>OW284518.1:5298036-10098036 GCA_935413205.1 Polydrusus cervinus
TTTAAATTATGGTAAATACGATGCCTATGGCTACAGATCGTTTATAATCGACAAACAGCTCCAAAAGTTCATTTTTGCCACTAAATGAGAGAAAAATAGGTAAAAATAGTCTAAACATCGCTTATAAACAACCCCAATTTTTTGTTAATATCGGTACGGTATTGTACGGTTTAAAGATACGTAATAAACAACTAAAAACTTCTCTGAATTGAGCTGCTAAAACATCTAAAAAATCACTAAAGTACCAAAAAACGTCCCTTGAACCCATAAAAATGAGGTAAAAATTATTACATTATTAATATCCAACGAATGATAAAAATACAAGTAAGTCGATGGTATTATTATTTTTCCTAACCCAAAGTGTTTAAAACTTCTAAAAGCACGGTAGAATTGTGTAATAGACGACGAAGGATAAATCGATAAATAGCATTACAAATTGAAAATGTTATATTGCGTAATATACTTAGAATTTTGCACATACAACGGTAATTTAATACTACAGGGTGGTTTGGGTTAGACTTAAAAACAAAAATACCTGAATATCGTTTGTGTGGATGGTGCTAGATAGGTATAAATGTAGTCACTTGGTAATTATATCCACCAAAAAATGTCTAATCACTTATCTCAGGTAAGGCTGGGTCTACCATAATAATATAGTATATGGCCGCGACTGAATCGGCACTAACTAACATAGTAAACAGCACGTTATACTAGGAAGCATTATCAAAGAGTTGGACAACATTCATCATATTATCACTAGGATGTGTGGGTTCTTTATAGTCATTAGACAACACATTCTCAATATTACTATTATATATCTAACTAAGACAACAACCACCGTTGTAGAGTGGGATTACCGATGACTAAATGCACGTTGCAAGTATTACAAACATCCAACAAATTGAAATATTGCGGTCAGTGCCCATATACCTATAGGCAAAGAGGTAAGATTTGGTAAAAGGGTAGAGGTTAACAAGTTCTAGCGAGCAGTGAAAAAATTATTTCAAAGCCTTAAAAGGTATTGGAGCCATATGTATTAAACCATTACACTACTGATAGAGAATACTGAAATATTGTAATAGACAAATATTAAAAAGACCTTTCAATCGGTGAAAAAATTAACCAAAAATGTTAAGTTATAACAGTACAAGAACTGGTAAATGATTGGTCGTTTTGGTGAATGTGCTTGGCAAGCTTAAATATAAATATTGTATTTTTGTAAATACGGGAGCTATAAAAACTCTGCTTGTTTTAATCACAATATATAAAAACTTCATTATTAATATCACAAGTAGGGAAAATCGAAGGTATTATTGTTTTTTCTTACTCCAAAACGCCTCAAAATGTTGTAAAATATTACTTTATTTGCATAATAAAAGCAATAAAACAGATGCCTATGCGTTAATTATAGAAATAAAAGATCCAAGTTCAAAATTAGCTCCACACTGTGTAGGTGCTGTGTGTCAGCGTGTCAGTGTATTTGCGACCAGATTTTGAGGCCAGAAAGGTGAGTAACTTTTAATTTTGGTGTGGTAAAATATTATAGTAACGCCTTCTTGACAAAGATACATTTACTTAAGCGTTAGTTGTCGTCAAAATAAATACTTCACACAAGGACATTATTCCACTAGGTAACTTGACTCCACATAACATATCTATAAATTATTTGACAGGGGGTCAAAAGCTATCAATTCGCGGGGGTAAAAATACTATAAAGCATTATTAAATGGGCTATGTTTTACCCTGTAGCCGATAGTGAGTAAAGGGAGGGCGGTTGTCACCTGTCAATTAAGATATGTCAAGCTCACCTGTCACATGTTAAAATTGAAATCTAATGCGTAGGTCGTGTTCAGGGTGATGTAATAAGACGTTTAGAAAAAACCCAAAGTCGTTCGGTTAATTGGTTCGAGAGATATAGTTTTTTACGATTAGGGCCCTTATGGCTAAAGGTGGAAAGGTGAAAGTTGGCAAACTGATAAAAGATAAGTGTACCTACCAGCTAGCGAAGAAATATTTCAAATATCTCAATTAATAACGGTGCTAGATGTATTAAACCATTAGGGCATTAACACTTAACATGATAAAGTCGTGCAAAGCACTGATAATGTTTATTTATTAGTAGAAATATACCTCGTATATTAATTATATTTACAAATTACTGTATCACCAGTAAAATCACCAAAGCTGCCAAAAGGACACATCTAAAAATTCGAATTTTTCAGTATTTGCATTAATAAGCTATACTTCCAAGTCTTCAAATTATCAGTAAAACCATAATAACTGTCAAAACAGCACCTCAGATTTTTATAGTTTTATCTAATATATCTATTATTAAGCCATACCTATAGAACCCCGCAATAAAAAATAAGGACATTTTGGAAATGTGCAGAAGCCAAAATCGGTGTTTCGGAGTTAAATAGAAGGAAATATTATGCGCACATAGCGAAAAAAGTACCTTTGATACTCCGGATGCCAAAGGGCGCCTTTTAAGAATATATTTGAAAAACATCCTATAAAGGTCTTTTTGGGTTTGTTAAGTGGAAAAACACAATGTGGTACATGCACCGAAATGTATAGAAAACATAGATAGTTGCTTAAAACCATCAATTCCATAGTATTAATAAAAATATATTTAAATCGCTTAGATATAAAATAATTTTTATTAAAACAGACTGTTTCATGTCTCAACACTGGGGTCATAGAGATATAGTATTGTATGAGGAATCATCGGAAATTCCATCAGCTAAGACTGACCATAGCTATCTTTGTTTCAATCTTCTCGGATAGCTGATGGCTTTAGAGGGCTGTGATATTAGGTTAGGTAGTTATAATAAAATTATATTTTAGGCTATGTATTTATTTTATTGTTGTATTTACGGTATTATTAATATTGCATTATTTCTACATTAAAGACATATATGTATTTATTAATCGACACCACAGATTTGTTTTTAAATAAACATGTGTACTGTTTAATTATTGTCTTATTTCACCCAAAAATAAAACACGATACTTGGTAGCAATAATTTATTGATAGTATTCATTATTAAGGTTGATCAATGTAATAACATGCCTTGAAAAGGAACGTATCAGCTTATCGGTCCATCGCAACAAATATTTGTCGGTCATGGCGTCTTCAAACTTGAGGCTCCGCTTCTCACCATTTCGATGAAACACTAGAGTATATTGCCCAATAATCATAAAAATATCCATCCAATGTGCGTTGAAACAATCCAAAGTACTTAAGAATTCTTCAAATGCACTATTTGAGAAATAAATCTTCCCATATCCAATAGTATCCAAAGTTACTTGTTTACGTTCTTCTTCTGTTGTATTAAATATAACGGTGACGTAATCATCAATCTCAAAGACTTTGCTTGGTTTGATTTTGTGCTGTACTCCATCATCCTGCTGACATCGAGAAGGAGATTTAAACACCTCATCCCAAGCGGATGATGAAGAGGAGACCGCCATTGATAAGTATTAGAGGTTTAGTTTTAACAATTGTCTAACCAAAAATTTATGATCTTCGTAACACTTGATATCTTTTTTCAGCCTACGTATTTTTCAAAGATGTTCTTGGAGTTTAACTCTAAGATCGACTGCCTTTGTCATAAGCTGAAGACTAAATGACTAAATTCTAACTTTAGCGCTAAATATTTCTTTCGTAAGGTATCACCCGTATGAATAATTCTTTGCTTAACATCCTTACCGAGATTCTTTTAAATAAGAAGTCATAACAGATAAAACAGCTAAAAACAGCTAAAAACCCGCTTAAAAACAGCTAGCGGTTTTTAAAAAACAGTTGAAAACCACTAAAAAAACAGTTCTGTTTAAAAACAGCCCTGTTTAAAAACAACCCTGTTTAAAAACAGCTCTGTTTAAAAACAGCCCTGTTTAAAAACAACCCTGTTTAAAAACAGCCCTGTTTAAAAACAGCCCTGTTTAAAAACAGCTAAAACAGCCCTGTTGTGTTGTTGTTGTTGTTGTTGCTGATTCGATTTGTTAGGATATGTCTATGTTCAATGATGTGCTATGACTTAGGGAATTAAATACCTAATAAACATGCTACGATACCGACTATTATTAATATCATTATATTTAACAATGACTAAGAATTCAAACATATCTTACCAATATTCCGAACAAACACGTTTAAAAGTACCGAAGGACGTGCATGTATTAACATGCTCGCCGTAGGTTTATTTCAAGCGAAAATCATTCGGGCTGAATCAAATCAGTACCTTAGCATTATCAAGAACCCGTTTTAAGTATTTTTCGATAAGTTTGTCGCAAATAGAATAAATTAATATCATTGCTATTATAACCATATGGAAGGTATAATAAATTTGATAATTCAGTATAACCATTACACTTCTAACATACGTATTTAACTGGGATTAGCATAACAACTATCGCTGTTTCTCTAAATATAAACTAAGGATAGAAGTATTCAGTTAAAACATTTATATAGAAATATTTAACTGAATTACTAGGCCAACAAAATTAATACAAATAATTTTATTTTTATATATTTATTTCAACATCATTCAAATAACAATATCTAAAATTATATAATACCTTTACATTATTCTGTGAACAATGCCACACACTTGAATCAGAATCGTGATTATAACATTCTGTTTTATTCATAAATGTGCTTAATTTAAGAATATCTTTATTAGGAATATTTACTATACAAGAATTAAAAACATCAAATTCTCTTAGAAAATTTGCTTTCATATCACCCTTTACCAAAATTCTTATATTATCAAATATATATGAAGCTATTATAGTGTCCAATATTTTTGGTATATCATTCAAATCAACATAACCAGCTTCCCAAAGTAGGCCATGATATTGGCCTTCTAAATAAACAACAGTTTTCAATTCTTCCGATTTTAAAAATTTCCGAGGGAAAGGAGGTTTAAAGAGATAAGTACTCAATCGTTCGCCATCATAGAATGACATCTCCTTTGGAATGAATACATTTGAAATATTATAACCTTGTATGTCAACACAAAGTACTTTGAGAACCATCTTTTAAAATCTATTATATTTTTAATATAATATTTATACTTGAACCATCTATTACTTACTAAATGTTTAATAAGAACCCGTATGTCTTAATATATAAGGATTTATATCACGCAATCTTATCTCCCTCCCTCCCTCCTCCTCCTTTAATATAAGAATGAAATTTTAATTTACCATTGATCTAGAGAAACCATTAGTATAAACTAATCTTTTAAACCAATAATATCTACAAAATCACATAATATAATAACTTTTTCAAACATCAACCCTCCCTAGGGTTTGTTTAAAAATTAAATAAAAATTGTTTCTCTACAAAAGTAATTTGTTTAATAATATAATCTGCTAATTTTGGGTTTATTCGGGTTTTGGACTTGTTTGGACCACTGCGGTTTTGCAGGTTTGTTTAAGCCACGTTTGGGTTTTTCGGGGTTGTGGGAAATACTTCTGTTTTACGGGTTTGTTTAAATCTCGATCGTTTTTTGGGTTTGTTTGGACCCGAACAAACCCAAAAAACGATCGAGATTTAAACAAACCCGTAAAACAGAAGTATTTCCCACAACCCCGAAAAACCCAAACGTGGCTTAAACAAACCTGCAAAACCGCAGTGGTCCAAACAAGTCCAAAACCCGAATAAACCCAAAATTAGCAGATTATATTATTAAACAAATTACTTTTGTAGAGAAACAATTTTTATTTAATTTTTAAACAAACCCTAGGGAGGGTTGATGTTTGAAAAAGTTATTATATTATGTGATTTTGTAGATATTATTGGTTTAAAAGATTAGTTTATACTAATGGTTTCTCTAGATCAATGGTAAATTAAAATTTCATTCTTATATTAAAGGAGGAGGAGGGAGGGAGGGAGATAAGATTGCGTGATATAAATCCTTATATATTAAGACATACGGGTTCTTATTAAACATTTAGTAAGTAATAGATGGTTCAAGTATAAATATTATATTAAAAATATAATAGATTTTAAAAGATGGTTCTCAAAGTACTTTGTGTTGACATACAAGGTTATAATATTTCAAATGTATTCATTCCAAAGGAGATGTCATTCTATGATGGCGAACGATTGAGTACTTATCTCTTTAAACCTCCTTTCCCTCGGAAATTTTTAAAATCGGAAGAATTGAAAACTGTTGTTTATTTAGAAGGCCAATATCATGGCCTACTTTGGGAAGCTGGTTATGTTGATTTGAATGATATACCAAAAATATTGGACACTATAATAGCTTCATATATATTTGATAATATAAGAATTTTGGTAAAGGGTGATATGAAAGCAAATTTTCTAAGAGAATTTGATGTTTTTAATTCTTGTATAGTAAATATTCCTAATAAAGATATTCTTAAATTAAGCACATTTATGAATAAAACAGAATGTTATAATCACGATTCTGATTCAAGTGTGTGGCATTGTTCACAGAATAATGTAAAGGTATTATATAATTTTAGATATTGTTATTTGAATGATGTTGAAATAAATATATAAAAATAAAATTATTTGTATTAATTTTGTTGGCCTAGTAATTCAGTTAAATATTTCTATATAAATGTTTTAACTGAATACTTCTATCCTTAGTTTATATTTAGAGAAACAGCGATAGTTGTTATGCTAATCCCAGTTAAATACGTATGTTAGAAGTGTAATGGTTATACTGAATTATCAAATTTATTATACCTTCCATATGGTTATAATAGCAATGATATTAATTTATTCTATTTGCGACAAACTTATCGAAAAATACTTAAAACGGGTTCTTGATAATGCTAAGGTACTGATTTGATTCAGCCCGAATGATTTTCGCTTGAAATAAACCTACGGCGAGCATGTTAATACATGCACGTCCTTCGGTACTTTTAAACGTGTTTGTTCGGAATATTGGTAAGATATGTTTGAATTCTTAGTCATTGTTAAATATAATGATATTAATAATAGTCGGTATCGTAGCATGTTTATTAGGTATTTAATTCCCTAAGTCATAGCACATCATTGAACATAGACATATCCTAACAAATCGAATCAGCAACAACAACAACAACAACACAACAGGGCTGTTTTAGCTGTTTTTAAACAGGGCTGTTTTTAAACAGGGCTGTTTTTAAACAGGGTTGTTTTTAAACAGGGCTGTTTTTAAACAGAGCTGTTTTTAAACAGGGTTGTTTTTAAACAGGGCTGTTTTTAAACAGAACTGTTTTTTTAGTGGTTTTCAACTGTTTTTTAAAAACCGCTAGCTGTTTTTAAGCGGGTTTTTAGCTGTTTTTAGCTGTTTTATCTGTTATGACTTCTTATTTAAAAGAATCTCGGTAAGGATGTTAAGCAAAGAATTATTCATACGGGTGATACCTTACGAAAGAAATATTTAGCGCTAAAGTTAGAATTTAGTCATTTAGTCTTCAGCTTATGACAAAGGCAGTCGATCTTAGAGTTAAACTCCAAGAACATCTTTGAAAAATACGTAGGCTGAAAAAAGATATCAAGTGTTACGAAGATCATAAATTTTTGGTTAGACAATTGTTAAAACTAAACCTCTAATACTTATCAATGGCGGTCTCCTCTTCATCATCCGCTTGGGATGAGGTGTTTAAATCTCCTTCTCGATGTCAGCAGGATGATGGAGTACAGCACAAAATCAAACCAAGCAAAGTCTTTGAGATTGATGATTACGTCACCGTTATATTTAATACAACAGAAGAAGAACGTAAACAAGTAACTTTGGATACTATTGGATATGGGAAGATTTATTTCTCAAATAGTGCATTTGAAGAATTCTTAAGTACTTTGGATTGTTTCAACGCACATTGGATGGATATTTTTATGATTATTGGGCAATATACTCTAGTGTTTCATCGAAATGGTGAGAAGCGGAGCCTCAAGTTTGAAGACGCCATGACCGACAAATATTTGTTGCGATGGACCGATAAGCTGATACGTTCCTTTTCAAGGCATGTTATTACATTGATCAACCTTAATAATGAATACTATCAATAAATTATTGCTACCAAGTATCGTGTTTTATTTTTGGGTGAAATAAGACAATAATTAAACAGTACACATGTTTATTTAAAAACAAATCTGTGGTGTCGATTAATAAATACATATATGTCTTTAATGTAGAAATAATGCAATATTAATAATACCGTAAATACAACAATAAAATAAATACATAGCCTAAAATATAATTTTATTATAACTACCTAACCTAATATCACAGCCCTCTAAAGCCATCAGCTATCCGAGAAGATTGAAACAAAGATAGCTATGGTCAGTCTTAGCTGATGGAATTTCCGATGATTCCTCATACAATACTATATCTCTATGACCCCAGTGTTGAGACATGAAACAGTCTGTTTTAATAAAAATTATTTTATATCTAAGCGATTTAAATATATTTTTATTAATACTATGGAATTGATGGTTTTAAGCAACTATCTATGTTTTCTATACATTTCGGTGCATGTACCACATTGTGTTTTTCCACTTAACAAACCCAAAAAGACCTTTATAGGATGTTTTTCAAATATATTCTTAAAAGGCGCCCTTTGACATCCGGAGTATCAAAGGTACTTTTTTCGCTATGTGCGCATAATATTTCCTTCTATTTAACTCCGAAACACCGATTTTGGCTTCTGCACATTTCCAAAATGTCCTTATTTTTTATTGCGGGGTTCTATAGGTATGGCTTAATAATAGATATATTAGATAAAACTATAAAAATCTGAGGTGCTGTTTTGACAGTTATTATGGTTTTACTGATAATTTGAAGACTTGGAAGTATAGCTTATTAATGCAAATACTGAAAAATTCGAATTTTTAGATGTGTCCTTTTGGCAGCTTTGGTGATTTTACTGGTGATACAGTAATTTGTAAATATAATTAATATACGAGGTATATTTCTACTAATAAATAAACATTATCAGTGCTTTGCACGACTTTATCATGTTAAGTGTTAATGCCCTAATGGTTTAATACATCTAGCACCGTTATTAATTGAGATATTTGAAATATTTCTTCGCTAGCTGGTAGGTACACTTATCTTTTATCAGTTTGCCAACTTTCACCTTTCCACCTTTAGCCATAAGGGCCCTAATCGTAAAAAACTATATCTCTCGAACCAATTAACCGAACGACTTTGGGTTTTTTCTAAACGTCTTATTACATCACCCTGAACACGACCTACGCATTAGATTTCAATTTTAACATGTGACAGGTGAGCTTGACATATCTTAATTGACAGGTGACAACCGCCCTCCCTTTACTCACTATCGGCTACAGGGTAAAACATAGCCCATTTAATAATGCTTTATAGTATTTTTACCCCCGCGAATTGATAGCTTTTGACCCCCTGTCAAATAATTTATAGATATGTTATGTGGAGTCAAGTTACCTAGTGGAATAATGTCCTTGTGTGAAGTATTTATTTTGACGACAACTAACGCTTAAGTAAATGTATCTTTGTCAAGAAGGCGTTACTATAATATTTTACCACACCAAAATTAAAAGTTACTCACCTTTCTGGCCTCAAAATCTGGTCGCAAATACACTGACACGCTGACACACAGCACCTACACAGTGTGGAGCTAATTTTGAACTTGGATCTTTTATTTCTATAATTAACGCATAGGCATCTGTTTTATTGCTTTTATTATGCAAATAAAGTAATATTTTACAACATTTTGAGGCGTTTTGGAGTAAGAAAAAACAATAATACCTTCGATTTTCCCTACTTGTGATATTAATAATGAAGTTTTTATATATTGTGATTAAAACAAGCAGAGTTTTTATAGCTCCCGTATTTACAAAAATACAATATTTATATTTAAGCTTGCCAAGCACATTCACCAAAACGACCAATCATTTACCAGTTCTTGTACTGTTATAACTTAACATTTTTGGTTAATTTTTTCACCGATTGAAAGGTCTTTTTAATATTTGTCTATTACAATATTTCAGTATTCTCTATCAGTAGTGTAATGGTTTAATACATATGGCTCCAATACCTTTTAAGGCTTTGAAATAATTTTTTCACTGCTCGCTAGAACTTGTTAACCTCTACCCTTTTACCAAATCTTACCTCTTTGCCTATAGGTATATGGGCACTGACCGCAATATTTCAATTTGTTGGATGTTTGTAATACTTGCAACGTGCATTTAGTCATCGGTAATCCCACTCTACAACGGTGGTTGTTGTCTTAGTTAGATATATAATAGTAATATTGAGAATGTGTTGTCTAATGACTATAAAGAACCCACACATCCTAGTGATAATATGATGAATGTTGTCCAACTCTTTGATAATGCTTCCTAGTATAACGTGCTGTTTACTATGTTAGTTAGTGCCGATTCAGTCGCGGCCATATACTATATTATTATGGTAGACCCAGCCTTACCTGAGATAAGTGATTAGACATTTTTTGGTGGATATAATTACCAAGTGACTACATTTATACCTATCTAGCACCCTCCACACAAACGATATTTAGGTATTTTTGTTTTTAAGTCTAACCCAAACCACCCTGTAGTATTAAATTACCGTTGTATGTGCAAAATTCTAAGTATATTACGCAATATAACATTTTCAATTTGTAATGCTATTTATCGATTTATCCTTCGTCGTCTATTACACAATTCTACCGTGCTTTTAGAAGTTTTAAACACTTTGGGTTAGGAAAAATAATAATACCATCGACTTACTTGTATTTTTATCATTCGTTGGATATTAATAATGTAATAATTTTTACCTCATTTTTATGGGTTCAAGGGACGTTTTTTGGTACTTTAGTGATTTTTTAGATGTTTTAGCAGCTCAATTCAGAGAAGTTTTTAGTTGTTTATTACGTATCTTTAAACCGTACAATACCGTACCGATATTAACAAAAATTGGGGTTGTTTATAAGCGATGTTTAGACTATTTTTACCTATTTTTCTCTCATTTAGTGGCAAAAATGAACTTTTGGAGCTGTTTGTCGATTATAAACGATCTGTAGCCATAGGTATCGTATTTACCATAATTTAAACTTAATACCTATGAATAATGCAAATACCCTAATGGTTTTAGACCTTCAACTCAGTACCTATCTATAGCCTACAGCTGTTTTAGTTACAACAAGTCTTTTCTATATAATACACCTTGTTATTTGTGCTAAAATTGCAAATTCAATAAGCAGTTGACCTTCTATATAAGTACCGTTGGACCGCTGCATTAAATGTGATTTACTTGAATACTCGTAATTTTAGTTTAAAACGTAAAATATTATCAATTTATTGAGTTCTAAACGGTACTTCAGTTAGAAATATACCCCTTAAACACCTGTTATTGACATTTTTACCTTTAATTTGATACCAAGAAGTATTAGTACAGGGGCTGTACCTACCCTTATTTTTTTTGTTAGCGTCTACTTATTGTACTGATCTAACCAACTGATGAATTACTGTATGGCAAATTACCTACCCACCTCATTAATGTGACCTAAACCTATGAGTCAAAACATGTCGTGATACGTTTTTAACAGTCCATTAGATTGTTATTGTAATTAGTGCTATCCTTTTCTATCTTATATGACAATATTATATCGTGTAAGTCATACAGATACTTCATAGAGGTTTTGTGTGTCTATAAATCATACTGTACATATAGGCATTGACAAACTTTAGGGTTTTTCAGGTTCCACATTTCAGCACGATGTACCGTCGGCTGCTCTGTATAAATAATTTTACGTATTAATGATTTAATTATATAGAATCGTTATGCGCTTTTATTATCATCATCATCCATCAGCTTGTCTCGTCCTCTTTATGCACTTAAAACTTTTTCCAGTTTAGCAAATACTTCATTATAATTACCCTTTTAAACATCTGTTACTATTTTATCTATATAATTTTACTTTGCGTGATAAATGCCATCCTAGAAAATAAATTGAAATGAAATTAAAAAAAGTATCTATAATGTATTTGCGGTTTTTAAATTAATAGAACATAATAGCATATTGGGGTTAGTTATATTTTTCTCCATAATTTGATATCAAAATGCATATATGTGGGGGTTGAATGGGGTGACTACCCTTATTTATTTTAAGTGTTTACATGATCAAGAAGAGTTCAAAGAGGTTTTAGCTGTTTCTTAGGTATATTAAAACAATATTGTACATACAAGTTATAGGTATTAGTAGAATTTATGTTATTTATATCCTTTCTTTGTGCAAATTTTATTTATTTTTCTCACTTTTACCTGTTTAAGACCTGTTAAATATACATTTTTAGATGTTTTAGTCGTTTATTAGATGTTGATTAACCTGTTCAGCAGGGTTTAATTGTTTATTGCACATTCTTTAAACATTGCTGTAAATAAATACTGCAGGTATTACCAAATTTAATTATAGTACCAAATTTAATTATAGTTACAGCTAATTTTATTTTCTGTTTATGTTCCCTCTACACTTTAACAAGTATATTATTATTAATCTTACGTCCCCTATAAAAACTACTATTATATGAGGTATGTAAATATAATTAATATACGAGGTATATTTCTACTAATAAATAAACATTAACAGTGCTTTCCACGACTGTGCTGTGTTAAGGCCTTAATGGTTTAATACATCTAACGCCGTTAGTACTTGAGATATTTGAAAAAAATTTTCACTTCTAGATAGGTCCTATATACCTCTGCCTACAACCAGAATTACAGCGCTTCGTCTTGAGTCATAAGGGCACTAATCGCAAAATACTATATCTTCCGAACCAGACAACCGATCGTGTTCGGGTTTTCTCTAAACGACTTATTACATCACCCTGAACTCGACCCACGTGTTAGATTTTAATTTTGACATTTGACAAGTCACAGGTGGTCTTGACATATCTTAATTGACAGGTGACAGCCGCCATCTTTTCCTAAACATAATATGACGTCCTCCTTAACACGGAGCCTATAATGAATACTATTGCCCAAGTAGCTAACGCCCAAGTAGCTAAGGCCAAAGTAGCTAACGCTCAAGTAGCTAATGCCCAAATAGCTCACGCCCAAGAGTGTGACATGACAGATGACGTATGACATATGACACGCGCCTGCGCACTGCCTGGGCATGCGCAGAAGGGACCTCCGCAAATTGATGGTGAAACCCTCTTCCCCCTCTACTGTACAAAACAAACAACAGAGTTATCGAGCCAAAACAGATTAAAATAAATTAAAATAGTACAAGTCATTACAGGTTTTTTAGTGAATAAAGACTAATCCTAAACAAATCGCAATCCTAAAAATAAGTATTATAATTCTTCAGTAGTATTGAAATAAAGGCATTTTTACCGTAATTGGTTCTATGAGTAACTTCGAAGAAAAGTTGCATCTGCCTCGTGCGCCTTGGTGGAACCAAAAAAAACACAGATTCGAGTAGGGCATTACAGCAAATTGTGCCATTCACAAGCTTATACAAGAAGACTAACAATGATTTTCTGCGTCGGCATTCTAGGCTCTGCATGCCACAAAGGAGAATTCTTGTTTCGTAAGATAGGTTTCAATAGGGAAACGTGAGCTTGAACAGAAGATATTTGGCGTATCTATTCTGAACACGTTCAATCCTTTTGATGTGGCATTGGTAATTGGGACTCCATATAACGGAACAGTATTCAAGCAGAGATCGAACTAGTCCACCATACAGAACGTTAAGTGCCCTTGTATCGTAAATCTGTTTAGTATTCCGTTTCACAAAACCAAGCAATCTAAAACTCTTTAAAATGACGTTGTCTATATGTAGATTGAATGTAAGATCTTTATCAAAGATGACAACAAGATCATTGAAGTGAGAGACAATCTCCAGGTTAGTGCTCTCAATATCATAGGTATATTTTGTAGGAGAGTTGCATTTATAAAAGCGGAGGACCTTACACTTGCTCACATTAAGTTGTAAAAGGTTAGCTTTACACCAGGTAATCAACCTGTTCAGATCAGACTGCAAGTAGTTTACATTAGGAGAAATTTTGGTGTAAAACTTTAAGTCATCAGCGTAAACTAGTCACTCGGACACATCAAAGCAAGAAATTACGTCGTTTATAAAAAGTAAGAATAAAATAGGGCCGATATGTGAGCCCTGAGGAACACCAGACGTCAGACGAACACAGAACCACATACAGTAACGCGTTGGCGGCGGTGAAGTAGATATGAACGAATCCATTTGAGATAATTCCCTCCAATTCCAATATCAGACAGCTTATTTAGAAGCAGTGTATGACAGACACTATCAAACGCCCTCGACAGGTCTGTGTATATAACGTCAACCTGATGACCAGCTTCAATAGAAGAGACTAAGAAGTTCTGATAAATTAAAACCAAAAACTAAAAATTTCGATTTTTGTGGATATCTCCGAAGTTATTCAGAATATTTAAA
Source organism: Polydrusus cervinus (assembly GCA_935413205.1). Classification (NCBI taxonomy): domain Eukaryota; kingdom Metazoa; phylum Arthropoda; class Insecta; order Coleoptera; family Curculionidae; genus Polydrusus; species Polydrusus cervinus. The sequence goes on from OW284518.1 coordinate 5,312,461, forward strand.
CTTTTATTTCATCAAATTTTTAAACCCCAAAATATTCATCTTTGCCTCAATTTAACAATCTTCGTATCTCTTACCGTTTTCGCGATCCCCTTGCAGGTACCATCGCGCCGATAAAAAACTGGGACAGGAAATTTTTCTATTTTCTCCTAGACTATTAAGAATAATTTTACATCAAGCCTGGTACCAGTAAAATGTCATGAAAATTTGCATGTCAATAAAGATTGTCACTTTATGATTGACTCGTCAAACATACAATCATATATTATTTGTAAATATGCCACAATTAACCCCCCAGCAAAAGGCAATTATTTATAGTCGGTTGCGAGATAGTGTTGCTATTAGGGATATTGCAGATGAACTGGGAGTAAGCAAGAATACCGTGCTATTGGCAAAACAAAAAATAGCAAGACATGGGACTATTATTAGGAATGCAGGTTCTGGTCCCCCTAAAATTTCTACTGATGATCATGATAGAAGGCTGGTTAATTATCTAAGGGATCATCCCTTCGAAACTGCAATCAAGGCAAAAGAAGAGACGAATTTTCCAGGTTCTGCAAATACCGCTAGAGACAGGGTTCGAAATTCCGATATACGAAGCCGTTGTGCTGCCAATAAAAATTTTTTAACGGAAATAAATTAACAGGGCAGGTTGGAATTTGCACATGAATATATTAATCAAATAAATTTATGGGAAACAGTTATATTTTCTGACGAGAAAACTTTTCAGTCATGCAATAATGGGAGAATTCGGGTGTATAGGCCTTCCGGCATGCGGTATGATGAGAGATACACCCACAAAACCAACCAAAGTGGGCGTTTCTCCATAAATGTTTGGGGCTGGATTAGCGCTAGAGGACCAGGAATTTGCCAAATCGTCGAAGGAAGACTAACTGCAGCAGTATACGTTAATATACTAAACGAAGTGATGATACCATCGGTATGCTCCAATACACACAGCGCGCATTGTACAAAATTTTCTCCAAGAAAATAACATAGCAGTTCTTCCCTGGGCTTCGAAGAGTCCCGATTTGAACCCGATAGAAAACATTTGGGGTGCCATGGTCAAATCTATGTATAAACATGATTTTCAACCTAGAAACAGGGATGAATTACGTCATAGGATAAATCAAGCTTGGGATGAAATAACTGTCGAATTATGTAGAAACTTAGTTTTAAGTATGCCACAAAGGCTCCAAAAAGTAATAAACAGAAATGGTTCTATGACCAAATATTAATTTTGTGTTGTTTTGACAAACTTTGTGTTCGCAATTTTTTTCTTTTTATTAAATGTATTTTATTACCCGTATTAGCTTTATTTATTATTTTGTGGTAATGGTAAATATAATAATTTATAAAATATTTGACTTTAAAAAAATCTAATAAATTTACTTTATCCATATTATATGATGTCTCTCAAATTTAACCACCCCGTATCGAAAAATACAAAACATTCCATTATGTAACCTAGGTTACTTTTTAAATTTTGAATGTTTTTCCTTTTTAGCTCTAGACACCTTTTATAGTCTAGGGGATATGTATTTCTTACATTGTTTTTGTAAATCTCTTGTCCCAGTTTTTTATCGGCACAATAGTACATGGAACACTGTTGCAGGACCCTGATGTATGCTGAAATACATCCTATACTTTGCCCGTTTTTCAGTACACGGTATTAGGCAGGCACCAACGAAAAATGGCCAAAAGAAAGACAGATACTTAAGTGACGAGTTACTGTCATGTCATGCGGTCCGAGTTCGATCCTCGGAGTGAGCATACGCACAATATAAAAAAGTATATCCGAAACTTAGCAGGTTTAAGAATGCGGGGAAGAGTGTAAACTGCATCATCTTCCAACGCACCTCATTCATGCCGGCTTTGAATTTCAATATTTAAAGATCACTGCAAAAATGTGGCAATCGTTTTTGGAGACAAACTAATGTTTGTCTCCATTTTCGATCGATTTCAGACACAAGATACTGTATTATTTACAATAAAAGACTACGCGCTCCGAAGTCACGTCGGTTCTTACGTAGCGAATGAATCATATTGCGCCTATATATTTGGCTTTCTTTAAATGTTGAAATTCAAAGACGCCGGTAACCAGGCCGGATGAGATCGGACATATAGTGGGGTCCGGAAGAAGGTACCTACTCTCCAATCGATATGTCATGCATTGGCAATAAACCGAGGTTTGGGGGTGTCGCATGATTGTAGTTCAGAACCCACTTTAAGCTGTAGATTCAAGAGCAAGCTGGCTGAATGTTCGAAAGGACAAGTGGCCTTCAGTAACCCAGAATTAACAACAACAGCAATAACATTTTCATGATTAGGTTCAGTTATTTATGAGCTTCCCGTAAATCCGATTACACGGAAATAATTATGTGATTTAATATTAAGAAATCATATATGTGGCTTCATGCATGGGCGCCGAAAAGGGGGGTCAAAAAATTGTATTTGCTTCCATGGAAATTAGGCGAAAATATTTGCCATTTTATTACATTTTATTATATAGGACAATAATTTCCGTTAAGTAAACTGGAACAGTTAAACTGTGTAAAATTTCGCAACCTTTTTTAACACCATAGGAACATCAAACGTGATCTATTTCGATTCAAACCAAATTGGTGTTAAAATAATATACAGCGGGAGGCGTTATTATATACTCTAAGAAAGAGTAATATTAACACCGTCCGCGTCTGGTGGTGGTAAAAAAAAGAATGATCGTTTCATCCGTAGAGTGCGACGTTGACTACTCACACCGTTTAAAATTAGGGTAATCATAATATGGTATGAATTTGTGTTTTCTAACTTAACTGTTATATGTGGATGGTGTTATGGAAAACAATGTTAACACACATGTTGTTGAGCATGTAACAGGTCAAGTCTCCTGAAGTAGTTGGGCGGACTAGTCCAGGTGGCTCGCTCGTATCCAAGGGGAAATTAAATTCAAGAACACCGGTATAATGTCACAGTTTTACTTTATTATAGAATTACAAATAAAATTGAAAAGAATAAACACATCGTTGGATTGCCTAATTAGTAGGCAATCCAACGATGTGTCCAAATGTCGGCTGGGTGGCAAATACTGCATTGTAATTGGTGCACGTGACTATATAAATAATATTGCTGGTGGCATTTAACGGATGACCCAATGCTTTTTGCCATCCATCCGCCATATTGAATCACGTGGTTTGGATTCCCTAATTAGGCAATCCAACGATGTGTCCAAATGGCGGCTGGCTGGCAAATACTGCGTTGTAATTGGTGCACGTGACCATTAACATAATGTTGCTGGTGGCATTTAACTGGTGACTCAATGCTTTTTGCCATCCAACCGCCCTATTGAATCACGTGGTTTGGATTTCCTAATATCAACATTTAACCTGAAATGACACTCTTATTTTACACTCTTTATTTATTATTTTGTAACAATGACACTCTGGGTAGTTTTCAATCACTATGACACCGACGCTTCAATCATTGTGACATCAAGACTTTGACAGCTTCATATTCCAAAATGTCACGTTTTGGCAAGTGGTATAATGGTTTGTTGCGAGTTATTTTATCTTTTTATCGAAAAATTGTATGACCGCATATCTCTTAAGCATTGACAAATGCCCTATAATGTTATGTTAATCAAAAGCACGTTAACAGCCTGACTTCAAAGGCCTTCGGCATCAGGATGTTACCAAGGCAGCGCGCTTTCAATTGACATACATTTATCTCGTACATTATCAATGTCCTTGGCATATTCTAGATAATAATATTCTTAAAACAAATTGAAATAATTCATTTTCGTAAAAAGGTTTCAGTAGATGTAGCCGGTTTCTGTGTTGAACTAAAAATTTACCTGATTCATGTTCGGACAGGCGTCGTGACGCTACAAAATTATTAGTCTCAGCTCGTTTTTGAGAGATTGCACTGAGAAAAATAATTTATAACCATTATAAGAATTCTTATGGCCATTATAAGAATATTTAATACTATTTGGGACAGCAATACGAGCTAATACCAGTTATACACCAGATATTGTTAGGACCAGTGCATAAGGATAACTAAAATATGTTATACTGTTTATATGACACGGATGGTAACCATGAAGGTTGTTCCATAGCGACTATAAAACGTACTTCTATGGGCATACACATTAGTTAGAAACGATTATACTGTTTATATGACAAGAATTATAAAACCATAAAGGTTTGTTCTATAGCGACTATAAAACGCTTTATAACCAGTAAACACAGTTGAAAATGAGTATAATCCAGTTTTATAACCGGTATAAAATTGTTTAGCTGCCAATATAAAACGTTTTTATACTGTTTGCCGATTCAAATTTTGCTCTTGCGCGTTCCCAATATTAATTTTTTATAAATTTATCGATCACTTATCTTTTTACGCAAACTCCAAGCAACAAGCCAAATTTTGAATGATTGTATGTTTTAAGACCAAACAATGATATTTTACTATATTTATATTGGTATTGACAAATTTTATTTTTGATTTTACCATGTAACTACTGCTATTTTTTGCTTTAAAACATATGGAATCGTATATCCAGAATTTAAAATAAACAGATAAATGGCCAATAATACAAAAAATAGAAAATAATAAAATTAGGTTAACATTTTAAAGGTAGATATTTTTTTAACTTAAAAAAAACAAATAAGGGTATTTACCCTCAACACTTTCTAATCAAGAAACAATGAAAAATCTGAGATCATGAACACAGCTCTTGTTACAAAAAAAATGATAATTTTACACGACCACAAATAAAGCTTACTTAATAATAACCTCACAACACTGTTCACAAAAAATAACAAACATCTGAGACAACCCGCACAGCCGAACAAATGCAAATGGCATCGTAAAACACGTCTTGATACGCCGCAGTGTCCCCCACTCTTGCCAATTAAAAGTATGTTGCATAAGGGTTAATAAATGTTTAATATCAATTAATAATTTAATTAATACCCCTAAAAAAGCGTTTTATTGTTGCTATAATCTTTATGTTGTATAAAACCATTTTTATTTCCAAAAAGAATGTTTTATGAAAATACATTCTTACAATTCTGGGCTTATATTCATAATTATTTCGTTTTATTGTCCTAATAAATAAAGAGGTAGCAATTCTGTATGCTGTTCGTTAGTTAACTTTTATGCTATAGTAATAGATTGATTAAAAATGTTGCTACTAATATAAGACTATTCTTAACAATTCTGTTTAATTAGTCGATTTTGCTCTGTGTGAATACGCAATTTTTATTTTCGAGATGGCATTAGATTGAATTGAATTAGGCGTTATTACAGAAAAATAATTAATTGATTAACAGTTTGTGTTAATAATAAGACAGTCAAGCAATACGTTCTTGAATTCAGGGCCCTCTCGATTATCTTTATTTATGTTCGCACGGTGTAATTCACTATTTAAACATCATTTAGACGTTTTGTCTGTAAGAATCATAATCAGTGTTATTCAATCAATTACTTCAAAATAACAAAACTTATATCGTATACTCATGACAAAACAGTTGTAATAAACAGTGGCCGGCAAGATCACCGGATTTGACCTCACTGGATTAATCCCTGTGAATGATATTGTATACAAAGATACACATCTTGCATTAAAAAAAAATTCAGGAATTTGTTAAAAAACTTCGTTGCTTATATGAGAACTGAAAGCTAGCAGTTCAGATAATTTATTATTAATAGCTATTACTGTATATAATAACATGATCATTGGTAACCAGTATTCGATGTTTATATATTTGATATACTTACTAATTTATTAAATCATTCAAAAAAAAAATTGACATTGAACGCGTTTTATTTTGACAACAACGTCTGCATTGTCTGCTAGAAGATGGGAGACAATGATGTTCCTAGAACGGCAATATAGTTTTTTACTTGCATTGTCTTTATTTGTTTTGACTTACAACATTTCAACTGGTTAGTATCATTAGTCGTCTTTACCAGAACCAATAAAGACAATGCAAATTCAAAACTCTACTGCCATTCTAGCAACGTCTGCACTGTTTTCGCCTTTAACCGTCACAATCAGCTATGTGTTTTGTGTTACCTGTTCGATTGTTGTGCTGACTTAGACGGGTTTTTTGAGGGTTATATTTACAAAACAATAGAAATCGCACCATGCTAGTGTGAATAGGCAAAAAAGAAGAAACGCTGTGTACCGCTCCGTATCCAATACAGCACAGTTATCGCTACCACCGCGCCGTGTTGATCTGGGAGATCCTTAATTCATAGAAACAGTAGAAACACAAATATTAAAACCTTTTTATAGAAATGAATTATAACTTTTATTTTAAAAATATAAACATTGATAGTTTTAGGTGAAATATTATATTGAATAGATATGTCCCGAAAGATGTAACAAACTCCTATATACAGGGTTGCCCAGAAGTCCGAAATAAAATTGCAAAAAGGCAAAAAATCTTCATTGTTTTACCTTCTGACATTTTGTGCCTTAACAATAGTTATGTTTTACTTGTTATTTTTTTTTGTCAAAAAAAAATAAAAATGTAACGAAGCAAAACAAAACACAACAAAACGGTGGTTTAACGTGGCTAATGCTGGAAATGTCCTTCACCTTCTACTTGGCATGCTCAATGTCACAATGTCACAACATATTAGAACGTAAAACAATAAAAATTTCTTAACTTGAAAGACAAAAAAACATCAATGATTTATCATTTCCTCTTATTTAAATAGAGATTTTTTAAAAACTTTTAACAGACGCCATTTTGAAATAGCTTGACAGAATCGCGTCAAAATTTATGAGCATACTGTACGAGATATTTTCTTTCAATTGATGTATTACAAGCTGTATGTTTCCATTAAAAAAAAGATCGATGTCGTCATATCTTTAACAAATGTTTTTAAAAATACAAACGAATAACGTCAAAATGTGAGCATATAAAAAGCTAAATTGAAGTGTCCAAGCGTTTACCTCAAAAGTTACAGGTTAAGGCTATATCAAGTTTATTCCGGACTTCTGGGCAACCCTGTATGTTCTGGCATAAAACAACATTTAAAAAAAACACATTAAGTAGGTATATTTAATTTAGGTTAAATCAATGTTTCGGGAGAAGTTACACATTTTGTAATTTTTTTTTATCCTGCTAACCTCCCAGATTTAAGTCTCTCGCCGCCCATGGTTTAGGTCAAAGATAAAAAAAAGTGATAAAATAAATTAAAATATATACTTTTTTTTGTTATTTGCCGTAATAATTTAGTCGTGTAAACATACAAAATAGGAATAGGTAAATACGAACCATTTATTATATAAATTTAATTTTTTTTTCTTTAAAATAGATACAGGGCCATTCGATTCGGATTATTTCTGCAGTTTTCCTGTATTTTCTGTTAAAACCAATATTGCCATCTTTTTTCTGTTTGAGTGTAGAATCTTAAATTGCCATTTAAAAGCGGCTTGGCTTAAAACAAAGGAACTGTGGCGTGTTATTTCAATGGAACATTCTATATAATTTTTATTTTGGTGAAAGGTCCTTTCCTGATTCCAAACATATATAGTTTATCTTAGGTCAAACCGTTTTTAAGATATGAGCAATCAAAATTTTAAAAAGCTGTATTAATTCTAGTTTAATAATACGTTTCGGTGCCTTGGAAAACAAAATCATGTAAATAGTTATAGGCACTGGGGGCCATATTGGATATTTTAGAAAATGCTGACGAATTAAACTAGAATGAAAACAGCTTTTTAAAAATTTGATGGCTCGCATCTAGAAAACGGTTATACAGGGTGTCCCATAACTTATGGGCCATAGAGTAACTGGAGATACTATACATCAAACTAAGCCGATTATGTCATATAGGTACGTTTTTTCTTGATAATTAAAATATTAATTTTATTATGTAGGTACTATGTTTTTTAATGCTTTGTGATGTTTAAAGGGAAATATCTCGAAAATCGGTAAAGATATTTAGATCAATCAAGTACACCTCTTTGACTCAGAAAATGCCCTTTTTTAAGAAACAATAATTGAAAAACACCTAATATCACAGGTAAGAAAAAAAATCATAGATTTATGAAGCCCAGTGTATGCAACTAGCGCCCTCTAGTTTAAAACTGAAAAATTTCTACAAATTCTTATTTTCTGCTCATAAAAACATAATATTATCAACTTTCAATTCGATTCATTACACCGTTTTAAAATTATGGCTTATTTTCGAGAATAAACTTTTACTTTTAACACCCTGTATCTCTAGAACGAGTAACAATCCGAAGAAACTTATATGACTTAATCGGCCTAGTTTGATGTCTAGTATCTCCAGTTATTCTACGGCCCATAAGTTATGGGGCACCCTGTATATTTATTTATTTATTTATTTATTTAAGATACACCATTCCACAGAAAAATCCAATTACTGAATGGGTATATACACTACTATTAAATAACATTTCTAATATATATAAATATAATAAGTAGTAATAAGTACAAAAAGGACACAATAAAACTATTAAGTAGAATGTACACTTTCGACCATGGAAAAATGTTTAAGTGAGACTTATCCTGGCTGACCTGCAGTTAAATATATCAAACGTATTTTGGTACCGATTGTATGTACTTTGAATACGCTGTAACGGCGAGTATTTTTTAATGTTAGTTCGCGATGTGGGTATGAAAAACGTAAGAGAATGACGGGCTGAGCTGCGTGGAACCAAAATATTTATCTGATGTAGAATTTCTGAGCAATCAATTTTATTATGAAGGATCTTATGTAAAAATTTAAGGTCAGCTATCATTCTCCGGTCCTCTAAGGAAGAGAGCAAGTGACTTTTCAAAAGCTGATCATGGGGAAAACCAACATTAGGATAGACACCATTATTCTTGAAGCTAAGGTATTTAAGAAAGCGTCGCTGAATTTTTTCGAGACTGTCAATATGCACCTGGTAGAAAGGTGACCAAATCATAGAGGCATATTCCAACTTTGATCTGACAAAAGCAAAATACAACACTTTTATAGTGTTTTCGTTGGAAAAGTCGCGGGAATTTCTAATTATAAATCCCAAGGCAATATTAATGGACATAGAAAAGAACTTTCATAAAAATAAAAAATATACCTCAAATACTCAAATATTTATTTCATAAATTACATATACAGTGTATTTTACAATTCGTAAATGGAGCACTCTAAATTTTTAGCAAAATTTGTGTTGTGCTCCGTTATCTTATAATAAAAATACTTTACAATACTTAGTAACTTATTCAGGTTAAGTATAATAAAATATTAAAAACATCTACAATAAATGCGTAAGATATATATGTTTATTATCATATATCCAGACCAAGACTTCAGCCGCAACCCAGTGAACATGTACATATATTTTATCATCTCTACTAAACATTTTGGTTTTTATAAAAACAATATTTTATTTGTCATTATAAACTTTTTAGCCTCCTTAATAAAAATATGTTTCTTGCTAAGATTTCGTATTCTCATGGATAATATGTTATAATATTTTGGACCTATAAAAGTAACAAATTTTTGGCATCGCGTCTTTCGATATAAATTTTGTATTATGTGCTGGTTTGAGATGGCCCTAGTTGTGCATTGATGACTGACTTTTTTCTCTACAAAAGAAGTATGGGTAAAAATTATTGACTGTAAGACAGAGAAGTTTAATATCAAACAATTTACTGTCTAAATATAACTGTTCAGTCGGATATCTCCTATTTTTTTTTAGCATGACTTTGACACTTCCTTTGTTTTACGTCAAGTCGCTTTCTAAATGGCTGTTTTAGATTCTGTGGTCAAACATCAACAAGATGGCTTGGTTTAAATAAAAATACAGGGAAACTCAAAAAATAGACCCCTATTCAGTCCTGGTTGTACGACCCTGTACACTAAAAAAGCATACAAGGGGATCTCGAAAACGGTAAGAGATACGAAGATGGTTAAATTGAAGCAAAGTTGCGTATTTTGGAACTTAATAATTTAGTGTAATAAAATTGTAAATATTCCGAATACCTTCGGAGATATCCGAACAAAAACCAATATTTTTAGTTTTGGTTTTAAACTTTTTGTGACTTCATATTTGCCATTTTAAAAAAACAAAAACACTTTCGCAAAGCCGTTTTTTATATTCTACAACTGGGCGTTATTAGTTTATTAATTAATCGATATGTTGTTCAGCTTAGTACTCCTCGAACTTCATTGTTCAAGAATTCTTTCATCTGGAGAACGTCATCTTTGTGGAATGATCTTCCTGAGGTCGTGTTTCTCAATGAATACAATCTTCAACGTTTCAAAACCAACGTTAATCGCTTTTTTCGTACTCGCACCGCTCCCAGAGCGCCTTAAAGGATTTTTCCTACAGTGCAGGTGTATTATCATAAAAAAAAAAAAAAAAATTCAATGTTTCGTTGTTGAGATACCAACCTGAAGTCAATTTTTTTAAATACGGACCTGGAATTTTAGGGACTTCTAAGCTTTAGAAAATTAATACTATTCAAAGGTTTTTAAAATTTTAACGTTTTGTTATTAAATAACACTTTATTAATATTTCAAATTATCGTTTCGTTACTATTACGGCCCTGGCAATTATTTTTTAATTACTTAAATATTAAAATAACGTTACAGGAAATTGTGGTTTTAGGCCGTTTATTATTTTAACAAGATTAACCGTAACACAATACTCTAGGAAGTAAGTAAGTTTTTAAGGCACAAGAAGTAATTTTATTTTTTTAAAGTATTTTAATAATTTTATTAACGTATCTCTTTAGTCCTATGGTTTTTGCCTTAGACCTAGACCGAAATACTTTAAAAGGGAAAAAAATTAATGCTCTCGAGTGAAAAAAAGGTAACTGGAGTGTTGGTCTAGTTATGTTACTGTGATGCGCTTATGTTTGTTTTAAAATCAATTTTAAAGTTTTTTAACGGTTTTACGGAATGATGATGCTAGTTTCAGGTTTCAGGCGAAACATGTAAGAAAAATAAACAGACAGAAAAATTCATTGTGTGGAAAATAAAAAATAACTACTTGTTATGTTTCAACAATTTAATCAGTTTCCTGACGGTCATCAATCTTTGCATAAACCAAAGTTATTTTAGGTTTAACGACAAATTTTACTTACAAAAGGAAGGACTGCCAATGGGCTCTCCTTTATCGCCATTGTTAACAGAACTTTTTATGGCATATTTCGAAAACAAATTATTTAATTTAAAAAATCCATTAATTAAAAATATACATTTCTGGCGTAGATATGTGGATGATATATTTTGCGTATGGACTGGTACGGATCGACAATTACATCAATTTCTTAATCTACTCAATAGCCTAAATATTAAAATTCAATTCACAATAGAAAAAGAAAATTACCACACAATTAACTTCCTAGACCTTAAAATAAAAAATACAAATAACCAATTAACCTATCAAATTTACAGAGAACCTACTACCACAGACATAGTTATATCCGCGGACTCAAAACACCCCCAACAAACAAAACTAGCTGCGTTTAATAGCATGATATATAGATTAGTTAATATTCCCCTATCAGACTACGAATATAAAAAAGAATTAGACATTATAAAAACAATAGCTATAAACAACGGATACTCAACAGAAATGATAGACAAAATATTAAAGAAAAAACTGAGACAAAAAACACAAAAACTTATCTACCGGGGCCACCCCATTCTCAAAGACCGAATATACAGCTCAATCACATACACTGGAAACACTAGCCAAAATATCTATAAAAAACTTAAAAACCATAATATCATTCCTATACAAGTTAACAAAAACAACTTAAACAAACACATATCTAATCCAAAAATAGAAACTAAAGACAAACTTTCACAATGTGGAGTTTACCAAATAATACAATGTGACAACTGCAATGCCATCTATATCGGACAAACAGGACGAAATTTTAACACCAGACTTAAAGAACATAAAACATCTATTTTAAAAAATCAAAACAAAACAGGAATATCAGAGCATTGCATAAATTAAAATCATACTATTTCTAACAAAATAAAACCTTTATACATACACAATAAAAGCAAAAAATTAAATCTATTAGAAACATTAGCAATCAAAAAAGCTATAAAAAACAAATGTAATGTTGTCAATAATCATATTGAAATTCCTTCAGGTGTCCATCCCATTCTTAATAGCACACTAATTTAAGATATTAATATTCATTGGTACCTTAAAATTTGTAAAAACCCACCGGTGACCATCAAATTTTGTAACCCTTATTTTAATTTTATTACATGTTTAGATTTACCATAATCTAAGATATAAATACCATTGTTAAAGCACGTAGAATTTAGTATCTTCTTGTACTCCTTTGATAATGACCTGAGAAGGTCGAAACACGTGTCAGGAAACTGATTAAATTGTTGAAACATAACAAGTAGTTATTTTTTATTTTCCACACAATGGAAATTCCGTTTCACCAAGAATGTAGCCCAACTCAAATAAGTTATAGACAGAAAAATATTTGAGGTCGAGACTTTGGGTCTTTTTTTTACAAAATTTCAAATATCAGACCTTTTAAAGTAAAAATGGACGGATTTTTCTAATCAGAAATTTCTTTTTAGTCTGGCTTTAAGTGTTCAAGAGTGTAATGATATAAAAACATAATTTGAAAAAACGTGTGATTAGATGACCAAACGTTAAATTTTCAAACACCTTTAAATTGTATTAAATTTCTTAAGCTTAGAAGTCCCTAAAATTGTAATTAAAATTCAAGGTTCGTATTTAAAAAAATTGGCTCGAGGTTGGTATCTAATGAACGAAACGTCGATTTGAAATAACGTCATTTTGTATTCCATAAAAAACGACTAAAAAAAGTGTAACTGAACTAAAACTAAATAATTCGGTTTTTTTCGGATATCTATGATCTATAATAGTTTTGTCAATAACGCAAACTGATGAATGCGCATAGAAATTTAATTTCATATAGCATTATTACTGAGTTGGTTTTACCATAATTTCTAACATGATTATTTTAAGCCCGGCAACCTGCAAACTATTTAAATATTTGTTAACATGAGGTTCGTAAGTTTGATCGTAGAAAAAATATACCGTTCAAATCGAGTGGACTGTCGAAATCGCACTAGGAAAGTACTTCCTTGTGAGATATAGACATCATAATTATTCACTCTTGTTGTAAAAACTACTCTTTTGGACAAATGTTGTTAGTAAAAATAAAGTAAAGAGTTTAGAGTCCGTATAAGTAAATAGAAAAAAGTTTTTTAGCGGCAGGCGGACAAAGTGGTGCATCTATTTTTTACATTAAAGTACACAGGGACGCCAAAGGTAATGGGTTCCCTGAGGTACAGGTAGACAATGACAGGCTGTTTCGTTTTTGTTAGAACTTATCAGAAAGCCATAACCTGTAAGCAACTCCAAGTACCATCGCGCCGATAAAAAACTGGGACAGGAAATTTTTCTATTTTCTCCTAGACTATTAAGAATAATTTTACATCAAGCCTGGTACCAGTAAAATGTCATGAAAATTTGCATGTCAATAAAGATTGTCACTTTATGATTGACTCGTCAAACATACAATCATATATTATTTGTAAATATGCCACAATTAACCCCCCAGCAAAAGGCAATTATTTATAGTCGGTTGCGAGATAGTGTTGCTATTAGGGATATTGCAGATGAACTGGGAGTAAGCAAGAATACCGTGCTATTGGCAAAACAAAAAATAGCAAGATATGGGACTATTATTAGGAATGCAGGTTCTGGTCCCCCTAAAATTTCTACTGATGATCATGATAGAAGACTGGTTAATTATCTAAGGGATCATCCCTTCGAAACTGCAATCAAGGCAAAAGAAGAGACGAATTTTCCAGGTTCTGCAAATACCGCTAGAGACAGGGTTCGAAATTCCGATATACGAAGCCGTTGTGCTGCCTATAAAATTTTTTTAACGGAAATAAATAAACAGGGCAGGTTAGAATTTGCACATGAATATATTAATCAAATAAATTTATGGGAAACAGTTATATTTTCTGACGAGAAAACTTTTCAGTCATGCAATAATGGGAGAATTCGGGTGTATAGGCCTTCCGGCATGCGGTATGATGAGAGATACACCCACAAAACCAACCAAAGTGGGCGTTTCTCCATAAATGTTTGGGGCTGGATTAGCGCTAGAGGACCAGGACTTTGCCAAATCGTCGAAGGAAGACTAACTGTAGCAGTATACGTTAATATACTAAACGAAGTGATGATACCATCGGTAAACGCTGTATACGGTCAAAATTACACATTTCAGCATGATAATGCTCCAATACACACAGCGCGCATTGTACAAAATTTTCTCCAAGAAAATAACATAGCAGTTCTTCCCTGGGCTTCGAAGAGTCCCGATTTGAACCCGATAGAAAACATTTGGGGTGCCATGGTCAAATCTATGTATAAACATGATTTTCAACCTAGAAACAGGGATGAATTACGTCATAGGATAAATCAAGCTTGGGATGAAATAACTGTCGAATTATGTAGAAACTTAGTTTTAAGTATGCCACAAAGGCTCCAAAAAGTAATAAACAGAAATGGTTCTATGACCAAATATTAATTTTGTGTTGTTTTGACAAACTTCGTGTTCGCAATTTTTTTCTTTTTATTAAATGTATTTTATTACCTGTATTAGCTTTATTTATTATTTTGTGGTAATGGTAAATATAATAATTTATAAAATATTTGACTTTAAAAAAATCTAATAAATTTACTTTATCCATATTATATGATGTCTCTCAAATTTAACCACCCCGTATCGAAAAATACAAAACATTCCATTATGTAACCTAGGTTACTTTTTAAATTTTGAATGTTTTTCCTTTTTAGCTCTAGACACCTTTTATAGTCTAGGGGATATGTATTTCTTACATTGTTTTTGTAAATCTCTTGTCCCAGTTTTTTATCGGCACAATAGTACTTTAATGCAAAAGATAGGTGCTCCACTTTGTCCGTCTGCTGCTAAAAAACTTTTATCTATTTACTTCTACGGACGCTAAACTCTCTACTTTATTTTTAAAAACACGGCATTGTATACGGAATGGATCAGAACCAAGTGGTCTACACGGCGCGATCTATATTTGAATCTACAAACCCGTAGAAAAAATGTAGTGAAGCGTAAAGTTTCCTATATTGGTGTTTGTTGGCCACCGTACTTTGGTTTATTAGTTCTATGTTTTCACGTTAGATGGCTATATCTTTTGCATTGAGTTGATTCCTACTGATGGCGTTACTGGGTTTTCATCGCGTTCTTATTTCTTAATAATGCCTTGAAAGAACAGTCTCGCTGTACTTGGACTTGCTTACAGGTTATGGCTTTCTGATGAGTCCTAACAAGGACGAGACAGTCTGTCATTGTGTACCTGTGCCCCAGGGAACCCATTACCTTTGGCGTCCCTGTGTACCTTAATGCAAAAGATAGATGCACCACTTTGTCCGCCTGCCGCTAAAAACTTTTTTCTGTTGTTAGTAACGTACACATTAATAAATCTGATATCATTTAGAAATATTTATATATTCAAATCACAGCAGCAGTCACAAGACTTGTGGTTAACAAAATTAATACAAATACTTTAAAATATACATTACAATAAGTATTTTATAACATACAATGCGCTAATAATATATGTTAGTAAATAGTCCCAATAATACTAATAAAATAACAATTTAATCACACTTTTTTAGAACGGACTAAGGAGGGCATGCCCTGAAAAAAAACATTATCAGGGAGGGCATTCCAAATTCTGACACCGACCCCAACCAGCGAGTTAAGACCAATATTTGTTCTACATTTAGGCACCCTAATTTTTAAGTGATGATCATTTCTGCTTCTATATGATGGTGGTTGAAGAGAGTTTTTGATTGCAACATAAGCTGAATTTCCGTTATAAATTTTATACATGGCGATCCCAATAAAGTACTCTCTGCGTTTTAGAAGAGAGTTCTATATATTGCACCAATCCTCATAATAAAAATATTGTATTTACATTTTTAGCTAAGATGAAGTTTACTAAAATCATATTCTTGCTGTTTATGACTTTCTCCATATCCTTGGCATCAGAAGAGAACCTTGAACTTGGTGTCCGAAAATTTACCACTAAACTTTTTAAGGTATGTAAATACAAGTAAAACGTAAACGATTAAAGTTATCCATTTCATCCCTACTACTCAAGAAATTAAGTTTCTTTATTTTTTTTTGATATCTTTAATAGTAGAGACGGCATATTACTTTGTCAGACAAATGGGCCACCCCGTATAAATTTCCACTATCTTGCACATAACAATTCATCAAATAAACAAACGAGTTACCGAACAGGTAACAAATCAAAATTTTTTAAATATTATAATTGTCGTTATGAATAATAATTGTAATAGTCTATTTCAGAATGATGTAGAGTAATAAAATGGGAAATTACGTCCAGCTCGGCTTCATTTTGGTGTCGGCCATAGGCGCAAGTAAATTTTGTGCATTAAATTATTTAGAATAGCTAGCCAAAAATTTTAGAGAATCAGGTTAACGGGTATAAAGATAAAATAGTATTGTTTGTAATATTAAAATTTCAAGTAATATATATCTTTCAGCTGATTCAGTAGTACTTATGGATAGGAAACGCAAGCTATCATTTACGACGCATAGAGATGACTCCAACTTCATTTTGAGAAAACAAGAAATTATCGACTGGTTAACCATCAAAAGAATTGAACTTGAAGATAATTTAATAAAGAAGGAACTATTAGCTATAGCAAATTTACGCAAATATCGTTTTATGAAATATGCCGTGGAAGATATAGCTAAAAAACATAGGTAGACCGTGCTGCGCACACCGTCATATCATTGCGAACTAAATCCTATAGAACTTATATGGGCGCAAGTGAAAGGATTTGTAGCAAGACACAACACGACATTCAAAATGAAAGACGTTAAGCTACTGTTTGATCAAACCATTAAGGATGCGACACCAGAGAAATGGCGAAAAGCAGTTTATCATGTCATTAAAGAAGAGGAGTAAATATGGGATCTTGATCACCTGATCGATCGGACCATCGACCCGCTAATTATAACGTCAATAGGAGATGACAGTTTCTCAGATGACGAAGAATATTATGATTTTTATAGTTTAATTTCTGTATTTTTTTTTTTTTTTTATGATAAAACACCTGCACTGTAGGAAAAATCCTTTAAGGCGCTCTGGGAGCGGTGCGAGTGCGAAAAAAGCGATTAACGTTGGTCTTGAAACGTTGAAGATTGTATTCATTGGGAAACACGACCTCAGGAAGATCATTCCACAAAGATGACGTTCTCCAGATGAAAGAATTCTTGAACAATGAAGTTCGAGGAGTACTAAGCTGAACAACATATGGATGAGCGGCAGTGGTTCGCCGTGTATTTCTGTTTTGCATTGCTCTAGGTGGAATCAAGTGGGCAATGTCAGTCGAACACCTGCCATGGAAATATCTGTAAAAGAGAGCCAAATCACCAACCTTTCTTCGATGCTCCAGGCTATCGAGGGTCTTGGTCAGCTCGGGGTCGCCGATCAGACGAACGGCTCTCCTTTGAATGGAATCCAGTAGCCGAAGGGTGTGCTTGGGTGCAGAGCTCCAGACATGAGAGCAATATTCTAATGATGGTCGAATCTGGGCTTTGTAGAGTGTCAAAAGTTGATGAGGTGTGTACAACCTTTTGGTGCGGAAAAGTACACCAAGTTTCTGTGCAGCTGCCTTGGCAATTGCGGCAACGTGATCAGGCCAAGACAGATTACCTCCCAGATTGACCCCCAGCAAATTAATAGACGGTGTCAGGGGAATTGCGTGTCCTGCCATGACTATATCCGGTTCTGCAATGTTAACCTTTTTGGAGAAGACTGCTGCCTGGGTTTTCTTAGCATTAAATTCGACTTGGTTACTGTCACCCCAAGCCAAAATTTCTTCCAGGTCATTGTTGAGGCGCAATACTTCATGCTGCCTGCGAAGATGTGCGTCGGCAGCGGATGTTTGGGGGGTCAAGGTAAAAGATGAGACAAGTGTGCTGTCATCAGCAAAGCTATAAATTGGATTTTGGGTTTTTACTAGAAGGTCGTTAATATACAGTAAAAAGAGGGTAGGCGACAATATGGACCCTTGAGGAACACCGGCATTGATGGTGAAGGTGTCTGAGACAAACCCGTCAATCGCCACTTGCAGAGAACGGTTCTTAAGGAAGCTGGTTAACCATAAACAAAATCCATTAGGCATACCGTAGGATCGCAATTTACTTAGAAGCCCATTGTGCCAAACACGATCAAAAGCCCTAGAGATGTCCAGTGCAACAGCCCGGGATTCTCCATGATGTTCGATGGTGTTGCTCCAAAGATGGGTGACATATGCCAGAAGTTCACCTGTTGATCTGGACTTACGAAAACCGTATTGATGGTCGCTGATAATGTTAAGCTCTTCCAGATACTTTAGGAGTTGTTGGTTAATAGCTTTCTCCATTACTTTTGAAATTACTGAAACCAATGCGACGGGTCGGTAGTTGCTTGGCAGGGTCTTTTTACCTTTCTTTGGAATAGGCTAGACACGCGTCGACTTCCAGCAGGATGGAAATATTCCTTTTTTGTAGGATAAGTTGAAAAGTCTACAAAACACTGGTGTAAGTTCATCGGCGCATGTCTTGAGAACAATGATAGGAATTTCGTCTGGACCAGAAGCTTTATTAACGTCGAGTCCTTTAAGAATCCGTTTAACAAGACGCTGACGAAACACGATTTCAGACATTTGCGATTGAACTGAGGGAATGTTGGGTGGTGATTTTCCCTGAAAGTCTACAGTGGAATGCGAGGGAAACAGTTCAGCAAGTAGGTTTGCTTTATCCCCGGCTGTGGTTGCTATTGTGCCGTCGGAACGTGTTAGAGGTGGAATAGTTGACTTTGTAAAGTTTTGGCTGACGGCCTTAGCGACTGACCAAAAGGACCTTGATCCGTTAGGACTGGCAAGAAGTTTGTTTTTGATTCTCTCGTTATGAGCTTCTTTGCTTTGGTCAATCATTTGCTTACATTGGTTTCGGGTGGTAACAAAGATGGCGCGATTTTCAGGAGTAGGGTTTTTACGCCACTGTCGGTAAGCTAGGTTTTTAGATCTGACAGCACGCTCACAATTCTTGCTAAACCAGGGCTTGCCGTTGGAAGGGCGCTTTTTGGAGAAAGGAATAAAGGCCTCCATGCTAGTTAGAATGACGTCGGAGACCTCCTTTGCACAGACAGATGGATCATCCGAAGAAAAGCATACACTTAGCCAGGGAAAGTTGTGAAAATGGTCCTTTAGGTCTTCCCACTTAGCTGATGTATAGTGCCAAATCTTACGGGGTTTAGGAGGTTGTTCAGAACTAATTGGCAGCTCGCTTAGGGTTGAAATAAGTTTGTGATCGGAAGAGCCCAATGGTGGTTGTACGGTGACCGTATATAGGTCTGGATTTGAAGTTAAAAAGAGATCTAAAAGACTAGCAAAATCCCCAGCTATATAGTGTATTTTTTGTATTTTGTATTTTTTTTATGTTTATAAAAAAAATAGGTGTACCTACCTAATACTATGTACATAATGCAGGCCTTTGTCACATCATATTCAGTGTTTGTGATTGGACAACAATAGGCAAAACCCATAAATTGACCCAAACTCGGACGGATGCACTTGATGAAAATAAAGATTTTTGAAATGAAATCAGTGCCAAATTATGAAAGAGGCTTAAATATTTTTTGGTTCACTCTGTAGTCCCTTTGCATACCAAATATAGACTATACCTGTTCGGTAACTGGTTTATTTATTTGACGAATTGTTACTTGCCAGATAGTGAAAATTTATATGATAGTGAAAAGTCCAATATTTTTGGTTTTTAGAGTTAACTTGATATAATTTACAAAAATACTGCTATATATTTGTTTCTTCCCTCCTCGAAGGCAAATTTAGCTTTTATATGCCATCGGTGGAGAGGAGGGGGTGGAAGGGATGGATTAGTCTCAAGAAAACATAATTACAGGGGAGGGGTGTTAAAGTGGCGAATTCTTTAATAAAGAAGTATATTTATACTAATCTCAAAAAGTACTGGGGTTTAAAAAAACCCTTTCGTAAATGTTTTAGTTTTCTTACATTATGTAGATAGTACGAACAAATGTTTTTAAATAAAGAGGGTTCTCGCTTACTAAAAAAAATGGTGCAATTAAGGTGCATGTTAACGTTTTAAATTTTTTACAAAAAAACTTGAGTTTTCAAATGAACAAAATGAACTCAATAGCCTTCTCTTACATTTTTTCTATCGATTAAGAAATACATAACAAAATTATCTCAATTAGTGCTAAAGATAGTGCGAGGTGTATTAAAAAATTTGGCCAACTATTAAAATCCGGCTATTCGAATTTCCAACGAAAGGATAAGTTGGCGTAAAATTTAGGTAATATTACTTACATAAACAAGAAAAGACGTTAATAAAAATCACATAACATATAGCTTATATTGTAACTGAATAAAATTAGACATTTTCACGATGTTTTTAAATTAACAATAAAATGATATAACAAAAAAAACATTCCATGTATGTTGATGTAATGCTGTGACATTGAATATCATTAAGTTTTATCGTAACCAAGGATATAATCTGTAGGGTTAGAAACAGAAAGCTTTATCTTCCTTTTTACAAATATATTTATTATAATTAAAATTTACGCGTTACGGCCTACAAGGTCATCATCAGGGCATAAGGTAATAAAAGGTCAACACAGACCAAGTAGGACACACACTAGTCAAAAAATCAATAGTCACATGCCACACTATTTTACATTATATTGTACACTTTTATATTTGTTAAAATTAAAAGTTAGAAAAAACAAAAACAATTAAAAATCTATCCAATGAATGTACTGCTGATATGCAATACAATTTTTTATTGTTTTTTATAACTTTAAATTTTAACAAATATAAATAATATGTGCATTATAATGTAAAATGGTATGGCCTTATGCCCTGATGATAGCCTTGTAGGCCGAAACGCGTTCTAATTTTCATAAATATATTTGTAAGAAGGAAGATAGGGCTTTCTGTTTCTAACCCTACATTACCATGTTTCTTCTGGAGAGTAGATATGACTTCGTTAAAGGTATAATCTATTGCATAAATATTACAATATCATCACAACCACATAACTCCGAAAGTCACATTAGTACAATGTTATATACGTGCAATGTTGAGATAACAAAACCTTGTTTAGTAAGAAGTTATTCTATCATCCAAATATAAATATTACAACATAAAGATATATTTCGTAACACAATTCTAATTTAATAGGTCTCTATTTCATTTATACAGTGCACTTTTTATGTTATATTTGCAGTTTATTTTCTTCCATCCTAATCAATACCATATTTACAATATATTTCTTAGCGAGTAGATATATTTTATACGGGAAACCTAGCAATAAATTTGTATATTTTGTGAAAATATTACAACTTTGAGCTGTAACAACTTCAAATGAAAAATATAAATTAAGATCCGCCGCGCCGCATTTCCGTCGGGTCGCGTGTTTATCTTTTTCCCATCCTAGTCGGCTCTCTACCGATCCGCCATTCAAAACTTAAAGAGAACCAACTCTACAAACAACTTTTCATATTATACAGGGTGTCCCATAACTTATGGACCGTAGAGTAACTGGAGATACTAGACATCAAACTAAGCCGATTAAGTCATATGAATTTTTTCGGATTGTTACCCGTTCTAGAGATACAGGGTTTTGAAAGTAAAAGTTTATTCTCGAAAAAAGGCATAATTTTAAAAAGGTTTAATGAATCGAATTAAAAGTTGGCAATATTATGTTTTTATGAGTAAGAAATAAGAATTTGTAGAAATTTTTAAGTTTCAAACTGGAGGACGCTAGTTACATACACTGGGCTTCATAAATCTATGATTTTTTTTCTTATCTGTGATATTAGGTGTTTTTAAATTATAGTTTCTTAAAGAAGGGCATTTTCTGAGTCAAAAAGGTGTACTTGATTGATCTTAATATCTTTAACGGTTTTCGAGATATTTCCCTTTAAACATCCCAAAGCATAAAAAAACATAGTACATAATAAAATTAATATTTAAATGATTAAAAAAACAACTTATATGACATAATCGGCTTAGTTTGATGTCTAGTATATCCAGTTACTCTATGGCCCATAAGTTATAGGACACCCTGTATTGTTACACAAAAATCTCGTATAAAAATTGAAGCGTCTGTAGGACTTTATCTTGCAATAAAGGATCATCCTTTAAAATAAAGGATGGTTACTGGTTAGTATTGGTTAGCAACCCTGTCGTTCTGCGACAAAATAATTGTCGTTCTACAATAATATAATTGTATTTTTGTCTATTTTTTTTATGTAGGAAGTAAATGTTTTAATGCTTTTTGTTTTTTATTTTTAGGAACTTTTAAAAAGTAAACCCAATGAGAATATAATATTTTCTCCGATAACAATACAAATATTGATGTCCCTTCTTATCACCGGGACAAATCGTGTCTCACCAGCAGTAAAAGAAATTAGAGATGTAATGGAGTTTCCTTTAACAAAAGGGGCAAGGAAGAGAGCATTTGAGAAACTAATAAATGACTTTAAATTTGTTGATACTGATTTCCGATTTTTTGATGCAAATAAAATGTATTTTTCTCCGGAGTGTCAGCTAACGAATTGGTTCAGAAACGAGTCACGTAATATTTATAAGGCAGACGCGGAAATCATTAGTTTTAATGATGTAAGTAGTTAATCATTATTATTAACATGTTTTCAGTGGTCTCTTTCAGAGCTTTTTGTTGGTAATTCTGGTGTTATTTACAGTACAGAGAAGAAATTCATCTTATCCTCTACTGTTTAGAAACTTCCGTACTATATGGCAAGTTTGGAGGATGACGCTTTTCTGAATAGGTTGGTATAAATAACCTGAATGGCCAAGTCTTTTCAAGTTGGGCTTGAAATTTTTTGTCATCCATCGATATTATGATCGGAATGATATATATTTTTTTTACCTTTCATATATTTTTGATCTCTATTGCCAAATTCGAGTAATTGGTTTTCTTCTCCGATTCGGATTTAGAAACGTTGTATGCTAGTGGGTAATCTATATCGATTATGAAAGCTTTCTTGATCGTCTTTTAGATAAGAATATCCGGACGGTTGTGATCTACTGTTCTATCAGTTATTATTGGCCTGCCCCAGGCATAGGAGATCTTCAGGAGATCCAAAAAAGGCTCGAGGGAGTATTGATAATATGGTGGAAGGTTTTCTTTTAGATCTAGTTTATGAGCCAGTTCTTTGTGGATGATCTTTGCTACCTAATTATGTTTTTCTAGATAAGCGTCGGGTGCCATGGCACCATACCCCGCTATAATATTTTCTATCGTTTCTCCGGGGAAATTGCATTTTCTGTACACATGATATACATTTCTTTTCAAAATAACCTTTCCATAGTTTCAAGTTCAAATGATCAGGTATCTTGTGATAAAGATAATAAAAATAATTAAAGGATAACTTATTTCATTGGCTAGTTCATGAACCAAATTATACTGTACTTTAGGGTGGTCTATATATTTTTTATATAAAATGTTGGTGCTTCACAACGTTATCTTAATTCCAAATGTGCCAACTAATATCAACATCAAAATTAATGTCAATCGGACAATATTTAAAGGTCGTTATGATTTATCGTCTTTAGGGGGACGACATCTTACAACTATTAAGCACATACAGGGTGGCCCATTTGTCTGACAAAGTAATATACCGTCTCTACTATTAAAGATATCAAAAAAAAGTTTTTATAAAAATTGTAAGGTATAAAAAAATATATGTTCTAAAATTATTTTTAAACATACAGGATGGTCCAAAAAAGTAGAACAATAAAAAGATACATTATTTTAAATGGAACACCCTATATATTTTAGCATTTTTTGTTTCCTTACAAAATTGTCCATATGACGCCATATTTAGTTTTTTAATTTTTTGCAACGTTGCCAAACAAAATGGAAAATTCTTAAAATTTTGGAAAAAACATGATAGTAAAAAATTACCTGTATTTCTCAATAAGAGTATCGAAAATCGAAAATTTCTTGTAAGCCCTTAAGTTTAGGGATAGATAAACTGTCTTAAATCTTTAAGTACCGAAAATTTTGTACAGGGTGTTTTCTGTTGACATCCAAATATACAAAATTTTAAAATACAATAACTCTGTTTTTTCAAATGAAACACCCTATATTTATTAGGCTCGTCTGATAGATATTGTAAGTATCTTTTATTATTGTTAAGTCATACCTATACCTAAATTTACTAGTTTGGCCAATATTTCGATTTTTATTTAAATTTTGGTGAAAAAAACTATAATTTTTATTTTTCTAGTAAGCCATGACTAGCAAAGTCAAAACAAATGTAATTGAATATAATATTATATTTATAATTATTATATTTATATTGATAATGTTTGTAAACTTATTTTCAATATTAAGTTGCGTAATAAAAACAAAATTTTATTAAATTAAATAAATACGTAACTAACTATAGGTATCAATTTATTTTAATATGGGATAATATTTAATTACATTTGTTTTTAGTTTGCTGGTCATGGCTTACTAGAAAAATAAAAATTATAGTTTTTTTCACCAAAATTTAAATAAAAATCGAAATATTGCCAAAACTAGTAAATTTAGGTATAGGTATGACTTAACAAAAATAAAAGATACTTACAATATCTATCAGACGAGCCTAATAAATATAGGGCGTTTCATTTGAAAAAACAGAGTTATTGTATTTTAAAATTTTGTATATTTGAATATCAACAGAAAACACCCTGTACAATATTTTCGGTACTTAAAGATTTAAGACAGTTTATCTATCCCTAAACTTAAGAGCTTACAAGAAATTTTTGATTTTTGATACTCTTATTGAGAAATACAGGTAATTTTTTACTATCATGTTTTTTCCAAAATTTTAAGAATTTTCCATTTTGTTTGGCAACGTTGCAAAAAATTAAAAAACTAAATATGGCGTCATATGGACAATTTTGTAAGGAAACAAAAAATGCTAAAATATATAGGGTGTTCCATTTAAAAAAATGTATCTTTTTATTGTCCAACTTTTTTGGACCATCCTGTATGTTTAAAAATAATTTTAGAACATAAATTTTTTTATACCTCACAACTTTTATAAAAACTTTTTTTGATATCTTTAATAGTAGAGACGGTATATTACTTTGTCAGACAAATGGGCCACCCTGTATTTTTAGTTAAATATTATGGTTATGATGGATAGTACTAATCCAGAGTTATATTCATACTGCTAGCTTGGAAAACAGTGGGACATTCCTCCCTAGATAGATCGACGAATTGAAGCAAACATTGTGTCTGTTATTTAATATTTCTGAAACTCGACGTAAATGTTTTAATTTAACCCTTTTCCGGTCCAATCATTATCAACGTGTAATTGGCGAACTTTTTCTACCATTTGTAAAGATATAGCTTCTTTTTGACCTTTTTTAAGCAATTTAGCACGACGGCATGTTAAGTAACACGCGACTCGAGAGGATTTTGATAGTTAAACATTTATAGTTTCACGTTTTTGGTCTATTTTTAACCATCTAATTTGGATTTCAAAATTCTCTCGAGGCGTGCATTACTCAATATACCATCGTGCTGATTATATGCTTTAAAGAGAACAAGAAGAAGCTATACATCCCTTCTTACAATGCTTAAGTAAAACGAGATTTATGTGAAAATAATAGAAAAGGTTCGTTAATTAAAAGTTGAAGATGCACTGGTAAAAAGGATTTGGTTTTTTGTACTAATTTTTATTTGTTCTCGTGTTTACATTACCAAAAACTAATGCCATTAGAACAAAGAAAATATCTTGTTTTCATATTAACTGGCAGAAATTAAATATTTTGTTTAAATAAATTTGACTCGGTATATATTCTATTTAAATGTTACGTCAACATTCCTACAAACTTGTATTTATCAATCAAGCTTGTTGTAAAAACACATTAGGAATTTATAGTCCCTATCATTTTGTTAATTTTGATTAGGATAATTCTTAGTTACCAAAACTAACTTGTGCCCCAGGGAACCCATTACCATTGGCGTCCCTGTGCACTTTAATGCGAAAGATAGACATACTACTCTGTTCGCTTGCCGCTAAAGTTCTATCCTTATATTTTAACGGACACTAAATTCTACTATTTTATTTTATTTAGTTAAAATGAATGTTTTTGGACGCTCGTATAAAAATTTCTCTATCCAGAGAATCACCCATGTATTTAATATTTTTTCCTGGTCGACACGTAGTTATATGGGTGGTTCTTGGGATAGAGAAATTTATACACAAGAGCCTCAAAAATACATTATAACGTTATTTCTGGCTTTGTAATCAGTAAATCCAAATTTAGTGTAGAATAACTCATATTTTTTAATTGGTCGGACCAGGCCAAGCTGTTTGATGTCGGCAACCTTTATAAATGAATTTTCGATAGTTCTTTCTATGTTTTTGGTTTCCAATAGTGGACTTTTTTAGGGTTCTGAACTAAAATTTAAAGAAATGAAACACAACAGGACTGGCATATAAGTCAGATCTGGTCTTAACGTGCGGGTCCAAAGGCCACTGATCATATGCATCAAATCAGACAACACAGAGGCTATCAAAATGTTGTGAGATTATTTACAAATATACCGAAGGAAGGAAAAATAGTTTCAATATTTTAGCTATCGCGAAGATAGCCACATATACCTAATATTATTAGTTTTGTAAAAATTATGTACAGGGGAGTTGAAAAAGTTACTAAAAAATTATATAATCGGTAATTATATACCTACTGTACCCTTTAATTAAAAACGACAATAATAAACAGTGCAATTTATTTTAACAATTTTACTACTAAAACCTAAAAATACAATGGCCTTTAGTCTGATAAACTATTTCGATAATGAAAGAAAAAGGGGAAATTCGCAAACCAATATGCAGGAAACCGTAATGAAAACACTGGGAATTAGTTTAAGGACTATGCAGAATAATGTGCATGAAAAAAAAGCATAATATAATACCCAAGAATACTAAAAAATGTAAACGAAAAACACCGTTTATAATTATAGCCTAAAAACTCATCGTCACTTATAAAATCTGAAAAGTCCTCGTCGTCCGAGTTGTCTTCGAATGGAGCAATTATCATTGGCGCTACTTCGACATCTAGTACTTGTTCTCGATCCCACCAATCCCTTATTAATATTTCTGTATGTTCCACCGATTTCTTCCAGTACTCTTGTGTAATATGATCTAACGAATCTTGCCAAACTATTTGTACTTGGTCGGATTTAAGACCATCACCTACATGTTTTCCATAATAAGACTTTGCACCAGCCCATATTAATTCTATTGCGTTAAACTGGCAATGATATGGTGGCAGTCGTAGAACCTCATGACCATATTCACGCAGTATTTCATCTACCGCGTATATTTTGGGTTTTTTAAGAGACTTTGCTATTGATAGGAGTTCCGATTTAAGCATATTTGGTAAAGGATTTTGGTTGTGTTTTTCCAGCCACTCATAAATATCACTTTTCCTCCAAGATGAAGTAGGCTGTTTATTTAAAATTCTTGAATGATATGATGCATTATCTAATACAATTAAATACGGAGCATCCAAATTTGGTATCAATTGAACTTTTAACCATTTTTCAAACATTTCGCAATTTATATTATCATGATAGTCAGCACTTTTTGATGTTAAAGAAAAAATTAAACTCGCACCTGCAACATATCCTGTTGCAGAACTGGCATGAAAAATAATAAAACGCTTTCCCGTACCGCACCCCTTTTTCCTTTTAACACTTTTTACGGACTTATCTTGCCAAGATTTTGAATCACTTCCATTCGAAAATATCCACGTTTCGTCTAAAAATATCACTTTTGTAAATTTCTATTTGTAATTGTCCGTATATTTTTTAAAAACTGAACACGCTGACTCCCTATCTGTGGCTGCTCACATAAAAATCTTCGGTTACAGTCTTTTTTATAGCGAAAACCTAAATTTTTTAATAGTTTTGATACCGCTTCAAGTCCAATTTCCAAAACACCCCGAATTTGTAATGTTTTTTGTAAAACTGGAAGAGTTACATTGGTTTTTGATTTGTATAAATCATAAATCACATTTAGTACTCCAATTTTAATATTTTCGCTTACATCCTCAGTCTTTGACTTTCTTCGTTTACACTTTTTAGTATTCTTGGGTATTATGTTATGTTTTGTTTCATGCACAATTTTCTACACAGTCCTTAAACTAATTCCCAGTGCTTTGGCTACTGTTTCCTGAATATTGGTTGGCAAATTTCCACTTTTTCTTTCATTTTCGAAATGGTTTATCAGATTAAGTAGCATTTTTTTTGATTGGGGATGCAAAAACCCAGAAAATTGTTTCATTTTTTTACTGATATTTTTACTAACTTCTTTTTTATAATTTCAGACAAAAAATGCTGCCGATAAAATTAATAACTGGGTAGCTGGCCGGACCGATAACAATATTAAAAACTTTATTCCATCTGCGGAATTATCAGACCAAACAAAAATGTTAATGATAAATGCCTTGTATTTAATGGGTAAGATAGTTTAAGGATCGATCGTCGCGACTTACTAACTTAAACTTACTAATTTAAAACAAACAATAGTTGATCAAATAGTACATTTTCATCACATCGCCCATATCGTACCGGTGTCTAGCGATGGCAGTAAAATGTTTTTTTTATAAAAATTACATAATAAAAAATAATATATTATAAAAACGAATTTCCCTAGAATTAAGGGGCGCACGGTCAGTGAAGATGTTTAAGATAATATCGGGCATCGTTTGTAATTTTTATGGAAAATAAAAAAAGAAACATGAATAGCTCTAACATTTCCATTTTTATATTCTGCATGGCGGATGATATATTTTGAACCAATATAAATAAATTAAAATGTTTTTATTGAAAAGGTGATTAAAAGGTGCTTGAAAGCATAGACAAAGGAGCTAAAAGATAGACATCGAATCTCATTCATAAAATTACTTTTGCGCCGAGCCTACAACTCACTGTTTATAAGAGGGCGATAGCATGTGTAGACTACACAATCCAGGCACTGAGTCGGTTATTTTACAAACCTAGCGCTGTCCCCTCATATTGGTCTTTTATAATTAACCCACAAAACCTTCCAACAATAAATTCTCACCACGTTTTTATTTACTAAAGCTGGAAATAAATAATTTATTGTTCAATATTTCTTAATGTCAAAGTTGTCATTCATTTCAGTATTTTCATTTGCTACCGCTAGGAGGCAAACGTTGCCAAGTTTTTCACGATTCTCATTTTTCGAACTATATGCGCCAGTGTGGCATATTTCGGAAAATAAATTTATTATGACAGTTTGTTTACTTATGTTGGATTGCTCTAAGATTTTTAATCAAAATTAGCTCCAATCAGCAAGTTTGATTGTGACATAAATTTCATTGACAGGCGTTTTGTACTCACGACCAAAGGTACTTGATTAGTAAATTAAGGTAACCGGGCCTCGATGATTGTGAAAAAATTATTTTTGCCAATGTCATGTATGTCACAGTCAAACATGCTAGTTAGTTAATTAATATTAAAATTATTTATGCAACCCGACATTAGTATGTTAAAGGTAATTTTAAAATGTTATCGTAATGCTGATTCACTGTATTTTAAAAAATATATTTACTTCTCCAATTCATGAAAAATAGGTGATGATGTGACGAAGTAGAATACTCAAATCGTTTTGACAAGATAACTATTTTATATTTAATTTCTACAGTAGTTCAGATCAAAAGTTAGGTTAAGTTAGGTCAAACTGACAATTACGCTCCAAGTTCGATTCTATTGCGGTTTTTATTTAAATTTTGATACGGATACAATTACAAAATATACCAACTCGACCTTGAAACATAATCGAACTCAATACCCGTCGCGTTCACAGTCGTTTGTTGGGCGCGCTCTTCTGGAATCTAGCTTAAAACTGTCCATAAATGTCGCCTTAGAAAAATATCGTCGTAACTCGAGAATGGAGTCTCTAGTGCGCGCCCGACGTTCATCCGACCACAAAAAATTAAATTAGCTTTATTTTGTGCATCCGACGTCGACTGTGAACGCGACCCTGTGTTCGTATATTTTTTAATTCGCTATGTGGATTCAGATCGATTTATGTAAATGTGGTAAATTATTAGGAATACGAGAATACCACCACTCCATTTAATTATAAATTTTATCAAAATGTTTGTTGTTATAAGTAGTTTGTAGTTTAAATAATTAGGAGAGGTTAGATTATGTTTTAGACAATCCAACGATGTCTTTAACTTGAGCTTAAATAAAACCCAAAATATGAGAATCTTTAAAATCATTTGGCAACGGCGTATTATACGCTCGTAAAAATGGCCTTCTATTTCCATATGGTTTCATTCATGGAACTCGTCAGGAACTAAGTGGTAGCGTGAAGTTTAGTTTATGACGGCTTGTTTTGATACAGGGGAATGCGGGGTCTATCTTTAGCTCTTTTGTCTGTGGTTGAAAGGGTGGCGATATTCAAC
Organism: Polydrusus cervinus; assembly: GCA_935413205.1. Taxonomy (NCBI): domain Eukaryota; kingdom Metazoa; phylum Arthropoda; class Insecta; order Coleoptera; family Curculionidae; genus Polydrusus; species Polydrusus cervinus. The sequence continues at coordinate 5,343,089 of OW284518.1, forward strand.
GACATTGCTCATACAACCACCCAACTAATAAATAGATATAATTCTTAAACAATTTTATTGTGGGGAAGAGGACTTTAATAAAAAATATGTTCTACGATTTACTTATTCCCAACGTTTCGGTTTTATTTTAAACATTTTTCAAGGATCTAGGTTAAATGTATAAAGTGCAGTAAACTGTCTGAATTTGGCATTATGCACTTATTTCACAAAAAAGTGTTAAATAACATCTTTATTCTTATTTTACTATTATTTTAAAAAACAAAATAAAATCAAGTCATGCGTTAAAATATGAAAAATTTGAATTCCGCGAGGAAAATGGAGTACAAAATTATTCTTTTATTATTTAAAGTCCTCTTCCAAACAATACAACATTTTAAGAATTACTAAGTTCAAGGACGCTAAATCAACTTACAAAATAGATATAATTACAGACTAAAACGCTAGAGTATACATAGTAGTTCTAAGCTTGCCAGACGGTGTCACACTCATATTATTTGCAGATGATATCGCTATGGTGGTTACAGCTAGAAGCGAGAAAATATTGATGAACCTTGCCAACATTGCATTGCAAAGGATTTCAAATTGACTAAACAAGCGTATGCTGTACTGAATGCTAATCCTCTCGTCAATTCTATTAGAGAATCTTTCTTATATTTAATAAATAGTTTGAGGAGTCTGCTAAAAGACTCAAGGGTGGGGGCTCCCTTGACATTAGCGGGTAAAGAGTTATAAAGTTTGCTCGCATTGTAGGTAAATGAACTTTGGAAGAGGACAGTGCGGTGTTTGGGAACATTAAACAAATGCATATGACGAGTGTGATGATCGTGTACATCGGCACCAGTCGTCAGCCTCTCGAATAGGTAAAGTGTCTCGTGCATCTGGAGTACCTTGTAAATGCATTTGCACTATTGAATCTTAAATGTTTCTTCACAAATAAACTAGAGAATGTCTTTATGAACATAATATAAGAGTTTTAATTTGAAAATTAACTTTTGAATAATTAAATATATATGACGACCAAAACGCAGTTCATTATCCAGGAAAACAACTAGATTTTTACAGACTACTTTAGACACCAATAAAGTTTTACCAAGTTTAATATTGAGGTCATTTAAATTTTTCCCTATGTCAAAGACTACCAATTGCTTTTTTTAGCGTTTAAAATAATAACACAGGCCCACAAAAAATACTTTTTTTCTGAGCTGAGGATTCTAGTATGACATTCTTATGTATTTTTTCCCGCTGAAACCGAATCCGCAATCCGTTTAGCCCCTACACGCCAGGATTTTGACATAACCTCAAAAAACACCAAAAAATTCATTGGAAGCAATAAAATCATCTACTTCGTGCTACTTTCAACCCCCTTTCTCCGAATTAGTAATTTCGTAGCCCAATAATCCCCTAACCTCGAAATATCATTACTGCATAACCTCAAAACCTAACCTAACCTCTTGAAGTAGAAGAATCTAGTCTATGAAAACAGAATAAATTTTTGAGTTTTTTGTGGAACGTAGTTGGATTACCTCTATAACCTCAAAATTTCCGAACACCATAACCTCAATATCCCGTTACTCCGTAACCCTATATATTATAACCTCTCAACCACGTCATCTTTTTCTATGGAGAAGTCTGCTTCTTGCAATAATGAGTGAGTAAAGTCATAAATCAAGGTCTTTTTTATTATTTTTTTAACACCTCTTAGACGTCTGATACCTCAGTATGTTTGTTATCCAATATCTTGTTTGCAATATTTATGAAATTTAGTTTTTTTGTAGTATTCACGCAATTGTTCAACAAAAGGACATTACTACCACTACTACTTGCACTAAAATTTCATAAATATAAATGACTTTACTCACAAAACTCTTATTATTGCAAGAAGCAGATTTCTCCATAGAAAAAGATGACGTGGTTGAGAGGTTATAATATATAGGGTTACGGAGTAACGGGATATTGAGGTTATGGTGTTGGGAAATTTTGGGGTTATGGTGTTGGGAAATTTTGAGGTTATGGTGTTGGGAAATTTTAAGGTTATGGTGTTGGGAAATTTTGAGGTTATAGAGGTAATCCAACTACGTTCCACAAAAAACTCAAAAATGTATTCTGTTTTCCTATACTAGATTCTTCTACTTCAAGAAATTAGGTGAGGTTATGCAGTAATGATATTTCGAGATTAGGGGATTATAGGGCTACGAAATTACTAATTCGGAGAAAGGGGGTTGAAAGTAGCACAAAGTAGATGATTTTATTGCATCCAGTAAATTTTTTGGTGTTTTTTGAGGTTATGTCAAAATCCCGACGTGTAGGGGTTAAACGGGTTGCGGATTCGTTTTCAGCGGGAAAAAATATATAAGAATATCATACTGGAATCCACGGCTCAGAAAAAAAGCTTTTTTTGTGGGCTTGTGTAATATAATTGAAACTATAAAATACATAACATAATCATATCTACTCTTCAGATGGGTCATCATTAACTGAATGAGAAAGCAAATCTGTTCTTCCCCTTTTTTAATATAATATAAAAACAATTACTGCCTACGCGTTTCGATAAAAAACCGTCATCAGGGCTAGCAGGTCAAAAACTTAGTCACTAGACAATCAAGACATAACACTGGTACCGGCCAACAAACAAATGACACTATATTTTAAAAACGTAAATAAATATCAAAAAACCCATCAACAAAACAAGCATAAGGCCTTACGAGGTAAATATGACTAGTCATAGTCAAACTCTTAAGGCAAAATGCGGAACTTTTTATTTTTAGGATTTTCTCCGAGCTACTTTAATTACGATTTCTTCCCCTGAGTTTCTAGCCCAGTAGTTTCAGTAATATGGCCGGTGGCCAGCCCTAATAAAACACTCTTTATACCTTTCCATATACTAATCGAGGCGGTTCCCGGTGGAACACCCTGTACATATACACTTCACCTATTTAATATTATTTTAAACTTCTGGCTTTAAAATGGTACATTAAATTACAAGATTGTTATCCACAATTTCATGACATACGATATACATTTTTTAAGCTGGCACAATTTCTTAAAGCATGACCTCATTTTTATTAAATATTGTTTTTAAACTTTTTGCATATTGCATTACTTTTAGTATATTAAATTATTAAAGACGTAGATTTCTGACCCAATTTAGTATTCAATGGAGTGAGTTTGTTGGAAGGGCTCAAATAAAACAAGGAAACCAATTAGTTTCAATGCCGACGTTTTGACGTTTATGGCGTCATCCTCAGGGCACTACAATAGATGTAAATTATTAGTATTTTTGATTACATAAACAAATGTACAATAGAAGTAAAAATGTTAAACATTAGTTAAATTTTCACAAACAAACAGAAAAATAAATAAAATATGGAAAATTTCTATAGGTAGTATGGTTACTATGATTCTCAAGAAAATATGTATATAAATGTGTAGACAAAAAATTAAACGTTTTACAAGAGTAAAAGTTACAGGACATTGATCAATTAGGTATCAACCATACAATAAGTACTAGTTCAACTTAAATAAGTATTTAAAAAAAAAAATCTTATTAGCTTTTAAACTTTTTCCTCCTTTTCGTGGAGTACTAGTCTTCAGAAAAATAAACAATGTAAAAAAACTAACAAATCAATGATAGACTTACCGAAAAAGACAGGCTTCCCTGGTCAATGTTATATTCAGGAAAGTACAGATAAGCATTTTTTAATTTTCAAAGGGTTTCTCTTGATATTGTTGTTAGATTGTTCAGTTGACGACTAAAAATGCGATTTAATAGAGATACACGTATACCTTGTCTAGAGAGAACTGGCTGAAATGATCAATATTAAAAAGCACAAGAGTAGTATAAACAGAAAACAAGATACAGATGATTTGAGCACTTCATATTTCAATATAATTAACAGACTAACAAAATCATTCTTGTCAGACTCTGTATAATGTCATATAATCTTTTCAAGAACCTATATTTTTTAAACATTCCAGTACTCATTTAAAAACGAATTCACCTTTAGTTTTTTATACATAAAAACATTTTTCTCTAGACAAGGTATACGTGTCTGTGTATTGAGTCGCATTTTTAGTCGTCAACACAATAATCTAACAACAATATCAAGAGAATCCCTTTGAAAATTAAAAAATGCTTATCTGTATTTTCCTGAATATAATATTGACCAGGGAAGCCTGTCTTTTTCGGTGAGTCTATTATTGATTTGTTAGTTTTTTTACATTGTTTATTTTTCTAAAGACTAGTACTCCACGAAAAGGAGAAAAAAGTTTTAAAAGTAATAAGAAATTTTTCTTTTTTTAATACTTATTTAAGTTGAACTAGTACTTATTGTATGGTTGATATCAAATTGATCAATATCCTGTAACTTTTACTCTTTTAAAACGTTTAATTTTTTGTCTACACATTTATATACATATTTTCTTGAGAATCATAGTAACCATACACACATATACATAATTATAATAATATACACCTACTAGTGTATAGTCTCTACCTATATATACAGGGTGATTCACGGTGGATGGTACGTTAGAAGTATATGACGAACCAGTTAACGAATTGTTTTGAAAATTTGGTTGTTTACATAAACGGTTATGCTCCATTTATCTAAAATATTTTTAATGATACAGTGTTGCCACTTCTACCAAAAACTAGTAGCAACTTTGATTTTTTCAATGGAATCCCCTGTATTTTATTATATTTTCAAATCCCCTATTACTTTCTTAACAATTTTGTTTAATATTATCCTATACTTATCTCTTACCGTTTTAAAGAAAATAATTAAATTGCATTTTTTTGACGAAAAATGTTAACCTAAAAAAAAACGTTGATATTTTTAAACTCTGAAATATTAGAGACCTGAAAATTGGTGGATGGTTAAATATTACCAACGGGCTTTTAACTCTATGCTTAAATCTTAGTTGCGATATACAGCATGGTATAAAAATACAGTTAATTTGGGGACTTGAATAGATGCCCATAAGTATATTTTTTTAAATGTAACACCCTGTATATTATCACTGATTTAAAAAGCTATTTAAATTGGCTCTTTATTTTTGTAGAATATATCCATAACTAACTAGTCAAGTTTTTGACTTATAAGCCATTATTTGTAAAATTTACTCAAACATTTAATTTCCTTTAGATTTTTATAAAATATGCTATGACAAACTCTTGTTTGACATAAAAACTATGTCACTTTTATTATTGTTGTGTTGTGATATTTTGTTAATTATTGTCGATTAAGATACTGAATTCCGTTAACAATTATGAAAGAAAACTAGTCAAACACAGTACTTATGAATTTATTTATTTTATTTGGACGGTGTGATAAAATTATAGCTAGAACATGTATAAAGTTTAATGAAATGTACCTAAATCTACCGCCAATGAACTTAAGGAAATTTTTACGAATCCAGAAAACTTTAACTGAGTTTGGTTTAACTTTAAAAACGCCAAGAAACTTGCCTCAACCCGTAATTTCTGACGAAGACAATTAGATTAATGTTTTGGTATATTTTCATGCATTTCCTTAGTCTTCAATACGATGTACTGAATATAATTTAGATCTAACATATTTATCAGTCCAGAGAATTTTAGAACAGCATAATATGCATGATTTTAATTTTATTAAAGTGCAAGCCATTGAGCCTTGGAATTAGCCTCCAAGATCACCCGATCTCAACCCATTGGATTTTTACTTGTGGGGCATGTTTAAGGAAAAATTTTTAAAGAATTGCTACGTCGAGTACTCAATCATTTCATTTAAGCAAATAAATTCATAAGTACTGTGTTTGATTAGTTTTCTTTCATAATTGTTAACGAAATTCAGTATCTTAATCGACAATAATTAACAAAATACCACAACAATAATAAAAGTGACATAATTTTTATGTCAAATAAGAGTTTGTCATGGCATATTTTATAAAAATGTAAAGGAAATTAAATTTTTGACTAAATTTTACAAATAATGGCTTATAAGTCAAAACTTGGCTAGTTAGGTATGGATATATTATACAAAAATAAAGAGCCAATTTAAATAGCTTTTTAAATCAGTGATAATATACAGGGTGTTACATTTAAAAAAATATACTTATGGGCATCTATTCAAGTCCCAAAATTAACTGTATTTTTAAACCACCCTGTATATCGCAACTAAGATTTGAGCATAGAGTTAAAAGCCCGTTGGTAATATTTAACCATCCACCAATTTTTAGGTCTCTAATATTTAAGTTTAAAAATATCAACGTTTTTTTAAGTTAACATTTTTCGTCAAAAAAATGCAATTTAATTATTTTCTTAATAACGGTAAGAGTTAAGTATAAAATAACATTAAGCAAAGTTGTTAAGAAAGTAATAGGGGATTTGAAAATATAATAAAATACAGGGGGTTCCATTTAAAAAATCAAATTTGCTACTAATTTTTGGTAGAATTGGCAACACTGTATCATTAAAAATATTTTAGATAAATGGAGCATAACCGTTTATGTAAACAACCAAATTTTCAAAACAATTCGTTAACTGGTTCGTCATATACTTCTAACGTACCATCCACCGTGAATCACCCTGTATATATAGAAATTTTTCCATATTTTATTTATTTTTCTGTTTGTTTGTGAAAATTTAACTAATGTTTAACATTTTTACTTCTATTGTCCATTTTTTTATGTAATCAAAAATACTAATAATTTACATCCATTGTAGTATCCTAAGGATGACGCTATAAACGTCGAAACATCGGAATTGAAACTAATTGGTTTCCCTGTTTTATTTGACCCCTTCCAATAAACTCCCTCCATTAAATTATTAAAGTTTTATATGTATTAGATACGGACTATTCACCAAAGTCTAATTTTCTAAATTAACAAAAAGGTATTTTTATTTTAGGAAAGTGGGAAGTGCCATTTCATCCTGATGCCACTGAAGACGATGTATTTGGTGGGCCAACCAGTAAATTGGTAAAAATGATGAAGTCTCAAAAAAAAACATACGAGTAAGAATTTTTAATATAGGTGAGGTCAGAACATTGTGAAAATTTTTTTTGTTTAAAAGCTGATTTACGTTTGCCTATAGGTATCACATGGCTACAAACTATTTTTTTTTTTTTATGATAAAACACCTGCACTGTAGGAAAAATCCTTTAAGGCGCTCTGGGAGCGGTGCGAGTGCGAAAAAAGCGATTAACGTTGGTCTTGAATCGTTGAAGATTGTATTCATTGGGAAACACGACCTCAGGAAGATCATACCACAAAGATGACGTTCTCCAGATGAAAGAATTCTTGAACAATGAAGTTCGAGGAGTACTAAGCTGAACAACATATGGATGAGCGGCAGTGGTTCGCCGTGTATTTCTGTTTTGCATTGCTCTAGGTGGAATCAAGTGGGCAATGTCAGTCGAACACCTACCATGGAAATATCTATAAAAGAGAGCCAAATCACCAACCTGTCTTCGATGCTCCAGGCTATCGAGGGTCTTGGTCAGCTCGGGGTCGCCGATCAGACGAACGGCTCTCCTTTGAATGGAATCCAGTAGCCGAAGGGTGTGCTTGGGTGCAGAGCTCCAGACATGAGAGCAATATTCTAATGATGGTCGAATCTGGGCTTTGTAGAGTGTCAAAAGTTGATGAGGTGTGTACAACCTTTTGGTGCGGAAAAGTACACCAAGTTTCTGTGCGGCTGCCTTGGCAATTGCGGCAACGTGATCATGCCAAGACAGATTACCTCCCAGATTGACCCAAAGCAAATTAATAGACGGTGTCAGGGGAATTGCGTGTCCTGCCATGACTATATCTGGTTCTACAATGTTAACCTTTTTGGAGAAGACTGCTGCCTGGGTTTTCTTAGCATTAAATTCGACTTGGTTACTGTCACCCCAAGCCAAAATTTCTTCCAGGTCATTGTTGAGGCGCAATACTTCATGCTGCCTGCGAAGATGTGCGTCGGCAGCGGATGTTTGCGTGTACTTGCGATTCTCAATTCGTAATTCGCGGACAATTCGTGAATAGTGTAAGAGACTTGTGCGTCTAAATTCGATTCGATTTGTAAACAAGGCGGTCAGATTGTTCGCAGTAATTCGCATACCTAAAGAGCATTTATTCCTTTACACCTTTTTGAATTAGACTATAACTGTCACTTGTAGTTTAAACTAAAGAAGTGGCCCTAATTCCTTCATAATATGTCTTCACGTTAATAAATTTTAATAAATTTCAGATACTTCGAAGATAATAATTTTCAATATTTAAAACTTGGGCTTTATCGAAAACAAGGAGATGCAGCTGTTATATTTGTATTACCGCAGTGCTCTGTATCCTGTGTCGCCACTGAGAACAACGTTGCTGATGCCTTTTTGGACCACACATTTGAGAAAGCAGAGTTAACGACAGCAGCTTTGCCAAAGTTTAAATTTGAAAATAATTTACAACTTAAAGCTGCTATGATAAACGTTAGTAGATATAGACATATTTTTATTTGACCACATTTTTGTAAATTACAAATACCACAAATAACAGGTCACATTAAATATAAAGCACTGTTGTGGGATGTTTCTAACTACATAAAAGTGTATATTTAAACACATATTTTTGTATAAGAAAAAATAAACAAACTTTGTAATTACACATTAATAACAAACACAAGTTATAAATCAAATGTTGAAGTTCGTAAATTAATAACATCAAAGTCTTCTTTCACTGAGTAGAAAGCATGTGATTCAAGAAATTTCTTAACCACAATTTTATTTTTTTTTCATTGTAGTTTTTAACCGAACCCTGTATAGAATGATCTATTAAAAAAAAGAAGGCAAAAATAAGAACACAAAGTCTTCCTCCACTGATATATTATAGAAATATTTTAGTCAACTTCTCTACATGTTTCGAATGCAGAAGCATTCATCTTCAGGAGAAAAATTAAAAGAAGAAACCCTAACTGAGCAACATAAATATAGGTTCAGTATAAAATGAGTGGAACAATGAAGAAACCGATACACACACATTGCATTGTGAATAAGAAAAGTATATGGGTTTGAGGCTTAAGGCACTGTGAAAACTTTAAAGGTAGAATGAAAGATTTAACATCTTTGTGTGAAAGAACTGTCGAAAGATAAGAATGAAGTAAAAGGGAATGATCATTAAGCAAACTATTAGCTAGTCATTAGAGAAAAAAACAATTTGGAGAAGAAGTGAATGTAAGTGTGAGGAAGAAGACTATTAAAAAATTAATTAGAAATTAAATTTAATTTTTATTCATTACTGGATGTAAACCTGAAAAAGAAAAAGACATCTTTTTAGGATACATCAAGTGGCCAAATATAGAAAAATCTTACCTCATTGGTTTACGAGTAAACATAGTTAAAGTAGAAATATAAAAATTGAATTTTAAAAAATTCTTTCATTTTAGACTTTATGGAAGTAAAATTTTTTTATTTAGCTCGACCGCTACCGCGTGCTTTTCTCCTGAAGATGAATGCTTCTGCATTCGAAACATGTAGAGAAGTTTATTAAAATATTTATATAATATATCAGTGGAGGAAGACTTTGTGTTCTTATTTTTACCTTCTATATTCCCACTCCACTTTAAATATGGACTATTTCTTCAAGTATTAAAAAAAAGTATGTTTGATATGCCTTGACTATTTGGGACACCCTGTGTACCTTAAAATATCTTTAGATTGTATAATTAATGCCATCCTATAACTCCATGAAATTTGGCGTTGAGAGTGGGTCACCCTGTATGTATTTGTCCTGAGATTTACTTACGATCTTGTCATTTATTTCAGCTGGGCGTTAAAAAAATATTTGAATCATCATTGTTAGAAGGTTTTAATGTTGATGGAAATGTATTCCACACTGTTGCCGATATATTCCAAAAGGCCTTAATAGAAGTCAACGAATTAGGAGTAACAGCTGTCGCTGGCACTAAAGGTAAGTTTGAATGAACATTTTTTGACAGTTCCAACAGACAATTAAATTTTGTTATTTTTCGTACGACCACCTATGAAAATGGGAAAAAAAGCACGGTTAACTTGGCCAGAAAGCGCCAAATATCACACGCGTGTTGAAAAAAAATATTTCTTCTTCGCTTTCCAATGTGGCTTTTAAAAGAGAGAAAAAAGTCACTTATGTTCTCCACCATGACTTCTAAAAAAAAAACATTTTTTTGGGATCTCCATATTATAACACCAACAATTATTATATACCAGGCAGGGGGGGGGGGCAGTACCAAAAAACAATAACTTTCAGTAGATAAAGGGACTGGTAAGTAAAAAACAAGACAAAACTATTCCTCGGGCTAGGATGGAGAAGGAAATGCCTCTTCCACCCCCCTCCTATACACGCTCTGGGCGGTGACAGTTCAAAAGCAGATGAAAACTCTCCTCTTTTAATGCTAGAATATTTTAAGTAAAAAATTTTAATTAGAAAACACAGAAACTTATTGTTTTCGGCTTGTTTAATAAAAAAATGGTAAATCTCAGTATTTACAATAAAATAAATAGTGATTAAGAAGAACCCAATTACTGTCATTATGTATCCGAAACGTAACCTCTACAAAATGGCACTTTTGGGATGAATATTTTAAAATCTGAGCGTTTACGAGAAAAACGGAGTTCAGATTCGTAGTCCACGCTCCGAAATATATCGTTTCTAAAAAAATATATATGTGTGATGTGATATGTATTTTTCCTACGACCACCTATGAAAATGAGAAAAAAAGCACGGTTAACTTGGCTCGAAAGCGCCGAATATTACACGCGTGTTGAAAGAAAATATTTCAACTCTAGAGTGGAAATACAAGGCACACTATGTAATTTAAACATATGATGCCAATTTGACAGACCACACCTATTTATTAAAAAGAACAATTTTTAAAAAGCAGTTTAGTTTATTTATCACGTATTTGTCGAGTGATTCAGGATTAGAGTGTGAAAATACGCCATCTGAAATTATAAAAAAGTTAAGAATATACTGGAAAATCTATTACCAGTCAAAACAAGCCCCGCTGAAGAAAATGTCATATATTAAACTTAAGCAGGAAATCTTTATAGGTCGCTATAGCGTAGACACTAGAGCCATGACCTACGGATTGAAAGATCACAGGTTCAAATCCCATCAGGAGCACTTGACTTTTTTTTATGAAAACATTAAATAATTTAGAATTATTTTGAATTAAAATCTTCCTTGTTGGGTGAATTTTTTAAATTTATGTTTAATGCATCTTTCCTTGATTAAATAAAAAAATCATTCAAGAAGGAAGATTTCAATTAAAAATAATTTTATAATTTATTTAATGTTTTTATAAAAAAAAGTCAAGTACTCCTGATGGGATTTGAACCTGTGACCTTTCGATCTATTAAATTGGCATCATATGTTTAAATTAAATAGTGTGCCTTCTATTTCCACTCTAGAGTTGAAATATTTTTTTCACAAATCAAAGGTTTTTTTTTAATAATTCTTTGTGCGTCGTAGAAAAAGAGTGTACATTACTCGTGTGAAAGTGATTATTCTAAAACTCGGAGAATTTCCGCACTCGGCTGACGCCTCGTGCTAAATATCTCCTCGTTTAAAAAGTATCACTTTCATCACTTGTTATGTAATATACTATATTACATACATTCCTTAATAATTAATGCCGTGCCCAAATTATTTTGTTCCGTGCCATTGCAGGCACGCGTGCCATTGGTTCGCCATCCCTGTCCTGGAGATATTAGAGCTAATAATTTTTTAAATACTTTATACAGGGTGCTACAAATTCGTGTGCGTACAAGGGGATCTTCAAAAACAGTAAGAGATACGAAGATGGTTAAATTGAGGCAAAGTTGCGTAATTAATATTTTGGTAAAAAAAATTCTAATTATTTCGAATACTTTCCGAGATATCCGAAAAAACCAAAATTTCTATTTTTGGTTTTTACTTTTTTGCGCTTTCATTTTTGAAGTAGAATAGTATATTACATAACAAGTGATGAAAGTGATACTTTTCAAACGAGGAGATATTTAGCACGAGGCGTCAGCCGAGTGCGAAAATTCTCCGAGTTTTAGAATAATCACTTTCACACGAGTAATGTACACTATTTTTCCTACGACCACAAAGAATTATTAAAAAAACCTTTGATTTGTGAAAAAAATATTTCAACTCTAGAGCTAAAAAAAAATATTTCAACTCTAGAGTGGAAATACAAGGCACACTATTTAATTTAAACATATGATGCCAATTTAATAGATCGAAAGGTCACAGGTTCAAATTCCATCAGAAGAACTTGACTTTTTTTTATAAAAACATTAAATAAATTATAAAACTATTTTGAATTGAAATCTTCCTTCTTGAATGATTTTTTTATATTTAATCAAGGAAAGATGCATTCAAAATAAATTTAAAAAATTCACCTAACAAGGAAGATTTCAATTCAAAATAATCTATAAATTATTTAATGTTTTCATAAAAAAAAGTCAAGTGCTCCTGATGGGATTTGAACCTGTGATCTTTCGATTCGTAGGTCATGGCTCTAGTCTATAGGCTATGGCGACCCATAAACATTTTCTGCTTAAGTTTAATATATGACATTTTCTTCAGCGGGGCTTGTTTTGACTGGTAATAAATTTTCCAGTATATTCTTAACTTTTTTATAATTTCAGATGGCGTATTATCACACTCTAATTCTGAATCACTCGACAAATGCGTGATAAATAAACTAAACTGCTTTCTAAAATTTGTTCTTTTTAATAAATAGGTGTGGTCTGTCAAATTGGCATCATATGCCTAAATTAAATAGTGTGCCTTGTATTTCCACTCTAGAGTTGAAATATTTTCTTTCAACACGCGTGTGATATTCGGCGCTTTCGAGCCAAGTTAACCGTGCTTTTTTTCTCATTTTCGTAGGTGGTCGTTGGAAATAGCTATTTTCCTAACAAGTGCAGAAAATCGATTTTTCCGCACGCAAATGCCGTTGACAGCACGACGCGTAGCGGAGTGGTGTCAAGCATTTAAGTGCGGAAAAATAGGTTTCTGCACGTGTTAGGAACAATAGTTTTTCTACTAGCGTGAGGAAACAAATTGAAAATAATTTAAAAAACGGAGTTTTTTTTAAAATTTTTATTACAATGAACAAAATTTTACAATATTAATTTACTTATTTATATTGTAATTAATTGTAAACGTACATTTTTCTTCTCCTTACTCCATTTGCCAAAAAGGGTGTATTCTTTTTCATACCGTTTTCTTGATTTTTCTGGCAATAAATCTTCTTTGAGATTTTCAGCCGCCAAAAGAATCTCCTCCGGTACTTCTTCTATAAAATTTTCGTTCATCTCTTTATCGGAAATTATTTTGCGTGCCGAAGAATTCAGCAAAACTCCAGTAGAAAAACTGATAAACTAGTTTAAATTTATAATATTCTGCTGACAGTGACATACAAATCAACAACTGGTTATATACAACATAGCAACTAAGATATTTCAAAGGTAATATAATGAACAGTGACTTCAAATCGTACAGCATTTAATTTAATTAAATTTAATTTCAAAATATAACAGTGCGGAAAAATCATTGCCGCACGGTGCGGAAAAGTGGATTTTCCGCACTAAAACATGTGCGGAAAATGCGTTTTTCCGCACGCTAGTAGAAAAACACTTTTTTATAGCCTTTTTCATATTCTATGAGATTGCGTTATTAGTTTTCAAATTTGAAGTTTAGTTCTTTAAATTTTAAAAACCATTAAATTGTATTAAATTTCCAAAGCTTAGAAGTCCTGAAAAATGTTTAAAAAATTCCAGGTTCGTAAAATGAAAAATTTCGGTTTTGTTTACGATTTTCTTTCATCAAATTATTAAGCCCCAAAATATGCATCTTTGCCTCAATATAACAATCTTCGTATCTCATATCGTTTTCGAGATCCCCTTGTACGCACACGAATTTGTAGCACCCTGTATATCAACATTTAATTTATCATTTCTAGTCATTTTCTACAACAATAAAGTTTTATTCGACAAAAGGGTGTGTGGTGACATTTGTTAAAAATTTGACCAATAATCTTATTATAATTTTTATAAAATCGATTAAGATGTCAAGTTTCTGGGCGCAATTGTATGTCTCAAAATATCCTATAGGGTAAGGTGGGGCAAGTTGACGTACGGGGCAAGATAACGAATTTAATTTTAATGAAAATCAAAAGCATAAATCTGTTATATACCCATCTTTATACTGCCGTCTTGGGACCTTGATATAACTTAAAATGATAGGTGGCGCTAGTTTACATATGTTCGATTTTGTGCTTGCAAATGTGTTAGAGGTTAGTCGTTATAATATTCTTGTTCAGTGAAATAGAGTTTTGCCCAAAAAGTAAAGTAACCAGTCCTATTCTGTTGAATATTTATATTGTTCCTCGAACCATACAAGGTAATGGTTATAGCCCAAATCAGTTTTATTTTTTGTTTATTTTATTTACTTTAGGTTTTTGTTATAAATGGTCCAAGGGGCATGTTGACGAATTCGTAAACTTGCCCCGGGAGCATATTGGCAAATTCGTTATCTTTGCCCATGCAGTTATAAGCATTTTTTTTACAGATGGTGTGAACTTAGAAGAGAAAAACTGATCGTAGGTCTTGGTCAGAAGACAGTTTGATTGTTGCCATATATCGTCGCCTGAGAACCGGGTTATTCTATGTCCATTTTTTAAAATTTTAGAGTACCTAGAGCATTTTTGAAATTCACCAGCTATTATTGGGAACATCTTAATTTTTTTTTTTTCTAAAAGTGTAATTAAGTTAGATTTAAGGGTTTATAAAAAGTGGGTAATGCAAAAATATACTAAAAATTTTGACTTCCGAATATGAAAAACTTTATATGGACATAGTATAAGTTCGAATCTTTATTATTAGTGAACGGATTGGCGCAGAGTGACATGGAATAGTTTGGTCGATAGAGCTTCGGACATAGAATACTTTGATGACAAAATCTCAATTTGAAAAAAAAAACATAGAATAACCTGGTACTCAGGCGACGATATGCTATCGTAAATGATAATTTGGCAGTTAATTGATTGGATAAAGTGTGGTGTGTGCGAAAGTTGGTGGCATGAAGCTTGCACGAGTTATGGGAATTGGGGTACCTACTTTTAAATGTGACATTTGTATGTAATCGTCGTCGTCTTGCCCCAATGTGCTCGTCATCTTACCCCACGTTTGGGGCAAAATGACGAAAATGCAACAACTTTTAATTTTCAACTTTTTTCTGTATGTTTTATTGTTTTTTTTATGGATTGTGCACCAAAAATTAACCAATGTTCCATTAATTTATTACACTTGTTTTTTATTTTAAAATATTTGTAGTTTATTTTTTAGAGTGTTTTTTTCCTTAACCTCGCCAACTTGCCCCACCTTACCCTACCAGTGTTTTAATTATTGATTTATGATTGCATTTTTTCAAATTTTCAAAGTACAGTTCTGTTCATAAAAAAACCGTACAAGTCTTATGATTAGTTTTTGTATTATTTAAGCAGTTTGAAACGGGCTTTGGTGATTATTTCTTTGAGTTTATCAGAGATGTATGTTTATGATTATATGCAATAAATGAAAATCATTGGCGTAGAGGAAGTAATTAAAAAAAATTAAGTAACATGGTAACTAATATTTTATATTTATAATAATTTTATAAAAATGCGAACAAATTGAATATTATATTAAACAAGAACAATAAGATTGTAGGTATAAACATTAATATTTGGTCATTGAACCTTGTTTCTCGATCACTTGAGCCAATCTATTAGGCATTGAGTTAATCAAATTTCTTACAATAATTGGGTCAAGCCCCTCCCAGCATTCATGAATTATTTCCCACATTCAGTAGCCCACACATTTTCTATTGGATTAATATCCGGACTGAATGAAGGCCACGGTAATACTTCTACATTATTATTTTGAAACCAGCCCTTAATAACATTTGCAGTTTGCACAGGACAATTATCGTGTTGATAAATATAATAATAATTGGGGTAAATGGACCTAACACAGATGGGAGCATAATATGCTCCAAAACATTAAGATAATTTTTAGAATTAAATCTTCCCTCCAATCGCCAGCATACACCAAGCCCATGGGCACTTATCCAACCCCATATGTTGACAGAAAAACGCCCAGATCTAAAAGCAAGGTCGCTAGTATAACGCTCTTCAAATCTTGTCCCATCTGGTCGATACACCCGAATTTGTTCGTTATAAGTACATTGGAAAGTTTTTTCATCCGTAAATACTACCCTGTTCCAATAACCGCGACTGCCTTCCTTCTTCTGTTAATTTAATTTTTTTCGCCGCAACGCGATTTTTTAACTCTGATTCATTCATTCTTCTACTGGCGGTAGGTCGAGAGCCAGGAAATTCTGTGATATTTATAGCTTCCCACGCGACTTCAAAGGGATGATCTCTTAAGTGCTCCAGAAGCATAGCATCCTCTTCGGGACTGGTAACTCTAGGACGACCGGAACCCTCCTTTCTTTTCAAGGACCCTTCTTGCTCCCAACGCTTTTTAATTTCTAGAATTGTGCTCTTATTTCTGCCATAAAATTGTGCTAGGGCGCGAATTGACCATCTTTCTTCAATTTTTGTCACTAGGGTAAACTACACAGTTATTGGCACTTTAAGAGGCGTCAGTTTTTATTTTCAGGATATAAAATTCAATAAATTATTTTATCACCACAACCTTAACATATTCTCATAAAAGTTGAGAATATAACCCTCTAGAGAACTTTTTTTCATTCTTATTGTATTTTTTCAAAATAATATCTAAATTCAAAATACTAGTTTAACACAGTTATTGGCACTTTTAGTAGTGTTATTGGCACTCTAATATACAGTTATTGGCACGTAATAAAATATATAACTTACTAAATAAAACCATTTTTGTTTATTAAAAAATTTTTTCAGAATTAAAATTCTAAAAAAACATCATAAAACCTCTAGGTAGTAAACATTTGCAGATAGCTAAAATAAGATACAAATTGTTAAAAAATATATTAAAATTTTTAATTTAATGCCCATTTACAGCCACAAGATTTTTTAGCATAATGACATTAATCTAATAACTAGACTAAGCTTTAACTTAACTAATAAAATAATAGTATAACATATACACAACCTTTCATGAGCTGGAGAAAGATGTGAAATATTTTTAAATATGTAATATTTCCTAAAAAAAATTACAAACCAAACAAGTGCTAAATTATTGTTATGTAAAACTGAAACTGCATGTTATTACTTTTTTAGGAAATTAGTTTCTTATTTTGGAACAACAGGCTTTACAAACAAAAGTTTTCACAATAGGTGGCATATTATATTGCTTTCTTATACAATTTGGATGAAACACTCGAAGACAAGAAAAACATTTAATTCCTTTAGATGTGAAAGTAATATTAAAAGTACAGATAACACACATACCAGAATTTTTTTTTGGTTATTTTCAAAATCAGATGCATTACTAATGTCACTTTCATGAAAAACAATTTTTCTAATATGACTTGGTTTTTTATCTGCAATTTCATTATTTACTAAAGAAACTGTAGCAAGAGAATATTCCGAAACGTTCTCTTATATCATTTAATTTATTGTCTAAAATTGGTAATTGTCTATTTTCATCCCTTTTTATTAATAAACATCCCTCTAGTTCTGTAGCATCCAATTTATTAGCTTCTTCATTAGATTCATCAATTTTTGACAAGACTGGATTTATTGAAACATGTTCAGTTTGTTCACTTTTCTGAATTTCTGAAATTTCGTTATTTTGTAATGGCCTGATCGAAGCCTTTTCTTTTTAACCAGTTTTCTTTTTTTTTTTTGATTTTTTGTTTCAGTTTTCTTAAGTGATATCGTTTTTTTTAATTGAGCTTGTTCCATCCTCTTTCTTTTTCTTTCGTCCTTTTCTTCTATAGTTATTGGCAGTGTATTAATAGTGATTGGCACCGTGCCAACAACTGTTTATAATGTCAACTTGAAATTCTCGATTAGCTTTTCTTAATTAAAATGCAAAACCTGTGACCTCTAAACCAATGGACCTCTTTTTTATAAAAACATTGAAAACATATTCATTGGCACCTGGCTGCCAATAACTATATTTTTCTGTTTTATAAATTACAGTTATTGGCATCCTAATAATAACACTTTCCCGCGTTTTTTATCGAATGTTTTATGTTTATAGGGCCTTCTTAAGTCTATATTAACGATATAAAAAGCATAATTAGGAAATATTACTGCTGACAACAAGAAATTTATGTTCAAGAAAACCTAGCCATCCTTAACAAATTGTTAAGACTTACCTGATTTAGAAAGAACCAACAACACTCCGTATTTCGAACTGTCACTGACCACACTAAATAGGATAAAAAGTGCAAAATAGTCGCCGATTCCAGTAGGACAATGTTGCTGGATATTACTGATCTTATTGTGATTTTAATAGCATTATTCTTAAATTAAAATTAATTATTTTATGAAAAAGTGCCAAAAACTGTCAGGGTGCCGACAACTGTATCTATTACCCTATTTGTGCCTTCTCAACTAATGTTAAACGACGAGGCATTTTAAAATGTTTGACTTTTAGGCGTCTATCAACAATTGCCACCATGCACTTTTAAAAACCCTTGAAATAAAAAAGAACTATTTACACCATGGCAAATTAAGTGTACGGGTTTTTTATGAACAGAAATGTACTATTGTGCCGATAAAAAACTGGGACAAGAGATTTACAAAAACAATGTAAGAAATACATATCCCCTAGACTATAAGAGGTGTCTAGAGCTAAAAAGGAAAAACATTCAAAATTTAAAAAGTAACCTAGGTTACATATTGGAATGTTTTGTATTTTTCGATACGGGGTGGTTAAATTTGAGAGACATCATATAATATGGATTTATAAAGTAAATTTATTAGATTTTTTTAAAGTCAAATATTTTATAAATTATTATATTTACCATTACCACAAAATAATAAATAAAGCTAATACAGGTAATAAAATACATTTAATAAAAAGAAAAAAATTGCGAACACAAAGTTTGTCAAAACAACACAAAATTAATATTTGGTCATAGAACCATTTCTGTTTATTACTTTTTGGAGCCTTTGTGGCATACTTAAAACTAAGTTTCTACATAATTCGACAGTTATTTCATCCCAAGCTTGATTTATCCTATGACGTAATTCATCCTTGTTTCTAGGTTGAAAATCATGTTTATACATAGATTTGACCATGGCACCCCAAATGTTTTCTATCGGGTTCAAATCGGGACTCTTCGAAGCCCAGGGAAGAACTGCTATGTTATTTTCTTGGAGAAAATTTTGTACAATGCGCGCTGTGTGTATTGGAGCATTATCATGCTGAAATGTGTAATTTTGACCGTATACAGCGTTTACCGATGGTATCATCACTTCGTTTAGTATATTAACGTATACTGCTGCAGTTAGTCTTCCTTCGACGATTTGGCAAAGTCCTGGTCCTCTAGCGCTAATCCAGCCCCAAACATTTATGGAGAAACGCCCACTTTGGTTGGTTTTGTGGGTGTATCTCTCATCATACCGCATGCCGGAAGGCCTATACACCCGAATTCTCCCATTATTGCATGACTGAAAAGTTTTCTCGTCAGAAAATATAACTGTTTCCCATAAATTTATTTGATTAATATATTCATGTGCAAATTCTAACCTGCCCTGTTTATTTATTTCCGTTAAAAAATTTTTATTGGCAGCACAACGGCTTCGTATATCGGAATTTCGAACCCTGTCTCTAGCGGTATTTGCAGAACCTGGAAAATTCGTCTCTTCTTTTGCCTTGATTGCAGTTTCGAAGGGATGATCCCTTAGATAATTAACCAGTCTTTTATCATGATCATCAGTAGAAATTTTAGGGGGACCAGAACCTGCATTCCTAATAATAGTCCCATGTCTTGCTATTTTTTGTTTTGCCAATAGCACGGTATTCTTGCTTACTCCCAGTTCATCTGCAATATCCCTAATAGCAACACTATCTCGCAACCGACTATAAATAATTGCCTTTTGCTGGGGGGTTAATTGTGGCATATTTACAAATAATATATTATGATTGTATGTTTGACGAGTCAATCATAAAGTGACAATCTTTATTGACATGCAAATTTTCATGACATTTTACTGGTACCAGGCTTGATGTAAAATTATTCTTACTAGTCTAGGAGAAAATAGAAAAATTTCCTGTCCCAGTTTTTTATCGGCGCGATGGTACGTATACCAAAAAAATGTGACCGCCTTTTCGATAAGACAAAAAAAAACGAATTGCTGATTGAAATTTATATAGCAAAATAAAAGCTCTTAAAAATGCAACATTTTTTATGTGTGAAATTAATTTAAAAAATTTGTTTTTCAGTGCCAGTTGGAGTTGACAATACTCAACACCCGGTATACAAGACCTTTATCGCTGATCATCCATTTATATTTTACATCACTGTGTCTGACGTTATAGTATTTATGTTTTACCTATCTATTATTGATCTATAATACCTTAGAAACGGAATATGTTATGATAGCAATAATACCTGCTATCACACCTAGGGCATTATAAGCGGGCATTATGATAATGCCCGCTTATATTACCCTAATGCGCTAATATGGAAATTTTATTGCTTATCCAATTTTATTTCTCTCACAATAAAGATCAAGTTTATACAAAAAATAATTTTTTCTTTAAACAATACTAAAAATTAAACTTTATTTCCAAAATAAAACTTTTAAAAAAGATATGAGACGATGGTATTGCGAAATGTCTATATTTTCATAGACCATCAACGTAGACCTTAGGGTAGAATACTTGGTCCAGAGAGAGTTCGGACTGTATTTTTCCGACTAAAAATAATAAAGTTTGTTAAACATATGTATTAAAATAAAATCAATAACTTACCAGTTCCTGGAAATATGCCATTAAAACATTTTCGGTTATTTGAAGAATTGTGTTCGTATCTTTCCAAATACCAAATATGCCATACTCCCGATCATACTGTTGCCTTGATTTAACTGGCAAAAGATTTTCGGTCGCTTTTATGACCTTTTCTCTTATATTTTGTGGAATTTCTTCCATTTTGAGCAAATCGTTAAATAAAAAATGCCAACTGACTAACTGACAGAAACATCAAAGTCAAACTTAACACCAGTCATTATCTACTTACGTATACAGGTACAGGTGCAACTTATTTTTTATATTGCGAATAAATAATGTAATTAGTCATTGAAAAACTCTTTTTTAGGTAAAACATAAAGCATTGTATGCACCACGGGCTTTACTGGACTATAATGCCCATCAGGCAGAAACCTATCCCTCGGGCCAGAGGCCCTCGGGCTATTTCTACCTTCAGGGCATTATAGTCCCCGTAACGCCCTTGATACATAAATAGCTATTGCTGGTTATGTTGTGGACCCTTAATAATAATAATAATAATAATAATAATAAACTGTCTTTATTGGTTGATTAGTTTGGAGAAAAAATACAAATAAATAAAAAAAAATATATAGTCTAACCAAACAATTAACACAACCAAAGGTGAAGTTCAGGTTGGACACATTGTGTTCTCCCCGCTTTTACACTTAACCTTTATAAAAATGTTAACATAATTAATGGTAGGTATTACATTAAACTTTAAATAAACTTTAAATAAAAATAAAAACAAAAATACTACAATTATACATACACAATATCTGTTCCTATTAATGGCCTCAAAATTGATTTAATAAAAAGATCTCCCTCATCGTAGTACAACAAAAATTAATTTTCACTCTGCTTAGTCCATACAGGGTGGCCCATTTGTCTGACAAAGTAATATACCGTCTCTACTATTAAAGATATCAAGAAAAAGTTTTTATAAAAGTTGTGAGGTTTAAAAAACTGTATGTTCTAAAATTATTTTTAAACATACAGGATGGTCCAGAAAAGTAGGACAATAAAATGATACATTTTTTTAAATAGAACACCCCATATATTTTAGCATTTTTTGTTTCCTTACAAAATTGTCCATATGACGCCATATCTAGTTTTTTAATTTTTTGCAACGTTGCCAAACAAAATGGAAAATTCTTAAAATCTTGGAAAAAACATGATAGTAAAAAATTACCTGTATTTCTCAATAAAAGTATCAAAAATCGAAAATTTCTTATAAGCTCTTAAGTTTAGGAATAGGAAAATTGTCTTAAATCTTTAAGTACCGAAAATTTTGTACAGGGTGTTTTCTGTTGACATCCAAATATACAAAATTTTAAAATACAATAACTCTGGTTTTTCAAATGAAACACCCTATATTTATTAGGCACGTCTGATAGATATTGTAGCTATCTTTTATTATTGTTAAGTCATACATATACCTAAATTTACTAGTTTTGACAAAATTTCGATTTTTATTTAAATTTTGGTGAAAAAAACTATAATTTTTATTTTTCTAGTAAGCTATGACCAGCAAACTAAAAACAAATGTAATTAAATATTATCCCATATTCAAATAAATTGATAACCATAGTTAGTTACGTATTTATTTAATTAAATAAAATGTATTTTTTATTACGCAACTTGATATTAAAAATGGGTTAACAAACATTATAAATATAAATATAATAATTATAAATATGAAATTATATTCAATTACATTTGTTTTGACTTTGCCTGTCATGGCTTACTAAAAAAATAAAAACTATAGTTTTTTCCCCAAAATTTAAATAAAAATTGAAATATTGCCAAAACTAGTAAATTTAGGTATAGGTATGACTTAACAATAATAAAAGATACTTACCATATCTATCAGACGAGCCTAATAAATATAGGGTATTTTATTTGAAAAAACAGAGTTATTGTGTTTTAAAATTTTGAATATTTGGATGTCAACAGAAAACACCCTGTACAAAATTATCGGTACTTAAAGATTTAAGACAGTTTTACCATCCCTAAACTTAAGAGCTTACAAGAAATTTTCGATTTTCGATACTCTCATTGAGAAATACAGGTAATTTTTTACTATCATGTTTTTTCCAAAATTTTAAGAATTTTGCATTTTGTTTGGCAACGTTGCAAAAAATTAAAAAACTAAATATGGCGTCATATGGACAATTTTGTAAGGAAACAAAAAATGCTAAAATATATAGGGTGTTCCATTTAAAAAAATGTATCTTTTTATTGTCCTACTTTTTTGGACCATCCTGTATGTTTAAAAATAATTTTAGAACATATATTTTTTTATACCTCACAACTTTTATAAAAACTTTTTTTTGATATCTTTAATAGTAGAGACGGTATATTACTTTGTCAGACAAATGGGCCACCCTGTATGTGTTTGCGCAGGTTACGTTTAAATTTTAATAGATCCAGTCCTTTTAGGTGATCTGGTATGGAATTGTAGGACTTATAAATGTGGTAACTAAAGAATCTTTGGAAAAGCGCAGTACGGTGTTTGGGTGGTGTTATAAATAAAGACGATTTGTTGCGAATGTTGACATTTAATTCAACCGCTCTAAATTTTATTTTTTTGAATAAGTATTTAGGTTGCTTGCGGATAATAACCGAATGATGCAACGAAAGACTAAGTAAATTAAACCTATTCCTCATACTTAGCCATTCCAGATCCCTGAGTTTATGCGAAACGTGGTCAAACTTTCGTATTCCAAATATATACCGTATGCAAGAATTCTGCACTTTTTGAATTTTAACCATAAATGCGTTGTCCAGACATGGAAAGAATACCGGGGAGCAATAGTTAAAGCATGACAAGACCAGGGATTCACAGAGCATAGTTTTGACATTACGAGACAATACTCTCCTGTGTGGAAATAAAAGTTTTAGACGCAAATAGGCCTTTTTTAAACAGTTTAGAATATGCGATCGATACCTGAAAGTATTGTCGACTACTAGACCCAAGTTCCTGACATTATCAACAAACGGTAGTTCTTAATTGCCGATCTTAATTTGCTCAGTATTAATGAACCGACCACACTGTTTCTTATTACCGAAAACAATTACAGCAGATTTTGAAGAGTTTAAATGCAAGTTATGCTTGACAGATATATCGGCAATGGTGGAGAGGTCTTCGTTTATTTTCAGTACGGCATTAGCAAAGTCTTGAGGGTAAAAACTAAAGTACATTTGTATATCGTCAGCATACTTATGTAAACGACAGTATTTAATATACCTGACAAAATTACTGGTGTATATTGTAAATAACAGAGGTCCCAATATAGAACCTTGTGGAACGCCCATGACCATCCCCGTTGGCTGCGAAATACTATCACCCAGTCTAACACGTTGCACTCTGCCACTAAGAAAACTTTTTATTAAAGTTCTGGCCTCTGGACAGAGCCCAATGTAACCTAACATTAAATCGAGGGTACTGTGATTTAAAGTATCAAATGCCTTTGAAAAATCTAAAAGAGTTAATACTGTAATCATTCCATTGTCCGTTGCCGCCATTATATCATCAGTAACCTGAAGAAGTGCAGTGGTACAACTGTGTCCAGGCCGGAAACCAGACTGTACCTCAGGTAGAATATCATTACCTAATATATAATTCTGAAGTTGATACTTGAGAGCTTTTTCCAACAATTTGGATAGCGTTGGTAAAATACTAATGGGTCTAAGATGTTTATAATCTGTAGGGTCGTCTATTTTTGGAAGTGGAGTAACGAGTGCCTCCTTCCATGAAGTAGGAAAATAGCTACTCAATATACATATATTAATAATTAAGTTACTAACTTATTTCTTTGTTCTTGTAATTTATATTTTTCAAGTTAATTTTCTTAAGTGGATCGCAACAATATTTTAAAATTCTTCTCCAACCTTACATGCTTATAAAACCGAGGTCGGTCAACGTAGTACAAAATGGCTGTTTTACTGTACTTATATTACTGAAACTTAGTAGTTTTGTAGTGCCATCATTACAAAGTTGGATTTGGTATTAATATTACCAATACCGCCGTTGTGCCGTATTTATGTCTACGCATTCCAGTGCTGACTATTATTTATATCTAATAAAACGTGCCAAGTAGTACAATATTCTTAGGAAAAATGCTGCTTGGGTTGGTAAAAGCCAACCGGAGTTATTTCTTTCATAAGAGGTTCCCTCTCCTCCCCTCAGTTTATTTTGCAAGTTAGATCAAAATGTATTAAAGCAAAATTGAAGACCTTGGTGCAAGAACCGGGTAAGTCCACTTTTCCAAAATGTTGGGAAAATGAAAAAAACCTTTCCATTTAGAAACAAGTATAAAAAAATGAAATATTTGGTATATTTTATGAAATATAGACTAAATGAGCCTGAGTAGCAAAAGAAAAATAAAACATTTCAGTCAACAACATATTTTCAAAAAATTTTGAAAATTTGGACTTGCCTGTGTCTTGCACCAAGGTAATAAAACACGGTTTATATTTGAATAATTAATTATAACAATTTATTACATTAGTTACATTTTCCCTAAAGTAAAGATGAATCGGTTTCATTGCCCTCATTAGACATTCCAGGTGGGTCTTCTTCAGGCACATTTAGAAAACATCGTCTTTGACAGGCACAATCTCTTCCAATCACTCGTTTTGGCACAACCTTTTTCACCGTATTAAGGTACTCTTCACCACTAGCATTTAAAACTTTCCGGATATTTCTTTACCACTTGGATTCACACCTTGAACGTTTTCTCCCTTTTTTCTCATTTTTTACCTGCTCTGTATGTTTGCGGACACGTACTTTCGTTTTAAGCTTGCCTCTACTTGTTCCTGGTTCTCCGATTTCAGTGGGGACGTACTCACTTCCAGAACTTTGAAAAGGTTCTGATTCTGAATCTCGTTCCGACATGTTTATTTAAACGTTAAAACACAGCCTCGCTTATTCAAATGCAATGCAACTAACGAATAGTGGACGATTAGCTACAAGCCGCCGTCCGTCTAGTGCAGAGTTTCCTAACCTGTGGTCCGTGGACCCCTGGGGGTCCGCGAGCATATGTTTGGGGGTTCGCGGTCCCATACGCATATATCTTACTTAGAGCATTAACAAAAATAAATAAATTACCTACGCCAGACATCTCGTAATTATTACGCAAAAAAGCAGCAGCCAACCTTCTCATTAATATTTTTCTACGAAAAAGTTTCTTTTTTGTTTTTTAATTTAATGAAGGAATACTAAAATATAATATTGTCCGAAAATTGCACCTTTTTTCACTCAGGGGTCCTTGGCATTATGCTTGATTTTCTTGGGGGTCCGCGGCTGAAAAAGGTTAGGAACCGCTGGTTTAGTGTGATGCTACACCGGCCAACAGCAAGTCCCCACCACAAATTATTCGCATTTTGGAGCAATAATCAGGCAAGTCCTGGACTTGCCCGTTTTTTGCGCCAAATTGGTCTAACGGGTAAGTCCTTTGCCATTGTATCTTTACTTATATGCCACGGACTTGCCCGATTCTTGCACCAAAAGATGGCCAACCTAGATTTCTAGGAGACACCATATTTAACTCATTTCTTGTGGAAAATGGACTTGCCCGGTTCTTGCACCAAGGTCTTCAATTATACCGTAATATCAAAGAATCGACCACTTAACTTTTGACATAACACTTTATTTGGGTCTAATCGATATTCATCTTCTTCGTTATAATTTAAACAGCCTCTAGCGGTAAATTTAGGAACTGAGAACTAATTTCCAGCAAGTTTTTTTGATCGATTTTGTAATGATTTGTTTTTATTTGAACACGTTGGGACAAACGGTTCCTGCGATATGGCCGTCCATTCTTATTTGGCCACCCAGTACCTATAATAGAAACGGTTTTGTCCTTTCTAGTTGTGTCATTTTTAACTAAATGGATGTGACAATTTTGTTGCAGTTGCAATCAGAGCTGTGAAAGTTACTTCAGAAAAGTAACTAGTTACTTTTTCGATACTTTTGCACAAATAATGTATCTAGATACTTATAAGGAATAGTTACTTTTACCTAAAAGTTACTTAGTTCTTAGTTACTTAGTTAAAGTAACTAGTTATAGTAACTAAGATACTTTTACAGTAACTAATTACATTGATTGTAACTAGTTACTAAAAGTAACTAGAATACTTTTGAGTAACTAGTTATTTTAATTGTAACTACGAAACTCTAAAAGTAACTAAGATGCTTTTGAACTAGATACCATAAATTTACCAGGTAGTGATAACTCATTTTTCTGTACACGCTACCACTATTACTATCAGAAAACTAAACTAAGAAGTAATCATTCGAACAACGAACAAGTAGAATAAAATGCTTTCCAAGAAATTTCGCGTTCCAACCAGTTTGCTGTTTGACGCTCGCGACTCGCCGCTCGTCCCGTGAAAATCTGATTAACGGCCGCCGATCGTCCCTTGGTCATCATCTGATGGACGGCACGTGTGCATTATTGGTATTCTAGTGGAACTTTAAAAGTACCTAACTTAGTTATTTTAAAAGTAACTTAGTTACTTTAAAAGAAACTTAGTTACTTTAAAAATATCTAGTTACTTTTTAAGTGTATAGTTACTCCTAAAAAGTAACTAGATACAAGTTACTTTTCAAAAGTAACGAAATTACAGTTACTTTTGGCATGATTCAAAAAAGAACTAAGTTACTAAGTATCTAGTTACTTTAAGTAACTCTATACTAAAAAGTATCTAGTTACTTAAGTTAGTCACAGCTCTGGTTGCAATATAACAGACTTCTATGACACCCTGTATACGAAATTTATTATTGGAAAATAAGAATTTCATTGTTTAAGATAATAAAATTCCTATACAGGGTGATTCCTAAGTTAATACTTCTTTTTTTGCTGTGTATAGAAGGCATTAAAATAAACAACATTTTCAAATACCTTTTTTTCCAAAAACTCAAAAATAAGGTACTTACATTCATTTATTACACTATGGATCAAATACGGTTCTGCCTTACTAGCCCGTTGAATAACATTAGGAAAACTTCTGGGTGTAGGATGAGCCCGCAAGGGAAAGCGTTCGGCGTATAATCTCGAAGCAGCAGCCGCACTTTGATGACACTCACTGAAAATTAGCACCATATTTACTAGATTATTGTTTTCAAATATTACCATTTTTACGTGTCACCAATTTAAAATTAACTTGCTTCAGAAAAACACACCACAGCGTATTGCCAAATAACTGACTACTGATCCGTAAATTGTATTACTAATAGAATAAACAACATAAAGTATAGCAGGCTACGTTTCGATGACCAGGCCCGCACATAGATTTTTTACGTCTGTACCTCGCCTATTTTTAAGTTTTTTGAAAAAATGTATTTGAAAATGTTTTAATGCCTTCTATACGCAGCTAAAAAAGAAATATCAACTTAGGAATTACCCTGTATACATACAGCTGGCATCAATTCGATGTTAACGATATAATTTGTTTTCATTTAGGCAACCATCAACTTACGTTTATTGTTACTCGTAAGTCTAATAATGCAAAAAATGGTCCAAATGATAGGCATAATGAATATCAAAAAATTATAATGTATTTCTAATGTTATATTTAATAAAAGTTTGTGGTTTTATTTATATTTAATAGTTTCCGTTGAATATAATCCTTAATTTACGTTCGCATCGTTCAATCGTCGTAAGATGTTAGAAAACAATCAAATAGTGTTATTCCTTGGTAAGCAATTTGCCTATATTCCGTAAAAACTGGAAATTTTTTAAATTGAGTTGGCGAGGGAATAAAATATATAAGTTCTTTATCATTTTTGTATTTACACCAACAGACGCGGAACCGCTGCATCTACTATAGCGTTCCGCGTCTGTTGGTGTGAACACGTTCGTATGTCGCTGTTACAGGGTCCTGCAATTAATAGTACGTCGTCGTGCGTCAGGCTTCTACTTATAGCTCCTCTGCTTTACGTGTGTTTGGCCGATTCTTGCGATTTTCCAATACAGTGTCAATCAATCTCATGAGGTAGCCATAAATAGACACTAAAAACGCACATGTTGACTTTTTCATTTGTTTCTTATTACTTTCGTTAGTTAACGAAGACATAGCTTTAATCGGTCATTATAGATCGATTAAAGCGATTGGTTTGAAATATTTTCCAATATTATTAGACATTTAGAACTTTTACCTATAAATTTGGATAATACGATTGGATTAAGGTCTTTTTGATTAGTTACCTATGAAATTAATCTCTAATTTCTCTATAATTCAATTCTCTAAAATGTTCTACTTGAGGGGCTTTCATACTTTTAATGTAATTTTTTTAAATTTCTAAATTTTTTGTTAATAAAACCTTCTATTTGTAATTTGAGAGAATATAAAAAAAATAAAATAAATCTGTTGAAAACGGTATATTCTGTCGAATTACAATAATAGAAGGTTTTATTAACAAAAAATTTAGAAATTTAAAAAAATTACATTAAAAGTATGAAAGCCCCTCAAGTTAAAAAAAATAGTAATATTTACTTTAGGCTCCCCCCGTGCGACGCTACTGGAAAAACAAATTGTTAGTAACATCCTTTAATAAATATGCCTTTGTCGCTAGTAGAACTTCTAATAAATTTCATGTTTTAATATAAAGTGTTTGCTGAGATATGCAAAAAACCATTTGCAAAAAACCGAAAATTTTAAAATCGATTTTACTGAAAAATGGGGAATCCTACCGAAATGAAGCAAAAGTACCTTATTTCAATAAAAGCCTTCAGTGCTTTTAAAAATTCCACCTGGCGTTAAAAAATCCTACAAATAAAAAAGTTAGGGCAATATTCTCCTCACTACCTACCCAGTGGGACGCCACTGGAAGAAATACAGCTTAGCTAAATAAACCATTTATTGCGTTTTGTCATGGGTAAAACGTGTATCAAATTTGTTTTGATACTTCAATCAGTTTCTGAGATATTGTGAAAAAACCGCTTATCATAGCTTCCATTCGGGGGGCTCTAACCCCATAACGAAGCGTTTTTCAAGGTATATTAATAGAGGATTTTAGCCCTATTTTTGGATGTATTTTATCCCCTTAAAATATTGTCACCTAATTTCGGGTCACCCTGTATAACAATTGATGGACATCTTAAGTGGGACAAGCATGTTACGCGACTTGCTAACAACATTCAAAGGCTCATTTCTAGATTTTACACTTTAAGACATATTTTAAACAAGATAATCTTGTTGATGGTATACAAGGCTCTGGTTGAATCCTTGATAAGGTATGGCATTCCTATCTGGGGTGGTCTGTATGATATTTCTCTTAGACAGTTGAAGGTGGTTCAAAATTACATTCTTAAGGTTATTTTTGGAAAGAATAAAAGGTACCTCAACAGACACCTTATTATACCAAATAGTAATTCCAATATTAACTTGAAATTTTTTAATTTCTTAGCCCCTAAGTTCTATAATCTGTAACCTATCGATATTAGAATGATATGTAGAAGAAAAATCTTTAAACAAAAATGTCTAAATTTTATATTTAAAAATCTAAATTTGTTTCTGGTATTGCTCTAAAGATTTTGTAAATTAATCACTTACTTATTTATTAAGAAAAACTGACTTTAGTTGCATGTACTTAAAGTTTTGGAAATTATTGACTCTCAATAGTGATGTAAGCTACACATACAGATATTTATGTCTAGGTGTAGATTAAACCAACTGTCTCGAACTAATAAATTATTTCAGTTTAATATTAGTGTAAGTGATGCATTGTAATTACTTCAGTAATATATTATATTATATTATTATTATTTATTATATTATTTGAATAGCTATGAATGTACCATGAAAAATTTTCTGTACGACCTGCTTATGCATTTTTAATTCTCTTAAAACACGCAGTCCCCAATATTTTTCTAAAAAGGCAACATCCGGAAATAAGTGAAGGCACTGATATTTATCAATTGTTTTTCTTGCCATAGCACTCTGCGAACTTAAGTTTCAAAAATAGAGACATGAAAAAAGCTCTAGACTCTAGCTAACATCTAGCACCTTGTTACTTTTTAAAATCAAAGGATAAATAACTGACACATGACGATCGCACAGATAATAAAAGGGTTTCTGTGAGTTGAATAATTTCATAAGCCCGAAAGGCGGTTCGCCTGTATCTTGGAGGCTTTAACTCAAAACAAGGTAGAATCGGCTTTGATTAAGGTGGTATGAGTTTTTCGTTGTAAAATTAATCTGTCATGTTTTCTATTAATATTAAAACATCTTTAGAAGACATTTTTTAGTCTAATTAGTTAACACTATAGAGCTTGCCATGTGTATAAATTGAATTAAAAAGTAAAAATATCTCTTTACAAAATAGAAATAGCATTTTTAAAACATTTACATTGGTTTCATTGAAAGTGTTAAGAAAAATGTTAATAAAATCAAATAAAAAAGGGAATAAAATCGAAAGTCAGCGGTATTTTTGTAATAGGAGATAATATTCAGACTTTTTTGGGCCACCCTGTATATGGATTTTTTTTTTCCTAAAATACACCCTTTGATACAGTAAAAGTCTGCATATAGTGCGTATAGAAGCCTAAAGCAGGACCCTGTATATCGAATCATCACGGCCTAGGATTGGAAAAATATGTTAAAAATAGTAGATATCCCGGAATTCCGAGATCAGCAGTCGCTAATGCTTCTCCAACCTGCAGTAGTTTACCATGGAATTATTGCTTTCAACCTTAAACAGAACGTCGTGCTGCTTTTTAGGTTGACTATGTTTGTGTGAGAATGAGACTTTGAGTTTACCTAATAAAATTTCTGTTAATATCATATAAAGCGATTTTTCTTCGATCCCGGGATTATATTTTTATTTCCCGGCAACCCGGGATCGGAAAAGAATGGTAAAATAATAGCGATCCCGGGATATTGGAATCCCTATTACGCACTGATGGAATCGCCCTTGTTACGGCATTGATCTTTTCGTACCTTTAAACTGAAGCAAATGTATATAACATTTTGCTAAAATTCAGTTACAGCGAACGGAAAAAAATGTGTTTTTACATGATAATGAATTTATTGAATATACAAATATTATGTTTGTTTTTAGGAAAGATATTTATTTTAAATGCCAACCTCTTTGTTTTTTATGAACCTAGAAAATATAAATGGGTCATGAATTTAATATGGTTAAGTGTTTTTTTAACTTTATTGATAACTTTAGTTGAACTTAGTTATGTAGTTTACACGGAAAAGGATTTTAAATTTATATTAAAGCATATGTTTTCCACAGCTTTGAGAATTCATGTAAGTAAAGCAAATCTATATATTTTCATAGCTATATAAGCTCATTAGACAGCCCCCCGACTTCCTGTGCGATCGGTTCGTTTCTAGTGGCTGCCTAAAGTCTTTGGTTGCTTATCTTAAGCCTCGTTCTCAGAGCTACGTTCTGTCGCCAGCGACATCATCTCGACCAATCAGGATCGTTTACGTCGTTACCCCTAACCCCCCACCATCGTGTCGTTCGGTCGGTGTCGCTGTATTTGAATTATTTCTACTTCACGCATTGAAGAAGTGAGGATGTGTCGCCTGCGAAAACCGTAGCTCTGAGAACGCGGCTTTATGCGATTAACTCGTCTCTAAGGCAGAATTCACACCAAAGCAAATGGCTGCCACAGGCAGGAGTCTCGCGCTGATTTTGCGATTGCTTCGTTTCTAGTGGCTGCCGCTGTCAGAGGTCTTTGGCTGCTAGCGTGCTTATCTGATTTAAAATGAGAGTTCATGTTGACCTGCCGTAGCCAGGCTGTCTAGAACGCACGCGGCCGAAGTGCAAAAGACATTGCAGGTCCGTAGAGAGGAAAGGGGAGTTATAACCGCTTCCCTTATCCAAAATAAAAATTCACCTCTAGCCAAACGTACATTTTTTGTATATTTACAGTAGAACATTCTAATGTCAGATTGTTTAAAGATTTTTAACCACAATTAACTAACCACTAACCAACATGTTTGACTGTTATATACATATCATTGGCAGAAATAAATTTCTCATAACCATACTGGCTTGGTTACCTTAATTTTTTTACTAATTAGGCACCTTTGATTGCGAGTAAATATGTCTGTCAATGTCACTTATGTCACAGTCAAACTTGCTGGTTAGTTAATTGTGTTTAAAAATCTGTATCTAAAAACCCGACCAAAAATGATCGATTTTTAAGATATTAATTATTAATAATGTAAACTTTCATAATTTAACAAGCTATCGATATTTAAGCACATCTCTAATTCGTTATAGTTATTGATTGATGTTATGACTGTTATAAGTTTTATTTAGTTTAGTGTGTCTTTTTAAGATTTGTATTATATTGTTGCTTTTGTTGAAAATCAGAAACTAAGTTTTATGCACAGTACATACCTAGATAGTTCGATAGTAATGAGCGTAATCAAATAGGAGAAAAAGTTAGTATTTTTATTTAAAACTAGGTATTGTTTTCTATTTGTTTTTATTTGTCTTAAAACATTTTCTTTAACGCCGTGGTGATAATTATATACTGGGTGTTCCGCTAACGTCGGCCAGTCGCTGTATCTCGGAAAGTGTAAGTCATTTTTATAGGTAGGGTAGGATCGCCTAAGGGGGGGAACGGGGCAAGATGACGAAAGGGGCAAGACGACGAATTAGGTTTTTAAAGAAAGCTGCAAACATAAAATTTACGATTTGGTGCTCTACAGCATTCTCCAAGGCTCTAATACTACCGGAGAAAAATAGATGGCACCACTACTTCTACTTTCAGTTTAGTGAATCATAACCTATTTTGATGGTGGTTGTTTCTAAGATTCCTGGTGCCGAAAATAACGAATTGTGGTAAAAATAAATGAAAAAATAGTTCTTTTTTTCATTTGTTTACTTGCTTGTGGACATCTACATATAATAAACGTAAGATATTAACTAGATTTATTTAATTATTTGTTTAAATAATTGTTCTTTAAAAAGTGTTACCTGGGGCAAGTTGAGGGAGGCAACTTGACGGGTTCGTCATCTTGCCCCACTCTTTCTACAGCTAGAGATTTAAAATTATTTTTGGGGCTTCTCCGCACAGTACCCACCGTCTTCAACCATTAGACGTTGGATTCTTTGGACCATTGAAGACTTTTTATAGTCAAGCTTGCGACAACTATTTAGTGAACCATCCTGGAAAGCCCATAACTGATAAAGAGGTTGAAGAATTGTTTGGGAAAGCGTTTCTAAAGGCTGCGTCAGTGGGAACAGCCGTTAAAAGTTTTGCAACATGTGGTATTGAACCTTACGACTCTGACGTATTTGAGGAAGATGATTTTGCTCCTTCCATGTTAAGTGAGAAGCACATAACTGCAGAAGACGAGTCTTCGACCAGTGATAATGAACAACTAGCTAATATTAAGAACAAACTGGAACCTACATCTATGACGTCAGTTCTTCCCAGCCCCTCGGGTATAAAAATTATTGATAATAAAGTAAAAATTCAGAAAGAGCCTCTAGGTATTAGAACAGAACATGAAGAAAATCCCAGCTCATCTTGCAATCAGAAACATGTAGAGAAAAACGAACAAGATCTTCCTATTCCTGTAGGATTATCGAGTTCTATCCGAAAGACTGACGAGGATAGTCACGTCTCACTAGTCCACATAAGACCACTTCCCAAATATAATCGTCCGGTTAAATCTACAAAAAGAGTCAAACAACGAGCTTCTATTATCACCTCGACTCCAAATAAAGAAGAACAAGAAAAGAAAAATAATGAAAAAAATGAAAAAGAAAACAAGAAACGAAAGATTGATGTTTCTAAAGTAAAGAAGAAGATATGGCTTCAAGAATTTAGTGGAAAGCAGCCAGAAACAAAACAAGGAGAGGGGGAGATTTTTTGTCCAGGATGTCAAGAATCATACAATGAACCTCCAACAGAGGACTGGATACAATGTAGAGCGTGCGAGAGTTAATGGCACGAATCATGCACAGCATACTAGAAGACGGGCAGTTTTACTTGCGACCTGTGTTTGTAATCGTCAACTTGCCCCTATGGACTAGTCAACTTGCCCCAGTACTGGGGCAAGTTGGCGAAAAGGCAGTTTTTTAATAAATTTTCTGTAACTTTTTTAGATTTAAGTTTTGTTACGTTTTTAGAATTTTAATTAGTAACCCAATAATGGGACTACCCTATAAAAATAAATCTGCTTTAAAAAACTAAACGGTCTTTTTTCCGCAGCATTTGGCCCGTAACATCGTCAACTTGCCCCGCTCTCCCCTACGCGTTTCCTAAGAGTAGGTATTAGTGATATTTTCTACTTGGCATCACCACAATTAAAAAGTTTTACATCAGCTGTTTATTTACAACCAGTACAAGAATGTGGGGAGGTTAGAGCAGGGCAGTGTTGATTTTGTTAGAATTACGTAAGAAATTCAATTTATTGTATTTTTTATAATATTTATGGACTCTAGAGTAAGACGTAGACTCTCAAATATCGATTTTTGCTAAATATTTTATTGAACATGATAATAAGTATGGTTCTAGTGAAAAACAAATTCCTGTGTTTACATTTTAATTAAGTTTGTTGGTTGGGTTTTTAAAACCGGTTTTTATATTTTTTGCTATAGGCACATAAGAGTACGCACCCAAAGAGTACGTAGGTATGCGTACTCTTACCCCACCATGCGTACTCTTAGCTTTTATATTTAAAAGATTACGCAAGGTAATTTTTTACAGAATTATAATTTTTTTATTGTTACAGGGTACAGTGTCTGCAAGCCTTAGTAAATTTTTTGTCCATATTCACGGAAAATCAATTCATATTCGGGATTTGGAAATTAATATATTTATAGTTTTTACTGCGTACTCTTAGGCACATAGGTCGCGTATTCTTAGGACACCAGTCATCAAAGAGTACACATTTTCAATTTTTTTATTTCTAATACATAACTTTGAGAAACGTTTTTTGTTTGTCAATATCAGTGGCGGCTCGTGATATTTATCGTAGGGTGTGCGCAGCAGGCAAAAAAGCGGCGCAGGCGAAAATTTTTCGAGGTGCCGCGCCCCTTTTCACCTTTGTATCGATTTTCTTTGTGCTTTTTATCCAAAAAAATAAAAAAACGCAGTTTTTAAATGGGATTTAAATTTTCTTTGTTTTAGCACCAAATTTATTTTTTATTTTTTAAAAATTTCCTTTGGAAATCGAATATCGAAAATTTATTTATAATGTCTTCTACAGAATTTTGGTCCATAACTATATCACTTCGTGTGACACAATCCAAACTACTAGCCATTATTAATTTAAACACACAAAAACATCCACAACAACGTCAATAAACTCTAAACTTATCTAATCGCGTCAAAAACTCATAAAACAATCATATTAAATTATTGAAGTGTGTATTCAGAAAGCGCACGGCGACGCCCTCTCATCGGGCGATTAACCGAATATTCCCGATCAATCCGCATAAGGAAAATCGCACGAAAATCCATCCATAAGAGCGCCGAACGAATACACACCACAGCACACAGCCGGTGAGTCTGCCCACGCGCTCGGTCGCGGTTGAAGTCTTACGTCTTCGCCATTGTTATATTATACAAGTTCTTTATTTCAGTTACCTAAATATTTTTTTAAATAAGTATAAATTTTATTTTTGCTGGTGCATGACTTTCTTAGGCAGTGCGCGCGCACGAGAGCACTTGTTGACGAGCCGCTCCTGGTCAATATATGATATTTTTATATGATATTGAACTACAATTGGTCCAATTACTGGCTGAATGCACGTTACAATTCGCCAATACATAATCACAACACATACAAAAAATAATGTAGGTTGTTTTGACAACAATTGTCACATTGAAGAACTTTAATATTTGGTGTTAAAAGTGATTTAAAGTAAAAAATATTTAGTGGGTACATATTTTTAAAACATATCTCATTATTCAGCAAAAAATGGAATGCCCATTATCAAGTTTATTAAAATTTTTACAAAATTAAATAAATATACGATTTAATCAACGACATGACTCAAATCAAAAATTAAGTCAGAAGCTGTGACGTGCATTATCCGGTCAAATTAAACATTCGAAGATACATAAATTTACAACAAGCTGAAAATTAGTAAAAATATTTAAAATACAATTATAAATAAAATTTGTAAGTTCCCCATCATTCCCGTGTATGGAAAAAATTTGACTCGAGGTCAAAGGTCAAAAAAATTAGTTTATCGCGATTCTTAGCAAAACAGTAAGTTTTATCATAAATACCCCAGACAAAAATTATAGATCATAAAATTATCTATAAAAAATGTATTAACACTTTTTTTCCTACGAGCCACCGTTTCTGAGATATAACGATTCAAAAAGTTGTGATCGTCATAATATGCATGTGTAAGCCACATATAAACATCTCTAGAGTTGTAATATATGTTAAAATATATTTCTATCGGTCATTGTAGCTTACACTTAAAATATAAAATATACATAAGCTATAACTATAAGAATATCAGGTAAAATGAAACCCAGTCCCTTCATTTATACGTGTGTGTAACCTCGAGACAACATAATAATATAACAAATACTCACAACAAGTCTTGGTTCATTTCAATGTTGAAAGAAAAGTTTACTGCTTAAAATAGATTGGTAAAACAAGCTAATAATGATGCTGATGTATTGATTAGTAAAACAGCAATAGAGAAATTCAATTCGACAAATACAACTATTGTTGTTGGTGAAGATGTAGACTTACTCGTTTTACTCACTGCTCGAACTCCAACTGAAAAAACTATTTTCTTCTCAAAACCAGGAAAAGCTCAACATCAATCGGAAATATATTCATCAAAAAGTCTATCTACTTTTGCAAAGTGTCAAAATCATGTACTATTTTTACACGCAATAACTGGCTGTGATACGACATCTGCAAGAAGAAGAACAAGGAGAAAATCAAGAAGAAGAACAAGAAGAATAATTTGAAAGTTACGACTCAGACGAATAAACTTCACTACTTTTTTTTAATCAACATCGCTTTTATCTTTTCCAATCTTTGCTAATTTCCGTTATTTTGCAATAGTCTCAAATTAAACAGGATCATAACTGACTTGTAGAGTAGGCCTACTGGGGAAACCACGTTAAAAAAAAGTGCTAAGTACACTACCTCATAGGTGGCGAGGAAACGTGCTTGCATATTATGATGATTACAACTTTTTGAATCCTTATATCTCAGAAACGGTGGCTCATAGAAAAAAAAATATTAAAACATTTTTTATAGACAATTTTATGATCTACATTTTTTCTTTGAGGTACTTTTATGATAAAACTTACCGTTTTGCTAAAAATCGCGAAAAACTCATTTTTTTGACCTTTGACCTCGAGTCAAATTTTTTCCATACACGGGAATGTTGGGGAACTTTCAAATTTTATTTATAATTGTATTTTGAAAATTTTGACTGATTTTTAGCTTGTTGTAAATTAATGTACCTTCACTCTAATTTTTTGGTGTAATTTGACCGGATAAGCATACAGCCAGTAATTGTACAGACTTTATTTTATTATTCTTAAAGATGTAATATTATTTCTAGCTGGTAATGTTAAATATTGCTATGGCGTTGGAAAGGACAACTATTGAGATGGTAAATAAATCCATGCAAAAAATGTTATATAACCTAAAAGCTGGAAGAATGCACCCTAAGAGTGTGGCTTTAATAGCTACAATATACATAACTAACTATTTTATAGCCTTTTTTTAACAACGTTGCTTTCGCAATTGAAATTCCTGAATCAATTTTATTCCATGCAGCTCGGGAATACAATGCCACATTGGCATATATTTCACACATACAGTTTTTAATAGTACTGTATCTTGCTCATTGGTTTTGGAAGTTTTTTAATTGTCTTATATTGGTTTTAATTCAAATAAATGAAATGTTTATTTTAAATGACCAAATATCTAAGATGAAAAGGAATGAAATTAAAATAAATCTTAGGCTTATTGCGTCATCTGACAGAAGAATTAAATTGTAAGTAATCTGGGAACTACCAACAAAAATTGTATTGTTAAACAGGGTGATACATTAATGGTGGTTATAGGCCATATCTCGGGAATTCATTTATAAATTTCACATTTCGCCGCAATTAGACAATTAATAATTCTAAATTCCTCCGAAAATTCCCACATTAAGATATATCGTTTGTAAGATCATTATAAAATTTGGATATTTCTCCATTATTTTGGTTTAAGATACATTAGCGTACCGTAATTGATAAGTTTGGGGGAAGCTATTGAAAGTGTGATCATTTAAAATACTGCAACTTCTAAACGACTTATCTGATTCTAGTAAACTTAACCTTGTTTGGAAGATAAAGGTAAGTACTTTCAACTATTGTGTCCATTGTTATATGATAATGATAATATTATTAGAGGGCGCAACTTTTAATAATATTAGTTTTTTCATTTTATCCCATAATCTTAAATCATTTGGTATAACTATGACATCACAATAGGAACGTTAATTAAATTTGCAAAAATGTGAAAACCGTTGTTCAATATCCTTATTCATTTCAGAGTTATTATCAAAATAATAATTTTCTACCCTCAAATTGATAACATGACTGTTTTCATAGTTCCGTGGTCAAGCATTACACGACGAAAAAAATACTTTTAAACTTTGCGATGATGTAGGTTTGTCACTCATTATTCCAATAACTACTTAGACGTCTTCAGGTGAATACTCTATTGTATGTATTGTATACATCTGAAGACAACTGGAGATACCTACCGGTTAAAACGTTGTGATCCAAACAAATAAGGACAATTCAAGTCCAAAATTCTCATCATCATTTAATTCTAATATGGTGTTTTAAAAAATAAATCGAGATAGCTGTGAAACTAAACTGACTGGTTTCCAAGAAGATAAATAATTTGAAACAGTTGTCAACTGATTTAATTTTGATAAATGTGTTAATTTCGTTTCAGTGCTATCTAGATTTTTTTTTAAAACACCCTATTAGAATTATGTATAAATTAGAAGTGTTCCTTGATTACATTATTAATTCTAAAATAATTTTTTGGTCATGGAATACTGAGTTACAAACCTACACAATCATAATGTTTTAAAATATTTATTTTGTCGTAGAATACTTGACCACGGAACTATGAAAATACTGAGAAGATTATTGCCGATCGTATTGAATCTTTTCTGTCCAGAGAGAGGTTAATGAGTACTTCACAGCACGGTTTTCGAAAAAACTTCTCAACAAGCACGGCTGCTTTCGACCTACTTGAATGCATCCACAAAGGCATTGATTCTAATCATTACACATTAGCTCTTTTCTTTGATTTAACTCGAGCTTTCGACTGTGTTGATGCTGCCTTTTTGCTAAGAAAACTGCACGCGTTGGGTGTGCGTGGCAATGTTGCTCGGTGGCTAAATTATTTTCTTTCTAATCGTCGAATAAGAGTCAAAGTTCAAAATTCCTATTCTGATCAATTTAATGTTAATTATGGTGTACCCCAAGGGGGCGTAATATCGCCTTTGCTCTTTGCACTTTTCATAAATGATCTTGAAAAATATCTCATATCGAAAGGTATGCCTGCCAAACTAATTTTATATGCGGATGATGCAACTGTGTTTATATCTGCTGGAACATTGGATCAACTGATTGCAATCGCGAAGCATATGTTGATTAGATTTTCATTATGGTGCAAGAAAAATCACTTAATTATCAACGTAAACAAGACACACTATATGGTTTTTTATAAAAGGAGGTAGGTTCCTGATTTAAATTTAAAACTAAACGAGAATCCCATTCAGAGAGTTGAGCAATGCAAATTTCTTGGCCTTCATGTAGACTCACAGTTAAAGTGGACAGCTCATGTTGATTTTGTTGCTAGTAAACTTAATTCGACATATTTTGCTATAGTCAACTTAAAAAATTGTATGGATAGCAAACAATTACTTAATATTTACTATGCATTAGCCTATAGTCACCTAAGTTATCTAATACTTTACTGGGGCCAATCAATAGAACTACAAAGATTATTCATTTTGCAAAAAAGAATAATTCGTAAAATTTACTCTTTAAGCCCACTTGAATCTTGCAAGGAAACATTTCGGCGATATAAAATTCTTACGCTGCCTAGTATTTTGATTCTTAGTGCAGTAATGTTTGTAAAAAAACACTCTTCCAAATTTCCCAATACCTCAACAATTCATAATCGTGATACTAGAAACTCGGATAAAATTTACATTTCTGGCTACAAAACATCCTCTTATCGAAAAAGTCCATATTGTGTCTGCAGCTCTCTTTATAATGCGCTCCCGGAAACTGTCAGAAGCATAACTCAATTCAGAGAGTTCAAGAACAAAGTAAAGTGCTACCTTCTTGACAAAAGTTTTTATGATATTCGGGAATACCATGATATTATCACATAAAACTTAAAATAACTTTTCTTTCTTACTTTGACAATGTCACTATTTACTTTGTAAATGTATATGGCAATGAATGAATAAATAAATAAATACTTCTTTAACTAAAGTGGTGAAAATCATTCTTTTGGCAATAACTCTGAAACGAACGAAGATATCGACCTGCGGTTTACATGTTTTTATTTGAAAACTTAATTTACTTTCCGATTATAATGTCATATATACCATATGATTTAAGGTTATAAGATAAAATGAAAAAAAACTGTTAATATTACAAAATGCACCCTCTAACCATTTTATTAGAAACTATCATCTACCAATGGATACGACAATTATTGAACGTAGTTACAGGAGACTTCCCATTATCCGAAACCCGATTATGCCAAATCCGTATTATCTGAAACGACCCATGAACCGGATTATCAGAAATGATTCTTGCTATGCCTCCACACTATCCGAAATTTCTAAAAAAATTAATCAAATTGACAGACTTTAGAATTAAAACAAGTACCAATTACCTCTTTCTTGAAGATATAAATATGAATACATACTAATGTACTTACTTAAATATTAAAATTTATTATGTATGTACCGGGTGGCCAAATAAGCGAGGTAAGCGGCTGTATCTCAGGATCTGTACATTTGGCAACAATGGAATTTTTTTTATTATTATAAAAGTGGCCATGAAAAAATTTTGAAAATTATTTTCAAGTTTAGTACTTCACCGCTAGAGGGCGTAACTAAAAATTAAATAAGAAAAACGTATTTTTTTTTGAAAACTTATATATTAACCTATACTTTTGATAAAACTGTTAGAAAGCCTAGAAAATTCTCTATCGTTTTAGTTTAAGGCTCATTGGCGTACGAACGATAGTAGGGGTGGGGAAAGCTATTGAAAGTGTAATCATTAAAATCAGTGTAAATTCTAAACCACTTATTCGATTTTAGCAATTCAAAATTTGTTTGCAAGATAAATGTAGCTGTTTTAAATGTCCGATCTCCTTACTACTCTATAGTTCCTAATAAAAGAGCTAGAGGGCGCAATTTGTAATAATTCCATTTTTTTTTATTTTACTCCAAAAATTCAAATGAAACGGTATATTTTTGACATCATATTTAAAAAGTAGATAAAATTTGCAAAAATATTTTGAAAACCGGACGATGATATCTTTGCTCGTTTTAAAGTTATAGCGAATTAAAGTTTTTTTTACGCCCCGAGTCAAAACTTATGTACCGCCATCTAGCGTTCGGCCTTAGAATGTCTAAATAACGTATCATTCAAGAAACATCATTGTCTTCACCCATGAAACAGACAAAAGCTATGTTATTTTAAAAACAACATGTAGCTGTGCCTATACTAATCACGCAAATGAAGCAATGTTCGTTGGATTGCTTTTTCGGCTCGTGTCATATCTTGGTATTTTATTATAAAAATTTTAAAGAACATTGGCATCATTGTAAAGTTGTAGATTTTGAGGATGTAGATTTTAATATTCTTTTTTTATTTATTAATTTTCTCAGAGAAAAAACCAAAAAGTAAACACACAGAAAATTATATTTTTATTTACAACCATGTATGTAATAATGACATTTCACCTATCTTTGAAAGGTGGAAAGTTGACGTTTCTTGACTTTTACTTTCCACCCGGGTGGAAAGTGCTCACTTTCCACCCGGGTGGAAAGTAAAATTGTTATTTTTTGTAATTTTATTAAAAATCGATATCTCAAAATAGTAAATTTTTTTTTTTTTTTAATTTTAATAAAAATCGATATCTCAAAATAATATACAAACACACCAACACACAACTCATTACACAAATTCAACAACAATAATTTTATTTTTTATTTCTTTAAATGAATTATACCTAAATGACATTTATAAAAAACAAAAAATTAACATGGTTTATGTTTTACTTATTTACATTAAATATTACATTGGCATTATTGTAGGCAGTCACAGATATGTTTAAACCTTGCTGAAATTCTTCTTTTGAAAGGTTTATTTCATGATTATTTGAAGTTAAAGTAGTGTTAGTAAAACTTGAACTTGGCTTTGAAATCAATTTTGCCGTATTAACCTGAGTAGAAACCGAACTGTCTATGTATCCCTCAGCTACTGTGCTAGATTTCCAGCCTCCTAACCGCTTTATTTGCATAAGATCGCCACCGTTATTTGCGAGCAAAGTAGCCGCTGTTCTTCTGAAACAGTGACCAGTAAAACCTTCAGTATTCAGCTTCAGAAAAGCTGCAATTTTTTTTGGAAACTGACTTAAAGTGTTGTGCCCAATACATTGTTTACTAATTTTTCCATATCTTATTTGCATAAAAAGCTTTCCATCCTGTATATTTTTCCGTAAAGTTATGTACTCCTTAAGTGGTGCAATCCATTTATTATCAGTTATCATAAATGATCGTGGCTGGTACGTTTTGCTATTTTGTATTTCAATCGCGACCTTTTCTTCTAAAAAGTGAA
Organism: Polydrusus cervinus; assembly: GCA_935413205.1. NCBI lineage: Eukaryota > Metazoa > Arthropoda > Insecta > Coleoptera > Curculionidae > Polydrusus > Polydrusus cervinus. The sequence goes on from OW284518.1 coordinate 5,386,851, forward strand.
CGTCTGTTGTTTTCATTTTGTATAATTCATCTGATCGGCAGGCGCCTGAGACACCAATAACCAATGCGACCTACAAATGTATAAAATAATAAGTTAATATAGAAATAGTCAACCTTTTAGCCTAAAATACCTTTTGAACAAGAAATTCCATAGGTGCTTGTTCCAAAAATGTTTCAATATTATCCATAGACAGTGTGGTCGATTTTTTCGGCTTGTATCCTTTGTTTTGCTTTTTTAAAAATGCTAATAGCTTTGCGTGTTTAGATATGTCTACTTTTTCCCTAATTGATAGAGTGGTCCTCAACATTGAATATATTGACCAAAGCGTTGATATTTTCTTTGTCTTGGCATTTTCACTAAAATAAGCTAGTAGCGCCGATTCAGAACCAGGATTTTGAACTTTGTTTCCAATACACCATTCTTTAAAACAGTTATATGCCTTGTCATATCTCGGGCGGCTTTTAGTTGGCAGAAGATCTTCTTCTACTATTTTTGCTGCTTCTCGAATTTCTGGGGGAGTAGCAGCCAAATCAAATTCCTCATCTGAGAGCATTTTTTTGGTGTTTTGTAAAAACTTTGACACTAACGTTTTAAAAAAATAATATATTGTTTAGTGACATGGAAACCATATTCCAAAAATGATATTTGCCATCTTGATGTGTATTATTACCTACGTTATTTTATCACCTGCGGTTATTTGAAATTCTAAATGTCTGTCTACTTTTGCAATGGAAAAGTCAAAATGACATTTACCTTTTAATAATTATTTGAACTCAAAATAATAAGAAGTGGATGTTGGATGTGGTTGTAAATAAAATAGTATACAAACCTCGGTGAAAAGTTTCATTACTGTCTCTGAGATATAGTTTACCGAGACGCGAAGCGTCGAGGTAAACTATCTAATCTCTCGACAGTAATGAAACACTTTCCACCTCGGTACGTAATATACTATTACATCATCTCTACAAAGATATTAGCATCACAAATTAACTTATTTTTTAGTAGGGGAGACTGTGTTACCTAGGAACGGTAATTTTATTTTTTGTATTAACCGCCGACTAAAGGTATATTTTGTGATTTTAGCTAAATACAACAAGCATTTGTCCCTTAATAGGCTCCCTAACTTAAATTAACCAAAAATAATGTTGACACCAATTGCTAAGTATTGGAAAATAGAAGGCAAAGTTTTCCAAGGTATGAGATGCTCATGTACCATGGAACTTACATCTTGTTATCAAAACAAAAGGATAATAAGGATTTTAAATTAGAACTTATAAAAAAACTTTATGAAATAAGCATAACTGAGCCAAAAATATTCTAAATAGGGTTTATTTTTTAGTTATTGAAAATCAAAAATAGTATATTACGTACCGAGGTGGAAAGTGTTTCATTACTGTCGAGAGATTAGATAGTTTACCGAGACGCGAAACTATATCTCAGAGACAGTAATGAAACTTTTCACCGAGGTTTGTATACTATTTTATTTACAACCACATCCAACATCCACTTCTTATTATTTTGAGTTCAAATAATTATTAAAAGGTAAATGTCATTTTGACTTTTCCATTGCAAAAGTAGACAGACATTTAGAATTTCAAATAACCGCAGGTGATAAAATAACGTAGGTAATAATACACATCAAGATGGCAAATATCATTTTTGGAATATGGTTTCCATGTCACTAAACAATATATTATTTTTTTAAAACGTTAGTGTCAAAGTTTTTACAAAACACCAAAAAAATGCTCTCAGATGAGGAATTTGATTTGGCTGCTACTCCCCCAGAAATTCGAGAAGCAGCAAAAATAGTAGAAGAAGATCTTCTGCCAACTAAAAGCCGCCCGAGATATGACAAGGCATATAACTGTTTTAAAGAATGGTGTATTGGAAACAAAGTTCAAAATCCTGGTTCTGAATCGGCGCTACTAGCTTATTTTAGTGAAAATGCCAAGACAAAGAAAATATCAACGCTTTGGTCAATATATTCAATGTTGAGGACCACTCTATCAATTAGGGAAAAAGTAGACATATCTAAACACGCAAAGCTATTAGCATTTTTAAAAAAGCAAAACAAAGGATACAAGCCGAAAAAATCGACCACACTGTCTATGGATAATATTGAAACATTTTTGGAACAAGCACCTATGGAATTTCTTGTTCAAAAGGTATTTTAGGCTAAAAGGTTGACTATTTCTATATTAACTTATTATTTTATACATTTGTAGGTCGCATTGGTTATTGGTGTCTCAGGCGCCTGCCGATCAGATGAATTATACAAAATGAAAACAACAGACGTTCACTTTTTAGAAGAAAAGGTCGCGATTGAAATACAAAATAGCAAAACGTACCAGCCACGATCATTTATGATAACTGATAATAAATGGATTGCACCACTTAAGGAGTACATAACTTTACGGAAAAATATACAGGATGGAAAGCTTTTTATGCAAATAAGATATGGAAAAATTAGTAAACAATGTATTGGGCACAACACTTTAAGTCAGTTTCCAAAAAAAATTGCAGCTTTTCTGAAGCTGAATACTGAAGGTTTTACTGGTCACTGTTTCAGAAGAACAGCGGCTACTTTGCTCGCAAATAACGGTGGCGATCTTATGCAAATAAAGCGGTTAGGAGGCTGGAAATCTAGCACAGTAGCTGAGGGATACATAGACAGTTCGGTTTCTACTCAGGTTAATACGGCAAAATTGATTTCAAAGCCAAGTTCAAGTTTTACTAACACTACTTTAACTTCAAATAATCATGAAATAAACCTTTCAAAAGAAGAATTTCAGCAAGGTTTAAACATATCTGTGACTGCCTACAATAATGCCAATGTAATATTTAATGTAAATAAGTAAAACATAAACCATGTTAATTTTTTGTTTTTTATAAATGTCATTTAGGTATAATTCATTTAAAGAAATAAAAAATAAAATTATTGTTGTTGAATTTGTGTAATGAGTTGTGTGTTGGTGTGTTTGTATATTATTTTGAGATATCGATTTTTATTAAAATTAAAAAAAAAAAAAAATTTACTATTTTGAGATATCGATTTTTAATAAAATTACAAAAAATAACAATTTTACTTTCCACCCGGGTGGAAAGTGAGCACTTTCCACCCGGGTGGAAAGTAAAAGTCAAGAAACGTCAACTTTCCACCTTTCAAAGATAGGTGAAATGTCATTATTACATACATGGTTGTAAATAATAGTATATTACGTACCGAGGTGGAAAGTGTTTCATTACTGTCGAGAGATTAGATAGTTTACCGAGACGCGAAGCGTCGAGGTAAACTATATCTCAGAGACAGTAATGAAACTTTTCACCGAGGTTTGTATACTATTTTATTTACAACCACATCCAACATCCACTTCTTATTATTTTGAGTTCAAATAATTATTAAAAGGTAAATGTCATTTTGACTTTTCCATTGCAAAAGTAGACAGACATTTAGAATTTCAAATAACCGCAGGTGATAAAATAACGTAGGTAATAATACACATCAAGATGGCAAATATCATTTTTGGAATATGGTTTCCATGTCACTAAACAATATATTATTTTTTTAAAACGTTAGTGTCAAAGTTTTTACAAAACACCAAAAAAATGCTCTCAGATGAGGAATTTGATTTGGCTGCTACTCCCCCAGAAATTCGAGAAGCAGCAAAAATAGTAGAAGAAGATCTTCTGCCAACTAAAAGCCGCCCGAGATATGACAAGGCATATAACTGTTTTAAAGAATGGTGTATTGGAAACAAAGTTCAAAATCCTGGTTCTGAATCGGCGCTACTAGCTTATTTTAGTGAAAATGCCAAGACAAAGAAAATATCAACGCTTTGGTCAATATATTCAATGTTGAGGACCACTCTATCAATTAGGGAAAAAGTAGACATATCTAAACACGCAAAGCTATTAGCATTTTTAAAAAAGCAAAACAAAGGATACAAGCCGAAAAAATCGACCACACTGTCTATGGATAATATTGAAACATTTTTGGAACAAGCACCTATGGAATTTCTTGTTCAAAAGGTATTTTAGGCTAAAAGGTTGACTATTTCTATATTAACTTATTATTTTATACATTTGTAGGTCGCATTGGTTATTGGTGTCTCAGGCGCCTGCCGATCAGATGAATTATACAAAATGAAAACAACAGACGTTCACTTTTTAGAAGAAAAGGTCGCGATTGAAATACAAAATAGCAAAACGTACCAGCCACGATCATTTATGATAACTGATAATAAATGGATTGCACCACTTAAGGAGTACATAACTTTACGGAAAAATATACAGGATGGAAAGCTTTTTATGCAAATAAGATATGGAAAAATTAGTAAACAATGTATTGGGCACAACACTTTAAGTCAGTTTCCAAAAAAAATTGCAGCTTTTCTGAAGCTGAATACTGAAGGTTTTACTGGTCACTGTTTCAGAAGAACAGCGGCTACTTTGCTCGCAAATAACGGTGGCGATCTTATGCAAATAAAGCGGTTAGGAGGCTGGAAATCTAGCACAGTAGCTGAGGGATACATAGACAGTTCGGTTTCTACTCAGGTTAATACGGCAAAATTGATTTCAAAGCCAAGTTCAAGTTTTACTAACACTACTTTAACTTCAAATAATCATGAAATAAACCTTTCAAAAGAAGAATTTCAGCAAGGTTTAAACATATCTGTGACTGCCTACAATAATGCCAATGTAATATTTAATGTAAATAAGTAAAACATAAACCATGTTAATTTTTTGTTTTTTATAAATGTCATTTAGGTATAATTCATTTAAAGAAATAAAAAATAAAATTATTGTTGTTGAATTTGTGTAATGAGTTGTGTGTTGGTGTGTTTGTATATTATTTTGAGATATCGATTTTTATTAAAATTAAAAAAAAAAAAAAATTTACTATTTTGAGATATCGATTTTTAATAAAATTACAAAAAATAACAATTTTACTTTCCACCCGGGTGGAAAGTGAGCACTTTCCACCCGGGTGGAAAGTAAAAGTCAAGAAACGTCAACTTTCCACCTTTCAAAGATAGGTGAAATGTCATTATTACATACATGGTTGTAAATAATAGTATATTACGTACCGAGGTGGAAAGTGTTTCATTACTGTCGAGAGATTAGATAGTTTACCTCGACGCTTCGCGTCTCGGTAAACTATATCTCAGAGACAGTAATGAAACTTTTCACCGAGGTTTGTATACTATTTTATTTACAACCACATCCAACATCCACTTCTTATTATTTTGAGTTCAAATAATTATTAAAAGGTAAATGTCATTTTGACTTTTCCATTGCAAAAGTAGACAGACATTTAGAATTTCAAATAACCGCAGGTGATAAAATAACGTAGGTAATAATACACATCAAGATGGCAAATATCATTTTTGGAATATGGTTTCCATGTCACTAAACAATATATTATTTTTTTAAAACGTTAGTGTCAAAGTTTTTACAAAACACCAAAAAAATGCTCTCAGATGAGGAATTTGATTTGGCTGCTACTCCCCCAGAAATTCGAGAAGCAGCAAAAATAGTAGAAGAAGATCTTCTGCCAACTAAAAGCCGCCCGAGATATGACAAGGCATATAACTGTTTTAAAGAATGGTGTATTGGAAACAAAGTTCAAAATCCTGGTTCTGAATCGGCGCTACTAGCTTATTTTAGTGAAAATGCCAAGACAAAGAAAATATCAACGCTTTGGTCAATATATTCAATGTTGAGGACCACTCTATCAATTAGGGAAAAAGTAGACATATCTAAACACGCAAAGCTATTAGCATTTTTAAAAAAGCAAAACAAAGGATACAAGCCGAAAAAATCGACCACACTGTCTATGGATAATATTGAAACATTTTTGGAACAAGCACCTATGGAATTTCTTGTTCAAAAGGTATTTTAGGCTAAAAGGTTGACTATTTCTATATTAACTTATTATTTTATACATTTGTAGGTCGCATTGGTTATTGGTGTCTCAGGCGCCTGCCGATCAGATGAATTATACAAAATGAAAACAACAGACGTTCACTTTTTAGAAGAAAAGGTCGCGATTGAAATACAAAATAGCAAAACGTACCAGCCACGATCATTTATGATAACTGATAATAAATGGATTGCACCACTTAAGGAGTACATAACTTTACGGAAAAATATACAGGATGGAAAGCTTTTTATGCAAATAAGATATGGAAAAATTAGTAAACAATGTATTGGGCACAACACTTTAAGTCAGTTTCCAAAAAAAATTGCAGCTTTTCTGAAGCTGAATACTGAAGGTTTTACTGGTCACTGTTTCAGAAGAACAGCGGCTACTTTGCTCGCAAATAACGGTGGCGATCTTATGCAAATAAAGCGGTTAGGAGGCTGGAAATCTAGCACAGTAGCTGAGGGATACATAGACAGTTCGGTTTCTACTCAGGTTAATACGGCAAAATTGATTTCAAAGCCAAGTTCAAGTTTTACTAACACTACTTTAACTTCAAATAATCATGAAATAAACCTTTCAAAAGAAGAATTTCAGCAAGGTTTAAACATATCTGTGACTGCCTACAATAATGCCAATGTAATATTTAATGTAAATAAGTAAAACATAAACCATGTTAATTTTTTGTTTTTTATAAATGTCATTTAGGTATAATTCATTTAAAGAAATAAAAAATAAAATTATTGTTGTTGAATTTGTGTAATGAGTTGTGTGTTGGTGTGTTTGTATATTATTTTGAGATATCGATTTTTATTAAAATTAAAAAAAAAAAAAAATTTACTATTTTGAGATATCGATTTTTAATAAAATTACAAAAAATAACAATTTTACTTTCCACCCGGGTGGAAAGTGAGCACTTTCCACCCGGGTGGAAAGTAAAAGTCAAGAAACGTCAACTTTCCACCTTTCAAAGATAGGTGAAATGTCATTATTACATACATGGTTGTAAATAATAGTATATTACATAACAAGTGTTGAAAGTGATACTTTTCAAACGAGGAGATATTTAGCACGAGGCGTCAGCCGAGTGCGGAAATTCTCCGAGTTTTAGAATAATCACTTTCACACGAGTAATGTACACTATTTTTCCTACGACCACAAAGAATTATTAAAAAAACCTTTGATTTGTAAAAAAAATATTTCAACTCTAGAGTGAAAATACAAGGCACACTATTAATTTAAACATATGATGCCAATTTGACGGACCACCCCTATTTATTAAAAAGAACAAATTTTAGAAAGTAGTTTAGTGTTTAACTTATTTATCATGTATTTTTCGAGTGATTTCGAATTAGACTGTGAAAATACGCCATCTGAAATTATAAAAAAGTTAAGGATATACTAGAAAATCTATTACCAGTCAAAACAAGCCCCGCTGAAGAAAATGTCATATATTAAACATAAAATTTGTATGTGTTGCCATAGCGTAGAGACTAGAGCTATGACCTACAAATCGAAAGGTCACAGGTTCGAATCCCATCAGAAGTATTAGACTTTTTTTTATAAAAACATTAAACAATTTATAGAATTAGGTATTTTGAATTGAAATCTTCCTTGTTTAATGAATTTTTAAAATTTAATCAAGGAAAGATGCATTAAATATAAATTTAAAAAATCCATCCAACAAGGAAGATTTCAATTCAAAATACCTAATTCTATAAATTGTTTAATGTTTTTATAAAAAAAAGTCAAATACTCCTGAAGGGATTTGAACCTGTGACATTTCGATTTGTAGGCTATAGCTCTAGTCTCTACGCTATGGCAACACATAAAAATGTTATGTTTAATATATGACATTTTCTTCAGCGGGGCTTGTTTTGACTGGTAATAGATTTTCTAGTATATTCTTAACTTTTTTATAATTTCAGATGGCGTATTTTCACACTCTAATTCGAAATCAATCGACAAATACATGATAAATAAGTTAGATAATAAACTGCTTTCTAAAATTTATTCTTTTTAATAAATAGGTGTGGTCTGTCAAATTGGCACCATAATGTTTAAATTAAATAGTGTGCCTTGTATTTCCACTCTAGAGTTGAAATATATTCTTTCAACACGCGTGTGATATTCGGCGCTTTCGAGCCAAGTTAACCGTGTTTTTTTTTCTCATTTTCATAGGTGGTCGTAGGAAAAATATATTACCTAACTATGATCGATAATTATTTAAAACCTAATATCGGGTTGCACAAAGAATTTTAATAATAATTATTTAACCGGCAAGTTTGACTGTGACATAAATGACTTTGACAGACATTATATACTTACATTTAAAGGTGCGTGATTAGTAAATTAAAAATTAACGTAACCGGGCCAGTATGATTGTGAGAAAATTATTTCTTTCAATGTTACGTCTGTTACAGTCAAACTTGCCGGTTAAATAATAATTATTAAAATGCTTTGTGCAACCCGACAATATTCATGTAAAGATTATGAATGCAAACACCAATAAAACTTTTTAAATTAATAAAGAAATTCCGAAGAGGGTGTCGCGCGCCGCAGGTGTATTTAAAAGTTTTAAGATTTGCGTGGATGTCTGGTTGTCTTGCAAGCATTTCGTATAATGTAAGATGATGTGTTATTTTATTTGGTGCGTTATTCATAGGATTTACTTTCGTTTTTAAATTATATTCTTGGCCTCCCCTTGGCCATGCCACTGCTATAGGGTCCCATTAGAAATTAAAACTTAGCGCTATCTAATAGGTTATGTTAAAAACGAAATATTATGCTAGCATTCTACTCACCATAAATACATCGAAGAATCTCGTAAATTTTTTTGTCCATTCCCTAACCGGCAGTAAAAGCTAACCATAAACTAGAGATAAAATATTTCCTTTTATTGTATAAAACCTATTTTTTCACTGGAAAATCACAAAAGACGTTTAAAAAATTTGAAATTGTTATAGTTGGCTTGGCTGAAGGGTACAGTGAACCTCGCTGGTTGGCCGCTAGATGACAGTACTGATAAAAAATCGACTTCATTTCTAGGTACACTATGCTCTAGGTACAACAGTCTCCCCTACTATAGATTTTTTTTTTTTTTACGGTTTGCCGACTACGTAGGCCATCTTGAACCGGTCATCGACCACAAATGTGATCTACCGACTGGGGAGTGTGAAACGGCACCTTCATCCTACGAGATATCCGATCTCATCCGGCCTGTCCGGCGTGAATAGGATGGCTAGGTGTTGATTCATTTTACACTCTTCCCTGAGGCAAGAGCACGCCGTGTTCCCAAGCGGTCACCCGCCCAAGTACTAACCGCGCTCGACACCGCTTGACTTCGGTGATCTGCGGGAACCGGTGCTTAATATGTCGACAGGCCCTTGCCTTACCCTACTATAGAGAAGTCATGATTCTCTTAGATTTTCTTGAATATTTTTTCTGTGTACAATCATCATCAACACATTTTTTGTTCTTTAATAAATAACAAAATCAAATTTTAGTAAAGAAAGCCCGTTATCCATTTTAATTAGAAAAACCTTCAAGTATTTATATATTCCATAATATTATTTTCCTTCCTTTGTAGAATAGTTTTAGAGGATCGCCTAGGTATAAACAGGATATTGTTATATTTTATTGTGGCGAATGGTATTATGATGATTTGCACGATATGGGCTTATGTGTCTGTAAGTTAATACATTCTATTATAGATTTTTAAGAAATATATAAAATGGATTCTTATCCTTTTTTACCTATTCGTCGCATTTGTACGTTCAACATGCATATGTTTGCACGCAGCTCCGTAAAACTGGAGTGTAGCATTATTTTTCAATGAAGTAGAACATAATTCATGCTATTATTGTCGGCCATTCGGTTGTGAAACCACCGAAAGAATGCAAAAAAAAAGTTTGCGATGTTGTTGGCTTGATCATTACTAAATCACACATTTTAACTAGCGCATAATTTACCTACGTAAATTACCTACCTACTACCTGTAAGACTACATATTAGTGACGCAGCCAAGGAAGGGTACCGGGCTGCAGCCTTCCCGAGCCTAGGACCTGGGTCTAAATATCTAATTACAACCTAATTTTTAAGTCCACGCTTGGACTCATAAGATAAATCTTTAATTATCTAATTTAAAAAATGTAAAATCAACAGAGCATATAATCAATATATTAAGTTTGCTAGTTTGACTTTTGGTACATACGCTCAATACGACAAAATTGATGATTTTAACAGGAATGATGTATTTTTGACTTAGATTACGAAGCAGTTTTTGTTGGAAACTCTTATTTTTTAAAATTCTCCTTCTAAAATTCCATTTTGGTATAGAGATTAAGGTTTTGGACGCTTATCGTCTTAGTTTTTGGTTTGTAACGCAATATTAAAGGAAATTGAGCAAAAAGAATAATATTTTAGTATTATATTATTATATATATTTTTTTTATGATAAAATACCTGCACTGTAGGAAAAATCCTTTAAGGCGCTCTGGGAGCGGTGCGAGTGCGAAAAAAGCGATTAACGTTGGTCTTGAAACGTTTAAGATTGTAATTATTGGGAAACACGACCTCAGGAAGATCATTCCACAAAGATGACGTTATCCAGATGAAAGAATTCTTAAACAATGAAGTTCGAGGAGTACTAAGCTGAACAACATATGGATGAGCGGCAGTGGTTCGCCGTGTATTTCTGTTTTGCATTGCTCTAGGTGGAATCAAGTGGGCAATGTCAGTCGAACACCTGCCATGGAAATATCTGTAAAAGAGAGCCAAATCACCAACCTGTCTTCGATGCTCCAGGCTATCGAGGGTCTTGGTCAGCTCGGGGTCGCCGATCAGACGAACGGCTCTCCTTTGAATGGAATCCAGTAGCCGAAGGGTGTGCTTGGGTACAGAGCTCCAGACATGAGAGCAATAATCTAATGATGGTCGAATCTGGGCTTTGTAAAGTGTCAAAAGTTGTTGAGGTGTGTACAACCTTTTGATGCGGAAAAGTACACCAAGTTTCTGTGCAGCTGCCTTGGCAATTGCGGCAACATGATAATGCCAAGACATATTACCTCCCAGATTGACCCCCAGCAAATTAATAGACGGTGCCAGGGGAATTGCGTGTCCTGCCATGACTATATCCGGTTCGGCAATGTTAACCTTTTTGGAGAAGACTGCTGCCTGGGTTTTCTTAGCATTAAATTCGACTTGGTTACTGTCACCCCAAGCCAAAATTTCTTCCAGGTCATTGTTAAGGCGCAATACTCCTTGCTGCCTGCGAAGATGTGCGTCGGCAGCGGATGTTTGGGGAGTCAAGGTAAAAGATGAGACAAGTGTGCTGTCATCAGCAAAGCTATAAATTGGATTTTGGGTTTTCACTAGAAGGTCGTTAATATACAGTAAAAAGAGGGTAGGCGACAATATGGACCCTTGAGGAACACTGGCATTGATGGTGAAGGTGTCTGAGAGAAACCCGTCAATCGCCACTTGCAGAGAACGGTTCTTAAGGAAGCTGGTTAACCATAAACAAAATCCTTTTATACTTTTACAACAAAAAAACAAATATTTTTACAGCAAAAACAAATGACAACCATCAGTCTCCTAAATGACAAAAATTAAGGTAAAAATTTGCGACAAGAAACGAGAATGATTCATTATGAATAGACAAAGCGGCACTTTAAGGACTATTTCAAAACCTAAGCATTTGCAACAAAAACGGCTCCCAGATTATCTGAAAAAATAATGGCGTAGTGAGCGTATAAAAGATAAGTACTTTATTGTTAAATATAAAAAAGAGCCAGAAACACCCTGGTTAGAGTGATAAATACCCCGAACATATTTTCTGGCTGCGCTACTGTTACATATTATTTAATTATCAATATAAGGCGAAACTACGAAGGCGTAGAGGGACCATGTAGTTTTTTTTCTTAAATTCCGACTTTAAACTCGGAATTTAGTATTATCGATTTATTTGAAGAGAAAGTAAACAATACCAGCAAAACAATTTGTTTCTTACCTCAGATCCTAGCCATAGATATTTTCGATAATAAAATGTTTTAAAGCCACGGTTTTGTTTTCATGTACTTACTACTAGGCTTATTAATTCTGGCTCTGGACGTCTATTTTTCACTACAAGTTTATCATCGTAATTTAGGGAATTAAACGAGTTGGTTAAAAAATATTCCACACTCTTAAAAATGACTTGGTATTTGGTACTAATTTTTATTTGTTCTCGTGTTTACGTTACCAAAAATAACTATTTTTAATTAGGAAAACAAAGAAGATTTTTTCTTGGCTATATTTACCAAAAAATGATGCCATTAGAACAAAGAAAATATCTTGTTTTCATATTAGTTGGTAGAAATAAAATATTTTGTTTAGCTGAATTTTACTCTGTATATATCTTATTTAAATGTTACATCAAGGTTCCTACAAACTTGTATTTATCAATTAAGCTTGTAATAACACATTATGAATTTGTAATCCCTATCATATTGTTAATTTTGATTAAGATACATTTTTAGTTACCAGAACCAACTTTTCTTTTCAAGTAATATTATTCTTTCTATTTATAACTGACGGCATCAACAGAGACTTGACGCCCTTGCTCGGTGGGTGACATGTCGCATCATTCTAGCCAGGACTGTCAGTAGGTTATGTTTATGTTAGGGTGCTTTTGCGGTTCCGTGTCCATTTTTTCGTGTTTTAAGGCAATAATTGGCCATTTTCATGGCCGTGCCCGTGTGGAAAATGGATGTGACAATATTTGGTGTAATTTATTTGTGTTTATTGTCTTTCTTGTGTACATTCTTATTGGCAGAAGGAAGTTAAATCATAAGTAAGTAAACATTTTATTTTTTATCATTGCAGTTGTACATTAGAAAGTTTAAATGAGATTTTTATAAAGCATAGCAAGGTGACCCGATGAGAAATAACTTAAAAATATTTTTTTTTGTTTTGTTCTATGTTCCATTTCTATAAAAGAATGTCATATTGATGACTTTTTAATCTGACCAAGTACAACAAATTTCATATAGCTGTATATTTTAAATAGAAAGTCCAGGGTATATGTTTTGTTTTTTAATAATCGCAGTTGCAGATAAAAAAATTTAAATAAGGACAATTCAGTTCTATAAGCAATTGAACAACTCAAAAGGTTGAGTAAAATAAGTTAAAAATCTAGTATTTCTGTTTTGTATTACATAAGTATGTATTATAAAGAACATGAGAGAACAAGGACATTGGACATAATTTTTTTTAACGAAACCATAATATTGTCACGCCCAGATTTTAGGGTGTGACGAGGGACGTAAGGTAGCGCGGGACCTTGGCGACTATTAGGAAAACAAAGCGGTTTTGAAAACAAGTTTATTGAACAAATAATTATGACCTGAAGGGTTTACAAGAAAATCAAAATTATAAATCTGGATTTAGACCTTTGCAGAACAGTTAACAATAAAATCATACTTACTTAAATTTTGGGCTCATCGCTGGCGTCAACAGAATTTCACAAATTTAGACGTGGACATGTCACGGACCGAAGCACTAGTGCCCGCCGATCGTTTTCCTAGCAACGATGTGTAGTTTCATCAAGTCAGCGATTTTTCCCACTTTAGTAAGACGACGGGTTTAGGTCGTACACCTTGTTTCTACCGACTTGATGACGCCACCATAATTGCTAGATCGGGATGTACGTATAGCATTTCATAATTGCAACTTTTTAGATTTGTTTGATAAACTCGTCGCCGGTTTCATGTTGCCTTGAATGGCCGGCGATAAACGCGAATAATGATTAGAATATTAAAATGGAAAATATATTGATTTATGAAATGTTATGATCTTATGATTCCCTATCGTGACAATATCCCTGATAATTTATTCCAATTAGTTTACGCATACCTAATAGAGTAGTAATACCAAGGATTTTTTTTATTTAAATAAGGACCTAGGAAGGAATATTTTTCGTTACCAAGTTTAAATTATATATGACATTTTTTTTAGAAATGAAATAGACTTTTTTTGTAGTTATTTCTATCAAATCAACAAAATAAAATTTTTACCCGTTTATGATTCGACTTCTTTCTTACAATTAGAAAGTACAGAAAAAGATAATAAACACAATGTTGTGACTACATACGTAATTGTTACTGTATGAAAATTTCAAGTTTGGCCCAAATAAATGATTGCTTTGGCAATATTTGTAGATTGCATCATTAACAAAAACAATATTGCCTTGAAAAAAAATTTTCAATTTTTCATATTTACACATTAGTTGTGACAACTAATTTTAAAAGCGGAAGTACCATATAAATCTAGTTATCCGTATATAAAATTTCGTTGTGACAACTAAAATTTGTTGGTTGGGTCGGTTAATGTTGTTAATTAGTTCAACAGTTCAATAACGACAATTTTTTTTGGTTGTACAAACTAATTTTTGGGTTGAGTCCGATTTCACGAAAATAAATAGTTTTCAGAACCAAATTTTAGTAATCAATACAATGTTATTTTTAAGAGTGCACTAAATTACAGTCTAAATTAAATCCGGCGGCGCTCATTTTTAAATTATAGGTAATTCAAAGTATCACTAAACGGCTAAACAAAATTAAATATCCAATCGATGCGATGTCCACTTCGCAAACCAGGCGAAACCGCGAAAACTCTAAAATTTAACCTAACAAATAACAGAAGACCGCGCGCGATTCACAACACACGAGACGAGTTTAGCAAGTGTTGAAAAACAGATGATCTACATGCACGTTGGAGAGATCACGCTCGTGATTCGTCGGAGGCTCTTTTCCAGTCGATATTGCCACTTATTGTAGTTAAAATTTTAGAAATTACTATTTCCCTCTTACAGTTTCGTATTTATCAGAGCTTATTAACGAGGCTTTTGGGAAAAACCATGGATACTACTACTACAACAGCCACTAGCCTCATGCGCTATTGTTAGATTGTAAAAATATATTAAGTAGTGGAAAAAATAGCAAATAAGAAAATAAATTAAGAATATAACATATTTGCTTGATGTAAATTAAGAGTTACTATTTAAATAATATACCAAGAAAATGTGTAGGAGGGCATGAATTACTGAGGATGCTCAGCCTCCCTTGCCTCCTTCGAGGAGCCGCCACTGAATAAAAGGAGCGGGTTTCTGTTTAAAATTTAAAAGTGAATTCTATTTCCGGTTAAACCGAAAGTGGTTTTAAAGGTTTGAATTGGCCAAAAAGATGACATACAACATATGGAAAACTTTTTTATCTTTAATTTTACGAGAAAAACTTATTATTCTTCATATAAAGTTTTGCTTACCTTAAAAAGTGATATTGTTTTAAAAATTACAGTTATAACGTACAGGGTGGTTAAAAAAACACGAAAATATTTTAATATTCTAAGAGTAAAGTAACAGTAATCTACATGATACAAACAAATTTATTGAAAATTAGTTATTGAGTATTAAATATTATGTCGGAATATTTCACTCATGTATAAATTTTCCCATAAGAAACGTTAAAAATAAAAAAATATCAGCGGATATACAACGTTGCCTAGACAACGTTGTATATCCAACACACAACAATCGAACCTATTTGACTGAGACTTTTTACCTTTTTACTGCGAACGTGATCGTTATTGTTATGAGTTCCCTTCGGGAAATTCATTGCTTTTGAAAAACAAACCCTCTCAACAGATAATTGTTATTGGATTTCAGTTACAGTTTTAATTATGTTATATGAAATTGAAAATTGTATGACAAAAAATTTTTTTTATATATATTTCATTCTAGAAATATTCTCCCTAAATACCGCTCGTGCATAAAAATTAACCAGATAATTTTCATACTAATTACGAATTATAAATAACAAGCTTTCATGAAAATTATCGGTAATTTTTAAGCACTCGTGGTATTACCCCCGAATATAAAGTCACAGCCACCTACTTAATTTTTTTTATCGTTAAGTTACCTAAGAAACAAGCAAGTGATTAAATAGATGTCAATGTAATAGTTAAAAATTAATTTCTTAAAAATGCGACTTAGTAATCAAGAAAAAGTGGAAACTGTGCTTATTTTGGGCAATAACTACCTTTCATTTAGAGATACTGCAGACGAATTTAATGCAAATCATTCTGAACGAGACAATATCAGCCATTCCACAGTAGCTCGCATCATAACAAAATTTAAAGCTTGTTCCTCAAATTTTTTTAAATTTAATGACGCAGCACGAAATGAAGATGATAGTGAAATTGAAGATGAATTAGATGTTCTCCTTCATGCACAGGAACATCTGAAAGTAAGTTTAACTCAACGACATCGGGATTTGGGGTTTAATGTTAATTTTATAAGAAAAGTTTTAAAAAAGCATCACTACAAACCATTTAAACCAAAATTTATACATTCGTTGTTACCGGGAGATATGGATAAAAGGCTAGATTTTTGCTTTTGGATGATGGGACATTTTGAGGAAGATAGACATTTTTCTTCTAAAATATTGTTTACCGATGAGGCGATGTTTACTACTAATGGCATTTTTTCGTCGCAAAACTCTTGCTGTTGGAGTACTGAAAATCCTCATTGGGTGGTTGAATGCAGAAGTCAAACTTCAGAAAAAATAAACGTATGGTGTGGTATTGTCCATAATATGATTTTAGGATCGGTCTTTTTTGATAATAATGTAAATGGGAACATTTTTCTAAATTTTTTACAGACTTTATGGACTTAATTGAAGAGTTGCCACTAGCAATAAGGCATGGAATAATATTTCAACTTGATGGAGCACCTTGCCATTTTTCCGCACAAGTAAGCTTGGCTTAAGGTAAATTTTACAAATAGATGGATTGGGTGCGCTACGTACAATGACAACCAATTTACGAATTGGCCTCCAAGGTCACCTGACCTCACCCCTTTAGATTACTACCAATGGGGAAGATTAAAAGAAATCGTTTATAAGGTTAGACCTGCCAATGGCAATGAATTAAGAAACAGAATTATACGAGCCTGCAACGACTTACAAGAAGTTGAAATTAAAAACCCAGTTCGAAGATTTAGAAAAAACCTAGTGAAATGCATTGAAAATGATGGTGGCTCAGCTGAAGCTTACTAAGATGAACAGTTTATTTATTCTTCCAAACCACAAAATTTGCCGTTATCTAAACAAAAAATTTTTTAAAAAAATCTTAGTAGGTGGCTGTGATTTTATATTCCGACATAATATTTAATACCCAATAACTAATTTTCGATAAATTTGTTTGTATCATGTAGATTACTGTTACTTTACTCTTAGAATATTAACATATTTTCGTGTTTTTTTAACTACCTTGTACGTTATAACTGTAATTTTTATAACAATATCACTTTTTAAAGTCAGCAAAACTTTTAATGAAGAATAAGTTTTTCTCGTAAAATATCGATCTTTTGATATATCGATATTCGATTTTTAATATCGCCTAGTCCTACTCTAAACTATAAAATTTGTATTTTAAGGGTGGTGTTTCAACATACAGTATGACTATAATAGCATTACTTTCTATTTTCTACACAATAAGTGGAGCATCTGTAGGTCAAACCTATGAGGATCAGGTATGTTAAGGTTATTAAAAATTTGTGTACAGAGCTAGCTGATCAAATTACTTTTAAAAATAATCGTTAAATTATCCATTACTTTTTCAAAAAAAAACTCATGATATTACTACGAATTACATTATCCTTGAATAAAAAGTGGTGCAATGACTCATTATTTAGAAAAAGAAAATTAAAAATTAATTAAATTTCCAATTATTTTTGAATTTCAGAATAAAATGTAAAAACCATAATTTTTCCGTATATTTTATTTTAATCACACTTTGCAGCTTTACACCCACCTGCACCGACTTTTTTTTAAAGGACCATTAACTAAAAAACCTTTAAATTTTAAGAGACCATTAATTTTAAAAGACTTGCACGGAGTCATTCTTTCGGACCTTGGCCCTTTAATTTCACAACAATTTGGCAACGTCACACGGATCTATGGATTACAGTATTTTTGTGATTAAATCAAGTAACATTTTTGATAGGATAACCTTAAAATTTAGGTTTTCTTATATTTTTTTGACTTTCACAATGTCAAATGAGAAAAAAAAACGTAAAAGGGTGTTATATTTCAGCCAGAGAGAGGTGTCCCATCTATTTATAATCGTTATAAAGTATAAGGGCATTATTAACAATTACTTAATATTTACTATGCATTAGCCTATAGTCACCTAAGTTATCTAATACTTTACTGGGGCCAATCAATAGAACTACAAAGATTATTCATTTTGCAAAAAAGAATAATTCGTAAAATTTACTCTTTAAGCCCACTTGAATCTTGCAAGGAAACATTTCGGCGATATAAAATTCTTACGCTGCCTAGTATTTTGATTCTCAGTGCAGTAATGTTTGTAAAAAAATACTCTTCCAAATTTCCCAATACCTCAACAATTCATAATCGTGATACTAGAAACTCGGATAAAATTTACATTTCTGGCTACAAAACATCCTCTTATCGAAAAAGTCCATATTGTGTCTGCAGTTCTCTTTATAATGCGCTCCCGGAAACTGTCAGAAGCATAACTCAATTCAGAAAGTTCAAGAACAAAGTAAAGTGCTACCTTCTTGACAAATTTTTTTATGATATTCGGGAATACCATGATATTATCACATAAAACTTAAAATAACTTTTCTTTTTCTTACTTTGACAATGTCACTGTTTACTTTGTAAATGTATATGGCAATGAATGAATAAATAAATAAATAAAATATATAGAAAATAAACAAATAAATGCTGTTGTAAGTAGCAAAGAAACCGAGGCCTGGGAAAAATTAAAACGGTATATAGCTACATTCTCTGACCACAACAACAGATAAACAGAACAGCTTAAAAAATGCTACGATAATAAGGAGCAAAATGTAAGAAAAAAACCCAAATGAGACGGGAGGCTTTAAAAAAAGGCGGGAGCTTACCATCACCCGAGAGTAAATATGATAAGTTGGATAATTTGGTTCTGGCTACAATGGATTCCCTTATTTCACGCACAGTGGCAATTGCCGACTACACTCTACTAAAGTTATAAAAAGAAGAATTACATGCTGAGGAAGAGCATTAACTCAGACAGAAATGTGTACAGCTAGAAATAGAAAAAAAAAACAACTAGTAGTAATTTTTTTACAAACGTGCTTTGTTTATTTTTCCGGTATTAATTTCTATATTTAAATTTAAAAAATCTATAGGTCTTTCACACATAATGACTTACAAAAAAGTTTTAAAGGGTAATTTTTTCAAAGTTAATATAGTTTTTCTTTCATTTTAATACCGGATAAAATAAAAAAGCTATAGCGAGGTACGTTTAGGAAAAATCACCAATACAGAAAAAATAATAAAGATTAAAATAAAGACAATGTTTTAAAACTATTTCATGTTTATTTATAATACATATTATTATATATTATATAGAAAAGGTAAAATTCCTGTAGTCTTGCATATTTCCTTTTTGTGGTCAGAGTGCTGCAGGACCCTTGATACGTAAGCTTCAACTCTACTTACAGTTGACTCGTGGACATTCATGAAGTCAGCTACCTGGACAAGGTCCACTGCTTGCATAAAAGCCCAAAGACAGAAGTAGCTGGTTCATTTGTGAAAAACTATTGTTCCTCAAAAGAATGGATAACTTTTTTTTTATCATGAAATAAAATACAGAAGGCAAACTTATACTACCAGGGCGTAGGTAAACCTATAAGGCATGTCCTTTGAGAAATAATATATTATTTCTCCAAGGCATTTCCTATAACGTCTTAAAAATATCTATACCTATGGGTACTTACCTGTTATCTGGCTATTCTAATTGAGCCTCAATCTGTGTTAACCGATGCAGTACAATTGCCTTGGTTAACCTAAATCTTCGAAGAAAATTTAAATGGTCGATTTCTTCGTAATAATTACGGCGCTCATTGAGCCTTCGAGAAAAGCCAAAACCAACAAAATCCAAAATTTCCAAATCATCTCCAAGAGCATTCTCTACCAACTCATCTTCGATAATGTTTACATAATAATCCATCTTTATAGCGTCTGGTTTTTGCGCTTTGATAAAAATGGAACTACCATAAAAAATACGGGACACAACTAACTTCAAAACTGACAACTGTCATTTTTAATTGACGGAATTTGGCCAATTAGTTAATGCACCTTTTCCGTCGACCGTGTATTTACATCCGATATTAACGTTCCCAAAATCATTCATTAATGACCCCTATTAATGCATGATTTTCTGTAAATGCACGATTTTGGTAATTAAAATTAAAGGCAAAATGCAAACAAATCAACAAAATAATAAAACGTCAATCCAAAACGTCGTCCGCTGTCATTAGTATTTGTAGAATTGTGAAATCTGGATTGTAAAATAAAAGTTGTTAACTGTTTTTCTTCACTTTAGTAAAAAATACGGTCGACGAAAAAACATTGTAACCAACTCTTACATTAAAATGCGATTAATGATCTCGAACATTAACGCGTTCGCTACGCTCACGCGTTAAAATATTTCGAACATTAATCGCCATTATTAATGTACTTGTTGGTTAAATTACTATTAAAGAGCGCTGATGGGACCATTAAAGTCGGTGCAAGATACAAAATACGCTAATGGTACTTTGAAGGGCCCTTAGCTTAAAGGTCCATTAAAAAAAAGTTGGTGCAAGTGGGTGTTAGACACACAATTAATATACAGGGTGTTTTATAATTGAATGTCAATATTGAAAAGGGTTTAACTATGCATGATTTAAACACAAAAAGTTTGTTTTGGCTTTCTTTTACAATACAAGGTGATAACGTTTTTTTGAAAAAATTTTTTTTTTATTAACTCCGAACATTGCTCTTGATGGTTAAATTTCTCAATTGCCCATTCTTAGGCTCAAACATGCATATTATGGAAATTTCTTATCGCGTTTCTTGAGAATTTAAGTAAATTCGAAGGCGCTAAAATTTTCCATGTGAAATTGCGGTTTTTTTAAAACGAATTATAAAAAACTAGACAAATTATTGATTTTTTTTTTCGCCAATTTAAAGGTGGTGTGAGAAAATAATTTTCGTGCAGAGAAATCGAGAAAAATATATAAGCCAATGAAAACCTTTAAAAAAATACGAACATTTATTATATTCAAAAAAATATTGAGAGTTATTATTTTTTCATAAAATAAAATAACTTTATCACATTCTCCAATATCTGTAGAGTCCAAATTTAAAATGTTTTAAAATCCATTAATAAACATGGCTAAGATTCGGGTCAAGAGAACGCAATGTTTTTAATACTTACAGATATAATTTTGAAAGGAGCTTGTAACTTTACAAATATTGTTCGGATCCACGTAACAAGGGATTTTGCGCAATAATCTATACAACCATTGACAACATTTTATTTGTAAAGGAAAATCTCAAGAAAGTTGGACCCTTATTTGCTTTATTTAACCCGAAATAATTTCATTCGATTCCGTTATTATAATACAGACAGAAGTTAAAAGGCGAAACCTCAATATGTGCTAAATTGATTATAGTAAAGCATTTGATTCTGTTCCTCACGACCTGCTAAAAAAATATTGCAAATATAAAAAATACACCCCCTAATATGCAACATGTTGGGCACCCTAATGGGGCAATGAAATACCAATCTCCATATTGGAGAAGAGAAGCTTGGAAATATAAATATATCCAAAGGTATTGTAGCGTTTATAAATTTAACGCCACGTTTGGTAATAATTTTCAGTATATATTTCATTATTCTGGCGCATTCGCCACCACTCATTTTTCTGTACACCAGATGCAGGAGGTCGGAGAGAGACGTGGTTCGTTCGATACGTGGAGGCCGTGCTCTCGAGCTCCGGAATCCGGGCTGAGTGGTCACTTTTGGTGATTGAATTCCAATTTTGATATCGTGCAAGTTAACGCACAATTTTGTTAAAAATTAAAATATGCAGAATGTGTAAAACCTGCTAAAAGTTTATTTTCTATTTGCTTTTCGTATAATACGTGGGATAAACCCCTAATTGTTTGGAACGGAGCCATGTGCTGTCGGTGTGTGAATTCCCTCAGATAAGAGGTAAGCTAGTTAAATTTCCTTCTTAAATTTGGGTATTTGGTTATTTTTTGTGTGATTTACAGGGTCGTATTATGGGGCTCATTTCCACGTAAATTTGCACTCATCTCTTGTTATCGCCTGAAGAGCTGTGTCGTACATCTCACCAAGTCGTTGAGCTTTGACCTTCGGTGATCCAGTAGCCTCAGTTCAACACCCCACTGAAGGGCTAATGTGTTTCACCCACCACTACCCGCTGTAGCCGTACCTGAGAGTCTACTTGCCCTGGATCTAAGGCCAGTTTATTCCTTTATATTATTTTTACCAATATAACTTCCGGACAAGATGAATCATTTATTAACAGTAAGATTATAATATCGCATCAGTTTTTGGAATTTTCATATAACGTATTAACCATCTTGTAAGCGTGTTTTCTGACTCCCTTTTTATTTTATTCGCCTAAAAGTCGGTATAAATTACAGGTGGTTTATTGTAAATAATGTACATAGCAGGGGGTATCTTTGGCCAAAGAATAGTTATATGCTTCTCGGCCTTTTGGCTAAGATCAAAGTGTAGTTAAGCTCTAAAGCTTTTTGAGCCCTCTTAAATCGAGAGCCGTCTTAAATTGAAAGTGAAAACACCTGTGACTACCGTGCCTGTGATAAGTAACCAGTAAAATAACAACTTAAAATAAAATTCTGTGATAACTGTGACTGTGATAAATAAAACCCAACGTAAAAGTTCGCCGGTGAGCGTGATGTGCGTGTGTGTAAAAGTCCGGAGTTTTGTTCGTTTCTCTCGCTTGTGCTGTGATCTTTTCGCGCCAATAACTGACTTTACAAAATGGCGGAAAATGCAATGGAGCAATATTTTCTACCCTATCCCTTGCCCAACGAGCTGCATTGCAGCTTCTGTGAAGTAGTGCCCCCCAGGGTTTACCTAAACCACAACGACTTGAACAAACACACAAAGCGCTTCCACCAGCGCCGAGTAGCATTTAGCTGTGCTGTTTGCAACGAACGATTTGACACATTAAAACAAGTCAAATCGCACCTGGCGAGAGTCCACCAGGACTACGTTCCACCCCCAGCGCAACCAGCACCACAGGGCAGAATCCTGAGACGCCGTATTCAGCCTGTAATCGCCAACGTCGAAGCTGATGAACCAGAGGTGGCGCCGCGACAAGAGGAGGAGGTCCTCCCCCCAGGGGTACCTCCTCAGCCTCCACCTGTTGACCCACCACCGCCTGCACCTGACAATCCGCCGCCCTTGCCGGCGGCGCAGAACCCAGTTGTCGCCGTTCACGACCCGGCCATTAACCACCGCCCGGATCCACCGGCTCAACGCCCTGCCCAACCGGCTCAACGCCCTGCACAGCCGGCTCAACGCCCTGCACAGCCACCTCCCCCGAGAGGCCCCCAAAGGAATGCCGACCAAGCCCGATGGGTCCAATGGCTGGACTCAGTGAGGGACTACGACGACCTGGAAGCCGCCTACGAAAGAATTGTGAGCGAAATGAAGGAGAAAATCACCCCCAACGACAGACCCCAAAGACCGCGGCACAACTACCCTAGACCACCCCCTAGACCGGCAAACGCCCCCAACAGGTACAATCCGGCTGATGCTGCATCTATTCAGAAGCTATACAGGTCTAATAAATCCAGAGCCTATCGGAGGGTGACTAATCCCGGGGGAGATACAGAACACTGCACGATCGAAGACGCCCGCCTGGTGGACTACTTCACTGACACCCATAGACGCCGACCTCAGATGCAACCCCAACACGAAGTACCCATTCCAACAGCGCCTGACGGCAACGTGATTGTTGAGCCCCTGCTCCCACAACAGGTACAGGAACGTCTAAATCGCACCTCGAATACGGCGCCTGGTAAAGACGGGATCCGATACTTCAACCTCAAGAAACTGGACCCCGGCTGCCTGGCCCTAACCACTCTTTTTAACAAGGTGCTGGAGCTCCGACGTGTGCCCTCAGCATGGAAAGCGGCCATGATGGTGCTTATTTATAAAAAAGAAGACCGCAACGACCCCAGCAACTGGCGGCCTATCTCACTGTGTTCATGCCTGTATAAACTTTTTACATCCTGTCTGGCGCACAGACTCTCTACATGGGCTACAAGTCACAATTTAATTTCGAGCGCCCAAAAGGGCTTTGGCCAGTATGAAGGGTGCCTGGAGCACAACTTTGTGCTCCAGAGCATATTGGACACAACTAGAAGACGTAGAAGAGCATGCGCAGTGGCCTGGTTGGACTTGTCCAATGCGTTTGGGTCCGTGCCACACCAGCATATTTTTGACACCCTGACCTCCATGGGGGTGGACCCGGCGTTTGTCGAGCTCTTCGCAGATTTATACAACGGATGCACTGGTACAGTCAAGACAGCTAACGGAGAGACGCCGCCTTTTCCAATACAGGCTGGAGTTCGCCAGGGTTGCCCCCTTAGTCCGGTAATTTTCAACCTTGCCTTGGAACCGGTCCTGAGGGCGACAATCAATACCAACGTGGGCTTCACCATTGAGGGACACCGACTTGCAGTGCTGGCCTTTGCCGACGACTTGGTCATCCTGAGTGAGCGCCCTGAAGACCTCCAGGCTCTCCTGGACGTTGTGGGTACGACAGCGGCCGGCTGTGGCCTCACATTCAAGCAGATCAAATGTGCCTCACTTCACCTGGACTGCAGGAACCAGCACCGCTGTCTCCCAACTATATTCAGAGTGCAGGGGGCTGAATTCGCAGCACTGATGGAAGGTCAAGCCTACCAACACCTGGGCGTCCCAACGGGCTACCATGTCAGCCAGTCCCCGGAGGAGACGATCGCCCGCATGACGACTGAGATGGACCTCATCGATGAGTCACTACTGGCACCATGGCAGAAGATCGATGCCGTCAACACCTTTGTAATACCGAAGCTGAACTTCGTCCTGAGAGGCTGCCACGTCCAAAAAAACCCACTAAAGACGCTGGACAACAAAATCAAGGGCGCGTGCAAGCGCTGGATGCACCTCCCCCAAAGGGCTACCCCAGACATCCTGTACGTCACGGGCAAGAAGGGTGGCACTGGCATCTTGCCCCTGGCAGACCTGTCGGAGGTGGGCACGATAGTCCAGGCGTATCGGATGCTGACTTGTCCTGAGCCGACGACCCGCTCCATCGCAACATCACAACTGGAGGAGGTCGTCTGGCGCCGCATCGGACGACAACCAGACACCGCAGACCTTGCACGCTACCTCTCTGGCGACTTGGCGGGTGAGTTCGGTAGGGATGGGGGTGACATCGCTTCACTGTGGACAAGAACCAGAAATGCCACTAGACGACTGTCAAAGAGATGTCATATTGAGTGGACATCCCCGAACAATGTCCTCTCCCTATCGATGGGCACCCCTCAGCGACGTGAGACCATCGGGCCTGACGGGCGAGCCAAGCTAGAGTACGCCCTCAAAAACGTTATTCGTGAAATGTATGCAGCCTCACTTTCAAGAAAGCCAGACCAGGGCAAGGTATTCAGGGCATCAGCAAAGAGTGCAGCCAGTAACCACTATCTCAGGACCGGCTTTGCAACCCGATTCTGCGACTGGCGCTTCATCCACCGTGCCCGCTTGGACTGCGTGCCACTCAACGGCACCCAAAGATGGGGCAATAGAGACAAGCGGTGCAGAAGGTGCGGTGGAGAAAACGAGACTCTCCCGCACGTTGTGAACCATTGCAGGATGCACTCCGCGGCCTGGCAACTTCGGCACAATGCCATTCAGAACCGGATAACCAAGGCCATCCCTGAACATCTAGGGGTGGTCAGGGTGAACCGCACGGTCCCAGACTCGGTCTCGAACCTTAGACCGGACATCGTGATTGTCAAAGACAACACTATAAACATGATCGATGTCTGCATCCCGTTTGAGAATGGACCGGAGGCACTGGAACGCGCCCGGCAGGCGAAGATAGATAAGTATACGCCACTGCGGGCTGAACTGGAGGCCCAGGGGAAGGAGGTGACCATTCACGCCTTTGTGGTTGGGGCGCTTGGCTCCTGGTTCCAGGGCAATGAAGAGGTGATCCATTTATGCAGAATATCCCAAAGGTATGCCGGCCTCATGCGCAAGCTGATGTGCAGTGACGCGATCAAATGGACAAGGGACATTTACGTGGAGCATGTTACAGGCACTCGCCAATATCATAACGAGTAGCGATATTTATCTACTTTGATTTTAATTTGTGATTTGTGCCTGCCTATTTTATTATTTATTTTATTCTCTGTACATATCTTTTTAAAGGCCTCATTTTTAAACTAATTTGACTGAACTATTCCTGTGATATCTTCTAATGTATTGTTGTTGTTATTTACCTCTAGTCGATAAGTTTATGAATGAATAAGTATAGGATTAACAGGTGCCTGACCAAATTTTATTTTTTTTTAGACGCATTACCATTAATATATAAGCTATCAATAATAAAATAAAATAAATCTGTTCTCCTCAGGACAAAAAAAAAAGAAACATAATGTAAACATTTTTAAACATTTGTGATTATTATTAAGATAAACAAAATTTGTGTATTGATATAAAAGAGGTTTCGGTAAACTTAAGTAAATAAGCCTTGGGGCAATTTTTAATTTACAGGTTCAGAATACAGGCATTCTATAGTTTTTTTATTTTTAATATGATTGGCATAATATACATATATATCTGCGTGTCAAGAAGAGAATGACAGTTTTCATTAAAATTACTGGAATTTATCTCAGTTTTTTTATTATTAACTCTAATACCATCCTTTCGCAAAAATTGAGTCTACTTCTCAGTAGAAAGGCTCTATAAACCCTTTTCGTAAAGGAAACTGAGTGGCGCCCTCCAAAAAGCATAAGCGTCGCTTGCAGACGACCATTTGTTCATCCGACGAAGAGCTGCCGTAAGCCGTTAGTGCCTTTTGAGGGTGAATTTAATTTACCCCTAAAAGGTACGCGACAGTATATTTCAAGGCGACTCGTTAAGCCCCCTCTGGTTTATTTTGGTCATTAACAAACTGTCCTTACTAGAGATCAAAAATATATGGAAGCTAGAAAAAATGGACATCATTCTGATCATAATATCGGGAGGGCGCTATGACGCTAAATTTCATGCAAGTCGAACTTGGACAAACTGGAACTGTCAGGTTGTTTATACCAACAAACTAAGAAAGGTGCCATTCTTCAGACTTGTCATATAATATGGAAGTTTCTAAACAGTACATGTGAAGATATACTCTGTACTGTAAATAACACCAGCAATACCAACAAAAAGCTGTGAAAACGAATACTGAAAAATTTATAATAATAAAAGACTTTATTGTAAAAAAAGGTATAAGAGGCGAAGATGCTAAGCCTTCTAGCTTAACCTAAGCTAGATATAAAACGTAATAAATAAATTTTACTTTAGGTAAGAGTTCTGCCAGGAAAAAAATTGTAAATAATTTCAACAATATAATCCAAATTAAATAAATTATTTAAGAAATCACATTTTAATTTTTTTTCTTGCTAATCAGGTAATAGAAATTAAAAAGTTAATAGTAAATTATATTCCATATTATATGCATTTTTCCGCAAGCTATAACGCTACATGTGTTTTTATTCTTTCAAAGAATGGATGGATTCTTTGTTATCGAATTGATTTTAATTAAAAGATTAACCCTATATACACTCACCGGCACAAAATTCCGCCACCCTGAAATTTTGGCCAAGTTTGATGTTTTATAACTTGTTTATTTTTTATCCGATTTTCATCATTTTTTTATCAGTTTGTAGATCCATTTATTCTGTTTTCCTTTAATTATTTTATAAAGTATCATTATTCGATTAGGCTATATTATACAGGAGGAAATCAAAATGTTGTTTTTTGTCGTAATTTCAAAACACCCTGTAGGGAAATTGAGGTGGATAATATTGTTCACATACTATCTCTTGTAATGTGTGATGTATTCTAAACATTTCTTTTTTTGATTCATTCCATTATCTCATTTCTGTTGAAAGCTGCAAAATTTTAAATGAAACGATGTTATTTTTTGATGGTCGTGAGCGGGTAGACAGGACGTAGAAATCAAAGATGTGCTGACTGCACCATATCAGAACGAATCTCATATTATGGCGGTTCAGTCATGATTTGGGCAGGTATTTCTACCGAAGCACGCACCAATCTTGTATTTGTTGAAAATGGAGCTCTAACCGCCCACCGTTACATTGAGGAAATCCTCCAAGAAGTTGTTGCTCCATTTGCGCCTTTTATTGGGAACCAATTTACATTAGTGCAAGATAATGCTAGACCTCACGTTGCACATGTAGTAAGCGACTATCTAGATGAAGTTGAACTTCCAAGATTGGAATAGCCTGCATGTAGCCCGGATCTCAACTCAATCGAACATCTTTAGGATCAACTTAAAAGAGCCGTTCGTCGTCGTCCTGTACAATCACAAACCTTGCAAGACTTAAGACTGGCGCTGACCGAAAAATATCAAGCTATTCCTCAAGAAACAATAAGTGATCTTATTTATTCGATGCCACGAAGACTGCAAGCTGTCATTGCTGCGAGAGGAGGAAATATACGTTATTAAATTATTTTTGTTAATTAACTTTATGATATACCTAGTGTTTGTTTTTCTTAATAAAATTAGGCTTCAAATCATCGTTTCATTTAAGATTTTGCAGCTCTCAGCAGAAATGAGATAATGGAATAAATTAAAAAAAGAAATGTTTAGAATACATTACAGATTACAAGAGATAGTATGTAAACAAAATTATCCACCTCAATTTCCCTACAGGGTGTTTTGAAATTACGACAAAAAACAACATTTTGATTTCCTCCTGTATAATATAGCCTAATCGAAAAATGATACTTTATAAAATAATTAAAGGAAAACAGAATAAATGGATCTACAAACTGATAAAAAAATGATGAAAATCGGATAAAAATAACTAAGTTATAAAACATCAAACTTTGCCGAAATTTCAGGGTGGCGGAATTTTGTGCCGGTGAGTGTATATATTTATTTGTAGTGGGAGAAATGCTATCATCAGGTTTGTGATCTTCCATGGTATACATGGAATATAAATGATAGAAAGCATTACCTGAAAATCCTACTATTTCTTGACAAAAATACTCGGCTTACCTACTTTACTGATATTGCCATGGATCATAAATGGGTGTTAGGAGTAAGTGAATACTGTTTTACTTAATTGTTTTTTTTTGTTAAAAAAATATAATATCGACAGGATACTGCTAATCCAAGGATTTTAAAGCAAAGGGGGATACGAATTTGGTTCACAGTTTTTGAAGCACAAATAATTCCCATTATTAGCTTCGTTGTAAACTTTTTAGAAAAACACTCGGGGAATTCTAAAAATTTGTATGATTTACCTTTGTCGTTTTGTGTTAATTATACAAGGATGACAGGTTGTGTTCGAGCGTTTAGAACGTGTTTTATTTGAGTCATTTTTGGGACGTCCGTACCTGATTTATAGCTGTTATGTATTTGTTGGTTTTCAGCATCGAATTAAAAGAACCATGGACCCGGTATTTCTATTCTCTTTGTACATGTCAGCTTGACGCCTGTTATTGACGAAAATAAATAAACAAACTTCTACACAACGAAGACAAACATAGAAAGAAGACAAACCAGCGTATTAATTGGTCGAAGCAAAATGTGACATAAGAAACGCCAAAACAGCGCCACCATCGGGTCTGGAGGGAACGTCTGGACTATAGGCGGGACTTTCAAATATGACCATTTTAAAAATTTTGGCCGCCAAAATTTTAAAATGATATTTACAGCTTAAAAACCCATCAGGATCCTAATATTTAATTTTTACTATACTTGGAAAATTAAATGAGGATTGTGAATAGTTTATTGGTTGTAAATATAATTTAAAAAATTTTATGTGCAAAAATTTGGACAACCTTTCGGCTATAGGCGGGACTTTCAAATATGGCAAAAATGATATTTAAGGCCATCAAATTATTCACAATAATCCTCTTATTTGATTTTTCAAGTAGAGTAAAAATTAAATATTATGATTTTCTGATTAGATTTTTAAGCTGTAATTAAATATTATTTAAAAATGTTATTTATTAAAGTTCTACAATTAGAAATAAAACTTCAGAAATCAGCTTATGATTATTTTTATTGACAACTACGATGAAAATATAGTAAGATCAGTACCTCGTTTTTTCTTTATATTCCCAAAATGTACTTACTTTCCCAGATTAACCTACATTACCAGCTGTAGTGATTCCCATAGGACATTTATTCATGCAACATGTATAATCATCAAAGATTCACGTACCTATAGGTACTTCTTGAAATAGCTAACCTAAAAGAATATAAAATAAAAAAATTAATGAATTACTTACTAGAACACTCGACAGACTTAAAATTTTCTAATAGTCTAAATTCTAAATAATTGAATAGCAAAAAAAATATATTTTGTAGGTATTTGTATTACCTACAATTAATAAATATACTATAAATGATTTAGTACACAATATCTACATTAATAAAAGTTATTAAGTGAAAATCTCCTTAAAGTAAAAATATGTTTGGAACATAATTATTTTTGCAACAAGTAGGTAAACTAATGTAATAAATAACGAATAAAAATAACTAAAGATTTACTTACCTGCAACAACAAGAAAACGGTCCTTTTGGTAAAAAGATTAGAAAATTAAAAATAATATAAAAATATCAAAAAAGCCTGGTCCGATTTTCAGCTATGAAGAAAGAAAAAGGGGCAATTCCATTTGTGTCATTGACATTACAATTGTCAATGTCAATGATTTGTGCTGGTGGTCAAGCTCAAAACAGGAAAGTTAGGTTGTAAAATAATTTAACAGCTCGTGCTATTCATGTCAAGTACCTATCTCTGTCTGCATCAAGTTATCTCCATTCGATGTAAAAAGAGACAAATATAGTCAGACCAAGTTCGTCTGCCGTAGCTCTCTTTGTAGAAGTAACTACGTAGGTGTAATATTAACACATAACTAATGGGGATAAACGTAGGTCCTAACTTGAAAAAGTCTGGAGGTCTGATGACGTCACTCTAGCTGCGATCCCGCCCATAAGAAGTTTCACCGGGCTGCTTCTACATGTAGAATCTCTATTTCTTTTTATTTTCAGTCTGTCTCTGGTTGTCATTCTAACAGATGATGAAAAGTATACAATCGACGGACGTGACTCAAAAGTTCACAGACGAAATTTAGGACAACAAACAGTTCAGTGATCCTCTAAAAATAACATTTACTTATTATGCGATTTCCAAAAAAAATATGAATCATTTTAATAATTGGGATCTACTTTATATTATAAAAACGTGGCAAATAAAATGTTACGCATTAGTCAATTTGAGGCCCTAAATAATATTTCAAATTTCTGAAATCGCTAAGTATTTTATTTTAAAATAAAAATGATAATTTGAATGTATAATTTATTTTCATAAATAACTGTTCATGTTTAATATTTATGGAAAAAACGATTTTACAAGTTTTTTAACCCTGTATATCGACTATATTTATAATTTATATCTAAGAAAAAGCAAACATAAAAAATTATTAATTTAAAACACATCTTTTCCTTTTATGGAGGATCACATCTTCTCGTCTCAAAAACCAACAGTGATAATCACCCATCATGTGGATCAGTGGATCCCATCGTCCTTGGTACCGATCGAATTTCCATTGTCCCGATATTTAAATGGATTTTTTCACCTTGCTCGTCACTAACAGTGCCAAATTCTTAGGAAAATAATAATAAATGAGAATTGGGAAAGTAAATTTAATTTTTAATAACAAACTAAGTTGTTCGTAGTTTGCAGCCACAACATTGTTACCTAAAAATTTTGAAATCCAGGTTGAACTTTACTTCTTTCCGGCCAAATTTTCATCATATAATGTTCATTCAAGTCACGACTGCACCACAAACAAAGAAAACAGCAATAATTTGTAAATCTTCCCTGATATCGCGCTAAAGTTGCTATAACTTTTAAGTCCCACATATCTTCAGAGCTACCTGATGATGTGTTATTATCTCCATTGTCTCCCAAAAACGATATCTTTCCAATCTAAACGTTCAATCGGTACTGATAGATCTGAATCGTGAAGAATAGGTCTTATGGAGGCAAATTCGGATAGTCGATCTTGAGCTTTTCTCTTTTAGAATAACCTTCAGTCTTTGTAATGCAAAAATAGCGATCTGTAAAATAATTGGTGGGTTTATGAAAACAAGAGCATTGGAAATGCAAAAGGCATACTTTTTCTATTTTCTTTCATTTCTAATTTATCGCACACTTTACACACACTATGTCGAGTTGCCTTTTCCACTCAAAAATACTTAAATTTAACTAAGGACTCTTTACCTACGGAAGGAATGTCAAAAAGAGTTTTAGTATGCTTTTTTTTATGATAAAACACCTGCACTGTAGGAAAAATCCTTTAAGGCGCTCTGGGAGCGGTGCGAGTGCGAAAAAAGCGATTAACGTTGGTCTTGAAACGTTGAAGATTGTATTCATTGGGAAACACGACCTCAGGAAGATCATTCCACAAAGATGACGTTCTCCAGATGAAAGAATTCTTGAACAATGAAGTTCGAGGAGTACTAAGCTGAACAACATATGGATGAGCGGTAGTGGTTCGCCGTGTATTTCTGTTTTGCATTGGTCTAGGTGGAATCAAGTAAGCAATGTCCACCAACCTGTCTTCGATGCTCCAGGCTATCGAGGGTCTTGGTCAGCTCGGGGTCGCCGATCAGACGAACGGCTCTCCTTTGAATGGAATCCAGTAGCCGAAGGCTGTGCTTGGGTGCAGAGCTCCAGACATGAGAGCAATATTCTAATGATGGTCGAATCTGGGCTTTGTAGAGTGTCAAAAGTTGATGAGGTGTGTACAACCTTTTGGTGCGGAAAAGTACACCAAGTTTCTGTGCAGCTGTCTTGGCAATTGCGGCAACGTGATCATGCCAAGACATATTACCTCCCAGATTGACCCGCAGCAAATTAATAGACGGTGCCAGGGGAATTGCGTGTCCTGCCATGACTATATCCGGTTCTGCAATGTTAACTTTTTGGAGAAGACTGCTGCCTGGATTTTCTTAGCATTAAATTTGACTTGGTTACTGTCACCCCAAGCCAAAATTTCTTCCAGGTCATTGTTGAGGCGCAATACTTCATGCTTATGAACAATAAGACGTTTATTATTAAACCTCTCTTGTAATAATTTCCAAGTAGCATTATAATTTGTGGCCGTGATTTCTTAACATGAAATAACTTGGGCTGCCTCACCTCTTAATAACCTACGTAGATAATGAAAACGCTCAATAACATTTAAATTAGAATTATCATATACTAATGCTTTAAACGAATCATTAAAAGTCATATACTGGTCATAAGCTCCCGCAAAAGTAGGTAAATCTATGCTAGGAAATTTTACAGCTGGAACTGAATGTGACACATTTAGAGGAGAGGACACTATGGTTTGAGGACTACATTGTCCTAAATGTTTATTGGCATCGGAGATTACTTGGTACTATAACTCCTCAAACAAAGTATGTTCGTGCATATTGAGGTCTTCCTCATTTTCTTCAAGAACTTCTATTTACACATCATAATCATTAAAAATTTTAAGACATTGAGCTAATCTAATTTTTAATTGGGTATAATCACCCGTAAAACTAATAAGAAAAGAATCAAACCATTTTAACTGATATATTAGGTTATCTCTCTTTTTCTTAAGTAATCTTACTTGCTTTTCCTTGACATTATCACGCGGCATTTTATTATTGAATTATATAAAATCTCACAACCAAAATAAATAGTTACAATGCAGATAAATCCGCTCAGTATAGAAAAAATATGGGAATATGAGTAAAAAGGAATACGACCTAATGATCCTACAGCTCTTCGAAGATGCTTTCCATCCAAACGGTACGAATACTGCAGTTTTATTATTGAGCACGTCATTCACCAATTACTCTCTCGTATATTCCTTAACCTCGTTCGGGGTAACCCTGTATCTTGTTATATCTTATATTTATATATCTATAATATTATTTAATAGGGTTTTAGCTTCAAAATTCGCACTTGAAGGACCAATGAACCGCAATGGTATGTTCTTGGGTTA
Organism: Polydrusus cervinus; assembly: GCA_935413205.1. Lineage (NCBI taxonomy): Eukaryota > Metazoa > Arthropoda > Insecta > Coleoptera > Curculionidae > Polydrusus > Polydrusus cervinus. The sequence goes on from OW284518.1 coordinate 5,420,986, forward strand.
AAGTAAACGACTTTTTTCTGCAATTAGTTATACAATTTTATTATAATCGTTTACAATGTATGTTTTTTAATTTGACAACGGTTGACAATTCCTTTGAAAAATATTACTATGGTAACGACAATTCATATTATTTTATTAGGGAGCTACTAATCTGACGGCCGCGTCAGGTAGAAAAGTAATTTGAATTTTAATAATGGTTTATTAGGCATATCGGAACATCATTTTATGCAGAATTATTTTAATAAAATCGTTACCACAACCTAAGCAAGTGTACATTTTTTGATAATGGGTTCGACACCTTTACTACCCCCTCCCCCCATTCCGATGAAATAATATTTTTCTTCCATGACGATAAGCTAATGGCCAGGTTATACCTCAACTAAACTAAACTTAACTTAACTAAGCTAAGATAATTCAGAAATTAAAATACTACATTCATATGGAACCATTTATACATACAATTAAGGAATTAAACTAAACTAAGAAGTTGGTCAACTTTTAACTTTCTTAGTTAAGTTTAGTTGATTCGGCAATTTTCGTGCGACGATCGGCATAATCCGTGATTTCCGTCATTCGGTAAGTGAAGGATTGAAACATAAAGAAGAATTTTTGATTTCTGCACGTAACCCTAAATTTGTAAATATTTGCCAACTAACCAAACATTTTTTAAAAAGCTTACTGCAGGGTACATATCAGACGTTCCGCTGCTGTTATTGGATTCCTTGTTGTGGGTAACTTTTTTAATTTACTTTCAACCAACTTTAGTAGGTGATAAAACATAGTTAGGGTCATTCTGGTGTATTTAAAGAAGTATTCTTGGTCATGGTCTACCATCGCCTTAATCAAATTATGGAACATTCCGCATTCTCTTCGGAATCTATTAATTGGTTTTACTCCATACCGTCTAATCCGCTGTGTAGAATTTTTTTTTAAATAGGTAGGCTGTCATCAGCATGCACAATAAAAGAATAAATATATTTTTTTCGTTCATCTTTGAGAGACTACAAATCAAATGTCAAAACAAAGCAAACCGATAATAAGAAAGGTTAGGTTAGGTGCACTTTCTTCTTCTCTTATTGTGGATATCATTAGGTGGTCGAGTTGAAGTATAAACACTGCTATTTTTTTCTTAATTTAATTTATCTAGTTTAGTTCTAATTTAGTTTAGTTTAATTGAGGTATAACCTGGCCATAAATCCGCCCTTGATACAGGTTGACAACAAGTTTTTTCAAAAATTGACAAAATTTAAATTATATTTTTCTTTGTGAATCATAATAATTTTTTATCTTAATTTCAGGTATGGAAAGTATTTTATGCAACTGGCAACGCCGCCTATAGTTTAAAATACTAGTCAGAAATTGGCTATTTCTCGCTGTTTTAATAATTATTGTAAACACATGTTTAGATATATTATAGAGAACATTTTTGTTACTAGTTTATAACGGCACAGAAGTAGTTTGTACTACAACATTGGATATGACGTTCATATCGCACGAGCAAGTAAACTGAGCACGACGCCGAGCTGTACAGGATGTCCCAAATTCGATGCTCATTATGGGTATCGCGGATACATCGGTCAAATAGGACAAAGTTGCGGAATTTTGTGCTTAGTAATATTGTAAAAAAAAAATAGTTTTATTTTTTACTTTTTTTTAGCAATTTTGATTTTTCTATTACATCCTTTGAGTTCACTTTAAGTTTTAGGTAAATGTATGAGGCACCTACGTATCTGGTAAATATATTATTAAAATGTAGTTCATTTATAGATAATATAACTTATTTACAATTTTTTTTTAATTATTACCCGACTTACTATAATATTAGGAATTATCGATGTTTATTTTTTTATGAAAATTTCCAATTTTATATTGTACCTATATTAATAAATACTTACATTTGTTTTATTTAAAAAAATAATTTAGAATGTGCTAAATACTGAATAAGAGAAAAAATATCTTGTATAAAAATAATGTGGTCTTAGTAATCTGACGATATAAAGCTAATCAAATAGATTAATCAAAAAATTATTTATTATATTATATATTTGTAAAGTAATTGCCAGCATCGAGCACTTTGGAAATTCTGTGTGTGCTTGAAGTTACCGAGGACCGTAACTTTGACTGCTTGCAAGTACCATCGCGCCGATAAAAAACTGGGACAGGAAATTTTTCTATTTTCTCCTAGACTATTAAGAATAATTTTACATCAAGCCTGGTACCAGTAAAATGTCATGAAAATTTGCATGTCAATAAAGATTGTCACTTTATGATTGACTCGTCAAACATACAATCATATATTATTTGTAAATATGCCACAATTAACCCCCCAGCAAAAGGCAATTATTTATAGTCGGTTGCGAGATAGTGTTGCTATTAGGGATATTGCAGATGAACTGGGAGTAAGCAAGAATACCGTGCTATTGGCAAAACAAAAAATAGCAAGACATGGGACTATTATTAGGAATGCAGGTTCTGGTCCCCCTAAAATTTCTACTGATGATCATGATAGAAGACTGGTTAATTATCTAAGGGATCATCCCTTCGAAACTGCAATCAAGGCAAAAGAAGAGACGAATTTTCCAGGTTCTGCAAATACCGCTAGAGACAGGGTTCGAAATTCCGATATACGAAGCCGTTGTGCTGCCAATAAAAATTTTTTTACGGAAATAAATAAACAGGGCAGGTTAGAATTTGCACATGAATATATTAATCAAATAAATTTATGGGAAACAATTATATTTTCTGACGAGAAAACTTTTCAGTCATTCAATAATGGGAGAATTCGGGTGTATAGGCTTTCCGGCATGCGGTATGATGAGAGATACACCCACAAAACCAACCAAAGTGGGCGTTTCTCCATAAATGTTTGGGGCTGGATTAGCGCTAGAGGACCAGGACTTTGCCAAATCGTCGAAGGAAGACTAACTGCAGCAGTATACGTTAATATACTAAACGAAGTGATGATACCATCGGTAAACGCTGTATACGGTCAAAATTACACATTTCAGCATGATAATGCTCCAATACACATAGCGCGCATTGTACAAAATTTTCTCCAAGAAAATAACATAGCAGTTCTTCCCTGGGCTTCGAAGAGTCCCGATTTGAACCCGATAGAAAACATTTGGGGTGCCATGGTCAAATCTATGTATAAACATGATTTTCAACCTAGAAACAGGGATGAATTACGTCATAGGATAAATCAAGCTTGGGATGAAATAACTGTCGAATTATGTAGAAACTTAGTTGTAAGTATGCCACAAAGGCTCCAAAAAGTAATAAACAGAAATGGTTCTATGACCAAATATTAATTTTGTGTTGTTTTGACAAACTTTGTGTTCGCAATTTTTTTCTTTTTATTAAATGTATTTTATTACCTGTATTAGCTTTATTTATTATTTTGTGGTAATGGTAAATATAATAATTTATAAAATATTTGACTTTAAAAAAATCTAATAAATTTACTTTATCCATATTATATGATGTCTCTCAAATTTAACCACCCCGTATCGAAAAATACAAAACATTCCATTACGTAACCTAGGTTACTTTTTAAATTTTGAATGTTTTTCCTTTTTAGCTCTAGACACCTTTTATAGTCTAGGGGATATGTATTTCTTACATTGTTTTTGTAAATCTCTTGTCCCAGTTTTTTATCGGCACAATAGTACGTTAAATGGCATAAAGTTCAATTAAAAAGCACTTTTTATAAAGGGCTTAAAATACCAAGCAGCCTATTGTAAAAGTGCTTGCTAGCGCTGTGCTCGAAGCACTATTGTTCTTGAAGCAACTACTGCCCAGCTCTAATGTCGCAGATAAGTCCAACGCAGCTACTTAACTTTAAAATCGATGACAGTTATTTGTTCTTTACAGAATTAGAACACAGAAAACTACACAATGTTAATAATAAATTAAAACTCTTGTGTTTTTTAGGTATAAACAATTTTTAAGTTACCTTATTCATTAATAAAGATCTGGCTTCTTAATCTTAAACTTGTTCCTCTTTGAAAACTAATGAGAAATTAATATTAGTTTTTACAATGTCTATTTGCATTAAATGTACCTGCCGATAGACAAGGATTTGATTCTTGACTCTTTCAAAAGTTATTTTAATTTGAAGAGAATTAAAAGTATAACATTGTTTTGTTCTTTTTTCACATACATTTTCCTCACAGGGACAGAGCAGGTTTCAAAGAAGTTTGAGTTTAATTCGAATGATCATAATCTGGAAGCATGGATATGAAATACATTTAAGCTTTTTAGACACTCTAACCACAAGAATTAATATTTATTCTGGTTTCGTAATAACAAGTCTTAATTTAAAATTCTAACCGCTGTAAACCGTAAACAAATAAATGTCAGTTATGACGTAAATACGTAACCTTACTTTTTACCTTGTCAAAAATTAAAAATCATGCATTTTTTTGTTGTAATACAAGTCTCTGTCATCATTCTGAATCGAAAAGAAATCGACCATAGTTGTTCCATTTTTAACAAAATGAATGTAACAATTTTGAAATTATATCCAGTATAGTTTTTGAAACATTCGCAATATAGCAGACTTCGATTACAACAAAAAACATAAATAAGAGTTAGAATTTTTTATTCGCCAGCATTTTGTTTAAGATAATAGAATACCTGTAGGTATACAGTAGAATCCCGATTATCCGGACATCGATTATCCGGACATCCGATTATCCGGACTCATTAGTCTCCGCTCTAATCTAATTGTCAATATGTTTTGACGGCACAACGAGACATGTTACGACAAAGTTATTCCCGCCTCCGACCATGTACTCTCGCTCCCATGTACTCTCGCTCTCATTTTCAACCAAAAGTTTAAATTACATAGATATTGAGATATATGCGGATGATGCAACTGTGATTATATCTGCTGGAACATTGTATCAACTGATTGCAATCGCGAAGCATATTTTGATTAGATTTTCATTATGGTGCAAGAAAAATCACTTAATTATCAACGTAAACAAAACACACTATATGGTTTTTTATAAAAGGAGGCAGGTTCCTGATTTAAATTTAAAACTAAACGAGAATCCCATTCATAGAGTTGAGCAATGCAAATTTCTTGGCCTTCATGTAGACTCACAGTTAAAGTGGACAGCTCATGTTGATTTTGTTGCTAGTAAACTTAACTCGGCATATTTTGCTGTAGTCAATTTAAAAAATTGTATGGATAGCAAACAATTACTTAATATTTACTATGCATTAGCCTATAGTCACCTAAGTTATCTAATACTTTACTGGGGCCAATCAACAGAACTACAAAGATTATTTATTTTGCAAAAGAGAATAATTCGTAAAATTTACTCTTTAAGCCCGCTTGAATCCTGCAAGGAAACATTTCGGCGATATAAAATTCTTATGCTGCCTAGCATTTTGATTCTTAGTGCAGTAATGTTTGTAAAAAAACACTCTTCCAAATTTTCCAATACCTCAACAATTCATAATCGTGATATTAGAAACTCGGATAAAATTTACATTTCTGGCTACAAAACATCCTCTTATCGAAAAAGTCCATATTGTGTCTGCAGCTCTCTTTATAATGCACTCCCGGAAACTGTCAGAAGCATTACTCAATTCGGAAGGTTCAAGAACAAAGTAAAGTGCTACCTTCTTGACAAAATGTTTTATGATCTTCGGGAATACCATGATATTATCACATGAAACTTAAAATACCTTTTCTTTTTCTTACTTTGACAATGTCACTATTTACTTTGTAAATGTATATGGCAATGAATAAATTATGTAATTCATTAACTACATATCGTTATATGTTTAGAATTTCCTTTTTTTGTTTTTCATAAAATTAAAAAACATATTTTTTTGATGGAAAAATTATTGGTGTCAAGAGATTAAAAATGGTTTTGCAGTTTATTCGTTCTTAATATGAACATGAACAATAAACTCCACAAGCTATTCTGACACCACTGTTACTGGACGAGAGAAGAGAAGGGGCCCCTTCAGCACCACTGAAGCAACATCAATCAAGGTGAGTGGAGTTTCCGACTTTAATCAATTGTTATGTTTTAATTTTACTCTAAATATTTCTGAATCCGCCAGATTAATTTTACAGTCCATTAATCATCCTTTTTCTTTTCAAACCACCAAAAATACGCTCCATTTTTGGTCTCTTCGGCACGGATATTTATTAGTTTTTTCATAAAAAAGAAAATTGTAGTAAAAATTGAAATTGATTGAGCTTCATAATTTCGCCATTTTTAAATTTATTTGCCTTTGTAAAAAACCGTCTAGCCCACTTCAAAATGTGTTAGCATTGTAAAAACCGCGCAAGTCACGTTTTCGCACACACAGTAAAGCAACTCCTTCGCATCTCCTTTTCTAACTTGAGCATTTTTAAGCAACCGCTATTATCTTTCTTGTATACATTGAATCCCTAAAATACAGGGCCGCATTTGAATTTTTTGTACAGTATTCTTACAATGGCTGCCGCCGAAAAACTAAAGAGGGCAAAAGTTTTTCGTCAAGTTGAAATAAACCGCATACAAGAGCTTTATACTTATGCAGAACAGGCAACTGTTGATAAGTCTTTGCATAATCAATTTAAACAAAGATGTAATTATTTACCTGATATCTATGAGGAATTTAATAAACAACAAAGTATAATTATGAATTTAATAATTAATCTGGATGATCAAATTCCATTGGAAGATAAAATACGATCTGAATTTGAGCTTTCCTATTTTTTTGTAAAAGCTGTCTCTGAAGGTATTTTGGAAAATGAATTAAAAGCAACTAATGCTGATCCTAATAATCAGAATATTAATATTATGCCAAAGGTTAAATTACCAGAAATAAAAATAAATAAATTTAATGGTGATATTAAACAGTTTAAAGCCTTTATTGATATTTATGACGCTTTGATTCATAATAATTCTTCTTTAACTAATATTGAAAAGTTCACACATTTACATTCTTATTTAGAAGGTTCACCCAAGGCATTAATTCAATGCACACCTTTAACTAGCACTAATTATTTTGTAGCATACAACGCCTTAGTTGAACGCTATACAAATGACCGTATTCTTGCAACTGCGCATTGGAATGAAATAGAAAATGCCCCGCATTTGTCTTCAGAAAATCCGCATGTCCTCCGACGATTAATTGATATTTTTACTGAAAATATTGCCGCTCTATCAAACCTCAAATATCCTACCGATCACTGGGACTTTATTTTAGTTAATATGCTATTAAAACGTCTTGATTCCGTCACTTTGTCGCGTTTTGAAATGAATCATGGTTCATCCGCTTTGCCAACATTTAAAGGTCTTATTGACTTTTTAAATAAACAATGTGTTGCCTATGATAGTATAGCCTTCTCTACAAACTATAAAAAAGATTCTAGAAAACAGCCGCAACAACGTCCTCAATTGTATTCACTGTTATCAAATACCGCAGAAAACCCTCGAAAATGTCCGCTTTGTTCCTCAAATCACAATATTTATAAGTGTTCTAATTTTATTGCAAAGAGTCCGCAGGAACGTTTTTCTTTAATAAAACAAAATAAATGGTGTTTTAATTGTTTAAGCTCTTGTCATATTTCCGCAAAATGCAACTCAACTTTTACTTGTCGTTTTTGTAAGGCCCGCCATCATTCGCTTTTACACTAGAATGGTCAAAATAGTCACCATATTCCGCGTCCTCAAGATTTACTACCTCCGCTACAAACTATCTCCCCCGCATTAAATTTTCAATCAAATAATCATAACTCTAATCGTCAAACGCAACAAATTGTTTTACCTACCGCAAATATTTCCGAATCCGTCCCTGTTCAAAATCCACCGGTGGCATCTTTAGCAACATTTTCAGACTCGCAAAAAATAAACAACAATACAAACATGAATAAAACTACTTTAAATACAGTATTGCTCGGGACCTTACAAATCGATGTTTTAGATTCTCGTGGAAATTATCAAAAGGTTCGCGCTATTTTGGATTGTGCCTCTCAAGCTAATTTTATTTCAAAAAGGTGTGTTAATCGGCTTGGTTTATCGCCGCATAAATTGTGTTTATCCGTATGTGGACTTTCAGACATGTCAAAAAATGTGAATTGTGGTGCGGTTTATTGTGTTATTAAACCTGTTGATATAATTACTCCTAAATTGGATATAGAAGCTGTCATTTTGGATAAAATTTGTAATGATCAACCTACTATTTCTAGTTTGCCTGGTCATTTTCCACATACTATCAATTTAAAATTAGCAGACAAACACTTTTATGAACCAGGTACTGTCGATATTTTACTAAATGCTCATGTTTTTTCTCAAGCCTTAATTGAAGGTTGCATTAAGGGACATGAGAATACGCCAACCGCAATTAATACTATTTTTGGGTGGATATTAATGGGACAAATTACTAATAATTTTAATCAAAATGTATATTCTTTGTTTACTTCTATTGACGCCGCTTTAGACACAACTGTCAAACGATTTTGGGAACTTGAAGAGGTACCGCACGTAAAAACTATTTCTCCTGAAGAGAAGCAATGTGAAAATATTTTTATTGATAAATATTCCCGCTCGCAAACTGGAAGATATTCTGTTTCTTTGCCTTTCCGCGATAATATTGAACCTAGGTTTGTTGATAGCCGCTCGATAGCTCTTCGCCGCTTTCAGTCACTGGAACGTCGACTTATACGTGATCCAGACCTCCATAAAATGTATTGTGAATTTATGGAAGACTATCTCAAAGCCGGACATATGGAAAAAATAAATAAAAATAATAATTATGATGATTCATACTATATCCCGCATCATTCTGTTATAAAATTAGATAGTGTCTCCACTAAATTGCGTGTAGTTTTCGATGCCTCCGCAAAGGATATGAACAATAAGTCTCTAAATGATTTTTTATTGATTGGGCCTAAGTTGCAAAATGATATTTTAAGTATTTTATTACATTTTCGTCTTCATAAATTTGTTTTTACCGCAGATATACGACAGATGTATAGACAAATTTTGATTAACCAATCACATCGCCGCTTTCAAAAAATTTTATTTCGATTTTCTGTAAATGATGAGATTCAAGACTATAAATTAAATACTGTTACGTACGGTGTATCCTCCGCACCGTATTTAGCTATACGCACCTTATTACAACTTGCTGAAGATGAAAAGCATAATTTCCCTATCGCTTCCAAAGTTTTAGTATCTGACACTTACGTCGATGATATCGTAACTGGTGCTCAGACTTTTGAAGATTGTTGTAGTCTTCAAATGCAGCTTAGTTCTCTTTTAGAAAAAGGTGGTTTTCAGCTTAGAAAATGGTGTAGTAATTGTCCTGAACTATTATCACGTCTGCCCGCTGATCACCTTTATAATGAATCATTATTTTTTGACAATAAGGAAACGAATCAAACTATTAAAATCTTAGGTTTAAAATGGAATCCTATTTGTGATAATTTTACATATTCTGTAGAACCTCTGGAACGCGAATGCACAAAAAGAAATATGTTATCAGATTTAGCCCGCAGTTTTGACCCCGCAGGGTTTTTAGCCCCTTTGAGTTTTCTATGTAAACAAAAAATACAAATTATGTGGAGCTTAGGCTTAGATTGGGATACAGTTCCTCCAGAACATATTGTTAGTTTTTGGAAAACAATTAAATCACAATTACCTGAACTTAAAGATTTAAAAATTCCGCGCCATTTAAAAAATAGTTTAAATAGTTATTCTGAAATTCATGGATTCTGCGATGCCAGTGAAGCTGGATATTGCGCTTGCATATATATTCGCATTCAAGTAGGCGAAAATAATTTTTGCTGTTATTTAATTTGTGCAAAATCAAAAGTTGCACCGCTCAAACGAATTTCACTACCGCGTCTTGAACTGTGCGCAGCCGTCTTATTGGCTAATTTGTTAAAGTTTCTTTTGAATGCGTACAAAGACAAAATTTCATTTTCTAAATTTTTTTGTTGGTCTGATTCAACAGTTGCATTGTCATGGATTAGATCTTCACCGCATAAGTGGGTAACATTCGTAAGTAATCGAGTAACTTTAATTCAAGAAACCATACCGCCATCTTGTTGGCATTATGTTAATACTAAAGATAACCCCGCTGATTACGGAAGTAGAGGTTTACTTCCCCGTGAGTTGCTTCATTGTGCCAAATGGTGGGTGGGTCCCGAATGGCTAAGTTTGCCCCAGTCACTTTGGCCTGAATCTAATATTGTTGTCGAGGAAACTCTCGAGGAAGTTAAACACACCGCTTTGTTATCAAACATTAATCTCGACAAATTAGATACACTTCTAATTAAATTTTCCTCTCTATCCAAAATTTTAAATATAATTTTTTATGTATTACGTTTTATTAAAATATTAAAAACAAAATCTAAATTAATTGGTCCAATACCGAATTCTGAATCAGAATCAGCTTTAAATCTTTTAATAAAACGCACACAAATGACACATTTTTCACAAGATATTGAACTTTTGACTCGAGGAAAATTAACTACAAATTTAACTAAAAAACTTAATCCGTTTTTAGATACTGAAGGAATTTTAAGAGTAGGGGGTAGAATACGTCACGCTGTCGTACCTTATGACTTAAAACATCCTATTTTACTACCACGTACTTGTCGATTAACGGAGATAATAATTCAGGACGCTCATAAAAAATATTTACATCCTGGAGGTCAAACATTGAGATTTATTTTATCTCAAAAATTTTGGATATTGTCCGCCCGCAGGGCAATATGTAAAATTACGTCTGAATGTATAAAATGTTGGCGTTTAAACCCTTAAACGTTACAACCGCCGATGGGCGATTTGCCTATTAGTCGAATTTCTCAAATACAACCATTTTCACAAGTAGGCACAGACTACTGTGGCCCATTTAACATATTAATGAATCGCCATCGAGGCGCAAAAACAAGGAAATCATGGATTTGTTTATTTGTTTGTTTTGCGACCAAGGCAATTCACGTTGAATTAGCGTCAGATCTTTCAGCAGAGTGCTTTCTTGCTGCCTTTCGTCGCTTTATTGCTCGCAGAGGCAGGTGCTCTGCAGTTTTTAGTGATAGTGGAACAAATTATGTTGCCGCGAATAAATATATTCAAAATATTATGCAATCAGCTGTGGAATCGGAAAAAATTAGCTGGCATTTTAACCCTCCAGCATCACCACATTTTTCAGGTCTTATGGAGGCTGGTGTCAAGAGCCTAAAAACTCATTTATACCGCGTAATAGGATTGCAAATATTGACATATGAAGAATTTTTAACATTAATAACCCAAATTGAAGCTGTTTTAAATTCTCGCCCATTATGCCCGCTTAGTAATGATCCGAATGATCTGTCGGTACTGACCCCGGGACATTTTTTAACCCTTGAACCGCTTTCCGTTTTACATGATCCCGATTTTAAGGAGGTAAATATAAATAGGTTAAATCGATGGCAACTTCTTCAGCGCCTACATGCAGATTTTTGGTCGCGTTGGAGTAAAGAATACCTTCATACTCTTCTTCAAAGAGGAAAATGGAATCATAAAGATTCACCTATTACTCCTGGTACATTGTGCTTAATAAAACATAAAAATTATCCCCCGCTTGCTTGGCAAATGGCTAGGATTGTAGAGTTGCACCCGGGTGCCGACGGAGTTGCGAGAGTTGCTACTGTGCAGACAAAACATGGGTCTTTGAAACGACCTTTGGTTAAGCTTTGCCCGTTACCCTCGCAATAAAATATAATTATTTTTTCTCAACTTAGATTTAGGATTGCTTGTATGTTTATTTTGTAATTTATTTTTAAATGTTAGCACATTTAAGGTGGGTGGGAATGTTTAGAATTTCCTTTTTTTTTGCTTTTCATAAAATTAAAAACATATTTTTTTTGATGGAAAAATTATTGGTGTCAAGAGATTAAAAATGGTTTTGCAGTTTATTCGTTCTTAATACTAATTTTAAATAACCGCGCATGAACAATAAACTCCACAAGCTATTCTGACACCACTGTTACTGGACGAGACTGCTATTAGCCGCCATGTCAAACACCCACATGTTGGGAAAAACCGTGAGTTTCTGAAACGTGCATCTCAAGTGAAGATAAGGGGCCCCTTCAGCACCACTGAAGCAACATCAATCAAGGTGAGTGGAGTTTCCGACTTTTATCAACCTTTATTCAATTGTTATGTTTTAATTTTACTACAAATATTTCTGAATCCGCCAGATTAATTTTACAGTCCATTAATCATCCTTTTTATTTTTGAACCAGCGAAAATACGCTCCAATATTGATTTATATAAATATATATTTTTTAAAACCCTTTTCTTAGTTTATAGAACACTCAATGTATTTTATAAGCATTGATCTGATTTTAGATAGGGAAAAAATTTACAAAAAGTTATATAAAAAAAAATTATGTAATTAAAAAAGAGTTGTGTGTAAGATTTATTTTAAAATAATTTAAAATAATTTCATAAATTTAATTTTTCCTATATACATACATACAGAGTGAAAAGAAAAGGTCTTTTATCATTGTATTCCCTAATATTGATGTTTTGTTGTAGCCTTGAGAAAGAAAAAGGTCGAAACGTCGGCAATTTTTTAATTTAGAGGAATTGTTTTTTATTGTCCTAAACCCACAAATACCTATTTACCTGGATTTTTTATTTATTTAAAATTTTAAAACTTCGATGAAGTTTATACTTAATGGATTAAAGTGGGAACTTACTATTTCCGGGACATTTCCGATCTTATTTTGCAGTTTTTATTAAATGTAGTAATTTAAAAAGATATAATCTTGTTACAGGTGTAACTATCTGTTTTTAGATGGTTTCCAAAAGTGGATTTAATGTATTGTATAGACCTTTGAATGAAAGGTGTTCTTCATTCTTTTTTTAAATATTCTTCCAGTTTGGAGAATGTATTTAAATATCTTCAGTGGCGGACTGGAGCGGGTGGCCGGGTGGCCCTCGCCACCGGGGCCAGAAGGCTTTTGGGGACCAATTGGTCCAAACATTTAAACAATAATTTTTTTTTTCAAAAAATGTTAAAACTTTAAGAAAAAGATGTACAAAAATGAACATTATTCTCCACCTATGCATAATAATAACATAAGCAGGAGCGGAGCTTCCTTATAAACTCGAGAGATGCCGCGCGGCGCGCTTAATAAATCGATATTCTAGTAATTCAAATCAACGCTCAGAGATGGCTTGCGTTTAAATGCGATGTTCTGGGTGCTGGTATGTGGTTAGATGCCTTCTTTATCTTTACCTGTAATAAATCGTTAATAGTGTCAATAGTGATTAGAACTGTTTATTGCGTTGTCTTATTTATTATATTCAGTTAGTATTTAAGTTAAATAGTAGTGGTTCGATATACAGGGTGTGTCAGTAAGATGTCTGTCTTGGATAGCACCTAAACTATCAAAGATAGGAAAAAAAGTGTAATACAAAAGTTAAAGGGTTTTTTAGAATACATAACCTAAAAATATTTTCTAATCTACAGGGTGGTCCTAAAAAGTGGTATTGAAAAATAAAAACGAAAATTAAATGGGACACCCAGTAATATTTTCTAGAATATGATTCAATGGAATAAGGACTTTGCAACCCTATTAAAATTTTTAAAGTGAAATGCAACGTTGCCAAGCAATTAATTTTTTTTCGAAATTTTAGTAATTTTAAGGGTATCGTTAAAAAATCATAGCAATCTGTGGATTAACCCTAGGCAAATCTAATTTACGCTGTAAGTACTTAAGGATACGATATATTGATCTATAATAATGTTTTTTAAATCTCTTATACAGAGCGTTCATTACAAGTTGGACAACTCGATAGTTTTAAAAATGCTTTATTTCAATTTTTTTAAATGGGACCCCCCTAATTTTTTTAGGCAAAAAAATTTATCTTTCGAAAACCTTACCTTTTTGTTAAACATGTCATATATCTAAATATCATAGTTTTTGAAATATTTTAGGATTTGTCTTAAATCAGGGTAAAAAAGGAAAGTTCTAATTAAACTATTTAGTCAAGATTGCTTTGGAACAAAAAATAAATAATTTTCTTTGTCACAGTTGTCATTGCAAAATTTTTTCGCCAACATTTTGTGCTTTATAACTGTTTAAATTTTAGTTTCCTGAACTAACTTTATCATAACTCATATTTTTCTATTTCGATAAAGTTAGTTCGGGAAACTAAACTTTAAATAGTAATAAAGCACAAAATTATTTATTTTTTGTTCCAAAGCAATCTTGACTAAATTGTTTAATTAGAACTTTCCTTTTTTACCCTGATTTAAGACAAATCCTAAAATATTTCAAAAACTATGATATTTAGATATATGACATGTTTAACAAAAAAGTAAGGTTTTCGAAAGATAAATTCTTTTGCTTAAAAAAATTAGGGGGGTCCCATTTAAAAAAATTGAAATAAAGCATTTTTAAAACTATCGAGTTGTCCAACTTGTAATGAACGCTCTGTATAAGAGATTTAAAAAACATTATTATAGATCAATATATCGTACCTTAAAGTACTTACAACGGAAATTAGATTTGCCTAGGGTTAATCCACAGGTTGCTATGATTTTTTAACAATACCCTTAAAATTACTAAAATTTCGGAAAAAAATTAATTACTTGGCAACGTTGCATTTCACTTTAAAAATTTTAATAGGGTTACAAAGTCCTTATTCCATTGAATCATATTCTAGAAAATAATACTGGGTATCCCATTTAATTTTCTTTTTTATTATTTAGTACCACTTTTTAGGACCACCCTGTAGATTAGAAAATATTTTTAGATTATGTATCCTAAAAAACCCTTTAACTTTTGTATTACACTTTTTTCTCTATCTTTGATAGTTTAGGTGCTATCTAAGACAGACACCTTACTGACACACCCTGTATAGCAGCCTATATATCGCCAATAAATGTATTATAACACTCTCTTGCGCCAAGGTATCTTGTGAACGTTTATTTTCTACGCTGAAACTAATAAAAACTAGATTAAGATCAACCCTTGGAAAAGAGCTGAGAATCGTTTATTTTGTTAAACGTGGAAAGAGATTTCGATTTTGATTACAATAAAATAATTAATTATGTTACATCAGAATCGAAACATCTATCACCCTTATTGAGATTTTAATTTTGTTCATTGAGTTACGTTCACTTTTGTTGGCCATTGTTTTGTCTTTTCTATTTATTTAACCTTGAAATTTTTTTCAATTTTACAATATTAAACGTTTTTCATAAATAAAGACATATTCTTCCATGTTGTTTATTACTGCCCTTTATCGTAGATACTTTATTACTACCTGTTTATTATATTAACTTATTTTAAACTTTGTTTATGCTACCTATATTATTAAATAAGCCTTAAAATTATTTCTGTATACGTTAATATTTATTCGCTATAAAATCCGCTAGCTGATGAAATGGCCATCATAGCAAAAATAATAAGGGGTTATGGCCATAGAGGCCATTTAGCCACCGGGGCCAAATGATTCCAGTCCGCCCCTGAATACCTTACTAAAACTTATTTATTTATTTTTAATTCCTGTCAAGCAGAATACATTGGTCAAACTGGAAGAAACTTTGAGAGAAGAATTACGGAATATCATCTATTCCGAAGAACTACACAAGAGAATAAATACAGAATGACAGACAAGTATTAGACTTGCATTGTCTTTATTTGTTTTGAATCACTACGTTTCAACTGGTAAGTATCTCCAGTCAACTTCAGTTGAATACTTCATAAGTATAGCAACTAGAACTCTATTTATACTACTGGTTGTGATGAGCAGAAGTAAGTGAGTAAGCTATTATTAGGGGAGAGTAAGGCAAAACGACATACCGACTGTTTCTCGGCGCTTTTTGGAGGAATATGTTTTCTGTGTATGGCAACACTTCGACTGTAGTATTATCTGTGCCTTAAGTTGCGGTAGGGACGTTGGAAGTGTTTTCCGTTGTTGTTATATTAATTAGTTTAAAAAATGCTTTTCAAGATCAAGGTAAGTTGAAAATTGTCATGATACATTTCTTACTAATTCTAGTAGCAAATTGTTTCTCGGTTGTCTACAATACTTAGTATTTTGTGCCTTTCTATTACCGTTACATACGACCAACTACTTAAACATTATAACATACAAATTGACATAATCTTGTGCATAAAACATTAAGGCAAAACGACATATGGGGTGTGTCATTTTGCCTTACATGAATATACGGAGCGTGGTGGTTTGTTAATTTCATAACTTTGTGCTTCAGATGGTGTCTAATTACAAGAAAAAATCGAATCGATAATCCCGGTCCAGTGAAGACATGCAGAAGGCAATAGAAGCGGTAAATGATAAAAGGATGGGATAAAAAAAAGCATCTATTACGTTCAATGTGCCTCAGGCAACATTGCGGGGACGCTCCCAGAGAAAAAATGTCAGTGCCCGTGGTGTAACAAAATGTCTCGGTCGCTTTAAGAAGTCACTCAGTGTTGATCTGGAACAAAGTTTGATCAGACATATATTAGATTTAGAATCACGACTTTTTGGCCTAACGACTTATGACTTAAGAGAACTGGCATACACACTGGCCGAACGCAGTGGATGTAAGCACCAATTTAATAAAACTAAAAAGAATTCTAGTAGGCAATGGGTTTACAGCTTTATTTCTCGGAATCCAAACATATCGTTAAGAGTTCCTGAAGCGACCTCAGCTGCAAGAGATCAAGCCAAAAGTTGGAAGAAACAATCAATGCTTGCAATGTCGCCTGTGGGCTCATACAGAATGAGATGGGGTATCTAAGAAGACAAAACAATTCATTTGTGAAGCGTGCCAAGATAAGTGCTTCAACAAATAAATATAAAGATATAAATAAAATGAATATGTCATTTTGCCCACTATGTTAGGCAAAATGACACACTTGCTGTTTTTTTTTGGAAAATTTGTAATATTTACATACAATTTTTTTTTGTAAGTTTATATATGTACTTTCTTTAATTAATAAATAAAGTCTTAAAAAAACCTAAAGTACCATTTTTAATGAAAACCGAAGTAAATATTTATCGGTGATCTTTAGAAAGTATGTCATTTTGCCTTACTCTCCCCTATATATAAATAGAACATCTAAGAGTTAAAATGTATGAACCCCCCCCCCTCCCCCCCCCCCCCCCCCTTCAGTTATGCGTCATCACACCCAGCTAGTATAATAGAGCTCTAGTTGCCATTGCCATTGCCTTATTAAGTATTTACCTGAAGACGACAGAAGATCCTTACCATTTGAAACGTTGTGATTCAAAATAAATAAAGACAAAACTCTACTGCCATTCAAGAAACGTCATTTTCTCCAACCTTTAAATAGACATAATAAATGTTATTGATTCCGCACGATTACTTGAGATAGATAATCATAATAAAAAGGTTAGAAAAATCGTGAAATCTCAACAAAATTAATCGATTTTATTATATAATTGTCATCTTTATTATATATTTGTCAAATCAATCTAGGTTTTCGAAAACATGACCAATCTGAAGGGTTTTTAAATAGGGGTAATTTTAAAGAATTATATTTTTTAAGAATACTTTTTATTTTATTTAATTAAGAATACATACTTATTAATCAGTTTTCATTTAGAATTTCTTTTTATTTATAATTTGAATTAGTATTTTACGTAGGAGTTGAGTCTGGAATATAAACCTCGAGTGCTGTAATAACACCTAACGGACGTGTATCGTATGATATTATATTTCATTTTGTCATTATAGGTAATCCGTTTTAAAAAGATTTAATAGAAATATTTATTATAAATTTTAATATATTATTGGCAATATTAAATCACATGACCTTAAATTGTAACTGTATTTTGCTTGTCACTGTCAAATAGATAAAATTATAATATTTGAGTAAAGTTTAAAAGTAGTTTAAATAAATAAAAAATTACTAACTTTAATTAGTAATTTTATTATGTTATGACTGTTTCTTCTCAGTTTTAAATTCTAGGTCTGATGATGCCGGAAAGGGTGAAACACGTGTAACCACACAATTATTTTTGCTGAGACTCAGACTTTGTTGTCTTTCCTTTTTCCTTTAAAACTTTAGTTAAGCAAAATATTTAACAAATTGTAAAAGAGAGTCTATTCTGTAGTTGCGTAATATTTTTCATTTACAAAGTTGATGGTAGAACATTTTTTTTACAAGTCAAAGCATCTAAACAGAGTTACTTGGGATCGATAAATATATAGTATACCTCTTTCTTTGCAACCATCCGTTCATCAGGATCAGTTGGATTCGATGGCTTCAAACTGTCTGGCATCCGCAATTAATTTGCATAGTGCATCAAATTGTACTTTTAATATAAATATTATTAATAAGTAGAAATTAAATCTGTGTTTGTTTTTTAGTAAAATTAAATTTTTAGGAATATTTTATGGTAGTTTTTCTAACGCTTGTAGTAAAAATGTTGATCCTAACTCATGCGGAAAGACACTTCCCCACACTTGACTGCTTACCCAAACTCCGCATCGCGTCGTTCGGGTAACGGCAGTCGCGTGCGGGAAAGTGTCTCTTTCCGCACTTGTTAGGATAATAACTATTTCGGCACTAGTGCTCGAGTGAGAGGTGACACATCCAAGTCGAAATTGTGAAACAACTTGTTGGTCCTTGATTTGCCAAGAAGCCAAAGATGAGCTTAAAATTAGTGCAAGTACAATTTAAAGGTTTGAATCCATGTTATTTATCGAGTTTTAATTTTCTTTGTAAACCCTTCAGGAAAATATTAATTTGATCTTTATAATAAATTTGTTTTCTAACTCACTTTGTTTTCCTGATAGTTGCTAAGGTCCCGTACCTACCTTTACGCCCTAGTTGAACCCTAAAATCTGGATGTGACAGCATTATTTGTAAAGTTGACTACGAGCATTGAATTTGAAACATGCAAGTTTATATGTAAAAACAAATAAATAAACTCTTAAGGAACGAGAAAAAACGTAAGTTGTTTATTCGATTTAGCTGCTGTTTAAATAAACACCTGATTATCATTACCAAAAGTAAAATCATAAACAACCCGAGTTAAATAAAAGTATTGTGACATTGACCGGCATGATATCAAAAGTTCATCTTTCATACATCAAATCTATAATACAAAAACTTAACATTTTAAATATATGATAATGCGTTGGAAAGGGTTATCGCCACTTTCTAATCTTTATTCGCAAATATAAGCTCCCAGCTACATTTAAAATATTCATTACAGTTTTTTAGGTAACTCGCATTGTCACAACATAGAAACTCAGTTTACCTGCTTCAATGAAATTCTTAAGTATTATAATATTATGTGCCACTGCCTGTTTATGTTCTACGGTAAGAATAATGTTTATTGTTTTATCTTTCTGCCACTTTTTACACACACTGGACAGTACACTATACAAACAAAAACTTTGTCATACAGCGTCGGTTAAACTTTAGCGGTAAATTTAAGATGACAAAATCGTGTCGACCCTCTAAAAGGAAAATATTTAACTGGGAAAAAAGAAGCAAGTTTTCTTCCTCACCGTTTTTGTTTATTTAAAATTTCAAAACTTCGAAGAAGTTTATACTTAATGGATTAGAGGGTGAAATTACTATTTTCCAGTAGTACATTTTCGGTCTTAGTTTGCAGTTTATACTAAATGTAGTACACACACATCACATGAGTCCCTGTAACTTACAACACTATATATTACCACATAAATTAAAAGCTTTGAACACTTATTTTTATAAATTATTTTTCATTTCAGTTAGTATAGAACACTTTTCACTTTTAAAAAAATGTATAAAATACCAACTAGATACGGTTACATTTACATGTTATATTAACAAAATTTATACTAAGAAAATATAGACCAAGACCTTCGAAAAATAGCTATACCAAATTCGTCGAACAAGAAAACCTTTTTTAGTATTTTCAATCTAGGCCATATTTTAAAGAGCATACTACTCTAGAATCGTATAATACCTCAATAAAACTTATTTATTTCTTTTAAATCCACCAACAAAATAGCCAACCTGTTCTCACATCTTCAAGATAATAGCAACAATTTAGGTAAAAAAGTGATATATAAATTATTATAGTGCGGTTCCTGTCAAGCAGAATACATTGGTCAGAACCTTTGAGAAAAGAATTAGGGAATATCTTTGATACCAAGAACTACAGAAGATAATAAATCTAGAACGGCAGTAGAGTTTTGGACTTGCATTGTCTTTATTTATATCTCCAGTCGTCTTTGTTCAAGAAACATCATTGTCTCCAACCTTTAAACAGAATAAATCTAGTCTTGGAACCCATCTAACTATATACGGGGCGTTCTGTATTGAATGCGCCATAGAGTAACCCCTATCATATCCATGAAAATAATAGGTTTGAATTCGACGTGCCTTAAGGTAAAATATTGGTCGTTAATTTTAATTTTCTTTTCATAGCTCAAACTATTTTTGAGAGACAAACGTAAAAATTGGCAATTGGAGGTTTTTGTGAACGGGCAGCATGTATTTATTTTTATTTTTCAAATAACTTTGAGTAGAAGGCGCTAATTACACCATACACGCGCACACACATCACTGCCAAATTTTCTTGATGGTAACTTTATTAGGAGTCTTTCAAAAAATGTTTGCACTTTATTTTTTTACACTATAACCTAAAATTAGCATATATCCTTGTAATAAACGTCTGGAATTTTTTTTGGTAAAAGTTAATTTATTGTTATTGTTTCCGCAATTCGGTTTGTTACAAGTTTTTTCTTGATTTTTTTTTTGCTGCTGTTATTTCACAACTTATTGACTATTTTTTTTTTTCCATATGGCGACCAGCTTGCGAACGGTTTTATTCATTTGTTTTTTATGCCTTGTTTATAATTATTTTGCACAATTAATGCAAATTCCATAAAAAAAATAATAATTTTAAATTGAAGACCTTGGTGCAAAAACTGGCCAAGTCCACTTTTGGCCAAAATTGCGTTTTTCCACTGGGTATATAATTTAAAGCATCCTTGATCGATTGGTGCAAAAATCAGACAAGTTCGACGTATATTAATGGTTTGATATGCTCGAAGGACTTGGCTGACCAAACCTTTTGGGGCAAAAACCAGTCATGTCCAGGACTTGGTCGACTTTTGCACCAAAGATAATAGTCGCGGAGTGGAAGGACATGACCGTTGACGATCGCGAGCTCCGCTTGCTAGACAGGTTATAACTGGTTTTATTTGTGCCTAGACGTAGTCTGTTGTTTAATCGTGTTTTATGTCGTTTAAACGTATAATAGTAGTGTGATAATATTACAAATAATGTCATCTGATGAGCAAGAACCTTTTATGTTATCAGGTAGTGAGTATATGCCATCTGATAGCGATCAGCCTAGTACTAGCCGAGAAAAAAGGAGAATCAATAAACAAACGAAAAAACGCAAGAAAATTGAAAACAATCCGAGTTTGACACCAGTTGTGAACAGGTCTATTTTACCAGTCAATGTTAGTACTGCTAGCAAAAAAAAAGGAAAAAAGAGAGTACGAATGAATGTAGCACTACTGTTTCCCTTCCAGTTTTCACCAAGTTTTCAGCTACTAAGTTTGGATGTATTTTATCGCTACCTGCCACGAAAATGATCCAGGTTTATCCTTTGCCAATAAATGTAAAAAAGGTGGCAGATATGAAGCTATTAGTTAAGAAATATGTTCCAGAAGCGTACCAAAATTACTACAGGAGATTATTCGAAGTTGGGGAAGAACCAGAACCACAGCCCCCAGAGGAGAAAGGAACCCTTTGAAGACGCAGCTTATGAATCAGACTCTTCTTTTATGTAGTTCTGTACTTAATTAAAAGTTTTTGTTAGAAATAAATAACGTTTGTTTATGTTTGGGTTTTTTGTTCAATATTTTGGTGCAAAAGTCAGTCAAGTCCCAATTTTCAAAAATCAATTTTGGCGTGATTTTTCAAACTATCAATTTTTTATACGGCCGTATATCAAATATCATTATTATCTATAATCCGAATGAAATTTGGGCCAATTGTAAGTTTATCTCCAAATTTGGAAAGTTTTTTCGATTTTCCACAAATTTTAATTTTAGGACTTGGCCGGTTTTTCCATCAAGGTCTTCAATTGAAAAAACTGTAGCGTTTTTTAAGAAATCGACGCTGGTTGTAAAATTATGTCAAAGCTTATATTTTAATATATGTAATTTTTAAATTTATTGAGATAGCTTAAAAATATGTACAGGGCAATCCAACCTGAACCGAACAAAGGTCTATTTTTTTTGTTTCCCCGTATTTTTATTAACCCCAATATAGCCATCTTGTTTATATTGGACGGTGAAATCTAAAATTGTCATTTAAAAAGCGACTTAGCTTAAAACAATGGAATTGTGGCGTTATGGTGTTGTTTTCTTAATGAGAAATGGAAAATATACAGGGAGCTCCATTCAAAAAACAACAATTTTAAGCCACAGTTCTTTTGTTTTGACCCAAATCGCTATTTACGGTCAAACATTAACAGGGAAATTAAAAAATAGGCCTATCTTCAATTCAGGTCGGATGACCCTGTATGTCAAATATAATATCTCTATTCATTACAATTTAGTAAATATTCCCGCGTAACAAAATAAAATATTCTTTGAGTCAATATATTCTGTAATATTAGAAAGAAATATGTTTATCTTTATTATTTAGCCTTCAGAAATTTGTAAATGTGTTAAATTTCTACAGTTACTAGTTCCGTATTTAAAAAAATTATTAGCTAAAGAACGAAACGTCGAATCTGAAAACTAATAACGCCATCTTGTACAACATAAAAAACGGATTTAAAATAGTTTTTTTTTAATCAAAAATGAAAATAAAAAAAAATTATAAATCAAAACTAAAAATACCAAACTTTGCCTCACTTTAAGCATCTTCATATCCCTCACGTTTTTAAAATTTCTGTGTACGCACACAAACTTGTAGCACCCTGTATGCACTTCTAAAAACACCAATATTTACGAATATTATACCTTTTGTTTTTAGAGCGATGTTGGTTCACATAATAGCACTCCAAGAACTGATAAAATTACCGAAGAGATTGTAAAACAGAAATTATTATATGCCCTAGCAAAATGTCTTTTAATTCTTGGGCCCCAAAGTTTACAGGATCCCAAATATATTTTGTGTCGCTTCAAAATGACGGGGATAATAAACAAGAATGGCACATTAAATAATGAACTACTTAAAGAAATGCTCCTGTATACTGGATACGACAGTTCGAGTGCCAATAAAATAATAAAACAATGTGCTGTTAATATTGGAGACGAACAAAACCTAGCATTGCATTTAGATCATTGCATATCAAACTATAAGGTAAATATGGATTTCTCATTTGAGGTGGATCCCAACGCGCTAAAATTGCCCATGTTAAATTGCAGTTCTTTTGAACCGAATTACAAAAAAACTAAGCAAGATTTTGATTTTCTGATTGAACCAATGGGAAATTGGTGTCTACGTGGATGTGGGAATAGTTATTTTCCTAACAAGTGCGGAAAGTGATACTTTCCCGCACGCGACTGCAGTTGACCCAAACGACGCGGAGCGGAGTTTGGGCAAGCGGTCAAGAGCGGGAAAGACACTTTACATTTGAGTTAGGAACATTATTTTTTCTACGACCGTATATACAAAAAAGTATACCAACCCATTTTCCAAAAATTATTTTATTTCAACATACATATACAAAACTTTAACTAAAAACTACTAATTATTATAAATATTAATATTATTTATATATAATATTTCTCCTTACACCATCTAATAAAATGGTCGTGTTGCTTTTCATATCTTAGTCTGGATTTGGCAGGTAACAGCTCGGAATTAGCTTTATCTGCAGCCTTCAAAATGGCTTCGGGAAGTTCTTCGGCGGATGAATCGATTAATATAATTGCTTCGGATTCGGTTTAATGTGGTTTAATTTAGAAGAAGATTGTATTTGGTCACTTCGAAGACGCTTTGAACAACTTTGACGTTTTAGTAACAATTACACGTCTGGATTATCATAGCAACTGATATCAAACCCGGTGATTTGATAGTTGTTTTGTGACATTACTTTAAAGAATGTACAGGGTTATATAAAAAAAGAAAAAAAAAAGATGTAGATTTTATTTGATGGACTATTTCGTAAATATTTATTTACCTGTTGTAACAATAGTTATAACTTCCGAAGTAAAAAACTATCTAATAAGGTCAAAATTTGCATTATTTTACTTTCAAAACTAAAATGCGTGCGGGAAAATGGGTTAAAACGCACGGTCGTAGAAAAAGTTATTTTTATGCAGAAAAAAAAATTAAAAAGAAAGATATAAGCCAATGAAAACCCTAAAAAAATACCATAGTTCTTTATATTGTAAAAAATATTGGGAAATATATTTTTTAATAAAATAACTTTCTCACTTTCTCCGATATCTGTAGAGACCAAATTTAAAAAGTTTTTTTTAAATCTGTCAATAAACATGGACAGGATTCGGTTCAAGAGAATGAAATAAATATAGATATAATTTCGCATAAAGCTGGTAACTTTGGAGAAGAATTTAGAAATACTGTTTGGATCCACTGATGGATATGTTTTAAAACAAACACAATATTTGATATTCTAGAATTAAATTTAATATTAAAATGTACCGGATGATTCATTAAGGGTGACGAGCGGCCATATTTCGGAAACTACTGGGCATAAAACTTCTGGAAAAAAAATATAACTAAAGTGGCCATTAGAAAATCCTGGAAATAATTTTTAAGTTCCGAATTTTGCCGCAAGAGGGTGTAATTGAAAAGTAAATTATAAAAGTTTACATATCTCCGAAAATTCCACATTAAGGTATATCTTTGATAACACCATTAAAAAGCTTGGACAATTATGCATTATTTTGATCTTATGCTCATTGGCGTACCAACTTTAATAAGAGGGGGGAAACTGTTGAAAGTGTAATCAGTTAAATCGCTGTAACTTATAAACGACTTATCCGATTTTAGCAAACTAAAGACTGTTTGGAAGAGAAATGTATGAACTTCGACTAATCCTATTTAGTTGTCCATAATAGTTCTCAAAAAAATTGCTAGAGGGCGCAATTTGTAATAATAACACATTTTTTGTTTTACTCTGAAAAATTAAATCATACGGTATAATTATGATACCATAATCGAGAAGTAGATAAAATTTGCTAGAAAAAATTTTAAAACCGCTGCTCGATATTTCCGTTCGTTTCAGCGTTATCGCGAATAGAATTATTTTTAAAATTCTAAATAAAGAATATTTTTTAGAAAAAAAGTGAGATGCCACTGATATTTTTCCATGTGGATATTATTTCGGATTAGCCTGGTCAATTCTGCATAAAAATGTTCTCTTTCGTTTTTCTCCTCAGGCACACCGTTCTTAATTAAAATAATTAAATTAAATTAGACGGGCGGGGTGGACATTTCCAACAATTCTTATAAAACAAAATTTTTCATTATCAATGTTAATAAAAATATTAAATAGTAGAGCTAATTTAATTTAATTATGTTAATAAAGAACGGTGTGCCTGAGGAGAAAAACGCAAGACACAATTTTTATGCAGAATTTGACCAGGCTAATCCGAAATAATATCCACATAGAAAAATATCAGTGGCGTCCCACTTTTTTTCTAAAAAATATTCTTTATTTAAAATTTTAAAAATTATTCTATTCGCAATAACGCGGAACTTTAGTTATAATTTTTTTTTCCTGAATTTCTATGCCCAGTAGTTTACAAGACATGGTCGCTCGTCACCCTTAATGAATCACCCGGTATAATGATATTCATAGACTTCCTAACTAAATTAATTCAACAATTTAATTATCCATCTATGCCAAAAAAAGGTTTGTAAAAATGTGTTCAGTAACGGTTCAGTGGCGGATCCAGAATTTTTAGGAGGGGACAACTTAAAAACGACAATATTTGCATAAGTAAAATATGAGATTAATATCAAGTATACGCTGACCAGTCAGTCAAAACTTGATATTTTTAGGAATGATGGATTTGAATGGCGTAAATTATGACTCAGAAAGCTATATTTCAGAAAAACGCTTTGTTATTGAACTATTTCTTTTTAAAATGACATTATGTAGATGTTAGGATGTATAATGGAATATTTTGGTTCTTCTTAATCATTGGTTTTACTTTAATTGTTAGTACACACATTTATCATTTTTCTTTTTTTTTTGTGGTTTTAATTAAATCCTTTTAGGCCACTCTATATATTATGAAATAATACTTTCCTGACATATACCTTATGATACAGTATAAGTCTGCATATGAATAAAATTCCCAACATAATTTGTATGGGAGCTATAGAAGCCTAACGCACTATTGCAGGATCCTGTATAATATTAATAAACCTTAGAAAATTAAAATTTCAGTTAAAGTTTTGTTCCACAAATCGGCGAAAAAAACTTTTTTAATAAAGTTTTCTAAAGAATTTTGACTTTATTTTTATAATAATATTCAATAAATTAACATTTAAGAAGGCTGATTTTTGAAATGTTACAGCCTCCTATGTAAAAACATTTTATTGGATTCCGCTTTGATTTCGTTATATTTTTAGTAAAATAGCGCTAAAGAAGGAAAGACGGGACAGCAAGGATAAGGCCATGGACTTAATTGCTCTCTTTACTTGTTATTCTTTTAGAATTGTATCACTAATGAAAAGGAATTTTCCAGTTGTGTGCAAAATTATATATACTATACTATACTATACTATACTATACTATACTATACTATACTATACTATACTATACTATACTATACTATACTATACTATACTATACTATACTATACTATACTATACTATACTATACTATACTATACTATACTATACTATACTATACTATACTATACTATACTATACTATACTATACTATACCATAATATACAGAGTCGGGCCAGATTGGGTTACCAAATGCGGAACTCTTACTTAACAATTTACTAGAGCTGATTTTCCCGACTCTTCTCTACCTGCTAGTGCTGGATAATAATGTTTGAATTGACAGATTTCTTTTCAAGGACAAAGCTGGTCCACAAAGAATGAATGAAACAGAATTAAGAGAGAAGGCCATTGAAACTGAGATTAAATGTAATTTTGAAACCAGCGATCTCTTGGATACAGATACTCTGTTGTGCTTATATAAGGGTTTCGGGTTCCTAACTAAATATGGCACATTGGACGTGGAAGCTTTTCAAACAATTCTCCTATTTAAGGAGCCTAACCCTTTACGAGCTGAAATAATGATGGAAAAATGTATTGTTAACGCTGACGATGAGAAAACTACGGCATTAAATTTTTATGATTGTATAACAAATTTTAAGGTAAAGATACAGGGTTGTCATTATTTAATTTGACCAGTATTATTGCTAGGATCTTCGATAATAAATGTAGGTATACATCTAGTAAATACAAAATAACATTGCTTGCATAACTGCGTCGCCGAATTATCTTTAATTCTTGATATACAGGGTTATTTGTGATACATATCCAAAATTAATTTAGTTTTTTCAAGTGTAGTAAATATAACTGAAAAATATTCATAAATAAGGTTTTTTTAATTGAAAAATGTATGCCTCCACTGAAATTTGAACCCAGAACCTCTCGTAGTGCAATTGGTAGAGCGGTCGACTGATGATCTAAAATTAATTATTTTAAAAACTTAAAAGATTTTAACCGAGGTTTGAACTTTTGAAAAATTTCTTAAAATTAAAACGAAATTTGTTTTCTTGGTTGCCGGCCATCTCCCAGGATTTGTTTATTACAACGTTTTAAAATAAAAAAAATTCCATATAAATGAAAATTAATTATTTTTAAGTTCCTAACTTTACTCCTAGAGGGAGTTCAACCTATGACTAAGATTATAGGATTTTGGATATTTTTCGCTAATACGTCAATTAATATTATGACAAATAAATGTTTTATTCTTCGTTATGGGTATAAGGCATAACTTTGCTTTGATTAATTTTGATCGAATTTGCCAGATAGTCTAAGGGGGGGAGGGGAAGCTCTATTAAAAAAATATCCTAACATTTACAATATTTACTGTTTAAAATGTAGTATGACTATTTTTTTTATATCCCACCGCCGCTAGAAGGCGTTATTTGCGTAATAACCAGATAATTCAATATTATTCATATCAATATTCTTAAAATTGTTTAAAAGATATAATATTTTAAATAAAAAATAGAAAAAAGACAAGAAAACTGGTGAAATCGCATGTCAATATCTTAATTTAGGCCTGAGATTGAAGAATAGTAGATTTTGTAACGAAGTTGAAATGAAAATTTTATCCGAGTGGACCACTAGTATCAAATTTTCAATCTAACCGAGTAGCAGACTATATTTTCTCCACGACCAAAAATACTATTCGCAATATTTGTAATTTCAGGTGGAGTATTATCCAGTTCCATATCTGATTCATCCGATTTTTCACTCATATTTTGACTTGCACTAAAATTTGTCTGCTGACATTGACCGTTTCGAAATTCATGGCAAGCTATGTCGTTTAGACTAATTACAGAATATTTATTCCGTTTCTTGTTATGGAATGAAAATACACGCAAAACGCATAAGAAGCAAGTGTTTCAGAATAAATATTCCAACTCAAGAGCGAGAATCTTTACATTCTATTATCAAAAATGATTATGAAATCGATATATTCATAAAATAGGTATCTTAGGTTTAGGAATACACATATAATTTTAAAAGGATTAAATGAAACAATTTACAGATATTATTAATACCTAAATTGATCGCTAGGAAGAATTTTATTAAAAAAATAAAATAAACAGTGAATACCTTAATTCTAACTCATTAAACTCCTGATCAAGTATAGTGGAAATTACCACTAGTAATAATTACCCAAGAAAAATTATTTTATACAAAGCAGGCTTTGAAATAACACATATAAAGCTGACCCAGAGAAGAACAAATGAAATCCTTTATTCATAGAATGAGTTGGGTAAAGTTTATAACTATATGATATATTTATCGAGTTTTTTAATGCTTTTTTTTCTCAAAAATGTTAAATCTAAATGGTGAAGCATTTTATATTCTGTCAGTATATTTTGAATGCTTCCAAAATACAATAATTGCTGACAGAGCCAGAGGTTTCTTGAAAGGGTTAATTTTATTTTTGCGACCAAATTATTTTGAGTGGTAAATTTAGATATAAACAATAACTATAAATTATTTCATTTAAACTTTGTGAAATCATACACTAATTTTCTTTCCAATAGAAAAACTGTGTTTTTAATATTAAAAAATCGCAATATTAACCGAAGCTTACTTCTTTCCTGCCTTAGTTAAAATTTAAAAAAGTCACTTTATCGTAATTTTTTAAGTTTTATATTAAGTATGCATACCAGTTGTCCATTTTAGTGTGCCGGTGAACGATATCTTGTTAACGGTCAATTTTAGCAAAAAAATGTACATATAAAATTTTTATACCTGTATCTATCGCAACCTTTTTTTTAAACATATTTTTAGAAAATCCTAATTTATTAAACTTCGTTTGTACTACATACTAATCAAATTAAAGGAAATTTAAAGCTATTTTTAACGAAATAACCAAATACATTAACAACATTAAAAAAAAATTATGAAAACTGACAGAAAATATCTCAGTTTGGTACAAAATCTTGATAACACTGTATTAGTTATACCAATTCTATTAAGAGTTTAGTAACTCTACATACAAAGATATACCTATCTCCTTAACCCTTAATTTTGGTAAGATATTTAAATGTAAAAATATACTTACACATTTTAATATAAACTTGTTTTTCCCCAAAAATTATTTAAAAAAATCATATATTGTCGCATTTGTCGCCAAAGAACTTAGGTAAATAAATAAGGAATCCTTAGACACCATAGATGCTTAAATATTATAAAAAAATGAATGTTTGGCACACCCAACATTTCTGAGACACCCTGTATGTTTTAAAATATTTTTAAAAGATGTACACAATTAATCCCGACCACGTTCGTATTTACAGTTTTTAATAAAGTCGGCCATTAACGAGATATCTTCGACCCGCAAACTAAATGAACTTTCAGATTATTATCTACAAATGCTTATTTTTCAAGGGTGATGCTGATCCGCATAATAACACTGTTCTTCCACGTAACATCACTAAAATAGAATTAGACGAAAGAGATAAATATGCCTTTATAAGATGCATGATATATCCCAGGAGGGTTGACCATATTTTGTGTCAATTTAAAACAATTGGTTTTATGGACAATCATGGGAGATTAGACGAAGAAGTCATTTCAGTAGACTTTCAAAATAAATATAGACTTGTAACAGAAGATGAAAAAAAAAGGATAAGAAATTGTATTGTTAATACCGAGGAAGAAAAAACAACTGCAACAAATTTTTTGAATTGTTTGCAAAAAAACAAAAAATGATGTTAATAGATAATTGACATAGATATTTTTAACATTTTTGAGTTTTAAGCCAATTTTTCTGTTATAGCTTGGATAATTAAACACTAATCAAAATTTATAGTTTACAGGGTGTGTTAAAAAACTGTACAAAGTATACATATTTTCTCGTACAGGTTTTTGAAAATTCCTATTTATTATTTACACCGTTGGGATAGTTCACTAAAGACTGTAAATCTAAATTGTGGAATTTTAATCTTCACTACTAAAAGACCTAAAATTCTGTTATGAACCCTATACTTTTCAATGTTTTCACCCTGCAACTTATTTCCTACGGGTTTTTAAAGGCAATGTGCAGAACACAATAATAGTTATTTACGATATAAGTGTTGTAAAGATTCATATTACAACACGAGATCTTAAAGTTGTCAAACGAGGCTTTAGCCGAGTTTAATAAAACATCGAGAGTAGTATTATCAATTTACAACAAGAATATTGTACAAAATTTTATCTACTTTCATCTATGAATAAAAATATTTGGCAAAAGGCATTTTTAAAAATAAAAATGCACCTGTAAAAATGCACCTGCTATTAAGTTTACTAATCAAGTTTTTTATGTTACCTTTCGCATAGTTACTATTTCGCGTGGTTACCGTCGAAACTTTGTCAAACAAATTCAAAAATATAAAAAGCGTTTTTCAAAATGAGCGATTCTGATGGAAGTTTACCCTCTGATATAGAAGCAGCGGCAAACGAAGCGATCTCAAGTTTAGTTCCGACAAAATTCAAGGCGCGGTATGAGTTGGAGTATGAGAAGTTCAAAGAAGTAGTCCATTTCTCCAAGAGACTTTTTTAGTTTTTAAAAATGGGGAAACTCAAAGTCAAAGTCTCAATCATGTCTTAAAATTTATTCAATGGGTGACATGTTTCGCCCTAAACTATGCGCATCATCAGACCTAACATTCAGAATAAAAAACTGTTATATATTTGGCGTAATTATTAATTTGATTAACGAGCGCCGTAAGAAATAAAAAGGCACTAATCTGAGTGACTACCTATTTATTACTGAAATTCTAAAGTAGTACAAATGAGGTGAAAATGTTTCAGGTACTCACAAAAAATATAAATTGTTTATGTTAGGATTAGAGACCTATTGCAGAAATCCGTAAAATAAATAATATTTTATGGGGATATATTACACCTTTCCCCTAAATTTATAACCTATACTGAAATATCTAAAATAGTAAAACATTAATTTAACCCGACAATTAAACGTTCGGGTGGTTTAATTTGGCTACGACGCCGTAGAACTAACTTGTCACTTGATGATTGCACTGCACTAGTATTGTTTGTTAC
Organism: Polydrusus cervinus; assembly: GCA_935413205.1. NCBI lineage: Eukaryota > Metazoa > Arthropoda > Insecta > Coleoptera > Curculionidae > Polydrusus > Polydrusus cervinus. Next base: position 5,452,742 of record OW284518.1, read on the forward strand.
ATACTGATCACCAACACTAGTGCACTCGGCACTGGTACCCTTATCTAATTCCGACCGTGGAAAAATTGAAACTTCACTTTTATTTATAACATCACAAAAATTACGTTTAATTTGAGTAGTGTGACGTTTCCATTGCATTCCACAATCGGTTTTTACTATATAGGTTCTGCTACCCAGAACCTCAGAGATTACTCCTTGACACCACGGGGATTTATTTGCTCTAAAATCACGAGCCCAAACACGATCGGAAATATTAAAATGAATATCTTTTTGACTGGAAAAATATTTTTTTTGATTTTGTTGTTTCTGTTCAACAATACTGGAAACAGTAGGTAATATTAAATCAAATTTATTTCTTAAATTTTTTATTTTTTTTTTATTTTTTATTTATTGACGGGCAAACCCAATTACAGTTTTTACATAGCAAACTAACTTTAGTTTTTTTACTTAATAATGTAACAGATTGAAACTAACTCTATCTATATTAAATTATAAACAATAATTACAGCAAAAGTCGAGAAACATTTCGCTTAAAAGAGGCGAGGGAAGTATTAAAAAAATCATAGCCAATTCTATTTCCGTTGTTAACAATTCTCGATATAGGAGAAGATTTACCATAGTTGCATCTGTGATGGTCAAGAGCAAAAAGAAAATGATTTCTGGTGTCCCTAGGTGGAACTCGAAAATTAATCCGATATAAAAGGTCAGGGCATTCGATTATTCCATTGACTAATTTAAATAAAAAATATATATCACACTTGATCCGACGATCAGAAAGTGAGTCCAAGCTCAGTCTTCGCTTTAGACTATCACAGGGGTCAACAGGTAATTTAAATTTATATGAAATGTATCTAAGAAATTTGTTTTGAACTTTTTCAATGTTTTGGATATGTATTAAATAGGACGGTGACCACACACAAGAAAGGTATTCCAAACATGACCTGACAAGAGCCTTGTAAACTGTATTCAAACTAATGATATTCTGGAAATCTCTAGTATTTCTACACATAAAACCTAATAACTTTAAAGATTTATTGACAATGTATTCATAGTGAATATGAAAATCCAGTTTAACATCTAGGTGAATACCTAAGTCACACACAGTGGTAACTCTTTCCAGAATACAATCATTTATTTTATAGTCATAGTTAAGTGGATGCACCGTGCGATGAAAAGTCATTATTTTACATTTTTTAATGTTTAAGTCCATTTTATTTCTAATACACCAGTCATACACTCTGTTTAGGTCATCTTGGATTCTTAAAGCATCATACACTGACTTAACTATGGCAAACAATTTTAGATCATCAGCAAAAAACAGAGACTGTGAAAACAATATTTCCAACCTCAAGTCATTAATAAAGATTATAAATAAGTAGGGACCCAAATGGCTGCCCTGCGGCACACCAGATGTAATTGATATTTCCCCTGAAACAAAACCCTTAACCTTAACAAACTGTTTTCTATTACTTATATAAGATGTTAGCCAATTAAGTAAGGATCCGAAAAAGCCAAAGCACTTCAGTTTCTGTGCCAGAATACGATGATTCACGGTGTCAAATGCCTTGCTAAAATCAGTGTATACGGTGTCAACTTGACATCCACTTTCCAAGGCATCTAAAACCGTTTGAGTAAAAATTACCATATTTGTAGCTGTGGATCTACCCCTACAAAAGCCGTGCTGTTCCTGATTAATATAAAACATTACTGAATTCTTAATATGATTACAAACTATTTTCTCAAAAAGCTTAGGAATTGTATTTAAAATTGAAATTGGTCTGTAGTTTTTAGCATCTGATTGATCTCCAGACTTAAATATAGGAGTTACAAAACTGTATTTCCACTGCTCAGGAAAAACACCACTTTCGAGCGAGAGCTTAAAAAGCAAATATAAAGGCTTTGACAGAGAATAAACACAGTTGATCAAGAATTTTGGAGTTATGCCATCTGGGCCGGGTCCTTTATTTTGATTCAGATCCAAAATACTTTCAAAGACCTCCCCCAGCGTGATTGAGACGGAACCCAAATTCAAATCATTATTTTTAGTTTGGCTGGACAAGTCATTACAATCTACATCAAATTTAAATACATTTTTAAAATGTGTCGCAAAGACGTCCACTATTGCCTGCCCATCAGTTCCTGTCTGCCCATCCAAACGTACACAACTCGGGATACCATCGCTTCCCCTCTTTGAGCTCACAAATTTCCAAAATTCCTTTACGTTATCGTTTAAATTATTTTCAACATTGTTTATATAATTTAGGTAACAGGTATGCTTTAAAAGATTACATTGTGATCTCAAGAGAGAAAACTTTTCATAGTGGCACCACGAGCCATTTTGTTTATATTTTTTGTGACATTTCTTTTTTTCCAAAATTATATTTTTAAGTTCATTCGAATACCATTTAGGAAACTTTGCATTTTTATGACGGCAAACAGGAACAAACTGGCTAATACCACAATACAGTAACTCATCAAAAATGCATTTTGCTGCGTTTATGTCCTTGATGTGTCCTATCTCACTATCCCAATCAATTGAATGATAAAAGTTATTTAAGCAGAAATAATCAGCTCTATTATAGTCATAGAAATAAGTATCGTACTGCAGATTATCAGATCGAACTAAAAACTGCACCTCCACTGCCAAAGCAGGATGGTGCTGATCGCAGGGAAGTATGCACTCATGCGCAATGTTCACAGAAACAGACCTATCATGCACAAACACTAAGTCTAACATTACATTATTGGCATTTGGTATGCCATTCACTTGAAAAAGCTGATTATAGGCAAGGCAGTCACTAAGCGATCTAACAACTTCTCTATTGTCAAGTGGTGCACAGACACCCAAATCATCATTTACCCAGTTGACGTGTGGTAAGTTGTAATCACCCAGCAAGCACAGTTTTTGGTCTGGATACTCTTGCAGCACGGAATCAATAGTGAAACAATGAGCCTGGACAACATCGATGGATAAAGGTTGAGGCATATACACTGCTCCTATGATCAACTTTTCTGAGCCATTACAAACAGAAACAAATAATTGCTCTACATGATTTTGTTCATCATTGATAAGAAACGATTGGTAATGACTTCGCACTGCAATCAACACACCGCCACCCCAACATTTAAGACTGATCATCCGTGATCTGTCCTTTCTGTATATTACATAACTCTTCATACCTATTTCAGCATCATGTATGTCTTGATTTAACCATGTCTCTGAGAACACTATAATATCATAGTCACAGTCGATCATACTCAACAGTAACTCCCTCAGTTTTGTCCTTATACCTCTTACGTTTTGATAATATATGTTTAAATTAGTTTTGCCCGTCGAAACTAGTTTTTTTCTTTTGACTGAGCTAAAGTGGAAGAGACAATCCTCGGCACGCCTTTGAGATATTTGATGGTTAAATTATTTTCACCATTGTTACGCTGATTTTGTAACTGGGCTTGCAATGTTTTGAGGTGCTGCCTCTGTAGATATGTTTGATCAGGGCCGATTTTTATTTCCCCATGAGCGATTTTGGATCTGTTCTTTAAGACTTTCATCGCAGCCGTATAACTTGTCATAATGACTTTGGTATGCCTACTGTTCTCTCCGCGCTTCCCAACCCGTATAATCTTGACTACTGCATCATCATCAACAATGTTGCGAAGGACTTCCTTCACTTTTGCAAAGTCATGTTCGATGCGGACTTTGGAGTCATCAGATGAAGATTCAGCGATATTATAAAACATGATGTTTTTCTCACGGCGCTTTCGATCTTCCATCTCCTCAATCACATTACAGTAGGCTACCTCTCCTGTTACTCCAGTATTCAAAGATTCATCAGGCTTTCGGAGTTCTTCGACAGTTTGTTTCAGAGAAGCAACTTCATTCTCTAAATTGGTTATTCTGTTAGTTTTGTCTCTAGACAGTTCACGAAGTTCTTGGAGAGTATCGCGTATTTCATTTCTCTGATCCACTATTATAGATAGCATTTTAGAAATTAAGGAAATAACATCTTTATTATTAGCATTGTTTTTGCTCTGAAGAGTCGTTACCTGGTTTTTCATTTCTGCAATGGAAATAACAGACTCCTCTGCAACAGGAGCGTTGCGGGCGCTATTTTTTATATTACTGCTTGATCTTAAGGTGACATTGGAGGTCGAAGATTTTGACTGATCGTTGTTGCTAGAAGCTTGGCCCATGGAAACTCGTTTTACTCCACTAGCCTTACAGGTCTTGCACTCCCAATCATGAGTTTGCATTTTTTCAAATTGTTTCCATACTCTATTAAAGTCTGTAGTGCTAAGTCCTGAACAGCCCTTATGTATCCAGGAACAGCAGGTTTTGCATTCCACTGTATGTTGATTCGATTTAATATCACGATCACAGAAAGGACATACATAGTGGTCCGCCATTTAGAAAATCAAACTTTAAATGAATGGACAAGATTGAAGGCAAAATGTTCTACACTATAAGATAGCCGATCGGCATTCAAGAAAAATGCAGCTGGTAACATCCACTACACTAAATTTAAATTCCGAGCATATCGATGTTTTTTTTGGTGTGAGAATAAATTTAGGAATATTTTAAATGAATGTGATATTTAGTTAATTCGTTAGCTTTGAGCTGCCCCAAGAAGCCACGCCAAAGATGTTCCTTCTCCAAAGGCACTGGTAGTTTTTGTTACACTTAAGGTACTAAACTCGACTATTTATTTTTCACAATAATTATAGTAATTTTCACGGCGCCGAAAACTCGACATCCGTCGCCAGCAAGCATTCACAGTCTATTTCTACCCATTAATATTTTCGCGGGCGTTTCCCCCGTTGTGGTATGTGGAGTATTCCTGTAAAGAAATAGAAATCTGTTTATAATTAAATGAATATCCATACTTGGATTTCCATGTTTAAATTTTAAAATGGTATTTTCCATAATTTTTACCGCGCTCTCCGCTAATCCGTTTGTCGCAGGATGATATGGAGCCCCTGTCAAATGTTTGACACCGCTTCCTAAAAGAAAATTCTGAAATTCTTCTGAAACAAAAGTTGTAGCGTTATCGGTACAAAGCTGCAAAGGTAGACCATATCTTGCAAAAAGCTCACGAAAATATTTTATAGTTGTAGATGCGGTAATATTATTTACCTCATAACATTCAATCCATTTGGATGTCGCGTCGATAATAACAAGAAAATTTTTATTAAACAATGGTCCAAAAAAATCCGCGTGTAGGCGCGTCCAAGGACTTTTTGGCCACTCCCATACTTCTAGTGCCGTATTTATAGTCTTACTAGCAAAAATCGCACAAGCTTGGCATTTTCTTGCTAAGTCTTCAATATGAAGATCTATTGAAGGCCACCATACATAGGACCTAGCTAGAGACTTCATTTTAATCATTCCCATATGGGTACTATGTAATTCATCTAAAATTATTTTTTGAAATTTTTGAGGAATAATTAATCGAAACCCCCACATGAGACAACCCTGTTCAATCGTTAATTCGTGTCTTTTGTTAAAGTATGGTTTAAATTCGTCGGACGGACAAGAATTTGGCCAGCCATGACGTACATAAAAAATTATTTTATTTAAAACGATATCCTTATTAACCTCATTTTTTATTTGCCCAAAATTAATCGGTATTTGTGAATCTATGAATAAATTTAAATAAGATATTCCAGAATAATTATTTGAAAAAAAATTCTTGATAAAAAATCAGCTGTATTTTTATCGGAACTAACGAATTTTATTTCAAAGTTAAATGCTGATAAAATATGCGCCCATCTTTGCAATCGGTTAGCTGCAAAAACTGGTATACCTTTTTTATCGCCAAAAATTGTTAATAAAGGTTTGTGATCAGTTACCAATATAAACTTTTGATTATAAATATATTGAAACATTTTTTTTACTGCAAAGATAATTGCTAAAGCTTCCTTCTCTATCTGAGAATAAGATATCTCGGCTTTATTTAATAAACGTGATGCGAAGGCAATTGGCCTTTCTACATTATTTTCGAAAATATGGCTTAAAGTTGCGCCCAAAGCAAACTGGCTTGCATCAACAGTTAATTTTAATTTTTTGGAAGGATCAAAATGGGCTAATACATTAGCAGAAAGCAACATGGTTTTAGCTTTCTGAAAGCTGTCGTCACATCCTGTGCCCTTCTTAAGTAAATTATAAAGAGGTTTTAAATTATTTTAAAACACCTGAAGCATTCGGAAGAAATTTACAATAAAAGTTTAACATCCCCAAAAATGACTTAAGCTCTGTCACATTTTGAGGAACTGGGCAATCTTTGACAGCCAAAACCCTTTCTTCAGAAGTATGAAGGCCATATTTGTCAATTCTGTGACCTAAATATGTTACTGAGTTCTGAAATAAAAAACACTTATCTTCATTAACCTTTAGCCCACATTCTTGAAGACGCTGAAAAACTTTTTCCAGGCGCTCCATATGTTCAAGGTTATTTTTTCCTGTCACCAATATATCGTCTAGAAAACAAACCACACCCGGCATTAAGAATAGTTGCTCCATAATATTTTGAAAAATTGCGCATGCGCTAGTTATTCCGTACGGTAATCGGGTGTATGAAAAAAGACCCTTGTGGGTAGATATGGTGACAAATTTTCTTGATTCCTCTGTCAGCAAGACTTGCTGATATGCTTCGGACAAATCAATTTTTGAAAACTTTTCTCCGCCCTGTAATTGTGTAAATAAATACTCAATGCGTGGTAATGGAAAATGTTGGATTTCTAAATGAGGATTTAAAGTAGTTTTGAAGTCCCCACAGATGCGAATACCCCCGTTCGGCTTTAAAACTGGCACTATCGGCGTTGCCCAATCAGAAAATTCTGTTTTAATTAATACCCCGAGGTTTACGAGACGATCGATTTCTTCCTCAATTTTAGGTTTTAATGCAAAAGGAACCGGCCTTGCTTTACAAAATTTTGGCACTGCATCTTTTTTTATCTTTAAACTAACCTCAAATTTATTAAAAGTTCCAAGTTTGGACTCAAAGATATCTTTATATTTCTTTAGCAGCTCTGAAAGCTTGGTAGATGAATCTACACCCCTACGACTAAAAATAAAATTATTAGCATCATTTTCACAAAAATGGTGCTCTCTAGATGCTTTCCCTAATCGACTTATACCTAAATTTAGCATCTGTAACCCATTACGACCAATCAAGGGCGGGCCGCCATTTTGTACAACATAAGTTTTTAATACAAAACCTTTCCCTTCAAAAATTACTGTTAAATTTAAGTACCCTAAGGGTTTAAAAGTAATTCCTACGTAATCTTTTAAACATAAATCACTCTTACACAATTCGTTATTTTTAAAATGTTTTACATACAGTTTTTCTGAAATAGCCGAGTGTGCAAAACCTGAATCGGCCTCAAAATCCAAAGGAATATTTTCACAGTTTAATTTTACAAAATATGGCTTAACATTTCCTGAACTATCAATATTATTGACATCTAAATCTGTTATATTTAAAATAGACTCATCTAAACTATTCTGAGTATAAAATGTGTCCCTTCTGACCTATCCTGCCTATCACTCAAATCAATTTCTGAGTCCTGCAAAAAATGTTGTTGGCTACGTGTACACTGAGATGCTAAATGTCCTCTAATGCCACACTTGTAACAAATGCAGTCTTTATACATACAGTTATTTGTTAAATGATTGTTCCTACCGCATACAAAGCACTTACTTCGAGGCTGAGCACCCTTACCACCTGCTGTTTGATTTGGAAACCTACTCTGCGGCCTATTGCTGCCACTGGCATGTGGAACAACATCCCCCCTTCGGGCATTTTGCTGCAGTTGACGTCCAGGATTCTGAGGTTTTTGAAAGTAAACTGGCTCAGGTTTTATGCTGGTAGCTCCAAGATTTCTAACCTCATATTCACGTAAGGCAGACTCTTTACCAAGAGCGATTTTTAGCACTTGCTTGAGAGTGACTTTTGAAGCATCTTCTTTAAAAAGTCTATCCATTATTTTTTCGTCATTTATTCCAATGACAAAAATGTCTTTCATTACTGTCGAAAGTTCATTTCCAAAGCCACAATTTGATGCTAGACATTTTACCTTGGCCTCCCAATCGGCTACTGACTCATTTGTCTCCCTTTTACAGTTGTAAAATTTAAGTCTTTCGGCAAAATATGATTTCACTGGAGAAAAATGCTCCTTCAGTAATTTAATCAGTTCATCATGACTTCTAGACTCTGGCAAATCTGGTACACACAGATTTCGAATTAAAACGTAGCAATCTTCCGAAAGCGTATTGAGTAAAATGGCTTTCTTTCGTTGATCATCCGAAATATTGTTAGCAATAAAAAATTGCTTCAATCGTTCACTAATAACCGAAAAATCCGAAATTTTTGGGTCAAAAGTATTTAACGAGCCAAGAAGTCCGACCATTTCTACTTTAGTTTCCGTATCACTGGTATTTCCGGTTGGCGGCGCCATTTTGTAATGTCGCAAAACTATTCTTTAAGAAAATATTTAGCTTTTCACAAAAATCATTTCACGAAACCCGCCGAAAACAGTCCGTAGGTTTTTTTTTATTCACTACCTCGTCGCCAATGTTATATATTTGGCGTAATTAATAATTTGATTAACGAGCGCCGTAAGAAATAAAAAGGCACTAATCTGAGTGACTACCTATTTATTACTGAAATTCTAAAGTAGTACAAATAAGGTGAAAATGTTTCAGGTACTCACAAAAAATATAAATTGTTTATGTTAGGATTAGAGACCTATTGCAGAAATCCGTAAAATAAATAATATTTTATGGGGATATATTACATTAAAATTAACACATAATATACATGACTTTGCAAAAAGTGACAGACTATTGAAGATTGGTGCAAAGCTAACAAAATAAAGGTGTCTGAGAAAATCCTTTTGGGTTATTTTTCCGTAAAGCAACGCTCCCAGAAAAGAAACCATCTACACTATGGACTCACTACTTAATGTTGAGAACTATGATTTCAGTTAAGAAAACTCAAGATACAGGGTGGCCCATTTGTCTGACAAAGTAATATACCGTCTCTACTATTAAAGATATCAAAAAAAAGTTTTTATAAAACTTGTGAGGTACAAAAAAGTATATGTTCTAAAATTATTTTTAAACATACAGGATGGTCCAAAAAAGTAGGACAATAAAAAGATACATTTTTTTAAATGGAACACCCTATATATTTTAGCATTTTTTGTTTCCTTACAAAATTGTCCCTATGACGCCATATTTAGTTTTTTAATTTTTTGCAACGTTGCCAAACAAAATGCAAAATTCTTAAAATTTTGAAAAAAACATGGTAGTAAAAAATTACCTGTATTTCTCAATAAGAGTATCGAAAATCGAAAATTTCTTGTAAGCTCTTAAGTTTAGGGATAGATAAACTGTCTTAAATCTTTAAGTACCGAAAATTTTGTACAGAGTGTTTTCTGTTGACATCCAAATATACAAAATTTTAAAATACAATAACTCTGTTTTTTCAAATGAAACACCCTATATTTATTAGGCTCGTCTGATAGATATTGTAAGTATCTTTTATTATTGTTAAGTCATACCTATACCTAAATTTACTAATTTTGGCAATATTTCGATTTTTATTTAAATTTTGGTGAAAAAAACTATAATTTTTATTTTTCTAGTAAGCCATGACCAGCAAACTAAAAACAAATGTAATTAAATATTATCCCATATTAAAATAAATTGATAACCATAGTTAGTTACGTATTTATTTAATTTAATAAAATTTTGTTTTTATTACGCAACTGGATATTGAAAATAAGTTTACAAACATTATAAATATAAATATAATAATTATAAATATGACATTATATTCAATTACATTTGTTTTGACTTTGCTGGTCATGGCTAACTAGAAAAATAAAAATTACAGTTTTTTCAGGAAAATTTAAATAAAAATCGAAATATTGGCTAAACTAGTAAGTTTAGGCATATGTATGACCTAACAAGAATAAAAGATACTTAAATTGTCTATCAGATAAGCCTAATAAATATAAGGTGTTTCATTTGAAAAAACAGAGTTATTGTATTTTAAAATTTTCTATATTCGCTTGTCAATAGAAAACACCCTGTACAAAATTTTAAGCACTTGAAGATTTAAGACTGCTTTTCAATCCCTAAACTTAAGAGTTTTCAAGAAATTTTAGAATTTTGATATTCCAATTGTAGAAATAGAGGTCATTTTGTACTAACATGTTTTTTCCAAAATTTTAGGAATTTTGCATTTTGTTTGGCAACGTTGCAAAAAATTAAAAAACTAAATATGGCGTCATATGGATAATTTTGTGAGGAATCCAAAAATGCTAAAATATATAGGGTGTTCTATTTAAAAAAATGTATCTTATTGTTGTCCTACTTTCCTGGACCACCCTGTATATTTAAAAATATTTTTAAAATATATACTTTTTTCAACCTTAAAACTTTTATAAAAAAATTTTTTTGATATCTTTAATAGTAGAGACGGTATATTACTTTGTCAGACAAATGGGCCACCCTGTAGATGTGTGATCCCAGTTATTTATTTTCTTAATAAATTTATTTATGTTGCCGGTGTTTGTAGAGGGTGGTATGTAGTAGTTTGAGAACACTTTTAAGGAGGGTTAATCCTTGGCCTCTGCTTTTGTACGGGTTTAGGAATCCTTCAAGACTTTATTTTATATAAATTGAATGATTTTTTGCAATAAAAAAGTTGTATTATTGATTGTTTTACTGAAGATAAACCAAATATATTTGTCATCAAGGTAAATTAATATTTTAAAATTTAAAATTTGTAGTAAATATTTTTATTAAAAATACGTTGTTGTTACAAATCGTGCAGTGCAAATTGTATTTATTAGTAACAAAAACGTAATTAATAAAAATATTTACTACAAATTTTAAATTTCAAAATATTAATTTTGACCTTCAAAAAAATAAAAACATATGGTGGCTTCCCCTACCCCCCTTTTGCCGGCATTAGTTCAAACTCACTACACTTTGGCGTTATCAACGTTATTTAAAAGTCACAGCGGTATCTATCATTTAACACGTTAATAACGTTTCTCTTTATTTGAGTTCTGTGCTGTACAGTCTATCAGAAAAGTAGAACGTTCATTGTATTTATTTGTAATAATGCCTTTTAAAAGTAAAGTCATAAATCGAGTATTGAGCGGTCAAAGCCGTGAAATAATTTAAAATAATTCATGCAACAAAATCACGCAAAATGAATTGAATTTAAGTATATCCAAAACGAACCCATGGTGGATATTGTTGCAGAAGACCTAATAATACTTTTGAGTGACAATGACATTAGTTCAAGCGAATACTCTAATGATGATGTAACCGAGAGTTCTCTGTCGGAAATAGAAGAATTATGTCGGCTTTAGTAAACTATCCCAACGGCAACGGTGTATATACAGGTCGTGCATTGTAGCTTGAGCCCTGAGATGCGCAGATGATAGAAAAGGAGAGTCGGTGTACGACAGAGATACCTAATACCGCATTTTAGTAAAGTACAGTCCGCGTAGAAAGTAAAAGTGGGATTTGATTGATAAAACCGTAGTGACTGCTAATCCTGTTTGTTAATCGGGCCCTGTTATGTAAAATACTGCCAACCAATAAAATTTTAAAGAGTTAATTCTTTTTGAATATTTTTTTAATTATTTAAATTTTCGGAAATTTTTTCCAAACTAAAACTTTACTATTCAATACTTATGTAAATTATATTATAATTTTATTATTCTAACAGTAAAATTATTTTATATATTTTGACCATACAAACTTAGATACATTGAGGGTTAGTTGCTTTTTGCATAATATGGCCAATTATGTGTTTATAATGCTTTTATGGCTGCCCTTTCTTGAAACAATATACATATTTACATCTATTCATATGTGTTTAAATTGTTGGTAATCCTCAGTCATAGATTTTCCATATTTGAGGAGCAACTGTGCAAAACGCATTAAATCCATTTTTTATAATTTTCAAGGTAAATATAAAAATGTAGTGCTTTTTAGTCAATCTATCATAAGAACAACCCAGTTTGATCAAAGCGCGATAAATCAATTAGAAATAGCCATATTAAAAACATTCAGCTAAGCAAAACGGATTAATTCCAATGCACGTTTAAGCAAAGTGCCATAAATCCAATTCGCATTTAAACAAAGTAAAATAAATCCAAAAAAAGAATAATAATTTCGGTTTAAAGTGTTTGCATTCTTTATTTCAATTGTCTATATATATAATTAATAATTATTTCACTGAAGTTTTAAATTTTATTATATATTTAAACTTCATTACTTCAAGCAAAACGCAATAAATCCAAACAAGAAGTAAGCAAAAAGGAATAAATTCATACTAACCTAGCAAAATGGCATAAATCCACATTCTGGTTAAACAAAATGCAGTAAATCCACTAAAAAATATACCATATTGTCATGAATATCGAAAATTTAGATTAAAAAAGGAAATATTCCTTTTTAATCCTATTACATAAATCATTCTGCGCCACATGAAAAATGAAAAAGAAATAAATTCATACTTACCTAGCAAAATGGCATAAATCCACATTCTGGTTAAACAAAATGCAGTAAATCCACTAAAAAATATACCATATTGTCATGAATATCGAAAATTTAGATTAAAAAAGGTAATATTTCTTTTTAATCCTATTACATAAATCATTCTGCGCCACATGAAAATCTTAGTTTTTATTCTAACTTACGTTGCTAGTTTTTTAAGTTTTATTCAAAATAACATATTATGGATTCAATGCGTTTTGCACAGTTGCTCCTCATTTGATCAGCATTTAATACTTCGCATCACTGGTTTTTTGATAATTTTATTATGGCTGACACAATTTCGGCTTTATATAATTAAAGATGTAAGTACAAAATATGTTAAGTGTGTAGGTTTTAAAAGTACATGTATCAATTATTATATATTATTTATTAATTTCAGCTGTCTTATGCTTGGATTGCACAAGGAATGTTAATAATAATTATTTAACCGGCAAGTTTGACTGTGACATAAATGACTTTAACAGGCATTATATACTTACATTCAAAGGTGCGTGATTAGTAAATTAAAAATTAAGGTAACCGGGCTAGTAGGATTGTGAGAAATTTATTTCTGCCAATGTTACGTCCGTCACAGTCAAACTTGCCGGTTAAATAATTATTATTAAAATTCTTTGTGCAACCGAACATAAGACAGCTGAAATTAATAAATAATATATAATAATTGATACATGTACTTTTAAAACCTACACACTTAACATATTTTGTACATACATCTTTAATTATATAAAGCCGAAATTGTGTCAGCCATAATAAAATTATCAAAAAACTAGTGATGCGAAGTAATAAATGCTGATTAAATGAGGAGCAACTGTGCAAAACGCATTAAATCCATATTATAATGTTTTGAATAAATTTTAAAAAATTATGTAATAGGATTAAAAAGAAATATTTCCTTTTTTAATCTAAATTTTCGATTTTCATGACAATATAGTATATTTTTTAATGGATTAACTGCATTTTGTTTAACCAGAATGTGGATTTATGCCATTTTGCTAGGTTAGTATGGATTTATTCCTTTTTGCTTACTTCTTGTTTGGATTTATTGCGTTTTGCTTGAAGTAATTAAGTTTACATTATTTTATAAGGCCAATAAAATTTAAAACTTCAGTGAAATAATTTATTAATTATATATATAAGAAAATTAAAAAAAAAGAATGCAAACACTTTAAACAGAAATTATTATTCTTTTTCTGGATTTATTTTACTTTGCTTAAAGGCGAATTGGATTCATTGCACTTTGCTTATACGTCCATTGGAATTAATCCGTTTTGCTTAGCTGAGTGTTTTTAATATGGCTATCTCTAATTGATTTATCGCGCTTTGACCAAACTGGGTTGTTCTAATGATAGATTGACCAAAAAGTACTACACTTTTATATTTACCTTGAAAATTATAAAAAATGGATTTAATGTACTTATATATGTAGGTATATTGTTTCAAGAAAGGGCAGCCATAAAAGCATTATAAACACATAATTGGCCATATTATGCAAAAAGCAACAAACCCTCAATGTATTTAAGTTTGTATGGTCAAAATATGTAAAATAATTTTACTGTTAGAATAATAAAATTACAATATAATTTACATATTGAATAGTAAAGTTTCAGTTTGGAAAAAATTTCCGAAAATTTAAATGATTAAAAAATATTCAAAAAGAATTAACTCTTTAAAATTTTATTGGTTGGTAGTATTTTACATAACAGGGCCCGATTAGCAAACAGGATTAGCAGTCACTACGGCTTTATCAATCAAATCCCACTTTTACTTTCTACGCGGACTGTACTTTACTAAAATGCGGTATTAGGTATCTCTGTCCTACACCGACTCTTCTTTTCTATAATCTGCGCATCTCAGGGCTTAAGCTACAATGCACGACCTCTATATACACCGTTGCCGTTGGGATAGTTCACTAAAGACGATAAGTCTTAATTGTAGAATTTCCATCTTCACTACTAGAAAAGTTAAAATTCATTTATGAACCCTACTTTTCGATGATGTCACTTTGTTCCCACGGGTTTTTGAATCTTCCTATATGGCAGTGGCGTAGCCAGAAAAATGCTTCGGGGGGGGGGCTCAGTGGGCGTAAGTAGGAAATTTTTTTTCTGAAGAAATGGACAGTCGGAACGACATGCATTTCATGATATTGTACCTGGGGAAGAAGTCGGAAAAGCGCCGCAGGCGAAAAATTTTCGGGGCCACACCCAAAGTTCGTTTAAAATTCACCTAACTACAAGTAAATTTTAAAAAATATATTATTACCTCTCCCCCTCTGCAGGGTTGGATTAAATCTGTTTTTGTAAATGTTTTTTTTTTGATATTCTCCGCTGGCTCTTTACTTAAAAAAAAACATTTTTTATGTTTCTGAAATATATGAATATTGGTGTCAATCCAAAATGTTAACATAAGACGTAGGTATGACTCTTACCAGCGGTTTTCGGGCTCGGTTTTTCATAATTAAAAATAAAGTAAATATCGCTCACCACGCCAAAATTTATGATTTTTTCAGAAATCATGTATTTTAGAAGCGTAGATCTAAGAGCAGTTTTTGGTGCAAGTGCTTAGGTTTTGAAATACTCCTTAAGTGCCGTTTTGTAGATTTTAATTAGAATTTATTTACAAATTTGAAATCAATTTTGTCGATAGCATTTATTGGAAACCCATTATTTATGCCGATTTGTTTAATTATATTTAATTCTGTGTTAAAAGCATCTCTAGACAAAGGAAGTTTAAACAATCTGTAAAAAAAATTATTAAAGGAAACAAATTTATGACAATATGGTGAATTAACCGAAAATTGAATTATTTTATCGGTTGATGAAGGCTTTCTAAATATTTCAAACTCTATAAAATTATTTTTTCTTATTAATAAAAGATTCAAGAAAGGAAGTTTGCCATCACTCTCTCTCCGTCCTTTCTAACGGGCCAATTTCCAAAATATTAAGTTCAGTAGTTTATGAAAAATTTGGAATATTTATATAACAATATTCATTTACATTAAATATTCAAAAATAGTACAATGTATACCTAGTAGGAAAAGCTGAACATCCCCGGACGACCGTAAAGATTGTATGTCGAGGCGCAAGCCGAAACTGGCAATTCGGAGTCCGGGAATGTAACTTTTTCTACGAGGTATACATACTATTTTCCCGTAAATCAAAAATTATTAAAAGAGCATAACTTATTACAATTACCTTGTTAAAATTTTAAAATAAATATTATTACCTTTGTTCATAAATAAAGGATGCCAGTAATATTGAATTGTCAAGCTTAACACATTTTAGTTTACAAGTAGCCATACAGAATAGTAGTTTGTACAACAAGAGTGGATGTGATGTCCATATCGCACGAGGAAGTAAATTGAGGGCAATATACACAATCCACTCGAGTTAAACAGTATATTTTTTTAAGACCTTATGCTAAAAAAGTAAAAAAAAAGTTTGTTGGGCTCGAACTCACGACCATTGGTTCTATAGTCCAACGCTCTAACGTCTGGACTATTGAAGCGTTAGGTAATTACCGGAAAATCAACTGATAAATGAATTTTCTATGCACATTCAGCAGGTTGTATTATTGATAAATCTATTATAAATGCGTCTAGATTTTATTATATTGAACAAATTAATAACAAATTGTATCATATGCATTTAAATTATATAATTTAATGTCTTGAAAAAGAAGGCGGAGCCTCAGTAAAAATAATATACTGTGATTGGTCAGTACTTTTAAAAACAACATGTCAATTTGGCTTCTTGACTACTGTGATTGGTCAGTTTCATTACCTATCTAGGATGGATATGATATATTCCCGCACAGTTAATTGGAATAGCCTACTTTTCTTATCAAATTTCCATGTGGGAGTAGAAAAATAATATTTCCTTACAGTACAATAATAAATATTTCCTAACAGTTATTTGCCGTTACCTAGCAACGACTAAGTGTACCGTAAAACGGGGTGACTTTGACTTCGCGGGGTGAATTTGATCAGTCATGTTTATTTTTAAATTTTGCGCCATTTTCAATTCGTGATCAGGTTAAGTTATTATAACGGTTCAGGAATGGCTGTACAAGTGGACATGCAATATAATTTGCTTGGTTAGCCATGTCTATCCTAACATGTTCTTTCTATGCCAGGGGAAAGGCTAAGTGGTTAAAATATGGTGTTGAAGTGAAGTCACAGGAAATTAAGGTACGTAGCTTCTATGTTTATTTTATATGTAATGTAGCGTTTTGTCGTTAAAAGGCACATGCCTATGGATCACATTTCTGGTAAATAATTCTAGAAAATATACTCAGGGGAATGTGAGGTTAAGATTTTGTGTGGCGGGGTGACTTTGATCATAGACAAGGAAACATGATTTCTTAATTACAATGGCCACCTGTCTAGGAATATCATAGTGTTTATAACCTAAGGGAGTGATTAGGGTTTGGGGGACGGGTTTATAGTTAGAGAGGTTTTTAAAATATATCGTGGAAATTCTGAATTTTTATTTTTATTTTACAGAAAATGCCAAACATGGAAAGGAAATAAAGAACGAAAGAAACTGAATGTTGAACCTGGCAAAAGTATAACAACCGTCAGCTCTTCTGAAGATGAGGCAGACGTTATTGCAGAAGAAAGTGAACCAGTCAGATACGACGGTAAAATCCGAGTTGCCAGAATATATCAGTGTAGCTGATGCAGCTATTAAGCCAGGTCAATACGCACTGATTAAATCTGAAGGTGCAGGAAAAAGGATGTCAACATTTTATAGATATGTTTGTCGTATCGAAGAGATTATTTCTTTGCCAGATGAAATAGTTGTAAAGGGGATGAAATCAAATCAAATGAAAATGGAAAACCGAATTTTCCGATTTGTAGAGAAAGACAGGTCAGTTGTGAAGAAGGAAGACATTATATGCCTTCTTCCCGAACCTAAGAAAGTGGGAACGGAAAACAGACCTGAATATAAATTCAACACGATAGTAGATATTAAGGAGTATTAGTGCGTGTTACACGATATTTTTTAAATTTCGTATGTTGTTTTTTTGTTAAATCTTATCATTTAATCACTAGAACTAAGTTAAACTTAAATTAGTTTATAAAGATAAATGTTTTGAATTAGTTTTGTAATAAAAAAAAAGTAAAAACAAAATATAAACGTATATATTATCATCCTGATCAATTTCACCCCAGAATGCTAAAAACTATTTTAAAAAAAAACTGCTTGACCGATTTTAACCGGGGTAACTTTGATCACTTATATGTGTATTTACTACTTAATAATGATAACAACTCGATATGATCAAAGACACCCAGAACAGCGGGGTGACTTTGATCAAACGTTTTTTAATTTTTTTAAAATCAATAGTAATTTTGTGACATTTATTGTAAGAAATTTGTAATCTTTTCGTCTTAATGCAGTAAGTGTGAATAAAATAAAATTAAGAAATAATAGGTAACTTAAAAAAAATAGAAAAGAAGTTTCAAACTGATCAAAGTCGCCCCGTTTTACGGTAAGGAAATATTGACTTTTTCTTTCTAAAATATTATCCAAAATGTCAATATTTCCTATCGATTTTCGGAAAAAGATTTTTTCTTAAATAAAAATTTTGTTTTTAAGAATCTCTTGATGTTGTGTGTTCAAGATAAATAGCGAAACTACCGAAGTATTCACCAATCTGGCAACCCCGCGAAGAAACTCCTGCAAGCCATAGCAGTACTTAGCCAATAAGCCTATAGCGGGAAAGAAGTACCATTGTATTGGTACCACATTTCAGTATTCAAGAACCATCGTGGAACCTCGCATGGTGCTGTTCTCCGTCGCGCGTCGAATTGAACCAACCAGTACGAGTGAAATCTGTACACGCGAAAATATTTAGGTTATATTTTCTTTTTAAAGTAGTACCCACGGCAGTACGTTTTATTCTAAAATGGTACTGTTCGCTTTAATGTTTTAAAGTGTAGATACTAATTGAGTGTTCGGTTGTTGTTTATTGACTTATTGCAGTGCAGAGATAATTAAAAATAATTTGATTCCTTCTTGATTGATTTGATTGTGAACTATATTCTTATTGACATTTTGTGACATGTTGAAATTGTGATTTCTGTTTTGTGTTGGATTGATTATACGATTATAGTCGAATTTATAGTAAGTAAGAATGCGCAGAGTAAGAATATGAACTAAATACTTTACTTTATATCAGTGGCGGCTCGTGATAGTCGATACAGGTGGGGCCAAAATATAAAGTCAAAAATCTTTGATGAGACTACAGGGTGTTACAAATTCGATATATTGACATTGCTATCCCAGTAACTATAAGAGATATAAATTTGGTTAAATGGAGGCAAAGTTGCACATTTTAATGATGGATTATTTGTTAAGAAAAAAAACCGATGACTTCCGGAGCATCCGAAAATAAAACAAGAAAAAATTAATTTGTGTTTTTATTGTCCTTATGACAAAATATTAATTTTTTAGACAAACCAAGAGCACTTATTTAAAACAATTTTTTATGCTCTTCAAGATAATAATCATATTTTTCAGATACGACGTTCGTTTTTTTAGATACCTATATCAACTCAATTTTTTCAAATTCGCACCTGAATCTTTTTAAAATTTTTGAGTAGCTTTTGACCTCTTAAAATTATTATCTTGTTAAATACTTTTGGTTTTTAAAAATAATAAGTCTTTTGTCATAAAAAAATAAAAACAAGTTTTTCGTTTATTTTTCGGATATCTTTGGAAATCATCGAAATTTGATTAAGTTTCTTTTTAACAAATTGTTCAGCATTAAAATATGCAACTTTGTCTCCATTTACCAAACCCTCTATCTCTTGTAAACATTATCGAGGCCACGCACGAAGTTCGTTTAAAATTCACCTATCAAATTTCGAGAATTAAATTATTGCCGCTCCCCCTCTGCATGGTTGGATTAAATTTGTTTTTGTTAATGTTTTTTTTACTCTTTTTTTGATATTCCTAGCTGGCTCTTTATTTAAAAAAAAACATTCTTTATACCTATCTGTGAAAAATATGAATATTGGTGTCAATCCAAAATTTTAACATAAGACGTATGTATGACTCTAACCAGCGTTTTTCGGGCTCGGTTTTTCATAATTAAAAATAAAGTAAATATCGCTCACCACGCCAAAATTGATGGGTTTTCAAAAATCATGTATTTTTGGAGCGTAGATCGATCCAGGAACAGTTTTGGTGAAAATGCTTAGGATTTGAAATACTCCTTCTTAAGCGCCGTCGTAATAAAGCATTATTATTTCTTGCCTCACTATTTTTTTTATTATAAATTATCACACTTCTTCCATAAAGAAAATTAAAATATAATTAAAATAAAAAATTTAATTGAAATATTTTTTATGGATAAGGTGTGATAATTTATAAAATAAAAAATAGTGCGGGAAGAAACGAGAATACTTTATTAGGAATATACAAAACGGCACTTAAGAAATAGTTTTTCAAAACATAAGCATTTGCACCAAAAACTGCTTTTAGATCTACGCTCCCAAAATACTATATTTCCGAAAAAATCATCAATTTTGTTTTGGTGAGCGATATTTACTTAATTTTTAATCATGAAAAACCGAGCCCGAAAAACGCTGGTTAGAGTCTTATGTTAAAATTTTGGATTGACACCAATATTCATATCTTTTACAAATATAAAAAATATATTTTTTTTAAATAAAAAGCCAGCCAGGAATATCAAGAAAAAAGAAAAAAAAATTACAAAATTAAATTTAATGCAACCATGCAGAGGGGCAGTGGCGGCTCGCGGTCTTTAAAAATGGTGAAGAGCTAGGTATAGTGCGGCTACTTAAACAAACATTGACTAAAAACTCGTGTAACAAAACGTCTTTCTTATCCTCATATGTCCAACGACTGAATGAAGTTTCCAACAAATTAAAAACTATGTCATTAATTGGGTTCATTTTTAAAACACACAACTAACCATTGCGCCCAAAAAAAACTGGGACAGCAAAATGTAGTTTAATCTCCCAGACTATTAGCTTTCTTTTTGAAGTTGTCAATTTAATTTAATTTTGTGACTGACAGTGACGTGTCAAAAGAAATATTTTTTGAAATCGTTAACCACCGAGCAAAAGCGATCATTTTCACTTGATTAAGAGATGGGCATCAAATAAGAAACATCGCAGATGAATTAGGGATGAGCAAAAATACCATACCGTGTTGTTGGCTAAGCACAAAATTGCAGAATATTAAAGTATTGTAAGAAAAGCAGGTTCTAGTTGCCCCAAAATTTCGAACGACGGTCAAGATATAGAATTAATTAATTTTCTAAAAGATCATCCCTTCGAAACAGCAATAAAAGCAAAAGAAGAAACACATTTTTCCTGGTCTGGCTAATACAGCGCGTAGAAGAATTCGTAGTTCAGATATAAAAAGTTGTTGTGCTGCCAATAAAATATTTTTGACCGAAGCAAACAAACAGAGAAGAGTAGAATTTGCTTATGAATATATAAATCAAGGTAATATATGGAAAACCGTAATATTTTCCGATGATAAAACCTTTTAATCATGCAATAATAAGAAAATCCGCGTTTATAG
Organism: Polydrusus cervinus; assembly: GCA_935413205.1. Lineage (NCBI taxonomy): Eukaryota > Metazoa > Arthropoda > Insecta > Coleoptera > Curculionidae > Polydrusus > Polydrusus cervinus. The sequence continues at coordinate 5,473,889 of OW284518.1, forward strand.
GCCTTCTGGTACGGAAGATATACAAATAAGACTAATCAAAGTGGACGCTTTCCTATAAACGTTTGGGGCTGGATTAGTGCAAGGGGCCCAGGAGTTTGCCAAATAGTGCATGGGAGGCTCAATGCACCATTATATTGCAACATACTAAACCAAGTTATGATACCATTTGTCGACGCAGTATATTACTTAAAAACGATATCTATATATATGTAGATATTATTTGATGGACTATTTCGTAAATATTTATTTACCTGTTGTAACAATAGTTATGACTTCCGAAGTAAAAAAACTATCCAATAAGGTCAAAATTTGCATTATTTTGCTTTCCCGCACTAGTGCGGGAAAGTGACACTTTCAAAACTGAAATGCGTGCGTGAAAATGGGTTTAAACGCACGGTCGTAGAAAAAAACGTTTTCCTATTTGCTTTATGGATGAAGGCCTATTTTGGAAATACGCCAAAAAGGTCATGTTAAGGAACGACGTTTAGGGGGGAATCAGGTTGTATATAGACCCCCCCCTCAAACGACACTACTGTATTTAACATTAAAAAAAAGTAAATAAATCTAAAAATGCCTCGAAAAATGCAATATTATGTTAGTACTACACGGATTGACTGAAATGCGGGTTTTAATACATGATATCTATAACGGACAAACGAGTTGACTATACCTCTTAACTGGTTTTAGGAATTTAAAAAACTCCAATTTTATAGTTATTTTACAAGGTTGCAGTTTTGCTTCAACCTTGTCTTAACCTGAGCTTTTATTTATAAATATTTTAATTTTCCATTATAATTGCCTTATTGTTTATAGCTTGTACACAAAAGAAACATCTCGTTATTTAAGACTCTACTAAATCTAAAAATATGTTCGTTAATTAAATAATTATTAGAAGTAGGTAATTGGTAAAAGTAAATTTTTACTTCCACATGGAAATTTGCTTTACACTAAAGTGATTGGAAAAGTGAGCTATTCTGTTTAAATGAACGGATATGATTTCATATCCATCCTAGTTATGATAGGAAACTGGCCAATCACAGTGGGCAATAACAAAGAAAACTTAATAGTGTCTGTGCACTCGAGGAAGAGGAAGTTTAAGGAAGCTGCTACCATACACCAAAATCCAGGTTGCTTTAGTAAGCCTTCATTAGACATGAGAAACGTCTGGAAACCCTTGTTAAGTAAATGTAATCTTAGAATAAGACCACCCAAGAGTTAAACGCATGATTCATCGAGCATGACGTCATCGAGCATGACTCATCAAGCATGACTCATCCAGTTATGCGTCATCACCTAGCAACACGCATGACTCCGCCCACTAGTCATGCGTCACAGCACCTGCCTAGTATAAATAGAGCTGTAGTTACCGTACTTATTCAGTATTCACCTGAAGACGACTGGAGATACTTACCAGTTGAAACGTAGTGATTCTAAACAAATAAAGACAATGCAAGTCGAAAACTCTACTGCCGTTAAAGAAAACTTAAATTACAAATTGTAAATTTTACAAGTCGTTTTCTGACACTTGACACAAGTGAGGTTAAGAAAATACTTCAAAAATATGCAAATCTGTCAGATTAAATTTGTTGTTTTTAAATTTAAATCGAAACAATTATCAAAGAGTCTATGCATACAAAATTTTTTCCTAAAGAGTAGGCGAAATGGTGCGAAAATTGAAGGTATATTACCAAAATATGTTTCTACCTAACTTTTCTCATTTTTTGATCGAAATAAAGATTAGGGCACAGATGCACTTTCTTATTTCAAAAATCTCCAGTTTCCACTCAATTTTGGACAATTACTATATAAGATGAAATGCGTAAAATGTACTATATATACCTACAAAATAAACGGTTTTTACTAACCTTAGTTGGTTTTTTGCCATACAAATATTTGTCCAACGCGATATTTTCTGATATATTTTGAACAGGGGGGGGGGGGAGGGGAGGAGGGGGGGATCCAACCACAATCTTAAAACTTTTATTATATGTAACAGATATAGAACATAAACTGGTTAATCTTCCTTAAATAGTGGAAAATATAGTTAAGTAAATAAAACAGATGAAATTATAAAATTTAAGAAAAAATTAATTCCAACTAATAGTTTAAAGGTTAGGCACATTTTTTGTTTTGTTGTTTTGCACAAAAAAACTGATTTGTTCGTGTTTATTACGCAATCATGCAAAGGCCATGGTTTAGAAAAAGGAATTGACCATTTTTATTGATAAATATATCGCTCTTTGTCTGTTATTCTGCAAGGGGCCGAATGTGAGAAAGATAGATATATTCAAAGTAATTTTGTACAAGTATAGGAATTGAACTAATCGACAAATAGCGTGCAGTATAATTTGGTCCATGAGTTTGTCAACGAAATGCATTTTTCTTCAATTGTTTCTCATTATCTTTCTCACAAGATCACGGCTAAATAAAAAGACAATTTATAGTGCCTGATTTAAATATTTTTTTATCATTTTTAGTATGAAGTTCAGAAGTTGAGTGGTAGAAAAAATATACTGTAAAACTCGAATGGATTGTCAATATTGCGCTAGGACGTTTGAGCACTCCGCCTATGGGATCGTGCTCAATTTAAGGGCAATGTCTTGAATGTAAAAAATATTAATAAAAACACCACTTTTTTACATCGATCTGTAGTTTGTAGTATGTAATAATATATGTTTAATGGAACAAAGAATTACGAAAAAAAAAGAATTCAGTCTTTTTCCTTTTCTGTCTAAAGAAAAAAAATCTATGGCGCACAGGGGCGGTTCTAGACCCAAAATATTGGGGGGGGGGCACCATATTGGCGTAGCCAGGAAATATGCTCGGGGGGGGAGGGCGGCGTAAGTAGGACATATTTTTTTCTGAAGAGAGGGATAGTCGGGACTATAATGTATTCCATGGTATTGTACCTAGCGAAGAAGGCGGGAAAGCGCCGCAGGCGAAAAATTTTCGGGGCCACGCCCAAAGTTCGTTTAAAATTCACCTAACTACTATCAAATTTCGAAAATTAAATTATTACCTCTCCCCCTTTGCATGGTTGGATAAAAAATTTTTTAATGTTTTTTTTGATATTCCTAGCTGGCTCTTTATTTATAAAAATAACATTTTTTTATAATTGTGAAAAATATGAATATTGGTGTCAATCCAAAATTTTAACCAGCGTTTTCCGGGCTCGGTTTTTCATGATTAAAAAAAAAAGTAAATATCGCTCACCACGCCAAAATTGATGATTTTTTCAGAAATAATGTATTTTATTAGCGTAGATCTAAGAGCAGTTTTTGGTGCAAATGCGTAGATTTGGAAATATTCCTTCTTAAGTGCCGTATATTTATATTCCTAATAAAGCATTCTCATTTCATCCCGCACTATTTTTTTTTATTATAAATTATCACACTTATTCCATAAAAAATGTTTCAATTGAAATTTTTACCTTAATTTTTCTCTTAAGAAATAAAAGCCTAATTGTTTTTGTTGTAAAAATATTTTATTGCATTGGGTTATATTTTTGTTGATTTAAAATAGCTCTAAAAAAGGGAAAACGGAACAGATAAGAATATATTAGAAAAATTCTATAAAATATTATTCTTTTTACTCGTTTTCCTTTAAAATTGCATCAAAAATCAATAACTAAAACGATATGCATGTGAAACCTTAATCTCTATATAAAACAGGACTTTCAGAAGGAAAAGTTTAAAAGCTAAACGTTTCCTACAAGACCTTTGTAATCTAAGCCAAGAATACATTATTTAAAGATTTAAATTAAGAGTCCATGCGTGAGATGAAAATGCAGCCCTGCAGCCCCCCACCTTATATGCGCCAGTGGGCGCAGCCACAATTTTTGGTAGCCTTCGCAAGCAAATGACGCCACAGCCCAAAATTTTTTCGGATCATGCTCAAATTGTATCAAATTATGTAAATAATAAAGCACCCGGATTTTTTTTATCAATGGCATGAATTTTATAGTTTTTTTCAGAAATGTTGGGGGTCCTGGGTCCCCCCAGACCCCCCCGTAGAACCGCCCCTGATGGCTCGGAAATAGGAAACAGCCCAAATGTATTGCTCCTTAAAAATAAATAAAAAACCAGAAGAACCTAGGATTATTCGTTATCGCTGTTTTAAAAATTTTAATGTTGATAGTTTTTTGCGAGATTTACATAATTTACCATGGAATAATATTCTTTATGAAAATAATTTAGATAATAAGATCAAAATATTTAATGATTTAATACTACTATTATTCAATATTCACGCTCCCATTAAAGAATCACGTATTACTAAACCTAGGGCACCTTGGTTAACAGCGAATATCAAATTGTTTATGAAACAAAGGGACACTGCACTGCAAAAATTTAAAAGGACTAGGGACAATGCTGACTGGCTTAGATATAAACAATTAAGAAATTTTTCAGTAACAATGGTAAGAAGGTCAAAAAAAGAATATTTAGATTCACTGTGTTTAGAAAGAAATAGTCGTAAAACTTGGGCAGCTTTAAAAAATTTTAATTTAACTTCTAGAAAAAATGTGTGTATTCCAAAAACCTTATCTGATCCTAATGTTATTAATAATTTCTTTGGAACATTCCTTCAAAATGTATCTGATTGTAGTAACAAAATTGATTTTTATAATAATAATTTGTACAGTAATCATAATACGACATTTTCTTTTCATTTAGCCGAGATATTAGATATACATAAAATTCTAAATGGAATTCAAACGAACGCAACGGGAGTTGATGAGATATCCCCCTTAATGCTCAAATACTGCAGTCCATTCATTGATAAATATATTACTCATATTATAAACTGTTGTATAGAATTAAGTTACTTTCCCAATATGTGGAAAATATCAATTGGAAAGCCACTATCTAAAGTATCAAGCCCTTGTAATTTTAACGATCTTAGAATTATTAGTATTTTACCTGCCCTTTCCAAAATTTATGAAAAACTATTATACAACCAAATGTACGAGTATTGTATTAGAAATAAAATTATTCCCGACAGCCAGTGTGGTTTTCGAAAGGGTTATAGCACCACTGTAGCTTTGACTAATGTTATTGATGATGTGATTAGAGCGTCTGATAAAAAGTTAAACAGTGCCTTAATTTTGTTAGACTTTTCTAAAGCATTTGATACGATTAATCACGGACTTCTCTTGTCAAAGTTAAAGTTTTATGGATTTGAGAGGAAATCATGTTCAATTATTGAGTCTTATCTTACAGGTCGTTCCCAAAAAATATTTTCTGATGGTAAGTATTCGAACCAGGTTAGCATATTATCTGGAGTTCCACAAGGCTCCATATTAGGGCCGTTGCTTTTTCTAATTTATACTTCTGATATCCTTAAATCCTTAAAATACTGTAAAGTCCAAGCTTATGCTGATGACACACAAATTTATTTCTGTTTTGATTTTGAGGAATATTTGGAATCTGAAGAACTTATAAACGATGACTTGCAAACTCTAACTAATCTGGCGTCTGATCATAATTTAAAATTAAACCCTAATAAATCATATCTTATGTTATTTGGTAATAAAAATAAAGTTTCCCATCTTAGGAATAATATAAACTTAAAAATAAATGGCATTAAGCTTAATGTGGTTGATTCTGCAAGAAATTTAGGAATAGTCTTGGACACCGACTTAAGGTTTCGTGACCATTTAAAAAAATTGTTTCAAAAGTCCTATTTGGCTCTAAAAATTCTATATTCTAGCAGATATATTCTAAACGTTAAACTAAAAAAGACGCTGTGTGAGTCACTTGTACTTTCAAACTTTAATAATTGCGATTTTGTTTACGGTTATTGTATAGACAATATTGGGAAGTCCCGTATTCAAAAAGTGCAGAATACTTGCGCAAGATTTATATATGGCCTTAGAAAATACGACCATATTTCTCATACTTTTTCTGAATTAAATTGGCTAAGGATGGATGGTCGTAGACTTCTGCACCTTAATAGTTTTATTTACAAAATTTTAAACGAACCTGACTCTCCCTCCTCTCTTCGTGAACGCCTAATTCCTCGATATAATATACACTCTATTAACATTCGCTCTGTGAGTAAATTAACTTTACCACATCATCAGAGTGCTTTATTCCAAAGGTCTTTTACTTACAATGCAGTAGTTTCCTATAATGCTTTACCTGGTGAATTAACTGATGTCTCAACAGTTGAATTATTTAAAAAAAGATATAAAAAGTTTCTTTTAAATAAACAAAATTAATAATTTCGAAATTTTAATATGTCCATGGGTGCTTTTGTTTAACTTCATTTAGTTATTGATAGACGATCAATGATCAACGTTTTCTTTTTAAGATATATAGTAAGGTATTTTTAATAATGGATTTTTTGTTACTGGTATTGTGTCTTTCTACCTGTAATTTCTTAGTTTTAGTATAATTATAACTTTTAATATAGTTTTTTTCTAATAATTATTGTCGTATGGTTCAGTTGAGTAGCTATTTACAGCTAGACTGCGCCATGCTACAGTAAATACAACCATAAATACTTTTTTTTTTCATTCTTTTATTGTAATCATCATTTCGTAATATAAAGGCATTATTTATTTATTTATTTATTTATTTAAATTGACAAATGTGTTTCAGTGTAATTTGATCCTTGAATTTTCCACTGAAAAAAATTTGTCTTCGATTATCTTTTTATCATCTTTCTAACAAAAAAATAACTTTGTTTTGCTGTGTTGAAGTAATTGTTGCTGGTGTTCGTGATGTAGTCTTGGATCGTTTCCATTTTAAGGTCTCTGTGTAATGTGGTATTACGTACGAACCATGGTGCGTTAGTAATTTGTTTTGATATGTTTGTATTTTGCTTTTCCCCGTCATGCAGAGTGTTGACCATGATGGGGCGGCATACAGTAGTGCTGGTCCTATGCATAGTTTGTAGATAGTAACTTTGTTGCGGGTGTTTAGCTTGCTATTTCTATGTATTAGTGGATAGTACTGGTGTAGGAGCCTGTTTGCTTTGGTTAATGTTTGGGCCAGGTGTTTCTTCCAGATAAGCTTGGAGTCGAAGTGTAAACCCAGATATTTTCCTTTTTTGGACCATGTCAGTTGGGTGTTATTTAATATGATTTGCCTGAGTAGCGGTTTCCTAGATTTGGTGAACATAATGTCCTGTGTTTTTTGTGGGTTTAGGGTGATTTTCCATTTGGTCATCCATTTGGCTATTTCGTTTATGTGTCTTTGGAGTCTTACTGCAAGGGTGTTCATATATATTGCTGTTGTAACCATGGCTGTATCGTCGGCGAACAGAAACATTTGGTTTTCGGGATCATGTGGGATGTCTGCCATGTAGATGTTGAACAGGTGGGGCGAGAGAGGGGAGCCTTGGGGGACTCCTGCTAGAATATTTTGGGTGGATGATTTGTGATTGTCTGCTTTTACAATGAAGGTTCTATCTGCTAGGAATGACCTGACCGTTTTGATCAGGTATGTCGGGTATCCTGCCCTTATCATTTTTAGTATTATCGCTTCGTGCCATATCTTGTCGAAGGCTTTGGAGATGTCTAGCAGGAGTGCTCCCGTCTGTCTCTTCCTGTTAAATCCTGATATTATGTGAGTTGCAAGTCTTGTTGTCTGGTGGATGGTTGAAATATTTTTTTTTAACACGCGTGTGATATACGGCGCTTTCTAGCCAAATTAACCGTGCTTTTTTTTTCTCATTTTCATAGGTGGTCGTAATAAAAGTATTTTTTCTACAACTCAACTTCCTAACTTCATACTAAAAATTTAAAAAAAAATTTCAAAACAGGCATAATAAGTTCTCTTTTTAGTTGGCCGTGAACTTAAAAAAAAAGGAACAATTGAAGAGGAACTTATTTCGTTGGCTAATTTATGGACCAAATTACACTGTAACATATTTATCAATTTGGGTCATTTCTTATATTTACACAAAATCACTTTGAATATATCTCTCTTTCTCTTATTCGGCCTTGTACAGAATAACACAAAAAGCGATATTATTTCTTATTAAAAATAAACAATTTATTTTTCTAAGACACACACAAGAATTTGATTAATTATTGGTCTACTGAAAGTATTCTTGAAATATGTAAAATAGCTGTAAAATTCGTTTTAAATAGTTGAAAACGGCTCTGGTGCATTAATATTATCTTTTAACGTTCGCTTTGTTAAAGTTTTCCAAAATAATAGCCAATTTATATACTAGCAACACTGTAAACAAGGAAATAGGATATTAATATGCTTATACAGGGTGTGTCAATAAGGTGTCGGGCTTTGATAGCACCTAAACTGTCAAAGATAGGAAAAAAAGTGTAATACAAAAGTTAAATGGTTTGTTAGGATGCATAACCTAAAAATATTTTAAAATCTACAGGGTGGTCCTAAAAAGTGGTACTGAATAATAAAAAAGAAAATTAAATGGGACACCCAGTAATATTTTCTAGAATATGATTCAATGGAATAAGGACTTTGCAACCATCTTAAAATTTTTGAACTAGAATGCAACGTTGCCAAGTAACTAATTTTTTTCCGAAATTTTAGTAATATAATGGGTATCGTAAAAAAATCATAGTAACCTGTGGATTACCCCTAGGCAAATATAATTTACATTGTGGGTACTTTAAGGTACAATATATTGATCGATAACAATGTTTTTTAAATCTCTTATACAGAGCGTTCGGTATAAGTTGGACAACTCGACAGTTTTAAAAATGCTTTATTTCAATTTTTTTAAATGGGACCCCCCTAATTTTTTTAGGCAAAAGCATTTATCTTTCGAAAACCTTACTTTTTTATTAAACATGTCATATATCTGAATATTATAGTTTTTGAAATATTTAGGATTTGTCTTAAATCAGGGTAAAAAAGGAAAATTCTAATTAAACTATTTAGTCATAATTGCTTTGAAACAAAAAATAAATAATTTTCTTTATTACAGCTGTCATTGCAAAATTATTTCGCTAACATTTTTGTTTAAAATTTAGTGTCCCGAACTAACTTTATCGAAATAGAAAAATATGAGTTATGATAAAGTTAGTTCAGGAAACTAAAATTTAAACAGTAATAAAGCACAAAATGTTGCCGAAATAATTTTGTAATGACAGCTGTGACAAAGAAAATTATTTATTTTTTGTTCCAAAGCAATCTTGACTAAATTGTTCAATTAGAACTTCCCTTTTTTACCCTAAGTTAAGACAAATCCTAAAATATTTCAAAAACTATGATATTTAGATATATGACATGTTTAACAAAAAAGTAAGGTTTTCGGAAGATACATTCTTTTGCCTAAAAAAATTAGGGGGGTCCCATTTAAAAAAATTGAAATAAAGCATTTTTAAAACTGTCGAATTGTCCAACTTATACCGAACGCTCTGTATAAGAGATTTAAAAAATATTGTTATTGATCAATATATTGTACCTTAAAGTACCCACAATGTAAATTATATTTGCCTAGGGGTAATCCACAGGTTACTATGATTTTTTTACGATACCCTTAAAATTACTAAAATTTCGGAAAAAAATTAATTACTTGGCAACGTTGCATTTTAGTTCAAAAATTTTAAGATGGTTGCAAAGTCCTTATTCCATTGAATCATATTTTAGAAAATTATACTGGGTGTCCCATTTAATTTTCTATTTTATTAATCAGTACCACTTTTTAGGACCACCCTGTAGATTTTAAAATATTTTTAGGTTATGCATCCTAACAAACCATTTTACTTTTGTATTATACTTTTTTCCCTATCTTTGATAGTTTAGGTGCTATTAAAGCCCGACACCTTACTGACACACCCTGTATAGGCATATAAAATATACATCTAAAAAATTTCAGTGAGTCAGGACTTTCATTCGGTCAAATCTTGGTGGTTTAATTTTGTAACTATTTCTGAAATGCTGTTTTTTATGTAACACAAGTGAATGGTACACATCATGGTACCTACTTTGTGCAAGTTACTGCTACAATGGTTAGGTACCTACACTCTTAAAAATAACTTGGTATGGATTACTAAAATTTGGTTCTGACAACTATGTATTTTCGTGAAATTGGACTCAACCCAAAAATTTGTTTGTACAATCAAAAAAAAATTGTCGGTATTGAACTGTTGAACTGATTAATAACATTAACCAACCCATCCTACAGATTTTAGTTACGGATAACTAAATATTATATGGTACTCCCGTTTTTTAACCATTCCTATTAGTTGTCACAACTAATGTGTAAATAAGGAAAATTGAAAATTTTTTTTCAAGGCAATATTGTTTTTGTTAATGATGCAATCTACAAATATTGCCAAAGCAATCATTTATTTGGGCCAAACTTAAAATTTTCATAGAGTAACAATTACGTATGTAACATTGGGTTTATTATCTTTTTTCTGTACTTTGTAATTGTAAAAAAGAAGTTGAATCATAAATAAGTAAAAATTTTATATTTTTGTCATTGCAGTTGCACATTAGAAAGTTTGAATAAACTGCTTATAACGCATGGCAAAATTAGAAAGTTGATTTGATAAAAATAACTTTAACAAAAGTCTGTTTCATTTCTAAAAAAAATGTCATATGTAATTTATACTTAGTAACGAAAAATATTCCTTCCTAGGTCCCCATTTAAATTAAAAAAAAAAAAAAATGCCTTGGTATTACTACTTTAGTAGGTATGGGTAAACTAATTGAAATAAATAATCAGGGATATTATGGTTTCTTTAAAAAAAAATATTTCCAATGTCCTTGTTCTCTCATGTTCTTTATAATACATACTTACGTATGCAATACAAAACAGGAACACTAGATTTTTAACTTATTTTACTCAACCGTTTAGGTTGTTCAATTGCTTGTAGAACTGAATTGTCCTTATTTAAATTTTCTTATCTGCAACTGCGATTATTAAAAAACAAAAAATATCCCCTGGACTTTCTATTTAAAATATACAGCTATATGAAATTTGTTGTACTTGGTCAGATTAAAAAGTCATTAATATGACGCTCTTTTATAGAAATGGAACATAGAACAAAAACAAAACAAAATAAATATTTTAAGTAATTTCTCATCGGGTCACCTTGCCATGCTTTATAAAAATCTCATTTAAGCTTTCTAATGTATGATAAAAAATAAAATGTTTACTTACTTATGATTTAACTCCCTTCTGCCAATAAGAACGTACACAAGAAAGACAATAAACACAAAGAAATTACACTAAATATTGTCACATCCATTTTCCACACGGGCACGGCCATGAAAATGGCCAATTATTGGCTTAAACACACGAAAAAATGGACACGGAAGTGCAAAAAGCACCCTAACATAAACATAACCTCCTGACAGTCCTGGCTAGAATGATGTCACATGTCACTCACCGGGCAAGGGCGTCAAGTCTCTGTTGATGTCGTTAGTTATAAATATGAAGAATAATATTACTTGAAAAGAAAAGTTAGTTCTGGTAACTAAGAATGTAACTTAATCAAAATTAACAAAATGATAGGGACTACAAATTCATAATGTGTTATTACAACAAGCTTAATTGATAATAACAAGTTTGTAGGAACCTTGATGTAACATTTAAATAGGATATATACAGAGTAAAATTCAGCTAAACAAAATATTTTATTTCTGCCAACTAATATGAAAACAAGATATTTTCTTTGTTGTGATGGCATCATTTTTTGGTAAATATAACCAAGAAAAAAATTTTTTTTGTTTTCTTAACTAAAAATATTTATTTTTGGTGACGTAAACACGAGAACAAATAAAAGTACCAAATACCAAGTCATTTTTAAGAGTGTATTTTATAATTTTTTCACGTAATTCAATCAACGGTTTAGGCAGTTTTTAAATACCTACTTATAAGTTGTATATATATAAATAAAACAATTTAATCAATTGGATTAAGGGTATTTCACAGTGGCGATTCGGGTCCTAGAGCTTAAAAGGATGGCTACAGATATTTTGTAAAAATGTCATTTAATATTTTGCCAAAAATAAATATAAATTATTAACGGATTGATTTGGTGTCCAGAAACATGCGTTGGATAGCGTTAAAAGGTGCTAGTCGGTCGTAAAAGATGATAATATCCCTACTAACACATGTATTATGAAGATTTTTTACAGAAAAATGGGTTGGAAATGGTTTAAAGGTGGTAGTGGGTCAATAAAAGAAAAGTGGTCAAAAATAAAGAGTTGACACAAAAATAAAGTTTTCATAATCTTTCAAAAGAACTTTCTAGAGTGCAAAAATATAAACGTCGCACCGCGACGGCAGCCTTAAGCGGGAGTCCCATGCATCCGATTTCGGCATCCGATATCCGAAAATAATTTGGTTTTCGTACGAAAATGTTTTGCATCTCCCATGGATACGATTTTCGGATACGAATTTCTGTAAACATGACGTTAGCAGTCTGCCGTTTATGACATACCTTCCTTAAAACTTGTTAGTATATATTTTTTGCTTAAAACCAAATATTTTTTATAGTTCGGTTATATACCTTTTTTCATAATGAACTCAGAAGAAATTAAATTAAGTTGTTACAAGTAGCATACGAGGGTGCTAAAGAATTTCTATAGTAGGTACTATTGTGCCGATAAAAAACTGGGACAAGAGATTTACAAAAACAATGTAAGAAAGTAAGAAATACATATCCCCTAGACTATAAAAGGTGTCTAGAGCTAAAAAGGAAAAACATTCAAAATTTAAAAAGTAACCTAGGTTACATAATGGAATGTTTTGTATTTTTCGATACGGGGTGGTTAAATTTGAGAGACATCATATAATATGGATAAAGTAAATTTATTAGATTTTTTTAAAGTCAAATATTTTATAAATTATTATATTTACCATTACCACAAAATAATAAATAAAGCTAATACAGGTAATAAAATACATTTAATAAAAAGAAAAAAATTGCGAACACAAAGTTTGTCAAAACAACACAAAATTAATATTTGGTCATAGAACCATTTCTGTTTATTACTTTTTGGAGCCTTTGTGGCATACTTAAAACTAAGTTTCTACATAATTCGACAGTTATTTCATCCCAAGCTTGATTTATCCTATGACGTAATTCATCCCTGTTTCTAGGTTGAAAATCATGTTTATACATAGATTTGACCATGGCACCCCAAATGTTTTCTATCGGGTTCAAATCGGGACTCTTCGAAGCCCAGGGAAGAACTGCTATGTTATTTTCTTGGAGAAAATTTTGTACAATGCGCGCTGTGTGTATTGGAGCATTATCATGCTGAAATGTGTAATTTTGACCGTATACAGCGTTTACCGATGGTATCATCACTTCGTTTAGTATATTAACGTATACTGCTGCAGTTAGTCTTCCTTCGACGATTTGGCAAAGTCCTGGTCCTCTAGCGCTAATCCAGCCCCAAACATTTATGGAGAAACGCCTACTTTGGTTGGTTTTGTGGGTGTATCTCTCATCATACCGCATGCCGGAAGGCCTATACACCCGAATTCTCCCATTATTGCAGGACTGAAAAGTTTTCTCGTCAGAAAATATAACTGTTTCCCATAAATTTATTTGATTAATATATTCATGTGCAAATTCTAACCTGCCCTGTTTATTTATTTCCGTTAAAAAATTTTTATTGGCAGCACAACGGCTTCGTATATCGGAATTTCGAACCCTGTCTCTAGCGGTATTTGCAGAACCTGGAAAATTCGTCTCTTCTTTTGCCTTGATTGCAGTTTCGAAGGGATGATCCCTTAGATAATTAACCAGTCTTCTATCATGATCATCAGTAGAAATTTTAGGGGGACCAGAACCTGCATTCCTAATAATAGTCCCATGTCTTGCTATTTTTTGTTTTGCCAATAGCACGGTATTCTTGCTTACTCCCAGTTCATCTGCAATATCCCTAATAGCAACACTATCTCGCAACCGACTATAAATAATTGCCTTTTGCTGAGGGGTTAATTGTGGCATATTTACAAATAATATATGATTGTATGTTTGACGAGTCAATCATAAAGTGACAATCTTTATTGACATGCAAATTTTCATGACATTTTACTGGTACCAGGCTTGATGTAAAATTATTCTTAATAGTCTAGGAGAAAATAGAAAAATTTCCTGTCCCAGTTTTTTATCGGCGCGATGGTACCTAGTAGTGTATGCTTAAGATATTAATAAATATTTATAAAAAGCAAAATTAGACTAGCTTCACATGTCCATAGTTGTTCTTAGAAGGCAAAAATAAGATTAAACTAGTCTACTAAAAAATTTATTCATTAATAATTTAAGATTAAATCACAAATCTGAATGTAGGCGATTTTATTTTAAGATAAGAGTTCCCAATATTGAAAGCTAGACAATTATTTTAAATTTAAAACAACATATTCAACCAGTAGGTATTATAAAATTTATATTAAACTTACTAATGTTTTATAAATATGAATTTTATTAGGAACCCGCCATAAGAATTTTAAACAAATCAGGGTCAATATTGTAATAATGTAGATTTCCAAAATTAGGTTGGTAAATACCTATTTTTAAATCACAAATTTATGTTTTTGTTAATTTTTTGGTTTTATAATGTTTCTCATCCAAAATCTTCGCGGTCTTTGTTTTTTTCTAGCGGGTTTATGTTTCTTTCGTAAAATTAACAAAAGCGATAAAAGTAGTACGTTATTGGCAGCACAAATGTATTCTCTACACTGATTATTCATTGTTATATTAAATATCTAAAAAGCACCGAACCAAATAAAAGTCAAATTGTCAAATATCTAGTAAAGTCAGTTTAAACAATTTCCGACATCGTAAATTTTTAAAATTATTCGGACGAAATTTGACGCCAAGATTTTCGACCAATGACAGCGCCGACGTATCATCGTATCGTCGGAAATCGGATGCATGGGACTCCAGCTTTAGTCAGTAACAAGGTGAGAGGAATCAACAGTCGACAAAGTCGGTAACCTGAAAATATCGCAGTTTTAAAGTTACCAGCCGTATTCAATAAAACCACCATAAATTTACAAGACTGGGATTAAAATGACAAATGTCACAATAATACCCGGTTGTACAATTACGACTTAGTTCAACGTTGAACCAAGCTCAAACTTAATTTTGACAACTATAGTCTATTTCAGAAATGTGTTTTTTTTTTATGATAAAACACCTGCACTGTAGGAAAAATCCTTTAAGGCGCTCTGGGAGCGGTGCGAGTGCGAAAAAAGCGATTAACGTTGGTCTTGAAACGTTGAAGATTGTATTCATTGGGAAACACGACCTCAGGAAGATCATTCCACAAAGATGACGTTCTCCAGATGAAAGAATTCTTGAACAATGAAATTCAAGGAGTACTAAGCTGAACCACATATGAATGAGCGGCAGTGGTTCGCTGTGTATTTCTGTTTTGCATTGCTCTAGGTGGAATCAAGTGGGCAATGTCAGTCGAACACCTGCCATGGAAATATTTGTAAAAGAGAGCCAAATCACCAACCTGTCTTCGATGTTCCAGGCTATCGAGGATCTTGGTCAGCTCGGGGTCGCCGATCAGACGAACGGCTCTCCTTTGAATGGAATCCAGTAGCCGAAGGGTGTGCTTGGGTGCAGAGCTCCAGACGTGAGAGCAATATTCTAATGATGGTCGAATCTGGGCTTTGTAGAGTGTCAAAAGTTGATGAGGTGTGTACAACCTTTTGGTGCGGAAAAGTACACCAAGTTTCTGTGCAGCTGCCTTGGCAATTGCGGCAACGTGATCATGCCAAGACATATTACCTCCCAGATCGACCCCTAGCAAATTAATAGACGGTGTCAGGGGAATTGCGTGTCCTGCCATGACTATATCCGGTTCTGCAATGTTAACCCTTTTGGAGAAGACTGCTGCCTGGGTTTTCTTAGCATTAAATTCGACTTGGTTACTGTCACCCCAAGCCAAAATTTCTTCCAGGTCATTGTTGAGGCGCAATACTTCATGCTGCCTGCGAAGATGTGCGTCGGCAGCGGATGTTTGGGGAGTCAAGGTAGAGTAATAAAAGCTCACTAGGTATGCAAAGAGACTATAGAGTGACCCAACGAATATTTAAGCCACTTTCATAATTTTGCACTGATTTCATTGCAAAATTCTTTATTTTCATCAAGTCAATTTATGGGTTTTGCCTATTGTTATCTATTCATGAACACTGGAAATGATGTGACAAACACGTGCATTATGTATATAGTATTGGGTACACTTATTTTTTTATTAACATTATAAAAAAATAGAAAATACAAAAAATACATTATACAGAAATTAAATTATAAAAAATCATAATATTATCTGTCATTTGAGGAACTGTCGTCTCCTCTTGATGTAATAATTAACGGGTCGACGGTCCGATCGATCAGGTGGTCAAGATCCCACATTTTCTCTTCTTCTTTAATGACATTTTTTTTTACGGTTCGCCGACTACGGAGGCCATCTTGAACCGGTCATTGACCACAAATGTGGTCTACCGACTCGGGAGTGTGAAACGGCACCTTCATGCTACGAGATATCCGATCTCAAACGGCCTATCCGGCTTGAATAGGATGGCTAGGTGTCGATTCATTTTACACTCTTCCCTGAGGCAATAGCACGCCGTGTTCCCAAGCGGTCACCCGCCCAAGTACTAACCGCGCTAGACACAGCTTAACTTCGGTGATCTGCGGGAACCGGTGCTTAATATGTCGACAGGCCCTTGCCGCCTTTAATGACATGATGGACTATTTTTCGCCAGTTCCGTGGTGTCCCTTCCTTAATGGCTTGATCAAACAGTAGCTTAACTTCTTTTATTACGAATGTCGTATTGTGTCTTGCTACAAATCCTTTCACTTGCGCCCATATAAGTTCTATATATATGATTTAGTTCGCAATGATATGGCACAGTTATATTATGTTTTTCAGCTATATCTTTCACGGCATATTTCATAAAACGATGTTTGTGTAAATTTGCTATAGCTAATAGTTTCTGCTATATCAAATTATCTTCTTTTTTTTCTTTGGTTAGTTATATAAATAATTTAATGCACAAAATGTACTTACTCCTATGGCCGACACCGAAATTGAGCCGAACTGGAAGGAATTTCTTATTTTATTACTCTACACCTTTCTGATATAGGCTATAAATTTCTAGTAAGTTTGTTCCAGTTGAAATTTCCACCCTGTATATAATTTCCCATGTAGCTGGTAGCCTCGGAGAAGAATAATTAAGAATAATCATTGGTCTTATGCCGTTAAGCTCGACATCCAAAATTAAAAATTAGTGCAAAGATCCCTTTTATTGATCTAAATAAACCTAACTTCAGTATGTCTGGGTACTAAATAAAATTGCCTGGTGTTAACCATAATAAAAGATCGTATCTTCAGTAGTAATCAAGTGTAAACACCTTCGAAGTCCGGAATTATCTACTGATGCTGGCCGGGGTCGATGAACTATTACTTCTAAGATCTAGAAACAGTTTTGCTGCTTGAAGAAGAGATAACTTACATACTCATACTTTTATTTGTTATTTTATTTTAATCTTAAAGCGGGGTTTCAGCGTGCATTCAGCTTTAAAAAGGTGGACCATTTACCATAATACTCTTACATTATAAAAAGCTTGATAAAATTCAGGTATTTTATGAGTATTTTATGTTGATCAGAAGTGGACTAACGCCTATCTGGTGGTGCATCGTTGTTTCAAACATAGGAAATCCCATGCAAGTATTTGATTGACCCAATATTTGCTCCCCTGTTGACTTTAGAGCGGGGTTGTAGGATACTTTTTAGGGGCCCTGTATGGTGAGTGCACATGCGGAGTTTGAACAATTTTGGACATCCCGATCTTAACATTTTTGAATAGCATTTCGGTTGGTTTTTTATTGGAATTCAATAGGTGATGCTGCGGACACTAGCGTTGATTGGAATTGACAACACCTGATTTGTCATTGTCAAATGTAATTTGAAAGTACTAGATATTTTACTAGTAATATTTTTTTACAGTTACACAATAAAAGAAAAAGTCACTATAATAAAGTGGTATTATGAGGGGAAAAGCTTAAGTTTTCCGTTTATTTTTCTCATAGACCTATTTATTTATTTATTTATTTATTTATTTATTTATCATTTATTGTTAAGAAGACTCTTACAAGCATTAACAATGTCTTAAGTATAAATCTATATAGTTAGTATAAAAATTGGTTATCAAATTTAAAAACATTCAGTAGCACAAAAGTATAGTAACAAAATCTATAAACAAACTTACACGAGACAAAAATTAAAATATTATTGGTGGACACCCCAATGTAGAAGTACAAATATTAACCACCAAGATATTCATTAATAGTATAGAATGAGTGTTCAAGAAGATAGCACCTAAGAGACTTTTTAAAAGTACGAAAAGAGGGTTCTGATTTAATATTATTTGGAAGTTTATTAAAAATATAACTTTTTCTTGTAGGTGGATAGTTTATAGTTAGTAATTAGAATGTCTTCATTTTGTCTTGTCTCATAGTTATGAACATTAGAAATAGGTGGAAAGTCTGATAAATGTTTCTTAACGTAGATAGCCGATTCCATGATCAAAATAGAAGGTAAAGTTAGTATTTTATTATTTTTAAAAGTTGGTCTACATGTTTCTAACGGTTTTAGGGAAAATACCTTTCTTATAATTCTCTTTTGCAAGACGAAAATTATGTTTAGGTCAGTGGCCTGACCCCAACATAAAACCATATACTTCAGGTGGCAGTAAACCAGGGCATAGTAAACATTTAAAAGCTATTTTCTTGACAGAATATTTTTTAAGTTAATGATGGCAAAGTATGCAGATTTTAATTTACTGGCTACATGTTCGATATGAGCGTGCCATGTCAGTTGGCTATCAACATGCAAACCCAGAAACTTAGCCTCTGTCGCTCTCGCAATCTCCACTCCATCCATCTCAAGAACAAAGTCCGAAATAATTCGTCGTTTATAAAAAACTATATACTGTGTTTTGTTTTCATTAACCATCAATCCATTCATAGAACACCAGTATTTAAATTTATTGAGGATTTGATTCGCGCGTTGTATAAGAATATCAAGCAACGTCCCAGATATCACTATGGAAGTGTCATCGGCGTAAAGAATCACTTCAGCATTCTCGCCTAACTCAAGGTAGTTGACCAGGTCATTGATAAATAACAGAAAAAGTAATGGTGAAAGAACGCTACCTTGAGGAACTCCGTAGTTTTGTGATTTATAATTAGAAAGAAGTGTACCTATTTTTACGCGAATTTTTCTGCCAGTTAAAAACGATTCCAGAAGTTTGTTTACGTTTCCTCTAAAGCCCATAGCGAACAGTTTTTTAATTAATAGTTTACTATCGATACAGTCGAATGCTCGGGTTAAGTCAAAAAGAAGGGCTATTGTATAATGACTTTGATCAATTGATTTGTAAATAAACTGAATAAAAGCTACAGCTGCTGTTGTAGTAGATTTATTATTTGTAAAGCCATGCTGATTTCTAGATAATAAATTGTTCCGATTTAAAAATGATTGAAAGCGCAAAGTAAGTATCTTTTCAAACAGTTTTGAGAAAGACATAAGACTTGTCACTGGTCGATAATTTTCAATAAGTTGCACATCACCTTTTTTATGAAATGGTATAATTTCGCCGCATGGAGGGGAAGATCTTCGTTGTTACAACATGCCTTTTTATTTTTTAATAATTTCATACCAAGTCGGCAATACAAAAAGTTATTATTAAGTAATAAACAACTGCAAATGCACAGCACAGAGTCATGAAAGAGCAGAAAAAAAACAATGTTATAGATCTGAGTATTTTACTCCACGTCGAAGAAAATAAAAATATCAGCGCTAGAACTCTCGGGCAAGCGGTAGAAAAACATCAGACCACAGTACTGCGAACTTTAAAAAAGCATACATATCATTCAAACCCATCAATAATTGGTAGAAGGGGATGAAGAGCATATATCACTTTTTTCTTTTGAAAGAATGAAGCGAGCTAACAACAACACATACAAAATATTTTTATTCTTAAGGCCTTTTTACATTGGGTGCAATTGCAAGAAAAAATTGCCTGGAAGCATGCGCCTTGTCGACGTTTTAAACAGCTGATGCAGGTTTTAAATGGGAAAACGTGCATCAGCTGATTAAAACGTCGTCGAAGCGCATGCTTCCAGGCCATTTTTCTTGCAATTGCACCCAATGTAAAAAGGCCTTTAGACGAATGCAGGTTTGCAGTCCAACATATTAAGATCTTCTTCAAAATGAAATTGGACCCGCACTGGAAGAAGTCGATGATGAAAGTCGTTAGATTTGGTTCCAAATATAAATCTCTAAATAATACCTTTAATGGGCAACGTTGTCGGTCTAAACTCAAGAAATAATTGGCCAGCTAGGTCTCCTGACCTCTCACCAAATGACTTCTTTCTTTGGGGCTTTTAAAAAATGTTCTTTATAAAAGTGTGAGGTTTCAAAATTTAGAGCAATGTGAAAGAATTACTCAGTACCAACTCGTTAATGTGTAAATAGATAATTTTACACTCGTTTAGGAAATTGTTTTTTTTTTTTTTTTATGATAAAACACCTGCACTGTAGGAAAAATCCTTCGTTCTGGGAGCGGTGCAAGTGCAAAAAAAGCAATTAACGTTGGTCTTGAAACGTTGAAGATTGTATTCATTGGGAAACACGACCTCAGGAAGATCATTCCACAAAGATGACGTTCTCCAGATGAAAGAATTCTTGAACAATGAAGTTCGAGGAGTACTAAGCTGAACAACATATGGACGAGCGGCAGTGGTTCGCCGTGTATTTCTGTTTTGCATTGCTCTAGGTGGAATCAAGTGGGCAATGTCAGTCGAACACCTGCCATGGAAATATCTGTAAAAGAGAGCCAAATCACCAACCTGTCTTCGATGCTCCAGGCTATCGAGGGTATTGGTCAGCTCGGGGTCGCCGATCAGACGAACGGCTCTTCTTTGAATGGAATGAATCCAGTAGCCGAAGGGTGTGCTTGGGTGCAGAGCTCCAGACATGAGAGCAATATTCTAATGATGGTCGAATCTGGGCTTTGTAGAGTGTCAAAAGTTGATGAATTGTGTGCAACCTTTTGATGCGGAAAAGTACACCAAGTTTCTGTGCAGCTGTCTTGGCAATTGCGGCAACGTGATCATGCCAAGACATATTACCTCCCAGATTGACCCCTAGCAAATTAATAGACGGTAGGGGAATTGCGTGTCCTGCCATGACTATATCCGGTTCTGCAATGTTAACCTTTTTGGAGAAGACTGCTGCCTGGGTTTTCTTAGCATTAAATTCGACTTGGTTACTGTCACCCCAAGCCAAAAATTTTTCCAGGTCATTGTTGAGGCGCAATACTTCATGCTGCCTGCGAAGATGTGCGTCGGCAGCGGATGTTTGGGGAGTCAAGGTAAATGATGAGACAAGTGTGCTGTCATCAGCAAAGCTATAAATTGGATTTTGGGTTTTCACTAAAAGGTCGTTAATATACAGTAAAAAGAGGGTAGGCGACAATATGGACCCTTGCGGAACACCGGCATTGAGTCTCAAATGGAGGTTTATTTGAACATTTAACAATATTTCAAACGATTGTACAGTTTTCTTATAATAAATTACGAGGGGCAAACCGCGGTTCGAAATCTTGTACACTAATTCCAATTATTTCTAAATATTGTAACTAATTCCACTAATTTCGGAGTAATTCCACTAATTCCATGACTAATTTCACTAATTCCATTACTAATTCCACTAATTCCCCGACTAATAAATTGTACAAATTTAGTAACTACCTTAGTAATATTTCTAAAAAATGCTTTTATGCCGATTTGAACAATGTCACAACATGGCTAGTTTTTTCCGAAATATCTATACGCAAACAAGGAAAAAAAACTTCTGCGAGGGAAATTTTCTTTTTATTTTTACGAGGATTTTTACCATCAGTATGTATTAAAAAAAAACCCTATTTTAAAGATTATATACATCATTAATTTTATATAGGTATAACAAAAAACAAAAACCTTATAAATTACATACAAAAAATATAGTAAACTAGTACTTAGCTACATCAATTATGTACACAGTACTATCGCTACATGCTTAAATAAATAAATTAGGCATCAGGTATTATCATTTAAAAGTAGGAACAACTACTCTACCCTACACTACTCAACCGATATTACTGAAAAAAAAAACCAAAGCAACGAAATTTATCGTTAAATATTTTTACACCAGAACCTGAACAGGATCGTATTTAGAGACCTGTAATACTTTTCGGCGACACGATTTTAAACAAGACACAATAATACAGATACACACTATGCAAAACTAAAATGATAAAATAACAAAGTTTTAAAATAATAGAACAATATATTGTGCAAAATAAAGCTACATTATAATCGGAAAACGTGTTTGTTCAAATGTGAAAGCTAAATGCAGTCCTGTACCAATCGAATTGAGCGTTTTGAGGTTAAGTTATTGTTTGCTGTCCCTGCCAGTTGAAAATAAATACACTATGGCTTATTACAAAAAAAAACGTGATTCTATATTTGAGTAAGCTCATAGCTTTTAACTATATTGAGATAATCCTGCTGTTTCAATTCAAATGGCCTACATCCAACGAAATTTAGGGGAACAAAAAATATAGATTTTTTATTTACAATATTCATGTCATTTTGACGTGGCCATACAAATTGACATTTCAATGCTGCTAATTTGGGTTTTTAAAAATTTAATTTATATTGTTCGGAACTAATTTGTTCTCATTAAATAACCAACAGAGGGGGGACATTTTGATTACAGCGGTCTTATCTTGTATTTTAATTTAAACATAGGGAGAACCAACGGATACTTCTTTAATATTTCCAGAGTTCAAATTATAATAATAATTGTCATCAGATACATAAAAATACCATTATATGGGCTTCCCTTTTGATATAATTTAATGATTTTTGTATTATTGCTTCTATATCAGTGTTAAATTTTTCTTTATCTGTTGATAGATTCCGTGTTGTATTAATACCACTTTTCTCTTCTCTAGGAAATGAAAATTCACCCTTAATGTCATTAATAATATTTAATAGAATACGGCTAGATTTCCCCAGATTTTTGTGTTTTGACCAAGTTTTTCCCCATCAGTCCCCAAATAATTTCAAACTTCCCCAGATCTGGCCAAAAATCCCCAGGGTTGGCATCACTGTAGTCTAGTCAAAACAAAGATTGCGTTGTTGCCACTTGTTGCAATGGTTGCCAGACTGTGCACTAATTCCACTAATTCCACGTCTAATTCTACTAATTCTACGTCTAATTCCACTAATTCCACGGCTAATTCCACTAATTCCACGTCTAATATCACTAACTCCACCAGTTCCACTACTAATTCTACCAATTCCAGAGTAATTCCACAACTAATACCACTAATTCCAGGCAAGTGTACACCACATTTCCAGCGCGGTTTGCCCCTCGTAAAATTATTAGTTTTTTTTATAAACAATTGTTTATTTTTAAACACACTTTTATTTTCTTCTCAATACTGCTTAGGTAGTTTTGAGTTATTATTTCCTCTACTGATGATATAATATGATATGGAGAAACGCGATCTTTATTTGTATTAAAATGAGGAAGTTTACTAATTCTAATTTCCGGCTTCGAAGGAAATGACATCATAGTTGCAATTTAAAATACCACTTTTAAATGTTATTGTTGACAGGTTGAATCAAAAGTTAACATTTATCTTGGCATCTTCGTGCGGTAAGTGTGCTTCTTTGTGTATGTTCCATGAATATTTTTTTCTAAGCTGGAAAAATTTAAAAAGTATGCCTGATTAACCTTGATTTTAAGTTTTAGGAGGTTGTAAAAAACTTTCTTTCTGTCTTTTAATTTAAAAGAAATTCCCAAAATAAAACAAGACCTAAAAAAGTTTTGTCTCTTTTTAAACGAGTAATTAATTAACGGAAACATATTTTAATAAATATAAGGAAATAAATAAGAGCATTTAATGAACAATAATTAATAATAAAATAAGCAATAATTAACTTTCACACCGGGATGTATTCCATAACAATAGAATACCATTTCTTTTATTATAAAAAATATCGTATTAAACAATTAATGGGTAAAAACCAAAAATTCCTGCATAATAAAGTGAATTAAAAAAATATATTTTTCTTCGACCGTGCGTTTTAACCCATTTTCCCGCACGCACTTTAATTTTAAAAGTGTCACTTTCCCGCACTAGTGCGGGAAAGTAAAATAATGCAAATTTTGACCTTATTAGATAGTTTTTTACTTCGGACGTTATAACTATTGTTACAACAGGTAAATTAATATTTACGAAATAGTCCATCAACAAATATCTACATCTTTGCTAGCTGTTTGTTGCATTTTTAATTTTTTGAAAATATAAAATAATGAAGATATTTTTATATAACCCTGTACATTCTTTAAAGTAATGTCACAAAACAACTATCAAACCACCGGGTTTTATATCTTGCCGTGATAACCCAGGCGTGTACCTAATTGTTACTAAATGGTCAAAGTTGTTCAAAGCGTCTTCGAAGTGACCGAATACAATCTCCTTCTAAATTAAACCGAATCCGAAGCAATAATATTAATGGATTCATCCGACGAAGAACTTCCCGAAGCCATTTTGAAGGCTGCAGATAAAGCTAATTCCGAGCTGTTACCTGCCAAATCCAGACTAAGATATGAAAAGCAATACGACCATTTTGTTACATGGTGTAAGGAGAAATATTATATATAAATAATATTAATATTTATAATAATTAGTAGTTTTTAGTTAAAGTTTTGTATATGTATGTTGAAATAAAATAATTTTTGAAAAATGGGTTGGTATACTTTTTTGTATATACGGTCGTAGAAAAAATAATGTTCCTAACTCATGCGTAAAGTGTCTTTCCCGCCCTTGACCGCTTGCCCGAACTCCGCTCCGCATCCTTCAGGTCAACTGCAGTCGCGTGCGGGAAATTACCACTTTCCGCACTTGTTAGGAAATAACTATTTCTACATTAGTCAAAATCTAGTGTTTTTAGAAAATGCTTATAAGTTATACAGGGTGTCCGGTAACTTATGGGCCGAAGAGTAACTGGAGATACTAGACATCAAACTAAACCGATTATGTCATATACGTTTTTTCGGATTGTTACTCGTTCTAGAGATACAGGGTGTGGAAAGTAAAAGTTTATTCTCGAAAATAAGCCATAATTTTAAAACGGTTTAATGAATCGAATTGAAAGTTGGCAATATTATGTTTTTATGAGCAAGAAATAAGAATTTGTAGAAATTTTTAAGTTTCAAACTAGAGGGCGCTAGTTGCATACACTGGGCTTCATAAATCTATGATTTTTTTTCTTACCTGTGATATTAGGTGTTTTTCAATTATAGTTTCTTAAAATGTGCATTTTTTGCATGTATACTTGATTGATCTTAATATCTTTAATGGTTTTCGAGATATTTCAGTTTAAACATCCCAAAGCATAAAAATAACATAGTAAATAATTAAATTAACAAAAAAAAAACAAAAGTGACAATCCGAAAAACTTATACGACATAATCGGCTTAGTTTGATGTCTAGTATCTCCAGTTACTCTACGGCCCATAAGTTACCGGACACCCTGTATACCTACTATAATTAAGAAAAATTTTTGTAGACATATCAAAGATATCTAAAAAATCATTGCCACCCCCTGCCTCCGCGCCCCCTACCGCAAACACGATACATTTTATGTCATCATTTTTATTATTTAGTATATTAAGAGACGATAAATACATTGAAAAGATCTACTGATAAATCGGGAGAATTGGCGCCGTTGCTCCCGCACCATTAGTGACTTTTGCAATGCTTAAACTCGACATGTTTTTCCGACGGCCCGCCGTGCGCCGGATGCACTTATACCAGGTTTGCCCCACTGTGCTCACCCTGTTTGGTTGTTACACTCAAATCGTGATCCCAGTTCCTTGCACTAGTTTGTGTAGGTCAACTGGGGAGAGGAGAAGGATGTCCTCTGGTTCCAGTTTTGGTTACACGGGTATTCGTATAACGTATAACACGACAACTGATAATACATCTGTCCTACCAGCACATATGATTTTCATTTTGCACCATTTGGCAAACATTTTTTTTCAATAATATACTTCACCACTGAAGTTGCTGTTCAGTGGTGAATAACTTCCTCAAAAGCTCTATGAGGGTGTCACTTACAATTTTGTAATATTTATTCTAACATAAGCTATACTTCTCCTGAATTTTAATTGAACAAGAACAGTTATAAACATCATCTTCCTACAAAAATTTAGATATATACATTTTCGTATAGAATACCCCATTTTTTTTTAACTTGTCGGACCAGGTAGATGCCGGCTGAGCTGTTTGATGTCGACAATCTTTATAAAAATGAATTTTCGATGGTCCCATCTTTACTTACCTTTAAATTTGCTGTCAAATTTCCCATTCGTTGTTGCGTAAATTAAAATTATATTAAATGAGACTTATTTTCACGGTCTAGAGGTGGGATATTATTTATCTTTTATTAACTGCCTTTCATCAGGTATATCAGATGTGGAAGGTAAAAGTTATTTCTCATTACATACATTTTATTTTATGCATTGTGGAACGTCAGTAATCGGTGTAATACATTTCTGTTTAATACTTAGCAGCGACAACAGTAGCGGCTCGTCAAGTGTACAAAGGGTCATTTTAAAACTTTAAGTAGGTATACTGTAAACAGGTAATTTTATAGAAAAAAAACATGGGCTATGTTTTTACTTATATTAATTAAATTAAACTTATTAAAGGATAATTATTTATAAACAAAATATGTTTTAAGCTTGCAATATTTGCATATCATTTGATAACACAATACATAAATTGGTCTCGTCGTTGAATCCAAAAATTTACTCACAAAAAATCGTACATACACTTACGAACATTTCGATGAACCTCCTTATTTTTATCCCTACAGGTTTGTCTAATATTTAAAATAGGTTGTGAACGACAATTCATTTTATAGTCTATTTCAGAAAGGTGTAGAGTAATAAAATGGGAAATTCCGTCCAGTTTGGCTCAATTTCGGTGTCGGCCATAGGCGTAGGTAAATTTTGTGCCTTAAATTATTTATAATAACTAACCAAAGAAAAAAATACAAGATAGGTAATTTGATAAAGAAGGAACTATTGGCTATAGCAAATTTACACAAACATCGTTTTATGAAATATGCCGAGGAAGATATAGCTGAAAAACATTGTGTAACTATACTGCGCAAACCGCCATATCGTTGCGAACTAAATCCTATAGAACTTATATGGACGCAAGTGAAAAGATTTGTAGCAAGACACAACACGACATTCAAAATGAAAGACGTTAAGCTCTTGTTTGATCAAGCCATTAAGGAAGTGACACCAGAGAACTGGCGAAAAGCAGTCCATCATGTCATTAAAAGAGAAGAGAAAATGTGGCATCTTGACCACCTGATCGAGTGGATCGTCGACCCGTTAATTATAACGTCAAGAGGAGATGACAATTCCTCAGAGCACGAAGAATATTATGATTTTTTATAAATTCATTTCTGTAGGTATAATGTATTTCTTGTATTTTGATTTTATATATTGTTTAATAAAAAATAAGTGTATATAATACACGCCTTTATCACGCCATTTTCAGTGTTTGTGAATGGATCACAATGGGCAAAACCCATAAATTGACCCAAATCCGGGTGGTACAACCTGCAGTTGATGAAAATAAAGAACTATGTAAATAAAAATAATGCCAAATTATGAAATTGGCTTAAATATACGTGGGCTTACTCTGTATAGTCCCTTTGCATACCTAATGAGCTTTCATTACTCTACAACTTTTCGAAATATACTATAAACGCCAACCACATATCAAAATCCAAATTTTCATTGTTATTAAAGTCTTTAATAGTTTGCATAACCGATATTTTACTGCAACTATTTGATTTATAAAAAATAATATAATATAAAAACACTAATTATCGCGCCCGGCCGGCACCCACAAACAAAATTATGTTTTTTTAAAACAACCCTATTATGTAGAATGTCATATGGTATTTAAAATCCAAAAATAGACCCGATATACCTTTTAAAAAATTGAAAGTGTACGTAATTTTCGGTTCAAACGGAAGTTCCATACAGTTGGGTCAAAGTTTTATGTAGCAAATCCTATAAATTTTATTTTATTAACTTTAAAAGCAAAAAGTTATAGGGGCTACCAACTTTCCTGGACAATGTAGACACCCGGTATATAATACCCAACTACCATTTTTACGTCGTGCCGACGTTATATTCTTTCAACCTAACGTTGGAAACTTACGTAGATCTAACTTTAAGAACACCCAAATTTGCCCCAATATAATGAACAAAATAAGTTTTGTAAGGACGTCAGTATATGACTTTTACACATTATAAGTAACGAATTTTATGTACCTATATCTGTTACTTATCCTGCACCTAAAATGTCGGGAAGTTTTAAAAATATCTTTATTTGACTTCTGCACGGGTAAACATACTAGACCACTAACAAGTATGACCAACTGATATTTTGTGGGTTATTTTATAAAATATAAATAAGTGCTGTTATATAGAGAGTTTACTTTTACTAGAATATACTTATAGAACGTTTTGGTCGCCTAAAATTGAAACGCAAAGCACTTCACTGTTAAAATTAGGCAATATAGAGCCTTAGAAACTAAGCGCCCCTTAATTGATCAAATTAAAGAAATAATAATAGTAATTCTTGGATATAGGAGAAAACTGGCATTAATTAAACTAGCATCTAAACACTTAGAATACGTAAAGTAGGTTATTATAGATCAAATGGGAGCAGTTTCCAATATTTGGTTGTGAAAAACGAAACCCAAAAATTGGCTCCCGTCAAATATGGCAGAGTCACGTCGTTATCTAAAAGGGTTTAAACCACGCTTTAAGGAAGAATTAGTCAAACACAAGTGACGTATAAACAAATTTAGTTAAAATAAGTATACTTAAATCGTGCATAGGTAATAAAAGTACAAAACTTTCGACTCACTATTACTTCAAGTCAAAAAATGTACTCTCAGTATACTCTTGGTAATATTTTTACGTCCGGCCGACCATAAATGTAGTCCGTTAGGGACCTTTGGAACTGAGTCATAGTGAGACGTCTGTGTGACTGTGTACTTTTAGCATCACATATACTACCTCGGCATCTAAGGCCAGATTACTACGTTTAAACGACGTAAGAGTCAATGACTATTCGCGACCTCAATCCGAAAGAGTTTCAGTTACATCTACATAACGTAATTTAGCCGGTAACTACTAACTAGATATCTTAAGTAACAGTATTACCCAAAAATGCACCAATCCTGACGTCGGATTTAATACATATTTAGTCATAAGTCTTGAAAATTCTAGTTGGGAATAATACTAACAATAAGAAGGCAATCATTTAAAATTTAGTGTTTTTAACTAAATTATTGTTACTCTACATGAACCACATTTTTGTAAGAAATGTTCTTTCTTCGTGTTGTTAATCGTTTTTTTTTTCACTTCCGTATATTCTACCCAAACATGAAATCTACATATTATTTAACTTCCTTAAATCTAAAATTGCTTTCATTAACCCACAATTCATTAAATTTAATTAGTGAGGCATTGTATAAAGGTGGTTTATAGGGGAGACTAGAGATAACTGAGCCCAAAAGTAAATTGCTGTAATGTGTTATCACTTTAAATTTAATTACTATATGTAAAGTAAGCCCATTTTGTGTCCCCTTAAAATAAAATACTTTTAAATGTCGCTTTGCTATAATAAACCAAAAACTTCGTCATCATGAGATATAGTGACAAGTAAATACATTACCGTGCCTTAAAAATTCAAAACAGGTTCGAAATGTATAACAACTAGAAGTCTATCGGTTTATGCGCAGGAGCAATTCGAACGTTCAAGTATTTTATATGTATTATTATTATTATTCATACTAATGTATTTTTTTTTATTTAGCCTAAAAGTCAACTGGGTAAACCCTTTTATTTAATTTACTACAGCCGTTATTGATGCTGACTAAAATTATAAAATTTTACAAAGTTGGAATACCACTTGTTAGGATTCGAATCGATATTATGTTCTCATCGATGTAAGATCAATTCTGTCTGATTTTAGAGAGATCCTTACCCAATTTGGTACACGGTCAATACAAAAATTGTAAAATATTCATTTTGTATACAAACAAATTTCTTCTGTCTAAAGACATATTTCTTCTTTCTCTAATTGTATATATATAATTTTGACATTCAAACACAAATTTCTCCAATAATTTTAATGGCACTCCCCCTTTTAAATCTAATTTTTAAAATTATCTTACTTTTCTAAATATTTTTTTTATGTATATTAGTTTTTAAGATATAAGCAACAATAAGTTTAGTTATATTACCCAACAAGCAACAATAATTATTGATGTTAATTTATTCATAGTTTCATCTCAGGTAAATATTATTCATTGTGTTGGAATGTCAAATTTTTCAGAACTTCCGGTTAAACCGGAAGTGAAATAGTTGTGACTCATTCACACGAAATACCTAAAAATAACTAAGAAAGTAATATTACATTTTTTACTTATTCTTTTGTTTTTTTGTGAAAACAATAAAATGTATGGCTAAATTGACAAGTTTCAACGCCATTTTTTTCGGGAACTGTCTCAGACAAGTTTAGGATGTGATGAATGTTACATGCTTAGAATTCTTCGTGAAATGCATATTTTGGAAAATATAGGATGTTCTATTTAAAATAACAAAGTTGTTTCTGTTTAAAGGTTGGAGACAATGACGTTTCTTGAACGGCAGTAGAGTTTTGGACTTGCATTGTCTTTATTTGTTTAGAATCACTACGTTTCAACTGGTAAGTATCTCCAGTCGTCTTCAGGTGAATACTGAATAAGTACGGTAACTACAGCTCTATTTATACTAGGCAGGTGCTGTGACGCATGACTAGTGGGCGGAGTCATGCGTGTTGCTAGGTGATGACGCATAACTGGATGAGTCATGCTTGATGAGTCATGCTCGATGACGTCATGCTCGATGAATCATGCGTTTAACTCTTGGGTGGTCTTAAGTAAATGTAATCTTAGAATAAGACCACCCAAGAGTTAAACGCATGATTCATCGAGCATGACGTCATCGAGCATGACTCATCAAGCATGACTCATCCAGTTATGCGTCATCACCTAGCAACACGCATGACTCCGCCCACTAGTCATGCGTCACAGCACCTGCCTAGTATAAATAGAGCTGTAGTTACCGTACTTATTCAGTATTCACCTGAAGACGACTGGAGATACTTACCAGTTGAAACGTAGTGATTCTAAACAAATAAAGACAATGCAAGTCCAAAACTCTACTGCCGTTCAACAAAGTTGTTGTTCGTAATTTCGGTTCAACCGGAAGTGACAGTTAACCATGTAACGCACAGTGTAACCATGTAACCTACCTTTCATAATAATGTTTTATTTTATAAGAACATGACAAGGTGGGTAGTAATTTCGTTGTCACCCGTATATTGACATATTTCAGACTTTTACAAGCTGCAGCACATTATTGGTTCAAAAATACAAAATATTGCTTAAAAATTATTTTAATCAAATAAAAATAGAGTTTTCCTACGACAACCTATAAAAATGAGAAAAAAACACGGTTAATTTGGCTAAAAAGCGCCGTATATCACACTCGTGTTGAAAAAAAATATTTCCAAACTATTGTTAAAATATCAAGGCACACTATTTAATTTAAACAATGTGCCAATTTGACAGACAAACCCTATTTATTAAAAAAAACTAATTTTAGAAATCAGTAATTGTAAGGTGTTTAACTTATTTATCATGTATTTGTCGAGTGATTCATAATAAAATTAGAGTGTTAAAATACTTCATCTGAAATTATAAAAAATGTTAATAATAATAATATACTGGAAAATCTATTACCAGAAAAAACAAATCGCGCTAAAGAGAGTGTCAGGTATTAAACAACAGATCTTTATCGGTAGCGATAGCGTAGAGAATGGAGCTCTAGCCTACAGATCGCAAGGTCACAGGTTCAAATCCCAGTATTTGCCTTTATTTTAGAAAACCATTTATAAAATTATTTTGAATTGAAATCTTCCTTGTTGGGTGGATTTTTTAAAATTATGTTTAATGCGTCCTTCCTTGATTAAATTTAAAATTGTTCATTCTAGTTAATCTAGAAGTCAATCCAGGATTGGTTATTCCTATGATATATAAAATATGAAGAATGAAAAAGTTAAACTACAAATAAAGAAAAAGCCTATTGACAAACTATGAAACCAGATATTAAGTGGAATATAATTCTATGTAGGTATGCTAATTTCAACACTAATGTTGATATATTTTTTTTAACACTATTGTTGAAATATTTTTGTCACAAATCAAAGGCTTTTTTAAATAATTTTTTGTGGTCCTAGAAAAAATAGTGTACGTTACTCGTGTGAAAGTGATTATTGTAAAACTCGGAGAATTTCCGCACTCGGCTGACGCCTCGTGCTAAATATCTCCTCGTTTGAAAAGTATTACTTTTATCACTTGTTCTATACTATTATTTAAACAATACTTTATATATTTAAATCAATCATAATAATTATTTGAATCAGAAATTACTGTTACAATTTTTAAAATAAATAAATGTGAATTTGTGACAAATAATTTATTATGTTATTTAAGAACCCTTATTGGTAGATCCAAATAGTTATTTATTTCATTTAAAAAGGGCATTTTTCAGTAACGAATTCACCGATTTATTGCCAAATAAAAAATGTCCTTTCATTTCGTCAGATCCATCACCAGACGCGTTTCACCATATCGCTCCATTGATGGAAGAACGTCGTAATCCAAAAAGTAACAATTTTCAGTACGGAGGTTTAAAGATTCCCCGTTAATTTACTTCATAATAACTATTAGCTGTTGTAGTTAAATAAAATACATATTCATTTTTTTTACCCAATACAGTGTTGTCATTACTTGGTATTAAAAGGTTTAATCATAAGTTGATAAATTAATGAAAGTTAGTCATTTATGTCTTTTTTCTATAAAAGAATTTAGACAGTTTATTACTTGATATAGTTATTTTCCTAACAAGTGCGCAAAGTGATACTTTTCCGCACGCAAGTACAGTTGGACGAACGACGCGAAGCGGAGTTCGGATAAGTTCTTGCGTGCGGAAAAGCACTTTGCGCACTTGTTAGGAACAACATTTTTCCTACGAGCTTCATATCAGATAACAACAAAAATAAAAATATGATAATTTATTTAACAGTGTTTAAGCCTTTTTATGATTTGATAAAAATAAAAGTGTCGGTGTTTGTAGATTCTTGTGGACATAGAAACTGAGGAAAAATCTGACATCATGTGTCAAAATCGACATGTACATTTATTGTTGCTTGGCAATATTATAATCATTTATCACTATACGAGGTACTTAAAAAATACAGTTTTTTTTGTTTTAAGCTGAAATACAAATATCGGGAATTACGATTAAAAGATAAAAGAGAATACTCTTGCAACGGCTTCTCACATTGCCATAAAATAGTTTACAGCTACTAAAATAAATATAAATATTCCCTATCAAGGAGATTTTTGAATAGTTTTACTTTTCCGCACCCAGTGCGGATAAAAGTCTTATCCGCACTAGTGCGGAAAAGTGTAACTTTGCGCACAAAAATGCGTGCGCAAAGCACTACTTTGCCCACGCTCGTAGGAAAATATATTTTGTGGTCTCATGTCAAAGTGTGACATTCTGCTATATAAAATTTTGTTAAAATTTAAATAAAGTGACAATAAAATTCTGTTGGGATAAAAAAAGTAACGATAGTTCTTTCATGATTTACTAGTTAAAAAATACTGTTTTAACAAAAAAATTCGAATAACTATTAATATTTAAATATCGTTGTAAAAATCTGCATACAAAAAGGGGATTATGACGTTCTTTCACAAAATTACTGCCACACTTTACTGGTACCTATAGACACTGTTTATGTTAAGACTTTCTTGCACAAATGTAAGACGAAACGACATGCACGCTGTCGAATCAATTTAAGAACTGACTTTCTTCTTCAGCATGGGATGAGTAGAGGTATTACTAGTGAATAAAACGACACTACCGCCACCTAGCGTTAACACACAGAAACTTCATTTACAACGATCTTCCACATAAAAATATGAAAGGTTTAGATTATTTTTGTGCTATTATCTAAATAATGGGATTTTTTGAGATACGACGTTCTTCCATAAATGGAGCGATATGATATCATTGCTCATCAGTATAGTGCCGATGTGGCTTCAACTAAAGAAAGGAAGGATTCCAAACTGTTTTAACAATTTTTGGTAAAATCCGCCAGCCAGATGTTGCATGCAGCGTCATCTAGTGCAGTGACTTATTAAAGTCGTTTAATTTTATTTAAAAAAAGAAAATTTTATTTTTTATTTCGTTTTCTTTCCAGGTATGTAAAACACGAAAAAAAAATTAATATGAAATCACAAAATTTCACGATTTTGTATGGTTTTTGTATGTAATTTTCTACCTTTAAACATAAAATAGGTGATCTTCCCTGCTCTCCCCTATTTGAGCAGGTGTTCTAGGTGTAGGTACCCATATTACTTCACGATCATGAAAAATGTGGCACATTTACTATGTAGTGTGAGAACCTCCATCTATTGTCTCATAGTAATGTAGCCTTAATAAATTTTCTTGTAAATTTTATTTCAAAGCACGATGTTCTTCCTGGTTAAGGTAGTTCACAAGAAAAATTTAATAATTTTGTTATACAATAGCTTTACGTATATACCACAGAAACAACGGTGAAAATGATTGAATTAAAAAAATATGTTTAGACGCTGTTGTAAAATTTTTAGTTTATAGAGAATTTTGTAAATCCTCCAGTCCAAATTATATTTTGCTCCCACATTTAAATTTAAAATAATAAAATATCATAGTTGATAAAAATTTGATTTAGGATCATTAAGTTCGAACAAAATTTTATTTAGTTCTTCTTAGAACTTCTATACTCTTTTTCAGAAAGGTGTAGAGTAATAAAAGTTCATTCGGTTTGCAAAGAGGCCACAAAGTGACTCAACGAGTATTTAAGCCACTTTCATAAGCTGCCATTGATTTCATTGCAAAATTCTTTATTTTCATCAAGTGCAGACTACCACCCGGGTTTGGGTCAATTTATGGGTTTTGCCTTTTGTTATCCATTTACAAACACTGAAAATGGTGTGACAAAGGCATGCATTATGTACATAGAATTAGGTATACTTATTTCTTTATTAAAATTAATTAATAATTAAAATTACCACTAAAAAAGCCACTGGGCTTAAAACAAAGGAACTGTGGCGTAAAGTGTATAGCGTTTCAATGGAATTCTTTTTATATTTCTTGTTTTTATAAAAGGTATTTCTTTCCTGATTCCAAAAATATATAATTTGTCTAATTGCTTCAAACCATTTTTTCGATTTGAGCTATAAAAATTTTTACAGGTTGTGTTCATTATCCTTACGGGCATTATGCCCGAATGACTATGAAATAGACTATATTGATGATACTGTATTGTATTGTATTACAAAAATATACCTGTATATTTTTCGCCTGCGACGCTTTATTTTTTCTACTCTACTGTTTTGTTCCAATAAAACTAAAAAAAAAATATTTTGTTTCTACGGAATCATTTCCTACATACGTCATAAATAAACGGTAAACTACCACAAGTTGTTTCTTACCAAAGCACCAATAAACTGAATTGTTTATTTTTGAATAATAAAAACTGTGTATTTCTAAATCTTAATAATTAATAAAAATTCTTTTAAAGAGCTGCGCGGGGTCAATGAAATAACATCTTTCGCGGTGGCACACCACGGACGTAGTCACTAGCGCGCCTATACAAATTTCTTTTTGCCACAGAGTTATTCTTAAGCCGTATTCTCCAGGGTTGTAAATTTTCGTTACTACTAAGGACTTCGTTACTTGGGGTATTAGGACTCGTTACTCAGGACCCGTTAATTTATGTAAATCGTTACTTTTAAAAATAAAAATGTTGTTATTGTTATAGCTTTGATCGATTGTCAAATACTTGTGTTTTGTAATATAAATATATTAAATTTAGAATTTTAAATTCGAGAAGAAGGACACTTGTTTGAACAACTAATATAAAGAAGTTTTTTTACTTTTTGTTTTTGTTGCTGTTTTTTTTCCTTCTTATTTTTTCCTACATAATATACTGCTCATATCCGGCTGTATGCAAATAACACCCGAATAAATGCCATGGCCTTATTTATTTAAAAGTAATTATCAAATTCCTGATGATGTAAAGATAACATCAAAACGTCTAAAAATAATAAAGTGCGATACATGGTTGAAATTAGGATATTATGAAGTTTAAAAAATAAAATAAAAAATGCAGATCCGTATTTAAAATATTAAAATTGATAACAGTTCCACAAAAACGAAACGTTTTACCGGAATTCTAAAAAGACAATAGTATAAAGCTAAAAGCGATGCTTTACCAATGTTGTATTTGTTTTTCTGTAGCGGTTAAAATAAGTCAGATAAATTTAAAAAACAAAAACTCAAATTTTTTCTTTTTTTTTTGAATATTTTGAAAAGTAGAAAAGAAAGCTTAACTTATTTTTTACAATATTACTAGGAACAAAATTCTGCAACTTTCCCCCATTTGACTGATGCTGTATCTCTTATAGTCTCCGAGATACCCATGATGAGCAACGAATTTGTGACACCCTGTACATATTATTTATTATTTTATTACCAATTATAGTATAGCAATATATATTGGAGATAAAACATTTTATTGAAATGAAGCTACACTACACATTCAATCAATGACACTTGAATTAAATGTTAAATGACAAGTAGTGTTAGCTTATTCTTAGTTAAGGAAAAGGTTATTTTCCGTCTAGTATTCCGGAATAATTAATATAATTTACATTATAAGTGGCTATCAATTGTCAACCAAGTATTATAAACATAACTAAAACTCATCCTTCTAGTTAATGAACAGATGTTTTCTTTCCAA
Organism: Polydrusus cervinus; assembly: GCA_935413205.1. Classification (NCBI taxonomy): domain Eukaryota; kingdom Metazoa; phylum Arthropoda; class Insecta; order Coleoptera; family Curculionidae; genus Polydrusus; species Polydrusus cervinus. The sequence continues at coordinate 5,510,937 of OW284518.1, forward strand.
ACGCACCTGGCTTCTATTGAAGTAAAAGTTACGTCTGCGCGCAAATTACCCAGTCCGCATGGTCGTATGGAGGTCGGGTTAGTTTTTATTCCCATCAGACATCTGATCGTTGTAATAAATCGAGGACACAGACTATAACCCAAATATACAGGTTGTTTTTATTTATTGTCAACGCAATGGTAAAGTGTAACAAAGTAATTTAAAATGAGTTTCTAAAGCTGATATACCGTATGTCTCATTATATATTACCACACCTCATCGTTATAAAAATGTTTAACTTTATTAAAATTAAGAGTAGAAAATAGTATATTATTGACCAAGGTTTAGACACATACTATTACTGACCGAGCGTCGCGCTGCGCTCCTCGGAATTTAAGACGTGAGGGTAATAATAGTTGTCTAAACCGTGGTAAATATATTATTTTTTCTGTGACGGGAAAAAAGTTTGACATTTTATCTCTGTTGACAGGTAATAAAATGTCACTTTTTGTGAAATTACTTTTTTCCCTGGGAAAAAAGTAATGTAATTACTTTTTCCCCGGGAAAAAAGTGATTATTTTTTTCCCGGATATAATATACACACATAAGTAAAGGTAGATATTTAATTTTAGAATATTTTATTATACAATAAGTTACATTTTCTTTAAATCAAAAAGTACAATTATTAAATGTGCATTGCATGCTTGCCATGTTCATTTTACTATTCGGTACAGTCGAATTTTCTCGTGTTGAAAGTATATTTTCTGCCATGGACACAACTGATGTTGATGTCCTTGTCGCAAATCGGGTGTTCTTTCAGCACTGCCACAGGTTCTAAACACTTTATTAGCTATTTCTGTCCTGTGTGCTACCGATTCATCAACATACCCTTCAGCGACCGTTGATGACTTCCAACCGCCATGTTTCTTGAGTGTCAACAAGTCTCCCCCAGATTCAACCAAAAGTGTAGCAAACGATCTTCGAAATAAATGACCCGTGTATAAGGTAACATTTTCAAGTTGAGGAAAATTAGCTACTGTTTGGGGTACCTTATAAAACTGATTTTTACCCACAACTTGATTGATACATTTTTCATTGTGATATGCATAAAATAGGCGGCGATCCTTTGCTGCTGTTGGACGAAGGGCTGTGTACATTCGGTAAAATTTAATATATTTTTCAGTAACTACAAATCTCCTATTGACATCATTCTTTGTTTGCTTAATTTTCACAATTAATAACGTTCCCGAATCTTCAATATTATCTAATGTTACCTGGCTGATTTCGCAAATTCGATAAGTTCCTGCAATCGCAAGTAAAACAACAACCTTGGCCATTAAATAAACTTCATCGGGAGCATTATTTAAAAAAACACTAATATTTGTACTCGTAAAAATCGCAGCTTTCTTGGGCGTGTAACCTTTCCCATTTTGTTTTAGAAATGTAATTAGTTTGAAATATTTTGAAATGTCTACATTATTATTGGATTGTAACATACTTTTAATCATTGAATAATTCGACCACACTGTTGATGGCTTTTGCTGTTGTGTCAGTTCCAAAAAATAGGCCAATAACACCGTCTCCGATAAAGAATTGCATGCCTTTTTCATCTTCCATTCCATAAATCTTGAGTCAGAGAAAACTTAGATTCAGCCATTTTCAACTTTAAATTATTTAAAATAACTATTAAATAACCACTAAAGTTCTTACTTTTTATATTAAATCACGGAAATAAATTGACAGATATTTGATTATTTTAAAGGTTTCCTTAGAAACGCAGGTCCAATTGTCGCTATAATTAAAACAGCCTACTTACTAGTTTAAAAAGTCAAATTTCACATCGATACATTTCTGACTTTAATATATTGTAATAATATCGTCGTTTTTCCCGTCACAGAAAAAAATAGTGTATTATACACGGGAAAAATATTAGATTTTAGCTCTCGCTTTTTTGTCTCCCTCCGCTTCGCGTCGGGAGACAACACAACCTCGAGCTAAAATCTAATGCTTTTTTCCCTTGTATAATAAATAACTATTTTTCCACAACTAACACATTTTTGCAGCATTTTTTTTCTTGTCAGATGGCATTCTTAGTTGCCAGTATTTGTAGATTCATAAAAAAATACAAGTCTTTTTGATAAAATGAGCGAAGACACTATTACTGATACGTGCACTCCTCCAAAAATGAGGGTGGAAGCACAATAAATTAATGATGAGTTGCTACCACAAGAATCTAAGGTTTTGTCTTTAAAAATCTACTCAGTATTTAAGGACTGGTGCAAAACAAAGAAAGCTTTGAATACCTGGTTGTCTAAACATGACGTCATGATATATTTGTAAAATAAAAATAGGTCAAGTTGCCTGTTTTATATTGTTATTGCCAGAAGCCTCTATTATTGACCGTTGTCAATAACGACGGTCAATAATAGAGGCTTCTGGCAAAGGGTAAAGAAAAACGATTTCTAAAGTTAATAATCGGTCAATAATGAGTGATTTTAAAGTTAGTAGTGGAAAAAAATATTTATGTAATAGTGTCCATAAAGTACTCCATGTAAAACCGCCTTGTGTTTAAAAATCACTTATTTACTTTCAATAATTAATGCGACTTTGAATATGACCCAAAATTGTCATTGTAACGGTTCAATTGTGGCTCAGTTAATTGTATATAAAATTACATTGGTAAAACAGGGTGTCCATGAAATGACTGTACAACGCTTCAACAAAAATTCCTTAAACAAAAATAAGGCGATCTAGGCAAACTTACATATATGCAATGTTGCTTCGTTTTGCCGCTACAGGGCGCTAAAGTTTTCAAATTAATATTGTTTTTTCTGAATAATTTCTAAACGCCTTTATCGATTTCCACTAATTTTCGAACTAAGAATGACCACTATTAATAGCGTGTTTTGACGTATGCGCCATCTTTTTTTAATATCTGCAAATTTAAAAATGGCAAGTGATTGCTAATTTAAAGTTCTTCTTTTTGTTACCCCCGTAGAAATGACTTAAATTATTTCTCTGACACTAGCTGACTTCTTGTTGAAACTTTTTTGTCTCTTGTAAACTTTTAGCCAGACATGCAGTTTCTCTGCAACAAAATTCATTCATTCATCATTGCTGTTTATTCAGAACGAGAAACATGAAAAATATTTAATTCTAAATAACTGCAAACTAGTTTGATTTTCATAACAATTGTTCGAAACTTTTTCATGTTTTGCATCGTAAATATTTTCTTTACAGAGAAACTGCATGTCTGGCTAAAATTTTACAAGAGACAAAAAAGTTTCAACATGAAGTCAGCTAGTGTCAGAGAAATAATTAAAGTCATTTATACGGGGGGTAACAAAAAGAGGTACTTTTAATTACCAATCACATGCCATTTTTAAATTTGCAAGTATTAAAAAAAGATGGCGCATTCGTCTAAACACGCTATTAATAGTGGTTATTCTTAGTTTAAAAAATTAGTGGAAATCGATAAAGGCATGTAGAAATTATTCCGAAAAAACAATATTAATTTGAAAACTTTAGCGCCCTGTAGCGGCAAAACGAAGCAACATTTGTAAACTACTAAAATTAATAAAACGCCGAAAAGTCTATTAAACCATATATTCGTAAATAATTAGAATAAAATCAAATAGAATGCGTAAAGAAATCGGGAACAAAACAAGGGCTATATTATAGAGCGCGTCGTCAAGCCAGACTGCCTTCCCCCTTTTCTTCATCCTATTTCTAATAGTTATGTTTATTTTACAAACCCATAAATCTAATATTAATGGGTTCCTAAATGAGTGCAGTGGTATATTAATTTTGGTGTGAATATAGGCCCATTGATTATAGTCGGCCAACCTGATGGTACTTCACGACCTCGTGAAGGGTGGCTTCGTAACTGAAACAAAAACACAACATTATTAGTTAATTGTAAGAAGAGTAAAATTGAAGGACACGTTACTTGTCCTCGTCGTTACTACTCTCGCCTTGCGAAACTACCGTAACAAATCTTTTCATTTTATCAGAAGGACAGATGCCCGTATAAGCAGTCCTACTACGTCTGGACCCTGGAAGTTCGTTAACCACGTACCGGTCGTTATCCAGTACTTTCGTCACTATAAAGGGTCCCTTATATCGAGGTTCAAGCTTGCGACTCTGACCGTCATTAGAGCCCTTATTAGCTTGAACCAGCACGTGTTGGCCAACCGTAAAATTCGTCAATGGGGCATGCCTTTTATCGTAATAATTCTTTTGATTACGCTGTTGTTTTTCTATTTCTTGAGAAACGTTATTTCTCAAGACCTCTAGGTCTTGCCGTTGATCGCATGTGACCTCTGATGTTAAATAAGCGTCATGTACCATACGTGGACAGTACCCAAAGAAAACCTCGTGGGGCGATTTACCAGTGCTGAAATTTATCGTCGAATTCATTCCCCACTTGACAGAAGATATTGACTCATCCCACCGTGATTCATCTTCAGTGGAAGCCATGAGAGATGATAAAATGGTTCGGTTCATCCTTTCCACTTGCCCATTGGCTCGTGGCGTAGCGGTGGCACATAGCACTCTTTTAATTCCCAAATCTTTGCAAAACTCCGTAAATGCTTTGCTGGTATATGCTGTGCCTCGATCACAAATAAGCCTTCGGGGAACACCGAACATTTCTATTATCTGTTCTAGAGACCGAATAACGAACAAGGTCTTAGCATTTGGTACCGCTTTTAAAAACACATATTTGGTGAAAGCGTCAACTACAACTAACAAATAAGAGTTTTTCTTAACACTCTTAACAAATGGACCGAGATGGTCAATATGTAGCGTATCCATGGGTATATTAAGTTTCTCTATAGGATTGAGTCTTCCGGGCTTTTTACCTGCGGGTACTTTGTTATACAAGCACCCTAAGCAAGAGTTTATATAATTTTTCACGTACCCTCCTAAGGACGAAAACCAATAACGGGAACTAATGGCTTCTACTGTCTTGTCGATTCCAAGATGGCCAGCCTCATCATGATAATACATAAGTATTCTTCGTCTAGCTGTCTTTGGCACAACCCACTTGGGACCCTTAGGGGTTTTACGGTACAATCTATTATCCTTTAGGCAATATTCCTTGTGAATTATTTTCGAATTTTCGTCATTTGACTTCATTGACAAAATATCTATTAAATTTTTGCAATTACTGTCCTGTAATTGCGCCGATAATACCCAGTCGTCTTCGGATACGTTTACATTCATTACGTTAACATCTTCCGTAGGAGGGTTTCTACTTAAAGCGTCGACATGTATCATTTTTGTACCTGGCCGATATTCTATTTGAAAATCAAATTCTTGAATGGTAAGCCACCACCTTGCAATTCGTGGGACGAGGTCTCTCTTCATCAAAGTATGACGTAACGAATTACAGTCAGTAACTACTTTAAATTTAATTCCGATTAAATAAATACGAAATTTCTTTAAGGCATTTACCACAGCTAAAGTCTCAAGTTCATAAGAATGGTAGTTTTTTTCTTCCTTGGTTGTAGCACGACTAAAGTATTGAATTGGTTTTAGGCTGGAATCATCTTGTTTTTGAAATAGTATACCCCCAAGCCCTATTTTACTGGCGTCACAATGAACCTCAGTTTCTGCCTTTCTGTCATACAATGCCAAAATTGGTCGTCGAACTAATTTTGTTTTCAACTCTTCAAACGCGCCTTGTCTCTCGTTATTCCAGGTAAAAGCAACATCTTTTTTCGTAAGAAAAGATATTGGTTTTGCAATACTAGAAAAATCCTTTATAAATTTTCGAAAATAACTCGCTAACCCTAGAAAGCTTCTGACGTCATGTACGTTCTTAGGTACAGGGAATTCGGAGACTGCCTTAATTTTATCTAGTCCGGGCCTGACGCCTTGACTAGAAATCTCGTGACCCAGATAATTAATATGTTCTTGGAGAAAATAACACTTATTAAGTCTGAACGTAAGCCCAGCATCCCTAAATAATGTCAACACACGCTTAAGTCTCTCCATCCCTTCTTGTGCCGACGCGGAGGGTATCAATATATCGTCGAGATAAGCTAAAGCCGTTTCAAAGCGCAGTGACCCTAATATTTGATTTACGGTGCGCTGAAAGAAAGAGGGGGCATTGACCGTGCCGAATGGGACCCTTAAGAATTCGTAGTGGCCGTCGGGAGTGACAAATGCAGTTTTTGGGATAGATTCTTCGTCTATTGGAATTTGATGGTACCCTGATGCAAGATCTAGGCTAGTAAAATATCTACCACCTTTTACAGAATCTAAAAGGTCGTCTATTCTACGCAATGGCTGATTAATTTTTAACGTTTTTCGGTTCAACGCGCGATAGTCTATGCACATGCGCGGCTCGCCATTTTTCTTTTTTACTAAGAGAATGGGACTTGAATAAGGTGAGTTAGATTCGCGAATAATATTGTTTTCGAGTAGCTCTTGAACCATCCCTCTTACGACCTCACGTTCCGCGAACGCCATTCGATAAGGACGGTATGTGACAGGTGATTCATCTGTCAATGAAATGGACATTTTCGCCGCATTAGTTTTACCAATCTCGGTGGTATTAGTAGCAAAACAGTCCCGGTACTCGTTAATAAGTTGTAATAAGTCGTCTTTGACAGAAATATCTAAATTAGCATTTAGTTGGGGTTCAATATCCTCGAACGTTAAAGGTTTGAATTTCGTAACTTCCGTATGCATCACGGGTATAGATGAAGTATTTACTTCTTCGTAACAAGCAAATCCCCTTGCTACAACCCTGCCTCTTTCGTAGCAAATATCCCTATCTGAAGCATTTAAAATAGGTATAAAACCGCCTGTCGACACGTTTATGACACACCTTGGAATAACATGAAAATTGCCTGGTACATTTCTGTTTTGTAAATCAATATATACTTCGCCTACATTTTCATTGCTAAAAACTTCAATATGACCCATGTGGTAAGATGGAATAATAGTGGTATTTCGAGCACATAAATTGATTTTCGTTAATGACTTATTAATATCTGACACAATAGGCTCGTTTTTATTAAACAAACGCACTTGATCACCATGTATAACAACTAAAATGTTATCGTTATTTATAAATGGCTGACCTACTATTACAGAAACGTTTTGAACATCATCTGGAACTACCAAAGCGTCCACCTTTGCAGTGGCTACATCTACGACTAGATATATCTCTACCTTAAGATTGACCTGTACTTCCCCACCGGCAAACCCACGTAACCGTGCCGATGCAGGCTCGCATTTAAGGCCAAGTTTTTCAACATCAGATTTTCTAATCGTAACTGCACCACAGCCAGAATCGACATAACCTCTCATTGGTTCACCGTTTATCGTGCAATCAATAAAATAACAGGTATTTAAATCACTACTTTTAGGAATTTGCGGAATTCGTAAAATATTTACTGACTCACCTGTGGATGGTACTTCATAGCGTCGTCGTAAGTGCGCTGATTGTGCCCCCACTACACATTTATTGGCTTCGTGACCCAATAAATTACACTTTGTGCACACAATTCTTTGTTTTGGGCAGTTGGACTGAAAATGTCCCTTAGATTTGCAATTATAGCACTGGACATTTTTCAGTTCCTGCTGTCGTTGTGGTTGTTGCTCGTAAAACTTAAACTCTGATCTTGGGTTTCGGCGTCTACTACTCCCCTGGTGCACGTGACTATTGTCGGTTGATTTTTCATCCCGTAGGGTTGACAAGTATTCTTCGTATAGAGCCTCCGGGGTTACGTAACGCCCCGCTCTAGCGCCATTTTGAATAGTTACGTTAACTATACCGTCAATTAAACATGAAACCGCGTGGCGACCTGTAATTTGGCACGTTCTCAGGAGCTCCATCTTACTAAAGTAGTAGTTGGTCATGGTTTCATGCCTTTCTTTAATTCGTCCAAGCATTTTCCTTAAGACAGTGGCATAGTCAACATGATCCGGAAAGCTCTTTGAAATAAGTGCCATCCACTCGGCCCAAGAACTAGGGTATGTTGTCAGGCTATGATACCAGGTTCGTGCCATACCTGCCAAACGTGACTGCATGTTATATATTGTGGTGATGTCATCCCAATTATTAATGGCTTTTAACTGATTAATTTTTTCCAGCCATTTTGCAGCAGACATATTTTCGTTTTCCGGGTTAAACTCCGGAATACAGTCACTTTTTAGAGTAAACCGTCGATTCTCTGATGATGTTCCCTGTTTTGCCACAATTTCAAGTAGTTGTTCCAGTCGTTCCACTCGGGACTCCATTGAGGACGTGGAGGCTTGGTCAGCGATACGTACCGGACTCATTCTGACTAATGGGGGAGTCAAAGAGCGTGTACGTATCGGTGTTTTATCATGCGGAGACATACGTAACTGCCTCTCACTGGCGGTAGCATTACTTCTTTTCTTGGACTTACCCCCGTCTAAGGGATTGTCTGTTGTCCTCTTGCGACTCTGCCTACGAGATTTATTTTTGTACCTTCCTTCTGAAGAGCCGCCGCTGGACGAACTCGAGGATGGGCTACTTGAACGTTTTCTTGAACGACCCATCGCTACGTAACACCAGAACACTATGCAGACACGACAAAAAATATAAAGGTATTTTTCACGTCGTTTTAATTGTTTCTGACACTAACTCTACGCACTAAATTTAAATTGTTCACCCCACACCTGAACTGTAAACTACTAAAATTAATAAAACGCCGAAAAGTCTATTAAACCATATATTCGTAAATAATTAGAATAAAATCAAATAGAATGCGTAAAGAAATCGGGAACAAAACAAGGGCTATATTATAGAGCGCGTCGTCAAGCCAGACTGCCTTCCCCCTTTTCTTCATCCTATTTCTAATAGTTATGTTTATTTTACAAACCCATAAATCTAATATTAATGGGTTCCTAAATGAGTGCAGTGGTATATTAATTTTGGTGTGAATATAGGCCCATTGATTATACATTGTATATAGGTAAATTTGCCTAGATCACCTTATTTTTGGTGAAGTGTTGTACAGTCATTTCATAGACACCCTGTATAATGTAAATTTTATTAAACAGACACATGTATTTTTTAATAAACGATATTTTTTTCAGGGCATGAGCGAGTACGAGCGAATACGACGAGCCTGTTTGAAACGTGGGGAACTGTGGGAAGATCCAGATTTTCCAGCTACACAGGCTTCCGTGTTTTACCACCAGACGCCACCCTTTCAGTTTAGTTGGAAAAGACCAAAGGTGAAGTATTTAGAATAAATTATGGGTTAATTATTTTGTGCAAATATCTTTGTACAACAAGAGTGGATATGATGTCCATATAGCACGAGGAATTAAATTGAGCACGATCCCATAGGCCATATGTTATAATTTCGCCAGTTGTAGCTAGTTTTATGTAGCTTCATTTCCCACTATTTAAGGAAGATTTGCCAGTTATTTTTCTATATCTGTTATAATTATAATATATATTCTTTTTATTCTTCTTCTTTCTATGTATCTGCGTATAATAAAAGTTTTAAGGTCGATTAGGGTTGAATCCCCGCTCAAAATATATTAGAAAATATGGCGGTTGTTAAATATTTGCATGGCAAAAAACTGATCAAGGTTAGTAAAAAACGTTCATTTTGTAGGTTTATAGTAGGTACATTAAAATTTAATGCATTATACCTTGTAATAATTGTCTAGAAATAAGTGGAAAACTGGAGATTCTTTAAATAAGAAAGTGCATATGTGCACACGTCCATTGTTCTGTCAGAAAGTAACAATAGTTACAGATACAGAAAAGCATCATCCTCCAAACTCGCCATTGACTACATAAACATTTTAAATAATTTCGGGTATAAATTCAAATTTTATATTATTATGTTGTCTATAAGTTGGAGTAATATTTTTTAAGACCCGTGGAAAATTGTATGCAATAATTATTAACTTTTATTTGTCTTTTTTTTGCTTGATCCGCCACTGGGACCATGCAACATGTCCACTATATTCTGTATTTCGTCTAATGAGAACGATGAGTCCAGTACGAGAATAGTAGATTCTGTAACGAGGTTGGACTATAGTAGCAGACTATATTTTCTCCAAGACCAAAAATACTATTCGCAATATTTGTAATTTCAGGTGGAGTATTATCCAGTTCCATATCTGATTCATCCGATTTTTTACTCATATTTTGACTTGCACTAAAATTTGTCTGCTGACATTGACAGTTTCCAAATTCATGGCAACCTATGTCGTTTAGATCAATTACAGAATATTCATTCCGTATCTTATTATGGAATGAAAATACACGCAAAACGCATAAGAAGCAAGTGTTTCAGAATAAATATTCCAACTCAAAAGTGAGAATTTTTACATTCTATTATCAAAAATGATTTGGGAATTATTGCATTCAGTAATGGTCGTGGAGAAAATGTCTTCTAAATTTTCAATGACAATAGAATCCCTGTGACATGGAGCGCCATCATGCAGTAAAAAAATCAATCGATCAAACCTAAAAATCACTTTTTTCTTGGTGATCCAATTCCGATGACTCGACTGTCGTGACTAAATAACAGATGTGTATTTAGTATTTTTAAAAAGCAGTACCTAGTGTTATGTGGTAATTGTTAATCAAAATTATTATTACTAAAGGTATGACAACTCTCCGCCACTGTAAGTTTTCTCCTTTTCTCCATCTATCGATATACGCCATTTTTATGGACAACCTGTCTTAAAAAATAAACTGCTATTCTGAATCGCTGGGGCGAAACAGAGGTAATCGATTCAAGTTAAACTCGATTAACTCTAGTCTAGCTTTTCTTCGCCTTAGTTTTATTTTATTTATGAAACGAATATTTTATAATTTTAATTACTTATATGTTATTTAATTTTTAACATATATTATGGTTTAAAGAGTTAAACATCGTGTATAATAGATTCTAAAAAAGCGCATAGAACTATTACTTTTCTTGCAAGAATGAATATTAATAAATTGAGAAAACTTTGTTTGTTTTTTGAATAAAAATAATAAAAGAAAGAAGTTTACAATGCAATTTCCATATTACTATGACTACGACGAAAATAGTCATAGTAGCCATTTTAAAATACTATTTTCAAATGTCATTGTTGACAAGTTCAATCACAAATAAGGATCTTGGCATCTTTATACGATAAATGTGCTTTTTGTGTTTGTTTCATACATAGTTAGAACTACAGTACAAAAATTAAACGCTTCTGTACTGTACTATCCATTATATTATTCTACACCTTTCTGAAATAGACTATAACTAATCTAATTTATTCTCGTCATTACAAATTAATAAATGTACCATTCTGAAATGTTTCCTGAAAATTACTTTTATTACTAAAAACATTTTTTTCTTTAGTATCCCAATGACCATTTTTCGCAACTTATGGTAACAATAAGTTATATATTGGTTATATAATGGTAATAGAAGTATATAAAAAGGTTATAAGGGGTTTATAAGATTACAATAAGTTACAAGTGTTATATACCCTATTGGCAAACTCGAATCTAGGGTGCCGATATAGACGCATCAGACGGAGATTATTAGTAGCTTTTAACACGTTAACAGAGAACACGCTATTCTTTACCTCACACTCGTTAGAACACGCGATCGAAGCATTCGATACGTCCGTTGAGTTTGCGCAGCTCGGAAATTTGCTTCTTGATGTAAACATTTGACAGGACCTACTTTCAAAATATTTTTACAAGCTTTTATTTAAATTCACCCGTTTAGTACATTCACCAGTTGTGTACAGTTTATGGTCAAATAAAACTAAATAACCAATATTTTACATACCTGAAATACCTTATCCCTGGTATTGAACTGCAATTCGTGCAAAAAAGGATCATGCACTTTTTTCTACTCATCTTGAGACAAAAGTTGCTAACAATAACAAAATGTCTGGTAAAGTTTTATATTTAAATTCGCACCCAAAACTTAAAAATAATATCCACAATCACACACGGAACATCCGAACGAATACAACGTAAAAAAAGATGGAAACGACTAACAGCAACTAACAAAAAAAATGTCTAAAGTAAAGTTTTATAAACATTAACACCGAAAACTTGGAAATTAAAACCACACACGAATGAACGAAACAAAAGATGGCGACGAATGAGAGTACAACGGCGCGGCGAGCCGGTTCTGTTCGAGAGCCCTTGGGTTTTGTTTACGTTCAGTTAGAAATCAAAAAACCAGCATGGTCATCAGTTATTTAGAATAAGCAAATAATATATCGCTCTTTCTTTATTATCCTGCAAAAGGCTGAATGTGAGAAAGATAGATATATTCAAAGCGATTGTGTGTAAATATAAGAAATGAGGCAAATCGACAAATATGATATGTTACAGTGTAATTTGGTCCATGAATTTGCCAACGAAGTGATTTTTTCTTCAGTTGTTTTTTATTATACAGTATGAAGTTCGAAAGTTCAGCCGTAGAAAAAATACAGGATGATTTCTAAGTTGATACATCTTTTTTAGCTGTGTATAGAAGGCATTAAAATAAATGAACTTTTCAAACACCTTTTTTAGACGAGATACAGAACATAAAAATCCAACTGCGGGCCTGGTCATCAAACCGTAGCCTGCTATACTTTATGTTCTTTGTCTTATTAGTCATGCAATTTACGGGTCGGTGGTCCGTTATTTGGCAATCCGCTGCGATGTGTTTTTCTAAAGCAAGTAAGTTTTAAACTGGTGAAACAAGAAAATGGTTAAATTTAAAAACAATAAACTAGTAGATATGGCGCTAATTTACTGTGCGAATTGTCAAAGTGGGGCTGCTGCTTCGAGATCATGATTAAGTTAGGCAGGACCGTATTTGATCCCTAGTGTAATAAATAAATGTAAATACCTTATTTTTGAATTTTTTGAAAAAAGATATTTGAAAATGTTGTTTATTTTAATGCCTTCTATGCCATTACGAAAATAATTTCATTCGGGTCCCAGTGTCAATGGTCCGGCAACATGTTCCGAACCCTATTAACGAGCGCATCCCACAATAAAAAGTAAAATTTTTAAAAACAGAAAGTGAATGTCCGTCGTCCTACATGTTGAATAATGCCAGGCAACTGCTCCCACCGTTTCTATAGTTATTTCTTGTCGACCATTAAAGATGACCAGAAAAGGTGTTCGCTGAATCCTACACATTATATGATACAGGTTTAAAAACATTTTTGTTTATTGAGGCACGGTACGTGCAGTGGCGTGTATACAAGAAGTATAGGCAAAAAAGCATTACGTAACCTGGGCACAATAAAATAAACAGAAACAATTTTTTTTATACGGGGTGTCCCGAAATTAGGTGACAATATTTTAAGGAGATAAAGTACATCCAAAAATAGGACTAAAATCCTCCATTAATATACCTTCAAAAACGCTTCGTTATGGGACTAGAGCCCCCCGAATGGAAGCTATGATAAGCGGTTTTTTCACAATATCTTAGAAACTGATTGAAGTATCAAAACAAAATTTGATACATGTTTTACCCATGACAAGACGCAATAAACGGTTTGTTTAGCTTAGGTGCATTTCTTCCAGTAGCGTCCCACTGGGTAGGTAGTGAGGAGAATATTGCCATAACTTTTTTATTTGTAGGATTTTTTAACGCCAGGTGCAATTTTTAAAAGCACTAAAGTCTTCTATTGTAATAAGATACTCTTGCTTTATTTCGGTAGGATTCATCATTTTTCAGTAAAATCGATTTAAAAATTTTCGGTTTTTTACAAGCCGTTGAAAAGACTAAGGTGTTTTTTGTATATATTTCAGCAAACACTTGATATTAAAACATGAAATTTATTAGAAGTTCTACTAGCGACAAGGCATATTTATTAAAGGATGTAACATTAAAATATTTTTCCAGTGGTGTCGCACGGATTGGAGCCTTAAGTAAATATTTCTATTTTTTTTTATTTGAGGGGCTTTCCTTTTATACCATTTTCAAATTCTCCGTGCCTCACAAAACATAACATGCAGGTCTAGATTTTGCATCCAACAAAATGGAAATCATTTCGAACATTTGTTTAAGAATTAGTTTCACGTGTGATTTTACAATTAAATTTGATTTGCAATTTGTTATTCTTTTTTGTTTTATTTTAAGTCTCTTATACAAATAAATATTTAAAAAACAAGGTCTAAAAATCTGTTGAAAACCTTATATTCTGTCAAATTACAATAATGGAAGGTTTTATTAACAAAAAATTTAAAAATTTTAAAAAATTACATTAAAAGTATGAAAGCCCCTCAAATTAAAAAAAAAATTGTAATATTTACTTTAGGCTCCACCCCGTGCGACGCCACTGGAAACATATTTTAATGTTACATCCTTTATTAAATATGCCTTGTCGCTAGTAGAACTTCTAATAACTTTCATGTTTTAATATCAAGTGTTTGCTGAGATATGCAAAAAACACCTTAGCTTGTAAAAAACCGAAAATTTTTAAATGGATTTTACTGAAAAATGGTGAATCCTACCGAAATGAAGCAAGAGTATCTTTTTTCAATAGAAAACTTTAGTGCTTTTAAAAATTGCACCTGGCGTTAAAAAATCCTACAAATAAAAAAGTTAGGGCAATATTCTCATCACTACCTACCCAGTGGGACGCCACTGGATGTTTTGATACTTCAATCAGTTTCTGAGATATTGTGAAAAAACCGCTTATCAGAGCTTCCATTCGGGGGGCTCTAGCCCCATAACAAAGCGTTTTTGAAGGCATATTAATAGAGGATTTTAGTCCTATTTTTGGATGTACTTTATCCCCTTAAAATATTGTCACCTAATTTCGGGACACCCTGTATATTAGTTTATATCCGTGTAATCCAACTTTGTCTATTTATTTCTACATTAATATAATAAATAATAATAAAGGACCGAAAGATTAATCCTATATCATTTCCACGAACGCATTCTTTGCTTATTTATATCGTAAACTAGATCCCTGTATAAGCAAGCATTTCTAAAGACCGTTCTAATAGCAAAGATCTGGCTGTACATTAGCGTCTTATGAAAAATCAAAAGCACTGCTTTTGTACTATTGTGCCGATAAAAAACTGGGACAAGAGATTTACAAAAACAATGTAAGAAATACATATCCCCTAGACTATAAAAGGTGTCTAGAGCTAAAAAGGAAAAACATTCAAAATTTAAAAAGTAACCTAGGTTACATAATGGAATGTTTTGTATTTTTCGATACGGGGTGGTTAAATTTGAGAGACATCATATAATATGGATAAAGTAAATTTATTAGATTTTTTTAAAGTCAAATATTTTATAAATTATTATATTTACCATTACCACAAAATAATAAATAAAGCTAATACAGGTAATAAAATACATTTAATAAAAAGAAAAAAATTGCGAACACAAAGTTTGTCAAAACAACACAAAATTAATATTTGGTCATAGAACCATTTCTGTTTATTACTTTTTGGAGCCTTTGTGGCATACTTAAAACTAAGTTTCTACATAATTCGACAGTTATTTCATCCCAAGCTTGATTTATCCTATGACGTAATTCATCCCTGTTTCTAGGTTGAAAATCATGTTTATACATAGATTTGACCATGGCACCCCAAATGTTTTCTATCGGGTTCAAATCGGGACTCTTCGAAGCCCAGGGAAGAACTGCTATGTTATTTTCTTGGAGAAAATTTTGTACAATGCGCGCTGTGTGTATTGGAGCATTATCATGCTGAAATGTGTAATTTTGACCGTATACAGCGTTTACCGATGGTATCATCACTTCGTTTAGTATATTAACGTATACTGCTGCAGTTAGTCTTCCTTCGACGATTTGGCAAAGTCCTGGTCCTCTAGCGCTAATCCAGCCCCAAACATTTATGGAGAAACGCCTACTTTGGTTGGTTTTGTGGGTGTATCTCTCATCATACCGCATGCCGGAAGGCCTATACACCCGAATTCTCCCATTATTGCAGGACTGAAAAGTTTTCTCGTCAGAAAATATAACTGTTTCCCATAAATTTATTTGATTAATATATTCATGTGCAAATTCTAACCTGCCCTGTTTATTTATTTCCGTTAAAAAATTTTTATTGGCAGCACAACGGCTTCGTATATCGGAATTTCGAACCCTGTCTCTAGCGGTATTTGCAGAACCTGGAAAATTCGTCTCTTCTTTTGCCTTGATTGCAGTTTCGAAGGGATGATCCCTTAGATAATTAACCAGTCTTCTATCATGATCATCAGTAGAAATTTTAGGGGGACCAGAACCTGCATTCCTAATAATAGTCCCATGTCTTGCTATTTTTTGTTTTGCCAATAGCACGGTATTCTTGCTTACTCCCAGTTCATCTGCAATATCCCTAATAGCAACACTATCTCGCAACCGACTATAAATAATTGCCTTTTGCTGGGGGGTTAATTGTGGCATATTTACAAATAATATATGATTGTATGTTTGACGAGTCAATCATAAAGTGACAATCTTTATTGACATGCAAATTTTCATGACATTTTACTGGTACCAGGCTTGATGTAAAATTATTCTTAATAGTCTAGGAGAAAATAGAAAAATTTCCTGTCCCAGTTTTTTATCGGCGCGATGGTACAGTCGCGCCGATAAAAAACTGGGACAGGAAATTTTTCTATTTTCTCCTAGACTATTAAGAATAATTTTACATCAAGCCTGGTACCAGTAAAATGTCATGAAAATTTGCATGTCAATAAAGATTGTCACTTTATGATTGACTCGTCAAACATACAATCATATATTATTTGTAAATATGCCACAATTAACCCCCCAGCAAAAGGCAATTATTTATAGTCGGTTGCGAGATAGTGTTGCTATTAGGGATATTGCAGATGAACTGGGAGTAAGCAAGAATACCGTGCTATTGGCAAAACAAAAAATAGCAAGACATGGGACTATTATTAGGAATGCAGGTTCTGGTCCCCCTAAAATTTCTACTGATGATCATGATAGAAGACTGGTTAATTATCTAAGGGATCATCCCTTCGAAACTGCAATCAAGGCAAAAGAAGAGACGAATTTTCCAGGTTCTGCAAATACCGCTAGAGACAGGGTTCGAAATTCCGATATACGAAGCCGTTGTGCTGCCAATAAAAATTTTTTGACGGAAATAAATAAACAGGGCAGGTTAGAATTTGCACATGAATATATTAATCAAATACATTTATGGGAAACAGTTATATTTTCTGACGAGAAAACTTTTCAGTCATGCAATAATGGGAGAATTCGGGTGTATAGGCCTTCCGGCATGCGGTATGATGAGAGATACACCCACAAAACCAACCAAAGTGGGCGTTTCTCCATAAATGTTTGGGGCTGGATTAGCGCTAGAGGACCAGGACTTTGCCAAATCGTCGAAGGAAGACTAACTGCAGCAGTATACGTTAATATACTAAACGAAGTGATGATACCATCGGTAAACGCTGTATACGGTCAAAATTACACATTTCAGCATGATAATGCTCCAATACACACAGCGCGCATTGTACACAATTTTCTCCAAGAAAATAACATAGCAGTTCTTCCCTGGGCTTCGAAGAGTCCCGATTTGAACCCGATAGAAAACATTTGGGGTGCCATGGTCAAATCTATGTATAAACATGATTTTCAACCTAGAAACAGGGATGAATTACGTCATAGGATAAATCAAGCTTGGGATGAAATAACTGTCGAATTATGTAGAAACTTAGTTTTAAGTATGCCACAAAGGCTCCAAAAAGTAATAAACAGAAATGGTTCTATGACCAAATATTAATTTTGTGTTGTTTTGACAAACTTTGTGTTCGCAATTTTTTTCTTTTTATTAAATGTATTTTATTACCTGTATTAGCTTTATTTATTATTTTGTGGTAATGGTAAATATAATAATTTATAAAATATTTGACTTTAAAAAAATCTAATAAATTTACTTTATCCATATTATATGATGTCTCTCAAATTTAACCACCCCGTATCAAAAAATACAAAACATTCCATTATGTAACCTAGGTTACTTTTTAAATTTTGAATGTTTTTCCTTTTTAGCTCTAGACACCTTTTATAGTCTAGGGGATATGTATTTCTTACATCGTTTTTGTAAATCTCTTGTCCCAGTTTTTTATCGGCATAATAGTACTAGTGGAAATAAGCGAGAGAGCCTGTAGGCAGTATGGTAGAAAGAGAATAACAAATAAACCCGTCGCAACCTTCGCCCTTCCTACATCTTTTAGCCCGCGCCAAAAAAGCACGCGTTTGGTAAGTGCATTGGTGCCAATCTTCAAGTTTTACCGTAGTTTGGAAAATACTTCGCTTTCTTAATATAAAATATGAAACACACCTTTATACGTATTATTATTAGTAATTAGTTTAGTAAGGATAACGTATATCGTAAAATAAAAAGCACTTTTATGACAATTCAAATAATTTTTGCTTATAGGTTCATAATATTTAAAAATCGGTAAGCTTATCATCATATTTCACATAATAATTGACAACGTTTTTGGCAACATTAGTTTGGATGGTGGATGTTTAATGAAATTGATATAGATGGCGTGCGAGTGGTAGAATTGCTGTGTGTATCGCTCCTAAAAGTTGCCCAAAAAAGGCCCATAAACGCCTTAATTAATTTGCTGTTTGTGCGTAAGGTGATTGTGCAGATCTCCATCTAAGGAGAACCAACTAAATTTGTGTGATTAGTGCCCTAATAATTAACAAATTGTGTATTTTTCACCAAGTGTCATTCCCGCCAACATGGGTCTGTCATCAGCTGACCTGCGTGAAATCAAGTCGGCGATAATTAGCACCTTTAATGATAAATTTCTTCAAGAAATTGTTGATAAGGTAACAGCTTTAGTGGAGAAAAAGTTTGAACAACAGTTTAAAATACAGGGGGAGATGATTTCTTCTATTCGGGATAGGGAAAATGATCTGGAGGATGAAACCAGATTCCTGCGGAAAATGGTGGACGACCAGGAACAGTCCCTGCGCAGCCAAAATGTGCGCATATTCGGAATGAAGGTTGAAAATGGTGAAGATCTGCGTCAAAAAGTTTTAAATTTATTTAACAACAATTTAAAGGTAAACATTGTAAATGGCGATATAAAAAAGTGCTATCGAGTCGTGTCCAAGACTGCAGCTGATAAGCCTCCGTCAGTACTTGTACGGTTTTGTAGCGATACGGCTAAAGTGTCGGTCTTAAAAAGCCGTAAAAATTTAAAAAACTCCGGATTTCAGATCAAGGAGGATTTGACTAAACTGCGGCTTTCCCTCCTGGAACGGGCTGTTCGTAAGTTTTCCCATAAAAATTCGTGGGTGCTCAACGGTAACATTTATGTGAAGTTAAATAATACTGTGCATCGTATTTCTGATGAGACAAGTCTGAATAATTTAAAGTGAAAATTCAGGTATTTATAGTATTAAATACCTACATGATGTTTACCTGAGAATGGTTGACTTAAAAGTTTTAAACACCGTTTTTTTTAATCTGCATTATGCAGGATTTATTATTTTCAGTTTGTGTGACTTGATTATAGGCTTTTTTTGGGGTTATATTACTTAAATCTTATTATTGCATGAGCGATATATATATATGTTCTATTTCTATTTATATTTTGCATTTCTCTTAATTGAAAAACTAATAGGCTTTTATCTTTTAAAAAAACTTTTAAATAATTATTATTTGGCGATAGTAGGGATAGAAGAGGGGTTCACCATCCTCCATTTCCTCCAAGGCCTCTGCGCATGCCCAGACAGTGCGCAGACGTGTGTCATATGTCATACGTCATCTGTCATGTCACACTCTTGGGCGTGAGCTATTTGGGCATTAGCTACTTGGGGCGTTAGCTACTTTGGCATTAGCTACTTGAGCGTTAGCTACTTGGGCAATAGTATTCATTATAGGCAACGTGTTTAGGATGATGTTATATTATGTTTAGGAAAAGATGGCGGCTGTCACCTGTCAATTAAGATATGTCAAGACCACCTGTCACTTGTCAAATGCTAAAATTAAAATCTAACACGTGAAATGTATTCAGGGTGACGTCATAAGTCGTTTAAAGAAAACACGAACGCGATCGGTCAACTGGTTTGGAAGATATAGTTTTTTGCGATTAGTGCCCTTATGCCTCGAGACGAAGCGCTGAAATTCTGGTTGTAGACAGAGGTATATTGGACCTATCTAGAAGTGAAAGATTTTTTCAAATATCTCAAGTACTAACGGCGTTAGATGTATTAAACCATTAGGGCCTTAACACAGCACAGTCGTGCAAAGCACTGATAATGTTTATTTCTTAGTAGGAATATACCTCGTATATTAATTATATTTACAAATTACTGTACCACCAGTAAAATCGTCAAAGTGTCAAAACGACACATCTAAAAATTTTAATTTTTTCAGTATTTACATTAATAATCTATACCTATACAACCTCATAATCAAAATACATCCAAGTATTCGAATTATCAGTAAAACCATAATAACTGTCAAAACGGCACCTCAGATATTTATAATTTTATCTAATATATTCATTATTAAGCCATACCTATAGAACCCCGCAATAAAAAAATAAGGACATTTTGGAAATGCGCAGAAGCCGAAATCGGTGTTTCGGAGTTAAATACGAGGAAATATTATGCGCATATAGCGAAAAAAGTACCTTCGGTACTCCGGATGCCAAAGGGCACCTTTTAAATATATATTTGAAAAACACTTCATTTCGACATTTTTGGGAAAAATTAAACGAAAAACATAATGGGGCAGACGTCGTAATACATTCTATATATGAAACAATAATCGAGAGAATATCTATTATAAAATATATTAGAATCTTTAGATATCATACTTTAGTAAAAAGACTTGTTCTAACAAGATGATGATCTCATCAAGCGAGAAAAATCAACTTGTATGTAATTAATATGCAAATCATTAGTGAACGGAGATTGCAAGTATTTTTCCAACTATCACGCTATAATGACCTCAACACGAGGAGAAAGTCACCCGGCTTGCAACGTGTTTCGCGGATGTAATTAATATTCAATGTCGTGACTGGTACGTACAAAGTGAAGGGTATAGGGTATAAATACAGTGGAAAACAGGCAAGTAGCATCAGTTATCATCGAGCAGAAGTCGTGACTTGTTGTGAAGATTAGCAAACAGTATAAAATTAATAATATCGTAAGTACCATATTTATTATTATATATATATTATATTGTGTGTTATTTATCTATCTAAGCCATGCATTAAATAAAGAATTCGTTCTAAACAATCACTATCTGCATTATTTAAGGGTAATATAGGATGTAAGAGAGTACTAAAGGGGTTGATATAAGTGATTATTAAAGGGTTATATTGATGCTCGCCAAATATTATGTTATGATGTGAACGCTAATTATTATTTAAAACAATTTTACAGAAAATGTTTGTTTGTGAGCATTGTCAGCGTTCATTCACCAGAAAGGACAACCTCAAACGTCATGGAGATTGTAGACTTGCAGCTAGAGTCTGCCAAACTTGTGAAGCCAGTTTTGCATCAGAAGGGGCTCTTCGGCGACATCAGCAAGAAAAACAACATAGAGCCCCCAAAAGACAAACGATGCCTTCACAAGGACCCATGGCCAAGAGGGCTAGACTCGTTTCGTTAGATGGTAAGTTATTGCATAATATTGTGTAAGATTAGGTATTACATCATATTGCGTAAGATTAATCAGATATTGCATCATACTGTGTAAAATTAGATATTTTATCATGCTATTATAAAAAGCGATAAGACACTCCTAGGCAACCCGTCTAAATTATTTGCTATAACTACCTACATATGTCTCGCTCTTATATGAACATCATCAGAGAACAGGAAATTAAAACAAAACAATACGAAGGCGTCATTACAGATATTTTTAAGTGTAATAATTGTATAAAAAGTTATCTAAGCGAATATTGTAATTTATTTCAGAACCATCAACGTCAGGTTCATCTTCGCAGCAGCAGAGGCATTGCAGCGATTGCAAGCTAGATGTGCCTGTCTCCCGCTGGTCCAGCCACCTAAGGACCTTACGTCATCGGGAGAACTGCTATGCAGTGCAGGAGGAAGGTGTAGAACTAATTAAAACATCATTCCGGAGCCGAATTGCTACCTATCGACTTTCCACAAACCAAGATCCCACCAACGTCCCCAGGTTCCTGGCGCATCTAAAAGAAAAATTTACAAGGTTGGTGGGAGGCATTGTTTCAAAATATGAACAACTGAAAGTCGGGGTAGAGCTTTTCGGCCGCTTCCTCCTGCAGACGAACGAGTCGGCTGAGGACAAGTCCTTTAACACTAAGTATGTGCTGGTGAATGGAGCGACGGACCTGGAGGAGCTGTTCGAACAGTTTGCTGCCATCCTAGACCGAAAGTATTCAGAGTTTTCGGAAAAGGATAGTGGTAAGTATTATTGTAAGCGTTTAAAAAAACTTTTACTAATATTTTTTAAATCATAATACTTAACCATGTTTCTATTGTTACAGGGTGGACTCTCCAGCAGCTTCTTTATTTAGAATTAGGAATTAATAAAATCAACCCTCTAAAGGCATCATCCTACATCCCGCTACCAAAGGAGATTGAAGCAAAGAAAGCTGTTTTAAACATTCAAAACACAGACCTAAAGTGTTTCATGTGGTCAGTCTTGGCAGCCTTGCATCCGGTTCATTGGACTCAAAATGCAAATAGAGTCGCGAACTATATGCCTTTTGAGAACGAACTGGACTTTACAGGTATGGAATTTCCGATTAAACTTAGTGATATATCTAAATTTGAACGCCTTAATAATATTTCTATCAATGTTTATGGTCTAGAAAAAGTCTATGACAATGGTAAAAATAGTATTGAAGTCGTGGGTCCCTTATACTTTACTACATCTCGTAAGGAGAGACATGTGAATTTGTTATTAATCAGCGATGATTATGAAAATAGTCATTACTGTTTAATAAGAAACATGTCTCGACTGATCTCAAGTCAATTATCTAAACGTAAAGAAGCTAAGTATTTATGTGATGGTTGTTTAACATATTTTTATTCAGAGCAAAAATTAAAAGCTCATCAAGAACATGATTGCGGACACGTTTTGGCTAAAGTACCGACAACAGATTTAAAAAAGAATAAATACGGAGAAGAAGTCCCTGAGAATATTTTGAAATTTGCAAATTTTGAAAAGAAATTAAAGGTACCTTTTGTTGTTTATGCCGATTTCGAGACAATCCTTGAACCTATACCCACAGAGGAAAATGAGTTGGACCCTGATACATCCTATACTGTTAAAACTCATAAACATGTACCCTATTCATTTGCATACTACATTAAATGTGATTTTGATGATGCATATTCAAAGTATCAAAGTTATAGAGGACAGGACGCACACAAAGAATTTGTAAAACGGTTAGATGTTGATTGTAAATCAATATACAACCATTTTATGAAGGAAGTGGTGCCAATGTTACCTATGACGGCGGAACAAGAGAATGAGCATCGACAAGCACCAACCTGTCATATTTGCGAAAAACCATTTGACGTAGAAGCAAACGATAGAGTTCATGATCACGATCATTTAACGGGGCTGTATCGCGGGCCAAGTCACTCTGTATGTAACCTAAATTATAAAATTCCCAATTTTATTCCCATATTTTTCCATAATATGTCCAATTTTGATTCCCATCTGTTTGTCAAGGAATTGGCTTGCGATGAAGAAAAGTTGGACGTTATCCCCCAAAATAAGGAAAAGTATATTTCCTTTACTAAACATATCTTGGTGGATAACGTCGAAAACAAGGAGGGAAAACAACGACAGGTATTTTTAAAATTACGCTTTTTGGATAGTTTTAGATTCATGGCTAGCGGCTTAGATAAATTAAGTCAAAATTTAAAATCAGATCAGTGTAAAACCGTGCGTAAATATTTTGCGGAACAGGATAAATTTGAACTTATTCGACAGAAGGGTGTCTTCCCGTATAATTACGTAGATTCATTTTCAAAATTAGACGAAAACAAGCTTCCATCACAAAAAGACTTTTACAACAAACTAAAAAATGAGAACATTACCACCGATGATTATAAGCGTGCTTGGAAGGTATGGAATTTATTTGAATGTAAAAGTTTAGGCGAATATTCTGATATTTATTTAAAATCCGACGTATTAATTTTGACAGATGTCTTTGAAAGTTTTAGAGACGTGTGCCTGGCTACTTATGGCCTTGATCCTGCGCAGTACTTTACTGCGCCGGGTCTTTCGATGGATTCCGCTCTCAAGGCCACATCCATCCAATTGGAGATATTAACCGATCTAGACATGGTGCACTTCTTTAAACACGGTATTCGCGGGGGAGTCAGTCAGTGTAGTATAAGAAAAGCTTTTGCGAATAATAAATTTATGCCACATTATGACGTTAACAAACCCACCTCTTACATAGCATATTTAGACGCTACAAACCTCTACGGGGCTAGCATGTCTAAATTTTTACCAACAGGAGGCTTTAAGTTTTTAAACGAAACCGAAATTCAAAATTTGGATTATATGAATATAGCGCCTGAATCACCGACAGGATACATTTTAGAAGTTGATTTGGAATATCCGGACAGTTTGCATTATTTACATAATGAACTACCCTTTTGCCCACAATCCATTGCGCCGCCAGGGTCTAAATTCCCGAAAATAACAAAATTAATTCCAAATTTCATGAAAAAAGAGAAATATATTATTCACATTCAAAATTTACAACAAGCTTTAAATTATGGCCTTCAGCTTACAAAAATTCACCGCGCTATATCCTTTGACCAATCGCCCTGGCTTAAGAAGTACATCGATCTAAACACAGCGTTGCGAAATCAGGCCAAAAATAAATTTGAAAAAGACTTTTTTAAACTTATGAACAATGCTGTGTTTGGCAAGACAATGGAAAACGTGGAGAAACGGGTAGATGTAAAGCTCGTTACCCATTGGGAAAATATTGGTAGGAGGTTGGGGGCCGGAGCGTTAATCGCAAAACCTCATTTTAAAGATCGAACCATTTATAGCGAAAACCTGGTAGCAATCCAGATGAAAAAACAAAAAGTGGTGTATAATAAACCCATTTACGTGGGTTTTTCAATCTTGGAAATATCCAAAACAATTATGTATGACTTTTTGTACGGGTACATTAAGCCGAAATATGGCAACAGCGCGGAATTGTTATACACTGACACCGACTCCCTAATTCTAAAAGTAACAACAGATAATTTTTATGATGATATGACGACAAATTTAAGTAGATTCGATACTTCCAACTACTCACAAGATAACCCACATAATGTTCCTGTAAACCAATCTATACTTGGTAAAATGAAAGATGAGTATGCAGGAAAGATTATTTGGGATTTCTATGGAACCGGGGCGAAAGCATATTGCGTTAATGTAGAGGGAAAGTTGACTAAAAAAGCTAAAGGGGTTCCTGACTACGTCACCCAAAAAGAACTGACTCTTGACGATTATAGAGAAGCGGCTGACGTAGAAGGAACTCAGATTCATCGTAGAATGAACACTTTCCGCTCGCATGAACACGATATGTATGTCGAACTTAAAAATAAGGTAGCGCTGTCATACGCGGACGACAAGCGCTTCATTATACCCGGTTTCGAGCACACGCTTGCTTGGGGTCATAGAGATATAGTATTGTATAAGGAATCATCGGAAATTCCATAAGCTAAGACTGACCATAGCTATCTTTGTTTCAATCTTCTTGGATAGCTGATGGTTTTAGAGGGTTGTGATATTAGGTTAGGTATTTATTATATTATTTTTATTTAATTTGTTTATTTATTGTATTATTATTATTTATTGTATTAATATTTATTGTATTATTTATTATATACATAGATGAAAATGTTAATTTTTTGTATTAAAATGTGTATCATATACACAAATAAACACAGGATTTCTTTGTATTCAAATTTTTTGTCTTATTTTACCCCCTCTCCCTCTTCCCTGCTAAGGAAAAAAAAAAAACAGATGTAAATTTTTAACATTTATTTTGCAACAGTATAATATTCAATGTTTAGTTTAAACAATGTAGGTATATGTCTTGCAAATAAACGAATTAGCTTGTCAGTCCATCGAAACAAATATTTGTCTGTCATGGCATCTTCAAACTTGAGGCTTCGCTTTTCGTCATTACGATGAAACACCAAAGTGTACTGTCCAATAATCATAAAGATGTCAACCCAGTGAGTGTTGAAACAATCAAACGTACTTATGAATTCTTCAAATTCATCACTAGAAAAATAAATCTTGCCATATCCAATAGTGTCTATGATTACTTGTTTACACTCTTTTTCTGTAGTGTTAAATATAATTGTTATGTAATCATCAATTTCATAAACTCTGCTTGGCTTGATCTTGCGTACAATATTATCATTATCCTGCTGACATCGAGAAGGAGATTCAAACACTTTATCCCAAGCGGATGATGAAGAGGAGGCCGCCATTGATAAGTATTAGAGGTTAAGTTTTAACAACTGTCTAACCAAATATTTATGATCTTCGTAACACTTGATATCTTTTTTCAGCCTACGTATTTTTCGCAGATGTTCTTGGAGTTTAACTCTAAGATCGACTGTCTTAGCCATGAGCTGGACATTAAATGACTAAATTCTTATAGAACTCTTATTAATATAAATAAAAAAACAATGCATACATTTTTTAATCTTTATTTAGGTAAAAAATTATAAATATAGTCATACAAAATATAAGCATTCTTAATACTACAGCTACATACATCTAAACTATGATAAGGGCAATCAGTAATACCTCTAGATAATTTGGGTACGTTAGCACTATCTCTAATAAATTCTAAATTAATAATATATGGTAAATTATGTTCTATATCTAAAAATGTCTTTGTTAAAAATGCCTCTTTAACATGTCCCTTGAGATAAATAATGTCCGCATCTCCCAGGTCGTTGCGAATAATTGTATAAAGTTGGCTGTAGTCGGTTTCTCCATAATTGTAGTAGAGACCATGATGATTCCCATATAAAAATAATACTTGTTTTTGACAATCCTCTGACAACATGTAAAACGGCTTAGCTGGTTTAAACAGATAACTCTTCATTTGCTTCCCATCATAAATAGCCAGCTCCTTGGCGCAAAAGTCTGGGATGCAAAATCCTTGAACATCTACTATAACCACCTTCATCTTGCTGGGACTAAAGAACAACTGACTACAACATGTCTCGTACTTGGCCAGTTAAAGCCTGATACTCAAGAACACGATCATGCACAATAATACAAAAGGCTCGTGAATCCGCAGAAAAGTTTTCAGAACTTTGAAATTCCAACTTGACATCAATGGTGTTGCTCTTGATGGACTCATTTTGCTTTGTGCAATCAATAACAAAGAGGGCTCTGCTTGCAAAAGTAGTAAAGTCTAAAAGTGGTTCACTCTGCTGTTTTCCTAAATATGTTTTTTGAAAATCCGTATACATCTGATAAGCCTCGGTAAATTGGCGGTTTTCAAAATTTAAGTTTAACGCTTCGTAGGGATAAACCTCTGAATTAAGATGCAACTTGACATCAGTCACCTTTAAATTGTCAAAATAAGTACAATCGGCTTTATAGCTGTCTTTACGTTTCTTCATAAAAAATACAATAACATATCTTGCTCTCTCAGACATGGTCTTAACAGTCCAAATATCTCTCTTTGTTGTTCGTAGAGCAGGAAGCTCATGTATCTCCCAGTTTCTAAACGGAATAAATATTGATTTGTTCTTGGCAATTTCATCCAAAAGACGTAATTTTACTGCATCACTAGGATAGATGTGTTTAACTTTCAGCTCAACAGTTTTTAATTTAATTTCCGCCTTCTTATCTCCACTGGACTTGTAACAGTTGTCATCATGTCTGGCTCGAACCAGTTTAATTTTTTGTTTACCCATTAAAACATTCTTATAATCGGCAAACACTCCAAACAGCATAGAAAGGGGAATGCGAAAATTAAACTCTTTGGAGGTTTCGTCCAAGGTCTTGATTGCTACACTAGGCCAGTTCCAACCAGCAATATCTAATGCGCGGCTCTCTTGATCGTTTAGACACAGCAAATTCTTAACTGTACAAACTATTCCGGGATCTCGAATCTTTTCAATTTCTTTACCATTCACTTCATATGATATGTTGTCGAACAAAAATGCTCCAGCATTGTTGGTTAGGTTACAATCGCCAGTCTTACCAGCTGTTGTTTCCTCCTTAAATGTTCCCTCTATGTAGAGTTGAGCTTCGCTCATATCCAAAAACACATCTTGCTGATTAATAACAATCTCAATTTCGTCATTATTATTAAATGAGGTGGTGAATGGGTGATAAGTATGCCATTCTTCGCGAATGACCGACTCATCACTCTTAACTTGATTAAATATTTGAAGTTTTTCTGACATGATAGCGATAGTGTGGGCCTATAGACTGTAAATAAGCTATATTTGAAAACGTGAGTGATCCCTTTGACTTCTGACTGCAGACTGATTGACCAGCTGATGCGTTGGTGTTTAAATAACTTTTCCTATTAAACACTAACCCCATCTCGTCTAAGTTCTAATCTGATTACAACTTCTTCGCCTCTAAAATTAACTGGGTTTGATTCTTGGTCCAGTAAAGATAACGTAATGTTATATATTCTCCTCTGGTTCACTGGTAAATAAATTAAGTTTCTTGGTTCAATATTTATGCTATAACCAGGATCCACTGTTGGTGAAAATTCGTAGAGAGTGTGCGATGGATTATTTGTATAGTACGAACCGGAAATAATGTTACACTCTACTCTGATGGTAGCAACTTGTATAATTTCAACTGGTAGATCTGATTCATACAGCTTACCAGCTGTTAGAACTTGTGGTGAGAATCCCAATAACTTTGCAATGCTATCCTTTGGTTCAAAGTTTATGTGGTATACGCTCTTCAACTCACACCGTAACGTATTGTTGTTGGGTTTGAGTGATATAATAAGGTTCCGCTCTGGAGCAGTTGCCTTAGAATCAGCGAGATGTTTCTGCAAAAATTGTTCAATATCTTCCAACTCGTAGGATCCAGTTGGTATTTCCACTACTTGTTCTTCTTGTTTATCAACTTTGTAATAAAACTTGTTACGGCCTTCTTCAATATTTGGGATAGTATTCCAAGTACTTAGCGAAATCAATGCTAAAGAGTAATCGTATCTCGAATCTAGTTCTATTGGAGGTACAAAATAAGATTCAAGCCGACTAGTACGACCCTTTAACGTGAACGTTTGAGACATGACTGATGTGAGACAATAACATTCCTATATTTTATAAAGTTTTATTATTATAGAGAAATGATAATGCCAAGTGGCCGCAATTTGATGTTTTATAATCCTGATATTGGTCATAGTTGAAATAAATTTTCGTTTTTTTCATATACTTGACAAATTCTTTTGGTGGTTTCAAGTTGCCAAAACTATCGAAATATACAACTTTATCACCATTCTTCTTATAAGCTACCCAATGTGTACCGTCTCCTGTATTTCGATCCAAATTAACAACACCGCACTCTGTTTTTCGGGGTGTATTCGGTAATGTATCTCGCATAAATACACCTCGAAAATTAGGAATCTTTAAACGAGTGGCATATAATCTAATATCTTGATCGGTCAAAGGACGTTCAGGTAGCTTTATTGGTAGTTTTTTGGCATTTTACGTAAAAACAAACCATAGCCTGTCTTGTGTTTTTTCAAATACAAGCCACTGCCCTTCTTCCCCAATGCAATAGCCTCCATTGTCTCGTTGTGTCGTTGTGATTCTTTTAGTTTGTCTTTGGCACTCTGAGCATCATTAACTGCCTTGGCAATACCAGCAGCTCCACCACTTAATGCCCCGAGCGCGCTAAGTCCAGCAAATATCGGAATAAGTGGTAGAATACCACCTTGTTTTGGTAGTGGAATTACTCGAGGAACCTTGATTCTTTTGGAGCCACCAATTTTCTTCACTGTTACTCGTGCTGCCTTTAGTAAGTTACTTAAAGTCTTCTTTCTACCAACATTCCCCGAACCTGAATGTTTAAGTTGTTTCTTAATCTGTCTTACAACCGAAGACAAGCATACAGATCTCTTTGTCTTCTTGCTGCCAGCACCTAACTTGCGTTTGACCTTCATAGCGTTTGTTACTAGCCAAGCTGATGTCTTTTCACCTAAACTAGAATCCTTGGCCTTGACACGTTCCCAAGCTTTGTTTTCTAGTACTTTATCTGCTTTATGTCTGTGTTCCAAGTCGGTGGACTTTGAGTATTCAATGTCGTGATCACGGCAATAACTATCCAATTTATTCTTTGGCTGATCTCCTCGAGCTAATCGTTTTTGCAGCTTTGTTCCAGGACCACAATATGAATAGCCAGGCAGGTGGAGTTCTACTGGTAATGTGCTTATAACGCTATTTAACACACCTGCACCCTGTGACGTTTGCATTAGTAATGATGTCATTGAAGAGTGCAGACTTATACTTATAGAGATGCGGAAAGAGAAACAGAACATTTGTATTAAAGTACATAATTTTGATATGCAGAAAAAATCGGGAAATAGGAAACATGGCCGGCTTCTACCGTCCACCATAAGAGCTTTAATATGTGGCTCAAGTAATTGTGGCAAGACCGCTGTAATGATAAGTTTATTAATTGATGAAAACGGCTTAAGATTTGAGCATGTATATGTGTATTCCAAATCCCTGCAACAAGACAAGTACGAATTTCTGCGAAAGGCCTTACAGCATTCACGTCTTAGATATTTCGGCTATAGCGATAATGATGATGTTCTAGATCCTTCCAGTGCCCTGCCTCATTCTGTGTTTATATTTGACGATGTAGCCTGCGAGAAGCAAGATAAAATACGTAATTATTTCTGTATGGGGCGTCATAATGATATCGATTCATTCTACCTCTCTCAAACATACTCCAAGATTCCGAAACAGCTGGTTCGTGACAATGCTAATGTACTGATATTATTCAAACAGGATGATTTAAACCTGAAACATATCTACGATGATCATGTAAATACAGACATGTCCTTTGATACTTTTAAGCGTGTATGTTCCGAATGTTGGAAAGATAGGTATGGATTTTTAGTTATTGTTAAAGATAATGATATTAATAAGGGACGGTATCGTAGCAAGTTTGATACTTATTTATTACCCTAAGTCATAACACATCAGTCCAACACATGACGTCATTGAGTATAGACGTGTCTTAACAAATCAAATCAATAACACAACATAGCTGTTTTAGCTGTTTTTAAACAGGGCTGTTTTAGCTGTTTTTAAACAGGGTTGTTTTAGCTGTTTTAAACAGGGCTGTTTTAGCTGTTTTTTAAACAGGGCTGTTTTAGCTGTTTTTAAACAAGGCTGTTTTAGCTGTTTTTAAACAGGGCTGTTTTCGCTGTTTTTAAACAGGGGTGTTTTAGCTGTTTTTATCGGCGTTTTTAGCTGTTTAGCAATTATGGCTTCTTATTTGAAAAATCTCGATAAGGATGTTAAGCGAAGAATTATTCAGGCGGGTAATACCATACGAAAGAAATATTTAGCGCTAAAGTTGGAACGTGGTGAGGAGGATGATTCGCTTAATAGATTCTTAACGCCCATTACAAACCCATTAAATAAACTGGTTGAAGCATCTATTGATAAGAAAAACTCTAAAAAACGTAAAATAAAAATCGAAACTTCTGATGATGTCAAACCTCCTCCCTTGAAAAAAATCGAACTAAAACCACAAGTGCAATTTCTAACTGATGAAGCACAGTATGGTGATGTTGATCATTCTGATGATGTGTTTGAAGAAGCCTTTCAAGACCCTGCAGAAACATCGTTGCAAACTATGAAAGATGCTTTTGAAACTTCTCTTCGAAATTCGGAAGTGTTTAATAAGTTTATCGAGCAATACCCTGAGATCACTCAAGAATATGTAAAAAAATATTGGTATGACTCTCCTGAAATAGATGCAAAGGGAATAAAATACAATGTTGAAAATGATTCTTGGCAAATAGGATCAGAGCCTGTAAACTTTTTAGCAGATGGAAGCATTCAAGTAGGTAGCATCAAGTATAAAGGAACTCTGGGTTTATATGACTTGTTGTTTTTAAAAGATCCTAAATTTCACACTAAAGCTGATGAACAAGAATATGGAGATATTCTTAAACGCACCGGTCTATACATGAAACAAACTGGCCAGCTAAAGGGTAATAGATCTAATAAATATACATCTATTGTTAGACCGCTCTTGTCATCAACATCTAAGTTGCCTTCGCCCAATATTACAACCAGGCAAATACACACAAGATCCAAATCGGAGAGAGGAAATAAATCAGGATCCTCCCTAATGCAATATAATGAAAAACCTAAGGAGTTTGTATACTACGACGACGTGAACGAGTTGGTTGAAAGATTGAAAAAGTTGGAAGCTTCTGAGGTAGTTGGCAATAATAATAACAGAAACGAAATCTTTAGTATATTACACGAATTGGAACGACTTGGAGTAATTGAATTTTATTAATACAGCGGTTTATTTATTCAACGTCATTATAGTACTAGCCATGAATAAGTTCGGACGTTCGTTACCCTCCTCATCTCAGCAAAAAATGATTCGAGTGCTACAAGCACCAAACCTAATTGCTGTTACTGGGGATGGCGATTATAATTTTTCAGATCATCGACTTTGTAACGTTAAATCGCCAACAGATGCCTCTGATGCTGTAAATAAAAAATTTGTAGATGATTTGGTGGCTTCCCTCTCAGCGAAAATACAGCTAGCTGCTAATGATTATATCACGCAGAAGCTTGACGAGTTTGATGTTAATATAAGGAAGCAAGTGGGCGAGGGTATGGCTTACTGGCTTGATAAACTTGACATTGGTTTTAAGAACTATGTAGATACTGCCGTTAATAATGCTATTAATCTCATTGACAAAGATGTGAAAACTATTAAAAAATAATGTATTGAATTTGGGCAAGCGCATTGATTTGTTAAAGTAATCCTATAAATATACCTGTTCTGTAAAAATTATTTATTATGTTTGAAAAAATGGCAAAGAGCATTACCAAAGCGAGGGAGCAGGTTGTTAATGAGTTACATAGGCCAGCTAGAACTAAATTTAAACGTCGTAGATTTCTACAGTATGGATTAGATGATACTTTTGCATCCGATCTTGCGCAACTCGATCAGTATGCTCGAGAGAACCGCGGATTTAAGTACATATTGGTTGTAATTGACTGTTTTTCGAAATTTTTGTGGACACGCCCTCTCAAGTCCAAAACTGCTCAGGATGTAACTACTGCTATGGAACATATACTTAAACATTCAAAGAGAATACCGAAAAAATTAGTCACCGATAATGGGAAAGAATATTATAACTCTAATTTTCAGAATCTTTTGAAGAAACATAATATACATCATTATAGCACCTTTAGCATTTTAAAGGCTTCCATTGCCGAACGTGTAATTCGAACAATAAAGGAAAAGTTGTTTAAGTTGTTTACCTTGAATGGCAATCATAAATGGATCGACTTGTTGGAACAAGTTACAGATACTTATAATAATACAAAGCATCGCACTATTGGTATGAAGCCTAAAGATGTGGTTAAAAACAATGAGTCAGAATTATTAAATTCTGTTTATAATAATCTCAAGGTTGTAGGGAAACAAACATTTAAAGTCGGTGATGTTGTTCGTATAAGTAAAGCTAAGCATGTTTTTGAAAAAGGATATGTACCTAACTGGACTACTGAGCTGTTTAAAATTATCAAAGTACAGATTACCAATCCAACGACGTATTTAATAGAAGATATGCAAGGGCATCCTATAAGTGGTGGTTTCTACGAATACGAATTGCAAAAGACGAAACAACCTGATGTGTTTCTTATAGAACAAATTTTACGCAAAAAAGGCAAGAAAATGTATGTCAAATGGCTTGGTTTTGATAAATCTCACAACAGTTGGGTTGATATGTCCAAGGATGTGGTTTAAATTTATTCATGTCACGTGTTTTTAGAATAAACAGGTTTCAACAGGTTTGTTTGTTCTCGTTACTGATTGGTTAAATATATCTATAAATACCGTTTTTCCCTCGGTTGTTTCTTCAGTTACAAATCAACAAGCATAGTATGTCGTCTAAAGTGACTAAAAAGCGTGGGTTTGTTCTCTCATCGGAGGCGGTAATGAGTACCATCACCGCAGAAGCTCTTGCAACAGATGTATCTGTTGTGCTGTTGAAAAAGTTTGATAACTACATAGATTGGGTTCAAGTTATAAATTGTGAGAGGTTAAATGAAGCATCAACGTTTCTTCCTGCGTTTCTACACTTTATCAGCAAGGTGAAATTGGTGAAACCATGGTTGAACAGAAAGCTTAAACATCATACAAAAAAAGATCAATTACTCAAGTGTTTTCAAGGACCACTTCAATTTTCATTAGAAGAGAATAATGATGATAGTCAAACCACATCTATACCCACTTATCTCTTCATGTATGGTCGTCGTTATAAACGAGATGAGTTATTACACGATACTCTGTACATTGAAATAATTTTTGCTGCTTACCTATCACTTCGAATAAAAGATGCATCAAGACGAAAAAAAGTGTTGTATCTAGCAGTACATCCTAAATTTAAAAAAATCTTAAATTATTTGCAAAATACCGATGTAAAAGTTTATATTTCTGATGTTGTCTGTACTTGGAAGTTTGAAGAATCATATATTGGAGGAATTTTATCCATTTGTATAACGGAAATACCTGGAGATAATACGGCAAAGTTGGAAGGGCTCCACTTGTACTATTTACTTGAGCACAAATATTTACCCATATGGGCTAACAATGCTTTTCTATTAGCAAGTCAAGCTTATGCAAAAGAAAGACGAGATCTGTGTGATGCACCATCCTCCAACTGTAGCATCTGTCTATTGCACAAGTCGTTATTTGTTGATAAGCGTATCAAATATAGTGATTACGAGGACGTTCATTTCCGAGAAAAATGTTTTTATAATCTGACATTTCGTGGATACTGGGATATGCTTAGTATGCTAAAACCGCTGGGTACATGGTTACAAACACAATTATTACAGTCTAATATCCTCCCAACCCAATTTCAAACTGTAGAAATTACAACACAGAAAATTATAGAAGTCGAGGGCATGATTCCACATTTACATGGATGTATTAAACTATTTGAAAGCATCGATGGAGAATGGAGTATTGTGCTTGATGTTAAAAATACAAATTCATCACCTAATTACGGTACCCCAGAATTGCTTAATCAAACATTTGAATAAAAACAACGTCTCTTGTGCAATCTCATCATTTCAGAACATTATGCCGTTTTGTTACGTCTGCAGCAGCGAAGTCGTATCGCTTAGCAGCCATAATCGTACGACAAAACACAAACAGAATTGTTGTGTGGACTTTGACTCTGATGTAAAACTTGTTCAAACAGCTTTTAAGAACCGGCTTGTTACTTATCATGTATCCGGTGATTCACACTCGACCGATGTCAAGCTTTATTTAGAATCATTGAAAGATAAAATTATTTCATTGTTAAAACAGGTTTTGAATTCAAATCAAAAAATAAAAGTCAATATGGAGCTATATGGCCGTTATCTGTTGAGTTCAACAAAAGAACAGGAAACCAAATCTTTTAACTCCAAGTATAGTGTTATTGATCAACACACTAATTTGGAAGATTTTTATACTCTTTATCAAAATATTTTATTAACCAAAGCTTCAGAATTTAGGGAGGTGGGTAGCGGTTGGGCCTTGTCTAAGCTGCTGTTTCTAGAACTCAACATAAATAAATTCAATCAAGGAGTGGGGGTATAATATAAACAGCTTTATGTTTGTCAAACCCAGTTTAATTCCAATCATGTTTGACGATAGTTGGCTTTCTGACTACTCTGCAGACTTTAGTGAAATGGTTGAAGATGATGATGATACCTCTCGAAGTTCGACTCCGTATTGGAAGTATCTCGATAGTATGATTTTAAGAAGCAAGGAAGAAATTAGAAGTGAAAAAAAGTTTTTAAATGAAGTGTGTTATCCTGCTGGTCATTTCAAGGTAGTGGTAGGACTCAGTGTCGCCAGAGGAATGCTTCCAAGCGTAAAGTTAACAAATACACTTTTAAATCTACCTGAAGAACAAGTTTCAATCTCTCTGGCTAACTTTGACTGGTATGAATTTCTCAAAATGGCTTCCAAGATGCTTGAAGATAATGGATCCGGCGAAACCGTAGCAACCACCGTATCTGAAACTGAAAATTTTACCATGTCCGCAGCAGTTCTGTTGGGAGAAAAAATAATTAATCTTAAATGTGATAATGTTACATTATGTTTTTGCTGTAATGACATGCATGATATTTTATGTATTAAACATTTAGTTAATTATAGGTTAGAATTAGTGAAAAACTTAGACTTTAGAACCGCTTATGATGATTTATTGAGATATGCTTGTTATTATGTTAATATAGATAACACCATTATTGATGTTGTTAAAAGTATTTGTAATTTAAACATGTCTGAACAGAATTATTATATTTTAGAGTTATTGCATTATAATCCGCAGAAGGTGATGGATGATTTTGATAAAATATATATGTGTACTGATGTTTAATAAATGAATAAATAAACAATTTCATGTTTTATTTCTTAGTATAGTTACAACTCTCTAGATAGAAACATGTATCTAATGGATAGTGTAGATCGTCTAGATTGCGGTGATGATGGCCTTGGGCTGATTCGAAATTTTGAAGACAGATTAATCACATTTACTGAGTGGCGCAATAAAGTTAATCCAGAAGCCCTAGCATATGCAGGTTTTTATTTTACACAACATTCTGATGTGGTTAAATGTGCTTTTTGCCACTGCGAATTTGATAATTGGAAAGAAGGAGACGATCCTCTAGCAGATCATTACAAGTACTCTAAACACTGTAAATTGGCAAAGATGTTATGGAAGTGTAGACAACTTGAAGCAAATAAACCGTTCAGACCTGTTAAAGAGAAAAAGATGCAAAAACTAGAACCATCCTGCTATAAACGAAGTGGTTTTTACTTAATAGTTTTACTGATAATATTTATAACGGGTCTGTTTAATAGTTATGAAGCTATAAGTATCTTTAAGAAGAAAATTTAACTCATTTATATTCCAACCATGGC
The DNA here is from genome assembly GCA_935413205.1 of Polydrusus cervinus. NCBI lineage: Eukaryota > Metazoa > Arthropoda > Insecta > Coleoptera > Curculionidae > Polydrusus > Polydrusus cervinus. The sequence goes on from OW284518.1 coordinate 5,548,063, forward strand.
TGCGTTAAGTTCATCATATGTACTCCTGGTGGCGCTGGTGCAAAATGTGTTTTACGTATACACTCCTTTTAACGTTCGGAACGTGTCAGTAATGATTGAAACCAATGACTTTCCATCTAATAATACATGGTTTAAGATGCCTTTTGAGATGATTGATAAGACAATTACTCCTGCCTCTTACATAACAGTCCCATCAGCAGCTAACGAACTGCTTCGCTATAAGGTTAAGCTCTTGTTCCGAGATAACACTATTGGCGAAACAGATTGGAAGACTTTAATCAGCGTATACAAGAACGCCACTCTCCCTCAATGTGACAACTCTACATCAACCGAGGATTTAGATGACTCATCCAGCAATTATAGTTTAATTGTATTCATAGCTGTAACCTGTTTCTTATTACTAGCAATTAATTTATATAGAATTACTAAAACTCTGTATGTAATATGGCTAAATAAATAATTATTTTATTACTTGAGTGTTTTATTTCGCTAAATAATAGTTAATTGATTCCTGGTACAAGATGAATATTATGCTACTAGGAAATAAAGATGACGCAATCTTAACAGCGTGTTAGCACATGACATTGAATATTAATCACTGACCACATTCTATTGTATAATAATTACATTAAACATGTCTTAACCTTTAATATTATCCAGTCACTGTATCCGTAAACACAATAACAAGTTGTCTAATTTAGATGTATTAAATATATTTAGAAATATTTGCGACTAAGAATGAGATAGCTAAAAGGTTTAATAATATTAATGAATATAAACGCTGTCTATATCGTATTTTCTGTTTTTCACCTAAAAATACCTTAATAGGGTGTTTTTCAAATATACATTTAAAAGGTGCCCTTTGGCATCCGGAGTACCGAAGGTACTTTTTTCGCTATATGCGCATAATATTTCCTCCTATTTAACTCCGAAACACCGATTTCGGCTTCTGCGCATTTCCAAAATGTCCTTATTTTTTTATTGCGGGGTTCTATAGGTATGGCTTAATAATGAATATATTAGGTGAAATTATAAAAATCTGAGGTGCCGTTTTGACAGTTATTATGGTTTTACTGATAATTCGAATACTTGGATGTATTTTGATTATGAGGTTGTATAGGTATAGATCATTAATGTAAATACTTAAAAAATTAGAATTTTTAGATGTGCCGTTTTGACACTTTGACGATTTTACTGGTGATACAGTAATTTGTAAATATAATTAATATACGAGGTATATTTCTACTAATAAATAAACATTATCAGTGCTTTGCACGATTGTGCTGTGTTAAGGCCCTAATGGTTTAATACATCTAACGCCGTTAGTACTTGAGATATTTGAAAAAATCTTTCACTTCTAGATAGGTCCAATATACCTCTGTCTACAACCAGAATTTCAGCGCTTCGTCTCGAGGCATAAGGGCACTAATCGCAAAAAACTATATCTTCCAAACCAGTTGACCGATCGCGTTCGTGTTTTCTTTAAACGACTTATGACGTCACCCTGAATACATTTCACGTGTTAGATTTTAATTTTAGCATTTGACAAGTGACAGGTGGTCTTGACATATCTTAATTGACAGGTGACAGCCGCCATCTTTTCCTAAACATAATATAACATCATCCTAAACACGTTGCCTATAATGAATACTATTGCCCAAGTAGCTAACGCTCAAGTAGCTAATGCCAAAGTAGCTAACGCCCCAAGTAGCTAATGCCCAAATAGCTCACGCCCAAGAGTGTGACATGACAGATGACGTATGACATATGACACACGTCTGCGCACTGTCTGGGCATGCGCAGAGGCCTTGGAGGAAATGGAGGATGGTGAACCCCTCTTCTATCCCTACTGGCGATATATATTATCATTTTTTGTATCTATTTTTTTTGCTGATGGGTGACATGAAAGTGGGTCATCTGAATGTTAGGTCTTTGTTTACGGGTTTTAATGAATTAAGAACGTTAATTGAGCAAAATGAATATGATATATTTTTTTTATCTGAGACGTGGCTTTCTGATGGTGATAGCTCTGTGCCTTTTGAAATCCCTAATTATCAGTTTTTAAGAAAGGATCGTATTGGTAGGGGAGGTGGAGTAGCTGTGTATGTAAAGGTTAATTATGCTATTGAAATTGTTACATTTGATTTTGATATAAATGTGCAATTGGAATTTTTAATATTTAAAACAAGACTGGCAACAAAGACATATGCTTTTTCAGTTTTCTATAGACCACCATCAGTAAACTTTAATAGCTTGACACCGGATTTTGATAACATATTTTCACATATTTATCCCACAGTTGATGAAATTTTTTGTTTAGGTGACTTTAACATTAATCTGCTTAACTTACATAACCCTTTAACGCCGTTATTTGAAAATTACAATTTTGAGCAGATTATTGAGGAGCCTACTCGTATATCCGGCACTGTCAGTACACTGATTGATGCAATATTTGTAACAAATCGGTCTTTAATAAGTAAATCTGGAGTTGTTTCTGCAGATAATATTTCAGATCATAGAATAATATATTGTGATTGTAATTTAAAGAAGGCATCAACTGTTCCTAAAATTATTCAATATCGGTCTTTCAAAAATTTTAATATAAATAACTTTTTAGAAAGTATGTACAACTTACCATGGGATGATATATTTTATGAGAACAATGTTGACAAAAAAATTGAACTGTTGAATACTAATATATTAACTTTGTTTGATATGCATGCCCCTATAAAAGAATCCAGAGTGACAAAACCTAAGGCACCATGGTTGACGGCCAACATTAAAGTATTTATGAAGCAAAGAGATAGTGCCTTGCAAAAATTTAGAAGAACTAAATTAAATGAAGACTGGATTAACTATAAGTATTTAAGAAATCTTACTTTGGCTACGATAAGGAGAGAAAAGAAAAATTATTTAAATTCTTTGTGCACCGAGAAAAATCCTAAAAAAATTTGGTCTGCTCTAAAAAGTTTTAACATTTGCACTAATAAAAATAATTCTATACCTAAAGTATTATCTGATCCTAACGACATCAATAATTTTTTCTCAGCATTTCTTCAAAATACATCTAATTGTAATGATAAAGTTAATTTTTATGAAAACAATGCTTTCAATGAGACGTTACAATTTTCATTTAGGCCAGCTAAAGTATCTGACGTCAACAAAATTTTAAACAGTATCTCAACAAATGCGACGGGGGTAGATGAAATTTCGCCCCTGATGCTTAAGTATTGTAGTCCATATATAGATAAATATATCACACATATAATCAATTGCTGTTTGGAAGTAAGTTACTTTCCCGATCAATGGAAAATATCAATTGGCAAGCCATTAGCCAAGGTCAGTAGCCCAACTAGTTTAAATTACCTCCGACTAATAAGTATTCTACCCGCAGTTTCAAAGATCTTTGAAAGAATTTTATATAATCAAATGTACGACTATTTTACTAATAATAATATTATTCCTCCCACACAATGTGGATTTAGAAAGAATTTTGGAACTGCTGTGGCTTTAACAAATGTAACTGATGACATTATTCGTGCCTGTGATAAAAAAATGAATAGTATACTAATTCTTCTTGACTTTTCAAAAGCTTTTGATACCATTAATCATGCACTTCTTATATCTAAATTAAAATATTATGGTTTTCATAATGATTCATTTTTTCTTATTAAATCATACTTATTAAACAGATTTCAAAAAGTTTTTTCTGATAATAATTATTCTGAACAAGCAAATATACGTTCTGGAGTGCCACAAGGCTCAATTCTAGGCCCCTTACTCTTTCTTATATATACCTCCGATATACTTAGATCTTTAAAACATTGTAGAGTACAAGCATTTGCTGATGACACACAAATATAATGTTGTTTTGATGCTGAGGATTATGCTGATATCGAGTTGTATATAAACCAAGATCTAAAAGTATTGAGTGAGCTTTCTCGAAGTCACAATTTAATTTTAAATCCTACTAAGTCCTGCATGCTGATTTTTGGTAATAAGAATCGAATTAATGATTTAAAAAACATTTTAAATATATCTGTCGATGGATCTAAATTAAAGATTGTAGATAGTGCAAAAAATTTGGGTCTATTAATCGACACAGAACTAAGATTTAAAGAACATCTAAAGAAAATATTTCAAAAAACTTATCTTTCTCTAAAAATATGATACAGCAACAGACATATTTTAAATTTTAAATTAAGGAAAGACATGTGTGAATCTCTCGTTTTGTCCAATTTTAATTATTGTGATTTTGTATATGGATTTTGTTTAGATGTTGAGACTAGATCTCGCATACAAAAAGTTCAGAATGCGTGTCTTAGATTTGTGTATGGTGTGCGAAGGTTTGATCATATTTCTCATTTATACAGGACTATTAACTGGTTGAGAATGGATGAACGTAGAATCCTTCACTTTTGTACATTTGTGGTAAAGATCCTTAATAATCCAAACTCCCCTATCTCGATTCGAGAGCGTTTGATTTTTCGTCACAATATTCATGATGTACGTGTTAGAAACAGAAGTAAGTTAACCATGCCTCATCATCAGAGTGCCATATTTCAACGTTCTTTTTCATACAATGCGGTTAAATATTTTAATTCAATACCCACTGATATGTTACTTGTAAGCGTAGAGTTATTCAAAATAAAATATAAAAAGTATCTTTTAAATTTACAAAATTCTTAATTTTTTTTAAAATTCAACTATATAATTTTTTTTCTTTTTAAATTTGTTGCTTAGGTTGTTAACTTATATTTATTTAATTATTATAATCGCCGAGTTTATTATTTGAAAGTTTTATAAACTTATTATACTATATTATTAATTTAGTTATAAATTAAGTTCTATTTAATTAATAAGTAATTTAATATCACTTACTATGTCCTTGACTGGTTGAGTAGAGTAGCTATTACAGCTAGACTACGCCAGGATTGGACATATATTCTAATATATTTTTTTGTAAATTTTATATTTATATTGAAATAAAAGACGTTTATTATTATTATTATTATTAATTTATAATTAATGTCGCCCTTTTGCTAGACTTCGCGCCGTCGGTGTCGGGTTTCGGGGAAAAATAATTATGGAGGCGTTAATTGTTACTATTCCGGCTAGCAGCGCGTCTGCAGAACGATCCTTTTCTAGATTAAAAAGAATTCAAACCTATTTACAAAACACACAGGGAGAGACACGTTTAAGTAAATTAACAATAATCTCTCTGGAGAGCGACCTTTTACAGGATTTAAAACGCAAAACCAATTTTTATGACGATATTTTAATAGAATTTTTACCTAAAGACCGCCGTGTAGAACTTATTTATAAATAATGTTGTTTTATTTTTCTTCTGCCAATGTTCCTTTCACAAACTCAGAAACAAGACTTTTGTGATAAAATTTGAAATTTAGTTGCTGAATGCTACGGAAGATACATTTTTTTGTCTTAAATGCAATTTTTACCTACTCTGGTTAAAACAGCATTGTACGCCACTGGGTACGTGGCATTGTACTTGTAATGGCATGCAGCCAATCTGTATCATTATGTTTTTATTTTGTTTTATTTTTAAAAATTTTGAAAGAGATAAATGCGAAATGAACTCACTTGTGCCAGATGCATCTCTGCTAAGAATACTATGCGCTACTAGGTGACCTTCTGGCATATGTCACCCATCTTTGGAGCAACACCATCGAACATCATAGAGAATCCCGGGCTGTTGCACTGGACATCTCTAGGGCATTGATCGTGTTTGGTACGATGGGCTTCTAAGTAAATTGCGATCCTACGGTATGCCTAATGGATTTTGTTTATGGTTAACCAGCTTCCTTAAGAACCGTTCTCTGCAAGTGGCGATTGACGGGTTTTTCTCAGACACCTTCACCATCAATGCCGGTGTTCCTCAAGGGTTCATATTGTCGCCTACCCTCTTTTTGCTGTATATTAACGACCTTCTAGTGAAAACTCAAAATCCAATTTATAGCTTTGCTGATGACAGCACACTTGTCTCATCTTTTACCTTGACTCCCCAAACATCCGCTGCCGACGCACATCTTCGCAGGCAGCATGAAGTATTGCGCCTCAACAATGACCTGGAAGAAATTTTGGCTTGGGGTTACAGTAACCAAGTCGAATTTAATGCTAAGAAAACCCAGGCAGCAGTCTTCTCCAAAAAGGTTAACATTGCAGAACCGGATATAGTCATGGCAGGACACGCAATTCCCCTGGCACCGTCTATTAATTTGCTGGGGGTCAATCTGGGAGGTAATATGTCTTGGCATGATCACGTTGCCGCAATTGCCAAGGCAGCTGCACAGAAACTTGGTGTACTTTTCCGCACCAAAAGGTTGTACACATCTCATTAACTTTTGACACTCTACAAAGCCCAGATTCGACCATCATTAGAATATTGCTCTCATGTCTGGAGCTCTGCACCCAAGCACACCCTTCGGTTACTGGATTCCATTCAAAGGAGAGCCGTTCGTCTGATCGGCGACCCCGAGCTGACCAAGACCCTCGATAGCCTGGAGCATCGAAGACAGGTTGGTGATTTGGCTCTCTTTTACAGATATTTCCATGGCAGGTGTTCGACTGACATTGCCCACTTGATTCCACCTAGAGCAATGCAAAACAGAAATACACGGCGAACCACTGCCGCTCATCCCTATGTTGTTCAGCTTAGTACTCCTCGAACTTCATTGTTCCAGAATTCTTTCATCTGGAGAACGTCATCTTTGTGGAATGATCTTCCTGAGGTCGTGTTTCCCAATGAATACAATCTTCAACGTTTCAAGACCAACGTTAATAGCTTTTTTCGCACTCGCACCGCTCCCAGAGCGCCTTAAAGGATTTTTCCTACAGTGCAGGTGTTTTATCATAAAAAAAAATGCCGCTTTAATACAAAAGTCAACCTTTACTAAGATATATTTGATAAGATACCTTTATTTTACTGTACTCTACATGTTTCGAACGTATAAACGTTCATCTTCAGGAGAAGTATAGCTTATTTTGAAATAGATTTTATTTTAGATTTCTTTTTAAATTTTAAATGGAAATCCCTCATTTTTATTCGATAATTAGATTCAGTAGTAAATTCTCTTTTCAGTGACATATCACACTTTATCATTTGTTTTAAAAATGGCCGCCTAGCTCAATTTTTCTTTGTTTACTAAAATGTCCATAACTTTAATAAAATAAGGTAAGTGATAAATGGTAGGCCATGGAAACGTTAAAATGGTTTATTTCATGTTCATTTATGACTTCCTTGAAAAAAATTTATCCGTTAGGGCTATTTTAATTACAACCTGTTTTTTAAAAAAACGAAGTAGAATTTCTCGATTTTTTCAAACGGCAACCCATATCTTTGTTTTATTCTAATAACATTCTTAATTAAATAAAGCTCTCTAACGGTGTATCATAAGTTAAGTTAATTATTTATTAGGGAAAAGTAGGAATTAAAAAGAAATATGATAATTGTAATTTCTATACCCGTATAAGCCATGAGAAGTTATGTCAAGTATGCCATGGACAGCAATTCATTTATTTCAATCTTCGTAATTTTCTTTAATACGATTTGACATTTTGGTCTTACAAATGCAGAATTAACGCTTTGGTGGAGTTATTTGACAGTTAAATAATATTCTCTATCTTCTTTTTTGTAGGATTTATGTCCCAGGCCAGGCTTTATTCAGGATGGACCTGCCCAGTTCGATATTACTCCTGGAAAAATGGGTAAGTTATAAAAAGCCAAAACTTTAATTTTAAAAATCGTTTCACAAAGATTTTAGCAGACATTCAAGTTTGAGCGAGCGAAACTAATAAGGAAGGGGAAGTCGAGGATAGAGTTTAAATTGTGATTTTTTAAAATAAATTACATTAAAGTAGACATTTTTTCTGGATAAAGGGACAGTCGGGACTATATGTATTTCATGATATTGTACCTAGTGAAGAAGGCGGAAACGCGCCGCAGGCAAAAAAATTTCGGGGCCACGCCCAAAGTTCGTTTAAAATTCACCTAACTACTACGAAATATCGAAAACTAAATTATTACCTCTCCCCCTCTGCGTGGTTAGATTAAATTTGTTTTTGTGAATGTTTTTTTTTCCTTTGTTTGGATATTCCTAGCTGGCTCTTTATTAAAAAAAAAATTATTTTTGTGAAAATTATGAATATTGGCGTCAATCCAAAATTTTAACATATGACGTATGTAAGACTCTAACCCGCGTTTTTCGGCCTCGGATTTTCATGATTAAAATTAAAGTAAATATCGCTTACCACGACAAAATGAATGATTTTTTTTATAAATGATGTATTTTAGGAGCACAGATCTAAGTGCAGTTTTTGGTGCAAATGCTTAGGTTTTGAAATACTCTTCTTAAGTGCCGTTTTGTATATTCATAATAAAGCATTCTCTACTTTTTTTATTATAAATTAGGTATCACATTTCTTTTATAAAAAATATTTCAATTAAAATTTTTACTTTAATTTTTTTCTTTAAAAATAAATACCTAATTAATGGTTTTTGTAGAAAAAATATTTTTCCGTCGACCGTGAATTACATCCGATATTAACGTTCCCAAAATCATTCATTAATGACCCCTATTAATGCATGATTTTCTGTAAATGCACGATTTCCCAAAATCATTCATTAATGACCCCTATTAATGCATGATTTTCTGTAAATGCACGATTTTGGTAATTAAAATTAAAGGCAGCCATGCAAACAAATCAACAAAATAATAAAACGTCAATCCAAAACGTCGTCCGCTGTCATTAGTATTTGTAGAATTGTGAAATCTGGATTGTAAAATAAAAGTTGTTAACTGTTTTTCTTCACTTTAGTAAAAAATACGGTCGACGAAAAAACATTGTAACCAACTCTTACATTAAAATGCGATTAATGATCTCGAACATTAACGCGTTCGCTACGCTCACGCGTTAAAATATTTCGATCATTATTCGCCATTATTAATGTACTTACTTGTTGATTAAATTACTATTATTGCATGGGTTATATTTTTGTTGATTTAAAATAGCTCTAAAGAAGGGAAACGGAACAGACAAGTATATAATAGAAAAATACTATAAAATATTATTCGTTTTACTCGTTTTCCTTTAAAATTGCATCAAAAACCAATAACTAAAACGATATGTATGTGAAACCTTAATCTCTATATAAAACAGGACTTTTATAAGGAAAGTTTAAATACTAAACGTTTCCTACAAGACCTTTGTAATCTAAGCCTGCAGCCCCCCCCCCCCCCAAATACGCCACTGGGCTACAGTATACTGACAAAAGGTCAACCCTTCTTGAACCAACCAACTTTGTTAAAGCAATAACTGCTCCAGATTATCAAATAAAGGAGTGGGGGAAAGGCTATCATTATATTGGACAAAATTATGCAACGTCAGGGACAAAGAGAAAATATATTTTTACGAAAAAAAATATTTGGGCTGGAAAAGGTTATTACCTCCATGAACTATGAAATTAATAAAAAAAAATCACTATTTTTATTGCAAAATTGACACAATGAATGTACATCCGAATTGTAATTCATTTCACACCTTGCATTGTCGACTACCGATATTTTGCCACATCCTGTATGAATAATCAAATTTCCTGCCATACGAGCCACCGGAATTTTAAGTTCCAGCTCAGCGCGTCAAATATATTCCCAATTATTTTGGCTCGATATTTCAGTTGCCTATTAAAATTCATTACCGCACCAGTGATGTAATGACTATAAAGCTAACCAGGCCACTTTCTTCGTGAGAATATAATTTCTGCGAATATATCAATTACAGTGGCGGGTACTGTATAAGAGCTGCTTAGCTGCAGCATCTGTTCTGATAATATAAAATATTTATACAATGTCCTGCAATCTCAGTCAGGCTTCTATTATAGCTCATATACGAATTAAGTTAGGAATTTCATTCGTATGCAGACTTATACTGTATCATGGGATGTATTTTAGGAAAATATGTTTCCACATACAGGATGGCCCAAAAATGTGTGATAACAAAAATATGTATTTTCCTAAATGGACACCCAGTATTTTATTGCAAATTTATGTTTGTATTAAAGTCCTTTATAATTGTGCGAAATGTTATTTATTTATTTATTTTGCTTTGGTAGTTTAAGAGTTATAAATTAAAAACTAATAAAATAAAGTTTTACGGCCCTGGAAAAAATAAATAAAAAAAACATCTATATTTATTTTTCCTACGACCACTTATGAAAATGAGAAAACAAGCACGGTTAACTTGGCTCGAAAGCGCCGAATATCACACGCGTGTTGAAAGAAAATATTTCAACTCTAGAGTGGAAATACAAGGCACACTATTTAATTTAGGCATATTATGATGCCAATTTGACAGACCACACCTATTTATTAAAAAGAACAAATTTTAGTTTAGTTTATTTATCACGTATTTGTCGAATGATTTAGAATTAGAGTTTGAAAATACGCCATCTGAAATTATAAAAAAGTTAAGAATATACTGAAAAATTTATTACCAGTCAAAACAAGCCCCGCTGAAGAAAATGTCATATATTAAACTTAAGCAGAAAATGTTTATCGGTCGCCATAGCCTAGAGACTAGAGCCATGATCTACGAATCGAAAGATCACAGGTTCAAATCCCATCAGGAGCACTTAACTTTTTTTTATGAAAACATTAAATAGTTTATAGAATTATTTTGAATTGAAATCTTCCTTGTTGGGTGAATTTTTTAAATTTATTTTTAATGCATCTTTCCTTGATTAAATAAACAAAAATCATTCAAGAAGGAAGATTTCAATTCAAAATAATTTTATAATTTATTTAATGTTTTTATAAAAAAAAAGTCAAGTACTCCTGATGGAATTTGAACGTGTGACCTTTCGATCTATTAAATTGGCATCATATGTTTAAATTAAATAGTGTGCCTTGTATTTCCACTCTAGAGTTGAAATATTTTTTTTCAGCTCTAGAGTTGAAATATTTTTTTCACAAATCAAAGGTTTTTTTAATAATTCTTTGTGGTCGTAGGAAAAATAGTGTACATCACTCGTGTGAAAGTGATTATTCTAAAACTCGGAGAATTTCCGCACTCGGCTGACGCCTCGTGCTAAATATCTCCTCATTTGAAAAGTATCACTTTCATCACTTGTTATGTAATATACTATTTTAAATCATGGGATTGGGTCAGATTTATGACAATGTGTCTAAAGATATCATGAATCTAATAGTGTGTATCTATTTTATACAGCGTGTTTATAAAAAGGTTTTAAAGACAACACATTTTAAATTAATTTTTCTCAAGTTTTTCAAATAGAACACCCTGTATATTATTAGACTATTTAATATAAAGTTCTTAAGCAAGTTTTTTTGCACTGTAAGCATATAAGTTATTTCCAACCGTTTTCGAAATAATTACAAATTCCATATATATTATGTTAAAAATTAAGTTATATAAACCGTCTTCTCCTCTTGACATTATAATTAACGGGTCGACGGTGCGATCGATCAGGTGGACAAGATCTCATATTTTCTCCTCTTCTTTACTGACACCATGGACTGCTTGTCGCCAGTTATCTGGTGTCACTTTCTTAATGGCTTGATCAAACAGTAGCTTAACGCCTTTCATTTTAAATGTAGTGTTGTGTCTTGCTACAAATCCTTTCACTTGCGCCCATATAAGTTCTATAGAATTAAGTTCGTAATGATATGGCGGTGTTGGCAGCACAGTTACACTATATTTTTCAGCTATATCTTCCACGGCATATTTCATAAAACGATGTTTGTATAAATTTGCTATAGCTAATTGTTCCTTCTTTATCAAATTATCTTCAAATTTAATACTTTTGATGGTTAACTAGTCGATAATTTCTTGTTTCCTCCAAAATAAAGTGAGGGTCTTCTCTGTGCGTCGTGAATGATAGCTTGCGTTATTTATAACTACTACTGAATCAGCTGGAAGATATTTTATCATTTCACCAAAATAGTCCTCAAAAACATTCGAATTCATGTCCTCGTGGTAATATTCCGTATTAAACGACTGAAAGGTTAGCAAAACTTCTGTTAAAAATCCCTCTTCGCTTTCATGTGTGCCTATGGCCGACACGGAAATTGAGTCGAACTGGACAAAATTTCTCATTTTATTACTCTACACCTTTCTGAAATATACTATAGTCTAGTTATGTTAGTGTAATATGTGCCTATGTTTGTTAAAATTTTAAAATTATTTTAATTTTTTTTTTAACTGTTGATAAGATATGAAACTACCATTATCAGAGTTTCGGGCAAAACAGGTGACAAAAATATTTGATAATATATATAGTGGCGTAGTTTTTATGTTTTTATCTACTTTCATTTAGTAATATGAATTTTACAGTTCTGTAAATCGTTTTGTAAGGGGATCTATTTCAGCAGTAGTGCAGTAATAGAAGCCTTTACAACACTAGTGCTGTAATAAAAAAAACGGTTTTTTTTAAATTTTGCTGTTAAATAAAACCACACTTTTTAGAAGAATGATTTATTATTAACAATTATAAAATTAATTACCAAATAATAATTAAAATATAACACTTAAGGTTTATTATAAACATTACTTTTTACAGTTAGAAATTTGTATACCAGAAGTGGATGTGATGGAGCCCTTTACGTTCGAATTTCCAATCATTAAATCCGTGTCTAACCCCATGATCTTCTTTGCTATTTGTTTCTTATTTTTTAAAGAATTCTTAACGTAGCCTTCTGTCGTAGAAGAGGATTTCAAGCCCCCATGATGCTTTAACAACTGCATATCTGCACCACCATTAACTAGAATGGTGGCTGAGGATTATTCAATCCAAGTTTTGTTGCAATCTTTTTTGGTATAATTCCATAACTATAAATTCCGACAGGCTGGGAGGTGCATTTTCCTTTTCCATAGAATACAAAAAACCACCTGTGAGTTGCATTAAGAGGACGAAGTTTAGCATACTTTCGAAAAATACTTAAACAGTTGACACCTGTCACCTTTCCTTCTGTTATAACAAATTCTCGAATAATTTTGGTTTTCGAGAATGGAATCACAATTTTTATATACAAATCATTGTGTTCAATATGATCCAACATTAACTTAGCTAGTTCTTCGCGCCGACAAACCCCAAAAAATGCCGATTATCATAACAAACTTCATAAGCAAATATGTTTCATCTGCAGTACTAAGAAACCTACATACGTCTTCCCTTGTGAAAACTTTAGACGTTTTAGCCTTGTAACCCTCTGAACTTCTTTTCAAAAATGCGATTAGTTGAGAAAATCTGCGTATATCTTGATTTTTCTTTACTGAAATCATAGTTCTCAACATTTAGTAGTGAGTCCATAGTGTAGATGATTTCTGGGAACGTTGCTTTACGGGAAAATAACCCAAAAGTATTTTCTCAGACACCTCCTTTATTTTGTTAGCTTTGCACCAAACTTCAAACTTCTGATACTCCAACTCATACCGCGCCTTGGATTTTGTCGGAACTAAACTTGAGATCGCTTCGTTTGCCGCTGCTTCTATATCAGAGGGTAAACTTCCATCAGAATCGCTCATTTTGAAAAACGCTTTTTATATTTTTGAATTTGTTTGACAAAGTTTCGACAGTAACCATGCGAAACAGTAACTATGCGAAAGGTAACATATAAAACTTGATTAGTAAACTTAATAGCAGGTGCATTTTTATTTTTTAAAATGCCCTTTGCCAAATATTTTTATTCATAGATGAAAGTAGATAAAATTTTGTACAATATTCTTGTTGTAAATTCATATTACTACACTTGATGTTTTATTAAACTCGGCTGACGCCTCGTTTGACAACTTCAACATCTCGTGTTGTAATATGAATCTTTACAACACATCTACTCTCTGCATCATCACTGTCTTTTTAATTGTCACGATCATTTACGTTAAAACCCTTGAGTTTTAAAGTGATATTTGTCCCCACTGAAAAAATAAAATTTATTGATAAGTTAATCTTTTTGTAACTAAATTCCGTTGCATATTGCATAAAACAGACGTTATGAAATCGAAATACAAAAATGCAGTTAAGATATTTTATTTATAAGCCTTATAAGCATATTCACAAAAAGCAACGTAACGCATAAATAATTATCTCGGCCTACTGGATTGATGTAACGCTACCGCGAAATCGAAAAACAATTGCTTGAGTGGGTAAAAGCAATGACCTTAGAAATAATTACCTTTTTTTTGTCTAAATTGGTTAGACAAACGGTAAATGCCGATACCGATTTAAATTTCTAACTTAACATTGTAGTTCCTGCGGTAATGGATTGGCTGGTTTTAGTTATTGGCGTTGAAATACATAATTGTAAAATCAGTGTATTTGCTCGTCCAATCATCAGCTGAGAGAAAAATATACCGCCTGGGCCTCAATTCTTCAAGCGGTGGAATTGATTCCCTAGGGAAAATATTCCGGTCGCATTGTCCCCACGTTAATCTCGTTAAATGTTTGAGTTAAAATGGATTTCCAGTTTAACTCCGTGAGGACATTGCGACTGGAATATTTCCCCAAGGGAATAAATTCCACCACTCGAAGAATTGAGGCCCAGGTTGGATTCTCGTTGAAAACATCAGAATATAGTAGAAAAATTGTGTTGGAATATAATTGCAAAAAACCAACAAAGGCAAGTACTAGCTGCGATTATAATATACAGGGTGCTACAAATTCGTGTGCGTAAGGCGCTCTCGAAAACGGTAAGAGATACGAAGATGGTTAAATTGAAGTCAAAGTTGATTATTTTGGGGCTTAATAATTTGGTGAAAGGAAACTGTAAACATTCCGAATACCTTCGAAAATATCCGAAAAAAACCGAAATTTTTAGTTTTGGTTTAAAAATTTTTGCGTCTTAATTTTTGACTTGGGAAAAACAAAGAACACTTTCTTATAGCCGTTCTTTATGTTCTACAAGATGGCGTTATTAATTTTTAAATTAGACATTTTGTTCTTTGGATACCAACTTCAATTATTTTTTTTAAATACGGACCTGGAATTTTTAAAACAGTTTTAAGGACTTCTAAGCTTTGGAAATTTAATACAATTTAAAAGTTTTTAAAATGTTAACGTTTGGTCGTCAAATAACACATCACTAGCATTTCAAATTATCCTTTCTTTACTATTACGGCCCTGGCAATTATTTTTAGAATTACTTTAATAGGTATTAAAATTACATTACATGAAGTTATGGTGTTTAGGCCGTTTATTTTTTCAATAAGATTTTCCGTCACAATGCTCTAGGAAGTAAGCAAGTTTTTAAGGCTTGAGAAAAAATTCTATTTTCTATTATTTTATTAATATAACGTATCATATCTTAAGTTCTATGGTTTTTGCCTTAGACCTAGACCGAAATTCTGAAAAACAGAAAAAAATAATGCTCCCGAGTGAAGAAAGGGTAACTATGTCTATTTCAAAAACAATTTAAATTTTTTTTACTGTTTAGATTCTAAACAGTAAAAAATGTTGTTTAGATTCTAAACAGTAAAAAATGTTGTTTAGATTCTAAACAGTAAAAAATGTTGTTTAGATTCTAAACAGTAAAAAATGTTGTTTAGAAGGTCTGATGATTCTAGTTTCAGGAGAAACATGTAACAAAAATAAACAGACAGAAAAATATTTGAGGTCGAGACTTTGGGTCTCTTTTCTTACAAAATATCAATTATCAGGCCTCTTTTGTTTTTTAGTTTGGCTCTAAATATTCAGGACCGTAATGAAATGAAAAAGATAATTTGAAAAATGTGTTATTAAATGACAAAACGTTAAAATTTCAAAAACTTGAACATTGTATCAAATTTCCAGAATCCCTAAAACTGTATTTAAAAATCCAGGTCCGTATTTAAAAAAATTGAATTGAGGTTTGTAACTAAAGAATGAAACGTCGAATTTCAAAAATTAATAATGCCACCTTGTAAAACATAAAAAACGGCTATAAAAAACTGTTTTTTATTTTTTCCCAAGTCAAAAATAAAAGTGAAAAAAAATTAAAAACCAGAAATGGAAATTTCGGTTTTTTTTCGGATATCTCCGAAAGCATTCGGAGTAATTACAATTTTTCTTCGCCAAATTATTAAGCCCCAAAATACGCAACTTTGCCTCAATTTATACATTTTCGTATCCCTTACCGTTTTCGAGATCCCCTTGTACGCACACGAATTTGTAGCGCTGTATAACATAACAGTAATAAAAAAATAATAATATATAAGTAACTTATATCAGTGTTTTTTAGTATTAGTTAATGTTTAATTGGCCAAAGTGCGCCCTACTTTGTCTTTGTGTTTTTGGACCTTATTGCCTGTAAGTTTTTAGTTTGTTTTATTGTTTCCAGTTTGTATAACATATACCTTGTTTCTTACAGCATGTCGTGATTATGGCCCTTTTGGCCGAAACGCGTAGGCACTAGTTTTTATTTTTAATAAATTTAAGAAGGTTTAGTTACAACTTCGTTCGATTTTATTAATGGAATAAATATATTCAAAAGTAAGTTTGTATAAATATAAGAACTTATGATGCCTAATTTAAATAATTATTAAAAATTCTTAGCATGAAGTTCGGAAGTTAAGTCGTAGACAAAATATACTGTACAAGAGTGGATTGTCCATATTGCGCTCGGAAATTTGGGCACTACGCCTATAATTTACTTATCCTTATGCACTGGTCCTAGCAAAATCTGATGTATAACTGGTATTGCTGTCCCAAGTAGTATTAAATATTCTTATAATGGCCATAAGAATTCTTATAATGGTTATAATTCATTTTCTCAGTGTAGAACATCTTGAATTGAGAGACTATTTTTTCTATGTGGTGCTAAATATGTTAAATTTAGTAATAACAAATAGCTCATAACGTCATTCTCAATAAGTACTAGATTTAACTTTTGTCGACCAGTGTTATTTTAATACAAAGTCCCTCCAGCAAAAAATCCTGAATGTTTACATCATTTGCGCACAAGTGTATATTTATCTAAGCTAGTTTGTTTTATACAAAATTCTTAACGAATTATACATTTTAACCTACTTCCTTCAGGAATTGCGTAAAACGCAAATATAATTTATAGTTTTATCGTCATAGTCATCATCAGAAAGATTGTATATTATGCCTAATAAATGTCGATTGGTCGGTCAACTGCGAGCCAAAAAGAGAAAGAATAAGATATTTGGTTATTATTCGATATAGTACAATGCATAGCGCGTACTATACGTCAAAAGTAAACAGTCCTGGCCAATTCTAGAGATCTGTTAAATGTATATATTTAAGTCTTTTTCATAATTTTGCATTGATTTCATTGCAAAGCTCTTTATTTTCATCAAGTGCAGGTAATACCACCCGAGCTTGAGTCAATTTATGGGTTTTTCATATTGTTATATATTTACATCTATTTACAAACACTGAAAATGGTGTTAAAAATGCGTGCAATATGTGCATTGTATTAGGTACACCTATTTTTTTTATTAAACATTATAAAAAAAATACAAAATACAAAAAATATATTATACAAAAATTAAATTATAAAAAAACCTAATGGTCTTCGTCATCTGAGGAACTGTCATCTCCTCTTGACTTAAATAACCGGGTCGACGGTCCGATCGATCAGGTGGTCATGATTCCACATTTTCTCCTCTTCTTTAATGACATGATGTACTGCTTTTCGCCAGTTCTCTGGTGTCACTTCCTCAATGGCTTGATCAAACAGTAGCTTAACGTCTTCCATTTTAAATGTCGTATTGTGTCTTGCTACAAATCCTTTCACTTGCGCCCATATAAGTTCTATACAATTTAGTTTGCAACGACAGTTACACTATTTTTTTCAGCTATATCTTTCACGGCATATTTCATAAAACGATGTTTGTGTAAATTTGTTATAGCTATCTAATAGTTCCTTTTTTATGAAATCATATTCTTCTTTTTTCTTTAGTTAGTTATCATAAATAAATTAATGCACAAAATTTACCTCCGCCTATGGCCGACACCGAAATTGAGCCGAAATGGACGGCATTTCCCATTTTAGTACTCTACACTTTTCTGAAATAGGCTATAACTGAAGTTAAAAAGAACAAAACTTAACGCAAAAAAAGTTAAATCTATTTTTACACGCGCACAAAGTTTACTAAAATTCAAGATGTCGTATTTTTATCTTAGACGGTTCAGTGAAAACCATCATCAGAGTGCCCCTTTAAGGAGACTGTAGCTCGGTGATAAGGGGACATAGAAGAACATTTTATATGAAGTTATAACCTTATTTTAATCCAATCTCTCTAAATCCCAATTATTGACCCTACCTTTTGGGATACCCTGTACATACACTACGGTGTAATGTACTGCTCGACGGGAAAAACGAAATACCGGGTTAAATTATTATTTTTTGGGAAAGTACTATAAATTTTACTACTAATTATTAAACTTAATTATACTATAAGATAATTTAAATTTAAATAAATATTTTAAATATGCAATTTAATAAAGAAAAATTACCCTAATCGACCTCCGAGCCGTTACCTTTCTCAATGCAACAATAAAAACATTAATAGGGAGATTAAGAACGGAATATTGTTAGTATTATCGGCAGAAAAGGAAAGTTCGGTAGTCATTTATCTGTTCATAATAATAAGCTTTGTTAATTTCTATATAAAAGGCTATATTGTGGTTTTTTTAAATTGTGATGTTGCCAAGACATTCACTACTGATCTGTTATAGCTACACCACATCAAAATTGATGATATTGCCGCGTATCAGAATGGTAGGCGACTGGGTTGTCTTGTTTTGATTTATGTTTTAATTATTAAATTAATTATTATTTTCTATTTAGGGGAAAGGAGGGCAAGATCACGACAGTAAGCATATATTTTAATTTTCTTCGTCATATTTCGCCCTAAAACTTTGTTTCTTATTTTAGAGCATTCGGGATAATAAA
Organism: Polydrusus cervinus; assembly: GCA_935413205.1. Classification (NCBI taxonomy): domain Eukaryota; kingdom Metazoa; phylum Arthropoda; class Insecta; order Coleoptera; family Curculionidae; genus Polydrusus; species Polydrusus cervinus. The sequence goes on from OW284518.1 coordinate 5,566,992, forward strand.
GAAAAGAAGCTTAGCGGCAAGCGGACAGAGTAGTGAGTCTATCTTTTGCATTAAAGTACACAGGGACGCCAAAGGTAATGGAATCCCTGGGGCACAGGTAGACAATGACAGGCTGTTTCGTTCTTGTTAGAACTCATCAGAAAGTCATAACCCGTAAACGACCCCCAGTACAGCGAGCCTGTTCTTTCTTTTTACCTTTGGCGTCCCTGTGTACTTTAATGCAAAAGATAGACGCACTACTCTGTCTGCTTGCCGCTAAGCTTCTTTTCTTTATATATTTTAACGGACACTAAATTCCACTATTTTATTTATACTTAAACACGGCATTTACGGAATAGTGCTGCAAACCAGTGGGCGACTGCAGCGCGATCTAGATCTGAATCCACAAAGCTTGGAGATGTATAGAGAAGCGAAAAAATGTTTCCTATACTGGTAAAGTGGCCGTTCCGTGCTTGATTTATTTAGATTATTTAGATTTCTACGTTTTCACGTTAGATGGCTATCTTTTGCATTGAGTTGATTCCTTCTGATGGCGTTACTGGGTTTTCATCGCCGCGTTTTTATTTCTTAAAAACGCCTTGAATGAACAGGCTCGCTGTACTGGGGGTCGCTTACGGGTTATGACTTTCTGATGAGTTCTAACAAGAACAAAACAGCCTGTCATTGTCTACCTGTGCCCCAGGGATTCCATTACCTTTAGCGTCCCTGTGTACTTTAATGCAAAAGATAGACGCATTACTCTGTCCGCTTGCCGCTAAGCTTCTTTTCTTTATATATTGTAACGGACACTAAATTTCACTATTTTATTCAGGATAATTTTAGTTCCCAACAGTTTGCTTCTTATCATGCTATCTTCACTGTAAATTTTTTTTTCGTAAGTTCAAAATTTTATGACAAATTCGTCATCTTGCCCTCATGTATGGGTAAGATGACGAAAACATGCGGGTAAGATGCCGAGGATTATTGAATAAAAGAAAAACAGTAGGTAGAAAGATATATTAGTTATTGTCACAAAAGTCGCAAATATATGCTTTGCACTTCGCTTCTGCGGATGTTAGTTCTGAGCATGCTGCATGAACTCATTAACGACAGAGGGAACAGGCGTACCAAATTTAATTTTTTCCAGAATCGTTACATATTAAACAAATTTCTTCTTGTTCCTTCACATTATCGTCATCTTCTTCCATGTAATTACTGATATGGAGGAGTCAGCGGATTCCCCATCATCATGATCGTCAAACCTCACTTTTCTGACATGTTTGCCTTTTTTGATCTGCTTTTTCTTTATTTCAACTTTATTTCTTTCATTCACTTTTTCTTCTAATGCACTTTTAACAGGGGTACTCGTTATATGCAGACTAGGTAGCTTCTTCCTCTGTCTCTTTTCTTTATAAGCAGCAATAGGCAAGTGAGGTAGACAATTCAATGATTCTGCATTAGACGGCCCTGGTAGTGAAATATCTAAGACATTAGAGGAAGTATTTTGAGATGTTCCTCCTACTGCAGTGAATATTTGCTGAAAGAGCATTAGTGACATCTGGTAGTTCCGGTAAGTACATCAAGATCTAAGTTTTCGTCGACATTCTTGAAAGGCTTGTCTGTGGTCATTGAAGGTTCGAAGTCAGAATCATTAAATATTTGAGAATTAAGTGGGACTAATCCAGTTGCTCTGAAAGATTGTACGGCATTTTTTATTGTGGCTACCTTATCGTCAGACACATTAAATAATGCCGCCACATCCTTCGGTCGAGTATGTACAAATTTTATTTTATGATTTTACCATGTAACTACTGCTATTCCTCTGTTTAAAACATGTGCAATCGTATATCCAGAATTTAAAATAAACAGATAAATGGCCGATCATATAAAAAATAGTAAATAATAAAAATTAGTTAACATTTTAAAGGTATTTATTTAACTAAAAAAAAAACAAATAAGGGTATTTACCCTCAACACTTTCTAATCAAGAAACAACGAAAAATCTGAGATCATAAACACAGCTCTTAGGTTACAAACAACTGATAATTTTACACCACCACAAATAAAGCTCACAACACTGTTCACAAAAAACAACAAACATCTGAGACAACCCGCACAGCCGAACAAATGCAAATAGCATCGTAAAACACGTCTTGATACGTCGCCTCACTCTTGCCAATTAAAAGTATGTTGCATAAGGGTAAATAAATGTTTAATATCAAATATTAATTTAATTAACACCCCCAAAAAAGCGTTTTATTGTTGGTATAATCTTTATGTTGTATAAAACCATTTTTATTTCCAAAAAGAATGTTTTATGTAAATTAAATTCTTACAATTCTGGGCTTATATTTACAATTATTTCATTTTATTGTCCGTATAAATAAAGAGGTAGCAACTCTGTATGCTGTTCGTTAGTTAACTTTTTTGCTATAGTATTGTTTAATAGTGATTATTAAAAATTTTGCTACTGGTATAGGACTATTCTTAACCATTCTGTTTAATTAGTCGATTTTGCTGTGTGCGTCTAATATTTCAGAGGACAAAAATTAATCTGAATATCGTTTGTTTATCATATCGACGATCAAATGGAGGTATATATTTTTCGTCGAAGAAATTCGACAGATTTAAAAAATAAAATTTCCGAAAGGCGGGAATATTTAACATCTAACCTTTTGCGTTTTTTAAGGGATGAAGATAACCTTACCTTTTGTGAATTTCGACAAGATTATTTTTATTGCACTTTACAAATAATATGATATGAATCCGACCAAATTTTTAGTTAAAACTTGTTTTCCTACGACCACCTATGAAAATGAGAAAAAAAGCACGGTTAACTTGGCTCGAAAGCGCCGAATATCACACGCGGGTTGAAAGAAAAGATTTTAACTCTAGAGTGGAAATAAAAGGCACCCTATTTAATTTAAACATATGGTTTTAAAAAGAATACATTTTAGAAAGCAGTTTATTGTCTAACCTCTTTATCATGTATTTGTCGAGTGATTTCAAATTAGAGCGTGAAAATACGTTATCTGAAATTATAAAAAAAGTTAAGAATATACTGGAAAATCTATTACCAGTCAAAACAAGCCCCGCGGAAGAAAATTTCATATATTGTCGAATCTGGTCTTATCGTGCGGGTCATACGATACAAGAAAGACATACTCTCAGTTTTTGTTTTCTTTGCTTGCGTTTAATTTTACCCTCTAGATAAAATACGTAAAATAAATGAGACAGACTTATTCCATTTTGACATGAAGAAAAAAAGGATATATATGTATTTACTTTCCAGCGATTCTAAAAAAGCTTATAATAGCACCAGCTACGTTTTATTTTAAATATGCCAGTTTTGTGACTTTGACAGTTTGTGACAAAATGAAACAATTTTCTGGGTTTTTGCATCCCCAATCAAAAAAAAAATGGTACTTAATCTGATAAACTATTTCGAAAATAAAATAAAAATAAATTATTTAATGTTCATATAAAAAAAGGCAAATACTCCCGATGGAATTTGAACCTGTGACCTTTCGATCTGCAGACCATAGCTCTAGTCACTACGCTATGGCTACCAATAAACAATTTTTGTTAATATAATCTATAACCTTTTCTTCAGCGCGGCTTGTTTTGAATGGTAATAGATTTTTCAGTATATTATTAATATTTTTTATAATTTCAGATGGTGTATTTTCACACTCTAATTCGAAATCACTCGACAAATACATGATAAACAAATTAAACCTTAAACTGCTTTCTAAAATTTGTTCTTTTTAATAAATAGGGGTAAGTCTGTCAAATGGAAATCATATGTTTAAATTAAATAGTGTGCCTTGTATTTCCACTCTAGAGTTGAAATATTTTTTTTTCAACTCTAGAGTTGAAATATTTTTTTTTCACAAATCAAAGGTTTTTTTAATAATTCTTTGTGGTCGTAAGAAAAATAATGTACATTACTTGTGTGAAAGTGATTATTCTAAAACTCGGAGAATCTCCTCGTTTGAAAAGTATCACTTTCATTACTTGTTATGTAATATACTATTACATACAACTTTACAAAATTCTTAGGTTAGAAAATAAAGTAAAAACCATTAAGATCGTTCGGTAAGTACGAAGTCGCGAGATAAAAACCAAACTTGCTTAGTGGATTTAACTTAAAAATTACAATTTTTTATGTCAAATATTATATTCAATTTTTCAAAAGTTTTTTCAGACAAAATTCTTGGATCATGCTTGTTATTCTCATCATGCATTTTCCCGTTGTACTCATTACCGCCTCAAATAACCATAAAACAGCTTTATAATTGAGGTATTTAAATCTCTCTAATATGAAAAATGAAAGTTAATAAACGCACGGTCGAAAGTTCGTAGTGGAACAAAAAACAGAAATTAACCGTTTATTTTAAAATTTAAAGCGACCACTGCGCGTTAAAAATGCCCGCGATTATTGTAAATCACGTGTGTGTAAAGCGTGTCATTTTACTTACATTTCGTTTTTGGAACGTGACCGAAAAACTATAATGATATATATTTTTTTCTATTATCTGCATAAGTATTTATACGGATTATGTTATTTAAAAAAAAAACGCTTTCGAATGCACAATTTGTTTATTAACTTGCACTGAATTAATCTTGCATGGCTTGTATTACGATTTTTTCTTTTTTCTACATCCACATGGAAATTTGCTGTTTCCTTTATACTAAAGTGATTGGAAAACAGTGGCGGATCGCGGTTTTAAAAAATGGTGAAGAACAGAGCAAGAGGCGGTAGAGAAGGCGGCCAATATCCCCTAAGAACACCTTGGCCTGGGAGTAGCCTCGTCAATCACCATCTTCAGTGATAGTCAGGCGGCGATTAAGGCAATCTGTTCCAGTAGCGTCAAATCAAAGCTCGTAAAGCGATGCCGCATCAATCTTTGCACACTTGGCAACCAACATCGGGTTACTCTGTGCTGGGTTCCTGGACACTCCAAAATAGATGGCAACGAGGCTGCCTATGCGCTCGCAAGAGAGGGCGCAGGCATGCCAGCTGATCTAGCAGACAATGCAGTGAACAAACCACTGGGATTAGTCAAAGAGGAGATTGATTACACGGCCAAGCAGCTTGCACAGAACCGATGGACAGAGTTGACAACCTGTAGTACATCCAGGCAACTGTGGCCCACATTCGATAAAAAGAGAACAACAGAGCTATTGAGACACAGTCGGAAAGACGTAAGAAATATTACTGCGGTTGTTACCGGACATTGCCTCTTCGGTAGACATGCCGAACGTATGCCAATAAATACTAACGACTTCTGCAGAAGTTGCAGAGATGAGGAAGAGGAAGAAAGTATTCAATATTTTCTGTGTGAATGCCCTGGCCTAGCAAGAAGAAGGTTCACTGCTCTGGGTGAACCATTTTTCGATAGCCTGGGGAAACTAAGTAACTTACAACTTGGACGACTGAGCAGGTTTCTGAACAGTAGTGGCTGATTTGAATGAGTTGTTAAAATCCTTCTGCGGTGTACGCCGCACTAACCATCAGAGAACTGATGAAGGTGGGTTCTACGGAACACGTGTGGTATCACAACGACCTTATAGGACTACGTGAGACTGTTTGGTCTGAACCAAAGGTATGCATGCAGGGCCGCGTTAAGGCAAATTGTTACCCTAGACACATTTTTTTGCCGCCCTCCTCTCACTAATAAAAATTAAAGTAAATTTTTAATAACATCTTTTTTTTGCGTATTTAATTTTTATATTTTATATTTTCTAACAGTATTTTCATTAAAAATTTTGGCGCCCTCCATCAACCTGCCGAATCTACGAAAAAAGATCGCCAACAATTGGTCGCGCGAAAAAAAGTCGCGCGCAAATGGGCGCATAGCAAAAGGTCGCCGGCGAAAAAAGAGCGCCGACAAAAAAAGGGCGTGCGGAATTGATCGCGCGAAAAAAGGTCGCGTAGGAAAAGTTTTGAAATCAATATACAGGGTGCGTCAAACTCAGTGGCCTATTAGAAATATTTAGAAAACGACAAAAGATATGTTTTTGAAAATTTGAGTGTGTTTATAAGAACTAGTGTTCTAGCGTTTAAAAATATTTTGAAAGGGGCGGTGTTGCCAGATCATCTTGAAACTCCTAGCAACTTTGGAATTTTAAATAAGACACCCTGTATATTATTTTACTTTTTGTTTCTGCTTAATAACACAAACATTTTTTGTATATAATAATCTATGCCTATCTCTTATAGTTTTTGAGATATTAATTAATTAGTCATTTTTTGGGGCCAAAACATGCTAACCAGAAAATCAAATATTTTTGTGATTAAGGCACCTAGAAAGTTAAAATTTTTACAGACGGTTCTCATAGCATGGGCATCTAGGAATTTTGATGATATATGAAAATATTTTTACGCAGAGCGTCACAAAAAAACGTAATCTTGGTAATATAAATAAATGCAAAATTCTCAACTTTTTTAAATGGAACACCCTGTATTTTATTTTCTTAACAAAATCTAGTTTATATTTTCTACCAATAAGTATAACATGTTCCTATACCTATCTCTAACCAATTTGAAGTTACAAGGGGTTTAAAAAAATTAATAACTTAATAAAAAGGTTTAAACACATTTAATAGTAGGCTTTGGCAGAATTTGTTCGGAAACAAATGAAAAAGAAAAAATGTCAACTTAATTGGTTTTGTCTATAATCTGTGTTTTTAAATTATTGACTAAAATGGCCAATATTTCTTATTTAAACGCAGAAATTTTGAATTTACTTTTTATACATGGAGAGTGTAATAAAATTGTATCAAGAACATGTAGACGATTTAATGAATGGTATCCCAATTCATCTCCAATGACAGCAAAAAAGTTTAGAAAAATAGAACGAAATATGTTGCAGTATAATAATGTGAATGTGTGACGTATAAATCCACAGAACGAATAATTTTTTTAAATATAAGATAATATAGGAAATGAAGTTGACATCTTCGTTGACATTTTTTCTCTTTCATTTGTTTCCGAACAAATTCTGCCAAAGCCTACTATTAAATGTGTTTAAACCTTTTTATTAAGTTATTAATTTTTTTAAACCCCTTGTAAGTTCGAATTGGTTAGAGATAGGTATAGGAACATGTTATACTTATTGGTAGGGCTGGGCGATTATCAAAAAAAATAATCGATTTTCGATTATATGAATGAATCGATTATTTTCGATTAATCGATTAATCGAAAATAATCGATTAATCGAAAATAATCGATTAATCGAAAATAATCGATTAATCAAAATAATCGATTAATCAAAATAATCGATTAATCGAAATAATCGACTAATCGAAATAATCGATTAATCGTTTTTTTTTCGAATCAGTTAATATAAAAAAATCAAATAATCGAAAATAATTATCGATTTTTTTCATTATATACTTAAATAACATTGAAATAATATCTAAATCATAATTATTATTAATTTTGACAAGGCAAACTTGAGGGTAATACGTAATAGAAGCCTCAAGTTATATCGTTGATTTTGTCGCAAAATATTTTTATTAATCTATTCGATTAATCTAAAAATTGTTATTATTCCGATTAATCGAAAAAGACATATTTTAATCGAAATTATATCGATGATCGAAAAATCGAAATAGTTGTTTCGATTTTTTGATTAATCGAAAACATTTCGATTTTTCTATTAATCGATTAATCGAAAACATTTCGATTTTTCGATTAATCGATTAATCGAAAAATCGAATAATTTTCGATTAATAATCGATTAATCGATTTTTCGATTAATCGATTAAAAATATATCCTTAATCGAATAATCGATTAATCGATTATTACACGATTAATCGATTATTTTGCGCACCCCTACTTATTGGTAGGAAATATAAACTAGATTTTGTTAAGAAAATAAAATACAGGGTGTTCCATTTAAAAAAGTTGAGAATTTTGCATTTATTTATATTACGAAGATTACGTTTTTTTGTGACTTCTGTGTAAAAATATTTTCATACATCATCAAAATTCCTAGATGGCCATGCTATAAGAACCGTCTGTAAAAATTTTAACTTTCTAGTTGCCTTAATCACAAAAATATTTGATTTTCTGGTTAGCATGTTTTGGCCCCAAAAAATGACTAATTAATTATTATCTCAAAAACTATAAGAGATAGGCATAGATTATTATATACAAAAAATATTTGTGTTATTAAGCAGAAACAAAAAGTAAAATAATATACAGGGTGTTTTATTTAAAATTCCAAAGTTGCTAGGAGTTTCAAGATGATCTGGCAACACCGCCCCTTTCAAAATATTTTTAAACGCTAGAACACTAGCTCTTATAAACACACTCAAATTTTCAAAAACATATCTTTTGTCGTTTTCTAAATATTTCTAATAGGCCACTGAGTTTGGCGCACCCTGTATATCTACAGGTTGGTGCAACCAAGATGGAGAGGGCGTTTATGGTTAATCAATGAGGGATTTCGAAAAGCTGGTCGTAAAACCTTTTTAATTCCTGGAAGAGTCGAATGTATGTTGCCTGAGTTTTATTAGAAAGAAGAGCAAAAACAGTCGGTAAAACGTTACTATACTGTACGCCATGGATTGTATACAGTTGACCAAACAATAGAGGAGTGCATGTAAATGTTCCATCAGCATACCAGTGGTCACATCTCTCCATATAATTTAAATTTCTTTCGTTGGAAAATATTAAAATTCTTTGCTCGTTTGGACCACTATCGAATAAAAGAAACGGTTCGCCATTGCTATTTTTTGTGTATTCTTCCGGAATAGCAAGGTCTAGAATTTGCCGGGATAGCTTCGATTCTTTGCCATGTGTGCTGAATAGTTCGCTTTAAGGATGGAATGGAAGGTAACTTCCCACACTGAGAGAAGATTCTTGCTGTCCTTATAAAAACCTTTATACCGCTTATAAAGAAAAATGCTAACATAGGGGACAAAAGAAAAACTACCTGAGACAGTAAAATCCATTTGGCTGTAATTTCTTTGCTGTAGTAATAAAGTCACTTTATAAAGAATGATCACTTAGCTCAAGTAAACAAAACTGTTATATTAGCAAAGTAACTGACCATCGGCTATAAAAAGACTTTGCTAGAACAATAAAGATACTTTTCTACGCCATCCGCATCGTTATTGAAACAAGAATTTTTTTTTCAATATCAGTATAACATTTTGCTAGATTGGAAAGATTTTTTTATTTATTTTAAGAAAGTTACTTTGCTGCGTCAGAATGTACCTACTTACTTCAGGAACTCTTTTTTAGCTACGGTAGCGAGTAAGCATCGCTATAATAGTAAAGTGGTTTATTATGACAGCACCACTTATTTGCTATAATATGTGGGGTGTGGCCCAAAAAAGAAGCCGTATATTTTGTTGAATTTTTAATATACTTTAGAGAACATATTATAATTAATAACACATTTATATTAACCAAGTTTTTTTACTTTGGATGCGTAAGTTTCAAAAATTTTTGATTCATTTAAAATTTTTTACTGCTCTTTTCTTTGAGTAGTTAAAACATATCTTATTAAAAAATATCTGTTCATTTTAAATTTAAACAAATATCCAAAAGGGAATGCCGAAAAAACTTTTTTCTGTATGTAGCCCGAATATTAGGTAAAATAATAATTACATTGTATTTTATTTAGAAAAAGAAAGTATTTTACTTTTGAGATATTTCTTAAAATTTTCCTTTTAAAAATCATACCGTGTTTAAAACTTTGGTAAGTTGTATTTTAGTTTAAGGACTTTTATTATGAATAGCATTTGCTAAAGAATTACTAATTTTCTTTTCTCTAAAACTTGACTCACACAAAAATTATTATTAAATAAACAACAGTTAAACTAAACATATAACATTAAACTAAAATAACTTTGGTCTTTTAACACTGATATTAAAAATCTACACTGTCATTGATGTTACAATCCAATAAAGCACTGCACACTGGAAACATTTTTGAGCCAAGACAATGTTTATTGGAAAAAATGAGACAAATGTCAAGTCGTAATGGTCACCAACAACAGCCACCGATGCGACGATTTTACTACATGAAGGAACGAGCATCTAAATATCAGAAAAAATGAAGACCTGAAGACATGTGGAGACCGGAACGGGACGACTGATGCTCAATATAAAAATTGGCCCAATCAGACTGAATTTGTCACCACGAAATAATCCGATTCGAACCGAACAGTTACGATTTTTCCAATTCCAACAAAGAATTTTGCTACCCCTTTAAACACTCTTTACAGCGCTAGAAAAGATTTTTTTTATAAAGATTTTTTTTAAAAGCAGCAAACTGCATTACTTCCTCAGCAAAGCAAATGGTAGTCCTAGAAAAGAATTTTTTATAAATAATTACTTAGCTGTTATCATAATGTAAGTTTTCTATAATAGCAAAGGTTTTTGTAACGGGTATAAAGAGTTTTCAGGTAAATTGTTTCTTTTGCAATAAGAAACTCATTTTGTTATCGTAGGTTGAAAATTTAATATTACAGCCAAAATAATCTTAGCAAAGAATTTCTTGCTGAAGCTTTTCTCAGTGCAGTGGTCACATCTCTCCATATAATTTAAATTTCTTTCGGTGGAAAATATTAAAATTCTTTGCTCGTTTGGACCACTATCGAATAAAAGAAACGGTTCGCCATTGCTATTTTTTGTGTATTCTTCCGGAATAGCAAGGTCGGTTAAATTTCTAGGATTTGCCGGGATAGCTTCGATTCTTTGCCATGTGTGCTGAATAGTTCGCTTTAAGGATGGAATGGAAGGTAACTTCCCAGTTGCGCCCACAGAAACTTCTTGTGAAACAGTAGCTATTATACCTTGTGTGGTTAGTTCAACTTGATGAGCTAGTTCCTTTATTCTATTGCAAGCTCTCTTTGCCTCTACTATGGATGCATCTGCAACGTGGTTGTGGCTTGTACTTTTCACTGCTTCATCTCCCACTGTGTGAACTCTCCCGGTACATTTATACTTCTTGTATTAACCACACTTCCATATTGTCTTTTCCTCTCTGTGGATACATCCATTGTACACTAACATATTGGCACCTTTCTGACTTTTTACGTAAGTTAACACCATCCTGACAAATCGACAACTTAACGAATAATAAACTAGGATATTTTGCCAAATTGTTCTTATACCCTAAAATAAGGGTAAAGGTTTAATGAGGGGGGTATTTATGGTCTATTTGTTCGTTAAGTCGAAAAACAGGGTAATAAGGAACTAAGACACATGTCGATATTTTCCTACGCGCCCTTTTTAGGCGCGATCAATTGCAAGCGGCATTTTTTCGTCGGCGATCTTTTTTACGCCGGCGACCATTTGATACGCGCCCAATTGTGCGCGATATTTTTTCGTGCGACTAATTGTTGGCGATCTTTTTTCGCGACACCCAACCTGCCGCCCTAGGCAGCTGCCGTTCTCGCCTAATGGATAAATCGGGCCTGCTTGCATGGTTTGTATAACGGGTTTTTTCTACTCCCACATGGAAAATTGCTGTTTCCTATAAACCTAAGTGACGAGAAGGATAGACTATTTTTAGTTAACTGTACGAAAAAGTTTCATATTTATATATTCGTTATTTGGAGAAAGCCACAGAGGTGGCGTTCTTTTAAAGTACTAACCAATTACAGTTTACTGTATTTACTGAGGCTCCGCCTTCTTTTTCAAATTAAATTATATATATCGTTATGGTACGATATGTCATTGCTTTGTTCAATATAACAAAATATATACGCATCTATACCTAATAGTTTTATCAATAATGAAAACGACTGAATGTACAGTTCTGTTCATAAAAAAACCGTACACTTAATTTGCCATGGTGTAAATAGTTATTTTTTATTTTTGGAATTTATTTTAAAAGTGCACGGTGGCAATTGTTGATAGACGTCTAAAAGTCAAACATTTTAAAATGCCTCGTCCTTTAACATTAGTTAAGAAGGCACAAATAGTGACAAAAATTGAAGAAGGATGGTCAATTCGTGCCCTAGCACAATTTTATGGCAGAAATAAGAGCACAATTCTAGAAATTAAAAAGGGTCCTTGAAAAGAAAGGAAGGTTCCGGTCGTCCTAGAGTTACCAGTCCCGAAAAGGATGCTATATGCTTCTGGAGCACTTAAGAGGTCATCCCTTTGAAGTCGCGAGGGAAGCTATAAATATCACAGAATTTCCTGGCTCTCGACCTACCGCCAGTAGAAGAATTAATGAATCAGAGTTAAAAAATCGCGTTGCGGCGAAAAAAATTAAATTAACAGAAGAACGAAGGCAGTCGCGGTTACTTATTGCATTAAATTACATATATCGCGAACCTGAATATTGGAACAGGGTAGTATTTACGGATGAAAAAACTCTCTACTCTTTTTATAACGGACAAATTCGGGTCTATCGACCAGATGGGACAAGATTTGAAGAGCGTTATACTAGCGACCTTGCTTTTAGATCTGGGCGTTTTTCTGTCAACATATGGGGTTGGATAAGTGCCCATGGGCTTGGTGTATGCTGGCGATTGGAGGAAAGATTTAATTCTGAAAATTATCTTAATGTTCTGGAGCATATTATGCTCCCATCTGTTAGGTCCATTTACCCCAATAATTGCACACTGCAAATGCTATTAAGGGCTGGTTTCAAAATAATAATGTAGAAGTATTACCATGGCCTTCATTCTGTCCGGATATTAATCCAATAGAAAATGTGTGGGCTATAATTGTAAAAAAAATTTATAACCGTAATTTCTTGCCTCAAACTTCTACTGAATTGTGGGAAATAATTCATGAATGCTGGGAGGAGCTTTACCCAATTATTGTATGAAATTTGATTAACTCAATGCCTAATAGATTGGCTCAAGTGTTCGAGAAACAATGTTCAATGACCAAATATTAAATTTTATACCTACTATCTTATTGTTCTTGTTTAATATAATATTCAATTTGTTCGCATTTTTATAAAATTATTATAAATATAAAATATTAGTTACCATTTTACTTAATTTTTTTTAATTACTTCATCTACGCCAATGATTTGCATTTATTGCATATAACCTTAAACATACGTCTCTGATAACCTCAAAGAAATTAGGGAATCCAAACCACGTGATTCAATATGGCGGTTGGCTGGTAAAAAGCATTGAGTCACCAGTTAAATGCCACCAGCAACATTATTTTTATGGTCACGCGCACCAATTACAAAGCAGTATTTGCCAGCCAGCCGCCATTTGGACACATCGTTGGATTGCCTAATAGTCAAAAAAGCCTGTTTCAAACTGCTTAAATAATACAAAAACTAATCATAAGACTTGTACGGGTTTTTTATGAACAGAACTGTACATAGAAAATGCATTTCATATAGCATTATTATTGAGTACGTTTTACCATAATTTCTGATAATGACCCCGTGGCCAAGATGGTAAAGCATTGAACTCGGATCCAGTGATCGTGAGTCGTGAGTGCAAGCCCGGCAGCCAGCAAACTTTTTTTTTTAATTTAAACATAAAGTTGCTAATTTAATTTGTATTGAACCGCAATTCGTGCAAAAAAAGGATCATGCACTTTTTTCTACCCATCTTGAGACACAAGTCGCTAACAATAACACGATGTCTGGTAAAGTTTTATACCTAAATTCGCACCCAAAACTTAAAAATATTATCCACAATCACACACGGAACATCCGAACGAATACAACGTAAAAAGAGATGGAAACGACTAACAACTTACACACTAACAAAAAAAATGTCTAAAGTAAAGTTTTATAAAAATGATTAACCACCAAAACAAAGATGTCGACGAATAAGAATACAAACAACGGCGAGTCGGTTCTGTTTACGTTCTGTTGGATATCGTGTCGGTTTTGCCTAAATTTTTCCCTACTGCGCAAGCACCACGGACCCCAACTCAGGTTATTTTGAATCGCACGATGGGTGTCTTTTTTATTCGTGCGGCTGCTTGTATTGGCAATATAGTGTATGTATATCTGTGGATAAAACAGACAAAATTATGAGATTTCTAGAAACAAAATTAATTTAATTTTTTACTTAAGGTATTAAGGCTACAGTGTTTCTACAGTATTGCCACTTGTCTTTCCACGTTAGCAGTACTGTTAGTTTGTAAATTATCGATTACTTATTCTAAAAAACTTTAACATGCAAACGTTAAAAAAACTAATTGTCTAGAAATGAGTAAGAAACTGGAAATTTTTTTAAATAACAAAGTGAACTTTTATGCACAAATCTTTAGTTCAGTCACAAAATACTTAACAATAATTCTGTAAAAATATATTTTAATTTTATATCTTCAATTTTTGTACTATTTTGGTCTGTGCTTAGGATCTGGCATGAATATTTTGATTCAATTAAAAAAAAGTGTCATAATGCGATGCATAAAATTTACAACGTGTAAATTTGGATTTCTTGTAATCTTTCTTAAGTTATAATAACCTGACCACTGTGATTGGTCATATCTTTACCGGAATATCCTGCTACTCCAATCACTTTAGCGTGAAGGAATGTAAAGGAAACAGCAAAATATCGATGTAGAAGTAGAAAAAGTAAGAAGCACCTTAAATACACCACTTTATTGAATTGTAGTTATAATATTTGTTAATTTTTTCTAATTTTCAAAGATTAATATGCGTAAAATAATTTTAATGATATATAAATATTCGTCAAGGTTATGACCAGTATGTTAATTGGCTAGAGGCAATTATCTCTTATTTTCATTTACTTTCTCTCGTGTTAATTTAATATTTGTTGTTACAAGGAATTCCGCGTTCACGGTATTAATAATGTTTTTTGGTTTTGAGTATATGCATGGTAAGAGTAGGAACTAAGCGTAACTGGTGATTATTTGCTATTTGTTTTTTATTTTTAATAATTACGGTAATGATCATAAAATACAATGTGGCCCGCTCTTAATGCGGGATTACAGACAGTGGCGTATTTAGGGGGGGCTGTCGGTCTGCTGCAGCCCCCCCCCCCCCCCCCCGAGCCGAGGAACTTGGGTCTAAAAGTCTAATTGCAACCTAATTTTTCGTCTCACGTTTGGACTCTTAATTTAAATCTTTAAATAATGTATTCTTGGCTTAGATTACAAAGGTATTTTTCTTTTATATAGAGATTAAGGTTTTGGACACATATCGTTTTGGTTATTGATTTATGATGCAATTTTAAAGGATAACGAGTAAAAAGATTAATATTTTATAGTATTTTTCTATTATATACTTGTCTGTTTCTTTTTTCCTTTTTTAGAGCTATTTTATTATGAATATACAAAACGGCAATTAAGAAGGAGTATTCCAAAACCTAAGAATTTGCACCAAAAACTGTTATTAGGTCTACGCTCCTAAAATACATGATTTCTGAAAAAATCATCAATTCCGGACTCCGTATTGTCAGTCTCGGCTTGCGCCTCGACATACAATCTTTACGGTCTTCCGGAAATGTTAAGCTTTTCCTACTAGATTTACAATGTACTATTGAATTAAATTTTCAACATCAACATTCTTTTTTAGGGTCTAATTTAATTCTTTATGATGTCAGTTTTAAGTTTATAATACTTTAACAATAATAAATAAAACTAATTTAATACATTTTAAATTCAGGTATTGCCGGATGCTTTCACTTTATTGCAAACGGAAGGAAATTAATGTGACTGTTTGCTATTTATTTCAAGATCAATTTTTAAATTTCTTAGAATGAATAAGATCATTCGCATCAACAAAATATATTATAATATTTCTCATATATTTAAAATGTCCATAATTTTCCTATTAACTATTTTTTATACTAATGGTTGAATCCGCCTCTTAATTTAATTATATTACTTTTATTTATAAACTTATTTTTTCAAAAATCTCATCGATCGGCCATCTTTATAATAGCCAATGACTAAGGTCGAAAATAATAATAGCAGGTCTTCTCACAGATACAAATAATTCATATAATAAATAAAAAGGAATAAAAGTATATAATAATTAAATTACCATTTAATACATAGTCTATATTATAGAATGGTTTATTGTCATGTGGTTTAAACCAAGACCTTAACATTATATTGGTCCGATGATGCCACCACAAGTCAGTCAGTTATATTTTTTAATCGATTAATTTTTTTCTGCATGAAAATGTCTTTTAAACACTTGCATAGATATTCTCTTTCCACTGGTAAAATAAAATTAAATAATAAGTATTTTGATTAAAAAAGGTCAAACTTCTATACGCATTTTAGTCTGGTCACATCTACATAAAATAAAAGTTTTAAAAGTAGAAAATAGTATATTATGTATTACGTATAGTAAAAAGCATATTACGCACGAATGAAAAAATTGCATGAGTGCGTAATTGCTTTACAACACGCAATAGGTACTATACTTTTTCTACGACTCTTACTAATAAATTAAAGATATTGTGTTTATAATTTATAAAGTATCGATTTGAACTTGTCATTTCTTTCCATTCTTTTGAATTAGGCTTCTTAAGTCTTCGTTCGGTGCCAGGGCCATTCTCGAGGAGACCTAAGGCGTAACGTGGGTTCCAAAACCACGATCCCCAGTCATGAAACATCCCCCCCCCCCCAAGGGCTATCAACCCTCAGTTTTTTGCGCCATTGCATGACCTACCGATTGGTACCCCCTTCCGCACCCCACGAGATGTCCGATCTCATCCGGCCTGGATACCGGCGTGAATTATGGTCTATTTCTTTTCGATTGCGAACGATGACAGCAACCCGTTTTACAATAAAAAAATGCAAGAATTTTCATTTTTGACAAGTTGAAAAAGTAAGGTTAGGGATTTACGTCATAACTGACATTTTGTTGTTTACTGTTTATAGCGGTTAGAATTTTAAATTAACACTTGTTAAGGCCGCTTTACAGTTTGCAATTTTTCTTTCACGCAAGAAAAGATTGCCCGGGAGTATGCGCAGAACGAGGCTAATGATCAGCTGGCGCAATTTGTATTGCTTGCAAGAAATATAACTCGGACCGTATTTTTATTGCCATTGCAAGCGCAATTCTGAAGATTTTCTGGTGATTTATTAGACACCAAACTAAATATAAAAATCCCTGACATTTATTTATATTTTTTCTAACCTATAGCGGATACGTTTTGTTGTTTGTTGGTTTGCTTTCATGTCCTGTAATGATGTTTTGTTAAAATGAATGCACAAAAAGCGCCGGTAAGTCCTAACCAAATGTATTTTTATTTTAATGGTTGGCAAGTGGTGCATCACCTACGATCTTGGCAAGTCATTGCACGCTGTAAAACGAAGTGAAATTTTTATTGCCGCAATATTAATTGCTGCAAGACAACTTGCGTGAAAGAAAAATTGCAAACTGTAAAGCGGCCTTTAAGAAGATGAATTTTTAGGTTATGTCACAATGTTTGGTGTTTGGGCCTTCTATATTTTGTCCATAAATCGGGCATCCTTTTTGCTTCAACACAAAGTAGGCATAGGTTTACTATTTTATGTTGCAGAAAAACGTGAAATTAACCGATTTTATGTACAGAAAGTTAATAGATTATTTGTCTCGTAATATACTTAAGCTAAAAGTTATTTTTAATTGCTAAAAGGTTTATAATTAGCATATATTTGCTAGAAATCAATCGAACGAAAATTTCTTATTCTTCTTCTGTGATTTAAAAAAAAAGACCTTTAATAAGTTGGCTATGCATTTATGTAGTAAGTGTAAATTGGTCCATGATTTAACCAATTCGGTGAATTTTTGTTCAATTTTTTTTTGTCATCGTTCGCAATCGAAAAGAAATAGACCATAGAAGATGATACATTTTACACTCTTTCCTGCTTTCTTAATCCTACTAAAATTCGGACATACTTTTTTTATTATGCGTATGCCCACTCCGGGGATCAAACTAGGAACGTCACGGTCGAATTCCAGTGATTCACCGCTGAGGCACCGCTGAGGCACCGCTGAGGCACCGCTGAGGCACCGCCGCAGTTCGTTTTGAAAAAAGACAATGTCACTCTCAAATATTCAAAACGCAAGATAGATAAATGTCACGATTTGAGTGGTGGTTCAACGCTAACTTGATTGTTATACTAGGCATCATAACGCACAGTTGTGCGTTCTTATTTTTTACGCACAGTTGTGATTAAGAATAATTATAGAGCGAACTGTACGTAAATAGTTTGAACAACAAGAGTGGATATGATGTCCATATCGCACGAAGAAGTAAATCGAGCACGACGCCGTAGGCGGAGTGCTCAAACTTCCGAGGGCAATATGGACAATCCACTCGAGTTGAACAGTATATTTTTTCTACGACCTTATGCTAAAAAAATGTAAAAAAAAAGTTTGTAGGTTGCCGGGCTCGAACTCACGACCATTAGTTTAGTAGTCCAACGCTCTTACGTCTGGACTATCGAAGCGTTTAGTTAATTATCGAAAAACCAACTGATAAATGATGCTACATGAAATTAATTTTCTATGCACATTCAGCAGGTTGCATTATTTATAAATCTATTATAAATGCGTCTAGATTTTATTATATTGAACAAATTAATAACAAATTGTATCATATGCATTTAAATTATATAATTTATCTTGATAAAGAAGGCGGAGCCTCAGTAAAAATAATATACTGTAATCGGTCAGTACTTTTATAAACAACAAAGGCTCCTCTGTAATTGACTACTGTGAGTGGTCAGTTTCATTATCTATCTAGGATGGATATGATATATTACCGCACAGTTAACTGGAATAGCCTACTTTACACGCCACTTAAGTGTAAAGGAAACAGCAAATTTCCATGTGGGAGGAGAAAAACAATGTTTACTAATTTAGGAGTAGAAAAAAGCTTAAATCTGTTGTGAAACTGACTGATTGTTTTAATTTTTCAGGAGATAGATGGCTCGTTTCTTGTCTAGGAGTACTCTACCTCAACAAGGGCCTATTTTATAGGGTGGTACCAGCTGACCAATCGTTTAATGGTGATCAGTACTGTGGACTCTTTCGATTTAGGTAATTTTAATATAGATTCATCCTCTACAAGTTGGTGTAATTAGGTTTTTAATCAAACGTTTCGTTTTTTCAAACCATTCTTCAAGTATTTATAATTTATTTAAACCAGTGCCTGTCACAGTTGAGACAGATTGGGTTACGGAGATTGAAATAGTTATTTTCCTAACAAGTGCGGAAAGTGATACTTTCCCGCACGCGACTGCAGTTGACCCGAACGACGCGGAGCAGAGTTCGGGCAAGCGGTCAAGGGCGGGAAAGACACTTTACACATGAGTTAGGAACATTATTTTTTCTACGACCGTATCAAAAAAGTATACCAACCCATTTTTCAAAAATTATTTTATTTCAACATTCATACAAAACTTTAACTAAAAACTACTAATTATTATAAATATTAATATTATTTAAATATAATATTTAATTCGCGAAAATAATGAATTTGAAAACACAATGTTGCAGAGTTTAGTAGTTCGGAGCTTTTTCCTAATATAAGCATCTCCGTATCTTTTATGTTTTACAAAATCTCTGTAGAGTGCACCCTTATCTGGGACACCCTGTATATCTTGTTGTATTTTATTTGGCAACGAACATTGTAAACATCAAGAGCTCATGCAGAACAAAGGAAGGAGCTGTTCTAAACACAATAAACCGAATTCTTCTGAAAATTTGTATAGCGTCAAAAACTTTTATCTACTTTCATTTAGTAATATGAATTTTACAGTTCTGTAAATCGTTTTGTAAGGGCATCTATTACAGCTGGTGCTGTAATAAAAAAAAATGGTTTTATTAAAATTTTGCTGTTAAATAAAACCACATTTTTTAGAAGAATGATTTATAAACATATAACAATTATAAAATTAATTACCAATTATTAATTAAAATATAACATTTAAGGTTTATTATAAACATTAATAATACACTTTTTACAGTTAGAAATTTGTATACCAGAAGTGAATGTGATGGAGCCCTTTACGTTCGAATTTCCAATCATTAAATCCGTGTCTGACCCCATGATCTTCTTTGCTATTTGTTTCTTATTTTCTAAAGAATTCTCAACGTAGCCTTCTGCCGTAGAAGAGGATTTCCAGCCCCCATGACGCTTTAACATCTGCATATCTGCACCACCATCAACTAGAATGGTGGCTGAGGACCTCCTAAAACAATGTCCACTGTATCCTTCGGGATTATTTAATCCAAGTTTTGTTGCAATCTTTTTTGGTATACGTTCAAAACTATTAATTCCGACAGGTTGGGAGGTGCATTTTCCTTTTCCATAGAATACAGAAAATCGCCTATGAGTTGCATTAAGAGGACGAAGTTTAGCATACTTTCGAAAAATACTTAAACAGTTGACACCTGTCACATTTCCTTCTGTTATAACAAATTCTCGCATAATTTTGGTTTTCAAGAATGGAATCACAATTTTTATATACAAATCATTGTGTTCAATATGATCCAACATTAACTTAGCTAGTTCTTCGCGCCGACAAGCCCCAAAAATGCCGATTATTATAACGACCTTCATAAGTAAATATGTTTCATCATCTGCAGTAGTAAGAAACTTACATACGTCTTCCTTTGTGAAAACTTTGGAATTTTTGGCCTTGTAACCCTCTGAACTTCTTTTCAA
The DNA here is from genome assembly GCA_935413205.1 of Polydrusus cervinus. Classification (NCBI taxonomy): domain Eukaryota; kingdom Metazoa; phylum Arthropoda; class Insecta; order Coleoptera; family Curculionidae; genus Polydrusus; species Polydrusus cervinus. The sequence continues at coordinate 5,587,573 of OW284518.1, forward strand.
AAATGCGATTAGTTGAGAAAATCTGCTTATATCTTGATTTTTCTTGACTGAAATCATAGTTCTCAACATTGAGTAGTGAGTCCATAGTGTAGATGGTTTCTGGGAGCGTTGCTTTACAGAAAAATAACCCAAAAGGATTTTCTCAGACACCTCCTTTATTTTGTTAGCTTTGCACCAATCTTCAAACTTCTGATACTCCAACTCATACCGCGTCTTGGATTTTGTCGGAACTAAACTTGAGATCGCTTCGTCTGCCGCTGCTTTTATATCAGAGGGTAAACTTCCATCAGAATCGCTCATTTTGAAAAACGCTTTTTATATTTTTGAATTTGTTTGACAAAGTTTCGACAGTAACCATGCGAAACAGTAACTATGCGAAAGGTAACATAAAAAACTTGATTAGTAAATTTAATAGCAGGTGCATTTTTACAGGTACATTTTTATTTTTAAAAATGCCTTTTGCCAAATATTTTTATTCATAGATGAAAGTAGATAAAATTTTGTACAATATTCTTGTTGTAAATTCATATTACTACACTCGATGTTTTATTAAACTCGGCAGACGCCTCGTTTGACAACTTTAACATCTCGTGTTGTAATATAAAACTTTACAACACTTATATCGTAAATAACTATTACTTTGTCAATTGCCAAATTTAATTTAAATATTTGTCAGGTTGTGGTGGTGTGGCGAATGGACAGAAGTACTGGTTGACGATAGGCTGCCTACAGTTCACGGACGACTAGCATTTCTTCAATCACAAAACTCGGATTACTACTGGCCGGGATTATTGGAAAAGGCCTACGCGAAGTGAGTTTTGATTCAACATGGACTATATATACATACAGGGTGGCCCATTTGTTTGACAAAGTAACAATACCGTCTCTACTTTTAAAGATATCAAAAAAAAGTTTTAAGTTGTGAGGTATAAAAAAATATATGTTCTAAAACTACTGTAAAACATACAGGATGGTCCAGAAAAGTAGGACAATAAAAAGATACATTTTTTAAAATGGAACACCCTATATATTTCAGCATTTCTTGTTTCCTTAGAAAATTATTCATATGACGCCATATTTAGTTTTTTAACTTTGCCAAACAAAATGCAAAATTCTTAAAATTTTGGAATAAAACATGATAGTAAAAAATTACCTGTATTTCTCAATAAGAGTATCGAAAATCGAAAATTTATTTTCAGCTCTTAAGTTTAGGGATAGAAAAACTGTCTCAAATCTTTAAGTACCTAAAATTTTGTACAGACGGTTGACATCCAAATATACAAAATTTTAAAATACAATAACCCTGTTTTTATAATAATTAGACTTATCTGCTAGATATTGTAAGTATCTTTTATTATTGTTAAGTCATACCTACCTATATCTAAAAATTTACTAGTTTTGCCAATATTTCGATTTTTATTTAAATTTTGAAGTTTTGTAATAAATTAATATTTTAAAATTTTATATATTTGGATGTCAATAGAAAACACCCAGTACAAAATTTAAGTACTGAAAGATTTGAGACAGTTTTTCTATCCCTAAACTTAAGAGCTTACAAGAAATTTTTGATTTTCGATACTCTTATTGAGAAATATTTTTTTTTTTGATATCTTTAATAGTAGAAACGGTATATTACTTTGTCAGACAAATGAGCCACTCTGTGTACTATTAAGGCTAACGATATATTTAAATATTATTTACTTGAAACAAATACTTAAATTTAAGTTTTAAATAAACCGTATCTATTATATTATTTTATTTCTTTTTACTATGTCTTTTTTCTTTAAATGTAGATTACACGGATCATATGAAGCCCTCAAATATGGTTCTTTATTGGATGGACTTGCGGATCTCACCGGGGGAATAACGGAAAGCATTCCAATTAGAGAAGACGCTGCATCTTGTGCAAGGTAAATCAATTCGAAGTTTTTTTATTAAACATAAAACAGGTGAAGTGTTGCAGTCGTTGCCCAGACAACACTTTTTTGGCAACTTTTTTATTCAGTAGTTTTGCATTATTTTTATTAAAAATTTGGGGTTACTGTTATATTCGACATTTCGTTTTCTAATCAATATTTTCTACTCTTTCGAAAACTGTCCACCTGGTATTGTAATAACTTCCACTGTCTTTATTTGTTTGAAGTCGTAGAAAAAAAAATTACTGTACAACTCGAGTGGATAATCCATATCGCACGTGAAGTAAATTAAGCACGACGCCATAGGCGGAGTGCTCAAACTTCCGCTCATATCAACTCTTGTTGTACAGACTAATATTTTATATGATAATGGAATAGCATTAATTCTAAATGTGTTTTCAGGTTACTTCATAAATTACTGGATATGACGTCAATCATTACGTGTGCTGTGCAACAACCTAATCAAGTTAGATCTTTAACTGAAAAACTAGCCAATGGAATACAAACTGGAGTTAACTATAGAATATATGCAGTTGATAGGTATTTATTTATTAACAAGTAGGGATACAACAGACACTAAGTCCAATAAAAGGACTATACGCGTTGTGGTATTAGCTAGTGGGAATTAAATGTTTTAAATTATACAAACAAAAATATAATATAAAACCTTCCAAAAATTAAAATTAAAAACAAAAAAATTACAACAATGATCTGACATGTTTTTTAAATCTAACTATAGACATATCGAACATTTCCATACTCAAGGAAAGACCATTATAGGTACGTGTCGCTCTATAGATAGGAGAATTTTGACCTGAATTCGTATTTCGAAGTGGAATGTTAAATGTATTTTGAAGCCTTAGGTCCCTAACCGGTACATTAAAACTTAGCTTTGATCTAAGTATTGGCGAATCAATAAGACTATTAACCAGTTTATAAATCATAACAAGATCAGAAATTGTCCGTCTTCCAGCAAGCGTTACTACTGAAAACTTTTCCATAATAGGTTTATAATTGCTATTTACTATAAGTACATCCGTCTTACGTGATAAGAACCGTAAAAATTTATTTTGAATACTTTCCAGCCTCCGCAGATAAATCGCGTACTGAGGACTCCAAACAACTGATGCAAAATTAAGTTTACTAAATATAAACGCGTGGTACAAATTTAGAATTGTTTGAGGATTTTGAAAACTGTTTCTTATAATAAATCCTAAGAATCGGTTACACTTATTAACAACCTGCTCAATGTGAGAGCTAAAAATTAACTTAGTGTCCATTATAACACCCAAATCACGTATTTCACTTACCGACTTAAGATCACTATTATTAATCGAATAACGAAAATTATGCACATTCTTGTTTCTGGTGAACGTAATCGACACACACTTATCTAGATTAAGAAATAAACTCCGACTTTCGCAGAATCTTACCAAAGCATTAAGATCATCTTGCAATCTATCGCAGTCCCTTGGCACCCTGATTATTTTTAAAAATTTTAGGTCATCTGCGTACAGCAGAAATTTAGAAAAATTGAAGCATTGTTGTATGTTGTTAATATATATAATAAAAAACAGGGGGCCAAGGTGACTACCCTGCGGCACACCAGACGGCACGCTAAAAGGCTCAGAGTAAAATCCTCCAACAGAAACCATCTGTCGTCTATCGCTGAGATAGGACCTGATCCATTTGAGCAAACTGTTGTGCACACCGACATCAGCAAGACGCTCCACCAGTATAGAATGACTAATTTTGTCGAACGCCTTACTGAAGTCTGTATACACCACGTCGACCTGCTCGCGATTATCCATACTACCCAAAACAAAATCTGTGAATTCTACTAGATTACTTTCAACTGACCTACGTGGAAAAAATCCGTGTTGTTGTTTTAAAATAATATCTTTAACTTGTTCCAGTATGATGTTGTGAATAATTTTTTCAAACATTTTTCCAAAAATGCATAGATTACTTATGGGTCAATAGTTTTTTACGTTATGTTTGTCTCCTCCCTTGGGTAAAGGAGTTATATGAGATGTTTTCCACATAGTAGGAAAAATACCTTGTTTTAATGAGAGGTTATATATGTAAGAGAGGCTTAACAAGATAGGTACTGCATTTTTTGATAAACATTCCAGGAATGTTATCCGGACCAGGGCACTTTTTATGATCTAGAGCAGCAATGGTATCGCATATTTGTTTTTCTGTTATCAAAACATGATTATTGACGTCAGTCACAGGAAATATGGGTTGATTACCACCCTGGTCGGGAACATAAACCTCCTGAAAATATTCTGCAAATAGATTGCAAATTTCCTTACCCTCGCTTGCAGAGCGATCGTGATAAAATACAGAGTTAGGAAAATTCAAATTGCTTTTCTTTTTGTTTTTTTATAAATTTCCAAAACATTTTGGAATTTGTATTGATTTCAGCTTCGATATTATTAATGTAATCTCTATAATCCCTACGCATCAGTTGCTTAGAGGTTCTTCTCAGTAATGAAAATGTTCGATAATAAAGAAGATTTTGACTAATTTTATACCTTGCGTGAGCCTTATTTTTTCTTTTAAGATATTTATAGTATCGTGTTTAAAATATATAGGGTAGTCACCCTTTACTCGGAATGAAGGAACGTTCTCACTTATTAACTTATTTAGATTAATATAAAAGTTACATACTGCCTGATCTATATTATTTGTGTCTAAGCAATTCGACCAAGATTCCGCAATAATTAATTTATTGTTTATAGAATTGTAATTTGCACGATTAAAATTAAGGTGCTGGTAACTGATAATGAAAAACCACTTAATATTAACCCACAATGTCCCATTTCGGGTGTGTTCGGTCAAAATGATTTTACATTACGAACTTAAGAAAAAGTCTATAAAGGTGTGAGAATTATACAGGGTCCTGCAATAGTACGTCCTGCTTCTATATCTTCCATACGAATTTAGTTAGGAAGTTTATTTATATGCAGAGTTATACTGTATTCTTAGCTAAGATTACAAAGGTCTCGTAGGAAATGTTTAGTTTTTAAACTTTTCCTTCTAAAAATCCTGTTTTATAGGGAGATTTAGGTTTCAGAAGCATATGGTTTTAGTTATTGATTCATGATGCAATTTTAAAGGAAAACGAGTAAAAAGAATAATATTTTATAGTATTTTTCTATTATATACTTGTCTGTTTCGTTTTCCAGTTTTTGGAGCTATTTTAAATCAACAAAAATATAACCCAATGCAATAAAATATTTTTATAACAGAAAACAATTAGGTATTTATAAAAAAAAAATTAAAGTAAAAATTTTAATTGAAACATTTTTTATGGAAGAAGTGTGATAATTTATAATAAAAAAAAAATGTGCGGGAAGGAACGAGAATGCTTTATTATGAATATTCAAAATGGCACTTAATAAGGAGTATTTCAAAACCTAAGCATTTGCACCAGAAACTGCTTTTAGATCTACGCTCCTAAAATACATGATTTCTGAAAAAATCATCAATTTTGGCGTGGTGAGCGATATTTATTTATTTTTAATCATGAAAAACCGAGCCCGAATAACATTGGTTAGAGTCATACATACGTCTTATGTTAAAATTTTGGATTGGCACTAATAATATTCATATTTTTCACAAATATAAAAAATGGTTTTTTTTTTTAAATAAAGAGCCAGCAAGCAATATAAAAAAAAAACACAAAAATAAATTTAATCGAACCATGCAGAGGGGGAGAGGTAATAATTTAATATTTGAAATTTGATAGTAGTTACTTAGGTGAATTTTAATGAAACTTTGAGCGTGGCCCCGAAAATTTTTCACCCGCCTTTTTGCACTGGGTGTCCCTCTCTTTCGAAAGAAAAATGTCCTACTTACGCCTACTTACGCCTACTGAGCCCCCCCCCCCCTAGCATATTTTCTGGCTAAGCCACTGGTACCGATACTTCTAAGATCCAATGAGGGCTTATATATACTAAAACAACCTGTTTCTGGTGGTGTATCGTAGTAGCTTTCTTGAACTTCCTTTCTTTCCAATGTGATTCTTTAGATTTCGTCTTCTGTCCACCTGATCATGGTTATACATCCGCAATGCCAGCTGCACATGATTTTTTCGATATTTCTTTTTAGTGTATTGATTCTGTGTTACTTAATCGTTATTTTGAGTGATCTTAGTGTCAGGCCAATACAAGATAGTAATATTCGTAGGGGATCCTGTAGATACAGTTTTTCCTGCCTTTCTGACTAAAAATTCTACTGCGAATGTGGCCAATCTTATATTGATGAGACACTAAGACCACTCAAAAAAGAGGATCAAGGAATACAGAAACAATTAGCTAAAAAGGGACCGAAAAATTAGGAGCATGCCTAGAGTCTATTTCAGAAAGGTGTAGAGTAATAAAATGGGAAATTCCGTCCAGTTCGGCTCAATTTCGGGGTTAGCCATAGGCGCAGATACATTTTGTGAATTCAGTTATTTATGATAACTAACCAAAGAAAAAAAAATGGTTATATCATCGCAATCTAAATCCTATAGAACCTATACGGACGCAAGTGAAAGGATTTGTAGCAAGACACAACACGACATTCAAAATGAAAGACGTTAAGATACTGTTTGATCAAGCCATTAGGAAAGTGACACCAGAGAACTGGCGAAAACTAGTCCATCATGTCATTAAAGAAAAGGAAAAAATGTGGGATCTTGACCACCTGATCGATCGGAACGTCGATCCTTTAATTATAACGTCACGAGGAGATGACAGTTCCTCAGATGACGAAGAATATTATGATTTTTTATAGTTTAATTTGTATAATGTATTTTTTGTATCTTGTTGTTCAATAAAAAAATAAGTGTACCTAATACTATGTACATAATGCACGCCTTTGTTACACAATTTTCAGTGTTTATAAATGAATAAATATAGGCAAAACCCATAAATCAGCCCAAGCCCGGGTGGTACTACCTGCACTTGATGAGAAGAAATAATTTTGCAATGAAATCAATGCCAAATTATGAAAGTGGCTTATATATTCGTTAGGTCACTCTGTAGTCCCTTTGCTTACCTAATGAGCTTTTATTACTCTACACCTTTCTGAAATAGACTATGGCGATCATATCAGGAGGAAAGAAGCAGAAATACTGCATAAATAATCACATCGGAGGAATCGATTTTTATACTTGCTGAGAACTCCTGCAGTAGCGGCGTCAAAAAAGAAATGGTGAATTTCCTCACTTGTTGTAGTGACATTTAATATCAGGATTCACGGGGTTAAATATATACCAGGTGTTGCATCGTCGAGTGGGACATAGGAAATCCCATGTAATTTTAAATGGGGTCAATTATTGGCTTCCCTAATTATTTTAGAAAAAAATTCTATTTAGGTTTATTAAAGAGCACTAAAACCCACATTCAAAAGAATAACTTTAGATATTTTTGATGAGCCCGTTTACGGGTTATCGCCGATTTCTTTTAAACTATTTCTCCTTTTTATGGCCCCGTATTCGCCGATTTCTTTTAAACTATTTCTCCTTTTTATGGCCCCGTATTTGCGGGCACCAGTCAAGGTAAAAGATGACTGTCGAATAAAGTTGTCATTTTGAAATGTGTGCTTTATTGTTATAAAAACTCGTACATCGAAAATATTAGCCATAAATTACACTTCTGAAGAAAAAATATTGATGATTAAATGGTATTATCAAGGAAATAGTTATCAAAATGTGTCAGACATGTTTGCTGCTCTGTATCCGAATAGACCGATACCTGCAAAATCTACAGTCGAAAGGACTATCGAGAAATTTGAGACAAAAGGCACTGTAATAAATAACTACAGATGTGAAGAAAGGCAGGAACAAAGAAGAGATGCAGGAAATGATAGGGACTTGCAAGTTTTATTGTGCGTGGAAGAAAATGATGGGAAGATCAGCACAAGGAAACTTGAGGATGACATAGCTAAGAGATAGGGACGAAATACAACACAACAGGAGTTTTATGGACTATTTCTTCAAGTTTTATTTTGGTATGATTGAAAGAGCAAACATGGATAGGGAATTTTTAAAAAACATTTGTTTCATTGACGAATGCACATTTACCTTAAACAATAAACCCAATGTTCAAAATTATCGATATTGGAGCAAAAAGAACCAACACAGGTTTGTCGAAACAAGGATGCAATATCCACAAAAAGTTAATTTTCGGAGAAAATATTATCGGGCCATTATTTCTTACACGAAATTTAAATGCAGAATATTTTTTGGAACTACTTGAAGATCATGTTTTACCTACTTTACATGATACCGCCAGGGAAAATCAGGAAGTTGGGTACCAAATGGATGGCTGCCTGGCACATAGTACCCTGGCTGCCCGGGAATTTTTAAACCGTGCTTTTAATGGAAATGTTATTGGCTTAAATCATACTGTAAATTGGCCAGCCAGGTCTCCTGATTTATCGCCAAATGATTTCTTTCTCTGGGGCCATTTAAAAAACAGGATATACAAAGATAAAAATACCCAAATCTAGACGAGTTAAAAAATGCTATTTCTGCCGAATGCAATAGAATTTCAGTTTACCAACTAGCGAATGTAAGAAGAGAATTTTTTTATCGCCTCGGTTATTGTCTAGCAGTCAATGGAGGAATATTTGAACATCTTCTTAAATCCTAAAGTTCTAACAATTTAATAGTACCTACCTATTAATTAGTAAAATACTGAAACATGTAAAATGTTATAATTAACCTTGTAATTGGATACTTTATTTTAGTTTTATTCAGATTAATTTGTACTCATAAATACACCTTTAGAATTTTCGATGTACGAGTTTTTATAACAATAAAGCACACATTTCAAAATGACAACTTTATTTGACAGTCATCTTTTACCTTGACTGGTGCCCGCAAATACGGGGCCATAAAAAGGAGAAATAGTTAAAAAGAAATCGGCGATAACCCGTAAACGAGCTCATCAAAAATATCTAAAGTTATTCTTTTGAATGTGGGTTTTAGTGCTCTTTAATAAACCTAAATAAAATTTTTCTCTAAAATAATTAGGGAAGTCAATAATTGGCCCCATTTAAAATTACATGGGATTTCCTTTGTCCCGCTCGACGATGCAATACCCGGTATATTCCATTACACCCTGTATTTATTATATAATTTATTTTTATTAATTATAAAAAATATGTTTATTTTTAGGGTAGAAAATTTTAATAATGAACCAATCCAATTAATTAAACTAAGAAATCCTCTAGGCGAAGCAACGGAATACATCGGACCGATGTCTCTCGATTCGCAGGAATGGGCGGAAATACCACCGGCCGAATGTGAACGGTTACAAACGAAGTTCAACGAAGAGGTGATTATGCAAAAAAAAAAGTTGTTTTAATGGTTTGGGTACCTATAAAACTATATTTTTTAAAGAAGTACCTATTTGAAACAATATAGTATCTATTATATTTAAGGCAAGCAATAGGCTTGTCCATTTTAATAGAAATTAGTATATTATTCAACATTAATAACCTAAATTTGCTATAAAAATTGTTTAGGTCAACGGCGAGAAAGCAAAGATAGACAAAATTACTTTTGCGCAGAGCCTACAACTTACTGTTTATAAGCTGGCGATAGCATGTGTAGACCACTATGAAATCCAGGCACTGAATCGGTTATTTTGCAAACCTGACACTGATTCTTTTTATATAATTAACCCACAAAACTTTCAAACTCTAAACTCTCACCACTTTTTATTTAATAAAGCTGAAAATAAATAATTTATTGGTTATTATGTTAAAATTGTCATTTTCCATTTTCGTAATTTCACTTGCTACCGCTAGGAGGCCAATGTTGCCAAGTTTTGCACGATCGATCCGATAAATAAATGTATTGTGATTGCTCGTTGACTGTATGTTAAAGGGAATTATAAAATGTCATCGTAACGTTGATTTACTGTGTTTTAAAATATATATTTACTTCTCGAATTCACGAGGAATATAGGTATAACTTTGTAGTATACTTAAATCGTCTTGACAAGTTTACTAAATTAATTTCTGCAATAGTTCAGCTCAAAAGTTAGGTTAAGTTTTGGCAAACTGATAATCACGTTCCAAGTTCGATTCTGTTGCGGTTTTCATTTAAATCTTGATACGGATACAAATTACAAAATATGCCAACTCGACCTTGACTAATCGAACTCAATACCTGCGTTGGTGAGATTCTTAGTTCGCTACGTGGATTCAGGTCGATTGATGTAAATAGGTACTTCATGAAAATGTGGTAAATTATTAGGAATAACACCCTTGGTGGCAGTCACAGAAGCTCTCTTAGCTGTCATTCTATGAGAATTTTTCTAGAAATGTTTGTCTTTATTAGTTTGACTAGTTTTAGGTTAGAATAAGTTTTAAGCAATTCAACGATGTCTTTAAATAGATATATGCTTTTTTTCACGAGTGAGTCCACCGGTAGCAGCAGTCGCGCCCAATCGCGTTCTTAAATTTCCTATTATATTACCGGTGGGACATAAATCATGTTCTTTTATTTATAGTGGATTTCTGGAGATTTTAATCAACGTCAACGAGAGAGAGAGATCGTAAATTGATGCACCAACCGGTTGATGACGTCATTCCACCAACTGTCAATAATAAGTTCATCAGTTCCACCACTGGTTAAATTCACCGGCGAAAAAAAAATATATATACCTAATTTCAGCCCAAATAATACCCACAATAGGAATTGCTTCGACTAGGATTTCCGTTTGACTTTGATCTTTGTAGCCAATTTGTAAAGTAGGCTTTGACCAAAATGATTTTAAAACGAAAATCCCGGTCTTCTTTTCAAAAATAATGTCGCATTAACACAAACAGAAATTTAAGATTTTTTATTTAAATTGCTCATAATTCCAAAACGACTAAAAATGTGAATTGTAACATATTAAGTATTTAGATAGGAAATTTAATTCTCTACGCGTTCGTAAGCTAAAAAATAGGGTGTTCCATTTGCAAAAATTGACTTATGCACATTTATTTAAATGGAAACATTGGCACAATTTTAAGAACTCCCTGTATAAAAAACGTGAAACCTAAGTAATTTAAACTAAAGATCTATGTATTACTTGAAAGCTTACAAAATTTTAAATGTTTACCTTTATTAGTTTTAGGAGTTACTAAACCTTCTTCTCGGAGCGTTTTTTCACAAAAAAAATCCTTTTATAATTCATCTCAAAGACGGTTAGAAATAGGAATAGATAATTATTAACCAAAGTTATTTAGACTTTAATATGGTTATCAAAAATGCTAAAATATACAGGGTGTTTCATTTGAAATAGCAAAGTTGGCATTAACTTCCGGTATAACCGGAAGTAATAGAAACGTCAAAATATAATGCTTTAAAAGCTTAAAGGCTGCTATCAAATTTTTAGAAAGATAAGTTTATTCGTTTCCGAGATCTTCTAAAAGGCCACTCAACGTGAATCACCCTGTATTGCTATTAATAAAAATATAGTTTGTTCAGTCTAGGTTGAATGATCCTATACATAATATCTGTGATCATATGTAGTACTTTTGACGAACGCATTTTTATACATTTTTTTTAAATATGATAATCAACTGAACAGTTTTATTGAAATTTAATAAATTAATAGAAGAAGCTTCTTCTTTCATTTCGTCAGATCCATCCTTAGACGCGTTTTGCCATATCATGGCTCATCAGAAGAGCTAGGATCCGACGAAAGAAAGGAGTAACAAAACTGCTTTAATAAATATAGGTTCAGGTTTAAACACTAGACCTTGTTTTCATCATGTTTACATCATAAAAACCCTGTTTAAAACTAAGTTTGTTATATTTTTAGGAGTTCTGGCTACCGTACCCTGAATTCATACAAACCTTTACCCATTTGGAGGTGGTCCATTTGGATAGTGACACTAGTCGAGATGAACCTAGGTAAGAGTATTTTAGTTAATAGTAGAGATATACCTACCTACTAATAATATAATATTATTTTTGACAATCAGATAAGTAGTAATATCAAATTTATAAATTTTCTAAGAATTTAGACTAGTCAAATTCTCTCTTTTAATGAATATTACGTAAAGAAAGACTAATTTCTTATGGAATACATAATAGAGTTCTTTGAAATGTTTTTATTGTATACTATTATTCTTCTGGAGATATGAAATTTGTTTCTTGGAGAATTTATGTCAGTATCATTTTCGTTTTATTTTTATTCTGAAAAAAAGAGCTATCAGATATATTTATTAGCAAGATCTATAGTTATTTGTATTTTTCTCAGAAAAAAAAAACACTAACTTCAATAAAATAGTGGAATTTAGTGTCCGTTAAAATACGAATTGTTTCAGCCTTTACTTGATGAAAATCCATAATAGTATTATGAAATAAAACACTCGTGGTTTGTAATTTTCACTCGTATAATGTCAACATGACACGTGTTTCGCTGTCACAGCAGCTTCATCAGGTATATCAACATAAAGTAGCAGCTTACCATAGTATTGTTCACCGCCTTATCAATGTTCCTATGTCAAATGAAAACTTTATCAAAGAACAGGTAGGTAGGTATTTGTGGGTTTAGGACAATAAAAAACAATTCCTCTAAATTAAAAAATTGCCGACGTTTCGACCTTTATTAGGTCTTTCTCAAGGCTACAACAAAACATCAATATTAGGGAATACAATGATAAAAGACCTTTTCTTTTCACTCTGTATGTATGTATATAGGAAAAATTAAATTTATGAAATTATTTTAAATTATTTTAAAATAAATCTTACACACAACTCTTTTTTAATTACATAATTTTTTTTTATATAACTTTTTGTAAATTTTTTCCCTATCTAAAATCAGAACAATGCTTATAAAATACATTGAGTGTTCTATAAACTAAGAAAAGGGTTTTAAAAAATATATATTTATATAAATCAATATATTATGAAAAAATAAGTTATTTAATTATTTGTGGGAATAAAGAAAGCCAAACAAGACACACACGAGAAGCCCAATGATAATGTAACATGTACAAATGTGTAGTTAATCATAGAATATTTACCTATTTCACAAAGTCGAGGAACATAAGTCGAAAACAATTGTTAAAATCATCTCCAGACGGGAACACACATTACAAACTGACATGGAACAAATATTCTGTAAAAATAACGAACCACACCACAACGAGTACTGTTAATATCTGAATAAAGGAATGTGCATTACGCTCTAGCAAACTCGTATATCTTTTTTTTTTAACCTTATTTTTTTACCGTTCGTCTTTTTTTTTCCCTTTGAGAGAAAACATTATACACATTCGATTTCAATCAATCATGATTATCCACTATACTAAGACAAAGAATTTTTATATAAATTCAGTAAATAATTATATTGTATATTAAGTCCTTGGGTGTCCGTTCTACAATTAACTGTGTTATTAAGAGTTATGTAAATCATTTCACTCAAAACCCTTTTATGGTAGTTACTCTCTCTGTCCAGGATAGAGACACCATTAAAATCAAAATTGTGGTCCAGATTAAAGTGGTGTTGTGATAATGCTGTTTTTTTCTGGTTTATTACGATTTAACTCTCTACAGTCATATTTATGTTGATAGGTCCTACTTTTTAAATATTGTTTCGTCATGCCTACGTAACACTTTGCGCAACCAGAGCAAGGGATTTTATAAACAATATTAGAACATAGATTTAATGGTGTAGGATCTTTTAATTTTGTAAAAATGGAGCCCACAAGCTTAGTGTTATAAAAGGCAAGTTTACACTTAGGATTTTTTTTTGTTATGTGCGCTTCTATCCTTTCAGAGAGGCCCTTTATGTAAGGAAACTTATAATATCTTATATTATCTCTATTCTTGTTTGATTTGTTTTCATTCATTCTATGCATATATTGATTAAATACTCTATTGATTAAAGATATAGGGTAGTTATTATTTTTTAAAATATTTTTAATTATATTCTCATTTTGAGTATGATATTTTGGACTACTCAATTGATGGGAACGATATAACAAATTCTTCACTATACCAATTTTTTGATTAGTAGAGTGTGACGATAAATAAATTATTACTCGCCCATTCCCATCCATACTATTTTTTCATAATATATTGATTTATATAAATATATATTTTTTAAAACCCTTTTCTTAGTTTATAGAACACTCAATGTATTTTATAAGCATTGTTCTGATTTTAGATAGGGAAAAAATTTACAAAAAGTTATATAAAAAAAAATTATGTAATTAAAAAAGAGTTGTGTGTAAGATTTATTTTAAAATAATTTAAAATAATTTCATAAATTTAATTTTTCCTATATACATACATACAGAGTGAAAAGAAAATGTCTTTTATCATTGTATTCCCTAATATTGATGTTTTGTTGTAGCCTTGAGAAAGACCTAATAAAGGTCGAAACGTCGGCAATTTTTTAATTTAGAGGAATTGTTTTTATTGTCCTAAACCCACAAATACCTACCTACCTGGAGTTTGAAATAGGACGCTAATTTCATAACATTTATCAAAGAATTTAACTTAATAAAACAAATAGCAATTAACAATGGATAATATATATTCAAAAATGAAGTATAAAATGACAATAAATGAAGTATTCCCTACAACAAAAGATCAATTTAAGTACACAACTTTAACATTTATCGGCAAAGCTAGTAATAATATAAAAAACTTTTTAACTAAACATAATATGAAAATAGCATACAAAACAAACAATAATTTAAGCAAAATCATAAAAAATAATAAAGATAAATTAAAAAAAGACAACAAAAGTGGAGTATATAGGTTAAATTGTGGTTCTTGTTCCAAATATTACATAGGTCAAACGGGTCGTTCATTTAGAACTAGAATTAAAGATCACCAGGATTCCTTTACCAAAAATAATAAACACTCCACATATGCAGATCATTTAAACTCAGAAAACCACATTTTTAATAATAATTTTAATATTTTACATGTAGAACAAAAAAGTCTAAGTCTTTAGAGTCTTTAGAAATCAACAAATGGAAAAATTCACCAAATTTATTAAATGACCAGTTAGATAATTGCACTTCTCCTTTGTTAAATTTATTCAATGCATAATTAGTTTAGTATCCACCTACCTGTCCTTATAAAGTAGTACCTTAATAATTTTATGTTTTACCTATCTATTATTGATCTATAATACCTTAGAAACGGAATATGTTATGATAGCAATAATACCTGCTATCACACCTAGGGCATTATAAGCGGGCATTATGATAATGCCCGCTTATATTACCCTAATGCGCTAATATGGAAATTTTATTGCTTATCCAATTTTATTTCTCTCACAATAAAGATCAAGTTTATACAAAAAATAATTTTTTCTTTAAACAATACTAAAAATTAAACTTTATTTCCAAAATAAAACTTTTAAAAAAGATATGAGACGATGGTATTGCGAAATGTCTATATTTTCATAGACCATCAACGTAGACCTTAGGGTAGAATACTTGGTCCAGAGAGAGTTCGGACTGTATTTTTCCGACTAAAAATAATAAAGTTTGTTAAACATATGTATTAAAATAAAATCAATAACTTACCAGTTCCTGGAAATATGCCATTAAAACATTTTCGGTTATTTGAAGAATTGTGTTCGTATCTTTCCAAATACCAAATATGCCATACTCCCGATCATACTGTTGCCTTGATTTAACTGGCAAAAGATTTTCGGTCGCTTTTATGACCTTTTCTCTTATATTTTGTGGAATTTCTTCCATTTTGAGCAAATCGTTAAATAAAAAATGCCAACTGACTAACTGACAGAAACATCAAAGTCAAACTTAACACCAGTCATTATCTACTTACGTATACAGGTACAGGTGCAACTTATTTTTTATATTGCGAATAAATAATGTAATTAGTCATTGAAAAACTCTTTTTTAGGTAAAACATAAAGCATTGTATGCACCACGGGCTTTACTGGACTATAATGCCCATCAGGCAGAAACCTATCCCTCGGGCCAGAGGCCCTCGGGCTATTTCTACCTTCAGGGCATTATAGTCCCCGTAACGCCCTTGATACATAAATAGCTATTATAACTTTGTTTTACCAGCATCTGTATAGCTATTGTCAATTGGGACCTCTATATTTTAAGGAAATTTTGTTTTTAATATCACATCTGATGAAGCTGCTGTGACAGCGAAACACGTGTCATGTTGACATTATACGAGTGAAAATTACAAACCACGAGTGTTTTATTTCATAATTCCGTTAAAATATATAAAATAAAGAAGCTTAGCGGCAAGCGGACAGAATAGTGCGTCTATCTTTTGCATTAAAGTACACAGGCACGCCAAAGGTAATGGAATCCCTGGGGCACAGGTAGACAATGACTGTTTCGTTCTTGTTAGAACTCATCAGAAAGTCATAACCCGTAAGCGACCCCCAGTACAGCGAGCCTGTTCTTTCAAGGCGTTTTTAAGAAATAAAAACGCGATGAAAACCCAGTAACGCCATCAGAAGGAATCAACTCGTTCCTGTGTACTTTAATGCAAAAGATAGACGCACTACTCTGTCCGCTTGCCGCTAAGCTTCATTTCTTTACTAACTTCAATTTTTATATTAGTTTGTTTATAAAAAAACATAGAAACAATATACTATATTATTAAAGTACTATATTATAATAATAACAATTCACCTACATTTAATACCAGAAAATATTTTAATACAGGGTGTGTCAGTAAGGTGTCTGTCTTAGATAGCACCTAAACTATCAAAAATAGGGAGAAAAGTGTCATACAAAAGTAAAAGCGTTTTTTAGGATGCATAATCTAAAAATATTTTCTAATCTACGGGTAGTCCTCAAAAGTGGTACTGAATAATAAAAAAGAAAATTAAATGGGACATCCAGTATAATTTTCTAGAATTGGTTCAATGGAATGAGGACTATGCAACCCTAATAAAATTTTTGAAGTGAAATGCAACGTTGTCAAGTAATTAATATGTTTCCGAAATTTTAGTAATTTTAAGGGTATCGTTAAAAAATCATAGCAACCTGTGGATTAACCCTAGGCAAATATAATTTACGTTGTAAGTACTTTAAGGTACGATATATTGATCTATAATAATGTTTTTTTAAATATCCTAAACAGAGCATTAATTACATGTTGGACAACTCCATAGTTTTAAAAATGCTATATTTCAATTTTTTTAAATGGGACCCCCAATGACGCCCCCAACGTTGCATTTCACATCAAAAATTTTAATAGGGTTGCAAAGTCCTTATTCCATTGAATCATATTCTAGAAAATTATACCCAAGTAACACCAAAGGTTTCAAATAGGCTATGACAACGTTATTCCAGCTAAATTTAGAGCATTTTAGCTTTTACAGCAAGCTGCTTAGACGTTCTTATGGCGCCCTTAAAGCGCTGTGACAGCCGAAATGGTACAACAAATTCCGGCTTTTAAATGGATTTTATTTCCATATGGCTGCAGATTTTTATTAGGTAAAATGCGCCAATTAATGCCAATTAGTGGCTGTCATAAACATTTTGTTTGGTATCGGCCACGCCGATATTTCAGTTAATACCTGTTATATAGACTTTGATGGTTGACGAAGCAATGATAGTTAGCCCATATGAAACTGATATTATTTAGGCGATATATATATATATTGACTGTTAATGATGAACTTGCAACAAAATGTATGTGGGAAGGAAGTTTTATCGTTAAATAGGTGTATGGTAGCTCCTCTCTCTTCACTGGCTTCGTTATTTCCTAATATTTAGAAAATTCAATAAATTTTGTGATAATTAAAAAAATATATATTTGAAATAAAAAAGCATTAAACATATTCCTGAACATACTTTGTCTAATTAAAAGTTGGATGTGCTGATTTTTATTCGTTAAATGTTGTTTTTTTCAGAAGCAAACATAAAAATTAATAATTATCCCAAAATGGCCGATGTTCTCTGATCCTCCTTTCCCGTTGTTTTACGAAATGAATGGCCGTCAAAAAAAGAACATTTTTCTTGATATTTTGCATAATAAATTGCCAAATAAAAGCCAAATGGCAGCATTATGGACAATGGAGTCTATTAAGCTTGTTTCTGGCTCCATTTTAGCCGCTTATTAGCCTCTACAAGCGGCCTACTTTTTGTCCACCTTCACTAAAAAAAAAAAAGAAGAAATAGATGTTAACCTCAAATCCCTGACTTTCCGTTTGAAGTTCGACTTGTTTGACGTTTAGGTTAAATACATATTTTAGCTTAGCTTATTTATCTTTAATCTTAATCCCTTAAAATTGGATCCTGCTTCCCGTTTATTTTGTCTGGATGACAGAAAAGGAAGGAATAGGTAAATTAGGTTAACTCGCGTAAAAACAGAAAAAAAAACAACAGGAAAAATTTAAGGTTACACTTTAAATTTTTAAATCTCTTCTTTTTTCTAATATTAGGTGGTTAATTATCCAGTTGTTTTGAAGAAATATTTACTACTTTTTGGCCGATAATTTGCTACATTATTGGATGGTGTTGTTGAAATTCCATTTCTTAGCAGTAAAGTCAACTTTACAGCTAAATATTGTGAACCAGTGGCTTTGTCCATAAGTTGGTTTTTTTTTGGTAACTAATGCTACTTTCCAAACAAAAATTATGACTATTACTTCCAGCTATACTTTGGCAATAAAAATGGCATTTAAATGTAATATTTAGCCAAGTTTGAAAGCAAACTAGTGATGTTGGAAAATTTAGTTGTAAAATTATGCCGCTTTAAGGATATTACAGATGCATATGAAAACCAAAGAGCTGCAGATTTTAAATGCCAAATTACAGCAAGGTTGGGGTTGTCGCAACGTTATTTCCGCCCATAATTAGCTGTAAATTTTTTTTTGGACAATCTGTGTTACTTGGGTACTGGGTGTCCCATTTAATTTTCTTTTTTATTATTCAGGACCACCCTGTAGATTAGAAAATATTTTTAGATTTTTTAACTTTTGTATTACACTTTTTTCCCTATCTTTGATAGTTTAGGTGCTATCTAAGACAGACACCTTACTGACACACCCTGTATAATTATGTTTACCTATTCCTTCTTCAATCTTCAATCTTGTATAGAAATTTTTAATTTGTCTGTCATTTGGCAAGTATTTATAATTTATTTAAACAAGTATCTGTCATAGCCTACTACACAGTTGAGAAAGATTAGATTACGGAGATTGAAAATAAAATAGTTTTTAATAAGATGCATTTGCATTTATTCTCATTAAAGAAGGACTTTTAAGTCGTGAAACGTATTATTAATACAAGGTGTTATACGTTATTGACTTATAAAGGAGGAGGGGAATTGAAAAATATTAAAATAAAATTTCCCGACTACTTAAAAAATCAAAGTTGATGATGGTTTAAAAAAAAACGAGACATCGGATCAAAAATATAATTAAACCAATTTTTTTTTTTTTTTACTGTTCGCCGACTACGTAGGCCATCTTGAACCGATCATCGACCACAAATGTGATCTACCGACTGGGGAGTGTGAAACGGCACCTTCATCCTACGAGATATCCGATCTCATCCGGCCTGTCCGGCGTGAATAGGATGGCTAGGTGTCGATTAATTTTACACTCTTCCCTGAGGCAAGAGCACGCTGTGTTCCCAAGCGGTCACCCGCCCAAGTACTAACCGCGCTCGACACCGCGTAACTTCGGTGATCTGCGGGAACCAGTGCTTAATATGTCGACAGGCCCTTGCCTTAAACCAATTTGTAGAAGAAAAAATGTTAATGATAATGTAAACTTTATTTTAACATATCTCTTCAAATAGAGTCAGAAAAAAATAAAAACGATATCGCGAAAATTCGGTTTAGCCCAAATATCTTCGTAAGGATCAAGAGTATTTTAAATATTTGAAAACACAATGTTGCATAAATTAGTAGGACGCACATTTGTTCCAATTTAACCTTTTCTGTATCTTCTATGGTTTACGAGATCCCTGTAGAGTGCACCCTTATCTGGGACACCCTGTATAAAACATTGCGTTCTCTTGAAACCAATCGGGACCATGTTTATTAATGGATTATTAAAAACTTCTTAAATTTGGACTCTACAGATATTCAGCCCTATGCAGTAAGTACATTGACTTGATGTCAAGGTTGAAATTATGACATAAAAACGACATTTGACAGAATGTTGGTTTGGTATAGGCCGCTTTACAGTTTGCAATTTTTCTTTCACGCAAGAAAAGATTGCCCAGGAGTATGCGCAGAACGACGGTAGTGATCAGCTGGCGCAATTTGTATTGCTGCTAGAAATATAACTCTGACCCTATTTTTATTGCCATTGCAAGCGCAATTCTGGTGATTTTTTGGTGATTTATTTGACCAACCTAAATATGAAAATCGCGGACATTTGTTTATGTTCTTTCTAACCTATGGTGGGTACGTTTTGTTTTTGTTGGTTTATTTTTGTGTCTTGTAATGATGTTATGTTAAAATGAATGCACAAAAAAGCGCCGGTAACTCCTTACCGAATGTCTTTTTATCTTAAAGGTTGGCGAGGGGTACATCGCCTACGACCTTGGCAAGTCATTGCATGCTGTAAAACGAAGTGAAATTTTTATTGTCGCAATATTAATTGCTGCAAGACAACTTGCGTGAAAGAAAAATTGCAAACTGTAAAGCGGCCTTATGCTGCAGAAAGGCACTCTGATCAATAATTGAAATATTAGTTTCCAAGAAATTAAAATTAAGTCAAGTGGCCTTATACATTGTTCTTTTACTAAGGGAAAAATTGAAATAAATTTCAAGTCAAGGTTGACAAAAGTCAAGAATTCTAACGTAAACGAAAACTTGCCGATAAGTGTTTTAATAAAATTTAAAAATTTTCTATGGTGCTTTTCAAGAAATTTATTAAGTAGGCTATCATAACTTGAGGTAAAAAAAAGTAATGATGTATTAATTGCTAAATTTATTGTAGTTTGGACTTTATTATGCCCTAACTTTATTAGTAATGCGAAGAAGAAGGGTTTTAAGTTTATCCCTCCAAACAAAAAATACATTTTAATGTAATTTAAAAAAGTTTTAGAGATCAATTGGTGAATTTGTGAAAAATGCATATTATGCTTATTTCAAAATCAAATTAGGATATCAAGATAAAATTGGGCATCGCATGTTGATTGCAAGGTATGTGAAAAAGGTTTAAGACATTTGGCCAAAGGGAATAGAAAAAGCCTTTCTTTTGGAATACCGATGGTTTGGAGAGAACCGCAAAATCACCATAATGATTGCTACTTTTGTCTTTGTGATATTAAGGGGCATAATAGAAAAACTTTGAAACATATTTTGTACCGAAACAATATTAAATCAGCAATCAGATCAGATCCTCACAGTGATACTGTACCTATACCCATACCCCCCAAAGTACTAAAAGAAGATACTGAAAACTCCTCAACTTCCAGCTCCCTACAAGCTATGGACTCAACCTCAGGTCAAGACCAACCTCAACTATTTTCACAAGCCGAACTGAATGATTTAGTAAGAGATTTGGGACTTTCAAAATGTCTTTCTTGCTTTTAAAGAAGTTGTACATAAACTTCTAGAGAATTATAAAGACACAAACTATGTTGAGATCGTTAAAAATATGCTGGAAAAATTCAGGTGGTTGCACTGTGAGCATAAAAATTCAGTTTTTACATTCTCATTTGGACTATTTCCCGGAAAATCTTGGGGACGTGAGTTAGAGCAAGGTGAAAGATTTCATCAAGATATAATAGAGTTGCACATTGGGAAGAGATCTTTAGCTGAATATGACAACCAAAAGAAGCTTTTCCGAAAAAGGAAAACGTTTTTTTTAGGAAGCGCAAAGAATAATATAATAAAGTAACTATTGCTTTTAGTTTCTATGTGTATATTTTGAATATTTTTGTATTTTTTTATTTAATATATTATAAAACTAGCTACCTGTATGAATTGTCAGTTTGACATACCAATTGACTTCAAAGTCAATGTACTTACTGCATAGGGCTGATTGAAGCATGTGAGAAAGTTATTTTTATTTTTTAAAAATAATTCTTAATATTTTTTAGAATATAATTAATTTTAATTCTTTTGTTTAGGCGTTTGGTAATTAGAATCCCCACAATTTAACATGGGAAATTTTAACCCGTTCCACTTAAACATTAAAATTGTAGCAAATAATAAAAAGCAAAATTATTATTCCATTTTAGTTTACATAATAAGAATACATGGCAGATGCGTCTGTACCAAGGTAACTGGCAAAAGGGCGTAACAGGCGGAGGTTGTAGGAACAACCCAGACACGTTCCATATAAATCCTCAGCTGCATCTACTCCTGAGCGAAATGGAGGAAGTAGTAGTATCTCTTAATCAACATAGCATTATGGAACCTAAAGTAATCGGTAAGAAAAAATTTGAGTTTGAGCTTATTAATTTGCGGATTGAGCTTAATTAAATAATAAAATTTTCTTAATGTGGACGTTTCGTCGACATTCTGTTCTCAGGTTTCTTGACGATTAACTTAAACAAGAATATGCCCCCCCCCCCCTAAAATATATTAGATACTAAAAACAATATTACCTTAATGAATCAACGCGGGTCCTTTCACGTTCGCTTTACCTCATTAGTCATTAACCACCCTAAGATTTACTAATAATTTTATTTGTCCGTCAACTTCCATTTCCGACAAGTGCGTTTAGTCAGTCCTGTTCTGTAGTCAGCCCGACCCAGTGGCGTATTGGGGGGTGAGTGGGGGGGGGGGGGATGCCGGGCTGCAACCCCCCCCCCCCCAGCCTCGAAGCTCGGCTCTAAAAATCGAATTGCAACCTATTTTCTGAACGCTTGGACACTTAATTTAAATCTTTAAATAATGTATTCTTAACTTAGATTACAAGGATTTTATAGGAAACGTTTAGTTTTTAAACCTTTTCTTCTAAAAGTCCTATTTTATATAGAGATTAGGGTTTCAGACGAATATTGTTTTAGATATTGATTTTTAATGCAATTTTAAAGGAAAACGAGTAAAAAGAATAATATTTTATAGTATTTTTCCATAATATACTTGTCTCTTCCGTACTCCCTTTTTTTGCGCTATTTTAAGTCAACAAAAATATAACCCAATGCAATAAAATATTTGCACAACAAACCAAAAAACAATTGATTGAAACATTTTTTATGGAAGAAGTGTGATAATTTATAATAAAAAGAATAGTGCGTGAAGAAACGAGAATGCTTTATTATGAATATACAAAACGGCACTTAAAAAGGAGTATCTCAAAACCTATAAGCATTTGCACCAAAAACTGCTGTTAGATATGCTCCTAAAATACGTGATTTCTGAAAAAATCATCAATTTTGGCGTGGTGAGCGATATTTACTTTATTTTTAATCATGAAAAACCAAGCCCGAAAAACGCTATAGTCATACATATGTCTTATGTTAAAATTTTGGTTTGTCATCAATGTTCATATTTTCACAAATATAAAAAATGTTTTTTTTTAAATAAAGAGCCAACAAGGAATATCAGAAAAAAAGTAAAAAACAATATTTACAAAAACAAATTTAATCCAACCATGCAAAGGGGGAGAGGTAATAAGTTTATTTTCGAAATTTGATAATAGTTAGGTAAATTTTAAACGAACTTTGGGCGTGGCCCCGCTATTTTCCAAGAAAAAGAGCGTGACACCCAAAATGCTACTTTTTTTTAACTTCATAACCTAAACTAGTCATCTTTAGGTGAATACTGGACATGTTTCTGTTACTTCCGGTTATACCGGAAGAAGCTTCAACTTTCATTTTTTTAATACAATATAGCATTTTTTATTATATTATCTACTAATTTCTGAGATGTCTGTATATTTTGTAATTATTTCGTAAATGTATAGCGATGAAATTATCCGTATTTTTTACCTTAGCTCCTGGACTACAATTTTTTTGGTATTGTATAGTTAAAAAATCAACAAATCTCAAAATATAATTAAACTTGGCCTAAATATACAGAACTAAGGTATACGGCTATCTATATACATTAACGACATAATCATAAAATATACAGATATCTCAGAAATTAGTAGACAACGTAAAAAACGTGTTTTAAAAAATTTAATTAAAATTTAATGTAAAAACCAAAAATATAATAAAAACTGCTATATTATATTTAAAAAGTAAAAGTTAAAGCTACTTCCGGTATAACCGGAAGTAGTTACCTCGACCTACAAATTTTCAAAAGAATATTTTTAGTAGTTTCCTCAAAAGTTCTAATGCAAGTTCGTCGTGAATCACCCGGTAATACTAGATTTAAATTTTTGATTCAAATCTTTAAACGACGTATCGTATGTTGATATCTTATATTATACGACAAAACACAACAAATTTGCTTTGTAACATTATTTTTAAAAAAACACGTTCGTGGTCAACCAATAATAAAATTTTTGTCAAAACTGAATAATTATAGTAAGCTTAATTTATTATTTTTTAGGCTTTACAGCATATTCTTTACCAAAAAGTAATACGGACACGATAGGAAAGTCATTTTTCAAGAAAAACAAGTCATTATTTAATTCTCAATACACCAACAGTCGACAGATCAGTCACAGGTAAGCAATGTTTGCAACAAGATATTTTAAGAAGCAAATTACCCGACTAACATCGACCTTCACTCATCTGTATCGCATCGCACATTAATAAATTTAATTTAAAATGTTAATTTTAGATGTCAGCTGGAACAAGGAGGATACCTAATAGTACCAACAACATTTGAACCTGGTCAAGAATCGGGGTTCACGTTAAGGGTGTACTCCAGTAAACCCTTGAAATTAAAATTAGTCGACACAGTGCCATCTTTAGGTAATTATAATAATATAATAAACTGTTAATATGCTCGATAAGCTAAGAATAGCCTCTTAGATCAATTTTCCTGTGTTTTCTGAAATGTTCTTAACTTTGATAAAACAAGATAAGTGGTAAAGAATAGGCCATGGAAACGTTGAAATGGTTCATTTCAATCTGTTTTTTAGTATAAAATTGACTTGTATGAGAAAAATGTGTCCGTTAGGGCTATTATATTTAGGGTAAAGTCGCAAAAATCGTACCGTTGTCTAAATCGTACCACTACAAGTTTTCATATTAGACGATAAATTATACGACATCTATCGGACGTTGTTGTAGTGTCTAACTAGTGCCAGTTGCATAGTATAATCGTTTTGCACCGGTTGTGTTTCGCTAAACGGGAAAAGCAAGTTAAAAGAATTCGGCTATTTTCATGTTAATTTTGTTGATTTTTTGCAAGGCTATATCTCATTGGTAAGTAGTATTTATACTGATATTTTTTTGTAGTAGCATAGCCTGGGAAGTTCTTGTAATTTTGCAAAAATTGAATTTAATTTTAGATCTGTATTGGGGTTAGAATTGTATTATTTATTATTTTGATTGACAGTCTCCTAAATCGTACCAGACACGCACATGAATAGTGTTCCAATGTGACACGTCTTGATAAGGACTACATAATATGCGACTTTTGTTTGTAAGTATATTTAAAATTATTTTCAAAGGTGTGATAGATTTCTTTAATGTTTTTTTTTTGTAAAATACTTAGTATAAAAAATAATTTTGTGAAATTTGTTGTCTTTACAACAAACTGTAGTCATTTTTATTTAATATACCCCAAAAGAACACTGTGGTACGATTTAGGAACCCACTAGTACGATTTAGGAAACCAGATTCTTAAATCGTACCATTTGCTATTCCTTACAAAAACAGCTGTTAAATGAAAAATAATATTTTAAAAATTGCAGTTAGGTGTCCAATAGACCGATCTATTGTTTTAAACCAAAAAATATAAATTTCATTTATCAATTTATAAGAAAAAAAATTAAAACCAAAAAGTGGTACGATATAGGCAACTTTACCCTATAATCCTTTTTAGAAACAAAGCGGAATTTCTTAAATTTTTCAAAGAGCAACCCACAGCAATTGGAATGAAAATTTGATCCGAGTGGAAGATTTCGAACGCAAGCGTAGCGAGCGTGAGGAACCACGAGTATGGGTTGCCATTTAAAAAATTGGAGACATTTCGTTTTGATTTTTTAGATTGTAGACATTGTAAATAAAATAAATTAATTAATTACTTAAGAGTTTATTTTCAATATTTATTATATAATAAATTTGTTTATTTATCTTCCTTAATAAACTTCTTCTTTGATCCCCCGAAGACGTGCTTGTTAGGGGCAAATCTTAATATTTTAAATTATAAATATATGAGAATATTAAAATATGTTGTTTAAATATTTGTTAATATTATATAAAAGTTAAATTATAAAAAAAAAACTTTTTAATATATGTATATAAATATAAACGCAGTTTTTTGAAGATATAACTATAATAAAATTTTGAAAAATATATTATTCATAACAATATCAATTAAAACATTTCCAAAAATATTTTTAAATTATCCGTTTCCAATATTTATGCTTTTATTTGGAATTTATATTTTTTTAATGAAATATATTTTTTAATTTTTGTTGGTAAATAATCGTTTAAATAAAAACATAATTATTTGAAATTTTTTTGTCCTATGGACTTATTTATTTTAGGTTTTATGGTTATTTCATTTTTATGACGAGTATTATGATTATGGTTTTTAAATTGTATTAGATTTTTATTTTTAAATATGTATATTAAGATATTATAAATGTAAAGCTGTCTAATATTCATTTTCTTTGTTTCAGAATATAATTTTATTGAAGGAGAAGGATAATCTTTATTAAATATAATTTTTAGAAATCTTTTCGGTAATATTTATAATTTTTTAACTAAAGTTCTATTTATTCCTCCCCAACCTAAAATTCCGTAATTTAAATGAGTTTTAACTAAAGCATAATATAATATTTTCAGTTGTTTTACGTTCAAATTTTTTTTAATGTTTCTAAAAATTGGTAGTAAACTTCTTAATTTTTTAATCAAATATTCTATGTGAAAATTCCAATTTAATTTACTGTCAAAGATTATTCCTAAATATTTTACTTGATTAACTTTAAAAATTTCAATGTCATCAGTTATTTTAATGCTGTTCATATTTTGTGGTATGTTATTTGGATTTAAAGTGAAAGGAACATAATTAGTTTTATCAAAATTAATTGTTAATAAATTTCTATCAAACCAATTTTTTATTATTTTAAAATCTTTTTTAGATTTGTTATTTAAGTTGTCCCAATTCGTATCTGTATAAAAAATTGCAGTATCATCTGCGAAACTATGAATTTCTCCATCAAAATTCACATTAAATAAATCATTAATATAGATATTCAAAAATTATGGTCCTAAAATTGTTCCTTGAGGAACACCATATTTAATTACTTTAGGATAGCTTTTTTCTGTATCTCTTTGAACAATTGTTAACTCTCATATTTTTGAATTTTTAGTGCTAAAATTAGGAAAATAATTTGGTCACCCGGTATAAACTTTAACGTCATCTCATAACAGTCTCACTAAAAGTGTTTCTTAAAAATGAAATCGTCAATATTTTTTGTCTAAACTAATTTACCATGTTTTAAAAAAATTATTATTTCTAAGAAAAATCTTGAACCGGGAGACTATTTTGTCCGTGTAAGACTATAAATTTTTACCGCTCCTTGATATATATGACTTAATTTTTTTAAATTGTATTTTTTTAACA
The DNA here is from genome assembly GCA_935413205.1 of Polydrusus cervinus. Classification (NCBI taxonomy): domain Eukaryota; kingdom Metazoa; phylum Arthropoda; class Insecta; order Coleoptera; family Curculionidae; genus Polydrusus; species Polydrusus cervinus. The sequence goes on from OW284518.1 coordinate 5,615,125, forward strand.
GTTAAATCAGCCATAGTCAAAGCCCCTCCGTTACTCGACGGTAAAAGTTTCAGCCAATACGAAGCGGTATTTCTACAATTGGCAGATGAACATCGGACTGTCAACGCATTCGAACTACAAGAACTTTTAGACGCATGTTTGCCGAATGACTACATCAAGAGTTGTGCGTCCATCGAAGTTTGCAGACAAATTGTTTTTACTTTTGAGGTAAGAAGGCGTTGCACAGTGAATGATCGTGCGCCCCAAGATATGTCAAATTTTTCAAATTATCTGGAGAACTTAACAGTTCTGTACCTGCCATGGATTGATCTCAGTTTGCACTTAAACATTGCGAGATGGGTTTTTTCAACGACGAGAAAGCAAAGATAGATCCCGCATTCCCCTTTATCAAAACAAACCGACAAGAACTAAAATTCAAGCTACCTCTTAGTTCCTGATAAGTTCCATGAATTCAAACCATATGGAATTAGTATGACATTTTTACTTAAAGAGACCTGATATTTGATATTTTGTGTTACGCCCCGCCACTGGTTATTGCCATTAATAAATAAACAAAATAATTAATTGAATTGTATTATATTTTCTTGGCTATTTGAAAGGGAGCTTTAGCGGCTGGCGAACAGATATTTTAAAATATGGTTGGGTTCTTTTAGTTTTAACAACTATTAGTGATTTTTCTGGAATAGGGTTTAACTCTATAACTATTCTATTAGCTGGTCGATGAAAATAATAACCCACTATTGTGTTATATATACATTTAATGTGAATGTTTAAAAATAAGGTATTATAATGGTTACAGAATACATATCTATATAAAAATAATACGTGTCCAATATTTTCTATATCTAATATCATAAACAAACAATTAAACCTTGTACTGTGTACGCACCTGATCTATTCCCTGCGGGATATCAGGGTTAATAAGCACATAGCTTTGGCACTGCGTGCAATTGGTTATAAAACAAATACATACATCCCTGCGGGATCAAATTACTAATATTAAGAATAATTGTTCTTAGCTATGCGAAGTATTACATTAGGTTAACTTTGTCAGATTCATGCGTTTTATAAATATGATAGCTGAAAACACCTATTCGCTGATATATTAATTATAAGAGTACTGCGTACATTTGGGTTAATGCAAAATGATTATACGGGTCCATTATATCACTGATTTTAAATGTCATTGTTTTTAAAAGTCAATAAACTTACTGCAAATAATGTTCAATATAGAAAAGTAGCATCGTTCTTAACTTTCGTACGGCTGGGCTGGGCTTCGGGCGTTGCACTTTAGCGTAAACACACTCACGATCTAGTAATGTAAACTTTCGGGTTAAAATAATGGCTGAACCCTTAAGGTAATTATGAATTGTTATGTAACTTTCTCACGACTTTAAAAATAGAAAAAAATAATAAACAATTCTTGCATTAAATTGTCTTAAGTTTAACTGGCCATTGAAAATCGAGGCACTAAGGGTTTTTACCCTTTTAGAAATTTAGAGTTTGACATGAGTCTAAGGAAATACTTTTGTCAAGAGATTCTGATATAATCATCCCATTCTTTTCGCGGTCCAGCGTTTTTATATTTTTTATTGTACTCAGTAATTTCCTCAAAGCGCAGAACTAGAATTTTTAAGGCGGTGTCTAGAGGATTATAGTCCCGCCTATAGGTCATTAGCTTCTTTTGTTTTAAAATTTTTTCCTTGAATATTTTTTTAAAATAAACATTTAGAGCCATAAAAAAACTAATAAAAGCAATTAAGGAAGTAAAAAGTAATTAAATTTTGTCGAAAACGATTAACTTAATGGTTTTTAGGCGATTAAGAAAATGTTAAGTAAACAAAGTTCCAAGGTTTCTCTTTTAATTGTTTGCCGCGATGAGGTAATGCGAGTTTAGTATACTTGAAACCGTATATGGTATTGACTTTGTGTTGACCAATGATCGGCGAGAAGAATTGTACGAAATTATTAAGAACACTCCCAGCTTGTATGAGTGAGAAGAACGATACCTTACATTCTGTCTCTTTCTATTCTTTATTTTGATAAAGATTTGATTCGGAGTGGATCTCCGTGGTTTCCCTAATAAAATTAAATAGACTTCATTCGATTAAACGAAATAAAATATTTAAGAAACTTTAGTAAGATCTCTGCCTGTCACATACGTTTATCCCCCGGAAAAAAACAAAATAGTCATAACTAATTTGTTTTGGTTAAAACGAAAATATTTTATTAAGTTTAGTTACTTAGAAACACACTATTTGGTTATCGAAATCTGGTTATTTTAATATCTAGTTATATCCCATAACGTTCCCTTAACTACAAAAAATGTAAAAGAATAATATATATAGTTACTCGTATAGCATACATATCTAATTTGGGTTAGGGAGTGTCTGACTAGTATGAAACTCGTCACCAAAAAATATTAACGACACTACATAGGTACCTACTAAAAATAAAGTGTATAAAAATGTTCTCATTTTAAATCGTAAGTTTTTTCCCACTGTAAAATAAAATAAAGAGACTTAATTCTACACAACATTTTGATTATACTTAATAGATAAAACATACGACTTTTACTAAATTTGCAAAATACATGTTTGCCCTTTTTATAATAAAATTGTTTCAGTACCCTGATAAATCTTGTTATTAAAAATAAAGTACTTACACTTTTCGAACTTTCACTAGCTAAGGAGTTTCCGCACGCTCCTCAGATTTTTATTTCACCTTTCTAGTCCTTCTTTGGATTACTTGTCGTTACATTGTCCGCAGGTAGTGGTCTATGGTGATTGGTGATCCGTTGAGGGAATTGTAATTGGAGCATCAGGGGAGCTGGGGATACATTTTTACCCACGCTCTCGCTTAGCGTCTAAATGCGCGTTTTCCAAAATTTTTTTTTTTACTTCTAACTTAGGTTTTAACTATACTAAAACTTAATAATAACTTACATATATATATATATATATCTCCAAAATAGACTGTTAAAATATTATGTCTAATCAAATCCGTTTCTTTTCATACCCATTGCTACTTCTTTTTTCTTTTTATATATTAAACTGTTTACACAATAAAATTATCTCTAAAATTGCTGATCTCTAAAGTAGTCGGGTTTTCGCACAATGCGGCCGCTCCGTGTAGTTATCTGGGCAGGGCCTTCAGGATCATTATTGGGCGTTTCCGGGGTAGGGGTAGGTAGTTCATCTTGATCGCTATCTGACTCTGAAATCCAGGGTGGTATTTCTTGTTCTAGCTCATTCATAGTCCGCTCTAATCTAGCGTCATAGAAATCGTCGTTTTGAGACTCTGTCTCACTTTCTGATTGACTGTCTTCTATCATTAGCTCTTCTGTTCGTTCGCTGATCTCATTGGCTGGATCTGGGTTTGGAAGATAGTACATCATAGGAGCTGCATCGGTTGTCTCCGACTTATTCTGATTTTGGGCAACGTCATCCTCCCTATTTTCGATTATATTTTCTCCAGTTTCATGTAAATTTTCCTCTTCCTGATGGGGCTCATGACCATGACAGGGTTTCAACCGGTTCGAGTGGACTATCTGTTCCTTTCGTCCATTAATTTCTTTGATTTTATATGTTACTGGGCCCTTAACTTCAATAATTCGATACGGCCCTGAGTATTTAGGTTGGAATTTTCTAGCTAACGTAGATTTTCCAGGTATTGTAGGAGTGAAAAGGTAAACTCGGTCGCCTTCCTTAAAAGTTTTTTCTTTGGCTTTAACGTTATATTTTTTACATTGTTTTTCGGCAGAATTTTCTAACTGTTCTTTGGCCTGACGTAATGCATATTTCATTCGTTGCAACATTTCAGTAGCGTAATTTTCATCTAAATCGTATTTGCATTCCCTAGGTTTAATACTTAAATGTTGAGGTAGCTCCATGTCTCTACCGAACATAAGGAAAAATGGACTCTCTTTGGTAGAATCGTGAATGTTATTGCGATAAGCCATAAGCGCGAATGGTAGGAAATCGTCCCATGAGTCATTTGTATTAGAAACGTAATGCTTTATCATGCCTTTTAAACTTCCATGTGCACGTTCTAACATACCATTGCATGCTGCGTGATAAGGGGTGGTTTGCAGTTTGTCGATTTGTAAAATTTTGCATATTTCCGTGAATAGGCCTCCTACAAATTGTTGCCCTCGATCCGATAACAACTGTCTTGGGACGCCGTATCTAGTAATTATATTTTCTACAAAAGCTTTGGCTACGGTTCTGGCCGTTATGTCAGGTAAAGGTATAGCTTCTGCAAATCTTGTTAAGTAATCCATGCATGTGAGAATATATTTATTTCCAGATCTCGTCCTGTTTAATGGACCTACGATATCCACGCTTATTCTTCCAAAAACTAAGTGTGGGACGGGTAATTTCTGTAAGGTTGCAGGCGGCTGGTACGTGTTTTTATTTACGCTGCAAGAATGACATTGTTGACAATAACGTTTTACATCACCGGACATTCCTTCCCAAATAAAATCTCTTTTTATTAGGTCTAAGGTTTTTTGTTGACCTCCATGGCACGCCATTGGAGAAGTGTGATATAGATCTAGTATTTCGGGAATCATACTTTTGGGTGCTACTATTTTGTCATATCGTTCGTGTTCTCTCCGTGTAGCGTAAAGGATATTGTCTGTGTCTAAATAATAGAATCCTGTGTCGTCAGGTAGTGCCTTGATAATATTCTGCAACTTTTCGTCTGCTTGCTGTTTTCTTTTTATGTCCTCACGAGTCCATATTACGTTTGTCATCGGGCTGCCTTCGTTGTGTATTTGCACTTTTGCAATCTTTTTGGTATTTTCGTGATTATTTCTTTCGTCATGGGTTACTTCTCGAAGTCTAGTTAATGCATCAGCATTCGCATTTTTATGACCAGGTCGGTAGTCAATTGTAAAACTATATTCCATAAGAAACATAGCCCACTTGGCTAATCTTGAGCTACTATCCTTTAGGTTTAAAATATATTTTAATGGTTTATGGTCACTGAATATGTAAAAATGCGTCCCTGTCAAATAGTATTTAAACTTTTTTACTCCTTCTACTACTGCTAAGGCTTCTCGTTCTATTGTAGAATAGCGAGTTTCTGCGTCTAAGAGGGAACGGCTGTGATAATATATAGGGTGTTCCATATTATCGTATTTTTGACTTAAAATCGCTGATATGCTTCTGTTGCTTGCATCAGTTGAGAGAATAAATGGTTTAGCAAAATTAGGATATTTTAATACAGGAGGATTTATCAATGCCGTTTTCAAAGTTTGAAAGGCTTCTTCTTGCTTATCTGTCCATATAAATGGCGTATTTTTCTTAGTTAACGCTGTAAGGGGTTGTGCTATTTCAGAAAAACGTGGTACGAAGCGTCGATAGAATCCACATAAACCTAAAAATGCTCGAATCTCCTTTACTTTTCTTGGTACAGGGTAGGATTCGACTATTTTAGTTTTGTCGGGATCGGTGGCACATCCGTTTCCAGATATTACGTGTCCCAGATATTTTGCTTCTTTTTGCAAAAAATGACACTTTGTTGGTTTAAACTTTAAGTTGCTTCTCCGCATTATATCAAAGACTTTTCTCAATCTAGAGAGATGTTCAGGAATTGAATTTTTCGAAAATACTATTACGTCGTCTAAGAAAACTAACGCTTCGGTGCCAATTAATCCAGAGAAAATACTATTAACAAAACGCTGGTACGTCGCGCCTGCGCACTTGAGTCCCATGGCCATTCTGTTGAATTGATATGTGTTATCTGGCGTCACGAAGGCGCTCTTCTCCCTGTCCCTTTCATCTAGTTCTATTTGGAAGTATCCATTAGCCATGTCCATCGTAGAAAATAAAGTATTCCCTGTAAGACTGTCTAAAGTCTCTTGTAGGTTAGGTAAAGGGTAAGTGTCGCTCACTGTTATCTCATTAAGTGACCTGTAATCTATACAGAGCCGGAACTGCGGCTCTTCTCCTGGATGCAATTTCTTTTCTACTAATATGGCTGGGGCCCCCCACGGAGATTTCGTAGGCTGTATCACATCGTCCTTCAAAAGCTTTTGGATTTCTTCCCGTAAAATCTTTTGGCGGTGGAAAGGAACTCGGTAGGGCTTCTTACGAATAGGGGGAACCTCTTCGGTGATAATACGATGCTTTACTTGGGACGCACAAGTCAGTTTTTGATTCGGCGCCTTAAAAATATCAATATACTCTTCAATTAATTTTCTTAGTTGCCACTCCACCTCTGTAGTCGGCTTACTTAAGTGCAATTTTTCCAAAATCTCGTCACAATCTTCCTTACTTATTTTTGCTATTTGCTTAGTATCCAGTTCGCACGTAGGCGAGTCCGTTTCTGCCTCAAAAGCATAGGCAATGACCGTGTTTTTGGGAATAAACACTTCATAAGGATTTACATTTATAATTTTTATAGGGACCTTCTTTTTATTCCCGCATAAAACTCTTGCTACCAGTAGTCCACTGTGATTCCTGTTACTATCTTCAATTACTATGGACTCAGTCAATAATCCACTATTATTATTTAGGTAACCTTGACAACATATTTGACTTCTGGGAGGTATAGTTAACTTTCCCTGAATACGTACCTGACCGCATTCTAATGGGTCGTTCGGTACTAGACAGTTTGGCTCTTGTGCCACTGATTTCTTAGTATTAGAGTTTTCTCTCTCTTCAGGCCACTGCCTGGATAACTTTCTTTGGTTACTTCGTTCCTGTTTTATATTTTGGGAAGCTGCAGCCTTCCTTTCTTTGTCTGGAATTCTATTACACTGATTGGGTTGACAGCAAAAATCAAGATGGCCGCTAACCATCCGATTTTCTAAGTCCGTCGCTATTAGCGGTAGCGAAGAACTTCCAGTATAAGTATTTTCCTCCAAAGTTTTCTTTTCTTCCAAGGAACTCTCCACTTTCTTCAAAAGTGAGCTAATTACATCTTTTAATCCCTTTATTTCTCCCTGAAGTATCTCTATCTCTTTTCCATAATCATTTTCACCCTTATGATTTTTTGTCGCACTATTGCGCAATGTTACAGTATTTATTCCTTTTTCTTCATCTTGTAGTGGTACCACTTCATTCCCGATGAACATTAAATTTTCCCCCCAATCTATTTTCACACTGTGGGCGGATAAAAAGTCTACTCCTAATAAAATGTGAGCGTCAAAACTCACCGCATCTGTCAGTAACACATTTTGAACTAACGTAAGGTGAGCTCCTATTCTAATAGGAATATTAACACTGCCATAATGAGGAATGTATTCGCCCTGTATATCTCTTAAACAATATGTTTTTTCCGTATTTATTTCATACCCCTGTATAATCTCAGGTAATATTAAAGATACTGCTGCGCCCGAGTCTATTATTGCTCTGATTGGCTTATTATTAATTTCTACAAATATTATATTACGGGGTGGGTTATTTTTCTTATTAAAATGCAGTATCCTTTCCTTATTATTTAAAACTACCATTGATCGGTATCTGCAGTCGCATTCTGGGGTGTGAATTTGACTGCTTGCTCGTTTAAAGTCGCCTTATCCGGTGTCCTTTCGTCAATAGTATTTCTGGCATAGCTATTTTGCGGACGCCTGTTCTCGTAACTATTTTGTGGGCTCCTGTTATCATAATTATTTTGCGGACGCCTGTTATCATAATTATTTTGCGGACGCCTGTCTTCATAACTATTTTGTGGACGCCTATTCGCATCTCTATTGGAGATGGGCTAGAATTATAATTTCGGTTTCCCCAATTTACGTTTCCTATTCTATTATTTTGAAAATTCCTGGACCTCTCTTGTCGTGGAAACTCGTTTGGACGCCCGGCTACGCGGGGTGGATTCCATTGTTGCCAATTTTTGTTTCGGTTCTCGAATCTATTATTACTGTAATGCCTTTTTAGTTTAGAACAATTTCTTTTAAAATGACCAAGCTCGTTACAATAAAAACAATGTTTTTCGGCTACGTTCTCGTTTCCTTGCGAAACTTCGTAAACATTTTTGATTTTTACTTTATTTAAATTATCGATCATTTCCTCGACTTCCGCTCTATCTAAAGCATCCGTAATATTTTTTGCTTGGGCGGATAAAACTTTGTCCCTAATATGTGGCAATAATCCTAGAACAAAATGTCGTAATAAATCTTTGTTAAATTGTTTTTCTAAGGCTGCTGCTGCTGTTGCATTACTTGAAGTTATCCTAACTTTATTTCCTATTATTTTTATTCTTGTTAAAAATTGCCTACAAGATTCTCCATGTCTTTGTCGACATTCAACAAAATTTTTTAATTCCTGCCCTGGGAAGGTTTTTTCTTTAAATTGTTCCCGTAAAATAGTGGAAAAATTGGTCCAGTCTTGGGTTGTATTTATATTTTTATCTGAGTTCAGAAACTGTTTTGCTAATCCCCTAAGTTTTAATTTAGCTACCGCTACTTTTTGTTCATCCGACCATTTAGCGATTAATCCCGTAGTTTCTATGTATTCGAGAAAATCTTCTACCTTTGTAGTACCATCGTAATTTGGAACCGCGTCTATTCCTACGAATATTGTACCGGATGTACACGAAGTACTAGCTTTTGCTTCGTCCAGACTCATTTTTATTTATTTTTAAAAACGTTATAAATTATAGTTTTCAATATACTTATAGGCAGATGCTCAACACGTGAATATATTTTCTCGACCAGCAAAATTAAAAAAATTTAATTTCCTTTGTTATTGACATAAAATATTTTTAAATTAGAAATCCAGATATAATCAGAAAAATCACCCCCCTGAACTGACATTTTATTGTCAGACAAGGACCCCACACCTGACACCATTGTTACGCCCCGCCACTGGTTATTGCCATTAATAAATAAACAAAATAATTAATTGAATTGTATTATATTTTCTTGGCTATTTGAAAGGGAGCTTTAGCGGCTGGCGAACAGATATTTTAAAATATGGTTGGGTTCTTTTAGTTTTAACAACTATTAGTGATTTTTCTGGAATAGGGTTTAACTCTATAACTATTCTATTAGCTGGTCGATGAAAATAATAACCCACTATTGTGTTATATATACATTTAATGTGAATGTTTAAAAATAAGGTATTATAATGGTTACAGAATACATATCTATATAAAAATAATACGTGTCCAATATTTTCTATATCTAATATCATAAACAAACAATTAAACCTTGTACTGTGTACGCACCTGATCTATTCCCTGCGGGATATCAGGGTTAATAAGCACATAGCTTTGGCACTGCGTGCAATTGGTTATAAAACAAATACATACATCCCTGCGGGATCAAATTACTAATATTAAGAATAATTGTTCTTAGCTATGCGAAGTATTACATTAGGTTAACTTTGTCAGATTCATGCGTTTTATAAATATGATAGCTGAAAACACCTATTCGCTGATATATTAATTATAAGAGTACTGCGTACATTTGGGTTAATGCAAAATGATTATACGGGTCCATTATATCACTGATTTTAAATGTCATTGTTTTTAAAAGTCAATAAACTTACTGCAAATAATGTTCAATATAGAAAAGTAGCATCGTTCTTAACTTTCGTACGGCTGGGCTGGGCTTCGGGCGTTGCACTTTAGCGTAAACACACTCACGATCTAGTAATGTAAACTTTCGGGTTAAAATAATGGCTGAACCCTTAAGGTAATTATGAATTGTTATGTAACTTTCTCACGACTTTAAAAATAGAAAAAAATAATAAACAATTCTTGCATTAAATTGTCTTAAGTTTAACTGGCCATTGAAAATCGAGGCACTAAGGGTTTTTACCCTTTTAGAAATTTAGAGTTTGACATGAGTCTAAGGAAATACTTTTGTCAAGAGATTCTGATATAATCATCCCATTCTTTTCGCGGTCCAGCGTTTTTATATTTTTTATTGTACTCAGTAATTTCCTCAAAGCGCAGAACTAGAATTTTTAAGGCGGTGTCTAGAGGATTATAGTCCCGCCTATAGGTCATTAGCTTCTTTTGTTTTAAAATTTTTTCCTTGAATATTTTTTTAAAATAAACATTTAGAGCCATAAAAAAACTAATAAAAGCAATTAAGGAAGTAAAAAGTAATTAAATTTTGTCGAAAACGATTAACTTAATGGTTTTTAGGCGATTAAGAAAATGTTAAGTAAACAAAGTTCCAAGGTTTCTCTTTTAATTGTTTGCCGCGATGAGGTAATGCGAGTTTAGTATACTTGAAACCGTATATGGTATTGACTTTGTGTTGACCAATGATCGGCGAGAAGAATTGTACGAAATTATTAAGAACACTCCCAGCTTGTATGAGTGAGAAGAACGATACCTTACATTCTGTCTCTTTCTATTCTTTATTTTGATAAAGATTTGATTCGGAGTGGATCTCCGTGGTTTCCCTAATAAAATTAAATAGACTTCATTCGATTAAACGAAATAAAATATTTAAGAAACTTTAGTAAGATCTCTGCCTGTCACATTTGTAAGAACTAAGACTTAAAGTCTCGGCCTCAAAATTTTTAAGGTCGGTTTATTTTTCGGCTCAAACTGGCATCATCAGACATAAACAGGTAAAGACAATTACAAAATACACGGAAAATTATAATAAAAACTGATTACCTTATCTATATTATACGGTTAAAAAATCTCAAAATTGTTTTTAAAACAAACATAAGTACATTACAACAGCAACAAAACTATACTAACACAAACGTAGGACGAAGCCAGTTGGTTGCCTATTCTAACTTGAGATATCCAAAGCCAAAGTCTATAGTAAAGGTCAAGTCAAAAAATAAAAACAAAAACAAACCGCTATTCTCTTTTGAGGTTATTAAATATCAACATTGACTTGCTCGAAAAATGTAAATTACTAAGGCAAAGAAAAGTCCAGTACTTGCCTGGGTAAATGAATCAATGAAATCAATTTCGAGCCTCATTTGATTTTCAATAACCTCAAAAGAAAATAGAAATTTGTTTTTGTTTTGACCTTTAAGATGGACTTTAATTTTGAGTATATTACTTTACAATAGGCCACCAACTGACTTCGTCCTACGTTTGTGTTGAGGTAACACCTTGTCTAAGTCTAAGTTTGTGTTAGTATAGTTTGTTTTAAAAACAATTTTAAGTTTTTTAACTGGTAATTAGTTTTTATTTTAATTTTTCGTGCAATTTGTAATGGTTTTCACTTGTTTAGGTCTGATGATGCCAGTTTGAGGCGAAACACATTACAAAAATAATCAAACTTTGAAATTTTGAGGCCGAGACTTTGTGTCTTTTTTCTTACAAAAAAAATTGTAGATCGCAACAGAGTAAAGTCATTTTAAAAAAACCAATACAAAATTTTTTTTATAAATATTTTAGAGTTCAGGATCAGGTCGACTCAAGTTCAGCGACTTTAAGGATCTCATGTGCAGTCTAAAGTTCTGGCAGACGGCTTTCAAAAATCACACAAAAGAGAAAACTGGCATATTAAAAGCAGAAAGATTTAGAGACGCTTTATTAGAAGTGGGATTTCAGTTAAGCAGCGAGGTACTTACAACGTTAATATTAAGGTAGGTACAATATTAACGTGGAGAACGATCTAATCTTATTGGCCGATTGTGCTTGAGAAATGCGGAGATTGATGACGGATTCAAAATTAGCGACCTCGAGAACATACAGGGTGTTACAAATTCGACATACCAGCATTGGAATCTCGGAAACCATAGGAGTTAGAGAAACGGTTAAATGGGGGCAAAGTTGTGCAATTCGGTGCTGATTATAATGCCGCTTTAAAAGTTTTCAAATTCCGAATACTTCCGATTTTATTCGAAAAAGACCAAAATTTTGCAAAATCGTTTTTATTTTTTCCTGAGGTCATTTGAGTAGTTATGGAGTCATTCCTTACGTATTTTTAGATTACAGAAAAAATCTGTAAAAGTTATTGCGGGTATTGGTGTGCTGGACTACTGCAGGCTACATTTTTTCAATTTGAGAATTTTGACGCTTCCATCATTATTTATTTTGCATCAATTGATTGAAATTCATAAAAATAATTTTCAGGTAAATTCAGATATTCACCACTATGGTACCAGGTCGGCTCATTTCATTAGACCAAACAGGTATAGACTTACTAAATCTGTAAATAACTCGCTCAAAATAGAGCTTTAAAATGTGCTTCCCGCAACGGTTAAAAACTACAGCGAAAAAAATTTAAAATTGTGGTTAAAAAATTTCTTGAATCACATGCTTTTTACTCAGTAAAAGAATACCTTGATGTTGTTAATTCAAGAACTTCAAATTTTGATTTTTAACTTGTGTTTGTTAATAATGTGTAATTACAAAGTTTTTCTTATACAAGAATATGTGTTTAAAAATATACTTTTATGTAGTTAGAAGCATCCCTTAACGATGCTTCATATTTTATTTTATGTGACTTGCTACAATTTGTAATTTGCAAAAATGTGGTCAAATAAAAATATGTCTATGTCTATGTCTATATCCGTTTATCTGTTATTCTGCAAAAGGCCGAATACACTCAAAAAGATTTTGTGTAAATATAAGAAATGGCCTAAATTCAAACGGTGTTGTTAAAGAATTCATAACTATTATTTATTTTGTGTAAACTTTCTAACGATTTATGTTTTTTTTAGGTACATGAGAAAAGATGGAACTCTTAGATTTGGAGATTTTGTGTCTGCTATTTTACATCTCACCGTCGCATTTAGTAAGTAAAGGCTTGTACCCGCAGTGGCATAGCCAGAAAATATGCTCAGGGGGGGGGGGGGGGGGGGCTCAGTGGGCGTGAGTAGGACATTTTTTTTTGTGGAGAGAGTGACGGTCGGGACTACATGTATTTCACGATATAACACCTAGCAAAAAAGGCGAAAAAGCGCCGCCAGCAAAAAATTTTCGGGGCCAAGCCCAAAGTTTGATTAAAATTCCCCCAACTACTACCAAATTTCGAAAATTAAATTATTACCTCTCCCCCTCTGCATGGTTGGATTAAATTTGTTTTTGTAAATGTTTTTTTTTACTTTTTTTTTTGATATTCCTAGTTGGCTTTTTATTTAAAAAAAAACATTTTTTATATTTGTGATAAATATGAATATTGGTGTCAATACAAAATTTTAACATAAGACTCTAATACGCGTTTTTCGAGCTCGGTTTTTCATGACTAAAAATCAATAAACATCGCTAACCACGTCAAAATTGATGATTTTTTCAGAAATCATATATTTTAGGAGCGTAGATCTAAGAGCAGTTTTTGGTGCAAATGCTTGGGTTTCGAAATACTCCTTCTTAAGTGCCGTTTTGTATATTTATAATAAAACATTCTCGTTTCTTCCCGCACTATTTTTTTATTAAACATTATCACCCTTCTTCCATAAAAAAATGTTTCAATTACAATTTTTACTTTAATTTTTCCCTTTACAAATAAATACCTAATTGTTTTCTGGTTTTGTTGTAAAAATATTTTATGCATTGAGTTATATTTTTGTTGATTTAAAATAGCTCTAAAAAAGGAAAAACGGAACAGACCAGTATATAATAGAAAAATATTATTAAATATTATTATTTTTACTCGTTTTCCTATAAAATTGCATCATAAATCAATAACTAAAACGATATGTGTCCGAAACTTTTATCTCTATATAAAACAGGACTTTTAGAAGGAAAAGTTTAAAAACTAAAAGTTTCCTACAAAACCTTCGTAATCTAAGACAAGAATATATTATTTAAAAATTTAAATTAAGACTCCAATCGTGAGACGAAAAGTTAGGTTGCAATTAGACTTTTAGACTGGAGCTCATAATCACGTTCTCGCTTAATCCTTGAGCAATGACGCATAAGTAAAAAAACTCTGGTAATATTGTGAGTGTGAGTTCAAATCAATCATGAAACGTACAGTGACGTTGGGTTAAAGTTTTATCTCCACGTCGCCTAAGTTATAGTACGTTACATGACTGAGTTTGTCTCTACAGTTGTCTCGTTTTGTAATTATTTGTGAATTATTTTTGTGACAATAATCTTTAAATAAATACTTTTCCGAAAGTTTTTCGTACTAAACGGTCCATATTTTACGTTTTTTTCTTCAATAAAACAACAATAATTAAAATTATTTTTTTCAGATGTTTTTGAAGCAAAAGATCCCTTGCAAAATGGCAACATCAAGCTCAGCTTATCAGAGGTAATATCATAATAAACAAATTGTTGACAATTACATTTACAATTTTGATAAAAATGTGCCAAATTTTTATTAAGTTAACAGGCGCCGTAGGCTTTAAATTATAGGAAAATATGCTGGGTGTTCCATTAAAAAAATACTCTCTTTATCGACGTCAAAATGATTTTAACACATCTTTTTGTGTTACAAGAAATAACAAAAAAAAAATTCATTGGAAAATATTTTAATTATGTTATGTACCTATTTCTTAATTCTACCACTAGGGGGCATAGTCAATACGCTATGATACAAAATTTGTGCGCGCTATATAGGTCGGTAATAAAATTATAAATACCTAAAAGGCTGTAAATATTTATCCTGGTTAAATGTTATTATAAATGTTTTTAAATTATTAGTTTTAAGGTCATTAAAAAAGCATATTTTAAAAAAATATATTTCTGGGTACAATTTCTTAAAAAAATTAAATGCAACCACTTGTCTATTTATATCGTACCCATAGTTCAGTGGCGCACCTAGAAATGTCCTCTGGGAGTTTTTTTTAATACATTCACAACAAACCGTAAAGGTTTTTTTTCTTCACTCGTGACTTCTGAACGAAAAAAAAGGCCCCTCGTCGCGATTTATTCATTTAGATCGATGAAAATACTCCAGGGCCACCAATTTCTTTACTCAATTAAAATGTCAGGGCCGCATTTATTTAAAAGTACCTAATTATTAAATTCCTGATGATTTAAAGATGACATCAAAACGTCGAAAAATTATTAAGTCTGATACACGGTTGAATTTAGGGCTTAAAGATATTTCAAAAAATTAAAGTTAATAACAGTTCCACAAAAACGAAACGTTGTACTGGAATTCTAAAAACATAAAAGTATAAAGCTAAAAAAGTCCTTTTAACAAAGTCCTATTTGTTTTTTTGTAGCGGTTAAAATAAGTTCATTAGATATGAGGCTTACTAAAGCAACCTCGATTTTGGTGTATGGTCGCAGCTTCCTTAAGCTGCGACCACACCAAAACCCAGGTTAGGTATGAGAAACGTCTGAAGTAAATATAATCTTAGAATAAGACCACCCAAGAGTTAAACGCATGATTCATCAAGCATGACGTCATCGAGCATGACTCATCGAGCATGACTCATCGAACATGACTCATCCAGTTAGCGTCACCTAGCAACACGCATGACTCCGCCCACTAGTCATGCGTCACCGCACTTGCCTAGTATAAATAGAGCTGTAGTTACCGTACTTATTTAGTATTCACCTGAAGACGACTGAAGATGCTTACCAGTTGAAACGTAGTGATGCTAAACAAATAAAGACAATGCAAGTCCAAAACTCTACTGCCGTTCAAGAAACGTCATTGTCTCCAACCCTTAAACAGACAATAATTGTAATATTTATTTAATAGTTTTTTTTTTCAGTGGCTAAAGTCATCGCTGAGCTGTTAGCACTAGTCTACAACAACAAACATTTCAAAAATACTCAATTTTTCTTGTACATATTCTTGTGAATACTTAATTAGGTTGTAATATTACATTTTTATGTATAAAGTTAAATGTAATTTTAAAGAACGTTCGGACAAATGTATTATAGTTTATATTTTTGTTACATTTAATAAAAAAATATCCTAAATCGAAATATTTTTTTTTGCTTAGCCGCAGTCAATGAAATTAAGAAGTATAATGTAGTACAATGACAATGACATATAAGAGTGGTGTTTTAAAATTGCTACTATGACGTCATCTCTCCTTCGTAGCCGTAGCGATATGGGATATTAGTGTTTGACGAGACAAGAAATCTCGCACTTTTCAGAAAACTCCCGCGTGATCTCGTAAACCGAGATTAGAATTTTCGCAAGTCTCTAGTCTAGCGATTTCTCGTTCTCGCAATATGACGTCATAACGGAACGAAAAAAATGTAATTCTAATTTTACATACACAATTTGCAACAAAATTTTTCTTTATCTAATTAAAATGTTATTCTAAAATATTACCTATTTTAACAAAAACTGACACAATTTTTAAGTTATGTCAATTTTACTTTATCAATAGTAGATATATATATTTAATTATTATATACATAATTTATCATGCAGTTTTTGTAACTGAATTCTTAGGGTTCTTCAATTCTTCTTAAATGAAATTTCCATTATTACGATTTTACCACTTTTGCTAATATTTGGCGATTTACTTCCTCATCTTATTATAATCTTATTTGGCATGATAACAACAATTACTATTCATGGCTTAAAGAATATTATTCGTTTAGAAATAAACTTCACACATATTACACATATTACAAATGTATATCCAATCCTGGTATTTAAGAAATAAAAATACATTTGAGCAATTGGCGAATCGGTTAGATGGAGTAGTTGAACCAGTAAATTATAGAAATCAACCTATTTCAAGAATATATTAAATACTAATTTGTTTAAGATAATATGTTACAGGATCATTTCAAATAAATATCAGGGATTTCTGATTTTAATGTACTTTTGTTCCAATGAAATTAGAGTTCTTCTCCCGCATAGTATAATTATTAAATGTCTTCCTATATCCTGTTTTGTCCATCATTAAATTTTACTACTGGATCCGTAAAATTTAATTTATTAGCGTAAAGTGACGTCAAGAACGGATTTGATTGATAAAACGATATTTCTGAAGATGTGAGGTTGGAATATTTTACTCTGAAGTTAGTTATAAACTAGAATTGTCAGCTCAGACGTACGTACATCAACCTAACTCTCTGTTTGTTAATAGAGCGTCCCTGATTTATGGTGAATACGATATTTCATTAACAGACTGTTAATCCTTATACTGATGTTAACTATCAGACTGTTAAGTTAAAGATGGTGAATACGGCTGTAAGTATAAATATACCTAGACATATATCAACATCTTTTTATTTTTTCCAAAATTCCATTTAAAATTATTTAAAGAGTTAATTTTAAATATACCGGCTGACCCCATTATTATCAAAACATGAACTACCAAGGATGCAATCTTAGCATACTACCGAGCTTGCATTTTATTACAAATCAATAAACTAACCCAATTAAAAGAATATAAATAGCAGCCCGGTACTATGCAGAAGATACCACTAGTCTAGACCATTCGGTCGAGATCATTCGGTCCAGACCACTAGGCCGATATCGTTCGGTCCAGACCAGTCCGTCGATGCTAGTCAGTAGCAGCATAAAGCACGGGTCCAATCAACAGCCCTTTGCCCCAAGAGAGCCTGCCCTTAGCTACAGATGATAGTGTAAGTAATTATAATTCATTATAACAAAAAGCCTTTTTTTGGAATTTTGTAAAAATAAAGTGTAGCCCTTCTGGGTTTTATAAAGACTTGTCGCCTTTGATTTTCCTATCAGGTATAACATTTAGACGAAAAACGCCGACGTTAAAAAAACGGTAATAGTGGTTATGTTTATTAAACATGTTTAAATACAAAATGAATGCATTATTAATACAAAGGACTTAGTAATCGGCGGAGCAGCAACACGGATCGGTCATTTTCGCCGATTTCGGCGTTGGTCCTTCCATCGGTATTCCCAGTTCATTTGGAGCAGGTCCAGTGTTCTTCAGGAAGTTGACATGTCCCTGGAACAAACCATGCAGAGTGTTTTACATTATTGGCATAATCGGCTTTCAACCGCACCGGTGATCAATTTTCTAAAACCAAGTTCTTTCCAAAGCGTAAATAATAGTCAATCTTTTGAACTAGAAGAACATATGATAATAAACTGAAAAAATAATACGGCTACATCCAATAGAATCAATGTAACCAAAGTCAAACGTACCAATGTTAGATTGACACGCTTATTTTGTCGCAGATTGTTGGGCCAAAAGCTCTGGTTCTGTGTACCGTGCAAAAAAACCGCAAGTGTGTCTTGTTATTTTGTACTTTTGACAATATTTATGACTCTATTTGAAAAGTACAAAGCGTCATAATATTGCATAATGCCTAAATAATAATAAGACATGCATAAACTAGCTTGTAATTGAGTTTTAAAAAAAGTTTCAAAAAGTTTCATAACCAAATGTATTCTACGTTGTAGAATATACTTTTAGCTTTAAAACGGGTATAAGAAGTTTGTCGGCTGATGTCGTCTTTAGAAAATATTTCTATTTGTTTCAGAAATAGAAATTCGGGAAAATAGACTTAAGCTGTTTGAGTTCTAAAAAAAAAGAGGATTTGATGCATGAGGGCGAGTCAGTTTATTTAATACATAAAACTGGTTAGTATTTGCAAAAAAAATCCCAATTAAAAAAAAAATTGATCAATTTATTAAACTATTTCTTTGCAACCTTAATAAAGTATGAAAACCGCATTATTCTAACGATTTAAAATTTCTTCCCAAGATTCTGATGATGACGAGGAAGAGCATTAATCTGTAATATTAGTGAAACAAGTTTATAATTCTTGTATTTTTTGTGTAAATTAGGAACTGAACTATTTTTCTTATTAAATTAACATGCATTATGCAAACGGGAACAAACGAAAAAGAATATTAAATGGGGGGGGGGGGGAAGGACACTGCTATTATCAATTTTTAACTCTTTTTTTTTAAAGCCCTAAGCAGCGGGAAAATACCTAATCCCTAAAATTTTAAATGGCAATGTGAGTCAAGTGTTATCATTTTAAAACTCTTTTAATTCCAATAATTTTCGGTGATTATTGCACCAAAATTAAAATTTTTGAATTTTGAAATTTTAGGGGTTATTTTACCCTTGTTCAGGGGGTTAAAGAAAAAGGTTAAAAATAGCTAATAGCAGTGTTACACTCAATAATTTAGTTCCCGTGTCCAAGCATTTATTTTTGAATAACTTCTCTCTTAACTTTGGTTTTCGTTTGGCCACCCTGTATTCTAAAACGGCATTAATTAAAATTTATATTAAATAGTTTTGTAAATCTGAGTTCTAAGAAGTAATAAATCATAATAATTTGCTTAACTTCTAATATTAATGGTGATAATCCATAATAATAGTTTTGTCCACCTAAATAAAGGAAATTGATCACCGTGAACCGTAGGTACATTATATTTAAATCATGGATAAAATCAGGAATATGATGAGTACGCTTGCATAAGAATTTACAATAAAATATCTTCCCTTGCAAATGTGAATAACAGTGAATGCTTTACCTTAGTTTGACAGATTTACGCAAACCAGCAGCGAAACAATGAAAAGTATTTAATAGTATATTACATAACAAGTGATGAAAGTTATACCTATCAAACGAGGAGATATTTAGCACGAGGCTTCCGCCGAGTGCGGAAATTCTCCGAGTTTTAGAATAATCACTTTCACACGAGTAATGTACACTATTTTTCCTACGACCACAAAGAATTATAAAAAAAACCCTTTGATTTGTGAAAAAAATATTTCAACTCTAGAGTGGAAATACAAGGCACACTATTTAATTTAAACATATGATGCCAATTTGACAGATCAAAAGGCCAAAGGTTCAAATCCCAACAGGAGTATTTGACTTTTTTTTATAAAAACATTAAATAAATTATAAAATTATTTTGAATTGAGATCTTCCTTGTTGAATGAATTTTTTTATTTAATCTAGGAAAGATGCAATAAACATAAATTTAAAAAAAATCACCCAACAAGAAAGGTTTTAATTCAAAATAATTCTATAAATTATTTAATGTTTTTATAAAAAAAAGTTAAATGCTCTTGATGCGATTTGAACCCGGGATCATTCGATCTGTAGGTCGTAGCTCTAGTTTCTACGCTATGTCGGCCCATAAACATTTTTTGTTTAAGTTTAATATGACATTCTCTTCAGCGGGGCTTGTTTTGACTGGTAATAAATTTTCCAGTATATTCTTAACTTTTTTATAATTTCAGATGGCGTATTTTCACACTCTAATTCGAAATCACTCGACAAATACGTGATAAATAAACTAAACTGCTTTCTAAAATTTGTTCGTTTTAATAAATAGGTGTGGTCTGTCAAATTGGCATCATATGTTTAAATTAAATAGTGTGCCTTGTATTTCCACTCTAGAGTTGAAATATTTTCTTTCAACACGCGTGTGATATTCGGCGCTTTCGAGCCAAGTTAACCGTACTTTTTTTCTCATTTTCATAGGTGGTCGTAGGAAAAATAATTCCATCTGCAATAATATACAGATTGTGATAAAATAATAGTGGATATGATGTTTATATCACACGAGGAAGTAAATTGAGCACAACGCCGTAGGCGGAGTGCTCAAACTTCCGAGAGCAATATGGACAATCTACTCGAGTTGAACAGTATATTTTTTCTACGACCATATGCTAAAAAATGTAAAAATAAAGTTTGTAGGTTGCCGGGCTCGAACTCACGACCATTGGATCCATAGTAAAACGCTCTAACGTCTCGACTATTGAAGCGTTTAGTTAATTATCGTAAAACCAACTGAATAATGATGCTACATGAAATTCATTTTCTATGCACATTCAGCACGTTGCGTTATTGATAAATCTATTACAAATGTGTATAGATTTTGTTATATTGAACAAATTAATAACATATTGTACCATATACATTTAAATTATATAATTTAGTGTCTTGAAAAAGAAGGCGGAGCCTCAGTAAAAATAATATACTGTGATTGGTCAGTACTTTTAAGAACTACAATGGCTTCTCTGTAATTGACCACTGTGATTGGTCAGTTTCATTACCTATCTAGGATTGTTTTAAAATTATGCCGTACAGTTAACTGGAATAGCCTACTTTACCCGCCACTTAAGTGTAAAGGAAACAGCAAATTTCCATGTGGGAGTGGAAAAAATTGTTTATTATACCCACATACAGGGTCTTTTTAATAATTTAGAATACATGAAAATCTCGAGAACGATAAGAGGTACAAAATTCTTTAGCAAAATTAGTAAAAACTGCAGAAATTAGCTAGGTAGAAATTTAAAAGGTAAATGGGTAATAGTATATTACGTCTAAACATTGGAGATAATGATGTTTCTTGAACGGTAGTAATATTGGTAGTATTTACCTGAAGACGATTATAGATACTTACCAGTTGAAACGTTCAATATTTTCTGTGTAACGTTTACAAACAATATAATATACAGGGTGAGTCCTAAGTTGATACTTCTTTTTTAGCTATGTATAGAAGGCATTAAAATAAACAACATTTTCAAATACCTTTTTCCAAAATACTCAAAAATAGACGAGATACAAAAGTAAAAAATCTAAGGGCCTAGTCTTCAAAACGTAGCCTGCTATACTTTATGTTGTTTGTCTTCTCTCTTATTAGTCATGCAATTTACGGGTCGGTGGTGAGTTATTTGGCAATCCGCTGCGGTGTGCTTTTCTGGAGCAAATTAATTTTAAATTGGTGACACGTGAAAATGGTAAAATGTAAAAACAATGAACTAGTAGATATGGTGCTTATTAACGGTGAGTGTCGTCAAAGTGCGGCTGCTGCTTCGAGATTATACGCAAAACGCTTTCCCTTGCGGGCTCATCCTACCCCCAGAAGATTTCTTAAAGTTATTCAACGGGCAAGTTAGGCAGAACCGTATTTGATCCATAGTGTAATAAATGAATGTAAGTATCTTGTTTTTGAGTTTTTAAAAAAAAGGTATTTGAAATTGTTGTATATTTTAATGCCTTCTATACACAGCTAAAAAGAAGTATCCACTTAGGAATCACCCTGTATAATAAAATAGAAAACCATAACAAGAAAAAATAATAAAAATGTTTTTTTTTTAATTTATAAAAAACTGAAAGTAAATTTTTAATAATTAATTCGTAATTTTTTTCTTAAAATCACCATTTTTGAAAAGCTTTTATATTCTATTATTCCGATTTTTTTTCAAAATTACTGCTTACTTAGGTATAGAGTTTAATAATTTGAAAATATCTTGTGTTATGATCATGCAATTCTCTTCATGTATTACGTGAATTTTTTCTTTCTCTGTCTCATCGATCTCGATAAAATTACCCACAAAGCAAAAATACCTGTAAATTTCTGATCCTCATCTGCGCGTCCTCGAAATTCTCATTCAAGTTCCTGATCTGCGCTTGCATCTTCTGTCTAATGTCGTCTCTCTCTTTCTCGGCCGCCTTAGCTCCCGCCTTTGTCTGTGCCAATTGTCGCTCCAGATCGTTGATTTGATTCTGCATCGATTTGCGTACGATCTCGCATCGATCCTTGATCCTTGAAATTTGACGCGCCGAGTCCTCACGGATGCTCTCGAGCTGACTCTCCAGCTGGGTGATCTCGTGTAGTTTTTCGTTGGCCAGTTTTTCGTTTTCGTCGGCTATTTCTTTAAGTTGATCTAGAAATAATTATTCGAATGAAATATAAAGAAAGCGAGATTAAGTAAAGTAATAACTATTTAAAAAATTCTAAATCTCTTTACTTCATTGTTCTGCGTCCTCTTTTTACAAAAAAAAAATATTACCCATATCAATATGAAGATCGTCGTTCTCTTCTTTGCTTTCCTGCAACATCTTTTCTAAGTCGGTGATACGATCTTGAAGAGCTGCTTTTTCTCCTGCACCTGCGGCCTATAAACAAAAAAAACCTTGGTCTTTCTTAAAAAGGTGTAGAGTAATAAAATGGGAAATTCCGTCCAGTTCGGCTCAATTTAAGTGTAGGCCATAGGCGTTCGTAAATTTTGCGTGTTAAATTATTTATGATAACTAACCAAAGAAAAAAAAGAAAATAATTTGATAAAGTCGGAACTATTAGCTATAGCAAATTTACACAAACATCGTTTTATAAAATTGCCGTGGAAGATATAGCTGAAAAACATAGTGTAACTGTGCTGCGCACACCGCCATTTCATTGCAAGCTAAATCTTATAGAACTTATATGGGCGCAAGTGAAAGGATTTGTAGCAAGACACAACACGACATTCAAAATGAAATGCAATTTTTGTATGCCAAACTTCGTCTTCTTCTTGCTTACAGAATTGTCTGTTGTCAGAGCCAGTTCATCCTCCAAAGCTTGAAGTTTGTCTTTATAAGCCTGCAGTTCTCTTGCTACTGCTTCGTTATTTCTTTCAGCCAAAAGATGCATTTGTTGGGCTTCTTGAAGCTGAAATAATAAAAGAAATATATGCGACAAGCATAAAGTGGTATGAATGAAAACGACCGTAAATTTTACCAATACGAGCCGGTGCCGAGTTCGACTATGAGATTCATATAAATAACAAAACAGTTCTTTAACTATCGATAATATAGAAATTATTTTTAAACAGTAGACCATTGATGAGCCATTATATGATGATACGCTTCTAGGGATAGAACAGACAAAGAAAGTAAATAAACCCTTTATAGTTTATTAATTAGTTTTACCTTCATTTGTGTAGCCTTCAAAATATCAGGCAACGGTGCCAGTTCTTGCAACTTTTCCTGGAACTGATTTTTAACTCTCATTATCTCCAAATTTACTTGCTCGCTAATTCTGTTGTTTTCCATACGCATAATTTCGATTTGTCGACGCTGCTCCTCTACAGTTTGAATTGCTTCCAAATACTGAAAAACAACTGTCGAGTGAGTCTCAAATCGCTTCTTAAAATGTTTAAAGTGTTCATTATTAAATAATTAATAATTGTACAACCGGGCTTGGTTATTCAACGCTGAACTAAGCTAAAGTCGTAATTGTACAACCGGACTTAGTTCTACGCTGAATTTAGCTTAAGTCGTAATTGTACAACCGGGCTTGGTTCAACGCTGAACTAAGCTAAAGTCGTAATTGTACAACCGGACTTAGTTCTACGCTGAATTTAGCTTAAATCGTAATTGTACAACCGGGCTTGGTTCAACGCTGAACTAAGCTAAAGTCGTAATTGTACAACCGGACTTAGTTCTACGCTGAATTTAGCTTAAGTCGTAATTGTACAACCGGGCTTGGTTCAACGCTGAACTAAGCTAAAGTCGTAATTGTACAACCGGACTTAGTTCTACGCTGAATTTAGCTTAAGTCGTAATTGTACAACCGGGCTTGGTTCAACGCTGAACTAAGCTAAAGTCGTAATTGTACAACCGGACTTAGTTCTACGCTGAATTTAGCTTAAGTCGTAATTGTACAACCGGGTTTGGTTCAACGCTGAATTAAGCTAAGATTAAAGATAATGCTTATTAAATATAATTTTTAGAGTTTTTTGTAATACTTCGAATTTTTTTACTAAAGTTTGATTTATTTCTTTCTAACCGATAATATAAGTTTTAACTAATGCAAAATATAATATTTCCAGATGTTTTACATTCATTTTTTATTCTACTAGAAAATTTCAACTTAATGTACTGTCAAAAAATATTCTTAAACAATTTACTTGATTAATTTTTAAAATTTGAATAGCATTATTGATTTTAATACTATACATATTTTATGATATGTTATTTGGGTTTAAAATAAAAGAAAGTTAATTGTTTTTATCAAAATTAATTGGTAATAAATTGTGATCAAACCAAATTTTCAAAATGTAAAAATATTTATTAATTTTTTTATTTCAATTGTGCCAATTTGTATCGTTAAAAAAAATTACACCATCTTCTGCAAAACAAGGAATGTCCCCATGCCAATAGAAATAAAATAATAATTCATGAATAATAAAAAATAATGATCCTAAAAGTGTTCCTTGAGGAACACCTTCAACAACTATTGAATAGTTTTCTCCTTTATTTATTTTAACAGTAGTTGGTCCATTTTTACCTTATTCCGATAATCATTGAGTTGTCCTTGGATATCTTCCACCAAGGCTCTGAGTTCCTCCAATTCGTCCTGTGCTTGTCTGTATAATTCCTTATGGACTTTCAGCTGTTGCTGAAGGTCGATGATCAGTTCTTTGGAGTTACCCTAAAAGCGGTTATAAATATAGCAATAAATTTAACCTCTATACCAAATAATATAAAAAAATTATTATTTTTTAAATTTGTCTGGATAGAAAGTCGAAAAAGAACCGATAGGTATTAATCAGCCGCCTGAAAAGCATGCATCTTGTTGCCGAAACGGTAATGTTGTTATTTAAAAAGGGTAAAAATGATTTACAATATCTATCACTGTGCGAATCTTAGTAAAAATTTGAAATTTTCGGACGAAAGTGTTTCCCGATTTGCCGTTGTGAACCTACTTCCTTGATGGCGCAATCGGTTAGCGCTCTGTACTGGATATACGGAGGTTGTCGATTCGAATCCGGCTCGAGGAAATACTTTTTTCTGAATTTCAAATTAGGTGTTTATACACAAGAACTTTCCATCTTAAATAAAGAACTAAAATGTATCTATCCACCACTGTAATAATGCATTTTGATATTTTTTAATTAGAATTTGGAGTTAGAAACAATAGAAATCTGGGAGACTATAGACTTTGACCCTATGGCAATGAACTTAAAAACGGATATGGTAATAAATAATATAAAATCTTTATACAACAGATTTTTAATTTTAAAAATAAAACTAAACAAACAAACATGGTGTAACTTGAATTTCATTTAGTACGTTGATTTTTTAATTGTCTTTTGTACTCCGCGAAGGGCAAATCTCTATCTAAAAACCAACAGTAATCGGCCAAAACTGCTGGGCTCTATTTTCCTTGATATTTCTTCTCCATAGTTTAACTATCCTGGTGCTCGTCACTAATTCGTTAATTTCATGAAAGAAGTCTAGGTAGGAGTGTAAAGAATATATTTTCAACATGTCGCAACCTAATTTCTGATAAGATTTTTAAAAAATTCCACCATTTCTTTGCAATTTTCTAATCTATGATTCATTAAAAAGTTCTCCACGACAAGCTTAAAAGAGTTCCATGCTAATTTTTTAACACCACTTATGATGAAAATGAAAAAAAATACGATGAAACAATAATATTGTAAAATGGCATATTATGACATTTCTTGACGTTTCCTAATCGCAATTAAGCACTAACACCCGTATTCACCAACAACTACTTTTTCACTATCAGTCGGTTAAGATTCTTATCAGTCTGTTAAATTCTATTCTCGTATTCACCAGTGGATTTTAAGCCTTATCAGAGAGTTAAAATTAACAGTGAAATTTTGAGCTGATAAGAAATAACAAGCTGTTAAGTTTTAAAATTGTTGTTAGATTTATAACAACTTAACAAACACATGACAAATAATAACAATTATTAATAGGTTTTTCGTTTAAAAATTCATTTAGACTATCGAATACATTATCCACGTTTACTATAGACTCGTCAGACTCCGATGTGAGGAAATCGTACGAGAAAGGAACGTAAAAGTGCGTAACAATGTATTTGAAGAAATAGACAATATTGAATTCAAAAACAGTTTAGAAAAAATAAAAACACATTTGAGCAATTAGCGAATCGGTTAGATGGAGTAGTTAAACCAGTAAATTATAGAAATCAACCTATTTCAAGAATATATTAAATACTAATTTGGTTAAGATAATATGTTACAGGATCATTTCAAATAAATATCAGGGATTTCTGATTTTAATCTACATTTGTTCCAATGAAATTAAAGTTCTTCTCCCGCATAGTATAATTACTGGATATCTTCCTATATCCTGTTTTGTCCATCATTAAATTTTACTACTGGATCCGTAAAATTGTATTTATTAGCGTAAAGTGACGTAAAGAACGGATTTGATTGATAAAACGATATTTCAGAAGATATG
This sequence comes from Polydrusus cervinus, assembly GCA_935413205.1. NCBI lineage: Eukaryota > Metazoa > Arthropoda > Insecta > Coleoptera > Curculionidae > Polydrusus > Polydrusus cervinus. The sequence continues at coordinate 5,641,897 of OW284518.1, forward strand.
AGGTTGGAATATCTTACTCTGAAGTTAGTTATAAACTAGAATTGTCAGCTCAGACGTACGTACATCAACCTAACTCTCTGTTTGTTAATAGAGCGTCCCTGATTTATGGTGAATACTATATTTCATTAACAGACTGTTAATCCTTATACCGATGTTAACTATCAGACTGTTCAGTTAAAGATGGTAAATACGGCTGTTGGTCGGGTAAAGTTAATTGACAATAAAGTAAAAAAGTTGATTGGTGGATACCGATTTAGATAGTTAATCACATTTTATTCTTAATCAGCCAAAATATATGTTGGTAGATACGGGCATTATTGTTATTATTCTTATAATGTTCGTAGATTTTAAAGAAAACCGTAAATATATTCATGGGAGTAGAAAAACATAATACTATCTTACCTTTTCATCTCCTTTAAGGTCCTTTAATTTTTTTTCCAACTCTTTTACTTTTAGTTCCAGCTTGATCCGACATTCTTCGGCTCTCTCGGCTATTTCTTTTAATTTTTCATTGTCTGTCCTTAGACTGGCAATTTCGGTAACTTTCGCTTTAAAGTCCTCCTGAAGACGCTTGTATTTTTCTTTCGCTTCTTTAATTTGCTGATCCTCGCCCTTAAAGTTACAGTACCTAATTAAAGTTCTGGTGATGGTTTGGAACAAAATAAACCGAAAAGGCTAACCTATAAACTGTGGTGTATTTTTAATAATTAACCAAAAATTCAAGAATTACATCTCTATTTTGATAGTTAGTTATCAATATAAAACAACCAATTAAAGAAATACGGGATGTTTACTTAAAATAATTTAAATAATGTTTATAGGACGCCATCACTGATTTACCAGGCTCTAGCTCTGGGGGGGGGGGGGGGGGATAGTTGAATAACTTCTTTTTAGTATTTTTATTCAAAGGCATCTCGCAAAGGAAAAGAAAAAGCTTGAATATATAACGGGGATTATATTTACCGATGCTTCTGGTGGACAACATGGCGGTGATGGCCTCGGGCAAGGTCCAGGTGGGTGTCCGCATGGTGGCGGCATGCAAGGATACGGCGGACATGGCTTGGCAGGACATGGAGGTGGTTGAAGCGCGAGCATTTTCCGATGATGTTCGAGGTGCTCGCGCTCCTTTTGCACTTCGAGCAGCTCCTGGTGGATGAATCTGACTTCTTGTTCAACATCGACAAGTTGTTTTTCCTAAAAACATTTTAAGTGTCTTAATTATTTATAATTTTGTTTACTCGCATCTTTAATTTAAAAAAAATACCGTTATTAGGCCAATGATAATCGCAATGATCTCATATAAAAAAAAATATTTTAAAATACTTACCAGTTGATTGGTTGTATTGGAATATTCCTTCAGTCGGCTCTCAACGTCGGTGGGACAGATGCCCCTTCCTGGTCCACAGCCGCCCATACCGCCGCCGGCTCTAGCAGGAGAATTTGATCGAGAATTTTTTGGACACGATGGATTTGGACATCCCTAAAATATCATTAAAGTAAAAAAATATTAACTTAAAAGAAATAGTCCATACTTGTAGTGGAGTGGATGGATATATAGAAGAAAAGAAATAAGAACTCAAAATCTTCATCCATTGTTTCAATATAGAAATTGTCTTCATGTTACGATTGCAGAATCATTCTTCTTCAGGAGAATAAATGGAATTAAGAAGAAAAGGGTAAATATCATCTTGACGAAGCTTTAAGATTATAATATTAAATGAAATAAATGGTTATGAAATAAAGGTTCTTTAATGAGTAGAATAGGAAGAAAATCACCACCAAAATACACGTCACGCTGTGAAAAGGGATTTGATGTAAGGTTTACAGTTTTGGGTGCCATAAGAATTTGAACTGTAGAATAAAAGGTTGGGGTTAATAATCAGGTGTGAGAGAGAGAATTGTTAAGAATATTAAAGAGTAATATGGGTAGACATTTAATAATTATTTTTGAAAAATAGTACGGTCTCGCCATATCAAAAAATATGGAAACGAAGTGCATATCAGTGTGAGGAAGATAAAATAAATGTTAAATACAATTGAAATATTTAAAACATAAATTATTGAAATGACCATTTTAACATAAAATTGATGATAGATGGAAACAAAAAGATATTACTTAATTTTCTTTATTAAAATAGGGTAGTCATTGCTGACTAGTTAAGAAGTAAACTAGGAGACATTGGGATACGATGCAAAATGATAGAGTTATCTTTAAAGTTGGTCCAAGCTTTCGGAAAATTGTATTTTCATCTTTAGGGAAGAACTAAAGAGAGACTAGATAGTTAACTTGGACTTGGAGTTGTTCAGTAAATAAAACAATTTAAGCAGCACTAAATATTAAACGATAATAAAAAAATTAAAACTAAAGACATTTTACCCTTAAGTTTTAACTATTTTAATAGGTAGTGCTGTTTAAATCATTTTATTTACTAAACAACTCAATTAATATCAATTAATAAAAATGTCCAAGTTTACTATCTAGGGTACCAATCTCACCTTAGTTCTTCCCTGAAGATGGAAATAACATGGACCAACTTTAAAAGGTATAATCAAAAAATAGTAGTCCATATATTTATCTTTCTCACATTCGGCCCTTTGCAGAATAATAGACAAAGGGCGGTATGTTGTCGTCTTGTTCTGTACTAGATACTAATGGCCCCTTGTCGACGTATTTCCTAATAAAAATTGACAATTTTTTGTGCAAAACAAAACAAAAAACACATCTAACCTTAAAAAAATTAGTTGGAATGATTTATTTTTTAAAAATGTACTAATTTCCTGTGTTTTATCTTATTTGATGTACTTAATTTCGTTTTCCAGAGTATTTAAGGAAAATTTACCAGTTATATTTCTATATTTGTTGCGTAAAATAAAAATGTTAAAGTCTATTGGGGTTGAAACCCCGTTTAAAATAAATCAGAACATATCGCGGTGGACAAATATTTGCAAGGCAAAATCCAACAAGGCATCAAGTACAAAAAGTTTATTTTATAGGTTTTTAAATCCTGTAGTAATTTTCCAGAAATGAGTGAGACACTGAAGATTCTTAGAAAGAGAAAAGGCGTTTAAACACAAATCTTTAGTTCTGTCAGAAAAATTTAAGGATAGTCCGGTAAAAATACATTTTGGTTTTATATCTTCAATTTAAAACCATTTGGTGCACTCTGGGAAAAATTGGTGTATAGATGTGATGAAAGTTTCGATTCAAACATAAAAAATTATAAATTTGCATCTTTTTAAAGTATATTCTTAACCTCACTTCTGTGTGAGTGTTGAAGTGTCAGAAAACGACTCGTACCTGTATTTGCTCAGTGAGCATAGCATTCTCTTGGTACACCATTCTCATTTCATTTTGAACAGAACAAAGTTGTCTTTGAAGGCACTCGACAGTTTGATCCTTATTGATGAGATCGGATTGCAACTTGTACCTAGCAAATAAGAAACTGTATGAGTACATTAAAATTACCTTTTCTTTGCATTGATAGGTCATAATAAATTTTTTTAAGAAATAATGGAATATTGAATGTTTTTTGAATAAATATACACTGTGGCTCAAATTAAAGGAGTACAATTTTTAATTGTGAATATTTTTCTAGATTTTGCACTGATTTAATTTATTTTTGGAGTGATGATGAACTGAAATCGTCTTAGTAAAATGTGCAATTTTTATCAAAATATTTTAAACAGGGCCGGATTGACAGGTTTCTTTCAACAAACGTGCACTTATGCTCGTTGCAAACGAAAACTGATTTATTCATAATTCAGATAATACGTTTTTTTGGTAGATTAACTATCGAAACTTCTTCAGTATTAGTCTCACTCTGAAAGATTCTTAAATTCAAGAAATATAATTTATTTTGTTCAATATTAATAACAAATTTAATAATATTAACAATTACTGATATTAATAAGACTAACTATCACTTAAAATCGAAAGTAGTATTTATTTATAAGATAACATTATGAATATGACCACCATGTTTTTCTATCACGGATTGTAGTCGCCTTCGCCATAGGTCAATAGCTGCAATGATTATGTCCTGGTTAAAATTATTCCAACAGAACAGTAACCTTTCCTTTAGCTCTTCGATGGTGTTAAACCTCTGACCATTGTGAACATTTGCCTCGAAAATTCCCCATATGGAATAGTCAACAGGGTTTAAGTCTGGACTATTGGGTGGCCACATCTCCGGTTCGATATAATCGGGGCATTGCTCAAACAAAAACATTTTTGTACTCCGAGAGGTATGGGAAGGAGCACCGTCTTGTTGGAATACGTAATTGTCGCAGATTGCTTCAATTTCAGGAAGCAAGTGATGTAAAATTTGTTGTTGATACGCATCCGAATTGAGTTTTACTCCGGCATCTACAACAATGAGACTTGACTTCCCCAATTTGGAAACTGCCACAGAGACCATTACGCCAGGTGAAAAGTGACTTCTCTTGAATAAAAGATTTTCCAATGGGATTTCCCTCTTTACTCGCACATTTGCGTATATCCGATTATTTTGTGTATTCTTTGACGGCCTCAAGTAAAACATCTTCTCATCTGAAAACCATATCTTTGCGATATTTTCCCGAGAACGGAATCTTCGTAGTAATAGATTACATCTTTCTAATCGTTTCTCCTTCACATTGGCACTAAGTTTTTGACAGTAAACTTTTTTAAAGACTTTAAGTTGGCAATCATGTTTAATAATTCTTTGAACTGTAGAACGGTAAATTCTTGTTCTTTACGCTATTTTTCTGGTACCTACATATTCTTTAGGTCGTACATTTTCAATAATATTTCTTACCATGGTAATATTTCCTTGAGTTCTTAAAGTTTTTTTCCTTCCCCTTCCAAATTTTATTTTTATGGATCCATTATTTTCTCTAAGATGTCTTAAAAACTTGCCAACTGTTCCAACATACCAATTTTTTTCAGGGAACTCCTTTACAATTTTTCTTGCGCCGTAATTATGTGTTTATCGAAAATATTTGATAAGAATTCGATTCTCTTCACTTAAAATTGCCATTGTGTACGGATTAGCTGTCAAGCTTACAAAATGTCAAAAATAACATTGTTTATTATTTTAATAATAATCATGGATACTTTGATGTTTAGTAACGGTCATGGATGCTGCGATCATGGTTCAAACGACTTCAAATTTCCAAAATGATATCCGGAATGTTTTAGTACATCAACGAACAAAATAAATTGTATTTTTTGAATTTAAGAATCTTTTAGAGTGAGACTTATACTGAAGAAGTTTCGTTAGTTAATCTACCAAAAAAACGTATTATCTGAATTATGAACAAATCAGTTTTCGTTTGCAACGAGCATAAGTGCACGTTTGTTGAAAAAAAACTGTTAATCCGGCCCTGTTCAAAATATTTTGATTGAAATTGCACATTTTACTAAGACGATTTCAGTTCATCATCACTCCAAAAATAAATTAAATCAGTGCAAAATCTAGAAAAATATTCATAATTAAAAAGTGTACTCCTTTAATTTGAGCCACAGTGTATATGCAACCAAACAGAAAGATAGAAAAACCTAATTTAAAATACATAATAGACACTTTGTTTACTTTAAATTGCCTATAATAATTTGAAAAAGTTATTTTTCATAAAAACCCCTGCATTCTCAAGCAACCAAAAAGCATTTTATTTTTTCAAATTTATATACCGGGTGTTCGGAATTTAGAAAAATTATAAAAAAAGCCAAGAACAAAGTACCCTTATGTGTCAAGATAGGATAAAAAGTAATTAGTAAAAGTTGTTGTGGTTGAAAACCTACGTCTCATAACCAAGTTTTGACTTATTGACTAAATGTACAGGGACATTATTTTAAGTGTCTCACCCGATTGGCGACTTTGCTATCGACCACAATAAAAAAAACAATTATGTATTCCCTAATAGCTTTTAGTGAAGAAGCCAAATTTGATGTAAAAAAAATCTATGTTTACAAATTTTACAGATACGACGCCATATAGGATTTTCTTAAATGGCAACCCTACCTTATAGTAAGCCAGCTGCGTTCGCTTATTTGTTCCAGCATTAAAAAAGTATAATTATCAATATTTATTTTCAGCCGTTCCGGAGATATTATGAGGCTTCGAAGTTGATGATTTTGTTATCATCGAATTAACAGAAGCTTTGAGATTAGGAACTCAATTTTTTCTGTAGATACGTAATTTGTTACGTCGGAGCCACTCATGCTATTGTCATATAAATGTCAGATGTCAAAAAATGACAAATACGACGCCATTTTGAATTTGTTTAATGGCAACCCACATTTTTAACTACGTCAGTGAATTGTACTTCGCGATCCGATTTCAAAAATATATAGTTGTCGATATTTATTTCCAACATTTACGAAAATACGACCGCATCAAAAACTATTTTTTTAATGGGGCGAGATACTTAAAAGACATAATCGAACGATGCAGTTTTTGATGCGGTCGTATTTCCATAAGGGTTCGAAATAAATATAGACAACTATATATTTTTGAAATCGGATCGAGAAATGCAATTCACTGACGTAGTTAAAAATGTGGGTTGCCATTAAAAAAATTCAAAATGGCGTCGTATTTGTCATTTTTTGACATCTGACATATATGACAATAGCATGGGTTGCTCCGACATAAAAAATTACGTATCTCCAGAAAAAATTGAGTTTCTAATCTCAAAGCTTCTGTTAATTCGATTATAACAAAATCACCAAGTTTGAAGTCTCGTATCTCGGGAACGGCTGAAAATAAATATTAACAATTATACATTTTTATTGTTGGAACAAATAAGCGAATGCAACTGGCTTACTTTAAGGTAGGGTTGCCATTTAAGAAAATCCAATATGGCGTCGTATCTGTCAAATTAGTAAACATAGATTTTTTTTAACATCAAATTTGGCTTCTTCACGAAAAGCTATTAGGGAAAACATAATTGTTTTTTTATTGTGGTCGATAGTAAAGTCGCCAATCGGGTGAGACACTTAAAATAATGTCCCTGTACAGAGACCGGCAAAAAGTTCCAACTCATAAAATATGATTTGCTTTAAATTAATACATTTTACAAATTAGTTAGTCTTTAGAAGGTATTATTCTGTAAAAAATCTTTATCCTTATGCGTGAACACGTATACTATAAAGCTTTTACAAAAAAATACCTTCTAAAGGCTAACTAATTTGGCAAATGCGTTAATTTAAAGCAAATCACATTTTATGAATTGGAACTTTTTGCCGGTCTCTGTACATTTAGCTAATAAGTCAAAACTTGGTAATGTGACGTAGGTTTTTAACCACAACTACTTTTACTAATTACTTTTTATCCTATCTTTACACATAAGGGTACTTTGTTCTTAGCTTTTTTTATATTTTTCTAAATTCTGAACACCCAATATAACAATTTGAAAAAATAATATGCTCGAAGAAATCGTCCATAATTCTCAAAGAGACCGGATATAGATTTAAAGGAAAAAAGGAAAGACAACAAAGTCTCGGTCTCAGCAAATATAATTGTGTGGTTACACGTGTTTCACCCTTTCGGGCATCATCAGACCTAAAACAAGAGACCTAACTAACAGATACACGAATAATTAAAAACCACTAATTACCCAGAATTTAAAACAATTTTTAACAATATTAGTAAATGAATTGGTTATGATTTGTTTTGTTTATAACCCGATGTTGACATCGGGACGGTCACCTTTCGCTAATTTTTAATGCACAGAACAGATTGGCTACGCTCTCATCTTCTTTCATATTTTCAGGCATTTGAACATAGTTAGATCCCGTCGCATTCGTTTCACTGGATTTATTGATCCAATTGACCCGACTGCTCTCTGACATTTGATTTTTTGTTTTTGTTATTTACATTTTTAAATTTTAATATGTTATAACTGTTTCTTTTCTGTTTTAAATTCTGGGTAATTAGTGGTTTTTTTTTTTTTTTTTTTTTAATTATTCGTGTATCTGTTAGTTAGGTCTCTTGTTTTAGGTCTGATGATGCCCGAAAGGGTGAAACACGTGTAACCACACAATTATATTTGCTGAGACCGAGACTTTGTTGTCTTTCCTTTAAATAATATGCTTTTTGGTCGTTTGAGTACAAGCAGGAGCTTTTATAAAAATAACTATTTTTCATAAACCCACAAATAAAAAAGTTATTCCTTTTCGATAGTCAATCCGTGGACACACTGTATGTATATATTTTTTTGGTATTTTGAAGGAATGTAATAGCTAGCTTTGTATAAAACAGATATCAGATGAGATATCGAATTTATGATATTATATTCTATATGGCTCTTTTAATATAAATTTTCGTCTAAAACTAATTCTCGAACATACAAAATCTCAATAGAAATATTGATCGAATGATGTTAATAAAAAAAGGTTTCATTATTATAAATGTACACAAAACTTACCATAACAATAACTAGATTTAAAATATAATATCTTCATTCGCTCACAAAAAATTTTAGAATTCCCAATTAAAATTAAAGTTTTGAAAAAATAAATCTGTCGTTGTCAAAGAAGATGACTTGACAGGTTAAAAACGGACTGACACTTACCTGGTACCTTCCAGGTCTGCGTTTTCGTTTACCAGTCGTTCTTGCATGTTATAGCTTTCTCCGAGTTTTTTTGCAATGGGGCTCTGGCTCTGAAAATGAATTATAATATTGGAAATCGAAATGTTTTTTTAGAATTATACACGAAAAAAACCTAATCCTTTACCAAGTATTATAATTGTTAGTCTCGTAATTTAACATTTCGCACTCCCGCCAAAAAAGAGTCACAACTAAAAAATCGCCATTATTTAGATAAACACGCAGCAAGCATTGAAATTACTCCAAATTTCTTCTACAAAATGGTTCCACTTTTATTTCAACCATTAACCGCGAGATGGCGGAAGTGACGCTTTTGTTTTGACAAGGTTAGCGCCGCATGCTTCCAGTTACAGTGTCACTTTTGACTTTGCAACATGGTGCACTTAGTATTCGAACGAGTTTTATCCTAAAAAGAGTCACATTTTGTATTGTGACAGTTTTTTTGTGAATTATTAGTTAGATCTGATATTAAGAATCGTTCGAACCGTTCTTTTTTGCGTTGTTACTGTTTTTCGAACTTTTTTTTACAATAAAACTAATTTTGTGTGGTGCAGAATACTGTTACATTTTGAGTTTTGTAAGTTTTTTTCAACCAGTAAGTAATATTTTTTGCATTATATTGATCTATTTTACAAAAGTGACTGTTTATTAGAATCGAAACACGTGATTTTAAAATTTAACAATGTTTTTTTTACTTATTACACCTTTTTAGAGTTATTGTCTGATATTTACGTGGAGTGACTTATTGTTCTTTTTAATTTTTGTTTATTTTCTATGCAGATCCGAATTCAGGTAAGCTGGAATTAAAAAATAAATGAATGCATGTTTATTTTAGTTATAAAAAAATACCATTCCAAATACTTTACAATGGGCCTACAAAAGTGTACTTAGCATAAAGAAAAATAAGAAGATGGATCTTCTGAATTTATTAGAAAATAATCATATTCCTAGTTATTATTCACCATTTTATAACTCTTTGTAATAATAATAATAAAGAATGTATTTTTTTATATTCTACCTTCCTGATTTGTAAGAATAATAATATTTTGTTCTAAAAAAGTGTCACATCAATATTTCTTTTTTTTACTAAAATCTAGAGAAATGGGAATTTCTGGAAAAACTATTGCACCAATAACATTAAGCTATTATATCCATGTTACCAATAAAGTACCCTGTTAACTTATATTTTGTCACGGTAACGGAAAAATGAATGTTTCCAGTAAGAAAAAACTTTAACATTAATTTTCTCAAAACAGTGTTTTTTGAATTGTGACTATTTTTTAGCGGGGGTGCGATTAAATTTTAATACTAGTGTTATTTACAGGGTAATACAAGAAAGTACTAATAAATAGTAAAATATTTTTTCCCGTTATTTTAAAAGTAAACATTTTAGTCTGTAAATTGCCATTTTTCGGCCAATTCAAACCTTCAAATCCACTTCCGGTTAAACCGGAAGTGAAGTCAACTTTTAAATTTTAAATGGCAACCCCTCATTTTTAATCGATAATTAAATCCTGTAAAAAAAATCTCTTTTCAATGACATATCACACTTAATCATATGTTTTTATTGGTACTGGAGTCTACAAAATGAACATCGTCTTACATTCACTCGAACCCAGAAAGTGAATGTTTGGTCAGTAATTTTTGGATGCCGCATCATAGGACCATTTTTTATTCACGAAATTTTTAAGGATCCAACATAGGGTAAGGTTGCCTATATCGTACCACTTTTTGGTTTTAATTTTTTTTCTTATAAACTGATAAATGAAATGTATATTTTTTGGTTTAAAACAATAGATCGGTCTATTGGACACCTAACTGCAATTTTGAAAATATTATTTTTTAATTAATTTATAAAAAACAGCTGTTTTTGTAAGGAATAGCAAATGGTACGATTTAAGAAACTGGTTTCCTAAATCGTACTAGTGGGTTCCTAAATCGTACCATCGGTGTTCTTTTGGGGTATATTAAATGAAAATGAGTACAGTTTGTTGTAAAGACAACAAATTACACAGAATTATTGTTTATATTAAGTATTTTACAAAAAAAAAACATAAAAAAAATCTATCATACCTTTGAAAATAATTTTAAATGTACCTACAAACAAAAGTCGCATACGTAGTCCTTATTAAGACGTGTCACGTTGGAACACTCTTCATGTGCGTGTGTGGTACGATTTAGGAAACTGTCAATTAAAATAATAAATGATACAATTCTAACCCCAATATACATCTAAAATTAAATTCAATTTTTGCAAAATTACAAGAACTTCCCAGGCTATGCTACTAAAAAAAATATCTGTATAAATACTACTTACCAGTGAGATATAGCCTTGCAAAAAATCAACAAAATTAACATGAAAATAGCCGAATTCTTTTAACTTGCTTTTCCCGCTTAGCGAAACACAACCGGTGCAAAACAATTATACTATGCAACGAGCACTAGTTAGACACTACAACAACGTCCGATAGATGTCGTATAATTTATCGTCTAATATGAAAACTTGTAGTGGTACGATTTAGGCAACGATTTGGGCAACTTTACCCTATTTAGGTCTTCTTCCAAATCAAGTTGGACCCGCGCTAGAGGAAGTCGCTGATGAAAATCAATAGATTTGATTCTAAATGAATGGTTGTCCGGCCCACAATTTGCGTGTAGTAGGTACGCGAATATCTAAATAATGCCTTAATGGGCACGTTGTCGGTCAAAACTTAACAAAATATTGGTCAGCCAGGTCTCCCGAACTTTCACCAAACGACTTCGGTTTTCTCTATAAAAGTATGTATTCCCGCAGAGTGCCATTTCATCATGGTGACTTTTTATTCTATTCGGTAACTCATAATAATTAACTAGGTGAAAAATTGACAATGAAAAATCGCAGGTTGACAAGTCCAATCAATGCTGGTGTCCGCAGCATCCCCTGTTGAATTCTAATGAGAAGCCAACCGCAATCCTATTTAAATAAGTTAAGATCGGGTTGTCCGGAATTCTTCAAACTCCGCATATGCATTCACCACGATGCATCACCCGGTATAAAGACCGAGAGAGATTTTGACCTTATTGAACTTCTGTTGTCCCAATACTTTTTTGTTTTTAATCACAAATTTTATTCACAACCCTCAGGTCTCGCAATGGGCAACCCCCTTTCCTCGTTTTTAGCAGATATTTTCCTTAATAAACTCGAGACCATACGTACACATACATAAATTTATCACAGACGGAAAACTAGTCACGTGGCACCGATAAGTAGACGACTGTTTCACTATTATTTCCGGTAACAATCATAATGTTAACAAAATTCTAAATCTTCTTAATACCTTACATAACAACATTCAATACACAGTTGAAATAGAAGAAAATAATAGCATTAATTTTTTAGATCTAAATATTTACAAACTAAATAATAAGTTACATTTTAAAATACACAGAAAAGATACCCAAACTGACCACTCAATTCCGTCTAATTCAAACCATCCTTTAAATCACAAAATGGCGGCCTTAACTGCAATATCAACAGATCCCTCAATACCCCTTTGTCACAGAATGAATATAGAGAAGACATTAACACCATCAAACAAATAGCAGCTAACAACGGCTATTCACATGAAATTTTCGATAAAATGACAAGCAGAATACAATCAAAAAAAGATCAACAAGCAGCATACATTCCTCCGAATAATATTTTACATAAAAAATACGTTTCCCTATCTTATAAAGGCCCAATATTCAATCAGATTGCCAAAGTGCTAAATCGAAACATAAAAAACACAATAGTATCCTTTAAAACAAAAAATAACCTCCAATCCCACCTAGTGAAAAATAAAGATAATCAGCCCTATGCAGTAAGTACATTGACTTGATGTCAAGGTTGAAATTATGACATAAAACGACATTTGACAGATTTCAATAAAAATGTTGGTTTGGTATAGGCCGCTTTACAGTTTGCAATTTTTCTTTCACGCAAGAAAAGATTGCCCAGGAGTATGCGCAGAACGACGCTAGTGATCAGCTGGCGCAATTTGTGTTGCTGCTAGAAATATAACTCTGACCCTATTTTTATTGCCATTGCAAGCGCAATTCTGGTGGTGATTTATTTGACACCAACCTAAATATGAAAATCGCGGACATTTGTTTATGTTCTTTCTAACCTATAGTGGGTACGTTTTGTTTTTGTTGGTTTGTTTTTGTGTCTTGTAATGATGTTATGTTAAAATGAATGCACAAAAAAGCGCCGGTAACTCCTTACCGAATGTCTTTTTATCTTAAAGGTTGGCGAGGGGTACATCGCCTACAACCTTGGCAAGTCATTGCACGCTGTAAAACAAAGTGAAATTTTTATTGTCGCAATATTAATTGCTGCAAGACAACTTGCGTGAAAGAAAAATTGCAAACTGTAAAGCGGCCTTATGATGCAGGAAGGCACTCTAATCAATAATTGAAATATTAGTTTCCAAGAAATTAAAATTAAGTCAAGTGGCCTTATACATTGTTCTTTTACTAAGGGAAAAATTGAAATAAATTTCAAGTCAAGGTTGACAAAAGTCAAGAATTCTAACGTAAACGAAAACTTGCCCGGTAGAGAACTTGAAATGATGTCAATAGTCACAGGCCTGCATAAAATTTGTGATGATGTGATTTTTGCTTGTTAAGGTCAGTTTTTATATAGAAATAACTAATTAAAATACAATTGGTCTCTATCACCAACAGAATTTAAAAAAAAAAAAGAAAAAATAATATAAAATTTTTTTAGAATAGTGTTTTAATAAAATTTAAAAATTTTCTGTGGTGCTTTTCAAGAAATTTATTAAGTAGGCTATCATAACTTGAGGTAAAAAAAAGTAATGATGTATTAATTGCTAAATTTATTGTAGTTTGGACTTCGGGAATTTTGACCTGCTAAATTATATTTATTATGCCTTAACTTTATTAGTAATGCGAAGAAGAAGGGTTTTAAGTTTATCACTCCAAACAAAAAATACATTTTAATGTCATTAAAAAAAGTTTTAGAGATCAATTGGTGAATTTGTGAAAAATGCATATTGTGCTTATTTCAAAATCAAGATAAAATTGGGCATCGCATGTTGATTGCAAGGTATGTGAAAAAGGTTTAAGACATTTGGCCAAAGGGAATAGAAAAAGAAAGAGAATCGCAAAATCACCATGATGATTGCTACTTTTGTCTTTGTGATATTAAGGGGCATAATAGAAAAACTTTGAAACATATTTTGGACCGAAACAATATTAAATCAGCTATCAGACCAGTTCCTCACAGTGATACTGTACCTATACCCATACCCCCCAAAGTACTAAAAGATACTGAAAACTCCTCAACTTCCGGCTCCCTACAGGCTATGGACTCAACCTCAGGTCAAGACCAACCTCAACTATTTTCACAAGCCGAACTGAATGATTTAGTAAGAGATTTGGGACTTTCAAAATGCCTTTCTTGCTTTTAAAGAAGTTGTACATAAACTTCTAGAGAATTATAAAGACACAAACTATGTTGAGATCGTTAAAAATATGCTGGAAAAATTCAGGATTCTTGGTTGCAATGTGAGCATAAAAATTCAGTTTTTACATTCTCATTTGGACTATTTCCCGGATAATCTTGGGGACGTGAGTGTAGAGCAAGGTGAAAGATTTCATCAAGATATAATAGAGATGAAAAAAAGATACCAGGGGCGCTGGGACACAAAAATGATGGCCGATTACTTTTGGACATTGGGAAGAGATCTTTAGCTGAATATGATAGAAAAACAACCAAAAGAAGCTTTTCCGAAAAAGGAAAACGTTTTTTTAGGAAGCGCAAAGAATAATATAATAAAGTAACTATTGCTTTTAGTTTCTATGTGTATATTTTGAATATTTTTGTATTTTTTTATTTAATGTATTTTAAAACTAGCTACCTGTATGAATTGTCAGTTTGACATACCAATTTTTTTAGTCAATTTTTATTGGAATTATTTCAACATTGACTTCAAAGTCAATGTACTTACTGCATAGGGCTGAATATCCCACACCTTGAAAAAAGCGGAGTTTATAGATTAACATGCGGCAGTTGCCCAGCTCTATACATAGAAAAAACCGTGAGAAGGCTAGAAACAAGAATAAAAGAACACGTCAACCGAACAGGTACCTCAGTATTTGGACAGCACCTTAAGTTCAACAATCATAATTTTTCACCAACATCAAACAGCAAAATCCTATATCAATTTAATCAGAAAAACTTCAGAGAGTTGGACTATCTTGAAGACCTAGAAATTCATAGACATTCAATCAATAACCCTGATTCATGTTTGAATTTAAGACTCAATATAATTAATAATAGAAATCCCATCTTTAGACTTTTTCCACAATAATTCATCCTTCAAAACCTACGCCTATGTATTTTAGACTCCTCCCATTTTTATTAGCTCTCAATCGGTTTTTCACTTGCAAATATCATATCCTAAAATGATGATGAGTTGATGAGTTATCGGCAACGATTAGTTACTTGGTCAATGTAAAGTCTTTATTTTATTTAATTTAACTCGTAATATTCGTATCAGTAGTTAATCATTTGTTTGTCGTCCTCACAATCATAATTGTTCTAAAGCTGCGATTCTCCCTACCACTTTACATCATGCTGTCAAATATCATCCAGGCATTTGTTGTTAATAATCGAAAACAAGACATTAAGAATTTGTTTATGAATTTTCTTTTCATTTTGAAAATGTTTCTTGTTTCCTGGACAAAATTTGACGAGTGAGTATTCTCAGCTTTACCTCTTTTAAGGAGTTTTTTAAAGAACACTTTTAAAGAAATGTTTTATTCTTATTTTACCAATACTTTGTCCTACAAGTAATGTTTTTTACCTTTATATGTTCTTCTTGTAGAACCTAAGCCCTGAAGATGGCCTTCCAGTAGGCCGAAAGCGCTAGGCAATAGAAAATAAATTTCGCTGAATACAAAAAATACCTTTCATTTCTTTTCCGTCGACCGTGTATTTACATCCGATATTAACGTTCCCAAAATCATTCATTAATGACCCCTATTAATGCATGATTTTCTGTAAATGCACGATTTCCCAAAATCATTCATTAATGACCCCTATTAATGCATGATTTTCTGTAAATGCACGATTTTGGTAATTAAAATTCAAGGCAGCCATGCAAACAAATCAACAAAATAATAAAACGTCAATCCAAAACGTCGTCCGCTGTCATTAGTATTTGTAGAATTGTGAATTCTGGATTGTAAAATAAAAGTTGTTAACTGTTTTTCTTCACTTTAGTAAAAAATACGGTCGACGAAAAAACATTGTAACCAACTCTTACATTAAAATGCGATTAATGATCTCGAACATTAACGTTATATTATTAATATTTCGATCATTAATTAATCATTAAATTACTATTAAAGGCAGAGACACAATTAAAAAATAAGCATTGGGTGATAAGCAATAACCAACAAAAATTAGTTTTGGTATGTAGAAACTAATCAATCGCGATACAATTAGGTTTTAAGCAAAAACCAACAGGAATAAAATTTATATTGTATTTCTTATTTTTTATTACCTGTTTTTATTGTATATTGCTTATTTTTTAATTGTGTCTCGACCTAAAGGGACTCGTAGACCTTAAAAACACAGATGCCGGACTCAATTTTCATCGACCCACTATTACACACTCTATATTTTAGAGAAAATCATCCTGATATATTTGGCAATATTATATAAACACCCTGTATTTATATGCAAAGCCGAATTCAATAAAATATTTTTACATAGCAGCAAGCTGTGACAGTTCAGAAACAAATGGCAATCAAACTCCTGTAATACTAGAATATTGATTATTTTTAAACGTGGTTATTTACAATAAACAAATAGTGATCAGAAAGAACCAGTGTGCTTCGTTATGTATACAAAACCTTATCTCAACAAAAATATTCAAAAATTAAGCATTTATAACGAACAACAATCCTTTTTTAGATTCGTAATCCACGCCCCAAAATAAATCTTCCTGAAAAATTTTTTGGAGTGGTAAGAGTACAGTGATATTTTTTGCCAAACCTTATTTAAACATTCGTTGTAACTGACTTCAGGAATACGTTTATAACCTCTTTGATTTAGGACTGTCAGAGAAATCAGAAATATTTAGGGTATAAAATTATAATGGGGTAGCCGAGGTAATGTTGAAATAAGTAGTATTTACACCCGTATTCACCAACAACTATTTTTTAACTATCAGTCGGTTAAGATTCTTGTCAGTGGGTTAAATTCGATTCTCGTATTTACCATTGGATTTTAAGCCTTATCAGAGAGTTAACCTTAACAGTGAAATTTTGAGCTGATAAGAAATAACAAGTTTTAAAATTGTTGTTAGATTTATAACAACTTGACAAACACATGACAAATAACTATTATTATTAGGTTTTTCGTTTAAAAATTAATTTAGACCATCGAATACATTTTCCACGTTTACTATAGACTCGTCAGACTCCGATGATGAGGAAATCGTACGAGAAAGAAACGTAAAAGTGCGTAACAATGTATTCGAAGAAATAGACGATATTGAATTCAAAAACGGTTTAGAAGAAATAAAAACACATTTGAGCGAATCGGTTTGATGGAGTAGTTGAACCAGTAAATTATAGAAATCACCCTATTTCAAGAATATATTAAATACTAATTTGTTTAAGATAATATGTTACAGGATCATTTCAAATAAATATCGGGGATTTCCGATTTTAATCTACTTTTGTTCCAACGAAATTAGAGTTCTTCTCCCGCATAGTATAATTACTGGATGTCTTAATCCTGTTTTGTTCATCATTAAATTTTACTACTGAATCCGTAAAATTTAATTTATTAGCGTAAAGTGACGTAAAGAACGGATTTGATTGATAAAACGATATTTCAGAAGATATGAGGTTGGACTATTTTACTCTGAAGTTAGTTATAAATTAGAATTGTCAGCTCAGACGTACGTACATGAACCTAACTCTCTGTTTGTTAATAGAGCGTCCCTGATTTAGGGTGAATACGATATTTCATTAACAGACTGTTAATCCTTATACCGATGTTAACTATCAGACTGTTAAGTTAAAGATGGTGAATACGGCTGTTAGACTGGTTCCTGGTAGTCTTTCAACTGAATATAATAAATATAAAACTTACTAAGCCAGCTGAGCTTCTTCCTTGTGAGGCACTTCTCGACCTGCACTTGCCCCCCTTTGATTGATTTTGACATAAAACGATTTTGGGCATAAATTCGTCTGCGACGCCACAAACTAACATTTTTGGTAAAATATCTTCGGCATGTTTGGTTTGAAGAGGTGGTTGCACTGGTATCATTTTATCAAAAAGATTTGCTTGACCTCAAAATATTAAAAAATATATTAGTACTTAATCATTTTTTAAAATCTTTTTCTAGAAGGAAAATTAGGGGCTGCATTAACTAAATACAATGAGTACCCTAGGGTCAGGTAGATTAAAAATAAGGTTTATTTTTTATTATTTATTGCTCCTCCCCCCCCCCCCTTCCCTTGCTATTAAAAGTTAAATACCTAAGAGGAACTGGATTCGTTTAGTTTTTTCTTCAAAAAGCATCATCTGAGCTTTAAGGGTCTTATTTTTTTCTTCTAACTCCTTTGCTTCAGCCTCAGTCATCTTTTCTTTTTTTAGTAGTTCACCAACTCTGTCTTTTAAATCTGTGATCACCTATAAAAAAAAAGCTTATGTTAAAATGGAATAGTTTTTCCAAATAATTGTAATTTTTTCTCAACACAGATTACTAAATAAAATATTTACAAAATCCCGAGGTATTGATCTAGGTTATAATTTTCACACATAAGACAGCGAAAGAACAATAAAAATAAATAATTTTAAAATATACTTTTCTTTTCACTTTTTTTTTTAATTGGCTTCTTTTTATACACTGTATATCATTACATCGATTGGAGATTAAATTTTAAAAAACAGGGTTTGTAAAATAAAGGGATTGAATTGGTTAAGCTACATTAAGAATAGTTTAGATAAATGCAAGAATATCTGTAAATATTGCTTTTAGGAAAATTGGTTAAAATGTAAAGGTATAATTGGTCAAAGGGTGACTGGTCTAAAGGCTACTGGTTAAAAAGCAAACGACCGATAGTCCACTGGCCAAACGACAATTGGCCAAAAAGTAACTGACCCAAGGGCAACTTGTTATAGAGCAACTTGCCAAATGGAAACTGTCCAAAAGGTAACTGGCCAAAAGACAACTAGCCTATAGGCAATTGGCTAATATAGTCTGACGCACGGTTCTAGAGCTACAATGCCTGATAAGGCAGGGAGATAACGACCTAACTCGAATCAAAAATTACGTCAGAAGCTGTGATGTGCATCCAGACAGTAATTGTATGGACTTTACCTTATTTTAAGGGGAATTGCCTTTTTAATGCGGCCGTTATCTCCCTGCCTTATCAGGCATTGTAGCTCTAGAACCGTGCGTCAGACTATAGGTAACTCGCCAAAAAAAAATAAAAAATAGGCAATTGGCCAAAGACGGCTGGCTAAAAGGTAACTTGCTAAATTTCAACTAGCCGAAAGGCAACTAGCTAAAAGGTAACTGGTCAAATTTCAACTGGTTAAATGGCAACTAGAAAAAAGGCAACTGGCTCAAAGGTAACTGGCTACAAGGCTTCTTACGGCATAGCGATTGGCCAAAGAGTCAAATGGCTGGCTTTAGATTAATGAATTACCCTATGAAGACATTCGTATACAACCTTGTTTTTAAAGAAATCGATAGTTTGAAAGTGAACCCACCTTGGCTGTAGCTTTGGCTTGTTTTTCTGCTTCCTCAAGTTCTTTTAAAACCGCAGCATCAATGGCAGGGTCAAATTTGAAATACGAGCCATCACCAGCAGCTAAAAAATAAAACGTAAGTAAATGTTGATTTAACAAAATGGACTCCCTAGAACCATGCTTTTATGCAAAAGGCAGTACATAATAATATAGTCCGATAACAAACTGTTTTTTGTAAATTATGCGGACGTTAACTTCTTCTTTTATTTTAATTTATGCGAGGAATGGTTGTATCCGTAAGTGATAAGATATCCTTTTTATTTATTCTATATGCGATCTCCTGCAAAAAAAAACAAGCAGATCCCCATAAAAAGATAAATATTGTAATTTTGAATCTATCAATGAAAAAAGTATAATATATTAACCAAGGTTTTGACCGGTATTATTATTGCCAGAGCGAACCAAAAAAATGGTATTACGGTTTAACATGTTAAACCGGAAGTTGTAAATTTTAGATAGAAAATAAAAAACTCAGATAGGAAGGTGAAAATCATTTTTCTCCAAAACCGTCTAAAAAAGTCTAAAAATTGCACATGTTAAACGTCAATATCTCAAAAACAATTGAATTTAGACATATGACATGTAATACAAAACATACATGGAATTGTATTATATAGAAAACTAGAAAATAATATAAAATATAGGGTGTTCTATTTAAAATAACGATGTTGCTACTTGTTTCGGGCAGAAGCGGTAACGCCACATTGTTAAAAATATTTTAAAACAATAGACCATGGTTGTTTATTTAGGAACCAATCACCGTTTCATCCGTTTTCCATATTATGTCCAAAGTTCTATTCAATGTGAAATACCCTGTATATTATGAGGACCTTATTTCTGCAATGTTATTTATGTCAGTTAAACTTTCCTGGTTAGTTAATTATTGTTTAATATGATTGTGCAACCCGACATTAGGTATATTAAAAATTTCCAAATTTTTTTTTTCGAAACTTTAGAGAAAAATATGCTTACCCTCTCCTGCTTTACCCTTGTCTTCGCCTTCTGTTACTTTAAGAAGAGCTTCGTCTTCTGGTTTTTCCTATAAGACAAACACGATTATTTATACAGGGTGATTCCTAAGTTGATACTTCTTTTTTAGCTGTGTATAAAAGGTATTAAAATAAACAACATATTTAAATGCCTTTTTTCAAAAAACTTAAAAATAGGCGAGATACCGAAGTAAAAATTCTAAGTGCGGCCCTGGTCATGAAAACGTAGCCCGCTATACTTCATGTTGTTTGTCTTATCTCTTTACAATATCTTTTAAAATTAACGGGTCGATGATCAGTTATTTGGCAATCCGCTGCCGGTGTGTTTTTTTGAAGCAAGTTAATTTTAAATTGGCGACACGTGAAAATGGTAAAATTTGAAAACAATAAACTAGTAGATATGGTGCTAATCTACGGTGAGTGTCATCAAAGTGCGGTTGCTGCTTCGAGATTATACACAGAACGCTTTCCCTTGTGAGCTCATCCTACACCCAGAAGTTTTCTTAATGTAATTCAACGGGCAAGTTAGGCAGGACCGTATTTGATCCATAGTGTAATAAATAAATGTCATTGTAAGTACCTTATTTTTTAGTTTTTTGAAAAAAGGTATTTGAAAATATTGTTTATTTTAATGCCTTCTATACGCAGCTAAAAAATAATATCAACTTAGGAATCACCCTGTATAATTTGTTCAAACAATTAATTATTATTAAATTTTAAAAACTTCCCTGTGTTAATAACTTAATAAATAGTAGTATTTTTTACATAGTTTATTTTTACTATTTACGTCTAATGTTTCCATCATTTGCTGATTCTCTTCAGCGACTTTCTGGAGTTCTTCAGAGGCCTGTTGAATCATCTGTTCAACATCTTTCAGCTCGTCATCGCCCTGAAAAATGTTGATTTAATAAGAGTGGAAACACTATGGATATTATTGTTAGTACTATCAATAGTTCTGTTGATAGTGTAAATAATAGTGAAAAAGTTACATCTGCTGAATAAAAAAACTTCTACTCTGATTAAGAGACTCGCCTTGTAGCATAATTAAAATGGAGGGGCAAGTTATAAATTAATCAGTAAGTTTTGTTATGGCATGCGGCTGACACAAAATATTAAATATTTTGAAAGTAAAAACCTAACCGTATTTTTTTAAATTGTAGAACAATTTATGTGTGCACAGAATGTGGAAGGGAATGTAGTACAAAATCAAATATTAGTGCTCACATGAAATTAAAACACAAAGTCTTCATACAATCACCTTTAAAGACAATTACATGCCCCCTATGTAGAACTTTGTTTTCATCCTTGGCTGAACTGGATCTTCATTTTGTTGATGTCCATGATATAACAATAAAACAAGAAGACCTGCAATTTAATTCCGTTGAAGATTTTAAAAAGTGGAAGCTTACAATAGAGGCAAATAGTCAGTCATCATTTGTTATTGTACAATCAAGAACTCTTCCTAACAAATCACAAATAAAAAGATATGCCTGTCACTCACCGTTCAGGAAGGTACACTGAAAATATTAAAAACGCACAAAAAGCGCGACAACCGAAAGTTAAGGGTTCCAATAAAATTGGATGCAACTGTCCAGCAAGAATTGTAATGAAGCGTGACGTAAAAAATAATGAAATCCATTTCAACCTTAATTTTAAATGTCCCGCCATCCGCCTGACCTTCGCAGCAGACTAGAATATAGACGCGAGTATTAAGAGTCACTTAAAAAAACAACTTGTCGCTCTCAAAAACATATTCAAATTCTTTAAAGTTAGGATGATCATTTACTATGGATAATTCGATAGCGATATTTTAAATAAAAATATCGATATTTTTTTAAGTCTATGAACGTGGATTAATAGCTTTAAAACGACAGATTGAAATTAAAGGTTGCGCGCATGTTGAATCTGAATTCTAGAATTTCACGAAGAGTAAGTTAGAAACTAAATTAGACCAACTCATTTGAAAGGAGTGGGGAAATTTCGACGTTTACTTGGTAGATGACGTAGGTCGCCGCCTGCTGCTACTCGTTGAGTAAAGATACAAACCAAAATGGTAGTTCGTTTTTTGACATTTTCGCAAACTTGAGTATTTTAAATAACTTACAGTCTTTTTAATCTTAATGCACCGAAAAGATAACAAAAATTTAAAAAAAAAATGATACAGTTTATGTAGAATTTTTTAAGGAACACAAAAATGGCAAAATAAATAGGGGTTGCCATTTAAAATTTTAGGGGTAGGTGCCCTGGGGGTCAGGGGGTTGAAAGTAACACGACAACAAATGTCTTAAAAAATGTCCCCCTCGATATATCAATTGACATGTTTCGCCAAATTTTCATACTATCATTGGTAGAGGCAATATTAAATGCTGTTCGTTTTAAAATTGTCACCCTGTATATTAGGAGTTAGCCGAGGGGTAAACACCTGTGGATTTCTGGTGTACACACATGTGGATTTCCGTGGATTTCTATGGATGTCCGTGGATGTCTATGGATGTCCACGGATGTCCGTGGATTTTTATGGATGTTCTTGTTCACAGATGTCCGTGAATTTTCTGTGGATGTCCACGGACGTCCGTGGATTTCAATGGATGTCGATGAATTAAATGTATGTCGACGTGGCAACCGCGCTTCTTTTGACGGATATAACGCTTTGCCAGTGATGCCAGATTAACGAAATTCTTAATAATTTTAGACATTTTTTTACATTTAGGAAATTTTGCGTATGTTTTAGGCATTTTTTCGAGCATTAACTGTCACTTAGAAATCAAGATGTTCCTGTAATTAAATGTTTTAGATATCATCAGGTGGCGTACAGTTTATTTCTGTATGCCTGATAAACATGAAAAATTTTAGTAAGTATACTTGGCATCACTGCGTTCCGCTTTAATCTGTGCCCAATTCACTGTCCGAGTTGCATATTTCGTTCTTTACAGTTCTGTTTGTATACAAACTAAAATAGCAAGTGCTGAAGTGTGTGTGTGTGTGTGTGTGTACTTACTTAAATAAAACAGTAGGTAACACGGTCGATGACAACAACATATTCAACTGTTGTTAAATATAGTATTAAGGACCTTATTCAAAGATTAGACCGAATCAACAGTATTAATAATATTATAAATGATCTCCAAGATATTCCTAGAGAAGAAAAAAGCAACGAAAAGGTCAAGTATCATTGTATCATGTCTGACTTAAAAGACTTATCTGATAATGACATTCAGAACACTGTGGAAAATACTTTACAAGATGCTCACCAAAGGTTTGGGAATGCAAGTTCCAGAAGAGAGTTGTAATTATATTGCTGTTCCATCACCAATTTCTATAGTATAAGATGACAAAGACAACAGCATTAACTACGATTTGGCTGTTACTGAAGATAAGGATTATGAAATTTTCAAGGTGTTATCACCGATACAACGTCAGCTAAACGAAAACTCTGATCTATCTGACCCCCTTGCTGATACTCAATCCGAAATACACATTGATATGTGCAATTTAATTGTAGCAGGAATTGGTGAAAAGAACTCTTGTTAAAAGATTTTTCTCTAAAGTTGCAGCCAGAAGAGAGAAATACTGTTTATGAAAAGGGACCACTAATACGAGTAACAGTAGCAGATGGAAAGTCCACTGTTATCAAGAAATCTTCATTATGCTGGCTGATAGAAAAAACAATACAAAGAGTGAGTACTGATAGGTTGCGAAGATTTTTTTATCAGCAAATCAATAACCTCTAGTAACAGTTCTGTTAAATCAAAAAGAAAGATTTTACCAAAGGGTAAGAAGATCGTAAAGAAACGCCTATGCACATCCGTTCGTAAAGGAAAGTCAAGGAAAAATTTACCATATAATTCTGGATTATTTTCTGTTTAGTTTAATGTTACACTACTGAATTTCTGGTCTGGCCTGAGTGGTCAGATCAGGTCTTGGCTCGGATCTTGGCGTAGACCCTTTCGTCGAAACAAAAAAATTTAGTTGGACGACGATCAGCCCAATTTTCAAGAAAAGATTGGAAATAGAAATAAATTACACCTAATCCGCATATTTTTGCGGTTTATGTGATACACAAATTTATAAATTTTCACTGATGTCCGTGGACTTCCGAAGATGTCTATGGATCTCTATGGATTTCCATTGATGCCCGTAAATTTCAGTGGATGTCTCTGGATTTCTGTGGATGTCTGTGGATTTCCGTGGATTTCGGTGGATTTCCGTGGATTTCTGTAGATTTCTATCACAAAACTGGATTTCTGGTGTACACATTTTAGACAGGTATTTACCCCTCGGAGTTAACTTATGTAAAAATTATTTGAAATAAAGTCATATTTTCAAGAAAATATTTATTTAATTTTTGAAAAGTAAAAAGTAGAACATTTTTAAAATTTACATATTTTTTCTTTCAAAATGTAAAATAAACATGTCAAACGATTTTTATCTCTAAAGAGACTAAGCGAAAAACAGTAAAACGAAAAAATATTCATAAATTTTTATCAAGAATTACAAAAATAACAAGCTTTATTTTAAAGGTAATTTTTACACTCTTTACATAGGAAAGGTGCACTCTAAACATATTGGATTTTTATGCATAACACATAATTACTGGGTTTTACGTTTAAGTCTTTTGGGGCACAGTCTCTTCAAACTGTTTGTCACCATACCGAACACGTTTGGAAGGCCTTGGAGCAGAATCCGTTATAAATTTTTTTTTAAGTTACTTAACCCGTACAAAGGGGTCTCACAGACACTTCCGTACTTTAACCCGAAATAACTTACGCGTATATTCACCTATATCGCTAAAAATCTTCATGCACATTGCTGCCCTACCTAAAAGTAGATAGAATGGCAGAATGATATAAGAAAAAGCTGAGAAACAGATGAGCGGTATATGTTGACAAGTGTCTCCCAGACCCCATGATACGGGTTACGGGTTAATAGTCGTAGTAATAATATTTTTTCATTATATGAGTTATCAAGAAGGACTAAAACACTTACATAGGAAGTGGGAGGAAGTCCCCACAGATGATGAGCTGTATGATGAAGATGGGGAACTTGTTCCTAAAATAGTTTTTACTAAAGAACTTCCATATTTTGTTATTGTTGAAAATGAATAAAAATTTATATTATTTAATTACTCCGGTAATTATTTTTAGTTATTTATAATTTATAAGTAGTTTTAAAGCTTCAATATTACATTATTTTTAAATAATTATGTAGGTTAAGAATTTATGCGGTAGTCGTTGGTATCAAGCTTTAAACATAAATTATTTTTAAATTTTTTTCCTAGTATTAAAATTAAAAATCATAATTGATAATTTTACCTCTCCTTCCTCTCCATACTGTTGAAACTCTTCTTCGTCCATATCTTCAGTAGCATACTCTTCCGCCATTTTGGATGGGTGTGGTCTTAGGTCTTCTTCGCTAATTGATGTTTCGTCGAAAGGACTGATAGTTTGACTGCCTGATCGCTCGACGAACTCCTTCTCTTCACTTCGTTCTTCTCTTTTATCTTCTAAATTTTCTAAAGCTTCCAAATAAACGTCTGGTTCGTCTTTAAGTTCTAGTCGGGAGAAACGACGTTCCTTGTTATCTGCTGAGTCTAAATAAATTTAGGAGTATAAATTATAATAAGCAAAAGAATAAAAATGAATAATAATGAAAATAAATTAGGAGAAAAAAGAAGAGAACAAATATTTTTTTCCAATAGAAACGATGTGATTTAAAAACAATGCAACTTCAAACGCTTCTATCATTCAAGAAACTTCTTATTTGAGTAATCACAATTTAACTACTATTTCAGAACCACTCACATTTCTACTAAATAATATTTATAAAACTAGTATAACAGTTGGGCTGAAAAGTTCGTAGGCTAACATAGTAAAAAATATTTTTTTGACAAAATTCGATTTTTTTTTTTTATGATACACCTGCACTGTAGGAAAAATCCTTTAAGGCGCTCTGGGAGTAGTGCAAGTGCGAAAAAAGCGATTAACGTTGGTCTTGAAACGTTGAAGATTGTATTCATTGGGAAACACGACCTCAGAAAGATCATTCCACAAAGATGACGTTCTCCAGATGAAAGAATTCTTGAACAATGAAGTTCGAGGAGTACTAAGCTGAACAACATATGGATGAGCGGCAGTGGTTCGCCGTGTATTTCTGTTTTGCATTGCTCTAGGTAGAATCAAGTGGGCAATGTCAGTCGAACACCTGCCATGGAAATATCTGTAAAAGAGAGCCAAATCACCAACCTGTCTTCGATGCTCCAGGCTATCGAGGGTCTTGGTCAACTCGGGGTCGCCGATCAGACGAACGGCTCTCCTTTGAATGGAATCCAGTAGCCGAAGGGTGTGCTTGGGTGCAGAGCTCCAGACATGAGAGCAATATTCTAATGATGGTCGAATCTGGGCTTTGTAAAGTGTCAAATGTTGATGAGGTGTGTACAACCTTTTGGTGCGGAAAAGTACACCAAGTTTCTGTGCAGCTGCCTTGGCAATTGCGGCAACGTGATCATGCCAAGACATATTATAATAGACGGTGCCAGGGGAATTGCGTGTCCTGCCATGACTATATCCGGTTCTGCAATGTTAACCTTTTTGGAGAAGACTGCTGCCTGGGTTTTCTTAGCATTAAATTCGACTTGGTTACTGTCACATCAAGCCAAAATTTCTTCCAGGTCATTGTTGAGGCGCATTGTGCCTGCGAAGATGTGCGTCGGCAGCGGATGTTTGGGGAGTCAAGGTAAAAGATGAGACAAGTGTGCTGTCATCAGCAAAGCTATAAATTGGATTTTGGGTTTTCACTAGAAGGTCGTTAATATATAGTTGCCTTTGAGGGCAATATAACGATTATAGCGGTCATACAATTTTTCTATGTCATTTTTATAGTACGATTTCTCTTTAGCCTCAAAATAGGTCTCAGTTTCGGCGATTACCTCTTCATCAGTGCTAAATTTCTTTCCAGCGAGCATTCTTTTAAGGTCTGCATACAGGAAAAAGTCACTGAGGGCCAGATCTGGAGAATATGGTGGATGGGGAAGCAATTCGTAGTCTAATTCATATAATTTTGCCATCGTTTTCATTGATTGTCTTGATGAAACAGCACTTTTTTCTTCTTTAAAGGGGGGCCGTTTTTTCGTGATTTCATCCTTTAAACGCTCCAACATATGATATTTTTAAAGTCTCAGCTATCTCGATCAACTTCACTTTACAATCATTTAAAATTATTTTGTGGACTTTTTTGATGTTTTCGTCGGTAACAGCCTCTTTGGGGCGTCCACTGCGTGCATCGTCTTCGATGCTCATTTCGCCTCGTTTAAATTTAGCAAACCACTTTTCAACGGTTCATTTTCCTGGTGCAGAGTCCGATTAATGTTTATTAAGCCAAGCCTTGGCTTCAACAGTATTTTTTTTTCGCCAAAAAGCAATGCTTTATTAACACACGAAATTCTTTTTTATCCATATTTTCACAATAACCAAAGCTGCTTTACTGACAATGCCATATCTCACGAACTAATTATCTGGCAGCTGTGAAATTTATACACGTATCTTTTGAAGGTTAGTACTAAATAAAAATCACATGGATTTAATTCTAGTAACGCCATCTATGAGTCAGCCTACGAACTTTTCAGCCCACCTAATATATATCCAGAAGCTTTTAAAATTGGTGTTATGAAACCTATCTTTAAAAATGAAGATTCAAATAAAATTAATAACCATAGACATAATTAATATAACATTAATATCTTTATTAGCCAAAGTATTTGAAAAAATTTTTAAAGTATGAATTGAAAAATATTTAGAAAGAATAAATTTTATTTCTAATAAATAATTTGGGTTTCAAAAAAATAAATCGACACAAAATGCTATTTGCTATTTAATAAACAGAACAAATATATACCGGGTCCGCCAACGTGGCGGGGATGACAGATTAAATCATTATCGAGGAGCTTATCAAAAATACTAAACCAGCATAAAGTATCGACTTAAAAGCGGCATATTTTAAAAATATTTTACATTATACAGGGTGGCTCAAAAAAGTGTGGCGGACTAAACTTGCATTTTTTTAAATGGAACACCCTATATATTATATTATTTTCTAATTCCCTATACAATTCAGAAAAAAAATTTCATATGTCTAAATTCAATTGTTTTTTAGTAATCGACGTTTACAATTTGGCACTTTTTGACTTTGACAGGCTGTATCATTGGAACGGTTCATCTTAGAGAAAAATGGTTCTCACCTCCCTATCTTAGTTTTTCATTCTCTATCCAAGGAAACCAACCTCCGATTTACCATGTTAAACAAAAAAACGGTTTTAACGGTTTAACATAGTAAATCGGAGGTTGGTTTCCTTGGATAGGGAATGAAAAACTAAGATAGGGAGGTGAAAACCATTTTTCTCTAAGATGAACCGTTCCAATGTTACAGCCTGTCAAAGTCAAAAAATGCCATATTTTAAATGTCAATTACTCAAAAACAATTGAATTTAGATATATGACATTTTATACAAAATATACGTGGAATTGTATAGGGAATTAGAAAATAATATAATATATAGGGTGTTCCATTTAAAAAAATGCAAGTTTAGTCCGCCACCCTTTTTTGAGCCACCCTGTATAATGTAAAATATTTTTAAAATATGCCGCTTTTAAGTCGATACCTTATGCTGGTTTAGTATTTTTGACAAGCTCCTCGATAATGATTTAATCTTCCATCCCCGCGACATTGACGGACCCGTTATAATGCATTAGATAATAAAAAACCTTCTATTTGTATTTTTCTGAATTTATCAAAAGCATTCGATACAGTTAGTCATAATTTATTGTTGGAAAAAACTGAAAATATTTTATTTAGAGGAAAACAATTTGAATTAATTAAAAATTGTCTAAAAGATAGACCAACTTATGTTCAAATAGATAAAGAAAAAGCTATCCTAAATTAATTAAATATGGTGTTCCTCAAGGAACAATTTAAGGACCAATATTTGTTTATATCTATATTAACGATTTATTTAATGTAAATTGTGATGGAGAAATTCATAGTTTCGCAGATGATACTGTAATTTTTTATACAGATACAAATTGGGACAACTTAAATAACAAAATTAAAAAAGATTTTAAAATAATAAAAATTTGGTTTGATAAAAATTAATTAACAATTAATTTTGATAAAACTAATAATTATCTTCTTTTTATTTTAAATCCAAATAACATACTACAAAATATGAATAGTAATAAAATAAATTCTTACATTCGAATTTTGAAAGTTAGTCAAGTAAAATATTTAAGAATAATCTTTGACAGTAAATTAATTGGAATTTTCACATAGAATATTTGATTAAAAAATTAATAAGCTTACTACCAATTTTTAGAAACATTAAAAATAATTTGAACGTAAAACATATGGAAATATTATATTACGCATTAGTTAAAACTCATTACAATTACGAAATTTTAGGTTGGGTAGGAATAAATAGAACTTTAGTTAAAAAATTAGAAATATTACAGAAACGGTTTCGAAAAATTAAATTTAATAAAGATTATCTTTATTCTTTAATAAAACTATATTTTGAAACAAAAAAAATGAACGTTAGACAACTTTACATTTATAACATCTTAATATACATATTTTAAAAATAAAAATCTTATACAATTTAAAAACCATAATCATAATACAGGTCATAAAAATGAAATATTTATAATTTAAAACACTAAGATTTGCCCCTAACAAGCACGTCTTCGGGGGATAAAAAAATGTATTAAGGAACATAAATAAACATTTATTATATTTTAAATATTGATAATAAACTTATTATTATTGAATAATAGAAGTAACTATAAAGTATAGAAATATCGTAAGAAAAACTATGAGTTTAGCCAAAGCAATTACCTGATTGAAAATCTTCTAATGGGGAAAAAAAGTCCCTGTCCTCACTCTCAGTGCTGCTCTCGAAATTTTCTTCTGGGATAGATTTGGCAAATAACTCCTTGATAGAAGATTTTCTTTCGGTATTATTGACCTCTTCGTCGGGTCTTTTTTTAATAAAATCTTCTGGTCTAAGAAGCGGTTTATGGTCCTCGCAGTGGTGATGTTGAGTTAGCGGAGATCTTTGCTTTTTCTTAAAAAAATATATAGGATTGCTGTTATGTATGGAAACTGTTGATTATTTCTTAAAGTAAGTACTTTGACAAAAAATGATAAATAGTAAAAATTTTGCGTTCTTAAAATTATATTACCTATTTTTCAAAATAATTTAGTATACATAATCGGCAAAAGAGTCATGAAAGAACAAAGTTAATTTATTTTAACCCTAGATTGCCAATCTACGTAATATTTACGTACAGTTTTTTTTTTTAATCTGAAATAAATGGACTATTATTGGTATCCTCGATCTGCCGCTCAAGCACTGCATCTACCATCACCACAACGTTCGGCTGCCGACGTGTTCCTAATGTGGCAGTTGTGGGTTATATGTGACCGAATAAAGAATGATTGTTGGCGCGTAAATTTTATGTATAGATGTGTTATGAATGCGCTGAATTCGTATAGATGTGTTATGAATGCGCTAAAATCAAGGATATTAAAGCAAAGGAGGATACGAAGTTGGGTGACAGTCTTTGAAGCACAAATAATGCCCATTATTAGCTCCATTGTAAACAACTTTTCAGAAAAACACTCGGGGAATTCGGAAAATTAGCATAATTTACCTTTGTCGTTTTGTGTTAATTAGACAAGGACGTCAGGTTGCGTTCGAGCGTTCAGAGCTTGTTTTCTATTGAGCCGTTTTTGGGACGCCCGTATTTCATATCTGTTTGACGTTTATCAGTACCTGATTAACAGCTGTCATATATTTGTTGGTTTTCAGTGTTTCTGTGTTAAATTTAAGTATTTTTGAGTAAAAAAAGCAACTCGACATACAAATAGAAAAAGTATGACTTTTGCAGTTCCAATGCTTTGGCGAAAACCCATCAATCAATTTGAAGATTGTTATTTTTGCATGACAAAGAAGGTTAAAGGTTATTCCAAAAAAATAAGCTTAAGATCGACTATCCGAATTCGCCTTCCTCCATAAGACCTATTCTTCAAGATTCAGATCTATCAGTACCGACTGCGCGTTTAGATTGGCAAGATATTGTTTTGAGATACAATGGAGATAATAATACATCATCAGGTAGCTCCGAAGATATGTGGGGATTTAAAAGTTATAGCAATTTTACCGGGGCTTCAGGGAAGATTTACAAAATATTGCTGTTTTCTTTGTTTGTGGTACAGTCGTGCCATGAATGAACATTATGTGACGAAAATTTGGCCGGAAAAAGTGAAGTTCAACCAGGATTTCAAAATTTTATAGATATCGGGACAATGGAAATTCGGTACCAAGGACAATAGGATCCAGACATGATGGGTGATTATTACTGTTAGTTTTTGAGGCGTGATCCCCCATAAAAGAAAAACCGAATTATTGTGTTTTAAATAAATATTTTTGTTGTTTGGTTTTTCTTAGATATAAATTATAAATATAGTCAATGTACAGGGGTCAAAAACTTGTAAAATAACAAAAAAAACTACTATTAAACCAAGTGCACATATAAATGAACAGTTATTTGTGAAAATAAATTATGTATTAAAATTATCATTTTTATTTTATTTAAGCAAAGTATCTACATATGTAAAATACTTAGCAATTTCATGATTTTTCTTGATATAGTTAACTTGAAAACTATCATATGGGTAGGTGCTATCCAATAGTTATGAAAATATTATCAAATAATTTTATGCTTTAAAAATAATACAGAAATATAAAACATACCCATACCAACATCGACTTAAAATCTACCTATTCTGTCTTTGGAAAGGGTGTCTACAGCTGGTTTTTTTGTTATCTAAAGCTGCTATATTTGAGTTTAAGAATGGAATCATATATTCATTATGAAGTGAAACAATAATTTTTCATGTTCTTTAAATGGTAAATTTAAAATATTTGTTGACTAAGCATCATTGATACTAATACCACGACTCTTAGTAATAATTATTTTATCATATTAGAGTACCCATCCTTTTATTAACTACCTACTTATTTCATATAAAAATAACGAAGAAATTTGAAACATTGTTAAAGGCCTCAAATTGACTAATGCGTAACATTTTATATCTCACGTTTTTATATAAAGCAGCTCCCAATTATTAAATAATTCGTATTTTTTTGTGGAAATGGAATAATAAGTAAATGCAATTTTATTAGAGGATCACGGAGCTGTTTGTTTTCCTACATTTCGTCTGTGAACTTTTGAGTCACGTCCGTTCATTGTATACTTTGCACAAACGAAACCTCAAATTTATCATCTGTTAGAATGACAACAGAGACAGACTAAAAAAAAAAGAGATAGAGATTCTACATGTAGAAGTTTGTTTATTTATTTTCGTAAATAACAGGCGTCAAGCTGACATGTACAAAGGGAATAGAAATATCGGGTTCATCCAAGTCGATGGGTTAAATCAACTAATCTTTTTATGTGTATTTTTTTCGTCTGTTTTAGATTCAGGAAATGTTTGTTATTTTTGAATAAAAATAAGTAATTACCCTTCCTTAAAAAAATTTAAAGTTTGAGACAATTTTTGACATATTTGTAATCTACGTAAAATTTACGTATTTTTGACATCGACGCATATATTTTTAACATTGGCAATCTAGGGTTAAATGGAACAGTATATTAGTCTTTATTTAAAATATTTGCAAAATTCTAAAAAAAAATGTTCGCACATTACATGACCAAACTCAATCGTCGATATATCCACAAAACTCTTTAACTTTTTAGTCCATCAAGTTAAATAATTTAAATAATAAATACAAGACAAAATATTAAAAATTTTAAAAAATCAATATTTTGCGTCTCCCAGATGTCTCTAGAATTGTTGAAAATTTTAAAAGGTATTTGGTTGAACACAAAATAGTGTAACTTTGGGACAATTTATCTTTTTTCGTATCTCTTAGGGTTTTCAAGATTCCAATCGATACTCTGTATACATCATTCCTTCCATAATCTATTTTGGCACGGTTTAACCAAATAATTATCACAGTAAGTACCTACCTAATAAATATTTTTAATATAATTTTAAAAAAAGGTGCCTACAATATACTTGTAAGTAATCCTATGTAGCTTGGCATATACTTACACCCTTTTTGTTCTTCAAGAGTGAACTATTCTCCAAATGAAGGTCCCTTATAATATCCAACGAATCAGAATAAGTCCTTAAGGACTTCCGAAAGAAGGAATCTGCGTCACCAGAATGATGTGAAGGTCCGCCACTGAAAACACTATTGTAGGTTTGTAGAAATCCGATATTTTTTTGGATCAGCGGATTGCTGGCGATCTTCTTCTTAGCCCTGAGTTCTAGGAACTTCTTGTCTACGTCTCTGTCAAACCTTTCTATTTTATTTAATAGACTTTTTTCCGATACAGTGAATTTTTGTCGATTCTAGAATTTTGAAAATTTAACAAAACTGACATAAAAATATGTCAAAATTTACCTTCATACCAGCTTAGGGAAATAAACGATTTTTTGGTGGTCTTCTCTTGGATTAAATCGTATTCCAATTTCTTAAACTATAATTCTTAATCTATCTCTTCGATTTAATAGCGTCTATATAGTATAACTGATGTAAAATAAAAAGCAAAAAATGTAAATCAATTGCTTGTGTATATAAATGTCAGATATTTTTACATTTGATTGACTTATTCAACGGGTAGAACAGGTAACTTTATGTACAGGAGATTTAAAACTTACGCACTGATGAAAATACATTCAAAAAAATGTAATGCCTATAGTCTATTTCAGAAAGGTGTAGAGTAATAAAATGGGAAATTCCGTCCAGTTCGGCTCAATTTTGGGGTCGGCCATAAGTGTGGGTAAATTTTGTGCATTAAATTAATCAAAGGTATATGTACCGGGTGAGTCAACGATTGCGCGGAGCAATTTTATGGCTTGAAGATAAAATTTGTCGACAATAAGCTTTTGTGTTAAGGTATGGTTGGATATCAGGCACATTTTAAAAAAATTTTGAATTATACAGGGTGCGCCCAAAAAGTAGGGTGTCAAAAAGGTACATTTTTTTAAATGGAACACCCTATATATTGTATTATTTTCTGATTCCTCACAAAGTTTTACGCTTATTTCGTAAATGTGAAATGTCTAAAGTCAATAGTTTTTGAGATATTGAAGTTTAAAATATGGCATTTTCAGACTTTGACAGGCTGTAACATTGGAACGGTTCATCTTAGAGAAAAATGGTTTTCCCCTCCCTGTCTTAATTTTTTATTCTCTATCTAAACGTTACTATTTCCGGTTTAACATGTTAAACCGTTAAAACCGGTTTTTTGGTTTAACATGGTAAACCGGAGGTTGGTTTCTTTGGATAGAGAATAAAAAACTAAGGTAGGGAGGTGAAAATCATTTTTCTCTAAGATAAACCGTTCCATTGCTACAGCCTGTCAAAGTCTGAAAATGCCATATTTTAACCGTCAAATATCTCAAAAACTATTGAATTTAGACATATGACATTTACAAAATAAGCGTAGAATTTTGTGAGGAATCAGAAAATAATACAATATATAGGGTGTCCCATTTAAAAAAATGTACCTGTTTGACACCTTACTTTTTGGGCGCACCCTGTATAATTCAAAATATTTTTAAAATGTGGCTGATATCCAACCATACCTTAACACAAAAGCTTATTGTCGACAAATTTTATATTCAAGGCATAAAATTACTCCGCGCAATCGTTGACTCACCCGGTACATAAAAGGAAAAAACAAATATTTAAAATAAATTAAACAAATTTAACTAATTTTTCTTGTAACAGCGCCTAGGTTTAAGAAAAACCTGTATGCGCCTATTTTTATTCCTACCTAGTTGAATAATCTATCTAAATATGTATTATATTATTTGTTTGTTTTAAACCTCTCAGCTATACCAACAAAATAGAAAAATAAAACTGTAATTATTACAATCACTTATCACAAATATTACAATTTATCACAAATATCACAATAAGAGATGAGAAGAGAGTAGCAGAATAAACAAAATTCATAATAGACACAAAAAATTATCACGATTTTCCCAACAATACTTTTTAAACATAATATTAAACTTTTTGTACTTTTTAACATTTCTAATACTTAGAGGAATAAGATTATAGAATTTAGGAGCCAGATATGTCATAAAGCGCAAGTTCAAATCACATCTTAACTGAGGGATGTTCAGCTCATGAGCAGCGTTTGCCCGGGTCATAAAATTATGGGACACACAATTAGATTTTGGTTTTTTATTTGTATGCACAAAACCACACACTGCAAGGACATATAGTACTTTTATATTGTTAATTTCTAAAGAATACAGTTGGTTAGTAGAATATTAATCTAGGTTTATTTAGAATGATCCTTACAATGTAGTTCTGCACCACTTTCAGTTGAGTAAGATTTGAGCTGTACATCCCACCCCCTACAACTATGCCATACCTTAAGAGGGACTCAACAAGTGCCTTGTAAATCATCATTATTAACTTCTGCGTCATAAAAAAGGAACTATTAGCTATAGCAAATTTACACAAACATCGTTTTATGAAATATGTCGTGGAAGATATAGCTGAAAAACATAGTGTTACTGTGCTGCGCACACCGCCATATCATTGCGTATTAAATCCTATAGAACTTATATGGGCGTAAGTGAAAGTAATTGTAGCAAAACACAACACGACATTCATAATGAAAGACGTTAAGCTACTGTTTGATCAAGCCATTAAGGAAGTGACACCAGAGAACTGGCGAAAAGCAGTTCATCATGTCATTAAAGAAGAGGTGAAAATGTGGAATCTTGACTACCTGATCGATCGGACCGTCAACCTGTTAATTATAACGTCAAGAAGAGATGACAGTTCCTCAGATTAATTAATTTAATTTCTGTATAATGTATTTTTTGTATTTTTTTATAATGTTTAATAAAAAATAAGTGCACCTAATACTATGGTACATAATACACGCCTTTGTCACACCATTTTCAGCGTTTGTAAATGGATAACACTAGGCAAAACCGATAAATTGACCCAAACCCGGGTGGTTCTACCTGCACTTGATAAAAATAAAAAAGTTTGCAACAAATCAATGCAAATTATGAAAGTGGCTTAAATATTCGGTGGGTCCCTCTGTAGTCCCTTTGCATACCTAATACACTTTTATTACTCTACACCTTTCTGAAATAGACTATAGCACAATTTGTTATGAATTGGGTTAATCCAAGCACATGAGACAGACATTTTTATTTATACAAATAACTTCGTGTTCCGGTAAAAAATCTTAATATTCTAAACTGAATATCTCCTTTATAAACTGGTCGTCCTTTCGGATCAATATAATTATACACTTTGTTACTGATCACATACAAATATCCGTTTTGATCAAACGCAAAGCCATCTGGCCAGATCAATGTATCTGGATTTTTATCGATCA
The DNA here is from genome assembly GCA_935413205.1 of Polydrusus cervinus. NCBI lineage: Eukaryota > Metazoa > Arthropoda > Insecta > Coleoptera > Curculionidae > Polydrusus > Polydrusus cervinus. The sequence goes on from OW284518.1 coordinate 5,678,796, forward strand.
CTTTGGAAGTCTTCAGGGGCTGGTCAATGTTCCATTTGGCAACGCCGTAGAGTGGCAACATGGAAAGGTACAGGTTTGATTGTTCGTCGATGATCATACCTTAAAAATATATGTATAGATTTGTTGTGTTTTTTTTTGTATTAAAGCGTTTCTAAATCCTGATATGACAATATTTGAGGAAAAAATAATTTTTAATATGGCATCATTATTTTAAATGAGAAAATTGACCATGTTTCTTTTTGGTATTATGGGTTGATCACGCCGCCACTGGAAGAGTTCTAAAGAAAAAGTGATATAACTCGAGTAAAATGTGTAAAATTAAACTTTAAAAATCCAAAGCTACAATAAAAACAATAGCTATAAATCAAATTTATGATCATTCCGCTATTTACTGCATCACAAAATATAAAACACAATTGTACCAATAGACTTGTTTTTGGGCAACTCTATATTAAAAATTATCCACAAACATTTAAATAGTGTAAAACCAAACATATTCCGAACATGGACGTCATTAACAGACTGAAATTGTTAAACGGCGAGAGACAAATCAGTCGTAATTTAAATCCAGTTGCGTTAAGCGCTTGCTGGCATCTTTCCAACTGGGTTTTAAGGGTACCTACTTACCCAATATTTTAAACGGTCGATTAGAAAAAAAGTATGAACGGTTTCTCTAGGATACCCGAGGAGTCTTAAGTACTATAATAATTCATACCTAACAACCTGTATAATAAAAACAACAGGTAGATAGCTGACACCTTAAGATAAATAGCACTGCGGGCATTGTGGAGCGAACATGATTAATTGCAAGGCCCTAAGAGATTTGAGAGGTGAGAGCATGTTCACAAAAAAAAAACAAATGAGAGTCAAATGTTTGCCACGAGGCTTACCAACAACTCTTACAATGCAGGAGTTGTTGGACTGACTCACAGCCTTCTGCTACTCGACAACGACTATGGCTACTAAAGATACAAACCAAATAGCTATAACGGAGAGGTTGCCATTTGCCCTAGGCTTTCCTCTCAAAGAAATCCGTGTCCCGCACCTGGATGCGTCAAAATACCTGAATGTAAGAGCTAGATATTACGTCTCACTCACTTCTTTTAAATCAGAAAGATTATGGTTTATTGTAATTTGTTTCAAAATAGTATTTTAGGTTGTCAGTCTTTTTTCCTGTATCTTACAGAATTTTCCTAAATGATAGTCGAGTTTTGGACTTGCATTGTCTTTATTTGCTTTTATTCTTTGATTTCCTCCATTCTCTGTTGGATATCTGTGAGTAGAGAAGCTTTTTGAAAACGATGGTAGTTGATATGAGAGGGTATAAAAGCTTTGCTGGCGTTATTCAGAATCTTCTTAGCTTGTTGTCCTGGGACCGGTGACTTGATCCTAAACCTATGTGGAATAATACCTTGGACCCTTACTCGTAGTAGACACTGGAAGTAAGTTTCCTCCTTTGTTAATTTTAAACTAGATTTCGCGTAGCTACGGAACTTATTACTTATACCGGGTCCATACCGGGTTTAAAAGTTGAATACAGTAATGTTTTTTGAACAACAGTAGAGTATTGGACTAGCATTGTCTTTATTTGTTTTTATTCTTTGATTTCCTTCAATCTTTGTTGGATAAGAAGTAAGTAAAGAAGTTTTTTGCTGGCGTTATTCAGAATCTTCTTAGCTTGTCCTAGAATTGGTGACTTGATCCTAAAACCATCTGGAATAATACCTTGGTCCGTTGCTCGTAGTAGAAACCGGATGAGCGTTTCCTCCTTTGTTAATTTTACCTTAGATTTCTCGTAGCTACGAAACTGATCACTTATACTGGGTCCATACTGGACTTCCAGTGTCTGTTTGAAGGTTGGAGACAATGATGTTTCCTGAACGGCAGTAGAGTTTGGACTTGCATTGTCTTTATTTGTTCACATTTCCAAAACCCTACTGCCGTTGTCATGTCGCTACTGTCTTTTAGATTAGTCTGGTTGGTTCGCAGCTAACCTTTGACTGATTTACGAACTTTAAGATTTTCCAGGATTTTAGGTAAAAAAGTAACCTACTTTTCCACAAGATTAGCTTAACTTACCATCAGATTGGGAAATTTTCTGTCCAACGTTTCGTATAGAGTCCCTCCAACTTCCAGTTTTTATATTTTCTTCATTTTTGATTATGTTGGTGGAAATGGAATACAAGGTAAAAGCTGTTACTGCAGAGAAAAATAAAGTTTTTTCTTCTGTTTCAGATTTAGGAGATAAAGCAATGCCATCTAAAAACAATGTAAAATTAATTTGTTAAATATGAGGTAAACTCGAAATCTTTTCCACAAATTTTTTTAAAGTAAAAGTGATAATTGTTTTAAAATAATCTTACCCACATGAACTGCCTTATCAAATAAAAATTGTTCTACAAGAAAATTTTGGCCACGTGGCTCGGAAAACATGGTTACGTCCCTCAGTTTCCAGGAGCGATTTTTCTTTTTTGAATACACTATTATACCGGGATCAATTTGTGAGTTTTCTGTTATGTAAGCATATCCATCTGCAATAATATACAGATTGTGATAAAATAATAGTTTGTACAACAAGAGTGGATATGATGTCTATATCACACGAGGAAGTAAATTGTGCACGACGCCATAGGCGGATTGCTAAAACTTCCGAGAGCAATATGGACAATCCACTCGAGTTGAACAGTATATTTTTTCTACGACCAAACCTTTTGCTAAAAGATGTAAAAAAAAGTTTTCAGGTTGCCGGGCTCGAACTCACGACCATTGGATCCATAGTAAAACGATCTAACGTCTCGACTATTGAAGCGTTTAGTTAATTATCGTAAAACCAACTGAATAATGATGCTACATGAAATTCATTTTCTATGCACATTCAGCAGGTTGCATTATTAATAAATCTATTATAAATGCATAAAGATTTTGTTATATTGAACAAATTAATAACATATTGTACCATATATATTTAAATTATATAATTTAGTGTCTTAAAAAAGAAGGCGGAGCCTCAGTAAAAATAATATACTGTGATTGGTCCGTACTTTTAAGAACAACAATGGCTTCTCTGTAATTGACCACTGTGATTGATCAGTTTCATTACCTATCTAGGATTGTTATAAAATTTTGCTGCACAGTTAACTGGAATAGCCTACTTTACCCGCCACTTAAGTGTAAAGGAAACAGCAAATTTCCATGTGGGAGTAGAAAAAATTGTTTATTAGACCTACATACAGGGTCTTTTTAATAATTTAGAATACATGAAAATCTCGAGAACGATAAGAGGTACAAAATTCTTTAGCAAAATTAGTAAAAACTGCAGAAATTAGCTAGGTAGAAAATTAAAAGGTAAATGGGTAATGGTATATTACGTCTACATTGGAGATAATGACGCTTCTTGAACGGTAGTAATACTGGTAGTATTTACCTGAAGACGATTATAGATACTTACCAGTTGAAACGTTGAATTTTTTTGTGTAACGACTACAAACAATATAATATATAGGGTGATTCCTAAGTTGATACTTCTTTTTTAGCTGTGTATAGAAGGCATTTAAATAAATAACATTTTCAAAAAACCTAAAAATAGGCGAGCTACACAAGTAAAAAATCTATGTGCGGGCCTGGTCATAAAAAAGCAGCCTGCTATACTTTATGTTGTCTGTCTTATATCTTATTAGTCATGCAATTTACGGGTCGGTGGTGAGGTGTTTGACATTCCGCTGCGGTGTGTTTTTCTAAAACAAGTTAATTTTAAATTGGTGACACGTGAAAATGGTAAAATTTGAAAACAATGAACTATTAGATCTGGTGCTAATTTACGGTGAGTGTCGTCAAAGTGCGGCTGCTGCTTCGAGATTATACTGAGAACGCTTTCCCTTGCGGGTTCATCCTACACCTAAAAGTTTTCTTAATGTTATTTAACGGACAAGTTAGGCAAAACCGTATTTGATCCATAGGAATGTAATTAGGTACCCTATGTTTAAGTTTTTTGAAAAAAAAAAATGTTGTTTATTATTGTTCTGTCCTCGTTTGCTGCTTATATATATATTTAGGTTTATAATTAATATTATTTTTAAGTTTAAAGTATAATTCTTATAAATATTTTTCCTCTTTTATGGGTGTCTACTTGCATTCAAAATTACGCGTTTTGTTTTACTTATTGCAATTTAATTAGTTAATTTACATTTAAAATTACATATTCTCGACTTTCCATTTCCTACCTTTTTACCGTCCCTCGTACTTACCCACCGTACTCGTGTACGATGCGATGCGCGATTTGGAAAGGAGAGAGAACCAGATACCCAAAACCCATCAACCGTACCGCGCCGTTTTTGGTAGGTGTCCATTTTTCCCAGCAAGAACTCCTAAAATCTGCATGGTAAGTCGAAGTATTCTATTTTTTCATAATTACATTAATACTGATTATTATACCGATATTAAACGTTGCTAAACCTTGGGGTGGTTCCGGACCGGGAAGATCTGGGCGAGGATTAACAAAGCCAGCGCAACCTATGTTTTCACAGTCTTTTTTTTCTTTTGAGTGGCTAATAACGCCACAATTATAATGTCTTCTATATACAGCTAAAAAAATATCAACTTAGGAATCACCATGTATAGTTAACGACCCTGACGATCACCTGAGCTTACGTCGCGCTTACATGACTGTCAAGCGCGCAAGCAGATGCGCACTGTGTCTTTGCTGTAGTCTAAAAAAGGTTTAACGCGACGGTTTTACCAGAGTATCGATAAAACACTTACCATCAGTTTCATCAATCACCAAATCATTTAGAAATCCGCCATCTTTCAATGACATTTCTTCAGGAAAATCGTACATATGCACAATACGTCCCCCATTGTTCAAATCGAATAATATCAGTTTCGTGGGACATCGTGTATAATTATTAATTCTTACTCCATCTATTACCCACAAAATTCCTTTGGTGTCAATTTCCATGCTTTGGACACTCTGTAGATTTGAACAACTGACGTTACCGTTGGCGGTCCAACTGGGGTAAGGAGTCAGTAAGGGACCACTTATTGATTCTGTTCTTAAGTTCATATCTAGAATAAGATCGAGGAGTACTAATTATAGTCTATTTCAGAAAGGTGTAGAGTAATAAAAGCATGCAAAGGTATGCAAAGGGACTACAGAGTGACCCAACGAATATTTAGGCCACTTTTATAATTCGGCATTGATTTCATTGCTAAATTCTTTATTTTCATCAAGTGCATGTAGTACCACCCGGGTTTGGGTCAATTTATGGGTTTTATCTATTGTTATTTATTCACAAACACTAAAAATGGTGTGACAAAGGCGTGCATTATGTATACTTAATTTTTTTTAAGCATTAAAAAGAAATACAAAATAGAAAAAATACATTATACAGAAATTAAATTATAAATAATCATAATATTCTTCGTCATCTGAGGAACTGTAATCTCCTCTTGACGTTGTAATTAAAGGATCGACGGTCAGATCGATCAGGTGGTCAAGATCCCACATTTTCTTCTCTTCTTTAATGACATGATGGACTGCTTTTGGCCAGTTCTCTAGTGTCACTTCCTTAGTTAGCTTGATCAAACAGTAGCTTAACGTCTTTTATTTTACATGTCGTGTTGTGTCTTGCTACAAATCCTTTCACTTGCGCCCATATACGTTCTATTGGATTAAGTTCGCAATAATATGGCGGCGTGCGCAGCATAGTTACACTATTTGATCGAAAGACCTAACTAGAACTCAGGAGCAGCCAAGCTGCCTACCTCTCATGTGTCGAATAAATCACCGACCACAATGAGCTAAGGAGTCTAGAGGATCAATATGATAACTGGACATCGAACGTGTCACATTGCCAAGCCAGATCACTGATGAGCACCTAAAATCAGAAACAAGGATGTTCCACATTTCATTTTAAGGGCATACCGTTGTTAGCAGTGAGTCATATCGACCCGTAAACTGCCATTTCCCACTGACAAGGTGAGGGGACAGCGGGTAATAGACGAAGGGGTGCACAGCGTGCAAACCCCGGACGCTCAGCGCCGTGGAGAGCTACCAATAAACTAATGGTTTACCGATAGGTACGTCCATCGGGTTTTTAAGGTACCATGGCTAGCCTGTCATTTAATTTGATGTTAACATTCCTTGCCTCACTTAAAATGAAATGTGAGGTCATTCTTGTTTCTGATTATGGGTGCTCATCAGTGATCTGGCTTGGCAATGTGACACGTTCGATGTCCAGTTATCATAGTTTAGCTATATCTTCCACGGCATCTTTCATAAAACAATATTTGTGTAAATTTGCTATAGCTAATAGTTCCTTCTTTATCAAATTATCTTCAAATTGAATAATTTTGGTGGTTAACCAGTGGATAATTTCTTGTTTTCTCCAAGATGAAGTTGGAGTCTTCTCTGTGAGACATGAATGATAGCTTACATTATCCATAACTACTACTAAATCAGCTGGAATATATTTCATCATTTCACCAAAATAGTCCTAAAAAACATTCGAGTTTATGTCCTTGTATTGAACGACTGAAAAGTTAACAAACCTTCTTTTAAAAATCCCCCTTTGCTTCCAATATGGACGATTATAGTCTCTTCGCTTGTCGAGCACTGGTTATATGTTTGTCTTGCCACAATTTGGTACTATATAACCTTCAATAATCCACGTCCCATCAAGATAAAAGATTTGCTTCTGCTCTTTTCTATACTGTTTTATAATTCTCAAGTATTTTCTAACCAGGTTTTTTTAGGGTTAGAGGTTTCAAGTTAAAAATAAAACCATATTGATATGTTTAGACATAATATAATAACGTGGGGTAGCATAAAGATTTTTAGCAATAATTAACTAACCAGCAACTTTGACTGTGGCGTAAATGATATTGGCAGAAATAGTTTTCTTACGCCCAAGGTGGCCCGGTTAATCAGACAACTTTGATTTTGAGAAAATAAAACCAATGTCATTAATGCCACAGTCAAAGTTGCTGGTTAGATAATTATTGTTAAAATTTTTTATAATATTCATCCACCGAATTAATTGCATTATATAGCAACAACATTTAAGGTAAGCTGAATGCAGTCGTGTTAGTATATATGTAGAAGGGACCATCGATCCTTCATTTATAAAGGCGACATCAAACAGCTAAACCGCCGTCTACCTGGCCCAAAATTGGGTTACTCTAAAAGAAATTCTGATGTAGTGATCGGAAAGCCAGAAAAAACGTTAAAATATATTTTTTTTTCGGCGCTTGTGTACAAATTTTTCTATCCAGAGAATTACCCATAAATTTAATATTTTTTTATCGATGGACTCGCTGCCTATATGACTCAAACATGAAGTCTCCGAGTAAGCAGCTGTAGATATTTTTACGAAAATGTTTTACTTTTTTGTTTTTATGCGGCTTCATCAATAAAAAGAATTTTCGATTGTCTCTTCTATACCTACTTGTATAGTGGCATCGTCGGTGCTAGATTAAGTAGAATAGTGAGGAGTGACCACATATATACATACACTATATTGCTAATACCATAATTCAATGATGACACCACTGTAAGCAGATGATGGGGCGAGAGTCGACCAGGCGCTCGACCCCCCTAAAACTTGCAGGTCAGGTCGATCCCACAAATGGGGTGGGTAAAGGCTTTGTTGGTAGTGTTTCGACACAGCCGGCATATGATCTGTTAAGTAGGCGATAAAACCTTTCGGGGTGGAAGCCAGTCTGGTAGAAGGTGCGATAAAGCCCGGAACTCGTCGTTTGAGGTGTCGGAGCGTCTTGTATACGCTCTAGAACCGAGACGAAGTTTTTAGCGCTTTTGAGCAATTCGCCCAAGTCGTGTGAGTGATCGCAGTGCACATATAGTGCCAAGGTGTCGGGTCTTGTTCAAGCTGGACCTAGTATCCGTTGACCACTCTTCACCACTGGGTTGATCCTTCGGCGTCCGACCAGTGTGCGTTATGTAGCAGGGTACTGAACTGCTATAAACTGGTACTGCGGGGGGATGGAGCCCCTTTGCTTCGGCATTGCCATCCCAACTTGGTGTTGGACTCGCAGGGGCAGTGATCGCTACGTTGGTTGGTAGGTTATCTGCCTGGAAGCAGCGCGAGGATGTAGCCCCAACGGGCAGGAGCCGTTTGAGCGTAAATTTTAGACTGTAAGCAGATGATCAGGGGCCGTTGAGTTTGCGCAGCTCGGAAATTTGCTTCTTGATGTAAACACTTGACAGGACCGACTTTCAAAACATTTTTTATTTAAATTCACCAGTTAGTTCGGGTTAGTTTATGGTCAAATAAAACTAAGTAACCAATATTTTACATACCTGAAATACCTTATTCCTGGTATTGAACCGCGATTCGTTCAAAAAAGGATCATGCACTTTTTTCTACCCATCTTGAGACACAAGTCGCTAACAATAACAAAATGTCTAATAAAGTTTTATACCTAAATTCGCACCTAAAACTTAAAAATAATATCCACAATCACACACGGAAAATCTGAACGAATATAACGTAAAAAAAGATGGAAACGACTACAACTTATAACCTAACAAAAAAAAATGTCTAAAGTAAAGTTTTATAAATATTAACACCCAAAACTTGGAAATTATAACCACACACGAAGGAACGAAACAAAAGATGGCGACTAATAAGAATATAAAAGAGACCTTGGGTTCTGTTTACGTTCTGTCAGAAATCGTGTGGGTTGCCTAATTTTTTTCCTACAGCGCAAGCGCCACGGCCCCCAACTCAGGTTATTTTGAATCGCACGATGGGTGTATTCTTGCTGCTTGTATTGGCAATATAGTTTATGTATATATGTGGGAGTGACCAACAGATTTCGTGGTTAGGTTTATAAAAATAAATATATAAATTATAACCTACATTTAAAAGCTGTAAAATTCACATTTTTACTTACGGCAACTAATATTATTTTTTCGTCACACAACTCACAAATTACTTAGCAACGTGTAACCAATAATCTATACAAAAACAGCTAAGACAATAATTTACAATAATTCGGCGTTCAAGCCAGTGAGTAGAAACGTCGTTTTCGACAAACTAACGGTGCATAGCCGGCTTGGCGGACAGCTCGAGCTTAGTTGTTATTGCCACTATGATGATCGAGAAATACTGTTGCCAGACGAAGCAAAATTCGACTATTGATTATAGCAAATTTTGAAAATTTGTTTAAATGTAGCGGAATGTGGCCGAATTTAAAGTATTAGTAAAAGGTGTAAGTAGTTTTGCCACCTCTCCAGGTCTGACCTGGAGTCCCCAGGTTTGGTTTGGAGTCTCCAGGTTGAAACCCTCTCCAGACTCCAGGTTACGGATTCGGTTTTGTAATGGATTTTCCAGGGGAAAGGAGGATATGGCTTGGAGTTGTATGTTATTTTAAAGAAAACGATGACGTTTTTTTTTAGACGTCACACTTGATTGCTCCAGCTTATTGCGCTTTAGAGCGTGGGGGAGGCGGTGAACTTTTTTTTTAGAAGTCATGTTTGATTGGGGAAAATATAAAAGCCACAGCATAGCAACAACAATGAAAAGGGGGCAAGTCTAAGTGTAAGACGCAAAATTAGTTTGCAACTAAACTATTAGACCCCGAGGTTCTGAGCCAACTGATCTCATACTAGGATTTGTTAAAAACACTTACCAAAATATATTAGTGTTGCGGGAATACCAGGCCTATATCTAGGCACAGATAAGTACATAATATTTTTATAAATCTTGATACCCACCGGGGCATTATTTTTTGGAATATAAAACTTTGATTCAATGGCCCATTGATAGTGGTCAGAGGAAATCCAGGTGTAGTTTATGTGACTCCATTCATAAGTTACCTGAAACCTATTTAAAAAATTGGACTTGGAACTTTTCTCGCTAATATACAGGGTGTTATGGAAATCAAATAAGCGCGGCTAGTATTTTGGCATTATTTTGCAGCTGGACCACTGTGAGTCAGTTTCATATCCTAACTAGGACGAATATGAAGTCACATCCGTTTAGTTAACCGGAATAGCCCACTATTTTAATTACTTTAGTGTAAAGGAAAGAGCAAATTTCCATGCGGGAGTGAATAAAGTTATTCGGGAAGGAATAAATTATTTTGTTAGTTTAAATTTACGCAGTAATTGCGCGTACTTGCCACATATTTATTGCCAGTATATTGTTAATGGTATACTAGACTTGTGACTCAGTTTGGGGACTAAACTTGGATCAATTGCGGCTCCCGGTCTTAAAAAATGGGGAAGAGCTAGATAAATTGCTTGTAACAAAACGTCTCTCTTGTCCTCATCTGTCTAACGACTGAATGGAGTTTCCAACAAATTACAAACTATGTCATTAATTTATTTTTAAAACACAAAACTAAGTAGGTACCATTGCGCCCAAAAAAAACTGGGACAGCAAAATGTAGTTTAATCTCCCAGACTATTAGCTTGTTTTGAAGTTGTCACTTTAATTTAATTTTGTGACTGACAGTGACGTGTTAAAAGAAATGTTTTTTGAAATGCTAGCGTTACCACGGAGCAAAAAGCGATCATTTACAAATTAAACATATTAAATAAGAAACATCGCAGATGAATTGGGGATTAACAAATATACCGTGCTGTTGGCTAAGCACAAAATTGCAGAATATAGAAGTATTGTAAGAAAAGCAGTTTCTGATCGCCCCAAAATTTCGAATGACGGCCAAGAAACACATTTTCCTGGTTCGGCTAATACAGGTAGAAGAATTCGTAGTTCGGAGAAAAAAAATGTTTTTGTGCTGCCAATAAAATATTTTTGACCGAAGCAAACAAATAGAGAAGAGTAGAAATTGCTTATGAATATATAAATCAAGGTAATATAATATGGGAAACCGTAATATTTTCCGTTGAAAAACCTTTCAATCATGCAATAATGGGAAAATCCGCGTTTATAGGCCTTATGGTACGAGATACGATGAAAGATATGCAAATAAGACTAATCAAAGTGGACGCTTTCCTATAAACGTTTGGGGCTGGATTAGTGCAAGGGGCCGAGGAGTTTGCCAAATAGTGCAGGGGAGGCTCAATGCACCATTATATTGCAACATACTAAACCAAGTTATGATGCCATCTTTCGACGCAGTATATGGTCAAGATTTTGTATTTTAACAAGATATTGCTCCTATACATAAAGCCAGCATAGTTCAAAATTATTTAGAAGGAAATCAAATTCGTGTTCTGCCGTGGCTTTCAAAAAGTCCAGATATTAGCCCAATTGAAAACGTTTGGGGTGAGATGACAACATTTATGTATAAATAAACACAACTTCCAGCCTACATTTCGGGATGAATTAAGCTAAAGGATAATGCAAGCATGAGATGCAATAACGCAAAAGTATACGAGAAACCTAATGTTAAGTATGCCACGACATTTACAAGCCTTAATCGATAACAACGGTGCAACTACCAAATATTAAAAAACATGTTATTATATTAAGGTTTAAATATGATTGAAATTAAAATTTATAGGAACAGAATATTTAAAAATCTTGTTTTATTTTTGTTATATTTTAAAACTCTTAAATATGCGTAGTTTCATTTTTCCTCGTATTTTTAAAAATATAGTATTGTTAAACCTTTTCACTTCCATGACAACTATTATAACAACAATGGTAACCTTTCCTCTATAGATTTTACATATTCCTTATAGTCAAGGAGCTACTCTACAACAAAAATTTTGCTGTCCCAGTTTTTTTTGGGCGCAATGGTACGTACACTACTAAATTAACTGAAAAATAAAGGCAAAACTTTTTAATCACACAGTAAATCACGTAAAAATAATATCTATAACCGTAAGTTTCGCGAGGCCTCAAAATAAATACCTTAAGGTTAGGCGAACTAATGCTAAAACAATGGTACATACGACTGATCTATTTTTAAATTGCCCTTTATCATAATGCAAATTGTTATATGCCGTTTGCGTGACTGACATCACGTAACCATAGCAACGGTGAATATCAAAGCCATGCTGGGCGTTGGGTCTTCACTTGCTTTGATCTAACGGACACGGTCGCTGGGGCGCGCCTAAATTCACGAGTGTTTATAATTATTGTCCATCTGAGTTAACCGTGGACCGTAGCCCTATTATGCATACGATTAAATTAATATTATTAATTCGAACATTTATTTAAGGGCTAAAATGGTAGCTGTATTGGTAGATTAATATTTAATATTGTCGAAAAACTTTCCTCCTGGTTTCATTTTATTTTTTTTGCCCCTTCGCCTACTTCACCTGATCAGCCGCCACTGATTGGAACACTGAATTTGTGCATTTTAAATTATTTTGTGGATCTTGTAATTAATAAACCGGGCTGGTAGAAGAGGGTCAAAAATTACATGGTACATAAATAATAGTTTATATAGATATCCAAATGATCCTTACTAGTTTTTTTTGCATAAAACTTAAAAATACAAAAAATCACATGAAAGTTATCACAGAAAATCATGAACGATCCAGTTCTGCTCACATCAAGGCGTTAGTTGTTTAAAATATGTTATAAAATCATAATACAACTACAAATATAGTTGTATCATGTTATAAAATGGTATCTGTAAATTCAAAAACATTTGATAGTAGATCATTTTTGACATTGATTAAAACAAAAACTAGTATTTATGACAATAAATTTAATAGTATTAGGAGGCAATAATTATTATTAACAAATATTTAAAAAATTTAAGAAGTAGTCCATACTCACAGTGGTTAATATAACTATATGATAGGAATAAAAATCGGTCTAAACCACAATATCTTTAATGAGAAAATATTTTTAAGGGTAATTTACATGGATAAAAGAAGAGAACATGTTTCGATCTTAGAAAAGGTCATCATCAGCTCTAACTAGAAAAGTTTCGTAGACAAGCTAGTACATTAGTGCAAAAATGGTGATGTAGAAGTTAAAGTATAAAATTTAAACAGGGGTAGAGGTTTCTATAGCATAATATTATCAGACCTAGTCTGAAAAATATGGGGGTAGACAGAATGAGTGGTAGAAAATATTGGAAACCCTTTGTTCCCCCTTAGTTGGGCAAGAAGATACACTCTTTCACAAAAAAATTTTTATTAAAAAGTCGAAATCTTAAACCTTAAAGGTCATGATTCAAGACTTATAGATATGTGGTAACTTTTTATTTTATTTTAAAAAAGTTCTCTTTATAAAATATTTAATCTGCTTTAAGAGATAAACAGGGTGTAGGAGAAGCCATCATCTTAGCGTAATTATAATTCTTCTTTAGTTCGGCAGAATACCAAACGAATAATTGTATTCTTCTTTTTTGTACCCTTAGGGTAGTATAGTGATAGTATATTACATAACAAGTGATGAAAGTGATACTTTTCAAACTAGGAGATATTTAGCACGAGGCGTCAGCCGAGTGCGGAAATTCTTTGAGTTTTAGAATAATCACTTTCACACGAGTAAAGTACACTATTTTTCCTACGACCACAAAGAATTATTAAAAAAACCTTTGATTTGTGAAAAAAATATTTCAACTCTAGAGCTGAAAAAAAATGTTTCAACTCTAGAGTGGAAATACAAGGCACATTATTTAATTTAAACATATGATGCCAATTTAATAGATCGAAAGGTCACAGGTTCAAATTCCATCAGGAGTACTTGGCTTTTTTTTATAAAAACATTAAATAAATTATAAAATTATTTTGAATTGAAATCTCCTTCTTGAATGATTTTTTTTATTTAATCAAGAAAAGATGCATTAAAAATAAATTTAAAAAATTTACCCAACAAGAAAGATTTCAATTCAAAATAATTCTATAAATTATTTAATGTTTTCATAAAAAAAGTCAAGTGGTCCTGATGGGATTTGAACCTGTGATCTTTCGATTCGTAGGTCATGGCTCTAGTCACTAGGCTATAGCGACTCATAAACATTTTCTGCTTAAGTTTAATATATGATATTTTCTTCAGCGGGGCTTGTTTTGACTGGTAATAAATTTTCCAGTATATTCTTAACTTTTTTATAATTTCAGATGGCGTATTTTCACACTCTAATTCTGATTCACTCGACAAATACGTGATAAATAAACTAAACTGCTTTCTAAAATTTGTTCTTTTTAATAAATAGGTGTGGTCTGTCAAATTGGCATCATATGCCTAAATTAAATAGTGTGCCTTGTATTTCTACTCTAGAGTTGAAATATTTTCTTTCAACACGCGTGTGATATTCGGCGCTTTCGAGCCAAGTTAACCGTGCTTTTTTTCTCATTTTCATAGGTGGTCGTAGGAAAAATATTTTTCATTGGAGACTTTAAAAAATGTATTTGATTCTTAGAAAACAGAGGTTTATGGTAAAAAAAAACCATAAACCTCCGTTTTCTAAGAATTAAATACATTTTTTAAAGTCTACAATGAAAAATATTTCACTATACTACCCTAAGAGCGTTTTCACACGGCACCATATAGCGCGCGCGATAAATGGTCGCAGTATTGCTTTACACCAAATCATGTGTTCTCTAATATCGCTTGTGTGTGGAAATGGCTCATTAGAAAACACATAATTTGGTGTAAAAGCAATATTGCGACCATTTGTCGCGCGCGATATATGGTGCCGTGTAAAAACGCCCTGAGGGTACAAAAAAGAAGAATAAAATTATTCGTTTGGTATTCTGCCGAACTAAAGAAGAATTATAATTACGCTAAGATGATGGCTTCTCCTACACCCTGTTTATCTCTTAAAGCAGATTAAAAATTTTATAAAGAGAACTTTTTTAAAATAGAATAAAAAGTTACCACATATCTATAAGTTTTGAATCATGACCTGTAAGGTTTAAGATTTCGACTTTTTAATAAAAAAAATTTTTTTGTGAAAGAGTGTATCTTCTTGCCCAACCAAGGGTGAACAAAGGGTTTCTAATATTTTCTGCCACTCATTCTGTCTACCCCCATATTTTTCAGACTAGGTCTGATGATATTATAGAAACCTCTACCCCTGTTTAAATTTTATACTTTAACTTCTACATCACCATTTTTGCACTAATGTACTAGCTAGTCTACGAAACTTTCCTAGTTAGAACTGATGATGACCTTTTCTAAGATGGAAACATGTTCTCTTCTTTTATCCATGTAAATTACCCTTAAAAATATTTTCTCATTAAAGATATTGTGGTTTAGACCGACTTTTATTCCTATTATTTAAAAAAATATATAGGAAAAAAATTACAAAATAGACCCATACACTATAAATAAATTATTATTTGCATTAAAATATAAAAAGCAAAATTGTTAAAAGTAGGAAAGCGTGATTATTTCTTAAAGTATTAATTAGGACGTATAAAAAATGTGGTCACAGCAAGACCAAAATAAAGCTTTTATAACAAATAATTTATTTAATCATAAAAGTTAATGATGCGAATCTATGCATAGAAAGGCTTTAAAACATATATATGTCTTTGCTTATGCAGTTTTTTTTTATACAGGATAAATATTTGCAGTGGCGATGGCGGCTCGTGATAGTCGATAATACAGGTGGCAACAAAAAACAAGTCAAAATTTTTTAATGAGAATAGGTACAGGTTGTTACAAATTCGATGCATTAACATTGCTATTTAGATAAATATAAGAGAAAGAGACTTGGTTAAATGGAGGCAAAGTTAGCGATAAAGTTATAATCACTTACCAAAACCCGTTCTTACAAAACATTGTAAGGCCTAATGACAAAAATACCTGAAATTTACAGGGGTTGAGAAAAAAATCGAAATTTTATGAACAAAGAGGGATATCAAAAATTTGAGAATTTATTTTGCTCTCTATAAAAAGGAGATAAAGAAAATGCCATCCAAAATAATTTAAAATTATTTTTGTGGAAGTCCGGTACTTAGAAACTTTGGTAAAAAAAACACACTTCTCTTTGAACCCTGCAGGGCGGGCAAAATCCTCACTTCGAGTCCTCCCCGCGGGCGCCCGCTGGTAATGACGAAAGTCAGCTAAGACTGAGTCTGGCACATCAATTGCCTTCGCTCAGTCGTGTTGTGAGGTACCTAAATCCGAGGTGGTGTGAGCAACCGTGCCTAGGATGGAAGGCTGAGGGTGAAATCAGCCTTTAACGAGCTCCTGCGGTGGACCAGGCAATCACCGCAGTATTAGCGCCTTGTCCTGGTATGCCGGCTCTGCCAGGATCGACCTTTATTTCCGAGCTTACTCGTGGGACCTACATGGAAAACGAAAAAGAAAAAACAAAAGAGAACGCTGAAGATAATCAGCTCAAGCTACCAGGCGGTGATTCGGTCACCGAGGGTAGCCCATACAGTATTAATGAAAGCGAGGAGGAAAAGCTGCTACGATCACCTGACACAAAGCAGGCGGATCCTAAGGACAGCAAACCTCACAGAAAGGTATCAGCTGGTACAAGAAAGATGCGACAGTGCCAAAGGGCTAGGCATCTTCTAGTAAAACTGGAAAGCAAACAGCCAGCTGAACTCTCAAGTAGGGACAATGGGACGATAAAGTGGGCAAGAGAACTCTTGGCCCAAGACCCATTCCACGTCCCCTATACGTATCAAAAACCGGGTGCAACCTTCGAGAGAAGTGTCGCTGGAAAGAGGACACGTTCTACAGACGATGAGAGCACCCCAAAAGAACTAAAGAAAAGGAAGTCCTTTCCACAGCAAGGCAAAGCTGGAATGTCTTCTAGGGGACTTACTGCGGAGACCAAGAAAGTCTCTGCGGTAGTTTCAAAAACGAAGAGTTCCGCTGCGCTTAGTAGTGGAGGGGGCCAGAAAAAGTCTGCTTTCAGGGAGCGGTCCGACAGTAGAACAATGTCGGAAGTGACCCGCAGCAGCCTCCAAGTGGCCGTGATTGATGCCGGCAATAAATGCTGGAAGATCACAGCAGACCGCTGGATCCTGGTTGAAAGGAGGCTAACGGAAATCCTTATGGAGTTTCTAATAGCCAATCCTGCCGACAGGATCCCTCAGTACGACACCTCAGGATGGACTAGAGGAATAAAGATCATCAATTGCACTGATGATTTTTCCTTAGCATTTCTGAAAGAGAGTGTCAAAAAGATCGGACAACCTTGGGAACTTGCCCAATTACAGGTCATCCCCCGCTCGGAACTTCCAGAGTGTCCGAGAGCTAGAATTTGGTTGCCAGTGCCAACCATTCCAGAGAAGTCCTTGCTGCCACTCTTGGCAGCCCAGAACCCGAAGATTCCTTGCAAGGAATGGAAGGTTCTAAAGATGGAGGACCCAAAACCCACAGGGAGGAGCGTAATCCTCCAGCTCACAGACGAGTCGCTACCAGCCCTAGAGGAAGCTCAGTTTAAGCTTCACTGCGGCTTTAATGCGATCGCTGTGAATATATATAAGGGCATCCCCAAACACAAGGGGATTGACCAGAAAGTTAATCTTGCCAAACCCAAGCAGGATGTCGGAAGGAAGGAGGAGACAGTGACATCTGCCACGGTAATGGAAGATGAACAGAGTGCGGCTCCAGAGAAGGAGACGACTCAAGAAATGGAAGTTGAACCACAACAGACGCCCAGCGATGTTGCGAGTGGTCCAAATCAACCTCCACCACAGTAAAATGGCCTCTAGCCATCTGGCTCTTCTCATGGAGGAGAAGGGCCTCGACATCGCCTTGATCCAGGAACCTTGGGTCAGAAATGACGCCATATGTGGATTAAGGCTAAGAAACTACTCTCTCTATTACGCCAGGGGCAATGGTAAGCCAAGAACTTGTATTTTAGCTAAAAATAAAGTATTCCTAATGCCTAATTTTAGTAACCAGGACATAACAACGGTCAAACTGGAGCGCAAAGGAGGGACACCAATAATACTGTCATCCGTATACATGGCGCATGACGTTCCAACTCCATCGGTAGATGTCCAAAATATTGTGGAATCTACCAGGATTTCTAAGCAAAGCCTAGTCTTGGGATGTGATGCCAACGCCCATCACACAATATGGGGTAGCACGGACATCAATGACCGAGGTGAGTGTCTTTTTAATTTTATTATAAATACTAACCTTAGCTTATGCAATAACGGTAATACACCTACATTTGTTACTGCGAACAGACAGGAAGTTCTGGACGTCACGCTTACAAATGAATCCAACGATCTAAAGGTACAAAACTGGAGAGTGTCCAGCGAGGATTCGTTCTCGGACCATCGTTGGATTCTATTTGATATCAGTGAGTCCACGTACTTGCCTACACCATTTCGTAACCCTAAAAGAACAGATTGGGAAAAATTTTGCGGAATCATCTCTGGAGAACTGGCAAATCCTCCCAATAATCTCTTACCAAATAAGGCTTCAATTGATGAAGCAGTTAATAAACTAACAAATACCCTGGAAGCAGCATTTTTCAAAAGCTGTCCGATAAGCAGACCAGCGAAAAAGCCATACCCACCATGGTGGAACGCAGAGCTGGGTCAGCTAAGAAGGGACATGCGAAGGCTATTTAACAAAGCAAAGAGCAAACGTACTGAAGATGAGAGCTCTTATAGAGAGGCTCTAAAGACGTACAAGAAAGCGATTAGAAAATCTCAAAGAAGCGCTTGGCACAATTACAGCGAGCGGATTGAGAGTACAAACGAAGCCGCTAGACTTAGAAAAGTTCTATCAAAGGAGCCTAGTGCTCCCTCTTTTCTAAAAAAAGATGATGGGACATACACAGAGAGTAGTGGGGAAACCCTTGAACTGCTGATGGATTCCCACTTTCCTGGTAATACATCGGCCATAGAGCCCCTTATCGATCAAGGAGACGTTCCGGATTTGAATAGCATCAAATCAGTAGTCACTTACGATAAGCTAGAATGGGCGATTGACTCATTTGAACCTTACAAATCACCAGGATTAGACGGGATAATGCCCGCCATGCTACAAAGAGGGAAGAGAATCCTGATCCCTTGGCTCTTGGTGATATACAGAAGCAGCTTGCATTTTACTTACATGCCGGCTGACTGGAATAAGATAAAAATAGTCTTCATCCCTAAGGCTGGTAAGAGCAGTCATGTAACCGTCAAAGACTTCAGACCAATAAGCCTGTCTTCGTTCCTTGTCAAAACAATGGAGAGGTTACTGGATCTGCATATCAAGAACTCGGTGAGAGAGCGAGAATTAAGCTCGTCTCAACACGCTTATACCAAAGGGAAATCAGTGGAAACGGCGCTACACGAAGTAGTAGGCACTATTGAGAAATCCCTTAACAATAAAGAGTACACCCTAGGTACCTTCTTGGATATTGAAGGAGCCTTTAATAACGTCACGACCGAGGCAGTGTGCGACGCTCTAATAGAAACAGGGGTCGATAACTACATCTGCCGTTGGATTAGGAGGATGTTGAAAGGCCGTCAAATCTGCTCCAGTTTGGGAAGTAGCGAGATGGTCAGATTTGCTGGAAGAGGAACTCCGCAAGGCGGGGTTCTGTCACCAACACTCTGGCTGAGAGTTTTAAATAAAGTTCTCATAGCGTTGGAGAAGGCTGGAATAAAAGTGATTGCATACGCTGACGATATAGTTATACTAGTGTCAGGTAAATTTGTAAACACAATCAGCGACCTAACAGGAATGGCGCTACGAATACTACAACAGTGGGCCATGAAATGCGGGTTAAAAATCAACCCCGAAAAAACGGAGGTAGTTCTATTCACACGCAGAAGGGTGATCGAGAACTTCAGACTCCCAGTACTCGACAATAATGCTTTAGTGCTTAAGGAAAAAGCAAAGTATTTAGGATTGGTACTTGACTCCAAGCTAAACTGGGGCATAAACTTGCAAGAACGAGTTAAAAAAGCGTCGGTAGCATTATATGCCTGCAAAAAAGCAATTGGAAAAAAATGGGGACTAAAACCCCACATAGTACACTGGATCTATACAGCTATTATAAGACCTATATTAATATACGGGGTCCTGGTTTGGTGGACCGCTTTGGAAAAAGCAGTGCACACTAAGTCAATAACAAAGATACAAAGGGCAGCTTGTTTAGGAATAACCGGAGCCCTTAAGTCAACCCCGACAGCGGCGCTAGAGGTCATGTTATATATACCCCCCTTGGATATCTATGGAAAAAGTATAGCTGCAAAAAGTGCCCTGCGACTAAAAGAGTCGAAATTCTGGAAGGAAACTAACTACGGGCACAGCAGTATACTAAAGATTCACCCGGGGAATAATCTACGAGACCCGACTGATTACTCTGTCCCAATAACATGCTTCGATAGAAGGTATTCTATACTCATTCCGAGTAGGGAAGAGTGGGAAGGCAATCAGAATATAACGAAAACAGATCACGCAATCTTCACAGACGGTTCAAAGATGGACGTCGGTGTGGGAGCCGGGGTCTTTTCCGAAAGTTTACAAATACAGAAATCGTATAGACTCCCCAACTATTGTAGTATTTTTCAAGCGGAAGTACTGGCAGTAGAGAAGGCGGTCAATATCCTGCAGGAACACCTTGGCTTGGGAGTAGCCTCGTCAATCACCATCTTCAGTGATTGTCAGGCGGCGATTAAGGCAATCTGTTCCAGCAGCGTCAAATCAAAGCTCGTAAAGCGATGCCGCAACAATCTATGCACACTTGGCAACCAACATCGGGTTATTCTGTGCTGGGTTCCTGGACACTCCAAAATAGATGGCAACGAGGCTGCCGATGCGCTCGCAAGAGAGGGCGCAGGCATGCCAGCTGATCTAGCAGACAATACAGTGAACAAACCACTGCGATTGGTCAAAGAGGAGATTGACTACACGGCCAAGCAGCTTGCACAGAACAGATGGACAGGGTTGATAACCTGTAGTACATCCAGGCAACTGTGGCCCACATTCGATAAAAAGAGAACCGCAGAGCTATTGAGACACAGTCGAAAAGACGTGAGAAATATTACTGCGGTTGTTACCGGACATTGCCTCTTCGGTAGACATGCCGAACGTATGCAAATACCCACTAACGACTTCTGCAGAAGCTGCAGAGATGAGGAAGAGGAAGAAAGTATTCAACATTTTCTGTGTGAATGCCCTGGCCTCGCAAGAAGGAGGTTCACTACTCTGGGTGAATCATCTTTCGATAGCCTGGAGGAACTAAACAACTTACAACTTGGACGGCTGAGCAGATTTCTGAACAGTAGTGGCTGGTTTGAATGAGTTGTTAAAATCCTTCCGCGGTTACGTCGCATAAACCATCAGTGATCTGATGAAGGTGGGTTCTACGGAACACGTGTGGTATCACAACGGACCTAATCAGGACTACGTGAGACCGTTTGGTCAGAACCAAGGGTCTGCCACTCTTACCTAACCTAACCTAACCTTGAACCCTGCAGACAGTTAAAGGTTAGAAGCAAAAAAAAATCGGAAAAAATGTGCATATTAAGAATTAAATTCTCTTTTAAATTTTGCAAACCACGCATCGATAGCTTTATTCGTTCGTAAAATATTTTACTCCAAAGTTCACCTAACAATTAGCTCGGTCCGCAAGGAGCAATTTTAGGAGACACGTTAAAACTTGTTCATAATTAGAAAGAACTGCCTTTTGTAAGCATATTGTTCCAGAAATACCTATAATTGGTAAATATGGTTGCTAGATACAAGGCTTGGACGCACCCAGTTACATGATAAAAAGCTAAATTTTAAATTTTTGCAAATAACATTTGTTCAAGATAAAAATATTTAAATAAAATGTTTAAATATTGGTTTTTAATCATTTAACACATTTTCATCAAATTGATGGAAATATGAAAGTAACTTTCGATATTTTTTTAAATTTTAAAAAAAAATTTTTTGAATTTTTGTTTTAAACTTTGCACACCAGCATAAAATTAAAATCTAAACACTTTTTCAAAGAATTTTTTTCAATATCTTGTACTCTAATACCAGATTTTCACGACTAAATATATACTTTTCAATTTTCCAGACAAACGAGTAGTCACGTGACTAATGTCAAAACAAATTTTTAGGTTACCAATCATGCAGAGTCTATCAACATGAAAAGTATTTTTTTAAATTATAATAATAAAAAAGTTTCCCATATGGGTCCAACTTTTTGCCGGTCACTGTATATATTATACAAACCAAGAAAACCAAAAATAGATTTTAACTGAATAAGGGGGTTGTTACTTTACCTTTGATCAACATTCTGGTGTTCTAGCTGAATTTCCCCTTTCGATGGTGCCTCAGCGACACACTGATTTAGAAAGAAATAACTGAAATAACTACACCACAGATTCATTTTTTCAAGAAAATTTTAACAAATTAACACTAAAAATAATATATTTACAGTTAGGATAAAAAAAAACGTTTACAATAAACACCCGACACGCAATAAAACATGAAATATTATGCACAGTGTTATGTTAAATAAAAGTAAAAGTTCCGAATGAACTACATACATTTTCCTCGTAAACAACTGAATTCTAACTAGCAAGAAAAATCTATCGATGCTGTGTGGAAACGAAAAGTAGTTTTTTAATTGTTATACAGGGTGTCCCATAACTTATGGGCCGTAGAGTAACTGAAGATACTAGACATCAGTGACGTAGCCAGAAAATATGCTCGGGGGGGGCTGAATGGGCTTAAGTAGAATATTTTTTTGTATGGAGAAAGGGACAGTCGGGAATACATGTATTTTATGATATTGTACCTAGTAAAAAAGGTGCAAAAGCGCCGCAGGCGAAAAATTTTCGGAGCTACGCCCAAAGTTCGTTAAAATTCACCTAACTACTATCAAACTTCGAAAATTAAATTATTACCTCTCTCTTTCTTCATGGTTGGATTAAATTTGTTTTTGTTAATTTTTTTTACTTTTTTTTTATATTCCTCTTTATTTAAAAAAACATTTTTTTTATTTGTGAAAAATATGAATATTGGTGTCAATCCAAAATTTTCACATAAGACGTATGTATGACACTAACCAGCGTTTACCGGGCTCGGTTTTTCATGATTAAAAATAAAGTAAATATCGCTCACCACGCCAAAATTGATGATTTTTTCAGAAATCATGTTTTTTAGGAGCGTAGATCTAAGAGCAGTTTTTGGTGAAAATGCTTAGGTTTTGAAATACACCTTCTTAAGTACCGTTTTGTTATATTCATTATAAAGCATTCTCGTTTCTTCCCGCACTATTTTTTTTTATTATAAATTATCACTCTTCTTCAATAAAAAAAATTCAATTAGGATTTTTATTTTAATTTTTCTCTTTAAAATTAAATACCTGATTGTTTTTGTTGTAAAATTTTTTTATTGCATTGGGTTATATTTTTGTTGATTTAAAATAGTTTTAAAAAAGGGAAAACGGAAAAGACAAGTATATAATAGAAAAATACTATTAAATATTATTATTTTTACTCGTTTTTCTATAAAATTGCATCATAAATCAATAGCTAAAACGATGTGTTCGAAACCTCAATCTCTATATAAAACAGGACTTTTAGAAGGAAAAGTTTAAAAACTAAAAGTTTCCTACAAAACCTTTGTAATCTAAGCCAAGAACCCATTATTTAAAAATTTAAATTAAGAGTCCACGCGAGACGAAAAATTAGGTTGCAATTAGACTTTTAGACCCCGAGCTCCGAGGCTCGAGGTCTGAGTGACGTCTAAAAGTGCCTACGCCACTGCTAGACATCAAACTAAGCCGATTATGTCTCATAAGTTTTTTTTTGATAATTAAAATATTAATTATGTACTACGTATGTTTTTTAAGCTTTGGGATGTTTAAAGGGAAATATCTCGAAAACCGGTAAAGATAATATTAAGATAAATTAAATACACCTTTTGACTCAGAAAATGCCCTTTTTTAAGAAACTATAATTGAAAAACACCTAATATCACAGGTAAGAAAAAAAATCATAGATTTATGAAGCCCAGTGTATGCAACTAGCGCCCTCTAGTTTTAAACTTAAAAATTTCTACAAATTCTTATTTCTTGCTCATAAAAACATAATATTGCCTACTTTCAATTCGATTCATTAAACCGTTTTAAAATTATGGCTTATTTTCGAGAATAAACTTTTACTTTCCACACCCTGTATCTCTAGACCGAGTAACAATCCGAAAAAACGTATATGACTTAATCGGCTTAGTTTGATGTCTAGTATCTCCAGTTACTCTACGGCCCATAAGTTATGGGACACCCTGTATATTATCACGAAATGTTTTAAAATATCTTTACAACAGTTAGCATTTTATAAAATAAAATATGATTTTCTAGTTTTTAAATAATTATTGATGGTTGACCTAAATGATAATAATTGTGTATAGTATACTTTGTTATAAAATATGCAGGAAAATGTAAATTTATGTGTTTATCGTTAAATAATATTATTTTATACAGTGGCGCCTTGCGAGTAATTTAAATGGGGAGGCAAGAAGAAATGTTGGACGTGGGGAAAAGCGGGCCACGCCCATTATTTGTCAAGAATTCACCCAATTACTATAAAATTTCGTAAATTAAAATATTATAGAGGTGATTTGATCGAATGAGAAGGCTTAATCAGCCTTAACTAGAACTCAGGAGCAGCCAAGCTGCCTACCTCTCATGTGTCGAATAAATCACCGACAACAATGAGCTAAGGAGTCTAGAGGATCAATATGATAACTGGACATCGAACGTGTCACATTGCCAAGCCAGATCACTGATAAGCACCCAGAATCAGAAACAAGGATGACCTCATATTTCATTTTAAGTGAGGCAAGGAATGTTAACATCAAATTAAATGACAGGCTAGCCATGGTACCATCAGAAACCCGATGGACGTACCTATCGGTAAACAATTCGTTTATTGGTAGCTATCCACGGCATCGAGCGTCCGGGGTTTGCACGCTGTGCACCCCTTCGTCTATTACCCGCTGTCCCCTCACCTTGTCAGTGGGGAATGGCAGTTTACGGAGGTTTTAGACTCACTGCTAACAACGGTATGCCCTGTCTTCTTCCGTTAACATCTCAATCCTTTCGTTGTTTCGTCCTACTGGGACTCATCAGAGACGCGCGACCATCCTGAGGCCGCGGCCCGCAAAGGGTGCCTATGGATGGTAAATCGTCTGACAACTGGCGTTATTTATCATCGTCATGGAAGGTATCAGTCTCCACGCGGGCCGCGGCCTCAGGATGGTCGTGCGTCTCTGATGAGTCCCAGTAGGACGAAACAACGAAAGGATTGAGATGTTAACGGAAGAAGACAGGGCATACCGTTGTTAGCAGTGAGTCTAAAACCTCCGTAAACTGCCATTCCCCACTGACAAGGTGAGGGGACAGCGGGTAATAGACGAAGGGGTGCACAGCGTGCAAACCCCGGACGCTCGATGCCGTGGATAGCTACCAATAAACGAATTGTTTACCGATAGGTACGTCCGTCGGGTTTCTGATGGTACCATGGCTAGCCTGTCATTTAATTTGATGTTAACATTCCTTGCCTCACTTAAAATGAAATGTGAGGTCATCCTTGTTTCTGATTCTGGGTGCTTATCAGTGATCTGGCTTGGCAATGTGACACGTTCGATGTCCAGTTATCATTATAGAGGTGAGTTACAGGCATTCGACCGTGGCGGTCCGAGGTCGATTCTCGGAGTGGGCACACGCACATTAAAAAAAAGTATATCCGAAATTGAGCAGGTTTAAGAATCTAGGGAAGAATGTAAAATGGATTATCGTCCAACATCATGCCAAGGTACTTTATCATATATTACCAATTTTAACTTATTTTTTTTTCACGAAAACTGCTTACATTTACGTGAGCGTTTATAAACAACTGACTGTAATACTGCCGTCATAGTGAAAAACGCAGTAAAGTAAGAAATCAAGTTTTGGAGAAAAACGGGTTGAAAATTTTTATTTTATTTGTAGCCATATAATATTTTCGTTAATTTTTTTTAATAGATTTATAAAATATAGGGTCTAACTCTATATTTTTATTCAATTTAATTGGTATTGGGTGTTTCTATAAAATAATATTAACAAAAATGTGTTTCTTCCTAGTTTAACATGACATATTATCACGTTTGCTAAGCAAGAACGCAGTATTTCTCTCTGTTGCTGCGTTATTAACAAGTATTCTTTGATGTGCCGTCACTTTGGTAAATGGGATTCAACGCTAGTTTTACCTTATTTTTTCATAATACTGCATGTTTTTAGAAAAAATCCAAGTTAAAATACTAAAACTTGATATATAATACAAAAAAATTGTGTTTAAAATATAAAATATTGTTACTAATAAAAAAAGTTATCACAAATTAGATATTGTGTAGAATTCTAATGTAAAAAAATTATAGAAGCGCTTACTTTTTTAAAAATGTAAAAATATGTTGTTAAATCGGATAACCATTTAAGGCCCTAATGGTATACTTGTAAATAGTTTTGTATTTTCTTCAGGTATTTTTTCATATTACAAAAGTAACAAATTAGCGAAACTACATGTTTTAGTAGGTAAAAAAATTTATTAAATAATACAATACTTTTTTTATTAATCAAGTGATTCGTTTAAGTCATTTTATTGAGAATTGTCTCCTAAATTAAACCAAAATAGTTTTGTTTCTTTATTCCTTCATTAGGGGACAAAGTATTTTAATAATACCTAGATTTAATAATAAACCGATGCGAGTTAGCGCTGCCTAGCGGGACTCCTGTAATTGTGACGAATGTCTTTACAGGAGATTTCCTCTTAACATTTTTACTTATTTCTATAAGTTTGTTAGAGGTGCTGGTATGCTCAAGAGTGTCTAATAACGATACAGATGGCGCTCTGTGCCACATCTTACTGGTGTGTCCCACCACTGTGCTGCCATAAGCAGCTTTGAGTTCTCTTTGTTTTGTCGGATCCTAGCTCTACTGATGAGTCATGATATGACGAAACGCGTCTAGGGATGGATCTGACGAAATAAAGAGAAATTCTTCTTCTGTATTTTAATAATTGTTTTCTTCTTTAATTTATTTACTCCCCTAGCAATTTGGCCATAAACACAATAGTAAAACTAGCATCAGCTTTCGAAAAAAGAAAATTGAATTGAAATACTACCTAGTGTATTATGTTTTTAAGCTTGATATTATTTAAAAAATAACAAAAAATCATATTAATTTCTATAAAATAAAGTCTAAAGGTGAATAATCAAATTCACCCATTGTAGTGACACACTTGTCTAAAATTATGAACAACCAATATGTTCGCATATTACTCTTTGATGATATATAATTAGTTTATACATGGTGACCAAAAACAAAGCAGTGTTGTTTTGGGGCAATTAGGTCCAATATTTAAAAAATGCCTGGACACGGGAACAAAAGGCATTTTTAAAATAAAAATGCACCTATAAAAATGCACCTGCTATTAATCAAGTTTTTTATGTTACCTTTCGCATGGTTACTGTCGAAACTTTGTCAAACAAATTCAAAAATATAAAAAGCGTTCTTCAAAATGAGCGATTCTGATGGAAGTTTACCCTCTGATATAGAAGCAGCGGCAAACGAAGCGATCTCAAGTTTAGTTCCGACAAAATCCAAGGCGCGGTATGAGTTGAAGTATCAGAAGTTTGAAGATTGGTGCAAAGCTAACAAAATAAAGGATTTGTCTGAGAAAATCCTTTTAGGTTATTTTTCCGTAAAGCAACGCTCCCAGAAACCATCTACACTATGGACTCACTACTCAATGTTGAGAACTATGATTTCAGTCAAGAGAAATCAAGATATAATTGTTAATAATAAATCATTCTTCTAAAAAGTGTGGTTTTATTTAACAGCAAAATTTTAATAAAACCGTTTTTTTTCCATTACAGCACTTACTACTGCTGCAATAGATGCCCTTACAAAACGATTTAGAGAACTGTAAAATTCATATTACTAAATGAAAGTAGATTTATAAATGGTATTTACGGATTGAAACAAATGCGATATGTAAAATATTTTTGACTATTTCTTGGTTTCTACAGGGTGATTCCTCCGTTGATACTTCTTTTTTAGCTGTGTATAGAAGGCATTAAAATAAACAACATTTACAAATACCTTTTTCAAAAAACCTAAAAATAGGAGAGATACAGACGTAAAAAATCTAAATACGGGCCTGGTCATCAAAACGTAGCCTGCTATACTTTATGTTGTTTTTGTCTTATTAGTCATGCAATTTACGGGTCGGTGGTCAGTTATTTATTCGGCAATCTGCTGCGGTGTGTGTTTCTGAAGCAAGTTAATTTTAAATTGGTGACACGTGAAAATGGTAAAATTTGAAAACAATGAACTAGTAGTGTCGTCAAAGTGCGGCTTCTGCTTCGAGATTATACGCAGAACTCTTTCCCTTGCGGGCTCATCCTACACCCAAAAGTTTTTTTAATGTTATTCAACGGGCAGAACCGTATTTGATCCATAATATAATAAATGAATGTAAGTATTTTATTTTTGAGTTTTTTGAAAAAAGGCATTTGAAAATGTTTATTTTAATGCCTTCTATACACAGCTAAAAAAGAAGTATCAACTTAGGAATCACCCTGTACATAAGCAAAAGCAAACTACAGGAATATTTTTTTAAAACTTTAACCAATAAAATTTTTTTTTATATGGTGCCGACTTTTCTTCAGGCACTGTATATGTGATGATGACTTTTTCGAGTCGCCAGCTACCGCAAAAAAGAGTTTTCAACGTAAAGGAGCTGGCTAAAAAGGTTTTAAAACAGTAACTGGACGTGGTTAACAATCAAATAATAAAAACACGTTATTTTGGGTAAAACTTTATCTAATAAATAAATTTAAAAAATTTTTAAAATTGAAAAATATGAATTATAAATAAGTGGTATATGTTGGTCGAAACCGCTTTGTCGAGTGAATGGATTTGCCTTAAGCTTATCCTGCTCTCCCCGTTATTTCATGCTTCACCCAAAAATAATATTCTTATAAATATGTATAAAAAATGTAATATAATAAATTTAAATATGTGTTAAACTCAGGCGCGGCTTGTCCATAAGGTTATTTGGTCAATGACCACCCTATAAATTTGACCCACCTAATTAATTAATTTTTTAAAACTAATCAAAATAATCATTCTCAAAAAATCCAAATATTTCAAAATGTGCGAGAACTCCCCAAAGCGAATCGAACTGATTGGAGCACTTCGCTCGGCCGGGCCCGGTAATTTTTCAACTAAGCTCACCATTGACCTTATGGGTTTATAAAAACTTTTTATGAAGAATAAGTTTTTCTCGTAAAATCAAAGATAAAAATGTTTTCCATATGTTGCCAATATTCATACACACGCTGTATAAACAGAGAACTACATAAAGGGTGATTCCTAAGTTGATACTTCTTTTTTAGCTGTGTATAGAAGGCATTAAAACAAGCAACTGTTTCAAATACCTTTTTTCAAAAAACTTAAAAATAGCCGAGTTACAGAAGTAAAAAATCTAAGTGCGGGCCTGGTAATCAAAACTTCATATTGTTTTTCTCCGTTTTTTGTATGTTAGTCATGCATTTTACGGATCGGTCGTCAATTATTTATTTTGACAATTCTCGGCGCGGTGTGGTTTTCTGAAGCAAATTAATTGTAATAAATTGGTGAAATTGGTAAAATTTGAAAACAATGAACTAATTATGGTGCTAATTTATTGTGAGTGTCGTAAAAGTGCGGATGTTTCTTCTCTACACCCAGAAGTTTTCCCAATGTTATTCAACTGGCAAGTTAGGCAGAACCGTATTTGATTTGTAGTGTAATAAATGAATGTAAGTACTTTATTTTTGGGTTTTTTAAAAAAAGGTATTTAAAAATGTTGTTTATTTTAATGCCTTCTATACGCATCTAAAAAAGAAGTACCAACTTAGGAATCACCCTGTATATATATAAATAATAAAGTAAAGTTGTATGATGTAGTTTAAAAAAAAAGTCCCAGCAAAAATGCAATTTTAGTGTTTTATATTTTAGCGGAGATTTTTTGGAAGTAAACAATTTATCTTGGCAAAACTATGCACTAAACTGCATTTTGCTTGTTGCCATCCAAATTTGCCCCATCTGTAAAAAACCCACAAGCCGCGCCTGTTAAACTTAACATATAAATTTGTTGAGCTTATTTTAATCATCAGAGTGCACTGAAAGCAAGTAGGTACCATCGCGCCGATAAAAAACTGGGACAGGAAATTTTTCTATTTTCTCCTAGACTATTAAGAATAATTTTACATCAAGCCTGGTACCAGTAAAATGTCATGAAAATTTGCATGTCAATAAAGATTGTCACTTTATGATTGACTCGTCAAACATACAATCATATATTATTTGTAAATATGCCACAATTAACCCCCCAGCAAAAGGCAATTATTTATAGTCGGTTGCGAGATAGTGTTGCTATTAGGGATATTGCAGATGAACTGGGAGTAAGCAAGAATACCGTGCTATTGGCAAAACAAAAAATAGCAAGACATGGGACTATTATTAGGAATGCAGGTTCTGGTCCCCCTAAAATTTCTACTGATGATCATGATAGAAGACTGGTTAATTATCTAAGGGATCATCCCTTCGAAACTGCAATCAAGGCAAGAGAAGAGACGAATTTTCCAGGTTCTGCAAATACCGCTAGAGACAGGGTTCGAAATTCCGATATACGAAACGTTGTGCTGCCAATAAAAATTTTTTAACGGAAATAAATAAACAGGGCAGGTTAGAATTTGCACATGAATATATTAATCAAATAAATTTATGGGAAACAGTTATATTTTCTGACGAGAAAACTTTTCAGTCATGCAATAATGGGAGAATTCGGGTGTATAGGCCTTCCGGCATGCGGTATGATGAGAGATACACCCACAAAACCAACCAAAGTGGGCGTTTCTCCATAAATGTTTGGGGCTGGATTAGCGCTAGAGGACCAGGACTTTGCCAAATCGTCGAAGGAAGACTAACTGCAGCAGTATACGTTAATATACTAAACGAAGTGATGATACCATCGGTAAACGCTGTATACGGTCAAAATTACACATTTCAGCATGATAATGCTCCAATACACACAGCGCGCATTGTACAAAATTTTCTCCAAGAAAATAACATAGCAGTTCTTCCCTGGGCTTCGAAGAGTCCCGATTTGAACCCGATAGAAAACATTTGGGGTGCCATGGTCAAATCTATGTATAAACATGATTTTCAACCTAGAAACAGGGATGAATTACGTCATAGGATAAATCAAGCTTGGGATGAAATAACTGTCGAATTATATAGAAACTTAGTTTTAAGTATGCCACAAAGGCTCCAAAAAGTAATAAACAGAAATGGTTCTATGACCAAATATTAATTTTGTGTTGTTTTGACAAACTTTGTGTTCGCAATTTTTTTCTTTTTATTAAATGTATTTTATTACCTGTATTAGCTTTATTTATTATTTTGTGGTAATGGTAAATATAATAATTTATAAAATATTTGACTTTAAAAAAATCTAATAAATTTACTTTATCCATATTATATGATGTCTCTCAAATTTAACCACCCCGTATCGAAAAATACAAAACATTCCATTATGTAACCTAGGTTACTTTTTAAATTTTGAATGTTTTTCCTTTTTAGCTCTAGACACCTTTTATAGTCTAGGGGATATGTATTTCTTACATTGTTTTTGTAAATCTCTTGTCCCAGTTTTTTATCGGCACAATAGTACATAGAAATCAAAGTATTAGCAGCTAGATTCAATATCCTAATTCTTGGATACGTTTATTTTTTAATAAGATGAACCAGGAGTTATTTTACTTGCCTGCACTATTGGGCCACCCTGTATAAAATTATTATTAACAAAGTTTAAATTATTTTGGATTAACAGTGAGTTGCACAAACAAAAATCGTTCTCGGTTAGCTTAACCGCGTAATAAAAAGACAAAATTTAATCAGAATCTGGCAGGGCCTATAGGTATAGTGCGTGTTTGCCAAAATTTCCTTAGATTTTGTAAAATATGGCCGCTGTACGATGCCCGTTTTTGTAAAATATAAAGTTATTTAGCATAAATACGAAGTTGGCTTTGCCAGCCTCTAATTAAATATTGCCTTTTTAATCAGCGGGACTCAAGACTTACAAAACAGTTGTTTTAAATGAACAGAAACCAGCTGAGAACCATTACAGGATATCTGACAGGACACATGGGTGTCAAGAACCATCTGCACAGAATGCAACTGTACAATGGAGACTTTGACTGCAGATTATGCGGACAAAACAGGGAAACTGTACAGCACATAGTTTGCCATTGCGAGTCACTAGATCGGAACAGGCAATAAATTCTCGGGCAACCAAAACTGGAACCAGAAGACATCCTTACCCTCTCCCCAGTTGACCTACACAAACTAGTGCAAGGAACTGGGATCACGGAGTGGGTGTAGCAACCAAACAGGGTAAGCATAATGGGCCAAACCTGGCCTAAGTGCATCCGGCTCACGAACGGGCCTTCTGGAAAAAGACGGGAACTATATTTCTTTATGCAACCCGCTGTTAGTCAGGCATTTTTTGTGTTGCATTAGTGTAGGTTAAGTAGTAACGTTTCGGCTGACTTCATTTTCTATGTGCTTAATAGTATATTACATAACAAGTGATGAAAGTAATACTTTCCAAACGAGGAGATATTTAGCACGAGGCGTCAGCCGAGTGCGGAAATTCTTCGAGTTTTAGAATAATCACTTTCACACGAGTGATGTACACTATTTTTCCTACGACCACAAAGAATTATTTAAAAAACCTTTGATTTGTGAAAAAAATATTTCATTACTAGTGTTGAAAAAAAATTTTAACACTAATGTTTAAATTAGCATCCTTAGGATTATGTTCCACTTAATATCTGGTTTCATAGTTTGTCAATAGGCGTTTTTTGTAGTTTAACTTTGTAATTTTTCATATTTTATATATCATTTGTTGTTAATACATGACACTCTCTTCAGCGCGATTTGTTTTTTCTGGTAATAGATTTTCCAGTATATTATTAACATTTTTTTAAATTTCAGATGTCGTATTTTCACACTCTAATTCTGAATCACTCGACAAATACATGATAAATAACTTAAACACTTTACAATTACTGCTTTCTAAAATCTGTTTTTTTTTAATAAATAGGGGTTGTCTGTCAAATTGGCACACTATGTTTAAATTAAATAGTGTGCCGTGATATTTCAACACTAGTGTTGAAATATTTTTTTAACACGCGTGCGATATACGGCGCTTTCTAGCCAAATTAACTGTGCTTTTTTTTCTCATATATTTTCATAGGTGGTCGTAGGAAAACTCATTTTATCGAATGTGTAATGTGTATTAGTTATTAATAGCAACATTAGGGAACGAAATAGAAACGGTGTGCCTTGATTTGTAGCTACTCGAAACCCAATCCTGTTTCCTGTTTAACAGCAGCTGCCGGGTAACTTCGTAAACTTTTTCCTTTAAGGTTGGAAAAGCTTCCAGAATGTTTAACAAGACACGTTGTTCCAGTTTACAAATTTCACACGGTGATATGGCCAGCATTGTTTCTTGATGCACCTGTTTAAACACTACCGATATGTCACCATAGTAAGAGTTATCTTCTAAATGGCAGATCTAAAATAGATTAAATCAGTGTTTTCTTTCATTTCGCCAGATGCATCTTTAGACGCGTTTCGCAGTATCACGGCTAATAGATACTTGAAGTGATGCTATCGACGTAAACGTGTTTAAATTGACATCTGCTCAGTCACAGTGCAATATTTTTTACGTTAGCGCTCTACGTACTATAGTAAATTTCACGTACATTTTTAATGCTTTGACGTTTCTCTTATCAAAGGCGTCGGAAAATATGTGATTTAAAAATTTCTTAATTTCAAAAACGGCTTTTCCTCACGAACATTGGCGGGATTCATGAGAGATGAATATCTAACTTACCATATATTTACATGTATGTACCGGGTGTCCCACTAAGAATGGCTCTCGGCCGTATCTCGGAAACTACTGGGCATAGAAACTCAGGAAAAAAAAAATTATAACTAAAGTGGTTATGAGAAAATCCTGGAAATAATTTATAAGTTCCGCATTTTGCCGCAAGAGGGCGTAATTGAGAAGTAAATTTTAAAAATTCCACATTAAGGTATATCTTTGATAACACCATTAAAAAGCCTGGACAATTATGCACCATTTTGGTTCTATGCTCATTGGCGTACCGACTTTAATAAGAGGGGGGAAGCGGTTGAATGTGTAATCAGTTAAATCGCTGTAACTTATAAACGACTTATCCGATTTTAGCAAACTAAAGACTGTTTGGAAGAGAAATGTATGCACTTTCACCAATCGTATTTAGTTGTCCATAATAGTTCTAAAAAAATAGTAGAGGGCGCAATTTGTAATAATAACACATTTTTTGATTTTACTCCGAAAAAATATATCATACGGTATAATTATGATACCATAATCAAAAAGTAGATTAAATTTGCTAGAACAAATATTAAAACCGCAGCTCGATATTTCCGTTCGTTTCAGCGTTATCGCCAATAGAATAATTTTTAAAACCAAGCGATTATATATTTTTTAGAAAAAAGTGGTACGCCACTGATATTTTTCCATGTGGATATTATTTCTGATTAGCCTGGTCAATTCTGCATAACAATGGTCTCTTGCGTTTTTCTCCTCAGGCGCACCGTTCTTAACTAAAATAATTAAATTAAATTAGACAGGCGGAAGTGAAGGTGGTCATTTCCTACAATTTTTATAAAACTAAATTTTTCATTATCAATGTTAATAATGATAATAATAAATAGTAGAGCTAATTTATTTTAATTAAGAACGGTGTGCCTGAGGAGAAAGACGCAAGAGACCATTTTTATGTAGAATTGACCAGGCTAATCAGAAATAATATCCATATGGAAAAATATCAGTGGCGTCCCACTTTTTTTCTAAAAAATATATAATCGCTTACTTTTAAAAATTATTCTATTGGCGATAACGCTGAAACGAACGGAGATATCGAGCTGCGGTTTTAATATTTGTTCTAGCAAATTTAATCTACTTTTCGATTATGGTATCATAATTATACCGTATGATTTATTTTTTCGGAGTAAAATCAAAAAATGTGTTATTATTGCAAATTGCGCCCTCTAGCATTTTTTTTAAGAACTATTATGGACAACTAAATACGATTGGTGAAAGTGCATACATTTCTCTTCCAAACAGTCTTTAGTTTGCTAAAATCGGATAAGTCGTTTATTATTTACAGCGATTTAACTGATTACACATTTAACCGCTTCCCCCCCCCCCTTTTTATTAAAGTCGGTACGCCAATGAGCATAAGACCAAAATGATGCATAATTGTCCAAGCTTTTCAATGGTGTTATCAAAGATATACCTTAATGTGGAATTTTCGGAGATATGTAAACTTTTAAAATTTACTTTTCAATTACGCCCTCTTGCGGCAAAATGCGGAATTTAAAAATTATTTTCAGGATTTTCTCATGACCACTTTAGTTATAATTTTTTTTTCCTGAGTTTCTATGCCCAGTAGTTTCCGAGATACGGCCGAGAGCCATTCTTAGTGGGACACCCGGTACAATAGTAAATTTCACATACATTTTTAATGCTTTGACGTTTCTCTTATCAAAGGCGTCGGAAAATATGTATTATTATATATTTACATGTATTTACATAACACAAATACACACTAAACGCTCTAATCTGTTGTACAGGGCGATTTATTAAGGTCGACGAGCGGCCATATCTCGGAAACTACTGGGCATAGAAATTCAGGAAAAAAAATTATAACTAAAGTGGCCATGAGAAAATCCGGGAAATAATTTTTAAGTTCCGCATTTTGCCGCAAGAGGGCGTAATTGAAACGTAAATTTTAAAATTTACATACAGTGTGTCCGCGGATGGGGTCCCCAAGGGGAAAAAAATCTTTATTACTCATTTTACGAACAAAAGTCATTCTTTATAAAAAGTTCTGCTTATTGAGAAAATTAATTCATGATAAAAAATATCAGATCAGATGTACAGGGTGTTAATAAATTAAGAAAATATGCAAATGCTTCAAGAGAGAAGTACCATTATTTATTATTTGTTACAAAAATTTAGAAAAAACAAAGTTGTTTACAAACTAACGTAAAGTCTAAATACAAATTTTGAAATAAAAATTCGAATTTTTAAAATAAAAAATTAATAATTATTTTTTCCATTTAATTAGTTGCATTTTACAAAAAAATCAAGATAGCCGATTTTGAATACGTTCGAAAATATTAACTAAAGAAGAGCGTATTTATTTAATACAATGTTACGATATTGGAAATGTGTCTTAACAATTAATACGCTATAGATGTTAATATTAATATTTTATTTTAAAAATTCGAATTTTTATTTTAAAATTTGTATTTAGACTTTGCGTTAGTTTATAAACAACTTTGTTTTATAAAATTTTTGTAAAAAATAATAAATAATGGTACTTCTCTATTGAAGCATTTTCATATTTTCCTAATTTATTAACACCCTGTACATCTGATCTGACATTTTTTTTTTATCGTAAATTCATTTTCTCAACAAGCAGAACTTTTTATAAAGAATGACTTTTGTTCGTAAAATGTTTTAGGAGGTCCTCAGCCACCATTCTAGTTGATGGTGGTGCAGATATGCAGATGTTAAAGCGTCATGCGGGCTGGAAATCCTCTTCTATGGCAAAAGGCTACGTTGAGAATTCTTTAGAAAATAAGAAACAAATAGCAAAGAAGATCATGGTGTCAGACACGGATTTATTTGGAAATTCGAACGTAAAGGGCTCCATCACATCCACTTCTGGCATACAAATTTCTAACTGTAAAAGTGTATTATTATTGTTTATACTTAATACAAACCTAAAGTGTAATATTTTAATTAATAATTGTCAATAATAAATCATTTTTCTAAAAAGTGTGGTTTTATTTAACAGCAAAATTTTAATAAAACCATTTTTTTTCCCATTACAGCACTAGTGCTGTAAAGGCATCTATGCCCTTACAAAACGGTTTACAGAACTGTAAAATTCATATTACTAAATGAAAGTAGATAAAACTATTTAAAATCGTTGGTGTTTCAGTAAAACAAATAGCGCACAAGAAATTTAATACAATAAAACGTAATTTCAAGCTATCTAAGCTACACGTCCCAGTCATCTACCTTTTTGTAGTCCGACAATATATTGTTGCAGAGAACAAGGCGGTCATATTGACAGGCCATTCCGCTGCCTAGAGTGTTTTAGTAGAAAGACTCGTTGCTATCAATCTTATTATATTGTTGCGTTTGCTAACGGGTCGCTATTGCAATCAATTTAAAACTATCCTTTAATCGGCCCCAAATCAGATTAGGGCATTGGGTATCGTTTCTTAAATACTAAATGTGGTGGGGAAAACCCACGCCAGACTATTTAAAAAAAAAACATGAAAATAATTACCTCATCACCTTTTGCATCAAACAAGGCAACGGTCCCAAACTTTATGTAATAAAATGTTTTGCTCACGGTTTTTGCCCTAAATATATCGTCACCGGGGCAATAATACGTTACTTCCATATTGGCTATGACCGTCATGAGCACGTTATTCGGCAAAGCTTTGAAAAACTTTACTTTCGCCACTGAACTACTCAGTTTGTAGTTTGGTATCTCCTGAAATTATTACTGGATAATATTAGTAATATTTGTGTTCCTAGTCCTACGGCTACATAATTATAATATTGGTTATGAACCCAAATACTTCCACTGTCCTTTTAAAAGGACGGTGAGAATATATACAGGGTGCTACAAATTTGTATGCATAAAACGGGATCTCGAAAACGGTAAGAGATACGAAGATGGTTAAATTGAGGCAAAGTTGAGCATTTTTAATAATTTGGCGAAAGAAAATTATAAATATTCAGAATACCTTCGGAGATATCCGAATAAAACCAAAATTTTGAGTTTTCGTTTTTAATTTTTTGCGCCTTCATTTTTGACTTGGGAAAACAAAAAACGATTTCTCATAGCCGTCCTTTATGTTCTACAAGATAGCGTTATTAGCTTTCAAATTCGACGTTTTGTTCTTTAAATACCATATAACGAAAACAGATCACGCAATCTTCACAGACGGTTCAAAAATGGACGTTGGTGTGGGAGCCGGGGTCTTTTCCGAAAGTTTATAAATACAGAAATCGTATAGACTTCCCAACTATTGTAGTATTTTTCAAGCAGAAGTACTGGCAGTAGAGAAGGCGGTCAATATCCTGCAAGCACACCTTGGCTTGGGCGTAGCCTCGTCAATCACCATCTTCAGTGATAGTCAGGCGGCGATTAAGGCAATCTGTTCCAGCAGCGTTAAATCAAAGCTCGTAAAGCGATGCCGCAACAATCTATGCACACTTGGCAACCAACATCGGGTTATTCTGTGCTGGATTCCTGGACACTCCAAAATAGATAGCAACGAGGCTGCCGATGCGCTCGCAAGAGAAGGCGCAGGCATGCCAGCTGATCTAGCAGACAATACAGTGAACAAACCACTGGGATTGGTCAAAGAGGAGATTGACTACACGGCCAAGCAGCTTGCACAGAACAGATGGACAGGGTTGACAACCTGTAGTACATCCAGGCAACTATGGCCCACATTCGATAAAAAGAGAACCGCAGAGCTATTGAGACACAGTCGAAAAGACGTGAGAAATATTACTGCGGTTGTTACCGGACATTGCTTCTTCGGTAGACATGCCGAACGTATGCAAATACCCACTAACGACTTCTGCAGAAGTTGCAGAGATGACGAAGAGGAAGAAAGTATTCAACATTTTCTGTGTGAATGCCCTGGCCTCGCAAGAATGAGGTTCACTACTCTGGGTGAATCATGTTTCGATAGCCTGGAGGAACTAAGCAACTTACAACTTGGACGGCTGAGCAGATTTCTGAACAGTAGTGGCTGGTTTGAATGAGTTGCTAAAATCCTTCCGCGGTTACGTCGCACTAACCATCAGAGATCTGATGAAGGTGGGTTCTACGGAACACGTGTGGTATCACAACGGACCTAATCAGGACCACGTGAGACTGTTTGGTCAGAACCAAGGGTCTGCCACTCTTACCTAACCTAACAACCTAACCTTAGATTCCAACCTCAAGTCAATTTTTTTAAATATGGACCTGGAATTTTAAAAATATTTTTAGGGACTTCATCAAATATCACATCATTAGTATTTCAAATTATTCTTTCTGGCAATTATTTTTAAGTCTAACTTAAATATTAAAATTACATTACATTACAGGAAGTTATGGTGTTTAGGCCGTTTATTATGTGAATAATATTTACTGTAACAATACTCTAGGAAGTAAGTAAGTTTCTATGGCATGTAAAGTTATTTTATTTTTTATTAGTATTTTTTTTATTTTATTTAAGTCCTTTTAGACCTAGGCCGAAATACTGTAAAACAGAAAAAACTAATACTCCCTAGTAAAGAAAAGGTAACTGGAGTGTTAGTCTAGGTATGTTACTGTAATGCGCTTATGTTTGTTTCGAAAACAATTTCTAATTTTTTTTACTGTTTATATGGTCTGATAATGCCAGTTTCTGGCGAAACATGTAACAAAAATAAACAGACAGAAAAATATTTGAGGCCGAGACTTTAGGTCTTTTTTCTTACAAAATATCAAATGTCAGGCCTCTTTGAGTAAAAATGGACGGATTTTTCAAATCAAAAATCTTTTGTTTTTTTAATTTGGTTCTAAATGTTCAGGACCGTAATGAAATGAAAAAGATAATTTGAAAAATGTGTTATTAGATGACAAAAAGTAAAAATTACAAAAACTTGTTTATTGTATTAAATTTTTAAAGCTTTGAAATTGCTGAAAAACTGTTTTTAAAATTTCAGGTCCGTATTTAAAGAAATTTACTTAAGGTTGGTAACTAATGTTGGCTCCAAATGTTCAGGGCCGTAATGAAATGAAAAAGATTACATTAAAAATGTGTTATTAGATGACAAAACGTTAAAATTTCCAAAAGTTTAAATTATATTAAATTTCCAAAGCTTAGAAGTCCTTAACACTGTTTTTAAAATTCCAGGCCCGTATTTAAAAAAAAAAACTTAAGGTTGGTATTTGAAGAAGGAAACGTCGAATTTAAAAACTAATAACGCCATCTTGTAGAACATAAAAGACAGCTATAAAAAAGTGCTTTTGTTTTTTCCCAAGTCAAAAATGAAAGCGCAAAAAATTAAAAACCAAAAATAGAAATTTCGGTTTTTTTCGGGTATCTCGGAAAGCATTCAAAATGTTTACATTTTTTTAAACAAATTATTAAGCCCGAAAATACGCAATTTGCCTCAATTTAACCATCTTTGTATCTCATACCGTTTTCCAGATCCCCTCGTACGCACACGAATTTGTAGCACCCTGTATATATCTTAAAATTACTTTTTTTACTCCCATCGAAATGACACAAACTAACGTGGTTTCTCGTAAGATATTCGTCAAAAATTATTAATGTTTTTAAGGATTTAAAAGCTTGGTGTCGTTGTTGTGATTTTTTGTTTCTGTGGATTTATTTAATTTTTTGTCAAACCAATGGTAGGATATAATTTTTATTATTAAACGAGAACGGGAACGGAACAGGAACGAAACCATTGCGGGATATTATTCTACAGCAGGATAATATGCATGCGAACCGCAGCATTGGTATGTGCGTGCACTTGCATATCCCGCTGTAGAATTATGTCCCGCAATAGTTTCGCGTCCGTTCCCGGTCCCGCATTGGTTTGAGTGGACCGTTATTCCGTTTTTTAGGCAAACAGTCAGACAGTGGCGTGCAGATAAAGTGGATAAGAAGTTTAGCTTAGTAAATTAGTAAAATCACTAGAAAAAAATTATAAAATTTCTCAATCTATGGTCGATTTAGAACGATGACAGAAACCCGTTTTACAACAAACAAATGCAAGAATTTTCATTTTTGACAAGGCAAAAAAGTAAGGTTAGGGATAACGTCATAACTGACATTTTGTTGTTTACGGTTTACAGCGGTTAGAATTTTATATTAAAACTTGATATTGGGGCACAAGAATATTAAATATTTATTCTTGTGGTTAGAGTGTTTAAAAAGCTTAAATGTATTTCCTTTATCATGCCATGCTTCCAGATTGTGATCATTGGAATTAAATCAAACTTTTTTGCAACCTGCTCGAAATCTTTATGTGAAAAAAAGAGCAAAACTTTGGTAGAAGTTTTATTGCATTATCTAAATAAAAATGGCTTATGAAAGGGTCAAGAATCAAATCTTTGTCTATCGTTAACAGTTCTCATTAGTTTTCAAAGAGGATGAAGTTTAAGATTAGCCATCCAGATCTTTCTTAATGAAAAGGTAACTTAAAAGTTTTTTATACCTTGTCGAAATTATTCTCTTCCGTTACCATTTTGCTTTTTTAAAATCTTAAATAGCAGGTAGATAGGCTATTAAAAGTAAAAAATCACACAAAAGTTTAAAAAAAATACCACTTCTACTAGACTTTTTAGGTTATGTCATGTTTTTGCTGTTTGGCGTTTGGCATGACCTTTCTATAATTTGTCGATATATCGGGCGTTCTTTTTTGCTTCAACACAAAGTAGGTGTAGGTTTACTATTTATGTCGCAAAAAAACGTGAAATTAGCCGAATTTATGTACAGAAAGTTAATAGATTGTTTGTTTCGTAATATAACTAGAGCTAAAAATTATTTTTAATTGCTAAAGGGGTTATAATTAGCATATATTTGCTAGAAATCAATCGAACGAAGATATCCTATTCTTCTTCTGTGATTTCAAAATAAGAGAGCTTTAACAAGTAGTGGGCAATTCATTTATGTAGTGTAAATTGACGGGTTTCTCTCAGACACCTTCACCATCAATGCCGGTGTTCCTCAAGGGTCCATATTGTCGCCTACCCTCTTTTTACTGTATATTAACGACCTTCTAGTGAAAACCCAAAATCCAATTTATAGCTTTGCTGATGACAGCACACTTGTCTCATCTTTTACCTTGACTCCCCAAACATCCGCTGCCGATGCACATCTTCGCAGGCAGCATGAAGTATTGCGCCTCAACAATGACCTGGAAGAAATCTTGGCTTGGGGTGACAGTAACCAAGTCGAATTTAATGCTAAGAAAACCCAGGCAGCAGTCTTCTCCAAAAAGGTTAACATTGCAGAACCGGATATAGTCATGGCAGGACACACAATTCCCCTGGCACCGTCTATTAATTTGCTGGGGGTCAATCTGGGAGGTAATATGTCTTGGCATGATCACGTTGCCGCAAGTGCCAAGGCAGCTGCACAGAAACTTGGTGTACTTTTTCGCACCAAAAGGTTGTACACACCTCATCAACTTTTGACACTCTACAAAGCCCAGATTCGACCATCATTAGAATATTGCTCTCGTGTCTGGAGGTCTGCACCCAAGCACACCCTTCGGCTACTGGATTCCATTCAAAGGAGAGCCGTTCGTCTAATCGGCGACCCCGAGCTGACCAAGACCCTCGATAGCCTGGAGCATCGAAGACAGGTTGGTGATTTGGCTCTCTTTTACAGATATTTCCATGGCAGGTGTTCGACTAACATTGCCCACTTGATTCCACCTAGAGCAGGCCCGCGCCTAGCACTTTTGGCTCCCTTGTGCTAATTTAAAATAACGCCCCAAATTCGTTTAACGTTCATATGTGAGTACAGATACGGGTTAAGTTAGGTATTATTATCCACTATTGAATTGAACAATAATTTTAAAAAGTATATTCATAAATTTATTTTTATATTTTACAAGTACAAGCCATACAAGTATTTTCTCATTGAGATACATAACATAATTATAAACTTATAGAAAACAGAAATATATTCTAACAGTATTACAACTCAAAATTTTTGTATTTTAGTTTCAAATGTAATATATTATGATACAAAAGCACAAGAAATAAAAAAAATATTTAAAACATAAAAAATACTTGTTTATATATCACAGGACGAAACTGATCGACAAATAAAAACAAAACAATATATTATTTTAATAATGCAACATGTCACCTTTTTAAGGTTAATATCGAGGTATTAGGTATTGTTATTAATATTTTAGCTAAGTGAATTGAGCTTTTCGTGCTTTAATTTTTGCAAATTGTTTAATTAAATCTTCGGTGTCTAATTCTTTTAGCTGGTCCGATTCTATTGAAATGCTAGCAAGATTACTTAGTCGGTTTTGCCCCATGGTCGATCTTAAATAATTTTTTATTATTTTGAGTTTTGAAAAAGATCGTTCTGCGGTAGCAACCGAAACCGGTATTGTTAATAAAATACGAAGTATTATGCTCGTATTAGGAAAAGAATCCGCTAAGTTGTTAATTGTTATATAATTTAAAGTTTCTTCTGGAGACGTAATAACTTTTTCATCAAAATTTTGTAAATATTGCAATTCTTTAACAAGTTCCACGGCAGTTATGTCTCGTTCATTGCGAGTTTTGTCATTTAATAAATTTTCTACTTTTTGACATAATTCTAATTGTTCGTTTTCAGAATAATTTTTAAATTTATCAATATTCCATAAAAACGCGAAATTATTAGAGTAAGAAGAAAGTAATTTGAATTTCTCATCCACTGATGTTATGATTACATCTAGAGCATTAAAAAAACAATCAACTTTGAACTTTAAAGTTTCGTCCTGGATCGGTTCATCGTCACATTCATAATCAAAATGTTTATTTTTTTATTTTTCGCGGTTTTAGACCTCTTTGTTTTTTGAATGTAGGTTCTATGTCTAAGCTGGATGCTATTTCTTTAGCATCAATCAAAAGATCATTAAAACCTTTATCAGAGCGGTAAGCTTTCAAAAAATTATTCAAATTATTTAAATGATTATAACACTGAGCAACATCAAAGTTCGGTTTTTAAATAATTTTACTAACAATGTTAACTTTACTTAAAATATTATACCACAATATAAGAATTTTTTGGCCAACGATGCAGCCAAATTTTTTAC
Source organism: Polydrusus cervinus (assembly GCA_935413205.1). Classification (NCBI taxonomy): domain Eukaryota; kingdom Metazoa; phylum Arthropoda; class Insecta; order Coleoptera; family Curculionidae; genus Polydrusus; species Polydrusus cervinus. The sequence continues at coordinate 5,722,666 of OW284518.1, forward strand.
GTTATTTTCAAAGTTTATTATTTATATATTTATTTATTGACGGGCAAACCCAATTACAGTTTTTACATAGCAAACTAACTTTAGTTTTTTTTACTTAATAATGTAACCTTCGCTTATTTCAAACAGAGCATCATAAACCTCCCCAAGTTGATACCTTAAAGGAGTTATTGCGTCTATTCTACTAGACCATCGAGTATCCGATAAAGGTTTTAAAGTCAAATTTGTTACATTAGATAAATTAGATTTCAGAATTGACCAGCGTTTAGTAGAAGCTGAAAAAAATACAAACATGCGGCATCATTGACGACTAAATTTAGGCTATGATTGCAACAAGGAACAAAGAAAGCTCGCGGATTCAAATCCAAAATTTTTTTTTGTAAACCATTATGCCTACCACGCATATTTGCCCCATTGTCGTAACCCTGACCCCGCATGTCGTTGATATTTAAGCCTTCTTTCTCTAACGCCGACAAAAGAAACTTTGTTAGGCCTTCACCCGACACATCATCTATAGGACAAAATAATAAAAAATGTTCTTCTATACTAATTCCCGTGTTCTTTAAATTAACAAATCTTATACAAACTGAAATTTGTTCTTGGTGACTAGAGTCAGGAGTGCAGTCTAATAATATGGAATAATATTTTGCCTTTTTAGTTAGTTCTAAAATTTTGGATTTGATATTTTCACCGATCAAGTTGATTACTTCATTTTGTATTTTATCCCCGAGATAGTTTTTGTGATCTTTTATTTGAGAGCGTTTTGTATGTTCTGACATAATCGGGTCGAATTTGGAAATCATTTCTATGCATTTTAAAAAGTTACCATTATTTTTCTCAAACAACTTATTACTACTTCCACGAAAAGCTAAATTTTGCTCACCTAAAAACTGAATCACGTAGAAAATTCTTTCTATAACAGCTTGCCAGTATTTAGTTTCTCTGTTTATTACATTTTGAATTTCAGAATCAATTATTTCATTTTTATTCAAACGGTTAGAAAGATCTGGCAATTTTAGAACATTTTCGATATGTAACTTGCTCTTTTCATGAATGTTTAAATGTTCACTTAAATGCTGCCAGTCATTGTAACCAGATTCATCACTAAGGCGAACAGATTTCAAATCGCTGTCATTAAAAATTTTACAACAGAAGCAGTAAAGTGAATTTTTTGTTTCGGAATACAACAACCAAAAACGCTCAATTTTTTCTTTGTTCGGTAAAATTCTAAAGAAGTAACTATTGGAAAACTTACGCCCCGACTCCGAACTATCTCTCGGATAAATATCCTTTTTGTTTTGATAATGAGCAGGGCCACGTTCTACTAATTCTTGAATATTATTAGGACGTAATTTCTTTGGCCATAGTGCTGCATCTTTCGAAAGTTGACTCATATTTTCCGTTCTGGTAATTTTTGAAGGTGTTGATTTCTCATTATCAGCGGAACTTGAAGATGTTGATGGTTTGCTTTCTAGATCAGTTTCTTGTCTGCTGCTGATACTTGTTTCAAGTACAGGTTCAGTATATTGGGATTCAGCTGTATTATTGTTGTTATTAATATTTGGCAAAGTAGACTCGGGTTTTGAAAAAAAATGCGTAATTTTGACATGTTTTTCCAGTTCTTCCTCTCTTTTTCTTTTATTCATCAAATTTTGGTATCCAGACAATTTCTTCTTTTTTTCTGACATCCTGTATACTGTAAAGAAATTAATACCTACGTAAGTAAACAACTTGACAAATTATTCATGAAAAATGGAAATGTTTCGACGTCTCAAACTCAAACTCGAAAATATTTTCTCAACATTACTTATTTCAAAATTTATAAATTTTTATAAATAGTTATATTAGTGCTTATCAATTATTCTGTTTAAATTTACTTCAATTAACAGTGATGTTTATATAATGAATTATAAAATGATTTTTAAGATGCAAGTTTTTGGCTTTTAATATTTTAATAAATCTAAAATAAAAAATAAATTTTAGATAAACTCACCTTAATTCACAACACAAAACACAAATCTGTAAAACTACAAAAAACTAAAGTTTCAAAAACATATATCTTTTACCCCATGCACCTTTTCACTTCGCTAAGTTAATTATCGATCGAGCATCTGGCAACAAATGAAATCGCGACCGATGCAGCGCTTAATATATAAAGTTTCGTACATTGCAAGCTCAGACAGGAAAAAAACGCTTGTCCGCTCGTTGGCTCGTTGCAAGCCAAATTTCAAGCTCAAACATGAATAAAATCAGATTTGTTTGAGTTCACACAGTTCATGTTATCATGCTACGTATTCGATCGAATAAATGCTATTATTGCGTACTCTCATTTGGAAAATATATTATTTTCGAGAAATTTGGTTCCCTCGTCTCAAAGAGAAAAAATAAAATAATAAACAAATAAAAAACAATGTAATAGCTAGCAATTCCTTACTGTTTTTTTTTATCATTATAAATTTTGTTTTGACAATGTTGTTTGTTGCTTTATCTTTTTTTTACTTTTGAGTTTTAAGGCTTTTCGGCGCCTTCGGCGTCTCGGCGCCGTCGTGCACCACACGACTTTGCCCTTATGTACGGCGCGGGCCTGACCTAGAGCAATGCAAAACAGAAATACACGGCGAACCACTGTCGCTCATCCATATGTTGTTCAGCTTAGTACTCCTCGAACTTCATTGTTCAAGAATTCTTTCATCTGGAGAACGTCATCTTTGTGGAATGATCTTCCTGAGGTCGTGTTTCCCAATCAATACAATCTTCAACGTTTTAAGACCAACGTTAGTCGCTTTTTTCGCACACGCACCGCTCCCAGAGCGCCTTAAAGGATTTTTCCTACAGTGCAGGTGTTTTATCATAAAAAAAAAAACATGATTTAACCAATTAGGAAAATTTTTGTGCAATTTTTTTTCTGTCATCGATCTCAATCGAAAAGAAATAAACCATAATTTTTATAAATTCACATTATTATGCGTTTCTTGTATCTACAATCTACATTTCCATAAAAACATTTATCGTTTACGCTCTATTCTACCTATACTATAACTATTACAATATAATATGAGTGTAATGTTGCGGTTACCAAACGTTGTTTGGTGGGTAAAATGTTGTTATAAAATTTAACTGTAATTTACTTTATCTTTTTAACCTACCCTGCTATTATGCTGCACTGCACGCCACTGCAGACAGAGGCCCGAATAAACATAAAATAAAAGAGCAAAAAAAAAATAGAACCACATACCTTCCGTAAATTTAGCGACATAATATTAAGAATGGTCGACTCATTATAAAATTTCTTTTGATACGTAAAATCAAAATAGCAGTAAATTTCGTCCCTGGTTTGTAACGGGAGACCTTTGTATTCCAGGTAACTTCCAATCTGCTGTATGTGGTCCTCTCCTATTTGTGAGGCCACCAGGATTCGTTGCCAGAGAGTGTATAATTTTGCTAAAAATGGAAAGCAACAATTTATACAGGGTGGCTTACTTTCAACGCAGGATTCCATAGCATCTAAACTATACAGAGTGCTACAAATTCTTGTGCGTACAAGGGGATCCCGAAAACGGTAAGAGATACGAAGATGGTTAAATTAAGGCAAAGTTGCGTATTTTGGGGCTTCATAACTTGGTGAAAAAAAATTGTAATTATTCCGAATTCTTTCGGAGATATCCGGAAATTTCCATTTTTGGTTTTTAATTTTTTGTGCTTTCATTTTTGACTTGAGAAAAAAATAAAAAACCTTTCTTCGTAGCCTTTTTTATGTTCTACAACTTGGCGTTATTAGTTTTCAAATTCGACGTTTCATTCTTTAGTTACCAACCTCAAGTAAATTTCTTTAAATACGGACCTGGAATTTTAAAAACAGCTTTAGGGATTTCAAAGCTTTAGAAATTTAATACAACCACCAAGTTCTTGAAATTTTTACTTTTTGTCATTTGATAACACATTTTTCAAATTATCTTTTTCATTTCATTACGGTCCTGAACATTTAAAACCAAATTAAAAAACAAAAGATTTCTGATTTAAAAAATCCGTACATTTTTACTTAGAGAGGCCTGATATTTGATATTTTGTAAGAAAAGAGACCCAAAATCTCGTCCTCAAATATTTCTCTGTCTGTTTGTTTTTGTTTCATGTTTCGCCAGAAACTTGAATCATCAGATCTTGTAAATATTAAAAAAAAATTAGAATTGTTTTTGAAACAAATATAAGCGCATCACAATAACATAACTAGACTAAGACTCCAGTTACCTTTTCTTCACTTGGGAGCATTCTTTTTTTCTATTTTACAGTATTTCGGTTTAAGTCTAAGACAAAAATCATAGGACTTAAGATATACGTTATGTTAATAAAATAAATAAAATAACTTGCTTAGGTCCTAGAGTATTGTGACGTAAATATTTTTGAAAAAATAAACGGCCTAAACACCATAACTTCCTTTTAGGACATGCGTCGTACAGTGGGGTCTGTGAGACACCTAGAATATATACATATATACAGCGTGTTCGTGGATTTGCTTGCCAAATGGAAAACTTCTTTATTATCAATTTTTCGAAAAAAAGTTATTCCTTATAAAAAGTTTTGCTTCTAAAATTATTAGGATTGGCCTAAGACTTTCTTTTTAATATTGTACAGGGTGTCTCAAAAACGAAAAACTTTAATTCTAAATGTGAAAAAACTTTATACCAATATTTATTAACTGGCAAATTGGAAAGAGCGAAAAGCACATTAAATCGTCAACTAATTTGTAGTATACAGGGCACTGATAAAGTTTTTATGAATAGTTACTTAACATTTTTTATAAACAAGATGGATAAATAATTAAATTTACCCATACATTATTACCAGGAGACTCGGAATTGAGACTAGATTTTTCTGCGTGGTTATTAGGCGTTATGGAGGACGATCGCCGTTTACCTTTTAAAATAATTTTTTCAGATGAAGCTGTTTTTACGACCAACGGTATTGTAAGCTCCCAAAACTCCCGTTATTGGTCAGTGGATAACCCTCATTGGGTTATACAGTGCCGAAATCAATATTCTGAAAAAGTAAATGTGTGGTGTGGTATAGTCGGGGACCGATTGTTGGGAACAATATTTTTTGATGATAATATAAACGGTGAGGTGTTTTTAAATTTTTTAGAAAATGATTTTAGTAATATGCTGGATGACATACCTTTGGCCGCTATATGGAACTTATTGCTCCAGCTAGATGGAGCTCCCGGACATTTTGCATTGCAAGTTAGACATTGGCTGAACAGAAATTTTGCTTATAGGTGGATAGGAAGAGGTACAGATCAAGATTTGCGTTTTTGTTATTGGCCAGCGAGGTCCCCGGATCTCACCCCACTATATTATTTTTTGTGGGGTGTCCTCAAAGAAAGGGTATATAAAAGGCGGCCCCGAGAAAGAGAACACCTCAAGAGACGAATAACTCAGGAATGTGCCGGTCTATGGGGACATCAACTATCGAATGCCGTCAGAAGTTTTAGAAAAAAAATTATTAGGCGTATTATGAACAACGGGGGGCTTATTGAAATTTAATCTTCTATGTATATTTGTTCGTGTTTACTGTATAATTACTAGTAATTAAAAATTTTGTTATGTGTAAATATGTTTATATGATTGTTTAATAAATTTTCAATTAGGTTGTAAATTATCTAAATATTTTAATCACTCTGTATACTAAATTAACCTGCAAATAGTACATTGATAGCTTAATAATAAATATTGCGATGGTATTTACCCATATTGTTTAAAAAAATGTTAAGTAACTATTCAAAAAAAACTTTATCAGTGCCCTGTATACTACAAATTAGTTGACGATTTAATGCGCTTTTTGCTCTTTCCAATTTGCCAGTTAATAAATATTGGTATAAAGTTTTTTCACATTTAGAATTAAAGTTTTTCGTTTTTGAGACACCCTGTGCAATATTAAAACGAAATTCTTAAACCAATCGTAATAATTTTAGAAGCAAAACTTTTTATAAGGAATAATATTGAAGTTTTCCATTTGGCAAGCAAATTCATGAACACGCTGTATATGTTTGTAAGGGTGTGAAAATGGTCAGGCTATAAATATACATATATTAGGAGTTAGGTTATGTAAAAATTTTATAAAATAAAGTCATATTTTCACGAAAATATTTATTTAATTTTAAAAATTTAAAAAGTAGTACATTTTTAAAATTTACATGTTTTTTCTTTCAAAATGTAAAATAAATATGTCAAACGATTATTATCTGTAAAGAAACTAAATGAACAACAGTAAAACGAAAAAATATTCATACATTTTTATCAAGAAATACAAAAATAACAAGCTTTATTTTAGAGGTCATTTTTACACTCTTTACATAGGAAAGGTGCACTCTAAACATATTGGCTTTTTACACATAACACATAAGTACTGGGTTTTACGTTTAAGTCTTTTGGGACACAGTCTCTTCAGACGGTTTGTCACCATACCGAACACGTTTGGACGGCCCCGGAGCAGAATCCATTATAAACGGTGTTTTTTTAAGTTACTTAACCCGTACAAAGGGGTCTCACAGACACTTCCGTACTTTAACCCGAAATAACTTATGCGTATGTTCACCTATATCGCTCAAAATCTTCAAGCACATTGCTGTCTGCCCTACTTAAAAGTAGATGGAAGGGCAGAATGATATAAAAAAAAGTTGAGGAGCAGCTGAGCGGTATTTGTTGGCAAGTGTCTCCAAGACCCCATGATACGGGTTACGGGTTAATGTTAAATGTTTAAGTAATCCAAAAAATAATTGCCAGGGCCGTAATAGTAAACAATGGATAATTTGAAATACTAAAATAATAATAATAAAATAATACTGCCCTCCTAAGAATAAACGCCGTATGTTCAACAATTTCGAATATCGAGTTATTGATGCCAAAAATTTTCTTTTGCTTTAACTTAGTTGTCTGCTACATATGAATGCCGTATCTTTACTAGAACTATTCAAAACTGTTAACAAAAATCCTGCCGTATGTTTCCATGACTAATTCGTGCCTAATATGAATGCGGTATCTAGGCTCTACCAGTAATAAACGCGGTAAAAATACTATCTGCTTGCGAACTTACCTCGTTTTTCTTAAGTACGTATATTATGCCGCTTTACTCTTTGGTATCGATGAAGCGCGACGTCACTTTCTTGCCGGATTAGACTCACTTTTTGTTTTTCGTCAAATTAGATGCAATTGAAACTCATTATATTATAATATTGTACCTAGTTCAGTTGTCTTTTTTAGTGTTCGTTGCTGTTTATATTATTTGTTAAAATTAGGCAACGAGGAATGTGAAAAAGCTCAATCCAGGTTTAGTGCAGGTAGTGTTTGTGTTTCTGTAGATCTGCAAAAAATTAGAATGCTTCCTAGAATCGACTCATTCAAAAGAATTATATTTGTACAAAGATTAACCACATATCACGAAAGCTTCGTTCCACTAGGAAAAAACTGTTTTTGGAACGAATCTATAAATGGGAGCAATAAGGAATACATAATAAGCACATTTTATGCCTTCTTATTAAGTCAAAGGGATGCAAATCTTATTAACTTTTGGCTCGATAATTGTGCCAGCCAAAATAAAAATCAGTGCTTTTTGGCATTTTTAGTGAGATTGGTCAATTCAATTGAAATTGCAGCCAAGAACTCATAGTAAACTATTTCGAATCAGGCCATATTTTCATGGCGGCTGATAGCTTTCATAACCAGGTTGAGTTGTCACTAAAGAGACAGGGAAAAACTTATGATTTTGACGACTTTGTTCAAGCTGTCAGCACATCCAGAAAATCCAAAACCGACAAAGATGATGACTCATAACGACTTCTATTTATGGCAAGATTTTAAATCTCAGGCGAAACTTAAGCAAAATTTAAATTTCTCACGCTTGTCAAATATTGTGCAAGTAAAAGATACTCGAGAAAAGGATATTCTTCAGCACAAAACATCATTGACAGACGAGGAAGGTTTTAAAAACTTAGATTTTCTATCCAAAAAACATATGAAAAAATCTGGACCTTGTTGGCACTAGTTGCTTTTTGTTCCAAGCCATGTGGTTTTTCAAAGTCCAAAAAAGAAAAGTTGTTTAAAGCCCTTGACGGTATTATCCCATAGAACCTGAATCAGTTTTGGATAAATCTTCCAGAGTGCGATGATTAAAACTTAACTTTGAATACTTTTATGTTAATTTTCGATTTAATATTATGCAAATTCATATATTTTTCTGAATGCAAGTGTTTTTTTTTATAAATTTGTCATACCTTAATAATAAATATAAAAACCAAATTAAGTTTTGGCACGTACTGCTTTTATTTTTAGCATCTGATACCAAACACCTCCAGGAAAATCTTATGAAAAACACGGTAGGCACTTTCAATTTACTTGCCATACCGCTTTCTTTCTTGGTGAAAATCCCGAAGATAATAACAATAAATGCGGTATGTACATTTCTGGGAAAAGTGTTGAATTTTATCAAATCCCAAAACTTTCTGTAGAGTTGTGGAGATATGTAATACAAGAATCTACAAGAAAAAATGTTTAAATGTAATAAATGTGTAAGGGCCAAGCCAAAAACTTTAAAACGGAATATTTCAGTTTGCCTCCTAATGAACATACTGCGTTTATTCTTAGGAGGGCAGAAAAGTGATGTGTTATTTGATGACAAAACGTTAAAATTTTAAACATCTTTAAATTGTATTAAATTTCCAAAGCTTAGAAGTCCCTAAACTGTTTTAAAAATTCAAGGTTCGCATTAAAAAAAAGAATGAATGAGGTTGGTAAATAAAGAACGAACTTGTAGAATCTAAAGAACGGCTATAAGAAAGTGTTTTTTGTTTTTTGTCTAAGTAAAGCCAAAACTAACAATTTCGGGTTTTTCAGATAACTCCGAAGGTATTCCGAATGATTACAATTTTCTTACACCAAATTATTAAGCCCCAACGTACGCAAATTTGCCTCAATTTAACCATCTTCGTATCTCTTACCGTTTTCGAGATACACAATTTTGTATCAGCCTGTATGAAACGGCGAGGTCTAGCAACAGTATCCAACCTAACCACCAATCAAGAGGTATATTTAATACAAAATTATTACCAATAATCCAGAAATGCAAGAGCATCGCCAATGTTGGGAATAATACAGACTGGACGGTCTCTCCGTACTTTTCAAAATTTGGAACTCGACCAACTCCAAACATTTCCGACACTGTATTAAATGTTAGGTCCATGGCCATTGCATCATCTTCCAGTTCCTATAATTTTTTAAATGTTTACACTAACCAGATATAAAGCGTAGTGACGTTTTTACATACACCGGGTGGTGCAGGGTGGTTGGAGACATAGGAAATCACATGCAAGTTTTAGGCTGTCTAAATATTTGCTCCCCTGTTGACTTTAGAGCGGGGCTGTAGGGAGACTTTTTTAGGGTCTCAGTGGTGAGTTTGGACAACCCAATCCCAACTTATTTGAATACAATTGCGGCTGGTTAGTAGCAGTGGCGGCTCGTGGGTGATTTCAATGGGGAGGCTACAATCGAAAGTAATTTCAGCAAGCAGGAAAGCGCCGCAGGCAATGCGCCGCAGGCGAAAAAATTTCGGAGCCACGCCCAAAATTTGTCAAAAATTCACTCAACTTCTATCTAATTTCTTGAATTAGATTGAGATTTGTATCTTTAAATTAAAGTAGGTATAGATTCACACATTATGATTTGCGTTATAAGTTAATTTAGAGTTTAGGTCTTCCCGTCACATTTTTAATTTCAACTTTTTCAAAACGGTAAAAAAATAGACTTATATGTTACTACACATTTTAGAATTTTAACGTAATTAAACGTGATGTCATTCGTTTAAAACCATTTTAAAAAATAAATAAAAACAAATTCTGAATAAAAACTAAGTAATATATCTTATTCCTAATAAAATAAAATATTATTCTTGCAAAATATAATTCTTTAAAATTACCCCTCTTAGACCCTTCAGATTCGTTGTATCCTCGAAAACTTAGATCCTGAGACGACAAATATAAAATAAAATCGATTAATTTTGTTAAAATTTTACGATTTTCACTAACCTTATTATTATGATTTTCTATCCCATGTAATTGTGAGAAATCAATACCATTTATAAAGTAAAAAGAGTTTTGTTTCCCTTCCTTCATCGGACTTCATCCCTAGACGCGTTTCGTCATATCATGACTCATCAGTAGGGCTAGAAGTCGATGAGTGAAGGGAAACGGTCTACTGTATACAGTCTTCAAAGTATCAAAGAAGTGAAGTTTTACGAGTAGCGACATCTAGTCAATGTTCGATAAAGTACCTGCACCTCTAACAAAGCCTATAGAAATAAGCACAATTGCCAGAGAAGATCACTTGCAAAGACATTCGTCACAATTCCAAGTGTTACCGCTAGGTACGCGCTACCGTAGTCGTCGGTACAAAGCTCCGAAGCAATTTTAAAGTAAAAAGAGTTTTGTTTCCCTTCCTTCATCGGACTTCATCCCTAGACGCGTTTCGTCATATCATGACTCATCAGTAGGGCTAGAAGTCGATGAGTGAAGGGAAACGGTCTACTGTATACAGTCTTCAAAGTATCAAAGAAGTGAAGTTTTACGAGTAGCGACATCTAGTCAATGTTCGATAAAGTACCTGCACCTCTAACAAAGCCTATCGAAATAAGCACAATTGCCACCGTTCCCCTTCACTCATCGACTTCTAGCCCTACTGATGAGTCATGATATGACGAAACGCGTCTAGGGATGAAGTCCGATGAAGGAAGGGAAACAAAACTCTTTTTACTTTAAAATTGCTTCGGAGCTTTGTACCGACGACTACGGTAGCGCGTACCTAGCGGTAACACTTGGAATTGTGACGAATGTCTTTGCAAGTGATCTTCTCTGGCAATTGTGCTTATTTCTATAGGCTTTGTTAGAGGTGCAGGTACTTTATCGAACATTGACTAGATGTCGCTACTCGTAAAACTTCACTTCTTTAATACCATTTATTATAGTTTGTTTCCATAATAACTTAAATTTAACACTTGATGTTACCTATGTGTGATTTTTCGTGTCTCTCAAGCTCGCGTATCTACTAAATTTTTTAAATCATTATGACATCTTAATTTTCCCCAGCAGAACGATTTATGGGAACAATACCAGCAAAACAATTTGTTTCTTACCTCGGATCCAGTTAAATATATTTTCGATAATAATATATTTTAAAGCCGCGGTTTTGTTTTCCTGTGCTTACTACTAGGCTTTTTAATTCTGGCTCTGGACGTCTGTTTCCCACTACAAGTTTATCATCTTAATTTAGGGAATTAAACGAGTTGGTTAAAAAATATTCCACTAAATTACAGTCTAAATTAAAGCCGGCGGCACTTATTTCTAAAATATAGGTAATCCAAAGTATCACTAAACGGCTAAACTAAATAAAATATCCAATCGATGCGCTGCCAACTTCACAAACCAGGCGAAAACTCTAAAATTTAACCTAACAAATATCAAATCAAAAGATCGCGCGCGGTTCACGACACACGAGACGCGTTTGGCAAGCGTTGAAAAACAGGTGATCTATTTGCACGTGGGAGAGATCACGCTCGTGATTCGTCCGGAGACTCTTTTCCAGTCGACGTTGCCACTTATTGTAGTTAAAATGTTAGAAACCTCTCACAATTTCGTATTTATCAGAGCTTATTAACGTGACTTTTAGACAAACCCGTGGAGACTCATGCGCTATTGTCAGATTGTAAAAAATATTAAATAGTGGAAAAAATAGCAAATAAGGTAATAAATTAAGAATCCGAATGAAAATTATTACATATTTGCTTGCTGTAAATTAAGAGCTATTATTTAAGTAATCAACCAAGAAAATGTGTAGGAGGGCAGGAATTACTGAGGAGGCTCAGCCTCCCTTGCCTTCTTCGAGGAGCCGCCACTGGTTAGTAGAATTTAACAGGCGATGCTGCGAACACCAGCATAATTTGTCATTGTCAAATGTAATTTGACAGTATTAGATTTTCTCCTAGTAATAATGTTTTATCTACTTTCATTTAATAATATGAATTTTACAGTTCTGTAAATCTTTTTGTAAGGGTATCTATTACAGCACTAGTGCTGTAATGGAAAAAAACGGTTTTATTAAAATTTAATAATATATGTAGGTATAAATAAAACCACACTTTTTAGAAGAATCATTTATTATTAACAATTATTATAAAATTAATTACCAAATATTAATTAAAATATAACACTTAAGGTTTATTATAAACATTAATAATACACTTTTTACAGTTAGAAATTTGTATACCAGAAGTGGATGTGATGGAGCCCTTTACGTTCGACTTTCCAATCATTAAATCCGTGTCTGACCCCATGATCTTCTTTGCTATTTGTTTCTTATTTTCTAAAGAATTCTCAACGTAGTCTTCTGCCGTAGAACAGGATTTCCGCTAACGGAGATTTCCTATCCTTCTTCTGTGATTTCAAAATAATAGAGCTTTAACAAGTGGGCTATTCATTTATGTAGTGTAAATTGGTACATGATTTAACCAATCAGGAAAATTTTTGTTCAATTTTTTTTTCTGTCATCGTTCTCAATCGAAAAGAAATAGACCATAAATAACGCATTTAATGGGCACGTTGTCGGTCCAAACACAACAATTAATTGGCCAGCTAAGTCCCTCTTACCAAACGACTTTTTTCTTTGGGGGCATTTAAAAAATGTTCTGTATAAAAGTGTTAGGTTTGAAAAATTTAGAGCAGTAATGAAATACAATTTTATCTCAATCTGAAAGAACTATACCCAGTATCCACTCGCTAATGTTCTTAGAAAATTTTTTCTACTCCCACATGGAAATTTGCTGTTTTCTTTACACTTAAGTGGCGAGTAAAGTAGGCTATTCCAGTTAACTGTGCAGCAAAATTTCATAACAATCCTAGTTAGAACGGCAGTAGAGTTTTGGACTTGCATTGTCTTTATTTGTTTAGAATCACTACGTTTCAACTGGTAAGCATCTCCAGTCGTCTTCAGGTGAATACTAACAGCAGAAACGTCATTGTCTCCAACCTTTTAAACAGACACAATCCTAGTTAGGTTATGAAACTGACCAATCACAGTGGTCAATTACGGAGAAGCCAAATTTACATGTGTTGTTCTTAAAAGTACTGACCAATCACAGTATATTCTTTTTTCCGCTACTGCCTAGACACACGGTCATCACATCAAGTGGAAAGAACCTTAAATCCTGCATAATAAACCACATTGGAGGAAGAGGAAGTTCAAGAAAGCTGCTACCGTATACCAGAACCCAGATTGTCTTAGTAAGCCATCATTAGATATAAGAAATATCTGGAAACCTTTGCCAAGTAGTTAAAATACTGCACACGAACTGCACCCATTTCAGTTATGTTCCAGTACATCTAGCTAGTATAAATAGAGCTGTAGTTACTTTACTTATTTAGTATTCACCTGAAGACGACTGGAGATACTTACCAGTTGACACGTTGTGATATAAAACAAATAAAGACAATGCAAGTCCAAAACTCTTCCATCTGGCAGTTGTGGGTTGTATGTGATCGAATAAAAAGTGATTGTCGGCGTGTAAATTTTACATATAGATGTGTTATGAAGTTCAACTAATCTTTTTATGTGTACTTTTTGGTTATTTAGTTTGTTTTAGATTCAGGAAATGTTTGTTATTTTTGAATGAAAATAAGTAATTAGTTTTCCTTAAAAAATTAAAAGGTTTGAGACAATTTTTGCACTTATTTGTAATATACATAAAATTTACGTATTGTTGGCATCGACGTATATATTTTCAACGTTGGCAATCTAGGGTTAATACTATTCAACAGGTTTTATTGGAAATAAAATAATTCGTTTTCTATTAAAACATCCGTTTTAAAAATAATGTTCGTTTTATTTGAAAATATTAGTTAAACACTCTTAAAAATAACATGGTATGGATTACTAAAATTTGGTTCTGACAACTATTTATTTTCGTGAAATCGGACTCATCCCAAAAATTAGTTTGTACAACCAAAAAAAATTGTCGTTATTAAACTGTTGAACTAATTAATAACATTAACCAACCCAACCTACAAATTTTAGTTGTCACAACGAAATTTTATATACGGATAACTAAATTTATATGGTACTCCCGCTTTTAAAATTAGTTGTCACAACTAATGTGTAAATATGGAAATTTGAAATTTTTTTACAAATATTGCCAAAGCAATCATTTATTTGGGACAAACTTGAAATTTTCATAGAGTAACAATTACGTATGTAGTCACAACATTGTGTTTATTATCTTTTTTCTGTACTTTCTAATTATAAGAAAGAAATTGAATCATAAATAAGTAAACATTTTATATTTTTGTCATTGCAGTTGCACATTAGAAAGTTTGAATGAACTGCTTATAACGCATGGCAAAATTAGCAAGTTGATTTGATAGAAATAACTTTAAAAAAAGTCTGTTTCATTTCTAAAAAAAATGTCATATGTAATTTATACTTAGTAACGAAAAATATTTCTTCCTAGGTCCCCATTTAAATGAAAAAATGACTTGATATTACTACTCTATTAGGTATGCGTAAACTAATTGTAAATAATCAGGGATATTATGGTTTCTTTAAAAAAAATGATTTCCAATGTCCTTGTTCTCTCATGTTCTTTATAATACATACTTATGCAATACAAAACAGAAACACTAGATTTTTAACTTATTTTACTCAACCTTTTGGGTTGTTCAATTAGTTATAGAACTGAATTGTTCTTATTTAAATTTTCTTATCTGCAACTGCGATTATTAAAAAACAAAAAATATTCCCTGGACTTTCTATTTAAAATATACAGCTATATGAACTTTGTTGTACTTGGTCAGATTAAAAAGTCATCAATATCCTTTTATAGAAATGGAACATAGAACAAAAACAAAACAAACAAAAAAATTTGAAGTTATTTCTCATTGGGTTAAATCTTATTTAAACTTTCTAATGTACAACTGCAATGATAAAAAATAAAATGTTTACTTACTTATGATTTAACTTCCTTCTGCCAATAAGAACGTACACAAAAAAGACAATAAACACAAATAAATTACACCAAATATTGTCACATCCATTTTCCACACGGGCACGGCCATGAAAATGGCCAATTACTGCCTTACAAACACGAAAAATGGACACGGAACCGCAAAAGCACCCTAACATAAACATAACCTCCTGACAGTCCTGGCTAGAATGATGTTACATGTCACCCACCGGGCAAGGGCGTCAAGTCTCTGTTGATGCCGTTAGTTATAAATATGAAGAATAATATTACTTGAAAAGAAAAGTTAGTTCTGGTAACTAAAAATGTATATTAATCAAAATTAACAAAATGATAGGGACTACAAATTCATAATGTGTTATTAGAACAAGCTTAATTGATAAATACAAGTTTGTAGGAACCTTGATGTAACATTTAAATAAGATATATACAGAGTAAAATTCAGCTAAACAAACTATTTTATTTCTGCCAACTAATATGAAAACAAGATATTTTCTTTGTTCTAATGGCATCACGTTTTGGTAAATATAACCTAGAAAAAAATCTTTTTTGTTTTCCTAACTAAAAATAGTTATTTTTGGTAACATAAACACGAGAACAAATAAAAATTAGTACCAAATACCAAGTCATTTTTAAGAGTGAATCCGGTGTAAAATGTATCTGTTAAAATTTTTTAAAAAGCCTACCGTATGCAAATTATATTTGACAATGACAAATCACAGGTTGACAAGTCTAATTAATGCTGGTTGGTGTTCACAGCATCATCTGTTAAATTCCAATGAAAAACCAACCGCAATCCTATTTAAATAAGTTAAGATCCGGTTGTTCAAAATTGTTCAAACTCCGCATGCGCACTCACCACACAGAAACCCTAAAAAGTCTCGCTACAATTCCGCTCTAAAGTCAACAGGGGATCAAATATTTTGACAGTCTAAAACTTTCATGGGATTTCCTATGTTTCCAACTGCGATGTACCATCCGGTATTTTAATTATTTCAAAATGTAGATATAATTTTTTTTAACAGGTTTTTTATATTTATAATTTCTTTAATTTTCTTAATGACGTGCTAATATTTTAGGGTGTGATTTCTCAAGTCATTTTGCAAAGAAAAGTTTATATAAACATAATGTGTTGAATTATTTTTTTTAATGCTTTTTTTGTAATATCTCCGAAAGTACTTTAGATTATATTTTCAATTTTGGCATGTGTTAATAGGACATAAAACCACATGTTTTAGTTATAAAAGTTATTTTTTTCTCCCACCAGTGGCGTCCCTGCAAACATGTCCTCTGATATTTTTTAGAAAAAAAGTAGTACGCCACTGACATTTTTCCATGTGGATATTATTTCTGATTAGCCTGGTCAATTCTGCATAATAATGGTCTCCCGCGTTTTTTTTTCTCAGGCACACCGTTCTTAATTAAAATAATTAAATTAAATTAGCTCTATTATTTTTATTATTATTAACATTGATAATGCATAATTTTGTTTTATAAAAGTTGTTGGAAATGACCACCTTCATTTAACAGGCATGCATGAAGCTAATTTAATTTAATTATTTTAATTAAGAACGGTGTGCCTGAGGAGAAAAATGCAAGATACCATTTTTATGTAGAATTAACCAGTCTAATCAGAAATATTATCCATATGGAAAAATGTCAGTGGCGTATCACTTTTTTTCTAAAAAATATCATAGAACATGTTTGCAGGGACGTCACTGGTGGGACAAAAAAAATAACTTTAATAACTAAAACATGTGGTTTTATGTCATATTAGCGCATGCCAAAATTTAAAATATTATCTAAAGTGCTTTCGGAGATATTACAAAAAACGCATTAAAAAAATTAAATTCAACACCCTGTAGCAAAAAATTTAAGCCGTTTAGGACATATGTTTATATGAATTTTTCTATACAAAATAACCTGAGAAATCACACCCTAAAATATTAGATTGTCATTAAGGAACACCCTGTATTATTAACCAAAGGTTTGAATAGCTATTATCGCCTGAATGTCGGGTTTAAATCACGAGGAGTGCAGCGGCAAGGGATTAAAGACGCGAGGGCGGTCTAAACTATATGATTGTGTGAATCGCAATGTTGCCAGCTCTAACATGTTCATTTTATTATAGAAGCACACTTACCGTTACAAATTGACTCGAGTAAGGTAACTGTTGGAAAAAGGAGGAAACTCCCAAGCATAATAAGATTGTCAAATAGGTCCTCATTAAAATTTGCATGGATACATAAGCAACTGCCGAAAATCCAAAGTACTGAAAAAAAATCTGCTTAGAATATACAGCGTCATTCCCTAAAGTTCATACTTTTTTTTAACTGAGTGTAGAAATCACTAAAATAAAGACAATTTTCAAAAAATAACACAAAAATAAACGAGTTCTCCCAAAATTTCAAAATTTCTCATTCGATTCTATGCATCGCGAAGTCTGTTAATGTTTTTTCTTTTTTTAATTAATCACGCAATGTACCCGTCAACTAGCCATATGATGTTTATGTTATGAAAGCATTTTGTTATTTTAAATTTTATCGTAAAAAAATTAAGTCATTTTTATATGATATCTTTATTAATAATTATTAACATCATAAACGTACTAAAACCTACATAACACCTTAGTTATTAAATAATACATTAGTTACCATAATTTAATACGTTAGTTACGAAAGCATAATACGTTAGATACCAAATAATATTAGAACTATTTTTCATGAACATGTAAAACAATATTTTGACAGTTTTCAAATTTGATGGATAAACCTTTGTCTTTAACGTCTACGATCTTAGGTATGCCCTCTGAAGACTGATTAATGACCGAGCAAGCATTCCTTTCGATTTCGTGCGGTTCCCCAGTGCTTAATCCACTGCCGGAAACATCGCCGATTTGAATTTTGCGAGCAATGGAAACTTATACATATATACCATCTAGCAACCTTTGCCGATTCCCATCCACCAAGTTCTTGTAGGTCTAATATATCTCCTCCAGCATTAACAAGAAAATTTGCCGAAGATCTTCTAACGCAGTGACCAATATACAAATTAGGATTTTCAAGTGAGAGATACTTAGCTATTTTTTGAGATATTTTAGAAAAGAAGTGAATGCCGCAGGACTGTACCGTACATTTCCCTTTTCTATATGATACAGACAATCTTTGGTGAGTGACATGGTCTGGCCTTAACATTGCGTACTTTTTAAATAAAAGCACAGGATTGACTTCGCCGTCAAATATCACAGCGAAAATACGTTTTTTGTGGGTTTTTGAGTCGGGAATAGTAACAATCAGCTTGTCCTCTAAAACGTCAACATCTTCCGTGGTCATCTACGCTAATTCATTAGTTCGACAGGCTCCTCCAATTCTAATTAAAAAAGCCACTTTCATCATTAAAAACTTCTCGTCTGAGGCAGAACACACAAATTCGTTGAGTTGTCCTCTTGTAAATACTTTTGATTTTTTTGCTTTATATCCAACATTTTTCTTCTTGATGAAACGTATTAAGGCGCCGTATTTGTCGATTTCCACTCTTTTCTTTAGTTCTAAAGTCGCTCGTAACATGGAATATTTCGGCCATAAGGAAGAAGCAGAGTATTCCTCAGAGAGTTTTGCAAAATACGCCAGCAATCCGCTTCTTCTGCCCCTTAAACATGTACTTTGTTTCGCCACTCATAAAACTGCCGATATTCTTTTTCATAATGGATTTTGGATTTGTCCGGAAGCAAGTTCAACCTTATAATGTTGGCTGCAGCTAATATATCGTCAGGAATATCAAAATCTTGCATGATTTTAATGATGACTTTTTGAAATGCCAAAATGAAATGACATAAAACCTGGTTTTTATTTTCGCATCGCCGTTGTCAATGATACGATAAAGCTTTGAATACAACTCGGTTATTAGCGATTTAACACCGTCTCGGACATTGGGGGTGACTCGGCTGTTGCCTCGTCACCTAGTAATGTCCTCGACTATTATAAATCGCATAATTATCTCGTTATATTACTAGCTATACAACTTAGAGTTGAACATTATAACGTTAATATCATGTTGCTTATTTACGGGAACTGTTGACAAAGCGCTGCTACTGATTAATCGAGGCGTTACGAATGTTACGCTTCGTTACGGCACAGTTAAACAGGGCTGTATTTTGTAGACACAAAACAATGTTTTTTTGAGTTTCTTGGCCTTCTCAACCGTGGCGGCTCGTCAGGTGAAGGAGCTCTTCACCAAAAAAAAAAAAACTAGGAGAAAAGTTTTCGACAATATTAAATATTAATGTACCAATACAGCTACCATTTTAGTCCTTAAAAAATAATTATGTTCAAATTAATAATATTAATTTAATCCGAATGTGCATAATAGGGCCACGGTTAACTCTGATGGACAATAATTATAAACACTAGTGGTGAAATTAGCGCGCTTCAGTCGACCGCGTCCGTTAGCTCAAAGCAAGTGAAGACCCGACTCCCAACATGGCTTTGACATTCACCTTCGCTATGGTTACGTGACGTTAGTCACGCAAATAGCATGTAACAATTTACATTAGGGCATAAGTTAGGGCAATTTAAAAATAGATCGCACCATTGTTTTAGCATTGGTTCGCCTAACCTTAAGGTATTTATTTTGAGGCTTCGCGAAACTTACGGTTATAGATATCGTTTTTACGTGATTTACTGTGTGATTATAAAGTTTTGTTTTTATTTTTTAGTTAATTCAGTAGTGTACGTACCTACTAAATTGTGTTTTAAAAATGAAACCAAGTAATGACATAATTTGTTAAAAACTCCATTCAGTCGTTGGAGAGATGAGGATAAGAGAGACGTTTTGTTACACGGGTTTTCAGTCAATGTTTTATTTAAGTACCCGTACAATATACCTGGCTTTCTTTACCATTTTTTAAGACCGCGAGCCGCCACTGATTAGAGCCACAGTTTCACTTACCAATCTAAACACATCCAGGGCTTCATCCATTGTTCTGAATCGTGCCAGTCGCCCGACCATGGTATATTTTATCAGGTTGAGAGGACTAGGACCGGACGCCGTTAAAAAGAAATATATCAAATATGATGACAGGCATGACATTATATCGAAAAAGAAGTATGTCCTTAAATATGTCCTAAAATAATAAAAATACATTAGATTAAAAGGTAATTTAGTTATGGGTGAGAGGCATACAACCCTCTCCCCCTAGAATTTCTAATCTTTAGAATATAATTTTTTTCAGAAATCCACCAATATCTCAAAAGTGATTATATTTAGAAAATAAAGTTTCAAATAAAAAACTTTTCTTTTGAAAGTCTTCATAAGAAAGGTTCTATTCACTTTTATCGTAGTTTTTAAACTAACCGAGATATTTGCCAATATATCAAAAACCATCCTAATTTTATAATCCCGAAGGATACAGTGGACATTGTTTTAGGAGGTCCTCAGCCACCATTCTAGTTGATGGTGGTGCAGATATGCAGATGTAAAAGCGTCATTGGGGCTGGAAATCCTCTTCTACTGCAAAAGGCTACATTGAGAATTCTTTAGAAAATAAGAAACAAATAGCAAAGAAGATCATGGGGTCAGACACGGATTTAATTAATGATTGGAAATTCGAACGTAAAGGGCTCCATCACATCCACTCCTGGTATACAAATTTCTAACTATAAAAAGTGAATTATTAATGTTTATAATACAAACCTAAAGTGTTATATTTTAATTAATAATTGTCATATATAATATCACAAGAGATAAAATTTTGTCGGCAAAATTTTCGAAAGGTATGAAAGTTTGTTGCTTGGCAATTTCGCGAATGACATTTTTGACTAAATCACGAGCCGTCAGGCGAGTGATTTTGTCGAAAATGTCATGAGCGAAATTGCTTAAAAGCAACAAACTTAAATAAATCCTTGAGAAAAATTTTGCTTACACAATTTTTTCTTGAGTGGTATTCGACATGACTATTTAACTAGAAAAAAGACAAAGAACAATAAAATTAGAAAACTTTTATTTAAGAATAAAACAAAAAAATTACTTATTTATTGATGTAAAAGTTACAGTTGTGATAATTAAACGTTTGTGCATTATTTGATTGATTTTGATTTGATGATATTACTTGATCTGGTGCTTTTTCTCTTAAGTTTTATTAAAATTTTGCCGCGGCAAAAATCACATGTGAATTTTGTCCAGGTAGGTGCAGGTAGTAATTTTGCCAGTAGAAAACCGGCCGTTGCTATGACATTTTGCCAGTGTAAAACACTCTAGTTAAATAGTCAATAATAAATCATTTTTCTAAAAAGTGTGGTTTTATTTAAGAGCAAAATTTTAATAAAACCATTTTTTTTTCATTACAGCACTAGTGCTGTAATAGATGCCCTTAAAAAGCGATTTACAGAACTGTAAAATTCATATTACTAAATGAAAGGTGATAAACCATTAAATAAAACGCTTATACCCCCAATTGCATAATGGTCTATTTTCTGGATTTGCTTATATTACCTATATCGAAAGGAAAAAAGAAAGAAACTCTCTTGTTTATCGTTTTACACTATCTTAGTATTTGTAATAATACACTTGGGAAATAGATAATATCAAATAGTACTTACTTTCAATGGGTTTTTTATAGCTCCGAAATAAACAACAAACACACGTGTGTGTTTTTTTATGCTTTGTGATGTTTAAAGGGAAATATCTCGAAAACCGTTGAAGATATTAAGATCAATCAAGTACACCTTTTTGACTCAGAAAATGCCCTTCTTTAAGAAACTATAATTTAAAAACACCTAATATCACAGGTAAGAAAAAAAAACATAGATATATAAAGCCCAGTGTATGCAACTAGCGCCCTCTAGTTTAAAACTTAAAAATTTCTACAAATTCTTATTTCTTGCTCATAAAAACATAATATTGCCAACTTTCAATTCGATTCAATAAACCGTTTTAAAATTATGGCTTATTTTCGAGAATAAACTTTTACTTTCAACACCCTGTAGCTCTAGAACGAGTAACAATCCGAAGATACTTATATGACTTAATCGGCTTAGTTTGATGTCTAGTATCTCCAGTTACTCTATGGCCCATAAGTTATGGGACACCCTGTATACTATTACGCGACTTTCTGGTTTTATAGTGTGTGCGTGTTATTCTGTTTTTGTGAATCGCTGATAATATATAAAATGTGTACTATGGAAGTGGTCTTTAATTTAATGTGAAGAGATTTTTTATATATTTATAGGAAGAAAAGATCGAATTAAATGACAAAGGTAGTCCGTAACCAGATATTAATATTGAAAAATCTGGTGTAAGTAGAGAAAAAAGTTACACACGCAAATCTAATAGAGTTTTGGATTTGTGAATGTAGCAAAAAAATTCTTCATACTAAAATTTATAAAATACTATATAATTAGCAAAAAAGCTTTTAATGTTTAGAATTTAATAAATCAATTTCTAAAATTTTACTTCTCATTTTCAGCTATCACTGATGATGGCAAAGCCGAAAGCGTTCTGCTGCAAAATTAATTAAATAAAGCATGTAGGTACACGTAACACAAAGTATTTTTGTTCAATTTGATCAACGTGTTTACAGTCATAGTAAATTTTTTTTTTGGTATTTTATTTTTTTTATCAAAAAATTTTTGACCGAATATCCCTCAAACATTGACAAATACCTCATAATTTTACGTCAATCGAAAAGACGTTGACTTTGAAAACAACCAAGGCAGCATGCTTTCGATTCCAATAAAATTATCTCGTACATTATCAATGTCCTAGCAGTAGCGGATCCAGGATTTTGTTGAGGGGGATTTAAAAAAAATACTTCTAAAAAAAAAGCGTATCCCGGCTCTAAAAAACTTCCTACTCTCAAACGTGCCTTCTAAAAAACTTCTAACCCTTCACACGCCATACAATTTTCAAAGCTCAAGATAAAAAAAAAAACACCCATTTTGTGAGGCTCAGGGGAGGAGGGGCGAAACTGCCTTCGCCCCCCCCCCCCTCGATCCGCCACTGTGTCCTAGGGATATTCTAGCTAAAAAATTTTCGTAAATATGTCGAAAACGTTTGTAAACTGTTACTTTAAATCTGTTTCGTTTAATGACAGTCGTCAATCTCTTACTTTTTGATTCATTTATCCTCTTCTAACCCTATCCGCGGATTATATGTTGTTAAATACAAATTTTATTTTCGACTTTTTAAAAAAAAATGAGTAAACACTTTGTTTTAAACCTGTTTATTTAATAATAAAAAAGGTAATATATTTTGAAAAGTGCGGGACTTACTTGGCAACACTCCATTGATTCATTTGCACGTACATAAGATCCTGATCTAAGTAGCCCAAGAAAAAGGTCATGATAATGGCTGCGGTGATGATCATATCGAAAAAGAACGAATGCCATTTTATGATTGTGTAGTGTCTCACGTAGATCCAGTTTACTGGTAAAATGTATACAAGCGTGTATAAATATACAGCCAACATAAAAAAACTGTAGTATAACCTAAAACATGTATTAATACCTACTTATTTAGAATTCATAAATACGCTGCCCCGCCTGAGCGGCCAGTAGCGGCTCGTCAGGTGAAGTAGGTGAAGAGGCTCTTTACCAAAAAAAAAAGCCAGGAGGAAATATTTTCGACAATATTAAATATTAATGTACCAATACAGCTACCATTTTAGCCACTAAAAAATAATTATGTTCGAATTAATAATATTAATTTAATCCGAATGTAGGTATCCATAATAGGCCCACGGTTAACTCCGACGGACAATAATTATAAACACTCGTGCATTTTGGCCCGCCCCAGCCGACCGTGTCCGTTAGCTCAAAGAAAATGAAAACCCAACGCCCAACATGGCTTTGATATTCACCGTTGCTATGGTTACGTGACATCAGTGACGCAAAACAGCATGTAACAATTTGCATTATGATAAGGGCAATTTAAAAATAGATCAGTCATATACAGTGTGTCCAAAAAAGTATGCAACATATATAAAAGTTTTTTATTACCGATTTCTCAGAAAATTTTATTCTTGATAAAAGTTGGTGCATGCCTTGAAACTATAAATGCATATTTCACGTTTCACCTGCGGCTAATAGTAAGGGAGCAAATGCCATTTTTTAGAAATTGCATTAAGAGTAAAGTACCTTAGTTATTAGAAATACAGCAAAATTTTAAAGGGAAATGTTATTGCAAATTAAAAACATAGCTCAAATACGAAATTTGAGTTTCGTGTCTCAATTTTTATTTTATTTTTTCTAATCTCTAATTTCCCCTAAACGGTACGCCTCTGGTCGATTTTTCGTTTACGCAATTTTAATATATTTATCAAATAACTTAAAGATGGGTTTATAATAAAAATGCATTAAGTAGGTGCAACCTTTTAAAAACTTTTCAATGAACCGGGTCGGTTTAGATATAAGCGTGTTGCACGCCTACTTAAACACATTTTAGCCAACTTCTGTTCGAAACTAAATTATAATAAAATTCAACCCTATTCATAGTACTGGAAATAACTACTAATTAATTGAGACGTAACTCAAATTTCGTATTTGGGCTATGTTTTCAATTTGCAATAACACTTCCATATAAAATTTTGCTGTATTTCTAATAACTAAGGTACTTTACTCCTAATGCAATTTCGAAAAAATGACATTTGCTCCCTTACTATTAACCGCGGGTGAAATGTGAAATATGCATTTATAGTTTCAAGGCATGCACCAACTTTTATCAAGAATAAAATTTTCTGAGAAATCGGTAAAAAAAACTTTTCCACATGTTGCATACTTTTTTGGACACACTGTATACACCATTATTTTAGCATTGGTGTTCCTAACCTTAAAGTATATATTTTGAGGCTTTGCGAAACTTACAGTTATAATAGATATCGTTTTTACGTGATTTACTGTGCGATTAAAAAGTTTTGTTTTTATTTTTCAGTTAATTCAGTGGTGTACGTACCTACTTAGTTGTGTGTTTTAAAAATGAACCCAATTAATGACATAGTTTGTAATTTGTTGGAAACTCCATTTAGTCATTGGGCAGAGATAGAGACGTTTTGTTACACGGGTTTTTAGTCAATGTTTGTTTAAGTACCCGTGCTATACCTAGCTCTTAACCATTTTTTAAGACCGCGAGCCGCCACTGTGAGCGGCGTGACTATAAATAAATTATATTTTTACAAATATTATTATTAGTAAAACCATTTTATTAGGGTAAAGTCGCCAAAATCGTACCATTGCCTAAATCGTACAAGTTTTCATATTAGACAATAAAGTATACGACATCTATTGGACGTTGTTGTAGTGTCTAACTAGTGCCAGTTGCATAGTATAATCGTTTTGCACCGGTTGTGTTTCGCTAAGCGGGAAAAGTAAGTTAAAAGAATTCGGCTATTTTCATGTTAATTTTGTTGATTTTTTGCAAGGCTATATCTCATTGGTAAGTAGTATTTATACAGATATTTTTTTTTAGTAGCATAGCCTGGGAATTTCTTGTAATTTTGCAAAAATTGAATTTAATTTTAGATCTATATTGGGGTTAGAATTGTATTATTTATTATTTTGATTGACAGTTTCCTAAATCGTACCACACACGCACATGAATACTTTTCCAACGTGACACAAAAACAAAATTGTGGGACATAAAAAAAATAAGAATATTCGAACAAACTAAATTTATATATAGCATAACTAACAAAAAACTTAAGTCTAATTTAACAATAAAACAAGTGAAAAACTATCACAACCATAATGTGAGAAATGCCGCAAATTTGAGGAATAAATATTCTAGGACTCTAAAAGCTCAAGATTCGACATTGTTTAGAAGTGTACAAACTTATAACTCTGTTCCGGGTGATATGATCAATGTGGGGACAACAAGGAAACTTTGCCATAGCCTGAAAACCTACTTGCAATCAATTTGATTTAATTTGTTATTAATTGTAATACATAAAACTGTAATGTGATTGTAGTAATTATGTAAAAATATTGTAAATATTAGGCCCTGATACCAGTGAAGTCATTTTACTGTTTTTGGGTCATGAATAAATTAATAAAAAAAAAAAAAAAAAAAAAATGTGCGACTTTTGTTTGTAGGTACATTTAAAATTATTTTCAAAGGTGTGATAGATTTTTTAAATGTTTTTTTTTTGTAAAATACTTAATATAAACAATAATTTTGGGTAATTTGTTGTCTTTACAACAAACTATACTCATTTTTATTTAATATACCCCAAAAGAACACTGTGGTACGATTTAGGAACCCACTAGTACGATTTAGAAAACCAGTTTCTTAAATCGTACCATTTGCTATTCCGTACAAAAACAGCTGTTTTTTATAAATTAAATAAAAAATAATATTTTAAAAATTGCAGTTAGGTGTCCAATAGACCGATCTATTGTTTTAAACCAAAAATATACATTTCATTTATCAGTTTATAAGAAAAAAAATTAAAACCAAAAAGTGGTACGATATAGGCAACCTTACCCTATATAGATGCTTGCATAAAGCCCCTCCCCCACCCCCCTCGTTGCTAAAGCGGGATCGGCATCTCTTCTCTTCCACATTTTGACCATATTATATACTGCGAGGACGCTTAAGGCCGGTTTACATTAGGTGCAAGAAAATAATCGTTTTATTTTTGATATTTGCCCGTTTTTTATGTCAGGTTAGAACTAGAGATGTGTCCAACCCGCTATTTTTGTTTAGCAACTGCTTCTGCTACTGCTAAACAAAAATAGCAGTTAAAAATAGCTGATATTTTATTAGCAGTTGCTATTTTATCATTATTCGTCACGTAACACGACACGTTCAGAAATCATAATAAATTAATATTTATGTGTTTTTGCTTTAAAAAGTATTTCGTTTATCTTGGTAGGTATCGAGGTATCGATGGCGTACTGGTCTTAAAAAAATAATTTGAATAATGGATGTCTCTGCACTTTTTCGGCTTGTGGTTTATGACTTTTTTTATTTTAGATTGATTTAATTTCCAAACGAAATATTCAACTTTGGTAATAAGTCATAAAATAGTCTATGGTTCGATTGGACCGACCCCGAACTGGCGTTCGCAGTTTTTCGCACTTCGCAGTAAGCAAATCGGAGTAGCAGTGCGAAATAGCATAGCATAGCAGTGAAAACGGAAATAACCTAATCTGACAATCCGCTCATTCCGCGTCAGTTCACAGTAAATAGTAGGTGCTAAAAATTAGCAGCTATTTTGAAAGCTCATAGCATTTAGCATTATATCGAATCAAATAGCAGTTAAAAAATAGCATGCAGGCTGCTATTTAGCAACCCACCTCTAGTTAGAACCGTCAGTCGCGTTAAAAGGTTAGAAAACCGTGCACGAACTCTCGCAGCGACGAAATGCGCAGCCATAAAGCTCCCGACGATGAGTACTTGTTGGTGAAAGTAGCTTTGATAATGGGAATTAGCATTGCTTGTTGATGCTATGAATTGGTCAATTTATAGAAAAAAATATATATATATATAATCCATAATTCACTAGTGAGTTATGGATTATGACTCACTAGTGACGTGTTATTTGATAGTTTACTTGTCTAAAATGACATTAATAATGACAGTCATAACTGTCATATGTTGGATAAATTAAATAATTCCACTTTTTTTTTTCGTCGGATTCTAGCTCTACTGATGAGTCATGATACGGCGAAAAGCGTCTAAAGATGGATCTGACGAAATGGAACGAAAATCTTTAATTTATTTAATAATACTATTGTTACTTACGCAGCTACACTGAATGGATGGATCATCCAATAATATTTAACCAAATGTCGGGTTTCCTCACTTTTTAATTCGCTCATTGAAGAAAAAACTCTCTTCGTGTATGGATGTTTGCTGGAAACCATCATGCGTTTTCGAAATTCTCTTCTTAAATGAATGAACACACCAGAATCTATAGTTAAGAAAAATGAGCCGTAACACTTTTTAACCAGACGCGGATCCAGACCCGCACTAGCCCAATTAGTTAGTTACACAAGTTTCAAAGTTAAAAATATCAATTAAAAACAATAATTGAGTGGGTTTTAGAGGTGTCGCTGTGGTAGGGCAAACCAGGGGCAGTGCCCCGTGGCCCTGGATTAACCAGGGGCGTCGGCAACCGCGAGATATTAAAGAAATTTTAATATTCGATCGTAGCGACCCGGGTTCGATAACTAGTGCATACACGTGGTTCGGATCCCACGTTAAGCTGTAGGTCCCGTCTGGCTGACATTACCTACACGATAGGGGATACAAAGGGCCTCATATAGGCCTAAGTATACTGGCTCTTCCCATGGGCGTAGCCAGAATTTTCTCCAGGGTGGGGCAAAAAACAATTTCAAGGTGGAAAAGCGCCGCAGGCGAAAATTTTTCGGAGCCACGCCCATAATTCGTCAATAATTCACTCAATTATAAGTGCTACCAAATTTCGCAAATTAAATTAGTTTCACAAATCCTTTTTATAGATATTTATGATGTTTTAAAACAATATAATTAAATCATTTTTGAGGGCCCGAAAGAGGTATTAGGTATACTTATATTTATTAAAAAATTATTGTTAAAATTTGAGTCAATCTTGCCAAACAAAGTGACTCCTTGTAATAATTACTGTGATTAAGTGTTTCGGTTTTTTAATCGTGACCCCGGAAAGCCGCCAAATTTTGCGACGCTAAAAATATGTTAATTTTTTTTAGAGGAGGTAGGCAAAATATGTTTCTTACAACGAAACTGATTATTTATTAGGATATTAAAAGGTCCTCTACTTGGTCAATAAAGTACTTATAAAAAAGTTTTTATTTAAACATTAAAACTAATTAGTCGCAGCAGGCGAGGCGAGGGTCGTCCGTACAGACAATGAACCACCTGAAATTCTCGAAACTATTAAATAACAATTTTATTTATAAATATCCTAACACATCATGTTAGTACACACAAAAAAATGGGGAATTTATACTGTTTATTACTGTTTAGAAAACTGACCTTTAACCCACCTTAAGGGCCATACCTGAGTGCCGCGAGAACTAACCTAAACCCTATTTAAGGACTAGCCTATGGGGATTCTGGCTAAACTTTGACAAAATTTCGTTTTCAAATTTTTCTTTTACCTAATTCCAGAACCTTCTTTTTATGCACACTCATCATTCAAAGGCCAACAAGCCGAATTTCTTTTATTTGTTGACCTTAACCATGTTTTTACCCTGCGAAAAGTGCTAAAAGATCTTTAGATAGTGCCCGTTGTGCAGGGTTGTGCAAGGGAAATTAGAAGCGCCTGTTTTATAGCTGGGTAAAACAATTATGTTTCTTGAACTAGTAGGGCTAGATCTATTTCCTTTAGTTCGGCCCTTGACGCATTTTTCTCTTTCCATTGGTTGTACCAAAATTCAACTTCACCGATGACACTATTTTAATTGTATACTACAAAAACTTTCGGTTTTTTTTTAAAATCTTCATATGTCATATCAAGCATTACGTGAGAGTGCAACGTAAGCAATGAGTATGCGGGTAAGTTCTCCTCAGAAAAACGCTGTTCTAGAGACGTTATTAATGAATCTTTATACGGAATGATTAGATTGCTGGAGGATTTGCACGATGTTTCTGCTGATTTATGACCTGCGGCATATTGAAGTCTGTTCAAAGATGCTCGGCGATTGTTTCAGCCTCCGCTACAACACTTTGACTTTCAACATCGGCATTTTCACGGTATTTTTTTATAATGTTTGTGATTTTTTTAATATAAGTTGCACTTACAGGACGAAATACTTAAGATTTTTGGTAGTAGGTAGGTAGTTGAGCGCTCGCTCAATTCACTGGAACTAAAGATGATGTGTCGTGGCACGCACGAATGTTGAAATGTTATTTTTTTAATTTTAGGTATTTTAATTTATTTTTTGTGTTTTTTTATTTTTTCCCTTGATCCAGGGGGGGGGGGGGCAAGCGCCCCACCCTGCCCCACCTTGGCTACGCCCATGGCTCTTTCGCCAACCCCGAAAAAAAAACATTGACAAATATCTCGGTTAGTTGACATATTAGAGCAAAAGTAAATATAACCCATTTTGTGGGAATCAGAAAAAGGAAACTTTTTTATTTTAAACTTTTTGTTGGTAAAGTTTTCGTTTTTGTAAATTTAGAAATTAATATATTTTATTAAATATCTCGAAAACGGTAGGAGTAACAAGAAATATGTTTAAAAAAATATTGTAGATCGTAGAGAGATACAACTTTTTGGGTATATGCATTTAAGTCGTTAAGTCTATGGTTTGAAAATAAACACTTTTAGTTTAATATAATATAATGACTTTCAACGAAGAAACTAAGAATTTATTTTAATTTCTTATGGGAATTTTTTTTTGGTCCAAGAGAAATCAAATTTTTCCTACGACCACCTACGAAAGTGAGAAAAAAAGCACGGTTAACTTGGCTCGAAAGCGCCGAATATCACACGCGTGTTGAAAGAAAATATTTCAACTCTAGAGTTGAAATACAAGGCACACTATTTAATTTAAGCATATATGATGCCAATTTGACAGACCACACCTATTTATTAAAAAGAACAAATTTTAGAAAGCAGTTTAGTTTATTTATCACGTATTTGTCGAGTGATTCAGAATTAGAGTGTGAAAATACGTCATCTGAAATTATAAAAAAGTAAAGAATAATATACTGAAAAATTTATTACCACTGAAAACAAGCCCCGCTGAAGAAAATGTCATATATTAAACTTAAGCGGAAAACTTTTATGGGTCGCCCTAGCCTAGAGACTAGAGCCATGACCTACTAATCGAAAGATCGCAGGTTCAAATCCCATCAGGAGCAATTGACTTTTTTTTATGAAAACAATAAATAATTTATAGAATTATTTTAAATTGAAATCTTCCTTGTTGGGTGAATTTTTTAAATTTATTTTTAATGCATCTTTCCTTGATTAAATAAAAAAATCATTCAAAAAGGAAGATTTCAATTAAAAATAATTTTATAATTTATTTAATGTTTTTATAAAAAAGAAGTCAAGTACTCCTGATGGAATTTGAACCTGTGACCTTTCGATCTATTAAATTGGCATCATATGTTTAAATTAAATAGTGTGCCTTGTATTTCCACTCTAGGGTTGAAATTTTTTTTTTCAGCTCTAGAGTTGAAATATTTTTTTCACAAATCAAAGGTTTTTTTAATAATTCTTTGTGGTCGTAGGAAAAATAGTGTACATTACTCGTGTGAAAGTGATTATTCTAAAACTCGGAGAATTTCCGCACTCGGCTGACGCCTCGTGCTAAATATCTCCTCGTTTGAAAAGTATCACTTTCATCACTTGTTATGTAATATACTATAGAACTATTTAAAAGTGCAAACCGTTTAGATTAAAGGGGTATGTATTTCTCCCTAAAAATAATTTTTTCAGTGGACCGTATATTTGGTAATTATTTGAATACTGGTTTTCTGTCATTTTTGCGACTTAAAAAAAAAAAAATTTTGCGCAAAGTTGTTCTTTTGGTGGTTGGAAGTGATAATTTACCTCGCATACAGGGTGGCCCATTTGTCTGACAAAGTAATATACCGGCTCTAATATTAAAGATATATAAAACAAGTGTTTATAAAAGTTGTGAGGTATAAAAAAATGTCTATTCTAAAATAATTTTTAAACATACAGGATGATCCAGAAAAGTAGGACAATAATAAGATACATTTTTTTAAATGGACCACCCTATATATTTTAGCATTTTTTTTTTACAAAATTATCCATATGACGCCATATTTAGTTTTTTAATTTTTTGCAACTTTGCCAAACAAAAGGCAAAATTCTCAAAATTTTGGAAAAAACATGATAGTAAAAAATTACCTGTATTTCTCAATAAGAGTATCGAAAATCGAAAATTTTTTGTAAGCTCTTAAGTTTAGGGATTGAAAAACTGTCTAAAATTTTTAAGTACCTAAAATTGTGTACAGGGTGTTTTCTGTTGACCTCCAAATATACAAATTTTTAAAATACAATAACTCTGTTTTTTTTAATGAAACACCCTATATTTACTAGGCTCGTCTGATAGATATGGTAAGTATCTTTTATTATTGTTAGGCTATACCTATACCTAAGTCTACTAGTTTTGCCAATATTTCAATTTCTATTTAAATTTTCGTGAAAAAAAATATAGTTTTTATTTTTGTGGTTAGCTATGACCAGCAAAGTCAAAACAAATGTAATTAAATATAATGTCAAATAAATTAATAACTATAGTTACGTATTTATTAAATTAAATCTAACTTATATTTTTATTATAACAACTTGATATTGAAAATAAGTTCACAAAGATTTAAATAATTTAATTAAATAAATACTTAGGTAACAGTAGTTATTAATTTATTTGACAGTATATTCAATTACATTTGTTTTTACTTTGCTAGTCATAGCTAACCATAAAAATAAAATCTATAGTTTTTTTACGAATATTTAAATAAAAATCGAAATATTGGCAAAACTAGTAGGGTAAGGTGGGGCAAGTTGGCGAGGTTAAGGAAAAAAACACTCTAAAAAATAAACTACAAATATTTTAAAAGAAAAAACAAGTGTAATAAATTAACGGAACATTGGTTAATTTTTGGTGAACAATCCATAAAAAAAAACAATAAAACGTAAAGAAAAAAGTTGAAAATTAAAAGTTGTTGCATTTTCGTCATTTTGCCCCAATAGTGGGGTAAGATGACGAGCACATTGGGGCAAGACAGCGATTACATACAAATGTCACATTTAAAAGTAGGTACCCCGATTCCCATAACTCGTGCAAGCTTCATGCCACCAACTTTCGCACACACCACACTTTATCCAATCAATTAACTGCCAAATTATCATTTACGATAGCATATCGTCGCCTGAGAACCAGGTTATTCTATGTTTTTTTTTTAATTGAGATTTTATCATCAAAGTATTCTATGTCCGAAGCTCTATCGACCAAACTATTCCATGTCACTCAAGTTTTTCATATTCGGACCATTTTAGTCTATGTCCTCGCCAGTCAATAGGTATTAGTCAAAATTTTTAGTATATTTTTGCATTTCCCACTTTTTATAAACCCTTAAACCTAACTTAATTACACTTTTAGAAAAAAAAATTAAGATGTACCCAATAATAGCTGGTGAATTTCAAAAATGCTCTACTCAAGAATTTTAAAAAATTGACATAGAATAACTCGGAATAACCCGGTTCTCAGGCGACGATATATGGCAGCAATTAAACTTCTTCTGACCAAGACCTACGATCAGTTTTTCTCTTATAATTTCAGACCATCTGTAAAAAAAAATGTTTATAATTGCATGGGCAAAGATAACGAATTCGTCAACATGCCCCGTCAACATGCCCCTTGAACCATTTATAACAAAAACCTAAAGTAAATAAAATAAACAAAAAATAAAACTGATTTAGGCTATAACCATTACCTTGTATGGTTCGAGGAACAAAATAAATATTCAGAATAGGGCTGGTTCCTTTACTTTTTGAGCAAAACTCTATTTCATTGAACAAGAATATTATAACGACTAACCTCTAAACACATTTGCAAGCACAAAATCGAACATATGTAAACTAGCGACACCTATCATTTTAAGTTATATCAAGGTCCCAAGACGGCAATATAAAGATGGGTATATAACAGATTTATGCTTTTGATTCTCATTAAAATTAAATTCGTTATCTTGCCCCGTACGTCAACTTGCCCCACCTTACCCTAAACTTATTATTGAACTGTTGCACTAATTAATAACATTAACCAACCCAACCTACAAATTTTAGTTGTCACAACGAAGTTTTATATACGGATAACTAAATTTATATGGTACTCCCGCTTCTAAAATCAGTTGTCACAACTAATGTGTAAATATGGAAAATTGAAAAAAAAAAATTCAAGGAAATATAGTTTTTGTTAATGATTGTCGAAGCAATCATTTATTTGGGCCAAACTTGAAATTTTCATAGAGTAACAATCACGTATGTAGTCACAACATTGTGTTTATTATTTTTTTTCTGTACCTTATAATTGTAAGAAAGAAGTTAAATCATAAATAAGTAAAAACTTTATATTTTTGTCATTGCAGTTGCACATTAGAAAGTTTGAAGGAACTGCTTATAACGCATGGCAAAATTAGAAAGTTGATTTGATAATTTTAAAATAAGTCTGTTTCATTTCTAAAAAAAATGTCATATGTAATTTATACTTAGTAACGAAAAAATATTCCTCCCTAGAGTCCCCACTTAAATAAAAAAATTCCTTTGTATTACCCTATTAGGTATGGGTAAAATAATTGGAATATATTACCAGGGATATTATGGTTTCTTTAAAAAAAAATATTTTCAATGTTCTTGTTCTCTCATATTTTTTATAGTACATACCTACTTATGCAAAAAACAGAAACACTAGATTTTTTACTTATTTTAATCAACCTTTTGAAATGATCAATTGCTTATAGAACTAAATTGTTCTTATTTAAATTTTCTTATCTGCAACTGCGAATATTAAAAAACACACAAAATATCCCCTGGACTTTCTATTTAAAATATACAGCCATACGAAATTTGTTGTACTTGGTCTGATTAAAAAATCAATATGATGTTCTTTTATAGAAATAGAACATAAAATAAAAAACAAAAAAAAAATTTTTTTAATTACTTCACATCGGGTCACCTTGCCATGCTTTATAAAAAGGTAATTTAAACTTTTTAAGGTACTACAATAATAAAAAATAAAATGTTTACTTACTCATGATATAACTTCCTTCTGCTAATAAGAACGTACACAAGAAAGACAATAAACAAACATAAATAACATCAAATATTGTCACAGCCAAGCATGCGTGCAATAACCAACAATATGAAAATGGCCAATTATTGCCTTAAAAACACGAAGAAATGGACACGGAACAGCAAAAGCAGCCTTACATAACATAACTCCTGGCTAGAATGATGTCACCCACCGTCAAGTCTCTGTCGTAAAGGGAGTACAGCGATGCCGTTGGTTATACATATGAAGAATAATATTACTTGAAAAGAAAAGTTAGTTCTGGCAACTAAGAATATATCTTAATCAAAATTAACAAAATGATAGGTACTATACAAATTCATAATGTGTTATTACAACAAGCTTAATTGATAAGTACAAGTTTGTTGGAACCTTGATGTAACATTTAAACTGGGTATATACAAAATAAAATTCAGCTAAACAAAATATTTTATTTCTGCCAACTAATATGAAAATAAGATATTTTCTTTGTTCAGATGGCATTTTTTTTGGTAAATATAACCAAAAATAAGTATTTTTGGTAACGTAAACACGAGAACAAATTAAAATTAGTACCAAATACCAAGCCATTTTTCAGAGTGTGGTATTCAAATAATTACCAGATATTTTTCTTGTGGATTTTTTTTAAGTATCTTATTTTTACCTATAATTTCCTTTACAATATCTGTTTTTCTTAAAGAAGGAATCAATGCGCAAAAGTGCTTTTCCGAAAAATGTGCCCATTTTCTCTGAACAAACGTTGCATACGAAATCGCCCTCGTGGGTTCTCGGTTTTGCGGCGTGTGTAACGAAGTTGTGTCGGAAGTCGTTAGAAAATCCGAGAGTGACGAAGGAACGTCCAAATTTTCCGCCATATTGTTTTATAAATTTCTTATCACTTTCTCACAATTATTTTGACACTACTATTGATTAATGTCAAACACCTGCCACTCCATGACGGCGGAAATTTATGAAACCCGCTCTACTTTTACTGCGTTCGGTTTTAAAAAAATCGAGCAAAGCGAGCAGATATACCCCACATACACATATTACGCTATATACATATACACATAGATATATATACATACACTATATTGCCAATACAAGTAGCCGCACGAAGCAAGAAGACACCCATCGTGCAATTCAAAATAACCCGAGTTTGTGCCCGTGGTACTTATTCAGTAGGGAAAAAATTAAGCAACTGACACGATATCTAACAGAACGTAAACAGAACCGACTCGCAGTTGCTTGTATTCTTATTGGTCGACATCTTTTGTTTCGTTCCTTCGTGTGTGGTTATAATTTCAAAGTTTTGGGTGTTCATAATTATAAAACTTGAGTTAGAGTTCAATTACCGAACGCTGCGCCGAGCAGATGTACCCGAGGTCATAGATATATTTAACAAACGCAAAAATCCTCCAATGGGTAGACCGACGAGACAAATTTTCATTAACCGAACGCAGTAATTATATACATGGTGATTCCTAAGTTGATATTTTTTTTTTGCTGTGTATAGAAGGCATTAAAATAAACAACATTTTCAAATACCTTTTTTCAAAAAAACTTAAAAATAAGGTACTTACATTCATTTACACTATTGATCAAATACGGTTCTGCCTAACTTGCCCAAATAACATTAAGAAAACTTCTGGGTGTAGAATGAGCCCGCAAGGGAAAGCGTTCTGCGTATAATCTCGAAGCAGCAGCCGCGCTTTGACGATACTCACCGTAAATTAGCACCATATCTACTAGTTCATTGTTTTCAAATTTTACCATTTTCACGTGTCACCAGTCACCAATTTAAAATAACTTAGAGATAAGACAAACAGGCCCGCACTTAGATTTTTTAATTCTGTATCTCACCTATTTTTGAAAAAAGGTATTTGAAAATGTTGTTTATTTTAATGTCTTCTATACACAGCTAAAAAAGAAGTATCAACTTAGGAATCACCCTGTATATTTTAATTTGTTTTTCCCTAAAGCCACGATACCCTAACACCGATATGCTAATGCACATAAATTCTCTACCTCTTTTCCATATTGTGACATCACTTACGAGGATGCTTTTAAGGCCGGTATACATTGCAAGTAAGTGATCGTTTTATTTTTGTTTAGGAAAATAATCCTATTATAAAAGTTATGCTGCATTAATTATTCATCTCAGTTACTTCTTTTAGAAGATAATTACAATAATAGTTTGTATAATAAGAGTGGATATAAAGTCTATATCTGACGAGGAAGTAAATTAATATAAACTTTCGAGTGTAAGATAGACAATTCATTCGAGTTGAACAGTATATTTTTTCTACGACCAAACCCACGACCTTAATATAAAAATAAAAATGTTGAAAGATGTTAAAAAATGTTAAAAAACTGTAAAAAATGTTAAAAAAAAGTTTGCACGCTGCCTAGCCCGAACTCACGACCATTGGATCCAAAGTTCAACGCTCTACCGCCTCGACTACAGAATTATTTAGGAAATTATGGTAAAACCAACTCAATAATGATGCTACATGAAATTAATTTTCTATGCACATTCAGCAGCTTTCATTATTGATAAAACTATTATTGATGCTTATGGATTTTGTTATATTGAACAAATTAATAACATATTGTACCATATACATTTAAATTATATATTTTAGTTTCTTGAAAAAGAAGGCGGAGCCTCAGAAAATATAATAAACTGTGATTGGTAATGGAAAATTTCCGGATTTGTCAAAACAAAGCAGTGACGGCTCGTACAGTAGGGCCACGGTGCCATGGCCCTACCTACCTGTATACCAAGCTTTTTATTTCTCATTTATAATTATTATTACTTTACCTCCCTACACTTCATTCTTTTTGTAAATGTGAATATTTTTTAATTTAAGACGTTGATATCTAACGCCTCACTATGCAAAAACTCCCTCCGGCACACTCGGTATTTGGCACGATGTTAAACCCGTTAAGAGAGAGACTAAGACTAATGAATATATCGCCCTCTCTTACTGGCGCGTAGAGAAATCGACCTGGCCTGGCCCGATCCTCATATGATGTTTTATTTTATCAAGAGTAAAGAGTCCCTATCGGGTTAGGGCACTACTGGGTACCGGCCTTGCTACCGCTACTAGCTACTAGATGGCAGCTGTTTTTAAAACGGTTTTGCCTGTCGAGATATTAATTTTAAAATATTTTTCTTTTAAACAGTTTTCACAATTTAACATAAATTATTTTTGTAGGCGAGTTCTGTGCTTGTAGGTTAATCCGTCAGTGGATGAGTGGATTATATTCCTGATTCCGGGTTTAGGTGTATCTAGGGTTACCATCTATCTAGAATATTTTTCAGGACAAACAGGCACGAAGTTTTTTCTTTGGAGGCGCAGCAAATGAAAAACGAAATTTATTTTTTTATATAAAATTTGTCATTTTTTACCATATATTATACAAATAATGACATATACTACCTATATGTAACCTAGGTATACTTAGCCTTTCCTTTTACTTCTTTTAAAATATCTGAATTTTCAGGTAGGGACATAAATTCATAAAACTCGTTACAAGTCATTGCAAAATTAAAGCTCGTCATGATAATATGTTTTACAGAGTCCAGCAAAAGTATGTTTCGTTCTTTGGACCACTGGGCTGTAATTAGTGAAAAAACTCGTTCCACATTTGCATTATGCGCTGTTATAGCAAAAAAAGATTGGCAAACCTTCAAAAGTTCTGAATACTGTTCCTCAGATAGACAGTTTGTAAAACATACCACCCATTTTTTGTGTGTAGGTAGATGTTGAAATTCTGATTTCTTTTCTTTAATAATTTTTTGCAAAAGACATATTTCATTAAACATTTTAGTATCGTCTACATCGTTGCCCTTTTCAATCATATAAGATATAGATGGTGAAATTTTTTTTTTCAGTCCAGATTATCAAGATTTTCTAAACTTACCCATTTAAAACAGGATAATTCTTGAAAAGATTCTTGGAGTGTTGAAAGTATGACAATGATGTTAATAGCCTATTTGAACAATTAATTCAAGAATGTAAAGTCGAGTGCCCATTTAATATCCTAAATCTCTTATCCCTCGAAAATGTAAAAATCTTTAATGTACTGGTAAGCTACTTATATAAAACCAATTTAAAACTGTAAGTCCTACCTATCCTAGTCTTTCCCTATGTGTTTCCCTTTTTATAGTGGTCTTCATTCCTTGTATGTCTTAAAAGAAAGTCGCCCTGACAGACCCCAGTGGCGTGAAGCGTGTATCCCTGTTTGATTGTTTATAAAAAAAAAAAGTTTCTTTTACTTCTCTACTTTGTGACTGGCTGTATGGCTAATTAGCCAAATGCCATTAATAAAAAAAAAAAATTCTTGAAAAGGCTCCAGCCAACGATTTAAGTTAGTTATGGATATTTCATAACATTGAAAAATATTATTTCTGAAAACTTGATTTTCTTGTGTGAACCATTCATCACTCATTTTTTTCAGTATGTCTTGAACTTTAAACGGAATACATTTTTGCTGCAGTCTTTTATTTAGAATATTAATTACCGATTCTAGGATTTTTATGATTTCAATAATGGAGTTATCTTGTTTCTTCATTTTTTCTATATTACTATGAAAAACAGACATCAATGAATGTATGAAATATAGATATGGTTCAGAGAATCTATTCTCAAAAAAAGATTTTAATAAAAAAGGAGGGTTATAGCCTCTGAAAGAAAATATGATTTTAAGGGCTGAAACATCTTTAAGATTCTTTCTATCGCGGGAAATAAGAACAACCATCTACTTTTAGAATGATACAAAAGTTGTTCATATTTGGTACCCACAAAATCGCAAAAGTATTTTAGAGTTGACACTGTATAAATATTAATAATATGCTTTCACGGCCGTGACGGGCTAAATTCCGGACCCGGTTTGCTTTTCTGGCCGGACACAGTCCGGACGCCCCTAAATTCCGGACATGTCTGGAAAAATCCGGACGAATGGTAACCCTAGGTGTATCAGACTGTATCAGTTTTAAAAAGAATAAAATGAAAGACTTTAGGTATG
Source organism: Polydrusus cervinus (assembly GCA_935413205.1). NCBI lineage: Eukaryota > Metazoa > Arthropoda > Insecta > Coleoptera > Curculionidae > Polydrusus > Polydrusus cervinus. Next base: position 5,762,490 of record OW284518.1, read on the forward strand.
TTATCTGCCGAAAAACATTTTGTAAAGAATATTGGCAACTTCAAGAACAAAAGTGATTGAATCATTTTCAAATAAAAAACAAAGACGTATCGAGTTTTCTTATAAGAAGTGTGAGTATTTTATGAACATTTTGGGTTAGAACAACTGGAATACCTTATTAAATACTTCATTTAATTAGTCGGTTAGTTTTTTTCGATTTTTTAATACAGGGTTTTACAAATACGATGCATTAGTGCTATCTCTGTAACTATATAAGAGATAGAGAGTTGGTTGAATAGAGGCACAGTTGCATATTTCAATCCTGAACAATTTGTTAAAAAGACATTTAATCACATTTCGATAACTTGCGGAGATATTCGAAAAAAGACACGAAAAACGTGTTTTTATTTTTTTTTATGACAAAATACATTATTTTAAAACGCCAAGAGTACTTTCTTAAGGCACTTTTCTAGATAATTACTTTAAAAGGTCAAAAACTAACCAAAAATTGTTAAAAAATGCAGGTCTGTATTTAAAAAAATTAAGTTAATATAGGCATCTAAAAAACGAACGTCGTAGGTATCTGAAAAATAAGATTATTTTCTTGAAGAGCATAAAAAATTGTCTTAAGCAAGTGCTCTTGGTGGTTTTTCAAAATAATGAATATTTTGTCATAAAGAAAATAAAAACAAAAATTAATGTTTTCGGCTCCTGAAGCCATCGGATTTTTTTTTAACACATAATAGCATTAAATTATGCAACTTTACCTCCATTTAACCAAATCATCTCTTATAGTTACTGAGATAGCATAGTACACTGGATCTATACGGCTATTATAACACCTATATTAATATACGGGGTCCTGGTTTGGTGGACCGCTTCGGAAAAAGTAGTGCACACTAAGTCAATAACAAAGATACAAAGGGCAGCTTGTTTAGGAATAACCGGAGCCCTTAAGTCAACCCCGACAGCGGCGCTAGAGGTCATGTTATATATACCCCCCCCCCTGGATATCTATGGAAAAAGTATAGCTGCAAAAAGTGCCCTGCGACTGAAAGAGTCGAAATTCTGCAAGGAAATCAACTACGGGCACAGCAGTATACTAAAGATCCACCCGGGAAATAATCTACGAGACTGATTACTCTGTCCCAATAACATGCTTCGATAGAAGGTATTCTATACTCATTCCGAGTAGGGAAGAGTGGGAAGGCAATTAGAATATAACGAAAACAGATCATGCAATCTTCACAGACGGTTTAAAAATGGACGTTGGTGTGAGAGCCGGGGTCTTTTCCGAAAGTTTACAAATACAGAAATCGTATAGACTCCCCAACTATTGTAGTATTTTTCAAGCAGAAGTACTGGCAGTAGAGAAGGCGGTCAATATCCTGCAAGAACACCTTGGCTTGGGAGTAGCCTCGTCAATCACCATCTTCAGTGATAGTCAGGCGGCGATTAAGGCAATCTGTTCCAGCAGCGTTAAATCAAAGCTCGTAAAGCGATGCCGCAACAATCCATGCACACTTGGCAACCAACATCGGGTTATTCTGTGCTGGGTTCTTGGACACTCCAAAATAGATGGCAACGAGGCTGCCGATGCGCTCGCAAGAGAGGGCGCAGGCATGCCAGCTGATCTAGCAGACAATACAGTGAACAAACCACTGGGATTGGTCAAAGAGGAGATTGACTACACGGCCAAGCAGCTTGCACAGAACAGATGGACAGGGTTGACAACCTGTTGTACATCCAGGCAACTGTGGCCCACATTCGATAAAAAGAGAACCGCAGAGCTATTGAGACACAGTCGAAAAGACGTGAGAAATATTACTACGGTTGTTACCGGACATTGCCTCTTCGGTAGACATGCCGAACGTATGCAAATACCCACTAACGACTTCTGCAGGATGAGGAAGAGGAAGAAAGTATTCAACATTTTCTGTGTGAATGCCCTGGCCTCGCAAGAAGGAGGTTCACTACTCTGGGTGAATCATCTTTCGATAGCCTGGAGGAACTAAGCAACTTACAACTTGGACGGCTGAGCAGATTTCTGAACAGTAGTGGCTGGTTTGAATGAGTTGCTAAAATCCTTCCGCGGTTACGTCGCATTAACCATCAGAGATCTGATGAAGGTGGGTTCTACGGAACACGTGTGGTATCACAACGGACCTAATCAGGTCTACGTGAGACTGTTTGGTCAGAACCAAGGGTCTGCCACTCTTACCTAACCTAACCTAACCTACTGAGATAGCAATGTTAATGCATCGAATTTGTAACACCCTGTATTCTCATTAAAGATTTTTGACTTGATATTTTAGCCCCACCTGTATCGACTATCAGGAGCCGCCACTGTAACAAAGCACAGAAGAATTACTTGTAGTTGTAATCTGCTAAATAAAGACTTTTTCGGTATATTAACGGGAATAGCCTACTTTTCTCCTCGCTTAACTGAAAACGAAACGGCAAATTTCCATGTGAACGTAGAAAATATATTTAATTATCATTTTAAAGATTTTGTACAGTTTTCACAAATGTAATTATATCATTTGCCAGCAAGCCCGGTTCTTCCAATGCAGCGAAATGTCCTCCTCTCTGGTGCGTTGTGAGATGGACCAACTTCTTGTGTTTCTCCTCTAAAATCGTTCTGGGACTGAGAAGAATTTCGTGAGGAAACCTAGCGCAGCCACTGGGTACATAAATAGGAGGTTTGCTAAAATAAAAATTAAAATAAAGTTAATAAAATGGAAACAAGATACGCTTACGCAGAATATTTATAACACTATGGATCAAACTTATTCCTTTATTAATTTGAAATAAATATAGAAGAATAAAATAGAAAGAAAAGTTTAGTCTATTTCAGAGAGGTGTAGAGTAATAAAATGGGAAATTCCATCCAGTTCGGCTCAATTTCGCTATCGGAAGTAAATGCTGTGCATTAAATTATTTATAAATAAAGATAATGCAAGTCCAAGACTCTTCGATCATTTATCTTCAACATTTACATGTAAATTGCGTTTGTTATCGTTCTCAATTAATAATGATCTGACCACTGTGTGTCAGGTTCATATCCTAATAAGGATAAAGCTAACCGGAGTAACCTACTTATCCTATCACTGTAATATTATCGGATATGGATTGGTATCCTTAAGGACGGATTACTCATCTAAAACTTCGCTGTGTAGTAAAGACTCTTAATCGGTGATAGGTTTAATAAAAAAATAGGTGTAGTGAAAAGATAGTGCATAGAACAAGTACAAGAATATTTCTAGTTTCATAGAAGGAGTCAGTGGACAAATGTTTATAAAAATAACTGTGTGAATCTTCTCTCTTATCAAGGATTGCTAATAATTCCTGACACAGCAAATAGGAACCTCTATTTACAAAAGATTATAAAAACTCAAAGAAACCCTTACTCAGTGGAGTTGTTTAACATATTCAAGTATAAGGGTAACATCTGCCCGTTTGGTCATTCAAGTCTCTCCAGATAATGTAAAAACATAATCTTAGAACCCGAGCAGTTTCCTGCCAGTGAGTAAGTGATCTTGATAATGTTATATAATTGTTAAATTTTTGATTTCTCTTTGGTCTGAGTTGACTGTAAAGTGGACATTTTTTCTCTTGTACTTACTTGAAATAGAATCGTATGTTTAAGGGGACAACTTTTCTTTAGAGAAAACTCTCTAAATTTACTGATTTGACAACTGATTTTTATTTTTTATGTTATTCACCATAATGTAATCGTAAATTGTTTTGAATTGTTTCGCTAAACTATTAAAAATCTTTGGTGTCTCAGTAAATAAATAGCGCACAACAAATTAAATAAATTAAAACGTAATTTCCAATCATCTAAGCTACACGTTCTAGTTGCCTAACATTTGGATACGCGACAATATTATAAAGGAAATAGTAATTATTGTTGTGGGAGTAGAAAATAATACCTATTCATTTCTGCCTAAACTCACCTATCAAATTCCAGGGCCGAATTTGTAAAAGCCTCGGCATAGATTCTCATGGCACTTGTCATACAACCCGTTACCCAGTATAGCGTTACGTCATCCAAAAGTTGTTCCATGGTAAATTTTTCCGTAAGACCTCCGTCCTCTACGTTCTTATACTGAGCGTTTGTTAGAGTACTGAATTTTTCTAATATATAAGCTGCCAGGCCCATTGGACTGTCTCTGAGTGCTACACCTAAATAAATAGTAATTTCAGAAGAAGAATTTCCTTTCGTTTCGTCAGATCCATCCCTTTTTTTTATGATAAAACACCTGCACTGTAGGAAAAATCCTTTAAGGCGCTCTGGGAGCGGTGCGAGTGCGAAAAAAGCGATTAACGTTGGTCTTGAAACGTTGAAGATTGTATTCATTGGGAAACACGACCTCAGGAAGATCATTCCACAAAGATGACGTTCTCCAGATGAAAGAATTCTTCAACAATGAAGTTCGAGGAGTACTAAGCTGAACAACATATGGATGAGCGGCAGTGGTTCGCCGTGTATTTCTGTTTTGCATTGCTCTAGGTGGAATCAAGTGGGCAATGTCAGTCAAACACCTGCCATGGAAATATCTGTAAAAGAGAGCCAAATCACCAACCTGTCTTCGATGCTCCAGGCTATTGAGGGTCTTGGTCAGCTCGGGGTCGCCGATCAGACGAACGGCTATCCTTTAAATGGAATCCAGTAGCCGAAGGGTGTGCTTGGGTGCAGAGCTCCAGACATGAGAGCAATATCCCTAGACGCGTTTCGCCATATCATGGCTCATCAGTAGAGCTAGGATCCGACGAAAGAAAGGAGAACTCAAAGCTGCTTATGCAGCACTTGGTGGGACACACCGGTGAGATGTGGCATGGAATAATTTTTTTACCTGGTATCGAAAGTTGTGCTTTGAAATGTCCACACCAAGTTCGCCGCTCGAGATGCAATGCAGTTGATAGCTCTGATGCCTGCGTTTGCAAAGCACTTTAGAAACGTAGTATACACACCAGTATACCGGGTGAAACAATTTTTAATTTTTTCCGTTATTTTAGAAGTAAATATTGTTAAGTGTTAGGTGCTAGGTTATGAGTGTGTCGTTTGCCATTTTTTAGTCAATTTAAATCTTCAAACCCACTTCTGGTTGAACCGGATATAAAAATTTTAAATTTACACCTATCTTTATTTGATGCTTAAATTCTTTAGAACATTCTCTATTCAATGGTATATCACACATGATCGTTTGTTGGGACAGATCAATTTTCCTTGGAAAAAGAAGAGAACAACCAATTACCTTTTCTAGACTTTAACATAGAGAAAAATGGCAATACCTTCCTAACCTCAGTGTACAGAAAACCTACACATACAGGGCAATATCTCAATTATACATCAAACCACTTAAACAACACAAAACATGGCATAGTAAGAAACCTTGTGGATAGAGCAATTACTCTCTGTAACTCAAACGAAGCTCTCAAAAGAGAAACTAACCACATCAAGACCGACCTCAACAAGAATGGCTACCCCATAAGATTGATTGACACAATATTGAAAAATCGCAAGAATCGGCCAAACATACGTAAAGCAGAGAAAGAGATACAACCAATACTCAATATTCCGTATGTCAAAGGAGTTTCCGAGAAAATAAGAAGACTAGGACAACGATACAACATCAACACAGTATTCAGCTCTCAGACACTTTAAGAAGCCACCTAACGAAGACGAAACCAGCAAGCCAGAAAGACAAGAAAAACTGTGTCTACCAGATCCCCTGCGAATGCGGCCAGTCTTACATTGGTGAGACACTAAGACCACTAGAAGTAAGGATTAAAGAACATCGGAATAACACCCAAAAAGGAGAGACCGAAAAATCAGGTGCAGCTGACCACGCCTGGACGCACGGCCATCATATTCATGTGGACAAAAGCGGAAATCCTGCAAAAAGAACCGCACTGGAGGAAGAGGAAGTTTAAGGAAGCTGCGACCATACACCAAAATCCAGGTTGCTTTAGTAAGCCTTCATTAGATATGAGAAACGTCTGGAAACCCTTGTTAAGTAAATGTAATCTTAGAATAAGACCACCCAAGAGTAAAACGCTTGATTCATCGAGCATGACCTCATCGAGCATGACTCATCAAGCATGGCTCATCCAGTTATGCGTCATCACCTAGCAACACGCATGACTCCGCCCACTAGTCATGGGTCACAGCACCTGCCTAGTATAAATAGAGCTGTAGTTACCGTACTTATTTAGTATTCACCTGAAGACGACTAGAGATACTTACCAGTTGAAACGTAGTGATTTTAAACAAATAAAGACAATGCAAGTCCAAAACTCTACTGCCGTTCAAGAAACGTCATTGTCTCCAACCTTTAAACAGACACTTTATAAATGTTTGTTGTTCTTTTTTAAAAACACTTTTGTACTGCAAACTTTTCATGATTATAACACCAGAACTCTAAATATAAATTCTCCTTTCCATAGACTAACATTAAGAGAAAAAAATCCTGGTTATATGTGTTTAAAATTCCTTAACAATTTGCCAAATGATATCATAAAATATGTAAATAGTCTTAAAATATTTAAAGTTAAAGTTAAAGCAATGTTAATTAATTTAGAACCGTACTCAATACGGTATTATTTAGGGTAATTTATAGAGAGTTAAAAACTTCGTGTTTTCTTTTATGACGCCGTTTCCTTTTGTATTTTTGTATATTTTGTGTGCTTTGTACAAGAAATGTATTGAAATATAGATTATTATTATTATCCTAAAAATGTGACGATAATTATTTTCTAATTAAAACATTCTTAAGGCACCTTTAAACCTTAGTCCAATAATATTTTGAAGGGTTGTAAAGACACATTCCCCAACTTTTTCTAAATATTCCATTTGAATTCAGGAAACTTTCTATTTTAACTTCACCCTTATCGTCGTAGAAAAATTTATAAAATCCTTACCTATCGTATCTGGCTTGGTGCTCTGTATGTGAAAGTACCCCGTTTCTTCGAGGACAAAACTAATGGAATTCGCTGTTGAGTCACAGAGTTTCTCCTCACCTTCCTCGTATATTAAATTGGGAATATATTGTCCAACAAAAGTCCTAAAACAAGGGGCAATAAAAATTTGTATATTAATATTGACAAAATGTCTTATTTCAAGGAAGCAATTACAAAATAGTTATTATCCTAACAAGTGCGGAAATAGCCACCTTCCCGCACGCGACTGCCATTACGGGTAAGCAGTCAAGTGTGGGGAAGTGTCTTTCCGCATGAGTTAGAATCAAAATTTTTTTTACAAGCGTTAGAAAAACTACCACAAAATATTTCTAAAAATTTTATTTTACTGAAAAACAAACACAGATTTAATTTCTACTTATTAATAATATTTATATTAAAAGTACAATTTGATGCACTATGCAAATTGATTGCGGATGCCAGACAGGTTGAAGCCATCGAAGCCAACTGATCCTGATGAGCGGATGGTTGCAAAGAAAGAGGTATCGAGCTGTTGTTTGCGCTGCTGGGAAACTGTGGAGTTTTTGAAGACGTGGACGCTTCTAAACTACAGCTCAAATTTGATGGAATATTGAGATTGAGAATTTTGTTAGACATGTATTTTTTTTAACAGACGTGGATTTCCATCCTCCTAAACGTTTAATGTTTGTTATTTCTTCGCTAGAATTAGCGCGTAGAGTGGCTGAGGTACGTCTAAAACTGTGGCCTGTGTATAATTCTGGATTTTTTAGTCCCATATAAGCTGCAATGTTGGAGGGCATTTTTCCTATGGTATTAATTCCAACACATTGGATACTGCATTTTCCATGTTTGTGGTTCAAAAAAAATCGGCGGTGTGGAGTTTTTCTGTATATATTTAGAAAACTTTCATTATTGACTAGCAGAATGGCTTTTGGGATCCTTTATTGTGACAATTATAACGTCTCCTTTGTCGTCTATGTCGTCAATGGTAAGTTTAGTTAGCTCCTCACGGCGGCAGGCAGCAGCAAGTCCAAAAATGGTTACCACTTAAATTAAAAGGTAAATTTAATCAGGTGCTTCTTTCATAAATTTCGCAATCTGTTCTTGTGTAAAAACTTTCGCTTTTTTTGCTCAAAAACCTACATTTTGTCTCTCTGATATCTAAATCTTTCTTAACCTTAAGTACACTTTTTAGTATGGAATATCGACACCATAATGTATTTGGCTTCCAAAGTTTAGACATTTCCAAGAAATATGCCAAAAGTACTTCTTCTCTTGGTGCTTTTACATTTTTCGCTTCACACCAACTAACAAAATGTTCGTATTGTTTTTCATACCTGACTAATAACTTTTTTGAAATAAACGTTTGTCTCACACCACTATGATATATTTAAAAACTTATTTTCGGAGAAGGGGACATGTTTCAACGCTATAAGAGCGTCATCATCAGCCTGAATACAAGAGATATAATAATTATAGATGTAAAAGAAGGTGAAAAAAACTACATTTACATCTATAATTTTATTATTATATCTCTTATAATCAGGCTGATGATGACGCTCTTATAGCGTTGAAACATGTCCCCTTCTCCCAAAACAAGTTTTTAAATATATCATAGTGTTGTGAGACAGACTTTTATTTCATTCAACTAAACACCACAGAAAATGGACTACTTCCAAAACAATAACTTTTTTGGTAGCAAATCCAAATTTGCGACACTTGCAGCTTCTAAAATATCTTCTAGAAGCTCATGGTCCGAGAAATTGAGAAAATGGAAGACATTTGTATCAGAATCTGAAAGAAATCAAAAATCAAAGCCACGCTCCGGTGAACTGTTGTAAGGTATCACTTTGACAATTAAATTGTATTTATGTGTCGTGGTAACCATGTTAACATCTATGTACGGGGTTTTTGAAATAAACCGTTATAAATAAGCTTTTTAAAAATGTTTATAATAAACGGCAAAAATTAGTGTTTCTGTAATAAACATCATTTACTTTTACTAAAAATGAGTCTAAAAATTTATATTTTATTTATTATATTTTATTATAAAATTACAAAAAAAATATTTTTCCGGTACACCGTGCGGGAAAATGGGTCTTTCAGAACCAAAACGAGTGCGGGAAAATGGTAAATCGCGCACGCTTGTGGAAAAAATTAATTTATTGATATGTCTCCGATCAAAAGTAACTTCTCTTTCCCGCAAATTTTTCTCCGATTAAAAGTGACTTCTAAAACCTGTGACCAAAATTTCAGTTTCAATATTGGTACACCGTGGTTTGTTTGGTCGGGTTTAAAGGGGAAGGGAAACTGTAGCCCAGCAACCATATTTCGTGTTGTTCCATGGTTCTAATGGGATGTAAATACCGCAAAGCGAAACGTAGTGAGGGTGCGTGCTTGTTTTGACCTGCACGCTGTCGTCGACGACGGCTAACCCGATCCGAATTAAAACAGTATTGTAATAACAATTTAAAGGAAAAAGGAAAGACAACAAAGTCTCGGTCTCAGCAAATATAATTGTGTGGTTACACGTGTTTCACCATTTCGGGCATCATCAGACCTAAAACAAGAGACCTAACTAACAGATACACACTGAGAAAAGCTTCAGCAAGAAATTCTTTGCTAAGATTATTTTGGCTGTAATATTAAATTTTCAACCTACGATAACAAAATGAGTTTCTTATTGCAAAAGAAACAATTTACCTGAAAACTCTTTATACCCGTTACAAAAACCTTTGCTATTATAGAAAACTTACATTATGATAACAGCTAAGTAATTATTTATAAAAAATTATTTTCTAGGACTACCATTTGCTTTGCTGAGGAAGTAATGCAGTTTGCTGCTTTTAAAAAAATTTTTTATAAAAAAAATCTTTTCTAGCGCTCTAAAGAGTGTTTAAAGGGGTAGCAAAATTCTTTGTTGGAATTGGAAAAATCGTAACTGTTCGGTTCGAATCGGATTATTTCGTGGTGACAAATTCAGTCTGATTGGGCCAATTTTTATATTGAGCATCAGTCGTCCCGTTCCTGTCTCCACATGTCTTCAGGTATTCATTTTTTCTGATATTTAGATGTTCGTTCCTTCATAAAGTTAATCGGTGGCTGTTGTTGGTGACCATTATGACTCGACATTTGTCTCATTTTTTCCAATAAACATTGTCTTGGCTCAAAAATGTTTCCAGTGTGCAGTGCTTTATTGGATTGTAACATCAATGACAGTGTAGATTTTTAATTTCAGTGTTAAAAGACCAAAGTTATTTTAGTTTTATGTTAATTTTTTTATGTTATATGTTTAGTTTAACTGTTGTTTATTTCATAATAATTTTTGTGTGAGTCAAGTTTTAGAGAAAAGAAAATTAGTAATTCTTTAGCAAATGCTATTCATAATAAAAGTCCTTAAACTAAAATACAACTTACCAAAGTTTTAAACACGGTATGATTTTTAAAAGGAAGATTTTAAGAAATATCTCAAAAGTAAAATACTTTCTTTTTCTAAATAAAATACAATGTAATTATTATTTTACCTAATATTCGGGCTAGATGCAGGAAAAAGTTTTTTCGGCATTCCCTTTTGGATATTTGTTTAAATTTAAAGTGAACAGATATTTTTTAATAAGATATGTTTTAACCACTCAAAGAAAAAAGCAGTAAAATATTATTGTTTTTTTAAGCAGCTAAAACTGAAACTATTTTTAGGTTATGAAGTGTTGTTTTCTGTTGTATTAAATAATAAAGAGGAAAAATTTTTTTAGTTTCAAATCTTTGACAACCTATTCAGACGTGGGGAGTTGCATGATATAAAATATGATGGAGTTACCTGAAAAATAAGCTTTATACTATGTTTAATTTTTGATATAGCATGGAAAATATTATTTTTATAACACAATTTTAAATAAATTAAAATTTTTTGAAACTTACGTATCCAAAGTAAAAATTTTGGTTTATATAAATGTGTTATTAAGCATAATATGTTCTCCAGAGTATATTAAAAATTCAACAAAATATACGGCTTCTTTTTTGGGCCACACCCCACATATTATAGCAAATAAGTGGTGCTGTCATAATAAACCACTTTACTATTATAGCAATGCTTACTTGCTACCGTAGCTAAAAAAGAGTTCCTGAAGTAAGTAGGTACATTCTGACGCAGCAAAGTAACTTTCTTAAAATAAATAAAAAAATCTTTCTAATATAGCAAAATGTTATACTGATATTGAAAAAAAAATTCTTGTTTCAATAACGATGCAGATGGCGTAGAAAAGTATCTTTATTGTTCTAGCAAAGTCTCTTCATAGCCGATGGTCAGTTACATTGCTAATACAACATTTTTGTTTACTTGAGCTAAGTGATCATTCTTTATAAAGTGACTTTATTACTACAGCAAAGAAATTACAGCCAAATGGATTTTACTATTTCCTTTTGTCCCCTATGTTAGAATTTTTCTTTATAAGCCGTATAAAGATTTTTATAAGGACAGCAAGAATCTTCTCTCAGTGCACGAATAATTAAAAAACCACCAATTACCTAGAATTTAAAAGTGAGAAGAAACAGTCATAACATATTAAAATTTAAAAATGTAAATAACAAAAACAAAAAATCAAATGTCAGAGAGCAGTCGGGTCAATTGGATCAATAAATCCAATGAAACGAATGCGACGGGATCTAACTATGTTCAACTGCCTGAAAATATGAAAGAAGATGAAAGCTTAGCCAATCTGTTCTGTGCATTAAAATTAGAGAAAAGTGACCGTCCCGATGTCAACATCGGGTTATAAACAAAACAAATCAAAACCAATTCATTTACTAATATTGTTAAAAATCAAATTAGGTTCAAAATTAAACACGTCGTTGACACAAGTAAGTATGGGGCTTTTTTTGGCCTTAGTAATCTCCATATTTTCCAACAGATCTAACTTCACACCCTTAGAACATTCGTGTAAAACCTTGATATTTGTAGGGGAAGAGAACTGGTGTCCAGAAGTTAACAGGTGATTAGCGAATGCAGACTTAGTCTCGATGGTATCCGAATGTTTATACTTATTGAAAAGGCTGAGATGTTCCTGTACTCTAGTGGATATCCTTCTACCCGATTGGCCTACATAAACCGCTGAGCAATCATCACAACTTATTTATTTATTTTTTTATTTAAGAAGCGTTTACTAAAGAACTAAACATAATTAAACAAATCGCACTTAATAATGGTTTTCCAATTAAGTCTATAAATAAACTTTATTACAAATTCGTTAACAAATACAAGTTCTCTTACCATATTATACATGCAAAACCCACAGATGTTAAAAACAAGTTTAAATGTCTTACATTTTTTGGTAGCATATCCTTACAACTATCTAATTTTTTTAAAACGTAAATATTTCAATTGCATTTAAGTAAGTTAACACTTTAAAACAACACTTGGTTAAGATCAAGGACAGAACGGACCGTTTTGCAAAATCTGGTTTTTATGCCTTAAATTGTGATGATTGCTCAGCGGTTTATGTCGGCCAATCGGGTAGAAGGATATCCACTAGAGTACAGGAACATCTCAGCCTTTTCAATAAGTATAAACATTCGGATACCACCGAGACTAAGTCTGCATTCGCTAATCACCTGTTAACTTCTAGACACCATTTATCTTCCATTACAAATATCAAGGTTTTACACGAATGTTCTAAGGGTGTGAAGTTGGATCTGTTGGAAAAAATGGAGATTACTAAGGCCAAAAAAGCCCCATACTTACTTGTGTCAACGACGTGTTTAATTTTGAACCTAATTTGATTTTTAACAATATTAGTTAATGAATTGGTTATGATTTGTTTTGTTTATAACCCGATGTTGACATCGGGACGGTCAACTTTTGCTAATTTTAATGCACAGAACAGATTGGCTAAGCTCTCATCTTCTTTCATATTTTCAGGCAGTTGAACATAGTTGGATCCCGTCGCATTCGTTTCACTGGATTTATTGATCCAATTGACCCGACTGCTCTTTGACATTTGATTTTTTGTTTTTGTTATTTACATTTTTAAATTTTAATATGTTATGACTGTTTCTTCTCAGTTTTAAATTCTAGGTTATTCGTGTATCTGTTAGTTAGGTCTCTTGTTTTAGGTCTGATAATGCCCGAAAGGGTGAAATACGTGTAACCACACAATTATATTTGCTGAGACCGAGACTTTGTTGTCTTTCCTTTTTTCTTTAAATCTATATCCGGTCTCTTTGAGAATTTTGGACAATTTCTTCGATTTTGTAATAACAATAATTTAGAAAACGACATAAAAATTTTTAAAGAAAAAGACGGCATTGCCACGTTTTGTAGGATCTCAAGCAATTGTGGAATTTTTATTAGATGATGAGGGAAATTTTATATAATAATTGTTTGTCATATTCATTTACCTTGTTTTTTACTATACGTACAATAAAATATTTTTTTTGTAAATTATTTACAGTTAAACAATATTTAATTTACTTATAGCTTAAGATGATTCTGTACACGTTAAAAACGAGATTTCTTTTTATTTAATCAATAATTTCTTGTCTATTAATTACCCCTCTTCAGTGGCGTAGCCAGAAAATATGCTCAGGGGGGGGGGGGGGGGGCTCAGTGGGCGTAAGTAGGACATTTTTTTCTGGAGAAAGGGACAGTCGGGACTACATGCATTGCATGATATCGTACCTAGTAAAAAAGGTGGAAAAGCGCCGCAGGCGAAAAAAAATTTCGGACCACGCCCAAAGTTTGTTTAAAATTCACCTAACTACCAACAAATTTCGAAAATTAAATAATTATCTCTCCCCCTCTATGTGGTTGGATCAAATTTGTTTTTGTAAATGTTTTTTTTTTAATATTCCTAGCTGGCTCATTATTTAAAAAAAAAACATTTATTAAATTTGTGAAAAATATGAATGATGTATGCGTATGACTCTAACCAGCGTTTTTCGGGCTCGGTTTTTTATGATTAAAAATAACGTAAATATCGCTCACCACGCCAAAATTGATGAGTTTTTTAGAAATCATGTATTTTATGAGCGTAGATCTAAGATCAGTTTTTGGTGCAAATGCTTCGGTTTTGAAATACTCCTTCCTAAGTGACGTTTTATATATTCATAATAAAGCATTATCGTTTCTTCCCGCACTATTTTTTTTTATTTTAAATTATCACACTTCTTCCATAAAAAATGTTTCAATTAAAATTTTTACTTTTATTTTTCTCTTTAAAAATAAATAGGTACCTAATTGTTTTTTGTTGTAAAAATATTTTATTGCATTGGGTTATATTTGTGCTATATCCGATCTCATCCGGCCTGTCCGGCGTAAATAGGATGGCTAGGTGTCGATTCATTTTACAGCCTGGCAGACCCCCTTAATTACGCCACTGCCCCTCTTTTATATACGCCACCACTGTAAACTTACTTGATATTGCTTAAAAACGTGTTCACATAACACATGTTCAAATGAACGCCAATAATTTTCTGTGGATAGAGTACAGCCATATGCTGAACTATCGTACTGCCCCAATCTCCGCCCTGGATATAATATCTGTCAAATCCTAAAATATCCATTAAGTCTGCAAAGATTTGGGCCATGTATATCGCTGATAGTCCCGGTTTTTCGCTTCCCTGGGAGAATGTGAATCCCGGGAGTGATGGGATGATAAGTTCAAAGACGAAGTCGTTATCTGTTTTTAAAAAATAATAAAAAGTATAAATAATGTGTGAATATCGGCAACATATGGAAAATTATTTTATCTACTTTCATTTAGTTATATGAATTTTACAGTTCTGTAAATCGTTTTATAAGGGCATCTATTACAGCACTAGTGCTATCGGAAAATATCCCCGTTCACAAATATTTATAATAATATATTATTTATATGGAACAAATAACCAAGGTTAGTAAAATGGATATATAGTACATTTTATGCAAAGCTTGTAGTAATTGTCTAGAAATGAGTGAAAATAAAGATGTTTTTGAAATAAGAAAATGTGTCTGTGTGCAAATCTTCAGTTTGGTCAGAAAATAACAATAATTTAGTAGAAATATATTTTAGTATTAATTTTGTTATTATACCTTCAATTTTCGCACTATTTCGGGTTTGGTTTTGGTTTGTTTAGGAACATATTGTGTGTACGTAGACTCTGGGATAAATGTTTGATTGCAATTTAAAAAGAACAAATTTTATCTGACAGATTTTCATATTTTTGAAGCATATTGTTAACCTAACTTCTCTCAACTGTCAGAAAACGAATTTACAACATGTAAATTTGGCATCTCTGTAATTGACTACTGTGATTGGTCAGATTCATAACCTAACTAGGATGGATATGAAATTTTGCCGCACAGTTAACTGGAATAGCCTACTTTACCCGCCACTTAAGTGTAAAGGAAACAGCAAATTTCCATGTGGGAGTAGAAAAAACATATTTATTTAATTTAAAGAAATATTTTCTGTGTAATATCGACGCTTAAACATAAATTGATAATACGTTATTTTGACAATAAATTTAAATCCCTATTTGGTGAAAGCGAATAATGGGTATTTACCTTGGTGAACATCTATTAGTTGTGGAATAATGCCATAAAACTCTCTAAAACTACCAGGCCAACCATGTGCCATTAACATTGGCAGTACCTTTACGGCCTTACCATTTCTATTCAGAGTACTCGTCGGTTTCACATGTAAAAAGTGTATTTTCAGTCCCCGAATATCTACTAAGTAATGTGGATATTGGTTCAGGTATTCTTGGCGTTCTGTCCAGTTGTATTTGGTCTTCCAATAGTCCAGTACATTGTCGAGCACAGTGGTATGGATCCCGTAAGTTTGATTAATGCCTTCCAAACTTGGATGGAATGGTTGGGTAGAGCGGAGGCGGTAGTACAGGTCTTCAATAACCTTAAAATAAATAGTTTACTGCAGGAACCGTACCCAATAAATATTTTCCTCACTAACGACTAACTTTGTATGTACAGGGTTTCCTTGAAATGAATGTACAACGCTTTACCACAAAGTATTTAACCAAAAATAAGGCAATCTAGGTAAACTTACCTGTATGCAATGTTGCTTAGTTTTGCCGCTACAGGGCGCTAAAACTTTCAAATTATTATCGTTTTTCCGGAATAATTTCTAAATACCTTTATCGATTTCCAATCATTTTGGGACTAAAAATGACCACTATTGATAGCGTGTTTTGACATATGCGCCATCTTTTTTTAATACCTGCAAATTTTAAAATGGCGTGCGATTGGTAAATAAAAGTTAGAGTTTTTGTTACTCCCCCCTTCCCCCCTTTAAAACCCCTCCTGTATAAATGACTTTAACTATTTCTCTGACAGTAGCTGACTTTATGTTTTTTATAAAATTTTACAATACAAAGATAAAAAATACCCAAATCTAGACGAGTTAAAAAAGGCTATTTCTGCCGAATGCAATAGAATTTCAGTTTACCAACTAGCGAATGTAAAAAGAGAATTTTATGATCGCCTCGGTTATTGTCTAGCAGTCAATGGAGGAATATTTGAACATCTTCTTAAATCCTAAAGTTCTAACAATTTAATAGTACCTACCTATTAATTAGTAAAATATGGAAACATGTAAAATATCATAATTAACCTTGTAATTGGATACTTTATTTTAGTTTTATTCAGATTAATTTGTACTCATAAATACACCTCTAATATTTTCGATATACGAGTTTTTATAACAACAAAGCACACATTTCAAAATGACACCTTTATTTGATAGTCATCTTTTACCTTGACTGGTGCCCGCAAATACGGGGCCATAAAAAGGAGAAATAGTTAAAAAGAAATCAGCGATAACCCGTAAACGGGCTCATAAAAAATATCTAAAGTTATTCTTTTGAATGTGGGTTTTAGTGCTCTTTAATAAACCTAAATATAATTTTTCTCTAAAATTATTAGGGAAGCCAAT
Source organism: Polydrusus cervinus (assembly GCA_935413205.1). NCBI lineage: Eukaryota > Metazoa > Arthropoda > Insecta > Coleoptera > Curculionidae > Polydrusus > Polydrusus cervinus. Next base: position 5,779,340 of record OW284518.1, read on the forward strand.
AATTGACCCCATTTAAAATTACATGGGATTTCCTATGTCCCGCTCGACGATGCAACACCCGGTATATAACCGTAAGTTTCACGAAGCCTCAAAATAAACACCTTAAGGTTATGCGAACCAATGCTTAAACAATGGTGCATACGACTGATCTATTTTTAAATTGCCCTTCATCGTAATGCAAATTTTTACATGCTGTTTGCATGACTTAACCATAGCAACGGTGAATATCAAAGCCATGTTGGACGTTGGGTCTTCACTTGCTTTGGGCTAACGAACACGGTCGACTGGGGCGTGCCAAAATGCACGAGTGTTTATAATTGAGGAGTCACTGTGCAAAACGCATTAAATCAATTTTTTATAATTTTCAAGGTAAATATAAAAATGTGGTGCTTTTCAATCAATTAGAAATAGCCATATTAAAAAGGCTCAGCTCAGCAAAACGGATTAATTCCAATGCACGTTTAAGCAAAGTGCAATAAATTCAATTCGCATTTAAGCAAAGTAAAATAAATTCAAAAAAGAAAATTCATTTTTGTTTAGAGCGTTTGCATTCTTTTATTTCAATAATCTTATATATATAATTAATAATTATTTTACTGAAGTTTTAAATTTTATTGGCCTTATAAAATAATGTAAACTTAATTACTTTAAGCAAAACGCAATAAATCCAAACAAGAAATAAGCAAAATGGTCTAATTCCACATTCTGGTTAAACAAAAAGCAGTAAATCCACTAAAAAATATACCATATTGTCATGAATATCGAAAATTTAGATTAAAAAAGGAAATATTCCTTTTCAATCCTATTACATAAATCATTCTGCGCCACATGAAAATCTTAGGTTTTCTTCTAACTTACTTTGCTAGTTTTTTAAGTTTTATTCAAAACAACATATTATGGATTTAATGCGTTTTGCACAGTTGCTCCTCAATTATTATCCATCGGAGTTAAGCGTGGCCCTATTATGTACACTGTGGCTCAAATTAAAGGAGTGCACTTTTTAATTGTGAATATTTTTCTAGATTTTGCACTGATTTAATTTATTTTTGGAGCGATGATAAACTGGAATCGTCTTAGTAAAATGTGCAATTTTTATCAAAATATTTTGAACAGGGCCGGATTGACAGGTTTTTTTCAACAAACGTGCACTTATGCTCGTTGCAAACGAAAGCTGATTTATTCATAATTCGGAAAATACGTTTTCTTGGTAGATTAACTATCGAAACTTCTTCAGTATAAGTCTCACTCTGAAAGATTCTTAAATTGAAGAAATACAATTTATTTTGTTCATTGATGTACTAAAATATTCCAGATATCATTTTGGAAATTTGAAGTCGTTTGAACCATTATTGCAACCATCCATGACCGTTATTAAAAATCAAAGTATCCATGACTATTATTAAAATAATAAACAATGTTATTTTTGACGTTTTGTAAGCTTCATGACTTGTTCATGACAGCTAATCCGTACACAATGGCAGTTTTAAGTGAAGAGGATCGAATTCTTATCAAATATTTTTGACAAACACATAATTACGGCGCAAGAACAATTGTAAAGAAGTTTCCTGAAAAAAATTGGTATGTTGGAACAGTTGGCAAGTTTTTAAGACATCTTAGAGAAAATAATGGATCCATAAAAATAAAATTTGGAAGAGGAAGGAAAAAAACCTCAAGAACTCAAGGAAATATTACCATGGTAAGAAATATCATAGAAAATGTACGACCTGAAGAATCTGTAGGTACCAGAAAAATAGCGAAAAGAACAAGAATCCACCGTTCTACAGTTCAAAGAATTTATTATTAATCATGATTGCCAACTTAAAGTCTTTAAAAAAGTTTATTGTCAAAAACTTTGTGCCAATGTAAAGGAGAAACGATTAGAAAGATGTAATCTATTACTACGAAGATTCCGTTCTCGGGAAAATATCGCAAAGATATGGTTTTCAGATGAGAAGATCTTTTACTTGAGGTCGCCAAAGAATACACAAAATAATCGGGTATACGCAAATGTGCGAGTAAAGAGGGAAATCCCATTGGAAAATCTTTTAATCGAAAGAAGTCACTTTTCACCTGGCGTAATGGTCTCTGTGGCAGTTTCCAAATTGGGGAAGTCAAGTCTCATTGTTGTAGATGCCGGAGTAAAACTCAACTCGGACGCGTATCAACAACAAATTTTACATCACTTGCTTCCTGAAATTGAAGCAATCTGCGACGATTACGTATTCCAACAAGACGGTGCTTCTTCCCATACCTCTCGGAGTACAAGAATGTTTTTGTTTGAGCAATGCCCCGATTATATCGAACCGGAGATGTGGCCACCCAATAGTCCAGACTTAAACCCTGTTGACTATTCCATATGGGGAATTTTCGAGGCAAATGTTCACAATGGTCAAAGGTTTAACACCATCGAAGAGCTAAAGGAAAGGTTACAGTTCTGTTGGAATAATTTTAACCAGGACATAATCAATGCAGCTATTGACCTATGGCGAAGGCGACTGCAATCCATGATAGAAAATCATGGTGGTCATATTCATAATGTTATCCTATAAATATTTATACTACTTTCCATTTTAAGTGATAGTTAGTCTTGATATCAGTAATTGTTAATATTATTAAATTTGTTATTAATATTGAACAAAATAAATTGTATTTCTTGAATTTAAGAATCTTTCAGAGTGAGACTTATGCTGAAGAAGTTTCGATAGTTAATCTACCAAAAAAACGTATTATCTGAATTATGAATTAATCAGTTTTCGTTTGCAACGAGCATAAATGCTCGTTTGTTAAAAAAAAACTGTCAATCCGGTCCTGTTCAAAATATTTTGATAAAAATTGCACATTTTACTAAGACGATTTCAGTTCATCATCACTCCAAAAGTAAATTAAATCAGTGCACAATCTAAAAAAATATTCACAATTAAAAAGTGTACTCCTTTAATTTTAGCCACAGTGTATATAGGTAGCTACATACGAATTAATATTATTAATTTGAACTTAATAATTTTTATAAGGGCTAAGATGGTATTGGTATATTAATATTTAATAATGTCAAAAAACTTTTCTCCTGGTTTTATTTTTTTTACCAGTTGAAACGTTGTAATGCAAAATAAATTTAGACAATGCAAATCCAATACTCTTCAATCATTCAAAAATTAAGTTATGTTTTATATTTAAACGGTATACTCGGGGCAAAACTTTAAACTTTACCCACCATCGTCACGTGCCGCACCACTTCATTCAGCAAACTCTATAACGCCCGCTGCTACATAAAAGTATTACGCTCATTCGTGTTGGCTTATCCGAGAGTGTCGTTTATTACTATAAATAAAGCAACGACAAGTTAAAAGTTTGTTAAAGTTAATAGGTACAACAAATCCAATTTACTTACATTATTAGATATATCAATTTTTGTTCTGGTTATTTGGGGAATTTCTGTAACTTGTGGCCCCTTCCCCCACCACTTATCTTCCAAAGTTGGTACTGCTTGTGGCACTGAAAAATAATGGATATTATCAGGGTTGCGACAATTTAAATTAAATGATTTAAATCATGATTTAAATAAACTGTTTTTTTCAATTTTAATCGTGATTTAAAATTTTTTAAAAAATTGCTGTAAAAACAAGTTGCCGAAGCAAACAACTCAGGAAATAAAAAAAGGAAGATAGTTTATTTAAAACCAAGTGTTTGATACGTTATGTCATTGTAAAAACATAACTAATCGTCAACAGTCCAGCGTAAAGGCCTTTTTACATTGGGTGCAATTGCAAGAAAAATGGCCTGCAACTGATGCACGTTTTCCCATTTAAAACCTGCATCAGCTGTTTAAAACGTCGACAAAGCGCATGCTTTCAGGCAATTTTTTCTTGCAATTGCACCGAATGTAAAAAAGCCTTAAAAAATATTCATAAATTACGATGCCGAAACTTTTCATGTCAATACAAGTTATTTTATTTGTCGCCGAAGAGATTTTCTAACTGTAGATCTAGACAACAAATATTTTTGGGCAAATAGAGACAAAAATAATGAAAATATTTGAATTTAATTTATAAAAATTTAAAAAATCACGATTTAATAGCAAAAATCAGACTTATTGATTTTTTCAAAAAAATCGTGATTTATTGCAAACCTGGATATTATACATCAATTTTTACAAAACCCTTAAGGCGATTGGTACTATTTTTCTATTATGTATTTTAGATTTAAACCTGCTGTGTGGCCCATACCGAGTTGCATCCCTTGTAGATAAAGCTCTACATGTGTTTGATAGCCAGTTATGGATGGAGAATTGAAGCAACGTTGCCAAGTTTATAAAAGAATGGTTTATTGGAATAATAATTCGTCAATCACAAATCATATTATAAAAGAATTATGATCAATTAAATACAATAATCTGGCAATAAACAGAACAATAAAATAATCATTATATGTAAAATAAGTATCTTAAAATAATTGTAGTCAATTTATTCGAATAATCGGCAACAAATATTTAACAAACAATAAAAGGTAAAATGTATTATACAAGTACACAATTTTTTTAAATAATTATAGTCAATTAAAATAGTCAAATAATTACATAATACAATATTTACAATCTGGCTCTGAATCGATACGAAACCGCTTTTACAAAATCAAATTTATTTATTTTATGATTTTTTAAATCATCGATTTTTGCATTTAAAAATTCCGTTTTTATTGAACTTCGAGAATCAATAGGCTTGGGAGTTGAAAAAGTACTATTCTTCTTTATACTTGTGTCAATTTGAAATTGTAACAACACGTTAATAAAGTTGTTTATATTCGGATGTGCTGAATAGAACGAAGAATTATATTTGGAATGAAAAGATTCGCAAGCGTTCGTTGTTCTTTGTAGCGATGATGAATGTTCGGCCCAAAGATGAGGCGGAAAATCGGAATCTTCACTGATATAATTATCGACAAGGTAGTCACAAAATGCCATGATTTTTTCATGGTCGGGCTTAATTTCTGCCAAATCTACAGCGAATATTTCTCCTACATCTTCGGGATGAAGAAATGGCAATCCAAATATATAACTAACACAAAATCCGCCTTCGCTAACCATTTATTGGAATCCAAACATCGATTCTCAGTACCTGAAAATATAAATGTTATTCACGAATGCCATAAAAGCAAGAAGTTGGATTTGTTAGAAAAACTTGAAATCACTAAGGCAAAAAAGAGTCCGGTCCTTACCTGTGTTAACGACGTCTTCAATTTTGAACCCTATTTTATTTTTAATAATATAAACAATTAGTTGGTAAATATACTTAACCTTATATTTTTCTTTTCTTTTTCATGCGTGCTAAATGTTATCCTTGACACTTGTCTCTTCTTCTTAAAGTTTTATGCAGGTTTTAAGAACATGGGCGATTTATTTAAATCAAATGACAACCGAATCCCTTACCCTACTACTCTTGTTGTTTTGGGTTATTGACCAAATAGTCTGTCACTTTATTTGTAAAGTCATGTATACGATGTGTTAATTTTATTTTTGTTTTTTTGTTTTTATTCTGAATGTTAGGTAGAAAGAGATTTTATATTTTTTAATTGGTTACTGTATTTGTATAGTTTTTAGGTCTGATGATGCCCATATGTTAGGGCGAAACATATAACCAAGTTATTAAATTTTAATGCATGATTGAGACTTTCGACTTTGAGTTTCCCCATTTTTAAAAATTAAATAAAGTCTCTTTGAGAAATGGACTACTTCTTTGAATTTCCAAATATATAAGTTAGGAACTTAGTAATTTCTGTTTCATCTCAATTTTTCTTTTGGTACTCTGCAGCTAATCCTAAATTCTGAATTTTTCGATACCATGACTGGCCTAAATGAAACCTACAACCTCGAAGAACAGCTGCCGGAAACGCTTTGTGAATGGCTTTGTGAATGGCGACTTCAAAATCGACAGTAATGATTTTGGGAGAAACTGAATGATTCAATTTTTCACATTCATCTTTAATATATTTGAAAGCATGATAGTATGTGAAGGAAGTTTTATTAGGAAGAAGACAAAACACTAGAGGAATATAATAGTCGTTTTTCAGACCGAGAATAGTAAACAACTGAGTAAAAAACCGAGGACAATATTCAAAAGTTCCATCAACATACCAACAAGAAGTTGAAGAGAGAAATTTTAAATTTGACGAAGATGAAAAAATGACAATATTATTTTCTTTGTCATTTTTAAGCAGGAAACTTTCATTTTTATGCGTCACAATAGGGAAGGATTCAACTGCATCATGAAATTCATTAATATTTTTGGGAATTTTAATCAGTAATGATGAGGAAGCTCTAGCATGGTATATATTTTGCCTAATTCCCACAATGTCCTTTGTAGTCAAGGTATCAATGCCCGTGTTGTTAATTTCATTTCGAATGAGTTTCATAGGTTTTTCACAAATATCATCTACTGCTTTCTGTTTAACGGCGTTACTTATGAGTTTTCTGTTAAAAAGAGCTTCTGGTACCTTCTCATGGTTATGTCCCAAAACAGATTCCACCACTATATCTTCTGTACTCTGAGTTTTTACAAAGGTCTTACACGTACGCTTGCTGCACTGCCACCGTTTCACTGTACCTTTCACTAACATTTTTTGAAAGTTATGAAATTAGCGTCCTATTTCAAAATCCAGGTAGGTAGGTATTTGTGGGTTTAGGACAATAAAAAACAATTCCTCTAAATTAAAAAATTGCATTTTTTTAGGCAATTTTTTAATTTAGAGGAATTGTTTTTTATTGTCCTAAACCCACAAATACCTACCTACCTGGATTTTTTGAAAGCTGAAAGTGTAGCCATCAATTACTAACAAGGGTTTTCCTTTTTCACTGGTACAAACTGTAACTTCCATTTTGACACGTTTCCTTCACTTTTACTTTATTATTTACTGAAGGGTGTAATAACAAATTCGACAGGAGACTAACTAATTATTGAGTGCTTAATTTTACAGTTTTATTCTATAAGTGATAATTACCGCCCCTTATACTCTGATGGGCATCTCATTGGCTGGAGATGATTGTTATTATATGTAGTACCCAACACTTACATCGTCGGTCATCTTCTAAGAAATATATTGTACCTAGGATAATTAGGTAGAAAAACCCGTACAGATAACGCGGGTCGTATAGATAAGCTGTCCAAATTATCAATTTTAATTTAATCTTCTGATTCTTTTTAATCATCTACTTCTTTTTAATCCTTAAAGCTCGGCAACACTGCAAGAATAATTTCAATTTTATCTTAAAAATCAAGTTTAGCTCGGGGATGCAATTCGGTTGTGGCCGGGATGCAACTCGATTGTCAAATTCTCTACCTACCTTCTGCGGGATGCAACTCGATTTGGCCGGCTGTGTTGTTAATATAAATATACAGTGTGGTGTGTCCAAAAAAGTATGCAATATGTGGGAATTATTTTTATTACCTGTTTCTCAGAAAAAAGTTGGTGCAGGAATTTAAACTAGATACGCATATTTCAGGTTTTACCTGCGGCTAATAGTAAGGGAGCAATTGCCATTTTTTCAAAATTACCTTTATTATGAAAAATATAGCAAAATTGTATATGGAAATGGTGTTGCAAATTAAAGATTTAGTCAAAATTCGAAATTTTAGTTCTATATCTCGATTTTTAATTATTTTTTTAACCTCTATTTTTCCTGAACGGTACGTCTCTGATAGATTTTTTGTTTACGCAATTTTAACATATTTATCAAATAACTAAACCATGGATTTATAATAAAAATGTTTTAAATAGTTGCTAATTATTTTAAAACCTTTAAATGTTGGTTTAGATTATTAGGGCGTTGCCCGCATATTTAAATACATTTTACGCAACTTGTGTTCTAATCAATATTACGGTAGAAATCAACTCTATTCATTCCACGGAAAATAACTAATAATTTATTTTTCATTTTCACCCAGTACGTTTGGGTCCAAGAACCTACTTTAAAAAATGCATATAAAATGGGTATTTTTTTAAGTGTAGGCCATGAAAATGATAATAAAATGTGTTGCCATTTATTTTTAATTTATTAATTGTTTCCATGGCCTACTCTTTAAAAAAGGAAAACACCTACCTATTTTATTTAATGTTTTTAAAGTAGGGTTTTGGACTTGAGCGTACTGGGTGAAAATAACAAATAATACATTATTAGTTGTTATTTCTCGTAGTTAGCAAGTTTCTATCCTAATTTTGAATAGAACACAAGTCGAGTAAAATGTGTGGATCCGAACAATATCTCAAAATTCTTCCCCAAAGTTAAGGGCTCTATGCTAAATTATATATACAGGGTGTCCCAGATAAGGATGCGCTCTATGAGGATCTCGTAAAGCATAAATGATACAGATGGAGTTAAATTAGAAAAAAGTTGCGCCAACTAATCTTTGCAATATTGCGTTTTCAAATTTCAAAAACTCGATTCCTTTCGAAGATATTTTGTCAAAATCGAATTTTCGCTTCCGGTTAAACCGGAAGTGGGTTTGAATTAGTCGGAAAAAGGGCAATTTCATTACTGCTAAAATTACGGAAAAAATTGGGGGTACACTTTCTTGTGTCTCCCGATATATTAAAAACATTTTGTTCTCTTGAAAGGAATCCTGTCCATGTTTATTATTGGATTTTAAAAGACTTTTTAAATTTGGTCTCTACACCTATTGGTGAATGTGAGAAAGTTGTTTTTATTTTTAAAAAAATTCAATATTTTTTAGAATACAATGAATTTTATTAATTTTTTTAGAGTTTTAGAATACTCCCGAAAATATTCGGAAATAAACAGCTTTTTCCATTTATTATTTTTTTCCTAACTACAATCTTAAAAATGACTTTGTATTTGGTACTAATTTTTATTTGTTCTCGTGTTTTCGTTACCAAAAATAACTACTTTTAGTTAGGAAAACAAAAAAGATTTTTTTCTTGGTTATATTTACCAAAAAATGATGCCATCGGAACAAAGAAAATATCTTGTTTTCATATTAGGCAGAAATAAAATATTTTGTTTAGCTGAATTTTACTCTGTATATATCTTATTTAAATGTTACATCAAGGTTCCTTTAAACTTGTATTTATCAATTAAGCTTGTTGTAATCACACATTATGAATTTGTAGTCCCATCATTTTGTTAATTTTGATTAAGATCCATTCTTAGTTACCAGAACTAACTTTTCTGTTCAAGTAATATTATTCTTCATATTTATAACTAACTGCATCAACAGAGACTTGACGCCCTTGCCCGGTGGGTGACATGTGACATCATTCTAGCCAGGACTGTCAGGAGGTTATGTTTATGTTAGGGTTTATGTTGCGGTTCCGTGTCCGTTTTTCGTGTTTTTAAGGCAATAATTGGCCATTTTCATGGCCATGCCCGTGTGGAAAATGAATGTGACAATATTTGGTTTAATTTATTTGTGTTTATTGTCTTTCTTGTGTACGTTCTTATTGGCAGAAGGAAGTTAAATCATAAGTAAGTAAACATTTTATTTTTTATCATTGCAGTTGTACATTAGAAAGTTTAAATGCGATTTTTATAAAGCATGGCAAGGTGACCCGATGAGAAATAACTTAAAAATATTTTTTTTATTTTGTTTTTTTCTATGTTCCATTTCTATAAAAGAACGTCATATTGATGACTTTTTAATCTGACCAAGTAGAACAAATTTCATATAGCTGTATATTTTAAATAGAAAGTCCATGGGATATTTTTTGGTTTTTTAATAATCGCAGTTGCAGATAAGAAAATTTAAATAGGAACAATTCAGTTCTATAAGCAATTGAACAACCCAAGAGGTTGAGTAAAATAAGTTAAAAATCTAGTGTATCTGTTTTGTATTGCATAAGTATGTATTATAAAAAACATGAGAGAACAAGAACATTGGAAGAAATTTTTTTTAAAGAAACCCTAATATCCCTGATAATTTATTCCAATTAGTTTACGCAAACCTACACTGAGAGAAGAGAAACTAACCATTAAACAAAAATTATATAAAGATTATACAAAAAGAATATACTATTGGTGACAAGTGAACTGTTTTTTGGGGTAATACAATGCGTTCTTCTGGAATGTGAAGAAATTTACAATATTGACTAAAACACTATTGTATACCATTCGTACAACAGTCATAGTCAATTTGTTGTAGCTTGTATACCGATTACATAAAAATTATATATTGGTTACTATCAATTGTATACCAACCAATTACCAGGTTCTATACGATATTATAACCCGTATATACCTGTTGTATATCAGCAATAATATGAATTGACTATGGTTATACTTTAGTTGTATACCAAGTATACAATTTTTCGATACTGACGAAAATTTATTGTATAGGTAACTGTTAATGGGTATACTCTAGTTGTATACCAAGTATACAATTTTTCAATACTGGCCAAAATTTATTGTATAGGTTTGTACAGGGTGTTCCACTATAAATGGACCCCACCCCCCCCCTTTAAGTTATTTATTCGATGATATTAAAAAAATGGTATATACCAAAGTTGTAGGGTACAACATAAAGTTTTTTACTACATAGTTTAAATAATATATAGATAGGGTGTTGCAGAAAGGCGTAGCAAACAAAAATATATTTTTTTCTTATGGAATACCCAGTATATAACATTCTTAAATGATAGAGCTGGGCTTCCTGATAAATAATAATATAATTTGTTATACCTAACTTAACCTATGTTACGCTTTAAATGTTTAAGTCAAGAAACGCATATTAATATTAATTAAATTGTGCTTATGGCAGGCTATCTTTTATTTTTTTAATTAATTTTCCAAATTAAATGTTGTTTAAAAGATATGCATTATAAATAATAGAATTATTAGGTAGGTACATATTATGTTATGGATTAAAAAATCAATTTTTATTTCTTTGGGTGGGTAGTAATTTTGTCAATATTTATGCAATGGAAAGCACCTAGAATCCATGCCACACTATAAGGACACTTTAATATGGGTTTTTCACTTTCAACATTTCAAGTAAGTATAACAAATTATATATTCTTTATCAGGTAGACCAGGTCTATCATTTAGGAATATTATATACAGGGTGTTCTATAAGAAAAAAATATATTTTTGTTTGCGACACCTTTCTGAAAACACCCACAACTTTCCACTTTACCGTTCCTTCTAATACCATTGAATAAAAAAGTTAAAGCGGGGGTCCATTTATACCTCTAAATGGTTATACTTTAGTTATATATACAAAGTTTACTACTTTTACTACTCCATATAAATAAAACACAAGTTTTGAAAAATGAGAACGTATATTGATATTTACTTTTAAAACTTACAATGTAGAATGTTGAACTAAAGTTTATAATACTTAAATAATAAAGGGTATTCCCTCAAATTTTGTCAGCTTGTTTCTTTAAGCAGCTTTGATATTTAAGAATAAAACTTTTCCAACAAAAAATATAGGGATTCATCGAAACCGTAAGACTACTTTACTTAAAGAAACAATTGAGTGTCACTTATGCACTTTTTGGCTTGTTATATACTTTTTTGCCATGTATTTCAACTCTTTGCTCAATAGCATACAGGGTGTCCCACCGGGACCCGAATCGATCGATTATGGAAAAACTATAAATAGGAAAAATCTGAAATTTTGGTGGCTTACTAATGTCGATGGGGGACATTCATCTATATTATTTTTAAGAATCTGACACTTTTATATTAATTAGATGTCAACTTGCTTATTTTAAATGGGACACCCTATATATTTTTAAATACTCAGATTCTTCATCAAATACTAATAATTTTTTATTAAATGCATTATTTGTCTATACTTAATAGTTTCCGAGATATTGACTTTTGAAAAATGACATTTTAGAACTTTGACAGCTTATAGCTATATATATTTAACAGTATGTCTTAGAGCAAAACGGCTTACATGTTAGATCTTCCTATGCCCTATCTTCAATTTTTATTATCTTTCCAAAAAATCAACTTCCGGTTAAACCGGATGTAACTCGAAAGCAGGAAATATATTTCTTCCGGTTTAACAAGAAGGTGATTTTCTTGAGAATATTAAGAGTTATATTATATAATATAATATTACAATTTTGAATATTGAAAGTTGAAGATAGGGACATATAAGTCGTTTTTCTCTAAGACGTATACTGTTAGATAGCTATAAGCTGTCAAAGTTTAAAAATGTAATTTTTCAAAAGTCAATATCTCGGAAACTATTAAGTATAGACAAATAATGAATAATTTATTAACCGAAAACAAGAATACAGAAGAAGAATTCTTAATGCGAGTTAGCGCTGCCTAGCGGGACTCCTGTAATTGTGACGAATGTCTTTACAGGAGATTTCCTCTCAACATTTTTACTTATTTCTATAAGTTTGTTAGAGGTGCTGGTATGCTCAAGAGTGTCTAATAACGATACAGATGGCGCTCCGTGCCACATCTTACTGGTGTGTCCCACCACTGTGCTGCCATAAGCAGCTTTGAGTTCTCTTTGTTTTGTCGGATCCTAGCTCTACTGATGAGTCATGATATGACAAAACGCGTCTAGGGATGGATCTGACGAAATAAAGAGAAATTCTTCTTCTGAAAGCTATATTTGATTTGGTTCATAGAAAATCACACCTAGTATAATAAAAAGGTTAATGGCTGGATTGGCATTGTTAAAAATAGGATAATTGGATCATTTTTCTTTGATAAGAGCCTCACTGGAGAAATATATCTAAATTTTCTTCGAAATGATCTGGTTCTAGCTCTTGCCACTCTGTTTCTAATGATAATGATTCTGATTTACTAAGTTTAACCTTGTGGTTTCACCAGATTGGTGCTCCCCCGCATTATGTTGCTCATCTAAGGGAGTTCTTACTTAAATACAATTTTTGCGCGGCGGTGGAGACGGGGGTCAATAGAGTGGCCACCCAGATTGCCCGATCTTAACTCACTGGGCTTTTTTTTTAAACCCAACTCGATAGAGACGCTTAAAGAGTCCATTCGACGAGTAATACGAAAAAATTTTCCACAAGTAGTTGTTCTTATGATAATAAAGCTATATTTGATTTAATTTAATTCGATTTGAGCGACAAAAAAAATTTGAATTGCATTATCTTTACTTGATTTAAATTACAACGTTTCAACTAGTAATTATCTCCAGTCGTATTCAGGTGAATACTAAGACAATAGAGGCTTGGTTAAAATCAAATGGACTAGAAAAATTACAGGTTAGAAAATATGCAAAAGTTTAAGTTCATATAAAATTTTTCGTATGTATTTGAAAATTGAAAAATAAACAAATTTCTTTATAAATTATATACTTACAGATGAAAATCTGTCGATATCCAATCAACAACACTACCGCTATAACTGCTACTAGAAAACTTTTTAATATCAGTGTCATTTTTAAAACTTGGTTAATGAACGAAGCGATCTTCGTAATCTTATTCTAAATATAGAATTTTATTTATTTTTTATCGCCCGAAATTTTTTTATCACGACATGTTGGTATTAAAAACTTTTATACTAAAGGTTAAAAATCCTCAGGCGGAGCAAATGGGGCAACAAAGATATGTACAACGCCGAGAGTAAAACAATAATTAATTCTTGTAATAACTAACTAAAAATAGGTGGAGAACTTCAGATTATTAAAATAAAAAAGTGAACATTTATGCAGAAATCTTTTGTTTGCTCACAAAATAATTCGAGCAATAGTAAAACATATATTTTGGTTCTATATCTTTAGTTTTTATACCATTTCGTGCACTCCTTGGAAAAAATTGGTATGTGCATGGATAAATGTTTTAATTCAACTAAAAAAAAATAACAAATTTGATCTGACCGCTTTACATCTTTTGGAAGTATATTCTTAATGTCACTTTCGTTTACCACATGTAAATTTTGTTTATCTAATTTCATTTAGTAATATGAATTTTACAGTTCTGTAAATCGTTTTGTAAGGGCATCTATTACAGCACTAGTGCTGTAATGGAAAAAAACGGTTTTATTAAAATTTTGCTGTTAAATAAAACCACACTTTTTAGAAGAATGATTTATTATTAACAATTATAAAATTAATTATCAATTATTAATTAAAATATAACACTTAAGGTTTATTATAAACATTAATAATACACTTTTTACAGTTACAAATTTGTATACCAGAAGTGGAATGATGGAGCCCTTTACGTTCGAATTTCCAATAATTAAATCCGTGTCTAACCCCATGATCTTCATTGCTATTTGTTTCTTATTTTCTAAAGAATTCTCAACATAGCCTTCTGCCGTAGAAGAGGAATTCCAGCCCCCATGACGCTGTAACATCTGCATATCTACACCACCATCAACTAGAATGGTGGCTGAGAACCTCCTAAAACAATGTCCACTGTATCCTTCGGGATTATTCAATCCAAGTTTTGTTGCAATCTTTTTTGGTATACTTCCAAAACTATTAATTCCAACAGGCTGGGAGGTGCATTTTCCTTTTCCATAGAATACAGAAAACCGCCTGTGAGTTGCATTAAGAGGACGAAGTTTAGCATACTTTCGAAAAATACTTAAAACAGTTGACACGTATCACATTTTCTTCTGTTATAACAAATTCTCGCATAATTTTGGTTTTCGAGAATGGACTCACAATTTTTATATAAAAATCATTGTGTTCAATACGATCCAACATTAATTTAGCTAGTTCTTCGCGCCGACAAGCCCCAAAAATGCCGATTTTCATAACAACCTTCATAAGTAAATATGTTTTATCATCTGCAGTACTAAGAAACTTACATACGTCTTCCTTTGTGAAAACTTTGGACTTTTTGGCCTTGTAACCCTCTGAACTTCTTTTCAAAAATGCGATTAGTTGAGAAAATCTGCGTATATCTTGATTTTTCTTGACTGAAATCATAGTTCTCCACATTGATTAGTGAGTCCATAGTGTAGATGGTTTCTGGGAGCGTTGCTTTACGGAAAAATAACCCAAAAGGATTTTCTCAGACACCTCCTTTATTTTGTTAGCTTTGCACCAATCTTCAAAATTATGATACTCCAACTCATACCGCGCCTTGGATTTTGTCGGAACTAAACTTGAGATCGCTTCGTTTGCCGCTGCCTCTATATCAAAGAATAAACTTTCATAAGAATCGCTCATTTTGAAAAACGCTTTTTATATTTTTGAATTTGTTTGACAAAGTTTTGACAGTAACCATGCGAAACAGTAACTATGCGAAAGGTAACATAAAAAACTTGATTAGTAAACTTAATAGCAGGTGCATTTTTATTTTTAAAAATGCCTTTTGACAAATATTTTTATTTTTAGATGAAAGTAGATAAAATTTTGTACAATATTCTTGTTAATATATATAAAAATAAAAGGATAGATTTTTAATTCTGTAACCTCATTTCGGATTTTCGATCTCTTCGGTTTACTTGTTCGTTGCTTTTACCACTGTCGGCATGTTTTTTCAAAATCAAAGATGTTTTATGTTTTGTTTCGTGTTGTCTTTTTTACAATTTTAATTGTTTTAAAACACTAAATGGACGAAATGCCATCCCACCTTAAGGATATCATTGTATATTGACGAGTATGTATTGAAAATTCAAATTTTAGATCTTTTAAATCAATAAGAATGTTTTAAATTCTTTGAATTTCACAAATTATTTCCAAAGAATTCTATTTATTTAACCTACCGTTATTAAAATTTTTAATTCCCGCTTTCAAATAGCACTGAAGATAGCGAAAGCCGAAAGTGCTCTGCTAATATTTTAATAAAATAAAAGTTTTTACACGTAATACAAACTCTCTTTTTTTCAATTCTACTTTACGTGTACACAGCCACAGCTAATTTGCAATATTCTTGTTGTAAATTCATATTACTACTGTAAAGGCGTTTTGTAATCCGTATTAATTCCTATCTATCTATCTAGCTAATCTATTGCTCACGTTGCTTATGCGTGATTTGCTGCATGCGACTATAGGACGAAAAGTACTTTTCCAACGGAGTCTCGGGCGCCACCTCTTGGATTAATGTGGTAAGAGGCCCACAGTTACCTTCGAGTAGCTTTTAGACAGTGGAGAAAATAATCCAGGCGTTCAACTGCGTATGGTGCGAAGGAATAATAAAACAATTGGTTTTAAAACATTTTGTATTCAAATACTTTTACATTAATATGTGCCCCATTTACTATCGGTTTAAAATGAATGCTTTTACCAGTTAAAAATAAAGGAAATAACAGAGACAGGAGGATTGTATACGTTCTTTGTCTGCGGTAATGTATCTTTTATATCATTGATTTATCGCGGCTAAAAATAAATGATTCCGGCCTTGACGTCCGACGGCTTGATTAAATTAAAGATTCGCGTCTTCAGGTTCGCAAGCGGTCCGGCGGTCAACTTAATAACAGTAATACATAGACCCGCGGAAATAAAATCAGTACAAAGATCTGCAAGCGCGGTCGCAGCTTAATTAATAGGATAAAGGTCAGGACGGACTACGGTGACGGACTTGCAGATATCAGAAAAGGATGCGGCCTATGTTTGAAAGAAAAGGTTCACGCGGTAATGCTACTTGCGAATGCAGATGTTACTACGTCAAGCGGTATCGGTAAAAAGTTCCAGAAGTAAACGACAATACGACTAGCAGTTCAGTGGCGGTCTTTAAATGGTAGATCGGTTTTACTTTACGCATGCGTGACTGCTTATGAATCCCGCGGACCTACACGTTCTGGCTATCTAACAGTGTATAGAAATTACAAGTGTATGAGTAAGAGAAGGACGATGTGATGTAGGTGGTATTGTGTATGTTGTGTCGGTGTGTGTGTATGAAAGAGACAGATAGTAGTAGTCATGGCCTTACTTGAGCCAGACAGTGACGTCATAGACTATGGCGCCAACCTCTGCGCATGCGCCTGTCATACGTCATCTGTCAAACTTCATACTCTTGGGCGATAGCTATTTAGGCATTATCTACTTAGGCGTTAGCTACTTGGGCCGTAGCTACTTGGGGCGTTAGCTACTTGGGGCGTTAGCTACTTGGGGCAATAGTATCATTGGCACTAGTTGTCATTGGGTAAACGTCATCCATCATATGTGATACGCCATCTATTACATGTCACTTGAACATCACCTACTTAGGTATTCATATTTGGGGGCCCCAAGTCTACAAGTCGGGACTCCGCTAAAAGCCCTACCTCTAAGAACCGGTACCCCAATAATTTCTAAGTGGGGCCCCTATTGAAATTAAATGATTAAAAAAAGTTTTACCTGTGTGGATTCGATCCCGGGTCACTGGATTACAATTCTAATGTCGTACCATTACGCCAGCTGAGCTCATTACAAAAACTCGGCGGCTGGTTGATGCTATTAAGTACAGCGTCTACGAGAGTCATGCATCGTGACGCACCATGATAAGTAGTTTTTATGGGGGACGTAAGATTAATAATATATTTGTTAAAGTGTAGAGGGAACATAAACAGAAAATAAAATTAACTATAACTATAAATAAATTTGGTAATACCTGTAGTATTTATTTACAGCAATGTTTAAAGAACGTGCAATAAACAACTAATCAACATCTAATTAACGACTAAAACATCTAAAAACGTATATTGAACAGGTCTTGAACAGATAAAATTGAGAAAAATAAAATTTGCATAAAGAGAGGATATAGATAACATAAATTCTACTAATACAATATTGTTTTAATATACCTAAGAAACAGCTAAAACCTCTTTGAACTCTTCTTGATCATGTAAACACTTAAAATAAATAAGGGTAGTCACCCCATTCAACCCCCACATATATGCATTGTGATATCAAATTATGGAGAAAAATATAACTAACCCCAATATGCTATTATGTTCTATTAATTTAAAAACCGCAAAGACATTATAGATACCTACTATTTTTAATTTCATTTCAATTTATTTTCTAGGATGGCATTTATTACGCAAAGTAAAATTATATAAATAGTCGCAGATGTTTAAAAGGTTAATTATAATGAAGTATTTGCTAAACTGGAAAAAGTTTTAAGTGCATAAAGAGGACGAGACAAGCTGATGGATGATGGTGATAATAAAAGCGCATAATGATTCTATTAATTAAATCATTAAAACGTAAAATAAATATTACAATTAGTATGTAAAATTATTTGAAGCGGTATTTAAACCGCACATATTTAGATATAATTATAATGAGAAGGGCATAACACAGTAATTATTTTCAGATATATACATAAAATTAGGTCAAATAAATTAATAAAAATAACTTCCAAAATATAGATTTTTTAAAAATAGTGTGATAAAAACTTACAAAATGGAGTTTCCTATCCAGAGCAGTCAAGGGGACATCGTGCTGAAATAGGACATGTGAAACAGGATAGAAATCAAGCAGTTCCAGGTAGATTAGAGAGCATCCTGTAAATTATTATAGTTTTACTTATAGGTACTTTTTATTATTTCAAGAAAGTGCATATGAGTACTTATGAAGTTATTACATATTAAATATTGATATTACACAAACCTTCCAAAGTGTACTAGCATTTTCAACGTCTTTAGGTATGCTCTAGATGTTCTTTGTAGTAGAGGCGGTTTCAAAAACAAGAGCATAGAATCATATAGGATTGAAAATGTACTATAATAATTCGATGATCTGAGTTCAGTTCAGCACCTTAAACAGAGGTTCCAGAAGAAAATCCAAGCTGGGTAAGTCATAGATTAGAATAAAAACATATAAAATACAGGGTAGAACATTAATAAAATTACAAGATTACATCCCCAGTACATTTTCAGAGCATATTATTGAAAAATAATATAATTGGTTAGAAAAACAATAAAAATTTGTACAATAAACTTTAAAATAGTGGATTGTTTTACCCCGGTAATTATGTAGTAATATTAAATAAAAATGGTAAAACGAGTATTTTTATTACAACAGATAATTACTAATATATGCAAAAGCTCTAGAAAAATAAAAATTAAGAGGTATTTATAGCATAAACTTTTCAGCTATTCAATTTTAACAATGAATAATATACAGAGCATCGATACAAAAAAAAACACAAAGAAAATATGGTTTTAATTACAGAATTATGCAGAGACATTTGTTAATATATACAAGGGCCTCATAGAATTCTATATTTAGCCCCATAGAAGGTGTACATTTTCCTCTCCTACTTTATCCAGACTGGAGACTGGCAAAACAACATTAAACGGAGGATATTTCATCCCCATAAAGTCACTTTGGTGTAGTTAAAAATGTTAAGGACGTTCGGTTGACCCTACCTATATAATAATAACGTAAAACTAAATAAGCGTCGTCTAGAAATAATAGGAACTAAATCTTTGGCAGGACCATTATTGCATAGGTATTAACAGGATGCCAGATCGTGAACTGAGTCCTTAATAGCATCCCATTCGTTTTTTAAATGGAAAACGAAATTTCAAAGCAAAAACCATATGCAGGTACACACATGGAGAATAGGGCAAGTTCTATTATATTTCTCTTCTATGCTATATTTTGTGAGATTAGACGATGAAAATTCAGAAATTTAAAAAGGGGCATCATGATCGATATTGAATTTAAAATATACAATAGCAGACAACAAAATCCCAATTTTAATAACTGAAATGCTACTACTATGTTATACAGGGTAAATTGAAAGTTTACAACAGTTACAGTACTAAACAATACATTAATGCATATTTGATTAAGCCAAAAACACAAAATGCAAGCTAAAAACGTTAATAAAAACTATTTGTTTTGGACTTACGAGAGTATTTATTAATAAAAACCAAAGTATAAGGTTAAAATAACCATTATGCAGTGGATTTTATTACTAAAATACTCCTCAAAGTGGATCCGGGATCTTGCAGGCTGTAAGAAAAAAAATTAGCATAAAATATAAGCAACATTCATAAAAACTAGTATATTACATCCCCGTCTACCAAGTTTTATTATAATAACATACATTTTTACTAAAATATCAAATATTATAAATGTTTTAATTATATTTTTAATATTCGCCATTTTGTACTGAAACCAAAATAAAATAAACAGGTAAGATTTTGGCTACAGAAATAATTATACTTATTTAAGTAATGTTTAAAACCGTTATAATAGGACATCATGTACCCATTATTCCTTCACACTTAAGAATATTTTTTAGAAAATAACCTAAAAAATATGCCAACGGGCTTAGGACCGTCTAGTAAAAAACAACTTGATATTTTTCAAAGATTGTTTTTTTCCCAGGCGTGTTTAAAAATTGGAGACTTCCGGTTGACCTTATTTACCTAAATCTTATGGTATGCAAAAAGTGTATTAATGAGTTAATAAATTAGCTAAATAAGGTCTTAACAGAGTGCCAGAACGTGAACTGAGTCCCCAGGCGCACTCCATTTCGATTTTTAGGCTAAAACGAAAGTTTCAAAAGCAAAACCTTATGAATAAAATCCAAAATATTGGTAGACTTTATTTTTTATTAATACAATATCTATATACATTATATGGTTTTCTGTGTCTTATAGCCATAAGGTTCAGAGCCACCATCGGGGAGAAATTTTCTTTTTGTGGAATTGGGTCTGTAAAGCTTGGTTTCTGCACATGTTGTCACCATATGATCCTTGGTTCGTCGAATGTTCTTTGAGACAATGGGTATTGGTTCTGATTTGTGGAGGACCATATCTTTAATAGAATTAAAATTAATCAACTGCGACGCACTATAATTTAACGAAATGCCCTTGACTTTACAAACCACTTCCTCTTGATTGCTTTTTGTTGTATGAATTTTGTAAGCATAGTTCTTGGGTCCACCAGAAACAAAATCAGTAATGTAGCTTCCTGGTCCATATGCTTCAAGTTCGTCAGTCATATCACCGATGAACTCACCAGTAGGTATATCCACGCCGTCGTTTCTTGAAACGTAAATGACAGAGTCTGTGTCATAGTACAATACTCTGTCACCAAGTTGTTCTAGGTATGAATATAATTTAAGACGAGCCTGAGCCGTTACATAACCCGCAATAGCAACATTAACAGTAGGTAATGGATCATAGGCTTCTTCGGTGTGTTCGTAACTGACAATAAGGGTCATTTCATTAACGGGTAGTATGCCGTTAATGTGAATGCAGGGGTTGGTGAACATTGCAAATAATTCAGATGGTTCATTTACAATTTTGGTTTTTGGTTGATTCTCCCGTTGACCAAATTTTCCCCAAAAACTATTTAAAATAAGCTTTGCCAGGGATCTCAACCCAGGATTTTCAACAATCATAGCATACTCGAGCTTTACATCTTCCCTTTCAAAAAACTCTTCAATATATTTATTCTTTTCCTCCTCGGTTTTACATTTCTTAGGCCAACCCGTGGCCTCTTGTTTAATCTTTATGAACGTATTCATCATGGCTGTAAAGAGGCCAGTCTCCCCTGTTTCTTTATTAAATTTTTGAATTTTATATTTCCAAATTTCGTAAATATCTAAAATTTCGTACCCCTTCTCTATTGCTTTAATTACTTCATCCATGACCCAGGTACCTGTTAAAGCCCTTTCTTCGATAGTATGGTTACAAACAATAGCCTGATCCATAGCTTCCCCACATGAGCGACAAAGCATAAACATCAACTTATTATTGGTCTTTTGGGGTAGTACAGGGTGGAACAAGTTGGTAGGTGGAAGAATTTTACATTTAATTAACCCGTCTGTTTTATTTAAATTAAGTTTTTTGCATTCCGCACTGCCAACAATTATCTCAGGGTGACCGATTGGAAATTTACCATAAATACAAATATAGGGGTAGAGACTACACACATCAATATACTTAATCTTTTCCCCCTCTTGGGCTTCATAGTATTCCCAAATATTTCCTGTGCGACCACCATAAAAGGCATCTCTAGGGTTTAAAGGGGTTGAAGTCATTAGAGGATGTATTTTAGTGTAAGCACCGATCTCAGGGTTATCTTCCAACATTTTTCTAAATTCACACTCCCACATTTCTTTTACTACAAAATCAAGTTCTTTTAATTTCATAATTTTCGCCTGTGTTGCCTCGTAACGTAAATTTAAAGTTGCTGTAGGTTCCTCTAAAAGTGGGTCGTTTCTAGCAAATTTGTAGCATTTAACACACCCGTGGTAGTAGCACCCCTGAAACTCAAATATCTCGTTTGTGTCAGGGCAAAAACCATCTACCTTTAAACCATGCAACACAACCTCTTTGCCCTTTGCAGCATGTAAGATGTTTATTTGTCTCTGGTTTTCTTCCCAGAGTAGCCACTCAATTGCTATTTTGCTCTGATTATCAGTCCACCTGTAACCATTTTTCGGTATAATACCAACAGTGTTGGGCTCTAAAAAGTTTCGTCTAAAAACTTTATTACAGGCTGAGGCAATGGTAACTGCTTCTGTAAAGGGACAAACGTTGGTAGTACTCATCAATTGCTCTCTAAATTTCAAGCATGCTTGTGCAAGAATTTCTACATCTGACACACAATAATCAACGAGATCCACCTGCATATTGAATTGGTCATTTTTATGCTCTTCGTACCACTCCAAAAACCTGGTACGTTCCTCATCTTTCATGGTGTCCGGGGAGTAATATTTGACAGCCGGTAGAGGACCCACATAATTTTCGTTCGCCCTTGTGTTGAACAAGTGGGGAAAATACCCCTTTTTGAATTTATCACCCAAACCAAATGCTTTGGGCAATTTTGATAAAGCCATTGGAAAGTAATTGAGGGAATCTATAAATTTAATGTTTCCAACCTTCATCATAAGGATTTTAGTCCCTCTCATTATTAGCTCTGGTGTTAAATTTGTTTCGTTCAATATATGGTTTAAAATAAATTGATGATCAAAAGCCTGTCCATTATGTGCAATTACAATCAATTCTTTAAAAGTTTTTCTTGAATCTAGCAAATATCGGGTAAATCTATCAATTACTTCTAAGCCTTTAAGTTTCTGCAATCTCAAACAACATTTTGTACAAATGACAACGTCAGAGTTTATGCACTCATCACAACATTGTTTAAAAACACAAAGATTGGGGCGGTGAACAAGCGATCCATCTGTCAATAACTCTTCTTGTTGTGTTTCCAAGTCATAGAACACAAACAGAATATCTTTTGTTTTAGGCATGCCATTATCTTTTTGAATGTAACAAAGGTGATTTTCGGCCACATGTGAATTGCAATTCTTACAAAAGACCTCTCCGCAAATGTGTTTCCTATTGCCCTTTACAGTTTTAAAACAATGCTCGCAGCTCCTAACTTCAACACAAACAGTAGTCTTTTCCCACGAACCCTCCTTTAGATGGTTTTCGAAACATATTTTTCCTCTAAAACTTCTATGACAGTTATCACAGATAATCTTAATTTGATTATCAACACATTTTGGTGACTGAAAACAACCGGGGCACATTCCACCGCACCGGTGTTTATGTATATGATCGTATGGTATATAACATGCCTCGCAATAATAATTACAGCAAAAAGCGGCTGTGAGGGAGGTAATAACGTTGAAATGCCCCTCATGATGTAACAAATTAAGTCTTTTGCCGCTCTCGTTAGCCCCTTCAAAAATTACATCCCTTCCCTTTGATCCATAGCTGTAAACAATAATTTTATAATCGGACAAATAATCTTGGAATTTTTGTAGCTCCGGAATACCGGCCCCTTCTGTGGGAATGATAATTTGAGAGCTTTCCAACAGTGTCCTTGTTCTTTCTGTCTGAATATTGCCTGTATCTTTTCTGACTTTATTAAACTCATTGTCTTTATTGCCATTAGCAATGGCAACAACTAAAGCGCGAGGCAGGCATAGATTGTCTGTATTTTTAATGGTGACTATGCCCCTTCTCATACCACACTCCTCGACGAAACTATTATATTTGCTCCCCCTTCCCCTACCGGCTGGCAAACACACAGTAGTAACTTTCAAGCAAAATGATTCTGTGTTTAAACCAGATGAGTTAGACTGATATACGTTGCTGATTACGTTCCAGACATCTTCGTAATTTATTTTTGCAGCTTGTTTAAATCGAAGCCACCCCTCACCACGATTAAAATCTTTGGAACAGAAACTAAATCCCACCTGGTCCAGGGGCTGAAGGCCCTCTGTAGCCTTTTGAACAATTTGATTAATTCCCTCCCGTACCCATCCAACCGGTTCAACACCCTCAGGTATAGACTTTAACCTAAATTCCAGGGTACGACCTGTAATATTGTATCGGCGCACTTTTTGAATAGCATCTTTTACAATGATAAACTTTTCCATTTTGCGGAGCTCTTACAGACACGTCTGCACACTTCAAGAGACTAGTAAAGACTGACAGAATCGCTCTGTGGCACCTCTATTTATAACCTCGGTTCGCCAAAATTTAGGAACTAAGGGTGCGTTCAGAAAATAGGATACGTTCAGAAAGCCTGCAATAAATATTCAAGGGTAAGTATGCAGTAGATGTACACACAGTTTTGGACTTTTATAATATATTACTTACCGAGAACAATAATATTTTGCTAGTCGAAAGTGATAGAAGTTCAACTATCATAAAAATCTGTAACAAAACACAACAGTATTTTAAAATTTTACCGCCTCCACTTTTACCCCCTCCACTTTTAACCCTCTCAAGCTACTATATTATTATATTATTATTATCCCTAAATAATTAGTCTTTGTTGATCAGTTGAAGCGAGCACAATGCCTAAAGAGTGTTTTTGGGGACGCCCTTGTGACTGCAGCGAGTGTCGTCCTGAGTTGAAAGAAAAATGCGAGATATGCCTGGACAAGGACGGCTATAGAGTTGGGGGTATCCTACGAAAAGACCGCAAGGGAATATCAGATTATGATTTTAAAACGTATTGTCCAAGTTGTTATTATGTTAATATTGGACATCATGAGGAGTTATACTATGAATTACTCAAAGCAATAGTTGAGGGACAAGCACCACAGACGGAAAAGGATATTAGAGAACGGCTTCGAAGTTGTTTCCGCTCTGCCTCTAAAGGATTTGCAACGGTCACCCCACTTATTCTGTTTACTGTTAGATTTGACTCGGGACAAGAAGAAAAAATAGTACAAATGCTTAAACAAAGAGAAAAAGGAGACTTAATGGACTGGTTCGAGAAAAATGTACTTGATGTCTTAGTATCCCAAATTCAAAGCCATCCTAAACCAATACGATTCCCGTATCTTCAATGCGATGAGTGTATACAAAACACAGCCGAAGAACTAATTATAGCAAAACTCTAAAAACTTAAGCTTGAATGAAGTAGTTAGTTTGTCGTTTTCTACTTATTTATAATAATGTATCTAGATATAGTAAATAAAAAAAAGTTACCATTTAAGAGGCATATATTTTTTTAAAAAGTTTTAACATAGACAGGTGTCGTAACGTATCTAGGCCCCTAACAATATTGCTTGTGCAATAATGAATATGAATAATATGGTCATCCAAGGTGCATAAAATAACATGTATTTTAATAAGTATTATATAACTTTAAATATTTTTGAAGTAAATAAGAACATTTTTGTTACTAAGAACCTATTGTTCAATATGGTCTGAACTAGTACCTTATTATCTTGTGATCAAAAATCACATAAAAACGCTATGTGTTAAAGATTTTAACAACTCTAAAGTTTAACGCCCCTAAATATCTATTGCTATACAGTGTACAAGCGCGTGGGAGGTAAATAAATATGATTTCATTTCATGTTAAAAAACCACCCTGTTAAAAAACACCCTGTTAAAAAACCACCCTGTTAAAAAACCACCCTGTTAAAAAAAAAAACACCCTGTTAAAAACCATCCAATGTTAAACGATGTAAGATGACTTATGTTTGATGCCATCTACACATAACGTTAAAAATTATATTATTTAAAGGGTTGCTCACCCCCTCCAACCCTTAGACCCATCATGTAACACATTAGAATAACAGGAAAATTATTGTCTTTTAAACTGTAGGCATCTGGTTTATATAGAAATTGTATAAAAAATATTATAATTACAGGCTTAAAATGATTTTAATTGTATACTATAACAGATGGCTGTCGTTATGTCTCAAGTCTTGAAACCTGCTATATTTTGCCTATATTTTTATTGCATAATATTTGACCCGCTAATTGTTATAGGCATGTTGGGTTGTATGATTATAAAACCGGGGTATTAGAAACAGGTCTGTTTTTAGCTTATCGATGTTATCTATGTGTTTTATCCCTGTCGTGTTATTGTTTTCTATCTGTGGTGTTAGTGTTTTCTTGATGTTGTATTGTGACTAAATAAATAGTTAAATACTGGATCAAAGATGTCATTAGCGACTTATACATCAAAGGAGTAAGATGGCAAACAGAAGAATAAAACTTAAGCTCCTGGAAATGCCAAAGGAGAACGTATTTGGATTTAGAACCGATGGTACTGAGTGGTTTCTTGGAAAAACTCCAGTAGAATTCCAAAACGACCAATTGGTAATTAATAATGAAGCCTATACTTTATCTAATGGACTGCTCGATTTGTTAACAAGCACACAGCCCAAAAAATATTCTCAGAAAGACTTGGAACTATATAAAGAACTAATACTGCTATGTAATTTACATAAAAGAAATTTTGACCGAAACGAGCATATTAAATCGAGTTCTAGCTGGAAGTACACAAATATAATTTCTAAGCTTTTCCCACCAAAAAGGCGCTACGCTCCAAAGCCGATAAATAGCAGAAAGTTCTTAAATAATAATGAAAAAATTGCGTGGGCAGAAACAGCTAAAAACCAACTAACTGTGGTGGAAGCTGATGATCCGGAGAGTTTGATTGATGGTTATAGTCCAGGTGAAGAGAAGAAAAATAGAGAAAAACCTGAGTTAGATGGTTCCGCTAAACTAATAATGGAGTATGTAGATGTTAATGAGCTAGTTGACAGGCTTAGATATTTAGAGGAACGTGATATAAATAACGAAATTTAGAGAAATATAATATAAAGAATTGCTATAGTGGTGAAATAATGACAATTCTTAGAGAACTTGAAAGAATAGGTGTAATAGAATTTTATAAATAAATATATTATAAAATAACTGTGTTTTATTTGCTACTAAATAATTATTATCATAAATTATCATATTGCAAACGCAGTTTTATATATATATAAATAGCATACAGAATCATCATATTTGTTGTTGATTCCAGTTGCTAATTAAAACACTCGAAGCATCTACTGCATTCTACAAGGGTATAAACTGAATATGAACTGATAATTAATGTGTTAATATAGGGAAAACACCCTAGAAATCAGCTATTATAATAAATAGGTCGTCGCATATAGACAGGCAGCAGTAGCGGAAATATAGGTATACTTGCTTTAACTCCCTAAAACAGTGTGATCTGGTGTACAACGTAACCAGGATAAGCAGTTTTTCTACTACTCGTTATCTTTATCTGATACATGAATTAATTTTTATAAGGATCCACTCTTTTTAAATAAAACCCAATATTTATATATTTAAAAATATTTACTAACACCATGACCCTATTGTGTTTCTATACTTGATTCTAAAACCAATTAAAACTCTTGAGGCAATTAAGCTATAATTTTCAATATGCTGCATAGACTTTTAAGTATAAGTCTTTACCGAAAATAAACAACAATCGCTGCACTGCTAGATAACTTAAAAGCGCTGACATAAATTAGGTCACGTATACATTCACAAAATCTTTCACTTGTTTTCATTACTAAAAATAGGTAAAATCAAAAGGAGGGGTTTAAACAATACTTTCCCGCGACAGTTATTCACAGTAAAAATCAATTCTGCACTTACCCAAATCTTAATTATTGCCCTATAAACACATGTATCACTAGTATATCACCAATGTACTAATAAGAGATTATTTTATCAGAAACTTATGACTTTCGATTTACCACCACCATTGGCGACGAGCATTTATGTGTATTACGTATATACAGAGTGAATAGATATTTTATGTAGTATAAATTTAATTTAATTATTTCAATTTTTCCTATTATTGATAATACATATTTATTGCAGAGTAAGCAAATAGCAATAGTGTGGTTCTGTGAATCATTAGAGCCTTAATGACACATCTTTAGATGAACTCATATAAGTTGGCCCTGTAGACCTGGTTTATTTTTGGGGTCTAAGCAGTTCCCGTTTGCCTGATATGGCGTTTAATGTTTAACGTAATTCGTTCGATTACGTCCATCCCTTCATGAAAATCACTTTTTTGTATATAGTGTCCCTAGATCTTTAAGTTGCTTTAGTCTTTAAGTATACATCAAACAGCGCAGCCATGCCTAGAGACTGTGATTATTATTATAGTATAATGGAAGAGAATTAGGTAGCCTACATTAGTTATTGGTAGTAGTATTATTGTTATATATTATGGCGGCGGGTTACTAGTTATAAAGCGTTACAATAATTTTATTATTATTATTATTATTATTATTAGTATTATTATTTTATATTTCGGTGATGGATTAGTGGTTATAAGGCGCTATTATAATTATTTATTATTACTCTTAATATTAGTATCTTTCAACTGTATATATTGCACTGTAATACACTTGGGTAACATTAACACAACGACTACAAAACGATTACGCAACGACTGCAAAACGATAACGTAGCACAATCACAACGACTACGCAACGATAACACAACGACTATAGGGCACTAATAGAACGTCCCAACACTAGTGTTTAATTAGCTTATGTACACATATGCTTGTCATATAACTTAAAAGAGCCATATATGTTATATGAGTAAAAAGAGGCCAAACTACTATCATATTCATAAAACTCACCCTGTATAACCCTAATAAGAGTCCATCCTGGTTATACAGTAAAAGAAGGCCAAAAATACTAACTCATATCATATAACCTGTATAACGGTAAACATAATCCATAGTAGTTATACAGCTAAAAAGAGGATCAAAAATATTAACTCATATATTATAATCCACCCTGTATAACTTTAAAAAATAGCCCATATTAGTTATGCAGTTAAAAGAAGGCTTGGGGTTTGCTTTGAAACTTTCGTTTTAGCCTAAAAATCGAAATGGAGTGCGCCTGGGGACTCAGTTCACGTTCTGGCACTCTGTTAAGACCTTATTTAGCTAATTTATTAACTCATTAATACACTTTTTGCATACCATAAGATTTAGGTAAATAAGGTCAACCGGAAGTCTCCAATTTTTAAACACGCCTGGGAAAAAAACAATCTTTGAAAAATATCAAGTTGTTTTTTACTAGACGGTCCTAAGCCCGTTGGCATATTTTTTAGGTTATTTTCTAAACAATATTCTTAAGTGTGAAGGAATAATGGGTACATGATGTCCTATTATAACGGTTTTAAACATTACTTAAATAAGTATAATTATTTCTGTAGCCAAAATCTTACCTGTTTATTTTATTTTGGTTTCAGTACAAAATGGCGAATATTAAAAATATAATTAAAACATTTATAATATTTGATATTTTAGTAAAAATGTATGTTATTATAATAAAACTTGGTAGACGGGGATGTAATATACTAGTTTTTATGAATGTTGCTTATATTTTATGCTAATTTTTTTTCTTACAGCCTGCAAGATCCCGGATCCACTTTGAGGAGTATTTTAGTAATAAAATCCACTGCATAATGGTTATTTTAACCTTATACTTTGGTTTTTATTAATAAATACTCTCGTAAGTCCAAAACAAATAGTTTTTATTAACGTTTTTAGCTTGCATTTTGTGTTTTTGGCTTAATCAAATATGCATTAATGTATTGTTTAGTACTGTAACTGTTGTAAACTTTCAATTTACCCTGTATAACATAGTAGTAGCATTTCAGTTATTAAAATTGGGATTTTGTTGTCTGCTATTGTATATTTTAAATTCAATATCGATCATGATGCCCCTTTTTAAATTTCTGAATTTTCATCGTCTAATCTCACAAAATATAGCATAGAAGAGAAATATAATAGAACTTGCCCTATTCTCCATGTGTGTACCTGCATATGGTTTTTGCTTTGAAATTTCGTTTTCCATTTAAAAAACGAATGGGATGCTATTAAGGACTCAGTTCACGATCTGGCATCCTGTTAATACCTATGCAATAATGGTCCTGCCAAAGATTTAGTTCCTATTATTTCTAGACGACGCTTATTTAGTTTTACGTTATTATTATATAGGTAGGGTCAACCGAACGTCCTTAACATTTTTAACTACACCAAAGTGACTTTATGGGGATGAAATATCCTCCGTTTAATGTTGTTTTGCCAGTCTCCAGTCTGGATAAAGTAGGAGAGGAAAATGTACACCTTCTATGGGGCTAAATATAGAATTCTATGAGGCCCTTGTATATATTAACAAATGTCTCTGCATAATTCTGTAATTAAAACCATATTTTCTTTGTGTTTTTTTTTGTATCGATGCTCTGTATATTATTCATTGTTAAAATTGAATAGCTGAAAAGTTTATGCTATAAATACCTCTTAATTTTTATTTTTCTAGAGCTTTTGCATATATTAGTAATTATCTGTTGTAATAAAAATACTCGTTTTACCATTTTTATTTAATATTACTACATAATTACCGGGGTAAAACAATCCACTATTTTAAAGTTTATTGTACAAATTTTTATTGTTTTTCTAACCAATTATATTATTTTTCAATAATATGCTCTGAAAATGTACTGGGGATGTAATCTTGTAATTTTATTAATGTTCTACCCTGTATTTTATATGTTTTTATTCTAATCTATGACTTACCCAGCTTGGATTTTCTTCTGGAACCTCTGTTTAAGGTGCTGAACTGAACTCAGATCATCGAATTATTATAGTACATTTTCAATCCTATATGATTCTATGCTCTTGTTTTTGAAACCGCCTCTACTACAAAGAACATC
The DNA here is from genome assembly GCA_935413205.1 of Polydrusus cervinus. NCBI lineage: Eukaryota > Metazoa > Arthropoda > Insecta > Coleoptera > Curculionidae > Polydrusus > Polydrusus cervinus. The sequence goes on from OW284518.1 coordinate 5,810,196, forward strand.
TAGAGCATACCTAAAGACGTTGAAAATGCTAGTACACTTTGGAAGGTTTGTGTAATATCAATATTTAATATGTTATAACTTCATAAGTACTCATATGCACTTTCTTGAAATAATAAAAAGTACCTATAAGTAAAACTATAATAATTTACAGGATGCTCTCTAATCTACCTGGAACTGCTTGATTTCTATCCTGTTTCACATGTCCTATTTCAGCACGATGTCCCCTTGACTGCTCTGGATAGGAAACTCCATTTTGTAAGTTTTTATCACACTATTTTTAAAAAATCTATATTTTGGAAGTTATTTTTATTAATTTATTTGACCTAATTTTATGTATATATCTGAAAATAATTACTGTGTTATGCCCTTCTCATTATAATTATATCTAAATATGTGCGGTTTAAATACCGCTTCAAATAATTTTACATACTAATTGTAATATTTATTTTACGTTTTAATGATTTAATTAATAGAATCATTATGCGCTTTTATTATCACCATCATCCATCAGCTTGTCTCGTCCTCTTTATGCACTTAAAACTTTTTCCAGTTTAGCAAATACTTCATTATAATTAACCTTTTAAACATCTGCGACTATTTATATAATTTTACTTTGCGTAATAAATGCCATCCTAGAAAATAAATTGAAATGAAATTAAAAATAGTAGGTATCTATAATGTCTTTGCGGTTTTTAAATTAATAGAACATAATAGCATATTGGGGTTAGTTATATTTTTCTCCATAATTTGATATCACAATGCATATATGTGGGGGTTGAATGGGGTGACTACCCTTATTTATTTTAAGTGTTTACATGATCAAGAAGAGTTCAAAGAGGTTTTAGCTGTTTCTTAGGTATATTAAAACAATATTGTATTAGTAGAATTTATGTTATCTATATCCTCTCTTTATGCAAATTTTATTTTTCTCAATTTTATCTGTTCAAGACCTGTTCAATATACGTTTTTAGATGTTTTAGTCGTTAATTAGATGTTGATTAGTTGTTTATTGCACGTTCTTTAAACATTGCTGTAAATAAATACTACAGGTATTACCAAATTTATTTATAGTTATAGTTAATTTTATTTTCTGTTTATGTTCCCTCTACACTTTAACAAATATATTATTAATCTTACGTCCCCCATAAAAACTACTTATCATGGTGCGTCACGATGCATGACTCTCGTAGACGCTGTACTTAATAGCATCAACCAGCCGCCGAGTTTTTGTAATGAGCTCAGCTGGCGTAATGGTACGACATTAGAATTGTAATCCAGTGACCCGGGATCGAATCCACACAGGTAAAACTTTTTTTAATCATTTAATTTCAATAGGGGCCCCACTTAGAAATTATTGGGGTACCGGTTCTTAGAGGTAGGGCTTTTAGCGGAGTCCCGACTTGTAGACTTGGGGCCCCCAAATATGAATACCTAAGTAGGTGATGTTCAAGTGACATGTAATAGATGGCGTATCACATATGATGGATGACGTTTACCCAATGACAACTAGTGCCAATGATACTATTGCCCCAAGTAGCTAACGCCCCAAGTAGCTAACGCCCCAAGTAGCTACGGCCCAAGTAGCTAACGCCTAAGTAGATAATGCCTAAATAGCTATCGCCCAAGAGTATGAAGTTTGACAGATGACGTATGACAGGCGCATGCGCAGAGGTTGGCGCCATAGTCTATGACGTCACTGTCTGGCTCAAGTAAGGCCATGACTACTGATAGTCTATTTTCCCGGTCTGAATTTACATTAAGCAAATCAGAATTCCTGTAGCAACTCGGACTTGCATAAAGGTGATAAAATGAATTTGCGGCCCGTTGTACTAAAACAAAACAGAGCTACTCGGCTAAGATGACCTGGAGCAGTCCGGTGTCGTATAGGTGAACTATGGCTTGAATCAGAACGAGACAGAACTACTCGGCTAAGATGACCTGGAGCAGTCCGGTATCGTGTAGTTGAACTGTGGCTTGAATCAGAACGAGACAGAACTACTCGGCTAAGATGACCTGGAGCAGTCCGGTATCGTGTAATTACTACTATGACTGGGATTTAAAACGAGACAGAACTACTCGGCTGAGATGACCTGGAGCAGTCCGGTGTCGTGTATGAGAGAAACAAAGAAATAATTATTCCGGTATACTATATATGAGAGAGAAACAATATGACAGAGCTACTCGGCTAAGATGACCTGGAGCAGCCCGGTCTTATGTATGTGAATACCATAAAAAAAAACCGGTATACGCGTCAGAGTGAAAGAAAACATTATATTGTCAGTAGGTGTGAGTGAGAAAGCGGTCAGTAATGCCAGAATGTGTAGTATAGAACGGCGGTTTAAATATCTATTAATAATCTACATTTTACTGCTTACCGTTAATTTTTTACTTTAGCCCGGATGGTCTCGGTATTTGTCCGGAGCTAGTCAAGAGAGTCGACCGGTTGCGGTGTGAGAGTATCGTACTCTGATTGTAAGACAGCACGATCTTGCTAAGGTAGGCTCGAGCCCGGCTGGATCCCCTTCCACTCGGCGCGCGACATCGAGAAGTACCGATGGCGACGGCGGTTCCGCGCCAACCCGTACTCTGAACAGTGGGGAATGAAGGAAAACTAAGAAAAGCTATTTCCCGGTATTTCGCGACGAAAAACCTTAGAAAATTAATAAGTACGATTAAAATGAATTATTTACAAACAAGAATGAACGTCGTACGACGAAAAATAAGAAAGTTAAGAACGGATACGTATACAACCCTGTAAAAATTATGTAACTTCGTTACACTACACTCGATGTTTTATTAAACTCGGCTGACGCCTCGTTTGATAACTTTAACATCTCGTGTTGTAATATGAATCTTTACAACATTTTGTAATGATTTTATTTTTATTTCAGCACGTTGGGACAAACAGTTTCTGAGATATGGCCGTCAATTATTATTTGGCCACCCGGCACGTTAAAAAAATTATAGCATAAATTTCAGGACCGAGTTCATTTGCAAGTAAAAATAAGAAAAATAACTTGATACGCGATAAAAATAATTACATTTAACCTTAGATACTTCAATTTTATCAACCTTTGATATTGTAAAAATAGAGATACGCGCCAATTGAATTATTTATTAGACAGTTTTTCCGAAAACACGCTACTCGTTTCGGTAAATTCAAATATAAAGTTAGATTTGTACATCTCATTTTACTATAATAAAACATACCTGTAATACCTGTTGAACAAATTACCTATTTAAAAAGTCATCATAGAAAACAATAATCAATGTCAGTGTTGTAATTTTCGAAAAATGCTAAACTTAACGACCCAGCATACAGCAAAAAGTTTTAATAATACATTACACTGAGCAGGAAGGTTGGTCTGGGATCCGGTCGACTTAAGAGATAATAGATTTTCGAAATTTTTTTTTAATATAATGTAGACATATAAAATAGTAAATATCACCAAAAAAATTTAAAGGATATCGAGTATTTTTGATAAATAAAATGTACGACCAAAATGAAGTTTTTTATAATTGCAATCGTATTTAAAAACTAGCTGGTGTTATATTTGTTAAATGATAGATGACAGCAACGTTGTCAGATTATTTAAGAAATATGTAAAGTCAGGAAATAATAGTCAAGTAATTAGTAACATGAACAAAAAAAATGCCCTATTGAAGAAATTCTAACCCGCCCCAGCTGAATTGAGGATTCGGTAATCTGCTCTAATAGGTGTATTTGTTATACAATACGTAATTTTAATTGTAAAACAAAAAAAAATCCCCTTTTAAACACGTGCTAACCTACCTTAATACACCTATTAGAGCAGATTAGCGAATCCTCAGTTCAGCTCCAAACGGTGTATTGGGGCGGGTTAGAACTTGTTCAACAGGGCAATTTTTTTATTCATGTTACTATTGACTATTATTTCATGACTTAACATATTTCGTAAACAATCTGAAAACGTTGCTGTCATCTATCATTTAATAAACATGACACCAGCTAGTTTTACGATTGAAATTATAAAAAGCTTAATATTGAAATATTTTGTGGCTTAAAGTTGGTCGTAGGTAAAATATTTTTTCTACCAAAAATACTCGATATCCCGCAAATTTTTTTTGGTGATATTTACTATTTTATATGTCTACATTATATTAGAAAAAAAAAATTCGAAAAATCTACTGTCTCTTAAGTCGACCGACCCCCTCCAAGAACTTCATTCAAAGAAAGACTCATCCACAAGGATTTAAATAGTGGTCGATTTTCCATGAATGTCTGAGGATGGATGAGTGCTCAGGAAGTTGGTGTGTATCACTTTATTGAATGAGGTTGGAATAGGAACAAATTACCATTTTTCCATGAACCACACGTAGTGCAGATTTAAATGTACTGGAAAATGTTTGGGCTGTTTTATTAAAAAAAAATAATGATGAAAGTAATGTTAGGCCTCAAAATTTGGATGAATTAAAATATAAAATTTCAGAAGCTTGGAATGAGTTAAATTCGCACTTTGCAAGGGCTTTGGTTACTTCAATGTCCAGAAGGATAAACTCTGCCTTGGACAAAAAGGGGCTCCGCTAAAATATAAAAATTTGATTAATATGATGTATTTTAAATAGATATCGATAGATTTGAATTTGTTATAGTGTTATAGTCTGTTCTTTTTTTGAAAAAAAGTTCTGCTACATCTTGTTAATTTCTAATGATGAAAGGTAAATCAACGTAAAAGAGGAATTTACCATATTAGAAGAAAGTCAGAATCTGACAGATTTTTTGTCCAAGAATAATGGCCATAAATGTACCTTTTGCTGATGACAGCACACTTGTCTCATCTTTTACCTTGACTCCCCAAACATCCGCTGCCGACGCACATCTTCGCAGGCAGCATTAAGTATTGCGCCTCAACAATGACCTGGAAGAAATCTTGGCTTGGGGTGACAGTAACCAAGTCGAATATAATGCTAAGAAAACCCAGGCAGCAGTCTTCTCCAAAAAGGTTAACATTGCAGAACCGGATATAGTCATGGCAGAACACGCAATTCCCCTGGCACCGTCGATTAATTTGCTGGGGGTAAATCTGGGAGGTAATATGTCTTGGCATTATCACGTTGCCGCAATTGCCAAGGCAGCTGCACAGAAACTTGGTTTACTTTTCCGCACCAAAAGGTTGTACACACCTCATCAACTTTTGACACTCTACAAAGCCCAGATTCGACCATCATTAGAATATTGCTCCCATGTCTGGAGCTCTGAACCCAAGCACACCCTTCGGCTACTGGATTCCATTCAAAGGAGAGCCGTTTATCTGATCGGCAACACCGAGCTGACCAAGACCCTCGATAGCCGGGAGCATCGAGGTGATTTGGCTCTCTTTTACAGATATTTCCATGGCAGGTGTTCGACTGACATTGCCCACTTGATTCCACCTAGAGCAATGCAAAACAGAAATACACGGCGAACCACTGCCGCTCATCCATATGTTGTTCAGCTTAGTACTCCTCGAACTTCATTGTTCAAGAATTCTTTCATCTGGAGAACGTCATCTTTGTGGAATGATCTTCCTGATGTCGTGTTTCCCAATGAATACAATCTTCAACGTTTCAAGACCAACGTTAATCACTTTCTTCGCACACGCACCGCTCCCAGAGCGCCTTAAAGGATTTTTCCTACAGTGCAGGTGTTTTATCACAAAAAAAAACCTTCTAAATACTGACCTAGGTAAATCGTTAGGTATATTAGTGTAAATTATATATTTTTTATTGGTCCGTATTCTTTAAGAGGGATGGTATATTCTATTTCAGAAAGGTGTAGAGTAACAAAAGCACATTAGGTATGCAAAGGGACTCCAGAGTAACCTAGCGAATATTTAAGCCATTTTTATAAATTGGCATTGATTTCATTGCAAAATTCTTTATTTTCATCAAGTGCAGGTAGTACCACCCGGGTTTGGGTCAATTTATATATTTTGCCTATTGTTATCCATTCACAAATACTGAAAATGGTAGTAGAGTTTTGTACTTGCATTGTCTCCAACCTTTAAACAGACACTGAAAATGGTGTGACAAAGGCGTGCATTAGGTACATAGTATAACGTACACTTATTTTTTATTAAACATTAAAAAAAAATATAAAATACAAAAAATACATTATACAGAAATTAAATCATAAAAAATTATAATATTCTTAGTCATCTGAGGAACTGTAATCTCCTCTTGACGTTATAATTAACGGGTCGACGGTCCGATCGATCAGGTGGTCAAGATCCCACATTTTCTCCTCTTTTTTAATGACATAATGGACTGCTTTTCGCCAGTTCTCTGGTGTCACTTCCTAATTGGCTTGATCAAACGGTAGCTTAACGTCTTTCAATTTGAATGTCGTGTTGTGTCTTGCTACAAATCCTTTCACTTACGTCCATATAAGTTCTATAAGATTTAGTTCGCAATGATAATATGGCGGTGTGCGCAGCACAGTTACACTATGTTTTTCAGCTATATCTTCCACGGCATATTTGATAAAACTATGTTTGTGTAAATTTGCTATAGCTAATAGTTCCTTCTTTATCAAGTTATCTTTTTTTTTCTTTTGTTAGTTAACATAAAATGCACAAAATTTACCTACGCCTATGGCCGACACCGAAATTGAGCTCAACTGGACGGAATTTCCCATTTTATTACTCTACACCTTTCTGAAATAGGCTATAGGCGTATTCAAAGGGTTCAAATTTGTTGGGTACGTATCATAGATAAAATAAAATAGGTAGGGTAAGGTTGCCTATATCGTACCACTTTTTGGTTTTAATTTTTTTTCTTATAAACTGGTAAATGAAATGTATAATTTTTGAGTTAAAACAATAGATCGGTCTATTGGACACCTAACTGCAATTTTTAAAATATTATTTTTTATTTAATTTATAAAAAACAGCTGTTTTTGTAAGGAATAGCAAATGGTACGATTTAAGAAACTGGTTTCCTTAATCGTACTAGTGGGTTCCTAAATCGTACCACAGTGTTATTTTGGGGTATATTAAATAAAAATGAGTACAGTTTGTTGTAAAGACAACAAATTACACAAAGTTATTGTTTATATTAAGTATTTTACAAAAAAAAAAATTAAAAAAATCTATCACATCTTTGAAAATAATTTTAAATGTACCTACAAACAAAAGTTGCACATGTAGTCCTTATTGAGACGTGTCACGTTGAAACACTATTCATGTGCGTGTGTGGTACGATTTAGGAAATTGTCAATCATGATAATAAATAATACAATTCTAACCCCCAATATAGATCTAAAATTAAATTCATTTTTTGCAAAATTACAAGAACTTCCCAGGCTATGCTACTAAAAAAAATATCTGTATAAATACTACTTACCAATGAAATATAGCCTTGCAAAAAATCAACAAAATTAACATGAAAATAGCCGAATTCTTTTAACTTGCTTCTCCCGCTTAGCGAAACATAACCGGTGCAAAACGAGTATACTATGCAACTGGCACTAGTTAGACACTACAATAACGTCCGATAGATGTCGTATAATTTATCGTCTAATTTGAAAACTTGTAGTGGTACGATTTAGGCAACGGTACGATTTTGGCGACTTTACCCTAATAAGAAAGTATGATAAAGAAGTGCTAAAAAAATAAGATTAGATAGATTAATATTAATCAAAACAATTGTATATTATTTGGTTATTAAAAATGTATATTTAGCGTATAGACGAAAACTGTCTAATATTTATTAAACTCCTTGAATTAGAACAATGGTGTTTACTGTCCTTGACAGTGCAGTCTGACATCGATAACTTGCACATTTTATTTATCATTTTCTCCAGGTTATGTTAAAATATTTGAAATTAACGTTACTAGGGTAAATAGTAGATATATTTAAGTTTTAAATAAGTATAAGTTTTTAATTTGTGTATACAAAAAAACCATGGGTTTGTTCCTAAAAGCAGTGATCGGTGTGGTTGTGGGTGGTTTATTTTATGGGTATTTAAAACTAAACCAAGTGCCAGAAACGCCGGTATTTGAGAATACATGGTGGGGTAAAGGGGAATCTGGAATAGACGATACCAGTATTGAGCCGTTTAAAATTGATGTGACCCCAGAAGTAAGTACTTACTTACTAACTAAATATAAGCCACCATTATTTTCAGTGTTTTCATCGAATTGTCACAACACAATTAATTAGAGAGGCTGGTGCAATTTTTTCTATTTATTATATGCCTGTTTTTTGGTTATTACACTGAGAAAAATGACTTATAAACATTATAAGAATTCTTATGGCCATTATAAGAATATTTATTACTATTTGGGACAGCAATACGAGCTAATACCAGTTATACACCAGATATTGCTAGGACCAGTGCATAAGGATAAGTAAATTATGTTATACTGATTATATGACACGGATAGTAACCATGAAGGTTTGTTCCATAGCGACTATAAAACGTACTTCTATGGGTATACACATTAGTTAAAAAATATTATACTGTTTATATGACACGGACTATAACCATTAAGGTTAGTTCTATAGCGACTATAAAACGCTTTATAACCAGTACACACAGTTGTAAAGGAGTATAATCCAGTTTTATAACCGGTATAAAATTGTTTAGCTGCCAATATAAAACGTTATTATACTGTTTGCCGATTCAAATTTTACGCTTGCGCATTCCCAATATTAATTTTTTATAAATTTATCGATCACTTATCTCTTTACGCAAACTCCAAGCAACAAGCGAAATTTTGGAAGATTGTATGTTATAAGACCAAAAAATAATAAAGGTAAAGAAATTATATTTTACAATATTTATATTGGTATTAACAAATTTAATTTTTTAATTTTACCATGTAACTACTGCTATTCTTCGCTTTAAAGCATGTCAATCGTATATCCAGAATTTAAAATAAACAGATAAATGGCCGATAATATAAAAAATAGTAAATAAGAAAAATAGCTTAACTTTTTAAAGATATTTATTTAACTAAAAAAACAAATAAGGGTATTTACCCTAAACACTTTCTAATCAAGAAACAACGAAAAATCTGAGATCATAAACACAGCTCTTAGGTTACAAAATACTGATAATTTTACACCACCACAAACTGTGTTCACAAAAACAACAAACTTCTGAAACAACCCGCACAGCCGAACAAATGCAAATGGCCTCGTAAAACACGTCTTGATACGTCGAAGTCTCCCCCACTCTTGCAAATTAAAAGTATGTTGCATAAGGGTAAATAAACATTTAATATCAGATAATAATTTACCTAATACCCCCAAAAAAGCGTTTTATTGTTGGTATAATCTTTATGTTGTATAAAACCATTTTTATTTCCAATAAGAATGTTTTATTAAAATACATTCTTATTCTGGGCTTATATTCATAATTATTTTGTTTTATTGTCCGTATAAATAAAGAGGTAGCAATTCTGTATGCTGTTCGTTAGTTAACTTTTTTGCTATAGTAATAGATTGTTTAATAGTGATTATTAAAAATGTTGCTACTGGTATAAGACTATTCTTAACAATTCTGTTTAATTAGTCGATTTTACTCTGTGTATAATATATGGATATTCTCGAAAACTTTTTCATATGATGCTATATTTCGGGTCCTAATTTTCTTTATTCTTGACACTAAGAAAAAAAAGGTCGTCTTCATGCCATTTCATTGTTGAGAAAATAACACTCAAATCAATAAATTTTACGTAGCATTTACGGGGTATTAAAGAAAAAACATGTAAATGCTGTATTTATGGAACATTATATTCAATACTAATAATTGCATAGTATCGGGTGATTCATTAAGGGTGACGAGCGCCCATATCTCGGAAACTACTGGGCATAGAAATTTAGAAAAAAAATATTACAACTAAAGTGGCCAGGAGAAAATCCTGGAAATAATTTTTAAGTTCCGCATTTTGCCGCAAGAGGGCGTAATTGAAAAGTAAATTTTAAAAGGGTTTACATATCTCTGAAAATTTCACATTAAGGTATATCTTTGATAACACCATTAAAAAGCTTGGACAATTATGCATAATTTTGGACCTATGCTCATTGGCGTGCCGAATTTAATAAGAGGAGGGGAAGCCGTTGAAAGTGTAATCAGTTAAATCGCTGTAACTTATAAACGACTTATCCGATTTTAGCAAACTAAAGACTGTTTGGAAGAGAAATGTATGCACTTTCACCAAAGTTGTCCATAATAGCTCTAAAAAAAATGCTAGAGGGCGCGATTTGTAATAATAACAAATTTTTTGATTTTACTCCGAAAAAATAAATCATAAGGTATAATTATGATACCATAATTGAAAAGTAGATAAAATTTGCTAGAAAAAAATATTATAACCGCAGCTCGATATCTCCGTTCGTTTCAGCGTTATCCCGAATAGAATAATTTTTAAAATTTTAAATAAAGAATATTTTTTAGAAAAAAAGTGGGACGCCACTGATATTTTTCCATGTGGATATTATTTCGGATTAGCTTGGTCAATTCTGCATAAAAATGGTTTCTTGCGTTTTTCTCCTCAGGCACACCGTTGTTAATTAAAATAATTAAATTAGACGGGCGGGGTGGTAATTTCCAACAATTTTTATAAAACAAAATTTTTCATTATCAATGTTAATAAAAATAATAAATAGTAGAGCTAATTTAATTTAATTATTTTAATAAAAAACGGTGTACCTGAGGAGAAAAACGCAAGAGGCAATATGGCAATAATTAGATTATTCTTAGTTTTAGGCCAATATTACATATGAACTTTTTTATTCTGTAGACGATTTTCAAACATTTGTGTCAAAAATATACAGGGTGTTCCGTTTAAAAAAAATGCATTTTTCTCGTTTAATCGGAAATGCTGAATTCAATTGTTTTTTGTTTTTACTATCTTAATCAGCATCTATCTATCTATAATAATAAAAGAGTTAGCAATAGTGCGCACTTAACTTGGAACACCCTGTAGTGGCCTCCAACTAAAAATGATTTAGTTGGCCTTTACAACGTTGAACAACGTTCTTGTACGTTGGATATAATATCTGCGTCGCAACGGGCGACGTTGGTAACGTTGAGGTTATAACGTTGACGTTCACTAATCTAAGGAATTTTAACGTCGCAAATAGTCTTTCTTGGAGACGTTATAAGCGATAACCATAAGCCAAAAATGAGTCGCAAGTCGAAAAATTACTAAAAAATTTTACTTGGGAAGCAGAACTTCATTAGAAGAATATCTTTTGTCGTAAGTCATCCAAGAAAACACTCATTTAAATATATAATTCCTAACATCCTGTACTTGTGTAACAACGTACTGACTTCCTTAATACTAACTTATCAACTTTTTAGATTCTCGATGATCTAAAACAACGCTTAGACGAAACGTCACCTTTTCATCCTCCATTGGAAGGATTGGGCCAAAATTATGGAATGAATACAAAGTTACTGGATAAAATTGTTAACTACTGGAAAAACAATTATAATTGGTAAAAAAATATGTAAAGGGCCATCCAACCTGGACTGAACAGGGTTGAGTTTCCCTGTATTTTTAATAAAACCAATATAGCCATCTTGTATACAGGTTGATTCCTAAGTTGATACTTCTTTTTTATCTGTGTATAGAAGGCATTAAAATATACAGAATTTTCAAATACCTTCTTTCAAAAATCTCAAAAATAGGTGAGATACAGAATTAAAAAATCTAAGTGCGGGCCTGTTTGTCTTATCTCTAAGTTATTTTAAATTGGTGACTGGGGACACGTGATAATGGTAAATTTTGAAAACAATGAACTAGTAGATATGGTACTAATTTACGGTGAGTATCGTCAAAGCGCGGCTGCTGCTTCGAGATTATACGCAGAACGCTTTCCCTTGCGGGCTCATCCTACACCCAGAAGTATTCTTAATGTTATTTGGGCAAGTTAGGCAGAACCGTATTTGATCCATAGTGTAATAAATGAATGTAAGTACCTTATTTTTGATTTTTTTGAAAACAGGTATTTTAAAATGTTGTTTATTTTAATGCCTTCTATACGCAGCTAAAAAAGAAGTATCAACTTAGGAATTACCCTGGTATATTTGACCATAGAATCTAAAATTGCCATTTGAAAAGCGACTTGTCTTCAAATAAAGGAACTATGGCATAAAGGTGTGGTTTTTTAATAGAACACCTTATATCTTTTTAATTTTTATGAAAAGTATTCTTATCCTGATTCGCAAAATGTATGATTTCTCTATATTAGCTCAAACCGTTTTTAAAAAGCTTTTAGCATTGTAGTTGAAATGGCTTAGAAATTAAAATTCATTATGGCCCTCATAACGCGATTCTATTATTATTTACAGGATTTTGTTTTCCAATGACATATTTACAGACAATAGACATATAGAAAATGTATCCAAGGATGCTATTTTAGTGCATCGTTTTACTCGTCCAATGCATTCTAGATGCATTAAACTAGAATTGATGAGCTTTTTAAAAATCGAGGCCAACTTTTAGGCCTATTGAGAGCGGTGTACCTCAGTGTTCCGTCCTTGGTCCATTCTATTTATAGTGTATATACATGATCTGTGCCATTACTTAGCCCCAAATAAGTGTACTTTTTTTGCGGACGATACTTCATTTGTAACCTCGGATAAAGACATTCTGAGCATACCACGGAATATGTCAACTTTTGAATCTAAGGCCAATAACTGGTTTACGAACAATGACTTGCAACTTAATCTCGATAGATAGAAGAGTTTTGGACTTGCATTATCTTTATCTGGTTTATATCACAACGTTTCAACTGGTAAGTATCTCCAGTCGTCTTCAGGTGAATACAGTATTCACCTGAAGACGACTGGAGATACTTATTAGTTGAAACGTTGTGATATAAAACAAATAAAGATAATGCAAGTCCGAAACTCTTCTATGAGTCAAGAAACATCATTGTCTCCAACCTTTAATCTCGATAGTTACATGTGGTAATTCGGTAAAATTACTGGGAATCAGACTAGATGATCAACTAAACTGGTCTGAACATGTCAATAGTCTTACAAAACGACTAGCGCGACTGCGCAGACTTAAAAATACAGTTAATCCATCTACCCTTTTAACTGTTTGACTTTTTCCATTCTCATTTAACTTAGGGTGTCGTACTATGGGATAATTCGTCATCAACCATTAAAGCTTTTAGACAGCAAAAGAAAGCTCTTTGAGTGATTGATAATGCTGGATACTTTGATCATTGTCAGCCCATTTTCAAACGATTTGGAATTTTGCCTCTCCCGTCTCTATATATATTCTATCAATTGCTCGAGATTCATAGGAACAGGAATGGTTTTTCCCTAAATTCTAATTTTCATAATTATCCAACAAGAGGTTCTGACTTAATCGGACTTCATAAATTAAGCTCCAAGAAAGCTAGGGATAACTCTTTAAATATCTTATTGTACAATGCACTGCCTGATTATGCAAAACTGCTCAGTAATTCGAAGTTCAAATCACTGATTAAAAGTTAATGCCAACTTTGCTATTTCAAATAGAACACCCTGTATATTTTAGCATTTTTAATTACCTTATGAAAATCTAAATAACTTTTGTTAATATTAATCTATTCCCATCTCTCGCCGTTTTTGAGATATGAATTATAAAAGGATTTTTTTGTGTAAAAACGCACCGAGAAGAAAGTTTAGTAACTAATAAAGGTAAACATTTAAAATTTTGTAAGCTTTCAAGTAATACATAGATCTTTAGTTTAAATTATTTAGGTTTTACGTTTTTTATACAGGGAGTTTTTAAAATTGTGCCAATGTTTCCATTTAAATAAATGTGCATAAGTCAATTTTTGCAAATGAAACACCCTATTTTTTAGCTTACTAGCGTGTAGAGAATTAAATTTCCTATCTAAATGCCTTATACTTATGTTACAGTCCACATTTTTAGTCGGTTTGGAATTATGAGCAATTTAAATAAAAAATCTTAAAATTTCGGTTTGTGTCAATGCGACATTATTTTTGAAAAGAAGGCTTCGACTGAGATTTTCGTTTGACTTTGAGCTTTGTTATCATTTGTTATTAAGTGCCTATATTCGTTACTTAGCTATTTCTAATTTTCAAAGTCAATCGAAAATCCCAGTCGAAGCCTTCTTTTGAAAAATTATGTCGCATTAACACAAACAGAAATTTTAAGATTTTTTATTTAAATTGCTCATAATTCCAAAACGACTAAAAATGTGGATTGTAACATATTAAGCATTTAGATAGGAAATTTAATTCTCTACACCACGTCAGTAAGCTAAAAAATAGGGTGTTCCATTTGCAAAAATTGACTTACGCACATTTATTTAAATGGAAACATTGGCACAATTTTAAGAAATCCCTGTATAAAAAACGTGAAATCTAAGTAATTTAAACTAAAGATCTACTTATGTATTACTTGCAAGCGTGCAAAATTTTAATTGTTTACCTTTATTAGTTTCAGAGTTACTAAACTTTCTTCTCGAAGCGTTTTTACATAAAAATATTCTTTTATAATTCATATCTCAAAAACTTTTAGAGATAGGAATAGATTAATATTAACAAAAGTTATTTAGATTTTAATAAGGTAATCAAAAATGCTAAAATATACAGGGTGTTCTATTTAAAATAGCAACGTTGGCATTAACTTCCGGTATAACCGGAAGTAACAAAAACCTTAAAATGTAACGTTTTAAAAGCTCAAAGCCAGTTATACCTGCTATCAAATTTTTAGGAAGATAAGTTTACTCGTTTCTGAGATCTTTTAATAGGCCACTCAACGTTAATCACCCTGAATTGTATATATTTACCTTGTTTATAAACGTGTTAGTTTTATTATATTAACAAATTCTTAATGTACTTTTATCTATATATAAAGAAATATTTATATTTACCACACAATGACCTACTACAATTGTATTTTTTTTACAAAACGTAGTTAATATATATTTAGTCTTTGTCTATACGCGCGCCTAGAAGTATGTTCAATACTAATACCATATAGAGAAACCCCCAATGTAAAAATTTCACCGCTCATAATATAACAAGTTACTTCAAACGTTGCCTGTAACAAACATTTAATTCACTTTAGGTGGGATGTCTAGATTTCTTAGTTTATGTCAATACTAAAAATATTGAAAATGTTTTTACCAAATTTTATGATAGCACAGTACCCAAAATTTTGCCTGTTTCATATAGCAACTGAGCATGGTGCGGAACAATATTATTACATTATTATTAATTATTTTAGGTCTGAGAGACAGAAATTCCTTAACCAATACCCACAATACACCACGATTATCCAAGGGTTACGAATTCACTATATCCATGTGAAACCTGCGGTGGATAAGAAATATGGAATAAACGTTGTACCTTTGTTGTTACTACACGGTTGGCCCGGATCAGTAAGGGAGTTCTACGAAATTATTCCTTATCTCACTAAACCGCAAAAAGGTTAGTTATTTATTTTATACAGGGTGGAAATATATTATAAAGGTCGTACGCAGAAATTCATGTTGAGGTAGGTCCAATTTGACCGTTCAAATACGTAAGTAGGGGAAGACATTTTATTTGGATAGTTGGCGTTTGTTCCATAGATAGGAGGGTAGAAGGCAGTGGCGGCTCCTCGAAGGAGGCAAGGGAGGCTGAGACTCCTCAGTAATTCTTTCCCTCCTACACACTTTCTTGGTTTATTACTTAAATAGTAACTCTTAACTTACAGCAAGCAATTATGTAATACATTTTCATTTGGATTCTTAAATTATTTCTTTGTTTGCTGTTTTTTCCACTATTTAATATTATTTTACAATCTAACAATAGCGCATGAGCTGTTAAGTCTCCATGGTTTTTCCTAAAAGCCACGGTAATAAGCTCTGATAGACACGAAATTGTGAGAGGGAAGTAGTAGTTTCTAACATTTTAACTACAATAAGTGGCAACGTCTACTGGCAAGCAGCCTCTGACCAATCACGAGTGCGATCTTTCCCACGTGCGAATAGATCACCTGTTTTTCAACGCCTGCTAACTCGTCTCATGTGTCGGGAACGTATTTAACGCGCGCGCGCTCTTCTGATATTTGTTAGGTTACATTTAAGAGTTTTCGCCGTTTCGCCGGGTTTGTGAAGTGGACATTGCAACGATTGGATATTTTATTTAGTTTAGCCGTTTAGTTATACTTGTATTACCTATAATTTAAAAATGAGTGCCGCCGGCTCTAATTTAGATTGTAATTAAATGTAATATTTTTTAACCAACTCGTTTAATTTACTAAATTACGATGACAAACTTGTAGTGAAAAACAGACGTCCAGAGCCAGAATTAAAAAGCCTAGTAGTAAGTACAGGAAAACAAAACCGTGGCTTTAAAACATATTATTATCAAAAATATTTATGGCTTACTGGATCCGAGGTATGAAATAAAATGTTTACTATTCTCTTCCGATAAATCGTCCTGCTGGAGAAAATTGAGATCTAATACTGATTTAACAAATTTAGTACATGAGCTTGAGAAACACGAAAAATCACAAGAATACATATTATTAAACATCAAGTGTTAAATTTTAGTTATTAGAAAAACAAAATATAATAAATATTATTAATTCCGCACAATTACGTGAGATAAAAAATCATAATAATAAGGTTAGAGAAAATCGTGAAATCTTAACAAAATTAATGGATATTATTTTATATTTGTCGACTCAGGATGTAGGTTTTCGAGGACGCGACGAATCTGAAGAGTCTAAGAGGGGTAATTTTAAAGAATTATATTTTTCAAGAATAATATTTTATTTTATTTAATTACGAATAAGATACATTACCTAGTTTTTATTTAGAATTTATTTTTATTTATTTTTTAAAATGGTTTTAAACGAATGATATCACGTTTAATTACGTTAAAATCCTAAAATGTGTAGTAACATCTAAATCTTTTTTTTTACCGTTTTGAAAAAATTGAAATTAAAAATGAGATGGGAGATCTAAACTCTATAACTTGGCTCTAATCATAATATGTAAATCTATCCCTACTTTAATTTAAAGAAAAAAATCTCAATTAATTTTAATCCAATTTACGAAATTAGATAAAAGTTGAATGAATCTTTGACCAATTTTGGGCGTGGCGTGGCCTGCGGCGCATTGCCTGTTACGTTTTCATGCTTGCTGTAACTGCTTTCGATTGTAGCCTCCCAATTGAAATCACCCACGAGCCGCCACTGGTGGAAGGGGGATTTCAGCAATTGTTCCGAATAAGATCGAAACAGCTGTTATTGTGTACCTGCTCCCATCAGATAACCCATTGTTTTGGCGTCCCTCTGTACCCTGTGGAATAGGAAACATCCTTTCATTGTTTAACGCCTTAAAAAATTTTGAAGTCATTACTTTCACCTTTGTTTCTTCATCAGATCTATAGTCTCGCTAATAAGCCATAATATAGTTAACAGTGCCTGAGGATGGATCTGATCAAATAAAAGGAAACTCTACTTCTGTATTCATTAGTTTGGGTTCCACTAAATCGATATGGGGATTATCGCTGCTTAGCAGGACTGTAATTATGATGTGTGCATTTACAGGTGAAGATTTTACCTAGTTTTATAAGCATGTTAAATGCCTGGGTATGTTCAGCTTCGACACTAAGGAAACATCTTTCCATAGCTTTATGACTTTACCTATTGAAATAGTTTCGTGTACCTGTACACTCAGGGCCAGTATTTTACGTGCCTCGCCCGATTGGCAACTTTCCTGCCGACTACAATAAAAAAACAATTACGTTTTCCCCAACAGTTTTTCATTTGATATCAAAAAATAAATATGTTTACAAATTTGACAGATAAGATACTAGATTTTTTAAATATAGTATATTTCAGAAAGATGTAGAGTAATAAAAGCTTATTAGGTATGCAAAGTGACTAC
Source organism: Polydrusus cervinus (assembly GCA_935413205.1). Classification (NCBI taxonomy): domain Eukaryota; kingdom Metazoa; phylum Arthropoda; class Insecta; order Coleoptera; family Curculionidae; genus Polydrusus; species Polydrusus cervinus. The sequence goes on from OW284518.1 coordinate 5,828,082, forward strand.
AGAGTGACTCAACGAATATTTAAGCCACTTTTATAATTTGGAATTGATTTCATTGCAAAATTATTTATTTTCATCAAGTTCAGGTAGTACCACCCGGGATTGGGTTAATTTATGGGTTTTGCCTATTGCTATCCATCCACAAGCACTAAAAATAGTGTGACAAACTACATACATTATGTACATAATATAAAATACACTTATTTTTTATTAAACATTATAAATATAACCTATTTATTTTTTGATATAAAATTTGGCTTCTTCACGATAAACCATTATAGAGAATAGTAATTTTTTTTATTGTAGTCGATAGGAAAGTCGCCAATCGGGTGAGACACTGAAAATAATGTCTCTATACCTTCCTTTCTTTCATCAAATCCTTACTAATGAACCATTACTAATGAACCATCAAATGATGAGATGCCTCTGAAGATGGATCTGTCAAACGAAAGAGATATCTTCTTCTGACTACCTAAATTTTTCAACTATTTTCCAGGTAGGAAAGTGGTGTTTGAAGTAATAATCCCAAGTTTGCCAGGCTATGGTTTTTCAGAAGCGACAACTAAACCAGGATTGTCGCCAGCTAGAATGGGCCAGATATTCAAAAATTTGATGAAGAGGCTTGGTTTTGAGCAATTTTACATACAGGTAATACCCACATTAATAATTATAGTTTATTATTAATATTAGTAAACAATGCATTCTGTAGATGGACTTAAATTTTAATTTTAGCTTTTTCCAGTTATTTATAAGCTGTATATTCCTATGCCACATGAAATTAATCACAAAAAAATAAACATTCCAGTTCTGCTCTGAGCTGGTTAAAAAGTTCTGTTGCGCACTCTCATAAACGAGGGCATGACCTACTTAGGAAATTCATTTATCTGGCCCCTCTGAAACAGCGTTTGAATGTTTAGATACAACATTACTGCTTTTTTTGCAGGGTGGCGACTGGGGTGCAATAATAACCCAGTATATGTCTGTGCTTTATCCGCAGAATGTATTAGGCGCTCATTCAAATATGTGTACTACAATGAAGACGTCAGCAAATCTTAAATTATGGTTATTAGGCAAGATAATTTTAAATTATCTCATCAGAAAGCAGATGTGTTGGCCTAACGTACTTGGTTTATTGTAAGTTCTATGTTTTCACGTCTGATGGTTATATTTTGTATTGAGTCGATTGCTACAGATGGCATTACAAGACTTTCATCATATATTTATTTTAAAAAATATCTTGAAGTCATATTTTCGCTGTATTGGGAATTGCTTACAGTGTTTGGCTTTCTGATGAGTCCTAACAAGGACGAAATAGGCTGTCATTGTCCACCTGTGCCCCAGGGAACCTATTACCTTTGACGTCCCTGTGTACTTTAATTCAAAAGATAGATGCACTACTTTGTCCGCCTGCTGCTAAAAACGTTCTTTCTATTTTACTTATGCGGACACTAAACTCTACTACTTTAGTTATTAATTTTGTTTACAAATAAAGGATACCATAAAATATTCGTTGTGTAACTATGGAAATAAAGTAACTTGATGCAATTTAGTTTACAAGTAGCTGAACAGAATAGTAGTTTGTACAACAAGAGTGGATATGATGTCCATATCGCACGAGGAAGTAAATTGAGCTCGACGCCGTAGGCGGAGTGCTCAAACTTCCGAGGGCACTATGGACAATCCACTCGAGTTGAACAGTATATTTTTTCTACGACCAAACTTACAAACCTTATGCTAAGAAATGTAAAAAAAGTTTTCAGGTTGGCGGGCTCGAACTCACGACCATTGGTTCCATAGTCAAACGCTCTACCTCTCGACTATCGAAACGTTAAACTAATTATGGGAAAACAAACTGATAAATGATGCTACATGAAATTAATTTTCTATGCACATTCAGCCGGTTGCATTATTGATAAATCTATTATAAATGCTTCTAGATTTTATTATATTGAACAAATTAACAACAAATTGTACTATATGCATTTAAATTATATAATTTAGTGTCTTGAAAAAGAAGGCGGAGCCTCAGTAAAAATAATATACTGTGATTGGTCAGTACTTTTAAGAACAATAATGACTTCTGTGTAATTGACTACTGTGATTGGTCAGTTTCATTACCTATCTATGATTGTTATAAAATTTTGCCGCACAGTTAACTGGAATAGCCTATTTTACCCGCCACTTAAGTGTAAAGAAAAATATTATTTTCTTACAGTACGATATAGTATATTACATAACAAGTGATGAAAGTGATACTTTTCAAACGAGGAGATATTTAGCACGAGGCGTCAGCCGAGTGCGGAAATTCTCCGAGTTTTAGAATAATCACTTTCACACGAGTAATGTACACTATTTTTCCTACGACCACAAAGAATTATTAAAAAAGCCTTTGATTTGTAAAAAAAAATATTTCAACTCTAGAGTTGAAAAAAAAAATTTCAACTTGAAATTAGCATACCTAGGATTATGTTCCACTTAATATCTGGTTTCATATAGTTTGTCAATAGGCTTTTCCTTTATTTGTAGTTTAACATTTTCATTTTTTCATATTTTATATATCATAGGAAGACATAATCCTGGATTGACTTCTAGATTAACCAGAATGAAAAATTTTAAATTTCAAGGAAATATACATGAAACCAAAATTTAAAAAATCCACCCAACAAGGAAGATTTCAATTCAAAATAATTCAATAAATTATTTAATGTTTTTATAAAAAAAAGTCAAATACTCCTGATGGGATTTGAACCTGTGACCTCCCGTAGACAAGAGCTTTAGTGTCTACGCTACGGCGTCTATGGCTAACAGTTAACATTTGTTGTTTAAATATATGACATTTTCTTCAGCGCGACTTGTTTTTTCTTCCATTAACATTTTTTATAATTTCACATGGCGTATTTTCACACTCTAATTCTAAATCACTCGACAAATACATGAAAAATAAGTTGAAACACTTTACAATTACTGATTTCTAAAATTTGTTCTTTTTAATAAATAATAGGGGTGGTCTGTCAAATTGACATCATATGTTTAAATTAAATAGTGTGCCTTGTATTACCACTCTAGAGTTGAAATATTTTCTTTCAACAAGCGTGTGATATTCAGCGCTTTCGAGCCAAGTTCACTGTGTTTTTTTTCTCATTTTCATAGGTGGTCGTAGGAAAATAATAATTTCCTAACAGTTATTTTCCGTTGCCAAGCAACGACTAGATGCAAAAAAATATTAGACATTTTATTAAAAATGTCTATATTCCCGATCGATTTTCGGAAAAAATTAATGTTGGTTTATTATTAAGAAAAATATTTTAAATTGAATTCTACCTACTTTTTTTAATGTTCCGTAAATGTTGGAATGGAATTTAGGTACCTATTATTATTTACCATTTCAGAATTTTGTTTATTACTAATAATGCATTTTTTAAATTTCGTGGTGATGAACTCAAAAAATCTTTGTAAATTTTGGAGTACTAACACCCAAATTTTCTATGTACTTCCTTGCAACATACTCTATATAATAATATATTATTGATTTTTCCTAATTTTATATTTTTTTAGGATCAATCTATCCTCCTTTCATAGCTACGGAAGAATAAATACCTCTAGTTTTTCCGTTGTCCGAAAAGATAGTTCGAGTAATGTTCTTGGAAACGGGTTATTTGCATTTGCAAGCTACAAAACCAGACACGATAGGTTCGTATATATACAGAGTGTCAAACAATTCTGGATTATTACAAATATTTACAAAACTACTAAACATAAGTTAGGTTAGGTTAGAGTGGCAGACCTTTGGTTCTGATCAGTCTCACATAGTCTTACTAGGTCCGTTGTGATACCACACGGGTTCCGTAGAACACACCTTCATCAGATCTCTGATGATTATACGGCGTACACCGCAGAAGGATTTTAACAACTTATTCAAACCAGCCACTACTATTCAGAAACCCGATCAGTCGACCAAGTTGTAAGTCGCTTATTTCCTCCAGGCTATTAAAAAACGGTTCACCCAGGGCAATAAACCTTCTTCTTGCGAGGCCAGGGTATTCACACAGAAAATGTTCTCTTTCTCATCTCTGCAATATCTGCAGAAGTCGTAAGTAGGTATTTGCATACGTTCAGCATGTCTACGGAAGAGGCAATTTCCGGTAATAACCGCAGTAATATTTCTCACGTCTCTCCGACCGTGCTTCAATAGCTCTGCGGTTCTCTTTTTATCAAATCGCCTTCCCGGTGGAACATCGACCTAAGTGCAAATTTTCAGTTTTTTTAGTTATTTCGTCATAAGTATCAAAAAGTACCACTCTCTCTGGTCAAACAATGTCATAATTATAGTACAAAAAGTGGCCGCGTAAAACCGCTTGCGTCGTTGTTGCATTCCCGCGTTTTTCTAATTGGCGCCGGCGAAAAGACGACATAAATGTTCAATTGCGATTCGGCGTTCAGAGCGATCATAACGGTTTTGGTTCTAAAACGACCTAATTAATAGGTAAGTCTTTATTGATTCGATATCGTTTGTACTTTTAACAAAATCTAGTAAAACAATGTCGTAGATGTCTGTTGCGTCATTGTTGCTCCGAAATATTTGTCTTTCGCAATGACCTAATTGTCTTTTGTGACGATGTTGGTTCTGTATGTGACACTTATTCTGAAATAATATTCAATTGAGACATCTTTAAATAAATAGGGTAGGGCTGTTTCAGTATTTTTTTTTGTAGTTTAGGAAGCTAATGTAAAAATAATAAGAAGGCAATCAAAATTGATGGTACATTTGGTAACCATAGGTTCGATTTCATCAGGTATGTATTCCTAACTTAATAATAAATTATATTTAAATTAAGTCAATTAGATACTGGAAGTGTGATGAAAATAATTTCAAAATGTGTATCACAAAATTAGATACTTAATTAAAAAAGAAAAGAAATAATCATAAAAATATCTCTTTACCCATTATGTGTTATTTTTATTCCTACATTTTTTTGGGTCATACCGCAGATGTCTCAAAAAAGGAGCCAAACAATGTACCTCAGGAAGAATTTTCAGACCCGCTCGCTCATGTTTCAGACCATTCAATTATCCAGCAAACCCCAGTTATTTAAGACCCTGTAAAAAAACTCATAGAATCAAACAGATCAGTTTTCAGATTCAGCGGAATAGAAGCAAGCGAAAAGCAGAAATAGTGGATCAAGACGATCTGGAGCAAAAAATATAAATAATGATATCCTTAAAAAAACCTGCTTACAATGCACAAATTCCAATTGCCGACAATAAAGGAATTGGCTTCCAAACTCTCTTTCGATCTAATATCATCCCAAAATATTATGAACCGTTTTTAATAGCCTAGTTCAAGTACCTATTTTTGTTCCAGTTCCATAGTAGTTTAAAAATAGAAATATATAATATATTAATTTTCTAATAGAATAATAATAATTATAACATGTTTTTTTCCTTCTTTTTGCATTTTTTCATTCAATAAATATGTTAGTTTTTTAGTTGTTGCATGTGTTTTTTATTAGTAAAACGGTTGGGTAATCATGTCTTTGAATTTATTTACTTAAAACTGCATCGTTTATTCCGAAATACTGTAAAGCAATATTTTTTTACTTAAATTTGGAGAAAGAAAGTTGTCACAATTATAACTTAAAAATAGATTTGAGTGGAACAACGACGTAACTGGAAGGGGAGGTCGAAAAAAAGGGGGATAAAATATAGGTTTTACAAAAATTGTGGAATTGATTCAACAGCCTAAGATGTAAGTAATATTTTCAATAAAATAGTTTAATCATTAAAAAAATTGTGCTTTTTTATAAGGTTTTATTTACCATGGTTGCATAAAAAAAATATTAAAACGTTATTTTCTCAAAACTTCAGAATTTGCACTTAGGCCGATATTCCACCGGGAAGGCGAAATATGGATCACAGTTGCCTGGATGTGCCACATTTTATTAACTCTGTCCATCTCTTTTGTGCGAGCTGATTGGCCGTGTAATCATAATCAATCTACTCTTTGACTAATTCCACACTGAGAAAAGCTTCAGCAAGAAATTCTTTGCTAAGATTATTTTGGCTGTAATATTAAATTTTCAACCTACGATAGCAAAATGAATTTCTTATTGCAAAAGAAACAATTTACCTGAAAACTCTTTATACCCATTACAAAAACCTTTGCTATTATAGAAAACTTACATTATGATAACAGCTAAGTAAGTATTTATAAAAAATTATTTTCTAGGACTACTATTTGCTTTGCTGAGGAAGTAATGCAGTTTGCTGCTTTTGAAAAAAATCTTTTCTAGCGCTCTAAAGAGTTTTTAAAGGAGTAGCAAAATTTTTTGTTGGAATTGGGAAATTCGTAACTGTTCGGTTCGAATCGGATTATTTCGTGGTGACGAATTCAGTCTGATTGGGTCAATTTTTATATTGCGCACCAGTCGTCCCGTTCCTGTCTCCAGGTCTTCATGTCTTTAGGTCTTCATTTTATTTAAATGCTCGTTCCTTCATAAAGTAAAATCGTCGCATCGGTGGCTGTTGTTGGTGATCATTACGACTCGACATTTGTCTCATTTTTTCCAATAAAAATTGTCTTGGCTCAAAAATGTTTCCAGTGTGCAGTGCTTTATTGGATTGTGACATCAATGACAGTGTAGATTTTTAATATCAGTGTTAAAAGACCATAGTTATTTTAGTTTAATGTTAATTTTTTTATGTTATGTGATTGTTTATTTAATAATAATTTTTGTGTTAGTCAAGTTTTAGAGGAAAGAAAATTAGTAATTCTTTAGCAAATGCCATTCATACTAAAAGTCCTCAAACTAAAAGACAACTTACCAAAGTTTTAAACATTGTATGATTTTTAAAAGAAGATTTTAAGAAATATCGCAAAAGTAAAATACTTTCTTTTAGTAATTCTTTAGCAAATACTATTCATACTAAAAGTCCTTAAACTAAAAGACAACTTACCAAAGTTTTAAACACGGTATGATTCTTAAAAGGAAGATTTTAAGAAATATCTCAAAAGTAAAATACTTTCTTTTTCTAAATAAAATACAATGTAATTATTATTTTACCTAATATTCAGGCTAGATGCAGAAACATGTTTTTTCGGCATTCCCTTTTGGATATTTGTTTAAATTTAAAGTGAACAGATATTTTTTAATAAGATATGTTTTAACCACTCAAAGAAAAAAGCAGTAAAATATTATTGTTTTTTTTAAGCAGCTAAAACTGAAACTATTTTTTAGGTTATGAAGTGTTGTTTTTTGTTGTATTAAATAATAAAGAGAAAAATAATTTTTTTTTAGTTTCAAATCGTTGATAACCTATTCAGACGTGGGGAGTTGCATGATGTAAAATATGATGGAGTTACCTGAAAAATAAGCTTTATACTATGTTAAATTTTTGATATAGCATGGAACATATTATTTTTAATAACACAATTTTAAATGAATCAAAATTTTTTGAAACTTCCGTACCCAAAGTGAAAAAGCTTCGTTTATATAAATGTGTTATTAGGCATAATAAGTTCTCTAGAGTATATTAAAAATTCAACAAAATATACGGCTTATTTTTTGGGCCACCCCACATATTATAGCAAATAAGTGGTGCTGTCATAATAAACCACTTTACTATTATAGCAATTCTTAGTTGCTACTTTAGCTAAAAAACAGTATCTGAAGTAAGTAGGTACATTCTGACCCAGCAAAGTAACTTTCTTGAAATAAATAAAAAAATCTTTCCAATATAGCAAAATGCTATGCTGATATTGAAAAAAAAATTCTTGTTTCGAGAACAATGCGGATGGCGTAGAAAATTTTTTTTACTGTTCTAGCAAAGTCTCTTTATAGCCGATGGTCAGTTACTTTGCTAATACAACATTTTTGTTTACTTGAGCTTAGTGATCATTCTTTATAAAGTGACTTTATTACGACAGCAAAGAAATTACAGCCAAATGGATTTTACTGTCTCAAGTAGTTTTTCTTTTGTCCCCTATGTTAGCATTTTTCTTTATAAGCGGTATAAAGATTTTTATAGGGACAGCAAGAATCTTCTCTCAGTGCAGTTGTCTGTTCACCGTATTGTCTGCTAGATCAGCTGGCATGCCTGCGCTCTTTCTCGCATCGGCAGCCTTATTGCCATCTATATTGGAAGGTCTAGAAAGTGTTTCTTAATCTTTGTATTCATTTTTATCTGGTGATTCTTGGGTATATTAGGTTACTTAATAAACAACTCATTATTATTTTACAACGTTTCGTACGTCTGTATCGTACTTTTTTAAGTTTTAATAAAAAATCTTGGACTTGTTGTTTTATGTTTTTTGATCTCCATCAGTCCACCGCAACAACTCCAAGATGTTTTAATAAAAATTTGAAAAAGTACGATACAGACGTACAAAACGTTGTAACATAACAATGAGTTGTTTATTAAGTAACCTAATATACCCAAGAATCACCAGATAAAAAAATATATATATTTTTATAGGAACCGCGCTTCGTGAAAGTCCAGTCGGCCTCGCAGCCTACATTTTGGAAAAATTCACTACCTGGACTAATCCGGCATGGAAGGACCTGGAAGACGGTGGTCTGACCAGAAAATTTACGATGGACCAACTACTGGATAACGTAATGATATATTGGGTGACGAGGTCCATCACTACATCTATGCGATTGTACTCTGATATGTTTAATAAAGATAACATGGGATTGAATCTGGACCAGTAAGTCAATTTGAACCATAGAACAAGGGGTGGACAAAAATTCGATATATCGATTGGTTTATCGATATGTCAAATATCTAAGAAATAGATATTTAGATATACAGGGTGATCCATTAAGGCTGGCCATCGGGTACATGTCGGAAACTAGACTAGCATAGAAACTCAGGGAAAAAAATTCGTAGTTAAAGTTTCCAAGAGAAAATCTAGGAAATAATTATAACTTATTTGAGTTGGGCTACATTCTTGGTGAAACGGAATTTCGATTGTGTGGAAAATAAAAAATAACTACTTGTTATGTTTCCACAATTAAATCAGTTTCCTGACACGTGTTTCGACCTTCTCAGGTCATTATCGAAGGAGTACAAGAAGATACTAAATTCTACGTGCTTTAACAATGGTATTTATATCTTAAATTATGGTAAATCTAAACATGTAATATGGCGCTCATCAATCTTTGCATAAACCAAAGTTATTTTAGGTTTAACGACAAATTTTACTTACAAAAGGAAAGACTGCCAATGGGCTCTCCTTTATCGCCATTGTTAACAGAACTTTTTATGGCATATTTCGAAAACAAATTATTTAATTTAAAAAATCCATTAATTAAAAATATACATTTCTGGCGTAGATATGTGGATGATATATTTTGCGTATGGACTGGTACGGATCGACAATTACATCAATTTCTTAATCTACTCAATAGCCTAAATATTAAAATTCAATTCACATTAGAAAAAGAAACTGACCACACAATTAACTTCCTAGACCTTAAAATAAAAAATACAAATAACCAATAAACCTATCAAATTTACAGAAAACCTACTACCACAGACATAGTTATACCCGCGGACTCAAAACACCCCCAACAAACAAAACTAGCTGCGTTTAATAGCATGATATATAGATTAGTTAATATTCCCCTATCAGACTACGAATATAAAAAAGAATTAGACATTATAAAAACAATAGCTATAAACAACGGATATTCAATAGAAATGATAGACAAAATATTAAAGAAAAAACTAAGACAAAAAACACAAAAACTTATCTACCGGGGCCACCCCATTCTCAAAGACCGAATATACAGCTCAATCACATACACTGGAAACACTAGCCAAAAAATCTGTAAAAAACTTAAAAACCATAATATCATTCCTATACAAGTTAACAAAAACAACTTAAACAAACACATATCTAATCCAAAAATAGAAACTAAAGACAAACTTTCACAATGTGGAGTTTACCAAATACAATGTGACAACTGCAATGCCATCTATATCGGACAAACAGGACGAAATTTTAACACCAGACTTAAAGAACATAAAACATCTATTCTAAAAAATCAAAACAAAACAGGAATATCAGAGCATTGCATAAATCAAAACCATACTATTTCTAATAAAATAAAACCTTTATACATACACAATAAAAGCAAAAAATTAAATCTATTAGAAACATTAGCAATCAAAAAAGCTATAAAAAACAAATGTAATGTTGTCAATAATCATATTGAAATTCCTTCAGGTGTCCATCCCATTCTTAATAGTACACTAATTTAAGATATTAATATTCATTGGTACCTTAAAATTTGTAAAAACCCACCGGTGACCATCAAATTTTGTAACCCTTATTTTAATTTTATTACATGTTTAGATTTACCATAATTTAAGATATAAATACCATTGTTAAAGCACGTAGAATTTAGTATCTTCTTGTACTCCTTTGATAATGACCTGAGAAGGTTGAAACACGTGTCAGGAAACTGATTAAATTGTTGAAACATAACAAGTAGTTATTTTTTATTTTCCACACAATAGGAAATAATTTTTAAGTTTCGTATTTTTCCCCTAGAAGGCACAATTGAAAATTAAATATTAAAATTCTAAATTTTTCCGCAAATTCTCACAATAAGGTGTACCATTGCGCCCAAAAAAAAACTGGGACAGCAAAATGTAGTTTAATCTCCCAGACTATTAGGCAATCCAACAATGTGTCAAAATGGAGCTGGATGGCAAATACTGGCTTTGTAATTGGTACACGTGACTATAATAAAAATGTTGCTGGTGGCACTTAACTGGTGACTCAATGCTTTTTGCCATCCGACCGCCATATTGAACCACGTGGTTTGAATTCCCTAATTAGCTTGTTTTGAAGTTGTCAATTTAATTTAATTTTGTGACTGACAGTGACGTGTTAAAAGAAATACTTTTTGAAATGCCCGTGTTAACCACTGAGCAAAAGCGATTATTTACACTCGATTGAGAGATGGACATCAAATAAGAAACATCGCAGATGAATAATTAAGGATTAGTAAAAGAAACCGTGTTAGCTAAGCACAAAATTACAGAATATGGAAGTATTGTAAGAAAAGCAGGTTCTGGTCGCCCAAAATTTCGAATGACGGCCAAGATATAAAATTAATTAATTTTCTTAAAGATCATTCATTCGAAACAGCAATAAAAGCTAAAGAAGAAACACATTTTTCTGGTTCGGCTAATACAGCGCATAGAAAAATTCGTAGTTCGGATATAAAAAGTTGTTGTGCTGCCAATAAAATATTTTTGACCGAAGCAAACAACAGAGAAGAGTAGAATTTGCTTAGGAATATATAAATCAAGTTAACATATGGGAAACCGTAATATTTTGCGATGAAAAAACCTTTCGATCACGCAATAACGGAAAAATCCGCGTTTATGGGTACGTGATACGATGAAAGATATCCAAATAAGACTAATCAAAGTGGACGCTATTCTATAAACGTTTGGGACTGGATTAGTGCAAGGGGCCTAGGAGTTTACCAAATAGTGCAAGGGAGACTCAATGCACCATTATATTGCAACATATTAAACCAAGTTATGATACCATCTGTCGACGCAGTATATGGCCAATATTTTATATTTAAACAAGATAATACTCTTATACATAAAGCCTGCATAGTTCAAAATTATTTAGAAGAAAATCAAATTCGTGTTCTGTCGTAGCCTTCGAAAAGTCCGGATACCAACCCAATTGAAAACGTTTTGGGTGAGATGGCAAAATTTATATATAAAAACAACTTCCAGCCTAGAACTCGGGATGAATTAAGCCAAAAGATAATGGAAGCATGGGATACAATAACGCAAGAGTATACGAGAAACCCAGTGTGACGTTTACTGGCCTTAATCGATAATAACGTTGCAACTACCAAATATTGAAAAACATGAACGGCAGTAGAGTTTTGGACTTGCATTGTCTTTATTTGTTTAGAATCACTACGTTTCAACTGGTAAGTATCTCCAGTCGTCTTCAGGTGAATACTGAATAAGTACGGTAACTACAGCTCTATTTATACTAGGCAGATGCTGTGACGCATGACTAGTGGGCGGAGTCATGCGTGTTGCTAGGTGATGACGCATAACTGGATGAGTCATGCTTGATGAGTCATGCTCGATGACGTCATGCTCGATGAATCATGCGTTTAACTCTTGGGTGGTCTTATTCTAAGATTACATTTACTTAACAAGGGTTTCCAGACGTTTCTCATGTCTAATGAAGGCTTACTAAAGCAACCTGGATTTTGGTGTATGGTAGCAGCTTCCTTAAACTTCCTCTTCTTCCAGTGCGGTTCTTTTTGCAGGATTTCTGCTTTTGTCCACATGATATGATGGCCGTGCGTCCAGGCGTGGTCAGCTGCACCTGATTTTTCGGTCTCTCCTTTTCGGGTATTATTCCGATGTTCTTTAATCCTTACTTCTAGTGGTCTTAGTGTCTCACCAATGTAAGACTGGCCGCATTCGCAGGGGATCTGGTAGACACAATTTTTCTTGTCTTTCTGGCTTACTGGTCTCGTCTTCGTTAGGTGGCTTCTTAAAGTGTCTCTAGAGCTGAATACTGTTTCGATGTTGTATCGTTTTCCTAGTCTTCTTATTTTCTCAGATACTCCTTTGACATACGGAATATTGAGTATTGGTTGTATCTCTTTCTCTGCTTTACGTGTGTTTGGCCGATTCTTGCGATTTTCCAATATTGTGTCAATCAGTTTCATGGGATAGCCATTCTTGTTGAGGTCGGTCTTGATGTGGTTAGTTTCTCTTTTGAGAGCTTCGTTTGAGTTACAGAGAGTAATTGCTCTATCCACAAGGTTTCTTACTATGCCATGTTTTGTGTTGTTTGAGTGGTTTGATGTATAATTGAGATATTGCCCTGTATGTGTAGGTTTTCTGTACACTGAGGTTAGGAAGGTGTTGCCATTTTTCTCTAGATTGACGTCTAGAAAAGGTAATTGGTTGTTCTCTTCTTTTTCCATGGTGAATTTAATTGTCGGTGCAAAGTTATTAATGTGATGTAAGAATTCTCTGAGTTCGTCCTCGTTTCCGTTCCAAATAATGAAGGTGTCATCCACATATCTAAGCCATATTTTTGGTTTCTTCTTTGCTTGTTTTATTGCTTCGGATTCGAACCATTCCATATAAATGTTGGCGATTATGGGCGAGAGAGATGAGCCCATTGGTAGTCCGTCCTCTTGGCTAAAGAATCTATCTTTTTCTTGAAAATAAGAATTGTTAAGGCAGCATTCCAATAGTTCCATGATGGCATTTGTAGGTAGCGGTGTTCTTTCTTGTAGGGTCAAGTCTTCCTCAAGTCTGCTCCTGATGACCTTAAGTGCGTCTTTTATAGGGACGTTGGTGTAAAGACTTTCGACGTCAAAGCTGACCAGTTGGTCTCCTGGTTGTACTTCCTTTTCTCCTATTATTTGTGCAAAGTGTTGCGAGTTCTTTACAAATGACGTGCTGTTCCCTTGAAGTGGTTGGAGTAGGGGAAGTAAAAATTTACCTAGTTCATATGTAGGGGAGTTACGGGAGCTTGTAATTGGTCTTAGAGGCATATTATGTTTGTGTATTTTTGGCAGGCCATAGAGGTGTGGTGGTTTACTGTGGTGTGGTGTCAGGCGTCTCCGCGTCTTTTCTGGAATGTACCGCTCAAATTTCTTAAGTGTTCGGTAGACTCTTCCCTCGATTGTGCCGGTCGGATCTTTGGAAATAAGGGTGTAGTTTCCTTTTTGCACAACTTCCTCGATTTTTTGGTCGTATGTCTGAACATCCATGATGACAGTTGCGTTTCCTTTGTCGGCTGGTAGAATCTTGATATTAGGATCCTTACGAAGTTTTGTGAGAGCGATTGTTTCTTCCTTACCGATATTTCGTTTTGGAGGCCTTGATTTTTCTAGAATATTTCTAACCTTCCATCTAAATTCTTCCGCTTGTGTTTCTCCTATGGTTGTTGAGTCGACGGCGCTAATAATGTCCAATATTGGTATCTCTGTTGGAGCAATAGTAAAGTTTAAACCCTTAGCCATTAGGGATTCTTCTATGGGTGTTAATTCTCTAGATGAAATGTTGACGATGGTTCTTTGGTTATGGGGTTGCGTTGTTAGTGGATTTTGACTAACATCCAGTTTCTACTACGGGCAAGGGACCAAGATATTATTCCAGATGGCTTTAGGATCAAGTCACCGATCCCAGGACAACAAGCTAAGAAGATTCTAAACAACGCCAGCAAAGCTCTTATACGCTCCCAAATCAACTACCATCGCTTTAAGAAAGCTTCTCTACTCACAGATATCCAACAGAGATTTGAGGAAATTAAAGAATATACACTGGAAGAGGATCATGAACCCATTTTTCGGAAGATTGATGCCACCTGCGACAAAGTAAGAACAGCTCAACAAAATATTCATGAGAAGAAATTGCGAAAGCATGTTAGTCAAAATCCACCAACAACGCAACCCCATAACCAAAGAACCATCGTCAACATTTCATCTAGAGAATTAACACCCATAGAAGAATCCCTAATGGCTAAGGGTTTAAACTTTACTATTGCTCCAACAGAGATACCAATATTGGACAATATTAGCGCCGTCGACTCAACAACCATAGGAGAAACACAAGCGGAAGAATTTAGATGGAAGGTTAGAAATATTCTAGAAAAATCAAGGCCTCCAAAACGAAATATCGGTAAGGAAGAAACAATCGCTCTCACAAAACTTCGTAAGAATCCTAATATCAAGATTCTACCAGCCGACAAAGGAAACGCAACTGTCATCATGGATGTTCAGACATACGACCAAAAAATCGAGGAAGTTGTGCAAAAAGGAAACTACACCCTTATTTCCAAAGATCCGACCGGCACAATCGAGGGAAGAGTCTACCGAACACTTAAGAAATTTGAGCGGTACATTCCAGAAAAGACGCGGAGACGCCTGACACCACACCACAGTAAACCACCACACCTCTATGGCCTGCCAAAAATACACAAACATAATATGCCTCTAAGACCAATTACAAGCTCCCGTAACTCCCCTACATATGAACTAGGTAAATTTTTACTTCCCCTACTCCAACCACTTCAAGGGAACAGCACGTCATTTGTAAAGAACTCGCAACACTTTGCACAAATAATAGGAGAAAAGGAAGTACAACCAGGAGACCAACTGGTCAGCTTTGACGTCGAAAGTCTTTACACCAACGTCCCTATAAAAGACGCACTTAAGGTCATCAGGAGCAGACTTGAGGAAGACTTGACCCTACAAGAAAGAACACCGCTACCTACAAATGCCATCATGGAACTATTGGAATGCTGCCTTAACAATTCTTATTTTCAAGAAAAAGATAGATTCTTTAGCCAAGAGGACGGACTACCAATGGGCTCATCTCTCTCGCCCATAATCGCCAACATTTATATGGAATGGTTCGAATCCGAAGCAATAAAACAAGCAAAGAAGAAACCAAAAATATGGCTTAGATATGTGGATGACACCTTCATTATTTGGAACGGAAACGAGGACGAACTCAGAGAATTCTTACATCACATTAATAACTTTGCACCGACAATTAAATTCACCATGGAAAAAGAAGAGAACAACCAATTACCTTTTCTAGACGTCAATCTAGAGAAAAATGGCAACACCTTCCTAACCTCAGTGTACAGAAAACCTACACATACAGGGCAATATCTCAATTATACATCAAACCACTCAAACAACACAAAACATGGCATAGTAAGAAACCTTGTGGATAGAGCAATTACTCTCTGTAACTCAAACGAAGCTCTCAAAAGAGAAACTAACCACATCAAGACCGACCTCAACAAGAATGGCTATCCCATGAAACTGATTGACACAATATTGGAAAATCGCAAGAATCGGCCAAACACACGTAAAGCAGAGAAAGAGATACAACCAATACTCAATATTCCGTATGTCAAAGGAGTATCTGAGAAAATAAGAAGACTAGGAAAACGATACAACATCGAAACAGTATTCAGCTCTAGAGACACTTTAAGAAGCCACCTAACGAAGACGAGACCAGTAAGCCAGAAAGACAAGAAAAATTGTGTCTACCAGATCCCCTGCGAATGCGGCCAGTCTTACATTGGTGAGACACTAAGACCACTAGAAGTAAGGATTAAAGAACATCGGAATAATACCCGAAAAGGAGAGACCGAAAAATCAGGTGCAGCTGACCACGCCTGGACGCACGGCCATCATATCATGTGGACAAAAGCGGAAATCCTGCAAAAAGAACCGCACTGGAAGAAGAGGAAGTTTAAGGAAGCTGCTACCATACACCAAAATCCAGGTTGCTTTAGTAAGCCTTCATTAGACATGAGAAACGTCTGGAAACCCTTGTTAAGTAAATGTAATCTTAGAATAAGACCACCCAAGAGTTAAACGCATGATTCATCGAGCATGACGTCATCGAGCATGACTCATCAAGCATGACTCATCCAGTTATGCGTCATCACCTAGCAACACGCATGACTCCGCCCACTAGTCATGCGTCACAGCACCTGCCTAGTATAAATAGAGCTGTAGTTACCGTACTTATTCAGTATTCACCTGAAGACGACTGGAGATACTTACCAGTTGAAACGTAGTGATTCTAAACAAATAAAGACAATGCAAGTCCAAAACTCTACTGCCGTTCAAGAAACGTCATTGTCTCCAACCTTTAAACAGACACATTGAAAAACATGTTACCAAAAATACATTTCGAGGTATCTAACATCAAAACCTCTAGATGGCGTTGCGAGCTATCTATGCTTGTTAATTTACATTAGTACAATATTTTCCTTTCTTGCGGTGGTTCTTAGCTTTACTGGAGAGCCAAGATATGGCGAAATCCATCTTAGGATGGATCTGACAAAATTGAGGTAAACTAATATTAAAACTAAATGCAATGCACATTTTTTTGCTTTTCAGAATACCATCCACAGTTCCTTCGGCATGTGCGAGATTCAAAAATGAAATAAGTTTACTGCCTGAAGCGGTTCTGAGAGATTCATTTTTAAATCTTACTCAAATCACATTGTACCAGGATGGCGGCCATTTTGCAGCTTTCGAGCTCCCAGATGTACTGGCGAATGACGTTTACGATTTTATTGAAAAAATTATTTAAACGTGTTTTTTTTAATTTTAAAATAAAAGTTATTTTGACAGATTTGTGACTATTATTTTAATTTCAGCAAAAAAGCTTCTACTGAAAAGACGATAAATTAAATCAATAAGAAATCATATTCTATATCAGAAAGGTGTGGAGTAATAAAATAGGAAATTCCGTGCAGTTCGGCTCAATTTCGGTGTCGCCCATAGGCGGAGGTAAATTTCGTTTATTAAATTATTTACGATAACTAACCAAAGAAAAAAAAAGAAGATAATTTGATAAAGAAGGAACTATTAGCTATAGCAAATTTACACAAACAATGTTTTATGAAATATGCCGTGGAAGATTTAGCTGAAAAACATAGTGTAACTGTGCTGCGCACACCGCCATATCATAGCGAACTAAATTCTGTAGAACTTATATGGGCGCAAGTGAAAGGATTTGTAGCAAGACACTACACGACATTCAAAACTAAAGACGTTAAACTACTTTTTGATCAAGCCATTAAGGAAGTGACACCAGAGAACTGGTGGAAAGCAATCCACCATGTCATTAAAGAAGAGGAGAAAATGTGGGATCTTGACCACCCTGATCGATCGCACCGCCAACTCGTTAATTATAACGTCAAGAGGAGATTAGAGTTTCTCAGATTTTTTATAATTTAATTTTTGTATAATGTATTTTTTATATTTTCTATTTTTTTTATAGCGTTTAATAAAAAATAAGTGTACCTAATACTATGTACATAATGCACGCCTTTGTCACATCATTTTCAGTGTTCGTGAATGGATAACAATAGGCAAAACCCATAAATTGACCCAAACCCGGGTGGTACTACCTGCGCTTGATGAAAATAAAGAATTTTGCAATGAAATCAATACCAAATTATGAAAATGGCCTAAATATTCTGTGTATTAGTGGCTTTAATATTTATTGAACAGTATATTTTTCTACAACCTTTTGTAAAAAATATTAAAAGAAATTTCAGGCTGCCGGGCTTGAACTCACCGAAATCCAAAGTTTGACGCTTTACCGTCTCGGCCTCTGAATCATATTCAAAATTATGATAAAACCATTTCAATAATAATGTTCCATGAAATTAATTTTTTATGCACATTCAACGGGTTACATTATTGATAAATCTAATATTGATGCGTATAGCTTCTGTTACATCGAACAAATTAATAACATATTGTGCCATATTTTATGCAGATAGATTATACAGCGTGTCCAGAAACCATCTTAACATACGGGAAACTATTTTATTTTAGACTTAACGAAAAAAGTGATTCTTCATAAAAAGTTCTGCATGGTCTAAACCCTAAAATGCAACTATTAGATATTAAATTCTTCCAGGCGTATACGAGGTAAGTCAAAAAATATGAATTTGACTTAACAGTAAAGTACTTTGATTTTTGATAATATCGAAAATTGTTATTAAAAAAAGTTGATCAGTACTAAAAACCACGTTTAAATATGAAATTACCCCCATTTACAAGATTTTAAGAAGCGGTATTCATTCTCGTTTAGTAGGTTCAGCAAGCCTTGGAAAACTAAATGAAACCATGACAACTAATTATTTTATTTGTCAAGGCGGACAGATTCCATTTAATTAAATATAGTGCCTAAATTTACAATCGAGGAAAAAGTTGAAATAGTGTTAATTGTTGGAGACCACTACAAGACGTAGAGAGAGGCTGCTCAAATTTTTAATGCAAGATATCCAAATAAAATTATTAGCCAAGTAACGTTTGGAGATATTTTTAATAAATTTAAAAATTCCGGATCTATAAGTAATAAATTTTCTGACAAGCATCAGGTTTGGCGTACGGACGAAGATACCCAATTGAATGTTTTGCTAGCTGTCGTGGAAAATCCTAAAATCTCATTGAGAAATATTTCACAAACTGTTCCACGACCTGTTACAAAGTCCACTGCCCAAGTAATTTTAAGGAAAAATAATTTTTACCCATACAAACCATAATTTCTTCACAAACTGCAGCCTAGAAATTTTGATTCACGATTTTTGTTTTGCTCTTGGTTTCAAGGTAAGGTAGAAGATGACCCACTATTCGCAAGAAAGATATTGTTTTCAGATGAGGCGATGTTCACCTCAAACGGAGTAGTGTGTTTTCAAAACTGTAGGTGGTGGAGTGATGAGAATCCCCATTTTGTAATTGAGTGTCGTGACCAGTATTCTTTCAAAACAAATGTTTGGTGCGGCGTTTTTAGGAACCAAATTGTAGGGCCGTACTTTTTTCGAGAAAATATTACCGGTGAAATTTACTTGAACTTTTTGGACACGGAATTATTTAAATTTTTTCCTGGACTACCAATGAATATAAGACAAACACTTTGGTTCCAACATGACGGCGCTTCATGCCACAGCTCTGCAAGAGTGACAGAATTCTTAAACCGGACATTTCCACAGAAATAGATTGGAAAAAGATCAGAATTTGCTTGGCCACCACCGTCACCTGATCTAACACCTCTGGATTTTTTCGTATGGGGATTTTTAAAACAAAAAGTGTATACCCACAGACCTTTCGAGAATATAGACCGTTTAGAGAGAATTATCAGAGAATGGTGTCCAAGAAATTTCCCCTCAGATGGTTAGAAATGCAGTAAAGGAATTTTCACGGTGTACAACCGTTTGTATGGAAAAAACGGTGGTCATATTGAAGCTTAGTGTAGTAGGGTAAAGTCGCCAAAATCGTACCGTTGCCTAAATCGTACCACTACAAGTTTTCATATTAGACGATAAATTATACGACATCTATCGGACGTTGTTGTAGTGTCTAACTGCCAGTCGCATTAGTATAATCGTTTTGCACCGGTTGTGTTTCGCTAAGCGGGAAAAGCAAGTTAAAAGAATTCGGCTATTTTCATGTTAATTTTGTTGATTTTTTGCAAGGCTATATCTCATTGGTAAGTAGTATTTATACAGATATTTTTTTTAGTAGCATAGCCTGGGAAGTTCTTGTAATTTTGCAAAAATTGAATTTAATTTTAGATCTAAATTGGGGTTAGAATTGTATTAGTTATTATTTTGATTGACAGTTTCCTAAATCGTACCACACACGCACATGAATAGTGTTCCAACGTGACACGTCTTAATAAGGACTACATGTGTGACTTTTGTTTGTAGGTACATTTAAAATTATTTTCAAAGATGTGATAGATTTTTTTAATGTTTTTTTTTTGTAAAATACTTAATATAAACAATAATTTGTGTAATTTGTTGTCTTTACAACAAACTGTACTCATTTTTATTTAATATACCCCAAAAGAACACTGTGGTACGATTTAGGAACCCACTAGTACGATTTAGGAAACCAGTTTCTTAAATAGTATCATTTGCTATTCCCTACAAAAACAGCTGTTTTTTATAAATTAAATAAAAAATAATATTTTAAAAATTGCAGTTAGGTGTCCAATAGACCGATCTATTGTTTTAAACCAAAAAATATACATTTCATTTATCAGTTTATAAGAAAAAAAATGTAAACCAAAAAGTGGTACGATATAGGCAACCTTACCCTATTTCATTATTGTACTTTGTAATTAAAATTATTAAATATAGTTTTCCATTTGCGGTATTAATATTATTGACTTTCTGAACACCCCGTATGTGCTGGCTCAAAACTTTTGATTTGAATGTTAATTTATCAACAAGCAGAAGTTTTTATGAGGAATAATTTTTTTTCGTAAAGTTAAAATAAAAAAGTTTCCTATATGTTAAGATGGTTTCTGGATACGCTGTATAATAAATTTAGTGGCTTGAAAAAGAAGGCGGAGTAAATATAATAAACTGTGATTGGTCGCCACAGAGAAATATAGTTTTTATAACAATATTAATAAAGCACAGAGAAATGATAGGTCGGTGCTAACTGCAAAGCTAAAAGATAAATCTTTACGTACAGGGACATTATTTTAAGTGTCTCACCCGATTGGCGACTTTGCTATCGACCACAATAAAAAAACAATTATGTATTCCCTAACAGCTTTTAGTGAAGAAGCCAAATTTGATGTCAAA
This sequence comes from Polydrusus cervinus, assembly GCA_935413205.1. Taxonomy (NCBI): domain Eukaryota; kingdom Metazoa; phylum Arthropoda; class Insecta; order Coleoptera; family Curculionidae; genus Polydrusus; species Polydrusus cervinus. Next base: position 5,849,242 of record OW284518.1, read on the forward strand.
AAAAATATATGTTTACAAATTTGACAGCTACGACGCCATATTGGATTTTCTTAAATGGCAACCCTACCTTAAGTAAGTAAGCCAGCTGCTTTCGCCTATTTGTTCCAACATTAAAAATGTATAATTGTCAATATTTATTTTCAGCCGCTCCGGAGATACGAGGCTTCGAAGTTGGTGATTCTGTTATCATCGAAATAACAGAAGCTTTGAGATTAGAAACTCAATTTTTTCTGGAGACACGTAATTTTTTATAACGGAGCCACTCATGCTATTGTCAAATATGTCAGATGTCAGAAAATGACAGTTACGACGCCAGTTTGAATTTTTTTAAATGGCAACCCACATTTATAACTACACCAATGTATTACATTTCGCGATCCGATTTCAAAAATATATAGTTGTCGATATTTATTTCCAACCCTTACCGAAATACGACCGTATCAAAAACTACATCGTATGATTATGTGTTTTAAGTATCTCACCCCATTAAAAAATAGAAGCGTTGTGATTAAAAAATCAATTTTTTCTGAAGATACGTAATTTCTTATGGCGGAGCCACCCAAGGTCTTTAGATAGATAGGTTGCCTTGTAAGCTTGGTGTCATGGCGGGCGAAACGTCATCGCCTACGTCACAAAACGTCTTTTCAGACATTTGTATACAGAATTAGCATTGTTTATTCTGTTATTTCTGTTTTTGAAGTGGTTTTCAGCGAATTTTCAAAGTTGTAAGGTGTTTTAGAGACTTATATTTAAAGATAAAGAGACATTTTATCAATATATTAATCAGTACAGTACAATAAAAGGTAATTAATTATTATTCTCTTTAAATCTTAATACATACATGTTTTTGTTTACCTAAGTAATAGGTAGGTATATTATAATTTTTTTAAATTTTAGATAAGAACGAGGGGGACCTTCGTTCATGACCACCCGGCACCCCTTAATGCTATAGATAGAATAAGAATGATAGTACTTGGCAAAAATCCCGGAATGGTACAAAGAAATACTAATGTTGAGGGGAAGCAAAGTGAAGAATTTATCTTGTCTACTGCCTTAAACCGGGCTGGTTATAAAGGCTAGCATAAAGTGACTAAATTAGTGATACTTCCTCTACTTCATCATGCAGATCTGCGACAAATATATGTGAAAAAGATGGGTTAGTGTATGTGGCAAGCTTTTTAGCATGAAAAAATCGCAAAGGGTTTCCTAAGCTGTGTTGCTACAATTATGAGCCAAAAAATACATTTGTATGCTATGCCATCTTGTGTTCAGAGTCTTTCTTTTGGGGGTTTATCTGATCCTTCAGTTTCATGGAAGGAAAGTGTAGAAGAAATGGACAAATGGTTTAATAAATTGAATTGTAATAACTTTAAATTTAAAACAAACATTATAAAACGAACTGCAAAAATTATATTTCGAAAAGTTTCCAATATTCCCTTTAAATTAGTATATTCTTTGGCGAGACAACGGGTATCTATAAGAATTAAATATTTAAATATCAAAGATGATTCCAGAGTATTAAAAAGAAAACATTTATAATGCAGGTGTTGTTATTTTTATATGTTTCTTTCCTTTTTGTAGTTAGATCTCATGATGCTCAGTTGCCAGCGAATCATGTAACCTCGACGTTGTTAAAGGGAATTTTTACAAGACCATCTTTATGTGTGTATATAGTTTATTACTTGCGTTAAGCTATGTAGTTTCCCTTATAATTTAGCTTAACTGAGTCCTAAGTTTGATCTTTATAACTGTTACCTTTTGCTTCTTTGTAACAAATTAAAGTTGTTTTAGTAAAAATATGTATTTTATATTCAAACAATAATTTTTTATCTGTATAATATATATTATTATGTTTTATAAGAAATAAACAAAATTTATATATATATTTTCTGAAATAAACATTGAAAACAGCAGCTACATACACATGCGTTTTTCAAAGTAAACTTTAAAGTCAGTAAAATGAAATTCCACCCTGTGCTCTGTCTGTATTTGTAGACTTATCTACTTATATTAAACGAAAAACAGAAAACTGAATATTTAAAATTACGGTCTAAGTTTCAGTTCAATTTTATTTTTATAAAATTCGCTTCCAGAAATAGGAAAACTAATTTATTAGGTCTATAAATACTAAAATTTTCTAAAAACGATCAAATATATATACCGTGCTCTGTTCATTTCATAGAAAGGCGTATCTGTCTCTCTTTGTCTGTTAACTCTAGAGTGGAAATACAAGGCACACTATTTAATTTAAATATATGATGCCAATTTAATAGATCGAAAGGTCACAGGTTCAAATTCCATCAGGGGTACTTGGTTTTTTTTTATAAAAACATTAAATAAATTATAAAATTATTTTGAATTGAAATCTTCCTTCTTGAATGATTTTTTTTATTTAATCAAGGAAAGATGCATTAAAAATAAATTTAAAAAATTCACCCAACAAAGAAGATTTCAATTCAAAATAATTCTATAAATTATTTAATGTTTTCATAAAAAAAGTCAAGTGGTCCTGATGGGATTTGAACCTGTGATCTCTCGATTCGTAGGTCATGGCTCTAGTCTCTAGGCTATAGCGACCCATAAACATTTTCTGCTTAAGTTTAATATATGACATTTTCTTCAGCGGGGCTTGTTTTGACTGGTAATAAATTTTCCAGTATATTCTTAACTTTTTTATAATTTCAGATGGCGTATTTTCACACTCTAATTCTGAATCACTCAACAAATACGTGATAAATATAAACTGCTTTCTAAAATTTGTTCTTTTTAATAAATAGGTGTGGTCTGTCAAATTGGCATCATATGCCTAAATTAAATAGTGTACCTTGTATTTCCACTCTAGAGTTGAAATATTTTCTTTCAACACGCATGTGATATTCGGCGCTTTCGAGCCAAGTTAACCGTGCTTTTTTTCTCATTTTCATAGGTAGTCGTAGGAAAAGATATATAGTCAGATCTGGTCTTAACGTGCGGGTCCAAAGGTCACTGATCATATGCGTCAACAAATCAGACAACATAGAGGCTATCAAAATGTTTTGAGATTATTTACAAATATGCCGAAGGAAGGATATACCTAATATTATTAGTTTTGTAAAAATTATGTACAGGGGAGTTGAAAAAGTTACAAAAAAATTATATAATCGTTAATTATATACCTACTGTACCCTTTAATTAAAAACGACAATAATAAACAGTGCAATTTATTTTAACAATTTTACTACTAAAACCTAAAAATATAATGGCATTTAGTCTGATAAACTATTTCGATAATGAAAAAAAAAGTGGAAATTCGCAAACCAATATGCAGGAAACCGTAATAAAAACACTGGGAATTAGTTTAAGGACTATGCAGAATAATGTGCATGAAAAAAAAGCATAATATAATACCTAAGAATACTAAAAAATGTAAACGAAAAACACTGCTTATAATTATAGCCTAAAAACTCTCATCGTCACTTATAAAATCTGAAAAGTCCTCGTCATCTGAGTCGTCTTCGAATGGAGTCTTTTTTATAGCGAAAACCTAAATTTTTTAATAATTTTGATAACGCTTCAAGTCCAATTTCCAAAACACCCCGAATTTTTAATGTTTTTTGTAAAACTGGACGAGTTACATTGGTTTTTGATTTGTATAAATCGTAAATCATATTTCGAACTCCAATTTTAATATTTTCGCTTACATCCTCTCTCTTTGGCTTTCTTCATTTACACTTTTTAGTATTCTTGGGTATTATGTTATGTTTTGTTTCATGCACAATTTCTGCACAGTCCTTAAACTAATTCCCAGTGCTTTGGCTACTGTTTCCTGAATATTGGTTGGCGAATTTCCACTTTTTCTTTCATTTTCGAAATAGTTTATCAGATTAAGTACCATTTTTTTTGATTGGGGATGCAAAAACCCAGAAAATTGTTTTATTCTGTCACAAACTGTCAAAGTCACAAAACTGGCATATTTAAAGTAAAACGTAGCTGGTGCTATTATAAGCTTTTTAGAATCGCTGGAAAGTAAATATATATCCTTTTTTTTATGTCAAAATGGAATAAGTCTGTCTCAATTATCTGTATTTATTATTTAGAGGGTAAAATTAAACGCAAGTAAAGAAAACAAAAACTGAGAGTATGTCTTTCTTGAATCGTATGACCCGCACGATAAGACCAGATCCGACTATATTTCTAAAATTCCCCGTAAATGTTGTAGCCTGTTTTGTTAAATCAATAAATCTAACCATAGAAACTAAATTGAATTAATACAGATACCTGATAACCTGTAGTCAGATATTTACTTGACTATACCTTTATTTTTAAACTTTCCAAACACAAGGTTGTGTCATTTTGGCAACAAACTATTAGTACAATTTTATACAAATATTATTAAATCATCAAAGGTTCTCTTATCAATGTTTTCATAGAAAAAGCACGTTATATTGACTAGAGAAGAGTTTTATTTAAAATAAAGAAATAAAACTAGCCAAAATATGGAGGCTCCAAAGAAACAGGAATCACAAGCCTCACTTCCAGATCAGCTTCTAATTAGATCTGATTCAGGCTCTTCCATGAGTTCCGTTCCCAGGGAGAGGCTTTCAAGGTAGGAAAAAAATGTTATTCTTCTTTATAGCCACATCAAAAGTATGTTTAAGTCAAAATTGAATTTGGAGGCGTAGATTAAGGATCTGCCATCAATCTCTAGTAGAATGCGGTATTTCGGGGTGTAGATTAGAAATCTGAAAACGATTTTCGGCGGAAATATTTATTTTTTTTATACAGGGCCCTGCACCTCACCTCACGTCTTCTATAGCTCACTTATTAATTAAATTAGGATTTTGATATTTTGCAGACTTTAACTGTATCCTAGGGTGCATTTCAGAAAAATATTTTTCTTTATACAGGGTTTTCCAAAAAAGTATGACGTTATAAGGATATATTTTTTTCGATTATTTGCTATATATATTTTTACTTATTTGAATGCCTTTTATAGTTGCCTTCATTGCCCTTCATACCCTTAAAATTTTAATTAAATCGGTTCAGTATTATAGGCAAAAAAAATAAACACTAAGAAAAAAATCAGTTTTGCATCACTGGTTTTTTAAAAATTAATAAAAATGAAAATAATGCCTCGTTAATAAAATTATACAAGGGTGCTTAATAAATAAGGTCGAACAGTCTTATTAATCAAGTTTAATTAATATGGATTGTACTTGTACAAGGTATCCAAAGTTCAGTGTTAAAGTTTGCAAACTTTAAAGCAATTTATTTTTCTTATTGCAAATTGGAACCTCTGTATATTATTATGTCGATCGATGCAGAATTAAAAATCAAACATTTGTTCTAATTACAACTTTATCGCAATTTCTAACGTATCAAGACTTATTTGCAGAAAACAGATTTTATCAACTATTCCACCAGTCATTATTATAAATAAATATCGAAGGTGGCTTTGCAAAACAATTTATTGGTATTAAAGTAACAAAAGCCTATTTTGACTTTAGTTGTTATAGTTTTAAATATTTTTAGATTATTAATTAACATTTAAGCTATATTATTTTTTGTGATGGAATACAACAAGAAGTGCTCGTAGATATGATTTTCATATTAGGAGCATGCGAAAAGAAATCTTTTTTGTCACGTTAGTAAACGTTAATACCAATACATTGTTTTCCAAAGCCACCTTTAATATTTATTCATAATAATGAATGGAATAATCGATAAAATGAGTTTTATGCAAATAAATTCTGATGCGTTAGAAATTGCGATAAGGTTGTAATTAGGACAAATGTTTGATTTTTAATTTTGCATCGAATGATAGTATACAGGGGTTCCAATTTGAAATAAGTGAAATAAATTGATTTAAAGTTTGCAAAGTTTGACACTAAATTTTGGACACCCTGTACAATTCGTATTTATCAAACTTGATTAACGAGACTATTCGACCTGATTTATTAAGTTCATTTTTATTTTTTTATTAGTTTTTAAAACCGATGTTGCAAAAGTGATTTTTCTTAGTGTTTTTTTTTTCGCCTACAATACTGAACCGGTTTCAATAAAACTTTAGGGGTATGTAGGCAACTATAAAAGGCAATAAAGTAAGAATATTTATGGCATGTAATTTAAAAAAATAGATCCTTCTGACGTCACACTTTTTTGGAACACCCTGTATAAACAAATATATTTTCCCGAAATGCTCCTTAGGATATAGGTAAAGTCTGCAAAATATTAAAATCCTAATTTCATTAATAAGTGAGCTATAGAAGACGGGAGGTGAGGTGCAGGACCCTGTATATTTCTTCTTAAAGTGTTGTTTTTCTTAGAGCTTATGTCGCCATCGCAGTATTTTTTTTCTTTATTGCAAGTAATTACTATTTTTATGTTAGATAATGACAACTGAACCTATTTCGAGGTAAAAAATCAAAGAAAAGGGAACATTTTGTTGCTTTTTCAATTTAAATATTTATTTCAAAAACCAGTAGTATATTAAATTATGTCCTTCGTATTATTGCGAAAACTATCTCTCGGGCTAGTTGCTTTTGCATTCCCGGCAATATAGTCTACTTAACGCCCTTGATACATAAATAGTATATTATGTAATGCTATTCGGTTCCTCATTGATGTTCCAATTAATCATAAAAAATTATTTATAATTAAAATCTGCATTTTAGGACTAAATTTCAGCTGGCTGGAAAAAAACCTTTCAAAGAAAAACTTAAACCAAAACCGATCATCAAGAAGCGTTACTTTACAGCTGGTTATGGTATTGATGAGTCCAACAAGAAAGATCTGGAAAAGGTAAAACATTATAACACACATTATTTTAAAATTTTTTTTTTGCTTTTTTAAAGTTTTTGGGATTAGGAATTTTTTATTATACCGGGTCCGCCAACATGGCGGGGATGGAAGATTAAATCATTATCGAGGAGCTTATCAAAAATACTAAACCAGCATAAGGTATCGACTTAAAAGCGGCTTGTGTGGCTGAACTGAACTTATTATTTATTTATTTTTTAAGTTAAAATGTTTATTTGCTTTCAGCAGATAATTGCTTTATATCAAAACTACAATTAAATATGTAATTTTTAGTTAATACTTCGATAGATCTACGCATCGGTAATCTAAATAATAAAATTTGCTCGAAAACTTTAATTAACTAATTTATTTTCTGAAGTTTTGATCCTATATTTTATTATTTCTTTATAAATTAATAAAATTACTTTAATTATTTTTGTATTTTAGGAACCCTCTCCATTCCAATACCCCAAGGACTTTGAGGAATTCGCTCACAAAGTAATGACGAAAGCGTGGAGAAATGACGTCAGAGAAAAGGAACTCCAAGTTACGTGTTCGAAGAAGCCGAGTTTTAAAGATAGACATAAAAAGGATATGTTGAACAGACTGTATGTGGAGGAGCCGAAAATTGAGACTATGAAGACTATTTTGGACATCGCACCAGAATATTTTAAAGTTGTTGAAGGTAACGTTGCTAACAGTTGGTTGCACAGAAAAAATACTTATAGTCAGATCTGGTCTTAACGTGCGGGTCCAAAGGTCACTGATCATATGCGTCAAATCAGACAACACAGAGGCTATCAAAATGTTGTGAGATTATTTACAAATATACCGAAGAAAGGAAAAATAGTTTCATTATTTTAGCTATCGCGATGATAGCCACATATACCTAATATTATTAGTTTTGTAAAAATTATGTACAGGGGAGTTGAAAAAGTTACAAAAAAATTATATAATCGTTAATTATATACCTACTGTACCCTTTAATTAAAAACGACAATAATAAACAGTGCAATTTATTTTAACAATTTTACTACTAAAACCTAAAAATACAATGGCATTTAGTCTGATAAACTATTTCGATAATGAAAAAAAAGTGGAAATTCGCAAACCAATATGCAGGAAACCGTAATGAAAACACTGGGAATTAGTTTAAGGACTATGCAGAATAATGTACATGAAAAAAAGCATAATATAATACCCAAGAATACTAAAAAATGTAAACGAAAAACACCGTTTATAATTATAGCCTAAAAACTCTCATCGTCACTTATAAAATCTGAAAAGTCCTCGTCGTCTGAGTTGTCTTCGAATGGAGCAATTATCATTGGCGCTACTTCGACATCTAGTACTTGTTCTCGATCCCACCAATCAATCCCTTATTAATATTTCTGTATGTTCCACCGATTTCTTCCAGTACTCTTGTGTAATATGATCTAACGAATCTTGTCAAACTATTTGTACTTGGTCGGATTTAAGACCATCACCTACATGTTTTTCATAATAAGACTTTGCACCAGCCCATATTAATTCTATTGCGTTAAACTGACAATGATATGGTGGCAGTCGTAGAACCTCATGACCATATTCAAGCAGTATTTCATCTACCGCGTATATTTTGGGTTTTTTAAGAGACTTTGCTATTAAATGTCTTAAAGAGCTACCTAAAAGATCGACAACAAGTAGTGAAAATAGCGAATACCCAAAGTGATCCTCTGATTATAAAAATTGGTATACCCCAAGGAACCGTACTAGGACCAATTCTGTTTATAGCTTATATAAATTCATTAATAAAAATAAATATCAATAATGGCACAATAATATCGTACGCAGATGACACAGCGGTCATTTTTAAAGGTACAACATGGGATGAGGTAAAAAGAAATGCTATACAGGGAATTAAGATAATAAAACACTGGCTAGATTTTTTCAAGTTGACACTAAATACATCAAAAACCAACTATATAGCTTTTTCTCTAACCTTATCTAATCGTCCTAATTTTAGTGAAATAGAAGTTAATAACTTAAATGATGTTATTTGTGAAGTAGAAACCACAAAATATTTAGGGGTTACTATTGATAAACACCTTAAGTGGCACATGCATTTCTTAACCTTACAAAAAATATAAGGAAATTAATTTACAAATTTTATACCTTAAGAGAAATTTTTGGAAAAAAATTGTTACTCTCCATATATAAAGCATTAGTAGAATCCCTAATTAATTATGGCATAATTGCGTGGGGTGGCCTGTACAAAAATTCGCTAAAACCATTAAATGTTGTTCAAAATTACATACTGAAAATAATTAATAAAAAAAACAAGCGCTACGCAACCCACTTACTTTACAATGCAGAAATTTTAAATGTCCGATCCCTTTATATATTATCATCCTCAATATTCATTCATAAAAAACCTGAACTCAAAAACCATATTAATCATTTACATATTACGCGAAGCAAAACTAACAAGCATCTAAGAATACCACATAGTAACACTACAATCAATTTACGTTTCTTCAGTTATCTGGCTCCTAAGATATATAACATATTACCAATAGAAATTAAAAATATCAACAATATTAAAAAATTCAGGAAGCGTTGCAGAACATTTATATATACAGACAATCATAAATTCATTGCCTTATTCTAAAAACCTATTCTTTTTTTCCGACGGATATCTGTTTAAAAGTTTTAGTCTAGAGATAAGTTTATAATGGTGTTTCTTTGTTTAATGCATATTAGCTGTGCAAATATTTTAGGATATTTTTATTTGCTTTTGCACATTGTTGGTGCAACTATTTTAGATTAAGTTTATTTAGCTATTTATATAATTAATTACTAAAACAATCAAACAAAATGTTACTGATAATTTAAGTGCTTTTAAGATACCATTGCACATACAGGGATTTAGTTCCCTAGGTGCAAACCCAAAACTCCCTATAGACAATTATTTACACTGTTAGATTTTATTTATATATACACATATTTAACCATTTTTCAAACATTTCGCAATTTATATTATCATGATAGTCAGCACTTTTTGATGTTGAAGAAAAAATTAAACTCGCACCTGCAACATATCCTGTTGCAGAACCGGCCCATACGGCACCCCTTTTTCCTTTAAACACTTTTTACAGACTCATCTTGCCAAGATTTTGAACCACTTCCATTCAAAAATATCCACGTTTCGTCTAAAAATACCACTTTTCTAAATTTCGATTTGTAATTGTCCGTATATTTTTTTAAAAACTGAACACGCTGACTTACTATCTGTGGCTGCTCACATAAAACTCTTCGGTTACAGTCTTTTTTATAGCAAAAACCTAAATTTTTTAATAATTTTGATAACGCTTCAAGTCCAATTTCCAAAACACCCCGAATTTTTAATGTTTTTTGTAAAAGTGGAAGAGTTACATTGGTTTTTGATTTGTATAAATCGTAAATCACATTTCGAACTCCAATTTTAATATTTTCGCTTACATCTTCTGTCTTTGGCTTTCTTCATTTACACTTTTTAGTATTCTTGGGTATTATGTTATGTTTTGTTTCATGCACAATTTCTGCACAGTCCTTAAACTAATTCCCAGTGCTTTGGCTACGTAGCTGGTGCTATTATAAGCTTTTTTAGAATCGCTGGAAAGTAAATACATATATATCCTTTTTTTTTCATGTTAAAATGGAATAAGTCTGTCTCATTTATCTTACGTATTTTATTTAGAGGGTAAAATTAAACGCAAGTAAAGAAAACAAAAACTGAGAGTAGGTCTTTCTTGAATAGTATGACCCACACGATAAGATCAGATCCGACTATATTTCTAAAATTCCCCGTAAATGTTGTAGCCTGTTTTGTTAAATCAATAAATCTAACCATAGAAACTAAATTGAATTAATACAGATACCTGATAACCTGTAGTCAGATATTTACTTGACTATACCTTTATTTTTAAACTTTCCAAACACAAGGTTGTGTCATTTTGGCAACAAACTATTAGTACAATTTTATACAAATATTATTAAATCATCAAAGGTTCTCTTATCAATGTTTTCATAGAAAAAGCACGTTATATTGACTAGAGAAGAGTTTTATTTAAAATAAAGAAATAAAACTAGCCAAAATATGGAGGCTCCAAAGAAACAGGAATCACAAGCCTCACTTCCAGATCAGCTTCTAATTAGATCTGATTCAGGCTCTTCCATGAGTTCCGTTCCCAGGGAGAGGCTTTCAAGGTAGGAAAAAAATGTTATTCTTCTTTATAGCCACATCAAAAGTATGTTTAAGTCAAAATTGAATTTGGAGGCGTAGATTAAGGATCTGCCATCAATCTCTAGTAGAATGCGGTATTTCGGGGTGTAGATTAGAAATCTGAAAACGATTTTCGGCGGAAATATTTATTTTTTTTATACAGGGCCCTGCACCTCACCTCACGTCTTCTATAGCTCACTTATTAATTAAATTAGGATTTTGATATTTTGCAGACTTTAACTGTATCCTAGGGTGCATTTCAGAAAAATATTTTTCTTTATACAGGGTTTTCCAAAAAAGTATGACGTTATAAGGATATATTTTTTTCGATTATTTGCTATATATATTTTTACTTATTTGAATGCCTTTTATAGTTGCCTTCATTGCCCTTCATACCCTTAAAATTTTAATTAAATCGGTTCAGTATTATAGGCAAAAAAAATAAACACTAAGAAAAAAATCAGTTTTGCATCACTGGTTTTTTAAAAATTAATAAAAATGAAAATAATGCCTCGTTAATAAAATTATACAAGGGTGCTTAATAAATAAGGTCGAACAGTCTTATTAATCAAGTTTAATTAATATGGATTGTACTTGTACAAGGTATCCAAAGTTCAGTGTTAAAGTTTGCAAACTTTAAAGCAATTTATTTTTCTTATTGCAAATTGGAACCTCTGTATATTATTATGTCGATCGATGCAGAATTAAAAATCAAACATTTGTTCTAATTACAACTTTATCGCAATTTCTAACGTATCAAGACTTATTTGCAGAAAACAGATTTTATCAACTATTCCACCAGTCATTATTATAAATAAATATCGAAGGTGGCTTTGCAAAACAATTTATTGGTATTAAAGTAACAAAAGCCTATTTTGACTTTAGTTGTTATAGTTTTAAATATTTTTAGATTATTAATTAACATTTAAGCTATATTATTTTTTGTGATGGAATACAACAAGAAGTGCTCGTAGATATGATTTTCATATTAGGAGCATGCGAAAAGAAATCTTTTTTGTCACGTTAGTAAACGTTAATACCAATACATTGTTTTCCAAAGCCACCTTTAATATTTATTCATAATAATGAATGGAATAATCGATAAAATGAGTTTTATGCAAATAAATTCTGATGCGTTAGAAATTGCGATAAGGTTGTAATTAGGACAAATGTTTGATTTTTAATTTTGCATCGAATGATAGTATACAGGGGTTCCAATTTGAAATAAGTGAAATAAATTGATTTAAAGTTTGCAAAGTTTGACACTAAATTTTGGACACCCTGTACAATTCGTATTTATCAAACTTGATTAACGAGACTATTCGACCTGATTTATTAAGTTCATTTTTATTTTTTTATTAGTTTTTAAAACCGATGTTGCAAAAGTGATTTTTCTTAGTGTTTTTTTTTTCGCCTACAATACTGAACCGGTTTCAATAAAACTTTAGGGGTATGTAGGCAACTATAAAAGGCAATAAAGTAAGAATATTTATGGCATGTAATTTAAAAAAATAGATCCTTCTGACGTCACACTTTTTTGGAACACCCTGTATAAACAAATATATTTTCCCGAAATGCTCCTTAGGATATAGGTAAAGTCTGCAAAATATTAAAATCCTAATTTCATTAATAAGTGAGCTATAGAAGACGGGAGGTGAGGTGCAGGACCCTGTATATTTCTTCTTAAAGTGTTGTTTTTCTTAGAGCTTATGTCGCCATCGCAGTATTTTTTTTCTTTATTGCAAGTAATTACTATTTTTATGTTAGATAATGACAACTGAACCTATTTCGAGGTAAAAAATCAAAGAAAAGGGAACATTTTGTTGCTTTTTCAATTTAAATATTTATTTCAAAAACCAGTAGTATATTAAATTATGTCCTTCGTATTATTGCGAAAACTATCTCTCGGGCTAGTTGCTTTTGCATTCCCGGCAATATAGTCTACTTAACGCCCTTGATACATAAATAGTATATTATGTAATGCTATTCGGTTCCTCATTGATGTTCCAATTAATCATAAAAAATTATTTATAATTAAAATCTGCATTTTAGGACTAAATTTCAGCTGGCTGGAAAAAAACCTTTCAAAGAAAAACTTAAACCAAAACCGATCATCAAGAAGCGTTACTTTACAGCTGGTTATGGTATTGATGAGTCCAACAAGAAAGATCTGGAAAAGGTCAAACATTATAACACACATTATTTTAAAATTTTTTTTTTGCTTTTTTAAAGTTTTTGGGATTAGGAATTTTTTATTATACCGGGTCCGCCAACATGGCGGGGATGGAAGATTAAATCATTATCGAGGAGCTTATCAAAAATACTAAACCAGCATAAGGTATCGACTTAAAAGCGGCTTGTGTGGCTGAACTGAACTTATTATTTATTTATTTTTTAAGTTAAAATGTTTATTTGCTTTCAGCAGATAATTGCTTTATATCAAAACTACAATTAAATATGTAATTTTTAGTTAATACTTCGATAGATCTACGCATCGGTAATCTAAATAATAAAATTTGCTCGAAAACTTTAATTAACTAATTTATTTTCTGAAGTTTTGATCCTATATTTTATTATTTCTTTATAAATTAATAAAATTACTTTAATTATTTTTGTATTTTAGGAACCCTCTCCATTCCAATACCCCAAGGACTTTGAGGAATTCGCTCACAAAGTAATGACGAAAGCGTGGAGAAATGACGTCAGAGAAAAGGAACTCCAAGTTACGTGTTCGAAGAAGCCGAGTTTTAAAGATAGACATAAAAAGGATATGTTGAACAGACTGTATGTGGAGGAGCCGAAAATTGAGACTATGAAGACTATTTTGGACATCGCACCAGAATATTTTAAAGTTGTTGAAGGTAACGTTGCTAACAGTTGGTTGCACAGAAAAAATACTTATAGTCAGATCTGGTCTTAACGTGCGGGTCCAAAGGTCACTGATCATATGCGTCAAATCAGACAACACAGAGGCTATCAAAATGTTGTGAGATTATTTACAAATATACCGAAGAAAGGAAAAATAGTTTCATTATTTTAGCTATCGCGATGATAGCCACATATACCTAATATTATTAGTTTTGTAAAAATTATGTACAGGGGAGTTGAAAAAGTTACAAAAAAATTATATAATCGTTAATTATATACCTACTGTACCCTTTAATTAAAAACGACAATAATAAACAGTGCAATTTATTTTAACAATTTTACTACTAAAACCTAAAAATACAATGGCATTTAGTCTGATAAACTATTTCGATAATGAAAAAAAAGTGGAAATTCGCAAACCAATATGCAGGAAACCGTAATGAAAACACTGGGAATTAGTTTAAGGACTATGCAGAATAATGTACATGAAAAAAAGCATAATATAATACCCAAGAATACTAAAAAATGTAAACGAAAAACACCGTTTATAATTATAGCCTAAAAACTCTCATCGTCACTTATAAAATCTGAAAAGTCCTCGTCGTCTGAGTTGTCTTCGAATGGAGCAATTATCATTGGCGCTACTTCGACATCTAGTACTTGTTCTCGATCCCACCAATCAATCCCTTATTAATATTTCTGTATGTTCCACCGATTTCTTCCAGTACTCTTGTGTAATATGATCTAACGAATCTTGTCAAACTATTTGTACTTGGTCGGATTTAAGACCATCACCTACATGTTTTTCATAATAAGACTTTGCACCAGCCCATATTAATTCTATTGCGTTAAACTGACAATGATATGGTGGCAGTCGTAGAACCTCATGACCATATTCAAGCAGTATTTCATCTACCGCGTATATTTTGGGTTTTTTAAGAGACTTTGCTATTAAATGTCTTAAAGAGCTACCTAAAAGATCGACAACAAGTAGTGAAAATAGCGAATACCCAAAGTGATCCTCTGATTATAAAAATTGGTATACCCCAAGGAACCGTACTAGGACCAATTCTGTTTATAGCTTATATAAATTCATTAATAAAAATAAATATCAATAATGGCACAATAATATCGTACGCAGATGACACAGCGGTCATTTTTAAAGGTACAACATGGGATGAGGTAAAAAGAAATGCTATACAGGGAATTAAGATAATAAAACACTGGCTAGATTTTTTCAAGTTGACACTAAATACATCAAAAACCAACTATATAGCTTTTTCTCTAACCTTATCTAATCGTCCTAATTTTAGTGAAATAGAAGTTAATAACTTAAATGATGTTATTTGTGAAGTAGAAACCACAAAATATTTAGGGGTTACTATTGATAAACACCTTAAGTGGCACATGCATTTCTTAACCTTACAAAAAATATAAGGAAATTAATTTACAAATTTTATACCTTAAGAGAAATTTTTGGAAAAAAATTGTTACTCTCCATATATAAAGCATTAGTAGAATCCCTAATTAATTATGGCATAATTGCGTGGGGTGGCCTGTACAAAAATTCGCTAAAACCATTAAATGTTGTTCAAAATTACATACTGAAAATAATTAATAAAAAAAACAAGCGCTACGCAACCCACTTACTTTACAATGCAGAAATTTTAAATGTCCGATCCCTTTATATATTATCATCCTCAATATTCATTCATAAAAAACCTGAACTCAAAAACCATATTAATCATTTACATATTACGCGAAGCAAAACTAACAAGCATCTAAGAATACCACATAGTAACACTACAATCAATTTACGTTTCTTCAGTTATCTGGCTCCTAAGATATATAACATATTACCAATAGAAATTAAAAATATCAACAATATTAAAAAATTCAGGAAGCGTTGCAGAACATTTATATATACAGACAATCATAAATTCATTGCCTTATTCTAAAAACCTATTCTTTTTTTCCGACGGATATCTGTTTAAAAGTTTTAGTCTAGAGATAAGTTTATAATGGTGTTTCTTTGTTTAATGCATATTAGCTGTGCAAATATTTTAGGATATTTTTATTTGCTTTTGCACATTGTTGGTGCAACTATTTTAGATTAAGTTTATTTAGCTATTTATATAATTAATTACTAAAACAATCAAACAAAATGTTACTGATAATTTAAGTGCTTTTAAGATACCATTGCACATACAGGGATTTAGTTCCCTAGGTGCAAACCCAAAACTCCCTATAGACAATTATTTACACTGTTAGATTTTATTTATATATACACATATTTAACCATTTTTCAAACATTTCGCAATTTATATTATCATGATAGTCAGCACTTTTTGATGTTGAAGAAAAAATTAAACTCGCACCTGCAACATATCCTGTTGCAGAACCGGCCCATACGGCACCCCTTTTTCCTTTAAACACTTTTTACAGACTCATCTTGCCAAGATTTTGAACCACTTCCATTCAAAAATATCCACGTTTCGTCTAAAAATACCACTTTTCTAAATTTCGATTTGTAATTGTCCGTATATTTTTTTAAAAACTGAACACGCTGACTTACTATCTGTGGCTGCTCACATAAAACTCTTCGGTTACAGTCTTTTTTATAGCAAAAACCTAAATTTTTTAATAATTTTGATAACGCTTCAAGTCCAATTTCCAAAACACCCCGAATTTTTAATGTTTTTTGTAAAAGTGGAAGAGTTACATTGGTTTTTGATTTGTATAAATCGTAAATCACATTTCGAACTCCAATTTTAATATTTTCGCTTACATCTTCTGTCTTTGGCTTTCTTCATTTACACTTTTTAGTATTCTTGGGTATTATGTTATGTTTTGTTTCATGCACAATTTCTGCACAGTCCTTAAACTAATTCCCAGTGCTTTGGCTACGTAGCTGGTGCTATTATAAGCTTTTTTAGAATCGCTGGAAAGTAAATACATATATATCCTTTTTTTTTCATGTTAAAATGGAATAAGTCTGTCTCATTTATCTTACGTATTTTATTTAGAGGGTAAAATTAAACGCAAGTAAAGAAAACAAAAACTGAGAGTAGGTCTTTCTTGAATCGTATGACCCGCACGATAAGACCAGATCCGACTATATTTAATTTTGCAAGCCTTGGAACCTGCAAGCGCAATCAGTTCCCAGTTCTTGAAAAATTTAAGGCGATTTCGTGAAAACTGAAATATGCCCTTAAGAGTAAAATCTAGGGACGCATTCGCCATTTCGTTTTTTCAGCAATATTTTGTTACTTTTCGTTTTATCCAAAATCGGCCAAATAGCGATTTAAAGTTAAACAAGTTTGAATTTATAAAATAAGAAAAAGAAAAACGGCCAAATTTTACAATTTTTCATTTTTTACTTTTATTAATTCATTATTAAAGATTTCTTTAGTACAAAGCTGTAGGTAATTGCTACTCAAGGATGGCTATTTTTTTTCTGAGGGTCTGTCTGTGCGCCGGATGCACTTGGGCCAGGTTTAACCTGTGTGCTCAACCAGTTTGGTTCTTGCACCCACTTCGTGATCCCGGTTCCTTGCAACTGGGGAGAGGGTAAGGATGTCCTCTGGTTCCAGTTTTGGTTGCCCCAGTATTTGTTGCCTCTTCCGATCTAGTAACTCGCAATGGCAAACTATGTGCTGTATAGTTTCCTTGTCTTGTCCGCATAATCTGCAGACAAGGTCTCCATTGTACAGTTGCATTCTGTGCAAATGGTTCTTGACAGTCATGTGTCCTGTCAGAATTCCTGTAATGGTTCTCAGATAGTTCCAGTTTATTCGAAGCAACTGTTTCATAAGTCTTTGGTCTGGATCCTTAATCAATGAAGCTCTTGCTGTGGCGTAATCCCTGTCTGTTGCTCCAGTGGATCTTGTATTCACTCCTGATCCATCGCCTTATGACATCTCGTACAATGCACCTTGGTACTCTGAGTGCCGGTTCTTTACCAATGAATGTATTTTCTGAGCCTTTTTTTGCAAGTTTATCTCCTTTTTCGTTTCCTGTAATACCTTCGTATCCTGATACCCACTGCCTATGACGTCGTGCTCAATTTACTTCCGCGTGAGATATAGACATTATATCCATTCTTGTTGTACCAACTACTATTACAATACTCTTGAGCAACTTTAAAAAAAATTGATTATCCCTCGTATGCACTAAAGTTTCTCCGATTTATTAACAACGAAAAAAATGTTTTGTAGGTAGACCAATCCCAGATCGACTGAGCTTAAGAAAATACATCGACACTGTGAGGGACTCCTTAAGGACCAAAATTATGAACGGTTATAGAGAAGACGACATTATGCTGATCGAGGAAAACTTGCTTTTAGAGCAAAAAGTGATAGACTCAATTAGAGAAAACTATAACAAATATGTTAACTTATTTGAGGAGTTTTTGTATAGAGATCACACGTTGTCTATGAATATTTTGAAGGTTTGTTTTCATTATTAATGGGTATTTTTACTAAATTTTGATTGGTTGTAGCAACGATGACAGAGTAAAATAGATCAAGCATTTCCTTTTATTACAACAATACGACATGACTTAATATGGTCGACTAGGTTGCGTACGAATTTATGAATGAAAAAATATTAAAAAATGACTTAAGAATAGACAAAACAGCTCATTTTAAATAGCAGTTCTAATAACAACAGAAGTGTTCTGTTGTGACTCTGCTTCTGTGTTTTTAATTAGAGCTTGATTAAATTTGTACCCTAAATAACCTAATTTTTTTAGGAGTCGGAAGCTGCAGCTCGAGAAGCTTACGACAAATACGAGGAATACAAATTAGTTGCAAAAAAATTCGGAGCCGTGAGATCGTCCCTGTATAATTCGGAAGAAAAATGGAGGAACTGTCAAATGTACGAGAAATTTCTCTATTTGGTTAGCCCATTCAGTTGGAAAAATCAGAGAAAAGATGCAAGGTAAGTTGGGGCAAGATTTTCATTTATTGGTTTATTGGGCTCACACGTCCGATAGGTTCAATGAGAGTCGGTAATAGTTATTTACGATATAAGTGTTGTAAAGATTTATATTACAACACGAGATGTTAAAGTTGTCAAACGAGGCGTCAGCCGAGTTTAATAAAACATCGAGTGTAGTAATATGAATTTACAACAAGAATATTGTACAAAATTTTATCTACTTTCATCTATGAATAAAAATATTTGGCAAAAGGCATTTTTAAAAATAAAAATGCACCTGCTATTAAGTTTATTAATCAAGTTTTTTATGTTACCTTTCGCCTGTTTCGCATGGTTACTGTCGAAACTTTGTCAAACAAATTCAAAAATATAAAAAGCGTTTTTCAAAATGAGCGATTCTGATGGAAGTTTAACCTCTGATATAGAAGCAGCGGCAAACGAAGCGATCTCAAGTTTAGTTCCGACGAAATCCAAGGCGCGGTATGAGTTGGAGTATCAGAAGTTTGAAGATTGGTGCAAAGCTAACAAAATAAAGGAGGTGTCTGAGAAAATCCGTTTGGGTTATTTTTCCGTAAAGCAACGCTCCCAGAAACCATCTACACTATGGACTCACTACTCATTGTTGAGAACTATGATTTCAGTCAAGAACAATCAAAATATAAGCAGATTTTCTCAACTAATCGCATTTTTGAAAAGAAGTTCAGAGGGTTACAAGGCCAATAAGTCCAAAGTCACTGACAAAGGAAGACGTATGTAAGTTTCTTAGTACTGCTGATAATGGGACATATTTACTTATAAAGGTTCTTATGATAATCGGCATTTTTGGGGCTTGTCGGCGCGATGAACCAGCTAAGTTAACGTTGGATCATATTGAACACAAAGATTTGTATATAAAAATTGTGATTCCATTCTCGAAAACCAAAATTATGTGTGAATTTGTTATAACAGAAGGAAATGTGACAGGTGTCAACTGTTTAAGTATCTTTCGAAAGTATGCTAAACTTCGTCCCCTTAATGCAACTCACAGGCAGTTTTTTGTATTCTATGGAAAAGGAAAATGCACCTCCCAGCCTGTCGGAATTAATAGTTTTGGAAGTATACCAAAAAAGATTGCAACAAAACTTGGATTGAATAATCCCGAAGGATACAGTGGACATTGTTTTATAAGGTCCTCAGCTACCATCCTAGTTGATGGTGGTGCAGATATGCAGATGTTAAAGAATCATGGGGGCTGGAAATCCTCTTCTACGGCAGTAGGCTACGTTGAGAATTCTTTAGAAAATAAGAAACAAGTAGCAAAGAAGATCATGGGGTCAGACACGGATTTAATGATTGGAAATTCGAACGTAAAATGCTCCATCACATCCACTTCTGGTATACAAATTTCTAACTGTAAAAAGTGTATTATTAATGTTTATAATAAACCTTAAGTGTTATATTTTAATTAATAATTGGTAATTAATTTTATTATTGTTAATAATAAATCATTCTTCTAAAACGTGTAGTTTTATTTAACAGCAAAATTTTAATAAAACCGTTTATTTTTTCCATTACAGCAATAATGCTGTTATGGCATCTATTACAGCACTAGTGCTGTAATAGATGCCCTTACAAAATAATTTATAGAACTGTAAAATTCATATTACTAAATGAAAGTAGATAAAAGCATTTTACTTGTATGACATAAGGAAAGCCTCTGCAAGTCTTGTATAGCATAATCCATCTTCATCAGAACTAGAGATAAGATACCTAATTTGGATTCTGGTATATGGTAGCTTCCTTAAACTTTGTCTTCTATCAGTGTGGTTTCTTATGCTGGATTTCAGCTTCACTCCACATAATATGATGAATTGTGTGACAAAAATATTACTGTCAACGTCAAAGAAGCTATTTAGTTAACTGTGCTTAAAAATGTTTCTACAACCCGACATTAGTGTCTCATTACTACAAGATTGGCCATATTCGCGGGGGATCCAGAAGAAACAGTTTTTCTGTCCTTTTAGCTGGTTAGTTTTGTCTTTGTCAAGTCGCTTCTTAATATTCATTTGAGTGGTTTAAGAAGCCATTTGATCTAGACGAAACCAACCAGCCAAATAGATAGAGAAAACCGTGTCTACCTGATCTTCTGTGCATGTGCCATTCCTATATGAGTGAGATATAAAGATCACTCGAAATAAGGATCAAAGAATACAGAAATAATACGCTACACTGAAAGACGGAAAAATCAGGTGTAACTGACAACGTCTGGATGTACGGTCATTATAGCATGTGGACAGAAGCCAAAATTTTGCATAATAAACCACACTGGGGCAAGAGAGAGTTCAAGAAAACTGCTACCATACACCAGAACGCAGCTTGTTTTAGTTAGGCTTCATTGAATACAAGGAATATCTGGAAACGTTTGTTAGGTAAATGCTTTGAATTTCAACATTTAAAGAAAGCCGAATAGATAGGCGCACTATGATTCATTCGCTACGTAAGAACCGACGTGACTTCGGGGCGCGCCGTCTTTTATTGCAAAAAATAATACAATATCTTGTGTCTGGAATCGATCGAAAATAGAGACAAACATTAGTTCGTCTCCAAAAATGGTTGCCACATTTTTGCACCGATGAGTCGTTCTTTAAATATTGAAATTCAAAGGTAAATGTAATCTCTCTCTAACAGTGCACACGAATTATCGCTTGGCTGCCCCATTTCAGTAATGCTTCAGTACAGGTAGCTAGTATAAATAGAGTTGCTATACTTTTCACCTGACGACGACTGGAGATACTTACCAGTTGAAACGTCGTGATTTAAAAAAAAATATCATTATCTTCAAACTTTATACACATATTGTACCCTGTTATACTTGATTCTAAATAGTGGCGTAGCAAGAAATCTGCTCCAGGGTGGGGGGGGGGGGGGGGGCTCAGTGGGCATAAGTAGGACATTTTTTTCTAGAGAAAGGAGCAGTCGGAACTACATGTATTTCATGATATTTTACCTAGGGAAGAAGAGGGAAAAGCACCGTAGGCGAAAAATTTTCGGGGCTACGCCCAAAGTTCGTTTAAGATTCAACTAACCACTATCAAATTTCGAAAATTAAATTATTATCTCTCCCCCTCTGCATGGTTGGATTAAATTCGTTTTTTTAAATGTTTTTTTTTTTAACTTTTTTTTTTGATATTTGTAAAAAAGTATGAATATTGGTGTCAATCCAAAATTTTAAGATAAGACGTATGTATGACTCTAACCAGCGTTTTTCGGACTCAGTTTTTCATGATTAAAAATAAAGAAAAACCGACGATGTCACAAAACTGACTTAAAGAGTAAACTGAGTTTATATTAATAATTTCTTGTTACAGTCTTAGAAATAAATAAAACTGCACGACAGTATTTTTAACGTAATGTATTACTGTGTAATTAACTTCTCACAAAAGAATTTAAACTTAAGGTTAGTAAGTGCAAAAATTTGTACTACGTCGGTTGTTAACCATTCGGACATCGTCTGTTTTATTGGCTTACAATTTAGAATGTGTTTGGGACTTAGAATTGCCAACATAACTAGTTGATTACTTTAAAATTCTTATAAAATGGACATCGTCGGTTTTTTCCCCTTACCCTTCAAATATCGCTCACCACGCCAAAATTAATGATTTTTCAGAAATCATGTATTTTATGAGAGTAGATCTAAAAGCAGTTGTTGGTGCAAATGCTTAGGTTTTGAAATATTCCTTCTTAAGTGCCGTTTTGTAGATTCATAATAAAGCATTCTCATTTCTTCCCGCACTATTTTTTTTATTATAAATTATCACACTTCTTCCCAAAGAAATGTTTTAATTAAAATTTTAACTTTATTTTTCTCTTTAAAAATAAATACCTATTTGTTTTTGTTGTTTAAATATATTATTGCATTGGGTTATATTTTTGTCGAATTAAAATAGCTCTCAAAAAGAGAAAATGGAACAGATAAGTATACAATAGAAAAATACTATAAAATATTATTCTTTTTTTTTTTTTTTTTTTTATGATAAAACACCTGCACTGTAGGAAAAATCCTTTAAGGCGCTCTGGGAGCGGTGCGAGTGCGAAAAAAGCGATTAACGTTGGTCTTGAAACGTTGAAGATTGTATTCATTGGGAAACACGACCTCAGGAAGATCATTCCACAAAGATGACGTTCTCCAGATGAAAGAATTCTTGAACAATGAAGTTCGAGGAGTACTAAGCTGAACAACATATGGATGAGCGGCAGTGGTTCGCCGTGTATTTCTGTTTTGCATTGCTCTAGGTGGAATCAAGTGGGCAATGTCAGTCGAACACCTGCCATGGAAATATCTGTAAAAGAGAGCCAAATCACCAACCTGTCTTCGATGCTCCAGGCTATCGAGGGTCTTGGTCAGCTCGGGGTCGCCGATCAGACGAACGGCTCTCCTTTGAATGGAATCCAGTAGCCGAAGGGTGTGCTTGGGTGCAGAGCTCCAGACATGAGAGCAATATTCTAATGATGGTCGAATCTGGGCTTTGTAGAGTGTCAAAAGTTGATGAGGTGTGTACAACCTTTTGGTGCGGAAAAGTACACCAAGTTTCTGTGCAGCTGCCTTGGCAATTGCGGCAACGTGATCATGCCAAGACATATTACCTCCCAGATTGACCCCCAGCAAATTAATAGACGGTGCCAGGGGAATTGCGTGTCCTGCCATGACTATATCCGGTTCTGCAATGTTAACCTTTTTGGAGAAGACTGCTACCTGGGTTTTCTTAGCATTAAATTCGACTTGGTTACTGTCACCCCAAGCCAAAATTTCTTCCAGGTCATTGTTGAGGCGCAATACTTCATGCTGCCTGCGAAGATGTGCGTCGGCAGCGGATGTTTGGGGAGTCAAGGTAAAAGATGAGACAAGTGTGCTGTCATCAGCAAAGCTATAAATTGGATTTTGGGTTTTTACTAGAAGGTCGTTAATATACAGTAAAAAGAGGGTAGGCGACAATATGAACCCTTGAGGAACACCGGCATTGATGGTGAAGGTGTCTGAGAGAAACCCGTCAATCGCCACTTGCAGAGAACGGTTCTTAAGGAAGCTGGTTAACCATAAACAAAATCCATTAGGCATACCGTAGGATCGCAATTTACTTAGAAGCCCATCGTGCCAAACACGATCAAAAGCCCTACTTGTGTTCCTTTAAAATTGCAACTTAAATTAATAGCTAAAATGATATGCGTCCGAAACCTTAATCTCTATATAAAACAGGACTTTTAGAAGGAAAAGTTTAAAAACTAAACGTTTCCTAGACTTGTAATCTAAGCCAAGAATACATCATTGAAAAATTTAAAAGTCCAAGCGTAAGACGAAAAATTAGGTTGCAATTAGACTTTTAGACCCGAGCTCCCAGGCTGGAGGGGGGAGGAGGAGGAGGGGGGGAGGAAGTGGGGCTGCAGCCTACTAAACCTTGTGTCACATAATCATAATCATAATTTATTCATGCTATAGTTACATCCAACTTACACACGTCACAATCATTTAAAAATATAAAATAAAACAATACATGTTGCAATTAGAATTTCCTAAGATATACAATTACTTATAAAATCTTTAATAAAACTGGAATATACATATTAATTGATTACACATTAAAATCAAAATTTAAAAATTTATCAATACTAAAAAAGGCGTTCTTAGCAAGGATGTCATGAATTCTTCGCTTAAAACTGTCAAATTGGAGATTTTTCAAGTCCTCAGGTAATCTATTAAAAAATTTTGCTGCCCAGTATCCAGGCCCACCCTGACACCTCTTTAGGCGCCAGAATTCTGGCACAATATCACCTCTATTTTGCGTCTCGTACCGGTGAATATCCTCGTGAGTTCTGTATAAATGCCGATTGGATTTTATATATAACAGACATTGCATGATGAAAATGGCTGGAAGGGTGAGTATACCTAGATCTATAAAGGCACGCCCTGAAGCCCAAACCTGCCAAAATTCGAATGGCTTTCCTCTGTAGACCGAAAATACGATCCGCGCCAGAGGAATGACCCCAGACAAGGGTGGCATACGAAATATGCGAGTGAAATATGCCAAAATAAGCTGTTTTTAGCACGCCTAGGGAAACATTGCTAGCTAGGCCACGCAGGAGATATAGGCTCTTGGCCAGTTTCGACCCAACCGAGCAAACATGGCTATCCCATAGCAATCGTTGGTCTACATGTACTCCTAGAAATTTAGTACTTTGAGCATCTGGATTCACTCCATCCAAGTCCCTCATAGAAAATACCATTCTTATCGTTTTATCCTCATTGAGTAACAACTCGTTATTACAAAACCATCGCAAGGCCCTTTCCTGCGCAATAACAGATCCTTCCATCGATTCCTCTAAAGTTTCCGCACTGACACAGACTGTTGTGTCATCAGCAAAAAGCGTGAACTTAGACATCGGATCCACCGGTGGAAGGTCATTGATATAAATCAAAAATAATAATGGGCCCAAGATAGAACCCTGTGGTACCCCTATAGTAATTTCACTTCTTGCCGATGCCACCCCAGAGTGGCGAACAGACTGAAACCTGCCCCTTAAATAGGACTCCAAAAGGTTAAGGCTGATTGATGAAAATTTATATGCTTCTAGTTTTCTTAGAAGGATCTGATGATTGACACAGTCAAATGCCTTGCTCAAATCACAAAATAATACTGTGCTATATTGGGATTTATTAAATGCTTCCAATATATCTGAAATTAAGTTCAACACACCTTGCACAGTATTCTTACCCCTTCTGAATCCAAATTGACATGCGTTTATAAGGTTGTTATTCTCAAAAAATTTTATTATTTGTTTTGCCATGCATTTTTCTACCACCTTGGATAGAATTGGCAACAGGGAAATTGGGCGGTAGTTCTCGCACTGTCCCGGATCTCCTTTCTTAAACAGTGGAATGACGAGGGCTTCCTTCAGTATAGATGGGAAAATGTTTTCCTCAAAACATAAGTTAATAAGTCTAGTGAGAGGCATCAAAATTTGTTTTTTTACACTTTTTATAATCTTAACATTAAATCCCAAAAAATCTCGGCTGTTTTTATTTTTTAGATTGTTGATGCATTCCCTAACCTCATTGAAGGTTACTTCCGAAAAGGAAAAGGTCTGTAAAATAGATAAGTTTTTTAAATTATTTACAGGGTCTTCACCTGTCTTAGGTATATCTATCAGGTACATCTATATAAACCTTTGTTGACTAACGATTAATTTTTTCAATATTCAAATTGGAGTTCTATCAAAATAACATTATATTATCCTTTTAGGGGCAGACAATCATTACAATCCGATGAGGACGTAGATGAGAACTTATTTGGGAAATATCGGCTATCTTTAAACGAACAAGAATTGTCACTTGCCGATCTCATGTCACGGTTTCATGAAGAAACCACACACACAGATCAGCCGCCAGAGCTATACTTTACCGATCCTGAACAGCTGATTGATGTATTTAGGTAAAAAAATGTGATATATTTGAAACTTTTTCTTTGTGGAGTGGACATACTCACAATAAAAAAGCATGTCTGAAATTTAGTAGGTTTAAGAATGCAGGAAAGAGTGTAAAATGTATAATCTCCTTATTTACATTTAGTCAATGTTCGACAAAGTACCTGCACCTCTAACAAAGCCTATATATAGTAATAAGCACAAATTGCCAGAGAAGATCACTTGCAAAGACACTCGTCACAATTCCAAGTGTTACCGCTAGGTACGCGCTATCTAAGCCCTACTGATGAGTCATGATATGACGAAACGCGTCTGGGAATGAAGTTCGATGAAGGAAGGGAAACAAAACTCTTTTCATTTAAAATTGCTTCGGAGCTTTGTACCGACGACTACGGTAAAGCGTACCTAGCGGTAACACTTGGAATTGTGACGAATGTTTTTGCATGTGTGCTTATTTCTATAGGCTTTGTTAGAGGTGCAGGCACTTTTTCGAACATTGACTAAATGTCGCTACTCGTAAAACTTAACTCACTTTTTTAAAATGAAAATGTTTGGCAACTTTACAAACGTATCATGTTAAGGTTTGAATCTATAAGGTATTAATTATAAAGATGCCGTTCTGTCCTTTTTTCGAATTAGGCTTTTTTCCTCTTCGTTCGCTACCAGGGCCATTCCCGAGGGGACTTACAGTTTAACGTGGGTTCCGAACCACGATCCTCAGTCATGCGACACCCCCAAGGGCTATCAACCCTTGGTTTATTGCCATTGCATGACCTACCGATTGGGGAGTATCTATATCTTCTTCTGCACCCCACGAGATGTCCGATCTCATCCGGCCTGGTTACCGGCGTGAATGGGGTGGGTTGGGAGATGATACCTTTTACACTCTTCCCTGCATTCTGAAATCCACTAAATTTCGGATATACTTTTTTTATTGTGCGTATGCCCACTCCGGAAATCGAACCAGGGTCGCCGCGGTCGAATGCCAGTAGCTCTACCTCTGAGCCACAACCGCGGTAATTATAAAGATAATATTCACAGTCGAACTGAACATACTGTATAGAAGTCGCTTAATAAAGGGGTTAGACTGTGCATGTACAGACTTCTTGACTTCTGAGACTCTTTGTCAATTATTGTAGATTTATGGAGATGCAAAATCTGAATTCTCTATTGCACTCCGAAGAACTTGCAGTCCCATTGGAGCAAGTTAGAGAAGGCATGAGAATGGCCGAGGACATGTTTGACGTAGAAATAACCAGTTTACAAGAAATTATCGATAAGTTGGAGGGTGGAATAAGGTAACTATACAGAGTGCGTCAACTATTAAAAAACTGTTTTTAAAGTAATCTAGATTAACTCGTTCTTAAGTTTATGGAGAATGAGCTCGCCGCTAATTATTAAGTAAACCGACATAAACCACCAAACTAGACGAAATAGTTTTTAAATTAGTTTGCCACATACTAAATGAACTAGTTCTCGAGTTAGTTCATATTAGGTTAACAGACCGGTGACAGGGAACTAGACGAACCAGGTTAAGCAGGGAGTTACGAGAAGTTACAAAAATCGAACTAGTTTGCCATTGAGAACTAGTTCGTGCTAACTCGTAGATTTGATTATAGACTACAACTGGCTATGCCATACGTATCCACTTATCGTGTAAATCGTGTAAAATGACGGAATCTTACAGAAAATTTTAAAGTCTTCAATTTTTTATATTTTTGATATCCTACCACTTTAAAGGGAGGGAAACTATTAATTGTACTATAGAGTACATAGATATACCAAACATTGACTAAAAATACTGAAACGAAAGAGCTTAAATACTATTTCCATTAGGACCATCGCGACCAATGGCGACTTACCCCAGAGAACATACTTGATACAAAGATCACAAGGTATAATATTTAGAGGGTGTGATGTCATCTGGCGAGAAAATAACTCAAGAAACAGATTATCATGTTCAATATGTTTCATTGGTTAGAAATAGATATTTTACTCTTAGGATGACGTTACAGCCTTTGAATATCATGCCTTGTAATCTTTGTATAATGGGGAACGGAGTAAATAGACAATACAAAATTACTTATTTCTGGTCTTTTTATGTCAACCTAGATAAGCAGTCAGTCTAGGTACTTCGGGCCGTTTGCACGGGTTCCACTTAAGACGTTTTAGGTGGGGCTAAACTTAAGGTGTCACTTAACTAAAACTTTTCCGTTGCACAGTTGCTAAACCGGCACATAAGCCAGCCCTAAGTAGATATAAAAAATTAAGCCGAAGATTTTTACGGTTTAATTTATATCTACTTATGTGCTTGTTTAGCGACTGTGCAACGGAAAAATTTAGTTAAGTGATACCTTAAGTTAAGCTTAACCTAAAACGTCTTAAGTGGAACCCGTGCAAACGGCCCTTTTATAGATATATCCTTAGATTGATATGACGTCAGAAATTATGAAACAACTGCCAAATATCAAAATCAGTAGGCAGAAAACGTGCTACCGAATCTTGCTAAGCCCATTTTCAGTTTTTATTAAACACAGACTGAAAAAGATTGTGTAAATTTCTAGTTGGGAGGAAGAAAGAGCTAAATATTTGGAAGAATTGGCATTAAAACTGATCGGAAACGAGTTTAAAAAGCTGATAATGGACGATGAAGTTTTAAATCTACACGTGTTCGTAGAAGATGTATATGAAACCAGAATCGGTCCAAACGATGCCAATTTAAGCATGGCGGAAATGATGAAGTCCATTGAGGCGAAATACAGACATGAACTTTTAGCATTGGATAAGGTAAAATTAATATTTAGTCTTTTTGAGGGTCAGTATTTATTTATCTCAAGTAGCATTTTAACGAACGTCGGTGCCGTCGACTTAACGTTACCATACAACGTTAAGACGACGTCCTAGCGACCTTTATTTAAACAAATTTTGGTAATACTATTCTGGTTGTTACGACGTAGCTCCGCGTCTTAAGATTTTTTAATGTTATTTTTTTAACCATTGCTATCGTTAATTTAGAACACGTTTTTTAACTTTTGGTTTATTTAGTTACTATACTTACGTAGCAAATGAGTGTTTGAAATTTAATGTATTCTATATTCTATTTTAGAAAGGTGT
The DNA here is from genome assembly GCA_935413205.1 of Polydrusus cervinus. NCBI lineage: Eukaryota > Metazoa > Arthropoda > Insecta > Coleoptera > Curculionidae > Polydrusus > Polydrusus cervinus. Next base: position 5,878,640 of record OW284518.1, read on the forward strand.
AGAGTAATAAAAGCTCATTAGGTATGCAAAGGAATTACAGAGTGACCAACGAATATTTAAGCCACTATCATAATTTCGCATTGATTTCATTACAAAATTATTTCTTTTCATCAAGTTCAGATATTACCACCTGAGTTTTGGTCAATTTATGGATTTTGCCTATTGTTATCCATTCATAAACACTGGAAACGGTGTGGCAAAGGCGTGCATTATGTACGTAGTATTAGGTACACTTGTTTTTTATTAAACATTATAAAAAAAATACAAAAAATACATTATACAGAAATTAAATTCTAAAAAATCATAACATTCTTCGTCATCTGAAGAACTGTCATCTCCTCTTGACGTTATAAATAACGAGTCGACAGTCAGATCGATCAGGTGGTCCAGATCTCACATTTTCTCCTCTTCTTTAATGATATGATGGACTGCATTTCGCCAGTTCTCTGGTGTCACTTCCTTAATGGCTTGATCAAACAGTAGCTTAACGTATTTCATTTTGAATGTCATGTTGTGTCTTGCTATAAATCCTTTTACTTGCGCTCTTATAAGGTCTATAGGATTTAGGTCACAATGATATGGCGATGTGCGCAACACAGTTACACTGTTTTACAGTTATATCTTCCAAGGAATACTTTATGAAACGATGTTTGTGTAAATTTGTTATAGCTAATAGTTCCTTCTTTATCAAATTTTCTTCAAATTCAATACTTTTGGTGGTTAACCCATCGATAATTTTTTTTTCAAAGATGAAGTTGGAGTCTTCTCTGTGCGTTATGAGTGATAGCTTGTGTTATCCATAACTACTATTAAATCAGCTGGAAGATATTTTATCATTTTACCAAAATAGTCCTCAAAAACATTCAAATTCATGTCCTCGTGGTAATCTCCCGAATTGAGTTACGCAATTACTTAAAATTTTAATATTACAAATAATACCATTTTATCTTAACACGTAACCCGTATCATGGTGTCTGGGAGAAACTTGTCAACAAATACCGCTAAGCCGCTTTCCAACTTTTTCTTATATCATTCTGCCCTTCCATCTACTTTTAAGTAGGGCAGACAGCAATGTGCTTGAAGATTTTGAGCGATATAGGTGAACATATGCGTAAAGTTATTTCGGTTTAAAGTACGGAAGTGTCTGTGAGACCCCTTGGTACGGGTTAAATAACTTTTAAAAAAACCGTTTATAATGGATTCTGCTCCGGGCCGTCCAAACGTGTTCGGTATGGTGACAAACAGTTTTAAGAGACTGTGTCCGAAAAGACTTAAACGTAATATAATAAGTGTAAAAATTACCTCTAAAATAAAGCTTATTATTTTTGTATTTCTTGATAAAAATGTAAGAATATTTTTTTATTATACTGTTGTTTGGTAAGTTAATTTTACATTTTGAAAAAAAAACATGTACATTTTTAAATTGTACTACTTTTTACTTTTTAAAAATTAAATAAATATTTTCGTGAAAATATGACTTTATTTCTTAAAATTTTTACATCTGCTAACTCTGCTAACTCTTAATACATGTATATTTATAGTCTGACCATTTTCAGACACTTACAAAAATATATATATGTATATATATAAATAGCTAGGTGTCTCACAGACCCCATGGTACGACTTATGTCCTAAAAGTGACTCTGTACGGGTAACGGGTTAATATCCGTTAACCTAATTCTTTAAAATTTTTGATTAGTTATCATAAATAATTTAATGCACAAAATTTACGTGCGCCCATGGCCGATACCGAAATTGAGCCGAAGTGGACGGAATTTCCCATTTTATTACTCCACACCTTTCTGAAATAGACTATAAAAAATATTACTTTTGAACAGAGTCGAATCGACTTTTGTTTGTTGCTTTTACCAAATAAAACTTTTTTTAGATACCAGCTGAACAGGTTGCTCTCCTGGAAAGCGGTTGTTACGCCGAACAAATGATGGTCATGCGACTGGCTGAAAAGGCTGCTAAGCAGTACGCAGAACTGGAACAGCTGACTTATAAGCTAAATAGGGCCTTTGCTCCGCCTTTTATTAAAGCCCATGGAAAAGGTAATAGTATTGCATTGTGGATTCTGGTACAATAAGACTTCCTTTGGTTTAAAAATATAGAAAGATGCGTCGTGAAACTGTATTTTCCTACGACCACCTATGAAAATTAGAAAAAAAACACGGTTAACTTGGCTCGAAAGCGCCGAATATCACACGCGTGTTGAAAGAAAATATTTCAACTCTAGAGTGGAAATACAAGGCACACTACACACTATTTAATTTAAACATTATGGTGCCAATTTGACAGACCACACCTATTTATTAAAAAGAATAAATTTTAGAAAGCAGTTTATTGTCTAACTTATTTATAATGTATTTGTCGATTGATTTCGAATTAGAGTGTGAAAATACGGCCCATAAGTTACCGGAAACCCTGTATATTAGTCCAAATAAGGGCGTCATACTTTTTTCCTAGAAGAAGTTACTTTTTGAGGAGTAGGAATTCCCCCCCCCCCCCCCTGTTATAACTGTTATAAGTATAAAACAGGCATAAATCTGAAAACGTAGTCAATGCCCTCAACATAAGCAAAAAGCTTCATTAAAAATTCCATTTCTAAAAGCTCTTATCTGTGCCATTTTCCATTAAAACGAGAGCGACGCGAATTGTCGCCTCTTGATATTAAAAAGCTCTTTGGTATGCGAGAAGCTATGAAATACTGCTCGAAAATGAAGAGGGATTTTTGTTTAAGTTACAACGAACCCAGCTAAAGTTTACATTCTTAGTAAAGTCTATTCCGTATATTCGTATTTTTTATTTAAAGAAATGTTTCGTTTTAATGATAATATTATTCTGAGAGAAAATTGTTTTTTCTCTGACCGAGAGCAAAATACTGTTTTCCTTGTCTTTTATGGAAAGTGGATATTTCAATCAAGGAAGTTTTGTTTATTTTGTAGGTTATATTTATGATAAATTTACTGTTAATTTAAGGCCTTACTTTCTAATTGTACAAGGCGCTTTAAATAGTCTAATTACAATAATAAATAACATATACAGGGTGTTACAAATTCGTGTGAGTACAAGGGAATCTCGAAAACGGTAAGAGATAGGAAGATGGTTAAATTGAGAAAAAGTTGCGTGTTTTGGAGCTTAATAATTTGGTGAAAGAAAATTATAAATATTCCGAATACATTCGGAGATAAAACTAAATTTTTAGTTTTGGTTTCAAATTTTTTGCGCCTTTATAAAAAACAAAAAACTCTTTCTTACAGCCCTTCTTTATGTTCTCCAAGATGTGGTTATTACTTTTTAAATTCGGCGTTTTATTCTTTAGATACCAACCACAAGTAATTTTTTTTTAAATACGGACCTGGGATTTTAAATACAAATTAAGGGACTTCTAAGCTTTAAAAACTTTATCGTATCATTGAAGATTAAGTCATTTTTATATGATATCTTTATTAATAGTTATTAACATCATAAACGTACTAAAACCTACATAACACCTTAGTTACTCATAATACATTAGTTACCATACTTTAATACGTTAGTTACGAAAGCATAATACGTTAGATACCAAATAATATTATAACTATTTTTCATGTACCTGTAAAACAATATTTTGACAGTTTTTAAATTTGATGGATACACCTGTGTCTTTAACGTCCACGATCTTAGGTATGCCCTCTGAAGACTGATTAATGACCGAGCAAGCACTCCTTTCGATTTCGTGCGGTTCCCCAGTGCTTAATCCACTGCCGGAAACATCGCCGATTTGAATTTTGCGAGCAATGGAAACTTTCTTGGTCACACTTTCTTCTAAATACCCTCTAGCAACCTTCGCCGATTCCCATCCACCAAGTTCTAGTAGGTCTAATGTATCTCCTCCAGCATTAACAAGAAAATTTGCCGAAGATCTTCTAACGCAGTGACCAGTATACAAATGAGGATTTTCAAGTGAGAGATACTTTGAGGTATTTTAGGGAAGAAGTGAATGCCGCAGGGCTGTACCGTACATTTTCCTTTTCTATATGATACAAACAATCTTTGGCGAGTGACATGGTCTGGCCTTAACATTGCGTACTTTTTAATTAAAAGCATAGGATTGACTTCGCCGTCAAATATCACAGCGAAAATACGTTTCTTGTGGGTTTTTGAGTCGGAAATAGTAACAATCAGCTTGTCCTCTAAAACGTCAACATCTTCCGTGGCCATCTTCGCTAATTCATTAGTTCGACAGGCTCCTCCAATTCCAATTAAAAAAGCCACTTTCATCATTAAAAACTTCTCGTCTAAGGCAGAACACACAAATTCGTTGACTTGTTCTCTTGTAAATACTTTTGATTTTTTTGCTCTATATCCAACATTTTTCTTCTTGATGAAACGTATAAAGGCGCCGTATATGTCGATTTCCACTCTTTTCTTCAGTTCTAAAGTCGCTCGTAACATGGAATATTTCGGCCATAAGGATGAAGCAGAGTATTCCTCAGAGAGTTTTGCGAAATACGCCAGCAATACCGTTTCTTCTGCACCTTGAACATGTACTTTGTTTCGCCACTCACAAAACTGCCGATATTCTTTTTCATAATGGATTTTAGATTTAGCAAGCTTAACCTTATAATATTGTCTGCAGCTAATATATCGTCAGGAATATCAAAATCTTGTATGATTTTAATGATGACTTTTTGAAATGCCAAAATGAAATGACATAAAACCTTGTTTTTATTTTCGCATCGCCGTTGTCAATGTCCTCGATTATTATAAATCGCATAATAATCTCGTTATATTAATAGCTATAATACAGTTTAAAGGCTTTTTGAAAATTTTAACGTGATGTCATCAAATATCGCATCATTAGTATTGCAAATTATCATTTCTTTACTATTACGGCCCTGGCAATTATTTTTAGGATTACTTTAATATTAAAATTACATTACAGGAAATTATGGTGATAAGGCCGTTTATTATTTCAATAAAATTTACCGTAACAATACAAGTAAGCAAGTTTTTAAGGCATGGGAAGTATCTAATTCTATTTTTTATTGGTATATTATTTATTTTATTAATAAACGTTGTAATATCAAAAATCTTTGATTTTAATAAATTTTTAATGCTTAGAAGTTCCTAAAACTGTATTTAAAATTTCAGGTCCGTATTTAAAAAAAATGACTTGAGGTTGGTATTTAAAGAACGAAACGTCGAATTTGATAACTAATAACGCCATTTAATTTTGATTTTAATATATCATTCATTAATATAAAGTAAGAATAAAATTAAAACAGTAGTACCTTGAGGAACATCGCAAATTAAAGTATTTACTACTGAAATAATGTTTGTTCTCTGTCTGATAAATACATTTGAAACAAATTGTAGGCAATAACTGTTTTTTTTTGTTGCAGAACTAAAGAAACGTTCTCCACCACACGAAGCAAAACAGAAAGAGGCCGCCCCAGCAAGAGCTCTGACGTCAGGTGAAGCAGAATATTTGCTTTTCTTCACTGATTTTTGTCCCTACACCGATAACCCACAAGATTATGGAATTAATACAACGGATGAAAAGCTGGTAGAAAAACCACAGCCCAAAGAGGAGAAGCTAACGTAACTTTCTGTTATATGAAATATCCATATTTTATTGTTTATTATAATATATACATATAATCAATGTTTTTCTTACTTTGTTGTTAGAAGTAGGCACCGATACATGAAAAGACCGATCCCGAGCAGCTTTGCGAGCAGTTATAGCTCCTTCTTGAGGTCAAGTGGCTGCGCGTTAGATACACACACGCCGCCTGATAAGATACATTTTATGTCATCGAGTATATTTGTTTAATCGATCAGAAAACTGTAAATAACTTTATCTACTTTCATTAAGTAATATAAATTCTACAGTTCTGTAAATCGTTTTGTAAGGGCATCTATTACAGCACTAGTGCTGTAATGGAAAAAACGGTTTTATTAAAATTTTGCTGTTAAATAAAACCACACTTTTTAGAAGAATGATTTATTATAAAATTACTTACTAATTATTAATTAAAATATAACACTTAAGGTTTATTATAAACATTAATAATACACTTTTTACAGTTAGAAATTTGTATACCAGAAGTGGATGTGATGGAGACCTTTACGTTCGAATTTCCAATGATTAAATCCGTGTCTGTAATGATTTTCTTTGCTTTTTGTTTCTTATTTTCTAAAGAATTCTCAACGTAGCTTTCTGCCGTAGAAGAGGATTTCCAGCCCCCATGACGCTTTAACATCTGCATATCTGCACCACCATCAACTAGAATGGTGGCTGAGGACCTCCTAAAACACTGTCCACTGTATCCTTCCGATTATTTATCATAACAACCTTCATAAGTAAATATGTTTTATCATCTGCAGTACTAAGAAACTTACATACGTCTTCCCTTGTGAAAACTTTGGACTTTTTGGCCTTGTAACCCTCTGAACTTCTTTTCAAAAATGCGATAAGTTAAGAAAATCTGCTTATATCTTGATTTTTCTTGACTGCAATCATAGTTCTCAACATTGAGTAGTGAGTCCATAGTATAGATGGTTTCTGGGAGCGTTGCTTTACGAAAAAATTTTCTCAGACACCTCCTTTATTTTGTTAGCTTTGCACCAATCTTCAAACTTCTGATACTCCAACTCATACCACGCCTTGGATTTTGTCGGAACTAAACTTGAGATCGCTTCGTTTGCCGCTGCTTCTATATCAGAGGGTAAACTTCCATCAGAATCGCTCATTTTGAAAAATGCTTTTTATATTTTTGAATTTGTTTGACAAAGTTTCGACAGTAACCATGCGAAACAGTAACTATGCGAAAGGTAACATAAAAAACTTGATTAGTAAACTTAATAGCAGGTGCATTTTTATTTTAAAAAATGCCTTTTGCAAATATTTTTATTCATAGATGAAAGTAGATAAAATTTTGTTCAATATTCTTGTTGTAAATTCATATTACTACACTCGATGTTTTATTAAACTCGGCTGACGCCTTGTTTGACAACTTTAACATCTCGTGTTGTAATATGAATATTTACACGCCTTGAAGGATTTCTTAACCTCTACAAAAACAGAGGCACTCCTTCAAAGTGTTCTAAAGCTACTACATAATACTGACATGATATACGTACGGCTTAATATTGAGGCATTTCTGAAAAGAAATCCTTTTATTAATCTAGTGGAACAGACTGTGTGTTATAATTTCTTTACTTATGTTAGATTGTTTGGTCAGTACCAACGGTCTGCCAGGCTAACCTAACGCCTAACCCAGTCAACGTAAGGCCGGGAACAGAACCGTTTTTCTAAAAATATTTATGCAAAATATAACTAGATATGTGAATGTGAAATTAGATCTGTATTGTTTTGTTTCCCGTGTTTATTATTTTAAAATGCCACATCAGGAATGGAATCCAATTGAGCTAGATCAGGTATATTTCATTATTAACAGGGCCGATATATCTACAATAGTAGTGTATCAGTAGAAATTACTGAATTGTACTAAATAGTTTTTTTTTGCAATAGCAAAACAATACATTCCAGAAAATATATGAAAATGATCACAAAAGTTCAGCGTGCTTCGTTGGCTGTTTCGCCTGGCCAATCTCTGACATTCTAAAAAGCACTTTATACTCTCATAAAACTTATCAAAATGCTTATAAATAAGTCATGTACGACCTAAAAAATAGCATCCGAATTTAACCAGCTTTAGTGTGCACCATTTACCCTATCCACACCACTGACTTTTCAATTTGTCTTATTTTAGATTCAATAAATCACATCGAAATGGGACCATCTGCTCTACACGCATTTCATTTGTTAATGTCACTGATAAGACCATTCATCCCTGACGAATTTCGCTATCTGTACTTAAAGTTATTGACGTCTCCTATTTTATTTTAAAATAGTTATCAAAGAAAGTATATTTAATTTAGAAAATTATAATTTCAGGTGTTGTAGTTTTCACTTTACTGCCAGGAAGGAAAGTAGGTGTTGTAATCGCCAATTTTTTTAGATCCTATAAATTATTTACGTTTTAAAAAAAGGGGTGGGGTAACGAGTTTAGCGTATAGGTACAGAGTCTATTTTATACACTCTCTCAAACCACCAAGACTTTATACAGGAAGGAATTTTTAACTGGAATAAATTCAGTAGATATTAGGAAGCCTTTTTATTGGCTCAAAAAATTAAGATCCATGGCTGCATTTACTTTTAGTTTGATCTACTTTTTTTGTTTCTTCATCAAATTTACTCGTCTTTTTGGTGTAGAAACAGCCCTAAACTTTTATTTTAAATTTAAAGGTATTTGTTGAAAAGTGAATATGACCCAATATTTACTTCTACATTTCGGTAATCTAGAAAACCAGGAAAAAACGGGCTATTTTAGCAGCAATTGATGGTCACCTAAAAACCAAAGTTTACGTAACAAAACAAAAAAATGTAAAGGAGCTTAGGCCACGGCTTATACACAATTTTTACAATAAAACAAATGGCGTCTACATTACCGAAATTTAAGAGTAATTTAATTTCCAACAAACTAAATACCGGGTAGTGCATCGTGATTGGAATTATAGGAGATCCCATGCAAGTTTTAGACTGTCCAATTATTTGCTCCCGTGTTAACTTTAGAACGAGGTGGTAAAGAGACTTTTTAGGACCTCTGTGTGGTGAGTGCACACTGCACATGCGGAGTTTGAATGGTTTTAGACAACCCGATCATAACTTATTTAAGTAGGATTACTGTTGGTTTTTTATTGAAATTCAACAGGTGATGCTTCGGAAACCAGCATTGATTGGATTTGTCACATTTGTTGTTTTTTTCTAGTAATAATTTTTTATCTAGGTAATTATTAAGAGGTATACAATAGACGAAAATGTCACTGTGATAAAATGGTACTATGCGAGGAAAAGGAAAAGAAATAGTATATCTGATATGTTTTCCGTTTATTTCCCTGATATACCCTTTCCTACCAAGTCGACAATACAAAAAGTTGTAACCAAGTTTGAGGTAAAATGACCTGTAATAAAGAAATGAGAAATGCACAGCACAGAATAGTGAGAGAGCTGAAGAAAACAATGATTGAGATCTTAATATCTTACTTCACGTCGAAGAAAATAAAAATATCAGCAATAGAACTCTCGGAAAAGGGGAAGATCAACATCTCACCAGTACTGCGAATTTTGAAAAAGCATAAATATCATTGATATAAGTATCAAAACCATCAAAAATTGCTAGAAGGAAATGAAGAGCGAAGATCACGTTTTTGTTTTGAATTGATGGAGCGAGCTAACAACAACAGATATTTTTTACAAAAAATTTGCTTCTCAGACTAATAACGGTTACATTCACTGGTTAACAAGATTTTTGTCCCAAGCGCAAAAATGTCTGATTTCAATATAATTTTGCATGCTGAAATCAATCATGTTTTCACAATTTCTCCATCATCCTTAGTTTTTATGTTCCAGTATATTTGATTATTTACCTATAAAATGCACGCATAGGTCTGTACTATAAAAGTCATCTAACAAAAAACTTGTATCAGGCATTGCTATTTTATTATTTGTGTATTGTAACAATAACTTGTTGTGACTAGAAATAACAAAGTGTGCTCTGTGTATCACGCGGAACATGTCTTGGCTTGTTGAGACCTGCAAGCAGTTCCGAGTCCTACATAACATTTATTGTTGTTTTAGTTATCGGCTAGAGCTCGGTGAATGAACATATACGCAGACTTTTTTAACGTTTTGAAGAATGTGCTGTGGTGCATTTTAAGCTATTGTAGTGTAACTCACCTGTAAAAATGCCAAGAAATTGTGTAAACTACCGGAACTCTTTTTGCTACATCTGCGGTGAATTGACATTTAAATCTCAAAAACGGTCTTTCACGCCTCTCGTTAATAAATGCTATGAACAGTATTTCAAGTGTAAAGTCGGCGATCAAGACAAAAGCTGGGCTCCCCATATTTGCTGTGTTACGTGTGTCAGACTTCTTACAGCGTGGGCAAAAGGTAAACGACATATGCCTTTTGCTATTCCCATGATTTGGAGGGAACCATCAGACCATATTACCGATTGCTATTTTTGTCTTACAAATATCAGTGGTATAACTTCTAAATCCAAACATACTGTTGAATATCCTCATATTCCATCTGCACTGAGACCAGTGCCGCACAGTCCGGAATTACCTGTGCCTGACCCCCCACAAAATATGACACCGAGCGACGATGAAACTGCCGATGACGAAGTAAACAACGAAAGTTTTTCAGCCGAAAATATTGATCTGGATCCAACATTTACACCAGATTCGTCTTCTTGTGCGCCGCATCTTCTAAGTCAAGAAGAACTTAACGACCTTGTCCGCGATTTAAACTTGTCTAAGAAGCAAGCCGAACTTCTAGGTTCTAGATTAAAAGACTGGAATCTTCTACAGAGTGGCACAAAAGTTGCTTTTTATCGTAAGCGCCATGCAGAGTTTGAAGAATTCTTCTCTATGGAAGACGGGCTTGTATTTTGTAATGATGTATGCTCTGTTATGAAGGCACTTGGGCATGACTATGATACAAATGAGTGGCGTTTGTTCATTGACTCTTCCAAATCAAGCTTGAAAGCGGTACTACTCCACAATGGAAATAAGTTCCCCTCTGTTCCTTTGGCTCATGCAGGCAACATGAAAGAATCATATGACAACATGAAGCTTCTTTTGGAAAAAATTAAATATATAGACTTTAAGTGGAATATTTGTGGCGATTTGAAAGTTGTTTCACTTTTGCTCGGCATGCAACTCGGTTACACAAAGTATTGTTGTTTCCTATGCGAATGGGACAGTCGAGATAGGAAAAATCACTATGAAAAGAAAGAGTGGCCTAAACGAACTTCCCTGACACCAGGAAATAAGAATGTCAGTGGTATCCCACTTGTTGATCCCCAAAAAATGTATTTACCACCTTTGCACATTAAGCTTGGGTTAATGAAGAATTTTGTTAAAGGTATGGATAAAACTAACAGTGCGTTTGCATATGTGAGAAGTAAGTTCCCTAAAATCAGTGATGCCAAGATAAAGGAAGGTATTTTTGTGGGACCTCAGATCAGAGAGCTACTTCGAGATGAAAACTTTAGTGAGGCTCTGAATGGAGTTGAAAAAGCAGCATGGTTTTCTTTCAAGGACATTTGCAACGGCTTCTTGGGAAATCGTAAATCCGAAAATTACGTAGAGAATGTTAACAATTTATTGGTCTCATATAAAGCCATGGGTTGCAACATGAGTCTAAAAATACACTTTCTTCATTCACACTTGGACTTTTTTCCGAAAAACCTTGGAGCAGTAAGTGACGAACATGGCGAGCGATTTCACCAGGACATTCTGGACATGGAGAAGAGATACCAAGGCAAATGGAGCCCCGCTATGTTGGCAGACTATTGCTGGACGCTGAAGAGAGATGTTTCTGATGCAAAGTACAGTCGAAAGTCATATATGACCACATTTTCTAAGTAAATATATCACTTTGTACTTTATTTTTTCATAACTTATACCCATATTATAATATATACGTTCACAAAAATTCATTGCTTTGTCACTTTAAAACTCTGCGTGATCGAAAAATTCTGAAAACATATATGAAATATGTTTAAAAAGTACTACCAAGTACACCCACTTCAGCTCGTGGGACAAAAAAAATCTTAAATTTTGTTGACCAGTGAATTAGCCGAATATATAAAATTATCGGTACTGGAGCCTACAAAATGAACATCGTCTTGCATGCACTCGAACCCAATACCCTCAGAAAGTGAAAGTTTAGGCAGGAGTCTTTGGACATCGCAGCATTGGACCATTTTTTATTGACGAAAATCTTACGGGTCCAAGATATTTAGATCTTCTTCAAAATCAAATTGGAGTCGCACTGGAGAAAGTCGAGAAGAAAATCAGAAGATTTGGTTCCAAATGGATGGTTTCCTGGCCCACAATTCGCTTGTGGTACGAGAATATCTACATAATGCTTTTAATGAACACGTTGTCGGTTCGAACAGTTAATTGGCCAGCTAGGTCTCCTGACCTCTCACCAAACGACTTCTTCCTCTGAGGGCATTTAAAAAATTTTTTTATAATAGTGTTGGGTTTGAAAATTTAGAACAGTTAAAAAATTCAATTTTAATGCAATATGAATAAATTACCCAGTATCAACTCGCTAATGATGTAAGACCTTTACGATCGTTTAGGATATTGTTTAGCAGCATATGGAGGTCTATTTAAATATTCCGTTTTAAAAAAATGTTTGTTATATTTGAAAATATTAGTAAAGTCCAGTGTAAACTGTATCTGTTAATAGTAATTTAACCAACAAGTACATTAATAATGGCAATTAATGATCGAAATATTTGTTCGAGATCATTAATCGCATTTTAATGTAAGAGTTGGTTACAATGTTTTTTCGTCGACCGTATTTTTTACTAAAGTGAAGAAAAACAGTTAACAACTTTTATTTTACAATCCAGATTTCACAATTCTACAAATACTAATGACAGCGGACGACGTTTTGGATTGACGTTTTATTATTTTGTTGATTTGTTTGCATGGCTGCCTTTAATTTTAATTACCAAAATCGTGCATTTACAGAAAATCATGCATTAATAGGGGTCATTAATGAATGATTTTGGAAAATCGTGCATTTACAGAAAATCATGCATTAATAGGGGTCATTAATGAATGATTTTGGGAACGTTAATATCGGATGTAAATACACGGTCGACGGAAAAGATTTTTAAAAGGCCTACCGTTTACAAATTACATTTTACAATGACAAATCATAAGTTGACAAGTCCAATCAATGCTGGTGTCCGCAGTATCACCTGTTGAATTCCAATAAAAAACCAACCGCAATCCTAATCAAATAAGATAAGATCGGGTTGTCCAAAATTGTTCAAACTCCGCAGGGCACACTCACCACATAGAGATCCTAAGAAAGTCTCCCTAGAACCCCGTTCTAAAGACAACTGTTGTCTAAAGCAAGTATTTGGTGAGTCCAAAACTTGCATGGGATTTCCTATGTTTTCAACCACGATGTACCATCCAGTATATTACTTTTAAAAAAAAGTTGGTGGCGGTTTTTACCCCCAAAAGAGGGGTACCAAACTAAAAATAAACGCAGCCATAGTTCTGTATTTTTTAGCAAATAAAGAGGGTTTTCTAATACTGAATTTATTATAGTTGAAAATATCACCCTGTATACTAGCTGGGAGGTTAAAAATTGAATTAACAACGATTATATTTTGAAAAAAGGTTACAAAACAAAAAAAATAATTTGAAAAAAATATATTACTAGGATTTATATGTTACACAATATAAAATGTATGTTATAATATAAACATAGTTAATAAAATCTTATAAGTATAGGCATAGTTAGAGCTTCCTCTTAAGACAAATAATAGTGTAGTACCTTATAAAGGGTGTTGCATCGTTAGACAAGACATAGGAAATCCCATACAATTTTTCAAGATATCGAATTTTGGCTCACCTATAATCATTCTTGTGAACATTATTACATGACACCAAGAACAAACATTAACAATTTTCTGTAAGTCAATTATAATGATGAACTTCACAAATCTTTTTGTAATTTAATGAAGACCCCTTTCCAAAAGCTTCCTGAAAATATATTGGAATTTTTAAACGTTTTTTGGATTTAGAAAAAAAAGAGTATTTCTTATCTCCAAAGTTATAGATAGATTGTAGAACAGAAACATGGCCTAAAATGTATGCACTGACAGCATGTAAAACGCTAAAATTTTATTTATATAAAAATGAAACTAGTTTACATCAAAGTTAACATTTGAATTTTGTCACATGTATTAGGGATTAATATAAGCAATAGCTATAAAGAAAAAATGTTTTTATTTTACAGGGTGGGGATATTAAATGGAACGCTGCTTATAATGGCTCTGGGAATAAGATGACTCTAATATCCAAAAATGCGTCTACAAAGATTTTTTTATGGGCTTTCCTTTTGTCATATTTAGAAAATTTGGGACCCCAAGGAGGGAGAGCAACTGTAACCAACTTTTTTTCAAATTAGAGGATACTACTTTTCGCACTTTTTTGAAAAGCCTTTTAAAAAAGGAATTTTTTGTTTTTTCTGCTCAAAAAATATTATTTGGTATACATTTCCATAATTAGGGACTATTCTTTCAAGTTCTGGTATTGAAAAATTTGCAAAAAACGTGAGACAATTCTTAAATATTACATTTTTAAATACGTGTATAGGACTGCGAGGATTTATAGAGCGGCCTCTCAAATTTCCAGATATTACACCGTTAGAATTTTATTTATGAGGCGATTAAAAAAGAAAGATATATGTCACCAGTCCTAAGAATCTGGAAGAGTTGAAGGCAAAAAGTTTAATCACGCCAGAAGTTTTGGAAAGAGTAAGGGAAGAGTTCTACCATCGATTTGGTCTGTGCTCACAGATTCATAGCACATTATCAGCAATGTTTTGCTAAAAAACTAACACTCCATAAGAGTGTGATACAAAAATAGACAATATAATAAACAACAGAATATTTAAAACCGAAAATAAAAGAAAATAAAAAAAATTATTTTAGGTACTAATTTTCACCTTTAAAGTCACTGTAAGTGACGATTTGCGATATGTAGCTTTTACATATCGCTCCTTTCGGGCGATATGTATATCCCTCCTTTCTTTTAAAAATGTTCGAGGATTGTTGTCGTCGGCGTTCTAGAAATATTGATATTTTGATTTTTTGACATTTTCGATTTTTTTTTTCGAAATTTTTAAATTCGAAATTATAGTTATTCGGTTTCGTAGAAAAGTAATGGAGGTACATTTTGTAGTTGGTTACGGCTGCGCATGACATGACAAAAGCGAGGTCCATAAAAATCTTTAAGGACGTATTTTTGGATTGTAGAGAAATCTTATTCCCACAGCCGCTATCAGCAGCGTTCCATTTAAAATAACCACCCTGTATAGTGGTATAACCTCCGATTTAAATTATTTTTTAAAAACGGCAGGAAGTTTTAAAAACTCGTTAGGTTACTTGCAAATGTATAGATATATCAGTACAATTAGGCCAGGAGTCCGTCAAGAAACTCGCAAACAGCGTTGTCACGGTGCCACATTTTAACTCGAGTATAAACAAATAATCACACCTCGAAATACAAAAAAAACTGTCTATAGTCACAACATAGCGCTTCTTAATAAACGACTATAAGATTTCTCTCTTTAATCAATGGGGAAATATATATTTAATTAACTCAAAAAATACATGAGATTTCTTTCGTTCTGCCTAACGACGCAATTCCCTGTACTTCCACCGACCTCTACTATGGACCTGCAAAGGTTAATACCAGAAGTATACCCCGTACACCCTAGTATAATTTCAAAATGTGTACGTCAATGATCTCTACAACTTTTGTATTTCCAATTTTTATCTAATTCTTACAATAAAGGTCAAAATGAACTTTACTGTATCGTTGACTCATCCTGTACATACAGTCATTATAACATCAGTCGCAATAATTTTTTGTATTTGTTGACTATTTAATTGGATAACAGTGTACCTATACGCATTTTTCGTCCATGTATGAAATGTTCTTATCCATAGTAAAGGTCGGTGTATATGCCTTTAATACAAAATTTTCGTCTAGACGATTCCTGTTATAACTGGGCAGAAAAGGCAGTTCTTATAATACTAGGATATGTAAATAATAATTTACTAGCGTGTGCAAAAGTTTGTTTAATATGTACAATGTAATTAAATGCAACCAAAAAACTGAATTAATGTCCCTATTAACCTGAAATGAGGACCTTACACGATCAGCATTAGTATTGTGATTTTTATTGTCAATCAAGATAAAATAATGAACATTATGACAGTAAATTATTGAGTACCAATTGGTATTAATTTGTCTCTTTCAGATTGACATTATAATACTGATGGTACAATTAAACTCAATAATATTATATAAGTACTAAGCAAATTCATAATTTTTAATTGTTAATATTAATATTTAATAAATTAAGTCCATTAACAGGAAATTACGAATTTAAATAAACATTTAGTCATTTGGACTAGAAGATTTAGACTTTGTTTTATAATATTCAATTATATAATGCAAAAAGCTATTACCACAGCCATAAAAGTAAAATTTTACTACATTCAGGAAATACTCCTCATCATAGCGACCCTTGAGTTTTGAAAGCTAAAGAATAGCGGAATAATATTAAAAATTAACTACCTATTTTTGAACTCTAAATTCGATCGACAGGCGTACAACAAAACAAAACGCCTAGAAATCAAGTCGACTTTGCAATTTTACGCATTGTAAATAAAGGGCCTTTTTACTATAATCAAATTTATCATATTCAGCTCTAACCGTATATATATACAGGGGGGATCCTAAATGAAACGCTGCTCTTAGCTGCTTTGGGAATAAGATTTCTCTAAAATCCAAAAATACGTAATTAAATATTTTTTATTGGCCTCGCTTTTGTTATTTAAAAAAAAATTGGGGGCCCTAACCAACTTTTTTTTTAATTAGAGAATACCACTTGTGGCACCTTTTAGGAAAGGTTATCGAAAAAGGAATGTGTCCATATATTTTTTTTACATCTGTCAAATTGTGTACGTTAGAAAATTAATAAAAACTAACTTAAGGAATAATTACATTAAAAAGAACTTTAAAACTGTTATATCATTATGGTACTAGCCGTGAGTATTATTGGACGAGGCGTCAGCCGAGTCTAATAACACGGCGTGTACCATAATGATCGTTATTATGATCCGAATTTCATACAATATTTTATATTCCGACGATTTTTGTGTTTTTTTTTAAATGAATTTTAAGTTTTCGTCAGTAAACTAATAGCTTCATTTTAATAAAACCAGGTAACTATAGAAATATTTGTTTGTATTGTCATTGTCAGAAAAGAATTTTTAATTTTAACGTTTATATAATATAATATGGATAATTTGCCATTAGAAATCGAAGAATTGGCCAATAATGCAGTTGTTGGTTTGTTGCCCGAAAAGTCTATAGGCATATATGAAAAAACTTATGCCAATTACAAAACTTGGTGTTCCCAGAAAAGGGTTGTCAATATCATACACGAAAAGGTACTTTTGGCATATTTCAAGGAAGAATCAATGAAGAAAAAGTACTCGAGTTTATGGAGTTATTACTCTATGTTAAGGAGTACACTATTACTTATGAAAAACGTGGACATAAGTAAGTTCAATCAATTGATAGCTTTTTGAAAACTTGACTTAAGAAAATATTGCAAAGTTTTTACAAGAGGCAGACAACGAAACATACTTGCTATTAAAAGTGTCAATGATAATAGGTATAAGTAGAGTATGTCGAAGAGTTGAGTTAAAAAACTTAAGGATAGAAGGTGTACACGATGAGGGGGTTATTTTTCGAATTTTCATACCTAGTACAAAAACCAACGTTTCCCGAGAATTTTACGTAACGCCTGGCGATTTCGAAGGAATAAATATATTGCTGCTTGTTCGGACCCCCGATGTCGAAGTTTCTCGTTTTTTTCTATAATTTAGAAACAACAAATGTACAAAGCAACCAGTGGGTATACATACTATCGGAAATATGTGCAAAACGATCGCTGCTTTTTTAAAGTTACCCCATTCCGCCGAATACACAGGTCATTGTTTCCGGAGGTCTTCAGCTTCACTGCTGGCTGATTCAGGAGTCGATCTTCACACTATTTATCGCCATGGTGGCTGGAAAAGTGACACAGTTGCTGAAGGATATATAGAGAACTCTTGCGAAAACGAGAAAAGAATTTCATCAGCCATTCTCGGGACGAAATCATTATCGAGTGGTTCATCGACTGTCGTTCCCTCAGAAGAAACAGAAACCATAGAAATTAAAAATCACAACAATGCAACAATTTCAACTCCTATGTCCAATATCAATTTAACGAATTGTAATAATGTTATTTTTAATTTTAATCATTAAATTTTGTTCCATTTTGTTTTAAATAAATTCTTTCATTTTTGCGTTTATTTTTCATTATAGTACTCAGTCCTATAATAAAATCATTATAGTACTCAGTCCTATAATAAAATCATTATAGTACTCAGTCCTATAAAGTATGTCATTTTAACACTGAAAATTAAATCCATAATAATGTCATTATGACACGTCGGAATATAAAAAATCTTTGAGGACTTATTTTTGGATTTTAGAGAAACCTTATTCCAGGGACTGCTTTAAGCAGAGTTTCATTTAAAATACCCACCTTGTACATAAATATAACCAATTTATTTCTAATAGCAAAAGCGAAAGCTGAAAATTTAAAAATATAAGATGATAAGTGATGTACGTCATCATATTAACCGCGCAGTTCTTTTATGTGCCAGTCTTGCCACCGATTATATTGTTATTTTTGTGTCGATAATTTAAATAGATACTGACAGTTTAAAAACAGGAAACCAGTCTCGAGACCTCAGTCAGTTAGAGTGCGTCATTCACAAAACGATCTGCTGTTGCCATTGTATGGAATTGTTATGACGTCGGTAAGTTGTTTTTCCTGTTTTTATTAGAGAGCGTATTTTGTTTAATAATTTTCTCGGTAAATAATTGATAAAATCTAAAATCGGAAACCGTATAAAATGTATCTTCTTCTTGCTCTAACGATGGGGTCAAAGTCAAAATTTAGTAAAAAAGCCCCTTATTGTTATCTATTAGTTTTTCTATAGAGACTAAAATTTAAAGCCAGAATTCGTTTGTAAGTATGATTTTTTATAGTTTACAATATTTTTGACGTTTTCTAAACTTCTACTTCAGGCTCGATATCTGCGAAATCTCTTCTTGAATCTGATATGATGCAAACTGGGTGGTAGCGGCTGAGTGAAAGAGCACATGGTAGTAATTCAGGCATTACGGAATGGTGGGCAATTAGAGACCCAAGTGTTGTAAACTCTTTGGTGAAGCCCTAAAACACACATATATAAATAGTTATCTACGTCTCAAGGAATGAAAGTAATATTTTATAGGGCGAAACATGCAGTATACAGGCCAAGACGCTGGCTGAGTCCATGATAAAAACACCAATCCTAAACTAAGCTATAGTCCGATCTGGTCTTAACGTGCGGGTCCAAAGGGCACTGATCATATGCGTCAAATCAGACAACACAGAGGCTATCAAAATGTTGTGAGATTATTTACAAATATACCGAAGGAAGGAAAAATAGTTTCATTATTTTAGCTATCGCGAAGATAGCCACATATACCTAATATTATTAGTTTTGTAAAAATTATGTACAGGGGAGTTGAAACGACAATAATAAACAGTGCAATTTATTTTAACAATGTTACTACTAAAACCTTAAAATACAATGGCATTTTAGTCTGATAAACTATTTTGATAATATAATCCACGTTTCGTCTAAAAATACCACTTTTCTAAATTTCGATTTGTAATTGTCCGTATATTTTTTTAAAAACTGAACACGCTGACTCACTATCTGTGGCTGCTCACATAAAAATCTTCGGTTACAGTCTTTTTTATAGCGAAAACCTAAATTTTTTAATAATTTTGATAACGCTTCAAGTCCAATTTCCAAAACACCCCGAATTTTTAATGTTTTTTGTAAAACTGGAAGAGTTACATTGGTTTTTGATTTGTATAAATCGTAAATTACATTTCGAACTCCAATTTTAATGTTTTCGTTTCCATCCTCAGTCTTTGGCTTTCTTCGTTTACACTTTTTAGTATTCTTAGGTTTTATGTTATGTTTTGTTTCATGCACAATTTTCTGCACAGTCCTTAAACTAATTCCCAGTGCTTTGG
This sequence comes from Polydrusus cervinus, assembly GCA_935413205.1. Taxonomy (NCBI): domain Eukaryota; kingdom Metazoa; phylum Arthropoda; class Insecta; order Coleoptera; family Curculionidae; genus Polydrusus; species Polydrusus cervinus. Next base: position 5,898,462 of record OW284518.1, read on the forward strand.
CTACTGTTTCCTGAATATTGGTTGGCGAATTTTCACTTTTTCTTTCATTTTCGAAATAGTTTATCAGATTAAGTACCATTTTTTTTTGATTGGGCATGCAAAAACCCAGAAAATTGTTTCAATTTGTCACAAACTATTAAAGTCACAAAACTGGCATATTTAAAATAAAACGTAGCTGGTGCGTAGCTTTTTTAGAATCGCTGGAAAGTAAATACATATCATTTTTTTTCATGTCAAAATGGAACAAGTCTGTGTCATTTATCTTACGTATTTTATTTAGAGGGTAAAATTAAACGCAAGTAAAGAAAACAAAAACTGAGAGTATGTCTTTCTTGAATCGTATGACCCGCACGATAAGACCAGATCCGACTATATCGATAATTGTAATTTTATATTTAAGTCACTGATTTGATCAAGAACTTATAATTTTAAAGGTACTCTTAATATAAAATTATATTATTCTTTCCTTTAAATCCTAAGTACCGGGTGTCCCATTATGGATGGCAATCGGCCGTATCTCGAAAACTACTGGGCATAGAAACTCAGGGAAAAAAAATCGCAATTAAAGTGGCTAAGAGAAAATCCTGGAAATAATTTTTAGGTTCCGCATTTTGCCGCAAGAGGACACAATTAAATATTGAAATTCTAAATTTCTCCAAAAATTCCCACTTTAAGGTATATCTTTGGTAACGTTATTAGAAAGCTTAGACAATTCTGCATCATTTCGGTTTGGGGCCTATTGGCGTACCGCCCTTGATAAGAGTGGGGGAAGCTATTGAAAGTGTAATCATTTAATTTCCTGTAACTTCTAAACGACTAATCCGATTTTAGTAAGCTTAAGCTTGTTTGGAAGAAAAAGGGAAGTACTTTTAATTGTCGTATTCATTGGTACACGACAGTTCTTAATAAAATAGCTAATGAGCGTAATTTGTGATAGTAACAGTTTTTTTTGATTTTTGATTTTATCTTGAAAACTCAAAGCATACGGTATAACTATGACATCATAATCGGAAAGTAGATTAAATTTGAAAGAAAAAATGTGGATACCGCAGTTTAATATTTTCTTTCGTTTCAGTGTTATTGCCGAAAGAATAATTTGTAACACTTTAAATTGAAGATGTGATTGTTTTCGTAGTTTGTTGTCATCAAGCATTCCACGATAAAAATATATTATTAACTTTTATGATTATGTAAGTTTGTGACTCATTATTTCAATGGCCCAAAACTACGTATTAATTTATTTATTTATTTATTAACAAGTAGGGATACAACAGACACTAAGTCCAATAAAGCATCCACGTTGTGGTATTAGCTAGTGGGAATTAAATGTTTTAATTATACAAACAAAAATATAATATAAAACCTTACAAAAATTAAAATTAAAAACAAAAAAAATTACAACAATGATCTGACATGTTTTCTAAATCTAACTATAGACATATCGAACATTTCCATACTCAAGGAAAGACCATTATAGGTACGTGTCGCTCTATAGATAGGAGAATTTTGACCTGAATTCGTATTTCGAAGTGGAATGTTAAATGTATTTTGAAGCCTTAGGTCCCTAACCGGTACATTAAAGCTTTTAGCTTTGATCTAAGTATTGGCGAATCAATAAGACTATTAACCAGTTTATAAATCATAACAAGATCAGAAATTGTCCGTCTTCCAGCAAGCGTTACTACTGAAAACTTTTCCATAATAGGTTTATAATTGCTATTTACTATAAGTACATCCGTCTTACGTGATAAGAAACGTAAAAATTTATTTTGAATACTTTCCAGCCTCCGCAGATAAATCGCGTACTGAGGACTGCAAAATTAAGTTTACTAAATATAAACGCTTAGTACAAATTTAGAATTGTTTGAGGATTTTGAAAATTTAAACTGTTTCTTATAATAAATCCTAAGAATCGGTTACACTTATTAACAATCTGCTCAATGTGAGAGCTAAAAACTAACTTAGTGTCCATTATAACACCCAAATCACGTATTTCACTTACCGACTTAAGATCACTATTATTAATCGAATAACGAAAATTATGCACATTCTTGTTTCTGGTGAACGTAATCGACACACACTTATCTAGATTAAGAAATAAACTCCGACTTTCGCAGAATCTTACCAAAGCATTAAGATCACCTTGCAACCTATCGCAGTCCCTCCATCGAATACTTCTAATTTAGACATCATTCGAATATGGTCTTTTAAAAAATTAGATAGCTATAAAACAAAATTGGCAGGTTTCCATGAAGATAAATAAATTAAAATAGTTGCCAACTGATTTAATTTTGACAGGGGTTGATTTTGTTTCACGGCTATCTAGATCTATTTTTTAAAACACCATCTTAGAGTTATACCTAAATTGTAAATTATTGTAATTATATGAATAATTCTAAAGTAGTTCTTTGGCCATGAAATAATAAGTAACACACTTGCACAATCCTAAAATATATAAAGAAGAATATATTATTATAAAATATATATTTTTAAACCAACATAAAACCCATCAATCTCAAGGTGTCCTTTTTATTTTATATTGATTTTATGCAACATATTGAATTGCTGCTATTTAAAAAAAATTATCTGTAGCGCCCCTATTTTTTAGACCCTGAACTGCCACTAGCAAGATATCTTTTTATAAGGACTTACCTTGATTCTGTAGCCCTTATTTGTGTTCATTATTAAATAATGGGCAATTCCGCTGTGTTGAAAACTGCGTGGTACTCTCACACTCAGAGCGAAGCAGCCAATTTTGGTGGTACTTCTTCTTACCATAAATGAGCCTATGGGTTCCTGGGAAAGAATTTCTAAGGCTATTTCCCTTGGAATCCCTTCTTGATACCATGGGGCCATTCTTAAAATGAAAACGGAGTTTATTGTCTGCCTACAGATATTGTTAGAGGTATTACCGGTAATAACACTGGGGAACAGTAAAAATGTCAACGAAGTCGTATTTACTCTCCAGAAGGTCCTTGAATGATATAAGAGTTTTGGACTTGCATTATCTTTATTTGTTTTACAGCACAACGTTTCAACTCGTAAGTATCTCCAGTCGTATTCAGGTGAATACTGAGTATGTTGGACGTACATTTGTAGCAGCTGATATCGGGAGTCCAATTTTTATCATGGTCTCCAACTTTGCAGGCAAAATACAAGTGGTAAGCCTTTTTTTATTAAAAGGCTAAAAGTACGTTTTTGTTTTACAGTAGTCACTTAACCAATAATGATCCGGCTTATTTACACAAACGATGCGATATGTTGTTCAAAATTCTCTAATTTTTTAAATACGAACAGCTCTTAATAAACTGGGGGGGGGGGGGGGGGCATTACTGACAAAAAAAGCTAACACCAAGTTTTTAGGAATCTTTATTGATGAGTGTCTAAAGTTCGACTCTCATATCTTGGAGCTCACAAAAAAAAGTGGCTTCAGGATGCTACGCTGTGCGTTTGATATCGGTGGAGATTGGAACCACTCTGGCTAAGAAGGTCTACCACTCACTGGTAGATTCTCACTTGCGATACGGAATTGTGTTCTGAGGGAATACATGTAACTACCTCCTAAGCTCGTTGTTTGTTCTCCAGAAGCGAGCTCTAAGGTATGTTTGTGGTGTGAATGGCAGAGAGTCATGCAGATCGTTGTTTAGATCCAGGAAAATATTAACTTAAACATCTTTGTTTATTCTTGAAACGGTCTGCATGATTTACAAACACAAAGGCACATTGCCAATTCCCGACCACTCTCACAATACTAGAAGGTCACGAGAACTATATCTGCCTATACCATCTTCCACCCTTATCAAGAACTCAATCATTTATGAAAGCCGTAAACTATATAATCATATGCCGGAATATATAAGGGACCTTCCTACCCTTAAACTATTTAAAAGAACTGTAAGGGAACTACTGACGGAGAGAGCCTATTACGAGTTGGTTGAGTATTACAACGACACATTTTAACTCAGTGTGTTAACAGGATTGGTCGTTTTGTAAAATTTGTTTTGTGTGCCATTTACTCGTGAGTGGTTGGTCGCTACTTGCTTATTTTATAGCGTGTTATATTTTGCCTGTGATTATTTTTATTGTGTACTTTTAAAGGTTTAAGGTTTAAGCATGGTTCTGTTGCACCTGCTTGTATGTATATTTTAGCTTTATTAACAAGTTAATATTAGTTTGTTTTCCTGACCGTTTTAATCGATTAAAATGTTTGTTTTTCTTGGGTTTTCGGTCACTCTTGAATAAAAGATTTTTCTTTATAAGGGGTTAACGTTTCGGTTTTATTAGGAAACCATCATCAGAACTATAAAAAAAATATTTGTCTAAAACAATCAAAAGAGAAAAGAAACTATTGTATACAAAAAATAAAAAATATAGAAAACTATAATCAAGTATAAAATATAAGCTAAACATACCCTTATTTAATTTTTTACACTTCACAAAACTTTAAATTTACAGTATGACTATCATATTGGAAATGGTCAGTATTAAGATGAAATAAAAATGGTTTTAATTTTTATGGGGGTAAGGGATGGATCAGATGGGAATTCCATATTACCTAATACATTTGAATAACTATCTTAACTTAATTATATTAAAGGTATTAAAGGTATTAAAAGTAGAATGTACGTTAACCCCTTATAAAGAAAAATATTTTATTCAAGAGGGACCGAAAACCCAAGAAAAACAAACATTTTAATTTATTAACAAGATTATTTCTTTATAACAATAAAGCATATTTTGATTGATTGAAACAGATTCGTTTACTGGCAGCTTAGTTCCGTCGATTTTGTTTTCGAGGACGACACAAAATTGGTAAAAAATCACGTTAACACGTGCAGTCCCCTGGGCGGGGATGGCACCACCCCTAAAATCTTAAATGGAAACGGGGGTCGAGTGATACCTTATGGTAAAGGTCTTGCAATTCCCTTTATAATGATGTAAAATGCATACTCGTATACTTCAGTTCAGTAGTAAAGGAAATTGAAAGACCTTTAAAATAAGGTATCACTCGACCACTCTTTCCATTTAAGATTTTAGGGGTGGTGCCACCCCCGCCCAGGAGGCTGCACGTGGTAACGTGTTTTTTTGCCAATTTGTGTCCTCTTCGAAAACAAAATCGACGAAACTGAGCTGCCAGTAAATGTCTCTGTTTCGTTTTTGATGCGCCACCCTGTATAAATCCGAAATTGTTAGTTGGTTGTATTTCCACCACCAGTTGATTAAGAGCTGTTCGTATTTAAAAAATTAGAGAATTTTGAACAATATATCGCATCGTTTGTGTAAATAAGCCGGATCATTATTGGTGAAGTGACTTTTGTAAAACAAAAACGTACTTTCAGCCTTTTAATAAAAAAATGCTACCACTTGTATTTTGCCTGCAAAGTTGGAGACCATAATAAAAATTGGACACCCGATATCAGCTAATACAAATGTACGTCCAACATACTCAGTATTCATATGAATACGATTGGAGATACTTACCAATTGAAACGTGGTGATTTAAAACAAATAAAAACAATGCAAGTCCAAAGCTTTTATATCATTCAAGAAACATCATTGTTCTATAAGGAGATTGTTGAGAAAACGTAGTTTCCGTAATAACAAAATAGAAAGAAAAGTTATCGACAAGCTGACAAAGTGGTGCATCTATCTTTTGCATTAAAGTACGATTCAAAACAAATAAAGACAATGCGAGTCAAAAACTCTACTGCCGTTCAATAAACGTCATTGTCTACAACCTTTAAACAGATACCCCTCGGATTGTTATACTAACCTAAGGTCTCCTTCTCTTGTTCGATTAAAAACTGATGGATCTACGCCTGATATCCTTTGAATTGTCGGAGCATTTGCAAATTCTTCTGAACTAATACTATCGGCGTATTGAAAATGTTCACTCCCTAAATTCTTTGGTAAATTAGAAATGGTTTCTTTTGGGTTTCCTGGTGTAGAAAGTCCCAGATAATTCCTAGCTGTTTCCCTTCTTGTTGAATCGCCGGTAATTGATAAATTAGTTTGACTACCTAAAATAAAAGATAATTTACGTGTTAGATAAAGTATCTACAGTAAAATTGCACACTTATTTAGACTGGATTTTCAACAGAACTTTTTTCACAATTGGGTAATTGCGGGAGAGTTTCCTCGTGAAGAGAGGTGCCTCGCTTTACAGTACACATATTACTATATATGACGCACTTGAGCATGGTTTTGTTTATCTGGTCTTTATTTGCTGCGACATTTTAAAATGGGTGCATAATTAAGAGTTTTATTCTGAAGGTAAATAATTTCTTTACGGCCGAAATTATTTTGTGGGTATTGTAATATTGTATTATCTCATAGTTACCTTAAAAATTAGGTGAACTCGCACACAATAGCAAAGCTGTCATGTGTCGATGACCTTTGATTCTATATACAGGGTGTGTCAGTAAGGTGTCTTTCTTAGATAGCACCTAAACTATCAAAGATAGGAAAAAAAAACTAATACAGCAGTTAAAGGGTTTTTTGGGATACATAATCTAAAAATATTTTCTAATCTACAGGGTGGTCCTAAAAAGTGGTACTGACTAATAAAAAAGAAAATTAAATGGGACACCCAGTATTATTTTCTAGAATATGATTCAATGAAATAAGGACTTTGCAGCACTTTTAAAATTTTTAAAGTTAAATGCAACGTTGCCAAGTAATTAATTTTTTTCCGAAATTTTAGTAATTTTAATAATAATAATAATAATAATAATAATAATAGTCTTTATTAAGAATTGGAAGATACAATAATTTGCAATTCTTAAAGGGCGAAGTCTAGCTGATAAGCGTCAGCTACTCAACTTTAACCCTTTTTTCAACAAGATAAATCACTATAATCTGTCCATAAATCAATTTAGCAAAAAATAAATAATAGTAGTACAAGTATTACACTGTTAATGTATTATAATCACTTTAAGAAAATTTAAATTAAAAAAAGATATCACTTTTAATAGTAGAACTGGTAATTATTCTAAAGAATTATAAAAAACTAGCCTTCAGCGTTAGAATTCCTTTGATTTTCCAGCAGCGTATTTCTAATTCCATTGCGAAATAATAGCAAAGAGGGACAGGTAAAATAATTATTAAAGTCGTTAAAATATTTTACCGCATTACAGGTAAATCCACGCCGAAAAATAGCTTTTCTGTGTTGGGGCATAGTAAGTGTATTTGACCTTACTGAAACATGATGAATGTCACTGCGAAAAACTAAAGAAGACCTTAAGTACATAGGGGTTGATGTTTTCAATAATTTATATACAAATGTTAATAGCAAAAATTTAAATGTATTCATCATGTTTAGCCAGTTGAGTTCAGATATTTTCAGAGAGATATGATCATATTTCTTTAAGCCAAATATAAATCTACAGCAATTGTTCTGCATTTTCTGCAGACGTTGTTTGTCCTCCTGAGTTAAACATGGATAATATAAGATAATACAGTAAGAAATCATAGATAATATGTATGCTTCACATAATTTTTTCCGTACTTTAGAGTTAAGAAAATGTTTGTTTGCATATAATATCTTTAACACCATGTAAGTTCTTTGGCTCAAAGCTGTTATATGCTTACTAAATCTTAATTTGTCATCAAACAGTACTCCTAGATTTTTTGCAGTATCTGTGAACTCAAGACGTTGCCCATTAAGTTGTATGTTAACATACTGTTTTAAGAAATCGTAACACCCTTCAGGTGCAAAAAGTAGGAGTTGTGTTTTTTGAGCATTTAATCTAAGGTTATGTGTAAAGCTATATTCAGTGATTTTTTGCAAGTCTGTGTTTATGTTTGCTTCGATATCATTGTAATTTTCCGGATCAAAAGTGCAGACGAGTTGTGTATCGTCAGCATAAGTATGGATTTGGGAAAATGATGGTATTTTACCCATATCAAAGGTGTACAATATAAAGAGAAGGGGTCCTAAAATGGAGCCCTGCGGTACTCCAGACGTTACGTCACCGACGTCTGACACTTCTGACCGTGATCTTACGAGTTGCCGTCTACCCTCCAAGTAATTTCGAAAAAATGAGAGTGCTAGATTAGTTAATCCAAAGTAATGCAGTTTAGCAAGCATAAGAGTATGGTCTACACAATCAAACGCTTTGGAATAATCAAGAAGTGTTAAGACTGTTGCCATTCCATTGTCCAGATTCCCAACAATGAGATCGTTAATATGTAATAAAGCAGTTGTCGTACCATGCCCGGGGCGAAATCCAGACTGGTGATCCGGTAATATTCCATTCTCTGTGACATAAGTAAGTAGTTGTTTATACACAACCCTTTCGAGAACCTTGCTTAGCACCGGTAGAAGACTTATGGGTCTGACATCATTTAATGTTGTTGGAGAGTTTACTTTAGATATTGGACATACAATTGCTGTTTTCCAAACTTCAGGAAAATAACCTTGTTCTAGGCAGCTATTTAAGATATGTGTGTAATGATGCAGTAATATGGGTAAACTTATTTTAAGCATAATTAATGAGATTTCATCTAAGCCAGCAGCATTAGATTTCAGACTATGAATGATCATATTTATTTCCTCAGGAGAGGGTAAGCGAAATTCAAATTGAGCATCACTGTGTGTATTTGATTGAAAATGTTCAATAAGCTCTGCATCAGCATTAGTATCAGAGAAGGCAGAAAGAAAGTGATTATTAAGAGTGTTGGGGTTCTGCAAAATATCGGGCAACTCCGGTCTTGGTTTGGAGAGTATACTGGCAACCTTGAGCCTTTTCCACAGAGTTGCAGCATCCCGAGAGTTAACGAACCTTAAATAGGCAGCCTTCTCACGTCTTACCGATGCTAATGCAAAATTACGTAATTGTTTGTAGTTATTCCAATTTACCAGAGTTTTATTTTTTTTGTATTTGCACAAAGCCTTATCGCGTTCTTTTAAAATCTCCCTTAATGCATCTGTAAGCCATGGTGCCGGCGCCCTACTCAAACGGACGGTTCGTATAGGAGCATGAGTGTTAAATATGTTTAGTAAATTTTCAGTTAAAAACCTTATTTTATTATCTATATTGTTAATATAATAAATATCATCCCAACTAACCCGGCGCATGTCCTCATAAAAAGCTTGTTCAACAAAATGTTTGAAACACCTATATGTATATATTTTCTGGGCAGACACAGACGATGCCAATGATACCGTACAAAATACGAGACTATGATCAGAAATCATATCAGTATTTATAACTCCCTGGCGTTGTACTATCTCCGGATTACTAATAAAAATAGGATCTAAAAGTGTAGCAGTCGTCTGAGTAACCCTAGTTGGCTCATTGATGACCTGCGTCAGGCCGTAGGAATCAAAACATTCACTTAAAGGGTTTTCTGGGTTTAACATATTAATATTCACATCACCTGTCATTATTACATAATCAAAAAGTGGAGTTATCTCAGCCAATATTGCATTGAACTGCGTAACAGTCTCCGCGACAGAGTATGTTGGAGGTCGATAAACAATACCTATAAATACCTTTACTTTTCTTATCACTAAATTTAACCACAAACCTTCAAGCAGCCCATCATCACAGGTTGATAGAAAATAATTATTCACATTATATTCACTGCGTATGTAAATTGCAACTCCACCCCCCACTCTGTCAGTACGATCTTTCCTTATTAGTTTATAACCTTGTATTTCAATCAGCGAAGACGGAATTTCGGGTTTTAGCCAACTTTCCGTTATACACAGTACATCAAAGGCGTTTGCCCGGACTATATGACTGACATCCGCGAAATGCGGCACCAAGGATCTTACATTTAGGTTACCGAATTTAAAATGCCTATTGTTACCTGCCATTGTAACACTTTTTAGTATCAAAACCCAATATCAAAAGTTTTTTGTTTAAACCTGGGTATCCAGTATGTCCTTGAGATGATTACTGTTCATTATTTTGATAGCATGATCATTTTCTCCTTTTCTTATGTAAACAGATCCATAGCTACTCCAAACATATTTGTAACCCTTTTGTTTACACTGCATTGATTCCTTTAGTAATAAATACGTATCTCTGTTTAATTGCTCATTAATATAAATTCTTTGTTTATTGGTACTCAGCCCACACATAACAGTATCCAAATTACCCTTCTCTTTTCTTTTTTTAAGGGTTGTTATGACCAAATCTTTCCGATTCAATGATATATTGACTAAAGGGGTTTTGTTTTTAGGTTTAATAATCCTAAGATCTTTAACACAGTCTTCAGAAAATTCATCGTTGACATATTTGAGAAGTGCAGTGGTTTTATTTTTTATTATCGTGTCACCATCGCCATTCTCAAAAGCGCCATTAATGACCAGGCATTTACCGTTCTTGTCTGTTTCCAGTTCAAGTACTTTGTTTTGCAAAATAGTCATATCAGCACGCAGTTTTGCATTTTCCTTTTTAACCTCATCTATCATTTCCCCCATAACTTTATTTGTTTGCCTTTGCTCTTCATAGATGGCGTTTAAAAACTCCAGAGAATGTTTCATGTCAGAAACCTCTCCTTTCAACTCTTTAACTTCAGTTTTCAAATCCAATATTATAGAGCGCAGCGATTCGGCATCCCGTTGATCACCTCCCAAGGTTAGCCTTCGTTCCTGCACTGGTTCAGGAGTAAATTGGGAAGATTCGCCATCGCTGTCAATAACGTGAGACCGGTGAGACTGCCTTCGGCATTCATTGCAAGACCAGGCTCTATTCTGTTGACCCATTACTCTTATTTCCAACTCACTCAGTTTCGCACAAAGATGATGATGCCATTTTTTGCATTCATCACACTGTATTCTATAAACACTCTTCGGAACGTTTTTTTTACATGCACCACATTTCGCAATCTTTCTCGGGGGACCCATCACTAACTAGGATATCACACGAAAAAATATGGCAACAACGCCGTCGCGAACGTCCGAAAAAGGTAAACAATTGCACGTTTTTAAGTAGATATAGTCCAAAAAATCAACCGAAAATGGAATTAACTTAATTAACACATTAATAATGTCACTCTATGAAACACTTAACGATATTTTTACTATTTATTTTGGCCAAGAATACTAAAATCACTGTAATAAACACGATGGACGTAAAAACCACGTTGCCAGCGCTACGACATTATCACGATGCTCTTTTTATTATTTTAAGGGTATCGTTAAAAAATTATAGCAACCTGTGGATTAACCATAGGCAAATATAATTTACTTTGTAAGTACTTTAAGGTAGGATATATTGATCTATAATAATGTTTTTTAAATCTCTTATACAGAGCGTTCATTACAAGTTGGACAACTCGATAGTTTAAAAAATGCTTTATTTCAATTTTTTTAAATGGGATCCCCCTAATTTTTTTAGGCAAAAGAATGTATCTTTCGAAAACCCCACTTTTTTCTTAAACATGTCATATATCTAAATATCATAGTTTTTGAAATATTTTAGGATTTGTTTTAAATCAGGGTAAAAAAGGAAAGTTCTAATTAAACAATTTAGTCAAGATTGCTTTGGAACAAAAAATAAATAATTTTCTTTGTCACGACTGTCATTGCAAAATTATTTCGCCAACATGTTGTGCTTTATAACTGTTTAAAGTTTAGTTTCCTAAACTAACTTTATCGAAATAGAAAAATATGAGTTATGATAAAGTTAGTTCAGGAAACTAAAATTTAAACAGTTATAAAGCACAAAATGTTGGCGAAATAATTTTGCAATGACAGCTGTGACAAAGAAAATTATTTATTTTTTGTTCCAAAGCAATCTTGACTAAATTGTTTAATTAGAACTTTCCTTTTTTACCCTGATTTAAAACAAATCCTAAAATATTTCAAAAACTATGATATTTAGATATATGACATGTTTAATAAAAAAGTAAGGTTTTCGAAAGATACATTCTTTTGCCTAAAAAAATTAGGGGGGTCCCATTTAAAAAAATTAAAATAAAGCATTTTGTAAACTATCGAGTTGTCCAACTTGTAATGAACGCTCTGTATAAGAGATTTAAAAAACAATATTATAGATCAATATATCGTACCTTAAAGTACTTACAACGTAAATTTTTATTTGCCTATGGTTAATCCACAGGTTGCTATGATTTTTTAACGATACCCTTAAAATTACTAAAATTTCGGAAAAAAACTAATTACTTGGCAACGTTGCATTTCACTTCAAAAATTTTAATAGGGTTGCAAAGTCCATTGAATTATATTCTAGAAAATTATACTGAGTGTCCCATTTAATTTTCTTTTTTATTATTCAGTACCACTTTTTAGGACCACCCTGCAGATTAGAAAATATTTTTAGATTATGCATCCTAAAAAACCCTTTAACTTTTGTATTACACTTTTTTCCCTATCTTTGATAGTTTAGGTGCTATCTAAGACAGACACCTTACTGACACACCCTGTATACAATCAATATCACAAACTATATCACTTTATACCAGCTTTAAAATTATAAAAATCATATTACATTTACTAGACTGAAAGTAAAAATATACTTTACGGTTAAAAGCAACTTCTGCAGAAATTGGATATAGGGTAAGGTGCAAGTTAAACCCACATTATTCAATAAGTATTCATTTCCAGAGATCGTATATCAACCGGTATAACTTAAGCCCGTAAAACCGCTTACACAAAAAAGTTAACTGGATCAGAAAACGAAGTAATTTAAAATATATTTAAATATTGGATTATGTTACTTTGTACTTTGAATTTCAATATTTAAAGAACGACGGATCAGTGGAAAAATGTGGCAACCGTTTTTGGAGACGAACTAATGTTTGTCTCCATTTTCGATCGATTTCAGACACAAGATATTGTATTATTTTATGCAATAAAAGACGACGCGCTCCAAAGTCACGTCGGTTCTGACGTAGCGAATGAATCATAGTGCGCCTATCTATTCGGCTTTCTTTAAATGTTGAAATTCAAAGCTTTGTATTATTGCATATTAACAAAAACAATATAATCCTTAGTTATAATATCACTTTATTACTTGATTGGTGACTGCAGTTTCGTAGTACTACTACATTATCAAACTGAATGACTTAAAACTACGTTCTAGGTTTTGAAGTTGATGCTTGTATCATTTTTATGATTCACCCTAGGTAGATATTATATTTTTTCTTAAAAAATGCATTTACAAAAAATTAATTTGACGGTTCGAGCGATTCTTTATTAAGTGGGCGCTTCCAAGGGCGGGGGGGGGGGCTCTGATTGCCTGGCTTCCGGGCTGCAGCGCTCCCCCTAGCCTAGGAGCTCGAGTCTAATAGTTAAAAAGTCCAATTGTAACCTACTTTTTCTTCCCACCCTTGGACTCTTAATCTAAATTTATATATTTATTTAAAAAAAGTAAAACCAACACAGCACAAAATCAATATACATGCTAAAAATTTTAAATGGAAATGAAAATCCAAAAATACGTCCTTAAAGATTTTTTATGGGCCTCGCTTTTATCATTTAAAAAAAAAATTGGGACCTCAAGAAAGGTGCGCAGCCCTTAACCAACTTTTTTCAAATTAGAGGCACTCATGGCACCTTTTTGGAAAGCTTATCGAAAAAGGAATTTTTCCATAATATTTTTTTTACGTCTGTCAAAACATGTGTCAGAAATTTAATAAAAACTAATTTAAGGAACAATTATACAGGGTGATTCCTAAGTTAATACTTCGTTTTTAGCTGTGTATAGAAGGAATTAAAATAAACAACATTTTCAAGTAAAACTTGAAAAAGGCGAGATACAGAAGTTAAAAATCTAAGTGCCGGCTTGGTCATCAAAACGTAGCCCGCTATACTTTATGTTGTTTTTCTTATCTCTTATTAGTCATGCAATTTACGGGTGGTGTTGAACAATCCGCTGCGGTGTGTTTTTCTGATGCAAGTTAATTTTAAATTGGTGACAAGTGAAAATGGTAAAATTTGAGAACAATGAAATAGGTCGTCAAACTGCGGCTGCTGCTTCGAGATTATACGCAGAACGCTTTCCCTTGCGGGCTCATCCTACACCCAGAAGTTTTGTTAATGTTATTCAACGGGCAAGTTAGGCAGAACCGTATTTGATCCATAGTGTAATAAATGAATATAAGTACCTTCGTTTTGAGTTTTTTGAAAAAAGGTATTTGAAAATGTTGCTTATTTTAATGCCTTCTATACACAGCCAAAAATGAAGTATCAACTTAGGAATCACCCTGTATAGATGGCTTTATATGCAATAGGCAACAGTAGTCGATGAGTCATCATGAAGAAGTAATGAAACGAATTTCACGAGAATTAAGTGACGCGGCGTCAGTGGAGATTTTTAAGATAATATCGGGGCATAGTTTGTATTTTTAACGGAAAATAAGAAATCAACATAAATAGCTGCAATATTTCTATTTTTATATTCTGCATATAAATGAAATTTTCAAATAATTTTTCAAATTTTTGTTCTTGGATTGAAAGACATTCATATTTTTCACAAATGCAAAAAAATGTGTTTTTAAAATTAAAGAACTAGCTAGAAATATCAAGAAAAAGTGAAAAAAAAACGTTCGCAAAACCAAATTTAATCCAACCCTGGGGTAGTTAGAGGTAATTTAATTTTGAAAATTTAATGGGAGAGCTATAAAATCATGAAATGCATCCCGACTGCCCCTCCGACAAAAAAAAATCCTAGTTACGTCCACTGAACCTCCCCCCCCCGAACATATTTTCTGGTTGAGCCACTAAGTGGGCGGTATTCTATATTATTAGTTTCCTTATCACAACTATGTATGTAAAGAAGGATAAATGGGCTGGTAGCATCCTCAGAATATTCTCCAAAAAAATGTGTGATGATAATGGATTCAGTAATTAAATTCTAACAAATGGTAATTCTTAAAAATCGAGCCTCCGAATATATACCAACCTGGAACACTGGAACTTCCATCACTGACTAGCGGATATCCTTCTTCATCACTTACACTTACGACTAATCCTTTACCTATTCGCTTCATCAGCGATGGCTTCTCTGCTATTCGCTTGAATGAGTTCAGTTGAGTAGGCGAGTTACTTTCGTCGCTACTCGCATTTGGTTGGTGCAGAATCCCTCGAGTTAAGTGACTAAAAAAAAATTATTACCTTTATTTTCAGTATGCAAATTATCGTTAAAGGTGACTCTTTTTGTAAAAGATGATTAGTGACTGGTATGGGTTGACTCAGTTTTATTACAAATAGAACTTCTTTCACGTCTTTTATGTACTGAAGTGAAAGACAAAGTGTTTTAAAACAAATTTTATGACCTAATCAAGTTTTAAGGCCAGTGCCGCATGTTATTTAGTAGAGTCCAAAGTTACTATTTTTGTCGGTCTTTGTTCTGGAGTTTTTAAAAAATTTACCTAAACCTTAAATTTGAATGCTGTCTTTATTAAGGTGGTCCATAAGATTTAAATGTAAAATGTTGGTGGTCCACAAGGTTTAATTTATTTAAAATAACTAATGTCTGTATCAAAATTTAAGTCAATCTGGCAATATTTAGAAGTTACTGTAGTTAAATTTTTTAATTAGTGCAACCTCATCTTTCTCTGCTCAATCATTTAGAACTTTGAATTGGCAAACTTTCCCTTTCATATAAAATAGGGTACGGAGTGGAGGAATTAATAGCATCTTCCTCTTTAAGGAATTAATCAAAAAGTACGGATTTCTTAAATAAGACTCAAAAGGATTTTGATTGTTAAACATAAAAATTTGCATTAGGTGTTAACTAGCTATTTGCAACTATCTCTTTTGCACTTATTACTTCCCTTATTGTTTTTTGAACATGTTACTCAAGGAATATAGAAAAGCTAAACTAAGCAAAAATCAGAAGTAGAAAGTTTAGAAAAATAACAAGGATCACAATAAAATGCGTCTGATTCAGTTTTGCCAATTTAAAGATAGTGTGTTGATAAATATAAAAGGTTAGCCTCATTTAATGGAGCTTTCCGGGTAATGTTGGCTTTATTAATTTTTACTTTATTGAAAAAAAAAGTAGAGTGTAAATTTAAAAGGAAAATTCTCTAAACACAAAAGTATGATATTATGTGAACCTTATATCAACCGTTGTACAGAGTGAGTAAACGATAAAGTTCATTTTCTTCTTAATCTTAAGAATAAGACAAAAAATTGGAAATATAAAAGTTGTAGAGACCATTGAGGTGCACGTTTTAAAATTATGCTTGGGGGCGGAGACGGACATTTGGGCGCGGCCATCTGAGCGCGGCCATCTGAGCGCGGCCGTTTGGGCGCGGGGACACATGGGCGCGAGAACACTTGTGCACGGTGATGTTTGCTTAGTTAACACATGAGCTTGTTTGTTAAAAAACGTTTTTAATAAAAAAATTTTCTAGTCAATTTTTATAGAAAAGAATTGACAAAACTCTATATTATGACCTGACCCTAACATTATAATTAATTTTTAATTACGCTTATCCTTTTGTATTAAACCTGATGTTATTCCATGAATGACCTGACCCTAACACTATAATTACATGAAAAATTAGGTTTTAGTATGGTTCTTCCCTATTTTAATTCCTCTAGTAGTTTCGTTACGAGGCAAACCTATGTACAGTAGTAATGGTTATTGCTATGTATTTGACAGGTTTAGTGCGTGTGGGACTAAAAAATTTTGGCGATGTGAATTTAAAAATCAAGGTTGCAAATCTCGCATTCATACCTTAGATGGCGTTATTGTGAAACAGTTACATAACCATTCACATGACAGTAATGCAGTGAATTTAGAAAAGAGGGTGGTTTGTACTGCTATGAAAACTCGTGCTACTTAAACAATGGAACCAACATCGCAGGTTATTAATTTGTGTCTTAATGAAGCAAACTTTGATCTCCTGAAAAGTATACAGCCGAATCTACGCCCCAAAAAAATCTCTTGCGATTTTGAATTAGCTGCCATAAACGCCGTCAAAGGAGCGTTTCCGGAAGCAGAAATGATGGGATGTTTCTTGCATCTGACAAAAAATATGCGAAAACAATTGGCACAACTGAATCTTCTCGGAAGATACAATAATGACGCGGATTTTGCAGCTCACGCCCGCATGGTTACATCCTTGGCTTTTTTGCCGACGGACGATTTGTACGAAGCTATCGACGAATTGTCAAATGTGTTGCCCCCAGAGCTAGAACCTCTTTTGCAATGGTTTGAGGATTCATATATAGGACGACCAAACAGACGGGAAAACGGACGCCGCCAAGCAATATTTCCTCCAGAACTGTGGTCAGTACATAATCGGGTATTGGCAGACATTGACCGCACAAACAACCACGCAGAGGCAGCACACAGAAGGCTACAAACAGAGCTGTCGATGAACCATCCAACCATTTGGAAATTTATCGGCAGCCTAAAAACTATCAAAAGGGGAAGATACGTTGTTTATGAACATTTGCTTGCGGGAAATGAGCCTACCCAAAAATTGAAAAAATACATCCATGCTGACAGAAGGATCAAAAACCTCGTCGAAGACAAAATAATCAACGCAATCTAGTTGACGGTGCAAATAATAGAAGTATTATTGTGTTTTTAAGAGCTATCTCTTACAATTATGAAATGAATCCCTAAAATCAAGAGTCGGAAAAATTATCTTTTTCTTTTAAATTTTGTATATATTTAGAAAATAAAATGTAACAACAATATTAAGATGTGTTTCATTTTGGCTCGCGCCTAAGTGTCTTTGCGCTCAAGTGTTCCGCGCCCAAGTGTCCTCGCGCCCAAGCGGCCGCGCTCAGATGGCCGCGCCCATATGGCCGCGCCCAAATGTCCTAGACCGGCTTTGGGGTGGCCCAAAAAACGTGGCGAATATAACTTGGGTTTTTGTTAAATGAAACACCCTATATATTGTAGTATTTTCCAATTCCCCACTAAATTCTACGCTTATTTTGTATAAAGTGTTAATATGTCTAAATTTAATAGTTTTTGAGATATTCATGTTTAAAATATTACATTTTCAGACGCATTGACAGGCTCTAACATTGGAACGGTTCATCTTAAAGAAAAATGGTTTTTACCTCCCATCTTAATTTTTTATTCTCTATCTAAAAGTTACAACTTACGATTTACCATATTAAACCAAAAAACCGGTTTTAACGGTTTAACATGTTAAACCGGAAGTTGTACCCAACTTTTAAATAAAGAATAGAAAATTAAGGGAGATGGAAACCATTTTTTTCTAAGATGAACCGTTCCAATGTTACAGCCTGTCAAAGTCTGAAACTTCTGGAATAGTAAAATTTTAGGTTTTTTTTAACATTAGTTATTTACATTACTGGATTAGATGCGAAAGTTAATTTTTTGGTGTGAGGAGGTTTTTGAATAGCCGAGGCGAAGCCGAGGTGATTTAATACCTCCGACCACCAAAAAAGGCTTTCGCATCGTGTAATGTATTATATTTTGTTTACTACTGTTCTCTGATCAATATATTATTATGTAATAAACTTTGATTTAATTCAAATTAAAATAATAAAATAAATTTTTTTTCCACCTGTAAAATAATCCATGACAACTAGTTATTTGAGTATTGTCAGTCTGTCAGTTCGAATAAAATAAGGATTTTCCACCTGTAAAATAATCTATTTTCTTTTGTCCTGGCACCGAAAGTAATACTTTACATAGCTAGCAACGTATAATATTCAGGTAACTCGAATGTTTACTTTCGTTATCCGTCGTGTTGCTAGGGCTCGAAAGTTAATTTATTCATAAAGTAGTAGAAAAAATATTTTACCTTGGAGAAGGCTTTAAAACGTTATAACTCGGTGTTTGTTTCGCTTCTGATATCATTGGAAGGAGGGGGATCCCAAGGGATCTCTCATCAAACTTATCCTGAACAAGGCCATATGGTCGTGATGTTTTAGATGTGCTGGATACATTCTCCTAAAAAGCATAGTAATTAATTAGGTATAAAGTCACGGTGTAAATTTTTAGTTTTCGGCGAATTTAAACCTTAAAATTCACTTCCGGTTGAACCGGAAGTAAAGTCAACTTTTAAATTTTAAATGAAACCCCCTATTTTTATTCGATGCTTAAATTCAATGAAAAATTATATTTTTAACGACTTATAACACTTAATTATTTGTTTTAAAAATGGCGCCTAGATCAATTTTTCTTTGTTGTCTAAAATGTAAATAAGTTTGATAAAAAAAAGTAAGTAGTAAAGAGTAGGTAAAGGCTATGGAAACATTGAAATGGTTTATTTTAGCCGGCTTTATAATATAAAATTGACTTGCTTGACAAAAATATCTCTGTTAGGGCTATTATACAGGGTCCTGCGCCTGTAGGTCTTCTGTAGCTCACTTATTATTTAAGTTAGGATTATGACCTTTTGCAGGCTTTAACTGTATCTTAGGGTGCATTTCAGGAAAATATTTATGTTTATACATGGTGTTCAAAAAAAGTGTAACGTCATAAGGATATCTTTTTTATTCGATTACATGCCATATATTTTCTTACTTATTTGGATGCATCTTATAGTTGCCTACATACCCTTAAAATTTTAATGAAATCGGTTTAGTATTATAGACGAAAAAAAAATAAAAACTAAAAAAAATCAGATTTGCACCACTGGTTTTAAAAATTAAAAATAATTTATCGTTAATAAATTTATATAAAGGTACTTAATAAATAAGGTCTCACAGTTTCGTTAACCAAGTTTGATTAATACGAATTGTACAGCGTGTCCAAAGTTTAGTCTCAACCTTTGCAAATTTTAAATCAATTTATTTTTCTTATTTCAAATTGGAACCCCTCTATATAATTATGTCATTCGATGAAGAATTAAAATTCAAACATTTGCTCTAATTACAACCCTATCGCAATTTCTAACGTATTAAGACTTGTATCTGTTTAAAGGTTGGAGACAATGACGTTTCTTGAACGGCAGTAGAGTTTGGACTTGCATTGTCTTTATTTGTTTAGAATCACTACGTTTCAACTGGTAAGCATCTCCAGTCGTCTTCAGGTGAATACTAAATAAGTACGGTAGAAAAATAAATTGCTTTAAAGTTTGCAAAGTTTGACACTAAATTTTGGACACTCTGTACAATTCGTATTAATCAAACTTGGTTAACGAGATTTTAGGACCTTATTTATTGAGTACCTTTGTAGAATTTTAATAACGAGGCAATATTTTTATTTTTTATTAATTTTTAAAACCAGTGGTGCAAACCTGATTTTTTTTAGTTTTTGTTTTTTTTCGCCTATAATACTGAACCGATTTCATTAAAATTTTAGGGGTATGTAGGCAACTACAAGATGCATCCAAATAAGTAAGACAATATATGGCATGTAATCTAAAAAAACATATCATTATGACGTCACACTTTTTTGGAACACCCTGTATAAACAAAAATATTTTCCTGAAATGCGCCCTAGGATACAGGTAAAGTCTGCAAAATATCAAAATCCTAACTAAATTAATAAGTGAGCTAGAGAAGACGGGAGGTGAGGCGCAGGATCCTGTATAAGCCATGAGAAGATATTAAGTAGGTTTGCCGTGGAAAATAATTCATTCATTTCAATCTACGAAATTAATATTTAATACCATTTGACATTTTGGTCTAATAAATACAGAAAAAATATGTTTGTTTTCCACGGCATACTAGACTGTTCTTGACTAAATTTCTTATAGCTTTTTCGGGTCTAGAAGTTACATTCATGATGTTTCTTGTTAATTTCCACTATTACCTAATCAATAATTTTAACTTGTGATACCTTGTTAAATAGAAAATTAATTGAGCAATATTACTATAATAAGAAAAAGACGGGTTGCCTTTTAAAAAAATGGAGCAATTCCGCTTTTTTTTTTTTAGAAAACAGGTTGTAAATAAAATAGCCCTATCCAATACATTTTTCTCAAGAAAGTCAAATTTATATTATTAAGCGGGTTAAAATGTGCCATTTTAACGTTTCCATGGCCTACTCTTTACTACTTAGTTTTTACTAAAACTATGGACATTTAAAAAAATGAAGGAAAACTGATGTAGCCTAGACGGTCATTTTTAAAACAAATGAAAAGGTATAATGTCAATGAAAAGAGAATTTAAATATAGAAAAAAATAGGGGTTTCCATTTAAAACTCAAAAGTTCACTTCACTTCCGGTTAAACCGGAAGTGGTTTCCAAGGTTTAAATTGGTCGGAAAATAAAAATTTACTCGAAAATTTATACACTTATTAACATCTAATATGTTTAAATATTTAGGTACCTACTGCTAAAATTACAAAAAAAAAGTATTCCTTGTGTCACCCGATATACAGGGTGTCCGGTTACTTATGGGCCTAGAGTAACTGGAGATACTAGACATCAAACTAAGCCGATTAAGTTATATAAGTCTTTTCGGATTGTTACTCGTTCTAGAGATACAGGGTGTTGAAAGTAAAAGTTTATTCTCGAAAATAAGCCATAATTTTAAAACGGTTTAATGAATCGAATTGAAAGTTGGCAATGTTATGTTTTTATGAGCAAGAAATAAGAATTTGTAGAAATTTTTAAGTTTAAAACTAGAGGGCGCTAGTTGCATACACTGGGCTTCATAAATCTAAAGAAAAAATTCTTACCTGTGATATTAGATGTTTTTCAATTACTTATAGTTTCTTAAAGAAGGGCATTTTCTGAGCCAAAAAGTGTACTTGATTGATCTTAATATCTTTAACGGTTTTCGAAATATTTCCCTTTAAACATCCCAAAGCATAAAAAACATAGTACATAAATTATTATTTTAATTATCAAAAAAAAAACTTATACTAGATACTAGACATCAAACTAAGCCGATTAAGTCATATAAGTTTTTTCGGATTGTTACTTGTTCTAGAGATACAGATATTAATTAAATTATGTACTATGTCTTTTTATGCTTTGGGATGTTTAAAGGGAAATATCTCGAAAACCGTTAAAGATATTAAGATCAATCAAGTTCACCTTTTTGACTGATAAAATGCCCTTCTTTAAGAAACTATAATTGAAAAACACCTAATATCACAGGTAAGAAAAAAATCATAGATTTATGAAGCCCAGTGTATGCAACTAGCGCCCTTTAGTTTCAAACTTAAAAATTTCTACAAATTCTTATTTCTTGCTCATAAAAACATAACATTGCCAACTTCGAGAATAAACTTTTACTTTCAACACCCTGTATCTCTAGAACAAGTAACAATCCGAAAAAACTTATACGACTTAATTGGCTTAGTTTGATGTCTAGTGTCTCCAGTTACCCTACGGCCCACAAGTTACCGGACACCCTGTATTTTTTTATTATTGTAAAATCAACGGGGTAAATATTTAATTTAGGTTTTACTCGAGGTGTTTTTAGTTCATTTTTGTAGTATATAGTCGCTAAGCTATATTGAATATTCTTTCTCTTTGATCCCATCAATTTATTTAACATACCATGAATGTAACATCCTTTTGTTTTTGATCAAACGAGGTAGATGTAACTTCGGAAGATTCGTTTTTCCTCTGGGATCTAAAGGCCATTTTAAAGGACTTGCCAAGAATCATCTCGAGCTCCGCTGCCTATAAAACAAGATTTAATATATTATAACTTGTAACTTCTTTATTAAGTGCTATTTGTCATTTATATGGCCTTAAAACTGTGTTCTTATACATTTAGTTTTTTTTACAATACCTGCACTGAAAAAACTAATCTTTAGGGAGAAATGGTTACGTCCTTAATCCAAAAGAGTCGCGCTTTTAAGAGCTAACAGTAGTCGATGAGTCATCATGAAGAAATAGTGCATTTCCACCGCATCGCGTATGTTGCATCTGTGTTTGGCGATAGCAATAAAAAAATAATTTATATACAAAATATTATATAAACGAATTGCACAAGAATAAATGAGTCAGTGGAGATTTTGAAAATAATATTGGGGAATCGTTGGTAATTTTAATGAAAAATAAAAAATTTACATGAATTTTTATGCTCTGCAGGGCGAATGATATAAGTGGTCCAGAAGTCCGGAATAAAATTAATATATCTTTAACCTGTAACTTTTGGGGGAAACGCTTGGACACGTTAACTTAGTTTTATATATTATGCTCGCATTTTGACGTTATTCGTGTGTATTTTTATAGATATTTGTCAAAGATATGATGACATCGATCTTTTTTTTTTAATGGAAACATACATCTTGTGATACATCATTTGAAAGCTAAAATATCTATTTAAACAAGCTAAAATGATAAATCATTGATGTTTTTTTTTATCTTTCAAGTTAAGAAATCTTCATTGTTTCACGTTCTGACATGTTGTGACATTGTGAACTTGTAAAATTAATTTAGGTATTTCCGAAGTATTATCTTACAGTTTTCTAAACAAAAATGGTTTTGGTGGAAAGACAGCGTATATAAGTCTTGATATTTGTTAGGATGTGCACTTTATTTAATGCTAAATATCCGAATAATCAAATTTTACAAGGCATTGTTAGTAAAATATTCCACAAATTTGACGAACATGGCACAGTAAAGGACTTGCCTAAGAATGGACGGCCACGTATTTTAGGCGACGATGAAAAATTGGATATTGCATTATCTCTGCAGGATAATCCGCATGTTTCAACAGTTTCAGTGGCACAAAATCATGATACATCTAGAGTGAGGTACTATTGGAAGATTTTTGAAAGCAGAAAAATACCATCCTTATAAAGTATATATTGTCCAAGAGTTTTTAAAAGTCTATGACAGGCGAAATGATGAGACGGTGTGAGTGTAACGAGAATAATAGGTTTCCACAAAACATATTATTTTCGGATGAAGCTACTTTATATTTAAACGGGGTGATCAAGGAACATAATAATCGTTTCTAGAGTCAAGAAAATCCACGATGGATATTTGAAGCGCATACTCAGCGCCTCCAGAAAGTAAATGTATGGGCAGGTATCATTAATAACCGAATTCTGGAACCATTCTTTTTTGAAGAAAATCTCACAGCTTAACGGTACCTGGATTTCTTAACCTTCGAGTTGATGCCTGCTCTAGCTGTAATTTTTCCCAGCGAAGTAGATCCAGATATACCTAACGAAACAATAATTGGTTTCTCAAATTTTCTCAATAATGTTAAATAAAACCATAATATTGTCACGATAGGGAATCATAAAATCATAACATTTCATAAATCAATATATTTTCCATTTTAATATTTTAATCATTATTCGCGTTTACCGCCGGCCAGTCAAGGCAACATGAAACCGGCGACGAGTTTATCAAACAAATCTAAAAAGTTGCAATTATGAAATGCTATACATATATCCCGATCTAGCAATTATGGTGGCGTCATCAAGTCGGTAGAAACAAGGTGTACGACCTAAACCCGTGGTCTTACAAAAGGGGGAAAAATCGCTGACTTGACAAAACTACACATGGTTGCTAGAGAAACGATCGGCGGGCACTAGTGTTCGAGCCCGTGACGCATCCACGTTGAAATATGTGAATTTTTGTTGGTCCCAAATCTCAGCGATGAGTCCAAATTTAAGTAAGTATAATTTATTGCCAACTGTTTTATAAAGGTCTAAATCCAAGCTTATTATTTGATTTTCTTGTAAGCCCTTCAGGAATTTATTATTTTATATTTTCAATAAACTTGTTTTCAAAACCGCTTTGTTTTCCTAATAGTCGCCAAGGTCTCGTGCTACCTTACGTCCCTCGTCATACCCTAAAATCTGGGCGTGACATATGGTGGAGGCGCCGGTTCTCCTTTTTTTCACAAAATTTTAATTTTTTTAACCATATTTTCTCTTTTCACCATTGACATATGGTGGAGGCGCCGTCCTTTTTTTTCGAAATTGTATTTCCTTTTTAACCATTGACATATAGTCGAGTTGCCGCTTTTCTCTTTCTTTTTTTTACGAAATTTTATTTTCTTTTTTAACCATTGACATATGGTAATCGCGCCGGTCTTCCTTTTTTTTTACGAAATTTTACTTCTTTCTTAATCATCGACATAGAGTGGAGGTGTTACGAAATTTTATCTGCCTTTTTAACCATTGAAAGATAGAGGCGCAGCACTCCTTATCTTTAAAAAATAAATTCATTTTTCTTTTGTAACACTTCGCGATAAACACAATTTTGTTCATACGTTAATGTAATTGTTTTTTCAAAATTTTAGCAAATTTATTTTTATACAATAAGCCAGGACCTTACACTATTATTAAACATAATATAAGAGCATAACAAGGATTTAGGCCTTTGAAATATTTATTTGTGGTTCAGATTTAGTTTTTTTTTCAGGAAAACATTTATTTTGATAATTTTTTTTGCATATTCACCGACTTATTTACTTTCATTTTGAAATTTTTTTTGCGTCATAAAACCTATAAATATGCGGATAGCCAAAAAATATTTAGGAATCATTTTGAATATTACTTAATATCTTATTACAAAATCCTTGGTCTAGAAATTAAGCAAAATCAGAGCACTAGTCAAACATCATTACTGTCAATCACGGACCTACCATCAAAAATTTTGTATTTCCAGAAAGTTTTTTTATCAAAATTTAAGACCAAGTCATCAAATTTAAACCCATTTACTTAATTTCTTTTATTTCAAATAATGTTACATAATTTTAATTTCAATTAATTACAAACACAAAGTGTATTTTTAAAGACAGATAATTTTTTAATTATTCTAACTAATCGATTTTGAATTACAAACATATTTTGAATTTGACAATCCTTTCCCCAAAAAATGATTACATACAGGATTCAAAGTTAGCAAATTACAATATTTTTAGAGTTTTTCGTGTATTTAATAATAATATAGTAGGTATTCGTTAAAATAAAGAAGAGTTAAATTACAAATTAAGAAAGCGTTTAAGTATATCTATGTAAATATTAGAGAAGTTTTTTTTTGAAGTTGTGGGATAACGGAATTTTGAAAAATATATTATTTATAACAACATTAATTAAAATATTTGCCAAAACATTTCCAAGCATTTTGTTAAAAGAATATCGTAAAATAGCAGTTAACTTTTGTGAAAGACCTTTGATATGGAAAGCCCAGTCTAAATATTCATTAATTCGTACCCCTAAAAAATTTTGTACTTTGGGTCGATTTCTGATGGATTTTTATCAAAAATTTCAAAAACCACCTAAGATATTATAATACATTTTGGTATATGCAAACTACTACGATATGAAAACACATATTTCTAATCCAAAAAATTTTTTCTTTCTCAAAGCAGTGGCGTCGGTACAGTCGCGCCTCAATACAATTTTAACCAAAAAATATGTTACGCCATTGAGTGTTCCAAACAATTGCTGTATTATTACTTAATATATAATTTTAAACAAAAAGTTCTCTGTCATCCTTTTTTAAAATTTAGCGTTTGAAAGAAAATAATTAAAATAATAATCATTACAGAATCGACAACATTGCTAACTTAAATCTAGTTAAACGAATTTTGCTTAAGAGTGAAGTCTAGTGATGCATTCACCAATTCATTTTTTGTTCAGTATTTCTTATCCTTTTCGCTTCATTTAAGAGCGGACAAATAATTGCCTTTTTTTTCGAGGACACGTCTGTGCGCCGGATGCACTTAGGCCAGGTTTCGCTCATCGTGCAAATAATCGTGCTTGTGCAGCCATTACCTACAGTTTTGAACTTAAGAAATTTTGATTAATGAATTAATAAAAGCATGTGTGTGTTTATTACTTTATAAATTCAAACTTCCTCAACTTTAAATTTTAAAAAATATATTACTGTTTGTCAGAAAATTTACTAATCCTGAACACATTGCCATTTCAAATAATTTTGAAAAATCTGTCAATGAACTTATGGGTCTAGAATTATCAATTTGAGGGTAATACAGACTTTTTTACTGGTTTTATTAGTGCAACTTTTAAATTTTCACGGAACATATCATAGGTACTTAAAAGAGTTACTAATTATATTATGTAAAAAATAATGTTTTTATGCACACTAATAGAAAATTTTACAATGCTGGTAGGAATTTCAGAAAAACCGGAACTATGTTATGTTATTATACCGTAGTATATGTAAATATATGTTATTACAGTTAAACGGGATACTCGATACGTTTTTCATGAGATCAGTTCATTATACTCCTTTTTCTTTTCCTTATATTGGTCTTTATAATTTTGATGATGTAATAATGATGTGATAATAATAATACTTCTTAATTTCAAATTATACTGATTACAAAAAAGGATAAAATAAAATGACGTCACAGAATGGAATAGATTTACCAAGAAGTCCACTAATGAATAGGGCTCAATGTCTATTAACACTTTTTTAAATGTTTTTTCACTCTGACACACTAGTAATTGAATAAATATTATTTGGCAGTTTGTTGTAAAGTTTGATGCGCATGTAATAAGGATTTTTTTCTGTGACAATGAAGCGGTGACGAAAATATAATAAGTAATTCGTCCTTGTATAATTACTATATACATTTACAGTTTCAAATTTCAATTTATTATTTCTAAACAAAAACATTAAATACGCAAAAATATAAAGACCACATACTGTTAATAGGTATATTCATTTATTTAAATGCAAGAATCTAGAAAGCTCATTTTATTTAGGTATTTTAGGTTCTTTTTTGTATTACAAAAACCCTTTTTAGCTCAAAGCTACTTACTACCCCAGAACAGTATGCCATATCGCAGGACAGATTCAAAATTTTCATGGTATAGAATTTCTAAGGTGTTTAAGTTCTTATAGTTAGCCAATACTTTCATTCCATAACCTATACTACCCAGTTTCAAACACAAACCATTTATAGGGTTGCTACATGATAAAAATTCCTAGGTATTACCAAGAAATAAAAAATAGCTAAGAATTTTGTATTATTTCAAATACATTTTCTTGTCACATACAGTGACAGTATCGGGTTCACTTAATTTATTTTGTTTAGTCCTGAAAAGAAATAATTTAGTTTTCTCATCATTTAAAATTAATTTATTTTGTGAAAACCAGTATACTCCCCTGAGGTATACCAATACAGCTTTCTTTAACTTTGATTTCTCACCGTCCTGAACTTTTTTTTGAACTTTAGATGGAAATACTGTTGAAAAATATATTAATAAAATTATTCATAAATACACGCCACTGTCCATTAACATAACTTCTTACAACCTCATAGACATTTAACCAGTCCTGCTTACTCAGACAGGGCAGAAATTCATTTTTGATTTAATTGCCAAAAATTTCGTTACTACTAATAAAAATACACTGGTATAAAAATTCAATCAAACATACGACAGAAAAATAATAAAAATATATTATATCGATAAATATAGATCAATATTATGATCATACAAAATAAAACAGATAATAGAAATGGGCTATAGGTATATTAAACATAAAAATAAAAACAAAAAACAAAAAAAAATCATATAAGTATAAATAAAATGCACAGTATATTAATAGACAAGCGCTTTAAAGTTACAAGAGTTCTTCCAATTACTCAAAATGGGTTTACTTAAATAAATAATTTAAAATAACAATTTCTCAATCTAATGTTAAAACATTGATTTGATTTGATTTGATTTCAATGAGTTTCAAATAAAATAATAATGACATACGTATCGTTAGGCTATCATGAAACTAAAAAGATATAAAAAAAAAAATACTTTTATTATAATCATAGCGGCATCATAAACAATACCATTATAATTAGGTATAGAATACAGAGAAAAGATACAAATAATCTCAATATTATCTCATATAAAAATATTTTCTTCAACAGATTTGTGTTACCAATAGTTTTAGGAATGCGGTTAAACCAAGAAAGTAAGAAAAAAAAAAAAAACTGTGGTCAGGAGTTAGCCATCCCTGTCACAGAAATTTTTAAATAATTTAAAATTCCATTTGCAGATTGATCCTACAAAAATATTTTTTTAGCAGCAGATGTGTGTTACTAATAATTTAGAGTTGACAATTATACGAAAGAAATAAGAAACTCTGGTCAGGAGCTAGCCATCCCTGTCACAGAAATTTTGAAATTTTTTTTAAAAAAAAAACTTCCATTTTTTACATTCCTCTTTCACACATCCCAAGCTTTAAAACTAAAATTTAAATACAAATTGTAATAAAAAATATACACTGGAAATACTTGAGCATAAAACCTTCTACTACTATCTTCCGAAAATAAATATGGCACAGATTTAGTGCATCGAAATATAAGATATTTCAATTAAATTTTTCCAATAAGGGTTAGTAGGCCCGACCCTCGGCCCGACCCATATTGCAAATATTTAATACATTAGTCAGTGTTTCACTTTGTTATTTACGCCAAGACTATACGTAAAGGTTTTGGATAAATATCATCGTAATTCACAATGACTTAGTCTCGGGGACATCAAAATTTCACAAGAAGAAATTTTGACATTATGAAAAGTTGATAATGGATATAGATTGAATATGAAATAATGATTTTAAATATGGCAGCTGAATAAAGCAAGCAATTATGAAGTATATGTGAAAAGCTGAAATAAGCTAATTGTTATAAGTAGGTACTTTTATTATGTATGTTTATGTTATATAAAGAAAATATGAATCCTGCAAAAGGCAGAAGTAAGATTATTGCGTAGGTGGAAGATAGGGGCTTACAACTCGGTAGAAGGCTTTTTCAAGTATTATCCAAAATCCTACGCAGGGAAAAATAAAATACCAATGCAAAAAATAAATGCATTTATAAATAGTAATTTCCGAAAATGATACATTCGAGGATACAATTTTATAGGTAGATCAATCTAACCTCAAATCTTTAGGTATAAGTACCAAAACTTTGACATTTCAATTTTACAGCAACTCAAAATGCAATGCTAATAAATAATATTATTTCTACAAAAATTCAGTAGCAGACGAGATAGAATACAAAAGAATTTATCAATCAAAAATTTAATTAGCAAATTATCAATTTAAGTACTTGATTTAATAATCTAAATACAATAAATAAACCTTAAACTCTGCATTGCCTGCTATTTCTTTAATTTTCTATTGATAGTTGTTGAATATGAATATGAATAATATGAATTAAGATAGTCTAATGTAAATTTTCAAGTAATCAAGTCATTTAACTAACGCTATAAGTTTTAATTCTGAATTTTTTTTTAACAAAAGTATAGGATATTCAAAATATCAAAAACCCAAATGCAAATGTAAATAAGATTTTAATTATCTAAGCATTTTAGCGCTAGAAAGTGCAATATTCTGGCATTAATAAATAAAAAAATATAAAAAATAATTGAAAACATTCAGAGATTTTAGATAAAATATTAAGCAAAAAATAGGAGCATATACTTACTCTTTGTTTCATTCTTTTCATGTAAACACTGCTGCACTACCACGAAGCCACCTGGTCGGACACCTGTTCCATCCTCAATCAGTATTGCTGTCGGCCCCAACACTAGAGACAGCACAGCCATTGTACAGCAAGCATGACTCAGTATTGTTGGTATCCAGCCTTTACTGCCAAGACACATCGATGCCTGCTGACTAAGCTACACTATCCCAATCCAATCATAGAAGTCTTCATCAATTCATGCCCAAGTAGATGAAACACTAAAACCGCCATTCATCAACACTAACCATGCATTACGACCGAGAGGAGAAAGCAAGGCAGCTCACAACGAAACAATTGGCAAATCAAGAAGATGTACACTGCATCACTTGAACTATCACTAACACTTCACAAACACTAGTGATTGCCAATTTAGACGATTTTCTTCAAGAAAAGCCATTAATCGCGCCGTTTCCCGAAGCCTTGCATCGCAACACTGGAATTTGCAACATTTGCAAATTTCAAATAAACCGAATTATCCAATTTAAGGTTAGTTAGTTGTAGCAACAAATGAGACGTCTAGCAACAACTAGGGACCACAGAAGAAAAATGGCTTTATAGGTCAACAACCACAGAAGAAAAAATGGCTTTATAGGACACCACAGAGGAAGGACCCTATGATACGGAACTAAAGTTAGCGTCCCAAGCAGCAGGTCAGAAAATAAAGGGATACCAAAAATAAGTATGGCATCGGCTGTCTACGCAGTAGGCCTTGGCACCAACATCGACGATGCATTCCGTCGATAGAGCACCCACAGCTACGGCGTGCTTCAACCAGTCGGCCAATGGACCCAACCGCGCGTTGGCCCACCATCTAACCATTGACGACACGACAGGACCGTACCCAGGCATGGCAGACATTTTGGTGTAGTGACCAAGTGCAAGCGAAAAGTGTTTAGGGACAATTAAGATATTTCCTTTTATATAAAGTTTGTTTGTTTTGTTGTTGTTTGATATTCAATGATATTTTTTTCTTTATAAATATAATACACGTACTCATAAAAGAAGGGAAGTGGAGCCAACTTTTGAGTTAATATTAAAATTTTTTTCATACACTTCAATTTTTTAAAGTAAATAATGTAACCTCTACTTCCTTTCTGCCATCGCTGGGGGCCAGCTCTTTTAAGACCGGGGGATGTGTCACGATAGGGAATCATAAAATCATAACATTTCATAAATCAATATATTTTCCATTTTAATATTTTAATCATTATTCGCGTTTACCGCCGGCCAGTCAAGGCAACATGAAACCGGCGACGAGTTTATCAAACAAATCTAAAAAGTTGCAATTATGAAATGCTATACATATATCCCGATCTAGCAATTATGGTGGCGTCATCAAGTCGGTAGAAACAAGGTGTACGACCTAAACCCGTGGTCTTACAAAAGGGGGAAAAATCGCTGACTTGACAAAACTACACATGGTTGCTAGAGAAACGATCGGCGGGCACTAGTGTTCGAGCCCGTGACGCATCCACGTTGAAATATGTGAATTTTTGTTGGTCCCAAATCTCAGCGATGAGTCCAAATTTAAGTAAGTATAATTTATTGCCAACTGTTTTATAAAGGTCTAAATCCAAGCTTATTATTTGATTTTCTTGTAAGCCCTTCAGGAATTTATTATTTTATATTTTCAATAAACTTGTTTTCAAAACCGCTTTGTTTTCCTAATAGTCGCCAAGGTCTCGTGCTACCTTACGTCCCTCGTCATACCCTAAAATCTGGGCGTGACAATATATAAATATTTATTTAAATAAAAATTTATATATGGGTGTTACTAAATTTTTTTTAAAAAATTGAGATATCTGGCGATTGCGCAAATAGCGCCGTCTAGCGGTTAAATATTACCATAGGATAAGCTCATTCAAATGAGATCAAGTATGTTAAATTTGGTTATGGCAAACCGGAGTTATGAGTACTTCTTTCAAAAGAGGTTCCCCCTCCTCCCCTCAGCTTATTTTGCGAGTTAGATTAAAATGTATTTAAGCAAAGTTATGACCTATTATATTCCAAAGAGTAAAACACTTAAGTTTTAAGCTAACCTCGAAGATAACTTTATTTGGCATATTATCGATAAAAATCCTATAATCTTCTTAGTAAAATGTGGAGAACTCCTTCTAGCGGTAAATTTACAAATTCGATGCATTAGCATTGCTATCTGGGATCAGGGTAACTACTTATAAGAAATAGAGAGTTGATTAAATGGAAGCAAAGTTGCATGTCTTAATGTCGAACAATTAGTTAAAAATAAATTTAATCAAATTTCGATGACTTTCGGAGATATCCGAAAAAAAAAACGAAAAACTTGTTTTTATTTTTTTTTTATTACAAAATAAGTACTGATTATTTTTAAAAACCAAGAGCACTTGCTTAAGGCACTTTTCAAGATAATAATTTTAAGAAGTCAAAAGCTACCCAAAAGTTTGTAAAAAATTCAGGTCCGTATTTAAAAAAATTAAGTTGATACCTATACAGGGTGTTACAAATTCGACATACCAGCATTGGAATCTCGGAAACCATGGAAGTTAGAGAAACGGTGAAATGGGGGCAAAGTTGTGCAATTCGGTGCTGATTATAATCCTGCTATAAAAGTTTTCAAATTTCGAATACTTCCGATTTTATCCAAAAAAAAACAGAAATTTTTCAAAATCGTTTTTATTTTATTCTGAGCTCATTAGACAAGCTATTTAAAAATAAATGACACTTTGTCATTGACACTTTTTCTCCCCTACAAAATGACGTTACTAAACTAAAGATCCGCCGTTTCGTCTCCGACCGGTCATCACCAACTTTCCTTTTTTTAATAACAGACCTGGATTTTTTTAAACCTATTTTTAAACCCTCCTACCCTCAAAATGTAATGGCGATATTACTTTCTCATAATGATGAATTGTCCTTGATTATTTTTTTAAATTCATATTTTTTACACTTCTTGTCAGTCCGGTCCTGGCAACGAATTACAATATTAATTAAAAACTTTATTTCATTTAAAACATTCATACGTTAGTAATAAACTTCATTTTATAAGAATTTTCTAATAATTCTAAATTTACTAATTATAAATCCTAATTTTCTAAATGTTCAAAGAGATTGCCGTTTTGCACAAGTAGAAAATTTGAAACATATCACTTTTTTCTTAGTTGAAAAAAACATATTTGTGCAAAGGACCAATAAATAATCGCCTTTTTGACACCACAGTTTGACACTAGGTAGAAATCATCCATATTTTAAAATTTGCTTAAACGCGTTTCTTAGACTCATAAATCATGGCACATTTTCTAAATGTTTAAATAGTCAAAATTCTTTTTGGGTATTACATATTGTATTATTACTTAGCTAAATAGTACCTAACATGAACTTTAGACAAACGTTTTCATAAAACTTATTTGTAAAGGTTATAAATAAAATAAAGGTTTTCGTTGCCAGGATCGGACTGACAAGAAGTGTCAAAAATATTAATTTAAAAAAATAATCAAGGACAATTCATCATTATCGCCATTACATTTTGAGGGTTGGAGGGTTTAAAAATCGGTAAAAAAACATTCAGGTCCGTATTAAAAAAAGTAAAGTTGGTGATGGCCGCTCGGAGACCAAACGGCGGATCTTTAGTTTAGTAACGTCATTTTGTAGAGGAGAAAAAGTGGCAATGACAAAGTGTCATTTATTTTTAAATAGCTAGTCAAATGAGCTCAGAAAAAAATAAAAACGATTTTGCAAAATTTCGGTTTTTTTCGAATAAAATCGGAAGTATTCGGAATTTGAAAACTTTTAAAGCGGCATTATAAATCAGCACCGAATTGCACAACTTTGCCCCTATTTAACCGTCTCTCTAACTCATATGGTTTCCGAGATTCCAACGCTGGTATGTCGAATTTGTAACACCCTGTATAGGTATCTAAAAAACGAACGTCGTATCTGAAAACTAAAATTATTTTCTAGAAGCGAATGCTCTTGGTTTTTTAAAATAATCAATATTTTGTCGCAAAGAAAATAAAACAAAAAATAATTCATTCGTTTTTTTTCGGATGCTCCGAAAGTCATCGGAATTTTTTAATTTTTTTTTAACAAATAATTAAGCATTAAATTATGCAACTTTGCCTCCATTCAACCAAATCTCGATCTCTTATAGTTATCTAGATAGCAATGTTAATGCATCGAATTTGTAATTAATTTGTATTCTCATTAAAGATTTTTAACTTGATACTTTGGCCCCACCTGTATAGACTATTACGAGCCGCCACTGATTCAAAGCATTATATGTAATAGTTATTGCAAAATTAATACTTACTTGAAATATTTGCGTGTGTCCACAATGTCTGCAACTAAACGACAGATACTCCGACACCGCTGGCATAACTTTCAAACTCTCACAACTCCCCGATGACTGTCCGTCCGTCAATTTATCGTATTGCACTTTCGCACCCGCGCTCGCCTTCGTCTCATTTAATCTGCCCATTTTCTGACACACCTTCGCGAGTTCTTCGAGAGGTTATTTTTGGATTTATTATTCACACACCGATACATTTGGAAAGGATGTTGCTTTTAGGACACTATGGATATTTATTACGCATAACTTCTGGTAGAGATTATGTTAAAAACCATTACTTTACTTGTAATAAACACAAATTATTATATTTTTGCCACTTCACATACATACATGTACGTACATACACCTATAACAAACCGCGAACTTAAATAACTGGCTTCATGACTTCGAGTAGGAATTTTGCATTGCACTGAAGAAAGGTCTGTTCACTAAACATTCAGTTAAAAATAACCGACGTGATTTCCGTTGTTTATCTTTGTTGTACGTTAAGCGAAGCGTAGTGAGGTGTGTCTGGGATACGTAAAACGTGGCCCCAAGTAAACATTGGCGGGGTCATTGAACACGGCATTGAAGAACTTGAATCGGTGACTGGCGAGATTCTTTTTCAGTTACACATTCCTTGGTAAGAGTCGTATTGGGTGATTGTTGAAGAATTTCCGAAGATAAAGGATATGACCTTAATAAAAATGACGATAAAACAGGTGAAGTATGGGTTGCAACTTGCAAGTCGAGAGCTAGGCCAGAGACAAGACGCGGCTTTTTCAATTCTATTTGTTTTTATAGAAAAGTATGTATAAAATTAGCTTATAACCTGACAGTACTTTTTCTTCATGAAGTAGATGATACACACAGTTCTTTGAAAAGTTGATTTTGCTTTGATAGAATCCCTTTTAAGATATGAAATTTGTTTTCGAAGAAATTTTAGCCAATATGTGTTTTATTCCATTTTTATAAAAAGATGAAAGAAATCTAAATATTCTTGTAAACCTATTATTTCACAAACAATTTTAACAATAACAATTTTTTTCTAACTTATATTAAAAACAACGCATTTTGACACTGTTTTGAAGGGCGTAAGTAACAATTACCAAAAAGGTATCGATTATTGCTCTTGACGACGGGTTGAAAGTCGATTTACCACACTAGGGTGGTAATAATTTATCCCGTATAAAAACACAGATTTATAAAAATTGAGTAAACTTAAGTGATATGAAAAGTTATAGTACAATTATAACAATTATGAACATTATTTACAAAATTTGGATAAACGTTTTCTCGTTTTTTCTCAATTTGTATGAAATGTTCTGACTCCATAATTTCTCCATCTCTAACTAAATTTTCTGTTACTCTTGAAGTCCTGCAGGTGACTTCTGGCTTCGCTATATTGTATAAAATACAATTTTATTTGCAACTTCAACTTCCTTTTTATTGTTGACGCTCTCCGCTACATAACTTTCCGCAATAGTTGCAGATTTCCATCCGCCATGTCGCTGGAGAGCTAAGACATCAACTCCAGTATTCGCTAATAAAGTAGGCGACGTTCTTCTAAGGGAGTGTCCAGTATAGGTACTCCTTAAAGTTCTGAACGTTCAGACATTTAGCAATTTTCCCAACAGGCTGGTTTAAGCACTTTCCATTTTGATATCGCATGAAGAAGCGAGGATTCAAGTTCATCATGTGGGATCTTATAACAATGTAATTTCGAACTATTTTAAAATAACAAACCTTCTTATCGTCACTTTTAGTCACTATAAATTTACG
The DNA here is from genome assembly GCA_935413205.1 of Polydrusus cervinus. Lineage (NCBI taxonomy): Eukaryota > Metazoa > Arthropoda > Insecta > Coleoptera > Curculionidae > Polydrusus > Polydrusus cervinus. Next base: position 5,934,837 of record OW284518.1, read on the forward strand.
TGCCATTCCATTTTTGGAATCAGGAATAGTAACAAATATGACTTCAAGCCTTAATTCAACATTGTCCATTTTCATTGCACAGAGTTCATTAGCACGGCACGCTCCAGCAATTCCCATTATCATTACAACCTTCATCATTAAATAAATATCATCGGAGGCTTCAAACAGGAATTTATTTACATCTTCCCTCTCAAACAAATGCTCGAAACTTGAAAATATATATATGTTTTTCTCTATGAAAAATGTAAACTTAATTTTGCATCAGTACGCGATTTATCTGCGGAGGCTGGAAAGTATTCAAAATAAATTTTTACGGTTCTTATCACGTAAGACGGATGTACTTATAGTAAATAGCAATTATAAACCTATTATGGAAAAGTTTTCAGTAGTAACGCTTGCTGGAAGACGGACAATTTCTGATCTTGTTATGATTTATAAACTGGTTAATAGTCTTATTGATTCGCCAATACTTAGATCAAAGCTAAGTTTTAATGTACCGGTTAGGGACCTAAGGCTTCAAAATACATTTAACATTCCACTTCGAAATACGAATTCAGGTCAAAATTCTCCTATCTATAGAGCGACACGTACCTATAATGGTCTTTCCTTGAGTATGGAAATGTTCGATATTGTGATGTATCACAGTTTCATTCATATATTTAATTATTAAATATCGCACGCGCCCATATTAATATTTCCGCGCCTGTCCGTTCCTAGATTAAGATTCCGGTACCTGCAGTAATGATTGGGCTACGTACCTACATACGCGGTACCTAAAATTGTAATTGTTCCGAAAAGTGCGAATAAAATATCAACGGAAACATTCGTATTATTTCTTCCCTGCGGACATTACAAAAGTGGCGACGAGTATAGTGTTAACGTAATCGTTAATTAGAACCCGGAAACGTGGAAAAACCTCGTATTTTTCAATTTTTATTTCAGCATCGTGAGTTTTTTTTTCTTATCGAATTTTAAAATGGCCACTACGACGTTTGGTCTGCAATTAGAATTCGACCCGAAGATACACGATTGGTCAGTACACGTTAGCCGATTGAAACAATTTTTCATTGCTAATGGCATTAAAGACAACGGAATAAAACGAGCAATTTTATTAAATGGACTTTCCCAGGAGGCCTACATTTTATTGCAAAATTTGTCTGTGCCAAACGCACCCGAGGAAACGGCCTATACTGACATTGTATCAGCCGTTAATGGGTATTATTGTGAAAAAACAATCGTGTTTGCCGAACGATGCAAATTTTATGCGGTTATTAAATCACCGAACGAATCAATCCAAGACTGGGCAATCCGTCTAAAAAGTCTTTGTGTAAAGTGTGAATTCGGTGACCAATTGGATAATATCTTACGTGATAAGTTTATCTGTGGTATGAATCCTGGAAAAATCATGGATAAATTGTTGGCATTGAGTACGACAACTACCTTCAAAGAAACAATGGATGCAGCCATATTAGCAGAAGCAGCGCTGTTGAATCAAAACGGCGACTTTCGGCAACCTCATGTCAAGCAGGAAGCCTTAGGTGACGTACACGGTGACGTCTTTAGATTGCAGGGCTATCGAAGGGGGAGAGGTAAGCCGAGAGGCGGTACTAGCGCAGCAGATAGACCAGGTATGACAAGCGCCGGAGGCAAATCTGGCAACAATGGATCTGGTGAGATATGCTCTATCTGCGGCAAAGGAAGGCATCAGGAGTTTAAGTGCTATTATCGAAATCGCCACAATAACAATAATAAATATTGTTCAATTTGTCATACAAAAACTCATAATACAATTAATTGTAAAAAGAGACAGCTTCATTATTTAGAAATAGGTAACACAGATAATGACAATTCTACGGATGAACAAAATATAAACATAAACAATAATAATGAATACCCAATCTTTACTCTCAAATCTGTTAATTTTAAACCCATAAACATTGATGTTTATTTAAATAAAAAATTGTTTACTTTAGAATTAGACTCTGGTGCTGCACTTTCCTGTATTCCTTTTGAATGGTATAAAAACTATTTTTATGAAATTCCATTAAAAGAATCGGTAGTAACATTAATACATTTTTCTGGTGGAAAAATATCACCTGTTGGTGAAATATTATTGAATTTAAAATATAATAATAATGAACAAAAGTTAAATTTTTGTGTTATAAAAAATAGTACTAATGCTTTATTAGGCAGAGATTTTATTTCAGCATTTAAATTAGGCTTTCAGGAAATAAAATATGTGTCTAAGCCAGATGATAATTTTGACACCTTATCTGCAAGATTTCCAGAAGTATTTTCTGAAAAGTTAGGTTGTTTTAATAAATTTAAATTAAAATTTTACTTAAAAGAGAATGTTATTCCTAAGTTTTGCAAGGCTAGGCCACTACCATATGCTCTTAAAGAAAAAGTTGAATTAGAATTAGACAGGCTGGAAAAGTCTGGAATAATTACACCGGTGGAACATTCTGAGTGGGGGACACCGATTGTACCGGTTTTGAAAGATGATGGTTCTGTGCGAGTGTGTGGAGATTATAAAATTACGCTTAACCCTTGGTTAGTAGATGATAAATATCCCATCCCTCGCATAGATGATATTTATGCAAAATTAGGAGGCGGACAAAAATTTTCCAAATTAGATTTAAGCGCAGCCTACCAACAAATAGTTTTGGAAAAGGACGCTGCAAAGTTCACCACGATATCGACTCATAAGGGGTTATTTATGTATAAAAGGCTCGCCTACGGTATCAAGTGTGCGCCTGCGCAGTTCCAGCGAATCATGGATCAAATTTTTAGAAACGCCGAGGGCACTTGCATCTTCTTAGATGATATTATAGTGACCGGAAAAACATCCCTTGAACATAAAGAAAATTTGGAAAACGTTTTAAGAATTTTACGCGAATGCGGCTTAACTGTAAAAATTAATAAATGCGTTTTTTTTGCTGACTCATTGTCATATTTAGGATTTGATATTAGTTCAAATGGGTTACATAATTCAAGAAAAAAATTAATTGCTATCGAGCAATTACCTGTTCCAGAAAATATTAGCCAGTTGCGTGCATTTATTGGAGCAGTTAATTATTACAACAGGTTTATTCCCAATATACCTACAATTTTGCACCCGTTGTATAACTTGCTAAAAAAAGATAGTGACTGGAACTGGGATAATAAATATCAAAAATCTTTTGAGGACATAAAGTCCATATTACAATCGGATAATTTTTTGGTTCACTATAACCCGGATTTACCGATAAACCTGACAGTGGATGCATCCCAGTATGGGGTTGGGGCAATTCTGTCCCACTGTTTTACTAATGGGGTTGAGAGGCCAATATTTTTTGCTTCGCGTACCTTGTCAGATCAACAAAAAAGATGAATGTGTTTGGTATAAAGCGTTATTATCAGTTTTTATATGGCAGAAAATTTACTCTGATCACTGATAATAAGGCTTTGGTTTCGATCTTTTCACCAAAAAAAGGTATTCCAGTAATGGCAGCTAATCGAATGCAGCGGTATGCTTGTTTTTTGAGTGGTTTTGATTTTGATATTAAATATGTACCCTCTGCTAAAAATATTGCAGATTTTCTATCGCGATTACCAGTACGTGATAGTGAAAACATTGAAGCGTGTGAGAGTGATTTATATCAAATAAATTTTTTGAATGATTGTAAAGATTTAAGCCTTGATTTATTTAAAATTGAGAAATTTACTCATGAAGATTTTGTTTTATCACAAGTATATACGTTTGTTATATCAGGCTGGCCAGTGAAAGTTGAGGACCCCCATTTAAAACCTTATTTTCGTAGACACGAAGAAATAAGTGTAGTAAATAATGTTTTAATGTGGGGACACCGTGTTATAATTCCGGAATGCTTACAGCAGTCAATTTTAAAGGAATTACATAACACCCACATGGGAATTGTAAAGATGAAATCTTTGTCAAGATCTTATGTATGGTGGCCCAGTCTAAACCAGGACATTGAAAATACTTGTAAGTCTTGTATGGCATGTCAAATGCAACAAAATAATCCTAATTCGGGAAAATTATGTAATTGGCCTATTCCAGAAGGGATATGGGAACGGTTGCATATAGATTTTTTAGGCCCGATTAAAGGCAAATATTGTTTGATCGTAACGGATGCATTTTCTAAATGGCTAGAAGTGTTTGTTTTATCTAGCATTACGTCATCTATTACGATCGATAAATTAAGGGGGCTATTCTCCCAGTTTGGTTTGCCTAAAACTATTTGTTCAGATAACGGTCGGCAATTCACATCTCAGGAATTTTCTGATTTTTTAAAATTTAATGGCATTAAACATGTTACATCACCTCCGTATAATGCGTCTTCTAATGGTGCGGCCGAAAATAGTGTAAAGACTGTGAAAAACTTTTTATTAAAGGAACTTAATTCGTGTAATGATAAGTTTAATTGTAATGCTTCTTTAAATAGGTTTCTTATGATTTATAGGATTACTGAACATTGTTCAACAGGAGAAACTCCTTCTAAGCTTTTTTTAGGTCGTCAAATTAGGTCTAGATTTGACTTATTAAAACCTGAAAATTCACCAAAAATTTTACCTAAATCAGTTGATAATATAAAAAATAACTTAAAGAAAGCTCAGCAGAGAAATGAGCAAAATTTTAAGGGGAGGAGGGAAGAAAAGTTCTCTCTTGGACAATGTGTTTACGCTAGAGATTATAAAAATGTCTTGAAACCAACTTGGACTATTGGTCATATTGTAAAAATTTTAGGTATGAATGTTTATCTTATTAAGCTGTATAAATCGGATTTGATTTGGAAAAGACACTTTGAACACTAGTGAATTGGTCGAAGCGAGTGACGGGAGAGTGTTAGATAGTGGCGAAAAAAAGTTAGGTAGTACTGGGGAATCCCAGAATAATAACGCGGGGTCTACACCGAACGTTAGTGATAGTGAGATAATAGATTTGACGTCTGATGACGATTACAACGTTCCAAGCGGCTCAAACCTTGTGACGAGTCGCCGTCCTCAACGAATTCGGAAATCTCCGGATCGATTAAAATATTAGTTAATAATTTAATTATATACATTTAAACGTACTGGTGCTGAAATAGCGGTGGGAGAGTGTGATGTATCACAGTTTCATTCATATATTTAATTATTAAATATCGCAGGCGCCCATATTAATATTTCCGCGCCTGTCCGTTCCTAGATTAAGATTCCGGTACCTGCAGTAATGATTGGGCTACGTACCTACATACGCGGTACTTAAAATTGTAATTGTTCCGAAAAGTGCGAATAAAATATCAACGGAAACATTCGTATTATTTCTTCCCTGCGGACATTACAGATATGTCTATAGTTAGATTTAAAAAACATGTCAGATCATTGTTGTAATTTTTTATATTATATTTTTGTTTGTATAATTAAAACATTTAATTCCCACTAGCTAATACCACAACGTGGATGCTTTATTTAACTTAGTGTCTGTTGTATCCCTACTTATAAATAAATAAATAAATAAATAAATAAATAAATAAATAAATAAATAAATAAATAAATAAATAAATAAATAAATAAATAAATAAATAAATAAATAAATAAATAAATAAATAAATAAATAAATAAATAAATAAATAAATAAATAAATAAATAAATAAATAAATAAATAAATAAATAAATAAATAAATAAATAAATAAATAAATAAATAAATAAATAAATAAATAAATAAATAAATAAATAAATAAATAAATAAATAAATAAATAAATAAATAAATAAATAAATAAATAAATAAATAAATAAATAAATAAATAAATAAATAAATAAATAAATAAATAAATAAATAAATAAATAAATAAATAAATAAATAAATAAATAAATAAATAAATAAATAAATAAATAAATAAATAAATAAATAAATAAATAAATAAATAAATAAATAAATAAATAAATAAATAAATAAATAAATAAATAAATAAATAAATAAATAAATAAATAAATAAATAAATAAATAAATAAATAAATAAATAAATAAATAAATAAATAAATAAATAAATAAATAAATAAATAAATAAATAAATAAATATATTTATTAGGCTCGTCTGATAGATATTGTAAGTATCTTTTATTATTGTTAAGTCATACCTATACCTAAATTTACTAGTTTTGGCAATATTTCGATTTTTATTTAAATTTTGGTGAAAAAAAATATAGTTTTTATTTTTCTAGTTAAGCCATGACCAGCAAAGTCAAAACAAATGTAATAGAATATAATGTCATATTTATAATTAATATATTTATATTTATGTTTGTGAACTTATTTTCAATATCAAGTTGCGTAATAAAAAAGAAGTTTTGTTTAATTAAATAAATACGTAACTAACTATGGTTATCAAATTATTATAATATGATATTATATTCAATTACATTTGTTTTTACTTTGCTGGTCATGGCCTACTAGAAAAATAAAAACTATAGTTCTTTTTCACGAAAATTTAAATAAAAATAGAAATATTGGCCAAACTAGTAAATTTAGGTATAGGTATGACTTAACATTAATAGAAGATACTTACAATATCTATCAGACGAGCCTAATAAATATAGGGTGTCTCATTTGAAAAAACAGAGTTATTGTATTTCAAAGTTTTGTATATTTGGATGTCAACAGAAAACAACCTGTACAAAATTTTAGGTACTTAAATATTTAAGACAGTTTTTCTATCCCTAAACTTAGTAGCTGATAGGAAATTTTCGATTTTCGATACTCTTATTGAGAAATACAGGTAATTTTTTACTGTAGTTTTTTCCAAAATTTTAAGAATTTTGCATTTTATTGGCAACGTTGCAAAAAATTAAAAAACTAAATATGGCGTCATATGGATAATTTTGTAAGGAAACAAAAAATGCTAAAATATATGGGGTGTTCCATTTAAAAAAATTATCTTTTTATTGTCCTACTTTTCTGGGCCATCCTGTATATTCAAAAATAATTTCAGATTAAATATTTTTTTATGCCTCACAACTTTTATAAAAACTTTTTCTTGATATCTTTAATAGTAGAGACGGTATATTACTATGTCAGACAAATGGGCCACCCTGTATAACTGCACATATCAATCTTAAAAACTAGCCTTATTTTATGCAGACATTCAACGGCCAAAGGGAAAACCCTTCCTGCCGGACCGCCTTCTTCCAAATTTGTTTGCAGACTGACTCCGAATTGTTATTTGTTTTTTTTTGATTATTATATTTAATTTCTTTGCTGGTCATGGCTTATTAAAAAATAAAACTCACAACACAAAACAGTTTTTTTACAACAATTTAATTAAAAATATAAATATTGGTTAAACCAGTAAATTTAGGTATAGATATGGATTAACAATAATAAAAGACACTTTAAAAGTCTATCAGATGAGCCTAATAAATATAGGTTGTTTTATTTTTTGAAACAACAGAGTTATGTGTATTAAATTTTTCTATATTCGGATGTCAACAGAAAACACGCTATAAGTATAAAATTTTAGGTACCTACTTAAAGAATTGAGACAGTTTTTCTATCCTTAAACTTAAGAGCTAACAAGAAATTTTTAGTTTTCGATACTCCAATTGAGAAATACAAGTAATTTTTTACTATAATATTTTTTCCAAAATTTTAAAAATTTTGCTTTTTGTTTGGCAACATTGCAAAAAATTAAAAAAATTAATATGGGTTCGTATGGATAATTTTGTGAGGAAACAAAAAGTGTTAAAATCTATAAGATGTTCCGTTTAAAAAAATGTAGGTATCTTTTTATTATCCCCCTTTCCTGTACCATCCTGTATACCGGGTGACAACGAATGTTGTTACCCCCCCTATTTTTTCCGTAGTTTTATTAATACAATATTTAAAATTTCAGGAGATTCTAAGTGTATATCTTGTTAGTTTTTAGTAAAGTCATATTTTTAAAATCACTTCCGGTTTGACCGGAAGTGGTATCAACTCTTTTATTTTAAATAGAAACCTATTATTTTTATATGATATTTGAATTCTACGGCAAATTTCCTTTAAAATGACATATCACACAGATCATTTGTTTTTAAAATGACTTCCAGGAAAAAATTTTAAGGAAATTCTTAGATGGCCATGGAATCGCTAATATAACATGACTTTTTGAGAGTGGGCCATGGAAGTTTTAAAGTGGTTTATTTTAACCTGTTTTATGTTAAACAAGTAGGCTATGAAATATTCTGTGAAATGACAAAAGTGTTCGTAACAAAAATTGAAAAACTCAATTTTTTTTTTTGAAATATGACATTTCTCGATTTTTTTTCAATTTTAGCCACTTCTTTAAGCATAATACCATGCTTATGAAACATTTTTAAAAAGATAATTTAATAAGCTATTTTATGGCCCTAAATGAATGGCTTATTGCCATTTAAAAATATTGAGTAATTCTTTTTCATTGTTTAAAAAAATATGACATATCTAAAATATTTTTGACAGAAGAATCTTTCGCAAAGAATGTTATTGTTTAACATAAAACTGGTTAAAATAGACCACTTTAAAACTTCCATGGACCACTCTCAAAAAGTCATGTTATATTAGCGAGTCCATGGCCATCTAAGTATTTGCTTGAAAATTTTTCCTGGAAGCCATTTTAAAAACAAATGATAATGTGTGATATGTCATTTTAAAGGAAATTTGCCGTTTAATTCAAATATCAAAAAAAAATAATAGGTTCCTATTTAAAATAAAAGAGTTGATACCACTTCCGGTCAAACCGGAAGTAATTTTAAAATTATGACTTTACTAAAAACTAACAAAATATACACTCAGAATCTCCTAAAATTTTAAAATTTGTATTATCAAAACTACGGAAAAAATAGGGGGGGTAACAACATTCGTTGTCACCCTTTAAAAATAATTTTAGAACATATAGTTTTTTATACCTCACAACTTTTATGAAAACTTTTTTTTTGATATCTTTAATAGTACCTAGAGCTGGTATATTACGTGGTCACACAAACAGGCCACCCTGTATAATCTATTCAAAATATAAAACTTATCATAGTTAAATACTAATTAAAGATTTCTTGGTATACATTTTTTATATCTTTATCTCCAGTGAAATCATTCACCAGTCATTTTAATGACAACCGACCAGGCAGCGTACTCCTCATATAATGTTGCAGTTATTGCTTGCATTTTTATGAAAGAGAGAAGATTGTTTATTAAGCCAAGGCGCTTTTTCATTTCTACGGTCAAAAATAAACAAGATTCAGTCCTGGTTGGATGACATTGTACATATAAATTTCCCCTTAACATTATATTGAAGAGAAAGAAAGTTTTTAGCGACAGGCGGACAATGTAGTGCATTTAAGTACCTACACAGGGACGCCAAAGGTAACGGGTTCTCTGGGGCACAGGTAGACAATGAGAGACTGTTTCGTCTATTTTAGGACTCATCAGAAAGCCAAAACCCGTAAGCAACTCCCAGTACAGCGAGAATATTCTTTCAGGACATTTTTAAGAATAAAAATATGATGAAAACCTAGTAACGCCATCAGTAGGAACCAACTCAATAGTCGTCGACGTGAAAACATAGAACTAAATAAACCAAGTACGGTGGCCAACATTATTCAGTTCTATGTTTTTACGTTTGATGGCTATCTTTCGCATTGAGTTGATTCCTACTGATGGCGTTACTAGGTTTTCATCAAATTTTTATTCTTAAAAATATCTTTAAAGCTTATTTTCGCTGTATTGGGAATTGTTTATAGGTTTTGGCTTTCTGATGAGTCCTACCAAGGACGAAACAGCCTGTCATTGTCTACCTGTGCCCCAGGGAACCCATTACCTTTGACATCCCTGTGTACTTTAATGCAAAAGATAGATGCACTACTTTGTCCGCCTGCCGCTAAAACCATTCTTTCTATTTACTTATATGGACACTAAACTAAACTAAATTATATTGAACCATTGTCTTGTAAGTGCCGCGTTGATGGCAATTGTATGAAAGCATCTTCTGATAGCTTACCCCATCCACCATAAAACATTACGTCAGATATTAGTTTTTCTGCTATCAATCTTTGACGATCGCCCATTCTTTTTAACTGAAAAGCAAATTTCTTCCCCGTTATCGAAAACTCATCGTCGTCGTTTATTTTGCGAACTGGATGATTATTGGCAATTTTTTTTTGTTTAAATAAATTAACATTATTACTAAACACTTTTCTTTTGCGCGACAAAAATGTATTGGGTAGAATTGAACTTTCTGCATCGTATATATTGTGAGGCATATCATCTTCATGCGTTTCGGATAGTGTTTCTGCAACATCATCAGGTGAGTCGGGGCCTAACATAGAGTCTTCTTCTTTTACGTGAATATCCATTAAGCTAATCTGAAAGAAAATAAACTGGTAAATATAACAACAAATATTTGTACAATAATGCCTAGTGCCTGCACCATTTGGCAAGCGCGAATCCAGGGGAGGGGTCAAGGGAGTTATAACCACCCCTCCCAAACAGAGAAACACAAAACAATAGATTTACTGTTTTGACGAACTCTGCAGATTTGTCATAAGATTTTTCGCAACATTAACAATATACAGGGTGTTCCATAATGATGTACTAATATTATAGGGTGTGATTCCTAAAGTCATTTTATAAAGAAAAGTTTATATAAACATAATATGTCCTAAACGGCTTAAATTTTTTGCTACAGGGTGTTAAATTATTTTTTTTTAATGCGTTTTTTGTAATATCTCCGAAAGTACTTTAGATAATATTTTCAATTTTGGCATGTGTTAATAGGACATAAAACCACATGTTTTAGTTATAAAAGTTATTTTTTTGTCCCACCAGTGGCGTCCTTGCAAACATTTCCTCTGATATTTTTTAGAAAAAAAGTGGTACGCCACTGACATTTTTCCATGTGGATATTATTTCTGATTAGCCTGGTCAATTCTGCATAAAAATGGTCTCTTGCGTTTTTCTCCTCAGGCACACCGTTCTTAACTAAAATAATTAAATTAAATTAGACGGGCGGAAGCATGCCTATTAATGAAGGTGGTCATTTCCAACAATTTTTATTAAACAAAATTTTGCATTACTAATGTTAATAATAATAAATAGTAGAGCTAATTTAATTATTTTAATTAAGAACGGTGTGCCTGAGGAGAAAAACGCAAGAGACCATTTTTATGCAGAATTGGCCAGGCTAATCAGAAATGATATCCACATTTCTATAAAATATCAGAAGAAATGTTTGCAGGAACGCCACTGGTGGGACAAAAAATTACTTTTATTACTAAAAGATGTGGTTTTATGTCCTATTAGCACATGCCAAAATTAAAAATATTATCTAAAGTACTTTCGGAGAAATTACAAAAAACGCATTAAAAAAAATAATTCAACGCCCTGTAGCAAAACGTTTAGGCCGTTTAGGACATATGTTTATATAAACTTTTCTTCATAAAATGACTTGAGGTATCACACCCTAAAATATTAGCACGACCTTAAGGAACACCCTGTATAGGGTATATTTTTTTTATTCATTGAATTTCAAATAGATAAATAAGCTTTAAAAAATAATTTTCAGGAACAATTGATTTATTGAATTATTTTAATCATACTGTTTGAGTCGCCGCCAGCCACGCCGATAAAGAGAGAGGGAGAAGAAGAGATGAAAAGTCAAACCGACTCTCTCCAGATGTGCTAAATTTATTTAAGCTAAATACTTTTTTGCCAAACACATCTTATATGGAAGCAGACATAGGGGAGAGTCGGGTATTAGTGCGCACCTAAGCCAAAATTGTAATATTTCCGAAATGACAAAAGATTGGACTTCTAGGTTCGCTATCAAGATTCTTTAATGATTTGGCTTTAATAATTTGAAATTTCAAAAAGTGACACTGCGCACAATTAACCGACGTGCGCATTGAAAAGGGAAACGAATAAAATAATTTATTGAAGCTAAGATCATACTAATTTATTTTAATAGCCTGAATCATGATTTTTGGATTCCATTGCGCCTTTGTTGTTTTACGTTGGTATTTCGGCATCTGCAAAAATGCAAAATATTATAATTTAAGGTATTTAAGACTGTAATTATGGGTTCTTTTGAGGTTATGCCGAAACTCTGACGTGCTGACTTTTTTGGACCTCGGATTTAAATTTAGCGACCCTAAAAACATATAGTAAACGTGGCCTGACCCCTTTTTTGTGTGGCTGTGTTATTTTAATGCATTCTTAACAATGCTAAATACATGACTAAAACACGCCCGATTAACCGAAAGTGGCAGATTCGGTTTTAAATTCTTTAAAACAATATAAAACATTTTTTTGCCTAAATTATATATATATATATATATATATATATATATATATATATATATCAGTGTCAAGAGAACTCATTAAGCAATGTATTAACGCACACGATTATCAAAAAATGTAAAAATGAAAATACTTACGGCTTATTTTTTTCGAAGCATCTACTAGTACACGATATACTTACGTAAACAACGAAGCGGCCATTTTGGATAAGTGAAGTAAAGCGATCCACCTGACGCATATGTCATAGTACACAGGCTTGGAAAGGGATGGCGCCTGAATACCGATTTCGAATTATATACGCCATTTATGGAAACAAAGACATGCGCACGATAAGCCGCCGCGCACGATTAGCTGCCGCGCACGATTAGCCGACTCTTCCCTACTGGCTGTAAAAAAACTCTTAAAACTTGTAACCAACTTTTAAATTATCTACCGGTTAATACAGTAGTCATGGCTAGCTACAAAAATAAAAACTATAGTTCTTTTTCACGAAAATTTAAATAAAAATAGAAATATTGGCCAAACTAGTAAATTTAGGTATAGGTATGACTTGACAATAATAAAAGATACTTACAATATCTATCAGACGAGCGTAATAAATATAGGGTGTTTCATTTGAAAAAACAAAGTTATTGTATTTTAAAATTTTGTATATTTGGATGTCAACAGAAAACACCTGGTACAAAATTTTAGGTAAATAAAGATTTAAGACAGTTTTTCTATCTCTAAACTTAAGAGCTTACAAGAAATTTTCGATTTTCAATACTCTTATTGAGATATACAGGTTATTTTTTATAATATCATGCTTTTTCCAAAATTTTAAAATTTTGCATATTGTTTTGCAACGTTGCAAAAAATTAAAAAACTAAATATGGCGTCATATAGATAATTTTTTAAGGAAACAAAATAATGCTAAAATATATATGGTGTTCCATTTAAAAAAATATATCTTTTTATTATCCTTTCTTGCTGGACCATCCTGTATCTTTAAAAATAATTTTAGAACATATATTTTTTTATACCTCGCAACTTTTATAAAACCTTTTTTTAATATCTTTAATAGTAGAGACGGTATATTACTTTGTCAGACAAATGGGCCACCCTGTACAAATCCTCCATCTTTTATTCCATTATATTTAAAAACAAAAAAGTTATATGGGCGAGCCACCTTCGGTGGACACCCGGTATACTTACATCTTTTGTTTCAACCAGATCGGTGACGTAATCGTCTTCATCGTCAATCTCTCTGCGTTGTGTTTCTGTTTGTCCGACAAATGACAACAAATTGTAATACCACAAAGTGGGCTCATAAACTGGATCGGCGCCCGAGGCTTTAGAATCCAAAACCTGAAATTAGTAGATAATTTAAACCCAAAATATAAAATATTAGATTTTTTTGTTCATGAATGGAAAGTTTGACAGCATGAACCGAAGGCGAGCGCATGTTTCAATAGCGAATAATATACACTTTTAAAATCATATTAAATTATAAACATTGTTCAATTGAATCGAATAATTTAAATTTTGTCGCCAAATTTAATAATAATTATCCTATAGTCTGTTTCAGAAAGGTGTAGAGTAATAAGAACTCATTAGGTATGCAACGTGACTGCAAAGTGACCCAACGAATATGTATGCCACCTTCATATTTTGACATTGATTTCATTGCATAATTCTTTATTTTCATCAAGTGCAGGTAGTACCACCCGGGTTTGGGTCAATGTATGGGTTTTGCCTATTGTTATCCATTTACAAACACTGAAAATGGTGTGACAAAGGTGTGTATTATGTACATAGTATTAGGTACATTTATTTTTTATTAGCATTAAAAAAAAATATTAAATACAAAAAATACATTATACAGAAATTAAATTATAAAAATCATAATATTCTTCGTCATCTAAGGAACTGTCATCTCCTCTTGACGCTATAATTAACGGGTCGACGGTCCGATCGATCAGGTGGTGAAGATCTCACATTTTCTCCTCTTCTTTAATGATATGATGGACTGCTTTTCGCCAGTTTTCCGGTGTCACTTTCTTAATGGCTTGATCAAATAGTAGCTTACCGTCTTTCATTTGAAAAGTCGTGTTGTGTCTTGCTACAAATCCTTGCACTTTCGCCCATATTAGTACTATAGGATTTAGTTCGCAATGATATGGCTGTGTCCGCAGCACAGTTACCTTCATTACAAACAATACTATTTTATCTTAATACCTGCTAACCTAATTCCCTAAAATTTTTGAGTAATTATTAATTATCATAAATAAATTAATGATCAAAATTTACGTGCGCCTATGAACGACACCAAAATTGAGCCGAACTGGACGAAATTTTCCATTTTATGACTCTACACCTTTCTAAAATAGACTATAGAATATTTATCAATCTATATACAGTGAAACCTCTCTTAGGCGGACACTTACGGGACTGTCAAAATGTGGCCGCCTAATAGAGGTGTCCGCCCATGGGAAAATTTTTATTAGGTTATATGTTAATGCAATATTATTGAATACAGGGTGACCCACCAGGAACCGAATCGATCTATATATAGAAAACTATACATAGGAACATTTTTAAAATTTGACAGTATGCTGATGCTGATGGGGGTGACCGGGCTAAATTATTTTCATAATGGTGGCACTTCCGGTTATACCTGAAGTAAGTGTCAACTTGCTTATTTTAAATGGGACACCCTATATATTATTACATTTTTGCATTCTACGCAAGATTTTAGGCAGATTTTGTATAACATGTCCTATACCTATGTCTAAACGTTTTTGACATACCGTAAAACGCGGTTACTTTGCACCGCTTTTTGAACATTTTTTTTATTGAACGATAAAAATATCTTAATACTAATATAACTATTTTATGATTTTCGGCGGATATAATTAAGCTCATTAACTAAGTCTCATTACATTTTTAAGTTAATTCATTGCAAGATTAGGACAAAAAATCGACTTACATCCTGGTGCAAAGTATACCACGGAAGGGTATACTTTGCTCCACTTCATTTTAAACTAGTTTTACCGTTTTATCTACAATTAAAGCAAAGTAGCCGTATACGAGTTATACTTTACACCATTTCAGATATTGTGCAAAGTATCCCCAATTTCGTTAGAAAGTGGGGATTCTTTGCACCAGTTGTACGGTGCAAAGTATTCTCAATTTTATATGGAAATTACCAATGTAGGTAAACAAAAAAAAATAGAAAAACTTAAATATGTATTTTATTGACCTATTTTATTACCTGCATCTCTAAACTAATAATTGTACATGCGATTGAACGGGTACCTACTTACCAATATTAATCAGCCTAGGCTTTCTCGGCAAGACGATTTTGCACAGCTTTAAAACGTGACAATTTAGAGATTATATATTATGGCGGGAAATGAATAACAAATGACGGAATGCGGGAGTGCATAACCTCTTGAGATGATATATTGCAGTGTTCTTTCTCTGCACATGACATTAGTAGGGGCCTCAAATTAAGATGGAGCACTGTGCTACCAAAAATAATATTTTACAGCGTTGGTGCAAAGTTACCGTACTGAGTGCAAACCCAAACAAACACCCAAATTTCATAATTATTTCTTATTTAATATTAAAAATAAGGGTAAGTTTGTATAAGATTGTATGTCCCAAAAATTCTTAGTTTTCGAAGTATTGCCAATTTAATATTTTTTTGTATGGGGATTTTGCTGCAGATTTTAGGTTCAGTTACTCTTAGTAGACGGCGTTGAAAAACAATCAAATGCTAAAAAATCTATAAAGCTGTCACTTACCATTTAAACATTATTAATAAGCACATTGTGATGGCTTCTGTTTTTGCGGATATCGAATGGCAAATGTGACATGATATAACTTTATCACATTCTCCATAAATAATAAATAAGTTTAAATAATATTCGTTTGTATAATTTAAGCGCCCGGGAACGATTATATTAATAATGTTAAGTGACAGCGTCATAGATTTTTTTAGCATTTGATTGTTTTTCAACGCCGCCATAGCCAACTAAGAGTAACTGTACTTAAAATCTGATGCAGCAAAATCTCCATATAAAAATATTAAATTGGCAATAATATTTCGAAAACTAAGAATTTTTGGGATATACAACCTAATACAAACTTACCCTTATTTTTAATGCTAAATAAGAAATAATTAAAAAAATTTGGGTGTTTCCGTTTGAAAATCTGGACTTTATGCAGTTTTTCATTTTCATTTTTAATCTTATTTTTTAAACACCCTGTATTAATAGTTATCAAAATATTATAAAAAATCTATTAAAGCAGGTCTTTTATAATAAGGAATCCCACTTAAATTAAATTAATAAGGCTTCTTTATAGAAAAAATTGATAATTATTTTTCTAAGGCTTGCAAACGTCATTTTTGACATAAAAATTCAAATATGTCAAAAACGGTATAGGTATAGGACATGGTATACAAAATCTGCCTAGAATCTTGCGTAGAATGCAAAAATGTAATAATATATAGGGTGTCCCATTTAATATAAGCAAGTTGACACTTACTTCCGATATAACCGGAAGTGCCACCATTATAAATATATTTTAGCCCGGTCGCCCCCATCAGCATCAGCATACTGTCAAATTTTCAAAATTTTCCTATGTATAGTTTTCTATATATAGATCGATTCGGTTCCCGGTGGGACACCCTGTATGCATGTAAAAATAAATATTTATTAAACATAACAAAAATACACTAGTTTTAGTTAGGATGCAATACTAAGAAAAAATGCGACGTTTTTCTGCCATTGTTTACGATTTTAATCTTAGAACTCACAAATAAACGGCGGACTGCTTTCGGAGAATCACACTACTTTCATTCGGCGAAGTCCTTTCGCGCTGCCACGCATACGCGATCTGTTGCCGGTCTGTCTTCAGAGAGTTTTTGCACCGTACTTATTCGTCTCCCAAATACTTTAAAAAAACTTGTGTCCGTTTAAAGGAGAGTTTTCGCACTCTTTGTATAAAAACAGCCTGTCCGCGTCCGCCCAAAGGAGAGTTCGCACAAGAGAGGTTGATTTTATGAAATTTCATATACACAGTTCCGGACTATAAAAAAATGTCCGCTTAATAGAGATGTCCGCTTATCAGAGGTGTCCGTTATGAGAGGTTTCACTGTATTTTATTTTTTAACTATCGAATTTTATCGATACAACGCATTTATGCCCACCCCTAGTCGCCCCTTCGCCTATTACCTTTTTAAATTCTCTTCTAAAGGATGTTCGAATATTGTTAATCTTCTTTTTTAAAGAGTCAATTGTGGCCGATGGTATAGCCTCCTGGAGTTTGTGTAAAAGCACCTTGTAGCTTTCGTTTCTTTTCATCTTGTTGTTGTAATCTTTCCCCGTCACGTCCCAGAGGCAACTGTTTAGACGGTATAATTCGATGAACTCCAACCAAAACGGTTTAAGCGTACTGTCCATATTTGGTTATATTATTTTGTACTGGATGGTTTTTAGGAAAATAATTTTATTCGTGCAGATATTTAACAATAATAATTGTAACCATCCCAAGTCAGAGTTTCTTGCTTACTCCTAAAAGAAATTACAAAACTATAGGCCATCTAATATAATAATTACCAAAGTATTAGTGAGGGATAGAGGGGGAATCCCAGTCAGGTGGGTAATTCCGGTCACTTGAAATGTTACAGTGTAAACCTACTCCGCTTATTTAGCATGGTGCTGCCACCTAACAATCAACGGTCAAATAAATTCACGTGGTTTTGCTGTGATCACCCCATCGACATCGAATCAAACAAGGAGGCGCTACTACCATTTAATTTCGTCTGCCGATACAAAATTTTCTCTTAAACGATATTAACCGTTTGTATCAAAGTATTCGAGGTGGCTTAAACAATAATATGATAAATGTTATTATTTTGGTCCCCATTGGAGGCTCGATCTTGATTAGGGGCAGTATAAAAAATGAAATCCTAGACTTATTTTCATGTTCCCCTTACGCTCTCAAGAGTTGGCCCCATTCTTACTGCTCATCCTGTATTAAAATTTGATTATATCGTCTACAATAATAAACTCATCTTATAAACCAAGTTTTTAAAAAAATATCCCAAATCCGTGTTTTCTTCCACCTATTTCAATCAAATCACTTAACGCTGGTTGTTGGCGTACAATATAGTCAGCAATGTTGCCGATCTGTTACAACTGTAACAGATCTGTTACGTTTTTAAAGAATCTATTAAGCTGTTACGCCTTTAAACACTCTGTTACGTTTTCTTGAGCTGTGATTTTTTTAAGTAGGAGGACCAGTACAAGGGGGCCCGATGATTTTAGGGTGGACACTACCCAAATCAAAATTTACTTCTAAAAAAAAACAAAAGTCGCTGCCTTCCTCACGCTCTACAACGCTGTAAGCGGGGTAAACAAAACTCACTTTTTGTCCAAATTGACGTCTAATAAAAAGATCATTATCTAAAGATTCATAGTCAAACCCCCCTTCCCTTCACGGAAATTCCATTACAAGTTCGAATCCCTCAATTTTGGGTGGGCACCCATATTCGTAGGGTGGGCCAGTGCCCCCCCCCCCTCCCTGGCGCCGCCATTAAGGTTTTTTTAAAGTCACTTTGGATTGGGAGAAGAGATGGGGAGAAGTTACAGCACATAGATTGTATAGGACCTATTTTTTTAGAAGTCAATTGGTAGAAGAGAAATTCCATCTATAATGCTGTTACTATTTTAGTAAATCTGTTACGGTTTTTAAGCTAATTTGTTACGATTGAAAACAATTTTGTGGCAACACTGATAGTCAGTCATCATGATACTTACCTACCAATCCCACAAGTATCACTTTCTGTATTAATAATTTAAATTACCATTTTAAAACTGTTATTTTTGTACCAGATAATAATATCGATGGCATACAAATAATAATACAGTTTTATAAAAGCCAAGCCAGACTGTAAAATCGCACTACGCTGGCCGCACGAAACCTTCAAATACACTTCCAATTTCACGATTTCGTCTCAAATGTGCGGACAAACATCCGATAACGACCTCGATCCGAGTCGCCACGAGCCCGCACGACGACAGCCGCAACGAGTAGGGTGAAAGAATGATTGCCAGTGTTGCAGTTTGCTTCTGGTTGTACATAAATCGGTACATTTTTCGTATTTACGTTTGTATTCATAAAAAAGTAGAACAGTGGCGGCTCGTCAAGTGAAGTAGGTGATGGGGGGGGGGGGGGGGGGGGGGGGGGGGTCTTCACAAGAAAAAAATAAAACCAGGAGGAAATTTTTCGACAATATTAAATATTATTGTACCAATACAGCTACCATTTTAGCCCTTTAAAAATAATTATGTTCAAATTAATAATATTAGTTTAATCAGAATGTAGCTATGCACAATAGGGCCACGTTAACTCCGATGGACAATAATTATAAACACTCGTGCATTTTGGCGCGCACCAGCCGACCGTGTCCGTTAGCTCAACGCAAGTGACGACCCAACGCCCAACATGGCTTTGATGTTCACCGTTGCTATGGTTACGTGACGTCAGTTACGCAAACAGCATGTAACAATTTGCATTATGATGAAGGGCAAACCTACTTAGTTGTGTGTTTTAAAAATGAACCCAATTAATGACATAGTTTGTAATTTGTTGGAAACTCCATTCAGTCGTTGGACATATGAGGATAAGAGAGACGTTTTGTTGCACGGGTTTTAAGTCAATGTTTATTTAAGTACCCGCACTATACCTAGCTCTTCATCATTTTATAAGACCGCGAGCCGCCACTGAGTAGAACAAATAGTAAACTGTGAGAGATACAGCGAAGGGGAATTGGGGAAAAATTGCACAAATTAAAGATAAGCCGCAAAAAAATATGGAAAATTCAGAGTACTTCTTAAGGTATTCGGAAAAATCGGAAAATTATGATTTCTGTTTTTATTTTTTATAGCTCAATTTACAGAGTTGGTAAAAAATTAATTTTACCATTTATTGCTAATTTTTATTATGGATAATGTGTGGTTATGGCTCTGGGGTATCATCATCAGGTATGTTTTTTTTTAATGTCGTTTCGTAGACCTTGTGCCTACTAAAATATTAAAGATTCATTACTTTGATTAAATACGAACGTTTTAACATCAATATGCAATATTTTTTGTCGGGTGACTCACATCCATATGGGTGATTCTCTGGATAGACACATTTTTACAAAGTAGTGCATCTATTTTTTGCATTAAAGTACACAGGGACGCCAAAGGTAATGGGTACCCTGGGGCACAGGTAGACAATGACAGGCTGTTTCGTTCTTGTTAGGACTCGTCAGAGAGCCAAAACCCGTAAGCAACTCTCAGTACAGCGAGAATATACTTTCAAAACATTTTTATGAATAAAAATGAGATGAAAACCCAGTATCGCCATTTGTAGGAATCAACTCAATGCAAATGATAGCCATCAGACGTGAAAGCATAGAACTAAATAAACAAAGTACGGTGGCCAACAAACACCAGTATAGGAATCGTTTTTGCGCATATTTTCAGTTATATAACAGTTATATACTTTTAAAAATGTATAAAAAGTTAATTCTAAACAATTTAACCAATTGTTCTAATATAAGACACATTAACAAATTTGAAACATTTTTTCTTTACATTCTTTATTCTGTTAAAATAAATAAATATTTACAGAAATAATTTAAAACTTATATTTTTCGAAGACAGGTTAGAAGAGGTGGAATCTTGCATTCACAAATAACTGGAACATTCAGATATTTTTCCAGTCTTTGTCCAACTTTTAGTGTTTTGTTACCAAAATAGCATGTGTTATCTAAAAACGAGTATATAATAAATTAAAATTTAAAGAACAACAAAAAAAGTGAAATAAAAAAACTTTATTTTTTCTACTATAGTCTATTTTAGAAAGGTGTAGATAAAAGCTCATTAGGTCTGCAAGGGGACTACAGAGTGACCCAACGATTCATAAACACAAAAAATGGTGTGACAAGGCGGACATTATGTACATAGTATTAAGTAGGTACACTTATTTTTTATTATACATTAGAAAAAAAATACAAAATACAAAAAATACATTATACAGAAAATAAATTATATGAAATCATAATATTCTTCGTCATCTGAGGAACTATCATCTCCTCTTGACGTTATAATTAACGGGTCGACGGTCCGATCGATCAGGTGGACAAAATCCCACCTTTTCTTCTCTTCCTTAATGACATGATAGACTGCTTTTCGCCAGTTCTCTGGTGTCACTTCCTTAATGGCTTGATCAAACATAGTAGCTTAACGTCTTTTATTTTGAATGTCGTTTTGTGTCTTGCTACAAATCCTATCACGTGCTTCCATATAAGTTCTATAGGATTTAGTTCGCAATGATATGGCGATGTGCGCAGCATAGTTACACTATGTTTTTCAGCTATATCTTCCTCGGCATATTTCATAATACGATGTTGTGTAAATTTGCTATAGCTTATAGTTTCTTCATTATCAAATTATCTTCTTTTTTTTCTTTGGTTAGTTATCATAAATAATTTAATGTACAAAATTTACCTGCGCCTATAGCCGACACCGAAATTGAGCAGAACTGAACGGAATTTCCCTTTTTATTACTACTGTACACCTTTCAGAAATAGACTATAGGCTCTTCATAAAATGATGGATTTCACTATATTATGACTACGACATATACAACACAATGAACATTTAATTAAAACATTAATTTTTTACCTGAATTACTGGTTCCTAGTATAATTTCTCTTCCATCGGCTAAAAATATATTAATAATACCCAATTAATAAGTTTTGAACATAAATATCTAATAATAATTAATACTACTTAAAATCTTCTATATAAAAAATGGTAATCCTAAAATAGAGAAACTAAAACCCTATATGTAGTACAGAAAAAGAAATTTCGATGTAAAGACTTTCGGGATTTTAAGTCAATATCCAAAGGTCTAAGAATGTTATCAGTAAGAAAGGACAACGAAGGCGAAGAGTTTTGGTGGTCACAAGTTCGAAAGGTTAAACTAGAAACAGAATATTATTTCGTTTAAAACAATTCACCTCTATGAAAATTATGATTCCATATTTCCATGTCCAGAAAAGATAATGGAAACAATATCTAAGCGAAAAGAAAATTTTTAAGATAAAATAATACGAATTGTTATAATAATTTCTTCGCGAAGCAATGAAAGAAATCTTGTGATTATAGCTATTAATATAATGAGATTATTGTCATATATAGACATATGGCATATCTTTCTTTCTTAAATTCCCTTGTTTCTTATTATTTAAAGTTAATATTAAATATACCTACTGACCCAATTATTTGTTATTAAAACAAGCAAACTACAAGGATGCTATCTTAGCATATTGCCGAGCTTGCATTTTGTTACCAATCAATAACTGGGTTAGTTTATTGATACTGATTGGTATAAATAGCAGGCCGGTACTATACAAAAGACACCACTCAGTCGAGACCATTCGGTCAAGACCATTCAGGTCACCACCAACGGGTCGAGACCACTAGGTCTCGACCATTCAAGTCGATACCCGATCGATAGACGATTCGGTCCAGATCGGTAAGATTGGGTCAGTAGCAGCGCCGAGTCCTGGTCCAATTTATCAGCCCCTTGCCCTAGAGAGCTCGCCCTTAACTAAATATGTAAGTAATCCTAATTTTGTGTAACCGTTAGAACTGCCTTTTCAGATTGTATAATAAAGTAGGTGTTATGGAGACTTGTCGCCTTTAATTCTTCCCCACGTGACATTATTATGCGATTTATAATAGTCGAGGACCTTACTAGGTGACGAGGCAACAGACGAGTCACACGCAATGTCCGAGACGGTGTTAAATCGCTAATGAATCGAGTTGTATTTAAAGCTTTATCGTATCATTGACAACGGCGACGCGAAAATAAAAACAAGGTTTTATGTCATTTCATTTTGACATTTCAAAAAGTCATCATTAAAATCATGCAAGATTTTGATATTCCTGACGATATATTAGTTCCAGCCAATATTATTAGGTTGAACTTGCTTCCGGGCAAATCTAAAAGCCATTATGAAAAAGAATATCGGCAGTTTTGTGAGTGGCGAGACAAAGTACATGTTCAAGGTGCAGAAGAAACGGTGTCGCTGGCGTATTTCGCAAAACTCTCCGAGGAATACTCTGCTTCATCCTTATGGCCGAAATATTCCATGTTACGAGCGACTTTAGAACTTAAGGAAAAAGTGGAAATCGACAAATACGGCGCCTTAATACGTTTCATCAAGAAGAAAAATGTTGGATATAAAGCAAAAAAATCAAAAGTATTTACCAGAGAACAAGTCAACGAATTTGTGTGTTCTGCCTCAGACGAGAAGTTTTTAATGATGAAAGTGGCTTTTTTAATTGGAATTGGAGGAGCCTATCGAACTAGTGAATTAGCGAAGATGACGACTGAAGATGTTGACGTTTTAGAGGACAAGCTGATTGTTACTATTCCCGACTCAAAAACCCACAAGAAACGTATTCTCGCTGTGATATTTGAGGGCGAAGTTAATCCTGTGCTTTTAT
Organism: Polydrusus cervinus; assembly: GCA_935413205.1. Taxonomy (NCBI): domain Eukaryota; kingdom Metazoa; phylum Arthropoda; class Insecta; order Coleoptera; family Curculionidae; genus Polydrusus; species Polydrusus cervinus. Next base: position 5,958,692 of record OW284518.1, read on the forward strand.
TTAAAAAGTACGCAATGTTAAGGCCAGACCATGTCACTCACCAAAGATGATTTGTATCATATAGAAAAGGGAAATGTACGGTACAGCCCTGCGGCATTCACTTCTTCTCTAAAATACCTCAAAGTATCTTTTACTTGAAAATCCTAATTTGTATACTGGTCACTGTGTTAGAAGATCTTCGGCAAATTTTCTTGTTAATGCTGGAGGAGATATATTAGACCTACAAGAACTTGGTGGATGGGAATCGGCGAAGGTTGCTAGAGGGTATTTAGAAGAAAGTGTGACCAAGAAAGTTTCCATTGCTCGCAAAATTCAAATCGGCGATGTTTTCGGCAGTGGATTAAGCACTGGGGAACCGCACGAAATCGAAAGGAGTGCTTGCTCGGTCATTAATCAGTCTTCAGAGGGCATACCTAAGATCGTGGACGTTAAAGACAAAGGTGTATCTATCAAATTTGAAAACTGTCAAAATATTGTTTTACATGTTCATGAAAAATAGTTCTAATATTATTTGGTATCTAACGTATTATGCTTTCATAACTAACGTATTAAATTATGGTAACTAATGTATTATGAGTAACTAAGGTGTTATGTTTGTTTTAGTACGTTTATGATATTAATAATTATTAATAAAGATATCATATAAAAATGACTTAATCTTCAATGATACGATAAAATATTTATTAATTTTCTTTATCATTAAATGATAAGAATTTTACGTCAAATTAAATACAGTAACTTTTTACTCTACGGCTTACTTAGACAGACATATTTTATGATGACTCAATTAGAAGTGTAGTTGTTTCTTTTAAAAAAATTATTATTAGCTATACGTTTTGTAGAAGCTCAAAAATAATGAGAACAAAATATTAGCTTTACATATTAAATCATATTATATCTATAAATAGTGAGTAGGTAAATCCTTTGAATATCAACATTTAAAAAACGTCATAGAAGCAGATCTACTCAATCTGCTTAAGTTAAATTCATAGATGGCGCAAGGAGGCTCGACAAAATAATTTATATTAATGTAGTCAGTACCGACGAGGCCTCCTCCGGATAAATTAAAGCACTGTTGCCTAGTTTTGTTAGTCCTAATGATATTCACTCGCTGCACGATCCAGTCCCATTCCACATAGGTACCTTAAGTGAATCACGGTGAAAGATTACGACTTGGCTTGGACTACATATATTTTCAATTTGGTTTGTTGTTTATTTTATTTTCAAGTATCGGTGTAGATCGCATGGCATTTATTATTTTGTACTTTGCTGAAGGAATCAGTTGAGGAGCAACTGTGCAAAACGCATTAAATCCATTTTTTATAATTTTCAAGGTGAATATAAAAATGTAATGTTTTTTAGTCAATCGATCATTAGAACAACCCAGTTTGATCAAAGCGCGATAAATCAATTAGAAATAGCCATATTAAAAACACTCAGCTAAACAAAACGGATTAATTCCAATGCACGTTTAAGCAAAGTAAAATAAATCCAAAAAAAGAATATTCATTTCTGTTTAAAGCGTTTGCATTCTTTTATTTCAATAATCTTATATATATAATTAATAATTATTTCATTGAAGTTTTAAATTTTATTGGCCTTATAAAATAATGTAAACTTAATTACTTCAAGCAAAACGCAATAAATCCAAACAAGAAGTAAGCAAAAAGAAATAAATCCATACTAACCTAGCAAAATAGCATAAATCCACATTCTGGTTAAACAAAATGCAGTAAATCCACTAACAAATATACCATATTGTCATGAATACCGAAAATTTAGATTAAAAAAGGAAATATTCCTTTTTAATCCTATTATATAAATCATTCTGCGCCACATGAAAGTCTTAGTTTTTCTTCTAACTTCTTTTGCTAGTTTTTTAAGTTTTATTCAAAACAACATATTATGGATTTAATGCGTTTTGCACCTCAGTTATTATAGCTGAGAATAAATAAATTTTGATTTGATTTATTATTTTTATTATATATTCTAATTTAGTGCATAGGGTTAGAAAAACGAATATTAAATAATATGCGCATTGTATTTGCATAAAAACCTTATTTTTTTACATAGGCACGCCGCATCGCCCTTATTTAGTTTGTTTGTATATGATTGAATGTGAGTTTGATATAAATTTGTCTTTTCTAATTTTGTATATTGTTTGATATTTATGTTGATTTATATCATGTCCTTTTTGTAATATACCTACTTGTGACTTTTACTTGTGTTAAGGAACTTTAACGGCTTTAACAGAAACAGTTCGAGAAATACTGCAATTTAATGTTGGTATGGGGTCAAATAGCCTAAGAGTACGCGCCCGCCTAAGAGTACCCAACCGCTATATTTATTAATAAAAATTCATAAAATACGTGCTGGCATCTATGATTAAGTTTATTAGTTATACAAGGTGACACTTGTTAAGTTTGACACTTCACCCGGAAGTTTCTCGACTGAGCGTAAATTTTGCCGGTCGTTTAAATTTACTCGCCACAGAAAGACTAATTTTTATAAGTTTTGAGGTGTTTAAATTATCTTTGCAGTGATAAGTAAGCAATATAGTGTCTTTTTATGTGTCTTGTGAGAAAAAATACACAATTTCTATCCAAATAAGCGTATTTTCTTTTGATTATATGCATTATGTAATTAAAGATATTTAAGATTAAATTTATCAAATATGTTTATTTCTTAAGAGTACGCACAGATTTATTCTTAAAAGTTCGCACAAGTAGTCCCTTTAAAAAAGCCTTCAAGAAACAGCGGCGGTTGAAAAAGTAAAAACAGTAAAGAAAACATAAAATTTAAAGATTGTTTTACAAAAAAATTACCAGTAAAGAAAAATAAAGCGTTGAAGTTCACTAAAGAACAAGAACCCCAACCTTCAACATCATCTAAAGAAGATGACGAATGTGAATTTTTTTGCCACGCGTGCAACGAGAAATTTAGGAACCCACCGGATAAAGACTGGATTCAATGTTTTGAGTGCGCCCAATGGTGGCACGAAGAGTGCACTTTTTATTCAGGCGGGGAATTTTTCTGCGATTTTTGCACTTAGTTTACACATGCGTACTCTTGAGCATGCCCCTGCGTACTCTTAAGGCAAGCCATTCTCAAGAGTACGCAAGTGTAAATATATGAAAACATAAAAAAAATACATTTTAGTTATTTTCAAACTTTAAACCACTTGTATTAAAAAAAAAATATTCAACGAATTGAAAACTATTTTTTTTCGCATCTTGCAGTAAACATTTTTTAATTACCAATAAAAACATATTAGGTGTGTACTCTTAGGCCACTTCCCCCTATAATTAAAATTTTAAATTATTAAACACAGTATTTCTGCTAGGCGTTGAACACAAAAATAATAAATAAATAGTAACCAAGAAAGACAGAAACTGCATAAATTGAAAAAATCCAAATTAATCAAAAAATTTTTTTTCTAACTAAATACAATATGCGGCAACACTGTGAGTTAAAATTCCTGATTCATGGACCTCTATCGTCCAAGCGCTACATTAAATACTATAGATTTACGAACAACTCCACAATGGCGGCCAAACCAGCTCCAACGCAGGGTTGTCAAGTTTTTCCAAAGATCTGTTATTCTTTATATATGTTGATATTCAAAGGTAAATCTAATAAGTTTTTTGTGTTTGTCTAAGTTAAGAAATTTACTTACGGCAAATCCATTGATCAGGACAACATAAAATGTTGGAATCGGTCCTGTACACCGGTGCACACCTTCTCTGAGGGTACTCGCCGCTGTTCAGTTGGACGTTACATTTCCTGCGTGTACAAAATGGCTCTTCAATTTTTCCTCTAAATCCTCTTTGACAGACGCACATGGCGCAACTGTCTTTCGGGAAAAATCGAATGCCTTCCTTGTAAATTTGGCCCCCATATTGGCATATTACATTGGTCCCACCTATGGAAATAATCTATCTATAATAATCTATAATCTATAATCTATAATCTATAAAAAAATATGGGTCGTTATCACATGCAGAGACAGATGGTTGACAGATTACCAATAATTGTTGTTATAGATCAAATAACCTTAAATTGACAAAATGTTTCATTTTTAAAAATAACTTACCGCATAATTTTCCCGAAGAGCAACAACTTTTAAGGTTATAAGTTGCGTAGCAGCCTGGTGGTGGAGTTATTCCAAAATATTCGGCACAATCCACGACGGCACACACAAATTTTCCCCTAAAAAGTTATCATAAACTCATTTAATTAGTAATAATCTATATATTTGTAATGATAAGTCATGTTCGTTAAGGCGATATTATAACAAGGTTAAATAAATAAATATTTTAAAATCTCCTTAAAAGAAATTGATGATTTTTTTATATTAACAATTTTTTGATAAAATTTAATGTTTTTTTAACATATTGTTTTTTAAATCATCAGGTTATTTTCATTTTTAGAATATATATTTTTTAATCAAAATCAAAAAAAAAACAGTGCGCGGTAATGTACCGGGTGTCCCATTAAGAATGGCTCTCGGCCGTATCTCGGAAACTACTTTGCATAGAAACTCAGGAAAAAAAAATTATAACTAAAGCGGTCATGAGAAAATCCTGGAAATAATTTTTAAGTTCCGCATTTTGCCGCAAGAGGGCGTAATTGAAAAGTAAATTTTAAAAGTTTACATATCTCCGAAAATTCCACATTAAGGTATATCTTTGATAACACCATTAAAAAGATTGGACAATTATGCATCATTTTGGTCTTACGCTCATTGGCGTACCGACTTTAATAAAAGGGGGGGAAGCTGTTGAAAGTGTAATCAGTTAAATCGCTGTAACTTTTAAACGACTTATTCGATTTTAGCGAACTAAAGACTGTTTGAAAGAGAAATGTATGCACTTTCACCAATCGTATTTAGTTGTCCATAATAGTTCTCAAAAAAAAATGCTGGAGGGCGCAATTTGTAATAATAACACATACTCCGAAAAAATAAATCATACGGTATAATTATGATACCATAATCGAAAAGTAGATTAAATTTGCTAGAACAAATATTAAAACCGCAGCTCGATATCTCGGTTCGTTTCAGCGTTAACGCCAATAGAATACTTTTTAAAATTAAGCGATTATATATTTTTTAGAAAAAAAGTGGAACGCCACTGATATTTTTTCATGTAGATATTATTTCTGATTAGCCTGGTCAATTCTGCATAAAAATGGTCTCTTACGTTTTTCTCCTCAGGCACACCGTTCTTAATTAAAATAATTTAATTAAATTAGACAGGCGGAAGTGAAGGTGGTCATTTCCAACAATTTTTATAAAACTAAATTTTTCATTATCAATGTTAATAATGATAATAATAAATAGTAGAGCTAATTTATTTTAATTAAGAACGGTGTACCTGAGGAGAAAGACGCAAGAGACCATTTTTGTGTAGAATTGACCAGGCTAATCAGAAATAATATCCACATGAAAAAATATCAGTGGCGTCCCACTTTTTTTCTAAAAAATATATAATCGCTTACTTGTAAAAGTTATTCTATTAGCGATAACGCTGAAACGAACGGAGATATCGAGCTGCGATTTTAATATTTGCTCTAGCAAATTTAATTTACTTTTCGATTACGGTATCATAATTATACCGTATGATTTATTTTTTCGGAGTAAAATCAAAAAATGTGTTATTATTACAAATTGCGCCCTCTAGCATTTTTTTTAGAACTATTATGGACAACTAAATACGATTGGTGAAAGTGCATACATTTCTCTTCCAAACAGTCTTTAGTTTGCTAAAATCGGATAAGTCGTTTATAAGTTACAGCGATTTAACTGATTACACATTCAACCGCTTCCCCCCCTTTTATTAAAGTCGGTACGCCAATGAGCATAAGACCAAAATGATGCATAATTGTCCAAGCTTTTTAATGGTGTTATCAAAGATATACCTTAATGTGGAATTTTCGGAGATATGTAAACTTTTAAAATTTACTTTTCAATTACGCCCTCTTGTGACAAAATGCGGAACTTAAAAATTATTTCCAGGATTTTCTCATGACCACTTTAGTTATAATTTTTTTTCCTGAGTTTCTATGCCCAGTAGTTTCCGAGATACGGCCGAGAGCCATTCTTAGTGGGACACCAGGTACTTTAGATATTTGTTAAGTGTTAGCCGCTGGTCATCTAAACGCACGTTATGTTATAGATTGCTGGCAGTTATGAAACCGAAACTTTTGACGTGAACTGATAAACCCGCCCTTAATCACTTTGATGTAAACAAAATTTATTCAGAAAATGGTGGTATCTGATTGGTCTATTTCATAATGAGGAAATAATCCTCCTAAATTTTTTCTACTTACCCGTCGTCGCAAAAACAGCCAAGATCACAATATTGATCAGGATGTCTTACGGACTCTCCAATTTTTAATGTTAAATTTTTGTAATAACACGCCGTTGAGTTCTCGTGTAAGTTGGGACAGGAATATTCAATGGGACATCCTTGAGAACAACCACTTTGACCACGGTACTTTGGTTTGCAGTTCATGTCTTCGTAGACGCGGATACCTAGTTGATCGCAGTTTTTTCTAGCTGGAAAAAATGTCTACAATAAACCAATACGGTTCGCCAAAGGTATTGCAGACAAAACTTCCTGTTTTTACACTTTAATATTATTATCTTATGTAACTATACTATGGAATCCAGGAAATGAAAAAGCCGATAAACTTGCAAGGAAAGGCTCAGAAAATACATTTACCTACGACCACTACTGTAAATACTTAAAAACACACCGTTTCCGATCAATGTAAGATTCCCATTACGCACGGTAAAAAAATCGCACAGCTTGGTAAAAAAATCGCACAGTTTTCCTAGCAACCGCTTAGCAACGGTCAATACAAACAAACTTATTCAAAAACTGACATAATCGTAGATCAAATTTGTATGTGAGTAATATTATAAAGTGAAATTAGTTTGATTAGGTACATAAAAAATGTCGAGTGACAGTGAAATAGAAAATTTAACTCCATCCAATATTAGCGAAATTGCAGAAGCTGCTAAAAACAACTTGTTACCGGCGAAATCTGAATATCGATACAAATTTACTTACCAAAGATTTATGGAATGGAGATTAAAAAACGACGTTAAATCATTTTCCGAGAATGTAATGATGGCATATTTCCAAGAACTATCAAAAACGATGAAGCCTTCCTCACTTTGGTCATTTTACTCAATGTTAAAGGCCACAATTAATATAAATCACAATGTCGATATTGCAAACTACTCCAAATTACAAGCTCTTCTGAAGAGAAAATCGGACGGCTTTAAATCCAAAAAATCCAAGATTTTGACAAGCAAGAATATAAACGATTTTCTAGAAAACGCACCAGATGATAAACATTTGTTTATGAAGGTAATATATTGAGCTCAATATAATGTTAAATGTGTAAATTTATTTCAAATCGTCTTTTAGGTTGCTCTTATAATTGGTATAAGCGGTGCATGCAGGAAACAAGAGTTGCGTAATATAAAACCGTCAGATATCTAATTATTAATATTCCCGATTCAAAAACTAAACGGCAACGTTCTTTTGTGGTGTCAGAATATTCTTACCCAAAGGTTAAAAAATATATAAACATTCGCTCTGCAGTAAGTACAGCTCCAAATTTACCTTTTTTTCTAAACTATATAAACGGAAAATGTACCAAACAGTCTGTTGGTATTAACAAGTTAGGAAAGGTTCCAAAAGAAATAGCCAAATATCTGGGACTACCAGAAGCAGCGAATTATACAGGACACTGTTTTCGACGCTCGTCCGCGACTATTCTTGTTGACGCGGGTGGTGACTTATTAGATTTAAAAAGACACGGCGGATGGCAGTCCTCAGCCGTAGCTGAAGGGTATGTGGATAATTCCCTAAATAATCAAACTAACAATTCGTCTAAAATATCATCTGCAATAGCAAGTACTAGTAGTAGTACTAATAGTATTAATGAAAATTTCATTGAGGCAACTAATAATGTAAATCTTACTTATGCTTCAACAAGCAAAAGAAACGATATACCTTTTGTCTTCAATAATTGTTCTGTAACTATAAATAATTATTGTAATGAGAATAAATAATATTATAAAAAATAACATTTGTAAATTTAAATAATCATACTGTAGAATTATTACAATATATACCTTCTCGTTGATGTTATCACGTTCTTAAATTAATAATATTGTTACCAGTTAAGATGAAAAACTAAAACTAAATGATGTTGTGTGAATAAGTAGGTCGTAGGTAAAGTATGGTACGTAATACGTGTTGTAATGCAATTACGCACTCATAGAATTACGCACTCGCCGCTACGCGGCGTCGTGCGTAACTTTTCTATTTGTGCGTAAATTGCTTTTTACAACACTTATTACGTAATATACTATTATTGGTTCCGAACCGGCACTCGGAATACCAAGGTGCACATTACGAGATGACATAAAGCGATGGATTAAAAGTGAACACAAAATCCACTGGAGGAACAGACAGGAATTACACTACAACAAAAGCTTCATTGGGTATTCAGACCCAAGACTTACGAAACAGTTACTTAAAATGAACATGAACCAGCTGAGAACCATTACAGGAACTCTGCAGGACACATGGCTGTCAAGAACCATCTGCACAGAATGCAACTGTACAATGGAGACCTTGTCTGCAGATTATGTGGACACTGTACAGCACATAGTTTGCCATTGCGAGTCACTAGATGAGAAGAGGCAACAAATACTCGGGCAACCAAAACTTTAACCAGAGGACATCCTTACTCTCTCCCCAGTTGACCTACACAAGTGCAAGGAACTGGGATCATGGAGTGGGTGTAACAACCTAACAGGGAGAGCACAATGGGCCATCTGGCGCGCGGATGGGCCCTCGATAAAAAAAATGCCATGCAATAGATATCCGATAATGTACGAGATCATTTTATGTCAATCAGAAGCACGCTGCCCTTGGTAACAGCTCGATGTAGAAGGCATCAAAGTTGATAATATAGTACCATTTTTTTAGAAGTCACTTTTGTTCGGAATGAATTTGAGGAAGGCGGAAGATCTTGTACTTGTGGATATTAAGTATGGAAGGACGCAAATCTAGGTACGCAATATTAAGTGCCTGCGGACAGTAGCGTATTTACAAGCTATGAAGAACTATTAAGTCTGATTACAAACTAATTTTCCGTCCTACACCTTTTACTAATATTTTATATTAGGCCACATTCCGCTACATTTGAACAAATTCTCAAAATTAACTATTATCAATAGTCGAATTTTGCTATGCCTGGCAACAGTGTTTCTCGATCGTTATAGTGGCAATAACAACTAAGCTCAAGCTGTACGCCAAGCCAGCTATGCACCGTACTCGAGTTGCACCGTTGGTTTGTTGAAAACGACGTTTCTACTCCCTCGCTTGAACGCAGAATTATTGTGAATTATTGTTTTAGCTGGTTTTGTATAGATTTACCGTTTACACGTTACTAGGTAGTTTGTGAGTTGTGTGACGAAAAAATAATCCTAGTTGTCGTAAGTGAAAATGTGAATTCTACAGCTTTTAAATGTAGGACAGTAAACATTTATGAACCTAACCACAAAATCGGTTGGTCAATCCTCACTATTCTATTGGTCTAGCAGCAATGATGAAATTAAACAGGTATAGAAGAGACTATCCAAAATTCATTTTTATTGATGAAGCCGCATAAAAACTAAAAAGCAAAAATATGTTCGCAGAAATATCTACACCTGCGTCATCACGTGTGACTCATATAGGAAGCAAGTACATTGAAAAAAAAATTAAATATAAGGGTAATTCTCTGGATAGAGAAATTTTTACACAAGCGCCGAAAAAAATATATGTTAACGTTTTTCTTGGCTTTTCGATCAGTAAAACAGAATTTTTTTTAGAATAACACATTTTTGGGCCAAGTAGATGCCGGCTAGTTTTTTTGATGTCGGCAACCTATACAAACGAATTTCATGGTCCCTTCTATACTAACAAGGCTGCATTCAACTTGTCTTGAATGTTGTGCTATAAAATTCGGTCGATTCGGTGGATAAATAAGTAGGTATTATAAAATTTTTTAACAATAAATAACTAACCAGCAACTTTGACTAAGGCATTAATGACATTGGCAGGCATTATTTTCTCAAAATCAAAGTTGTCTGATTAGTAAATCAAGAATTAAGCTAACCGGGCCACCTTGGTTGTAAAAAAACTATTTCTGCCAATGTCATTTTATGGTACAGTCATAGTTGCTGGTTTGTTAATTATTATTAAAAATGTTTATGCAACCCGACATTATTATAATAAAGAAGATTTTCCTTTTCATTTCGCCAGATCCATCTCTAGACGCGTTTCGTCATATCATGACTCATCAGTAGAGCTAGGGATCTCGAAGCTACTTAAGGCAGCACTTGGTGGGACACACCAGTAAGATGTGGCACGGAGCGCCATCTGTGTCTTTGTTAGACACTCTTGAGCATACCAGCACCTCTAACAAACTTATAGAAATAAGTAAATGTTAAGAGGAAATAGCCTGTAAAGACATTCGTCACAATTACAGGAGTCCCGCTAGGCAGCGCTAACTCACATCGGTTTATTACCGAAAACAATGAGTAAAGAAGAAGATTTTCCTTTTCATTTCGCCAGATCCATCTCTAGACGCATTTCGTCATATCATGACTCATCAGTAGAGCTAGGATCCGACGAAAAGAAAAGGGATCTCGAAGCTACTTAAGGCAGCACTTGGTGGGACATACCAATTATGTATAAACATATCAATATGGCCTTATTTTTAGCTTAAAACCCCAAACCCTAAAAAAAACAGGTTAGAAAATATGAACTAAACAATAGGAATATTGAAATAAATTGTATTTTATTTACGGCAGCGACAGAAGGGCTCAGGGGCACGCATCCCCAAGAAAAAATATAGTATTTTTCAATGTTTAGATAAAATAAAATTACTCACCCATAATCGATGTCATCTGAATAATTAAAACAATTAAGTATAAGTTCTTCATTATACTAAAATAATTTTCCATTTTATTCTAGCAGAGGTTTCAGCAATACTACACAAAAATATCACAATAATGTAATATTAAAGGTAATGTTAAGTACACATATTTAAAACAAAGCCGAAGTTGTTATACTTAGTTGTGATAGCAGAGCTATAACCTCTATTTCTACACCTTTGCCTTATTATCATTAGTTGGTAAATTACCTATTTATTTTTGAAGATAACACAATATAACTGAATCTTAATTGTTGTTTCTAAAAGCAAATATTATGGTAATTGCAGTAAAATATTTCTTTTGTGCCTGTCAGACCACGTATGTCCAAGTAATAATACGTGCAATGGTGCACTCAGCCCAGGAAGGTGGGCGGGGGTGAAACTTCCCCCAATCCCGACTAAACAAACTAATATGAAGACAGAAATTTCGTTGGCAGTTGAAGTTTTTTGGGTTCTTTTTTTACTTTTGCTCGAAGACGTATCGACCCCCCCCCCCCTCCCTTAAAGACAGCTATGATTTTGTTGAGAGAATGATGGTGCATGTTTTTGTAAGTGGTGACTAATCAATGGTATTGCTTTTTTATCTATCTAAAGCTTTCCACAGCTTGAACCATGAAATATTATTAAATAAATTAGAGCAGTATGGGTTGAGGAGCCCAGCCCACAGCTGGATCAAGTCATATCTGTGTGATTGAAAGCTAAAGGTTATGATTGAGAGAGACGAAACACGATATTTTTCGGGGGGTGTCTCAGATGGAAATATCACATCAGGGAAGTGTTATGGGCCCACTGCTATTTATCTTTTACGTGAATAACCTAGCATCAACATTGTAAATTTAGGCTGCCAGTTAGTGAACTTGTCTTGTCTAACAACGATACAGATGCCCCTCTGTGCAACATCTCGCTGGTGTGCCCACCAAATACTGTATAATATGTAGTTTTAAGTTACTCCTCTTTTTCAATCAGTAAAATAGTCGAAAGAGTACTGAACTCTAGACTCAAGGAAGAAACCGAAAGACTTGGAACAACAGCAATTCGGTTTCAGGAGCTCACACTCCGCCGAGCAGCAGGTACTGAGACTAGTCGAAACAGCTACCAGAGGATTCCAACAAAAGGATGCAACAGGGGCTGTCCTGTTAGATGTTACCAGAGCTTTTGACAGAGTATGACACAAAGGACTGATCTACAAAATGCACACTTTAGTGTATGCAGCAAAGACCTGTAAGCTAATTGCTAGCTACTTGGAAGAGAGGACCTTCAGTGTCAAAATAGGACAGCACTTAGAAGCAGGGGTCCCACAGGGCTCAGTGCTAGGCCCCCAGTTGTATAATATATACACAAGTGATATACCCAGAACACCAAACGTTTTATTGACAACATTTGCTGATGACACTGGTTTTGCGCATACCGGCAGAAACATCAGGCAAATCTGTAGAGTGCTACAACGAGAAGCTGATAGGATAACGCAATGGTATATTAAATGGAAGATCAAAATCAATAGCCAAAAAAGCCAAGCCATATTACTACAAAAAAAACGATTGACACCCCCGGTAAATATTTTCATAGACGGCGAAGAAGTAGAATGGTCTCCAACAGCCACCTATTTAGGTGTCACATTGGATAAAGGCTTAACATAGAACATCAATAAAGCGATAAATAAAACCAAAGCAGGCATGAGTAGGCTTTATCCCTTAATTCGGAGAAACAGCACCATGAACCTCAAAACCAAGCTTATTATGATAAAGGCCCTAGCCAGACCGCAGCTTACCTACGGGTCAGCAGCGTGGGGCTATGCCGCCCACTCCCATATTAAGAGACTTGAGTCTTTAGAAAATCGCTATGTCAGAAGCGCTGTGGATGCACCCTGGTTCGTCAGAAATGCGCAAATACACAGAGATGTCAATTGGGAATCCCTGACAGCTTTTATGAAAAGGAAGGCCAGGAAAATGTCCGAAGAAATAAGAATGCATTCAAACGAAGAACTTCGTAGGCTCACGGATTATAATCCAGATGAAGTATTAAATCCAAGGAGGGCACATAAGAGGCCAAGAAGTAAATTATAGTATTAAGAAAAAGTGATAGTAATAGTGATAGTGAAAAGTGTTGAAATAAGTTAAGTGTGAAATATTTAAGTGAAATATATAAGTAATAAAAGTTAATGTAGAAGTCATAATTACTAACCCATAATCAAAAAATGACTTACACGCCAAAACCAGCTACTGGCAGAGGCATCTTACACTATACACCAGTACACCACAAATAACACATAAATACACCAACACAGTAAGTCATGCCAAAAATAACTAACCCTTTCAAATATTTAGAGATGACAAATTCTTGCATATGCGGTCAACGTCGGCATGGAGATGTGGAAAGATCAGTAAGACGTCTGGAGGTTTTTATGGGCCATTTCGGACCCGGAAACTGACAGAACGCGGGGAGTTTTAGTCGGTAGGCAATCCCTTGTCCACAAGGTCTCTTTGGAAGATCTCTCCTCGAAAAAAAAATTTTTTTTTTCGTCGGAACTACAGTTTTACGGCCTAAAGAGTATTTTAAAAAATTTTATTTACCATCTGGAGGATAATTAAATAAAAAAATATATACACAACACACAAAACTTTATTTATACGTTTAATATTTACGAATATTTCTTAATAAAGTGTTTGTGGAATTCCGAAAATTTTTCCAGCATTTTCTTAAGTTTATCCGTCTGCACTAAAATGGTCGTTCTGAAATGGAAAGTTCCAGGTTTCTGACCGAATCCAGAACCAGGAACTACGCAAATTCCCGTATTTTCCAGCAATTCAAATGTGTAAAAGGCGTCTGGATGTTGTCCTTGTTTTTCGGCAGCTTCAATAGCCTTTCTTGGTAGCGTTATACTGGGAAATGCGTACATGGCACCTTGTACTACATTGCAGCGGAAACCTGCCATGGAGTTGAATGTGTCGGCTACCATAGTTGCTCTCAGCTGTTAAATAAATTGATGTACCGGGTGAGTCAACGATTGCGCAGAGCAATTTTATGGCTTGAAGATAAAATTTGTCGACAATAATCTTTTGTGTTAAGGTATGGTTGGATATCAGGCACATTTTAAAAATATTTTGAATTATACAGGGTGCGCCCAAAAAGTAGGGTGTCAAAAAGGTACATTTTTTTAAATGGAACACCCTATATATTGTATTATTTTCTGATTCCTCACAAAGTTCTACGCTTATTTCGTAAATGTGAAATGTCTAGAGCCAATAGTTTTTGAGATATTGACGTTTAAAATATGGCATTTTTAGACTTTGACAGGCTGTAACATTGGAACGGTTCATCTTAGGGAAAAATGGTTTTCACCTCCCTATCTTAATTTTTTATTCTCTATCTAAAAGTTACTACTTCCGGCTTAACATGTTAAACCGTTAAAACCGGTTTTTTTGTTTAACATGGTAAACCGGAGGTTGGTTTCTTTGGATAGAGAATAAAAAACTAAGATAGGGAGGTGAAAATCATTTTTCTCTAAGATGAACCGTTCCAATGCTACAGCCTGTCAAAGTCTGAAAATGCCATATTTTAACCGTCAATATCTCAAAAACTATTGAATTTAGACATATGACATTTACAAAATAAGCATAGAATTTTGTGAGGAATCAGAAAATAATACAATATATAGGATGTCCCATTTAAAAAAATGTACCTTTTTGACACCTTACTTTTTGGGCGCACCCTGTATAATTCAAAATATTTTTAAAATGTGCCTGATATCCAACCATACCTTAACATAAAATTTTATTGTCGACAAATTTTATCTTCAAGGCATAAAATTACTCCGCGCAATCGTTGACTCACCCGGTACAGAATGTCCCAAATTTTATGCTCATCATGGGTATCTCGGAGGTTATAAGGGATACGCACGGTCAAATGGGGGCAAAGTTGCAAAATTGTGTGCTCAGCTATATCGTAAAAAAAATGTTGAGCTTTCTTTTTCTACTTTTTTAAATATTCGAAAAAACTAAAATTTTGAATTATTGTTTTTTTTAAATTTATCTGATTTATTTTAACGGCTACAGAAAATATAACATTGTTAAGGAAAGCCTTATTAGATTTATATTACTATGTTTTTAGAAATTCGGTACAATGTTTCGTTTTTGTGGAACTGTTATCAACTTTAATTTTTTAAATGCAGACCTCCATTTTTATTTTATTTTTTGAAATTTCTTTAAGCCCTTATTTAAACTACGTATCACACTTAATAATTTATAGACGTTTTGATTTTATCTTCACATCATCAGGAACTTGATAATTACTTTTAAATAAATGCGGCCCTGGCATTTATTTATGGTATATTTGCATACAGCCGGATATGAGTGATTGTTGTAGGAAACAAATTAAAAGAGAAAAAACAACGAACTCATTTTTAAGTAAGCCTCCGCAATTTAAATAACGACCGTTGGTTGAACATAAAAATGTGACTACTCACTACATTTATCAACATAATTAAACCAAACAACCAAGTATAAAGTTTCCGTCATGGCCATCTTTGGTTTGTTTAACTTTATTTCATGTTTTTTTATAATTAATATTAAATCTTAAATTTGAGTTTTTTGTCAGTGTGGTTGGATACAACTTTTCATTTATTAATTTTTTTATTTATAATTTTTTTTTGTTTTCTAATTATCTGCTTTAAATATATTATTATCAAAAATTGAATTAAAATGTAATTTTTGGTTAATAATTCGATAGCCCTTTAATCTAAATCTGCGCATCGGTAGTCTAAGTAATTCATATTATATAGTTAATTCATTTTATAACTGTTAAATTCCGCCTTCATTTGCATGTTGCATTTAAAAATGGTTAAGTAACTGACTCCAGGGCCGTATTTATTGAAAAGTAATTATCAAATTCCTGATGATGTAAAGATGGCATCAAAACGTCTAAAAATTATTATGTATGATACATAGTCTCAAAAAAATAATTAAAAATGCAGGACCGTATTTAAAAAATTAAAGTTGATAATAGTTCCACAAAAACGAAACATTGTACCTATTCCAAAAAACACGGTAGTATAAAGCTAAAAAAATTGCTTTAAAAATGTCGTATTTGTTTTTCTGTGGCGGTAACAATAAATTAAATAAATTTAAAAAACAAAAACTCAAAATTTTAGTTTTTTTGTATATTTTAAAAACTAAAAAATAATGCTCACATTTTTTACGATATTACTGGGCACAAAATTCCGCAACTTTACCACCATGTGACCGATACTGTATCATAGTTTCCGAGATACCAATGATAAGCATCGAATTTGGGATACCATGTACATTATGTACATTTGCAATTAATTATTATATTAATAAAAAAAATATACTATTTTAAGTTCGGTCAACGGCTGTTGCGTTTAGTATGAAAATAGCTATAATTCCCAGTATAGCGAATATAGGTTTTCAAGACGTTTTTAAGAATAAAAATGTAATAAAAACGACATCTATAGGAACCAATCCAATGCAAAAAATAGTCGTCGACGTGAAAACAACAATAAACCAAGTACGTTAGGCTAACACACCAGTATAGGAAACGTTTTTTCGCATCCCTACACTTTTTCTACGGGTTTATAGTTTCAAATATAGATCGCGCTGCACCAATTCGTAATACAATGCCGTGTTTTAAAAACAAAGAAGTAGAGTTTAGTGTCCGTATTAGTAAATAGAAAGAAAGTTTTATTAGCGGCAGGCGGACAAAGTAGTGCATCTATCTCTTGCATTAAAGTACACAGGATTGGTGCAGCATCCAGTGGGTTACTGCAGCGCGATCTATATTTGAATCTACAAACCCATAGAAAAAGTGTAGGGATACGAAAAACGTTTCCTATACTGGTGTGTTAGCCTAACGTACTTGGTTTACTGTTGTTTTCACGTCGACGACTTTTTTTTGCATTGAGTTGATTCCTATAGATGGCGATGCTAGATTTTCATCACATTTTTATTCTTAAAAAGTCTTGAAAACATATTTTCTCTGTACTGGGAATTGCCAATAGGTTATGGCTTTCTGATGAGTCCTAACAAGGACGAAGCAACCTGTCATTGTATACCTGTGCCCCAGAAAACCCATTACCTATGGCGTCCCTGTGTACTTTAATGTAAAAGATAGATGCACTACTTTGTTCGCCTGCCGCTAAAAAACTTTCTTTCTATTTACTTATACGGACACTAAACTGTACCACTTTATAGCTATTTACCTTCAGAGAATCAAGGACGTTGTTTTTTTCCTTTGTAAAAGTTTCGTAGCTAGGTTCGCCCTCTTGAGGAGGATGAACTATTGTATCCAAGCAGGCTTGACCGATCACAGTAGGGCACAGCATAGCACTGATGGCTTTGAGATACATTGTTTTGACTTCTGGACACATGTTAATCACCTAGAAGAAAAAAAGCAACGTAGATTATAATATACTGTTTCTTTATCGTTCAAATAAACTGCGGTAATGGCTCAGAGGTGAGCTACTAGCAATCGACCATGGCGACCTGGGTTCCATTCGTGGAGTGGGCATTAGTACAATAAAAAAAAGTATGTCCGAAATTCAGTGGATTTAAGAATGCAGTATGTTATTAGTGATTTCTAAGAGCGGAACCGAGAAGCTCTTCATGTACTTCTGGGGGGTAAAAAGGCTAACTAGTTAACTAGTGCATACACGTGGTTCGGATTCCACGTTAAGCTGTAGGTCCCGTCTGGTGGCTCTTCTGCCAACCCCAGCAAAAAAAAACGTTCAAATAAGGTTTTTTTGTTATACTTACAGTAGGTTACATACAGAAAAATCGCTTTCGGTTATCATAACCGCGTATTAAAAAGACAAAATTTAGTCAGAGGCTGTCAAGACCTACTGCATGTTTGTTGAAAAGTTTCTTTAAATTATTGCATTGCAGGAGGCTGATTGTGTATTTCTTTTAGTCTGTCATAGTCTATTATGCAAAGTAAAATTTGTATTTAAAATGAGCTCCAAAGAATGGAAACCAGGAGACATTACCTCTTTTTTTACCTCATTTTAAAAAAACTTTTAATGCAAATTTTTTGTTAGAAACCTACTATAAGAAGGAATATCTTAAAAATTAAGGATGGTGAAGATTTATTTAACATTCGTAATTTAAGCCCTAAAATTCCTGAAAAATATTCAATTATTGGGCTTGGTACTCTTATAAAATACAATTAAAATTTTTTTTCTTAGTCGCAGAAAACAATATTTACCTCAGCATAACCTCCTCGAAGACCACACTCCCCCATGTACCCTTTTGAGCACGACATGAAGCTAGCCAGTTCCATGGAGCTATAAGGGGCGCCCATTTCCATTAGAACCTAAAAAACAGGCCGATAAAAAGGATACTACAAATTTTATGATCTAACATGCTACATAAAAAAACTGAATATTCTTAAGTAACATTTTAATTTTTTTTTACAAATTATAACCATAATTTATATATAATTAAAAGTAGTTTGTACAAGAGTGGATATGATCCATATTGCGCGAGGAAGTAAACTTATTTTAATATAAAAAATTTGCAGGCTGCCGGGCTTGATCTCACGACCATGGAATTTAAATATACCGGATGATTCACGACGAGCTTGCATTAGGACTTTTAAGGAAACTACTGAATATATTTTTTTGAAAATCTGTAGGTTTAACCTTATCGATACGCTCTCTTAAACTAAAATATTAACATGTTTCTGTCACTTCCGGTTATACCGGAAGTAGCTTCAACTTTCATTTTTTAAATACAACATTGCATTTTCGTCAATGTCAATTCTGTTTCTGGAAAATGTAACGCTTGGGATTTTCAAACGAATATTTTTTAAATTTATTAAGTGTTTATATTAAATGTGGCAAAATAAAATTAAGAGCATGTCGGATATATCACGATAAGTATCTGAATCGACCAACTCGTTCACCTGATATTATTAGAAGACTAAATAATAATTGCTTAAAATATTTTCTTTATAAATATCACTATGGAGTATCCATGTCCATTTGTTTTCATGGCACGCTTGAAAAAATCGTATTTAAAAATAAAACTTGATATTCTAAGAAAACGCGTTGATATAGGTATAGAAAAGGTTATAGCAATTTTAGGGAGCAGTTAATTTACCATCATATAAAATAAAAATATACAGGGTGTTCCATTTAAAATAAGAACGTTTTAAATGTTTAAAGTTATTTACAATGAGCCCTTAATTGTGACCTCCCTGTATATTTTATGCCAAGTTTAATTATTTCTTGAGATTTGTTGATTCTTTAAACAAAAATTTTTTAGTCCAGTAGCTAAGGTAAAAAATATATACGGATAATTTCGTCGCTATGCATTTACGAAATAATTACAAAATATGCAGATATCTCAGAAATGAGTAGACTTAGGTAAAAAAACGTGTTTCATAAAATATAATTAAAATTTAATGCAAAACCCAAAAATATAATAAAAAATGTATTTAAAAAATGAAAGTTGGAGCTACTTCCGGTATAACCGGAAGTAACAAAAACATGTTAATATTTTAGTTAAAGAGAGCATATCGATAAACTTAAACCTACAGATTTCCAAAAAAATATTTTCAGTAATTTCCTCAAAAGTTCTAATGCAAGCTCGTCGTGAATCACCCGGTATAAAAGATAGGATCTCCCCCTGCTGCTGGGTCAAAAAATGTAATGTTTTCTTTTTGATAATATTAATGGTTCTTGGAGGGCATATGCCCCATTGACCCCTTTAGCTACGCCAGTGAGCCGCAGTGACAAGGTCAATTAATTCTAGGCAGATTTCGACTGTGACTAATTCTAGCCAAGTTTTGACTGTGGCTAATTCTAGGCAGGTTTTGACTGTGGCTAATTCTAGGCAGGTTTTGACTGTGGCTAATTCTAGGCAGGTTTTGACTGTGGCTAATTCTAGACAGGTTTTGTCTGGGGCTATTTCTAGGCAGGTTTTGACTGTGGCTAATTCTAGGCAGGTTTCAACTGTGGCGGTAAAAGTTTGATTCTCGGAGTGGGCATACCTAATACCATACATAAGATTTAAACTCTGCAAGTGCTACACAATTGTAGATTTAGGAACTTACTGGTTAAACTTTAAAAAAGTACAAACCTTTTTAAATGAATGAAACTTGGACTCAGGTGCGTATACATTATCCTGGTATACTTCATCAGCCAATAGAAACAATCTTTCTTTGTAAGCAAATTTGATGATTTCCTCGATGTTTTCTCTCGACAACACTTGGCCAGTGGGATTTCCAGGGTTAATTATAACAAGTGCTTTTGGTTTACAGACTTTTTTGGCTTCTGCTATTGATCCCTGTAAAAATAAAAACCTTTAAGAATCATAATTAATCAGTATCTAGTGTTCGTTGGATCAAAACGATAACATTTCAAATGTTTCTAGAATTATATTATTATCTAAAGGCTCATTTACACTGGCGGAAAGTACTTGCCGTCGATAAACTTGCTATTGTGTGTTAACATATTTGATAGTTGATAATTGACTAAAGATATCCCAGAGACTTGACGCCCTTGCCCGGTGGATGACATGTGACATCATTCTAGCTAGGACTGTCAGGAGGTTATGTTTGTGCTAGGGTGCTTTTGCGGTACCGTGTCCGTTTTTTCGTGTTTTAAGGCAATAATTGGCCATTTTCATGGCCGTGACAATATTTGGTGTAAGTTATTTGTGTTTATTGTCTTTCTTGTGTACGTTCTTATTGGCAGAAGGAAGTTAAATCATAAGTTAGTAAACATTTTATTTTTTATCATTGCAGTTGTATAAGATTTTTACTTATTTATGATTCAACTTCTTTCTTACAATTAGAAAGTACAGAAAAAAAAATAACAAAAACAATATTTCCTTGAAAAAAAAATTTCAATTTTCCATATTTACACATTAGTTGTGACAACTAATAGGTATGGTTTAAAAGCGGGAGTACCATATAAACTTTAGATATCCGTATATAAAATTTCGTTGTGACAACTAAAATTTGTAGGTTGGGTTGATTAATGTTATTAATTAGTTCAACAGTTCAATAACGACAATTTTTTTTGGTTGTACAAACTAATTTTTGGGTTGAGTCCAATTTCACGAAAATAAATAGTTGTCAGAACCAAATTTTAGTAATCCACACCACGTTATTTTTAAAAGTGTACTGTATTTTTGATGAAGATTACAAGGTTTAAAAATAAACTAGAGAGTTTAACGTCTGTATAAGTAAATAGAAAGAAAGTTTTTTAGCGGCAGGCCGACGAAGTAGTGCATCTATCTTTTGCATTAAAGTACACAGGGACGCCAAAGGGGGCACAGGTAGACAATGACAGGCTGTTTCGTTCTTGTTAGAACTCATCAGAAAGCCATAACCTGTAAGCAACTCCAAGTACAGCGAGACTGTTTTTTCAAGGCATTTTTTAAAAAATAAAAACGCGATGAAAACCCAGTAATGCCATTAGTAGGAATCAACTCAATGCAAAAGATATAGCCATCTAACAAACGCAGTACATTGAGTCATAAACGGACGAAAGAAAGTGTCTAAGGACCTGTCACGTTGAGAAACTATCGAAAAGCACGTGCAACTATCCCCACCACGCATCTGAAAACCATAACGCATAGTGAGCCCATATGGTGACACTAGGCGCTAATGGGTTTTTACTAATCCGGCACCTTTGATTGTACGTTAGAGACTATTTTCTAATACGTTATTAAAATTTAATGTTTCAGCGTACCTCAAGTTCCGCCATGTCCAATCCCCAGTTTTTTGATTCGTCCAGGTAATATCCAATTTGGCTCATTCCAAATTCAGCCAATGCGGCCGAGTAAAGTGGATATTGTGGAATGGGAATCATCACACCAGGTGGTTTGCCGTCTACATTGCTGATGAACAGTTTCAAGACGTTTCTGATGGCGTTACTGGCACCTGAAACATAAAAGAGGTTATAATTTTGGAGAAATTGTTATTATATAAAAGATAAAGAGGAAGGATTCAAACAATATTTTTAAATTCCTCTTCAAAGTTACCAGCTTTATGCGAAATTATATCTATATAATAAAAACATTGCATTCTTTTGAACCGAATCCTGTCTACGTTTATACACATATCGGAAAATGTGAGACAGTTATTTATATTTAAAAAAATCCCAACTATTTTTACAATACAATGTAGTAATTTTTAGAAGATTTTTGTAGTACTAGGTACCTGCACTTGATGAAAATAAAGAATTTTGCATTGAAATCGCCAAATTCTGAAAGTGGCTTAAATATGCGTTGGGTCACTCTGCAGTCCCTTTGCATACCTAATGAACTTTATTACTCTACACCTTTCTGAAATAGACTATAACATAGGAAATTTTAACGTGTTCAGATCCACTTAACACTAATTTTCACCTGCGCTAATTATAATATTTTCCCAATCCGATGATGCTCCATCCCTCTTTTGAATGTAGTCAGCTACGTGTCTTTTGATTATTTCAATTCCGGCTGCGTTTGAATAGGAACCAACAGAACCGCCTCTACACCCTTCCAAGATGGTTCTCGCTCTTTCTTTAGCATCATCGGCAAATCTAAAAATATTTTATCGTATCATTGAAGATTAGGTCAGTTTTATATGATATCTTTATTAATAATTATTAACATCATAAACGTACTAAAACCTACATAACACCTTAGTTACTCATAATACATTAGTTACCATAATTTAATACGTTAGTTACGAAAGCATAATACGTTAGATACCAAATAATATTAGAACTATTTTTCATGAACATGTAAAACAATATTTTGACAGTTTTCAAATTTGATGGATACACCTTTGTCTTTAACGTCCACGATCTTAGGTATGTCCTCTGAAGACTGATTAATGAACAAGCAAGCACTCCTTTCGATTTCGTGCGGTTCCCCAGTGCTTAATCCACTGCCGGAAACATCGCCGATTTGAATTTTGCGAGCAATGGAAACTTTCTTGGTCATACTTTCTTCTAAATACCCTCTAGCAACCTTCGCCGATTCCCATCCACCAAGTTTTTGTAGGTCTAATATATCTCCTCCAGCATTAACAAGAAAATTTACCAAAGATCGTCTAACGCAGTGACCAGTATACAAATTAGGATTTTCAAGTGAGAGATACTTAGCTATTTTTTGAAGTATTTAGAGAAGAAGTGAATGCCGCAGGGCTGTACCGTACATTTCCCTTTTCTATATGATACAAACAATCTTTGGTGAGTGACATGGTCTGGCCTTAACATTGCGTACTTTTTAAATAAAAGCACAGGATTGACTTCGCCATCAAATATCACAGCGAAAATACGTTTCTTGTGGGTTTTTGAGTCGGGAATAGTGACAATCAGCTTGTCCTCTAAAACGTCAACATCTTCCGTGGTCATCTTAGCTAATTCATCCGTTTTTAAATTTAGATTTTAGTATAGAGGTTTTGTCACAAAAATTAGATATTATATCCTGTGGGGGGGGGGGGGGGGGAGGGGGGCATGTAGCAGACAGATTATCTATATATTTAAAAGATCGCTAACTTTCTTTAAAGCAAAATAAGGGGTTAAGGTATATTTTCGCTAGCGCAAGCAGTATAAAGTCCAACAAATATAAAAAAAAATATAATGGAAAGAAAATATAATTTTTGGCTGTTGTGGCCACCTACTTGCTAGTTGTGTCATTATTATTGATATGTAGAAACTAGTGTACTTTGGATGTACAGGGTGTGGGACACCAATCACACGGCAAATAAAAGTCCAAAGGGGTGAGGTCTGGGTATCTGGCAGGATATGTCTCACTGTCTAGACCATAGAAGATACAGAAATGATTAAATAAGAAAAAAGTTGCGCATTACTAAATTCTTCAACATTGTGTTTTCAAATTTAAAAAATCTCCAAATCCTTCCGAAGATATTTGGGCAAAACCGAATTTTCGCTATTTCGTTTTTATTTTTTTCTGACTCTATTTGAAGAGATTTATTAATATAAAGTTAACATTGTTATCACCATTTTTTGTCTTCTACAAGTTGGTATAGTTGGATTTTTAATCCAAACGTTTCGTGTATTCAAACCCCTCATCAACTTTTCTCTTTTAAATAAACGGAAAATTTTATTTTAATATTTTTAAATTCGTAATTTCGTATCTTCCACTTTTTGGTTCATTTAGCCTCTTCTGACCCCTATCCGCGGACACACTATAGACATAGATAGGTTTTTTATTCATTACATAAAAATATTTTCAAATATGATCATAAAAATGTATCCGATGATCTTCAGAAGGTGTTCACTTGAATTGGTTATAATAAAAATCACTCATTAAATATTACCGTGGATCTTCCAGAAAGTCTGGATACGTTACCAATGCCAAGACTTGTCTAATGAATGTGATTGGTATTTGGCCCAGAGCATGGCAGTCGCCGGAATTCGCTTTGATGACTTCTGTAAATGGTTTTTTCACGCCCTGAAAAATAGAAGTAGATCATTTAAAATTTAACAAATTCGTATCTACATAAATACAGTTTAACTTAATTAATTTCTATAAGTTTGTTAGAGGTGCTGGTATGCCCTAATAGTCTCTAGCATTGACACTAGATGTCGCTATCCAAATCATCTTGTTAGTGGTATACTTTAGGGGGCGGGGGGCAGGGGGGCAGAGGGAGGTATTTATTTAATATTTTATAATTTGTCGAGAAGAAGGTAAGACTAGGGTTGCCACCTTCCTTACCAACGATTCCGGGAGTCTAATAACCAAAAAAAAGTTAAAGGTATATAACATATGTTTATTTACATACAAAATAAACAAAAACCCCACCAGTAACCTCCCGACGCTCTATAACGCAAAACGCAATTGTCTAAGTGCCGTCTAAAAAAAAATAATAAAAAAGGACATAGATACTTGGGCATAATAGTTAACAAAACTTCACTCGCTAGCATGGAGCTTCTATTTGTTGAAAAATAGATGGTAAACAGTTAATATGAAAGGTGCAGCGTTTTGTAAACTGGATTTCCTGAAGAAATTATATGAAACCCGGGAGACGGGAGACGGGAGAACGACGCTTTTTAAGGCCCGATTTCGGGAGAGTCCCGGAATACCGGGAGAGGTGGCAACCCTAGGTAAGATGGAAAAAAAGATACCCAAGTGAATTTTATTTATAAAAATTGAGAGGAAACAATAGATTTGTTAAAAACTCTGGCCTTGTTTATGTCAATAAATACCTTTTTTAATTCCTTCGTAATTTCTTCAGCCCGAATATCAATTGGGCCTCTCACAGCATATTCCAACACTTTTATATTTGGATTAAGATTGTCCAATGACAGAGTTGGCTGAGTCGCTGACGACATTCTGTTATGTATTACTTCGTTTTGTTTTGTCCGTGAAAACACAAACAAATCACTAGCACAGTTTACTCTCTTTATGTGATGAATTGAGGTAAAGTTACGTCTGACAATTGAACCTACAAGTTTTTCAAAACGATTTAAAATTGTACGTTGAGTCATCACTTTGTTTATTCACTTTTCTGTTTACTTTTTTTTAGTCAGTCAATACCGAAATACTTTAATTACAATATATAATTATGTTCTATTTCGAAGTGAACAGCTGGTATAGGTCTACGAGTCCAGAAATGTCTGTGGTTCTGGTTCCAGAATTTTTTCTATACGCAGTGCTTGTTCTTCTAATAAAATAAAATGATATTCTAAGAACAAATAATAGTCCAGAAGGATATCAGGATTGACTGTATCGGCCTCTCTTGGTCAAAAATATAAAGCTACTTTATATAAAATATAAACTTCTACTTTAAACTAAGTCTGACAAAAACGTTAGATGACCTATTCCCCGCACGGAGGGAATTTTGACCTTTACCAAGCAGTGGCAGAGTCAGGGGGGGCACCGGCCCACCCTAGGGCCGACTCAAAATTGAGGTATTCGGTTTTGTAATGGAATTTCCGTATTTCCGTAGGGGAAGGAGGATTTGACTATGAAATTTTTGAATGAGAACGGAGTGGTATTATAGAAGAAAATAATAAGATATAAAGAGGAGGATGATTTGATTTGATATATAATAAAATAAATAGAATTATACCAAACTTTAAAAAAAATATCTTACGCGACCAATGCAAAATTTAGATATCGTTTTGTTGTGGCTTTATATAAATCCGATGTTTTATGGTCTACTCACAATACACTAAACACCAATTGTAAGATTTTCATAATAAAATTAGTTTTTATACTGACTAGGGGGTAACAAACAAATCCTTATGTTATTTACTTCAGGTTTATGAATGGACCAGGCGTCAGATACAAAAATTGTAAATTATGTGTCCGATTTATTATATTTGTCTTTTTTGCTTTTTGTAAAGTATTCTTTATTGATTTTTGTAAAGTGCCTAGTATCAAACAGAAAAAAAAATAATTTCATTCGAATTGTTTCAATGACTGGAAAGATACCCACCCCAGGCAGTTGATATACTGGATAACATAGTGCCATAACATTTTTTGCAAGAAATAGAAAGTTTGTTTTGTTTATCACACAACAAATAGCTGGGTTGAAGTGAGACAGAACATACTGGAGGTTCTCCTGTTTCAGAAATTACGGTTTTTTTATTGATGGGTTTATAAAGCAGTGTCGGTTCGTGATAGTTGAAACAGGTGGGGCCAAAATATCCAAATTAATAAAAATCGTTAAGGAAAATAGGATAACACAAAAACTACCGATTAGTAATTAAATGGAGCATATAATAACAACATTGTCTAAAATCACGACATATTAAACAGTGTTTTTCTTGATATTTCAGTAGGTATAAAGAAACAAGAAGCAATAAAATAGTTATTTTCCTAACAAGTGCGGAAAAAGTTACGTGATACGACGCGAAGCGGAGTTCGGGTAAGCGGTCAAGGGCGGGAAAGACATTTTACGCATGAGTTAGGAACATTATTTTTTCTACGACCGTATATACAAAAAAGTATAGCAACCCATTTTTCAAGAATAATTTTATTTCTACATACATATACAAAACTTTAACTAAAAACTACTAATTATTATAAATATTAATATTATTTATATATAATATTTCTCCTTACACCATGTAACAAAATGGTAGTATTGCTTTTCATATCTTAGTCTGGATTTGGCAGGTAACAGCTCGGAATTAGCTTTATCTCCAGCCTTCAAAATGGCTTCGGGAAGTTCTTCGTCGGATGAATCCATTAAGATTATTGCTTCGGATTCGGTTTAATGTGGTTTAATTTAGAAGAAGATTGTATTCGGTCACTTCGAAGATGCTTTGAACAACTTTGACGTTTTAGTAACAATTACACGCCTGGGTTATCATAGCCACTGATATCAAACTCGGTGGTTTGATAGTTGTTTTTGTGACATTACTTTAATGTACAGGGTTATATAAAAATATCTTCATTATTTTATATTTTAAAAAAATTAAAAATGCAACAAAAAGCTAGAAAAGATGTAGATTTTATTTGATGGACTATTTCGTATTTATTTACCTGTTGTAACAATAGTTATAACTTTCGAAGTAAAAATCTATCTAATAAGGTCAAAATTTGCATTATTTTACTTTCACGCACTAGTGCGGGAAAGGACACTTTCAAAACTAAAATGCGTGCGGGAAAATGGGTTAAAACGCACGGTCGTAGAAAAACAAAATGTTCACAAAACACTTATATTTTTCTGTAGGAAAACTCTATTTGTCTTTCTTTTCTATTAGAAAATATTTCGATCACTTGCTATTAAAATTCTCAATCTTGGTTTTAAAATGTTTTTCTGCAGACAACATTCTACCTATTCTACTATAATAGTCTTTCTTCTTTTATGGTACCCACACTGACTAACTGATTTGACCTAAACCTAACCTACTAAAGTAATTTATGCCTCATACTAAAAACTGTTTAAAAGAAATATATGTTAGAAGTTAATAAATCGACAGGGCAAACCGTATTGAAAACAGCTACCATCTAGTATCGGGTAGTGGTAGCAAAGACGAAGGCCTAACCCAATTGGAACTCTGCACTCCTGACAAAATAAAGCACTCCTCCAATCCCGGACGGATCTGAGGATCTGCCTCGCCACAAAATTATCGAATTCTTTATGCGTCAGTAAGAGAGGGTAATATATCTATGAAATATCTATGAAATTGTATTAAACGTCAACAAGGAAAATAATAATTTTTTAGAAGTTTTGATCAATCTGGAAGCCGTACTATAGTATACAAAGAATTCCTGTTACATAATTATCACGTACACTGATAGGGATTTTATATTTAGACAAAGGTTATCTTCGTGTTTGTAAAGATAAAGATTCGTTGATTAACAGAATAGCGGCATTGACGTAGACACGCATAAGAAAGGAACAATAAGTACGGGTGAAATTGATAACAAAGTATGTAATATTTATAGGCATTATGACAATGGCGGCGCCAGGATTTTTGGGATGGGAGGGCACAAATGGGCCCGATGGATTTTTGAGAGGGCACTACCCAAATCAAAAGTGACTTCTAAAAAAAAAAAACGCCGGTCTCTCGCCGCTCTAGAACGCACGCCATAAGCAGCGACAAACAAAACTTCCCTCTTGTCCTAAGTGACGTCTAAAAAAAAAAGGTCCGTTTTTTTAAAAATAACATACAACCATTCAAAAGAAAATTCCATTACAAAACCAACCCAACAATTTTGGCGCCGCTGCTGCATTATGATTAGGGATTAATAATCTGCAGGACGTCTTGTGATTTTAATTTGTTTAGCTAGAATTATTTATATTTATATTTTTTATTATCACTTTGTTGTTTATGTTGTTTAAAAAAGGGTAATTTGGAGCTATTACGAAATGTTTGGCAATAGAAAAATGTTGTCGTCGTTTCATTTTTTAAACGGTTCCTTGGCGTGAAAGAAAAATATTAAAGATTTTGTCGTCTGGATCGCAGTATCCGTAGAATTTAAATTTTTGATGATCTGCTATTGTTTAGTCACGTTTAATAACACACGTTACAATACTAGCCGATAAGGATTGATGTACGACAAAATTGCTGTACGTTTTAAACAGTAAAAAATGGATTTTGTGCGTTAATATGAACTTTAATCGTTTGCTATGGTAAAGTTTTTCAAAATAATTGCCAATTTACAAATAAACAACACTGTTGACGTGGAAAGAAAAGTGGCAATACTGTAGAATGTTTTATCTGGTTTTATGTAGGTAATCATCTAAATCTTCATGTTCCACTATTTAAGAAATATAGGTACTCCAATTTGCCGACGACACAGCTCTCTTAACACACAGAACCTCTATACAAAATGCAGTAAACAAATTTCAACACCTCCTAAACTCAATAGTCTTCTGGATGCATAAATGGCGTATTCTACTTAACCCACCAAAATCTCAATTTTTGAACTTTCACCACAAAATTAAAGAAGAGAATTCTGCCCTCCTAAAAATAAACGCCGTATGTTCAACAATTTCGAATATCGAGTTATTGATGCCAAAAAATTTTTTTTGCTTTAACTTAGTTGTCTGCCACATATGAACGCCGTATCTTTACTAGAACTATTCAAAACTGTTAACAAAAATCCTGCCGTATGTTTCCATGACTAATTCGTGCCAAATATGAATGCGGTATCTAGGCTCTACCAGTAATAAACGCGGTAAAAATACTATCTGCTTACGAACTTACCTCGTTTATCTTAAGTACGTGTATTATGCCGCTTTACTCTTTGGTATCGGTGAAGCGCGACGTCACTTTCTTGCTGGATTAGACTCACTTGTTGTTTTTCGTCAAATTAGATGCAATTGAAACTTGGGTGGCTCTTTATATTATAATATTGTAATTCAGTTGTCTTTTTTAGTGTTCGTTGCTGTTTATATTATTTGTTAAAATTAGGCAACGAGGAATGTGAAAAAGCTCAATCCAGGTTTAGTGCAGGTAGTGTCTGTTTTTCTGTAGATCTGCAAAAAGTTAGAATGCTTCCTAGAATCGACTCATTTAAAAGAATTATATTTGTACAAAGATTAACCACATATCTCGAAAGCTTCGCTCCACTAGGAAAAAACTCGGAGTTACCACTGTTGTTGGAACGAACCTATAAATGGGCGCAATAAGGAAGACATAATAAGCACATTTTATGCCTTCTTATTAAGTCAAAGGGATGCAAATCTTATTAACTTTTGGCTGGATAATTGTGCCAGCCAAAATAAAAACTAGTGCTTTTTGGCATTTTTAGTGAGAATGGTCAATTCAAATGATATTGCAGCCAAGAACTCATAGTAAACTATTTCGGATCAGGCCATATCTTCATGGCGGCTGATAGCTATCATAACCAGGTTGAGTTGTCACTAAAGAGACAGGGAAAAACTTATGATTTTGACGACTTTGTTTAAGCTGTCAGCACATCCAGAAAATCCAAAAACGACATAAAGATAATGACTCATAACGACTTCTACTTATGGCAAGATTTTAAATCTCAGGTCAAATATTGTGCAAGTTAAAGATACTCGAGAAAAGGATATTCTTCAGCACAAAACATCATTGACAGACGAGGAAGGTTCTAAAAAC
This sequence comes from Polydrusus cervinus, assembly GCA_935413205.1. Taxonomy (NCBI): domain Eukaryota; kingdom Metazoa; phylum Arthropoda; class Insecta; order Coleoptera; family Curculionidae; genus Polydrusus; species Polydrusus cervinus. Next base: position 5,989,221 of record OW284518.1, read on the forward strand.
TTAGATTTTCTATCCAAAAAAGCTATGAAAAAATCTGGACCTTTGTTGGCACTAGTTGCTTTTTGTTCCAAGCCATGTGGTTTTTCAAAGTCCAAAAAAGAAAAGTTGTTTAAAGCCCTGGACGGTATTATTCCATAGAACCGGAATCAGTTTTGGGTAAATCTTCCAGAGTGCGATGATTAAAACTTAACTTTGCATACTTTTATGTTAATTTTCGATTTAATATTATGCAAATTCATATTTTGTTAATATATTTTTCTGAATGCAAGTGTTTTTTTTATATAAATTTGTCATACCTTAATAATAAATACAAAAACCAAATTAAGTTTTGGCACGTACTGCTTTTATTTTTAGCATCTGATACCAAACACATCTAGGAAAATCTTAAGAAAAACACGGTACTTTCAATTTACTCGCCATACCGCTTTCTTTCTTGGTGAAACTCCCCAAGATGATAACAATAAATGCGGTATGTACATTTCTGGGAAAAGTGTTGAATTTTATCAAATCCCAAAACTTTCTGTAGAGTTGTGGAGATATGTAATACAAGAATCTACAAGAAAAAATGTTTAAATATCATAAATGTGTAAGGGCCAAGCCAAAAACTTTAAAATGGAATATTTCAGTTAGCCTCCTAATGAACATACCGCGTTTATTCTTAGGAGGGCAGAATTCCTCTATTAGTTTATACAACATCATAGCTAAACCAATGGACCACTACAAATATCTTGGAATTACAATCGACAGTAAATTAAACTTTAAATAACACAAAAACAGAACCCAACAGAAAGCTATTACCCGTGCAAAAAACTCCAGGTCACAAACTCAAACTAAAAATTAGCTTTGTTGTCATAAAAAAAAATTCATTGGCAAAGCATATTACCAAAAAAAAACTTAGACAACATAAAAAAATAACAGTAACAAACAATAAATTTTTAGCACGCATTATTTGATTACACTATATAAAATTAAAACAATAATCATAGTATGTAACAACCTTAGACACTAACATGAAAAAAGACAAAATTAAAGGTTGTCATTATAGAACTCATCTACAGAATAGTATGCTTTAGCCACCAAGAACCCTCGGACCTCCCTCTTAAATTTGCCATCAAATTCAATTTGCCTAATGTTCAGCGGTAGAGAGTTAAAAAGCTTTCTGCCGTTGTGGAAAATAGAGTTTTTTATTAAGGTTGAATCAGGAATTGGTAAAGCTAGAGTATGAGTCTTACGAAACGGGTACACCGTAGCCGTAACAACTTCTGCTTGCCTCTTCACCAGGCAAACCGTTTCAAAGATAAATAGACAAACTGCAGTTAAGATTTTATGTTTTATAAAGAGTGGTTTACATGAATCTCGAGTTTAAGCCTGACAAAGGAACCTAATAGCTCTTTTTTGTAATAAAAAAACCTTTTTAAAACAGTAGTTAGAACATGCGCCCCAAAAACAGATACCGTATCTTAAGTAAGACTCAATCAAAGCAAAACAGACATCTTGAGCTATAGAATAACTTAACTCCCGAGATATAATTCTTAATGCATAACATCCGCGAGCTATCTTGTTATTTAAGTTTATAATGTAACTTTCGAATTTTAATTTTGAGTCTATGAAAAGTCCTAAAAATTTAGTCTCACTCAGACTATCAACAACCTGATTAACTTAATATAAAGACTTAGGCATCACAGTACAAACCGCAACTAACATTTACTCAATGATATGTCGCCCGTTGCTGGAGTATGGACACATATTATACAGTAACGCTAGAAAACCAACAGAGCAGCCACTGAAAGTAAGTAAGAGAAGTTATTTGCGTATCGTCACAAAAATCCGTCACGCTCAGAATCCTCTCCACAATCCTTCAAACATTCTGCTCTACCAAAAAACGAAAATCGTTCCAATCGATCAACGCCTCCACAAGCTGAACTTGAAGTTCTCGAAACAACAGCACAATAGAGAAATAATGCAAAGACTGATGATACCTCCCAGTGAAAACATCCAACCAAAAAAAATACCCTGCAATGAGTCTATTGGAAACAATCATCATGGAGATTCGCCAATGTTTAGATCGGTCAGAAAATAATAATAGTTCAGTAGAAATGTATTTTGGTATTATACCTTCAATTTTCATCATTTCGTGCACTCTTTGGGAAAAAAATTGTGCATGCATAAACTTTGGGATAAAGGTTTTGATTTAGGTATATTAAAAAATAACACATTTCATCTGAGAAATTTGTATATTTTTGAAAATGTCTCGTAAAATTTACAACATGTAAATTTAGTTTCTTTGTCATTAACTACAGTGATTGGTCAGTTTTATATCCTAGCTAGGATTGATATGAAATCATATCCGTTCATTTTACCCGGAATAGTCCACTTTTCCAATCACTTTGGTGTAAAGGAAACAGCAAATTTCCAGATAGGGGAAGAAAAAAGAGTTTTAAACTTACATTGTAATTATTTGTTTTTAAATTACATCGTTTCAACTGGTAAATCTCCAGTCGTCTTAACAAAAAAAAATTAAAGGCAAAAATAAATACGTCCCTATAGTTCAGCCTTTCCCAAAGTAGGCGATAACGCTCCCTTGTGGGCGCTGCAGGCCTAAAGGGGGGCGGTAAGCGACCCAAAAAAAAAATGGGGGTGTTGTGTAGAGGCTTGAGGGGCGATTTGTAATTTCATCTTGCTAGGAGGACTCTTATACACCGACTGAGCTCTCAACTCTCGACTACAACTTGTGAACATCTTAATATTAGTAAGATTGCTCAAACTCGGTTCGATTTTTCTCTCCGTGTAGTTCATATATCTGTCCTATTTTATATATATATATATTTTATATTGTAAACCATACAGTTGTTGGCCCCCCGACAGTGATTGGCCCTTGTATTTTTAAATAATTTTAATAAGTATCGCGTAAACATGTGTTAAGCGACGATTGCATTGGTGTATAGTGTAAACTGTGCTTTACCAAGGTGCAAATTCCCGCCATAATCTATCACTTAGTGGTTTTCTAATGTTTGCGAATGAAACAGCGTGTTTTAGGAAGTGCCAATTTAAAGCAATTTATTTCAAAACAGGTAAGTACTGCACCACCTTAACTTATAGTTTACATACCAAATCATGAATGGTAACTGATGTAATCATTATAAACGTTTAAATAGTGTATAGTTATGTAAATTTCTTGCTATGATCGCCTCCAAAAACGTTTTTAACCTTAATTTTTACAGGGCCAATAACTGTCTATATGATTTTTTCCCGTCACATAGTTATTGGCCTTCTGGCCAATAACTGTAACTTTTGATTTGATAGTTTCTGTTAGTTGTTGGCCGCGGCCAATAACTGTCAGTCTAGGACGGCCAATAACTGTCTATAAGAGATTTAATATTATTATGAACAAATTAAAGAAAATAAAAACAAAGTAAAAAAAAATAAAAAATTCCGAAAGACCTTCTTTTATATTATCGTCATCATCATGGAAACAATTTCAAGATGGAAAGGAGCAGAAAAAGCAAAATGAGCTCGAGGAAAAAGAAAACAGAAAAAAAGGAAAGACAACGGAAGAAAATTGAACGAGAAGAGGCTCTTCTTGAAAAAAAAACAAAACGGAAGCCGAAAAAGAAGAAAGGAGCAAAAAAGATTAAGCTTGATAATAATAGTAAAACATCATTAACGGAAATACCAAAAGAAATTATGCAGCCAACAGAAGAAAACATTACATTCCACAAACGAAATTTGGACCCTGATAAAGATTTCGGTGATGTTTTTTCGTGTTCTAATGATGACATAACGTTACAAGAACAAGGACTTGTAAAATACCCTTTGGAACCTAGAAGAACCTTCTGTAACATTGGATACTACTGAAGTACAAATACATCAAAGTAATAAAGAAAACGAAACAACTAAACAAGAAGATTTAAAAGAAACAAGACCTGACGACATCAAAATTAATATATCACCACATTACATACTGAAGTCATCGATAGAAAACGGAAGACTTCAGCGTGTAACAAGAAAACTCGAATTCGGAGAACGCTCGGAAGACCAAAATAAAAAAAAAGATATACAGATAGATTTTCAAGAAATTTATAAAGATGTAGATAGTGTAGATCAAAAAATTCAAGAAGATTGTATTTTTGTTCAGAATAATTTAAATAAGGGAATTTGTTTGTCTTGTACACAAAATATTACTTTTTTGATGTTAGGTGTAAGATGTCAAACATGTACCAGGTCTTATCACTTAATTTGTATTTAAAAACACAGCTTGCATAAATCAAATTCCAATATTTTTACATGTTTACCTTGTTTGAAACGTCGTTAAAGTTGTATTTTGCTGTTTTTAAGCTAGGAACTATTGTCCTTAATAGGCCAATAACTATATAAGTTAGAGGGCCAATAAGTGTAAGGAAACGGCCAATAACTATCATTTTGGGTATTTTTGCCATTTATTGCAGTTTTTTCTATAAATTGTATACTTATACCCGAAAACGCTTAATTGTTGTTAAGAAATCGTTTTGTTTTAGTATTTTTAGGAATAAAAATTTAAATACATCAATCAGATTTTTTTTAAATTAACACCAAACTGTATCGCTTACCCTACAAACAAACAAATAAAGAGGCAACAGACTCACTTTCGCATTTTCATTGTTATTAGTATTCCTAGATAGGTAATTTTTGTAGATAATAGACCGCGGGCAATCATCTTTTAACAAGTTTTTGTTTAAAAAACCCGATTTGCACATTCCTGTATCAATCGCCTGGTTCATGAAATACTTGTCTGAATACTATAAAGTTGCGTTTTAATAATCATTCTCATTGGCAGGCGTAGCCCGTAAGAGTAAACTTGAGACCTGAGCGCCGTTGTGAACTACCTACTGCGCTCAGGTCTCAAGTAAACCCTTGCAGGTTATAGTAAAAGTCTCGTTTAGAATGAATGTTTAATCTCCGCTAATATAGCGCACAATAATTAATTAATTTAATTTGAAGTTATAGTGGTTTTTAAGTATGTGAAAAAATGGGGGCGCTAAAAAATAATTTATTCTCAAAGTGGGCACTATACAAAATAAGTTTGGGAACCCCTGCTATAGTTGTTCCAGACTCATGACTTTAGTTTTGGATTAAGTTCTTTACCAGGTTTGATATGAAGTCAAATGTAAGTTTTAACTTTCTATAATCATCGGTCTTTCAAAAATAAAATATCTACTAACCTGTCGATAAAATAAATAATCTCATTTGGTAAAGAAATATTTTATAGAATTATTCATTTATTCTATAACTTGTCTGTGTTAAAAATGTTTACATTTTAGTGTTTTTCTTAATTTTGTAACCTTAACCTATACCAAATTATAACCCTTAGTTCGGGTTACATGAAGATTTATAAAATTATTAACTAACCAGTAACTTTGACGGCGAGGCACATGACATTGTCAGTAATACTTTGATCACAATCAAAGTGGCTTGGTTACCTTAACTTTTAATGTACTAATCAGGCAACATTGATTGTAAATACATAATGCCTGGCAATGTTATGTATGGCACAGTCAAAGTTAATTGTACACCAAGAAAAACGAATTATAACCATTATAAGAATTATTATGGCCATTATAAGAATTATTATGGCCATTATAAGAATATTTAATACTATTTGGGACAGCAATACGCGCTAATACCAGTTATACACCCGATATTGCTAGGATCAGTCCATAAGGATACCTAAAATATGTTATACTGTTTATATGACACGGATGGTAACCATGAAGGTTTGTTGTTCCATAGTGACTATAAAACGTACTTCTATGGGTATACACATTAGTTAAAAACGATTATACTATTTATGTGACACGGGTTATAACCATAAAGGTTTGTTCTTTAGCGACTATAAAACGCAGCAAACACAGTTGAAAAAGAGTATAATCCAGTTTTATAACCGGTATAAAATTGTTTAGCTGCCAATATAAAACGTTTTTATACTGTTTGCCGATTCAAATTTTACGCTTGCGCATTCCCAATATTAATTTTTTATAAATTTATTGATCACTTATCTCTTTACGCAGACTCCAAGCAACAAGCGAAATTTTGGATGTATGTTTTAAGACCAAAAAATAATAAAGGTAAAGAAATGATATTTTACTATATTTATATTGGTATTGACAAATTTAATTAACTACTGCTATTTTTCGCTTTAAAACATGTGCAATCGTATATCCAGAATTTAAACTAAACAGATAAATGGCCGATAATATAAAAAATAGGAAATAATAAAAATAGGTTAACATTTTAAAGGTATATATTTAACTAAAAAAATAACAAATAAGGGTATTTACCGTCAACACTTTCAAATCAAGAAACAACGAAAAATCTGAGATCATAAACACAGCTCTTAGGTTACAAAATACTGATAATTTTACACCACCACAAATAAAGCTTAATAATAACCTCACAACACTGTTAAAAAAACAACAACAAACATCTGAGACAACCCGCACAGCCGAACAAATGTAAATGGCATCGTAAAACACGTCTTGATACGTCAAAGTCTCCCCCACTGTTGCCAATTAAAAGTATGTTGCATAAGGGTAAATAAATGTTTAATATCAAATAATAATTTAATTAATACCCCCAAAAAAGCGTTTTATTTTTTTTTTTTAATGATAAAACACCTGCACTGTAGGAAAAATCCTTTAAGGCGCTCTGGGAGCGGTGCGTGTGCGAAGAAAGCGATTAACGTTGGTCTTGAAACGTTGATGATTGTATTCATTGGGAAACACGACCTCAGGAAGATCATTCCACAAAAATGACGTTCTCCAGAGGAAAGAATTTTTGAACAAAGAAGTTCGAGGAGTACTAAGCTGAACAACATATGGATGAGCGGCAGTGGTTCGCCGTGTATTTCTGTTTTGCATTGCTCTAGGTGGAATCAAGTGGGCAATGTCAGTCGAACACCTGCCATGGAAATATCTGTAAAAGAGAGCCAAATCACCAACCTGTCTTCGATGCTCCAGGCTATCGAGGGTCTTGGTCAGCTCGGGGTCGCCGATCAGACGAACGGCTCTCCTTTGAATGGAATCCAGCAGCCGAAGGGTGTGCTTGGGTGCAGAGCTCCAGACATGAGAGCAATATTCTAATGATGGTCGAATCTGGGCTTTGTAGAGTGTCAAAAGTTGATGAGGTGTGTACAACTTTTTAGTGCGGAAAAGTACACCAAGTTTCTGTGCAGCTGCCTTGGCAATTGCGGCAACGTGATCATGCCAAGACATATTACCTCCCAGATTGATCCCCAGTAAATTAATAGACGGTGCCAGGGGAATTGCGTGTCCTGCCATGACTATATCCGGTTTTGCAATGTTAACCTTTTTGGAGAAGACTGCTGCCTGGGTTTTCTTAGCATTAAATTCGACTTGGTTACTGTCACCCCAAGCCAAAATTTCTTCCAGGTCATTGTTGAGGCGCAATACTTCATGCTGCCTGCGAATATGTGCGTCGGCAGCGGATGTTTGGGGAGTCAAGGTAAAAGATGAGACAAGTGTGCTGTCATCAGCAAAGCTATAAATTGGATTTTGGGTTTTCACTAAAAGGTCGTTAATATATAGTAAAAAGAGGGTAGGCGACAATATGGACCCTTGAGGAACACCGGCATTGATGGTGAAGGTGTCTGAGAGAAACCCGTCAATTTTACGTCGTATAAAATCATTTTTATTTCCAAAAAGAATGTTTTATTAAAATACATTCTTACAATTCTGGGCTTATATTCATAATTATTTCGTTTTATTGTCCGTATAAATAAAAAGGTAGTAATTCTGTTTGCTGTTCGTTAATTAACTTTTTTGCTATAGTAACAGATTGTTTAATAGTGATTATTAAAAATGTTGCTACTGGTATAAGACTATTCTTAACAATTCTGTTTAATTAGTCGATTTCGCTCTGTGTAAGTTAATTTATTGTGAGGAATCTGTATGTAAACATATACATTTATAGAAATGGGAAAACATTTCCGGACAGACATTGCCTTCCTTATATTATGGATGTTATCGATCATAATGCATATTAAAATAAAAATTAAAAAATAGTCTCATTTCGTTTAAAAATTTGATTCGCCATATTGTCAAGAATTTTTGTATAAAACTATTATACCACCAATTCGATTGTGGTACGCGCATATCTAAATAATGCCTTTAATGAGCACGTTGTCGATCTAAACTGAACAGTTAATATACCAGCTACGTCTCCTCACTACGTGACCTCTCACCAAACAAGTTAGAGAGAAGAATTAACAATATTTCAAACTATTGTAGTTTTCTTCAAAAAAAAAAATATTAGGTTTTTATATAAACAATTATTTATTTTTAAACACCCACTTATTTCCTTTTCCTTTTTGCAATGATTTTAATACTATTTAATAGTGTCTGTCTGAAGGTTGGAGCACAATGATGTTTCTTGAATGATAGAAGAGTTTTGGACTTGCATTGTCTTTATTTTTGTTTTATATCACAACGTTTTAACTGGTAAGTATCTCCACTCGTCTTCCGTATTCACATTAATGGGTGTTTAGTCCGACAAGAATAGGTGTAGTGGAAAGATAGTGTAAGTAAGACAAAGACATTTCCAGTATCGTAGAAGGAGTTTGTAGACGAATTTTGATAAAAATATGTTAAATGTTTAAATTGGTTGGGATAAAGGGTTCCATTTGGAATAGCACATCCAGGGAAATCCCCTTTTTCATTAAGTTTTAAAATTATTGCTGACATAGCAAAAAGGAACCCCTTATTCCATCTGGTAAGGGTTGCAAAACTTTATAAAATCTCGAAGGAGAACTTACTTTTTTTTTTTTTTTTTTATATGATAAAACACCTGCACTGTAGGAAAAATCCTTTAAGGCGCTCTGGGAGCGGTGCGAGTGCGAAAAAAGCGATTAACGTTGGTCTTGAAACGTTGAAGATTGTATTCATTGGGAAACACGACCTCAGGAAGATTATTCCACAAAGATGACGTTCTCCAGATGAAAGAATTCTTGAACAATGAAGTTCGAGGAGTACTAAGCTGAACAACATATGGATGAGCGGCAGCAGTTCGCCGTGTATTTCTGTTTTGCATTGCTCTAGGTGGAATCAAGTGGGCAATGTCAGTCGAACACCTGCCATGGAAATATCTGTAAAAGAGAGCCAAATCACCAACCTGTCTTCGATGCTCCAGGCTATCGAGGGTCTTGGTCAGCTCGGGGTCGCCGATCAGACGAACGGCTCTCCTTTGAATGGAATCCAGTAGCCGAAGGGTGTGCTTGGGTGCAGAGCTCCAGACATGAGAGCAATATTCTAATGATGGTCGAATCTGGGCTTTGTAGAGTGCCAAAAGTTGATGAGGTGTGTACAACTTTTTGGTGCTGGGAGAGTACTGGGAGAGTTGTAAAAAGTATTCAAGTGTAAGGGTAACTTCTGCCCGAGTAACTACCTACTTAAAAGTCTAAATTTTCAAAGCTATAAAGCAGTGGCGGCTCGCGGTCTTAAAAAATGGTGAAGAGCTGGGTATAGTGCGGGCACTTAAATAAACATTGACTAAAAACCCGTGTAACAAAACGTCTCTCTTATCCTCATCTGTCCAACTACTGAATGGAGTTTCCAACAAATTACAAACTATGTCATTAATTGGGTTCATTTTTAAAACACACAACTAAGTAGGTTCGTACACTACTAAATTAAATGAAAAATAAAAACAAAACATTTTAATCACACAGTAAATCACGTAAAAACGATATCTACAACCGTAAGTTTCGCGAAGCCTCATAATAAATACCTTAAGGTTAGGCTAACCAATGGTGCATACGACTGATCTATTTTTAAATTGCCCTTCATCATAATGCAAATTGTTACATGCCATTTGCGTGACTGACGTCACGTAACCTTAACAACGCTGAATATCAAAGCCATGTTGATCGTTGGTTCTTCACTCGCTTTGAGCTAACGGACACGATGGGCTGGGGCGCGTCAAAATGCACGAGTGTTTATAATTATTGTCCATCGGAGTTAACCGTAGCCCTATTATGCATAGCTACATTCGGATTAACCCGTAACCCATGCAGAGTCACTTTTAGGACATAAGTCGTACTGTTGACAAGTGTCTCCCAGACCCCATGATACGGGTTACGGGTTAAATTAATATTATTAATTCGAACATAATTATTTTTTAAGTGCAAAAATGGTAGCTGTATTGGTACATTAATATTTATAATTGTCGAAAAACTTTCCTCCTGGTTTTTTTTTTTTTGGTGAAGAGCCCCTTCACCTACTTCACCTGACGAAAAATGGCTATAATGAAATAGTCAAAAAATATTACATACTTACAAAAACAAAAGTAAAAAATTAAAAGAATAAACTAATAATAAACTTAACAACGATTAGAGGTGGCAGGTATAAATTTATAATATTTTTTAGGTTAGTAGAACAGTAGTTTAAGAGTGAAAACAGTAGATCTTCTGTTAAAACAGGAGATCTGGTAACACTGGCTCCAACTTGACCGCGCCGATGCTTGACCTCGCTGACTAGGCCGTGATGTCAGATCTGCATGATGCGCAGATCTGACATCACGGCTGCCAACGTGTGAAAATATAGATCGAGCGGATAATTAAAAATAGCCGTGTTTTTGAAAAAAATATTTTTAAAATATTGCATTTTTGTATTGTATTTAGACGACTTTGTCTTATTTGCTACAAAATCCGAAAAATCACTAAAACTGGGGTATTTAACGAAAGTTTTCACTAAATCACTTTGGATTGGTTTCGAAATCATTAAATCTAGTGAAATTTCACCAGACCTGGCAACCTTGAGACTTTGAGACCAGGGACTTTCCAAATTCTCTACGTGCTCTAAGCAAAGTGGCAGACCAGGGTTGCCAGATCTAGCATAATTTAATTTTCAAAGCCAAAATAATTTTTTCCTAAATATGATAATCTGCTAAATTAAAAAAGGAAACGACAACTGCAGATAAGTTTTATAGAAAAAAATTAAATTATCAAATCTCAAGTAACGCACGTTCGCAAACGAATTGCTATTAGTATCATTATTATGTAAACGTACTGTGAGGGTAAGGCTATGGGGGCTACGCCCCCAAAGAAATATGGCTCTGGGGGCCCAAGCCCCCAGAGCCCCCACGGAATCGGCACCTATGGTTTCCTTTCAATTTTAGACTTTAAACCTCTAATCCGTTTTTTGTCCACTCAGTATTTAAAATTAAAAAAATTCAAGGCCGCATATGGCTTCATACGCAATTACTATAAACATACAATAAAATAATCGGATCACTTATGCAGAACATTTTATAGTCATTGAAAACAGAGCACCTAAATATAAAGCTTCCGGCGAAATTGAAAAGAAAGGAAGGAAATATTCTACACGCTCGGCGAGGCCCATTCAAAGGGAATTCAACATATTATATTATTGCGAAATGTACAGATGATAGATAAAATGGGATGATATTAAAAATATCTATATAATAAAATAATATGGATGTTTTAATAAATCTCGATTTTATTAAACAGCAAATATTAATAAATTATATAACTGTTTAAAAATGACATGGTATGAATTACTAAAATTTGGTTATCTTTTGTGCATTTCAGCAGAACAATTTAATTAAACTATCTATGGTTGAGAAAATAAATTGTTCATTTTTATTAATAAATATATCGGTTTCTGTCTGTTATTCTGCAAAAGGCCGAATGTACGAAAGATATAGAAGTAAGTAATTTTATGTAAATATAAAAAAAGACCCAAACCGATGAATTTATTACAGTGTAATTTAGTCTATGGATTTGACAACGAAATGAATATTTCTTCAATTGTTTCTATCTTTCTAACAAGTTCACGACCAACCAAAAAGACAATTTATAATGCCCACTTTAAATATTTTTAAAAAAATTTTAGTATGAATTGCGGAAGTTGAGTCGTAGAAAAAATATAGGTACTGTACCGGGTGATTCATTAAGGGTGACGAGCGCCATATCTCGGAAACTACTGGGCATAGAAATTCAGGAAAAAAAAATTATAACTAAAGTGGCCATGAGAAAATCCTGGAAATAATTTTTAAATTCCACATTTTGCCGCAAGAGGGCGTAATTGAAAAGTAAATTTTATATATCTCCGAAAATTCCACATTAAGGTATATCTTTGATAACACCATTAAAAAGCTTGGACAATTATGCATCATTTTGGTTTTATAATCATTGGCGTACCGACTTTAATAAGAGGGGGGGAAGCTGTTGAAAGTGTAATCAGTTAAATCGCTGTAACTTATAAACGACTTATCCGATTTTAGCAAACTAAAGACTGTTTGGAAGAGAAATGTATGCACTTTCACCAATAGTAACTAGTTGTCCATGATAGTTGTTAAAAAAAATGCTAGAGGGCGCAATTTGCAATAATAACACATTTTTTGATTTTACTCTGAAAAAATAAATCATACGGTATAATTATGATACCATAATCAAAAAAAAAAGATGAAATTTGCTAGAAAAAATATTAAAACTGCAGCTCGATATCTCCGTTCGTTTCAGCGTTATCGCGAATAGAATAATATATCATTTTTTCATGTGGATCTTATTTCTGATTAGCCTGGTCAATTCTGCATAAAAATGGTCTCTTGTGTTTTTCTCCTTAGGCACACCGTTCTTAATTAAAATAATTAAATTAAATTAGACGGGCGGAAGCTTGCCTATTAAGTGAAGGTGGTTATTTCCAACAATTTTTCTAAAACAAAAAGTAGAGCTAATTTAATTTAATTATTTTAATTAAGAACGGTGTGCCTGAGGAGAAAAACGCAAGAGACCATTTTTATGCAGAATTGACCAGGCTAATCAGAAATAATATCCACAGGGAAAAATATCAGTGGCGTCCCACTTTTTTTTCTAAAAAATATATAACGCTTCTTCATTTAAAGTTTAAAAAATTATTCTATTGGCGATAACGCTGAAACGAACGGAGATATCGAGCTGCGGTTTTAATATTTTTTCTAGCAAATTTTATCTACTTTTCGATTATGGTATCATGATTATACCGTATGATTTATTTTTCGGAGTAAAATCAAAAAATGTGTTATTATTACAAATTGCGTCCTCTAGCATTTTTTTGAGAACTATCATGGACAACTAAATACGATTGGTGAAAGTGCATACATTTCTCTTCCAAACAGTTTTTAGTTTGCTAAAATCGGATAAGTCGTTTATCAGTTACAGCGATTTAACTGATTACACTTTCAACTTCTCTTATTAAAGTCGGTACGCCAATGATCATAAGACCAAAATGATGCATAATTGTCCAAGCTTTTTAATGGTGTTATCAAAGATATATACCTTACTGTGGAATTTTCGAAGATATGTAAACTTTTATAATTTACTTTTCAATTACGCCCTCTTGCGGCGAAATGCGGAACTTAAAAATTATTTCCAGAATTTTCCCATTGCTACTTTGGTTATATTTTTTTTTTCTGAATTTCTATGCCCAGTGGTTTCCGAGATATGGCAGCAGTTACCCTTAATAAATCACCCGGTATAACTCGAGTAGATTGTCCATATTGCGCTCGGAAGTTTAAGCACTCCGCCTACGGCGTAGTACTCAACTTACTTCCTCGTGCGATATGGACATCATATCCACTCTTGTAATACAAACTACTATTTTAACTAAAATTCCTTTTTTTTACGTTGATGGGACTACAAATTTTACTCTGGACAATAACTGGCAGAGACTATGTGTTCCAAAAACCTTGGATCAATGAATTTTCATTCAGGGCCCGCTCTAGGGGAGGGGGCAACCTGGGCCCCCCGCCCAGGGCGGCAAGTTGGCAGAGCGGCATGAAAATATAAAAACACCATAAATCCCCGTTTCGTTCCTAAGTATATTTGAAGTTTGAACCATTCCAATTCCCAGTTAACAAAATTAATATCCTTTGTTTTGCCGTCTTATTTTTTAAACAGTGACATTTTCGACGGATCCCTTTTCTTTTTAATATTATAATAATATCAAGCAATTCCGCAACAAAGCATGCCGAGCAACGCCGGCACCGGTGCTTTTTTCGGTCATGGTGGCGTCGCAGCAAAGGACTTATTTTTTTAAACATAATGTTTATAATGTGCAAAATTAGATTGCATAAAAATTTTTTTGTTAATTTTCACTTTGTTAGTATTTAGAATTTATTTATGTGCAATAAATACGCAATTAAAAAAAATCAATATTTTTTAAAATAAAAATACCTACTGATAAGGGTTTGACTTTTTAAAATTAGAAAAAACACTTTTGAAATTATTTGCGAGACTAGGAAAAAGGCGGAAATATTTTGTTTTGCCCAGGGCAGCGTTATTGCTAGAGCGGGCCCTGTTTTCATTGGCTTTGTCCGGCCCTGAGGTAATAAATGATTATCTATTATTTTATCTAAATTTTCATTTAAATAGAGCTAATTCTCACACGATGATAGAAGCGGAAAAGGAAAACGGTAATAATTCTTTTTATTTATTGTTTATTGGTAAAAGCGGATAACATATTGCAAATGCAAGCGAACAATATTTGTAGGATATTTGATGGCCTTAATTCCATTCGTTAAATCGCCGTATGTCACTTTCTAAGTAATAAACTTATTGCAAATAATCCGTTGCTCTTTTTATTTAGTGGTATAAAGATCAATAAATATAATAAAGTAGTAGAGTTTAGTGTCCGTATAATTAAATAGAAAAGAAGGTTTTTTAGCGGCAGGCGGACAAAGCATTAAAGTACACAGGGACGCCAAAGGTAATGGGTTCCCTGGGGCACAGGTAGACAATGACAGGCTGTTTCATTCTTATTAGAACTCATCAGAAAGCCATAACCTGTAAGCGACCCCCAGTACAGCAAAGATAGATGCACTACTTTGTCCGCCTGCCGCTAAAAAACCTTCTTTTCTAATAAATATAATAGTAGGTTCACAAAATATTTTTAACCATTAATCAAATTTTAGACATTAATAATATATTTTTTTCACTACTAACTTTAAAATCACTCATTATTGACCGATTATTAACTTTAGAAATAGTTTTTCTTTACCCCTTGCCAGAAGCCTCCATTATTTACCGTCGTTATTGACAACGGTCAATAATAGAGGCTTCTGGCAAAAATAATATAAAACAGACAAATTGACCTTTTTTATGTTAAAAATACATAGAAACGTCATGTTTAGACCACCAGGTATTCCAGCTTTCTTTGTTTGGCACCAGTCCTTAAATACTAAGTAGATTTTTAAATACAAAACATTAGATTTTTGGGGTAGCACCTCATCATTAATTTATTGTGCTTTCACCCTCATTTCTGGAGGAGTGCACGTATCAGTAATAGTTTCTTCGCTCATTTTATCAATAAGATTTGAATTTTTTTATCGATAAATACTGACAACTAAGAATGCCATCTGACAAGATAAAAAAAAATGCTGCAAATATCAAAGCAAAGGTAACTTGATTGAAAAAACAGAAGCAACCCTTAGAAGGTATGTTAAATTTAATTAATAATTTTATAAAATAGTAGAATTTAGTGTCCGTTAAAATATATAAACAAAAGAAGCTTAGCGGCAAGCGGACAGAGTAGTGCGTCTATCTTTTGCATTAAAGTACACAGGGACTCCAAAGGTAATGGAATCCCTGGGGCACAGGTAGACAATGACAGGCTGTTTCGTTCTTGTTAGAACTCATCAGAAAGTCATAACCCGTAAGCGACCCCCAGTACAGCGAGCCTGTTCTTTCAAGGCGTTTTTAAGAAATAAAAACGCGATGAAAACCCAGTAACGCCATCATAAAGAATCAACTCAATGCAAAAGATATAGCCATCTAACGTGAAAACGTAGAAATATAAATAAACCAAGCACGGAACGGCCACTTCACCAGTATAGGAAACAACTGAAAGAACAGGCTCGCTATACTGGGGGTCGCTTACGGGTTATGACTTTCTGATGAGTTCTAACAAGAACGAAACAGCCTGTCATTGTCTACCTGTGCCCCAGGGATTCCATTACCTTTGGCGTCCCTGTGTACTTTAATGCAAAAGATAGACGCACTACTCTGTCCGCTTGCCGCTAAGCTTCTTTTGTTTAATAATTAATTGTTGTAAATGTGTTAGTAGTGGAAAAAATAATATATTTAGCACGGTTTAGACAACTATTATTGCCCTCACGTCTTAAATCCCTCGTCGCTGCGCTCCTCGGGATTTAAAATCGATGCTCGGTCGATAATAGTATCTGTCTAAACCTTGGTCAATAATATACTATTATAACTAAAATTATTATTATTATTTTCTCAATGTTAGGTTTCACAGCTTCTTGTTGGTATTGCTGGTATTATTTACAGTACAGAAAAGAAATTCATCTTAACCTGTACTGTTTAGGAACTTCCGTACGATATGGCAAGTTTGGAGGATGACGCTTCTCTGAATTAGTTGGTATAAATAACCTGATAGGCCCAGTTTTTCCAAGTTGTGCTTGAAATTTTTCGTCATAGCTCCCTCCACCGATATTATGATCGGAATTATGTCTATTTTATCCAGCTTCCATATATTTGGTGGGAGGTTTTCCCTTAGACCTAGTTTATGGGCCAGTTCCTTGTTGATGATCTTTGCCACCTTATTATGTCTCCCCAGATAAGCGTTGGGTGCCATAGCACCACAACCCGTCGTAATATTATGTTCTATCGTTTCTCCGGGGCAATTGCATTTTCTGCACACATCTTCCACATTTCTTCTTATTATTATTAATATTAATATTTTCAGTTTTTTTTACAGCTTTTTGTTGGTATTGCTGGTGTTAATTACAATACAGAAAAGAAATTCATCTTATCCTGTATTGTTTAAAAATGTCCGTACTGTATGGCAAGTTTGGAGAATGGCGCTTTTCTGAATATGGAAAGGAATCAATGACGAGCTGTAGGATGTGAGAATTCCTATTAAAAGCCTTATACTGACAATCAAATTCACCATGGATAAAAAGAAAACAATCATATATCTTTCCTAGATGTCAACGTAAAGAAAAGTTACAACACCATCCAAATTTCAGGGTACAGGAAACCTACGTATACAAGTCAAAATTTCAATTATACTTCAAATCACTCAAACAACACTAAAGATGGTATAGTAAGAACGCTTGTGGATACAGCAATTACCATCTGTAACTCAAATGAAAGAAGAAAGTAACTACATCAAGATCGACTTCAACAAAAATGAATGCCCCATGCATTTAGTTGATAAAGTATTGGAGAATTGTAATAATCGGCCAAATATACCAAAGTAGTAAATAGAGTCACAATCAACACTTAACATTCCGTATGTCAAAGAAGAATTAGAAGACTAAGACAACGATACAACATCAATACGGTATTCAGCTCGAGAGACACTTTAAAAAAGCGACCTGACAAAGAGAAACCAACAAGCCAAAAGAGGCGGAAAACTGTGTCTACCTGATCCCATGTGAATTTGGCCGATCTTACATTGGTAAGACACTAAGACCACTCGAAACAAAGATCACGGAACCAGTGTAGGCTCGCGGGCTTAAAAAATGGTGAAAAGCTAGGTATAGTGCGGGTACTTAAACAAACATTGACTAATTTAAATTTTAATTACGTACTTACATAGCTAGTTTTTGTAAATCAGATCGATTCTTTGGTTGAGGTCTAGCGTTTTCTTTTAAAGCATCGGCAATAGTATTTTGATTTTGTTCAAAATTTCTTAACATTAACTGACATTTTAAGTGTTCTCCAGAGTCCCCGTGTTTATGCAACGATCTAGTAATATTTAAAAAATATGTAAATCCGTCCCTATTTCAAACCCAAAATTTATTCAAAAAGAGTAAACACGACCAACAAAACAATTTTTGTAAGGCGACACTACTACATGGCCAATTATATTCTGAAAACCAGGAACTCTTAAAATTAATCTTATAGGATCTGCCACTTTTTTTTAATACTTTTTTAAAATCTATGTTTAAGATTCCAGTTGGTCGATCGTGTAACAAAACGTCTCTCTTATCCTCATCTATCCAACGACTGAATGGAGTTTCCAACAAATTACAAACTATGTCATTAATTGGGTTCATTTTTAAAACACACAATAACAATTGAACCAAGTAGGTACTTCCACACTATTGAATTAACTAAAAAACAAAAACAAAACTTTTTAATCCCACAGTAAATAACAGTAAAAACGAGATCTATAACGATAAATTACGCGAAGCCTCAAAAATAAATACCCGAACGTCCCGAACCTATGATAATACAATGGTATACGACTGATCTATTTTCAAATTGCACTTTTTTAAAATGCAAATTTATGCAACCTGCCGCATGACGTCTCGCGTTTCGGACGCCAGTGAAGTCACGTAACCATAGCGACGAGAAAACAAAACGTTTGACTGGATGGCTCTGCTTGCCTTCCAAATCCAATGCTGTTGAATAGAGAACACGGCGGCCGACTGGGGCGTGCCAAAATCAGTCGTATGCACCATTGTTTTAGCATTGGTTCGCCTAACCTTAAGATATTTATTTTCGGGCTCTGCGAAATTTACGGTTATAGATATCATTTTTATGTGATTTACTGTGTGATTAAAAAGTTTTGTTTTTAGTTGTCAGTTAATTCTGTAGTGTACGTACCTACTTAGTTGTGTGTTTTAAAAATGAACCCAATTAATGACATAGTTTGTAATTTGTTGGAATCTTCATTCAGTCGTTGGACAGATGAGGATAAGAAAGACGTTTTGTTACACGGGTTTTAGTCAAGGTTTGTTTAGGTACCCGCAATATATCTAGCTCTTCACCATTTTTTAAGACCGCGAGCCGCCACTGGCATTAACTTTATACAAGTTAAATCGTAGCCGATGTAGTTTTGATAAAGTTACCTGTATATTTTAATATAACCCCCTGGTAAAATTGCCAACGAGCCACCACTGGTTAGGGAGTAGACCACGGAATTCCATATAATAAATGGGTGTACGGTGTGCTCCATCGCCAACGGTCAGACAAACCCACCTGTATGGTTGGCACAAAACCTGTTCATCTGCAACCAAAGCAGAATCTTTATGGTATAGGCTAGGTCTTGTGATACGTTATTTTTGACAACAGCATAGCGAGAGATTGTAACAATTTAAGATGGCGACGTTGTCATTTTTGTAACGTAGGGGAAAGGAGGGCAAGATGACGACAGTAAGCATATATTTTTATTTTATTCGTCATATTTCTCCCTAAAACTTTGTTTCGTATTTTAGAGCATTCAGGATAATTTTAGTTCCCAACAGTTTGCTTCTTTTATTACAAATTCGTCATCTTGCTCTCATGTATGGGTAGGATGACGAGGATTATTGAATAAAATAAAAACAGTAGATAATTAGAAAGATATATTAATTATTGTCATAAAAGTCTAATCTACCTTCAAAATCTGTTGAGCTGCGTATTTTGTTTTTGTTAAAATGTCTTTGTACAGGTCAAAGAATGATTTAATTAATTTTACATTTATTCTATTAAAATCCGCCAATCTGGCCGCTGAAGTTGCTTCGGGCTTTCTCAAGGAAAAGTTAAATTGTGTCATGAAAGCTTGTATGAAATCTTTTCCGGCGTTCTTAGTTTTTTTATTAAAGCGATGATCAATCTTCAATGTCTCTGCATAATCAAACAATATTTTTGCAAACTATTCGCGTGTAACACCAAATGCCCTGGTATTTAGGTCTTCCACATATTGCCTCAGGTTTTCCAGCTACTCATCACTAAAGGTACCAGCACTAACTGGCATAGTCTCCTCAGAATATTTTTTGGCATAGCGTCGCAAGGTTGCTTCTGGAATATTGTATTTTTTTGCCATGACCACCTGATCGGTCGGACCATCGATCCGTTAATTTTAACGTCAAGAGAAGATGATAGTTCCTCAGATAAGGAAGGATATTATGATTTTTTATAATTTAATTTCTGTATAATATATTTTTTGTATTGCGTATTTTTTTAATAATGTTTAATAAAAAAAAAAACAAGTGTACTTTATATTATGTACATAATGCACGCCTTTGTCACACCATTTTCAGTGTTTGTGAATGGATAACAATAGACAGAACCCATAAATTGACCCAAATCCGGGTGGTACTACCTGCACTTAATAAAAATAAAGAATTTTGAAATGCTCCTAATACTGACTGCTAAAAAAAATTGTCGTCTCTAGCGTATCGAAACTCCCACAACAGAGAGAGTGGCTTCTAAAAAAGAATGCAAGCCAAGGGGAGGATCTGCCCCATTTCCTTCTCCTATGGAGGTCCTTGTTCATTTTTGTCCTTCGAAGTAAATATCCGAAGGAATAAACTATACAGATGGTTTAATATCGAGGTAGGCTTAGCTAATTTAAACAGTTGATAATCTCAATATCTATTTCATTTTGCTCTTTGTGATCGCCTTACATGGCATGCCACGATAAAGCATACACGTCTCGCGTGCTTCAACATCCGACATCCGTTTTTCACTGCGGATGGCATCAATTTATTTTAATATCCACCTGATTAATTGTTGATTTCTACTAGTGCACTAAATTGGCTTTAAACAAACACACTTTCAAAAGTAAGGTAAAGTAGAATATTTTTATAATGCCTCCTACCACAGAATATATAGCTATATATTCTGTGCTCCTACACTTATTTAAAATATAGAAAATACGGTCTGAGAAAATTTTTTTAACAATGGTGCATCTATAGTATATTTCAGAAAGGTAGTAATAATAGTAATAAAATGGGAAATTCCGTCCAGTTCCGCGCAATTTTGGTGTCGGCTATAGGCGCAGGTAAATTTTGTGCATTAAATTATTTATGATAACTAACCAAAGAAAAAAAAAGAAGATTATTTTATAAAGATGGAACTATAAGCTATAGCAAATTTACACAAATATCGTTTTATGAAATATGCCGTGGAAGATATAGCTGAAAAACATAGTCTAACTATGCTGCGCACACCGCCATTTTATTGCGAACTAAATCCTATGGAATTTATATGGACGCAAGTGAAAGGATTTGTAGCAAGACACAACACGACATTCAAAATGAAAGAAGTTAAGCTACTGTTTAATCAAGCCATTAAGGAAGTGACACCAGAGAACTGGCGAAAAGCAGTCCATCATGTCAATAAAGAAGAGGAGAAAATGTGGGATCTTGACCATCTGATCGATCGGACCGTCGACCCGGTAATTATAACGTCAGGAGGAGATGACAGTTCCTCAGATGATGAGGAATATAATGATTTTTATAATTTAATATATGTATAATATATTTTTTGTATAGCGTATTTTTCTTATAATGTTTAATTAAAAATAAGTGTACTCAATACTATGTATACAGGGTATCCCGTAACTTATGGGCCGTAGAGTAACTGGAGATACTAGACATCAAACTAAGCCGATTATGTCATATAAGTTTTTTTTTTATTGTCACTTTTGTTTTTTTTTTGTTTTCCGTCAAGAATAATCAAGATATAAGCAACTAGCTAAGTTAATGTTGGATCATATTGAACACAATGATTTGTATATAAAAATTGTGATTTTATTCTCGAAAGCCAAAATTATGCGAGAATTTGTTATAACAGAAGGAAATGTGACAGGTATATCAACTATTTAAGTATTTTTTAAAAGTATGCTATACTTCGTCCTCTTAATGCAACTCACAGGCGGTTTTTTGTATTCTATGGAAAAGGAAAATGCACCTCCCAGCCTGTCGGAATTAATAGTTTTGGAAGTATACCAAAAAAAATTGCAACAAAATTTGAATTGAATAATCCCGAAGGATACAGTGGACATTGTTTTAGGAGGTCCTCAGCCACCATTCTAGTTGATGGTGGTGCAGATATGTAGATGTTAAAGCGTCATGGGGGCTGGAAATCCTCTTCCACGACAGAAGGCTACGTTGAGAATTCTTTAAAAAATAAGAAACAAATAGCAAAGAAGATCATGTGGTCAGACACGGATTTAATGATTGGAAATTCGAACGTAAAGGGCTCCATCACATCCACTCCTGGTATACAAATTTCTAACTGTAAAAAGTGTATTATTAATGTTTATAATAAACCTTAAGTGTTATATTTTAATTAATAATTGGTAATTAATTTTATAATTGTTAATAATAAATCATTCTTCTAAAAAGTGTCGTTTTATTTAACAGCAAAACTTTAATATAACCGGTTTTTTTTCCATTACAGCACTAGTGCTGTAATAGATGCCATTACAAAACGATTATCAGAACTGTAAAATTCATATTACTAAATGAAAGTAGATAAAATATATATTTTTTTAATTTTTGGGAACAGGATGTAAGTAATTCCTTAAAAAAGTTTAACAATATTTCTCAAACCAACTCTAAAATATATATTTTGGCTAGCTCGACGCTTCGAGGCGCCTCATCAAGACTTTCTAAATATCGACAATTGAAAATATAGCGCCCCTGCTGCCTATAAAGTCTAGCTACGTCATTGTTCCAACCCAAAATCACTATTTACAATATGAGGCTCATAAAATCAAATAGAAAAGGTAACTAACCTAATTGAATGGTTGTTAAAGATGTTAAAGTTAATTTTATTTAGATAAGTATCTGTTTAAAATAGCTTTATGACTGTTGCTGGGTATTCTAACTACCTTGCCGACACACATAAATAAACAAAATTTATTTATGCATTTTATGGCATTGTAAAATTTAAACAAGCATTTACAGAACAATTTTTATATGTTAAATGGCGCTGGACATAATGTACGTTTAGTTTAGGACAAGGGAGTGGCAAGCTTTTTTGTAGTGGGACGGGGTACATTTTCTTATTATAGTCTATTTCAGAAGGGTGTAGAGCAGTGTTTTCCAAAGTGGGCGATAACGCCCCCTTGTGGGCGCTGCAGGCCTAAAGGGGGGCGGTTAGAGACTCAGAAAAAAAAGGGGGGATTGTGTAGAGGCTTGGGGGGCGATTTGTAATTTCATCTAGCTAGGAGGACTCTTAGACACCAACTGAGCTCTCGACTACAACTTGTGAACATCAACTAATATTAATTAAGAGATGGCTCTAACTAGGTTCGATATTTCTCTCCGCGTAGTTCATATATCTGTCCTGTTTTATTGAATAAATAAAATAAAAATCATGTCAATCGGTCGCTCCGTTTCGAAATGAAAGTAGATACAAACAAACAAATAAAAAGGCAACAGGCACACTTTCGCATTTTTATAGTTATTAGTATTCCTAGATAGGTAATTTTCGTAGATAATAGACCGCGGGCAATCATCTTTTAACAAGTTTTTGTTAAATAACCCGATTTGTGCATTCCTGTATCAATGCGACTGTTCTTGAGTAAATTGGAACCTGATATCAACAAACTTATTAAACAGCATCAGATTCATCCTTCACATTAATTTTTATATAAGAATCGATTATGTTTGTTTTATTTTGAATAAAAGATACTCTGCCTGAATACTATAAAGTTGCGTTTCAATAATCATTCTCATTGGCAGGTGTAGCCCGTAAGAGTTAACGTGAGATCTGAGCGCCGTTGTGTACTACCTACTACGCTAAGGTCTCAAGTTAACTCTTGCGGGTTAAAGTAAAAATCTCGTTTTGAATGAATGTTTAATCTCCGCTAATATAGCTCACAATAATTAATTAATTTAATTTGAAGTTATAGTGGTTTTTAAGTAGGTGAAAAAATGGGGGCGCTAAAAAATAATTTATTCTCAAAGTGGGCAGTAGACAAAATAAGTTTGGGAACCCCTGGTGTAGAGTAATAAAAGCTTATTAGGTATGCAAAGGTATTACAGAGTAACCCAACGAATATTTAAGCCACTATTATCATTTGACATTGATTTCATTGCAAAATTTTTTATTTTCATCAAATGCAGATAGTACCACCCAGGTTTGGGTCAATTTATGGGTTTTATTGTTATCCATTTACAAACACTGAAAGTGGTATGACAAAAGCGTGCATTATGTACAAAAGTATTAGGTACATTTATTTATTATTGAACATTATAAAAAATACTAAATGCAAAAATACATTATACAGAAATTAAATTATAAAATCATAATATTCTTCGTCATCTGAGGAACTGTCATCTCCTCTTGACGTTATAATTAACGGGTCGACGGTTCGATCGATCAGGTGGTCAACATCCCACATTTTCTCCTCTTCTTGAAAGACATAATAAACTGCTTCTCGCTAGTTCTCTGGTGTAACTTCCCTAATGGCTTGATCAAACAGTAGCTTAACGTCTTTCATTTTAAATGTCGTATTGTGTCTTGCAACAAATCCTTTCACTTGCGCCCTTATAAGTTCTATAGGATTTAGTTCGCAATGATATGGCGGTATGGTGTGCGCACTGCGGAGCACAACTACACTATGTTTTCAACTATATCTTCTACGGCATATTTCATAATACGATGTTTGTGTAAATTTGCTATAGCTTATATAGTTCCTTCATTATCAAATTATCTTCTTTTTTTTTCTTTGGTTAGTTATCATAAATAATTTAATGTACAAAATTTACCTGCGCCTATAAATAGCCGACACCGAAATTGAGCCGAACTGGACGGAATTTCCTATTTTATTACTCTACACCCTTCTGAAATAGAAATAGACTGTATCTGGCATGTATTAGAACTCTACCCGTAAAACTGGCTTGATTTTTTTTTATTTATAAAAGCTCCGAAATATAAAGGAAAAGACACAAAGACAAACAAATAAAACCGAAAATACGAATGTAAACACTTACGATTGCCTTTTGTTTAGTATTCTCTTCTATTTATAGCTGGGATAATATTGTACAGCAGTCTATGTCGCGACAGTCATAACTGTGCGCGTCGCTAAGTTTCGTTAAAAATACTCTTTACTGACAATGCCCACTTGATTTCAACGGTGTTGTTAAGTTGTCAAAGAAAAAATATTTTTTTAACAAAAATCCATTCCTTGGACACATATATCCACCAATCGAATAAACATTTATATATATAAAGACAAAGATTTTCCTTTTCATTTCGCCAGATCCATCTCTAGACGCGTTTTGTCATATCATGACTCATCAGTAGAGCTAGGATCCGACGAAAAGAAAAGGGATCTCGAAGCTACTTAAGGCAGCACTTGGTGGGACACACCAGTAAGATGTGGCACGGAGCGCCATCTGTGTCGTTGTTAGACACTCTTGAGCATACCAGCACCTCTAACAAACTTATAGAAATAAGTAAATGTTAAGAGGAAATCGCCTGTAAAGACATTCGTCACAATTACAGGAGTCCCGCTAGGCAGCGCTAACTCAAATCGGTTTATTAACCGAAAACAATGAGTAAAGACGAAGATTTTCCTTTTCATTTCGCCAGATCCATCTCCAGACGCGTTTCGTCATATCATGACACATCAGTAGAGCTAGGATCCGACGAAAAGAAAAGGGATCTCGAAGCTACTTAAGGCAGCACTTGGTGGGACACACCAGTAAGATGTGGCACGGAGCGCCATCTGTGTCGTTGTTATATATATTTTTCCGAGGGCCAGTCCGTGCGTCGGTTGCACTTTGGCCAGGTTTGGCCCATTGTGCTCCTCTGTTTGGTTCTTACACCCACTCCGTGATCTCAGTTGCTTGCACTCGTTTGTGTAGAGGTCAACTGTGGAAAGGGGAAAGAATGTCCTCTGGTTCCAGTTTTGTTTGCCCCAGTATTTGTTGCCTCTTCCGATCTAGTGACTCGCAATGGCAAACTATGTGCTGTACAGTTTCCCTGTCTTATCCGCATAATTTGCAGTCAAAGTCTCCATTGTACAGTTGCATTCTGATTTTTTTCTGGGGACAATAAGACAAATGCAGAAAAACAAGGGTTCAATTCAATTTTTATTAAAGATAAGATGTACCAAAAAAAAATTTTCAACCCCCAAAAAATGAAAAACTTGAGGGTGCTACAGGGTGCTGAAGTTACCCCCTCAAAAAAAAAGTAACTTGCTGGCGAAATTCAAATAAATTTTACTATTAATGACAAAAATAAAATGGATCCAGACTCTTCAATTGTAAGCATGTAGTTATAGCCCCTACTAGAATCAAGTCAAAACTTGAATAACTGTTAAAATGGCGCGAGATTTAAATTTTTTTTGAAAATCTACCATTTTTTTTGTATTGTAAGGGCCGTAACATTTTCTGTAATATCGCAACATACTTGATTCTAGAGGGGGCTATAACCACTTGTATTCTGAGCATTTTAAGATCAAAATCATTAAATTCTGATAATTTGAACATACCGAAGTACTTTCCGTCAGCGCAAAAAACAGGGTTTCGAGAAAAACAACTTTAAAGTTTCAACGGTGGCTCGCAACAAAATAGTCTCATTGTCACTTAGTCTATGATGCCTGCCCCGTAGATTACACCCGCCTCTTCCTCGAAAAACGACAAACGAGCTGATTCTTCCTGCCTCTTTGCGCGCTTGGCCTTTTTAGCGCCCTCAGATACCCGTTTTTCAGATTGATTACATATGAAGTGTGTGCCTAACTCAAAAGCAGCTAGTGGTGAGAACTGACCGGCAATCATAAAATTGGATGTAACTTTTCTTTGGAGTAGATTTGGTAAAAACGTTTATACACAGTTATTCTAGAGGCTAGAAAGTCGAAAAACGTCGAAAAAAAAATTTCGATTTTTTGAAACCATCACAGTAGAAATCCCTCTTAAACTTATCGGAAACGCCAAAACTATGAAGCAGCGCCTACTGTTCACAAGGTATTCATATTTTCGGGCATTTCCGATAAGTTTAATGCTCGTTCTAAAGTAATAAAATAATGTAATTAAATTTTTTTGAAAATACTGTGTTATCATATCTCAGCAACTAGTAGAGATAAAATTTTGAAATTTTGGGAACTTACTAAGCTTGAGACGCGCAATTCATTGCAATTAAAGTATAAGAGGCATTCCGTTTGAGATAACAAAACGATTAAGTGTAGCACAAAACTGGAAAATCTGGCAACAGTGCCGATATCACTGTTTAATTCCGCTGCTAAGAAACCCCAAAATTCCAAATTTTGTAAACGTACCTTTAACGATTTTGAAGATATTTAAACGTTCCTTTGAAATTTTTACTAACCCCGTATATTATGTATATTATTATAGCAGATGGCAGTAAAATTTGCGACTGACGTGCACTAGAAGAATAATATTAAGGTAACCAGAGATTTTGTTATGCTGAAGTTCGAGCTTATTCTTTCGCTGAACTGAATATTCGTTCCCCAGACTGAGACGACCGTATGTGCAGATATCTGTTTTAACAGGGCCGAACTGATTCCTTTTACCCTAAAAAGGATTCCTTAGCCACCCGCATTTATAATTTTTCTGATGTTTGGTTCACACGGAAGCCAGCGGTCAGACGACGGGCGTCGCATCTCCGAGAATAGGGTTCGTCACTGTTTTTAAAAAGAGAGGACATTAGTAGGCGACTGAAACGAATTATAATTACCCTTAGAAACAGACTTAAAATTGAACTCTGGCTTTAAAAAATATATTTCATTATAACTTGTTTGGAATTATAAATGACTGAATATTAGAAAGTCAATATAGTGTTGCTAAATTAAAAAATAAATTATTTTAATATAATTTATACTTAATATAAATCAAAGCGATCATCCATAATTCTAGTGGCGGCTTGTCCTTGAAGCCGCGTGACCGCCCCTCCCCCCCCCCCCCAAGCCGCCTGCCATAAATACGATAAATTTATTTCATCATTTTTATTGTTTAATTCATCGGAAAACAATAAATATATTTGATATATCTGCCGATAATTCAGAGGAGGATTGGCAACACTGCTCTTTTACCTCCTTCGTTACCTAAAATCCACGCTTTTATTTATACTACGTATTAATTTATAGTTGAAATTTCGATTTTAAAGTCGAATATTCGAGTTTATTGTCGAAATTTCAAGATTATAGTTGAAATTTTGTTTTAAGGTCGAAATTTCGGATTTAATGTCGAAATTTCAAGATTAAAGTTAAAATTTCGATTTTAAAGTCAAAATTTCAAGTCTAATGTCGAAATTTCAAGATTAAAATTAAAATTTCGATTTTAAAGTCAAAATTTCAAGTTTAATGTCGAAATTTCAAGATTAAAGTTAAAATTTCAATTGTAAAGTCGAAATTTCGAGTTTAATGTCGAAGTTTCAAGAATGAAGTTGAAATTTCGAATTTAAAGGAGATTTTTCGAGTTTATTGTCGAAATTTCAAGATTGAAGTTAACATTTTGATTTTAAAGTTGAAATTTCGATTTTAAAGTCGAAATTTCAAGTTTAAAGTCAAAATTTGGAGATTAATGTTGGAGTTTCGTTAAGATAATTTTATTTTAACTTTTTTTACATGGCCCTTCCACCACCTTCCTTTCTGTATAATTTTTTTCTCCGTAAGGGCCCCTTAAGAATACTTTTGAATCCGTCATTGCTTGTAACGTAAATAACTATTTAGTTTTTTAGAAACGAAACAACGCGCTCAATGTTAAAAAAATGTACTAAAGCATGTCGTATAGAATTAAGAGAAACGGTTTACAAGAACATGCAACAGAGCTTCAATGAAGACCCACCCAGATTCTGCAAAGGGGTTTGCAAAGGTATTGTAGTATTTTCATTACTACTTTTAGACCCGAAATTAATTTTATCGTATTTTAAAATTATTTACTAATTTTTAAATTCGATGGTATTTTAGTTTTTGTCCAAAACCTACTTGTATAAGTCAGGGGGAAGCGTTCCCCTTGCATTTCCACATATGTATATCCACTCCTGTCTTCATTGTATGTATTACGGCCCTGTTGTATATAAATTGTCATCTGTAAAGATTGAGCAGAGGCGTTCCATGTCAGGACCATTATTATGTAGACGTTGGCTGCAGCCTGCAGGTAGGCTGACAATTTATTATATGGGGTTCAGATTACCAGGTGTCTAACATGTGACTACACCCACTGTTATTTTTTATTGTGAGAAAAATTGTAATAATGGTCACCACATAGAATTCTGAATATAAACTCAGAGTGTCTTTATGTAAATCAATTCTTGTGTCTATTTGAAGGTTGGAGACAATGATGTTTCTTAACTGAAGAATTTTGGACTTACATTGTCTTTAATTGTTTTATATCACAACGTTTCAATTGGTAAGTATCTCCAGTCGTCTTCAGGTGAATACTAAATAAATAAAGCTCTATTTATACTAGATAGATGCACTGGAGCATGACCGAGATGGGTGCAGTCATGCGTTTGGTTCGTGTGCGGTATTTTAAGTTTACATCTACTTAACAAAGGTTTTTAGATTTTTCTAATATCTAATGAGGGCTTACTAAAACAATCTGGGTCCTGGTATATGGTAGCAGCTTCCTTCCTCTGCCTCCAATGTGGTTCCTTATGCAGGATTTGAGCTTCTGTCCACTTGATGGCATGACCATGTGTCCAACAGTCAGTAAATCAATTCTTGTTACAAACTCATATTACTAAAAATAGAGTTTTGATGTTCTTGAACTCAAAGAAACTTCCGAGTGCAATATCGACAATCCAGTTGAGTTGTATTGTTTTTCTACGACTCTTCCCATCTTCTCAACTTCATACTAAAAATTACAAAAATTATTTAAACAAGGCTTTATAACTTGTCTTTTTAGTTGGCGGTGAACTTGTAAGAAAGATAATAAAAGAAACAATTAAAGAAACATTTATTTCGTTGGCAAATCTACGAACTAAATTACACTGTAACATAATTGTCGATTTGGTTAATTTCCTAAATTTACACAAAATCACTTTGAATATATCAATTTTTTCCCACATTCGGCTTTTTGCAGAATAGGTAACAGACAAAAAGCGATATGTTTGTTAATAGATATGGACTATTTATTTTTCTCAATCATAACCAGTTAGATTAATTATTTTGCTGAAATGTATTCTTGGTTGCCTGCTTGCAACGTCGAAAGTTTAGTCAAAAAGATGTAAAATTCGTTTTAAACAGTTAAAAACGGCTTTTGTACATTAATATTAACTTTTACCGTTTGCTATGGTTAAGTTTTTCAAAATAATCGCCAATTGACATACTAGACATACTGCAATCTTGGAAAGAGATGTGGCAATACTGTAGAAATGACATAACTTTAAAATCATTAGTAATTTAGAACCAGACAATAATCTTAAAAAGTGGAACAAATTTTTTTTAGAAACCTTATAATTTTGTCTCTTTTATTATTTATTACCAGTCATTTTTCTATATCTGTTGCGTATAATAAAAGTTTTAAGGTCGATTGGAGTTGGATTCCCGTTCAAAATATATCAGAAAATATCGAGATGGGCAATTATTTTCATGGCAAAAAACCAACAAATGTCAGTACAAAATGCTTATTTTGTAGGTATACAGGGTGATTCACGTTGGGTGGCCTATTAGAAGATCTCGGAAACGAGTAACCTTATCTTTCTAAATATTTGATAGCAGGTATAATTAGCTTTGAGCTTTTAAAACATTATATTTTGACGTTTTTATTACTTCCGGTTATACCGGAAATTAATGCCAACTTTGCTATTTCAAATAGACCACCCTGTATGTTTAAGCATTTTTGATTACCTTATTAAAATCTAAATAACTTTTGTTATTAATAATCTATTCCTATCTCTAACCGTTTTTGAGATATGAATTATAAAAGGATTATTTTGTGTAAAAACGCTCCGAGAAGAAAGTTTAGTAACTCTGAGACTAATAAAAGTAAACATTTAAAATTTTGTAAGTTTTCAAGTAATATATAGATCTTTAGTTTAAATTACTTAGGTTTTACGTTTTTTATACAGGGAGTTCTTAAAATAATGCCAATATTTCCATTTAAATAAATGTGCATAAGTCAATTTTTGCAAATGGAACACCCCATTTTTTAGCTTATTAACGTGTAGAGAATTAAATTTCCTATCTACATGCCTAATATGTTACAATCCACATTATTAGTGGTTTTGGAATTATGAGCAATTTAAATAAAAAATCCTAACATTTTTGAAAAGAAGGCTTCGACTGGGATTTTCGTTTGACTGTGACCTTTGTTATCATTTGTTATTAAGTGCCTATTCGTTGCTTAGCTATTTCTGATTCTAAATCAAACGAAAGTCCCAGTCGAAGCCTTCTTTTCAAAAATAATGTCGCATTAACACAAACAGAAATTTTAAGATTTTTTATTTAAATTGCTCATAATTCCAAAACCACAAAAAATGTGGAGTGTAACATATAAGGCATTTAGATAGGAAATTTAATTTTCTACACGTTAGTAAGCTAAAAAATAGGATGTTCCACTTGCAAAAATTGACTTATGCACATTTATTTATATGGAAACATTGGCATAATTTTAAGAACTCCCTGTATAAAAACGTAAAACCTAAGTAATTTAAACTAAAGATCTATGTATTACTTGAAAGCTTACAAAATTTTAAATGTTTACCTTTATTAGTTTCAGAGTTACTAAACTTTCTTCTCGGAGCCTTTTTCGACAAAAAAAATCCTTTTATAATTCGTATCTCAAAAACGGTTAGAGATAGGAATAGATTATTATTAACCAAACTTATTTAGATTTTAATAAGGTAATCAAAAATGCTAAAATATACAGGGTGTTCCATTTGAAATAGCAAGGTTGGCATTAACTTCCGGTATAACCGGAAATAACAAAAACTCCAAAATATAATGTTTTAAAAGCTCAAAGCCAATTATGCCTGCTATCAAATTTTTTAAAAGAAAAGTTTACTCGTTTCCGAGAGCTTCTAATAGGCCACTCAACGTGAATCACCCTGTCTATGTAGTACATTTTATGATTTTTATTCGAGATTTTATGAACTAAATCTTATAGTAATTGTCTAGAAATGAATTTAAAACTGAAGATTTGTGAAATAAGAAAGCGCATGTGTGCATAAATTCTTTAGTTCGAATAACATTAGTTCGGTAAAAATATATTTTGGTTTTATATCTTCAATAATTTTTGCAAAAAAATAATTAGAAAAAATAAATTCCATTTTTTAATATTGTTTTTCGTTTATCCGGTAAGAAAAGTTGAAAAGTAAATACATGCATGTGCTTTGATAAAAAAAAATGAGGCAGTCTCTTTCCCTGAATGAAAGGTAAAAATTCACGAAGATGCTAATAACTATTTTTAAAAAAGGTATAGCAATTCTTCCAACAAATCAGGTAGTTCAGTTTTACGTAGAGTGACACACCCCGTATATAATAAAAATGCGTGAGATTCAAAATCCTTGAAACGTCTTAAATTTTACCTGTCGACCTGTGTAGAAGGTAATTAAGTAAAGTTGTGAGCAACTTAGCCTTTTATTTTTATCTCGGAAACATCTGAAAGTTGGTAAATCATTTCTATGAACTCAAACTTGAAATGTCCGAGACTAAAAATATTTGAAAAACTGATGGGTTTGTTAGCGAGATAAATTAGTTTCTTGGAAATATTATCAGATTCATAAGGAAAATTAACTTTTATTAAGGTGAAAATATAGTAAGATTATTAAACAAAGTAATGAATGATAAGTGAACCTGGCTACACTGAGAGAATTTAAGAGTAAAAATAAAATTACTTAATGGATTAACAGTGCCACAACCTATAATAGTATATTATACAACAAGCATTTAATGGTGGCTATTATTCACGCGGATAAAGTTTATGACACGAGCCGTAGGCAAGTTTCATAATTTTATGAATAAAAGCCATTATATGTGAGTAGAATACTATACTTTGTCCACGACTATCCAATAATAATTGTAGCCAGAATTACTAAACATCTTTATTTAGAAATATGAATAGTAATATTTGTATTCACACAATGTGCCAAGTTAATTGTAGGAATAGAATTTAATTCTACATTAATATCTTGGTTATTCGTTGTAGTAGATGTAGATGAAGATGTTTATGTAGATACTGCCTCATTGCGTATATACGGCTGAACAAAAGGATTTTTCTGGATCGCGTCTGTTATTTTTTTAGCTGTTTCCATTTTATTTTTCATTGAGTCATCATTATATCCTTCTGCTACCGCCGTAGATTAACATCCAGTGTCTTTTCAATGCAGTTATATCCCCCCCTCCCCCCCTGCGTCTACAAGTATAGTGGCTGAAGATCTGCGAAAACTGTGACCAGAATATTTCTCTGGAGTGGGTAATTGCAGAAATGTTGCTAGTTGTCTCCCAATTTGTGTAAATTTGTTAATTCCTATCATTTGTGAGGTACATTTGCCATTTTGATAATTGAAAAAAAATATTAGATGTGACGAAAGATGAACGAAGGCTGATATACTTCTTGCAAATTAGGTAATAATCGTCTAATATTGTAAATTTGGGGGTAATTTCGACTTTTCTGGTAATAAACTTAAACTTGCTATTTTTGCTGCTTCCTGTATATCTAGTGGGGTATAACACATCTCATCTTTACTATCTCTAATCATCTTGTAAGTTCTTTTAATACAATTCTTAACTTTAAAGTTGATAAGTTGAACTATATTTTGACGTTTCAAAATAAAATTACAAAGCGCTTCGATTTGACAGTTCATGGCATGCTTGAATTTTTCATCATACACACAAAATCGTATTATGGATGGACCTTACAGGGGAAACGACCAATGATATTTTTTTATTTCAAATCGCATTACCTGTCGATTTCATTATTCACTAGTGAATTACGAGTTCATTATTCATTAGTGAATAATGGGTATTATTATTATTATTGAGCAAACACATATATAATGAACATATTATACAATAGTCGTGGACAAAATTGTTTAATGTCGGGTTGCACAAAGAATTTTAATAATAATTATTTAAGCGGCAAGTTTGACTGTGACAGATGTAACATTGACAGAAATAATTTTCTCACAATCATACTAGCCCGGTTACCTACCTTTATTTTTAATTTACTAATAACACACCTTTGAAAAAAAAAATGCCTGTCAGTGTCAAAGTCCTTTATGTCACAGTCAAACTTGCCGGTAAATAATTATAAAATTCTTTGTGTAACCCGACATAAGTGTTAAGAATTATATTATACAGGGTGTTTCACGGTGGATGGGACGGTAGACGTTTATGGAAAACGGGTAATATGTGTTCTTTAAACATTATTTGGTTGCGTAAAAATAAATATTTTTAGCAATGCGGCGTTGCTGCTTCTGCCCGAAACAGATGGCAACATCGTTAATTTAAAAGCTTGATTAAAATTTAGTGTTTTTATTTTGTATGACATGTAGTATGAAGTAGGTATGTATTAGAAAAAACATAAGAAGACACGGACATTGGAATAATTATTTTCCTAACAAGTGCGGAAAGTGATACTTTCCTGCACGCGACTGCAGTTGAACGACGCGGAGCGGAGTTCGGGCAAGCGGTCAAGGGCGGAAAAGACACTTTCCGCATGAGTTAGGAACATTATTTTTTCTACAACCGTATATACAAAAAAGTATACCAACCCATTTTTCAAAAATTAATTTTTTTTAACATACATATACAAAACTTTAACTAAAAACTACTAATTATTATAAATGTTAATATTATTTATCTATAATATTTCTCCTTACACCATGTAACAAAATGGTCGTATATTTTCATCTTAGCCTGGATTTGGCAAGTAACAGCTCGGAATTAGCTTTATCTGCAGCCTTCAAAATGGCTTCGGGAAGTTCTTCGTCGGATGAATCCATTAATATTATTGCTTCGGATTCGGTTTAATTTAGAAAAAGATTGTATTCGGTCACTTCGAAGACGCTTTGAACAACTTTGACGTTTTAGTAACAATTACACGCCTGGGTTATCATAGCAACTGATATCAAACCCGGTGGTTTGATAGTTGTTTTGTAACATTACTTTAAAGAATGTACAGGGTTATATAAAAATATCTTCATTATTTTATATTTTCTAAAAATTAAAAATGCAACAAAAAGCTAGAAAAGATGTAGATTTTATTTGATGGACTATTTCGTAAATATTTATTTACCTGTTTTAACAATAGTTATAACTTCCGAAGTAAAAAAACTATCTAATAAAGTCAAAATTTGCATTATTTTACTTTCCCGCACTAGTGCCGGAAAGTGACACTTTCAAAACTAAAATGCGTGCGGGAAAATGGGTTAAAACGCACGGTCGTAGAAAAATAATTTTTTTTACAAACCATAATATCCCTGATAATTATTTTCAATAAGTTTAGGCATACATAATAAAGTAGTAAACAAAGGATTTTTTTTTAAATGAAGACTCTAAAAAGTAATATTTTGTTGCAGTGACAATAATATTGATCGTGTATAGATGGTCCCCAATATATCCACATGTGTAGGTATATCTTGCAACCAAATTACTCGTCAATGATTTTATTAATTTTTGAACTTCAAAATTTCCCTTAAACTTTCTGTTTAAAATATAACAGCGAGATGACATTTTTTTGTATTTGGTCAGATTAAAAATTAGGACCTACCTATGATATTTTTTTTGAAATAAAACATGCAATATCTTTAAGTTTTTTCTATCAAATCAACTTGCTAATTTTGTCATATTATAAGTAGTTCACTAAAACTTTCTAATGTGCAACTGAAATGACAGAAATATAAAATTTTTACTTATTTATGATTAAACTTCTTTCTAACAACCAGAATGTACAAAAAAAAAGATATAAACACAATATTGTGACTACAAACATGACTCTGAAAATTTGAAGTTTGGCCCAAATAAATGATTGTTTTGGCAATATGTATGGATTTCATTAACAAAAATGATATTTCCTTGACTATTTAACTAGAGTGTTTTACACTGGCAAAATGTCATAGCAACGGCCGGTCTTCTACTGGCAAAATTACTACCTGCACCTACCTGGACAAAATTCACATGTGATTTTTGCCGCGGCAAAATTTCTTTGTCTTTTTTCTAGTTAAATAGTCATGTCGAATACCACTCGAGAAAAAATTGTGTAAGCAAAATTGTTCTCAAGGATTTATTTAAGTTTGTTGCTTTTAAGCAATTTCGCTCATGACATTTTCGACAAAATCACTCGCCTGACGGCTCGTGATTTTGTCAAAAATGTCATTCGCGAAATTGCCAAGCAACAAACTTTCATACCTTTCGAAAATTTTGCCGACAAAATTTTATCTCTTGTGATATTATATATGAAAAAAAATTCAATTTTCCACATTTACACATTAGTTGTGACAACTAAAAATCGTAGGTTGGGTTGGTTCATGTTATTAATTAGTTCAACAGTTAAATAACGGCAATTTTTTTGGTTGTATAGATTCATTTTTAGGTTTAGTCCGATTTAATGACAATAAATGGTGTCAGCCAAATTTTTAATAATTGCTACAATGTTATTTTTAAGAGTGCATTCCATAAATACTGAAATTAAATATTAATAAATTTTAAAAAATTAAAAGAAAAAACATATCTTTTACCATAATTTATAGCTATAAATATAACGAGATTATTATGCGATTTATAATAGTCGGTGACGAGGCAACAGCCGAGTCACCCGCAATGTCCGAGACGGTGTTAAATCGCTAATAATCACATTGTATTCAAAGCTTTATCGTATCATTGACAACGGCGATGCGAAAATAAAAACAAGGTTTTATGTCATTTCATTTTGGCATTTCAAAAAGTCATCATTAAAATCATGCAAGATTTTGATATTCCTGACGATATATTAGCTGCAGCCAACATTATAAGGTTGAACTTGCTTCCGGACAAGTCTAAAATCCATTATGAAAAAGAATATTGGCAGTTTTGTGAGTGGCGAAACAAAGTACATGTTCAAGGTGCAGAAGACACGTATTTCTGGCGTATTTCGCAAAACTCTCTGAGGAATACTCTGCTTCATCCTAATGGCCGAAATATTCCATGCTACGAGCGACTTTAGAACTGAAGGAAAGAGTGGAAATCGACAAATACGGCGCCTGTGGCACCCTATTGACAGGGTGACACCTAAAGTTGCATACGGTCACTCAAATGCCGGGAGCCGGGGTTCTTCGCTATATAGCCTTGGTTCACTTTTTCAACCCGAGAGGGCACCACTTGTTTTTAGTAAATTAAATTAAGTTCACCAAGAGTATTAAAACAAGAAAATCTCTTGGGCTACAAAGTTATTGACGTATTTCCTATATGCCTAGCTGAAAACACTTCCAGAGAAAAATAAAACACTTGGTTTGAAATCAAAATGGTAATTTCAAGTTTACTTTATTAAAAAAACTTAATGGTGTTCTACGAAATTATGGGTATTTAAATAAATGATCGATCCGAGGTTAATCAGATATAAAGACTTGGCCCTTGATAATTGTATATAAAAATATTAACACTACACTACTTGGTAAGATTGTGCATTTAATAACTTTAATGGTATATTGAACGGTAAGCATACAATGTCCCAAGTGTTCTAGAACCTTTATCAGACCTTACCCTGTTTATATTTTAAATTTAAGTTAGAATAGAAGTTTACTTACCAAGATGGTATTACATTATATAAAATTTAATAAAATAACTGGCCTGATACGCTTAGTGTTCCCGGATCTTCAAAATTACAGACATTCTGGCTTTACCCATCCATAAATACTTTCTATACAGACATATATACAAGTCTCCCTTTTTCAGTCCCAAAGTTAAATATGCTAGTTGTGATCAATCCATTAGAAGTCCCATGCTTCGGAGTGGATAGCTAACCACAAAACTTGATCATGACCATTATTTCCAATAATTAAATGATTATCATTAAAAGATGACTTTTAGAAGCTGTTCTTAAAATCTTGTTCTTAATAACTTGTGCAAAGAAGCTGTTGTTAAAAGTTATTCTTAAAAGTTATCCTTAAAAGCTGGTGATAGTACCAACGTGGTCTTTCTAACCTCAAATCTGCAAATTCAGGTTTTTTAGAAAAAATATCCCAATTTTTAGAAAAACAAAAAGTCTTACCAACAAGCTGGAAGAATAAGACCAGGAATCCTTAAAATCCTTAGGAATGTGACTAAATTCCCTTTTTATGGGTCAGAATAGCTCGACAGCTTCCACACCGTTCGTCTGCCCGGGAAAAAGTGAAGTCATCCTTCCCTCAAGATGGCGGCCACCCCGCAGGAAATGGAAAGGTAATTTAATATTCGGAAGTTAGCAACATTCTACTCTCTTAGACTCTGACTTTATGGCATCAAGCCATTTCCAAACTCGCCAGGACTATTTTCTGAACGACCTACTATAAATTACTTGGCTGTTGGCTTAGCACCCAGAAAGATTATCGATTAGCTAAGCTCCAAGGCTGCATTATTGGAAAACGACCGGTACCGCCAGATTATTCCTCTTCGACGATTGACAGCAGCAAGGCTAAGAAATCCAACCTCCAAAATATACTAACAATAAACAATACTTGTGAAATTGGAAAATAGAAATTATCTATAAAGGGAAATCCAAAATAAAGATGAGCCTGTTTGCACAACCCATAAAATTAACAGTCAAATATTATCCCAAAAATTACTGAAAACAAACTCAACGAAAATCAAAGCTACATCAGGTAATCTCAAATTCTTTTAAACCTTTACCTGTAGAAAACTTATTTAATACTAAAATTGGAGGTACTTAAAATACCATGGAGCATTCATGCTTAACTAATTTTCATAAATTAAATACTTTGGTAAACTTGAATGCTACACGCCTTAATACGTTTCATTAAGAAGAAAAATGTTGAATATAGAGCAAAAAAATCAAAAGTATTTACAAGAGAACAAGTCAATGAATTTTTGGGTGTTCTGCCTCAGACGAGAAGTTTTTAATGATGAAAGTGGCTTTTTTAATTGGAATTGGAGGAGCCTGTCGAACTAATGAATTAGCGAAGATGACCACGAAAGATGTTGACGTTTTAGAGGACAAGCTGATTGTTACTATTTCCGACTCAAAAACCCACAAGAAACGTATTTTCGCTGTGATATTTGACGGCGAAGTCAATCCTGTGCTTTTATTTAAAAAGTACGCAATGTTAAAGCCAGACCATGTCACTCACCAAAGATTGTTTGTATCATATAGAAAAGGGAAATGTACGGTACAGCCCTGCGGCATTCACTTCTTCTCTAAAATACCTCAAAAAATAGCTAAGTATCTCTCACTTGAAA
Source organism: Polydrusus cervinus (assembly GCA_935413205.1). Taxonomy (NCBI): domain Eukaryota; kingdom Metazoa; phylum Arthropoda; class Insecta; order Coleoptera; family Curculionidae; genus Polydrusus; species Polydrusus cervinus. Next base: position 6,028,298 of record OW284518.1, read on the forward strand.
ATCCTAATTTGTATACTGGTCACTGCGTTAGAAGATATTCGGCACATTTTCTTGTTAATGCTGGAGGAGATATATTAGACCTACAAGAACTTGGTGGATGGGAATCGGCGAATGTTGCTAGAGGGTATTTAGAAGAAAGTGTGACCAAGAAAGTTTCCATTGCTCGCAAAATTCAAATCGGCGATGTTTCCGGCAGTGGATTAAGCACTGGGGAACCGCACGAAATCGAAAGGAGTGCTTGCTCGGTCATTAATCAGTCTTCAGAGGGCATACCTAAGATCGTGGACGTTAAAGACAAAGGTGTATCCATCAAATTTGAAAACTGTCAAAATATTGTTTTACATGTTTATGAAAAATAGTTCTAATATTATTTGGTATCTAACGTATTATGCTTTCGTAACTAACTAACGTATTAAATTATGGTAACTAATGTATTATGAGTAACTAAGGTGTTATGTAGGTTTTAGTACGTTTATGATGTTAATAATTATTAATAAAGATATCATATAAAAATGACTTAATCTTCAATGATACGATAAAGGAATTATTTGTTATCGAAGTTATTCCAGTTAAACTATTCACCCTGTTCACAACACTTCGAAATCGAGCGTTACTTTACGCCCCCAAATATTATTAAATTTATTATTTAAAATTATCCAATATAAATATTTAAGTTCCTCCCGTTTGACGTCAACCCTCAACCGTATCGATTTCCCAAAAAATAAAAACAATATTTGTTTAGGGAATTAAAATTAAGCAAAGGAAAATGCCATCGCTGTATGGTACAATGGACGAAGGTAAACTACATACATTAAAGGACTGCTTTTTCAAGATTAACTTCCATAAAGAAGAACAGGGAAAAAGTAGTAGGGATAGGGAAGAAGAAGAAAGAAGGGAGACACACCGATACATTGCAAATATTGAGCAGAAGTAGAGTTTTGGACTTGAATTGTCTTTATTTGTTTTCAGTCACAACGTTTCGACTGGTAAGTATCTCCAATCGTCTTCAGGTAAACACTTGGAAATATTGTTACGCAGCCGCGTGCATACAATATAGGCAAAAAAGCATTGCCTACCCTGGGAACAATAAAACAAACAGATACAATTTTTTTATATTTTAGTTTTTATCTGTGTAATCGAACTTTGACAATTTATCTCTACAATAATATAATAATATAGGACCGAAAACTTAATCCTATATCATTTCCACGAACGCATTCATTGCTTATTTATATCGTAAACTAGATCACTGTATAAACATTCCGTAAGACCGTTTTAAAATCAGAGATCTCGCTGTTCATAAGCGTCTTATGCAAAAGCAAAAGCACTGCTTTTCTACGAGTGGAAGCAAGCGAGAAAGCCGGTAGGCAGTAGGGTAGAAAGAGATGTAACAAATAAATCCGTAGCAACCTCGACCCACTTCTATCTATCAGCTCGCGCCAGAAAGCACGCGTTTGGTAAGTGCATTGGTGCCAATCTTCAAGTTCTACCGTAGTTTGGAAAATACTTCGCTTTCTTAATATAGGTAAAGTATGAAACACGCCTCTATAAGTTTTATTATTAATTAGTTTAGTTAGGATATTTTTAAAGGGATAACGGATAAGATGTCGTAAAATAAGATGCACTTTTGTGACAATTTAAATAATTTTTGCTGATAGGTTTATAATATTTCATAATCAGTAAGCTTATCATCATATTTCACATAATAATTGACTTAGTTTTTGGCAACATTGGTCCAATCAGGTGGATGATAGATTTTTATTTATAATTAGTACTTTCGCCCTTTTGCTAGACATCGCGCCGTCGGGTTTCGGGAAAAAAATAAATATGGAGGCGTTGATTGTTACTATTCCGGCTAGCAGCGCGTCTGCAGAACGATCCTTTTCTGGATTAAAAATAATTCATAACTATTTATGAAACACAGAGGGAGAGACACGCTTAAGTGAATTAACAATAATCTCTCTGGATAGCGACATTGTGCAGGATTTAAAAAGCAAAACAAATTTTTATAACGATGTTTTAATAGCTATTTATCCAATAAGTTGCGAAATGACTGTCTTTTAGGCACGCGACGTGAAAATTGTCCAACGAGGCAAAGCCGAGTCGGACAACACGTCTAGTGGCTAAAAGACATCGTTTCGTAACGAATTATATACAATATTTTTTTGTGAAAGCGGAGAAGTTGATAATTTAAGCTTTTATTAGTATTTTTAAACATTTTGAAAAGTAGGCAGGCAATCTGTTTCTAAGGCATTGTTTATGCATTATTTAATGTCAAGTGTCCCGCAAAGTTTTTTCGAAAAAAATTACTTCAAATGAGTGATATTGACGAGTCTTTGGAAATTAAACAAGCTGCTAAAGCTGCGCTATCCACGTTAGTACCAAAAAAATCGAAACATTTACATAATTGTACATTAATAAATAGATAATTTTCATTGATTTTAATGTTTCATTTTTACTTTTAGGCACTAGTGCATAAAACTGTCACATTTAGACACTAGTGCCTAAAAGAGTGTCATTTCGAAATTCTAATCAATATCGAAATATGTCTATATTTCGAAACGCTTTCACGAAAAATAATTTTTACGCAAAGACCGTCGTGTTGAACCCATTTACACATAATATCGTTTTATTCTTCTTCTACCAGTGTTGTTTCCACAAACTCAAAAAACATTGTGTGACAAAATTTTAAATTTAGATGCTTGAATGCTGCGGGAGGTAAATTTTTGTCTTAAATGCAATTTTTGCCTACCCTGGTTAAAACAGCATTGCACGCCACTTACGCGTGGCAAAAGATATCACTACTGATAAAGGAAAAATTTTACATGCCAAATCCTGAAAAGATAATGTCACATAATTATGAATTTGGGGGTTATTTTAGAACAATGATAGGTATATGTATGGAGGGACCACGGAAAAGATGTTAAGCTTGTGCAAAACTCCTCCAGGCAGCACCAGCATTCGCACCGGCTGCTCCTAATATTGATCCAGACATGGCCAACTAGGTTACTGTTAATTCCACAAAGTTGGAAAGACTGAAACGGGAAGGCTGACGGAATAAAAAGGTGTTTTTTATTGGAGACAGGGGCGTAGCTTCAGGAAGATGATATAAAAAATATATTTTTGAAAGGCATATGACATTGACCACATTATAACAATATAAATAACGAAGAAAAATGTTATTACTTTCGAGCGTCACTATTCAAATATCCAAGTCATTTATACCGCCCCCCTCCCCCCTCCCCCCTCCCCCCCCCCCCAATTTGTGCCATAATTCTAGAAGTAAATATTTAAATCTTTTAGGGATTAATTTCCATTTTTCGGCAAATTCAAACCTTTAAAACCATTTCCGGTATAACCGGAGGTGAAGTAAATTTTTAAATTTTACATAAAAACTGAAAAATTTGGAAAATTATATTTTATCACACAGTATCATTTGTTTTTAAAATCGGCCCACTAAGATCAATTTTACTTTTTTTTTCTAAATTGTCAATAATTTTGGACTAGGATCTTCATTGATTAAAATTTTAAGTGAGGCTAGGCCTATAACTCCTCTTAATTATTGATAAAACATTAGCTTAAAACTAGTAAATTATGTTCGTGTTGTAAAATAATTTTGGTAAAACAAGGTAAGTGTTAATAGTAGGCCATGGAAACGTTAAAAAGGTTCATGTTCAAAAAGGAGAAAAGACGAAACGACTGGAGTGGTCCAGACTTACCAGACTAGTTGTGGCGTCACTTGAAGATCACTCCTGGTTCCTCTGTTGCAATCTTTGATATCCTGCACGCGGGCGGTACTAAATTTTCGTCGTACGATACCGCCGTGAAAAGAGCTAAATGGACTGTGTCTATCGCGCACCGGCAATTCCAGGCCCACTATCGGTACAGCACTGCCGAACACACGCGAAACAATATCCTGATGCGTATTGAATTTTAATTAAAAATTTAAATCATTATTACTTTCGAGCGTCACTATTCAAATATCCAAGTCAATTATACCGCCCCCCCCCCCCCATGAAAACCCAAAAATAAATAAAATATAAATGCGTGTACGGAACAGTTTATTTCATCATAATTTTAATACGAAATCAACTTGTTCGAGAAAAATGTATCCGTTAGAACTACTGTATTTTTAACCTGCTTTAAGAAAAATAAAGTTAATTTCTGAATTTTTTCACATCAATCAATGTATTCAATTTTCTTTCCAACGATGTATCACAAGTTAATAAGTTTTCATAAAGTAATAGTGGACATTAACAAGAAATATCGTAAATATAAGTTGTCAAGATCGCATATTCAAACCAATATAGTATTGTTAATGGCAAGTACCGGGTGGCCAAAGAGGAATAGACGCCGGCCGTATCTCAGGAACCATTTATCACAATGTTTTAAAAGAAAAAAAATTACAAAATCGACCAAGAGAAATTATTTTAAAGATCCTAATTTTACCGCTAGAGGGCGTTCAAGATGTGACTAACAAGATTATAGGAATTTTATCGGTAATATGTCAAATAAAGTTAGGTCAAAAATTAAGTATATTATTCTTTGGAATATTCGCTAGAACTTTGTTTTAATACATTTTGATCTAACTTGCAAAATAAACTTAGGGGAGGAGGGGGAACCTATTTTGAAAGAAATACTCATAACTCTGGTTTGCCTTAATTAAATTTAACAAACTTGGTAGCATTAAAAAGAGCTTATTGTATAATAACATTTAAAATTTAGTATGACCATAGTTTGTTATATCCGTCCTCGCCAGAGGCCGCTATTTGCGCAATCACTAGATTTTAGTTTTTTTTTAAATTTTAAATGAAACCAAAAATCTTCATATAATTGGCATATAATAGCCCCCTTAAGCCAGCGTTCTCCAGAATATTATTTATAAATAAATTGTGGGGCTAGGATAGATTCTTTCGAAACCCCCGATGTTGCCCTAATTTTCCCAGAGCTTTGACCACAGTGAATCCACATTTTTTAAATTAATTTTGTCATAATCATCGTGTATGAAATTTTATCACCTCTACATTAAAATAGCATAAAACCATTCAGGAATTATTAAACAATTTTTAAAATGGTTATGTTGGCATTGTACAGCTTTGCTAGTTTTAAATTTATCTAATTCACTATAAAACAATTTATTCACTCTATGTTATCAGTTATCACGAATAATTTCTACTATTTTCTACCTTTGAGCACAATCAGCAAATTATAAGTGCTTCGTATCTGCAAGAAACAATATGAGAATTTTATATATTTTTAACGACTTCACTATTAGTACCACGGCCATGGCTAAGTCTTTGTTTAAAAAAGGACTAATAAAAAGGAGCCTTTCAACAATCCCTTAGAGACCGGGATTTTTCAAAATGGAGGAGTTTTTCTGTTCTCTAAATTAGCGGAGTAATAATACCTAATTGTTTCTATAGATATTAAACATTTTTTGCTGACTATTTTACTAGTTTTATACTGGCAAAATATCATAACAATGGTCTGTTTTCTAGTGGAAATAGTTATTTTCCCAACAAGTGCGGAAAGTCATACTTTCCCGCACGCGACTGCAGTTGATCCGAACGACGCGGAGCGGAGTTCGGGCAAGCGGTCAAGGGCGGGAAAGACACTTTACGCATAAGTTAGGAACATTATTTTTTCTACGACCGTATATACAAAAAAGTATACCAACCCATTTTTCAAAAATTATTTTATTTCAACATACATATTATATAAAACTTTAACTAAAAACTACTAATTATTATAAATATTAATATTATTTATATATAATATTTATCCTTACACCATTCAACAAAATGGTCGTATCGCTTTTCATATCTTAGTCTGGACTTGGCAGGTAACAGCTCGGAATTAGCTTTATCTGCAGCATTCAAAATGGCTTCGGGAAGTTCTTCGTCGGATGAATCCATTAATATTATTGCTTCGGATTCGGTTTAATGTGGTTTAATTTAGAAGAAGATTGTATTCGGTCACTTCGAAGACGCTTTGAACAACTTTGACGTTTTAGTAACCATTACACGCCTGGATTATCATAGCAACTGATATCAAACTCGGTAGTTTGATAGCTGTTTTGTGACATTAGTTAAAATAATGTACAGGGTTATATAAAAATATCTTTATTATTTTATATTTTTAAAAAATTAAAAATGCAACAAAAAGCTAGAAAAGATGTAAATTTTATTTGATGGGCTATTTCGTAAATATTTATTTACCTGTTGTAACAATAGTTATAACCGAAATAAAAAACTATCTAATAAGGTCAAAATTTGCATTATTTTACTTTCCCTCACTAGTGCGGGAAAGTGACACTTTCAAAACTAAAATGCGTGCGGGAAAATGGGTTCAAACGCACGGTCGTAGAAAATTACATCTACCCGGACAAAATCAACAAGGTGGTTTTTCAGCGGTCACATTTTGATAGATGGCAGGTAAAAACTATTGTTAGACTGAAAAAAATATCATCCTGGTTTGAAAAAGACAAAATGAGCAATTTAAACGAAAACGCAAGGTTTGGGTGCCAAACCTTGCATTTTCGTTTAACCCAAAAAATTCAAAAATCGATAACTGTAATAGAAAATATTACCGGCATTTTCTCTCTTATGATATTATATACGAGAATAATAGTTATTTACGATACAAGTGTTCTTTGGCAGTATTATCTTGCTCCGTCATAATATAAAGAACTACATATACATATAATATTTATCCTTACACCATGCAACAAAATGGTCGTATCGCTTTTCATATCTTAGTCTGGACTTGGCAGGTAACAGCTCGGAATTAGCTCTATCTGCTTCGGGAAGTTCTTGTGGTATTTTAAAAGGTCATAATATATCAATCGTAGGCATAATGGAAATCGTTTTTAAACCCACTTCCTTTCAGATTTTTGATTTAATAAGACAATCACTAAATAAGCCAGGGAGGCACACTTCTTTGACAGTATTATCTTGCTCCGTCATAATATAAAGAACTACATATACAGGGTGATTCACGGTGGATGGTACGTTAGAAGTATATGATGAACCAGTTAACGAATCGTTTTGAAAATTTGGTTGTTTATATAAACGGACATGCTCTATTTACCTAAAATATTTCTAATGATGCAGTGTTGCCACGTCTACCTAAAATTAGTAGCAACTTCGTTATTTTAAATGGAACACCCTGTATTTTATTAAATTTTTGAACCCTCTATTACTTTCTTAACAACTTTATTTAATGTTATTCTATACTTATCTCTTACCGTTTCTAAGATAATAATTAAATTGCATTTTTTTGACGAAAAACGTGCCATAATTTTTATGTCAAACAAGAGTTTGTCATGGCATACTTACTAAAAATCAAATTTTTGAGCAAATTTTACAAATAATGGCTTATAAGTCAAAAACTTGACTAGTTAGCTATAGATATGTTATACAAAAATAAAGAGCCAATTTAAGTAGCTTTCTAAATCAGTGATAATATACAGGGTGTTACATTTAAAAAAATATACTTATGGTCACCTATTGAAGTCCCCAAATTAACTGTATTTTTAAACCACCCTGTATATCGCAACTAAGATTTCGGCATAGGGTTAAAAGCCCCCTGGTAATATTTACCCATCCACCAATTTTCGGGGCTCTAATATTTCAGAGTTCAAAAATATCAACATTTTTTTAAGTTAACGTTTTTCGTCAAAAAAATGCAATTTAATTATTATCTTAGAAACGGTAAGAGATAAGTATAGAATAACATAAAATAAAGTTGTTAAGAAAATAATAGAGGGTTCAAAAATTTAATAAAATACAGGGTGTTTCATTTAAAATAACGAAGTTGCTACTAATTTTAGGTAGACGTGGCAACACTGCATCATTAGAAATATTTTAGGTAAATAGAGCATGTCCGTTTATATAAACAACCAAATTTTCAAAACGATTCGTTAACTGGTTCGTCATATACTTCTAACGTACCATCCACCGTGAATCACCCTTTATAATATTCAATGGCTGTCACGTCGGCGTCGTGTGGTGAGTAAACTTTCTATTCGTAACCATGGAAACACAAAATAAAATAACTATCCGTTTCTAAGGTTACTTAGTACTAATCAATAGCATCTTGACCTCTGAATAACATATATTATTAGTTTTGTGTAAGTAGTCCATCTCACAGTAAGGTGATATTATAAGTGAGGGAAAAAAATTACACACAGTCTGCTCCACTAGTTTATTAGAAAATTTTCTATTCAGAAAAACCTCATATCGAACATGTTTCGAAGGCATAAAATAAATATATTTTACATGAAGAGACACTCTCGACATTGCATATTTCAACTGAGAAGCAGAAAAATAAGAATTTTTTAAAAAATACTTTACATGATGTAATTAAACTTGAAAATATTTTTTTTTTAAATTTGGAAGTAGAGAATTATAATATACATAGAATATTTTTCAGGACAAACACGCCCGAAATTCCGGACAAAGTCCGGATATTTCTCTTTGGAGGCGCAGCAAATGAAAAACGAAATTTATTGTTTTATATAGAATTTGTCATTTTTTACCATATATTATACAAATAATGACATATACTACCTATATGTAACCTAGGTATACTTCGCCTTTCCTTTTACTTTTTTTAAAATATCTGAATTTTTAGATAGTGACATAAATTCATAAAACTCGTTACAAGTCATTGCAAAATTAAAGCTCGTCATGATAATATGTTTTACAGAGTCCAGCAAAAGTATGTTTCGTTCTTTAGACCACTGGGCTGTAATTAGTGAAAAAACTCGTTCCACATTTGCATTATGCGCTGTTAGAGCAAAAAAAAATTGGCGAACCTCCAAAAGTTCTGAATACTGTTCTTCAGATAGACAGTTTGCAAAACACACCACCCAATTTTTGTGTGTAGGTAGATGTTGAAATTCTGTTTTCCTTTCTTTAATTATTTTTTGCAAAAGACATATTTCATTAAACATTTTAGTATTGTCTATATCGTTGCCCTTTTCAATCATATAAGAAATAGATGGTGACATTTTTTTTCCCGGTCCAGATTATCAACATTTTCTAAACTCACCCATTTAAAACAGGAAAATTCTTGAAAAGGCTCCAGCCAACGATTTAAGTAAGTTATGGATATTTTATAATATTGAAAAATATTATTTCTGAAAACTTGATTTTCTTGTGTGAACCATTCATCACTAATTTTTTTCAGTATGTCTTGAACTTTAAACGGAATACATTTTTGCTGCTGCAGTCTGTCATTTAGAATATTAATTACCGATTCTAGAATTTTTATGATTTCAATAATGGAGTTATCTTGTTTCTCCATTTTTTCTATATTACTCTGAAAAACAGATATCACTGAATGTACGAAATATAGATATGGTTCAGACTGTTCAGAGAATCTATTCTCAAAAGATTTTAATAAAAATGGAGGGTTAGCCTCTGAAAGAAAATATGATTTTAAGGGCTAAAACATCTTTAAGATTCTTTCTATCGCGGGAAATAAGAACAACCATCTACTTTTAGAATGATACAAAAGCTGTTCATATTTAATACCCACAAAATCGCTAAAGTTTTTTAGAGTTGACACTTACTGTAGAAATATTAATAATATGCTTTCACGGCCGTGACCGGCTAAATTCTGGACCTGGTTTGCACTGTCACTGGTCACAATCAGATAGCACGTTTTTTAATTTTTGATTTTTTTGACTTTAATGTTTTCCAAAAATAAAATCAAACTTCAAATGTATCCGAAGTATTGTATATTATAATTCTCTACTTCCAAATTTTTTTAAAAAAATTTTTAATTTTCAAGGTTAATTACATCATGTAAAGTATTTCAAAACTTTTCTTTCTTCTTTTTCTGCTTTTCAGTTGAAATATGCAATGTCGAAAGTCTCTCTTCATGTAAAATATTATTTTGATTTCGCTGATGATGAGGGTTTATGCCTTCGAAACATGTTCGATATGACAATGAGGTTTTTCTGAATAGAAACCCTTCTAATAAACTAGTGGAGGAGACTGTGTGTAATTTTTTTCCCTTACTTATATATGTATTATTCGTATCATTATCTTACTTCATAATATACCTACAGGACATTATCTGATACGCCCCTGTCTAGTCCAAAAATGGGGATATCCAACGATAAAAAATTCATTAATCCATCTAAAAGGTTTGCAAGATATGCTGTCAGAAAAAAAACACCTTTATAACGCTTAACAGCACAATTTAGAGATAAAAGAGCCAAGCCCTAAAATTAATTTAACTGAATTTTAGAGGGTATAGGTACCTTTTTGCTTCCTCATTAGTAATTCATCTTTTATTCAATAATGGACGTAAATAAAAATAAAGAAATATAATAATGTGTAAATAATAAAAATTTTAATAATGTATTACGTATTGTAAAAAGAATATTATACACTAATGAAAAAATTGCGAACATGCCGCGTAGCGACAGTGCGGTAATTACATGAAAGCGTAATTATTGATTTACAACACGCAATATTACGTGCTATACTTTTTCTATGACTCTTACCAATACATTTATGATCGGTTTATAATTTGTAAAGTATCGATTTGAACTTCAAATCTCAAATAATGACAATGTCACTGTCAAATATTTGAAACGCAAGATATATAAATGTTTTAATTGAATCGGTCGATACTTGGTGGAAATCCATTGAAATTTAGATGAATGAAAACAAAAAACGTATTGTTTTACTAAAATTTCCACTATATTTAAATAAAAAAATATAGTGGAAATTTGAGTAAAATAATACGTTTTTTACTTCCATTCACCTAAATAGATAAATGTCACGATTTGAGTGGTTCAATGCTAACTTGATTGTTATATTAGGCATCATAACGCACAGTTGTGTGTTTTTGTGCATCATAACACACAGTTGTGCGTTTTTATCTTTACGCACGGTCGTACGTACTTATAGAGTAAACAATACCTAAAACAATGTTTACTATAGTCTATTTCAGAAAGGTGTAGAGTAATAAAATGGGAAATTCCGTCCAGTTCGGCTCAATTTCGGAGTTAGCCATAGGCGCAGATAAATTTTGTACATTAAATTGTTGATAACTAACCAAAGAAAAAAAAAAGAAGAAAAATTATTAAAAAGGGCACCATTAGCAATAGCAAATTTACACAAAAATCGTTTTATGAAATATGCCGTAAAATATATAGCTGAAAAACATAGTGTTACTGTGCTGCGCACACCGCCATATCATTGCAAACTAAATCCTATAGAACTTATATGGGCGCAAGTGAAAGAATTTGTAGCAAAACACAACACGACATTTAAAATGAAAGACCTTAAGCTACTGTTTGATCCAGCCATTAAGGAAGTGACACCGGAGAACTCGCAAAAAGCAGTCCATCATGTTATTAAAGAAGTGAAGGAAATGTGGGATCTTGGCCACCTGATCGATCGGACCGTCGATCCGTTAATTATAACGTCAAGAGGTGATGTCAGTTCCTCAGATGACGAAGAATATTATGATTTTTTATAAGTTAATTTCTGTATAATGTATTTTTTGTATCCTTTTTTTCATAATGTTTAATAAAAAAAAGGTGTACCCACCTAATATACTATGTACATAATGCACGCCTTTGTTACACCATTTTCAGTGTTTGTGAATGGATAACAATAGGCAAAACCCATAAATTGACCCAAACACGGGTGGTACTACCTGCACTTGATGAAAATAAAGAATTTTGCAATGAAATCAATGCCAAATTATGCAAGTGGTTTAAATATTCGTTGGATCACTCTATAGTCCCTTTGCATACCTAATGAGCTTTTATTACTCTACACCATTCTGAAATAGACTATTATAACTTTTTTCTGTCAATTGTTTTAAATGCGCGTTAAATCCTGCAATAATAAATAAAAACGGGAAATAAAACAACTATAAAAAACAAACATTGGTTTAATAGAAATAATAAAGGTATGTTACACTTAGTTACAATATTTACAAGTTGGATAAAATACAACATGGCGGCTTCATTAGCGTGTATAACAATTAAAATATAAAAATCTAGCTAACATTGCGTATAGATGAAAAAAAAACATTTAGTAACTTTTAAATATTTAAATAAATAGCAATAAATCAGAACAAACGTATATGTCTTCTATCAAAGAACTAAAAAGGCAAAAAACAAAGGTTATTACTAGGGCGCGCCATCTCGGTTATAGTCCATGAACTTAGATTCTCCAAACAATAAATTAAATTTATTTATTTTATCTTCCTTCAAGAAGTATTATCGTAGCGACAAATAAACCGCCACCACTTATTAATAAGAGATAAAAAATACTGTTTCCATTTGTTCTTCATTCTTAATCTAAATTAACATATCGTCGCTGTTAAAAAGCGCCCCGTCGCGTCGCGTCACCTGATCAACAGTCGAAAGATATACTTTATCCCTACTAAAATTCAGCACGTTGCGAAAATTTGGCCAATCAGAGTGAAAGAGATTCGTGATGCACTTGTCATTGCCGGGGGGATCGGATGTACTCTTAAACCTATACTTCTATTAATGTGCAAAAGTTCAGTTCGTAAGTAGAATTGTATACAGCACTATCTAGTTCCAAGATCACCAGCCGTGTCACTGCGATTAAATCAAAAATATACAAATTTCTATACAGATGGATCTTTTCTATTTGGCGGTGCCCGTCATGTAAACAAAACACATCCAAAGTCAAGCTGAAAACGTGAGCAAATTAAGCTACTTATGATCTATATACTGTAACGAAGTAACATAATTTTAATAGTGTTTTATACGCGTTCGTAGTTAACTTCCTTAATTTTCATGATACAGAGTTCATTCTTGTTCGTAAATACTTATCGATTTTCCAAAAATTTTCGTCGCGAAACACCAGGAAATTTTTTTCTTTATTTTCCGTTATTCCCCGCTGATCGTATCACACATCAGCGCGGAACCATCGCCGCGTACGGTACCTCTCGATGCCGCGACGCTTGATGGAACTGCTTGGCTTCAACGGAGCCTTCCTTAACGAATTGTACGGTACTAAAATAAGATCAGTCCAATCTTCCAGCCAGACCAGTCGACCTCTCCAGCGCCCAGAACAACTACCAGCCGGAAGCCGACTAGCCACAACAAAGCCATCCGAGGCCACCTATCCATCAGCCAACGGTGAGGATTGAGGATCTATGCCTTTTTTTCGTCCTATAGTCACTACCACTGGTTTTTGACCAGAATGTATATTGCACATCGCTTTACGTTGATTAATTTTCATTTATTTTATGTGACAAGATACGTACCCTTACCCCAATAGCACAATAATGAAATAAAATCAAGATTGAAGCGCCCTAGTTATTACACAAATATTTTCAGAACTTTAAAAAATATGTCCTTGTATTAAGGTCAATCAATTTTCTTTTTGATACTAGTCATTGGGAGATATCTTTTTTTTATCTAACATTGTTCCTAAATCGCTTAAAAAACACTCCACATCTCTCACCTATACAGGGTGATTAACGATGAGCTTTTGTTAGATCTTTTGGGAAACTACTGAAAATATTTTATTAAAACTTAGGCAACGAGTTAATATTTTTTGATGTGTCCCTTTAACTAAAATATTGGCATTTTTCTATCATTTCCCGGCTTATCAGCTATCAACTTTATTGTTTTAAATATTGTATGATCATTTTCATTTTATTTTTTTGCTCTGCCCGATATTCTAAAAAATATAACCAGGTCATATGTACGTCTAAACTGAATAGTCCTTATGGGACATTAACAGGAGTAGAGAAAGATGTTTAAAATAGCTCTGTTTAAGCTATTTTAGCTACTGCCGGCGCATGCGCAAAAGAGACCTGTGGAAATTGGCGCAGAACGAATCATCTCCCTCTACTAACAGGCTATAGAATCTTAATTGTGCATCTTACAGAAAAACATACTTGCACGTTCCACTACCTTAGTGTTAATTTTATATTTTCTGCATACTCAAAAAACTATAACTTCTGGATTAATCGGACATCCGAAAGTTAACCCGAAATTAATTTTTAATATGTCAAATTATTAAAAGTTACATTTTTTAAATGCTAATATCTCAAAAGCTATTCAGTTTATACGTTTAACCTAATACACCAAAAAAGGTTAGAATCTTGAGAAAAATCCAAAAATACAATAAAAATAATAATGTTTTAGTTAAAGAGGTTACATCAAAAAATATATAAACATAGGTTAAGAATATATATTTTTAAAAGTTTTCCATCAAATGCTAACGAGCGCTTTACGTAAAACACCCTGTATAAGTATTTCAATGTCTCTTCCAATTTTTCTTTTACACTAAAAATTAGATGTAACATTTTTTTAACACAGATTTGTTTGTATTTGTACATCCGTACCAACAACTGTTTCTAAAAACTAAAGTCTCTGTACAAACATTAATAATATTGCAAACAAAATTTCTTTCTATTCATAGGTAGGTACTTAAATTTAAAAAAAAAAACAGACCTTGGTTATAAACATTAGTTCAGCTAAAATAAATCAGACAGCACTACACAATAATAATAGTTACGAAGGCAATCCATCAAAAATTAATCCTTTTTGTTTGGACACCCTGTAGAAAAAAATAGATTTACAATATTAAGCAGCATGAATTAGCTGCCAAAATTCGGGAATCAGTTGTTTTGACATATTTGACGTGCCTTCCATTTTTTTTTACAGTTTCAGGTCTTTAAATTAGCGACATTTTGCCAACCAACAAAACCCCGCTAAACAATATTTTAAACGCGATTTTCTCGGAATTCACACTTTTGTAAAAACTGTTTCATATTCAGCGCGAAATATAATTCTTTCCAGCGAATCGATAATCCGGTTTCATGCATCAGCTAGTGCTGAGATTTTAGCGCCTGAAAAATCAATTAGCGGAATTTTGTTGGTTGGCAAAAGGTCGCCATTATGAAGCTAGAACCCTGTATATTGTGGTTCCAATAAATATTAATAGCTTGGCTTTACTTAACACTGTATTCGTTCGTAAGAATACGGAAAGGCAACTAAAAAAATTATCTACCTAGCCATGATACGAACAACTGACTGTCCGTTGCCGAGTAAAATTCAATGGTGATAATGTTTTTGTTTTTAAATATTACATTTAATTTCCAAATCCATCACTATTTCGTATTTTAGGAATGGGCCATTTCACTATTATCGAAATTATTATATTCTACCCTAACTTCCTGAATCAGGACCTATTAAATAGTAGATTCTGTAACGAGGTTAGAATGAAAATTCGATACTCGTGGTTCCTCACGCTCGCGTTCGGAATCTTCCACTCGGATCAAATTTTCATTCTAACCGAGTAGCAGACTATATTTTCTCCACGACCAAAAATACTATTCGCAATATTTGTAATTTCAGGTGGAGTATTATCCAGTTCCATATCTGATTCATCCGATTTTTCACTCATATTTTGACTTGCACTAAAATTTGTCTGCTGACATTGACAGTTTCGAAATTCATGGCAACCTATGTCGTTTAGATCAATTACAGAATATTCATTCCGTATCTTGTTATTGAATGAAAATACACGCAAAACGCATAAGAAGCAAGTGTTTCGAATAAATATTCCAACTCAAGAGCGAGAATTTCTACATTCTATTATCAAAAATGATTTTGGAATTATTGCATTCAGTAATGGTCGTGGAGAAAATATATTCCAATTTAAAAAAAAACGTTCCAACTATCACAAACCTCAACCCTTTTTTATAAATAATAAAAAAGACGCCGGGAAAGCGGAAAATTTGAAATCATACGATGAAAAGAGATTCATCCTTTGAGCTGGTTCTTTTTCTATGTATTAGTTATTATTGGGGTACTTGTACTGGAAGTTTGAAATTGATTCCAACTAATAAAAAAAAATGTTTGTTTCATAGCTAGGGCGAAAACGTTTCTAGTGCCCCCTACATAGTTCATAACGTATGGAAAGCTCGATAAAACGCCTTTAGATTGCAATAAATATAATGTATTATGCAAAAAAAAAAATAAAAAAAAATAAAACAAGTTAAAGATTCTTTAAGCTAAGTTAAAGATTCTTGTTTAACCCTAGATTGCCAACGCTGAAAATATATACGTCGATGCCAACAATACGTAAATTTTACGTACATTACAAATATGTCCAAAAATTGTCTCAAACCTTTTAATTTTTTAGGGAAAAATAATTACTTATTTTTATTCAAAATTATCAAACATTTCCTGAATCTAAAACAAACGAAATAACCAAAAAATACACATAAAGAGATTAGTTGGACTATAACAAATCTATACGTAAAATTTACGCGCCAACAATGACTCGTTATTCGGTAAGGTACTACCCTAAAATGCCACATCAGAAACGCGTCGGCAGCCGAATGTTGTGGTGGTGGTAGTTGCACTGCAGAACGAGGAAACCAATAATAGGACAATTATTTCAGATTAAAAAAACTGTACATAAATTTTATGTAGGTTGGCAATCTAGGGTTAAATACATACATATACAGGGTGAAAATACGCGTACGACATTTCACAGCAAACGTCTGATGTCGAAATAGATCGATTCACCTTTGTCATATGGTTGTGGCAATCGATAACATTTCCATTTTACTGCGAAAACTCCACTCGTCCGACTTAAATTATGCAGCTGTTTATTGGCCATGTACCACCTAAATGAAGTAATTTCGAACATAGCTAAGTTAGGTTGATTTGACTTAATTTGAAGTATTTTTCCAAATGTTGTACGTGAATTTCCGAACCACTGTATAAACAAAATAGTTTATTATAATACCTAATTAAAAATAAATCTAAGAAGCACCTTTGGTATTGTTAATAATAACGATATGTTCATGTAATGAAAAAATTGGCATCTTGACAAAAGAAACTGGATTCCAATCTTTTCGTTAGAGTCCATAAACATTTCATATAAAACACTTATTAAATAGATAACTACTTTTTCTATGTCTTAAAAAAATTGCACAAGTTACTGATAAACGTGAACAAAGAGGACCAAAAATGAACGCCCTTTTTCTTTTCAAGCATCTGGCTCAGTTTTCTTACGATTTTTTTATATACTTTAAAAACTACTGAATATCATTTTCGAAGATTGGCACAACCAGAGTTAAAAACGGCACACCTTAAAACGAAAAAATCGATTCTTTAATTGTACTGGGTTAGTTAGAAAAGACCTTTTATTTTAAAGAGAACGTCATAGATATTTTTGAAGAATCAACTAGTTTTAAACCTTACTTTTTAAATCACACCACGAATAAAAGTCCAAAGGGGTGAGGTCTGGGTATCTGGCAGAATATGTCTGACTGAATACTGAATAGTCTTGTAATTTCTGTTTTAGTTCTTTTGTCATTCGGGTGAATAGAAGCTCCAATTTTACATGACAAATTTTAACGACATCTGATCCACTTTATTTGATTATTCAAAAATTTTCAGGATATTCCTTTTAAAATAAAAAAATATTTTTTTTGACTAAAAGTATGCAGTAACTGACACGGTTTCATCCTTTCTAGGTGTGCCGTCTTTATCTCATTGGTATGTTCATTATCAAAAAATTATATTCCGTAAATTTTAAAATATTCGCAATATACAAGATTTATTTTACACCCCGTACATAAAAAATTTAAATAGTAAAGGTAGATTTTTGATTCTCCTCGTATTGTAGTCATAACATAAATAACCTCCATAAATATTACAATGTTAAAAAACGTATTTTATGGAGAATTAATGAAAAAAAAAAACATTGGAACAATAGTTCATAAATTATATGATCTGTGAACAATTAGGAAGGTTCTCATAAACTTTCGATTTTTAAAGGTCAAAACACTATAAGAATACGTAAAATGTAATTATGTGTACCTTTACATTCTATTAAAGATATGGTGCTAACAAATGAAATATCAATTTTTAATTCGTTGAGTTTAAATATTAATGAACGGAATTGTTTTTATCAATTTTTCTTTGTTTTAAGAGTAATACTAAAAAATCTTAAATCAGAAAATTTTAAAACACTGGCTTTAAAGACGAAATTTTTAGTTTAAGGTTATTAGCTACGGTTTTACATGTCAATACTAGGGGTGCGCAAATTAATCGATTATTCGATTAAGGATATATTTTTAATCAAAAAAACGATTATTAATCGAACTGTTTTCGATTAATCGATTAATAGAAAAATCGAAATGTTTTCGATTAATCAAAAAATCGAAATGTTTTCGATTAATCGAAACAACTATATCGATTTTTCGATCATTGATATAATTTCGATGAAAATATCTCTTTTTCGATTAATCGGAATAATAACGATTTTTAGATTAATCGAATAGATTAATAAAAATATTTTGCGACAAAATCAACGATATAACTTGAGGCACCTATTACGTATTACCCTCAAGTTTGCCTTGTCAAAATTAATAATAATTATGATTTAAATATTATTTCAATGTTATTTAAGTATATAATGAAAAAACATCGATAATTATTTTCGATTATTTGATTTTTTATATTAACGGATTATTTTCAATAAGGCGATTCGAAAAACAAACGATTAATCGAATAAACGATTATTTTCATTAATTCATATAATCGAAAATCGATTATTTTTTTTGATAATTGCCCAGCCCTAGTCAATATCTGTGTTGCATTGGCGAAGAAAGGAGGTTTCCGGGCTGCAGCCCCCCCCCCCCCTCACTTTTAGATCCTTCTTTTGGAGGACCGATTGACCAGTACTATTAAAGTTCTTTTCGCGATAAATGGTTTTGATTTAATGACTGCAATAGAATGGGTGCTAAGTGCGTTCGTAAATACCCATTAATCCCTTGTATTTATTTTCGGGGCCAGAATATAGGGATTACTGAGTAAGGTTAAATCAATAGTTATTTACGATATAAGTGTTGTAAAGATTCATATTACAACACGAGATGTTAAAGTTGTCAAACGAACATCGAGTGTAGTAATATGAATTTACAACAAGAATATTGTACAAAATTTCATCTACTTTCATCTACGAATAAAAATATTTGGCAAAAGGCATTTTTAAAAATAAAAATGCACCTGTAAAAATGCACCTGCTATTAAGTTTACTAATCAAGTTTTTTATGTTATCTTTCGCATAGTTACTGTTTCGCATGGTTACTGTCAAAACTTTGTCAAACAAATTCAAAAATATAAAAAGCGTTTTTCAAAATGAGCGATTCTGATGGAAGTTTACCCTCTGATATAGAAGCAGCGGCAAACGAATCGATCTCAAGTTTAGTTCCGAGTTCCGACAAAATCCAAGGCGCGGTATGGAGGTGTCTGAGAAAATCCTTTTGGGTATTATTTTTCCGTAAAGCAACGCTCCCAGAAACCATCTACACTATGGACTCACTACTCAATGTTGAGAACTATGATTTCAGTCAAGAAAAATTAAGATATAAGCAGATTTTCTCAACTAATCGCATTTTTAAAAAGAAGTTCAGAGGGTTACAAGGCCAAAAAGTCCAAAGTTTTCACAAAGGAAGACGTATGTAAGTTTCTAAGTACTGCAGATGATGAAACATATTTACTTATGAAGGTTGTTATGATAATCGGCATGTTTGGGGCTTGTCGGCGCGAAGAACTAGCTAAGTTAATGTTGGATCATATTGAACACAATGATTTGTATATAAAAATTGTGATTCCATTCTCGAAAACCAAAATTATGCGAAAATTTGTTATAACAGAAGGAAATGTGACAGGTGTCAACTGTTTAAGTATTTATAATTGTTAATAATAAATCATTCTTCTAAAAAGTGTGGTTTTATTTAACAGCAAAATTTTAATAAAACCGTTTTTTTCCATTACAGCACTAGTGCTGTAATAAATGCCCTTACAAAACAATTTACAGAACTGTAAAATTTATATTACTAAATGAAAGTAGATAAATATACTGAAGTAACATTTAAAAATTTATAATCTTTAAATTTTTCATTTCATTAAATTATTATAAACACATCCTACGCGTATAATTACTAGCTAAATTTTGAATTTTAGCAAATAATAACATTTTCTCAAGATAACAAAAATGTTTAAATATTGGTTTTTAATCATTTAACACATTTTCATTAAATTGATGGAAGTATAAAAGTAACATTTGATATTTTTTAAAATTTAAATAAAATATTTTTTTTTGAATTTTTGTTTTAAACTTTGCACACCACCTTAAAATTAAAATCTAAACACTTTTTTCAAAATCTTGTACTCTTATACCAGATTTTCACGACAAAATAATATATACTTTGCAATTTTCCAGACAAACAAGTAGTCACGTGACTAATGTCAAAACAAGTTTTTAGGTTACCAATCATGCAGAGGCTATCAGCATAAAAAGTTTTTTTACAATTTCAATAATAAAAAAGTTTCCCATATGGGTCCAACAGTTTGCCGGTCACTGTATGTATAAAAAATAATATTTTTCTTAACGCAAATCTCATTCATTGCATAAGCAACAAGTCTATAAAGAATGTGTTTTCTCGTATCTTTCATTTTTGGTCCATCTGGCCCTTAAGAACCCAACAGACACACCTAAATTTGACATGTGAAAACGTAGATAATGCCCTTAAGGTAGTTTTAATAAAAATTTCTTAGATTTCTAACATTTTATAGGTCAAAAATATATAATATTTTTGATGCATCTTGTTTATTTAATTTTTCTAGCAACTAACTACAGTATTTAGCATTTTTAAAACAACTAAGAGGTATCAATTTTAATTTTTTCTAATTTTGGCAGTTTTCGTCCATTTTTTTTTATTTATCCAAAAATATTTTCGGCGTGAATACAACAAGGTATATTTTTTTACAGTGAAGCACATTGAAAGCACCCTAGTACAAAAATGTTGATTTTACAAAAGTGATTTTTTTGAATCAATTTTCATATCTACAGAAATTTCTTATTTTGTAAAAAAGCTTATTTATATCAAGATACAAAAATTCCTGTTTCAATTGGTAAAAATTGACTTTCTAACCTTACTTTGTACCATTTATTACAAATGTTCAGTTAGCTTCTTTCCTAATTTTTTAAATTTATTTAAAGGTTATTCCTAAGCTCAAATAATGATAAAAATCATTTATACCTATTGGGTTTTTTTAAATATTTATTATCACACCATCCAAAACTACAACACAAAGTAACAAATTATTTTCAAATAACGGTTTTCCAAATTCCTGCAATAACCTTTAAAAATATTTTTAAATAATCCATTTTTTTGTATATAAAAAAAGAAAATCTGTCGTTTATCTGTCAATCCGAGAAAACCCAGTAACAGACTTATGTAGATTAACGTTATTAAATAAATAATGTAAAATGTTTAAAATATATAGGTTCATTCGTCACCCACCAGTAAATATACATTTCTGGTGCCAAATTTCTTGGCGCTTAATATCACAACAACGCTGTCTATTTTGGCCACGGTTTCATAATAGAATGTATTTAATAGACTTTAGAAATGTAATAAAATATCAGACATTTTTCACGAGAGCTTTGAATTTTACCTGCGACAGTCTCCGTCAATAATGATTCATATTTGTATAAATATACAGGATGATTCCTAACTTGATACTTCTTTTTTAACTGTGTATAGAAGGCATTAAAATAAACAACTGTTTTAAATACCTTTTTCAAAAAACTTAAAAATAGGCGAGATACAGAAGTAAAAAATCTAAGTGCGGGTCTGGTCATCAAAACGTAGCCCGCTATACTTTGTGTTGTTTTTCGTATCTCTTATTAGTCATGCAATTTACGGATGGTGTAAAAATAGGCGAGATACAGAAGTAAAAAATCTAAGTGCGGGTCTGGTCATCAAAACGTAGCCCGCTATACTTTGTGTTGTTTTTCTTATCTCTTATTAGTCATGCAATTTACGGATGGTGTTGAGCAATCCGTTGCGGTGTGTGTTTTCTGAAGCAAGTTAATTTAAATTGGTGACACGTGAAAATGGTAAAATTCATATCAACTAGTAGATATGATGCTAATTTAGGGCCAGTGTCGTCAAAGTGCGGCTGCTGCTTCGAAATTATACGAAGAACGTTTTTCCTTGCAGGCTCATCCTATACCCAGAGGTTTTCTTAATGTTATTTAACGGGCAAGTTACGCAGGACCGTATTTAATTCATAATGTAGTAAATGAATGAAAGTACCTTATTTTTGACTTTTTTGAAAAAAGTTATTTTAAAATGTTGTTTATCTTAATGTCTTCTATACACAGCTAAAAAAGAAGTATCAACTTAGAAATCACCCTGTATTTATCAATTCTAGTTAATTATTTCTATTCCAGTGCCTTTTGGACTTCTCTTTAGTCTGAGATTTTGTCTGTTTTTTGCTCAGTGTTCCAAGTTATATAAAAAATTTGACCATTCTTAGTTTTATATCGGGTTACATAAAGATTTTTAACAATATTTAACTAACCAGCTACTTTGACATACCTGACATTGGCAGAAATAATTTTCTTACAATTATAGTGGCCCGGTTAGCTTAAATTTTAACTTACTAATCAAGCACCTTTGATTGTGAGTAAATATTGCCTGCCAAATGTCATTTATGTCACAGTCAAAGTTGCAGACTCTTGTAAAAGTTCCTAGTAAAAAAAGATATGAGTTTCGACCGTGGGATAATAATTATCATGGACTTTTGGAGGCCACGGAAGAATTATTAGAAAAGCGTGGATGCTGATAAATAAAATGAACCTATCGCGAATTCGTTTCAATCCATTTAAAGTATTTAGATTAAAAAAAATTCTACCCTGGTCGCTGTTTGCAGTCACTGACATTAACGATTTTTTTGATAAATAGTAACAATATGACTTATAATTGAGAGGACTATGAGTTCCACGTATTTAGATTGTAGAATAAAATTTTATACAGGATGTCCCCGATAAGGATTCGCATTACAGTGATCTCATAAACCATATAAGATACAGAGATGGTTAAATTTAAAAAAAAGTTGCGCCCTACTAGATTCTGCAACATTGTGTTTTCAAATTTAAAAAAAATTGAATCCTTTCGAAGTTATTTGGGCAAAACGGAATTCTCGCAATTTAGTTTTTATTTTATTCTTACTCTATTTGAACAGTTATGTTAAAATAAAGTTTACAATCTTTTCTCCTCTACAAGCTGGTGTAATTAGATTTCTAATTTGACGTTTCGTTTTATCAAAATCATCATCAGCTTTAATTTTTTAAATAGTAGGAACATTTTATTATCATATCTAAGACACCCTGTATAACTAAAAAAATGTATTTTTCATATCACGTCGTATTCTCGGTCTATTATTATGGTAAGTGTTCAAACTAATGTTATCGCCAAATAAACAGCGGCGTCCGATTATCTCTAACCAACACATACTTCAACAGAACATGGTCTTGGTGCATCCGGCGGCACCGTCCTCACCCCCCTATCTTATCTTTTTTTTTCGTTCTTTCGCCAATTTTCTTCTTTTCAGGATCATTTCGTAAAGAACCTCGAGGCCCTCGTGGAGGCCGTCGCCAGTGATGGCACATGCGGGCTGCACGTGCCACAGGTGACCCCCTGGTGCGCCGCCGTTGCCAAGTTCTGAAACAAGAGAAAATTGATTTAGAATCATATCCGACTAATATTTTTAAGTTCTTCTTTAAGGTAACCGATGCGACTTTATACAGGGTATCCCGATAAAAATACACTTTTTCTACTCCCACATGGAAATTTGCTGTTTCCTTTACACTTTATGGCGGGTAAAGTAGGCTATTCCAGTTAACTGTGCGGCAAAATTTCATATTCATCCCAGTTAGGTTATGAAACTGACCAATCACAGTAGTCAATTACAGAGAAGCCAAATTTACATGTTGTAAATTCGTTTTCTGACAGTTGAGAGAAGTTAGGTTAACAATATGCTTTAAAAATATGCAAATCTGTCAGATGAAATTTGTTCTTTTTAAATTTAAATCAAAACATTTATCCCAGAGTCTATGTGTATACACAATATTTTCCTAAAGAGTACACGAAATGGTGCAAAAATTGAAGGTATAATAACAAAATTAATACCAAAATCTATTTCTACCAAATTATTGTTATTTTTTGCCGAACTAAAGATTTGCACACAGACGTACTTTCTTATTTTAAAAATCTCTTTATTACCACTCATTTCTAGACAATTACTACAAGCTTTATATAAAATGTACTATATGAACGTTTTTTTACTAACCTTGGTAATTTTTTTTCATATAAATAATATATATTATTATAAAGATTTGTGTACGGGGATATTTTCCGATATATTTTGAACGGGGATCGAACCCCAATTATTGATCTTAAAACTTTTATTATACGCAACAAACAGAAAATTAGCTGGTAATTCTTCCTTAAATGGTTGAACATAAAGATAACCCGATAAAACAGACGATATTATAAGATTTATAGAAAAAAAAACATTTTTTACTAACATTTTTAAGGTTATGTTATTTCTACTTACACTATTGCCACTTCTCGTCTTCTCTTTCCACGTTAACAGTGTTGCTAGTTTGTAAATTGGCGATTATTTTGAAAAATTTGACCATAGCGAACGTTAAAAAATCATATTAATACACAAAATCCATTTTTAACTGTTTGAAACGAATTCTACAGCTATTTTGTTGTACTTTCGGAGTTATAATTCTTTACGCAAGCAGAAATAAACCCGAAAAACCTATTTTTCTTCTGTGCTATTCAGTAAAACAATATTAATCAAATTACCTGGTTGAGAAAATATATTGTTCGTTTTTATTAATACATATATCGCTTTTTGTCTGTTATTCAGCAACAAGCCGAATGTGAGAAAGATAGATATATTCAAAAGTGAGTTTGTATAAATATAAGAACTTACCCAAATCGATGAATATGTTACAGTGTAATTTGGTCAATGGGTTTGCCATCAAAATGAATTTTTGTTCAATTGTTTCTTATTACCGTTCTCACAAGTTCATGGCCAACTTTAAAGACAAGTTATGAAGCCTAATTTAAATAATTTTTTAAAATTCTTAGCATGAAGTTCGGAAGTTAATAGTAGCAAAAATATACTGTACAACTCGAGTGGATTGTTCATATTGCGCTCGGAAGTTTGAGCACTCCGCCTACGGCGTCGTGCTCAATTTACTTCCTCGTGCGATACGGACACCATATCCACTCTTGTTGTACAAACTACTATTACCGGGATCTCGTAAGCCATATAAGATACAGAGGTGGTTAAATTAGAAAAAAGTTGCTCCCTATTAAATTCTGCAACATTGTGTGTTTAAATTTAAAAACTTCTAATCCACTTCGAAACACTTTTTCCGGGAGTTTTTAATAGCTTTAGAACTTTAATATAATGTACAAGTTTTTGAAATTTTAACGTTGTGTCATTTAATAACACTTATTCAAATTATCTTTTTCGTTTCATTACGGTCCTGAACATTTAGAACCAAACTTAAAAAAAAAAAAAGATTTCGGATTTACTCAAAGAGGCCTAATATTTGATATTTTATATGAAAAGAAACCCAAAATCTCGGACTCAAATATTTTTCTGTTTCTTTGTTTTTGTTTCATGTTTCGCCTGAAACTAGCATCATTTGATCGTATAAACAGTAAAAAAAATTAAGGTTATTTATTATACAAGGGAAAAAAGCATTAGATTTTAGCTCGAGGTTGTGTTGTCTCCCGACGCGAAGCGGAGGGAGACAAAAAAGCGAGAGCTAAAATCTAATATTTTTCCCGTGTATAATACACTATTTTTTTCTGTGACGGGAAAAACGACGATATTATTACAATATATTAAAGTCAGAAAAGTATCGATGTGAAATTTGACTTTTTAAACTAGTAGGTAGGCTGTTTTACTTATAGCGACAATTGGACCTGCGTTTCTAAGGAAACCTTTAAAATAACCAAATATCTGTCAATTTAATTCCGTGATTTAATATAAAAAATAAGAACTTTAGTGGTTATTTAGTAGTTATTTTAATTAATATAAAGTTTAAAATGTCTGATTCTGAGTTTTCTCTGACTCCACCGGAATTAGTAGAAGCAGCGAAAGTAGTGTCGCAAAAATTATTGCCAGCTAAATCGCGCAAAATTTACGAAAACCCGTTTTCAAGATTTATGGAATGGAAGATGAAAAATGCATGCAGTTCTTTGCCGGAGACGGTGTTATTGGCTTAATTTTCGGAACTGAGGAACTGACACAATAACAAAAGCCATCAACAGTGTGGTCGAATTATTCAATGATTAAAAGTATGTTACAATCATACAATCCAATAATAATGTAGACATTTCAAAATATTTCAAACTAATTACATTTCTAAAACAAAATGGGAAAGGTTACACGCCCAAGAAAGCTGCGATTTTTACGAGTACAAATATTAGTGATTTTTTAAATAATGCTCCCGATGAAGTTTATTTAATAGCCAAGGTTGTTGTTTTACTTGCGATTGCAGGAGCTTGTCGAATTTGCGAAATCAGCCAGGTAACATTAGATGATATTGAAGATTATTGCATTGACAATTAAGCAAACAAAGAATGATGTCAACAGGAGATTTGTAGTTACTGAAAAATATATTAAATTTTACCGAATGTACATAGATAGCCCTTCGTCCAACAGCAGCAAAGGATCGCCGCCTATTTTATGCATATCACAATGGAAAATGTATCAATCAAGTTGTGGGTAAAAATCAGTTTTATAAGGTACCCCAAACAGTAGCTAATTTTCTTCAACTTGAAAATGTTACCTTATACACGGGTCATTCATTTCGAAGATCGTCTGCTACACTTTTGGTTGAATCTGGGGGAGACTTGTTGACACTCAAGAAACATGGCGGTTGGAAGTCATCAACGGTCGCTGAAGGGTATGTTGATGAATCGGTAGCACACAGGACAGAAATAGCTAATAAAGTGTTTAGAACCTGTGGCAGTGCTGAAAGAACACCCGATTTGCGACCAGGTACATCAACGGCAGTTGTGTCCATGGCAGAAAATATAATTTCAACACGAGAAAATTTGACTGTACCGAATAGTAAAATGGACATGTCATGCCTGCAATGCACATTTAATAATTGTCCTTTTTGATTTAAAGAAAATGTAACTTTTTGTATAATAAAATATTCTAAAATTAAATATCTACCTTTACTTATGTGTGTAAATTATATCCGGGAAAAAAGTAATCACATCACTTTTTTCCCGGGGAAAAAAGTAATTCCACAAAAAGTGACATTTTATTACCTGTCAACAGAGATAAAATGTCAAACTTTTTTCCCGTCACAGAAAAAAAATTATTATTGAAACAAACGTAAGCGCATGACAGTAACATAACTAGACTAACAATCCAGTTACCTTTTCTTCACTCGGGAGCATTATTTTTTTCTGTTTTACAGTATGTCGGTCTAGGTCTAAGGCAAAAACCATAGGACTTATGATATTATACGTTATATTATTAAAATAAATAAAATACTAATAAAAAATAAAATTACTTCTCTCTTCTTAAAAACTTGCTTTTACTTCCTAGAGTATCTATTGTGACGGTAAATATTTTTGAAAAAATAAACGTCCTAAACACCAACTTCCTGTAATGTATTTTTTATATTTAAGTAATTCAAAAAATAATTGCCAGGGAAGTAATAGCAAAAAACGGATAATTTGAAATACTAGTTATGTGTTATTTGATGACAAAATGTTAAAATTTCAAAAATCTCAAAATTGTATTTAATTTCCAAAGCTTAGAAATCCTTAAAACTGTTTTAAAAATTCCAGGTCCGTATTTAAAAAAAATTACTTGAGGTTGGTAGGTATCTAAATAACGAAACGTTCAATTTGGAAACTAATAATGCCATATTGTAGAACATAAAAAACAGCTCTCAAAAAGTGTTTTTTGTTTTTTTCCTAAGCCAAAAATAAAGGCGCAAAAAATTAAAAACCAAAACTAAAAATTTCGGTTTCCGAAAGTATTCGGAAATTTACAATTTTCTATCATCAAATTATTAAGCCCCAAAATACAACTTTGCCTAAGTTTAACCATCTTCGTATCTCTTACCGTTTTCGAGATCCCCTTGTACGCACACGAATTTGTAGCATCCAGTATATTGTATTATTTTCTGATGCCACACATAACTAACTCTACGCCTATTTTGTATAAAATGTTATTAGAATTACTAGAAGTGGAAGATTTTTCTGCTGACAGAATTTCACCACCCATAGACTTATTTTATTTTAATAGTTATTTACAATATGTGTTGTAAAGATTCATATTACAACACGAGATATTAAAGTTGTCAAACGAGGCGTCAGCCGAGTTTAATAAAACATCGAGTGTAGTAATATGAATTTACAACAAGAATATTGTACAAAATTTTATCTACTTTCATCTATGAATAAAAATATTTGGCAAAAGGCATTTTTTAAAATAAAAATGCACCTGTAAAAATGCACCTGCTATTAAGTTTACTAATACAGTTTTTTATTTTTCGCATAGTTACTGTTTCGCATGGTTACTGTCAAAACTTTGTCAAACAAATTCAAAAATATAAAGGGGGTTTTCAAAATGAGCGATTCTGATGGAAGTTTACCCTCTGATATAGAAGCAGCGGCAAACGAAGCGATCTCAAGTTTAGTTCTGACAAAATCCAAGGCGTGGTATGAGTTGGAGTATCAGAAGTTTGAAGATTGGTGCAAAGTTAACAAAATAAAGGAGGTGTCTGAGAAAATCTTTTTGGGTTATTTTTCAGTAAAGCAACGCTCCCAGAAACCATCTACACTATGGACTCACTACTCAATGTTGAGAACTATGACTTCAGTCAAGAAAAATCAAGATATAAGCAGATTTTCTCAACTAATTACATTTTTGAAAAGAAGTTCAACGGGTTACAAGGCCAAAAAGTCCAAAGTTTTCACAAAGGAAGACGTATGTAAGTTTATTTTGCAGATGATGAAACATATTTACTTATGAAGGTTGTTATGATAATCGGCATTTTTGGGGCTTGTCGGCGCGAAGAACTAGCTAAGTTAATGTTGGATCATATTGAACACAATGATTTGTATATAAAAATTGTGATTCCATTCTCGAAAACCAAAATTATGCGAGAATTTGTTATAACAGAAGGAAATGTGACAGGTGTCAACTGTTTAAGTATTTTTCGAAAGTATGCTAAACTTCGTCCTCTTAATGCAACTCACAGGCGGTTTTTTGTATTCTATGGAAAAGGAAAATGCACCTCCCAGCCTGTCGGAATCAATAGTTTTGGAAGTATAAAAAAAAATATTGTACAAAACTTGGATTGAATATTCCCGAAGGATACAGTGGAAATTGTTTTAGAAGGTCCTCAGCCACCATTCTAGTTGATGGTGGTGCAGATATGTTAAAGCGTCATGGGAGCTCTTCTACGGCAAAAGGCTACGTTGAGAATTCTTTAGAAAATAAGAAACAAATAGCAAAGAAGATCATGGGGTCAGACACGGATTTAATGATTGGAAATTCGAACGTAAAGGGCTCTATCACATCCACTTCTGGTATACAAATTTCTAACTGTAAAAAGTATATTATTAATGTTTATGATAAACCTGAAGTGTTATATTTTAATTAATAATTGGTAATTAATTTTATATATGTTAATAAATAATCATTCTTCTAAAAAGTGTGGTTTTATTTAATAGCAAAATTTTAATAAAACATTTTTTTTTATTACATCTATTACAGCACTAGTGCTGTAATAGATGCCCTTACAAAAAGATTTGCAGAACTGTAAAATTCATATTACTAAATGAAAGCAAATAAACACTTTTTTCTCGACATTTTATTAGTGGTTCATATCTTACAAACCGAAAACCTTCATACAAATTAAAAATAATCAAACTTTTAGGATTGCATAAATATATAACCTTTAACGCAATCTCATAGCAGTCCCATAAAAAGCGTTTCATGTACTTAAAAAAATGATCATAATTTCTTAAAAATTAAAGAACGTGGAATCAATTCAAGGTTGTAATGTACTCGGTGGCCAAATAGGAATGGACGTCGACCATATCTCAGGAACCATTTTTATCACAACGTTTTAAAAGAAAAAAATTAATGAGAAAATCCACCACAAGAAATCGCCGAAAATTATTTTTAAGTTCCTAAATTTACCGCTGGAGGGCGTTCAACATATGACTAACAAGATTATAGGATTTTAATCGATAATATGCCAAATAAAGTTATTTCAAAACTTAAGCTTTTTATTCTTTGTAATTATAGGTACGGCATAACTTTGCTTTAATACATTTTAATCTAACTTGCAAAATAAACTGAGGGGTGGAGACGGAACCTTTTTTAAAAGAAATACTCATAATTTTGGTTTGCCTTAACTAAATTTAACAAACTTGGTCTCATTTGAAAGAGATTATCCTATAGTAACCTTTAAAATTTAGTATGACTATAATTTACTATATGCGTCGTCGCTAGAGGGCGCTATTTGCGCACCACCAGATTATTGAATAACCATATAACATTAATGAAACACTCTGTATACAAAAACCAAAGTCAAAATTTAGTGCAAAAGCCCATTATAAAAAATATTTTGGAAAAGCCTATTAAGTTAAATTAAGTCTTTATATGAACATACGCAGAAAAACAAAGGAAAATTGATCTAGGCGGCCGTTTTTAAAACAAATGATAAAGTGTGATATGTCATTGAAAAGAGAAAATAGAATTTAAATAAAGAATAAAAATAAGGGGTTTTTCTTTGAAATTTAAAAGTTGACTTCACTTTCGGTTAAACCCGAAGGTTTAAATTGGTAGAAAAATGGCACTTTACATACTTATATACAGGGTGTCCCATAACTTATGGGTCGTAGAGTAACTGGAGATACTAGACATCAAACTAAGCCGATTATGTCATATACATTTTTTTTTATAATTAAAATAATAATTTAATTGTTTTTTTATGCCTTGGGATGTTAAAAAGGAAATATTTTGAAAACCGTTAAAGATATTAAGATCAATCAAGTACACCTTTTTGACTAAGAAAATGCCCTTCTTTAAGAAACTATAATTGAAAAACACCTAATATCACAGGTAAGAAAAAAAAATCATAGATTTATGAAGCCGAGTGTAAGCAACTAGCGCCCTCTAGTTTGAAACTTAAAAATTTCTACAAATTCTTATTTCTTGCTCATAAAAACATAATATTGCTAACTTTCAATTCGATTCATTAAACCGTTTTAAAATTATGGCTTATTTTCGAGAATAAACTTTTACTTTCAACACCCTGTATCTCTAGAACGAGTAACAATCCGAAAAAACTTATATGACTTAATCGGCTTAGTTTGATGTCTAGTATCTCCAGTTACTCTACAATCCATAAGTTATAGGACACCCTGTATACATTTAATTAGACATGGAGCTAGTAACTTTGGAGAAGAATTTAGAAATATCGTTCGGATCCACTTAAGTTTTTCAAGTAGCAATTCATAATTTAAAAGGTTAAAAGCTTTAGCCAGATCTAGAAAAATCATACTAATAAAAAAATTGAAGTTTTCCAATTCATATAGGTACCTATTAACTAACTGTAATAAAAAGCCATAACTGTAATAAAAAGACCATAACTTTAAAGACACCATGTATAAAAACTATAAAAATAATATTTTCCATTTAAATTAAATTATGGTAAACTATCGATCAATACCCTGTCATAAGTATATTATCAATACCATATTCTTTGTTAACCGTTGTTCGAAATGCATTTATTTTGAATTTTTAATGGAGTTAAAAGAAGATTAAAGATTTTCACCATCAATCATCATAAAGGGTACTATAATAAAATGTTCAATAAGGAACAGGAAACTATGTATATGAATGAATTATTGCATAATAGGCCAGGGTTATAAATCATTTTAGTTGTACAAAACCTTAAGGTTTTTCCATGGCTGTTGTACTTAAGAGTCTTCCATACCAGCGTGAAACGCGGCATCGTTTCCTCGCTTGTCTAATTAAAAATTTAAAACAAAAATTTTACTAAGGAGTTCACAAGACCTTCTAGTTTGGCGGATGATGCCTTATTTTTTTAAAAAAAAAAATTGAAAATTTATTTTAAAGCTTCAATTTATACAGTGTGTCTACGGATATAGTTTAACCAATATTTTACATACCTGAAATACCTTATTCCTGGTATTGAACCTCGATTCGTGCAAACAAGGATCATGCACTTTTTTTTACCCATCTTGAGACACAAGTCGCTAACAATAACAAAATGGTAAAGTTTTATACCTAAATTCGCACCCAAAACTTAAAAATAATATCCACAATCACACACGGAACATCACGAATACAACGTAAAAAAAGATGGAAACGACTAACAACTTACAAACTAACAATAAAAATGTCTAAAGTAAAATTTTATAAATATTAACACCCAAAACTTGGAAATTATAACAACACCCGAATGAACGAAACAAAAGATGACGACTAATAAGAATATAACGGCGAGCCGGTTCTGTTCAAGGGACCTTGGGTTCTGTTTACGTTCTGTTCGTGTGGGTTGCCTAATTTTTTCCCTACTGCGCAAGCGCCACGGCCCCCAACTCAGGTTATTTTGAATCGCACGATGGGTGTATTCTTGCTTCGTGCGGCTGCTTGTATTGGCAATATAGTGTATGTAAATATGTGGTCCAACCCTGTATAATTATCGCAAATCTAATATATATTGGAAATTGTAGTTTCAGAACAAGCAAAATTGATTTAATAAATCAAGGAATTGAAAAAAAACCCAAAAAACTAAAAATATTGTTTTTGCGAACCCTGTATAGTAATCGCAAATCTGATATTTGAAATTGTAGTTTAAGCATAAGCAGGCGTTTTTATAACGAATGACTTTTTCTTCTATACTCTATCCAAGGAAACCAACCTCCGATTTACCATGTTAAACCAAAAAAACGGTTTTAACGGTTTAACATAGTAAATCGGAGGTTGGTTTCCTTGGATAGAGAATGAAAAACTAAGATAGGGAGGTGAAAACCATTTTTCTCTAAGATGAACCGTTCCAATGTTACAGCCTGTCAAAGTCAAAAAATGCCATATTTTAAACCTCAATTACTCAAAAACAATTGAATTTCGACATATGCCGCTTTTAAGTCGATACCTTATGCTGGTTTAGTATTTTTGATAAGCTCCTCGATAATGATTTAATCTTCCATCCCCGCCACGTTGGCGAACCCGGTATAAAAAAGACATTTTATTACGATCACCAAAATACAGGTAAAATATGTGCAATATGGTGGAAATCTTAAGTACTTATGCCGTTTTATTATAGGATATTGGTATTTAATTTTTTCGCACTTTCTAGCTTAGACATAGAGTTCTTTTTTAGGGGATATACAAAATTTCCCCTATTTTCCCCTTCAACACGGTGTACAACCAACTTTTCCAATTATTTTCTACTACTAAGTATAACTAACCAGTCAATCCCAGAAGTTTCTCCAAATCCTTTGGTTCCTTAGCCGCAGGCAGATCCTGCTTATTGGCCAGCACCAAAATGGGCACTTGCGAGTTCTCCGGCGACTTCACCGTTCTCACCAGTTCCATCTTTGCCTCCTCCATTCGTTCCACGTCCACGGAGTCCAAGACGAAGACGATCCCATCCGTGCACCTGGTGTACGACTTCCAGAGAGGGCGGAGCTTTTCTTGACCGCCCACGTCCCAAACGAGGAAGTTGATACCTGGAAGAAATAACAAAACTTATAATGGGCAAGAATAAGCCAACAAAGCACAG
Source organism: Polydrusus cervinus (assembly GCA_935413205.1). NCBI lineage: Eukaryota > Metazoa > Arthropoda > Insecta > Coleoptera > Curculionidae > Polydrusus > Polydrusus cervinus. The sequence continues at coordinate 6,062,026 of OW284518.1, forward strand.
ATAAATTACTCTTTTTTTTTATAGGGTTGGCGGAAGAGCCAGTATACTTAGACCTATAAGGCCCATGTATCCCTTATCATCCGAGTAATGTCAGCCAGACGGGATCTATAGCTTAACGTGGAATCCGAACCACGTATATGCACTAGTTTTTCGCCCCCAGAGGTCCATGACGCCCTTTTCGGTCCCGATATTAGGAATCACTAGAGCATACTGCATTTCCTTATCCACTAAATTTGGGATATACTTTTTTTATTATGAGTATGCCCACTCCGGGAATCAAACCCGGACTGCCACGGTGTACCTCACCTCTGAGCCATTGCTGCAGTAACACAAATTACTCTTTGATCCGCTTAAAAATTCATTAAAAAAAGGTTACCCGTTTGGACGCTCTGGAACACGCTATTATTTACTGGATAGCCTGTATATGCGCGAGTGAAGTCACAAACGTGACGAAACGAAGCTGGATGTGGTAATTTTTTTCTTACCTTTGGCTTTTCCCAGCATTCCCTTAACTTTTTCACAGTTGAATCCTATCGTAGGAACTGTATTTAGGTATTGATCAAATTTCAGTCTATAAAGGGCAGTAGTTTTGCCGGCCGAGTCGAGTCCCAGCATTACTACATGAAGTGTACCTGCAAAGAACAAGAGATGATAGTTAATAGTAAACAGTGGAACTGAAGTGTTACTAAACGTTTTTATGTATTTTACATTGTTTTTATTTTTTACTTAGTACAAGATAAGATTTTAATGTTCCTTGAATGATTAAGGAGTTTTGGACTTGCATTGTCTAATGTTTTTACTGGTAAGTAAGGTACTGGTAAGTCAGGTGAATACTAAATAAGTAAAGTAACTACAGCTCTATTTATACTAGCTAGATGCACCAAAGCATAACTGAGATGGATGCAGTTATGCGTTCAGTTCGTGTGCGGTATTTTAAGTTGACATCTACTTAACAAAGGTTTCCAGATGTTTCTTATATCTTATGAGGGCTTACTAAAACAATTCTGTTTCTGGTGTATGGTAGCAGCTTTCTTGAACTTCCTCCAGTGTGGTTCTTTATGGAAGAGGAAGTTCAAGAAAGCTGCTACCATACACCAGAAGCCAGATTGTTTAAATAAGACCTCATTAGATATAAGAAATATCTGGAAACCTTTGTTAAGTAGATGTAAACTACTAACTAAAATACCGCACACGAACTGAACGCATGACTGCACCCATCTCAGTCATGCTCCAGTGCAACTAGCTAGTATAAATAGAGCTGTACTTTACTTACTTAATAGAGCTGTTACTTTACTTATTTAGTATTCACCTGGAGACGACTGCAGATACTTACTAGTTGAAAAGTTGTGATGTTAAGCAAATAAAGTTAATGCAAGTCCAAAACTCTCCTCATAAGAATGTACTTTATATACAGGGTGTTTTTTAATTGAGTGCCGATACTTAAGGTTGTAAATCCTTGGGTGATTTTAAGTAGAAAAGTTAATAGTAACATATGTCCTCTTCATTTTTTTTTCAACAAAATATCAAAAGCAGTCTCAATGAACCGAAGAAAAAAATAGTTTTTTTGGTTTTTATTTTTTTATGCAAAAATGGTGCATCATACGAAAGTAAGTCTATAGACCTAATTTGCTCAAAAGTAAATGAGAATTTTAAATATAAGTTTGTTTTTTAGAAAAATCAGTGGCGTACCATTTTTTCCTTTAAAAATATTCAGTCCAAGCCGCGTACGGACGTCACTGGTAAAAATTTAAACAAATATTTTAAGTCAAAAAATGCTTCTTAATGATTAAGAGGTGTGTACAAAATTTCATAAAAATATCCAAGAGTGATATAATAATAATGATAAAAAAGTTATTTTTAAAAAAATTTTAACACCCTGTAGCTCAAAAATGAAGAGCTTTAGGACATGTGTTAATATTAACTTTTCTTCTTAAAATCACCCAAGGATTTGTAGCCTTAAGTTTCGGCACTCAATTAAAAAACACCCTGTATATTGAAAATGTTTAGCTGTGTGCAGAGAAAGTTTCTTAAAATTAAAAAAGTTGTGTGCCTCCGCTGGGAATCGGATCCAGAACCTCATGATAATACGTGGAAAGCTCTAACCAATTGCGCTTCAGAGACTCTGAGATTCACTCCCCCCACTTCGGTCAAATAGCTTATTTTTTAAATTTTATTATTCATCAATTAAAAATATAAACACTGTCTTTCTTACCTTGTCCAGATGGTAAGGCATCCAACAACGAGGCATTCTTACCCATATTTGCCCCCATGGCATGGGGTGATGCTCAAGTAGAGGAGTGGGCTCTTGATGTCGTGTTACATGCTGAATTTGTTGTATTTATTTACTTCAGATGGAAAACAAAAAAAATAAATTTTTGTTGCTTCGTATAAGAATCTTCAAATCATTCTAGCCAAGAAATTGCGTTCAAGCTGGATTTAGACCTCGCTCTGATGATGATGGCCCTTACAATGTTGGGAACGCGAGATCTGAAATAAAAGAAAACATATTTTTAATGATTCAATAGATGAAATAGTTGCTTTATGGACAGGCTGGTAAAATAATTGGTTTATTTTTATTTATTTGATCATGCAGCCAAGTTTGAACAGATTGGTCAGCCCTAAAATTTTCAGTTGACTCTTCGAAACGATATATTTTTTTTCCTAAATTTATTTAACGAGATGGCTGGAAATACATTTTTTCTACTTCCACTAGGAAATGTGCTGTTTCCTTTACACTAAAGTAATGGGAAAAGTGGGCTATTGATGTTAACTGAACGGATATCATTTCATATTCATCCTAGTTAGGATACGAAACTGGCCAATCACAGTGGTCAATTGAAAATAAATCAAATTTATATGTTCCAAGTCGTTTTCTGACACTTGATAGAAGTGAGGTTAAGTACGTTCAATACCTACTTTAAAAATATACAAATTTGTGAGATGAAATTTGTTCTTTTTTAACTTAAATCATTTAGCCCAAAGTCCATGCATACATAATTTTTTCCTAAATAATTCAAGAAATGGTTCGAAAATTAAAGGTATAAGACCAAAATTAATACCAATTTCTACCGAACTAAAGATTTGTGCAGAGATGCACTTTCTTATTTCAAAAATCTCCAGTTTTCCATTTATAGATAATTACTCAAGATTTAATGCATGAAATGTACTATATCCCTACAAAATTAACGTTTTTTACTCGCCTTGGTTGGTTTTTTGCCATGCAAACTTAGATAGTTAAAACTTAAAACGGGGATTCAACCCCAATCGACCTTAAAACTTTTATTGTACGCAACAGATATAGAAAAATAACTGGTAAATCTTAAAAACAGATAAAACATACAAAATTATAACATTTTTAGAAAAAAATAAATCTAACTAATGATTTTAAGGTTAGGTATGTTTTTGTTTTTGTCTTGCACAGAAAAAAAAGAGTTTGTTACGCAAGCAGGCAAAGGCCAGGGTTTAGAAAAAGAAACGATCCATTTTTATTATTATTTTTTTTTTTACGGTTCGCCGACTACGTAGGCCATCTTGAACCGGTCATCGACCACAAATGTGATCTACCGACTGGAGAGTGTGACACGGCACCTTCATCCTACGAGATATCCGATCTCATCCGGCCTGTCCGGCGTGAATAGGATGGCTAGGTGTCGATTCATTTTACACTCTTCCCTGAGGCAAGAGCACGCCGTGTTCCCAAGCGGTCATCCGCCCAAGTACTAACCGCGCTCGACACCGCTTGACTTCGGTGATCTGCGGGAACCGGTGCTTAATATGTCGACAGGCCCTTGCCTCCATTTTTATTAGGTAATAAATTATTAATATTTACAAAGTTGACACAACAACCTTTACATTTTCATTGTCGGTTTTCATTTTTTATAAGTTGGTGTTTCGAGACTTGAGTACGACGTTTCGCATATGTCCTATCATCAGGTTTGTTGTTTAAAGAAGCACTTATAACTTTTTTTAGAATTTTGTCAACCTCAGGATTGTCCATTTAATTTAAGGATGAGGCACTAGGGCCTTAAAGTAATATTCTTAAGGCTTTTGGGAGGATTTTGTAGAAAATAGTAGTTTGTACAACACGAGTGGCTGTGATATAACAGACAAAAAGCAATATATTTATTAATAAAAATGAATAATTTATTTTTCTCAACCATAGCTATTTTGACTAAATTGTTCTGAAATGCACAAAAGAAAAAAGGGTAGGTTCGGTTTTTTCTGCTTGCGTAAGGATTTTAACTCCGAAAGTACAACAAAACTGCTGTAGAGTTCGTTTTAAACAGTTAAAAATGGATTTTGTGCATTAATATGAACTTTTAACGTTCGCTATGGTAAAGTTCTTCAACATAACTTTACAAACTAGCAACACTGTTAACGTGGAAAGAGACTTGGCAATACTGTAAGTACAAATAACCTTAAAACCTTTAGTAAAAAACAAAATTAATTTTTTTCTAGAAATCCTATACCTAAATTCTTCTGTTTTATCTGGTTTTATGTACTCATCTTCATGTTCCACCATTGAAGAAAGATTTACCAGTTATTTTTCTATATCTTTTGTTTAAAATAAAGTTTTTTAGGTCGATTGGGATTGGATCCCCGTTCAAAATATCTCAGAAAATATCGCGGTGGACCAATATTTTCATGGCAAAAAATCAACCAAGGTTAGTAAAAAACGTTAATGTCTATGCATTAAATCTTGTAGTAATTGTTTAGAAATTAGTGGAAAACTAGAGATTTCTGAATACGAAAGTGCATCTGTGGATAAAAATTTAATTTAGTCAAAAAATAATAGTTTGGAATAAATATATTTTGGTATTATAGCTTTAATTTTCGCCTCATTTCGTGCGCTCTTTAGGAAAAAATTATGTATACAGACTCTGGCATAAATGTTTTGATTTAAATTAAAAAAGAAAATTTTATGTTACAGATTTGCATGTTTCTGAACTAAATTCTTAACCTCACTTCTGTCGAGTGTCAGAAAACAACTCAAAAAATTGACAACGTTTAATTTTTGTTTTTTTTTGTAATAATTGACCACAGTGATTGGTCACTTTCATATCCTATTTATGGATAAGAAATCATATCCGTTCAGTTAACAGGAAGAGCCCACTTTTCCAACCACTTTAGTGTAAAGCAAACAGCAAATTTCAATGTGGGAATAGAAAATAGTATATTACATAACAAGTCATGAAAGTGATACTTTTCAAACGAGGAGATATTTAGCACGAGGCGTCAGCCGAGTGCGGAAATTCTCAGAGTTTTAGAATAATCACTTTCACACGAGTAATGTACACTATTTTTCCTACGACCACAAAGAATTATTAAAAAAACCTTTGATTTATGAAAAAAATATTTCAACTCTAGAGCTGAAATGGTATATTACGTTACAATACCGGAAAGTACTATTTTACAGGATGAAGCAGGCAATTTCCAGGACGAGCCATCAGGCGAGTCCTGGGCGCCTGCGAGTCCTGTTAACGTACTTTTCGGTTGAGTGACGTACAATATTTTTTTTACAATCGACACAAGACACCAGTGGCGTACGAGAAAATTTTAATAATGGCTTACTATAAAATTATGTTTTTCAGTCATAATATCGTACCTGACAGTTCGTTACTATGGAAGCAAGAAAATATAAACATGTCGAAGACCACTTAATATTACTTATAAATGAGTTTGGTTTATTTCCTTAAATTGGAAGCGAAAAGCAAAAAAGAGGGACCGGAAAAGTACTTTACCGGTCCCTCTTTTTACTTTCCGGTCTAGACCAACAAAGTGATATATTCCGGTCGAAAAATGATCTAGAAAGTGCTTGTTTTCCGGTCGATTGAAAAAAAAAATATTTCAACTCTAGAGTGGAAATACAAGGCACACTATTTAATTTAAACATATGATGCCAATTTAATAGATCGAAAGGTCACAGATTCAAATTCGATCAGGAGTACTTGACTTTTTTTTATAAAAACATTAAATAAATTATAAAATTATTTTGAATTGAAATCTTCCTTCTTGAATGATTTTTTTTTATTTAATCAAGGAAAGATGCATTAAAAATAAATTTAAAAAAGTCACCCAACAAGGAAGATTTCAATTCAAAATAATTCTATAAATTATTTAATATTTTTATAAAAAAAAGTCAAGTGCTCCTGATGGGATTTGAACTCTGATCTTTCGATCTGTAGGTCATGGCTCTAGTCTCTAGGCTATGGCGACCCATAAATATTTTCTGCTTAAGTTTAATATATGACATTTTCTTCAGCGGGGCTTGTTTTGACGTAATAAATTTTCCAGTATATTCTTAACTTTTTTATAATTTCAGATGGCGTATTTTCACACTCTAATTCTGAATCACTCGACAAATACGTGATAAATAAACTAAACTGCTTTCTAAAATTTGTTCTTTTTAATAAATAGGTGTGGTCTGTGAAATTGGCATCATATGCCTAAATTAAATAGTGTGCCTTGTATTTCCACTCTAGAGTTGAAATGTTTTCTTTCAACACGCGTGTGATATTCGGCGCTTTCGAGCCAAGTTAACCGTGCTTTTTTTCTCATTTTCATTGGTGGTCGTAGGAAAAATATATTTAAATATGCGCATTTTAAGAATTAATCGGTTTTTTGCTAAACGTGTATTTATTGGAAAATATGGCATTATCGTGATTATATCAATGCTAGATATAAGTGCTATTTATTATAAAATGAGTATGTACTTTATATTGCTAATGAGCAGTAACATATTTATTAATTCATATTAATTTTATTTCATTGTTTTACAAAGTCATGGGCGTCCGAAATGAAAGGGTAAAAAAGAAAAAAAAAACGAAGATCAAGCCGAATTTCACAACCATTAAAAAATACACCTTAAAAATACGATTACTAATAAATTTACATTACCAAGTCATACAATAAAATCACAATCAATTAATTACAACTTTCCAATCAGAAGACGAACTGGAGATACTTACCAGTTGAAACGTTGTGATGTAAAACAAATAAAGACAATGCAAGTCCAAAACTCTTCTATCATTCAAAAAAATGTTCGATAGAAATGCATTTAAATGTAAATATCTCCGTTATTATTGAGTTTAACGATATGTTTTAAAAACAAATTTTGCTTAAAATTTCACTATCAATCAAACAGTTATAACAGAAATAACAATTTCCATTACATTTTTTTTTTACATTTACAAGTAATTCTGATGTTTAATTGTTTGTTTTTTTTGACATCACCATAATTATCAGCACATGAAACTACAACTCTTTACTAATTTAACCGATGTGGTATCTCTTATAATAAGAAAGTTAGTAATAGTAACTTTATTTTTAACACACGGTATTATAGGCTTTATTCCAGTGTTTTTAAAGAAGTCGCCTAAACACTTTCCAGGGGGGGGGGAGGGTTCCAGTGTCTACACCCCTGTACATAAATGTCATTCATCAGGTGAAAACAATCACGTCAATTAAAAAAACGTGAGAAAAATTAAACAAACAAATAGATATCAACAGAAAGGATGTTACCAGCAAGAAACGAAATACGAGAGAGTCGTAAAGATGTGGTAATCGCGGTAACCCATAAACCCACAAAACTGGTAATGAATGAGAATGAGAGGTATTTAAAATTGAAATTGAAAAAATTTGAATTGTGGTATTTCGGGTTAACGATGAGCAACCGAAACGTATTGTTGGAATTTTTTAAAAATGATTATGTAATTATTTGTTTAGATTGGAAATGATTAATTGTGTGAGTCAATGAAGATCAAGCGAATAGATATACCAGAGTAGGTACAATTTATACGTACCGTGGAGATACCATTTTTTTATTATTAACATTAACATTTATTGTACCGGGTGATTCATTATGGGTGACGAGCGGCCATATTTAGAAAACTACTGGGCATAGAAATTCAGGAAAATACTTAAGTGGGCATGAGAAAATCCTGGAAATAATTTTTAAGTTTCGCATTTTGCCGCAAGAGGGCGTAATTGAAAAGTAAATTATAAAAGTTTACATATCTCCGAAAATTCCACATTAAGGTATATCTTTAATAACACCATTAAAAAGCTTGGACAATTATGCATTATTTTGGTCCTATGCTCATTGGCGTACCGACTTTAATTAGGGGGGAAACTGTTGAAAGTGTAATCATCGACTTATCCGATTTTAGCAAACTAAAGACTGTGTGGAAGAGAAATGTATGCACTTTCACCAATCGTTTTTAGTTGTCCATAATAGTTCTAAAAAAATGCTAGAGGGCGCGATTTGTAATAATAATACATTTTTTGATTTTATTTCGAAAAAATAAATCATACGGTATAATTATGATACCATAATCGAAAAGAAGATAAAATTTGTTAAAAAAAATATTTAAACCGCAGCTCGATATCTCCGTTCGTTTCAGCGTTATCACCAATAGAATAATTTGCAACGTGGCGAAGTCCGGCCCGTCAACCAAAACCGAACAGCCCGACAAGCCCGTCAGGCCTGGCAGGCCCGAAAAAATTATTGGTGCTTAAAAATTTGTTTACAAATATTTCTTTAAAAAAAAAGAACATAAGAAAACCAAGGCTGACCCGAAAGACCGGCTGGCCACAAAATCCCGGCAAGCCAGACAGGCCCGGAAAAAGTTGTTACGGGCCGAAAACCCGAACCTTTATCGATTAAGTGGTCTGACCCGAGCCCGAAAGTCGGGCCGGGCCCTGTTAAGGCCTGAAATAAAAATTCGGCCCGTGCAGGCCTCTAGTATAGATTACTTATTTCAACTTTCAAACTTACTATTAATTCATAATGTTGAATTTTTCAATTGGGGCAAGTGCGGTAATATGTCAGGCCTAATTTGGTGAAATTTCTCGTTCTAACTTTTTTAACTTACACTTATAGACACACAAATGTTGATATTACATTAAAATTTATTAATATTCCGAATAAAATTTACCATTTTTTCCAAGAACAATATTTTAAAAAACGATAAAGCTTCAACTACTTAAGTACTATTTATGTTCCGAAAGAAGCTAAAGTAAAATTAGTACTGACGCAATGCGTTCATGTTGTTATTTGAGAGATTAACAAATTACTAATCTAAAATAGTAATGATGTGTTTACAAAAAATACGAGTTTGGCAATTTAGATGCACGAGCAAGACAAATGCAACATTAGAATTATACAGGGTGTCAAATGGCTGGAATAAGTTATAGAATCTATTTTTTTTTAATTTGGCATATTATCCACAGTTACCCACCTAGAAAGGGTGAAGCGGTTTCTGTGATGTACATCCAGTGACGTATATAAGCCACATATGCTACGTCTGGCAACAGTGTTTCTCGATCGTCATAGTGGCACTAACAACTAAGCTCGAGCTGTCCGCCAAGCCGGCTATGTACCGTACTCGAGTTGCGCTGTTTGTTGAAATCGACGTTTCTACATATTAGCTTGAACGCCGAATTATTGTGAATTGTTGTCTTAGCTGGTTTTGTATAGATTTATCGGTTGCACGTTGCTAAGTATTTTATCGGTTTTGTGAAGAAAAAAATAATCCTAGTTGCCTTAAGTAAAAATGTAAATTTTACAGCTTTTAAATGTAGGATATACCTGGTATATGTATTTTTAATTAGGAGCGACAGTTACCATTTATGAACCTAACCACGAAATCGGTTGATCACTCCTCGCTATTCTCCTTGATCTAGCAGCAACGAGGCAATTAGACAGGTATAGAAGAGACTATCGAAAATTCATTTTTATTGATGAAGCCGCATAAAAACAAAAAATCAAAAACGGTTTCATCGAAATATCTACACCTGCATCATCATCTGTGAGTCATATAGGGAACGAGTCCATAGACAAAAAAAATATTAAACATGCGGGTAATTTTCTGGATAGAGACATTTTTACACAAGCGCCGAAAAAAATATATTTTAACGTGTGTTCTGGCATTTCGATCAGTAAAACAGAATTTCTTTTAGAATAACCCATTTTTGGGCCAGATAGATGCCGGCTAAGCTGTTTGATGTCGGCAACCTTCATAATAGTTATTTATTATACAAGGGAAAAAAGCATTAGATTTTAGCTCGAGGTTGTGTTGCCTCGCGACGCGAAGCGGAGGGAGACAAAAAAGCGAGAGCTAAAATCTAATATTTTTCCCGTGTATAATACACTATTTTTTTCTGTGACGGGAAAAACGACGATATTATTACAATATATTAAAATTTGATTTTTTAAACTAGTAGGTAGGCTGTTTTACTTATAGCGATAATTGGACCTGCGTTTCTAAGGAAACCTTTAAAATAATGAAATATCTGTCAATTTAATTCCGTGATTTAATATAAAAAGTATTAACTTTAGTGGTTATTTAGTAGTTATTTTAAATAATATAAAGTTTACAATGTCTGATTCTGAGTTTTCTCTGACTCCACCGGAATTAGTAGAAGCAGCGAAAGTAGCGTCACAAAAATTATTGCTAGCTAAATCGCGCAAAATTTACGAAAACGCGTTTTCAAGATTTATGGAATGGAAGATGAAAAAGGCATGCAGTTCTTTGTCGGAGACGGTGTTATTGGCCTATTTTTCGGAACTGACACAACAACAAAAGCCATCAACACTGTGGTCGAATTATTCAATGATTAAAAGCATGTTGTTTTACTTGCGATTGCAGGAGCTTGTTGAATTTGCGAAATCAGCCAGGTAACATTAGATGATATTGAAGATTCGGGAACGTTATTAATTGTGAAAATTAAGCAAACAAAGAATGATGTCAACAGGAGATTTGTAGCTACTGAAAAATATATTAAATTTTACCGAATGTACATAGCCCTTCGTCCAACAGCAGCAAAGGATCGCCGCCTATTTTATGCATATCACAATGGAAAATGTATCAATCAAGTTGTGGGTAAAAATCAGTTTTATAAGGTACCCCAAACAGTAGCTAATTTTCTTCAACTTGAAAATGTTACCTTATACACGGGTCATTCATTTCGAAGATCGTCTGCTACACTTTTGGTTGAATCTGGGGGAGACTTGTTGACACTCAAGAAACACGGCGGTTGGAAGTCATCAACGGTCGCTAAAGGGTATGTTGATAAATCGGTAGCACACAGGACAGAAATAGCTAATAAAGTGTTTAGAACCTGTGGCAGTGCTGAAAGAACACCCGATTTGCGACCAGGTACATCAACGGCAGTTGTGTCCATGGCAGAAAATATAATTTCAACACGAGAAAATTCGACTGTACCGAATAGTAAAATGAACATGTAATGCATGCAATGCACATTTAATAATTGTACTTTTTGATTTAAAGAAAATGTAACTTTTTGTATAATAAAATATTCTAAAATTAAATATCTACCTTTACTTATGTGTGTATATTATATCCGGGAAAAAAGTTATTACTTTTTTCCCGGGGAAAAAAGTAATTGTAATTTCACAAAAAGTGACATTTTATTACCTGTCAACAGAGATAAAATGTCAAACTTTTTTCCCGTCACAGAAAAAACGAATTTTCGATGGTCCCTTCTATACTAACATGACTGCATTCAGCTTGCCTTGAAAGTTAAAATTGGATAAATAAGTATGTTTTATAAAGATATTTACATAATAACAATAATTAACTATTCAGCAACTTTGACTGTGGCATTAAAGACATTGGCAGGCATTATTTTCTCAAAATCAAAGTTGTCTGATAAATCAAGAATTACGCTAACCGGGCCACCTTGGTTGTAAGAAAACTATTTCTGCCAATGTCATTTATGCCACAGTCAAAGTTGCTGGTTAGTTAATTATTCTTAAAATGTTTATTGCAACCCGACATTATTACATTACGTATAAACATATCAATATGGTTTTATATGGTATAAAACACGGGGTTTCTCAAATCTAAGTCATGAAAATGAAAACTCGACAAAACTTATCAGATGAAAACAGCGGCTGGAAGTTGTAAGACTGATCCGAGGACTGACCAAACTTGTAAAAACCCCACTCCATTAATAAATAAATAAAAATATTAGTTAATTAAAATTTAAATAAACAAAATTATATTTGTTCTTTCCCCCTCTGTATCCTCCATACCAATTAAGAGTTTTTTTTTCAGTGTAACTGTTTACTGTATACCTACTTGTTGTTATATTATTGGCTATAATATACTTATTTTTTGTATAATATTTAGAGATATCTCTAATCGTAACAAATATTTTTATCAGCAAGTTTAATGGAATTATTTTCCACATATCACTAATATTTATGATTAATACCTATCGACTTAAAAGAAATATGGACCTGGTTTTTCCATTTGCTTTGTACATGGTGACACGTGAAAATAGTAAAGTTTGAAATCAATGAACCAGTAGATATGGTGCTTATTTACTGTGAGTGTCGTCAAAGTACGGCTGCTGCTTCGAGATTATACACAGAACGCTTTCCCTTGCGGGCCAATCCTACACCCAGAAGTTTTCTTAATGTTATTCAACGGGCAGGTTAGACAGAACCGTATTTGATCCATAGTGTAATAAATGAATGTAAAGTAGGTATTTAATTTTTAAGTTTGTTGAAAAAAGGTATTTATTTATTTTAATGCCTTCTATGCACAGCTAAAAAAGAAGTATCAACTTAGAAATCACCATGTATATGACAAAAATTAAATAAAAGAGCAGCTCCAATTTATTTTTTAAACTAACAATATACGTTAAACAAAAGGTTACAACGGTTTTAAACGGTTAAATAATAAAATTGATTATTTAAACAATTCGCGAACAATTAGTATTCATTGAACGGATCCGTCCATTGTAGACACAACGGCATTACATACACAAAGCGACACATGTTTATTGATAAAAAACGTTGATACATTTTTTAATTCGTTCATTCATTGTTACTTTTTATTGTTGTTAAAGGTGCTTGCGACATACAAACAGGTCTATTATAAATAGTTAATGGTTTGTTGTAGACATGACGTAACTTAAATGTATTAAAAACGACTTCAGGTTTTTTGAATACATGTAAATTTTGCACTGGTTGTTTTTAAGTTCAAGGCTATTTGTGTTTTTGTTATTATTGAATTTTGTTATTACTTCCCACCAAACAACGTTTTATTGCACTCAACACTGCACTCATATGATATTGTAATAATGTGACATTCGGAGGTATGTGGATGTTATGGTGATTGTAATATATATGCAATAGATTATGTCTCAGGTTTTAATATAACAAAGTGATCTTTAATGTCATTAATTATTAGTTTTTTTTTGAAGTAGAGGGGCCTGTTGTTTTTTTTATTTTTTTATTTATTTATGATATTGCCTAAAATTGACGCCATATTGTATCCCCAGGAGGTGCATTTAGCCACATTATAGCTCCTCAGTGAGAAAGACGTAACCTAGGGCGACATCTATAGTGTCGAGGCCCAATAAACATTTTTAGTTGTATCTATACTATTTACCGAAAATGCTACCTACTCCAAATAAACAATAGTTATATAACTCCACTTTAAGAATGGACTACTTCCTCAAAAAATAGTTATATATTTACTAGTGACATTTTGCCAACCACAGAGGGCAAAATCGACTAATTAAACAGAATTGTTAAGAATAGTCTTATACCAGTAGCAACATTTTTAATAATCACTATTAAACAATCTATTACTATAGCAAAAAAGTTAACTAACGAACAGCATACAGAATTGCTACCTCTTTATTTATACGGACAATAAAACGAAATAATTATGAATATAAGCTCAGAATTGTAAAAATGTATTTTAATAAAACATTATTTTTGGAAATAAATATGGTTTTATACAACATAAAGATTATACCAACAATAAAAAGCTTTTTTGGGGGTATTAGTTAAATTATTATTTAATATTAAACATTTATTTACCCTTATGCAACATACTTTTAATTTGCAAGAGTGGGGGAGACTTCGACGTATCAAGACGTGTTTTACGATACCATTTGCATTTGTTCGGCTGTGCGGGTTGTTTCAGATGTTTGTTGTTTTTTGTGAACAGTGTTGTGAGGTGGTGTAAAGTTATCAGAAAGAGCTGTGTTTATGATCTTAGATTTTTCGTTGTTTCTTAATTAGAAAGTGTTGAGGGTCAATAGCCTTTTTTGTTTGTTTTTTTAGTTAAATAAATACCTTTAAAATGTTAACCAATTTTTCTTGTAATCCTTTCAAATATCACATATATTTGGTATTTGAGCTTTTGTTTTGTTGTATTAGTTTTTGGTAGTTTTATCGGCCATTTATCTGTTGATTTAAAATTCTGAATACCTATACGATTGCACATGTTTTAAAGCGAAAAATAGCAGTAGTTACATGGTAAAATCAAAAAATGAAATTTGTCAATACCAATATAAATAGGGTAAACCCGGTAGAGATGGCGCACATTTTTTCAAAATCGCACAAAAAATCAGATTTACAATTTTTAGGTAGGAATTATTTTTTATATGATTATACTGAGTAAAATAAAAGTAGATGATACAAAAAACAAAACTTAATTTAATTTTAATGACCATAAAATGTATTTTAAAAAAAGCAGAAAAAAACCATCTCACCCCATGGGTATGGGTGAGATGGCGTAAACCTCGGCGTAAACACATAATGTAAAAAAAACATTTTTTTTGCGAAAAATAAAAGTAGAGGATACGAAAAAAATTCATTTAATTTAACTGAACAAGACATGGTTCTCTTTTTTTCCAAATAAGAGAAAAGTCCATCTCTGGTTGAGATGGCGCTCACACAAAATATAAAAAAAAATAACTAAATATTCAAATTGTCTCGTGCAACATCGCAAGCAACAGTTCGAAAACTTTGTGCAACTTTCATGAAGCCATTTGTTGCAAAAAACGCACTGCAGCCAGTCTTCTTGACTTCTAGTGGTTTTGTAGGTATCCCCACAGCCAACACACTCAGTTCTCTCTCTATTATAGATCCTGGCATTTTTAAGATCCTGGTATACTTTTTCCCTTTTTTCTTTTCCTTTTGTATCAACAGTTTATTTTTTAGTTTTGCTTAGGCTGACCAGAAATTTTTGAAACCAAAAGAGTACACATTTTCTTTCTTTCTTTCCGTCTTGAAAAATGCGGCGCAGGCAAATTTTTTTTAGGTGCCACGCCCTTTTTTGGACTATCAAAACCTAGAAATTTAATAGTGAAAAGCGAAAGTTAATCACTAAAGGCACCTCGAAAAGATTTCGCAAGGCTCGAAAACAATACATTTAGTTGTAAAACGGAAAAAGAGAACTTTTACCTAAATTTTAACAAAAAAAGAGCAAAGAGTACTGGAGTGATAAATAGAGAACTGTTCTCTTAAAAAGAGTACGTCTGGTCAGCCTACTGCTAGCGGTGTATCGCTTTCTGAAGAAGAGTCGCTGTAGCTTCTTACTTTTTCCGCCTGGCTGATTTTTTTTTATTTCTCGTAGCTTCCTCTCGTGTTTTTGTGGAACAATTTAACTTTGTTTTCTGCTGGAGTTTTCTTTTTTAACATATTTTCGGGAGATGTAAATATCTCAGCAAGCTGCAAGCTAATTATTTTAGCAGTTTAATCTAATAGATTGGGTAAGACGGCGCACCAACATAGGGTGATATGGCGCGCGTCATCTAACCCAACTTGCGTTGGGTGAGATGGCTCGGTCACGTACTCGGGAACAAATAAAAATGTGAATGATTTTAAGGTTAGAAAACAAACTTTATTTTCATTTCAAAGCGACAATGTTACAACTAGTAAAAATTTTGGCTAGTTTCACACCCAAATTATTAAATTACGTATTATCTAGAAAAAAAAGGACATGCCTGAAATATATAAAGGAAAATTAAAATAACTTAACACCAAATGATGGGCGCAAGGTGAACGGTATAGACATTTACTTACAAATGAAGGTATCTAGCGATGGCCACGTCGCCGGATATTATTTTGTTTAGGAATATATTGCACTGCGCCATCTAACCCGCTGCGCCATCTCTACCGGGTTTACCCTATTGTAAAATATCATTTCTTTACCTTTATTATTTTTTGGTCTTAAAACATACAATCATCCAAAATTTCGCTTGTTGCTTGGAGTTTGCGTAAAGAGATAAGTGATCGATAAATTTATCAAAAATTAATATTGGGAATGCGCAAGCGCTAAATTTGAATCGGCAAACAGTATAAAAACATTTTATATTGGCAGCTAAACACTTTTATACCGGTTATAAAACTGTGTGTACTGGTTATAAAGCGTTTTATAGTCGCTATAGAACAAACCTTTATGGTTATAATCCGTGTTATATAAACAGTATAATCGTTTTTAACTAATGTGTATACTTATAGAAGTATGTTTTATAGTCGTTATGGAACAAACCTTTATGGTTACTATCCGTGTCATATAATCAGTATAACATAATTTACTTATCCTTATGCACTGGTCCTAGCAATACCTGGTGTATAACCGGTATTAGCTCGTATTGCTGCCCAAATAGTATTAAATATTCTTATAATGGTTATAATTCATTTTTCTCAGTGCAGTGAGAAAGACGTAACCCAGGGCGACATCGATAGTGTCGAGGCCCAATAAACATTTTACTATTTACCAAAAATTCTATCTACTCCAAATAAACAATATATAGTTATATATTTACCAGTGACATTTTGTTAACCAACAAAATCCCCAGTCCCTCGTTCTATTTGCAGAGGATTGAGCTTAAAAAAAATTAATTGTACGATTGTTTTTCGAGAAAAGTTTCCAATCTTGTGGGCTGCGTTACATACCTTCATGTAATACAAACAGTATTTGCGGTTTTCAATGTTAATAATTTGCCCACGTTTGTTATTACTCAAGTTAGTACCACTCATTTCATCGACATAATTTGTGTAAAACTGTAAAGTTAGTTTTTACGTACATTTATCGTGGTATGAATAACTGTCACCGTTATTTAAACATTTGATTTCATCGTATTTTTCCAATGGCTACAATTTTATCTATACCGGGTGGTGCATCGTGTTTTTTTTTGGAAATAGGAAATCCCGTGCATGTTTTAGACTCCAAATATTTGCTCCCCTGTTGACTTTAAAGCGGCGTTATACGGAGACTCTTTTAGGGTCTCATAATTCAATAACATCTTGAGTAGCAAATAGGATATCAAAATTGGCATTCCACAAGGAACGGTCTTAGGACCAGTGATTTTTGTAACCTATATCAGCTCATTGTTAAAATTACATGTCGAAGGTTTAACCGTGTCTTATGCAGATGATAAGGCCCTTATTATCTTGGAGATACCTGGGACAATGTAAAAAATTAAGCAACGAATAATTTAGCAAAAATAAAGAACTGGATTCAAACATATAAACTAACATTAAACTTAGCAAAAGCAAACTACATTGCTTTTTCACTTACTAATACAGACAGACCACAATATCATTCCATTGTCGGAGATAATCATTGTATAAAAGAAACTTCATCCATAAAATACCTTGGAATTATGATTGATAAATTTCTTAAGTGGCAACCGCATATTTATTATGTTTACAACAAAATTCGCAAACTCATTCATAAGATTTTTGAATTAGAATACACTTATAATAATTTATAAGGCATTTGTGGAGTCAATTATACGATATGTAATATTGGTGTGGGGTGGTCTTTATAATAACATCCTGTACAAATTAAATATAATACAAAAATATACATATATTAAAAATTTATTTAAAAAAAATAGACTAAACGATACTTTACATTTGCTTTTTAATAATGACATCTTCAACATTCGATCAATTTGCATTCTTACAGTTTGCTCTTATATGCAAACTCGACCTAATTTAAAACTTTTTTTTGATCATACTTATCAAACAAGAACCAGGAATAACAGACAAATCAAACTACCTGTAGTTACAAATAGTCTTAACCAAGATATATAAATTATTTTGGTCCTAAACTGTATAATTTAGTACCCGGCAAAGTAAGAAACTGCTCTAAAATAAAAAAGTTTTAAATGTTTAAATAAAAATGTAATTGTAGAGAATCTTCATCAATTTGAGAAGTTTTTTAACCGAGTTTTTAACTAATTATTGTGTTGTGATATTTGTTGACTATTGTTTTGTGCACTTTGTTGTCTGTATACAGGTTTTTGTAATTTAAGACATTTGTAACGTTTTATTTTTTTCTCATATTTCCTAATTTTTAATTGTACATAATATTGAAAATGATTATTAACAAAAAATTACTAAGCAATACTGCACATGCAGATGTTTTACATCTAGGTGCTTGTACAAAAACTATTACCGAGACTATTACATATATTATAGGAAAATGATTTTATTTATTTATTTTAATATTGTAGTATTTACAGGGTTATTCCTAAGTTTATACTTCTAAAACTTAAAAATAGGCGAGATACAGAAGTAAAAAATCTAAGTGCGGGCCTGGTCATCGAAACATAGCCTGCTATACTTTATGTTGTTTGTCTTATCTCTTATTAGTCATGCAATTTACGGGTCGGTGTTAAGTCATTTGGCAATCCGCTGCGGTGTGTTTTTCTGAAGCAAGTTAATTTTAAATTGGTGACAGGTGGAAATGGTAAAATTTGAAAACAGCTATTAACCAACAACTCCTAAAGTATCTAGAAGGGCTTAACATTATCAGCGACCATCAATACGGTTTTCGTAAGTCCAGATCAACAGGTGACCTTCTGGCATATGTCACCCATCTTTGGAGCAACACCATCGAACATCATGGAGAATCCCGGGCTGTTGCACTGGACATCTCTAGGGCTTTTGATCGTGTTTGGCACGATGGGCTTCTAAGTAAATTGCGATCGTACGGTATGCCTAATGGATTCTGTTTATGGTTAACCAGCTTCCTTAAGAACCGTTCTCTGCAAGTGGCGATTGACGGGTTTCTTTCAGACACCTTCACCATCAATGCCGGTGTTCCTCAAGGGTCCATATTGTCGCCTACCCTCTTTTTACTGTATAATAACGACCTTCTAGTGAAAACCCAAAATTCAATTTATAGCTTTGCTGATGACAGCACACTTGTCTCATCTTTTACCTTGACTCCCCAAACATCCGCTGCCGACGCACATCTTCGCAGGCAGCATGAAGTATTATTGCGCCTCAACAATGACCTGGAAGAAATCTTGGCTTGGGGTGACAGTAACCAAGTCGAATTTAATGCTAAAAAAACCCAGGCAGCAGTCTTCTCCAAAAAGGTTAACATTGCAGAACCGGATATAGTCATGGCAGGACACGCAATTCCCCTGGCACCGTCTATTAATTTGCTGGGGGTCAATCTGGGAGGTAATATGTCTTGGCATGATCACGTTGCCGCAATTGCCAAGGCAGCTGCACAGAAACTTGGTGTACTTTTCCGCACCAAAAGGTTGTACACACCTCATCAACTTTTGACACTCTACAAAGCCCAGATTAGACCATCATTAGAATATTGCTCTCATGTCTGGAGCTCTGCACCCAAGCACACCCTTCGGCTACTGGATTCCATTCAAAGGAGAGCCGTTCGTCCGATCGGCAACCCCGAGCTGACCAAGACCCTCGATAGCCTGGAGCATCGAAGACAGGTTGGTGATTTGGCTCTCTTTTACAGATATTTCCATGGCAGGTGTTCGACTGACATTGCCCACTTGATTCCACCTAGAGCAATGCAAAACAGAAATACACGGCGAACCGCTGCCGCTCATCCATATGTTGTTCAGCTTAGTACTCCTCGAACTTTATTGTTCAAGAATTCTTTCATCTGGAGAACATCATCTTTGTGGAATGATCTTCCTGAGGTCGTGTTTCCCAATAAATACAATCTTCAACGTTTCAAGACCAACGTTAATCGCTTTCTTCGCACACGCACCGCTCCCAGAGCGCCTTAAAGGATTTTTCCTACAGTCAGGTGTTTTATCATAAAAAAAAAGAGTAGATCTGATGCTAATTTACGGTGAGTGTCGTCAAAAGGCGGCTGATGCTTCGAGATAATATAACTATTTATGAAACACAGAGGGAGAGCGACATTGTGCATGATTTAAAAAGCAAAACCAATTTTTATAACGATGTTTTAATAGCTATTTATGCAATAAGTTGCGGAATGACTGTCTTTTAGGCACGCGATATGAAAATTGTCCAACGAGGCAAAGCCGAGTCGGACAACACGTCTAGTGGCTAAAAGACCTCGTTTCGTAACGAATTATGTACAAATTTTTTGTGAAAGCGGAGAAGTTGATAATTTAGGCTTTTATTAGTATTTTTAAACATTTTGAAAAGTAGGCAGGCAATCTGTTTCTAAGGCATTGTTTATGCATTATTTAATGTCAAGTGTCCCGCAAAGTTTTTTCGAAAAAAATTACTTCAAATGAGTGATATTGACGAGTCTTTGGAAATTAAACAAGCTGCTGAAGCTGCGCTATCCACGTTAGTACCAAAAAAATCGAAACATTTACATAATTGTACATTTAACATATAATAAATAGATAATTTTCATTGATTTTAATGTTTCATTTTTACTTTTAGGCACACTGAGAAAAGCTTCAGCAAGAAATTCTTTGCTAAGATTATTTTGGCTGTAATATTAAATTTTTAACCTACGATAGCAAAATTAATTTCTTATTGCAAAAGAAACAATTTACCTGAAAACTCTTTATACCCGTTACAAAAATCTTTGCTATTATAGAAAACTTACATTATGATAACAGCTAAGTAAGTCTTTCTAAAAAATTATTTTCTAGGACTACAATTTGCTTTGCTGGGGAAGTAATGCAGTTTGCTGCTTTTGAAAAAAATCTTTATAAAGAAATCTTTTCTAGCGCTCTAAAGAGTTTTTAAAGGTGTAGCAAAATTTTTTTTTGGAATTGGGAAATTCGTAACTGTTCGACGAATTCAGTCTGATTGGGTCAATTTTTATATTACGCACCAGTCGTCCCGTTCCTGTCTCCAGATCTTCATGTCTTTAGGTCTTCATTTTATTTAAGATATTTAGATGCTTGTTCCTTCATAAAGTAAAATGGTCGCATCGGTGGCTATTGTTGGTGATCATTACGACTCGACATTTGTCTCATTTTTTCCAATAAAACTTGTCTTGGCTCAAAAATGTTTCCAGTGTGCAGTGCTTTATTGGATTGTGACATCAGACAGTGTAGATTTTTAATATCAGTGTTAAAAGACCAAAGTTATTTTAGTTTTATGTTAATTTTTTTATGTTATGTGTTTGTTTATTTAATAATAATTTTTGTGTGAGTCAAGTTTTAGAGAAAAGAAAAATAGTAATTCTTTAGCAAATGCCATTCATACTAAAAGTCCTCAAACTAAAAGACAACTTACCAAAATTTTAAACACTGTATGTTTTTTAAAAGAAGATTTTAAGAAATATCGCAAAAGTAAAATACTTTCTTTTTCTAAATAAAATACAATGTAATTATTATTTTACCTAATATTCAGGCTAGATGCAGAAACATGTTTTTTCGGCATTCCCTTTTGGATATTTGTTTAAATTTAAAGTGAACAGATATTTTTAATAAGATATGTTTTAACCACTCAAAGAAAAAAACAGTAAAATATTATTGTTTTTTTAAGCAGCTAAAACTGAAACTATTTTTAGGTTATAAAGTGTTGTTTTCTGTTGTATTAAATAATAAAGAGAAAAATAATTTTTTTTTAGTTTCAAATCGTTGATAACCTATTCAGACGTGGGAAGTTACATAAAGTAAAATATGATGGAGTTACCTGAAAAATAAGCTTTATACTATGTTAAATTTTTGATATAGCATGGAACATATTATTTTTAATAACACAATTTTAAATGAATGAAAATTTTTTGAAACTTCCGTACACTGAGAAAAGCTTCAGCAAGAAATTCTTTGCTAAGATTATTTTGGCTGTAATATTAAATTTTCAACCTACGATAGCAAAATGAATTTCTTATTGCAAAAGAAACAATTTACCTGAAACCTCTTTATACCCGTTACAAAAACCTTTGCTGGCATAGAAAACTTACATTATGATAACAGCTAAGTAAGTCTTTATAAAAAATTATTTTCTAGGACTACCATTTGCTTTGCTGAGGAAGTAATGCAGTTTGCTGCTATTGAAAAAAATCTTTATAAAAAAACTCTTTTCTAGCGCTCTAAAGAGTTTTTAAAGGGGTAGCAAAATTTTTTGTTGGAATTGGGAAATTCGTAACTGTTCGGTTCGAATCGGATTATTTCGCGGTGACAAATTCAGTCTGATTGGGCCAATTTTTATAGTGCGCACCAGTCGTCCCGTTCCTGTCTCCACATGTCTTTAGGTCTTCATTTTTTCTGATATTTAGATGCTCGTTCCTTCATAAAGTAAAATCGTCACATCGGTGGCTGTTGTTGGTGACCATTACGACTCAACACTTGTCTCATTTTTTCCAATAAAAATTGTCTTGGCTCAAAAATGTTTCCAGTGTGCAGTGCTTTATTGGATTGTGACATCAATGACAGTGTAGATTTTTAATATCAGTGTTAAGAGACCAAAGTTATTTTAGTTTTATGTTAATTTTTGTATGTTATATGTTTAGTTTAACTGTTGTTTATTTAATAATAATAATTTTTGTGTGAGTCAAGTTTTAGAGAAAAGAAAATTAGTAATTCTTTAGCAAATGCTATTCATACTTAAAGTCCTTAAACTAAAAGACAACTTACCAAAGTTTTAAACACGGTATGATTTTGAAAAGGAAGATTTTAAGAAATATCGCAAAAGTAAAATACTTTCTTTTTCTAAATAAAATACAATGCAATTATTATTTTACCTAATATTCAGGCTAGGTGCAGAAAAATGTTTTTTCGGCATTCCCTTTTGGATATATGTTGTTTATTTTAATGCCTTCTATACACAGCTAAAACAGAAGTATCAACTTAGGAGTCATCCTGTATAATGGGTATGGATTAGTTAATTGTAGTCATGACAATATAGACGACAAAAATGGTTCATTAAGTGAGGAAAATTGCTTGACCAATTTAGATGACCCTCTTTTCGTCAAGAATAATACCGTAAACCGTGTATGTAAACCATTTTAAAAGTAATAAACCAAGTTGACATCTTAAATTGAGTTCAACTTCTGCTGTCTTGCAAAGAACCTGCTGCCTGACACACATTCTTGTGAACGGAGAAATTCTCGACTCGTATTTCGTTTCGATTTGAGATTTTTAATTTTATTTATCGATTTGCCATTGGCAATTTGATCAATGAACAATAATTGCGAAGAAAAGTTAAAAGTGGAGATTGATTTGTGCTATTTTCTAAAGATAATTAAAAACTTGTTTAGAATCCTAAATTATTTATGGATTCTTTTATTTTTTTTTACAAGATTTGAAGAGGGAATAGGTGAACGTATAATAAAATCTTGTCTGGTAGTATACAGGGTGCTACAAATTCGTGTGTGTACAAAGGAATCTCGAAAACGGTAAGAGATACGAAGATGGTAAAATTGAGGCATATTTTGGAGCTTAATAATTTGGTGGAAGAAAATTGTAAATATTCCGAATACCTTCGGAGATATCCGAAAAAAACCGAAATTTTTACTTGTGGTTTTAAATTTTTTGCGCCTTTATTTTAGACTTAGGAAAGAAACAAAAAACTCTTTCTTATAGCCGTTTTTTATGTTCTACAATATGACGTTATTAGTTTTCAGATTTGACGTTTCGTTCTTTAGATACCAACCTAAATTCATTTTTTTTGAAATACGGACCTGGAATTTTTAAAACAGTTTTAGGGACTTTTAAGCTTTGGAAATTTAATACAATTTAAAGGTTATTAAAATTTTAACGTTTTGTCATCAAATTACACATCACTAGTATTTTAAATTATCCTTTCTTTACTATTACGGCCCTGGAAATTATTTTTATGATTACTTAATTAATAAAATTACATAACAGGAAGTTGGTGTTTAGGCTGTTTATTTTTTCAATAAGATTAACGGTCACAATACTCTAAGCTAAGAAGTAAGCAAGTTATTATGGCATGAGAAGTAATTCTATTTTTTATTAGTATTTTATTAATATAACGTATATCTTTAGTCCTATGGCTTTTGCCTTAGACCTAGAAGGAAATACTGTAAAACGGAAAACAAATAATGCTCCCGAGTGAAGAAAAGGTAACTGGAGTGTTAGTCTAGTTATGTTACTGTGATGCGCTATGTTTGTTTCAAAAACAATTTAAAATTTTCTATAAGTACTGTTTAGAAGATCTGATGATGCGATTCAGGCCAAACATGTAACAAACAGTGCCTACCTACTGTGGATTAACTCTTATCTCATAGACAGAGTTCAATATGTAAAGTTACGTGGTGTAAAGTCTCGATCGATAAAGGTTACATCTGGCGTACCTCAGGGTTCCCACTTGGGCCCTGTTTTATTTCTTCTTTTTATTAACGATATAGTGTCTAATTTTAAAATTTGTAAATGCTTATTATATGCTGACGACCGAAAAATTGTTTGTATTATTAAATCTTTAAATGACTGTCGAATACTTCAATCAGAGTTAGATAATCTTGTTCAGTGGTGTAAACGTAATTATCTAAAATTAAATGTCAAAAAATGTAAAGTTTTAAGTTTCTATGGATGTAAAAGTCCTGTTATATTTAAGTATTTTATTGAAGGTGAGCAATTGGACGTTGTTCATAATTATAACGATCTGGGCGTAATATTTGATCGTGAATTAAATTTTAATAAGCATATAGAATGCTAGATTTTGTTCGTCGTAATTGTCAAAATGATCGTGATACTAAAGCTATTTTATGTTTATACAACTGTCTGGTTAGTAGTGTTTTAGAATACAGTTCTGTAGTATGGTTACCTTTTTACCAACGTCAAAAAAGACGTATTGAGCAGGTACAAAATAAATTTCTTTCGCTTCTATTGTACAAATATAGATTTCCCTGCTTCAATGTGTCTTATAATGTAAAAACAAAGCTTATTGGTCTTGATACGTTGGAAGAACGCAGAAAAAAGGCAATGGTATATTTCATGCATAAGTTGATAAACGGTCCTATAGACTGTAGTGAGTTGTTGAGTAATATTTCTTTTCGTGTTCCTCAACGACCAATGAGGCAACAATATCTATTTATTGAAGGCTCGCATAGAACAAATTATGGGTTTACCGATTTTGTAAGTAGATTAGCCCGTAATTACAATCAATGTTTTTCTCACATTGATTTGTTTTATTATAACTTCTCCCAATTTAAAGGAAGAATTACTGAACAACCTATGTAGAGTAATATTGTGTTGTGTGTGCTTTTTATTCTTAATTGTAGTTTAAGTGCCAGTTGGAGTTTTCTCTGTAGTGTACTATGTAAATAAATAAATAAATAAATAAAAAATAAACAGACCTAGATATTTGAGACCGTGACTTTCGGTCTTTTCTCTTACAAAATATCAAATATTAGGCCTGTTTGAGTAAAAATAAACGGATTTTTTAAATCAGAAATCTTTTGTTTTTAGTTGGGCTCTAAATGTTCAGGACCGTAATGAAATGAAAAAAGATAATTTGAAAAATGTGTTATTAGATGACAAAACGTTAAAATCGAGGTTAAAATTTCAAAAAATTGCACATTGTATTAAATTTCTAAAGCTTAGAAATCCCTAAAACTGTATTTAAAATTCCAGGTCCGTATTTAAAAAATTGACTTGAGGTTGGCAATTAAAGAATGAAACGTCGAATTTAAAAACAACGCCATCTTGTAGAACATAAAGCACGGCTATGAAAAAGTATTTTTTATTTTTTTTCCCAAGTTAAAAATGAAAGCGGAAAAAATTAAAAACCAGAAATGGAAATTTCGTTTTTTTTTTCGGATATCTCCGCATTCGGAATAATTACAATTTTTTTTCACCAAATTATTAAGCCCTAAAATACGCAACTTTGCCTCAATTTAACCATCTTCGTATCTCTTACCGTTTTGTTGTACGCTCACGAGTTTGTAGCACCCTGTATAATGTACCTCGGTTACGAAAGCCATTATTGACCTCGCATATTATATCTCTCGGCGCTACGCGTCTCAGGTTATATAAGTGATCGGTCAATAATGGCTCACTTCTCACCCTAGGCATGAATATAAGTAATCTCGTAATATACCTACTATTTTGCGCTAGTTTAAGAAATGCCAACTATTTTTTTAACAAAACCAAAATTTTTACCACAACTGTACGTGGTATAATTTGCATTTTATCTTTTTATGTAAAACTTCGAGTAAATAAATCGATATAAAGGTGTGAGTCCTACAATACACATTTGCTACACCACCTTAGTTACTATAGCATAGAAAAATCAATATTTGCTCAAACGGTTTGAATAAAAAATCTCTCGAGAATGGGTAAATATTTTCAGGAAAACAAGATAAATTACCTTTAGAAAGATTAAATATAAAATGATAACAAGACGGGTGGGTCATTCCAAAAGAATATGAGATTCATAGGTTTGTATTTTTAGTTGTCTTTACCAGAATTGGGAAATGGAATATTAATAAAACAATTTTAAAAAGTTCTGGGCCAAGCTTTACAATGTAAAGAACCATGCACAGGGTGTCCGAAATTCAATGCTCATTATAGGTATCTCGAAAAATATAATATAATGGCAAAGTTACGGAGTGTTGTGCTCAATAACATGGTAATAAAAATTGAGGTTCCATTCTTAACTTTTTGAAATATTCGAAAAACACTAAAACTTTTAGTTTTTGATTTTTTAATTTATCTGACTTATTTTAACCGCTAACTGGAAGATTGAATTTACTTCCTCGTGAGATATAGACATCATATCCACTCATATTGTACAAACTATTAGTATATTACTATTGTTTTTTTCCGTGTATGTGAATGTGCCCGTTTTGAAATAATTTATGAATAGTGAGGTCTAGTAACGCATTCGACATTTCGTTTTTTGATCAATATTTCGTTATTTTTCCTTTTATCCAAAAATCGGCTAAATACCGACATTTCAAGCATAATTATCTCCAATTTAATGTCAAACAAGTTTGAATTTATAAAGTAATAAAAGCAGAAAAAGAAAAACGGACCAATTTCACAAATTTTCGTTTTTTGCTTTTATTAATTCATTCATCAAAATTTCTTTAGTTTAAAACTGTAGGTAATTGCTACTTGAGGACGGCTATTTGACCGCTTTTGGAATACACCGAAAAGGATAAGAAATATTGATCGAAAAATGAAATGGCGAATGTATCACTAAACTTCACTCGCGTTATTTTAGAACCCATTACTCGATGAAAAAGATCAAATGGTCGGACATATCTCTAGGAATTACACTCTTAAAAATGACTTGGTATTTAGTACTAATTTTTATTTGTTCTCGTGTTTACGTTACTAAAAATAACTATTTTTAGTTAGGAAAACAAAAAAGATTTTTTTCTTGGTTATATTTACCAAAAAATGAAGCCATCAGAACAAAGAAAATATCTTGTTTTCACATTAGTTGGCAGAAATAAAATATTTTGTTTAGCTGAATTTTACTCTGTATAATAATATATCTTATTTAAATGTTACATCAAGGTTCCTACCGACTTGTATTTATCAATTAAGCTGGTTGTAATAACACATTATGAATTTGCAGTCCATATCGTTTTGTTAATTTTGATTAAGATACATTCTTAGTTACCAGAACTAACTTTTCTTTTCAAGTAATATTATTCTTCATATTTATAACTAACGGCATCAACAGAGACTTGACGCCCCTTGCCCGGTGGGTAACATGTGACATCCTTCTAGCCAGGACTGTCAGGAGGTTATGTTTATGTTAGGGTGCCTTTGCGGTTCCGTGTCCATTTTTTCGTGTTTTTAAGGCAATAATTGACCATTTTCATAGCCGTGCCCGTGTGGACAATGGATGTGACAATATTTGGTATTAATTTATTTGCGTTTATTGCCTTTCTTGTGTACGTTCTTATTGGCAGAAGGAAGTAAAATTATAAGTAAGTAAACATTTTATTTTTAATCATTGCAGTTGTACATTAGAAAATTTAAATGAGATTTTTATAAAGCACGGCAAGGTGACCCGATGAGAAATAACTTAAATATACTTTTTTTTGTTTTGTTTTCGTATATATTCCATTTCTATAAAAGAACGTCAGAAGACTTTTTAATCTGACCAAGTACAACAAATTTCATATAGCTGTATATTTTAAATAGAAAGTCCAGGGGATATTTTTTGTTTTTTAATAATCGCAGTTGCAGATAAGAAAATTTAAATAAGGACAATTCAGTTCTATAAGCAATTGAACAACCCAAAAGGTTAAGTAATATAAGTTAAAAATCTAGTGTTTCTGTTTTGTATTGCATAAGTATGTATTATAAAGAACATGGGAGAACAAGGACATTGGAAATAATTTTTTTACAGAAACCATAATATCCCTGATAATTTATTCCAATTAGTTTACGCATACCTAATAGAGTAATAATACCAAGGCATTTTTTTTTATTTAAATGGGGATGTAGGAAGGAATATTTTTCGTTACTAAGTATAAATTACATAACATTTTTTTTAGAAATGAAACATACTTTTTTTAAAGTTATTTCTATCAAATCAACTTGCTAATTTTGCCATGGGTTATAAACAGTTCATTCAAACGTTCTAATGTGCAACTGCAATGACAAAAATATAAAATTTTTACTTATTTATGAATCATTTCCTTTCTTACAATTAGAAAGCACAGAAAAAAGATAATAAACACAATGTTGTGACTACATACGTAATTGTTACTCTATGAAAATTTCAAGTTTGGCCCTAATAAATGATTGCTTTGGCAATATTTGAGATTGCATCATTAACAAAAACAATATTGCCTTGAAAATTTTTTTCAATTTTCCATATTTACACATTAGTTGTGACAACTAATAGTTATGATTAAAAAACGGGAGTACCATATAAATTTAGTTATCCGTATATAAAATTTCGTTGTGACAACTAAAATTTGTAGGTTGGGTTGGTTAATGTTATTAATTAGTTCAACAGTTAAATAACGACAATTTGTTTTCACGAAAATAACTAGTTGTCAGAACCAAATTTTAGTAATCCATACCATGTTAATTTTAAGAGTGTAAAAAATAATCGGCCTATTTTAAACTCCTTTAAAAAATACTTATTCAGCTAATTTAAAAAAAATAAATAAAAAATATTTGTCAAAATTAACCTTAACCCAGACCTTGACCTTTTGTTTTGAATTTTTCTATGAATTTCTCCATTTTCTTGGTTCAAGTTCATTGACATGTCTCTTAGTTCTACGCCATATGGCATCGTTTGTGGGAAATATTTTAAATTAAAACACCTTAAATGTACAAGAACGACGCACGTAGGCTTATCAAAATAAAGTACCCATTTATTACCTGCGTTAAGGCGTTTTAAGGTGTAACCTAAATCCTAAAATCCCAAAAATTGTAAGCCGACAAAAGCTCAGTTTTAGCTTGTATACGGTACATCGTTATAAAAATGAACATGGGTCATTCTGAGAAATAGGTATGTTTTAGGGGGACGATGTTGTACATTTTTGTTTTGAAAAATGCAATAAAATTAGCTTGTTTTTTTTTTTACTTTTTCCTTTACATGAAAAAAAACCCTAATAGTGTTATATCTACAAACTCCTAATTTAAGATTTTTTCATCTTTAAGTTTCACAGAAACAAAGCGTTGTACCAAAATTCTAAAAAGACGGTACTTTGAGCGTTTTCACACGGCACCATATATCGCGCGCGACAAATGGTCGCAATATTGCTTTTACACCAAATTATGTGTTTTCTAATGAGCCATTTTCACACACAAGCGATATTAGAGAACACATAATTTGGTGTAAAGCAATATTGCGACCATTTATCGCGCGCGATATATGGCGCCGTGTGAAAACGCTCTTACTCTAAAGCTAAAAAATGTTGTGTTTGTTTTTCTGTGCAAAGGAAACAGCAAATATCCATGGGGGAGTAGAAAAACAATGAGTTTTTCGAGTTTTTTAAACGAGTTATAAAAAAACTAAGCAAGGAATTTCTGATTTTACCAACGGAAAGGTGTAAAATAGTTATTTACGATATAAGTGTTGTAAAGATTTGCCAAATATTTTTATTCATAGATGAAAGTAGATAAAATTTTGTACAATATTCTTGTTGTAAATTCATATTACAACACG
Organism: Polydrusus cervinus; assembly: GCA_935413205.1. Lineage (NCBI taxonomy): Eukaryota > Metazoa > Arthropoda > Insecta > Coleoptera > Curculionidae > Polydrusus > Polydrusus cervinus. The sequence continues at coordinate 6,092,123 of OW284518.1, forward strand.
AGATGTTAAAGTTATCAAACGAGGCGCCAGCCGAGTTTAATAAAACATCGAGTGTAGTAATATGAATTTACAACAAGAATATTGTACAAAATTTTATCTACTTTCATCTATGAATAAAAATATTTGGCAAAAGGCATTTTTAAAAATAAAAATGCACCTGCTATTAAGTTACTTAACTAATCAAGTTTTTTATGTTACCTTTCGCATAGTTATTGTTTCGTATGGTTACTGTCGAAACTTTGTCAAACAAATTCAAAAATATAAAAAGCGTTTTTCAAAATGAGGGATTCTGATGGAAGTTTACCCTCTGATATAGAAGCAGCGGCAAACGAAGCGATCTCAAGTTTAGTTCCGACAAAATCCAAGGCGCGGTATGAGTTGGAGTATCAGAAGTTTGAAGATTGGTGCAAAACTAACAAAATAAAGGAGGCGTCTGAGAAAATCCTTTTGGGTTATTTTTCCGTAAAGCAACGCTCCCAGAAACCATCTACACTATGGACTCACTACTCAATGTTGAGAACTATGATTTCGGTCAAGAAAAATCAAGATATAGGCAGATTTTCTCAACTTATCGCATTTTTAAAAAGAAGATCAGAGGGTTACAAGGCCAAAAAGTCCAAAGTTTTCACAAAGGAAGACGTATGTAAGTTTCTTAGTACTGCAGATGATGAAACATATTTACTTATGAAGGTTGTTATGATAATTTAATTTTAATTTTATAATCGTTAATAATAAATCATTCTTCTAAAAAGTGTGGTTTTATTTAACAGCAAAATTTAAATAAAACCTTTTTTTCCATTACAGCACTAGTGCTTTAATATATGCCCTTACAAAACTGTAAATTTCATATTACTAAATGAAAGTCGATAAAATATATTATTATATACAGAAAAAAAAACTAGGAAAAAGATGTAGGTAATCAAATAAAAATCATAAAAAAAATATTATTTAAGTTCATAGTATTGGGAATTATTTTTTTAATAAAAATAACTTTCTCACATTCTCCGACCTCTGTAAAGTCCAAATTTAAATAAAAAGTTCTTAAAACTCGGTTAAAGAGAATGCAATATTTTCAATATATATATAGATATAATTTCGCATGAAGCTGGTAACTTTGGAGAAGAATTTAGAAATATTGTTTGGACCCAAAGTAGGTATATGCTATATGCTTTTTGAATCTAAGAATAAAAAAATAATTTATAGTAAGAATGATGAACTATTTATTTTAAGATGAAATCATCATTTTAATTGTATAATATCCTTACATCAAATTAATGTTATATTCTTATTGTAACACCTAAAATAACTAACAGAGTTTATATTCTATTGATTTGAAATATATTATGTTGTATTTCGTATAGATCTTGCTTATCTTGAGAAAAGGTTACATGTTTTAGACGAAATTATAATTATAATAAACCGAGGGGCGTCTCACTCCTGAAAAAAAAGGACATGTATTTCGGAAATCCCAGTGATTTCGGCATTTTTGTAGGGATTTCGAAGTTTTTGAGGAGATTTCAGAATTTATGGAGGGATTTCGCATTTTTCAAAGCGATTTCGGGATGTTCGCAAGGATTTCGGAATGTTTTTGGGGATTTCGACATTTTTTCTTATGATTTCGTGATTTCTTTAGGGATTTCGGTATTTTTTAATGATATCGTTGGGATTTCGAAGTTTTATGTGTAGCTCCATATTTAGTAAATAATTCGATAAAATTTAATCTGTAAGTAGATAGGTATATATACCTACATATTTTTTTTTCTTTTTTCAAAACAATTTATTTCAGCCCTCAAAACAGTTTACAACAACTGGCATAATATTTTATTTGTTTTGGTTTTAGTTTACTTAGAAAATAGTATATTTAGTGCCATAAAGTAATAAAAAAACCGTATAACCCAGTTGCTTAAAAACGTTTGAATGGTACCCAAGTACATCCTAATCGGCAGAAAATTTTACAGGAAAATAGAACTAGTTCCAATTTGTAAAACTTCACAAAGAAATTTACGAATTTATTTGATATCACAGTGTGACCTTTGTAATATAAAATTTAGCCTTGAAGTGACTTCAAGAATAAATTCACGAAGAACTTCACAGCCGTAAAGATCGCTTAATTTAGTAGTGAAGTATGGGTAGGTAAAGCAAGCGCCACAAATATAACATTATTGTTTATATTTCTGTCTCCTGCATAAAAACTCCAGCAGATTTTTTTTTGCATAAGAAACGTAAACAAGAATGTTACATTTGTGGCGCTTACTTTAGGTGTATACTCATCCACTTGTATTCATAAATATCGAAGTTTACCACTGTCTCAAACGTACTGGTCAAGAGCGGATTGGATCAGAAAGATCCTTCACAGGGCTGACGAGAGTACATAATCTAACACATAATCTCTATTATAGATTACAAACAGTTTACTCCTTATAAGTACAAAGACACCCTGCAACAAACGGAAAATTTCGTCCGAAATGGCGTTCCGCGTGTACCGTTACTCTGTTGCCAGATCGTTCATATCTTTCGATGGGATGTGTTTTTGCCTCGGTTTTTGCCTTACTACACTTACTGAATACGTTAATGCTCTCTCGGCACATCTCAGCTCTCGGTTTAATGTAAATATGTGATAGATAACAAATTGGTTGTTGACTTTTGACCGAGCGTTTGACATAAAGTTTAAGGCAAATATTTAACATTATACTGAAGTATAAAGGAAAATCGAACTAAGTGGCAACATTGCACAAAAATAAAGTTTTCACAGCGCCATCTTTATTGTACGGATATTGTGATTTCGGCGAAAACTTCAATGGATTTCGGTTGAAATATAGGGATTTCGCCGAAATCAATACGGATGTCATAGATTTCGCTATGATTTCGCGATTTCGACTCCCAAGTTTGGGATTTCGGAGGGATTTCGGAGGATTTCCTAGGATTTCGCGAGAAAAGGTACACGTATTTCGGGAGTGAGACACCCCTCGTAATAAACCTACTTTATGTAAAAATCACACACACACACACCAATTTCAAACAAGTTTTATTATTCTTGTGTAGCTTGATTTAGGAACTTTTAAACTTGATTGTATTTAAGTAAAAATATTCGTAATCCATGTTCCATTTCCAAATATAATTTATTTTTTCGGAGTAAAATCAAAAAATGTGTTATTATTACAAATTGCGCCCTCTAGCATTTTTTTTTAGAACTATTATAAATAACTAAATACGATTGGTGAAAGTGCATACATTTCTCTTCCAAACAGTCTTTAGTTTGCTAAAATCGGATAAGTCGTTTAAAAGTTACAGCGATTTAAATGATTATACATTCAACAGCTTCCCCCCCCTCTTATTAAAGTCGGTACGCCAATAAGCATAAGACCAAAATCATGCATAATTATCCAAGCTTTTTAATGGTGTTATCAAAGATATACCTTAATGTGGAATTTTCGGAGATATGTAAAATTTTAAATTTTACTTTTTAATTACGCCCTCTTGCGGCAAAATGCGGAACTTAAAAATTATTTCCAGGATTTTCTCATGACCACTTTAGATATAATTTTTCTTTTCCTGAGTTTCTATGCCCAGTAGTTTCCGAGATACGGCCGAGAGCCATTCTTAGTGGGACACCCGGTACAGTGTACACATAGCGCTTGGAAGTTTGAGCAATCCGTCTACGACGACACGCCTTGCGATGTGGACATCATCTACATTACCATTTACCACTCTTACTCGTATCGTGGAAAAAGCAACATTCAAAATTTTAGAAGTTGCGGCACGTAGTCACATTAACATAATATGTCTGCTTGCAACAGAGTGTAGCCATGTCTTAGATCCCGTTTTAAAAAAAATATTTGATTAGTTATTAGAATAACATTACTTTCTTAAAATCTAGCACATTCCACGAACTAGTACCAGTAACAACATATTATTATTGTATGTTTTATTAGTATCAATATAAACATATGTATGTAATTTCCTTATTTGTGTTCTATATTACGAAGAATAATAATAATTATCTATATAGTGTATTTCAGAAATGTGTAGGTAAAGTAATAAAATGGGAAATTCCGTTCAGTTCGGCTATATTTCGGTGTTGGCCATAGGCGTAGGTAAAATTTGTGCATAGACAATCCACTCGAGTGGTACAGTATATTTTTTCTCCACGACGATTACTGAATGTAATAATTCCAAAATCATTTTTGATAATAGAATGAAAAAATTCTCGCTCTTGAGTTGGAATATTTATTCTGAAACACTTGCTTCTTATGAGTTTTGCGTGTATTTTCATTCCATAACAAGATACAAAATGAATATTCTGTAATTGCTTTAAATGACATAGGTTGCCATGAATTTCGAAACTGTCAATGTCAGCAGACAAATTTTAGTGCAAGTCAAAATATGAGTGAAAAATCGGATGAATCAGATATGGAACTGGATAATATACTCCACCTGAAATTACAAATATTGCGAATAGTATTTTAGGTCGTGAAGAAAATATAGTCTGCTACTCGGTTAGAATGAAAATTCGATACTCGTGGCGGTCTTCCACTCGGATCAAATTTTCATTTCAACCTCGTTTCAGAATCTACTATTCTACGATGGTAACTTCCGAGCGAACTTTATACCAGAAATTTAAAAAAATATAAATTTAAATCAGGCAATAAAATTCGTATTTTTATTTTGCCGTGAAGATATGTGAGAGATATTAAAAAATAATTGAAGAAAAATTAATTTCGTTGGCAAATCCATGGATCAAATTTCACTATAACATATTTGTCGCTTTGGATCATTTATTATATTTACACAAAATCACTTTGAATATTATCTATCTTTCTTACATTCGGCTTTTTGCAGACTAACAAATAAAGAGCGATATATTTATTATTAACAATTTATTTTTCTAAACCATAGCCTTTGCTTAGTAAAAAACAAAGAAAAATTGATCTAGGCGGCATTTTTTAAAACAAATGATAAAGTGTGATATGTCATTGAAAAGAGAATTTTCTACATAATTTAATTATCGAATTAAAACGAGGGGTTTCCATTTAAAATTTAAAAGTTGACTTTACTTCCGGTTAAACCGGAAGTGGGCTTGAAGGTTTGAATTGACCGTCCACAGTCTGTGCATACATAAATTGTTTTACAGTAAAAAAGGGTAGGTTTTTACTTTACAGGTGCTTTACGGCCTCAACAATAACAAAATTTTGTTAATTAATAGCCTGCTCCTCCATTTTAATTATTGCCCATAAATTAACAAACTGGCATATATACGAATAACAACAATATTCTTGCAAAAAAATTTAATAGAGACTAGAACCTAAACTATGACACACCGTGACGTAATAAAACATTTAAAAAAATTAAACCCATTTCTACATATATTTTTTTTTTTTATGATAAAACACCTGCACTGTAGGAAAAATCCTTTAAGGCGCTCTGGGAGCGGTGCGTGTGCGAAGAAAGCGATTAACGTTGGTCTTGAAACGTTGAAGATTGTATTCATTGGGAAACACGACCTCAGGAAGATCATTCCACAAAGATGACGTTCTCCAGATGAAAGAATTCTTGAACAATGAAGTTCGAGGAGTACTAAGCTGAACAACATATGGATGAGCGGCAGTGGTTCGCCGTGTATTTCTGTTTTGCATTGCTCTAGGTGGAATCAAGTGGGCAATGTCAGTCGAACACCTGCCATGAAAATATCTGTAAAAGAGAGCCAAATCACCAACCTGTCTTCGATGCTCCAGGCTATCGAGGGTCTTGGTCAGCTCGGGGTCGCCGATCAGACGAACGGCTCTCCTTTGAATGGAATCCAGTAGCCGAAGGGTGTGCTTGGGTGCAGAGCTCCAGACATGAGAGCAATAAGAATATAATAATATATATATATATAATGATGGTCGAATCTGGGCTTTGTAGAGTGTCAAAAGTTGATGAGGTGTGTACAACCTTTTGGTGCGGAAAAGTACACCAAGTTTCTGTGCAGCTGTCTTGGCAATTGCGGCAACGTGATCATGCCAAGACATATTACCTCCCAGATTGACCCCCAGCAAATTAATAGACGGTGCCAGGGGAATTGCGTGTCCTGCCATGACTATATCCGGTTCTGCAATGTTAACCTTTTTGGAGAAGACTGCTGCCTGAGTTTTCTTAGCGTTAAATTCGACTTGGTTACTGTCACCCCAAGCCAAAATTTCTTCCAGGTCATTGTTGAGGCGCAATAGGTACTTCATGCTGCCTGCGAAGATGTGCGTCGGCAGCGGATGTTTGGGGAGTCAAGGTAAACGATGAGACAAGTGTGCTGTCATCAGCAAAGCTATAAATTGGATTTTGGGTTTTCACTACATATATATATACAGTAAAAAGAGGGTAGGCGACAATATGGACCCTTGAGGAACACCGGCATTGATGGTGAAGGTGTCTGAGAAAAACCCGTCAATCGCCACTTGCAGAGAACGGTTCTTAAGGAAGCTGGTTAACCATAAACAAAATCCATTAGGCATACCATATATACATATATTTTAAATACCCCGCCATCAGGTTATTCGCCTGACATGCGCAATGTGTCTGCAATATGCTATTTCTGTGGGGACAAATGATGATAATAAAATTACGGAAAACATTTTTTTGTGTCATCCGGTATAAGTCTTTCAAATTTCATGGCATTATCTTTATAATAAAAAATATTAGGGGTGAGTTACCTTCCGCGGACACCCGGTAGTACTAATAACAATAATAGTCAGTAAGTACCGCTACATAAACATATTTTATAGCTTGTAAGGTAGTTCAACTTTATCAGCTGTCCGTTCTGCATCAATTTCTATAAATAAACAACAGAATAATTAGTAATTTATATATTCATGGCCTACTAAGGACAATGGAGTAATTAATAGGGAGCAATAAAAAAAAATGTTAATGATAGTAATATAAAGACATATTAATATTATTATCTTGTTATCTTGTATACCGGATGAAATCAAAAAGAACCCCCCCCCCCCCCACACACACACACACACATTTTTGCCATATTAAAAATTTTAAAAAGCCATTTTTGGTTCAATTCCAAGTTTTTGTGAAAAGGCGCGTGGTAGAAAGTTCGACTAATTCTTTGCCAATGTAGTGATCAAATAAATAGGTTAAAGTTGAGAAAGATTATTAGTCTTTTGTCTCATTGCATGGTAGAGACGGCACGTTTCTGTTACCTCTATAGTTTATTTCAGAAAGGTGTATAGTAATAAAATTAGGTATGCAAAGGGGCTACAGCGTGACCCAACGAGTATTTAAGCCACTTTCATATTTTGGCTTTGATTTCACTGCAAAATTCTTTCTTTTCATCAAGTGCAGGTAGGCACATAGTATTAGGTAGGTACACTTATTTTTTAATAAGCATTATATAAAAAAAAATATAAAATACATTATAAAGAAATTAAATTATAAAAACTCATAATATTCTTCGTCATCTGTGAAACATGTCATTTCCTCTTGACGTTATAATTAACGGGTTGACGGTCCGATCTATAGATCTCCACTTTTTTTCTCTTCTTTAATGACATGATGGAGTGCTCTTCGCCTGTTCTCTGACAAGAGTCTCGGGATCAACGATGAGCTCCCCCCGAAAGTAGCCGAATGAACGAACGTTTGACATAACTTATTGGCGCGAAATTCATATGTTACAGGCACGTTTAAACCAACGTTTGAACAACGCGAATTCATTGTGCGTCAGATACGGACACTTGTGCGTATATAGTGCGACAATAGAGGACTGTAAGGTACATTATATTTAATTATATATTTTGAATTATGTAGGACTATATATGTACAAGGGGGGGATTAAAAGCCACTACTAACTTCCACATTTTTTAAATGGGCCATATCTTTGTATTTCATAAACTTTCTCAGGGTGAAACCTTTGATGTTTTCTAAAGTACGTTATAACGTCTAAATTTTGACAAAATTTATTTTCAAAATTATTATTTGTGTACGAAACAAGATTGGTTAGAATTATTTTGTGGTTAGAATAATGTTTATATCAGTCTATCATTTTTGGAAAACCAATTTATTCTACAGGGTCCTGCACCTCACACCTCTTGAGCGGGAGGATGCTCACTTATTAATTAAGTTAGGATTTTGATATTTTGCAAACTTTGCCTGTATCCCAGCCTAGGGGGCATTTCAGGAAAATATTTTTATACAAAGTGTGACGTCTTAAGGATCTATTTTTTTAGATTACATGCTATATATATTCTTACTTATTTGGATGACTCTTATAGTTGCCTTCATACCCCTAGCATTTGAATAAAATCGGTTCAGTATTATAGGTGAAAAAAAAAATTCTAAGAAAAATCAGTTTTGCATCACTGGTTTTAAAAATTAATAAAAACTAATAATGATAATGCCTAGATAATAGAATTAGAACGGTACTTAATAAATATTAATAAGGCAAATTATTTTTCTTATTTGAAATTGGAACCTCTGTATATTATTATGTCGTTGTATGGTATTTACCCATTATTAATTTGTAATGATTCAGTGTTTGTAAAAAATTGTCATTAAGCTTCATAATTTTGTCAAGAAATATATTACATGTTTTTAAAATTAATTATATTACCTATACCATTCAGTATTTTTTGTAAAATAATTAAAGTTCACCACCGTACCTACAGAGTTGCTTAATTATTATAATGTGCCCAGATTTTATTAAAGCCGGAAATATTCATAAATATAAAGTAATTTTATATAATTTATTTAACACCTAATATCATTTTAAAACGATATGTAAACTTGTAAATACACCTACATCTTATTATTGTTTTCGGACGACATGTAAACGCACAAAATCGGCATCGGAGTTCGGCTTCTTTCGGGGGAGCTCATCGTTGATCCCGAGACTCTTGTGTTCTCTGGTGTCACTTCCTTAATGGCTTGACCAAACAGTAGCTTAACGTCTTTCATTTTGAATGTAGTGTTGTGTCTTGCTACAAATCCTTTTACTTGCGCCCATATAAGTTCTATAGGATTTAGTTCGCAATGATATGGCGGTGTGCGCAGCACAGTTACACTATGTTTTTCAGCTATATCTTCCACGGCATATTTCATAAAACGATGTTTGTGTAAATTTGCTGAAGCTAATAGTTTTTTCTTTATCAAATTATCTTTTTTTTCTTTGGTTAGTTATCATAAATAGTTTAATGCACAAACGTACGCCTATGGCCGACTCCAAAATTGAGCCGAACTGGACGGAATTTCCCATTTTATTACTCTACACCTTTCTGAAATAGACTATAGTTGTAGCATAGAGCCACAGGGTATAGAGGTGAAAGTTAATAACAATTATAAAGATTGTATCTGAATCTTGTAGATAGATATAAAAACATCCAGTTAATGGTGATATATTTATACCATTTAGAACTTAATTTATTCGCTTCAAAACAAAGAAATAAGTCCTACTATGACAAAAATAAGTTTTGAGAGTGTGCCAATGTCGCTTAAAATTACATTAAGGTTTCCAAGGCGACGTAATTATTTTAGGAAGGTGTACGCCGAGGCTTTTCTTTTGTTTCGGTGCGGTATCGCTGTTACCATGCAAGGTTATTAAAATGGAAATTGTTTTTTTTTTCAATTAACACTAATTATCTAATAAATAATACTATATAACTAAGAAGATATTGAGTAATTAATTGGTATAACTAATTATCATTAAGTGGGTAATTGTTTTTAATTTTCTGAGAACAGCAGGATTTGATTTAATACGAATATTAGATGCGTTTGCAGGTTTGGTCCAGCGGCGGCGCCAGGGGGGGGGGGGCAGGGGGGCCCCGCTTATTTTCAAGAGAACGATGAATTTTTTAGACGTCTCTTTGGACAAGAGAAAAGTTTTGTTTGCTCCTGCTTATGGCGTTATACACAGAGCAAAATCGAATAATTAAACAGAATTGTTAAGAATAGTCTTATACCAGTAGCAACATTTTTAATAATCACTATTAAACAGTCTATTACTATAGCAAAAAAGTTAACTAACGAATAGCATACAGAATTACTACCTCTTTATTTATACGGACAATAAAACGAAATAATTATGAATATAAGCCCAGAATTGTAAGAATGTATTTTAATAAAACATTCTTTTTGGAAATAAAAGTGGTTTTATACAACATAAAGATTATACCAACAATAAAACGCTTTTTTGGGGGTATTAATTAAATTATTATTCAATATTAAACATTTATTTACCCTTATGTAACAAACTTTAAATTTGCAAGAGTGGGGGAGACTTCGACGTACCTATCAAGACGTGTTTTACGATACCATTTGCAATTGTTCGGCTGTGCGGGTTGTCTCAGATGTTTGTTGTTTTTTGTGAATAGTATTGTGAGGTTACTATTAAGCTTTATTTGTGGTGGTGTAAAATTATCAGTTTTTTGTAACCTAAGAGCTGTGTTTATGATCTCAGATTTTTCGTTGTTTCTTGATTAGAAAGTGTTGAGGGTAAATACCCTTATTTGTTTTTTTTTAGTTAAATACCTGTATACAGCAAATTTCCATGTGGGAGTAGAAAAATATTATTTCTGTACGGCTACTTATAAACTAAAATGTGTTAAGCTTGACAATTCAATATTACTGTGTTTCCATAGTTAAAACACAAATATTTAATGGCATCCTTTATTTCCGAACAAAGTTAATAATATTTATTTCAAAATTTTAACAAGTTGATTGTAATAAGTTATGTCCTTTTAGTAATTTTGGATTTACGGTATGTTAGAATTCCCGGACTCCGTATGGCCAGTCTCGGCTTGCGCCTCGACATACAATCTTTACCGTCGTCCGGGAATGTTTAGCTTTTCCTACTAGATACAATGTACTATTCTCAGTGTGAAACAAACAACAATTGTAGATATTAAAGAAATATATAAAAAATATATAGGTAATGCCCTTTTCTTATAAAATCCTTTTGTAAGTGGTATAAACATTTTTGTTCCCAGCCTGGGTCGGCACTGAGTTTCGCCACTGGCAACCAGTTTGCCATATAATTATTAAAGCTGCAACGATGAAGTTGAAATAAAAAAGCGTCGCAGCAAGCGGTCATGGACAAGCAGCATAAGAATCTTTCAAACTGCTGCGGACGGCCGTAAATTTTTACGAGCTGTCTACCATTGCGGTGTTGGTTTGGTTTTATTAAATTTGGATGCAACTTATCTACGGAACAGTGTCATGCGGCGGACAACGTTCAATATACACTCACCGGCACAAAATTCCGCCACCCTGAAATTTTAGCCAAGTTTGATGTTTTATAACTTATTTATTTTTTATCCGATTTTCATGATTTTTTTATCAGTTTGTAGATCCAGTTATTCTGGTTTTCTTTAATTATTTTATAAAGTATCATTTTTCGATTATACTATATTATACAGGAGGAAATCAAAGTGTTGTTTATTGTCGTAATTTCAAAACACCCTGTAGGGAAATTGAGGTGGATAATTTTGTTTACATACTATCTCTTGTAATCGCTGATGTATTCTAAACATTCCTTTTTTTGATTCATTCCATTATCTAATTTTTGCTGAGAGCTGCAAGATTTTAAATGAAACGCTGTTATTTTTTGAAAATGTATGTCAAGCTTTAGGGTAAAAATTATCCAGGTTGGCTAAGGCCGCGATTTATTGTGGCAGAATGTTTGACAGTGACAATATTATAATTTGTTGTGTGTCAATATGGTATTAAGTCCAGCAGACGTGGGTAGAATTGTTGCGTTAATAGAGGATGGTCCTAGCAAAAGTTATGTCGCCCGTACTCTGAGAATTCCAAGGTCTACAGTTCGAGATGCCTGGAATAGGTATTTACAGACGGGAATTTTTACTAGACAGCAAGGCTCTGGCAGAAGGAGAATGACCACTGCAGCTGATGATCACTTTGTTATCATTAGTTCTTTAAGAGATCGAAGATCTACTGCAGTGTGTCTAAAAAATGACTTGCAAATGATTCGTCGAGTGAATGTAAGTGAAAGAACGATACGTAGAAGATTGGCAGAAGATGGGCTTCATTCACGAAGGCCAACAATATGTCCACGATTAATTCCTCGGCATCGACAACACCGACTGAGGTTTGCAAGATCGCATTCTGACTGGACTCTAGAACAGTGGGGAAACGTACTATTCACAGATGAATCCAGGGTTTGTTTAAGGTCGCCGGATGGTCGTGAGCGGGTATACAGACGTAGAAATGAAAGATATGCTGACTGCACCATATCAGAACGAATCTCATATCATGGCGGTTCAGTCATGATTTTGGCGGGTATTTCTACCGAAGCACGCACCAATCTTGTATTTGTTGAAAATGGAGCTCTAACCGCCCACCGTTACATTGAGGAAATTCTCCAAGAAGTTGTTACATTTGCTCCTTTTATTGGGAACCAATTTACATTTAATGCATGATAATGCTAGACCTCACGTTGCACATGTAGTAAGCGAATATCTGGATAAAGTTGGACTTCCAAGATTGGAATGGCCTGCATGTAGCCCGGATCTCAACCCAATCGAACATCTTTAGGATCAACTTAAAAGAGCCGTTCGTCGTCGTCCTGTACAACCACAAACCTTGCAAGACTTAAGACTGGCGCTAAACGAAGAATATCAAGCCATTCCTCAAGAAAGAATAAGTGATCTTATTCATTCGATGCCACGAAGACTGCAAGCTGTCATTGCTACGAGAGGAGGAAATACACGTTATTAAATTGTTTATTAACTTTATGATATACCTAGTGTTTGTTTTTCTTAATAAAATTAGGCTTCAAATCAGCGTTTCATTTAAAATTTTGCAGCTCTCAGCAGAAATGAGATAATGGAATAAATAAAAAAAAGAAATGATTAGAATACATCAAAGATTACAAGAGATAGTATGCAAAGAAAATTATCCACCTCAATTTCCCTACAGGGTGTTTTGAAATTACGATAAAAAACAACATTTTGATTTCCTCCTGTATAATATAAACTAATCGAAAAATTATATTTTATAAAATAATTAAAGAAAAATAAAATAAATGCATCTACAAACTGATAAAAAAAGCATGAAAATCGGATAAAAAATAAATAAGTTATAAAACATCAAACTTGGCCAAAATTTTAGGGTGGCGGAATTTTGTGCCGGTGAGTGTAGAACGATTATTTTCAAAATATGCGTTTGCACGGCATCATTAGGTATTTTAACAAGAATTTTGGGACATATTACATGTCAATAAGTATAACTTTTTATTTTGTATTTTCAAATTATATTTGTAAAAAAGGGTACCCTTATTGTTCAAATACAAATGTTTCGGCTTTAATTATTATTACCAAATCATAATTTATGAGCTTCGTCTTGATAGCTCCAAATACATTTTATAAAAACTCTTTAAAGCATGATTTATTATCTATTTTACTTTCTACCTACAAATAACTTGCACATGTTTGACGTATGTTAAATAGCCAGCACACATTTTCAAAACAAACGTTAGAAACCCGTTTCTTTGCTGATGGCGAAGTATATTCTTGTTACAAAAGGTTAATTAAAACAGAGATAAAATAAATATGCTGTAGTTTTTTTTTCCAAAAAATTAACCTCATTTAATTATTATAATGAAAACAATTTTACAGTGATATTATTAAGTTTAATGTAAACTGGGTCTCCCAAAAGTCCCGCATAAAATTAATATCAATTAAAGGAAAAAGATCTATGAAAAACACTCGGACCCGTAAATTTTTATTTTTAATTGTGCATTTTTTGACCTAAAAAAATATTATACAGGGTGTCTCATAGAACTGTCACGTCTTTGACAATTTTTTTTAATGGAACACCCTATATATTGTATTATTTTCTGATTCCCCACAAAATTCTACGCTTATGTTGTAAATGTCATGTGTCTATATTTAATAGTTTTTGAGATATTGACGTTTAAAATATAGCATTTTTTGACTTTGACAGGCTGTAACATTGGAACGGTTCATCTTAGAGAAAAATGGTTTTCACCTCCCTATCTTAGTTTTTTATTCTCTTTAAAATGAAACCAACCTCCGATTTACCATGTAAAACCGTTAAAACTGGTTTTTTGGTTTAACATGGTAAATCGGAGGTTGGTTTCTTTAGATAGAGAATAAAAAACTAAGATAGGGAGGTGAAAACCATTTTTCTCTAAGATTAACTGTTCCAATGTTACAGCCTGTCAAAGTCAAAAAATGTCATATTTTAAACGTCAATATCTCAAAAACTATTGAACACATGACATTTACAACATAAGCGTAGAATTTTGTGGGGAATCAGAAAATAATACAATATATAGGGTGTTCCATTAAAAAAAATTATCAAAGCCGTGACGACAGTTTCTATGAGACACCCTGTATAATATTTTTTATGTCAAAAAATGCACAATTAAAAATAAAAATTTACGGGTCCGAGCATTTTTCCTAGATCTTTTTCGTTTAATTGATATTAATTTTATGCGGGACTTTTGGGAGACCGTTTGGGAGCCTGTCTCCAAATTCCAGTAGGACATTGTCAGCAGAATGTCACGTATTTCATTCTTAACTCAAGAGTTTAAATCTTTAAAATTAACAGGTCTTGAATGACAGAAGAGTTTTGGACTTGCATTGTCCTTATTTGTTTTGAATCACAACGTTTCAACTGGTGAATAACTCGTCTGGTGAGTATTAACAGGTCTATTTTGGTAAATCTTATTTTCTAAATAACATAATTCCATAAATAAAAGTCCAAAGGGGTGAGGTCCGAGGATCTAACAGCAGTGGCCTATTTAGAGGGAGGGGCCCTCCTTCCCCAACCCCCGATCTTAGAGGAGCTCGGGTCTAGAAGTCTAATAGCAACCTAATTTTTCGTCTCACGCACGTGTATTCTTGGCTTAGATTACAAAGGTCTTGTAGAAAATGTTTATTCTTTAAACTTTTTCTTCTAAAAGTCCTGTTTTATATAGTGATTAAGATTTTGGACGCATATCGTTTTAGTTATTGATTTATGATGCAATTTTAAAGGAAAACGAGTAAAACGAATAATATTTTATAGTATTTTTCTATTATATACTTGTCTGTTCCGTTTCCCTTTTTTAGAGCTATTTTAAATCAACTAAAATATAACCCAATGCAATAAAATATTTTTACAACAAAAACAAAAAACAATTGAGTATTTATATTTAAAGAGAAAAATTAAAGTACAAATTTTAATTGAAACATTTTTTATGGAAGAAGTGTGATAATTTATAATAAAAAAAATAGTGCGGGAGGAAACGAGAATGCTTTATTATGAATATAAAAAACGGTACTTTAGAAGAAGTATTTCAAAACCAAAGCATTTGCACCAAAAACTGCTCTTAGATCTACGCTCCTAAAATACATGATTTTTGAAAAAATCATCAATTTTCGCGTGGAGAGCGATATTTACTTTATTTTTAATCATGAAAAACCGAGCCCGAAAAACGCTTGTTAGAGTCATACATACGTCTTATGTTAAAATTTTGGATTAACACCAATATTCATATTTTTCACAAATATAAAAAATGTTTTGTGTGTACTAGCTAGGAATATCAAAAGGAAAATAAAAAAAAATATTTACAAAAACAAATTTAATCTAACCATGTAGAGGATGAGAGGTAATAATGAGGTAAATTTTCGAAATTTGATAGTAGTTAGGTGAATTTTGCACAAACCCCCCCCCCCCCCCCCCCCCAGTATATTTTTTGGCTACGCCACTGTATGACAGGCCACTCAGTTTTGCCTCTCCTGCCTATCCACTGATTTGAAAATATTTGATTCAAAAATGTGCGCGCTTGTAAACCAAAATGTGAGGAGGAATAATTATCTATTCACGTAAAAATTATATTTAATAATATTTGAAATATTCCAATCTTTTTAACACCCTGTATATTAAGAGAAAACGTTTATCGAAAATTTTGCTGTAAAGTTGCAATTTTAATTTGGTTCATAACTTTTTTTTGCCTGTTGGGAGTTTAGTTTTAATTTAAAATGAACTCAACCGTTAAATTAGATGTAGTTTCAGACACGTTACAAGTGGGTTTAGTTTTTATCGATATTTCAAGTTCGAGGAATACATTTTATTAAAAGAAATTTCCATAGTTGGAGTGGAAAATATAGCGCGTTTAAAATAGTTTCGTCACTTTTATTGCTCACTTAAATCTGTAATTAACATGTCGACTAGGTTATTGGTATTGTGGCAACTCGTACAGCAAATAATTATGATTAAGAAATATTGTTTTATTTCAAATACGACGATTTAAATTAGATTAAAAAAATGAATAATCGTATGAATTGACAATTAATTAGGATCAGTCTGTTTAAGCCTTGTCCCTGGTACTGGAAAGAGTTCATTCATTCATTTTCGTAGGCATGCCTGGATCCAGTGGCGAATTGAAGGGATGGGGGGGGGGGGGGGGGGGGGGGGGTGGTGCAGCCCGACCTAGGTTAGGTCTAAAAGGCCTTGCAACCTAATTTTTCGTTCGTCTCAAGCTTGGACTCTTAATTTAAATTTTTAAATACTAAATGTATTCTTGGCTTAGATCAAAAAGATCTTGTAGGAAATGTTTTGTTTTTAAACTTTTCCTTTTAAAAGTCCTGTTTTATATAGAGATTAAGGTTTCGGACACATATCGTTTTAGTATGATGCAATTTTATAGGGATAATATTTTATATACTTGTCTGTTCCGTTTCCCTTTTTTAGAGCTATTTTAAATCATCAAAAATATAACTCAATGCAATAAAATATTTCTACAACAAAAACAAACAAGAATTACCTAGGTATTTATTTTTAAAGAGAAAAATTAAAGTAAGAATTGTAATTGAAACATTTTTTATAGAAGAGTGTGATAATTTATGATAAAAAAAATAGTGCGGGAAGAAACGAGAATGCTTTATTATGAATATACAAAACGGCATTTAAGAAGGAGTATTTCAAAACCTAAACATTTGCACCAAAAACTGCTCTTAGATACATGATTTCTGAAAAATCATCAATTTTGGCGTGGTGAGCGATATTTACTTTATTTTTCAACATGAAAAACCGAGCCCGAAAAACGCTGGTTAGAGTCATACATACGTCTTATAGGTTAAAATTTTGGATTGATAATAAAGTTCATATTTTTAACAAATATAAAAATTGTTTTTTTTATAAAAGACCAGCTAGAAATATCAACAAAAAAGTAAAAAAAAACATTTACAAAAACAAATTTAATCCAACCATGCAGAGGGGGAGAGGTAATAATTTCATTTTCGAAATTTGATAGTAGTTAGGTGAATTTTAAACAAACTTTGAGCGTGTCCCTCTCTCCAGAAAAAAAAGTCCTACTTAAGCCCATTGAGCTCCCCCGAGCATATTTTCTGGCTACGCCACTGCTGCAGTGGCGTGGTCAAGCCACAATACGAAAAAAAAACAAATGGTCAATAGTCTCGTTTACTGATGCGACATTAAAAAATGTTTTTTAAGAAAGAATAAAAAATATATTTTCAAACCACCTGAAAGTGCCTTATACTATAAGGTTGTATTTTGTCTAACACTGTTAGATAATAAAATACAAATCTGATTGCATGGTTCTACCAAGAAATGAAAACTTTACATTGGTAGGATGTCACCACCTGCAGACCGGTTTCGAACTCTTTTGTTCTCGTCAGTACAGGGTAGGTGTTCATACCATACCAAATGAAAGTTTTAAAACCTAATGCATATAATATCAACCTTCTTCGGTCGTATATATACGTTAGCGCCATCTCTTGGTAGTTCCATGCAATCTATCTGAGTATACCCGTCAAGGGATTTACAAGAATTGTAAAAACAGAGAATTTCTTACTAGTCAGATGGAAGCAAACATTTAAGAAAGCATGAAAAATATATTTCTTTTTTTTTGGTATGAACACCTACCCTGTACTGACGAGAACAAAAGAGTTCGAAACCGGTCTGCAGGTGGTGACATCCTACCAATGTAAAGTTTTCATTTCTTGGTAGAACCATGCAATCCGATTTGTATTTTATTATCTAACAGTGTTAGACAAAATACAACCTTATAGTATAAGGCACTTTCAGGTGGTTTGAAAATATATTTTTCATGCTTTCTTATTTAAACAAACATTTGTTTGCTTCCATCTGACTAGTAAGAAATTCTGTGTTTTTACAAAAAATGTTTTCCCTTGAATTTGTCAAATCAAGATTTACGGGCTTAAATAAAATGTGTCAATTCCATAACACACTGTATAAAAAGAATATATAGTATGTACCTTTAGGGATTAAAGGATTTAAAAATAATTTGATAAGATAATAATAAATAATTTGAAAACAACAAAACTATTTGCGGAAAAAAGTTGTAATAATATTTCTCATCGACATTATAGGGTCCCTAGATCAAGAAAAATTAAAGGTTCAACTTTCGTGTTGGTATTTTTTTTTAGTTGTGTATAGAAGGCATTAAAATAAACAAAATTTTCATATACCTTTTTCCAAAATACTCAAAAATAGACGAGATACAAAAGTAAAGAATCTAAGTGAGGGCCTAGTCATCAAAACATAGCCTGCTATACTTAATGTTGTTTGTCTTATCTCTTATTAGTCATGCAATTTACGGGTCGGTGATGAGCTATTTGGTAATACGCTGCGGTGTGTTTTTCTGAAGCAAGTTAATTTTAAATTGGTGACACCTAGAAGTTTTCTTAATGTTATACAACGAGCAAGTTAGACAGAACCGTATTTGATCTATAGAGTAATAAATGAATGTAAGTACCTTACTTTTAAGTTTTTTGAAAAAAGGTATTTGAAAATGTTGTTTATTTTAATGCCTTCTATACACAGCTAAAACAGAAGTATCAACATAGGAATCACCCTGTATATCCTATGTTGGTTAGTTCGAGAGCTCATAAACTACTTGACTAAGAATCAAGAAATTTTGTAAGCAATAGCTGTGTAATTATTCAAGATATGCAAGAAAATGTTAATACAAAACTTGAAGGATATCAAATCGGCTATACATACAACGAAAAATTATTTTTTTATATTAGAGTTGTAAAAATATAACCAATAAACCTGTACATAAATAAAAATTTTATTTATTTAGGATACAAACAGGAAATCCCATAAACAGTATCCATTAATTCAATAATAAGTAAAATATGTCTACCCTACAAAAATATCAGTTATAAGTACTGTAAGCTAATAATATTAATGATTAGATAATAACACAAAAAAAAATAATGTTTTTGCCATAAGCAATAATAACAATTATAACAACATGAGTAAACGAAGCATTGTGATACCTACTTGTTATTCTAAAAGTCTTTGTTTTAGACCCTTTTTAATTCTGTTCATAGATCTTGAAAATTAGGGTAAAGTCGCCAAAATCGTACCGTTGCCTAAATCGTACCACTACAAGTTTTCATATTAGACCGTAAATTATACGACATCTATCGGACGTCGTTATAGTGTCTAACTAGTGCCAGTTGCATAGTATACTCGTTTTGCACCGGTTGTGTTTCGCTAAGCGGGAAAATCAAGTTAAAAGGATTCGGCTATTTTCATGTTAATTTTGTTGATTTTTTGCAAGGCTATATCTCATTGGTAAGTAGCATTTATACAGATATTTTTTTTTAGTAGCATAGCCTGGGAAGTTCTTGTAATTTTGCAAAAATTGAATTTAATTTTAGATCTATATTGGGGTTAGAATTGTATTATTTATTATTTTGATTGACAGTTTCCTAAATCGTACCACACACGCACATGAATAGTGTTCCAACGTGACACGTCTTAATAAGGACTACGTGTGCGACTTTTGTTTGTAGGTACATTTAAAATTATTTTCAAAGGTGTGATAGATTTTTTTAATGTTTTTTTTTTTGTAAAATACTTAATTTAAACAATAATTTTGTGTAATTTGTTGTCTTTACAATTTCAAAGGTGTGATAGATTATTTTAATGTTTTTTTTTGTAAAATACTTAATATAGGTAAACAATAATTTTGTGTAATTTGTTGTCTTTACAACAAACTGTATTCATTTTTATTTAATATACCCCAAAAGAACACTGTGGTACGATTTAGGAACCAACTAGTACGATTTAGGAAACCAGTTTCTTAAATCGTACCATTTGCTTTTCCTTACAAAAACAAGTGTTTTCCACTTTTTACATTTAGCCTAGACCCTTGATAAAGGTTTTAATAAAAACCGAAACGTTGGGAATAAGTAAACAGTAGAAAGTGTTTTATTATAGTCCTCTTCCCCACAATATAACATTTAAAAAAATAGAAGTTCAAGGACGCTAAATAAACCTACAATATAAAAACTAATATTTTAAAAATTGCAGTTAGGTGTCCAATAGACCGATCTATTGTTTTAAACCAAAAAATATACATTTCGTTTATCAGTTTATAAGAAAAAAAATTAAAACCAAAAAGTGGTATGATATAGGCAACCTTACCCTAATTGAATTATCTTTATTCTAACAATATTTAACTTTTGCTTGTTAATAATGTGAAGACAGGATTATGATTCATTGTAAGATTGTGAAAAATAAATATATTATTAATAATTCATTCCTTCTGTTAAAGAAAATGTAAATAGAGAGAACAGCTGCAATTTTTTTAAACTTACCAATGACAGATAGCACAAGTTTAATCCAATGAATGGTTCAGTTCAACAGGCGATTTAGTCCAGATCTGAAAAAAAAACAAATAAAATATAATATACCTAATCATGAATATTAAAAAATGAATACATATCGGAGGGGTCAACCATGCATCCTCCTGAAATGTACATTGATTGCCATTTTTGGGAATATATTCAGTGATTTCAAGGGAATCCCAACTAATTCCCATTAAAATTGTACAGCTTTTTTTGTTAGAAGTAACCTTTGAGTCAAGAGAGAAGTGTTGGGAGGGAGATATCTTTTTTTAAAGTCACTTTTAAATTGAAATAAAAGTTTTGGAAGGGAAGTCCGTTTTTATTTTAAGAAGTTACTTTTGAGAAAGAAGTGTAGCTGATTCAGTGCCCATTCAACAAATATGGGGACCGCTTGTGCCCACCCATTATAATTTTTCGGGTGACGCGCCACCACTACGAAATGGCCATTCGGGAAACGTGGAAGTCCTATTTTTAAATTTCGAATAGCCCTAGGATAGCCTCACGACAGTCCAAGATGCATAGACAAACTCAGATATCCCTAGGACCTACGCTATTATCATGTCAGATATCCTAAGGATATCGACATAAATGTAGATAATATAGTGGAATTACGGTTATAATTCGCAGAAAAAAGTAATTTGCCATAAAGAAAATGATAGTAGAATGTGAAATTAATTCGCCTATTGCGTGATGATAAACCTTAATGTTACATAACAATGGTGTAAATAACAAGCAAACACTCTTGGATTGTAATTAAAAGTTTCTGAACAGACAGAAACGCTGTTCATGATGCAAAATGATGCCTTCGGAATAACAAATAAGCGTGGACGCGTGCTTGTGTTCGTTAAGGCAAACACTTCGGGTAAAGCGCTAGTCTCAACCATCGAGATAGAATAAACAAGGAGGCAACATCATGTGACTAAAAGTTACCCTACCTGCGCGGTACGACACTTGAGTCATTCGTGTAGTCAGCTGTTCGATCTATCATAAATCGAGGTGGTTTTAGATTTTATGAGAAGTTTCTCAATTTTTGTGTAAAACTATTGCTACTGTGTGATAGATATTAATTATTTCTTGTGCCGTGCAAAGTTGTTCCAGCAGAAATGTCGTGGATAAGAAAAAAACAGAGAAACTTACGTTTCATAGGTTAGTATAAATAAAGGGCAGGTCCGTATTTATAAACTTTGGGTGCTAATTGTTTCCTATGGTTTGTTTAGTTGCAATTTCATGTAAATAATTAAATAACAACAAAAAATGTAAAAACAATATATCTACAATTAAGTTAAAGCAGCTTTGGACTTTTTAGGACTAGCCACTTAACTGCAATTTCACCATTTGTTTATTTATAAAGGTCATTATTTTCTTTATGCGAAATAAACACAACTTGTATGTTGGGTTCCACAAAGATTTTTAACCAGAATTAACTAACTAGCAGCATTGACTGTGACATAAATAACATTGGCAGGCATTATTTACTTACAATCGAACTTGCAATATTTCTAGTTTAAAAAATTAGGCAACCGGGCTACTATGCCACTACTCGACTTCGTCTGACAAATTACATGGTTCATAAAAAAGTGTAACAAAAATTTTCTATTTGCTGCTGTCGTATGTAAGTTAAATTTTATGGGTTAAAGTTTATTTATTAAAACATTTACAACTTCTAAATAAAATCATTTCTCATCCCACCGTACATCTTTGCAATAGAACAATATTTAATTACAATACTATATTCTCAATATTTTCTATGTCAGAAATCAAACTAATGAGCACAAATGGGTTTCACGGACATTTGTCTAGCTACTAACAAGTACACAATATACAAACATGTGTATAAATAATACCATTATCCGTTATTTCCACTACAAACCTATTCATTGATTATAATGAAATAATATTATTCTAATTGACGCAAGCATTTTTAGAATTGTTCAAAATAAATTTAATCAGGCCCTTATGGATCAGCCATATTGGTATGACACTTAGCCCCGCCCCCTGATACTGTTTTTCGCAGACGGAATTAAATGGTAATAACGTCTCCTTGTTTATCCTCGACGGTCTCAACAGAATCGAAGTACTTAAGAAAATTAATGAATCAATCACAGGAAAGATTAAAATATAACTTAGGAGAACCATCACATTCATATATTGTTAGCTTTAAATCACCACACCTAAATTTACTGGCGTTTATTTAAAAAATATTTATAGATTTTTTTTATTAAAAGTAAAAGTTTCCTGATTTACCTTAATTTAATAAAACATAGAACCGAGAGATTATTTTTTCTTGTGTAGGTTTCATAAAATAGGTCGAGGATACTGTATTGAATCGCTTTATTCTGTAACCTGGCCTAGCAACAGTGAAGTGCATGCCTTAATAAAAAAAATTCACGATTCGTTGGATCTGCTTCTCAGTTATGCTTACGCTCCTGCTATACGGTATTTGTTTTTAAATTTTAAGTTTAAGGAGTCCAACTTTACTAAATCGTGCAGTTTAATTGAGATGCCTTGTGGAATTATATAAGTTCAAGGCATTATAACGACTGAATTCTATAGTTTATTTCAGAACGATGTAGAGTAATAAAAGCTCATTAGGTATGCAAAGGGACTATAGAGTGACCCAACGAATATTTAAGCCAATTTCATAATTTGGCATTCATTTTATTGCAAAGTTATTTATTTTCATTAAGTGCCGGTAGTACCACCCGGGATTGGGTTTTGCCTATTGTTATCCATTTATAAACACTGGAAAATGGTGTGACAAAGGCGCGCATTATGTGCATAGTATTAGATACACTTATTTTTTTATTAAACATTATAAAAAAAATACAAAATACAAAAAATTCATTATACAGAAATTAAATTATAAAAATTAATAATATTCTTCGTCATCTGAGGAACTATCATTACAAATAAAAGGTTAATAAAGAACTAGGGTAGATATGTAGATATCGTTAGTTCATGATTTATTCTGCTGGGGGGGCTAATTGCGAGCTGAGGGGGGCTTAGCCCCCTAGCCCCCCCCCCCCTAAGTGCGCCCCTGGCAGTGGCTCAGAAGTGAGTTACTGGTATTCGACCGTGACGGGAGTGGGCATTCCTACAACATAAAAAGAATGTCCAATTTTTACCTATTTAACTTAAGTTTTATGCTGGATGGATAGCAGCTATGCCCCTAAATGACTAAGAAGCCAATATTGATAACTTAAGCCGTAAGTGTCTGTTTAAAGGTTGGAGACAATGACGTTTCTTGAACGGCAGTAGAGTTTTGGACTTGCATTGTCTTTATTTGTTTAGAATCACTACGTTTCAACTGGTAAGTATCTCCAGTCGTCTTCAGGTGAATACTGAATATGTACGGTAACTACAGCTCTATTTATACTAGGCAGGTGCTGTGACGCATGACTAGTGGGCGGAGTCATGCGTGTTGCTAGGTGATGACGCATAACTGGATGAGTCATGCTTGATGAGTCATGCTCGATGACGTCATGCTCGATGAATCATGCGTTTAACTCTTGGGTGGTCTTATTCTAAGATTACATTTACTTAACAAGGGTTTCCAGACGTTTCTCATGTCTAATGAAGGCTTACTAAAGCAACCTGGATTTTGGTGTATGGTAGCAGCTTCCTTAAACTTCCTCTTCCTCCAGTGCGGTTCTTTTTGCAGGATTTCCGCTTTTGTCCACATGATATGATGGCCGTGCGTCCAGGCGTGGTCAGCTGCACCTGATTTTTCGGTCTCTCCTTTTCGGGTATTATTCCGATGTTCTTTAATCCTTACTTCTAGTGGTCTTAGTGTCTCACCAATGTAAGACTGGCCGCATTCGCAGGGGATCTGGTAGACACAATTTTTCTTGTCTTTCTGGCTTACTGGTCTCGTCTTCGTTAGGTGGCTTCTTAAAGTGTCTCTAGAGCTGAATACTGTTTCGATGTTGTATCGTTTTCCTAGTCTTCTTATTTTCTCAGATACTCCTTTGACATACGGAATATTGAGTATTGGTTGTATCTCTTTCTCTGCTTTACGTGTGTTTGGCCGATTCTTGCGATTTTCCAATATTGTGTCAATCAGTTTCATGGGATAGCCATTCTTGTTGAGGTCGGTCTTGATGTGGTTAGTTTCTCTTTTGAGAGCCTCAAATATTTTTCTGTCTGTTTGTTTTTGTTACATGTTGCGCCAGAAACTGGCATTATTAGACCGTATAAACAGTAAAAAAAAATTGAAATTGTTTTTGAAACAAACTTAAGCCAATTACAGTAACATAACTAGACTAACACTCCAGTTACCTTTTCTTTACTCGGGAGCATTAATTTTTTTCTGTATTACAGTATTTTGGTCTAGTTCTAAGGCAAAAACCATAGGACTTAAGATGTTATATTAAGAAAATACTAATAAAAATACAATTACTTCTCATCCCTTAGAAACTTAGTTACTTCCTAGAGTCTAGAGTATTGTTACGGTAACTCCGAAATAAAACGGTCTAAACGCCATAACTTCCTGTAATGTAGTTTTCATATTTCAGTTATCCTAAAAATAATTGCCAGGGCCGTAATGCAAAAAAAGAATAATTTGTAATACTGATGATGTGATATTTGATGACAAAACGTTAAAATTTTAAAAATCTTTAAATTGTATTAAATTTCTAAAGCGTAGAAGTCCCTAAAAGTATTTTTAAAATTCCAGGTCCGTATTTAAGAAAAATTACTTAAGGTTGGTATCTAAAGAACGAAACGTCGATTTGAAAACTAATACCGCTATCTAGTAGAACATAAAGAACGTTATGAGAAACTGTTTTTTGTTTTTTTTTGTCAAAAATGTAGGCGCAAAAAATTCAAAACCAAAACTAAAAATTTCGGTTCTTTTCGGATATTTCCAAAGGTAATCCGAATATTTAGAATTTTCTTTCACCAAATTATTAAGCCCCAAAATACGCAACTTAGCCTAAATTTAACCATCTTCGTATCTCTTACCGTTTTTGAGATCCCCTTGTACGCACACGAATTTGTAGCACCCTGTATAATTATAGTAATTATGGAAAATGGTGCAAAAAACGAAAACAATATTTTTCATCTTTCCTATGTGGGTTGTTCAAACGTTCAAACTTTTACGTATTTAACAAAACCAGGTCGTTATTCTCCGGGTTATCTTCCTAAAAGAGCGACTTATTTTTATAACGGTTATTTATTGGCTCGTTATTTTACCCATCCCTAATTAAAACCCTCGTTTTCGCCCACTACACGAATCTCTCTCCAATTATATTTACTTTTCTGCCTACAAGAGCGGCGAAGACAGATCTATAACATAATAAAATGTTATACTGAGAGGCGTCCGATTAAAATAGAAATTAATGTTTTCTTAGTTAATGCATTCGGAAAGTATTTAAAATTTAATTTATATTTTGTTAAAAAAACGTAGCATTGTGAATGATATAATATAAGTCTGTATATTATGTAAAATGCACATCAGTCTTACTGCACCACTGTTTACAGTGGCGGCTCGTCAGGTAAAGTAGGTGAAGGGGCTAATCTTCACCAAAAAAAAAATAAAACCATGAGGAAAGTTTTTCGACAATATTAAATATTAATGTACCAATACAGCTACCATTTTAGCCCTTAATAGTAATTTAACCAACAAGTACATTAATAATCGAAATATTTTAACGCGTGAGCGTAGCGAACGCGTTAATGTTCGAGATCATTAATCGCATTTTAATGTAAGAGTCGGTTACAATGTTTTTTTGTCGACCGTATTTTTTACTAAAGTGAAGAAAAACAGTTAACAACTTTTATTTTACAATCCAGATTTTACAATTCTACAAATACTAATGACAGCGGACGACGTTTTGGATTGACGTTTTATTATTTTGTTGATTTGTTTGCATGGCTGCCTTTAATTTTAATTACCAAAATCGTGCATTTACAGAAAATCATGCATTAATAGGGGTCATTAATGAATGATTTTGGGAAATCGTGCATTTACAGAAAATCATGCATTAAGAGGTCATTAATGAATGATTTTGGGAACGTTAATATCGGATGTAAATACACGGTCGACGGAAAAACATAATTATGTTCGAATTACTAATATTAATTTAATCCGAATGGAGCTATGCATAATAGGGCCACGGTTAACTCCGATGGACAATAATTATAAACACTCGTGCATTATGGCGCGCCCCAGCCGACCGTGTCCGTTAGCTCAAAGCAAGTGAAGACCCAACGCCCAACATGGCTTTGATGTTCACCGTTGCTATGGTTACGTGACGTTAGTCACGCAAACAGCATGTAACAATTTGCATTATGATGAAGGACACTTTAAAAATAGATCAGTCGTATGCACCATTGTTTTAGCATTGGTTCGCTTAACCTTAAGGTATTTATTTTGAGGCTTCGTGAAACTTAAGGTTATAGATATCGTTTTTACGTGATTTACTGTGTGATTAAAAAGTTTTGTTTTTATTTTTCAGTTAATTCAGTAGTGTACGTACCTACCTCGTTGTGTGTTTTAAAAATGAACCCAATTAATGACAGTTTGTAATTTGTTGGAAACTAGATCTTCACCATTTTTCAAGACCGCGAGCCGCCACTCACTGTTTCTATGAATAGTTTTAAAAATAGGCTAATTATTATCGTCTGTTTGAAGATTGGAGACAATAATGTTTCTTGAATTATAGAAGAAATTTGGACTTGCATTGTCTTTATATGTTTTACATCACAACGTGTCAATTATCATTCAGGCTAATTATTTGTATACAAAATAGGTTTCATATAAATTTCAAAGTTTTCATATACACTTTCTCCATTTTCACAGATGTATAGATAAAACAAATACTTTATTTAAATGTAGAACATAACTTAGTATCAACTAGTAAATAGTTGTAATCAATGCTTCAAATATCTGACTAAAGCATCAGAACAGGGACGGAGCTGTATGTAAAATATACATGCGAAATTTTATAAAATATATTGCGTTCTCTTGAACCGAATCCCGTCCATGATTATTCACGGATTGTTAAAAACTTTTTAAATTTGGTCTCTACAGATATGAGAAAGTTATTTTTATATTTATATAAAAATAATTTCCAAAAATTTTTATTGATTTAGGCACTTATATATTTTTCCTCAAATTTTTTTGTGCATGGAAATAACTTTTTCACGCCGACATAAATACCCCCTTCTCGGTGAAAACAAACATTCTATATCTTGCTTAGTTTTCAAAGTTTTAAGTTTAAAAAACCGCAATTATATGACATGGACATTTTTTTAGCTCGTTCGGATCCACTCAATCGTAGATTGTATAAAAATAATCGTTTAATAGTTTTATTAAAAATATTAATTTTGGAGATTAATGATAAGAGTTTTCTTTTATATTCGGTCACATTCCGCTCCATTTGAACAATTTTCATAATTCACTATTATCAATAATCGAACAAACAACTAAGCTCGAACTGTCCGCCAAGCCGGCTATGCACCGTACTCGAGTTACACAGTTAGTTTATTGAAAACGACGTTTCTACTCACTCGCTTGAACGCCGAATTATTGTGAATGATTGTCTCAGCTGGATTTGTATAGATTTACCGGTTACACGTTGCTACGTAGTTTGTGAGTTGTGTAAAAAAATAATCTTAGTTGCCGTATGTAAAAATGTGAATTTTACACCTTTTAAATGTAGGTTATACCCAGTATAAGTACAATTGGCAGCGACAGTAAACATTTATGAACCTTACCACGAAATCGGTTAGTGACTCCTCACTATTCTACTTGGTCTAGCATCAACGATGCAATTAGACAGGTATGGAAGAGACTATCGAAAATTCATTTTTATTGATAAAGCTGCATAAAAACAAAAAAGCAAAAACATTTTCGTCGAAAAATCTACTGAGATGGGTGCAAGCGTTTAGTTCGTATTCGGTATTTTAAGTTTACATCTACTTAACAAGGGTTTCCAGATATTTCCTATATCTAGTGAGGGCTTACTAAAACAATCTGGGTTCTGGTATATGGTAGCAGTTTCCTTCAACTTCCTCTTCCTCCAATGTGGTTCTTTATGCAGGATTCGAGCTTCTGTCCACTTGATGTGATGACCGTGTGTTCAGGCATGGTCAGCAGCACCTGATTTTTCGGTTTCTCCTTTAAGCGTGTTGTTTCTGTGTTCCTTAACCCTAGTTTCAAGTGGCCTTAGAGTCTCACCAATGTAAGATCGGCCACATTCGCAGGGAACAGTTTTTCCTGTCTTTTTGACTTGTTGGTTTCGTCTTCGTCAGGTGGCTTCTTAAAGTGTCTTTCGAGCTGAATACCGTATTGATGTTATATCGTTATCATAGTCTTCTAATTCTCCCAGATAATCCTTTGACATACGGAATGTTGAATATTGATTGTGACTCTATTAGCTTCTTTTGTGTATTTGGCCGATTCTTGCGATTTTCCAATAGTTTATCAACTAGAAGCCCGGGGTAGCCATTTTTGTTGAGGTCGGTCTAGATGTAGTTAGTTTCCTGTTTGAGGGCTTAATTTGAATTACAGATGGTAATTGCTCTATCCACAAGCGTTCTTACTATGCCATGTTTTGTGCTGTTTGAGTGATTTGAAGTGTAATTCAGATATTGACCTGTATGCGTAGGTTTCCTGTACACTGAAGTATGGATGGTGATGCCATTTTTCTTTACGTTTACATCTAGGAAAGGTAATTAATTGACTGTTTTTTTCTCTCTCTAATTTGATTGTCGGCGTCAGGCTATTAATGTGATGTAGGAATTCTATGCGTTCGTCATCGTTTCCATTTCAAATAATGAAGGTGTCGTCCACATTTCTTAGCCGCGTTTTTGGTTTCTTTTTTGCTTGTTTTATTGTTTCGGATTCAAACCATTTCATGTAAATGTTGGCGATTATGGGTGAGAAGTATGAGCCCATCGGTAGTCCGTCCACTTGGCTGAAAAACCTATCTTTTTCCTGGAAGTATAAATTATCCAGGCGACATTCTAATAGTTCCTGATGGCCTTGATAGGTAGCGGTGTTCTTTCCTGTAGTGTCTGGTCTTCCTCAAGTCTGCTTTTAATAACCTTAAGTGCATCTTTTACAGCGACGTTAGTGTAAAGACTTTCGACGTCGAAGCTGACAAGTTGATCTTCTGGTTGTACTTCCACCCCGCCAATTAGCTGTACGAAGTGTTGAGAATTTTTCACAAATGATGTGGTATTTCCTTAGAGTGGTTGAAGTAGGGGGAGTAAGAATTTTGCAAGTTCGTAGGGAGTTTCGAAAGCTTGTTATGGATCTAAGAGGAATGTTATGTTTATGTATTTTCGGCAAGCCATAGAGTTGTGGAGGCTTACTGTGATGTGGTGTCAGGCGTCTCTCGTATGTATTGTTCAAATTTCTTGAGTGTTCGGTAGACTTTTCCCTCAATGGTGGAGGTAGGATCCTTGGACATGGGGGTGTAGTTTCCTTTCTGCAGAACTTCTTCGATTTTTTGATCGTAGGTCTGAACATCCATAATGACGGTTGCAATTCCTTTATCGGCTGGTAGAATGTTGATATTCGGATCTTTACGTAGTTTTGCAAGCAAGATTGTTTCTTCCTTACCAATATTTTGTTTTGGGGGTCTTGATTTTTCTAGAACCTCTCGAACTTTCCATCTGAATTCTTCCGCTTGTGTTTCTCCTATGTTTGTTGAGTCGACGGCGCTAATAATGTTCAATATTGGTATCTCTTTTAGAGCAACAGTAAAGTTTAGACCTTTAGCCAATAGGGACTCTTCTGTAATTGTTAATTGTTTGGATGAAATGTTGATAATGGATCTTTGGTTCCGGGTTTGCGTTGTCGGTGTTTCTTGACTAACCTGTTTTCGCAATTTATTATCATGAATGTGTTGTTGATTTGTTTTACTTTTTCACAAGTGGCGTCAATCTTCCGGAAAATTGGTCCATGATCTTCTTCCAGTGTGTATTCCTCAAATCTTTGTTGGAGATCTGTGAGTAGAGAAGCTTTCTTAAAAACGGCGGTAGTTGATCTGTGAGCGTATAAGGGCTTTGTAAGCGTTCTTTAGAATTTTCTTAGCTTGTTGTCCTGGGATTGGTGACTTAATCCTAAAGCCATCTGGAATAATTCTTTGGTCCCTTGCTCGTAGTAGAAACTGAATGTGTGTTTCCCCCTTTGTTAATTTTACCTTAGTTTTCTCGTAGTTTCAAAACTTATCACTTATACCGGGTCCATACCGGGCTTCTAGTGTCTGTTTGAAGATTGGAGACAATGATGTTTCTTAAATGATAGAAGAGTTTTGGACTTGCATTGTCTTTATTTGTTTTACATCACAACGTTTCAACTGGTAAGTATTATTAAGATTATATTATGTATAAACCTTATAAAAATATCAATATAGTTTTATTTTTAACTTGAAAACCCGAACCCTAAAAAAACCTGGCTAAAAAATATAAGCCCCCACGAACATATTTTTTGGCTTCGCCACTGGACGAAAATCAATTAGAGACAAAGCAGGCAAGTGGACAGGTTCAAATAAGTTACTGACTATGCCAAAGAAACAAGAATAATATGATAATCACAAAAGGTTTTCATAAAGAAAACTACTGATACTAGCGATAGTTCGGCGACCTAGTACGACACTGCATCCGTATCAAACACATTTGGCAACACGCCTGAGAAATTCGATTAGAAAGTTTGCCAAGACGACCTGTAGGTGATAATAGGTGTGTGCATGAATATTACTTTTCATAAAACATATACACTAGCCGACAAAAAAGCCTAATATTAAAAAAATAAAAACATTGAATTTAAAATTCTCTTTGGATTTTTAGCTTTGGAAATCTATCCGAGGGAACCATTTTATAACATATTATACACAACCACTATGCAGGCAAGAACATGGACCAAGGAGTCTGGCATGTGCGCGAGTCATTGGGAATTATTAAACCTAAAGACGCAATGAAAGTAAAAGTCTGCCTCGCGTGGACTGAGGAAAGACGGGCGTTTTCCCCTTAAAAGGGGCGTCTTATTCTCATCGTGAGAAGAGACGCACCAAGAGCGTACACGCTGGGACCCGAAAGATGGTGAACTGTGCCTGGTCAGGACGAAGTCAGGGGAAACCCTGATGGAGGCCCGTAGCGACTCTGACTTGCAAATCGATCGTCGGAACTGGGTATAGGGGCGAAAGACTCTAGTAGCTGGTTCCCTCCGAAGTTTCCCTCAGGATAGCTGGCGCTCGTTGCGCACGAGTCTCGTCCGGTAAAGCGAAGGAAGAGGCATTGGGGTCAAAACGACCTCAACCTATTCTCAAACTATAAATGGGTAAAATCTCCGGCTTGCTCGAACTTATGAAGCAACGAGACATTGATCAGAGTGCCAAGTAGGCCGTTTTTGGTAAGCAGAACTGACGCTGTCAGATAAACCAAACGTCGAGTTAAAGCACCTAAATCGACGACATAAAAGGTGTTGGTAACTTTTACACATATGTATGCATCCTAAGGATGTCATCAGGATATCCTGTAAAACATAGTAGAATTTATGGGATATTCCATTTGGGCTATGCGCTAGACTTAGGCTGTCTTGAGAATATTCGGCCTGCATCAGCCTTAGCGCGGATAGTCTCCAGCGGATATCCTTTTGTCTATAGTATAACTCACCTTTCTCTTCCGATACCAAAGGCTTTGTACAATGCACTGATTGGTCCATTCTATTTTTTTTTCCAATCGGAAACTATTATATTTATCCGTTAGTCCACCAGGGAAACCATAGTGTCCATATAGACTTACTGATACCTAATTAGAGCTGTGAGTAACATAAGTAACTAGATACTTTTTAGTAACTAGTTACTTAAAGTAACTAGATACTTTTTAGTAACTAGTTACTTAAAGTAACTAGACACTTGATAACTTAGTTCTTTTTTGAATCATGCCAAAAGTAACTGTAACTTCGTTACTTTTGAAAAGTAACTTGTATCTAGTTACTTTTTAGGAGTAACTATACACTTAAAAAGTAACTAGTTACTTTAAAAGTAACTTAGTTACTCCTAAAAAGTAACTAGATACAAGTTACTTTTCAAAAGTAACGAATAATGCACACCATCAGATGATGACCAAGGGACGATCGGCGGCCGTTAATCAGATTTTCACGAAGGGACGAGCGGCAAGTCGCGAGCGTTAAACAGCAAACTGGTTGGAACGCGAAATTTCTTGGAAAGCATTTTATTCTACTTGTTCGTTGTTCGAATTAACACTTCTTAGTTTAGTTTTCTGATGGTAATAATGGTAGTGTGTACAGGAAAATGAATTATCACTACCTGGTAAATTTATGGTATCTAGTTCAAAAGCATCTTAGTAACTTTTAGAGTTTCGTAGTTACAATTAAAATAACTAGTTAGTCAAAAGTATCTTAGTTACTTTTAGTAACTAGTTACAATCAAAGTAACTAGTTACTTAAAAAGAATCTTAGTTACTTTAAAATTATCGTAGTTACAATCAATGTAACTAGTTACTGTAAAAGTATCTTAGTTACTATAACTAGTTACTTTTACTAAGTAACTAAGAACTAAGTTACTTTTAGGTAAAAGTAACTATTCCTTATAAGTATCTAGATACATTTGGGCAAAAGTATCTAAAAAGTAACTAGTTACTTTTACTAAGTAACTAAGAACTAAGTTACTTTTAGGTAAAAGTAACTATTCCTTATAAGTATCTAGATACATTTGGGCAAAAGTATCGAAAAAGTAACTAGTTACTTTTTTGAAGTTACTTTCACAGCTCTGTACCTAATAATGAACTATTTTAAGTAACTACCCACCAAACATGTTATATTACAACAAAATGTGGTTATATTGTTTAAAAGTAACTTTTGTTACATTTATAAAAGTATATAACTGTTATATACTGAGAACGACATTACTTTCCTTATTTCAGATTGATATTATTAAGTGATAGGCCCAGGATAAAAGTGTCCACCTCGACATCATAGATGTCGCCCCGGCTTATGATTCAGGATATCCAAAGAATATATGCTTCAGGTAGGTTTTTCTTAAATTTATTTAATAGATATTTGTAAGGATGCTTTAAAAATATCCTCCTTAGTGTTTCTAGCTAACGCCAGCAGTGCTTCTAACTCAAATTTAATAAAAAGTGATATTGTCACGTTACTCTTACGTAAATTTATTTAATTGATCTTGATTTGTGGAAACCTTCATGTTACCACTTTCTTCTGGGCAGTATATGTTGGCGTTTACTTCGCGAAGCCGAAGCCAAATAAGGAAGAGAAACGAGCATGGCAAATAATAATTATTAATAAATTTAAACGCCGGCCGGTGACCCGTTTCCCTCATTAACACTGAAAATGAAAATATTTTATTATGAACGGAATATTTTGTATCTAACGTATTCAAAATATGTATTGTACCTATTTGTTTTTGTTTTTTTTATGAGTTTTGTCGGCAATATTATTAATAAAAATGTTATCCTTATTGGATGTCAAAACAGACTTTAATATTGTAAATTTAAAAAAAAAACTACTGAATTTTTTAAATTGGTACCTACATTAAACTACTGGCACAGAAGGCTGATAAAGATATATGAATGTGGTTTGAAGCACATTAGGCTCGATATTCGGGCAGTGCCAGTGGGGCTTATTACTTAGTCTAAGGCCAGATTAATTAGTTTTGTTTGTATGAATTTAAAATATCACAATACATGATGTTAACTGAAACAGTGCAAATTTAACAAAATTTCAGTGCAAAACAAGGAGTAATTTACTGACGAAATACATAAATATCAAGAAATTATCGGAAAATACAGAAACTATCAGGAAAATATTACAAAAATAAAGGGGAAAAAAGAAACTTTAAGTTTAAAAAAAGAAGATAATGTGATAAAGACGAAATTATTAGCTATAGTAAATTTACACAAACATCGTTTTATGAAATATGCCGTGGAAGATATAGCTGAAAAACATAGTGTAACTGTGCTGCGCACACCGCCATATCATTACGAACTAAATCCTATAGAACTTATATGGGCGCAAGTGAAAGGATTTGTAGCAAGACACAACAGGACAGTCAAAATGAAAGACGTTAAGCTACTATTTGATCAAGCCATTAAGGAAGTAACACCAGAGAACTGGCGATAAGCAGTCCATCATGTCGTTAGAGGAGAAAATGTGGGATCTTGACCACCTGATCGATCGCACCGTCGACCCGTTACTTATAACGTCAAGAGGAGATGACAGTTTCTCAGATGACGAAGAATATTATGATTTTTTATAATTTAATTTCTGTATAATAATGTATATTTTGTGTTTTTTTTTTTATAAAAAATAAGTGTACCTAATACTATGTACATAATTCACGCCTTTGTCTCAGTATTTGTGAATGGAAATCAACAGGCAAAACCCAAAAGTTGACCCAAACCCGGGTGGTACTACCTGCACTTGATGAAAATAAAGAATTTTGAAATGAAATCAATGTCAAATTATGAAAGTGGCTTAATTATTCTTTGGCTTACTATTGATCCGGTCAAATTACACATTCGAAGATACATAAATTTACAACAAGCTGAAAATCAGTGAAAAAGTTCAAAATACAAATATAAATAAAATTTGAAAGTTCCCCAACATTCCCGTGTATGGAAAAAATTAGACTCGAGGTCAAAGGTCAAAAAATGAATTTTTCGCAATTTTTAGCAAAACAAAGTTTTATCATAAAAATATTTTAGACAAACATTGTAGATAATAAAATTATCTATAAAAAATGTATAAATACTTTTTTTCCTACGAGCCACCGTTTCTGAGATAACGATTCAAAAAGTTGTAAAAGTTGTAATCGTCATAATACGCATGAGTACGCCACGTATATACATCTCTAGAGTTGTAATATACAAAAAAAAATCTTAAGCCAATTTTAATAATTTTAAAGGCAAAACTTTTTATAAGGAATAACTTTTTTTCGATTCGACGATTACAACTTTTACTACTTTTTGAATCGTTACTTATATCTCAGAAACGATGGCTCGTAGGAAAAAAAGGGTTAATACATTTTTTATAGATAATTTTATGATCTACAATTTTTGTTTAAAGTATTTTTATGATAAAACATACCGTTTTGCTAAAAATCGCGAAAAAGTAATTTTTTTTTACCTTTGACCTCGAGTCAAATTTTTTCTATATACGGGAATGTTGGGGAACTTTCAAATTTTATTTACATTTGTATTTTGAACATTTTTACTGATTTTCAGCTTGTTGTAAATTTATGTACCATCACTATCATTTTTTGGTCTAATTTGACCGGACTATATGTAGTCCTTTTGCATATCTAATGAGCTTTTATTACTCTACACCTTTCTAAAATAGACTATAATACCATATTAAAATGTCAATTTTCAGGAATTGTCCAGTCCAATTTAATTTATTGTACTTATTTATAGCTTTCCATTATGTTTAAGGTTCCTTCACAGATAATAAATGAGAATCAATTTGTACCCTCATCCATTGACGTCATAACAAAATCAAAATGGAAGCCAATGTTTTCAACGAATCCCTATAAAGCCGCTCTAATTCCCAGATTAATTAACTGGATGATAAAAACAACCCGCATAACAGTTGTAATAAAACTCCAATTAAATAAATCTTGAATGGATTGGATTACACCAGAAACAAATAAGGCTAATAATAATAGAAAGTTTTAGCGGCAGGCGGACAAAGTAGTGCGTCTATCTTTTGCAAAAAAGTACACAGGGACGCCAAAGATAATGGGTTCCCTGGGGGCAAAGGTAGACAATGACAGGCTGTTTCGTCCTTGTTGGGGACTCATCAAAAAGCCATAACCTGTAATCAATTCCCAATACAGCGAAAATATGCTTTCAAGATGTTTTTAAGATTAGATATATGATGAAAACCTTGTACTGCCATCTGTAGGAATCAACTCAATGCAAAAGATAGCCGTCAGACGTGAAAACATAGAACTAACAATAAACCAAGTACGGTATGCCAATAAAACATCCAGTATAGGAAACGTTCTTGCGCATCCGTAAAGTTTTTCTAGGGGTTTGTTCATTCAAATATAGATCGCGCTGTAGTGGTAGCCCACTGGGGTGCCGCACTAATCCTTAATACAATGCCGTGTGAAAAAATAAAGTAGTAGAGTTTAGTGTCCGTATAAGTAAAAACAGAAAGAAAGTTTTAGCGGCAGGCGGACAAAGTGGTACATCTATCTTTTGCATTAAAGTACACAGAGACTCCAAAGGTAATGGGTTCCCTCTGTTGGCCAGGGCGAACAAAAAGTGCGTTTGCGGAAATTTACTAAAAATATTTATGAAAAAAATAATTGGGTATGAGGGTGTCATGTATCTCAAAGACTATTTTGTCTTATGTGTGTTTTATTTGGAAAGGCGAGAAAACTTGGTCCCGAAAAGGAACAGATGATCTTGTCCATATCTACGAAAAATAAAAACACAAGAAAAATCAGGTAGGTAGGTATAGATAATCAGCATATTTAAATTTGACAACGTAGTAAAATTTACGTCGCTTATGGTAAATTTTGTAACATCCCGTGATTGTTTAAAAATATATTTACTTACATCTTGTTTGAATTACGATTAATACGCTTCACGAAAAAAACAGTTTGGAAATTACTTTGTTTAATAATTTCGCAACTAGATACTTATTAAACTTGGAACTGGCTTTAAATAATGTTTCGTAACGCTGTGAGATAAAACCCTGATGTACGTAAAATATCTTTGTAAGTATATCATTAACATAATACATTGTAAAATATAAGAAGGTATTAGATTAAACTGAACTTTGCTGAAATAGTAGTTAGTAAGTACAGCAGAAAAAGTTTAAGCGTTTTACTTACGTTACATCGCGCTCAGTTTTTGTTCTCATGCGATAGGGACAGTTGTACACTACCTTTTTTTTATACTTCCACATGGATTCGAAAAAATCGTCCATTTTCTCAAAGAGACCAAAGTAACAACATAAATAGGAAGACAAAAATCACAAAGTCATGGTCTCAATCATTTAATAAAAAAACTAAGGTGACATGTTTCGCTCTCTACGGAGCATCATCAGACCTATTATGGCTAGCTATTTTTCTAGATTTCTATTAGCATATAAAAGATATGTTGATGACATTTTTATTGTCTGGACTGGTGATGACGTCGTTTTGGCCGATTTTCTTAATTTTGTTAACAACTTACACCCGAATATAAGTTTCACAATGGAACTAGAAAAGGACGGAAAGATACCCTTCCTGGACGTCCTGGTAATGAGAAAAAACAATAAAATCGAATTTGAAGTATATAGAAAGCCATCGTCGACGGACAATGTTATGCAATTTAACTCGAACTCACCTTATTCATATAAAGTCTCATCATTCAAAGCTTTTTTCTTCAGATTATTCAATTTACCCCTATCTAGAGAGGCTTTTAATAAAGAACTTTCCATAATAAGAAGAATCTCAATAAACAATGGGTTTCCCTCTAGGTTAATTAATAAAATTTATTATAAATTTGTCAACAAATACAAATTATCTTATAATATTTTACATCAGAATACAGTAAACAACCCAAGCAATTATAGGTCTCTAACATTTTTTGGAAATATATCTTTACAATTAGCAAAATTTTTCAAACCTTTTAATATTTCACTTGGATTTAAGACCGTTAACACTGTAAAACAACATTTAGTTAAAATAAAAGATAAAGTTAATCCACTATCTAAATCTGGCGTTTATTCCTTGAATTGTGCTGACTGCCCTGCTGTATATATAGGTCAATCAGGTAGAAAAATTTCCACTAGGGTCCATGAACATCTTAGTTTAGTTAATAAATACCAGAATACGGATATATCTAACACCAAGTCAGCCTTTGCAAATCATTTGTTGGATTCGGGACATCAATTTTCAACATCTGAAAACGTAAACATACTGCATGAATGTGATAAGAGCAAAAAGTTAGATTTACTAGAGAAACTTGAAATTACTAGGGCAAAAAAGAGCCCAGTCCTTAATTGCGTTAATGAAGTTTTCAACTTTGAACCTTATCTTATTTTTAATAACTTAAATTAAATTATTGAATATTTTATAACCTGTTCTGGTTCTCTCGCCTAAATTGGTTTGGCAGATTGACAACAACATTGGGCGGGGGGGACTTCTTCGTTTATATATTTTGGCTTTTTCTACGCTTGGCCTTAGCTCGGTTAGTCGTATTCTCCTGTATGGTTGCTTCACTCTCCCTTCTACCCGCTTTTATAACTGTCGTTTTTTGTGTTAGTTTTAAGATTAATCGTAACTTGTTTGTTTTGACATGGTACTCGTCTTGTTTTTAATGTGTTATTTCATTTATTGGTTTTAATGAAGGTAGGCTCTTAAATAGTATTAAAATGTAATGTGGGTCACACCTCTATACAATTTTAGGTCTGATGATGCTCCGTAGAGAGCGAAACATGTCACCTTAGTTTTTTATTAAATGATTGAGACCATGACTTTGTGATTTTTGTCTTCCTATTTATGTTCCACATGGATATTGTCTGTTTCCTTCAATAAATCAAGTGGCCGCATAAATGGGCTATTCCGGTTAACTGAACGGATATAATTTCATATCCATCCAAGTTAGGATATGAAACTGACTAATCACAGTGGTCAATTACAAAGAAACCAAAGTTACATGTTGTTAATTTTACAAGTCGTTTTCTGACAATCTTGAAGGAAGTGAGGTTAAGAATGTATATTTTTAACCTGAAGTATTTCAATAACAAGTACCTACCTAAATCTGTCACATGAAATGTTTTCTTTTTTAATTTAAATCAAAACATTTATCCCAGAGTCTATGTATACACAATATTTTCCTACAGAGTGCACGAAATAGTACGAAAATTAAAGGTATATTACGAGTATAATACCAAAATTAATACTAAAATATATTTCTACCGAACTATTGTTATTTTCTGACCTAACTAAAGCTTTGTGCACAGATGCACTTTCTTATTTCGAAAATCTACAGTTTTCCAAGAGGTCTCATTAATACCTATATAACTTGTGCAAGTCTCTGGATACCTCTATGAGAAAATACTTTTAAGAATCGAATGGGGAAATTCTTCAAAAAGTGGTAACAGCAGACGCTGGATATACAGCCCTTAACTTAAAGCAAAACGGATTACTTAATCTCATCAGCGAGACGCCAAGTCAACAGCTTGTAACTTGGCAAGAGAAAGCTCTATACGGCCAATACGAGCACCACCTAATCAAGATGGTGCTGCAAATACCCTACTGCAATCCAAAATCCACCCATAGATAGAGAAATGTCACTGAATTGGTTAGAGAAAAGGCAGATTCACGCTGAAACAAAAGGTTTTATAATCTCTATTCAAAACCGTGTCATTCGAACTCGAAACTATGAAGAGGCCATCTTGAAAAGAAATGTGTGTGCAGAAAATGCAATTGTCCCGGAGAAACGATAGAACATAGAACGTATTACGGCTGGTTGTGGTGATATGGCACCCAACGTTTATCTGGAGAAACATAATCAGGTGGCAAAGATCATCCACAAAGAAGTAGCTCATAAACTAGGTCTAAAGAAAAACCTCCCACCATATTATCAATACTCACCCGAGCCAGTCCTTGAATTCCCCTGACTATCTCTTATACTGGGATAGGCCAATAATAACAGATAGAACAGTAGACCACAACCGTCCGGATATTTTTCTTATCGAAAAGACGACCAAGAACGCTTTTATAATAGATATAGGTTGTCCACTAACACAACCTGTTTAAAACCAAATCGGAGAAGAAAACCAAGTAGGTACTCGAATTTGGCGATAGAAAAAAAAAATATATGGAAAAAGAAAAAATAGACATCATTCCGATTATAATATTAGTGGAGGGAGCTATGACAAAAAATGTCAAGCTAACTTGGGAAAACTTGGCCTTTTAGGTTATTTTTACCAACAAATTCAGAAAAGAGTTATTCTCCAAACGTGCCATATAGTAGGTACGGAAGTTTCTTAACAGTACAGGTTAAGATGAATTTCTTCTGTACGGTAAATAATACCAGCAATACCAACATAAAGCTGTGAAATATAACATTGAAAACATAATATTAATAACAATAAAACATTATTAATTAATAACTTCCGAACACTTTCAATCGCTGTTAAAACTAAATGAAAAAAAAATATTGAAATTTAAGGTGAAAGTACGAAATATAACGGAGAAAAAGTGTATATACTGGTGCATCTGGCATGCATGCAACAAAATACCATTCTTCTTTATAACAATGTTAATTGTACTTATAATTGTCGATAAATGTTTGCTAAGATGTGGTTAATTATATTATTAAAGCAAAATTAGCGAAATAAAATTTAACAGTAACTCTTTCATTTAAAGATGAAAGGTAAGGTGAAAGGCATATCCAGAATCGGTCAATATGGTAGCCGAGGATCACCAATAACTTTGTAATACCTTTTGTAGTTTATTGTTGACATGGAAAAGGAGGAAAAAATCATCATGTGCACACGGGAGTGCACGTATTACTGCTTGGTATTTCATCATTCATCATTATACAGGATGCTTTTTCCCATAACTAAAAGTCCTTTTCATATTTTAATGAGCCAAATTTCTATCAAAGCCTCGATCAAAGCGTATAACGAAGAACCTGAAAAACTTCTTTCTAAATAAATTACATAAACATCCCTTCGAACCTCTCCTAGTAAAAATAAACAATAAAAAACGTGGATAAGTATAGACAATATTAGACCATACATAAATTATAGAGGTAACTATCATTAATTATTAATTGAGCCCACCCAACTTGAAGTAGTTTAGGCATGACCACCTGACAAAAACTAACTAATAACTATAATACTAATATAATAAAAAAAGCAATCATCATTATTGATAGGATTTCAACTTCAACCGTAGGTACATGACGATTATATATAAAGGTGGAAGCAGGATACCTGGCAAGAAGTGAACCAGCAGTGGAACCACAGATAATCGGAATCGACAGTTTGTCGACAATTTCCCCTTACGTCTCTCGTCGTCTTACCCTGACTCAAGGTTAATCTACAAAATCGCTACCACCGACAATCGTTTTACGGAAATATATATCGATTTAATCGAATCTCCACAAAGCGACTGACGAGTGAATCCCGCTAAAGCTTATCGATGAGTAATCTAACCTCAAAATTAGTTTTGTTT
The DNA here is from genome assembly GCA_935413205.1 of Polydrusus cervinus. Classification (NCBI taxonomy): domain Eukaryota; kingdom Metazoa; phylum Arthropoda; class Insecta; order Coleoptera; family Curculionidae; genus Polydrusus; species Polydrusus cervinus. Next base: position 6,133,926 of record OW284518.1, read on the forward strand.
GGGTTTGTTTATGTTGTTTTTTTCGGCAAAATTTTTTAAAATTATTTGCCATTCTTTCACACACGGTAAGTAGAAAGATTGGTATGATGAATAAATCTCTGATCCAAATTATTTGTTATGATGGAAGAAATTTCATTAATGCAGTTTAACATCGAATGTTGGTTTTGTACTGAAATATCTACGCTTTGCCCCATGAGCCTCTGGTAACTGCCAGTAACGAAAAATTGCAGTGCCGCAAATATTCTTGTCCGTGGGGACAATGCACCTCTTCGCGGAATATTCCTCATGTGAGGCAATAGCGTATCCACCAGCATTTGTGCCTGTGGCTTAGTCAGTCGGTATCTTCGTCTAAATTCCACGTCGTCCACAGTAAAATTCGCACATTCGCACCCTCTGCAAATTAAAACGTCGTAGACGGTAACTTACGTCTCTCGCGGTCCATTCAAATATTTACTGGTAACATTTTGATGAATAAACAAAAATATAACCTATTTTATTCTTCTTTTTTTCTGTAAATTATTGGCCTTTAATCATAACCTAGGAAACATAGGGAATGTTTTTAGAATGGATTTTAAGTCTTTATCGACAGAGCGGAAACACCCGAATAGATGACGATTTCGGTAAAGCGATTGACTACGGTACGAATTTTCGATTGCCTCGACAAGAGAGTCGTCGACTTCTCCTTGTCGATCCGACTTGAAAGAGATTTTGTGTATGATATGGAAACTACTATGAGAAGAGAATCACTGTTAGGACTGGGTTTCGTATATCGATAGGCTAAAAAATCGATACTTAATATAGAAATATCTAATCTACTTATGTGCATATGTATAGACTTTCCTTGAGGATTCCTTACTCAAGCAAAGTCTCAAGTGTTTCAAAACTTGACACTGATAGTTCCTTGAGGAGTCCTTAAGGATTCATTTTTGTCTATAAATACGGGCATAATGCCCGTATTTATAGTTCTTCCTTCTTCCTTGAAGAAGACTCATGCGCCAAAACGGATTTTATAGACAAAAATTAATCCTTAAAGATTTCTCAAGGAAATGTCAATGTCAAGTTTTAACAAACTTGATATTTTGCGCAAGTAAGGAAGCCTCAAGGAACGACTACAAATATAGGCATTAGCGAGCGCACTATAGTAACCTGAAAAAATACCTGGTGGGATAGCTGAATAATAGCCACTTATAATTACATCATAAATATTGTGCAGATTTTAAAAATCTCGCTAAATATGTATGATGACATCAGTAAACAATATCAATATTCATTTGAGGATCCCTGTAAAGAAGGAAACAAAACTATGGAAAATAACCTAAAATGAGATCCTAATGGAAAAAAGGGCTGTTGTCGTTGATGGGTTCAGTTATGTAGGTACCTACTACTTATAATATAATTTGCAAAATTTTGTAAATTATTTTTCCCAGGATTTATTTAATTTTTCGAGAAAGACAAGGAGGTGATCGGAGGTGATGTTTAGCCTACCTATTTCCAAGAGTATTTCAAATACCTAAACCACGCGCTAAAACATACCCTAGACGATCATTCGGACTAATAGTCTTGATTAGGGAATGACATTATTACTGATCGCGGAAGGGCAAATTTTAAGGATTGATAGCCGTCAGGGTAAATTCTCTTTAGCAGACCCCTTACTATCAGTGGGACTGACAGTCCTGAATGATATCACACCTAGTATCAATTTGTCGCCATTCTCGCATCAATCTTTTTTCCAATGAAAAGTTGAAATTAATTTCATGACTGATCGTGTAGCGTCTGTTCTTAGAGACAAGACTGCTGTGGAATGACGAAAGATTGGATTCATTCAAGACTGTAAGTCTGATTGATCGTGTATACCTACCTACTAGGTCTGCATAAAATAAGAACCCCTCGTGTTCTTCAAAGGTTTTTGGTAGGGATATACTCTTTAGTAGGTAGGTAAACTACCTGCTTATAAAAGGTATACAAAATTCTTTACTTATAAGAATCTTAGTAAAAATCTTTAAGGGTGTTTCAAGGGATGATCTATAACATATAAATCTTCTGCTCGGTCTTCCGAGAGGTTCTAGATATAATTTTTAGAAGAGCATTCTCATTTTAATGATAATATACGAGATAATATATTAATGAACATGACAATATATTTTAGGATAAGAAGCAGCTTTATGATATAGTGATCATAGATGCAACTAAGGGGGCACTATGAGAGGCTTAGCCCTCCCTGATTCTAAAAAATTAGCCTCCTTAGACCAAGTGGTGTTTATTTAGAAGCCATCTTCAAAAGGTGTAGTCGAATTGTATAAGATTCCTACACCGAACTTAAGAAAAGTGTAATAAAATGGAAAATTCCGTCCAGTTCGGCTCAATTGCGGTGTCATCCAGAGGCGTAGGTAATTTTTGTGCATTAACTTGTTTAAGACAACTGATCAAAGAAGAAAAAAGACGATAATTTGATAAAGAACGAACTATTAAGTAGCTATAGCAAATTTGGGATCTTGACCCGTTAATTATAACGTCAAGAGGAGATGACAGTTCATCAGATGACGAAGAATATTATGATTTTTTATAATTTAATTTCTGTACAATGTATTTTTTGTATTTTGTATTTTTTCTATAATGTTTAATAAAAAATAAGTGTACCTATCTAATACTATGTACATAATGCGCGCCTTTGTTATACCATGTGTTTGTGAATGGATAACAATAGGCAAAACCCATAAATTGATCCAAACCCGGGTGGTACTACTTGCACTTGATGAAAATAAAGAATTTTGGAATGAAATCAACGGAAATCATTGTCAAATTATGAAAGTAGCTTAAATATTCGTTGCTCGGTTGGGTCACTCTGTAGTCCCTTTGCACACCTAATGAGCTTTTACTGCTCTACTTTCTGAAATAGACTCTAGTTGCGCTACTGATAGTGATGTCTATAATAGGTATAAGAGGATTTTTTCTAAATAATTTTTAAACTTAAAACTCCAACTTTCGTCTGAAAGGAAAAATGTATCCCCTTTACAGATAAAACAATAGGTACCTAGTTCGAATTATTAATATAATAAAACTATTACTTACTTAAAACCTACCTATGCCTACTTAACATGACATATTTTATTATAATGAAAACCGTGGCGTTTAAAATGTAGTCTCAACTAAAAAATAGAATGACTAAACAATAAGGTATCCATACTATAACCCATAGTTACAGGCTATCAATAAAAGAACTTAAAACGAGATATTGATTTTTTGATAACAACAACAAACCTTTAATATTCAATGAAAATGGGTTAATATTTCTCTTTGGTGTAATCAGCCTCAACACTACTAACTATAATTGAACACTTAAACTGAAGAAACTTAACATGAACACTAGAAACACTGCACCAAAAAGTGTATTTCTTTCTCGCACATAGAAACGTCAAAGTCATACGATACGATCGAAACGAACACAACAAACATCCGATCTGCGAACGTAACTAAACTGAAGTTTCGTTGAGCTTGAGCGTTGAGCCGAGGTTGTTCCACAGTCAGCACAGAATATTTTGTTGTACATAAAGTTCTGTTAATTGTACAATTTCAGGCAAAATTGTACAGCAGCTTAGAAGTATTTCGTTCGCTGTCGATTCATTCGAAACGAAGAAAATTTCATAAAGAAGGAACTATTAGCTATAGCAAATTTACACAAATATCGTTTTATGAAATATGCTGTGGAAGATATGGCTGAAAAACATAGTGTAACTATGCTGTGCACACCGCCATATCATTGCGACCTAAGTTCTATAGAACTTATATGGGCGCTAGTGAAAGGATTTGTATCAATAAGCCATTCACGACATTCAAAATGAAAGACGTTAAGCTACTGTTTGATCAAGCCATTAAGGAAGTGACACCAGAGAACTGGCGAAAAGCAGTCCATCATGTCATTAAAGAAGAGGAGAAATTGTGGGATCTTGACCACCTGATCGATCGGACCGTCGACCCGATAATTATAACGTCAAGAGGAGATGACAGTTCTTTAGATGATGAAGAATATTGTGATTTTTTATAATTTAATTTCTGTATAATGTATATTGTATTTTTTTTATAATGTTTAATAAAAAATAAGTGTTTATAATACTATGTACATAATGCACGCCTTTGTCACACCATTTTCAGTGTTTGTGAATGAATAACAATAGGCAAAACCCATAAATTGACCCAACCCCGGATGGTACTACTTGTACTGGATGAAAATAAAGAATTTTGCAATGAAATCAATGCCAATTTATGAAAGTGGCTTAAATATTCGTTGGGTCACTCTGTAGTCCTTTTGCATACTTAATGAGCTTTTATTACTCTACACCTTTCCTAAATATACTATAGTTATTTTGTGAAAATAGTCCATTTCTCAGTGGAGTGATATTATGAGTAGGGGAATAATACACACAGTCTGCTCCACTAGTTTATTATAAGGATCTCAAAGTATAGAGAATCCTAATGTCTTCGAACATGTTTCGAAGGTAAAAATCTTCATCATCTGCGAATAAAATTAATTCAAGGATTTTACAAGAAGAGAGACCCTCAACATTGCAAGATAAACTGGAAGAGAAAAAGGAGGAAATAAATAAATTATACTAAATTTGAAATAGAGTCTTTTGAAATAATAAATTATACTAACATTTGAAATTAAGTCTTTTATATAAAGTGTTGTGTCTTACCTGCTTGAGGAACAGAAAAAGAAAAATTTTAAATATAAATTTTTTTTTTAAATTTTACATAATTTTTAAAAAGGAAAAAAAGTTTAATGAGTTCTTAAATTTAAAACGAGAAGTAGAAAAAGATACCCTTACGAAGGGTATTTTTTATTTTAAAAACCGTAACAGTTTCATACTCAAAAACATTATAAATCAAAATCGAAAAATCTAGATTTTCAAAAACGTGCAAACTGAATAGATTCAGAGCACAAAATGAAAGCTAGACTGGTTTTTAATATTTTCTGTGTGTGATGTCCTCATCTGATGATGCCAGTTTCGGGCGAAACATGTAATAAAAATAAACAGAGAGAAAAAATATATAAAAGCGCAGTTTTTAAATTTTTATTGTTAATAGGGGAGAGTAAGGCAAAATGACATACTTTCTAAAGATCACCGATAAATACTTACTTCGGTTTTCATTAAAAATGGTACTTTAGGTTTTTTTAATACTTTATTTATTAAGTAAACAAAGTACAATATATAAACTTAAAAAAAAAATTGTATGTAAATATTACAAATTTTCCAAAAAAAACAGCAAGTGTGTCATTTTGCCTAACATAGTGGGCAAAATGACATACCTATTCATTTTATTTATTTCTTTATATTTATTTGTTGAAGCACTTATCTTGGCACGCTTTACAAATGAACTGTTTTGTCTTCTTAGATACCCCAGCTCATTCTGTATGAGCCCACAGGCGACATTGCAAGCATTGATTGTTTCTTCCAACTTTTTAAAATAAGTCTGAACCTAAGACCTATTAAAGGCTTGATCTCTTGCAGCTGAGGTCGCTTAAGGAACTCTTAACGATATGATTGGATTCCGAGAAATAAAGCTGTAACCCATTGCCTACTAGAATTCTTTTTAGTTTTATTAAATTGGTGCTCACATTCACTGCGTTCGGCCAGTGTGTATGCCAGTTCTCTTAAGTCATAAGTCGTTAGGCCAAAAAGTCGTGATTCTAAATCTAATATATGTCTGATCAAACTTTGTTCCAGATCAACACTGAGTGACTTCTTAAAGCGACCGATACATTTTGTTACACCACGGGCACCGACATTTTTTTCCTGGGAGCGTCTCCGCAATGTTGCCTGAGGCACATTGAACGTAATAGATGCTTTTTTTCATCCCATCCTTTTATCATTTACCGCTTCTATTGCCTTCTGCATGTCTTCACTGGACCGGGATTATCGATTCGATTTTTTTCTTGTAATTAGACACCATCTGAAGCACAAAGTTATGAAATTAACAAACCACCACACTCCGTATATTCATGTAAGGCAAAATGACACACCCCATATGTCGTTTTGCCTTAATGTGTTATGCACAAGATTATGTCAATTTGTATGTTATAATGTTTAAGTAGTTGGTCGTATGTAACGGTAATAGAAAGGCACAAAATACTAAGTATTGTAGACAACCGAGAAACAACTTGCTACTAGAATTAGTAAGAAATATATCATGACAATTTTCAACTTACCTTGATCTTGAAAAGCATTTTTAAAACTAATTAATATAACAACAACGGAAAACACTTCCAACGTCTCTACCGCAACTTAAGGCACAGATAATACTACAGTCGAAGTATTGCCATACACAGAAAACATATTCCTCCAAAAAGCGCCGAGAAACAGTCGGTATGTCGTTTTGCCTTCTATGTCATTTTGGCTTACTCTCCCCTACCTATGCTCTGCAGCATTGTCTCTTTAACAGGTATCGAGCCGCCATTACATATGAACGTCCATATAGGGAAAGGAGGAACATTTCCCTTATCCTCTTCCCTCTTCTGCCTGCATCTAATCTAGTCCAGTATATAATTTTTAGCTTTATAATACTTTTCTTGGAACATGCCGGGAACTGTTTTTTTTGTAAGTAAGTTTTGAAAAAAGGAGGTTTCAGATCATCTGCGATTTATTTTATCTCCATCCCCCCCTCTCACTTCCTCCTACATCACGGTCTATTGCAACCCTTTTTTCGCACACAGATCTTTTATTAATGTACAGTTGTCTGTACAAATATACATCCAATAACAACACTGAACTGAAGTGTGGTTGCATGTTGTGCATTTCAGAATAGTCGATAGCACATTGTGTACAGTTAAACTGTCAGTAGATGGCGCTGAGAAAAATTCTATAAAACACCATTATTGCTAGAAAGCTATTTTGTTCTCCGTGCTGGTTTGCGTTAGTATCTGCGAGAATTGGTAGATGGAAGGCAATGACTGCTTTGTAACTTATTTTATTTGCAAATTTTTACACCCAAAAAAACACGTTTTTTAAATTACTGTTAATAAGTTAACTCAACGGCTTCATTCAATATGGCCAGTGAAATTATCTTTTTAATACAAAAAGTTTATTAAAAAAAATATTTATTACAAAATTGCTGAAGTAATAGTCTGTGTAGTCTAGTAGTCTTTGAGATTAACAATTTTAAAAATAATTTACAGTATTTTTAAAAGAAACTTTCCCAAATTTTTTATTTTTATCATGACATATTTAATTTCAAGAAATATTTGGTATTTTAAAATAAATGTTCTTTTGTTTAAAACAATTTCATATTTCAAATTAATATGGAGAGAGATTGTTATAATATGCATAATAAACAATATAGTAATACAAAAGAAGCGTTTACTTCCACATATCTATTAGCCATATTGTAGCCAAGTAGTAATAATTGAACGTTGGGTCAACGTCGGCGCCGTCGACGTAACGTTGCAACCAGTGGCGTAGCCAGAATTTAAATTCGTGGGAGGCCCAAATGGGTAAGGAAAGCGATGAGCCAGCGTCGCAGGCAAAATTTTTTTGGGTGCCACGCCCAAATAACCCTTTTTTTGGAAAATCAAAAAAAATTCAAAATAAAAAAATACATACATTTAAAGAAACTTGTAGTGAGTTATACAAATACACTAATATGTATAGGTAATATAAAACAAAAACTTCTTCATGAAGTAAGCATAATTGAGCAAAAAATATTAAAAATAAGGTATATTTTTAATTTATTGAAAAAACAAAAATTAATCATAAATTTAAAATAATAATAAATGATTTCAATATTTAATTTTCAATTGTGAGTTCTAAAAATTATTTCCAGGATTTTCTCTTAGCCACATTAATTACAACTTTTTTCAGTGCCCACTAGTTTCCGAGATACGGCCGGTGGCTATTCATAATGGGACACCCGGTAGGTACTAAAAATGTTAACGGCCACTTTACTGTTAAAAATTAATATACTACTTTCAAAATTTAAGAATCGCCTTTAAAATAATGATTTTTTATAAAAATGGAATAAGAAATTAACAAAAAAAACATGTACATACTTATAAAATGTCATATATGTCTAAATTCAATTGTTTGCAATGTTTACACCATTTTCAAATTTGAACAGGCTGTAACATTGAAACGGCTCATCTTAGAGAAAAATGGTTTTCACCTAGCTAGAAGTTTGTAGTGGTAAATAAACAGTGTGTTTTTATTGTTTTGAAGGGCAATTTAAAAATAGATCAGTCGTATGCACCATTGTTTTAGCATTGGTTCGCCTAACCTTAAGGTATTTATTTTGAGGCTTCGCGAAACTTACGGTTATAGATATCGTTTTTACGTGATTTACTGTGTGATCACAAAGTTTTGTTTTTATTTTTCAGTTAAGTCAGTAGTACGTACCTACTTAGTTGTGTATTTTAAAAATGAATCCAATTAATGACATAGTTTGTAATTTGTTGGAAACTCCATTCAGTCGTTGAACAGATGAGGATAAGAAAGACTTGTAAAACCGTGTAACAGGGTTTCTAGTCAATGTTTATTTAAGTACCCGCACTAGACCTAGCTCTTCGCCATTTTTAAGACCGCGAGTCGCTACTGATTCGTGGAGTTTTGCTAAATTTCAAAAGTTCTTTTGCTTTTGTCAAATTGAATTCGAAGCAGTAAACTTTTTTTGTTTGAGTTTAACCCAACGATGTTTAGCGTGCAATATGGATGCTTTTGACCTTCCGGGCAGGGCCGTAGCCAGGGGGGGGGGGGCAGGTAGGGCAGCGCCCTTCCTGGAAAAGATCTCGCCCTTCCTGGAAACAATTTGGATTTTCTTCATATTCATTTTGCTTATTGGTTTTATTTAAAAGTCGTCATTAATTCAATTTTAATCACACCATTTTTTATATGGAAACATACTTGCTAACAGAGTCCCTATTAAGTGGTTTAGACCCAAGAATTTTTGAATTTATCGCGCCATCTAGCAGTAGGGGTGTGAGTATGTTACATCAAGGGTCCGCATTCGCAAAGCCCGCATGTTCAGATAGACTTTTTGCATCATTATTTATGTTTTCAGTGTTAAAGAAACGAAAACTTCTATTTCTTCTGCGATACATGCATGCGTATGTCGGGTCTAAAAGTTTATTTCATCATAATTTTTTTATAGTATTTTTCTATTCCGTTTTCCCTTTTTTAGAGCTATTTTAAATCAACAAAAATATAACTCAATGCAAAAAAATATTTTTATAACAAACCAAAAAACTATTAGGTATTTATTTTTAAAGAGAAAAATTAAAGTAAAAATTTTAATTGAAATATTTTTTATGGAAGAAGTGTGATAATTTATAATTAAAAAATAGTGCGGGAAGAAACGAGAATGCTTTATTACGAATATACAAAACGGCACTTAAGAAGGAGTATTTCAAAACCTAAGCATTTGCACCAAAAACTGCTCTTAGATCTACGCTCCTAAAATACATGACTTCTGAAAACATCATTTAATTTTGGCGTGATGAGCGATATGTACTTTATTTTTAGTCATGAAAAACCGAGCCCTAAAAACACTGGTTAGAGTCATACATATACATTAAAATTTGTATTGACCAATATTCATTTTTTCACAAATATAAAAAATGTCTTTTTTTTAAATACTGTCCCTGTCTCCAGAAAGAAATGTCCTACTTACGCCCACTGAGCACCCCCCCCCCTAAACATATTTTCTGGCTACGCCACTGGTGTCCACTCCAGATTGCTCTGGTTGGGTGAATTCTTGACGATTTTGGGCGTGGCCTAGAAAATTTCTTGCGCTTTTTTTTTGTATTAATAATTTTCTTTTAAATATATTCGCCCTTCCATCAAATTTGTTTGCCCTTCCTAACGATCGAATCTGGCTACGGCCCTGCTTCCGGGTCTCATTAGTTAAGCAAAGAAGCTAATTAAATTATCATCCTGTATATCTTGAAATAAATTTGATATCTTTAGTTAATTATTATAAAAAATAATAAATCAAATGAACTGTAATTGAATAGGTTATCAATAGGGCCCAGTATTTGTTAGTATTCCGATGATAAGCATCCAGCGAGTAATGAACCTAACCTGCAACGGTTTTGTAACTCAAATTATCATTTGGCAATAAGGCATTTGGCAAACCCGCTAAAATGAAATTTGTAGGTGTTGTGATATTATATGTTACTGCTCTGTGTGTTAAGGTAAGAAGAGTTTTATTGGTGACATTTTACCAAACAACAAAATCCCGTTAATCGATTTTTCAGGCGTTAAAATCTCAGCAGTGGTTGATGCCTGAAACAGGATTTTTGGTTCGCTGGAAAAAATTATGTTTGCCGCTAAATCTAAAACAGGTTTTTACAAAATTGTTTGTGTGGATTTAGAGAAAATCACTTTTAAAATAGCTTCTAGCGGCATTTTGTTGTTCGGAGAAATATCCTATTATTTGAAAAATAAACAAACGAGTTACCGGACCGGTAATACTTCAAAATCTTAATTCAAGCGTATATAAATTTCAATAAAGAAAGTTTGTATGTTGTGTGATTGTCACCATAGCGATATCGCTAGATAAAGGGGAAAAGAAGAAGCGGTTTCGGCTGCTCACCTCTAGGTATATCTACAACAGGTAAATACATATTTACGAAATAGTCCATCAAATAAAATCCACATCTTTTCTAGCTTTTTGTTGCATTTTTAATTTTTTAAAAATATAAAATAATGAAGATTCTTTAAAGTAATGTCACAAAACAACTATCAAACCACCGGGTTTGATATCAGTTGCTATGATAACCCAGGTGTGTAATTGTTACTAAAACGTCAAAGTTGTTCAAAGCGTCTTCGAAGTGACCGAATACAATCTTCTTCTAAATTAAACCACATTAAACCGAATCCGAAGCAATAATATTAATGGATTCATCCGACGAAGAACTTCCCGAAGCCATCTTGAAGGCTGCAGATAAAGCTAATTCCGAGCTACTACCTCCCAAATCCAGACTAAGATATGAAAAGCAATACGACCATTTTGTTACATGGTGTAAGGAGAAAGGGGCCAAAACTTATATACGGTCGTAGACAAAATAATGTTCCTAACTCATGCGTAAAGTGTCTTTCCTGCCCTTGACCGCTTGCCCGAACTCCGCTCCGCGTCGTTCGGGTCAACTGCAGTCGCGTGCGGGAAAGTATCACTTTCCGCACTTGTTATGAAAATAACTATTTTACATTTTTTTAACCAAGGGTTAGTAAGTTTGGTCGTAGAAAAAATATAGTCTTCAACTCGAGTGGACTGTCCATATCGCATTCGGAAGTTTGAGCAGATGCCGTAGGCGGAGTGCTCAAACAATTTACTTCCTCGTGAGATATACACATAATATCCACTCTAGTTGTACAAACTACCATTCCTTGATGAAATGCTTTGATGAACTTGGGTCGTATGGGGGCTATAGAAGCCTGACGCAGTATTTCCAGGACTATGTAGGGTAAAGTCGCCAAAATCGTACCGTTGCCTAAATCGTACTACTACAAGTTTTCAAATTAGACGATAAATTATACGACATCTATCGGACGTTATTGTAGTGTCTAACTAGTGCCAGTTGCATAGTATACTCGTTTGGCACCGGTTATGTTTCGCTAAGCGGGAGAAGCAAGTTAAAAGAATTCGGCTATTTTCATGTTTAATGTTGTTGATTTTTTGCAAGGCTATATTTCATTGGTAAGTAGTATTTATACAGATATTTTTTTTTAGTAGGATAGCCTGGGAAGTTCTTGTAATTTTGCAACAATTGAGTTTAATTTTAGATCTAAATTGGGGTTAGAATTGTATTATTTATTATTTTGATTGACAGTTTTTCCTAAATCGTACCACACACGCACATGAATAGTGTTCCAACGTGACACGTCTTAATAAGGACAACATGTGCGACTTTTGTTTGTAGGTACATTTAAAATTATTTTCAAAGGTGTGATAGATTTTTTAATGTTTTTTTTTGTAAAATACTTAATATTTATAAACGATAATTTGTGTAATTTGTTTTATTTACAACAAACTGTACTCATTTTTATTTAATATACCGCAAAATCACACTGTGGTATGATTTAGGAACCCACTAGTACGATTTAGGTAACCAGTTTCTTAAATCGTACCATTTGCTATTACTTACAAAAACAACTGTTTTTTAAAAATTAAATAAAAAATAATATTTTAAAAATTCCAGTTAGGTGTCCAATAAACCAATTTATTGTTTTAAACCAAAAAATATATATTTTATTTACCAGTTTATAAGAAAAAAAATTAAAACAAAAAAGTGGCACGATTTAGACAACCTTACCCTATAGCTACATTTATTCTGTGGTTCATGATAAATAACTTATTTATATTATTATATTAGATTTAAAAATTTACAAAACTTGAAAGGCGTGTATGTATGTTCTTTTTAAATAAATTTAAAAAAAAATCAAAATTGAAAAAATGGTATATACAGTGTGTCCAAAAAAGTATGCAACATATGTAAAAGTTTTTTATCACCGATTTCTCAGAAAATTTTATTCTTGATAAAAGTTGGTGCATGCCTTGAAACTATAAATGCATATTTCACATTTCACCTGCGACTAATAGTAAGAGAGCAAATGCCATTTTTTCGAAATTGCATTAAGAGTAAAGTACCTTAGTTATTAGAAATACAGCAAAATTTTATATGGAAATGTTATTGCAAATCAAAAACATAGCCCAAATACGAAATTTGAGTTACGTGTCTCAATTTTTATTTTATTTTTTCTAATCTCTAATTTCCCCTAAACGGTACTTCTTTGGTCGATTTTTCGTTTACGCAATTTTAATATATTTATCAAATAACTTAATCGTGGGTTTATAATAAAAATGCATTAAGTAGTTGCAAACTTTTAAAAACTTTTCAATGAACCGGGTCGGTTTAGATATAAGCGTGTTGCACGCCTACTTAAACACATTTTAGCCAACTTCTGTTCGAAACTAAATTATAATAAAATTCAACCCTATTCATAGTACTGGAAATAACTACTAATTTATTTGTCATTTTCACCCAGTACGCTAAAGTCCAAAAACCTACTTTAAAAAAATGCATATAAAATTAGAGATTAGAAAAAAAAAATAAAAATTGAGACACGTAACTCAAATTTCGTATTTGGGCTATGTTTTTAATTTGCAATAACATTTCCATATAAAATTTTGCTTTATTTCTAATAACTAAGGTACTTTACTCTTAATTCAATTTCGAAAAAATGGCATTTGCTCCCTTACTATTAGCCGCAGATGAAATGTGAAATATGCATTTATAGTTTCAGGGCATGCACCAACTTTTATCAGGAATAAAATTTTCTGAGAAATCGGTAATAAAAAACTTTTACATATGTTGCATACTTTTTTGGACACACTGTATATATTTTTTATAAAGCGATTAAAGCACTTGTTCCGTTATAAAACTCGCTGCAAGCGGCTCGTTTTCTAGCATGGGCGCGTGCCATAAAATGATGCTTAAACATGTACTTTAATATACTATTTTTTACTCCCACATGGAAATTTGCTGTTTCCTTTACACTAAAGTGATCGGAAAAGTGAGCTATTTCGGTTAGCTGAACGGATATGAATTTATATCCAGCCTAGTTAGGTTATGAAGCTGACCAGTGGTCAGTTAAAAATAATCCAAATTTACTTGTTGTAAAGTTAGGTTAACAATATACGTCAAAAATATGCAAATCTGTCAGATAAAATTTGATTTTTTTAAATTTGAATCAAAACATTTATCCCTAACTAAAAAGTATATTTCTACCAAATTATTGTTATTTTCTGACCAGCTAAAGCTTTGTGTACAGACGCCCTTTCTTATTTCAAAAATATCTTTATTTCCACTCAATTCTAGACAATTACTACAAGCATTAATGCATAATATGTACTGTATACCTACCAAATGAACGTTTTTTACTAACCTTGGTTATTTTTTTCCCATAAATAATATATTATTATTATAAATATGTTGTGCCTGCAAGGGCCTGTTGACATATTAAGCACCGGTTCCCGCAGATCACCGAAGTTAAGCGGTGTCGAGCGCGGTTAGTGCTTGGGCGGGTGACCGCTTGGGAACACGGCGTGCTCTTGCCTCAGGGAAGAGTGTAAAATGAATCGACACCTAGCCATCCTATTCACGCCGGACAGGCCGGATGAGATCGGATATCTCGTAGGATGAAGGTGCCGTTTCACACTCCCCAGTCGGTAGACCACATTTGTGGTCGATGACCGGTTCAAGATGGACTACGTGGTCGACGAACCGTACAAAAAAAAAAAAAAAAAAAAAATATGTTGTGCATCTGGATATATTCTGATATATTTAGAACGGGAATCCAACCCGAATTGATCTTAAAACTCTTATTATTATACGCAACAAACATTGAAACTTAACTGGTAATTCTTCCTTAAATGGTGGAACATGAAGATGAGTACATAAAATCCGATAAAACATACGAAATTATAAGATTTTTAGAAAAAAAAATTCATTATTTACTAAAGATTTTAAGGTTATGTAATTTCTACTTACAGTATTTCCACTTCTCTTTCCACGTTAACAGTGTTGAAAGTTTGTGAACTGCGAATTATTTTGAAATATATTACCATAGCGAACGTATTTTTAACGTTAACGTCATATTAATGCACAGAATCAATTTTTAACTGTTTAAAACGAATTCTACAGCAATTTTGTTGATGTACTTTCGGAGTTATAATTCTTACGCAAGCAGAAATAAACCCAGACAAAACTTTTTTTCCTTGTGTGCATTTCCGTAAAACAATTAATCAAAATAGGATGGTTGAGAAAATAGATTGTGCATTTTTATTAATACATATATCGCTTTTTGTCTGTTATTCTGTAAAAATCCAAATGTGAGAAAGATAGATATATTTTAGAGTGATTTTGTTTAAATATAAGAAATTACCCAAATCGATAAAATAAATGTTACAGTGTAATTTAGTCCATGAGTTTGCCATCAAAATTAATTTTTGTTCAATTGTTTTTCATTATCGTTCTCACAAGTTCACGGCAAACTTAAAAGACAATTTATGATGCCTAATTTAAATAATTTTTTTAAAATTCTTAGTATGAAGTTCGGAAGTTAAGTCGTACAAAAAATATACTGTACCGGGTGTCCCACTAAGAATGGCTCTCGGACGTATCTCGGAAACTACTGGGCATAGAAACTCAGGAAAAAAAAAATTATAACTAAAGTGGTCATGAGAAAATCCTGGAAATAATTTTTAAGTTCCGCATTTTGCCGCAAGAGGGCGTAATTGAAAAGTAAATGTTAAAAGTTTACATATCTCCGAAAATTCCACATTAAGATATATCTTTGATAACACCATTGAAAAGCTTGGACAATTATGCATCATTTTGGTCCTATGCTCATTGGCGTACCGACTTTAATAAAAGGGGGGGAAGCGGTTAAATGTGTAATCAGTTAAATCGCTGTAACTTATAAATGACTTATCCGATTTTGGCAAACTAAAGACTGTTTGGAAGAGAAATGGATGCACTTTCACCAATCGTATTTAGTTGTCCATAATAGTTCTCAAAAAAAATGTTAGAGGGCGCAATTTGTAATAATAACACATTTTTTGATTTTACTCCGAAAAAATAAATCATACGGTATAATTATGATACCATAATCGAAAAGTAGATTAAATTTGCTAGAACAAATATTAAAACCGCAGCTCGATATCTCCGTTCGTTTCAGCGTTATCGCAAATAGAATAATTTTTAAAAGTAAGCGATTATATATTTTTTAGAAAAAAGTGGGACGCCACTGATATTTTTTCATGTGGATATTATTTCTGATTAGCCTGGTCAATTCTGCATAAAAATGGTCTCTTGCGTTTTTCTCCTCAGGCACACCGTTCTTAATTAAAATAATTAAATTAAATTAGACAGGCGGAAGTGAAGGTGGTCTTTTCCAACAATTTTTATAACACTAAAATTTTCATTATCAATGTTAATAATGATAATAATAAATAGTAGAGCTAATTTATTTTAATTAAGAACGGTGTGCCTGAGGAGAAAAACGCAAGAGACTATTTGTATGCAGAATTGACCAGGCTAATCAGAAATAATATTCACATGCAAAAATATTGGTGGCGTCCCACTTTTTTTCTAAAAAATATATAATCGCTTACTTTTAAAAATTATTCTATTGGCGATAACGCTGAAACGAACGGAGATATCGAGCTGCGGTTTTAATATTTGTTCTAGCAAATTTAATCTACTTTTCGATTATGGTATCATAATTATACCGTAGGATTTATTTTTTCGGAGTTAAATCAAAAAATGTGTTATTATTACAAATAGCGCCCTCTAGCATTTTTTTGCGAACTATTATGGAGAACTAAATAAGATTGGTGAAAGTGCATACATTTCTCTTCCAGACAGTCTTTAGTTTGCTAAAATCGGATAAGTCGTTTATAAGTTACAGCGATTTAAATGATTACACTTTCAACAGCTTCCCCCCCTTTTATTAAAGTCGGTACGCCAATGAGCATAAGACCAAAATGATGCATAATTGTCCAAGCTTTTCAATGGTGTTATCAAAGATATACCTTAATGTGAAATTTTCGGAGATATGTAAATTTTTAAAATTTACTTTTCTATTACGCCCTCTTGCGGCAAAATGCGGAACTTAAAAATTATTTTCAGGATTTTCTCATGACCACTTTAGTTTCCGAGATACGGCCGAGAGCCATTCTTAGTGGGACACCCGGTACAACTCGAGTGAATTGTCCATATTGCGCTCGGAATTTTGAGCACTCCGCCTACGGGGTCGTACTCAATTTACTTCCTCGTGCGATATAGACATCATATCCACTCTTGTTGTACAATCTACTATTTTTAAACTGTAATTTATTTTACAGGGTGGCGTTGGGGTATCTACCGTCAGTAGGATAGAGTTCGACCGGAGGCTGGCTGAAATCAAAGAAAAATGTTCATCAGTTTACACAGAAACCGGAATAGCACGCAATCCCGTCAATGTCATGTGTCACCTTAAGACTTTAGGTCTTCAAAACGAAGACGGAACATTAAACGAATCGATAATTCGGGAATATATGATGTACAAGGAACAGAATCCTACAGTTATCGAAATGTTTGTAAAAAAATGTGTGATTAATGGTAATGCGGAAACCGCGGAATTAACGGCAATTAATTTTAACGCGTGTAAGCTGAGACCCCGAATAGACAGACATTAATAAGAATAACTTGTAAGTTATAATTTTTGAGAGTAACCAATAAATACTAACATCAATCATGGGCGTAGCCAAGGTGAGGCAGGGTGGAGCGCTTGCACCCCCCCCCCCCCCCCTGGATCAAGAAAAATAATAAAAAAACACAAAAAATAAATTAAAATATCTAAAATTAAAAAAATAACATTTCAACATTCGTGCGTGCCACGACACATCATCTTTAGTTCTAGTGAATTGAGCGAGCGCTCAACTACCTACCTACTACCAAAAATCTCAAGTATTTCGTACTGTAAGTGCAACTTATATTAAAAAAATCACAAACATTATAAAAAAACACCGTGAAAATGCCGATGTTGAAAGTCAAAGTGTTGTAGCAGAGGCTGAAACAATCGCCGAGCATCTTTGAACAGATTTCAGTATGCCGCAGGTCTAAAATCAGCAGAAACATCGTGCAAATCCTCCAGCAGTCTCCTAACAAGTTTTGGAGAGGATCATTAATCATTCCGTATAAAGATTCATTAATAATGTCTCTAGAACAGCGTTTTTCTGAGGAGAACTTACCCGCATACTCATTGCTTACGTTGCACTCCCACTTAATGCTTGATATGACATACCTATGAGGATTTAAAAAAAAACTGAAAGTTTTTGTAGTATTCAATTAAAATAGTTTCATCGGTGTAGCTGAATTTTGGTACAACCAATGGAAAGAGAAAAATACGTCAAGGGCCGAACAAAAGGAAATAGAACTAGCCCTACTAGTTCAAGAAACACAATTGTTTTACCCAGCTATAACACAGGCGCTTCTAATTTCCCTTGCACAGCCCTGCACAACGGGCACTATCGAAAGATCTTCTAGCACTTTGCGCAGGGTAAAAAAATGGTTAAGGTCAACAAATGAAAGAAAATCGGCTTGTTGGCATTTGAATGATGAGTGTGCATAAAAAGAAGGTTCTAGAATGAGGTAAAAGAAAAATTTGAAAACGAAATCTTGTCAAAGTTTAGCCAGAATCCCCATAGGCTAGTCCTTAAATAGGGTTTAGGTTAGTTCTCGCGGCATTCAGGTATGGCCCTTAAGGTGGGTTAAAGGTCAGTTTTCTAACCAGTAATAAACAGTATAAATCCCCATTTTTTTGTGTGTACTAAACTAATATGATGTGTTAGGATATTTATAAATAAAATTGTTATTTAATCGTTTAGAGAATTTTAGGTGGTTCATTGTCTGTACGGACGACCCTCGCCTTGCCTGCTGCGACTAATTAGTTTTAATGTTTAAATAAAAACTTTTTTTATAAGTTCTTTATTGACCAAGTAGAGGATCTTTTAATATCCTAATAAATAATCAGTTTCGTTGTAAGAAAAATATTTTGCCTACCTCCTCTAAAAAAATTACCATATTTTTAGGGTCGCAAAATTTGGCGGCTTTCCGGGTCACGATTAAAAAACCGAAACACTTAATCACAGTAATTATTACAAGGAGGCACTTTGTTTGGCAAGTTTGACTCAAATTTTAACAATCATTTTTTAATAAATATAAGTATACCTAATACCTCTTTCGGGCCCTCAAAAATGATTTAATTATATTATTTTAAAACATCATAAATATCTATAAAAAGGACTTGCGAAACTAATTTAATTTACGAAATTTGGTAGCACTTATAATTGAGTGAATTATTGACGAATTATGGGCGTGGCTCCGAAAAATTTTCGCCTGCGGCGCTTTTCCACCTTAATACTTATTTTTGCTCCACCCTGGAGAAAATTCTGGCTACGCCCATGACATCAATGAATACTTTTACAGGAAGAAGACAGGCGAGCGTGATAATTTGTCTAAGTAAAGAAATGTTAGAAACAGCCCCCCCCCCTCCCCCCATCGTATCTGGCGTGAACCTTAAACCAAAAGACGGGACATTTAAACGCCAACTATTTTTTTTTACCCAATAATATGTATTATTTAGGCCAAAAAAAATATTTGAAACTATTTTACCTGAATCCTTTCTTTTACTGGGGTTGGCGGAAGAGACAGTATACTTACTAGGCCTATAAGGCTCATTGTATCCCCTATCGTCTGGGTAATGTCAGCTAGACGGGAGCTACAGCTTAACGTGGAATAATATTAAATAAAAATTGTCCCACAAAGGAAGGCGAACGGATCCAAGGGTCCGATAAGCATTGTGCCCTTAACTACTTTAGCAGGCGAAAGCAAAAGGCTTGATTTGTTCTTTGATCTATATCGGCATATTTATTTAGTTTTTTAAATTTCTTTTATATTTAGTTTCTTAAAATTATTTTTTGATTTTATGATTATATACCTACCTATTTTAAGACTATTTTCAGGATTTTATACTAATCATTATTATTTTTGTTGTAAATAATTTATTTTCTTATCGATATCATTGAAGGATAATAATTTAATATTTCCTGCTTATATTTATGCGAAGAACATAAAGTATCTCATTCTCCGAATATCATAATAATATACTATTTTTTCTTCAAAGTGCATCATATTATAAATTAAATAAAAGAAAACGAATTTTTAATGAACATAACTAGATTGAATTTTTAACTTATTTCACTGTATATTCCCTTTTTGGTATCGTTATCATGGATATGTACTTATTTGGCATCTATCAAAACAAATATTTCAATATAATGTACCATCGCGCCGATAAAAAACTGGGACAGGAAATTTTTCTATTTTCTCCTAGACTATTAAGAATAATTTTACATCAAGCCTGGTACCAGTAAAATGTCATGAAAATTTGCATGTCAATAAAGATTGTCACTTTATGATTGACTCGTCAAACATACAATCATATATTATTTGTAAATATGCCACAATTAACCCCCCAGCAAAAGGCAATTATTTATAGTCGGTTGCGAGATAGTGTTGCTATTAGGGATATTGCAGATGAACTGGGAGTAAGCAAGAATACCGTGCTATTGGCAAAACAAAAAATAGCAAGACATGGGACTATTATTAGGAATGCAGGTTCTGGTCCCCCTAAAATTTCTACTGATGATCATGATAGAAGACTGGTTAATTATCTAAGGGATCATCCCTTCGAAACTGCAATCAAGGCAAAAGAAGAGACGAATTTTCCAGGTTCTGCAAATACCGCTAGAGACAGGGTTCGAAATTCCGATATACGAAGCCGTTGTGCTGCCAATAAAAAATGTTTAACGGAAATAAATAAACAGGGCAGGTTAGAATTTGCACATGAATATATTAATCAAATAAATTTATGGGAAACAGTTATATTTTCTGAGAAAACTTTTCAGTCATGCAATAATGGGAGAATTCGGGTGTATAGGCCTTCCGGCATGCGGTATGATGAGAGATACACCCACAAAACCAACCAAAGTGGGCGTTTCTCCATAAATGTTTGGGGCTGGATTAGCGCTAGAGGACCAGGACTTTGCCAAATCGTCGAAGGAAGACTAACTGCAGCAGTATACGTTAATATACTAAACGAAGTGATGATACCATCGGTAAACGCTGTATACGGTCAAAATTACACATTTCAGCATGATAATGCTCCAATATACACAGCGCGCATTGTACAAAATTTTCTCCAAGAAAATAACATAGCAGTTCTTCCCTGGGCTTCGAAGAGTCCCGATTTGAACCCGATAGAAAACATTTGGGGTGCCATGGTCAAATCTATGTATAAACATGATTTTCAACCTAGAAACAGGGATGAATTACGTCATAGGATAAATCAAGCTTCGGATGAAATAACTGTCGAATTATGTAGAAACTTAGTTTTAAGTATGCCACAAAGGCTCCAAAAAGTAATAAACAGAAATGGTTCTATGACCAAATATTAATTTTGTGTTGTTTTGACAAACTTTGTGTTCGCAATTTTTTTCTTTTTATTAAATGTATTTTATTACCTGTATTAGCTTTATTTATTATTTTGTGGTAATGGTAAATATAATAATTTATAAAATATTTGACTTTAAAAAAATCTAATAAATTTACTTTATCCATATTATATGATGTCTCTCAAATTTAACCACCCCGTATCGAAAAATACAAAACATTCCATTATGTAACCTAGGTTACTTTTTAAATTTTGAATGTTTTTCCTTTTTAGCTCTAGACACCTTTTATAGTCTAGGGGATATGTATTTCTTACATTGTTTTTGTAAATCTCTTGTCCCAGTTTTTTATCGGCACAATAGTATTTATACGTCTAGGAGTATAAGTACTTATACTATCAGTCATATAAATGACATTTAATGTCATTGAGAAACGTCACATAAGTTATCACTTATATGACTTTTTTTCTTGTCTAGTAACCTTCCTTCCCCCTCTTTGCCGGGCCAGGGCCGCCTATAACGAAAAAAATTAGACCCTGGCTTTATTCTATTCTTATTGTAACGTTTAACATACTTGAACCAAGTTAATATGTTATTAATTTGAAATATAATAGGTTAGGTTAGGTAAGAGTGGCAGACCTTTGGTTCAGACCAAACAGTCTCACGTAGTCCTATTAGGTCCGTGGTGATACCACCACATATACACTATATTGCTAATACCATAATTCAATGATGACACTACTGTAGGCAGATGATCAGGGTCCATTGAGTTTGCGCATCTCGAAAATTTGCTTCTTGATGTAAACATTTGACAGGACCGACCTTGAATATATGTTTACAAGCATTTATTTAAATTCACCCGTTAGTTCGGGTGTGTACAGTTTATGGTTAAATAAAACTAAGTGACTAATATTTTACATACCTGAAATACCTTATTCCTGGTATTGAACTGCAATTCGTTCAAAAAAGGATCATGCACTTTTTTCTACCATCTTGAGACACAAGTCACTAATAATAACAAAAGGTCTGGTAAAGTTTTATACCTAAATTCGCACCCAAAACTTAAAAATAATATCCACAATCACACACGGAATATCCGAACGAATAAAACGTAAAAAAGATGGAAACAACTAACAAAAAAAAATGTCTAAAGTAATGTTTTATAAATATTAACACCCAAAACTTGGAAATTATAACCACACACGAACGAACGAAACAAAGGATGGCGACGAATAAGAATACAAACAACGGCGAGCTGGTTCTGTTTACGTTCTATTAGATATATTGTCGGTTGCCTAATTTTTTGCCTACTACGCAAGCGCCACGGGCCCAAGTTCAGGTTATTTTGTATCGCACGATGGGCATCTTCTTGCTTCGTGCGGCTGCTTGTATTGGCAATATAGTGTTTACCGGGTGTTGCATCGTCGAGCGGGACATAGGAAATCCCATGTAATTTTAAATGGGGTCAATTATTGGCTTCCCTAATTATTTTAGAGAAAAATTCTATTTAGGTTTATTAAAGAGCACTAAAACCCACATTCATAAGAATAACTTTAGATATTTTTGATGAGCCCGTTTACGGGTTATCGCCGATTTCTTTTTAACTATTTCTCCTTTTTATGGCCCCGTATTTGCGGGCACCAGTCAAGGTAAAAGATGACTGTCAAATAAAAATGTCATTTTGAAATGTGTGCTTTATTGTTATAAAAACTCGTACATCGAAAATATTAAAGGTGTATTTATGAGTACAAATTAATCTGAATAAAACTAAAATAAAGTATCTAATTACAAGGTTAATTATGACATTTTACATGTTTCAATATTTTACTAATTAATAAGTATATAATTACTATTAAATTGTTAAAACCTTAGGATTTAAGATGTTCAAATATTCCTCCATTGACTGCTAGACAATAACCGAGGCGATCATAAAATTCTCTTCTTACATTCGCTAGTTGGTAAACTGAAATTCTATTGCATTCGGCAGAAATAGCATTTTTTAACTCGTCTCGATTTGGGTATTTTTTATCTTTGTATATCCTGTTTTTAAATGGCCCCAGAGAAAGAAATCATTTGGCGAAAAATCGGGAGACCTGGCTGGCCAATTTACTGTATGATTTAAGCCAATAATATTTCCATTAAAAGCACGGTTTAAATCTGTGGCTGTATGGCTAAAGGGCATAACTCAATTTTTATCACTTTTCAGGAGAGCCAATAAACCTAAATTGTTTAAAATTTCGGATAAACAATCGACAAAGCCATTTTAAACGTTGACTATGAGTATGTTTGGTTGGTAGAAAGTAAATTTAATGTTTTTTAATTTAGTTACTTTTTCTGGTTTTGAAAAAACAGTTGTTTTTGAAAAATTGTTAGACATAACTGAATTATGTGTTGCCAAGCAACCAGGTATAAGGGCATAACTAAATATATACTCTGTTTTTTCATGCTGTAATAAGTCACAAAGAAATAAGTCGAGTTATGCCTTTTTGCTTAAAGATTAGTATAATGTTTATTATTATTAAAAAGTATAATTCGACTTATCCTTTAACTATTATAACATGAAATATTAATAATTAATAGGAAATGAAACGAAATTGAATGAAAAAATACTGTATTTCTTAAAACTCAACATCGCTCATTACCCGGTCAATATCAGGATCTTTATCAGTTAAATCTAGTGAATTTTGTGTCGTTGCGTTTAAGTCTATATAGAATTTTCTTGCACTACAGTCAATTAAGTCCAACATTTCCATTAGATTAGCTTTTTTCTTGGAGTCTATCGTCCGTGGCTTCGCACATAGAGCTTTTAATGTAATACCTATGTCGTGTGCTTTCCGTTTAAAATCGATTAAAATAAAGGTATCCGCTTCAAGAAGCGAATCCTTAAACTTAATTAAACCAAATTCATTTTCATACCTTATCCACTTCTGTGGTCTCCAGGCAAATTTTTGCTTATTTGTTGTAATCTTTTTAATTATTAAAGGTCCTCTATATAAATTTGAAAATTCGAAAAAGTCTTGCATTGCCATTTCCACTACCTGAAACTTGGGATTATTGGTTGAACCTGATTTACCCGCCATCCTGACCAAATTGAACCAATCTCTAGGGAGATGAATAGGAAAAGGTGCTTTTTTCTTATATTTCTCAATCGTGGCATGATCTGAGTCACACTCCATATGAGTGTGACCAGGAATTAAAAATTTATGGTCTATGGTTTTAATAGATTTATTTATGGACATTAAATACGTAAACATAGCAGTCACATGGGAGTTCTTATTTTGACCACCGCAGGTGTCGCTGTAACAAATTACTCGTTTAATATTATCGTCAAGATCTAGTAGATATTTGTATAAACAAGAGGCTATTTCGTTAGCTCCTCGTCCAGCTATTGCTTCATGCCACATAAAATGTTTAGATTGATTGGTGTTGCAATCATGTACAGTCAGATTATATGTATGGAGTTGCCGTTTGTAAAATACCGATCCAGTCGTTAGATAAGGAGTAGGTAAAATCTGCTGCAGATCGAAAGTTATCATTTTTAAATGAGGGTCTGACTTACTTAATTCTTTATCCAGCTGCTTGGATTTATATGCCATGTCTGCTTCTTGGTGATGAACTTCTAAAGCACTTTTATGTATTTCTCGTTGTTCCTCTTGCTTTTCAGAAGCTATTTTCATTGACAAGATGTCGCATGTTTGACACGTATCATTGGCAGGCTTTTTAAATTTTAAGTCTAAGTCATCAATAGCTCTTGAATAGATGCTAAAGGAAACGGGTTTTGAATGTTCTTGCTTATATAGTTTGTACATAATAGTTTTATTTAAATTAGATGGTAGGTATCTTTTGTCAGTGTGTCGACGCGAATAGTGGGACTCATATGAAGGGAATTTCTTTATATGAGTGTAAACCTCTTGCACTTTTTCGTCGGATATTTTATTGCTAGGGACATGTTTTCCCCGTTTATCAGAAAATGGGATTCCACTTGCGGCCGATATTTTTTTATTTGTTACTGAAAAGACAAACTTTGCTGTCTCTCCAAATATGTCACAAAAGCACCCTTTACATATTTGAACCCGTTCTCCTTTTACGTCAATAAAGTAACAAAACGTTTTTTGTCGATTCTTTTTGGGACAATTTAAATTTGTATCTGCTTTTTTTTCAACTATTGATATTAGTGAGGCAATATAGGTTACTCTTCTATCATAATTTCCCATTTCCCAATAATCCCTAAAAAGCGACATTCTAGTTTCATCATTTATTTTTTTATTGCAATCGCGCCTACAATTCTTTAGTGATCGAGATTCTTTTTTGGTGACTATTTTACCTTTCCTTGTCTTATGCTCTTTTCCCAGATTTTTGTTTAATTGTTCTTTTTTTCTATCATTTACTTTTGTTATACGCTTCTTTTTATCTTGGTTTTCTAGAAGGCCCATTTCCGCACTATCAGCACCGTCTCCATCAATCTTTGACTTGCTTTTCAACTTGCCCTTCTTGTTTGTATTATCGTTCTCTAGCAGGGTATCTTCTTCAGCAATATCGGCATCACTGTCTGTTTCTTGCTCATAATCGGGATCGGTTAAACTATCATCTGTGCTGTACGGATCATGTAAAGACGCACCTAATCAAAATGTATGTTATATTAAAAATAAGTGCATCTATTAAAAAAATATATTACCTTCAGATAAGTTTGCAGATAGTAATAATAATTGATTTTCTACAATGTCTTCATTATTCTCGGATATCATAATGTTTTCGATTGATGTATTCTTGTGTGTCAGCTGTTCAGCTAGAATATTTTTTTCTGCGATTTCTTCATTTTCTAAAAAATGTAAATGAGTAAAATGTTGACGGAATCGATATAATAAACGTCATAAAAATGATTTTTACGTTTAGACGGTTCTTAATAAGCTTGTGTCTACGACAACGTTTAAAAATAATAGTTATATTCTTATTACCGTTGGAAAAGTACTTTTCATACACCAAATTTCCATCTGTATTTTCTTTATTCTCATTATTCCTCATATCGATATGTCCACCTAAGGCTAGTTCAGATTGGTTTTCCTGATTTTTAATTTCAACATTTGATGAATTTTGAACTAAAAAAAAAACATATTTTACAACAAAGTTCAACTTATATCTTGATAGACAGTTGAAGTGGTACGCAACGTAAGCAAAGTAGCCCGCATAGAGGTGAAGAATGCACGAAAAGCCGGAGCTTTGTTCTGTAGTTCAATAGAATTTCGGAATTTTTTGAAATTAATAATGATTAATAATTAATTCTGAATTTCTATTGGTTACAGCTGGTGTCGCTGGTGACAGAACAAAGATCTAGGCTTAACAAATCAAGAGACAAAAATCAGTTGAAGTGCGTTCTTTTAACATAACGAGCAAAAAAATCAAATCTGACATGTATTGTAGGCCCTTGTCTAAAAATTTATTTATATCGATATATTTAATAAAATAGATATATTGCATCGCCGTAACTCCAGGGGATCCTGGGGAAGCCGTCCCCCAGAACCCCCAGTGCCTTCCAGACCCCCCAAGAAATGATGAGAAACGATATCTAAAATGTTCACTGTTAGTTCCTGATCCTTAAAAGAAAACGTAGGTTAAATACTGATAATAATATCGAAATAAATATATTATCGATATTTAAAAAATATCGATATATCGTTACCACCCTAATAGGCCAGTCATTGGAGTTTATGAATTAACAATACTTGCAAACAATTCGAAATTTGACTTGACGTTTTGTTTGATGAAAATATAAGCTATACAAGTTTGCACGTGTCTATGACGTACGGAACATTGTTTAAATACAGGGTGCCACAAATTTGAGTGTGTGCGTTGTAAACCGTAAGGTCCAAGGTCGGTCAGATTTGGTTAAAAGTTGCGCAATTTAGTGCTTAGTAAAATGACTTCAAGAAAATTTAAAAATTCCGACTACTTCCGGAAATATCCGAACAAATCCGAAATTGGCCAAAATACGTTTTATTTCCTCCCGAGTTTATTTGAAGAGATATATTGAAATAAATGGTGATTGGTGAGCTGCAACAGCTTCACTGATGAGCCGTGATACGGCGAAACCGGTCTGGGGATGGGTCTGGGGGAGGGAACGACCAAACCTTTAACTTCATATTAAAATAAGTTACACTTCGGCTTGACAACATTTTTTGGTCTATAAATTGATGTCCTCAAAATTTAAATCGTACGTTTCATCACTATGCGACCATCATCAACTTTTTTTTTTTTTTCAATATAATATAATATAATATAATATAATATAATATAATATAGTGTCTTTTCTTACCATTATGTAAGTCTTCATATTGCTTATTTTCATAATCTTCTTTTGTCGGCCAAAATGCATTATAAAGGTCTTTGAATTTAGTGGCATACTGCATATTGCCGGAAGTCTGCGTTTCATTGGCTACAATGGGATTGAAAACTAGAAAATAATTTTAACGAAATTAATAAAAAAAAATTCTAAGAATAAATAATAAGTACCTTCACCAGGTTTTGGTAGCTTAAGATCACCTGAAATATTATTTGTTGATCCCTTTATCTCGCAGCCATCTGCACAGACAACCCCACTGATGCCTTAGAGAAACAATAAAAAAAAACATATTTTAATTGAGGTTCTTAGGACTATTATTTATAGATAGTTTAACAATAATTAGTATTTCTTACCTTCGCTTCTATTTCCTATATACTGATTTGCAGATCCTCTTTCAGTATTTTCTTTACTACAAGCAATAAGTATTTTTCGGGTTCGCTGATGCATCGTAAAATTCGAACAAGGGTGAACATTGAACCTTCTCTGACCGTTGCTAAAAAGGTACTGAACTGCACGATTAAACCACGTTTTTAACAGGGATCGCGCGAAATTCCGAAATTTCAAGCAGGCAAAAGGGTATAACTAGCCACTTATCCCCAGACGAATGAATATTTTCATTTAGGCAAAGGGAAATATGTCAAGTTATACCTTCATGCCTGGCTATAAATGTGTTAAATTATTGATTAAGTCAATTTATACCATTCTGTTTTAACATGTTTTTATTTTGCTCCAAAGTATCTACAGTTATGTCCTTTTTCTTGCAAATGATTATATGTTTTTTATAAACATATGTAGTTATAACCTTCTACTAGATTGAATATTTTCAATATCATGTGTTATGCCCAATTTTAGTAAAATAAGTTCGTTATTTTTGAGAATTGAGGTATATCCTTTTGCCATAGTGTAAATCTTGTTTTTATAAGTATCTTACCATAGATAACTCATTTTCGCCAAAATTCAAGTTATGCCCTTAAGCCATACAGCCACAGAAATATTCCCGGACAGCCAGGGTACTATGTGCCGGGCAGCCATCCATTTGGTACCAAACTTCCTGATTTTCATTGTTTAAGGTAAATGTGCATTCGTCAGTGAAACAAATGTTTTTTAAAAATTCCCTATCCATGTTTGCTCTTTCAATCATACCAAATCAAAACTTCTGTCATCGTATTTCGTCCCTATCTCTTAGCTCTTGGTGCTTTTCATATTTGTATGAATAATATTTATGTCGTTTCAAAGCTCGTAACGCTGTGGTGTAATCTAATCCTATGACATCCTCAAGTTTCCTTGTGCTGATCTTCCCATCATTTTCTTCCACGCACAATAAAACTTGCAAGTCCCTATCATTTCTTATATCTCTTCTTTGTTCCTGCCTTTGCAAGTCCCTATCATTTCTTGCATCTCTTCTTTGTTCCTGCCTTTCTTCACATCTGCAGTTATTTATTACAGTGCCTTTTGTCTCAAATTTCTTGATAGTCCTTTCGACTGTAGATTTTGCAGGTATCGGTCTATTCGGATATAGAGCAGCAAACATGTCTGACACATTTTGATAACTATTTCCTTGATAATACCATTTAATCATCAATATTTTTTCTTCAGAAGTGTAATTCATGGTTAATATTTTCGATGTACGAGTTTTTATAACAATAAAGCACACATTTCAAAATGACAACTTTATTTGACAGTCATCTTTTACCTTGACTGGTGCCCGCAAATACGGGACCATAAAAAGGAGAAATAGTTAAAAAGAAATCGGCGATAACCCGTAAACGGGCTCATCAAAAATATCTAAAGTTATTCTTTTGAATGTGCTCTTTAATAAACCTAGATTGAATTTTTCTCTAAAATAATTAGGGAAGCCAATAATTGACCCCATTTAAAATTACATGGGATTTCCTATGTCCCGCTGGACGATGCAACACCCGGTATAATTATTATGTATAGTTTTGTGAGAATTAACAAAGCTTCCACTATTGTGATTTACTGATTTTTATTTAGTGCATGTGAAATAAACATCTACATTTCTTAAAAAATCAAAGGAAAATCACTTTTCTCTATGTAAAAAATACCGAAAAAAGTTAGGTATGTTATGTATACAAAGAACTAAATGTACCCACCACTGAAATAATGCATTTTAATATTTTTTAATTAGAATTTGGAGCTAGAAACGATAGAAATCTGGGAGACTACAGACTTTGAACCTATGGCAATGAACTTGAAAACGCACTTGGTAATAAATAATATAAAATTTATATATAACAGATTTTTAATTTTAAAAATAAAACTAAACAAAAAACATGGTGTTTTTTAAATTTCATTTAGTACGTTGTTTTTTTAATTGTCTTTTGTACTGGAAGTAAGGCAAATCTCTATCTAAAAACCAACAGTAATCGGCCAAAACTGCTGGGCTCCATTTCCCTTGATATCCTTCTCCATAGTTTAACTATCCTGGTGGAAACGTTATTTATGCTCGTCACTAACATTCGTTAATTTTATGAAAGAAGTCTAGGTGGGAGTGTAAAGAATATATTTTTAACGACATGTCGCAACCTAATTTTAACAGAAATTTCCCCATTTCTTTACAATTTTCTAATCTATGATTCTCGAAAAAGTTCTCCACGACAAGCTTAAAAGAGTTCCATGCTAATTTTTCTTCTCCACGTATGATTTTATCAAAGTATTTATATTTAATTCCATTATTTGGGGCGCCAGAAATAGTCAAATATTCATCAAGAACTCACAATAACACCAAAAAACTACGACGAAACAATATCTAATATTGTAAACTGTCATATTATGACATTTCTTGACGTTTTCTAATTGCAATTAAGCACCTAATGGACCAAATTTAGCCTGGTAAAGTTAATTGACATTTAACTAGTTAATCACAATTTATTCCTAATCAGCAAAAATATATGTTGGTGGATACGGGCATTCGTTTTCTATTTTAGAAAAATCGGCCACTACAACCAACAACACCAACAAAAGGGACATAACGGGTATAACCCTGACCCTGATAAGAAAAATTGTATAGGATTGTAAATTGTAAGATTTTTTAAATAAATAGTTAAATCTGTCCCAACCCTGGTCAAAAGGGGTTATCAGCAGGGACGAGACTATAATATAGAACTTCTATATGAGAAATAAATATAACCTTGTTACTAGATTAGTAGAAATAATATTTTAAAACTTTTGATAAAATAAAATCGATGGGAATAGGTTATCACCATTCAGTGTTTGTATTTTTTTTCCGTATATATATTGTCTAGCAAAATTGTAAAAATTACATAGTTTTTGTAGCTCATTTATTATTATCAAGTAACTCTGGTACTTTCTAAAATGAAATTTTTGATAAATGTTGTCATGTTATGTACCACGGTCGTATGTTTTATGGTAAGAAGACGTATTTATATTTTTGGGCAGTCATAGTTTTTTGTCACTTAGTGTCAGTGACATTGAAACGTTATCGTTTTTTGAATTCTGATTTTTTTCTGTTTTTATAAATTTTTTGCCATATTTTGTTTAGTCCTAAAAACAGTTCTTTTCAGAGCTTTAGTGAATGGTTATTGATACTTGTTATTATAATAAAACCCGAGATACTCTTTAGTTACTATTTTCTTAAATCTTTTTATGGAAAATATTCCTTTTGATTTATTTTAAATAATATTTCAAAGTTTTTCTTTTAAACAATTTTATTTAAATTTAAAGGTAATATTTTTTAAACCAGATATGATATCGACCTACGGTTTTGAATGGTTGATAGATTCATCCCTTGGAAAACAATTGTCAATGTTGGATTTTCTTTAACTGTCAGAAAATTTTATATACAGGGTGTTAAAGAAGACGATGATTTTTGCTCCAATTTTAATGGCGTGTAACTTTCACAATAATATTTTTAAATTTTATCACTCTACGTCAATTGAATCACTGGTTCATAGCAAAGAAAGTAATTTGTCAAATTTTTGATATCTGCTATATTTTAAGAAATACCAATTTTTTTGGAAAACTTTGCTTTATTTCAACTTATTGGTAGCTAGATCTCACTGTGCGTTTATCGTGCAAACTTTGCGAGTAGGTAATTATTATACCTTATGAAAAGCTAGATTATGTTCAGTAACAATACTTGTACTTAAATGTTATGATGTACAGTGGCGTACCTATAAACATCTGTATGTCTATGGTTTATGAGTATCTCACAATTTTTCACGATATTGGAAAGTACTCGAAATTATTAAATACATTTTTTCCAAAAATTAAATTAAAAAAATTAACTTTGTTAAAATTTTGTAAACACAATATAATATACCTGTAGTGTGATATAAAAAACTAAAAAAAATAAGAAAAAATTTACCTTAACGAGAGGCGAGTACTTTCCTATATAAAACCATCGTGAAAAATTGTCAGATACTCATATACCATAGACATACAGGTGTTTATAGGTACGTCACTGTACATCATAGCATTTAAGTACAACTTTTGTTACTGAACATAATCAAGCTTTTCATAAGGTATAATAATCACTCGCAAAGTTTGCACGATACAACGCACAGTGAGATCTAGCTACCAATAAGTTGAAATAAAGCAAAGTTTTCCAAAACAATCGGTATTTCTTAAAATATAGCAGATATCAAAAATTTGACAAATCTCTTTCTTTGCTATGAACCAGTGATTCAATTGACGTAGAGTGATAAAATTTAAAAATATTATTGTGAAAGTTACACGCTATTAAAATTAGAGCAAAAATCATCGTCTTCTTTAATACCCTGTATATAAAATTTTCTGATAGTTAAAGAAAATTCAACATTGACAATTGTTTCCCAAGGGATGAATCTGTGAATCATTCAAAACCGTAGGTCGATATCATATCTGGTTCAGAAAATATTAACTGTTAAATTTAGGCGAAATTTTATTTAGTAACTTAA
Organism: Polydrusus cervinus; assembly: GCA_935413205.1. Taxonomy (NCBI): domain Eukaryota; kingdom Metazoa; phylum Arthropoda; class Insecta; order Coleoptera; family Curculionidae; genus Polydrusus; species Polydrusus cervinus. Next base: position 6,166,224 of record OW284518.1, read on the forward strand.
AAATTGAATAAAACAATATTTTATTTTTAATACGCGCTCTACATTAACACAGTAAGACAGGGACTATCCCATTCCATAAATGTATACAAGATTATCCTAATAAAGTGTTTACTTTGGTAACTTTGTTATTATTGAAGATTCAAAATTGCTCTTTAAGATACAAGAATTTAAAAAAATATATTACCTGAACATCATGATTTTGAGGTTTGGAATTAAAATACCGGTTTTTTAAAATAGAAACCTTTGTATATTATAATTTTATCTGTTAAAACTTTAAATTTTAAACAAAAAAGGATATTATGACCTTTCTTCTAAACTCAAAAATAACGTCAATATTAGGTACAATTTTTAACATTGACAGATAATAGTAAGGTGGCTATTAAAACAGCATGACAATTACAATGTTTATTTAGCATCTGAAAGGAGCTTTAAATCACAAGATCTCAATATCCTAATATTAAGAAAAATTTGATCATAACTGGCAAATCTACTCCATAAGCCTTTCCCTAGATGCTGGTTTTAACCAGAGCTATAAAACCTAGATACACACATACACACACACACACACCGTCCCACACACCCTAGCCTTTCCCTCCCATATGCTACACCAAGAAAATAAATTGTTGAATGAAACAATTAATGTTTCATTCGACAATTTAAATAAGTACAAGTAATTTTGTTCTAAAGTCGCATATTGCGTAGTTGAACGCCTCTAATCCAAAGGCTGGCGCCCGCGATACCGTTGGAAAATAACTTTTCGTCCGATAGTTCCATACATTACGTCACGAGTAAGCAACGTGAGCAACATATAGTAGATAGTGTAGTAATATGAATTTACAACAAGAATATTGTACAAAATTTTATCTACTTTCATCTATGAATAAAAATATTTGACAAAAGGAATTTTTAAAAATAGAAATGCACCTGTAAAAATGCACCTGCTATTAAGTTTACTAATCAAGTTTTTTATGTTACCTTTCGCATCGTTACTGTTTCGCATGGTTACTGTCGAAACTTTGTCAAACAAATTCATAAATACAAAAAGCGTTTTTCAAAATGAGCGATTCTGATGGAAGTTTACCCTCTGATATAGAAGCAGCGGCAAACGAAGCGATCTCAAGTTTAGTTCCGACAAAATCCAAGGCGCGGTATGAGTCAGAAGTTTGAAGATTGGTGCAAAGCTAACAAAATAAAGGAGGTGTCTAAGAAAATCCTTTTGGGTTATTTTTCCGTAAAGCAACGCTCCCAAAAATCATCTACACTATGGACTCACTACTCAATGTTGAGAACTATGATTTCAGTCAAGAAAAATCAAGATATAAGCAGATTTTCTCAACTAATCGCATTTTTGGAAAGAAGGGTTACAAGGCCAAAAAGTCCAAAGTTTTCACAAAGGAAGACGTATATAAGTTTCTTAGTACTGCAGATGATGAAACATATTTACTTATGAAGATTGTTACGATAATCGGCATTTTTGGGGCTTGTCGGCGCGAAGAACTAGCTAAGTTAATGTTGGATCATATTGAACACAATGATTTGTATATAAAAATTGTGATTCCACTCTCGAAAACCAAAATTATGCTAGAATTTGTTATAACATAAGGAAATGTGACAGGTGTCAACTGTTTAAGTATTTTTTGAAAGTATGCTAAACTTCGTCCTCTTAATGCAACTCACAGGCGGTTTTTGTATTTTATGGAAAAGGAAAATGCACCTCCCAGCCTGTCGGAATTAATAGTTTTGAAAGTATACCAAAAAAGATTGCAACAAAACTTGGATTGAATAATCCCGAAGGATACAGTCGACATAATTTTAGGAGGTCCTCAGCCACCATTCTAGTTGATGGTGGTGCAGATATGCAGATGTTAAAACGTCATGGGGGCTGGAAATCCTCTTTTACGGCAGAAGGCTACGTTGAGAATTCTTTAGAAAATAAGAAACAAATAGCAAAGAATTTTGAGGAAGTAGTCCATTCTTAAAGTGGAGTTAATTTATAGGAATAAGTAAAAACATGAAGTCTTTCTCCACTGGTTTATTGAAATAATAAAAATTATTAAATTCTACATGTTTCGGGTGTAGTAACACCCATCATCAGGAAAAATACAAAGAGAGAGCATTAGTAAATAAAGGAGCAAGATTAACTGGTAGTGAACTTCGATGGAGTTCTATCGAGCCATCAGAGATAAAAATTAAGAAATGATGATTTAAAAAATTGGTATACTTAGAGCCTCGAGGCTAAGTTTGGACACTGACCGTGGGCAAAAGGTAACAGTGACAAGAGGGCCCGTCAGGGCCGAGAAAAAGAAAAATATATAGGAAAAATGGAGACTCACGGGTCCAGAAATCTCATCCTGAAGAAAGCATGGGGAGAGAAAAAAAGTGGTATGGAAAGAAAAATTAATTATTTAGGGCTACCATGGAGCTTAATTGGATGTGCCAATTATATTGTATATTATATTAATCTGTAAAGAATAAAAGAAATTATTTAGTTCAGTGTATTGAAATAAACATTTAAAAAATTAGCCAAAAACTTTCTTTTATATATAATTTGAAGAGGGGCTTACCTTAAGTCAAAGTTGTAAAATAAAAAAAAAATTTTTGAAAAAGTTGGGGGAACTAGTCCAGAAAAAGGACTGGAACCCCGGTGGGTTTTAATTTCAGCATGGCTTATAAAACTTTAAAAACTTTTTGAGGTTTAAGTAAAACTTGGAAAGAAAAAAGCCGAAGTTACTTTGTTAGACCTTAGTCCACACGTGGTTAAAAGGAAAAGAATTTGAACTTGAACTTGTTGACCGCTTGACCCAGTGATTCGTCACTTGACACATATTTTCAAGGTGGGGAAAAAAACCACAAGTGTTTTAGCGGGTAATTTAAAAGGGGTTGTTAGTATACCAATAATAACATGACAGAGAAAAGCTCAATCGAAGTTCAATATGGTGAAAAACGAGTCGACCTTATAACTAAGAGAAATCAAAGTTAAAATTAAAGAATGGTAAAGAGACATTGAAAAATTATTTTCGGGTCACTACTTATATAAACAAGAACACTGTATATATTGGCGGCCTCTATTGGAAAAGTCTAAAATACAATCATATTTGGAAAATAAAAGAATACTATATGAAATATCTGAAGGGTAGAAATCTAGAAAATCAAAAGCGACATCTATAGGTGGAGGATTAAAATAGGTAGATGAGTAAAAAGAAGAATAGTTATAAAATATTACAGTGATGTAAATTTTCGTTACTTTTGAGGACTTGGACCGTTTCGTTACTTTGGGTATTAGGACTCGTTACTCAGGACTCGTTACTTTATGTAAATCGTTACTTTTAAAAATAAAAATATGGTTGATCGATGGCCAAATACTCATGTTTTGTAGTATAAATATATTAAATCTAGGTTATGTACTATTGTCAATTCTCAAATATGTGATTAAGAAACACATAAAAACATACAATATAAAGAAATAGGAATAGAACATGGCGTATTGATTAAAAAATAGATTTACTTGTTCTCAATTTACACAAAATATAAACAAATAACACTTCGTTTCTGCTTTTGGGCATCTGATTCTAGGAATCGAAGATCTATTATTTTATAATTTTCTAAATACCAGTGTGCGAAGTGAACTTGACTAAACACAATTTGTTTACGCTATACAATCTAAGAAACAGAATACTCAATTTATATTATGTTTATAAAATAAGTGCCTGTTAAAATTAAAAAAGAAATATAAATTAAAAATACATAAGAATAAACATTGCTTTCATCTCTCAATGGTAACTTCCAGTCCTGTATTTCCTCAACCCAACAGGCAACATGGCTTCCCGACAACAAATTAACCAAATACATATTAATACGCCATCTCTCCAAAATACATGCAAAACGACACGCCATCGGCCGCCTGACGAGGTAAAAACAAAATCCAGCTCGAAAAATAATTATGATACGTTTTGTCTGTCATCCGTTTGGCTATCAAGTCCACGAACGAAACCGCCCGCTGTAAAATTCTGGGTAGAATAGTTACTAGTTAGATTTAAATTCAGAGTAACGAAATGCCAAAAGTAACGAGTCTTTTATAACATTAGGACTCGTTACTTTTAGTGATCACATAGTAACGCTTACTTTGTAACGAGTCCTTATTTATTTTACATCACTGAAATATTATGGAGCTGAGGGCTGGAACAATTCAATAAGTATGGTTATAAAAATAATTTTCAGATTTAAAAATAAAAGGACCGAAAAAGGAACGCCAGAAACAGAGAAGGGTAAGTTTATTAATTATGTAAAAATGAGAGAGTTAAAAAATTGAGTGGCACCATGTTGAAGTTGGTCATTTAAGCAAATAATATTATTGTTGTTTAGGGTTTTGTTAATTTCTAGAATTTCTAACAGGTCCAGTTTATTGCCTTTATTACAAAAATGTATGTATTTAGTATGAGAATCCTGAATAAAATTGTGTTTGTTTGAATGGATATGTCTAGAAAAATTAGATTTGATTTTGGAAGGTGAAAGATTGAGATTATGTGCCTTCTCTATTTCTTTACAATGTTCCTTAATTCTGGTTGAAAACTTGCGTCCTGTTTGGCCAATATGCCCTGCAGTGTATATTGGCCAAACAGGACGCAAGTTTTCAACCAGAATTAAGGAACATTGTAAAGAAATAGAGAAGGCACATAATCTCAATCTTTCACCTTCCAAAATCAAATCTAATTTTTCTAGACATATCCATTCAAACAAAACAATTTTATTCAGGATTCTCATACTAAATACATACATTTTTGTAATAAAGGCAATAAACTGGACCTGTTAGAAATTCTAGAAATTAACAAAACCCTAAACAACAATAATATTATTTGCTTAAATGACCAACTTCAACATGGTGCCACTCAATTTTTTAACTCTCTCATTTTTACATAATTAATAAACTTACCCTTCTCTGTTTCTGGCGTTCCTTTTTCGGTCCTTTTATTTTTAAATCTGAAAATTATTTTTATAACCATACTTATTGAATTGTTCCAGCCCTCAGCTCCATAATATTTTATAACTATTCTTCTTTTTACTCATCTACCTATTTTAATCCTCCACCTATAGATGTCGCTTTTGATTTTCTAGATTTCTACCCTTCAGATATTTCATATAGTATTCTTTTATTTTCCAAATATGATTGTATTTTAGACTTTTCCAATAGAGGCCGCCAATATATACAGTGTTCTTGTTTATATAAGTAGTGACCCGAAAATAATTTTTCAATGTCTCTTTACCATTCTTTAATTTTAACTTTGATTTCTCTTAGTTATAAGGTCGACTCGTTTTTCACCATATTGAACTTCGATTGAGCTTTTCTCTGTCATGTTATTATTGGTATACTAACAACCCCTTTTAAATTACCCGCTAAAACACTTGTGGTTTTTTTCCCCACCTTGAAAATATGTGTCAAGTGACGAATCACTGGGTCAAGCGGTCAACAAGTTCAAGTTCAAATTCTTTTCCTTTTAACCACGTGTGGACTAAGGTCTAACAAAGTAACTTCGGCTTTTTTCTTTCCAAGTTTTACTTAAACCTCAAAAAGTTTTTAAAGTTTTATAAGCCATGCTGAAATTAAAACCCACCGGGGTTCCAGTCCTTTTTCTGGACTAGTTCCCCCAAGTTTTTCAAAAATTTTTTTTTTTATTTTACAACTTTGACTTAAGGTAAGCCCCTCTTCAAATTATATATAAAAGAAAGTTTTTGGCTAATTTTTTAAATGTTTATTTCAATACACTGAACTAAATAATTTCTTTTATTCTTTACAGATTAATATAATATACAATATAATTGGCACATCCAATTAAGCTCCATGGTAGCCCTAAATAATTAATTTTTCTTTCCATACCACTTTTTTTCTCTCCCCATGCTTTCTTCAGGATGAGATTTCTGGACCCGTGAGTCTCCATTTTTCCTATATATTTTTCTTTTTCTCGGCCCTGACGGGCCCTCTTGTCACTGTTACCTTTTGCCCACGGTCAGTGTCCAAACTTAGCCTCGAGGCTCTAAGTATACCAATTTTTTAAATCATCATTTCTTAATTTTTATCTCTGATGGCTCGATAGAACTCCATCGAAGTTCACTACCAGTTAATCTTGCTCCTTTATTTACTAATGCTCTCTCTTTGTATTTTTCCTGATGATGGGTGTTACTACACCCGAAACATGTAGAATTTAATAATTTTTATTATTTCAATAAACCAGTGGAGAAAGACTTCATGTTTTTACTTATTCCTACAAATAGCAAAGAAGATCATGCGGTCAGATTCGAATTCGAACGTAAAGGGCTCCATCACATCCACTTCTGGTATACAAATTTCTAACTGTAAAAAGTGTATTATCAATGTTTTTAGTAAACCTTAAGTGGTATATTTTAATTAATATAATTGGTAATTAATTTTATAATTGTTAATAATAAATCATTCTTCTAAAAAGTGTGGTTTTATTTAACAGAAAAATTTTAATAAAACCGTTTTTTCCATTACAGCACTAGTGCTGTAATAGATGACCTTACAAAACGATTTACAGAACTGTAAAATTCATATTACTAAATGAAAGTAGATAAAAACATTTTAGTGTCTGTAAGGATAGCTCGGGTTGATGTATTTATTATATGTATATATTTTTAATTAAAGGGCGATGCGGTGGAGATACATACAACAGTCACTAAAGCCGAATTCGTTAGGAGGTTCGCTGGTTCCGAAGTTAAATGTGAGCAATATAATAAGCCATTTCAGCCAGAGACAATTAACTCTATCATGTGCCGTTTTCAAACCATGGGTATTCAAAACGAAGACGGGACAATGAACGAAGCTGTCATTCGTGATTTGATAGCGTTTAAAGAAAAAGATCCTGTTAAAATCGAGAACTTTGTTAAAAAATGTGTGGCTAACGGTAATGAGGAAAATGCAGAAAAGGCAGCGAGCAAGTTATATGCTTGTATGAAAGACAATTAAACCACACAAATAAAGGCATCGTAGACGAACAACATTTTTCTCTAACTAAAAATTACAGAAGGAAGTTATTGATAGAAAAGAATGGACAAACTATTACTACTTATAACAACTGCAAGTTTAATATTAGTAATAAATAAATAAAGTTTCTAGTTTGCTAAATAAACAGTGTGTTTTTATTATTTTCTCGTGAAATAGTCTTGTCGAATATCATTCAAGGAAAATTTTGCATCAGTTTTATTGAATTTTGTTGCTTTTTGGTAATTTTAATAATTGCCAAGCAACAAACTTTCATATCAGTCGAAAATGTTACCGACAAAAGCTCTTATTGATATTATAATATACGATAAAATATTAAATACTTTTTAAACTAGGTATACTAGATTTTATTTAATTCTCGTTTATACATTAAAAATGTAATTTCAGTTAATTTGTCGTTAATAAATTATATAAAATAGGCAATAGTTAAATTTATAATAGGTATAATATGATGTACAGAATATTTTGCGCAGGCCGGGGTCATGATAACACAAAAAATATAATTTCAATTAAAAAAAATTTCTTAGTTTAGATAATGACATTAATGCACAAAGCATATTTCGACGGTTGTAGAAAATAGTATATTAACGTATAAGTGGATATTAAGGTGTTTAAAACACGCGCGATTTTGCAAGCACGACAGCTCAGCCGGAGGGCTTGAAATAGAGTGTTTTAAAGATCAGTTGTCCACGAATACTTTACATAATTTTTTTTTATTGGTACATACACTTTAAAATCATTAATTGATTGGTATTTATATTACAAAAAATGGAAATAATAACTTAGTAAGTAAGTGAAATGGTCGAATTCGTGATGTGATATACCTGTCGTTGTCATGAAAATGAGGAGAACAAAAAATAACTTCCGAACTGTCACATAAGATTCATTGTTATCAACGTTGACATTGATTGTGTATTGCTTAAAAAATGAGTTTTATTGATTACTTAAGTAGTAAAGCAGAATCGCGGTTATTAACGCAAAAATCGGAATCCGCTTATAAAAAAGAATACAAGTTCATTAAATGGATGGAAAAGCAAAATGTAACAGATACAGATGAACGAGTTGTGTTTGCGTACCTTCAGAAAATGTCGGAGCAGTACAAGGCGTCGATTATGTGGGTGGAAATTGCAAAGTATGTTGAGGATAAATAAACGGGTCGATATAAAATAATTTACGAAAGTGCATGCACTTATGAAGGCAATTAGCAAGAATCATGTAGTCAAGAAGTCTTATGCATTCAAGGAAGACGATTGCGGACGTTTTTCATAGATGCACCGGATTTTACGTATTTATTTTTGAAGGTGGCAGCCATTTGGCTCTTGTAGACAGGGCCGTCTTAAACTAGGCTGGGGCCCTTGGGCACACAAGAATTTGGGGCCCTTTTGGAAAGTAAAAAAAGCGAATTATAATAAAATTTTTTTACTAAGTATGACCATTTAATATAGGTAATCAAATACAGTATGATATAATTAATATATGTCATTAATGATATTAGAATGTTGCTGCGTTTTTGGTTACGATTACGATAACTGTTTCTTTCGGGATTTCTGTTGAGCAAAATCTTCTATTATATCTCTAAAGTCAATTTTTTGAAGGATATCACTTTCTATTTACATAATTGACAAATTACTCAGTCATTCTTGTAACATTGTTGTTCGCAATTCATTTTTTATTCTCTTAAGTTGCGAAAATGACCGCTCTCCACTACAATTGGTAACCATTAGTTAGGCAAAGGAATATTCTTGTAGCAATTTCTACGTTTGGAAAAAAATTAAATTATACCTAGTCTGTGCTTCTCTACGTTTTAATTGTAAATAATGACCTGCATTTTTTTTAAGCACGTTGCTCCTGGTAACGTGCTTAAAAGTTTTTTAAGCACGCTAAAAGGAGGTTATTAAAAAACCATAATGACAATCAAAAAGAGGTTATTATAAAAAGTCAGTAGAAAAAATATCAAATGAAACAAAATAACGCCACTCACTGACTCACTCCACTGTCCACTTACTCCTCTATCAGACTAAAAGTTTAATACATCATTCGGGGATTCGGATTCGGGATTCCCCCAACCCCCAATCATAGACCATAGACAATGTCGATATTTATGTTAGGCCTTGTTTAGACAGTGCAGCGTGCAGCAGTGCAGCTTGACTTTGGAATCGGAATGATTGCGTGAGTAATCGCTAGATGGTGTACTTAGTAAATTACGTAGGATTGTAGGATGCGTTCGGAAATTTTATTAATTTGTACAGTAGGACTAGGCGCAGTCATCGATATAATGGCGTAGTATATACCTTGTATGATTTGTGAAAAAAGTGTAATGTGCCCGACAAAAATGTTTTGAGAATAAATGTGTGTGAGAGAAATTGTTAAAGTCATCGGGGCCCCCTGAGAATGGGGGGCCCTGGGCACGGGCCCCGCGTGCCCTTATGGTGAAGACGGTATTGCTTGTAGAAGATGTGAATTGTGCGATTTACGCTTACATGATATTATCAAGAAAGAAGAAAGCGTATTGCTTATTACTATCCGACCGTCTAAGACAGTAAAGGCTCGGCATTTTATTATTGCCGACAATGATGGAATTGAATATGTGCATTTGGTGAAGCAGTATTTATCATTGCGTCCCCAAAATATAAGTACCGACAGAGTATTCTTACGGTATTATAAGGGAAAATGCACCAATCAAGTCGTTGGTATTAATACATTTGGATCATGTCCCTTGCAAATTGCACAATACCTTAAATTAGACGATTCTGGAAAATACACGGGACATGCACTTCAACGTACGTCCGCTACACTGAGAAAAAGAAATTATAACCAATATAAGAATTCTTATGGTAATTATAAGAATATTTATTACTATTTGGGACAGCAATACGAGCTAATACCAGTTATACACCAGGTATTGCTAGAACCAGTGCATAAGGATAAGTAAATTATGTTATACTGTTTATATGACACGGATGGTAACCATGATGGTTTGTTCCATAGCGACTATAAAACGTACTGCGATGGGTACACACATTAGTTAAAAACGATTATACTGTTTATATGACACGGAATATAACCATAAAGGTTTGTTCTATAGCGACTATAAAACGCTTTATAACCAATTGAAAGCTTTATAACAGTTGAAAGAGTATAATCCCGTTTTATAACTGGTATAAAAGTGTTTAGCTGCCAATATAAAACGTTTTTATACTGTTTGCCAATTCAAGTTTTGCGCTTGCGCATTCCCAATATTAATTTTTGATAAATTTATCGATCACTTATCTCTTTACGCAAACTCTAAGCAACATGCGAAATTTTGGATGATTGTATGTTTTAAAACCAAAAAACAATAAAGGTAAAGAAATGATATTTTACAATATTTATATTGGTATTAACAAATTTAATTTTTTGATTTTACCATGTAACTACTACTATTTTTCGCTTTAAAACATGTGCAATCGTATATCCAGAATTTTAAATAAACAGATAAATGGCCGATAAAACTACAAAAAACAAAAACTCAAATACCAAATATATGTGATATTTGAAAGGATTACAAGAAAAATTAGGTTAACATTTTAAAGGTATTTATTTAACTAAAAAAAAAACAAAGAAGGGTATTTACCCTCAACACTTTCTAATCAAGAAACAACGAAAAATCTAAGATCATAAGCACAGCTCTTTCTGATAACTTTACACCACCACAAATAAAGCTTAATAATAACCTCACAACACTGTTCACAAAAAACAACAAACATCTGAAACAACCCGCACAGCCGAACAAATGCAAATGGCATCGTAAAACACGGCTTGATACGTCGAAGTCTCCCCCACTCTTGCAAATTAAAAGTATGTTACATAAGGGTAAATAAATGTGTAATACCAAATAATAATTTAACTAATACCCCCAAAAAAGCGTTTTATTGTTGGTATAATCTTTATGTTGTATAAAACCATTTTTATTTCCTAAAAGAATATTTTATTAAAATACATCCTTACAATTCTGGACTTATATTCATAATTATTTCGTTTTATTGTCCGAATAAATAAAGAGGTAGTAATTCTGTATACTGTTCGTTAGTTAATTTTTTTGCTATAGTAATAGATTGTTTAATAGTGATTATTAAAAATGTTGCTACTGGTATAAGACTATTCTTAACAATTCTGTTTAATTAGTCGATGTTGCTCTGTGTACCATTATGGCGAATAGTGGCATACCAATAGATCAAATCCAACGACAAGTAGGATGGAAATCGGAGTATTAATAATAAGAAGAATGTTTCAAACATTTTTGGGAGTGCCATTAATGGAAGTGCAATCTCATTGACTTCCGAGAATATTAGCAGCATTTCCTCTGATTTAAAAAACGGAAGTATTAATATTTTAAACAATACCAGCTGCACTTTTCACATTTATTTAAAAAATTAATATTGTTAAATATTTGACTAAAGCTTTTCAAACTTTTGTTAATAATATTTTATTTGACGTTAAAAGGTAATTCTGTCAAATCAATAATTAAAAAGTTGACATATTTAGACTTCACGTTTCACGGGTTGTTGATGTTAAAATGGTAACTTTAAAACACGCGCGTTTTTGAAAGTAGGATTTAAACACGCTGAGGCGTACCATTGCGCCCAAAAAAAACTGGGACAGCAAAATTGTTGTTGTAGATTAGCTCCTTGACTATAAAGAAAATGTAAAATCTATTGAGGGAAGGTTATCATTGTTGTTATAATAGTTGTCATGAAAGTGAAAAGGTTTAACAACAATACCACATTTTTAGAAATACGAGAAAAAATGAAAATACGCATATTGTGTTTTAAAATGTAACAAAAATAAAAACTTTTTAATATTATGTTCCAATAAATTTTAATTTCAGTCATATTTAAACCTTAATATAATAACATGTTTTTAATATTTGGTTTTTAATATTTGGTAGTTACACCGGTATTATCGATTTTCTTCTAAATAATTTTGAACTATGCGGGCTTTATTATCGCTATTATTATCGATTAATGCTTGTAAACGTCGTGGCATACTTAACACTAGGTTTCTCGTTTATTCTTGCGTTATTGCATCCGATGTTTGCATTATCCTTTGGCTTAATTCATCCCGAGTTCTAGGCTGGAAGTTGTGTTTATACATAAATTTTGTCATCTCACCCCAAACGTTTTCAATTGGGTTGATATCTGGACTTTTCGAGGGCCAAGGCAGAACATGAATTTGATTTTCTTCTACATAATTTTGAACCATGCGGGATTTATGTATCGGAGCTTTATCTTGTTGAAATATAAAACCTTGGCCATATACTGCGTCGACAGATGGTATCATAACTTGGTTTAGTATATTGCAATACAATGGTTTATTGAGCCTCCCCTGTACCTATTTGGCAAACTCCTGGGCCCCTTGCACTAATCCAGCCCCAAACGTTTATAGAAAAGCGTTCGATTTGATTAGTCTTATTTTTATATCTTCCATCGTATCTCGTACCAGAAGGTCTATTAACGCGCATTTTTCCATTATTGCATGATTAAAAAGTTTTTCATCGGAAAATATTACGGTTTCCCATATATTACTTTGACTTATATATTCATAAGCAAATTCTACTCTTCTCTGTTTGTTTGCTTCGGTCAAAAATATTTTATTGGCAGCACAACAACTTTTTATATCTGAACTACGAATTCTTCTAGGCGTTGTATTAGCCGAACCAGGAAAACGTGTTTCTTCTTTAGCTTTTATTGCTGTTTCGAAGGGATGATCTTTTAGAAAATCATTAATTCTATATTTTAGCAGTCATTCGAAATTTTGGGGCGACTAGAACCTGCTTTTCTACAATACTTCCATATTCTGCAATTTTGTGCTTAGCCAACAACACGGTATTTTTGCTAATCATTAATTCATCTGCGATGTTTCTTATTTGATGCCCATCTCTCAATCGAGTGTAAATGATCGCTTTTTGTTCGGTGGTTAACGATTTTAAAAAATATTTCTTTTGACACGCCACTGTCAGTCACAAAATTAAATTAAATTGACAACTTAAAAAAAAAAGCTAATAGTCTGGGAGATTAAACTACAGTTTGCTGTCCCAGTTTTTTTTGGGCGCAATGGTACTTTAAATAAGCGAAATAGGGTATCAATAAAAAAAAATATTTTATTTAAATTAAGAAGTTTTGATCAAACAAATACTTAAAATCAAATTTTGCCCAATCCTGGTCAAAAGGGGTTATCAGCAGTGACGATGTAAGCCTGCCCTAGAGGAAATTAATGTCATCTTCAATAAAGCAAATAAATATAAAAATGTTGATTAAATCAAATTGCAATGGAATGGGTTATCAGAGGCCAGTTTGATTTTTTTTGTAATATAAGCTTCAAGCAAATTTGGTAAAATTTATTATAGTGGTGTAACACTTACATATTATAAGAGCTAATACCTGCTAAAATGAAGTTATTCTTAAGTGTTCTAATTTTATGTGTCACTGCCGTATGGGTTGTGGTAAGAAAAACACGTATTACTTAATTATTAATAAAAATTGTGTTATAATCACCTTAATTCGGCTAGAATATGTCTATAAAATATGGCGTTATATGCATTTTTGGACCAAATATGGGTCAATATGGTGTGAAAATATTTCCCAATTTATTATAGTAAAATAGGGTAAAGAAATATACTGGATTTTAAAAAAGACGTTTATTTAAAAAAAAAATAAAAGTAAACAATTTTTTAACCTGAAATTGTATAAAATTACTAAGTGTTTTTTAAAATTTTGAACTAACAAGGATTGTCTTCTATCAGTAAAAATATATTTATACAAAGAGAGAGAGAGCAGCTTCTTTCAAAATCTACTGATGTAATGGAACAATAAGTTAACTTAGGTAGTAAAGTATGAGGCGAAGATACACCTTGATTGGATGGTTTACCTTAAGGATATTAAAGCAAATGGGTATACGAAGTTGGGTCACAGTCTTTCAAGCACAAATAATGCCCATTGTTAGCTCCATTGTAAACGACTTTTCAGAAAAACACTCGGGGAATTCGGAATATTAGCATAATTTACCTTGGTCGTTTTGTGTTAATTAGACAAGACGATTTCTGCGACTCGGTTCAAACCTCGTCATTCTACGACGAGAAATAGCGGGTTAAAGTTTTACGCGTCGATTGCGTGACGTCACAAAAGCATCGGCTAGCGGTGCTCTGTACATTGCTTCCTCGCACGTGGCAATAGATACGTTCTTTATTTCTTACCGATTTGTTCCAGTCTGTGCCCAATTTATTGTGGAAAGTTTTATTTATTATTAAGGAGTGCTAGTATTTGTGTAATGGCTTTTGGTTTTGAAGTTTAGTAAAAATGAGCTTAAACGAATGGAAGAGGAAAATCGAGCAGTCAACATACTAATAAGTAAAGAATAAAGTAAATTGATGAAAATGCTGGGGCTGCGTATTAATGCCGACTGAAAAAGAGTGCGTTTGCATAAGGGGTAAATTGCAAACACCACAAAACTTTAAAAGTGTCAATAAGGCGGTAATCTGCGCTAGTATAAACTGAAAATTTCCTAGTAGTAGCTGAAATTCTTCCTCAATTTGATCATTTTCAGAATTGCCCTGTTCCTCAATATTTTCCAGCACTTTAGATCTGTCACTAATATCAGAAGAAAATTTTAATTAAGAGTCCAAGCGTGAGACGAAGAATTAGGTTGCAATTAGACTTTTAGACTACTAGGACGAGGGGGGTGGGGCAGCCCTCCTCTAAATACGCCAATGAAAGAGATTTTTGACAGTGAACAACATGGAGTTAATACCCCGACAAATACTAAGCGCTAAATTAAAAGTGTTTTGCCGGCATGCAGACAAGAAGAACCTCTCGATTGAATCTTCTTTCACATTTTAAGCGCCTAAACTTACGCAAATTCCATGCACTATACTGATTTATGCAGCGGCCAAGCTTTTGTGACGTCACGCGCTGAAATATGACATCTTTGAAGAGGCATATCTCCGTTATTATTTGCGATAGAAGGGTGCGGTTTGGACTATTATTCTTAGTTTTTTTTTTAAATTTTTAAATAAAGTTTTTTTTTTTGGCGCACATCCCCTTTAAGTTTTGGCCTATTTTTTTCATATATGCGGTGCTGTCTCAGACAAAAGCACCAAAAACTTTTCATCTGGGACTGGATTTGGTAAGAATATGTTGAATAAATCTGGTTACGGCCACATTATTAGTTTTCTCTAGCTGCTTTTAGACGCTATTAAATATAAGTTTGTTGTTTCCACATTATATATGTGCACCCTTTCAAACTACCCATGTCATTTCAGGGAACATATCCTAAAATGTCTTCGAAAATCACAGTTCATATATAGTACATACTTTTTACGACAGCAATCTGTCTTGCCAATACACATAATTTCATTTCCTCAATTTAACAATAACTTTTCAACAATATATTTCATCACTGAAGTTGCTGCTCATTTTTTAATATCATTCTCACATAACGTTTCTCAGTTCGTCACTCTAAAATACTATTTAACAATAACTCTCCCATATTTATCTTTAGAACCTGGCAGTTTTTTTTTCTCACCTACTTCTATATAAGCATCAATTTCTTCAATAATATAACTTCCTCAAAAGCTTTATGAGGGTGTCACTCACAATTTCCTATACTATATAACTATACTTCTCCTGAAGATGGACGTTTATACGTTCGAAACATGTAGAACAAAGTAAAATATTTCTTATTGAATATATCTTAGTGAAGGTTGACTTTGAGTGTTATTTCTCCCCATTTAACTTGCCACTTCGCTTCAAATATGGACTACTTCTTCAAACTAAATTATGATTTATTCCGCTTAGCAGAAAATATGTACCTACTACATGAAAATTGACTTTTTTTAAATAATAAAAATAATTTGCCTTTTCTCTGGCGGCCAAATGCAAGTGGCGGCTCGTCAGGTGAAGTTGGTGAAGGGGCTCTTCACCAAAAAAAATAAATAAAACCAGGAGAAAATTTTCTCGAAAATGATAAATATTAATGTACCAATACCGCTACCATTTTGAACCCTTAAAAAATAATTATGTTCGAATTAAGAATAATAATTTAATCCGAATATAGATATGCATAATGGGGCCACGGTTAACTCCGATGGACAATAATTATAAACACTCGTGCATTTTGGCGCGCCCCAACCGACCGTGTCCGTGCAGTCCGTAAGCTCAAAGCAGCAAGTGAAGACCTAACGCCCAACATACGGTCAAGTCCCTTTCATTTTCACCGTCGCTATGGTTACGTGACGTCAGTCACGCAAACAGCATGTAACAATTTGCATTATGATGATGGGCAATTTAAAAATAAATCAGTCGTATGCACCATTGTTTTAGGATTGGTTCGCCTAACATTAAGGTATTTATTTTGAGGTTTCACGAAACTTACGGTTATAGATATCGTTTTTACGTGATTTACTATGTGATTAAAAAGTTTTGTTTTTATTTTTCAGTTAATTCAGTAGTTAGTTAGTCAATGTTTGTTTAAGTACATACCTTCATTATACCTAGCTCTTCGTCATTTTTTAAGTCTGCGAGCCGCCACTGCGGCAAATGCATAATATGGCAAACCAGGGGGGAATTTTCCCTTTACCAGCCCCCCTCCCCTTTATATTTGAGCTAAACAGTTTGTTTATTTTTATATCTAATACAGGTTCAATTATCGAAGACATTTCTGTTGTATTAGTTCATTTTTCTGAGTGTTGACAGAGTGTTATACGATATGTAATTAAAATACCAGTGAGCATTAAAGTCCTATTTTTACAATAATATATTTTTTTTAATTTAAGGGAGATTGGATACCTACGATCAGCGAAGCAGAATTTAGATTAAGGCTTGCTAAGGCCGACAAAAAATGTTCATTTATTGATCACCGGCCAGGTGATCTAGATGGCACTCCAGCTGAAATCTCGTGTCACTTTATGACTTTGGGAACCCAAAACGAAGATGGATCTTTAAACGAATCCGCCATTCGAGATATACTCACTATTAAGGGAATGAACTCCACCGAACTCGAAATTTTTGTTAAAAGATGTGTTGATAATGCTAAAGTGGAAACTGCGGAAAAAACTGCAACCACTTTTAATGCTTGTATTGCCGCAATAGCTAAAGAAAGATATACTACCACCATTTAATTTCGTCTGCGACAAACGGTACCAGGATCAACGGATCAAGCTTAAATGGCCGATTCATAAGGGCCTAATTAAATTTATTTTGAGCAATTCTAAAAAATGCTTGGGTCAACTAGATTAATATAATTTCATTATGCAATGAACAGCTTTGTAATGTACCTAATTAACGGATAATGGTATTTTATATAAACATGTTTAAATTATTTATTATTTAATTATTTAAATAAAATTGCAACTAAACAAACCATAGGCAATTACCACCCAACCCTTATAACTACGGACCTGTCCTTTATTTATACTAACCTATGAAACGTAATTTTTGTAGTTTTCTTATTATCCACAGCACTTCTGCTGGAACAACTTCGCACGGCACATGAAACCATTATTGTCTATCACACAGTAGCAAAAGTTTAACACAAATATTGGAAAACGCAACAAAAAAACTAAAATTATCTCGGTATGACCACCTCGAACAGCTGAGATGAAACGTAGTGATTCTAAACAAATAAAGGCAATGAAAGTCCAAAACTCTACTGCCGTTCAAAATGGAGGACGTTACACACGTTCCCTTCGCATAAAAGTGTATTAAATTTACCTGATGATCAGGTCTCCTTCAGCAGGAAAAGGCATGCATAATCCAATTAAGTATTAAACAAACGTAGTGATCCAGAAAAAAACCGCCACATTAATGGCCGGTTGCATAAAGCTTTTTTGGGACTAACGGACCGTTAACTCCTCGACTACCGCTAAATATCATAGCGACCGATTAAATTTAATTTTTTGAGCCTACTAATAAAATAAAATTTATGACAAATATAGGCAGAAGGCTTTAAGAACCCATACAATTTAAATTTTTCATTTGTTTTCTTAATCGTCTCGTGCTAGCGGAAAGCTAAATTTTAATCGGTCCAGATACACCGATTAAATAAATATATTTTAATATTTTCTAATAAAACTTGAATTTTTTAGGATTAATAAGAGCTTTTACCCATAATATAGGATAAATATGGTTATGTTACATTCTTTTTAATTAATCAACTATGAAATTACCCACATATCTATAATTCAACTATGCTATATAGATACCCAATTACCCATTAGGGTGGACCGAATCTATAGGTGATAAAAAATGAAATGTGTTGTAGAGTTTAGCCTGAGTGCTTAAAAGTTGCTCTTATATAAGTCAATTAATCCTGCAACATTTCGGTCCTAACAGATGTTATCTTCAGGTGCCTATATGAGGGCAAACTTTTGATATTTTTGTATGAAATCGTGTATATTGAAAATATAAGAAAAAGCAGTCCATCGCTCGTTTCATAAATTAAACAATTTAACAAACTTATTTATGAAACAACCCAGAACTCTCCACGTGGATGTGACTGTAAAATGAGTTCATCCCTCCCTTCGTTGCTATAGCTCTGATACATCTATTTACCTAATGCATGTAAACAATTTGGTTTTGTTCCAACTTTTGGTATTTTTTGACGGGAAAATAATCTTGCTCTAATTAAACCATCTCTATCTTCTGTCTGGGCAATCAACGTAGGAGCTTCAGTTATTACTCTCACACACCTTTCTACAGACTGCGTGTGACAAGGATACTTTAGAATGTCAACTTCTTTTGTAACTGTTACAATCATATCTTGTATCATTCGGTATTTTTTTGGTTAAAGGTGGTTCAGTTATTGGAACTGATTGCCACGTTAATAAATCACTATAATGTTGAGTATCAAAATTAAGCTTTGGAACTCTAAATTCTCGAACTATACTTAAAGAACCACTTTTTGTCTTACACTCTAAAATCATTCTCATTTTAAGTTCTCTAATATTGAATTTTGACTGGTGCCCGCAAATACGGGGCCATAGAAAGGAGAAATAGTTAAAAAGAAATCGGCGATAACCCGTAAACGGGCTCATCAAAAATATCTAAAGTTGTTCTTTTGAATGTGGGTTTTAGTACTCTTTAATAAACCTAAAGAGAATTTTTCTCTAAAATAATTAGGGAAGCCAATAATTGACCCCATTTAAAATTACATGGGATTTCTTATGTCCCGCTCGACGATTCAACACCCGGTATACTGTCATAGTCCTTAATAATACGAAAAATCTCTTGATCAGATACTGTAGGAAGAGAAGACTTTTCCATATATTTTTTAAATGATTTTAAAAAATTTTAGACACTTCATACACTTGGGTCTTTTCCATTATTCTGGGCTTTAAGTTTTTGTCTTTACTAAAGATATGCTCACATAACTTCATAATAAGTAGGAAGTACATTACACTTAAGTACTTCAGCAGTAACAAACACCTCACAAATAGTCTCCTTTGGCGTTTTAGGCATTTTCCACAACTTAACACTTTTTACAACGAATTATCACTTCTTTTTAAAAAGATAGATATATTCACACTGATTTAGGGACTGGATGACCACTCTGGCCTGCATTACCTATTCATTCGGTTGTGCCCCAATCACGTAGGAGGGGATTTTTTATTTGTCAGGTACAAATATATGCTATTCTTTAACAATGCATGTGATGAAAAATGGGAAAACTCATAATTAGATTTTGTTGAATTTTATGTAAATTTGGCACCTGAAGATATTAATTTAGAGAGCTAAAATTTTGGTTAGTAACAACTACAATTGCATGGCAACTTTTAAGCACTCAGGCGTTTTCGTAATTGAAAATTTTTATTTTCGGTCCACCCTATTACCCATGCATCTCTTTAGAATTTTTTCTATCATCATATTATATTAAACCAATATTTAAGGCGATTTCACGTCAAAACGTAGTTGGTCTTTGTACACACTGATTAAACATTGTTTTATTTAGCTCCCGGTTAAGCTGACCGAGCCCGAATTATTTATGAAACCCACTGTAAATGTGATAAATCACATAATTTACTTCAAGTACGTGCACTTTTCGATGCTGGAAATCAGAAAGTCGATTACTCGCTATCGGTTTTATCATTCGCAGCTGATAAAAAATTTGACAATACTCGCCAATGGAATCGTCGTAATGAGATCACATGATCTAGGGTAAGGTGTCACTCGTAAGATTCAAAAGTAGGCACTTCCGAAACAAACATCAGAAATAGGGAATTTTACTCAAAACCGGGATACGTAACTTACAAACATGTTTGAGTATTAACTGAAAAAGTAGCATATCGAATCTCTAGAAAACTAACTCGTGCACCCCAAGTTCCGTAGGCGCGAAAGCATAAAATCAATACCGAGACTTTCCTACTTGAAACAACGAAGGGCGCTCGTAGTTTAATTTTTTTTTTACGGTTCGCCGACTACGTAGGCCATCTTGAACCGGTCATCGACCACAAATGTGATCTACTGACTGGGGAGTGTGAAACGGCACCTTCATCCTACGAGATATCCGATCTCATCCGGCCTGTCCGGCGTGAATAGGATGGCTAGGTGTCGATTCATTTACTCTTCCCTGAGGCAAGAGCACACCGTGTTCCCAAGCGGTCACCCGCCCAAGTACTAACCGCGCTGGACACAGCTTAATTTCGGTGATCTGCGGGAACCGGTGCTTAATATGTCGACAGGCCCTTGCCTTATTTTTTTAAAATTATTACATAAATTGCCTTGCCAGTTAATGGACAGAGGCGTAGTAGGCTAATTTAAAGATTAATATTAAATCAAATCAGATATTATATGAAAATAATAAATACCTCAGCCAGTGGCGGCTCGCGGTCTTACAAAATGGTGAAGAGCTAGGTATAGTGCGGGTAGGTACTTAAACAAACATTGACTAACTTTTTTAAAACTAAGTAATTTTTTAATCACAAAGTTTCTATTTTTTAATGGGGTAAGATACTTAAAACACATAGTCATACGAAGCAGTTTTTGATAAGGGATGAAAATAAATATCGACAACTATATATTTTTTTAATCGGATTGCGAAATGCAATACATTCGCGTAGTTATAACTGTGGGTTTCCATTTAAAAAAATTCAAAATGGCGTCTTAACTGTCATTTTTTGACATATGACATATATGACAGTAGCATGGGTGGCTCCGCCATAAGAAATTACGTATCTTCAGAAAAAATTGATTTTTTAATCACAAAGCTTCTATTTTTTAATGGGGTGAGATACTTAAAACACATAATCATACGATGCAGTTTTTGATAAGGTCGTATTTCGGTAAGGGTTGAAAAGAAATATCGACAACTATATATTTTTTTAATCGGATTGCGAAATGCAATATATTGGTGTAGTTATAAATGTGGGTTGCTATTTAAAAAAATTTAAAATGGCGTCTTAACTGTCATTTTCTGACATCTGACATATTTGACAATAGCATGGGTGGCTCCGTTATAAAAAATTACGTATGTCCCGAAAAAATTGCGTTTCTTATCTCAAAGCTTCTGTTAATTCGATGATAACAAAATCACCAACTTCGAAGCCTCGTATCTCCGAAACGGCTGAAAATAAATATTGACAATTATACATTTTTATTGTTGGAACAAATAGGCGAATGCAGCTGGCTTACTATAAGGTACGATTGACATTTAAGAAAATCCAATATGGCGTCGTATTTGTAAACATAGATTTTTTTTTGACATCAAATTTGGCAATCTTCACTAAAAGCTGTTAGGGAATACATAATTGTTTTTTTATTGTGGTCGATAGCAAAGTCGCCAATCGGGTGAGACACTTAAAATAATGTCCTTGTACATACACTACTGAATTAACTGAAAAATAAAAACAAAGCTTTTCAATCACACAGTAAATCACGTAAAAACGATATCTATAACTGTAAGTGTCTCAAAGCCTCAAAATAAATACCTTAGTGTTAGGCGAAGCAATGCTAAAACAATGGTGCATACGACTGATCTATTTTTAAATTGCCCTTCATCATAATGCAAATTGTTACATACTGTTTGCGTGACTGACGTCACGTAACCATAGCAACGGTGAATATCAAAGCCATGTTGGGCGTTTCGTCTTCACTTGCTTTGTGGTAACGGAGACGGTCGGCTGGGGCGCGTCAAAATGCACGAGTGTTTATAATTATTGCCCATCGGAGTTAACCGTGGCCCTATTATGCATATCTACATTCGGATTAAATTAATATTATTAATTCGAACATAATTATTTTTTAAGGACTAAAATGGTAGCTGAATTAGTACATTAATATTTATTATTGTCGAAAAAATTTCCTCCTTGTTTTATTTTTTGGTCACCTACTTCACCTGACGAGCCACCACTGACCTCAGCAAATGTTGATATCAGTTGTAACAAACGGGAAAAGTTGGTTACATTCTCAGGTTTTAATATGTATTTATGTGACTGTTATTTTATTTTTAAGGGAAATGCCGTGGAGACACATACGACCGTCAGTGAAGTTGAATATGAACAGGAATGTGAGCCAGTTATTTTCCCAACCAAGCCAGAGAACCCTGTAAAAATTAGCAGTACCGTGCGTCGCTTTCAAAGGTTGGGTGTGCAAAACGAGGACGGGACCTTGAACGAAGCTGTCATTCGTGATTTTATGGCCCGTAAACAAAAAAGTCCTGCAAAAATCGAGAACGTTGTTAAAAAATGTGTGGTTAACGGTAATGAGGAAAATGCAGAAAAAACAGCAAGAAAGTTCAAAGCTTGTATAAGCGTTAATTATTATTAAACCATACAAACAAGGGCACCGTAGACGAACAATGAGCCATTTTTCTACAACTAATATTTACATAAGGTAGTTATTTACGCACCAAGACACTTATCTAGTTTTTTTTACCCATGCATATTAGTGATCCCTGTAATTTTTTTTTTTTTTTTTTTATGATAAAACACCTGCACTGTAGGAAAAATCCTTTAAGGCGCTCTGGGAGCGGTGCGAGTGCGAAAAAAGCGATTAACGTTGGTCTTGAAACGTTGAAGATTGTATTCATTGGGAAACACGACCTCAGGAAGATCATTCCACAAAGATGACGTTCTCCAGATGAAAGAATTCTTGAACAATGAAGTTCGAGGAGTACTAAGCTGAACAACATATGGATGAGCGGCAGCGGTTCGCCGTGTATTTCTGTTTTGCATTGCTCTAGGTGGAATCAAGTGGGCAATGTCAGTCGAACACCTGCCATGGAAATATCTGTAAAAGAGAGCCAAATCATCAACCTGTCTTCGATGCTCCAGGCTATCGAGGGTCTTGGTCAGCTCGGGGTCGCCGATCAGACGAACGGCTCTCCTTTGAATGGAATCCAGTAGCCGAAGGGTGTGCTTGGGTGCAGAGCTCCAGACATGAGAGCAATATTCTAATGATGGTCGAATCTGGGCTTTGTAGAGTGTCAAAAGTTGATGAGGTGTGTACAACCTTTTGGTGCGGAAAAGTACACCAAGTTTCTGTGCAGCTGCCTTGGCAATTGCGGCAACGTGATCATGCCAAGACATATTACCTCCCAGATTGACCCCCAGCAAATTAATAGACGGTGCCAGGGGAATTGCGTGTCCTGCCATGACTATATCCGGTTCTGCAATGTTAACCTTTTTGGAGAAGACTGCTGCCTGGGTTTTCTTAGCATTAAATTCGACTTGGTTACTGTCACCCCAAGCCAAAATTTCTTCCAGGTCATTGTTGAGGCGCAATACTTCATGCTGCCTGCGAAAAATCCTTAAAATAGTAAATTAAAGCAATTTGTTGATCAATTTTGCAGCTCATTTTATTAATTATTATTTTTCCATGGGTCGAATGGTACGTTATATAAGATAATTATTGTTTTAAGGACGACTATACATAAGGATATCTCTTAAGATGATTTCGACCAGAAAAATACTAAGGCACACATATAACATTCGTGCCGATAACGTGTGTTACTAAGTTACTTATAACTAGCTGAAATAGTAGTTTGTACAACAAAAGTAAATATGATGTCCATATCGCACGAGGAAGTAAATTGAGCACGACGCCGTAGGCGGAGTGCTCAAACTTCCGAGGGCCATATGGACAATTCACTCGAGTTGAACAGTATATTCTTTCTACGACCAAACTTACAAACCTTATGCTAAAAAATGTAAAAAAAAAGTTTTCCGGTTGCCGGGCTCGAACTCACGACCATTGGATCCATAGTAAAACGCTCTACCTCTGGACTACGACGGACGTTAAACTTATTATGGGAAAACCAACTGATAAATGATGCTACATGAAATTAATTTTCTATGCACACTTAGCTGGTTGCATTATTGATAAATCTATTATAAATGCGTCTAGATTTTATTATATTGAACAAATTAATAACAAATTGTACCATATTTTATGCATTTAAATTATATAATTTAGTGTCTTGAAAAAGAAGGCGGAGCTGATTGGTCAGTACTTTTAAGAACACCACAAAGAAAATAAAGAAATGTAATTTTCATAACAGTGTTGTCAACTAATAGAAAATTTCCGGGTTCGTGAGAACAAAGCACAGAGGAATGATAGGTCGGCGCTGTCTCCAAAGAAAAAAGGGAAATTTTTACGCACAGTGGTATATTTGTAGAATATTCTTTAGGATCACTTGTGGTTGTAATCTACTAATAAAAAACTTTTTCAGTATTGTTTGCATTCGTGAAATTTTTCTATAAAAATGGGAAATTTTATTTTTAAAGGTTGCAACACTGTACATCCTATTGTAACATGTAAATTTGGTTTCTTTGTAATTGACCACTGTGATTAGTCAGTTTCATTACCTATCTAGGATGGATATGAGATTTTCCCGCACAGTTAACTGAAATAACCTACTTTTCTCGTTACTTAAGGGTAAAGGAAACAGCAAATTCCCATGTGGGAGTAGAAAAAGAGTGTTAATGTGGCAGCGTTAATACAAATGATATTTTTTTAACGAGGTCTCCCAACCATGTGTGTAGGTTCAAAGCGATAGCAAATAGAAAAAAGTATTTTATATGAAATTTTGAGAGACACCTTAGTTCTACAATTTAAAATTATTTTGGTCTATAGATATAGGGTGGCTCAAAAAAGTGTGGCGATTCCTCGGGCGATACATAGTTACATTTTTTTAAATGGAACACTCTGCATATCACAGAGATAGAGTCACGATAGATTCCATTTGTCGAAGTAAATAGCCAGTTTTTGCCAACCAACAAAATCCCGCTAAACGATATTTCAAAGGCAAATTTTACTGAAACTACGAAAACAATTTGATAAAAACCTGTTTTATATTGAACGGCAAGTATCGTTTTTTCTAACGAAGAAAGATTCGAGGTTTAGGAGTCTGGCTGAAGCCTTTAATCCGATTTTAGATTTGCTGGAAAGAATTATATTTATCGCTGAATATGAAACAGGTTTTTACAAAATTGTGTGTGTGGATTAGGATAAAGTCACGTTTAAAATATCGTTTAGCGGGATATTGTTGGTTGGCAAAATGTCACTATTATTTAAAAGGAATCAAATCAAGTCAAATTTGAGGCCGAGACTTTGTGTCTTGCGAAATGTCTTGGCAGTGGCTGCTCGTCAGGTGAAGTAGGTGAAAAAAAAAAAATAAAACTAGGAGGAAAGTTCTTCGACAATATTAAATATTAATGTAATAATTCAGCTACCATTTTAGCCGTTAAAAAATAATTATTTTCGAATTAATAATATTAATTTAATCCGAATATAGCAATGAATAATAGGGCCACGGTTAACTCTAACCGCGTCCGTTAGCTCAGAGCAAGTGAAGACCCGACGCCCAACATGGCTTTGATATTCACCGTTGCTATGGTTACGTGACGTCAGTCACGCAAACAGCATGTAAAATTTGTATTATGATGAAGGACAATTTAAAAATAGATCAGTCGTATGCACCATTGTTTTAGCATTGGTTCGCTTAACCTAAAGGTATTTATTTTGAGGCTTCGCGAAACTAAACGGTTAAAGATATCGTTTCTACGTGAATTACTGTGTAATTAAAAGTATTGTTTTTATTTTTTAGTTAATTCAATAGTGTAGGTACGTACCTACTTAGTTGTGTGTTTTAAAAATGAACCAAATTAATGACATACTTTGTAATTTGTTGGAAACTCCATTCAGTCGTTGGAGAGAGAGGATAAGTGAAACGTTTTGTTACACGGGTTTTTAGTCAATGTTTGTTTAAGTACGCGCACTATACGTAGCTCTTCACTATAACTAACCAGAAAATTTAGAGAATTAGGTTAACGGGTATTAAGATAAATTAGTATTATTTGGTATATTAAAATTTTGAGAAATTATCGACTGGTCAACACCAAAAGTATTGAATTTGAAGATAATTTGATAAAAAAAAACTATTAGATATAGCAAATATACATCAAACATCGTTTTATGAATTATGCCGTGGAAGATATAGCTGAAAAATATAGTGTAACTATGCTGCGTATACCGCCATATCATCGCTAACTAAATCCTATAGAACTTATATGAGCATAACTGAAAGAATCTGTAGCAACACACAACACGACATTCAAAATGAAATACGTTACGCTACTGTTTAATCAAGCCATTAAAGAAGTGACACCAAATCATATCATTAAAGAAGAGGAAAAAATGTGGTATCTTCACCACCTGATCGATCGGACCGTCGACAGTTCATAAGAGGACGAAGAATATTATGATTTTTTATAATTTAATTTCTGTATAATGAATTTTTTGTATTTTTTTATTATGTTTAATAAAAAATAAGTGTACCTAATACTACTTACATAATGCACTCCTGTTTCACACCATTTTAAGTGTTTGTGAATGGATAACAATAAGCATACCCTATAAATTGATCCAAAACCGGGTGGTACTACCTGCACTTGATGAAAAGAAAAAAATTTGCAATGAAATCAATGTCAAATTATGAAAGTGACATAAATAACGTGTTTTTATTACTCTACAATACTCTACAATACTCTTCACCTTTTTGAAATAGACTAGAAATACAGATATCACAGTTCAAATAAATGTAGAATTTCCAAAATCAATTGACATAATTACCCTGGCTGATCGCATCAAATACCTGATGATGGCAGATACCAGTGTATTCGAAACCTTGATAGTAAGGATGAGAAATTATTACAAGCTATTATGTTTGCAGTTGGTTTATTTATTAGTTTACATTCGTTTTCAGTACCTACTTGTGAATTTTATCAACCCTGGTCAACACGGGTTATTAGCAGAGATGATATTAGGACTTCCATATCAAAAGTTAATGTAACCTTGTAATCTTGTAAAGATAATAAAAATTTGGATAAAATAAAATCAAATCACAATCACCGGTCCATTCCGTATTTTTCTGCGTACATATATTGTCAAGCAAATCTGAAAAATTACATATTGGATCTTAGCTGATATTATCATCTACTAGTAACTCTAGCATCGGCTAAAATGAAATTAACAGTGATAGTGTTATGTGCCACGGCTTTATGTGTTATGGTGAGAATACTTATTTATATTATTGGGCAATCACATATTTTTGTCGCTTATTATTATGGTTGAGAAAAACACGTACCTAATTCATTTTTTCTAGAACGGCAGTAGAGTTTTGGACTTGCATTGTCTTTATTTGTTTAGAATCACTACGTTTCAACTGGTAAGCATCTCCAGTCGTCTTCAGGTGAATACTGAATAAGTACGGTAACTACAGCTCTATTTATACTAGGCAGGTGCTGTGACGCATGACTAGTGGGTGGAGTCATGCGTGTTGCTAGGTGATGATGCATAACTGGATGAGTCATGCTCGATGACGTCATGCTCGATGACGCCATGCTCGATGAATCATGCGTCTAACTCTTGGGTGGTCTTATTCTAAGATTACATTTACTTAACAAGGGTTTCCAGACGTTTCTCATATCTAATGAAGGCTTACTAAAGCAACCTGGATTTTGGTGTATGGTCGCAGCTTCCTTAAACTTCCTCTTCCTCCCTTCCTCCAGTGCGGAAATCCTGCAAAAAGAACCGCACTGGAGGAAGAGGAAGTTTAAGGAAGCTGCGACCATACACCAAAATCCAGGTTGCTTTAGTAAGCCTTCATTAGATATGAGAAACGTCTGGAAACCCTTGTTAAGTAAATGTAATCTTAGAATAAGAACACCCAAGAGTTAGAGAAATTTGGTAAAAAAAAATTTGGTTTTCATTACCTCGTATCTTTTTCTTCGATTTTTTTTTCTGCACAAAAATAACTTTCACACACCCACATAGGTACCACCTTTCCATTGGTGAAAAAAAATATAAAAAGTTACTTCGTTTTTTTGTAATTAATAATAATAATAATAATAATAATAATAATAATAATAATAATAATAATAATAAATGCCTTTATTTATAATCAAAAAAAAAGTATTACATTTAATATTAAAAGGGTGGCGGTATCCAACTACTGCTGCTCATACAACCACCCTAATAAAAATAATATTTCTAAAAATAAATTAGGAATATAACAAAAATATTGATAGATAACAAAAAACAAAGAAGGAAAAAAAACAATAATAATTAGTTATTGAGGGGAAGAAAAAACGGTAAGGTAACAAAATATGTGCTGTTGTAATAATAACATTAAAAGAGGAAGATTATTTGCGTACAGATAAAAGAAAAATTTAAGGACATGATCCTTAGTGCGGGCCGCGACTGGAAAACAAAAATTTGTTGACACGTTTACTAAATTCGCCAGAGCTTAAAGCCCTTCCAATATCATCAGGTAAAGAGTTGAAAGTAGTAGCTGCCATATAACTAAACGAACATCGGAAAAGAGCGAGTGTGTGCTTGGGAACACTATACAAATCACGATGTCTTGTTTGGACATTATGAACATCCGAACCCTTGACTAGCCTATCGAATAAATATTTTTGAATTTTATTTGTTCGAACTTTATACACAAGATTTAAAAGATGGAGTTTAAACCTTTCTTCAAGCGTAAGCCACCCTGATTCATTCAGATATGGAGTAATGTGATCAAATTTGCAACTATTATAGCAAAATCTAAGGCAGGCATTTTGAAGCTTCTGAAGACTGTTTTTATCTCTCTGTAAGAGGGCGGGCCAGTAAACAACATCACAATAACTCAGATGTGATAAAACGAGGGAGTTAGATAACCGTAACCTGGTATCCGTATCGAAAATGTCCCTGTGCACATATAGGAGCTTTAGTTTGAAAAAGGTTTTTTGAATTAATGACCTGACGTGATCGGAAAACCTCAACTCGGAATCCACAGTGAGTCCAAGATTCTTGCACTTATTAGTAGGTCTTAAAATAGTTCCATTAACAAATATTTGAAATAGAGGGTCTTCGACTATGTTATCTCTGGACCTACCAAAAACCACCAATTGAGTCTTCCTTTCATTCAAAACCAATCCATGTGCCTTGGAGATGTTAGAGATGACTTCAAGGTCATGATTAATTTTTTGAACCGATGTAGCTAAATCAAAAGGAAAAAAGGAGAGGCGCATTTGAGTATCATCAGCGTACTGATGAGACTCGAGGTATTCAAGAAATTTAGAGAAATCGGATGTGTAAATAGAAAAGATTAAAGGCCCCAAAATACTTCCTTGCGCGACCCCACTTCCAATCACAGAGGATTTAGAATAGATGTTATTAATTACCACCCTCTGTGATCTGTCAGAAAAATAACTTTTAAAAAAATTTAACGCCACATCTCCAAGGCCAAAATATTTAAGTTTAATATATAGAATTTCATGATCTATAGTATCAAACGCCTTACTATAATCAAGCAATACTAGACAACTACACTGACCGTTGTCCCAATCTTTAAATAAATCGTCGGTAATATCAAGCAAGGCAGTAGTGGTACTATGATTCTTTCGAAATCCTGATTGAGTGGTGGGAAGAATATTATAATTATTTAAAAAAATTGTTAATTGATTCGCAACCACCCTCTCAAGAATTTTGGATAACGTAGATAAAATACTAATTGGTCTGAAATCAGAGAGCTGAGTAGGATTAGAGACCTTAGGAATTGGCACAATGTTAGCTGACTTCCAACAACTCGGAAAACAGCCCGACAAAAGGCACTGGTTAATTATAAAGGTGATAATGTCAGTCAAGTGTGGAGTGATATAGAGAAGCATTTTCAGGCTTATGCCATCAGCTCCAACTGCGTTGGTCTTTAAGCTATTTATGATTTTTTGAACGTCGTCGCTGGTAACCTGATTAAATTCAAAACGATCAAACTGATTAAATAGATTATTACTGTAGTTATGATCAATGAAATCTCTATTCATATTACTAACACTTGGAAGTAAATTAATAAAAAAGTTATTAAAATCATCGCTACTGCCTATATCCGACAGGGATTCAGACGACTGTGAATCAGAACCGAGATTCAAATAATTAATCATACGCCAAAAATTTTTTGGGTCTCTCCTAAACGTGAATTGCAAAAAAGCTTTCTTTTCAGCTCTGACAGCAACGTTAACCTGGTTACGCAAGGTCTTATAGTCAGTCCTTGCCGCGTCGCTCTTAATTTTTTTATATTTAGTCAAAGCCCTATCTCTGAGCTTCATCATAAACCTCAAGTTATCCGTTAGCCATGGGGCTGGAGGCTTGGTAATCTTGGAAGTTTTGAACGGTGCATGAGTATTGAAAAGATTTATGACATTGTCATTAAAATAATTCACCATTTCATCAATCTCTATCAAAGAGTATATGTGTTCCCAATCAATCATAAACAAATCCTGCAAAAAATCGTTGTAGTCAAAAAAAGAAAAATCGCGATAATTCACTTCAAAAGAAACGGCAAATTTACACGGCGAATTTTTGCGCGGTCGGATCCACTTAAGGATATACAATAAATATTGGTAATCTATGATAATATGTCGGCTTATGAATTGGATCGTCTGTATTTCTTATGTGGTACCTATATGTTTTGTGTAAGAATTAAGTTTAGTGGTTGTGTATCGTGAAAACTGGTCGATATGTCATGTATGCATTGTTTTATGTAGGGTACGTTTGTTGCTTAGTGTAAATATCATAGTGTTATGTTATGGCAATATTTTGTGTACATTATATTTTTAATTCTTTGTGGTATTGACGATGTCACCATCACATCTATACAGTGTGTTACAAATTCGACATACCAGCATTGGAATCTCGGAAACCATAGGAGTTAGAGAAACGGTTAAACGGGGGCAAAGTTGTGCAATTCGGTGATGATTATAATGCCGCTTTAAAAGTTTTCAAATTACGAATACTTCCGATTTTATTCGAAAAAAACCGATATTTTGCAAAAGCGTTTTTATTTTTTCCTGAGCTCATTTGACTAGCTATTTGAAAATAAATGACACTTTGTCATTGCCACTTTTTCTCCTCTACAATATGACGTTACTAAACTAAAGATCCGCCGTTTCGTCTCCGATCCACCATCACCAACTTAACTTTTTTGAATACGGACCTGGATTTTTAACCGATTTTAAAACCCTCCTACCCTCAAAATGTAATGGCGATATTACTTTTTCATAATGATGAATTGTTCTTGCTTATTTTTTTAAATTAATATTTTTTACACTTCTTGTCATACACTCGATTGTTATACAGCGTGTCCAGAAACCATCTTAACATATGGCAAACTTTTTTATTTTAACTTTACGAAAAAAAATTATTCTTCATAAAAAGTTCTGCTTGTTGATAAAATAACATTCAAATCAAAAGTTTTAAGCCAGCACATACGGGGTGTTCTTCTTTTCAAAAATACGATTAGTTGAGAAAATCTGCTTATATCTTGATTTTTCTTGACTGAAATCATAGTTCTCAGCATTGAGAAGTGAGTCCATAGTGTAGATGGTTTCTGGGAGCGTTGCTTTACGGAAAAATAACCCAAAAGGATTTTCTCAAACACCTACTTTATTTTGTTAGCTTTGCACCAATCTTCAAACTTCTGATACTCCAACTCATACCGCGCCTTGGATTTTGTCGGAACTAAACTTGAGAGCGCTTCGTTTGCCGTTGCTTCTTTATCAGAGGGTAAACTTCCATCAGAATCGCCCATTTTGAAAAACGCTTTTTATATTTTTGAATTTGTTTGACAAAGTTTTGACAGTAACTTAAATAATAATAAGAATAATTAAAGATACTTACAATATCTATCAGACGAGCCTAATAGAAATAGGGTTTTCATTTGAAAAAAACAGGGTTATTGTATTTTAAAATTTTGTATACTTGGATGTCAACAGAAAACACCCTGTAGAAAATTGTCGGTACTTAAAGATTTAAGACAGTTTTTGTATCCCTAAACTTAAGAGCTTACAAGAAATGTTCGATACTTTTATTGAGAATATGTTTCTCGAAGCTTCTCGGGTAGGTACCGACATATTATATCAGAACAATATGTTAAGTTATATAAGGGGCTCCAGTAAAGTGTACTTATAAACTATTTTATTACCTACCTGTGAGTGCATTTGTATTTAAAGAGCGCTGTACTACAATATTAAAATGCACTTTCCAATTCCTGTGAAATATAGTTTCTGTGAGTTCTGAGAGGTGTAGTAGAATGTTTCTAATAATTGATCGAGGAATATGGGTATGGATTATGCCTTGTAAGTTCTTTATATAAACTTTATATTAATTTAACTTTGCATTTTGTATATATTCGTGCCTTGCTACTGGGATTGATAATTCGGCAGCTAAAACACATGAGAGAAAATATAAATATACTAACAACTGGTTACAGTTTTTTTTAAGTTGTGCTTATGATGACTTTGAGGAATATATTTTTTTAAAAAATAACACACACACACACATTGTTTACTATTGACGAGAAAAACGGCTTTGTTTAAAAATTAATATTTTTTGTAGGTACTTAGAGCGTTATGTGTTTTCTAATGAGCCATTTTCACACACAAGCGATATTAGAGAACACATAATTTGGTGTAAAGCAATATTGCGACCATTTATCGCGTGCGATATATGGTGCCGTGTGAAAACGCTCTTACTGTGTGTTTTAATAATGGCTTTGGTTGGAATTTTTCTTTTATCTTTGTATAATGAGCTTTTGGTATTTCCAAGGGTATTTTTAGTAATTTTTATTTAAAAGTATTCTCCATATTACCTACCTCTTTTTATAAAATAATTCCGATTTCTTTGTCGCTTTCGCTATTCTTAATCCCAATATTTTAGGCGATTTCACGTCAAAACGTAGTTATCTACACTGATTAAATTTTGTTTTATTTAGAGCCCGGTTAAACTAACTAAGCCAGAATTCTTTATGCAACCTACTGTAAATGTGATACATCACATAATTTAGTTTAAGGATGTGCACTTTTCGATGCTGGAAATCAGAAAAGGACTCGTCGATGACTCGCATCGGTTTTATCATTCGCAGCTGATAAAAAATTTGACAAGACTCACAAATGGAATCGTCGTAATGAGATCACATGATCTAGGGTAAGGTGTCACTCGTAAGATATAAAAGTGGGCACTTTAAAAACATCAGAGATAGGGAATTTTACTCAAATACGGGATACGTTAACTTAACTCACAAACACGTTTGAGAATTAACTGAAAATCGAGGTTAAAACCACCAACCACCCATTCCGAACGTAAGAGAAGCACCTCGAATTTCTAGAAAACTAACTCGTGCACCACAAGTTGCCTAGGCGCCAAGGTATAAAATCAATACCGAGACTTTCCTACTTGATACTTGAAACAACAGGGGGCCATTCGTAGTTTAAATAATACATAAATAATTGCCCTGTCAGAGTTAATGGGCAGGGGCGTAGTAGGCTAATTTTAAAGATTAATATTAAATTAAATTAGAGATTATATAAAAATAATAAATACTTCAGCAAAATGCTGATATCAGTTGTAACAAACGAGAAAAGTTTGTTACATGCTCAGGTTTCAATATGTATTTATGTGACATATTTTATTTTTAAGGGCAATGCTGTGGAGACACATACGACAGTCACTAAAGCCGAATTCGATAGGAGGTTTGCTGATTCCCAAGTTAAATGTGATCCATTTGTTAAATCAACCGACCCAGAGAACCCTATTAACATTAGCCGTCTCATGTGTTACTTTCAAACCGTGGGTGTGCAAAACGAAGACGGGACCTTGAACGAAGCTGTCATTCGTGATTTAATGGCACATAAAGAAGAAAGTCCTGCCAAAATCGAGAACTTTATTAAAAAATGTGTGGCTAACGGTAATGAGGAAAATGCAGAAAAAACAGCGAGCAAGTTACAAGCTTGTATGAAAAACAATTAAACCATACAAACAAGGGCACCGTAGACGAACAAGGAGTCATTTTTTTATAACTAATATTTACATAACGTAGTTATTTACGCACCAAGATACTTATCTAGTTTCTTTCACCTATGCATATTAATGATCCCTGTAAAAATCCTTAAAATATCAAATAAAGGCAATTTGTTTATCAATGTTGCAGCTGATTTTATTTTTTAGTACTTTTCCATTGGTCGAATTGTACGATATATAAGATAATAATTTTTTTAAGGACGACTATACATAAGGATATTTCTTAAGATGATTTCGACCAGAAAACTGCTAAGGCACATACAACATTCGTGCCGATAATGTGTGTTACTTATAACTAGTTGAAAATAGTGTAAATGTGGCAGCGTAATTTAAATAATAATATTTTTTCAACGAGGTGTCCCAACCATGCAAGTACAAAGCGATAGCAAATAGAAAAAAGTGTTTTGTATGAAACTTTGAGAGGCAGCTTAGTTCCACAATTTAAAATTATTTTGGTCTATATACGGTGGCTCAAAAAAGGTGGCGATACAAAGTTACATTTTTTAAAATGAAACACTGCATACTTTTATATTCTTAAAATCTACATATTAAATGCAGTTATTTTTTGAAACAGACATATCACAGAGATAGTCAAGCCTACTTTACCATTGAGGAAAAAATAGCAAGATTTCTTTCAACATGCTCAATAACTCAAAAACGATTTAAGATAGGCACACAAAACGTTAATAAAAGTGGCCTTAAAATTTAATTTTACATTCATCATCTGGAATTTTTATAATCTAGAATTAAAATGAGTTAAATAAGATATCTTAGATACATCATCTATGTGGATATAATTATATAACAAATCCCAGTCACAGTTATCTTTGTGACGTAAATACGATAAAACTGCGGTTAAATCAATGTTCTTAGATAGTCTTATTGCAATGTGCTACATATTTGTTTCGTAACACATAGAACCTTGTAATAATTGAAAGTTTTTTCTAGAGGCATTCGTGGTAATACTAATAATTTGTTCAGGTCTTATTATTTGTCAAATAGAAAATTTGCTGTGACGGTAACTTCGAGATCGGGCACCCGTGCATCTTCGGGAATCAGGGACATTTCAAGAGGTGTCGCCCAAGGCTCAATTCTGGGACCAATACTGTTACTTATCTTTGCAAATGACATGAGTCAAGTCTACTTACACTCTTTGTATCAGTTTGTCGATGACACGTCCTGTATTGTTGCATGCTCTGGCACATTTGATCTATCACGAATGTCGATGGAAGTTAGACAACGCACGTTGGAATGGTGTAATCTTAATAATTTAATACTTCTTAATAGACAGATTATATTAAAGTTTTTAACGCTTTTCCAGCTATAAGGAGGATGGATAATCGAACTTCCTTCAAGAATCAGCTAAAAAAAATTTATTTAAAAAGGAGTTTAATTAGCTGGATGACTTTATGAAATGAAATAAAGTTTATTATTCCAAAGATCACAGTAAGAATATAGGACAGGTTAACTTACTATGAAAGTAACTATAATCAGTAAAAAGAAGTAACATTACCTAGCTATAGAAGGCTATAGTGCTTTAAAAAATCCTCAGTTGAATAAAAAGAATTATTTAATAATAGTTTCTATTGAAGTTTAAATTTCTAATGTGATCTATCCTCTTTATTATTATCACTGAGGTTTTATCACTAAGTTTGTTTTATGTTTATTTTATGTAATGTATTTATACTTAGATGTTTGAGGGTCTGCCTTTTTTTAAAACTTTTTTATTTAAAAATAATGTTTGTCTTTGTATATTTTAAATTGACGTTGTCGATGTCCTATAGGATTATTATATGACACAGAAGCTGCACAGAAACTTGGTGTACTTTTCCGCACCAAAAGGTTGTACACACCTCATCAACTTTTGACACTCTACAAAGCCCAGATTCGACCATCATTAGAATATTGCTCTCATGTCTGGAGCTCTGCACCCAAGCACACCCTTCGGCTACTGGATTCCATTCAAAGGAGAGCCGTTCGTCTGATCGGCGACCCCGAGCTGACCAAGACCCTCGATAGCCTGGAGCATCGAAGACAGGTTGGTGATTTGGCTCTCTTTTACAGATATTTCCATGGCAGGTGTTCGACTGACATTGCCCACTTGATTCCACCTAGAGCAATGCAAAACAGAAATACACGGCGAACCACTGCCGCTCATCCATATGTTGTTCAGCTTAGTACTCCTCGAACTTCATTGTTCAAGAATTCTTTCATCTGGAGAACGTCATCTTTGTGAAATGATCTTCCTGAGGTCGTGTTTCCCAATGAATACAATCTTCAACGTTTCAAGACCAACGTTAATCGCTTTCTTCGCACACGCACCGCTCCCAGAGCGCCTTAAAGGATTTTTCCTACAGTGCAGGTGTTTTATCATAAAAAAAAAACAATGCTTTTGAATTTAGAGCTCTATTTGAATTAGCACTTTCTTGGCGCGTTCTCGTAATACCTATAGAACCTTGTGATAAAGTTGTTTTTCTTTCTAGAGCTCTATATGAAATATCACTTTCTTGGCGCGATCTAAGTTTGGTCAAGAGCGGATGAATAATTGGAGCATTAAAAATTACCAATCAAAAAATTCAGCATAATTACGAAGTAAAATTGAAAATTTTAAAGGAAGGTTGTGAGTTTCACAGGGTGCTTGAAAAAATCAAAGCAAGGATGAAAATTTCATAGTAAAAAAAGATTTTTTATCTTGATTGAGATCATCAAACTGGATATCACCTGGATATATTTGAGAGTGAGCTTGAAACCTAAAACAAAATGGAGGACGTTAGACGCGTTCCCTTCGCATAAAAGTTCATTAAATCTATCCGATGATCGGGTCTCGTTCAGCGGGAAAAAGGAATGCATAATCCAATTAAGTATTAAACAAACGTTGACTAATCCGGAAAATACGGCCACATTAAATGTGATAAATCACACGATTTAATTCAATTACTTGCAAATCGAGGTTAAAATCACGAATCACCGGTTCCGAACGTAAGAGATGCACATTGAATCTCTAGAAAACTCGTGCACCACAAGTTGCCTAGGCGCTAAGGAATAAAATCAATACCAACGATCTGTATAATTAGACCCAGCGTTTACTTGAGAACATAAGCAAATTTTTTGGCTCAAACATAATTTTATATTATATTTTTCTGTAAAGGCCTATTAAATTTGTAATAAAATTGACACAATTTTTAAGTTATGTCAATTCTACTTTATGAATAGTAGATATACATTAAATTATTATATACAAAAATCAGTTGCATTGAACATATATTTTTGTTTATCATTAACAAAAAAATTTTTGTTTATAGAATAATTTATACAGTTTGGCAACAAATTTTCCCGCCAAAATACATTTTCGTTTGAAATTCCCCATAATCCTATTGGTCGCAGCAGTTTTCATTTCTGGAGGCCCAGTGGCGTTTTTTCGAAAAACTATTATTTAAAAATATATACCGGTCATTAGAAAACAATCTACCTACTTTGATAAGAAAAGGAATTATATTTCATTAACTATAGAGAGCAATTCTAGGTATTTGTTAACTATAGTACGTTGCAAGCAATAACATTTTTTTAAATTAATATTTTATTATAAGGTGAAGTCGGCAAAGTGCGTATTTGGGGTTAAGTGAGCAAGTGAGGTGCAGTTTCCTTATTTTTATGGAAATCAATGTATGAGCCTAGTATTACAGTTGTCTAAACATGTTTCAACTATACGTAAATAGAGGGCGCTATTTAACATCATCTAGACTAGAAAACAGAATCGGCATCTATGACGTGTCAAATAAACAGGTGGTCTAAGTTTGCGAAGCTTTTTTAAATCTACGATCATCTGAAATTTCTTATATGTTTGGGTAAGTTTGAATATAAACTCTTATTTGGCTTTAATTAAGGTATTTAGTCACCAATGTATTTTTACTAGTTTAAGTTTATTATTAAAAAAAAACATGACGTACGCACTTAACCTCAAAAAACATAGAGTCGGGTAAGTGCGAGGTTGTCGGTTTTTACTAGTACGCACTTACCCGATAATACAATTTTTTATTGTATTTTTTTACAGGTCACAATGCCTTCGAATTACGTGCGTAAAACTAATAAAGGTTGAAATTACACTAAGGCGACTTTGAAACAAGCTGTGGAGGAAGTAAAATCTGGTGTATATAATGCATACAAAGCTAGTAAAGTGTATAAGATTCCCATGACTACCATAATTGACCATGTTAAAGAAAGAACAGGAAAAAAATCTACCTCTTTTGGCAGAACAACACTTTGTCATTAGAAGATGAACAAAAACTAGTGACGGGGCTTTCTTATATGGAAAAATACGGATATGGTTTGTAGCTATGGAGAAGGTGTTTTCCGTTTTGTCAAGAAAGCGTCAGAGCGTGCAGGCATAACAACTTTCCATTACCCTTCTCGTGAAGACATTACGGATGTTATTGCTGATGACATAATCTCCATTTTGCCAAAACCAATCATTGGACGTAGAGGAGAAGTGATTTTTTCAGTAGGATTTTCCAGTTATAACATCCCAGTAGTATTTTAGTTTTCATTTTGTTATCTTGTCATTTGTTTTTTTTAGTTAAATTTTGTAAGTTTTATAACTTTTTGCAAAATAAACATATTTAATTTCTGCAAACAGCGGTCGTCAGGATGTTATTTGAATTTTACGCACTTACCTTACCAGCTGTAATGCATGTTCTAGTGCGAAGCTACGAACTTGTTACGCACTTACCCTCGATCTGAGGGTAAGTACGTACTAGTGACATGTTTTTAAAAAATAATTCACAAAAAAAATATAATTATTCTTAATAAGAAATTAAATGGTTTGCTACAACCAGGAAGCCCTTTAAATTAAAGTATGAAACGTGCATTTTATTCTTTTAAAATTTGTTAAAAAATATGGACTGCAAAGTTTAACTTTGAGAAAACTAGTGCGCACTTGCCCTAGTTGACCTTAGTTCTTTCCATAGAGCGGCCAAATATCGTGGTTCCAAAATTTACAGTTAAAAATATATTGTTTATAAATATAGCAAAAAACGAAATAATCAAAATGACCAAAACTTCCTTTCCGATTTTAAAAATTTAGTAATATTATTGATAAATAAAAGGTAACTGTCTATAATGAAGGTTAACCCTTTGGGGCCCAGTGGTTTCGCCAAAATACCACCTTTTAATTATCGGTTAATATAACATTAGATTTTTTTATTGACTGATGTGCGTTACACCCTGGGAGGGTTAAATAATGTAATTTGGTTTGTTTATTGTAGGTAGGAAGAAATGGAATTATTTTGACTTAGAAGCCCTTGGCGACGACGAAATAAATGGAATTATGGACGAAATTCCGTCAGATAGAAATTCGGCAAGCAGCGAAGAATCTGACGACAACGATGAAAACGCAGAGCAACGCTTGTGCTCACCATTGTTTGATATCGAAAACATGGATATCATTTTTGAACAAGATACATTGCCTCCTGGTGAACCAGACAGTGTTGAAGTGCCTAACACAACACAGGAGTATGAGTGGGAAAGTAAAGATGAAATGCCACTATCGGACATCAGAAAAGGATTATTGAAGGACATTTATACTTGGGGCCAAAATATTGACAATTTTCGACCAAAACAGTCATTTACAGAACAGTTTGGGCCATGTATTTCCGAAGAGATGGAGTCCCCTTTGGACATTTTTTCTCAGTTCTTTACTCTCGATCTTTTACAGCATATTGTATTTCAGACCAACTTGTTTGCTCCCAGAGCCATGGTGGCAATGCAAACGCGTTTATTTCAACAAATTTAGAGGAAATACAAATATTTCTTGGTATTAATCTTTTGATGGGCATTACAAAAAAGCCAAGTTACAAAGATTTTTGGTCGTCAAGACCTGAGTTACGGGACGAATATATCAGTAATGCAATGTCTAGAAATAGATTTGGGTGGCTTTTAAACCACATTCATAAGTTGCAACCCAAACGTGGAGAACCTGGTTGCGATAAATTGTACAAAATTAGTCCAGTTCTAGATGTACTGAAGAAGCGGTATTTGGAATGCTATAAACCTGGAAAATATCAGTCAATTGACGAGTCCATGGTAAAGTTTAAAGGGCGGAGCTCTCTCAAGCAATATATGCCACAAAAGCCAATAAAACGAGGATATAAAATATGGGTTAGGGCTGACGAATCCGGTTATGTAGCTCAATTTCAGATTTATACTGGAAAAATTTCTGATGTGGCTGAGAAACTGTTAGGGCCAAGAGTGGTAAAAGACTTGACACAAACATTACCCGGTAAATATCATGAAGTATATTTTGATAACTTTTTTAGTACTGTCAAGCTGCATAGAGAACTGCTAGAAAATGGAATATACGCATGCAGCACAATAAGAAAAGACAGACGAAATTTACCTGTAGACTTAGTTCCAACAAAAACTTTAAAGAGGGGTGATTTTGATTGGCGGCGTACAGAAGATGGGTTATTTTTTGTCAAGTGGATGGATAAAAAACCCGTTAACCTTATAAGTAACTTTCATACTGCAACTGAAGTGGGGACAGTAAGAAGGAAACAAAAAGATGGAACAGTACAGGAAGTTCCGTGTTCTAAAATCGTTATTGACTACAATAAACATATGGGTTATGTGGATAAAGCGGATATGATGAAATCCCTCTATGAGATAGATAGAAAATCGAGGAAATGGTACCACAGAATATTTTGGCATTTTTTAGATATCTCTGTGCTGAACTCATACGTTATTTTTTCCAAGAGAGGTTCGGCAGAAGCATGTGCCACGATAAATCTAAAGACATTTCGACTAAATCTTGCATCCGGGCTGATAGGTGCTGAACCAAATAAAAACCAAAGGGGGCGGAAAAGCTTGGAAAAACCGCACAATACTTACAAAATTGCGATTCCACAAGAAATAAGATATAGCAAAAATTCTCACTTGCCTGTTTATGCCAGCTCACTGCGTTGTAACTTATGCAGCACAAAACAGTCTGTACACCGCACAAGATGGCAATGTTCAACCTGCAAGGTCGGGTTATGTTTAAATTCCACGAAAAATTGCTTTTTGTTATTTCATAAAAAATAAAAATGTCCTAGAGTAGGTAAATAAAATAGTTAATCTGATATTGTGTAAATTCTATTTCCTAGTTTACGTTTACGCAGGCCCAGTGGTATTACTAGATAACCACGTGTTGGGGAATCCCCGAATGTAACATCCTAACATATTTCAATATTTTTCAATTTTTTGAAACACGTTTAGTCGGTTTAAAAAAAAAAACTGAAATTTTTCATTAAAAAAAAATTTGGGCCCCAAAGGGTTAAAGGAAATTGGTTTAAAGTACCGTTATTTTGCATTTTCTTGAATAAAATGAAAAAATTATTAAATATGGATAAAAACGAAATGTCAAACGAAAACGTATACTAAAATAAAGAACCCTCAACCACTTATACTTGATTTGGTTACACAACAAACAATTACTACAAGTACAAATATTTAAAAATTTAGAATTCATATTAACAAATTTTATTACCCACATAAATATTAAAACAAAATATTAACTAAGCCTATTATATGGTGCATTTTCTTTAAATTTATTAAACATTTGTTTAAGTTGCAGAAATAGTGTTAGCGTTTTTTGAAATCTATATGACACTTGAGAATTTTTTAAGTATTTCTTGCTGCATTTCTTTTTTTTTACTTTCTTAATATTCACAAATATTATATAGGTATTGTTCCTTACAAGAGTCTTCGCTAAACTGGTTAAAACATATATTTCGTTCTTATATTATTTTTAAATGTAAGCATTTTTTCTCTCAGTAATTTTGGGCCAACTAAAAATATATATTTTTAAATTTATAAGTTTATTTTTGTGTAGATAATTAAAGGAACGGTAAAACCACAGGTACATTAAATATTGAGCCAAACACATATTCATTATTTTTTTACAATGGACATTTATTGATCTGCTGACATAGCTTAGTAGAAAAAAATGTATAAAAACTCACCGATCCACGCCAATGAAAATTTAAAAATGTGTACTTAGGTACTCTGAAAATCACGATTCTGGCCCATTTTTGCCAAATTTTCCACAGCCGTCACACTGCTTCGGTGCTGTGTTATATTATTTACATGATAATAGTAATTTAAACTGGCAAAATTAATAGAAATGCTTAATAAACTCAATAAATCTTCTTAAATCTTGAATTTCAAAAATTTGCGTTGTCAAAATGACAATTAAAAGATGCGATTCCAGATTTTATTTTTATTATTGTCAAAACCGGGAAAAATTATTCATTTATTGCACTGAAAAAAATGCTCGTTTTATGCCAAATAAGTGATTTGTTTGACTTATTTTTATTGGAACCAAATAATTTTTATTTGCCTGACACAAATATTGTTTGTATTAAATAAATAGGATTATTTGAATTTGCAATGATATTTGTTTGGTTAGTAATTATTTACGTCAAATAAAATTTATTTGCTATTTTAAAACTTAACAGTGGTTTGAAAACCTAAATAAATATTTATTTGTAGTAAATAATTATTTATTTGGCTACCGGTTCTTTTGGATTCAGCAAAATTAAGACGACGGGAAGAGTACCAAAC
This sequence comes from Polydrusus cervinus, assembly GCA_935413205.1. NCBI lineage: Eukaryota > Metazoa > Arthropoda > Insecta > Coleoptera > Curculionidae > Polydrusus > Polydrusus cervinus. Next base: position 6,209,202 of record OW284518.1, read on the forward strand.
GCGTCAAGACGAGCGCGAGATGACCAGTCGCTAGTAGCCCGCCACCCTAACAAGTTCGAGGTGTATTTTGTATTAGTGCTGGAATAAGTGCAATGGAAGTTGAAAATTGGCTTTTAAACCACAACATTGGCCACCTGTGGCCATCATTTGAAGGTAAGTTAATTTTTTCATATATATATTGTTAAAATAATAAATAAAAACATAACAGGTGCATTTTAAGTTAAATTGCGCGACAACGATATTTATAGAAAAAACGGTGATAATTAATAATAAAATTGTATCTTCTTGATATGTTAAACGTACATAAACATACCTATTTTCTTATGTTTTCACTATTTTTGCACGTTGTAGATCAAACAAAATGGCCCCAAATATTTATACTCTATATTTATACTACCTAGTTATTAGTACGACCTATATTGTTAAGAAAATCAAATAAATTAAGATTCTTATTTTAGTATGAAGACGAAGCTCCCCCTAGTAAAAAAATGTTCCAAGACAATGATATTGTGACAAACATCAGTGATATACTTATTTTAAATGGCGATCAACCACAAAGTTTCAGCAATCAGCCCATAGCTGTTACAGCTTTGGAAACTCCATTAGCCACTACAATTCAACCCGGTACCATTGTGTCATCAGTTGTTTCAACCGAATTTTGGTATCTATATATAAGTATATCCTATAAAATTTAAAAAAAATACTGAAGACGCCATTGCTGAGAAGAGTAAGGTGCCCTGTATATAAATAAACCATTTTTTGACTTATAAATATATATTTCAATCAAAATATTATTTATTATTTATTTCAATCCAACCTATTTAATCCAAATAAATATTTATTTGGGCCAAACAGTGTTATTTGTGATAAACAATATTGTATTTCAGTTAAATAACAGGAACTAGGTACAATTTAAAAAATTATTTAAAAGAAATAATTATTTTGTTAGGCCAAATAAATATTTATTTAATAGTAATATATATGATTTATAAGAAACAACACATTGTTTGGATTAAATATCGCAGGCTTGCTGACAAATAAATATTTTGTTGATAGAAATAAGTTATTATTTGCTATAAACACTTGTTTTCTCTATCAAACAAACATTTATTTTAATTAAATACCACATATTTGAAGCGCAATAAATGACTTATTTAAATCAAATAATATTTGTTTAAATATAATAAATTTTACTATCAGCAGTCAAATAATTTTGGACATATTTTCAAATAAATATTTGTTTGGGCAATAGGAAATAAATATTTGTTTGGGCGAACTCCATTTTTATTTAGTTTAAATAAATTATTTTTTCAGTGTGGCTGTTGGGTAAACGGTTTAGTTTCTTTTATTTATTAGTGCATTAGTGAGACAAATAACCTAATAATCCGTTGATTCATCCTTACCCAAAATTTTTTGCCATTTATTAAATATAATTTTACAATAATCTAATGAACTATTCGATAATATTGTTTGATGCTAGTAAATTATAGCTAAATAGTTTAAAATGAAATAAATAATTATTTGATACAACTAATAGGTTCAGTATGTGAAATAATGAATTATTTGCTTTCTGGTTAATCGTTAATACGCAATCATATATATTAAATAAATATTTATTTAATTCAAATATGAAAGTAATTGCTAGTTTAAATAATTGTTGGAATTTATTCAAATAAATAATTGTTTGGCATATATGAAACAAATATTTGTTTAAATAAACTCCATTTCTTTTAAATTTAAATAAATATTTTTTTAGTGTAGTTATAACAGACGGGAAAGTTTGTTACATGCTCAGGTTTCAACATCATGTATGACTGATATTTTCTTTTTAAGGGCAATTCTGTGGAAACACGCACTACCGTCAGTGAAGTTGAATATGAACAAGAATGTTAGCCAGTTAGTTTAGAGCCAGAGAACATTATAAACATTAGCGATACCGTGCGTCGCTTTCAAACGTTGGGTGTGCAAAACAAAGACGGGACTTTAAACGAAGCTGTCATTCGTGATTTAATGACACATAAATAACAAAGTCCTGAAAAAATCGAGAACTTTATTAAAAAATGTGTTGCTAACGGTAATGAGGAAAATGCAGAAAAAACAGCGAGCAAGTTACAAGCTTGTAAGTACTATACAAACGAGGGCACCGTAGATGAAGCCATTTTTCTATAACTAACACTTACATAATATAGGAAGTTATTTACGCTCCAAGACACTTATCTAGTTTTTTCACATTAGTGATCCCTGTAGAAATTCTTAAAATAGTAAATAAAAGCAATATGTAAAAAAGATTTTCCTTTTTATTTCGCCAGATCCATCTCTAGACGCGTTTCGTCATATCATGACTCATCAGTAGAGCTAGGATCCGACGAAAAGAAAAGGGATCTCGAAGCTACTTAGGGCAGCACTTGGTGGGACACACCAGTAAGATGTGGCACGGAGCGCCATCTGTGTCGTTGTTAGACACTCTTGAGCATACCAGCACCTCTAACAAACTTATAGAAATAAGTAAATGTTAAGAGGAAATCGCCTGTAAAAACATTCGTCACAATTACAGGAGTCCTGCTAGGCAGCGCTAACTCACATCGGTTTATTAACCGAAAACAATGAGTAAAGAAGATTTTCCTTTTCATAAAAGCAATATGTTTATCAGCTGATTTTATTTTTCCATTGGTCGAATGATACGATATATAAGATAATTTTATTATTGTTTTAAGGACGACTATACATAAGGATATCTCCTAAGATGATTTCGACCAGAAAAGTGCTAAGGCACAAACAACATTCGTGCCGATACCTATAACTAGTTGAAAAAAGTGTTAATGTGGCAGCGTTAATTTAAATAATATTTTTTCAACAGGGTCTCCTAACTATGTGTGTAGGTTCAAAGCGATAGCAAATAGAAAAAAGTATTCACCTGAAGACGACTGGAGATACTTACCAGTTGAAACGTTGTGATTTAAAACAAATAAAGAAAATGCAAGTCGAAAACTCGCTCAAGAAAAAAGTGTTTTATATAAAATTTTGAAAGGCCGCTTAGTTTTACAATTTAAAATTATTTTGGTCTATATAGAATGGCTTAAAAAAGTGTAGCGATACAAAGTTAAATTTTTTTTTAATGGAACACTATGCGCATATTTTTATATTTTTAAAATCTACATATTGAATGCAGTTATTTTTGAAAACAGACATATCACAGACATAGGGTCACGATAGATTCCATTTGTCGAAGTAAATGGCCTGCCTACCTTACATATTTTCAATGATCTGCGACGTGTTACAATGGCAAGGTCGTGAAAATTTATTTTTTCGAGTCATGCGAGTTTGGGGGTCTGACAGACCCGTGTCAGTATTTGTGTAATATAAGGTTCTAAAATTCTAAACCATTATGGCTAATACACATATACAAATATTCTTATATATGTCCCAGAAATTAAAAAGAAAAACGGCATTAAATTCTATTCTTTTCGCCCTTTTGCTAGACTTCGCGCCGTCGGATATCGGAAAAAAAATAAATATGGAGGCGTTAATTGTTACTATATCAGCTAGCAGCGCATCAACAGAACGATCCTTTTCTGTATTTAAAAGAATTCATAACTATTTATGAAACACCCAGGGAGTGACACGCTTATTAACAATAATCTCTCTGGAAAGCGACCTTTGCAGGATTTTAAATTCAAAACAAAATGTTATGACGATGTTTTAAAAGAATTTTTACGTAAAGGCCGCTGTGTTGAACTAATTTACAAATAATGTCTTTTCACAAACCCAAAAACAAGACATTTTGTGACAAAATTTGAAATTTAGATGCTTAAATGCTACGGAAGGTCAATTTTTGTCTTAAATGCAAAGTTAAAACAGCAAAAACTGCTCTTAGATCTACGGTCCTAAAATACATGATTTCTGAAAAAATCATCAATTTTGGCGTTGTGAGCGATATTTACTTTATTTTTAATCATGAAAAACTGAGCCCGGAAAACGCTGGTTAGAGTCATACATATACGTGTTATGTTAAAATTATGGATTGACACCAATATTCATATTTTTCACAAATATAAACAATGTTTTTTTTTTAATAAAGAGCCAGCTATGAATATCAAAAAAAAATTTAAAAACAAACTTTTACAAAAACAAATTTAACCCAACCATGCAAAGGGGAGAGGTAATAATTTAATTTTCGAAATTTGATGGTAGGGTAAACTACACAGTTATTGGCACTTTAAGAGGCGTCAGTTTTTATTTTCGAGATATAAAATTCAATAAATTATTTTATCACCACAACCATAGCTTAACATATTCTCATAAAAGTTGAGAATATAACCCTCTAGAGAACTTTTTTTCATTCTTATTGTATTTTTTCAAAATAATATCTAAATTCAAAATACTAGTTTAACACAGTTATTGGCACTTTTAGTAGTGTTATTGGCACTCTAATATACAGTTATTGGCACATAATAAAATATATAACTTACTGAATAAAACCATTTTTGTATATTAAAAAAATTTTTTAGAATTGAAATTCTAAAAAAACATCATAAAACCTCTATTTTTTTTTTATTTAATGCCCATTTACAGCCACAAGATTTTTTAGCATAATGACATTAATCTAATAACTAGACTAAGCTTTAACTTAATTAATAAAATAATAGTATACATTACACAACCTTTCATGAGCTGGAGAAAGATGTGAAATATTTTTAAATATGTAATATTTCCTAAAAAAAATTACAAACCAAACAAGTGCTAAAATATTGTTATGTAAAACTGAAACTGCATGTTATTACTTTTTTAGGAAATTAGTTTCTTATTTTGGAACAACAGGCTTTACAAACAAAAGTTTTCACAATAGGTGGCATATTATATTGCTTTCTTATACAATTTGGATGAAACACTCGAAGACAAGAAAAACATTTAATTCCTTTAGATGTGAAAGTAATATTAAAAGTACAGATAAAACACATACCAGAATTTTTTTTTGGTTATTTTCAAAATCAGATGCATTACCAATGTCACTTTCATGAAAAACAATTTTTCTAATATGACTTGGTTTTTTATCTGCAATTTCATTATTTACTAAAGAAACTGTAGCAAGAGAATATTCCGAAACGTTCTCTCATATCATTTAATTTATTGTCTAAAATTGGTAATTATCTATTTTCATCCCTTTTTATTAATAAACATCCCTCTAGTTCTGTAGCATCCAATTTATTAGCTTCTTCATTAGATTCATCAATTTTTGACAAGACTGGATTTATTGAAACATGTTCAGTTTGTTCACTTTTCTGAATTTCTGAAATTTCGTTATTTTGTAATGCCTGATCGAATCATTTGTTGCCTTTTCTTTATAACCAGTTTTCTTTTTTTTTTTTTGATTTTTTGTTTCAGTTTTCTTAAGTGATATCGTTTTTTTTAATTGAGCTTGTTCCATCCTCTTTCTTTTTCTTTCGTCCTTTTCTTCTATAGTTATTGGCAGTGTATTAATAGTGATTGGCACCGTGACAACAACTGTTTATAATGTCAACTTGAAATTCTCGATTAGCTTTTCTTAATTAAAATGCAAAACCTGTGACCTCTAAACCAATGGACCTCTTTTTTATAAAAACATTGAAAACATATTCATTGGCACCTGGCTGCCAATAACTATATTTTTCTGTTTTATAAATTACAGTTATTGGCATCCTAATAATAACACTTTCCCGCGTTTTTTATCGAATGTTTTATGTTTATAGGGCCTTCTTAAGTCTATATTAACGATATAAAAAGCATAATTAGGAAATATTACTGCTGACAACAAGAAATTTATGTTCAAGAAAACCTAGCCATCCTTAACAAATTGTTAAGACTTACCTGATTTAGAAAGAACCAACAACACTCAGTATTTCGAACTGTCACTGACCACACTAAATAGGATAAAAAGTGCAAAATAGTCGCCGATTCCAGTAGGACAATGTTGCTGGATATTACTGATCTTATTGTGATTTTAATAGCATAAATTAAAATTAATTATTTTATGAAAAAGCGCCAATAACTGTCAGGGTGCCGACAACTGTATCTATTACCCTAGTTAGGTGAAATTCAATTTGGCCCCGAAAATTTTTCATCCCTCTCTTCAGAAAAAAAAGTCCTACTTACGCCCACTCAGCCCCCCCCCTGAACATATTTTCTGGCTACACCACTGTCAGTACCCACGAGACCAGAACTTCCATATTTTGAGAAATTAATATAACCTTGTAATCTAGTTAATTAACTAATAATTTAATTAAAAATAAACTCAAAGTGAAAAGGTTATCACCCATTCGGGATTTGCATTTTTTTGCATATATCTATATAAATAAATTGTTTGGCCAATTTATTGAAAGTAAATATAGTTTCCTAGCTCATTTTATCATCTAGTAACTCTACTATCTCCCAAAATGAAATTATTGTTAACTGTTGTCATGTTATGTACCACGGCCTTATGTAATACGGTAAGAATTCTTATTTTTATTTTTGGGTAATTATATATTTGTTTGTTGTAAGTGTAACTTACCAAGGTACTGCAGTAAGTAAAATTTTACTTATAATATACCGGGTCCGCCAACGTGGCGGGGATGGAAGATTAGGTATCGACTTAAAAGCGGCATATTTTATAAATATTTTACAATATACAGGGTGGCTCAAAAAAGTGTGGCGGACTAAACTTGCATTTTTTTAAATGGAATACCCTATATATTATATTATTTTCTAATTCCCTATACAATTCCACGTATATTTTGTATAAAATGTCATATGTCGAAATTCAATTGTTTTCAAGATATTGACGTTTAAAATATGACGTTTTCAGACTTTGACAGGCGGTAACATTGGAACGGTTCATCTTAGAGAATAATGGTTTTCACCTCCCTATCTTAGTTTTTCATTCTCTATCCAAAGAAACCAACCTCCGATTTACCATGTTAAACCAAAAAAACGGTTTTAACGGTTTAACATAGTAAATCGGAGGTTGGTTTCTTTGGATAGAGAATGAAAAACTAAGATAGGGAGGTAAAAACCATTTTTCTCTAAGATGAACCGTTCCAATGTTACAGCCTGTCAAAGTCTTAAAACGTCATATTTTAAACGTCAATATCTCGAAAACAATTGAATTTCGACATATGACATTTTATACAAAATATACGTGGAATTGTATAGGGAATTAGAAAATAATATAATATATAGGGTGTTCCATTTAAAAAAATGCAAGTTTAGTCCGCCACACTTTTTTGAGCCACCCTGTATAATGTAAAATATTTTTAAAATATGCCGCTTTTAAGTCGATACCTTATGCTGGTTTAGTATTTTTGATAAGCTCCTCGATAATGATTTAATCTTCCATCCCCGCCACGTTGGCGGACCCGGTATCTACATCTAAATTTATCTAAAATATTTTTAAAATTGTGTACTTTAAAAAAGCTATAAATATACAGGGTGTTCCTTAATGATGTGCTAATATTTTAGCGTGTGATTCCTAAAGTCATTTTATGAAGAAAAGTTCATATAAACATAATATGTATGTCCTAAACGGCTTAAATTGTTTGCTACAGGGTGTTGAATTATTTTTTTAATGCGTTTTGTGTAATATCTCCGAAAGTACTTTAGACAATATTTTCAATTATGGCATGTGCTAATAGGACCTAAAACCACACGTTTTAGTTGTAAAAGTTATTTTTTCGTCCCACCAGTAGCGTCCCTGCAAACATTTCCTCTGATACTTTTTAGAAAAAAAGTGGTACGCCACTGAAATTTTTCCATGTTGATATCATTTCTGATTAGCCTCGTCAATTCTGCATAAAAATGGTCTCTTGCGTTTTTCTCCTCGGGCACACCGTTCTTAATTAAAATAAGTAAATTAGCTCTACTATTTATTATTTTTATTAACATTGATAATAAAAAATTTTGTTTTATAAAAATTGTTGGAAATGACCACCCCGCTTGTCTAATTTAATTTAATTATTTTTATTAAGAACGGTGTGCTCGAGGAGAAAAACGCAAGAGACCATTTTTATGCAGAATTGACGAGGCTAATCAGAAATTATATCCACATGGAAAAATGTCAGTGGCGTACCACTTTTTTTCTAAAAAATATTAGAGGAAATGTTTGCAGGGACTATATTGGTGTTACAAAAAAATAATTTTATTACTAAAAGATGTGGTTTTATGTCCTATTAGCACATGCCAAAATTGAAAATATTATCTAAAGTACTTTCGGAGATATTACAAAAAACGCATTAAAAAAAATAGTTCAACACGATGTAGCACACATTTGAGCCGTTTAGGACATATGCTTATATGAACTTTTCTTCATACAATGACTTGAGGAATCACACCCTAAAATATTAGTACGTCATTAAGGAACACCCTGTATATGAAATTTTAAATTATTGAAAGAACATTTAATATAACAGATTCCTAATGGAGTCCATTTACTTTTCTATATCATCAATATCGCATCAGTAGAAACATCGCGTCGTTTCGTACAAATTAATGACATTATTGTTGTAATTTATTTTCTAATGAAGGGATATACATTAGTCCATTATATTATAACACATAATAATTGTCTTCGTCAACAACATCTTCCGGGTATTATTCTACTCCGCAATAAGTCGTTGCCAACGAAACGTGTGAGACAGAGAAAGAATTGTGAAGGAAGAGTTGTACATCGATTATTTAAGGTTGCGTGAATTTGTCATATCATTAGAGAAATTATATTTGGAAACAATTACAATCTTTCGATCAGAAGCAAGCATTTTTTATAGTAGTTCAAAACAAGACCAAGTTAAAACTAGACTACAGACTTAAACGAAAGTTGTACATATTTATTGAAATGCTCTGGGCGGATCATTATTATTAATTCCAAATTTTTCTACACACTTTTTGATTATCGCATTTGATAAGTCGCCAAAATATTACAGGTTTCTCTATGCATTTTTCAGCCTGCTAGTCAATAAATAAATCAAAATTTGCTGCATGGTATTGTCACGCTATCGGTGTGTTGTATTCCTCTACAGAAATTTTCCTGTTTCTCGCATAAACCAAACTTTTTGGAAAAAAAATATAATCAACCTCGAAAAAAATTTTTTTCGTTTACTACATAATAAATGTCAAAAAATAGCACACATTGGACTCTCCGAAAAGGCAAGGTCTTATTGTGATTAATTCGGGAATTTCTCAGATGACGGTATCTACGGATCTGGCTACGTTGGTCAGGCAGTTGTGGCCAGTACCTACTTATGGTAGGAATGACCACGTAGGATGACGGATTAAATACAATTTCAAAGTCAAATTTCTAGTTCAATCAAAACAAATTCAACGGGGAATTTTATTTAACTACGAATGCTATTTATTTAGATCGCATTTAACGAAAGAATATCACATTTCTTGATTTCTTTATTTTTATGCTTTTGCTTCTTTCTTTCGCGTTGTATGTTATATATTATCACAGTCCTACGCGTCCCCATCGCTTAGTAAACAACTATAAACGGTTGAATATTAGTGCAAATGTAAATGTTTATGTAAAACGCATATACATAATTATAAAGAACCAGTGGGGTAGCCAGAAAATTTGATCGGAGGGGCTCAGTGAGCTTAGGTAGAACTTTTTTTTCTGGAGAAAGGGATAGTCGGGGCTACATGTATTTTATGATATTGTACCTAAGGAAGGACGCGAAAAAGCGCCGCAGGCGAAAATTTTTTGGGCCAAGCCCAAAGTTCGTTTAAAATTCACCTAACTACTAACAAATTTAGAAAATTAAATTGTTACCTCTCTCCCCCTCTGCATGGTTGGATTAATTTGTTTTTGTAAATGTTTTTTTTTTTTTGATATTCCTAGCTGGCTCTTTATTTAAAAAAAAAACATTATTTATATTTGTGAAAAATATGAATGTAGGTGTCAATCCATAATTTTAACATAAGACGTATGTATGACTGTAACCAGTGTTTTTCGGGCTCGTTTTTTTTTATTAAAAATAAAGTAAATATCGCTCACCGCGCTAAAATTAATGATTTTTTCAGAAATCATGTATTTTAGTTTTTGGTGCAAATGCTTAGGTTTTGAAATACTTCTTCTTAAGTGCCGTTTGTATATTCATAATAAAGCATTCTCGTTACTTTCCGCACTATTTTTTTCTATTATAAATTATCACACTTTTTCCATAAAAAATGTTTCAATTAATATTTTTACTTTAATTTTTCTCTCTAAAAATAAATACCTAATTGTTTTTTATTTTTGTTGTAAAAAAAATAAAAAAGGGAGAACGGAACAGACAACTAGGATAATAAAAAAATACTAGATATAAAATATTATTCTTTCTATTCTCGTTTTCCTTTAAAATAGCATCATAATTTAATAACTAAAACGAAATGCGTCTAAAACCTTAATCTCTATATAAAACAGAACTTTTAGACGGAAGAGTTTAAAAACTACCCTAGTTAGGTGAAATTCAATTTGGCCCCGAAAAATAAAGTAAATATCGCTCACCGCGCCAAAATTAATGATTTTTTCAGAAATCATGTATTTTAGTTTTTGGTGCAAATGCTTAGGTTTTGAAATACTTCTTCTTAAGTGCCGTTTGTATATTCATAATAAAGCATTCTCGTTACTTTCCGCACTATTTTTTTATATTATAAATTATCACACGTTTTCCATAAAAAATGTTTCAATTAATATTTTTACTTAAATTTTTCTCTCTAAAAATAAATACCTAATTGTTTTTTATATGTGTTGGGGGGGGGGGGGGGGGGGGGGGGGGTACAGCCCGGTAGCCCCCCCCCCCCCCCCCATAAATACGCCACTGTCTTGTTTTGATTGATTCGGGAATTTCTCAGATGACGGTATCTACGGACCTGGCTACGTAGGTCAGGCAGTTGTGGCCAGTACTTATGGGAGGAATGGCCACGCAGAATGACGGATTAAATAAAATTTCAAAGTCAAATTTCTAGTTCAATCAAAACAAATTCAACGGGGAATTTTATTTAACTACGAATGCTATTTATTTAGATCGCATTTAAAGAAAGAATATCACATTTCTTGATTTCTTTATTTTTATGCTTTTGCTTCTTTCTTTCGCGTTGTATGCTATATATTATCACAGTCCTACGCGTCCCCATCGCTTAGTAAACAACTATAAACGGTTGAATATTAGTGCAAATGTAAATGTTTATGTAAAACGCATATACATAATTATAAAGAACCAGTGGGGTAGCCAGAAAATTTGATCGGAGGGGCTCAGTGAGCTTAGGTAGGACTTTTTTTCTGGAGAAAGGGATAGTCGGGGCTACATGTATTTTATGATATTGTACCTAAGGAAGGACGCGAAAAAGCGCCGCAGGCGAAAATTTTTTGGGCCAAGCCCAAAGTTCGTTTAAAATTCACCTAACTACTAACAAATTTAGAAAATTATATTATTACCTCTCTGGATTAATTTGTTTTTGTAAATGTTTTTTTTACTTTTTTTTTTTTGATATTCCTAGCTGGCTCTTTATTTAAATTTTTTTTTATATTTGTGAAAAATATGAATATTGGTGTCAATCCAAAATTTTAACATAAGACGTATGTATGACTGTAACCAGCGTTTTCGGTCTCGGTTTTTTTTTGATTAAATATAAATTAAATATCGCTCACCACGCCAAAATTGATGATTTTTTTCAGAAATCATGTATTTTAGGAGCGTAGATCTAGGAGCAGTTTTTGGTGCAAATGCTTAGGTTTTGAAATACTTCTTCTTAAGTGCGTTTTGTATATTCATAATAAAGCATTCTCGTTACTTCCCGTACTATTTTTCTTTATTATAAATTATCACACTTTTTCCATAAAAAATGTTTCAAATAATATTTTTACTTTAATTTTTCTCTCTAAAAATAAATACCTAATTGTTTTTTATTTTTGTTGTAAAAAAAATAAAAAAGGGAGAACGGAACAGAGAACTAGGATAATAAAAAAATACTAGATATAAAATATTATTCTTTCTATTCTCGTTTTCCTTTAAAATAGCATCATAATTTAATAACTAAAACGAAATGCGTCTAAAACCTTAATCTCTATATAAAACAGAACTTTTAGACGGAAGAGTTTAAAAACTACGTTTTCTACAAGACCTTTGTAATCTAAGCCAAGAATACATTATTTAAATTAAGAGTCCAAGCGTGAGACGAAAAATTAGGTTGCAATTAGACTTTTAGACCCGAGGTCCTAGGCTCGGGGGGGGGGGGGGCAGCCCGGTGGTAGCCTTCCCCCCCCCCCCCTTAAATATGCCACTGTCTTGTTTTGATTGATTCGGAAATTTCTCAGATGACGGTATCTACGGACCTGGCTACGTAGTTCAGGCAGTTGTGGCCAGTACTTATGGGAGGAATGGCCACGCAGAATGACGGATAAAATAAAATTTCAAAGTCAAATAGTTCAATCAAAACAAGTTGAACGGGGAATTTTATTTAATTGCGAATGCTATTTATTTAGATCGCATTTGAAGAAAGAATAATATAACATTATTGATTTCAATATTCATGCTTTTGATTGCTTCTTTCTCGTTGTATGTTATATATTATCACAGTCCTACGATGCTTCTCCATCGCTTAGTAAACAACTATAAACGGTTGAATATTAGTGCAACTGCAAATGTTTATATAGTACAACGTATATACAGGGCTGCCCAGAAGTCCGGAATAAAAGTAATATAGCCTTAACCTGTAAATTTTGTCACAATAGGTCAGAACGTTAAACAATGAAAATTGCTTATCTTGAAAGGTAAAAAAAACATCAATGATTTATCATTTCCGCTTATTTAAATAGAGATATTTTAAAAACTTTTAAGTCGCCATTTTGAAATTTATGAACCTATTGTACGAGATATTGGCTTTCAAATGATGTATCACAAGCTGTATGTTTCCATTTAAAAAAAAATCGATGTCGTCATATCTTTGACAAATAATGTTTATAAAAAAAACAAACGAATAACGTCAAAATGTAAGCATATAGGTAGGTATAAAACTAAGTTGACCTGTCCGAGCGTTTTCCCCAAGGTTACAGGTTAAGGCTATATTAATTTTATTCCGGACTTCTGGGCATCCCTGTAGATAATTATAGAGAACTACCTTTTTACAGGTTTTTATGTAGAAATACTAACAACTATACAAAAATCAAAGTTGTCTGTCGACACAAAGATTACATATTAAAACTGAGTGTTATCTGTCTTAAAAGTACATAAATTTAGGCACTCAATTGGAAAACCACACTTAGCAGTAAAAATAACGTACAACCAAAAATTAAACTAATATCAAAGTTGATGTTCTCGATAATTTTTTTTTTTGAATTGTAGCTTTTTTTTTTGGTAATTGCACTGAGATATTCAGGTTTCAGTTTTAGGCTAATACAGGGTGCAAAAATAAGAATAGTGTTTTACGATACATTTAAGACACCCTGTAGGTAGCATTAGCAACAACAACGGATGCATTATGAAATCATACTGCAGCCTTATGTTTTCTAAACATTTTATTTTTTAAATCTTAAATAAAATACACAGTTTTATACCAGAACATGTTTTTCTTCAATAAATCACAATTTTACTAGATAAAAAGTGACAGGCGTTTTAATTTTTATCATGTTAATTAATACATAAATAAACACCGATAATATATAACTAATTGGTTGATTTGTCCGACTTTCTCTGTCATTTTTACTTGAAAATATTGGTACCCGCTGGTGCTCAAACTTAACTTAACTTAACTCTCCAAAAATGATTGACCATGTGCACTTGCACACACCCATTGCACCAATGTGCAAGTGGGAGTGGTAATTAGGTTGTAACTATGTGGGGTGCCGACGTCAGGTCACATAGGCCAACATCGGGTCGTCGTAATATTACTACTTGGAATATTTTATTAAAATCTAAGAAAGCACCATAACGTATTGCCCAAAAGGTTCCGGTAACATTGCCAGAAAATGATACTAGACTAATAAAATTTATGTGTTTGGCTCAGGTTGCAATGTGAATTTATATGATATATGGATATATTTTTTTTAAAGGACAATGCTGTTGAGGCACGTACTATCATCAGTAAAGCCGAACTCGCCAGACGGTTTGCTGACGTCAGAGTTAAATGTGAGCAACATAATAAACCAACTGAACCAGATACAATTGACTCTATCGTGTGTCGCTTTCAAACCTTGGGCGTTCAAAACGAAGACGGGACATTGAACGAAGCTGTCATTCGTGATCTCCTTGCAAATAGAGACAGAAGTCTTACCTACATCGACGACTTTGTTAAAAGATGTGTGGTTAATGGTAATGAGGAAGATACAAAAAAGACAGCGAGGAAGTTACAATCTTGTATAGATTCTGAAGAGAAGGAAACCAACCCATAAAAATAAATACATCGTAGATGAGCAAAGATAAATTTTTCTATAACTAAAATTTACAGAAGGAATGTCCACGGATAGGGTGTAGATAAGGAACAATGGGCCAAAAAGTAAAAGACACAAAAAAAGTAATTATCTGTAAAAAATTTGCTTGTAAAAAAATAAAAATCAGAAAAATTTAAATCTTTATAAAGTGAAACAAGAAAACTTTTTCTGCCAAAAGGGCAAATGAGGAGCAACTGTGCAAAACGCATTAAATCCATAATATGTTGTTTTGAATAAAACTTAGCAAAGTAAGTTAGAAGAAAAACTTAGATTTTCATGTGGCGCAGAATGATTTATGTAATAGGATTAAAAAGGAATATTTCCTTTTCTAATCTAAATTTTCGATTTTCATGACAATATGGTATATTTTTTAGTGGATTTACTGCATTTTGTTTAATCAGAATGTGGATTTGTGCAATTTTGCTAGGTTAGTATGGATTTATTCCCTTTTGCTTACTTCTAGCGTTTTGCTTGAAGTAATTAAGTTTACATTATTTTATAAGGCAAATAAAATTTAAAACTTCAGTGAAATAATTATTAATTATATATATAAGATTATTGAAATAAAAGAATGCAAACGCTTTAAACAGTAATGAATATTCTTTTTTTGGATTTATTTGACTTTGCTTAAACGTACATTGGAATTAATCCGTTTTGCTTAGCTGAGTGTTTTTAATATGGCTATTTCTAATTGATTTATCGCGCTTTGATCAAACTGGGTTGTTCTAATGATAGATTGACTAAAAAGCACTACATTTTTATATTTACCTTGAAAATTATAAAAAACGGATTTAATGCGTTTTGCACAGTTACTCCTTAAATATTAAAATATGCTTTAAAATAAATCATAAGCCGACGTAAAAGATTTCAATAAAAAAATTAAATATTAAACATAACAAGATTTATCGCATTATTTTGGAACCTACCAACTATTTTCTTAGAAGTATACTACATGTTTATTAAATATATTTAATATATATTTCTCTACACACTGAGTTATACAGGCTGTTGAACGGTGGATGGAACGTAAGACGTTTATGGAGAACGGGTGATACGTGTACTTCAAAAATAATAATGACAACAATGGATAGATTTGTCAATGTCTTTACTAAATAAAGCAATTATTTATTGTAGATCCGACTCAATAAAATGTTTTTGATTTAATAAAGACAATGACAAATAAATTTGTAAAAGTTTGATTACTTATTGTTAATATCAATGCAATGATGTAAATTTTCGTTACTTTTAAAAGGACTTGGACCGATTCGTTACTTTGGGTGTTAGGACTCGTTACTTTATAAAAATCGTTACTTTTAAAAATAAAAAATTGTGTAATTTTTATAGCTGTGATCGATTGCCAAATACTCGTGTTTTGTAGTATAAATTAATTAAATCTAGGTATGATTATCATCAAGTCTCAAATACTTATATGATTAAAACACAATATAACAACATATTATAGGAAATAAGGATCATCGCGTATAAAACTAAAAAATGAAAATATTTATTTGTTTTTAATTTAAATAAAATATAAACAAATAACACTTGGTTTCTGCTTTTTGGCTTCTGAGTCTAGGAATCGAGGCTCCATAGTTTTCTAAATACCAAAGCGTGCAGAGTAAACTTGACTAAATACAATTTGTTTACGCTATACAAGCTAAGAAACAATCAATATTATTTTTATAAAATAGGTGTCTGTTAAAATTAAAAAAGAAATATAAATTAAAAAGAAATAAGAATAAACATTGTTGTCGTCTGTTAATGGTAACTTCCAGTCCTGTGTTTACCCAACCCAATAACTAAATTAAAACTTGATAGATAATACAATCGAAATTGGCATTCGGATCGAAGGCTCTTTCCGAATGGCTTCCAAACAACAAATTAAACAATATATTAATACGCAAACTCTCAAACGTACATGCAAAACGACCCGCCACGCCGCCGCATCATCGCGTCGGTCGCCCGACGCGACGTCGCGACGAGGTAAAAACAAAATACAGCCCGAAAAATAATTATAATACGTTTTGTCTGTCGTCCGTTATTTTTTTTTTTATGATAAAACACCTGCACTGTAGGAAAAATCCTTTAAGGCGCTCTGAGAGCGGTGCGAGTGCAAATGCTGTTTGCGTATTTTTTGGATCGGACATCATCGAGGACTCGATACTGTTCCGAGATCCTTTATTGTATGTATAGGTTGTGATTAAGAGAATTATTTTTTGATCTTATCTGAGCCTCGAGTGTTGTAGCTGCGAACATCTGAATGCCTAGTGAGCTTACCCATGCGGAAGTGTAACTCCAAAATATTCGATCTGATAAACGAAATATATTGGTGTACCTCAGGGATCCATTCTGGGTCCCCTATTATTTCTAATTTTTGCGAATGATCTTCCAAGCGTGGTTCACAATGAAAGAGAACTTGTTATGTGTGCTGATGATAATTCCTATTTGAGTTGTAGCAGTGCCGCCGAGAGGTCAATTGCATTATTGCGTGACATGCTTGCAAGATTTAACGCATGGTTTACCATCAATGGGTTATGTTTGGATACAACTAAAAGAGTATTTATCAACTTTACTCCGGGTCGGTCAAACTTTAATGAGAGCCTTCTTGTCAAGGTGAATGGCAGATCGATTGAACAGGTAGCCCAAACAAAAGTACTGGGTACATATTGATAATGCCATATCTTGGAGTTTTCACTTCACTGAACTAAGTTCTAGGATTTCTCCGATATGTTATGCTCTCTATCGCCTGCGTGGCGTAGGCAGCAGGAATATTTTCTTGTCTTATTACCATGCCCAATTTGTTTCTCGAGTGAAAAGTGGTATTTTATTCTGAGGTTCCTCTCCATCAAATTTAAATAGAGTGTTTTTAATTAAGAAGAAAGCTGTAAGAAGTATGATGGGAGTGTTTTGTTTTAGAAGTTCTTATGTATGTAAAAAATAATCTATATATTTTTTTATCCATGGAAAATGTTCATAATTATGAGACGCGTAACGCGTAACAATATGAACTTTGTTGTACCGGTGCACAATTATTTGAAAGGGGCCCATTCTACATGGGAACCAGGCTATATAATAAGTCGCCTAGGGAAATCAAAAACATACCAAGTAAAGCCATTTTTAAGAAAACCGTTTGTAGTATATTAGTTTCTAATGTTTTTTATAATGTTCGTGAGTTTATGGATTGTGATTTGTAGTTTCATCCACAGTTCTCTGTGGGTAATTTTTGACTTTTTCTATACCAATGTAAATTTTGATCTCTTGAAATAAAAAATGTATTTATTTATTTAATTATTTAATACAATTTAAAAGATATAAATACTAGGCCTTTACGACATTATACCATTTTTTTTAAAAATGGGCTGACAGTGTTCTTTACGTTAGCCATAAGTCGTACGGCTCTTTTTTGTAATCTAAAAATCTGTAATGCAGTTGTAGAATTTCCCCACAGTATATCATCATACGCACTCTGGGAATAAAAAAGCCCAAAGTAAAGTGATATAAAACGTCAAATGTTACAATCTGGGAGGTAATATGTCTTGGCATGATCACGTTGCCGCAATTGCCAAGGCAGCTGCAAAGAAACTTGGTGTACTTTTCCGCACCAAAGGGTTGTACACACCTCATCAACTTTTGACACTCTACAAAGCCCAGATTCGACCATCATTAGAATTTAGAATATTGCTCTCATGTCTGGAGCTCTGCACCCAAGCACACCCTTTGGCTACTGGATTCCATTCAAAGGAGAGCCGTTCGTCTGATCGGCGACCCCGAGCTGACCATGACCCTCGATAGCCTGGAGCATCGAAGACAGATTGGTGATTTGGCTGTCTTTTACAGATATTTCCATGGTAGGTGTTCGACTGACATTGCCCACTTGACTTGATTCCACCTAGAGCAATGCAAAACAGAAATACACGGCGAACCACTGCCGCTCATCCATATTATGTTGTTCAGCTTAGTACTCCTCGAACTTCATTGTTCAAGAATTCTTTCATCTGGAGAACGTCATCTTTGTGGAATGATCTTCCTGAGGTCGTGTTTCCCAATGAATACAATCTTCAACGTTTCAAGACCAACGTTAATCGCTTTCTTCGCACACGCACCGCTCCCAGAGCACCTTAAAGGATTTTTCCTACAGTGCAGGTGTTTTATCATAAAAAAAAACTCACGCAAATTTCTAAGAACGAATAGCGTACTCGACAGCTTTAGTCCCAATTCAGTTATGTAAGATAAAGAACTATCTACAGTGATCCCTAATAGCTTACATGTCTTGTGTTAAATAAACATTCGATTGCCAGCAGCTTTATAAGATGTCGCGCGGATTATCGTCAGAGGCCAGAGGAACAGCCTTCTTATGAGATAAATGAGCGAAGTTAATTTGAAAATCTTCAAAATCGTATGTGACACTGACAGGAAAGAAAGTTATCTCATGAGAAGGCTGTTCCTCGATTTCGAGAATTAGGACTAGGATCTTCATTGATTAAAATTTTAAGCGAGGCTAGACCTATAACTCCTCTTAATTATTGATAAAACATTAGCTAAAAACTAGTACATTTAGTTCGTGTTGTGTGAGTGGTTTGAACCTGGGTCCCTCATTGTCGTGGTAGCCTGTATGGACCTGCCTGGTGTTGTGGTTGGTGGGATTGGTGGGAATGGCGGATTAAAGGGTTCTGACTTTGTTCTGCTATGTTGAAGTAATTGTTGCTGGTGTTCGTGATGTAGTCTTGGATCGTTTCCATTTTAAGGTCTCTGTGTAATGTGGTATTACGTACAAACCATGGTGCGTTAGTTATTATTCGTAGCAATTTGTTTTGATATGTTTGTATTTTGCTTTTCCCCGTCATGCAGAGTGTTGACCATGATGGGGCGGCATACAGTAGTGCTGGTCTTATGCATAGTTTGTAGATGGTAACTTTATTGCGGGTGTTTAGCTTGCTATTTCTATGTATTAATGGATAGTACTGGTGTAGGAGCATGTTTGCTTTGGTTAATGTTTGGGCCAGGTGTTCCTTCCAGATAAGCTTGAAGTCGAAGTGTAAACCCAGATATTTGGCTTTTTTGGACCATGTAAGTTGGGTGTTACTTAATATGATTTGCCTGGGTAGCGGTTTCCTAGATTTGGTGAATATAATGGCCTGTGTTTTTTGTGGGTTTAGGGTGATTTTCCATTAAGTCATCCATTTTGCTATTTCGTTGATGTGTCTTTGGAGTCTTACTGCAATGGTGTTCATATATATTGCTGTTTAACAAGAGTCTCGGGATCAACGATGAGCTCCCTCCGAATGAAGCCGAACACCGATGCCGATTTTGTGCGTTTACATGTCGTCCGAAAACAATAATAAGATGAAGGTGTATTTACAAGTTTACATGTCGTTTTAAAATGATATTGGGTATTAAATAAATTATTTAAAATTACTTTATATTTATGAATATTTCCGGCTTTAATAAAATCTGGGCACATTATAATAATTTAGCAACTCCGTAGGTACGGTGGTGATCTTTAATTATTTTACAAAAAATACTGAATGGTATAATATAATTAATTTAAAAAAAAAAAAAGTAATATATTTCTTGACAAAATGGTGAAGCTAAATGACAATTTTTTACAAACACTGAATCGTATCAAATTAATAATGGGTAGATACCATACAATGAGATAATAATATACAGACGTTCCAATTTCAAATAAGAAAAATTAATTGCTTTAAAGTTTGCAAAGTTTGACACTAAACTTTGGACATCCTGTACAATTCGTATGAATTACTTGGTTAATTAGACTGTTCGACATTATTTATTAAGTACCGTTCTATTATTCTTTATTAATATTTATTAAGTACCGTTCTAATTCTATTATCTAGGCATTATCATTATTAGTTTTTATTAATTTTTAAAACCAGTGATGCAAAACTGATTTTTCTTAGAATTTTTTTTTCACCTATAATACTGAACCGATTTTATAAAAATTCTAGGGGTATGAAGGCAACTATAAAAGGCATCCAAATAAGTAAGACTATATATAGCATGTAATCTAAAAAAATAGATCCTTAAGACGTCACACTTTTTTGAACACCCTGTATAAAAATATTATCCTGAAATGCCCCCTAGGCTGGGATACAGGTAAAGTTTGCAAAATATCAAAATCCTAACTTAATTAATAAGTGAGCACCCTCCCGCTCGAGATATGTGACGTGCAGGACCCTGTAGAATAAATTGGTTTTCAAAAATGATAGACTGATATAAACATTATTCTAACCGCAAAATAATTCTAACCAAAGCACCAGTCAAATTAAAGAAAAAACTTAACACGCGGATATATTAGAAAAATGGCAACACCAAATCTTTAATTGAAGTACGCTGTCGATAGATACGCTCTTGTTTCGTACACAAATAATAATTTTGAAAATACATTTTGTCAAAATTTAGGCGTTAACGTACTTTAGAAAGGTTTCACCCTGAGAAAGTTCACGAAATACAAAGATATGGCCCATTTAAAAAATGTGGAAGTTTGTAGTGGCTTTGAATCCCCCTTGTATATACATATATAGTCCTACATAATTCAAAATATATAATTAAATATAATGTACCTTACAGTCCTATATTGTCGCACTATATACGCACAAGTCTCCGTATCTGACGCACAATGAATTCGCGTTGTTCAAACGTGCCTGTAACATATGAATTTCGCGCCAATAAGTTATGTCAAACGTTCGTTCATTCGGCTACTTTCGGGGGGAACTCATCGTTGATCCCGAGACTCTTGTAAGTATTATCGACAGCTATTGAAGGCGACGAGCCGATAAACAAAATCCTTTGCGATCTGTTTTTGGGGCGCATGCCCTAACTACTGTTTTAAAAAGGTTTTTTTTTATTACAAAAAAGAGCTATTAGGTTCCTTTGTCAGGCTAAAACTCGAGACTCGTGTAAACCACTCTTTATAAAACATAAAATCTTAACTGCCGCTTGTCTATTTATCCTTGAAACGGTTTGCCTGGTGAAGAGGAAAGCAGAGATTGTTACGGCTACGGTGTACCCGTTTCGTAAGACTCATATTCTGGCCTTACCAATTCCTGATTCAACCTTATTAAAAAAAACTCTATTTTCTACAACGGCAAAAAGCTTTTTAACTCTCTACCGCTGAACATTAGGCAGATTGAATTTGATGGCAAATTTAAGAGGGAGGTCCGAGGGTTCCTGGTTGCTAAAGCATATTATTCTGTAGACGAGTTCTATAATGACAACCTTTAATTTTGTCTTTTTTTATGTTAGTGTCTAAGGTTGTTACTATGATTATTGTTTTAATTTTATATATTAGTGTAATCAAAATATGCGTGCTTACAATTTGTTGTTTGTTACTGTTATTTTTTTTTATATTGTCTTAGCTTTATTTTTTGGTAATATGCTTTGTCAATGAAAAATTTTTTTTTTTATGACAATAAAGCTAATTTTGAGTTTGAGTTTGAATTGGTCAGCAGTTAAAGTGGCGTGGTCTACGATCGTAGACCGCGCGCCTAACGTAGGGTAACATAAACTACACTTTGGCGTATAATTCAATTCAAAAACTCCTCTCTATGTGACGTCACGATCCACTGCGCACCCTGTTGATATCATACCTTGTATAGATGTATCATGGGCCGTGCCCGAGTTTGTGAACGTGTGCTATAGTACAAAACAACCTTTTAAAGATGATTCATCGACGTAAACAGAATTAAATCATTTATTGTTAATTGTGATTATTTTCGTGGAATTTTTAAGTGCTGTGTAGTTGTCATTGTAAAAAACAAAAAAACAACTACTTAGGACAATTTAGGTTACTTTATAAACCACTGTCGTTTTGTAAATTTAGATATAGTTTGTTGGCATTTTCTTCGTAATTTTTATAAAAAATGTTAAATTTTAAAAGTTTTTTTTTTACGGTTCGCTGACTACGGAGGCCATCTTGAACCGGTCTCATCGACCACAAATGTGGTCTACCGACTGGGGAGTGTGAAACGGCACCTTCATCCTACGAGATATCCGATCTCATCCGGCCTGTCCGGCGTGAATAGGATGGCTAGGTGTCGATTCATTCTTCCCTGAGGCAAGAGCACGCCGTGTTCCCAAGCGGTCACCCGCCCAAGTACTAACCGCGCTCGACACAGCTTAACTTCGGTAATCTGCGAGAACCGGTGCTTAATATTTTAAAAGTTGTTATAGTATAACGAATAACGACAGGTTAAAATAAAAGCAATAAAATCAATTAATAATATCAATAATTAATTTATTTATTATTAAGTTACCATTCTATGTTACAAGAATTCATCCCCACTAATTAACATCAACAAAACAGACAAAATAAATATCGGGTATAATCCTGACACAGATAAAAAAACAGTTGTACCATCAAGTCAAATCTGGTCCAACTCTGGTTCAAAGAGGTTATCAGTACCCAGTGGCGTATTTAGGGGTGGGGGGGGGGGGGGGGGCTGCATGGTCTAAAAGTCGAATTGCAACCAAATTTTTCGTCTCATGCTTGGACTCTTAATTTAAATCTTTAAATAATGTATTCTTGGCTTAGATTACAAAGGTCGAAACGTTTAGTTTTTAAACTTTTCCTTTTAAAAGTCCTGTTTTATAATAGAGATTAAGGTTTCGGACGCATATCGTTTTAGTTAATAATTTTTGATGCAATTTTAAAGAAAAACAAGTAAAAAGAATAATATTTTATAGTATTTTTCTAATATATACTTGTCTGTTCCGTTTTCCCTTTTTTTAGAACTATTTTAAATCAACAAAAATATAACCCAATGCAATAAAAAAAATTTACAACAAAAACAAAAAACAATTAGGTAATTATTTCTAAAGAGAAAGTAAAAATTTTAATTGAAACATTTTTTATGGAAGAAGTGTGATAATTTATAATAAATAAATAGTGCCGGAATGCTTTATTAGGAATATACAAAATGGCACCTAAGAAGGAGTATTTCCAAACCTAAGCATTTGCACCAAAAACTGCTCTTAAATCTACGCTCCTAAAATACATGATTTCTGAAAAAATCATCAATTTTGGCGTGGTGAGCGATATTTACCTTATTTTTAATCATAAAAAATCGAGCCCGGAAAACGCTGGTTAGAGTCATACGTATGTCTTATGTTAAAATTTAGGATTGACACCAATATTCATATTTTTCACAAATATAAAAAATGTTGTTTTTTTTTTAATAAAGAGCCAGCTAGGAATATCAAAAAAAAATTAAAAAAAAAACTTTAACAAAAACAAATTTACCCAACCATGCAGAGGGGAGAGGTAATAATTTAATTTTCGAAATTTGATAGTAGTTAGGTGAATTTAAATTTGGCCCCGAAAATTTTTCGCCTGCGGCGCTTTTCCACCTTTTTCACTAGGTGCAATATCATGAAATACATATAGTACCGACTATCCCTCTTTCCAGAAAAAAAAGTCCTACTTACGCCCACTCAGCCCCCCCCCCCCCCTGAACATATTTTCTGGCTACACCACTGTCAGTACCCACGAGACCAGAACTTCCATATTTTGAGAAATTAATATAACCTTGTGACCTAGTTAATTAACTAATAATTTAATTAAAAACAAACTCAAAGTGAAAAGGTTATCACCCATTCGGGATTTGCATTTTTTTGCATATGTCTATATAAATATATTGTTTGGCCAATTTATTGAAAGTGAATATAGTTTCCTAGCTCATATTATCATCTAGTAACTCTACTATCTCCCAAAATGAAATTATTGTTAACTGTTGTCATGTTATGTACCACGGCCTTATGTAATACGGTAAGAATACTTATTTTTATTTTTGGGCAATTATATATTATTTGTTTGTTGTAAGTGTAACTTACCAAGATACTGCGGTAAGTAAAATTATACTTATAATATTATATTATATATTAATATATATACACACAGTGATAGATATTGTAAATCATTTTTACCCTTTTTAAACAACAACATTACCGTTTCGGCAACCAGATGTATGCTTTTCAGGCGGCTGATTAATACCTATCGGTTCTTTTTCGTAAGAAAATAGTATGTATATATCTTAAGATGGAAAGTTCTTGTGTATAAACACCTAATTTGAAATTCAGAAAAAAGTATTTCCTCGAGCCGGATTCGAACCGACAACCTCCGTATATCCAGTACAGAGCGCTAACCAATTGCGCCATCAAGGAAGTAGGTTCACAACGGCAAGTCGGGAAACACTTTCGTCCGAAAATTTCAAATATTTAAAAAGGGTAAAAATGATTTACAATATCTATCACTGTGCGTATTTCAGTAAATATTTGAAATTTTCGGACGAAAGTGTTTCCCGACTTGCCGTTGTGAACCTACTTCCTTGATGGCGCAATTGGTTAGCGCTCTGTACTGGATATACGGAGGTTGTCGGTTCGAATCCGGCTCGAGGAAATACTTTTTTCTGAATTTCAAATTAGGTGTTTATACACAAGAACTTTCCATCTTAAAATTAATATATATATATAAGCTAAATTTATCTAAAATATTTTTAAAATTGTGTACCGGGTGTCCCACTACGAATGGCTCTCGGCCGTATCTCGGAAACTACTGGGCATAGAAACTCAGGAAAAAAAAATTATAACAAAAGTGGTCATGAGAAAATCCTGGAAATAATTTTTAAGTTCCGCATTTTGCCGCAAGAGGGCGTAATTGAAAAGTAAATTTTAAAAGTTTACATATCTCCGAAAATTCCACATTAAGGTATATCTTTAATAACACCATTGAAAAGCTTGGACAATTATGCATCATTTTGGTCTTATGCTCATTGGCGTACCGACTTTAATAAAAGGGGAGGAAGCGGTTGAATGTGTAATCAGTTAAATCGCTGTAACTTACAAACGACTTATCCAATTTTTAGCAAACTAAAGACTGTTTGGAAGATTAGCTCTACTATTTATTATTATCATTATTAACAGTGATAATGAAAAATTTAGTTTTATAAAAATTGTTGGAAATGACCACCTTCACTTCCGCCTGTCTAATTTAATTTAATTATTTTAATTAAGAACGGTGTGCCTGAGGAGAAAAACGCAAGAGACCATTTTTATGCAGAATTGACCAGGCTAATCAGAAATAATATCCACATGAAAAAATATCAGTGGCGTCCCACTTTTTTCTAAAAAATATATAATCGCTTACTTTTAAATATTATTCTATTGGAGATAACGCTGAACCGAACGGAGATATCGAGCTGCGGTTTTAATATTTGTTCTAGCAAATTTAATCTACTTTTCGATTATGGTATCATAATTATACCGTATGATTTATTTTTTCGGAGTAAAATCAAAAAATTTGTTATTATTACAAATTGCGCCGTCTAGCATTTTTTTTTAGAACTATTATGGACAACTAAATACGATTGGTGAAAGTGCATACATTTCTGTTCCAAACAGTCTTTCGTTTGCTAACATCGGATAAGTCGTTTATCAGTTACAGCGATTTAACTGATTACACATTCATCCGCTTCCCCCCTTTTATTAAAGTCGGTACGCCAATGAGCATAAGACCAAAATGATGCATAATTGTCCAAGGTTTTCAACGGTGTTATTAAAGATATACCTTAATGTGGGATTTTCGGAGATATGTAAATTTTTAAAATTTACTTTTCAATTACGCCCTCTTGCGGCAAAATGCGGAACTTAAAAATTATTTCCAGGATTTTCTCATGACCACTTTTGTTATAATTTTTTTTTTCCTGAGTTTCTATGCCCAGTAGTTTCCGAGATACGGCCGAGAGCCATTCTTAGTGGGACACCCGGTACTTAAAAAAAGCTTTAAATATACAGGGTGTTCTTTAATGATGTGCTAATATTTTAGGGTGTGATTCCTAAAGTCATTTGATGAAGAAAAGTTCATATAAACATATGTCCTAAACGGCTTCAATTGTTTGCTACAGGGTGTTGAATTACTTTTTTTTTGCGTTTTTTGTAATATCTCCAAAAGTACTTTAGATATTATTTTCAATTTTGACATGTGCTAATAGGACCTAAAACCACATGTTTTAGTTGTAAAAGTTATTTTTTCGTCCCACCAGTAGCGTCCCTGCAAACATTTCCTCTGATATTCTTTAGAAAAAAAGTGGTACGCCACTGACATTTTTCCATATGGATATTATTTCTGATTAGCCTGGTCAAATCTGCATAAAAATGGTCTCTTGCTTTTTTCTCCTCAGGCACACCGTTCCTAACTAAAATATACAATACAGACCTGAACAGACCCGAACCGATAAAGTCAAATTTTTTTAAGAAAACGCCAAGTCACTTGTCATTTATGGCACCCTGTTGACGTCTGGTCTATTTTACGTTTAGAGGTTGGCTAAAAAGACAGGACCGGACTATTTTTATGTTCCATTAACAAACTAAAAATTTTTTTTAAATATTAAGTTCCTTATCTCCCATTTTAATTTATCAAAGAAGACTTTACAAATTTTTCTATTTAAATCATCGTTCTTAACTAAAGTTGTCAAGAAACTTTTGGAGATGTTATCCAAATTGAAACAAAAGTCAAGAATCTATTAGGTATCCACTGAATACTACCTAGATATTGTGATAGGAATTACTTACAATAAAGTAATGTACTAGTAACAAAAATATTATCGACAAAGCTTTTTAAAAATTTAACTTATCGACACACTACTCTCCTTTGCTCGTGAATATTAAAGAATGTAATAAATGCCGGTAATACTGCACCAGCTAGGTAGAATACGTAAAACATGGTATATATGGTTAAAATATTGGTATACAAAACAATCACTATGCTTCATTTTAGTTATGACTCTAACTTTCAATCAGAAAACTCTATATACACTATATAAAAAACCGCCACAAAAATACTAAAAACACCAAAAAACAACGAAAATAATAGGACGCGAACTGACATGTGAACTTGTTACGGTCCACACTAAATCTAGTAACTTTTCGGCGGAACTAGAATCAGCTGTAAATGTCATCTGTGGCTTTCAACTGTCGAAACGCCGTTTTCTATCGCGATATGATCTCTACCTACATCGATTTCGATAATTTTTTTTGAACTGTAGCTGTTTTCTTTGGTAATTGTACTGAGATATTCAGGTTTCAGTTTTAGGCCAATACAGGGTGGAAAAATGAGAATAGTGTTTTACGATAAATTTGGTATTCCCTGTAGGGAGCATTTGCAACAACAACGGATGTATGATGAAATCATACTGTAGCCTTGTGTTTCCCAAACATTTTATTTTTTAAATCTCAGAGAAAATACACAGTTTTATACCAGAATATGTTTTTATTCAATAAATCACAATTTTACTAGATAAAAAGTGACATGCGTTTTAATTTTTATCCTGTTAGTTAATAAATAAATAAACACAGATAATAATAATATATAACTAATTGGTTTATTTGTCCTACCTTCTCTGTCATTTTTTACTTGAAAATATTGGTACCCGCTGGTGCACAAACACAACGATAAGTCGGTTCCCGACGTCTTAACTCTCCAAAAATGATTGACCACACTTGCACACACATATTGCACCAATGTGCAAGTGAGAGTTGTAATTAGGTTGTAACTATATTGGGTGCCGACGTCAGGTCGCATAAGCCAACGTCGTGCCGTCGTAATATTACTACTTGGGATATTTTATTAAAATCTATGAAAGCGCCATAACGTATTGCCCAAAAGGTTCCGGCAATGTTGCCAGAAAATGATACTAGACTAAAAAAACGTGTTTGGTTCAGGTTTCAATATGAATTTATGTGATAGATATTTTTTTTAAAGGACAATGCTGTTGAGGCACGTACTATCATCAGTAAAGCCGAACTCGCTAGACGGTTTGCTGACATCATGGTTAAATGTGGGCAATATAATAAACCAACTGAACCAGATACAATTGAGTCTATTGTGTGTCGCTTTCAAGCCTTGGGCGTTCAAAACAAAGACGGGACATTGAACGAAGCTGTCATTCGTGATCTCCTTGCAAATAGAGACAGAAGTCTTAAATACATCGACGACTTTGTTAAAAGATGTGTGGTTAATGGTAATGAGGAAGATACAAAAAAGACAGCGAGGAAGTTACAATCTTGTATAGATTCTGAAGAGAAGAAAACCAACCCATAAAAATAACTAAGTACATCGTAGACGAGCAAGGATGAATTTTTCTATAACTAAAATTTACAGAAGGAATGTCCACGAATAGGGTTTAGATAAGGAACAATGGGCCAAAAAGTGAAAGATACAAAAAAGTAATTATCTGTAAAAGATTTGCTTGTAAAAAAATAAAAATCACGGTATGAAAAATTCTCGGAAAAATGTATATCTTTATACAGTGAAATAAGAAAACCTTTTTTACCAAAAGGGAAAATATTAAAATATGCTTTAAAATAAATCATAAGCCGACGTACCAGATTTCAATAAAAAATTTAAATATTAAACGTACCTAACAAGATTTATCGCGTGTCTGTTTAAAGATTGGAGACAATGACGTTTCTTGAACGGCAGTAGAGTTTTGGACTTGCATTGTCTTTATTTGTTTAGAATCACTACGTTTCAATGTAGTATTTTAGTATTCACCCGAAGACGACTGGAGATGCTAACCAGTTGAAACGTAGTGATTCTAAACAAATAAAGACAATGCAAGTCCAAAACTCGACTGCCGTTCTAGATTTATCGCATTAATTTTGGAATCTACCAACTATTTTCTTAGAATTATACGACATATTTAAGATATACAGGGTGTGTCAGTAAGGTGTCTATCTTAGATAGCACCTAAACTATTAAAGATAGGGAAAAAAGTGTAATAAAAAAGTTAAAGGGTTTTTTAGGAATCTAAAAATATTTTCTAATCTATAGGGTGGTCCTAAAAAGTGGTACTGAATAATAAAAAAGAAAATTAAATGGGACACCCAGTATAATTTTCTAGAATATGATTCAATGGAATAAGGACTTTGCAACCCTATTAAAATTTTTGAACTGAAATGCAACGTTGCCAAGTAATTAATTTTTTTCCGAAATTGTAGTAATTTTAAGGGTATCGTTAAAAAATCATATCAACCTGTAGATTAACCCTAGGCAAATATAATTTACGTTGTAAGTACTTTAAGGTACGATATATTGATCTATAATAAGGTTTTTTAAATCTCTTATACAGAGCGTTCATTACAAGTTGGACAACTCGATAGTTTTAAAAATGATATATTTAATTTTTTTTAAATGGGACCCCCCTAATTTTTTTAGGCAAAATAATTTATCTTTCGAAAACCTTACCTTTTTGTTAAATATGTCATATATCTAAATATCATAGTTTTTGAAATATTTTAGGATTTGTCTTAAATCAGGGTAAAAAAGGAAAGTTCTAATTAAACTATTTAGTCAAGATTGCTTTGGAACAAAAAATAAATAATTTTCTTTGTCACAGCTGTCATTGCAAAATTATTTCACTAACATTTTGTGCTTTATTACTGTTTAAATTTTAGTTTCCTGAACTAACTTATCATAACTCATATTTTTCTATTATTTTGTTATTTTAAATAGAATGCCCAATTTATTTTTATTGCAGTGAATTGGGCGTGTCAAATTTAGTAAGATCCCAAATTTACAAAATTCTATTCTCACTAGTTGCTGAGCTATGGCAACATTATCGTTCCATTAAAAAGTACCGGAACAGTTAAAAAAGCCATTTCGCCATGACAATAATAACTTTTCTTGAAGCTTGTTAATAACTTAGTAACTGTGGAGATGGTAACAAGGTAACGCTACTTTAAGGTAGATGACCGTCCCGGTACTTTTTAATGGAATGGTAGGTGAAAGCAAATAATTTATTATATTTTATTTTTTAATGAAATCTTGTTTATACCCAAGCAACAAAAGGATGATTCATTCGTATCTTTAACTTTTTGGCCCATTTGTTCTTTTCAAAATCCTATTCGCAGACATACTGTATAGATACGCTTTTTTAACAACTATAATAAAATAAACAATAATATATTTTGATAAATTTTTATTTTTGTTTAATTCCTTTTCATTAACTATCAGCTTTAACTTAATTAAAGCATGATTTCCAGCCTTTCTGTCGGAGAATTCGTTACCGAGCCCCGAGCGCATTAAAGTCAAAGTTTTATTTGGTACTTACACAAGTGGTTTATAATCTATCATACATCGAGGGTAAAATAAATTACTTATAATAGGATACAGACAAATTATATACAAATATAATGTATATAATAAAGAAAAAAATAATTAGTAATTACATGCGACATAACTGGAAAACCACACAATGCACACACAATCTGGGAATGAAAGAGTCTAAAGTAAAGTAATTTTAAAACGTCAAATGTTACACACCCACGGAAATTTCTAAGAACGTATAGCGTACTCGACAGCTTTAGTCCCAATTCAGTTATAGAAAGAAAGTTATTTCATTAGAGGCTGTTCCTTGATTTTTCGAGAATTAGGCTCGAGGTAATGAAGGTTGTAAGGGAGGTGCAGGAAGTGTTGCCAATCCTCCTAATTTAGGGTAGAGGTAGACCAACAAAATTTATTTATCGTTTCCCAGTAAACTACACTCTTAAAAATAACATGGTATGGATTACTAAAGTTTGGTTCTGACAACTATTTATTTTCGTGAAATCGGACTCAACCCAAAAATTAGTTTGTACAACCAAAAAAAATTGTCATTATTGAACTGTTGAACTAATTAATAACATTAACCAACCCAACCTACAAATTTTAGTTGTCACAACGAAATTTTATATACGGATAACTAAATATTATATGGTACTCCCGCTTTTAAACCATACCTATTAGTTGTCACAACTAATGTGTAAATATGGAAAATTGAAAATATTTTTCAAGGAAATATATTCTTTTTGTTAATGATGGAATCTACAAATATTGCCAAAGCAATCATTTATTTGGGCCAAACTTGAAATTTTCATAGAGTAACAATTACGTATGTAGTCACAACATTGTGTTAATTATCTTTTTTCTGTACTTTCTAATTGTAAGAAAGAAGTTGAATCATGAATAAGTAAAATTTTTATATTTTTGTCATTGCAGTTGCACATTAGAAAGTTTGAATGACCTGCTTATAATACATGGCAAAATTAGCAAGTTGATTTGATAGAAATAACTTTTAAAAAAGTATGTTTCATTTTTAAAAAAACTGTCATATGTAATTTATACTTAGTAACGAAAAATATTCCTTCCTAGGTCCCCATTTAAATAAAAAAATGCCTTGGTATTACTACTCCATTAGGTATGTGTAAACTAATTGGAATAAATTATCAGGGATATTATATTTTCTTTAAAAAAAATTATTTCCAATGTCCTTGTTCTTTCATGTTTTTTATAATACATACTAATGCAATACAAAACAGAAACATTAGATTTTTAATTTATTTTAATCAACCTTTTGGGTTGTTCAATTGTTTATAGAACTGAATTGTTCTTATTTAAATTTTCTTAACTGAAACTACGATTATAAAAAAACAAAAAATATTATAAAAATCGCATTTAAACTTTCTTATGTACAACTGCAACGATAAAAAATAAAATGTTTATTTACTTATCATTTAACTTCCTTCTGCCAATAAGAACGTACACAAGAAAAACAATAAACACAAATAAATTGCACCAAATATTGTCACATCCATTTTCCACACGGGCACGGACATGAAAATGGCCAATTATTGCCTTAAAAACACGAAAAAATGGACACGGAACCGCAAAATCACCCTAACATAAACATAACCTACTGACAGTCCTGGCTAGAATGATGTCACATGTCACCCACCGAGCAAGGGTGTCAAGTCTCTGTTGTTGCCGTTAGTTATAAATATGAAGAATAATATTACTTGAAAAGAAAAGTTAGTTCTGGTAACTAAGAATGTATCTTAATCAAAATTAACAAAATGATAGGGACTACAAATTCATAATGTGTTATTACAACAAGCCTAATTGATAAATACAAGTTTGTAGGAACCTTGATGTAACATTTAAATAGGATGTATACAGAGTAAAATTCAGCTAAACCAAATATTTTATTTCTGTCAACTAATATGAAAACAAGATATTTTCTTTGTTCTGATGGCATCATTTTTTGGTAAATATAACCA
The DNA here is from genome assembly GCA_935413205.1 of Polydrusus cervinus. NCBI lineage: Eukaryota > Metazoa > Arthropoda > Insecta > Coleoptera > Curculionidae > Polydrusus > Polydrusus cervinus. The sequence continues at coordinate 6,241,729 of OW284518.1, forward strand.
AGAAAAAATCTTTTTTATTTTCCTAACTAAAAATAGTTATTTTTGGTAACGTAAACACGAGAACAAATAAAAATTAGTACCAAATACCAAGTCATTTTTAAGAGTGTAAAGAAATCGTATCTTCGACACGGGGCGCTCGTCGAATATTCTTCTTATCGAAAAGAATACCAAGAAAGCGTTCAGATTCCATATATAGGTTGCTAATTAACACACAACCTCTCTAAACCCGAATCGGAAAAGAAAACAAATTACTCAAATTTGCCGATAGAGATCAAAAATATATGGAAGCTAAACAAAATAGACGTCATTCCGATCATAATATGGGTGAAGGGAGCTATGACGAAAAATTTTAAACTCAATTTGGAAAAACTTGGCTTTTCAGGTTATTTATACCAACAAATTCAGAAAAACGTCATTCTCTAAAATTGTCATATAGTACGGAAGTTTCTAAACAGTACAGAATAGGATGAATTTTTTCTCTGTACTCTAAATAACACCAGCAATACCAACAAAAAGCTGTGGAAAAGAAAAACTGAAATAATAATATAATTATAGGAAGCTTGTTAAGCAGTTGCGAGGCGCACCAAAAAAGATACTCTAATAACATAATGGATATTTATTTATAATCCGTGAAAAGACCATTACATTTGGGCAAAAAATGTTACTAGCCTTCTAATAATAAAGCTTATGGCTGAAGTTTCAATAAGAATTTATGTGACTGATTTTTTTTTTAAGGACGATGCTGCGGAGGCAGATACTACCATTAGTAAAGCAGAATTTGATAGGAGGTCCGCTATTTCCGAAGTTAAATGTGAGTCAGGTATGAAATTCACTAAACCACAGGACCCTATCGACATTAACAGAATGGTGTGTTCTCTTCAAACGCTGGGTATTCAAAACGAAGACGGGACATTGAACGAAGCCGTCTTTCGTGGTTTCATGGCGCATAAAGGAGAAAGTCCTGCCGAAATCGACAACATTGTTAACAAATGTGTGGCAAATGCTTATGAGGAAAATGCACAAAAAACAGCGAGGAAAATACACCTTTGTATGATAGACAATTATCGCGGTATGATAAAAATAAGGGGATCGTCGTAGACGAACAAGGAGCCATTTTTCTATGAAAGTTACGATATTTATCTCGTTATTTCTAGAAACTCTTAACTGTTTTCTCCCACTTATATATTCAGAGTTCTAGTTCCTTCTATACCGGGTCCGCCAACGAAGCGGGAACGGAAATTTAAATCATTATCGAGGAACTTATCAAAATTACTAAAGCAGCATGAGGTATGGACTTAAAAGCGGCATATTTTAAAAATATTTTACATTATACAGGGTGGCTCAAAAAAGTGTGGCGGACTAAACTTGCATTTTTTTAAATGGAACACCCTATATATTATATTATTTTCTAATTCCCTATACAATTCCACGTATATTTTGTATAAAATGTCATATGTCTAAATTCAATTGTTTTTGAGTAATTGACGTTTAAAATATGGCATTTTTTGACTTTGACAGGCTGTAACATTGGAACGGTTAATCTTAGAGAAAAATGGTATTCACCTCCCTATCTTAGTTTTTCATTCTCTATCCAAAGAAACCATCCATATGACATTTTATACAAAATATACGTGGAATTGTATAGGGAATTAGAAAATAATATAATATATAGGGTGTTCCATTTAAAAAAACGCAAGTTTAGTCCGCCACACTTTTTTGAGCCACCCTGTATAATGTAAAATATTTTTAAAATATGCCGCTTTTAAGTCGATACCTTATGCTGGTTTAGTATTTTTGATAAGCTCCTCGATAATGATTTAATCTTCCATCCCCGCCACGTTGGCGGACCCGGTATATTTGTGTTTGTCAATGTCTTAATTAAAAATGTGACAATTAAGAAAGCATGAAAAATAAATTTTTAAACCACCTGAAAGTTCCTTATACAATAAGGTTGCATTTCGTCTAACACAGTTAGATCATGAAATACGAATTAGATTGCATAGTTCTACTAAGAAACTAACTGTGTTAGACGAAATGCAACCTTATTGTATAAGGAATTTTCAGGTGGTTTGAAAATTTATTTTTCATGCTTTCTTAATTGTTTGCTACCACCTGACTAGTAAGAAAGTCTGTGTTTTTACAATAAAAATGTGGCAATTAATTAATTTAAAACCATCTCAGAAAAATGTTATTAATTTAATAAAGACAATAACAAACGTATCCATTGGTGTAATTATTGTTTTTGATATATAAACTACCCACTAAACAACGTTTCATTACCGCAACATTACACTCATATTATAATATTGTCATAATGTGACATGTGTGCAACACCCTTGCAATGTGTTTTTTGTTATTTTGTATTATAATCATTTAAAAATATCGTGTGGTGACGGAAAGATGCCTATTTTGTCTAAGACAAGTTATTATTTTTTGTTATTTTTTTTATTTATATCTATTTTTATGTAATATTACCTATATTATTGTACGCCATATTACTGGTCCCCACAACCAGATGCTTTGGTCCACATTATATAGCTCCTCTCTCTTTGGACAACGAATAGCTCTCAAGCAAGGTTAACCTTTCGGGCGTGATAGACTTTAGTCAGAAATCGTGCAAACTATTATCGCTTTCTTGTATATGTGTTGTGAGCCAAAAGTAATATTTATTGAAAAAATATACAGGATTGTAAAACAGTTTAAATTTTTCTCCCTTTCGAATTTTAAAAATTTACTAAATAAACTCATGAAAAATAAGTGATCTTGTGTTAACTTTGCTACTTATGGTTCACTATAAATACACATAGGACTGTAAGGTACCGAATTCTCCCCGAATCCACACTAATGTAGAACTTGTAGCCACCACCTCGTAGCTAGGCCAACCGAATGAGATAATAGTGAAAGAGGATACGGAGTGGGCGCTATAGAGTAAAACTCTTGCGTTTATTATCGACATTATACAACCATATACCACACACCTCATTTTTTAGTAACTTTACAAATCAGTTATCAGAAATAAACGACTGGTACCTAATTCAAACTCTAATTTAAACAACAAAGAATATCGCAATTTGGCGGTTATTACTCACAATGTGATGTCACGAAAGTCACGCCCACCTGCGCGGTATCTTCTTGTAGTTGTATCATGAACTTGTAAAATAAATCATGTCGGTTTATTTTACTTCTAAACGATGATATATTTAAATACTTTTATTTGTTTCATGAACACAACACTTTCCTGATAAATATTGGTAAAATATATGAGACAAAACAAACACGCCTGCAAATTTTGTTATTTTATTTTTCTTTTCACAATGTTTTTTTTTTGGAATATTTTTTTTAAAAGTTAATAATTTTATTTTGGACTATAACTAAGTTTTAACAAGTTTTAAAGTGTTATTTGAGAGTAATAGTAAAATTAAATAGAAAAATGCAAGAAGACAATGGACGAAAATGGCGTAGTCGTTTTTACAACCAAATATTAACTAATGACGACTTTTATAGTGATATTTTTTTACAAACGCAATTCATTTTAAAAACAACATTTTAATTACTTTGTCGTGTAATCGCAAATAAATACCTAAATAGCAGTATTTTCTCAACTTGCCTCCACCACTGGCACCTTGGAAATCTAAAAAAATTAAAAGATTTTTTAAGTTCAAACATAACCTAAAAATCAGTTGTTCCAATTTGGAAATTATTTCCTTACCTTTTGTGTTTATTTCTAAATTTACAGCGTAACTATTGTTAAACTTTAAAGTTTATTTCATAAAAGTCAAGGGCTTAATAATTTTGTGAAAACAAATTGTAATCATTCCGAATGCTTTCGGAGATATCCGAAAAAAACAGAAATTTTTAGTTTTCGTTTTTAATTTTTTGCGCCTCTGTGTTAACGTACCTTTACGTAGATAAGTCAAATAGGCTCAAAACTGGGTAAAACGAGGGGTATTCTAACAGCAAAACTTAATAGCTGAATGCAAATAGTTTCTCTTATATGTTAGCTTGTATTAGGTACCTGTTTATAGGTACCTAACCATAAATATTGTTTTTCCTATTAGGGAATCCAAACCACGTGATTCAATATGGCGGTTGGATGGCAAAAAGCATTGAGTCACCCGTTAAATGCCACCAGCAAACATTATTTTTATGGTCACGTGTACCAATTACAAAGCAGTATTTGCCATCCAGCCGCCATTTTGACACATCATTGGATTGCCTAATACTTTAATTTTTATGTATATAACCGAAATGAATAAAATGAAAACCTCCTGCTAATTAGTAACAAATTAGCCCATATATTGTGTTTCATTTATTTAGTATATTCTAGTTTATGTAATTATATCTTGTCATTTTTAAATAAAATACATCAAAGAATTTTTCAAAAAGTAAGGTTAGAAAAATGTCAAAAATAATTTTTGTATGCTACAAACCTAAAAGTCGAAATACCTTTAGAAGTAAAATTAACTAAACTTAGTTATAAGCCCGAGGTCCCGTCGACGGAGCCATTTTGTCCCTACCTATATTACTGAAACTTAGTAGTTTTGTAGTGCCATCGTTATAACGTTGGATTTGGTATATAACTACAACGTTGTAAAATATTACCAATACCGCCGTTGTGTCCCATTTTTCTTCATAGTCGAGTGCTTACTATTATTTATACCTAATGCAACGTCTCAGGTAGTACAATATTCGTCGGAAGTTGTAAAAATGCTGCTTGGATATATATGACGAAATATTTTATGCCCAACTTGAAAAAACTTGGCCTATCAGGTTATTTATACCAACAAATACAAAAAAGCGTCATTCTCCAAACTTGCCATATATTATACTTAAGTAGGTACGGAAGTATTTAAAAATAGTCTAGCCAAAGAAAATACTATAATAAAATAAAATAGTGGATATTAATTTATAATCCGTGAAAAGACTATTACATTTTGCCAGAAAATGTTTCTAGCTTTATAATAATAAAGCTTATCGCTGAAGTTTCAATATGTAGGGTAACTGATCCAGTAATGGACACTCTTAAGCAAATTTGATGTTTGATGATCTTTTACTGATGCATTGCTTAACATATAGTTATTTGTAAGTAATGAATTTAAAAGCATATTTTATGTACATTCCAAATATAATAAGAGGTTTTAGAAACAAAAACAACTTTTTTTTTTAAACGCATATATAAAAAAAGTGACACATGAGCTAGTAATGGACACACCAACGTAGGTAATGGACATGTTATGATTTAGTAATGGACACCAAGTTCAAAAATTATTTTAAATATATTTTTCCATCTTATTTATTAAATATTTTGTGTCTCGACTAGTTTCATAAAGCATATTTTTTACTGAAAACAGAAGATTTTGTTTGTGAACAGGAAAACCTTTTCGAGCCATTGCTATTATCCAGTTTTCAACAACATTTTCTTCTGCTTCAGTTAGCTCTGTTGCTTGACCCATTTTTCTCCGAGAAGGGGTGGGCAAGGATAATTTTCTAACAAGGGTCAATCTACAGTGGCGTAGCCAGGTGGGGGCGCAGGGAGGCCCAAGCCCCCCCCCTGCCGCTTGACGCCCCCGCCGCTTTGGTCCCGTAAATAATAAATATTATTATTTAGTTTATTCTTATTGGCGCAACCCTTTTTTTTTTGTTTTTTATAAGTCACTTTTTCATTTTTTATTAGTGGCGACCTGGCTCCCCATCATATGCTTGCCCCCTCCGCCCCCAAAGGCTGGCTAAATTCACGTGCTGCTGATTTTTTACTAATGCCATTTTGCGTTACAGCTTCTATGGCATTGTTTAAATTTATTTGAGTGCCGCCCTTTTTAGTTTTTTCCATTTTCTAAAAATTAAAATAAGAGCTTTGTTATTTTAATATTTATTTATATATATAGTACTTATTATCTTTTTAAACTCATTTTATTTTTGTTACAAACAAATTATGCAATGTAAACAAATAAAATGAAGTCAGTTGCTAAGGTGACCATTACTAAATCTGCTCTGTCTATAAATGGACACCCCTGATGATCAAAACTGGGTCTCTCAGTTTTATTGTGTATTAGTAATGGTCACCGCCCAAATTTCCAATTGTATATTAATATCTCGGTTAATGCAATTCACAGTAAATATTATATACATTCCTAATGTCTAAACTTCCCAGGTGTGCAAAAAATCAGTAAAATTGCAATTTTCAGGCATAAATCAAAAAGCAAGCCACTTTAAACAAATCCCGTTAGAACATCTGTTTTAGAGCGTTTTCACACGGCACCATAAATCGCGCGCGACAAATGGTCGCAATATTGCTTTTACACCAAATTATGTGTTTTCTAATGAGCCATTTTCACACACAAGCGATATTAGAGAACACATAATTTGGTGTAAAGCAATATTGCGACCATTTATCGCGCGCGATATATGGTGCCGTGTGAAAACGCTCTTACACTGACCAAATTTAAAAATTAATTTGGCAGTTGGCATAAAAGTGAAGTTAGCCACTTATTGTTTTGCGATATGATGGCTAATAGTCATCTGGTCATTGAGCCAATTCCAACTTAGGGTTACATCAAATATTTTGCTTATTTTTAGTGAATTACTGGTACAATGTCCATTACTGGATCAGTTACCCTACTTACCTTATTTATGTAACAGATATTTTTTTTAAGGACGATGCTGTGGAGGCAGATATTACCATTGGTAAAGCAGAATTCGATAGGAGGTCGGCTATTTCCGAAGTTAAATGTGAGTTAGGTATTAAATTCACTAAACCACAGGACCCTATCGACATTAATAAAATGGTATGCGTTCTTCAAACGATGGGTATTCAAAACAAAGACGGGACATTGAACGAAGCTGTCTTTCGTGAGTTAATGGCGCTTAAAGGAGAAAGTCCCGAAGTCATCGAGAACCTTGTTAACAAATGTGTGGTTAATGCTAATGAGGAAAATGCACAAAAAACGGCGAGGAAAATAGACCTTTGTATGAAAGACAATTATCACTCCAGAAAAATAAAGATATCTTCGTAGACGACCAAGGAGCCATTTTTCTATGAAAGTTACGATATTTAACGCGTTATTTATAGAAACTCCTAACTTTTTTCTTCCACTTATATTGTAATGTATTGTATTTTATCTCTGTCCTGCAAGCATCATAGGAAGTACGTAGCTAGTAGGTTGCAGGTTGAGTATTTTAGGTAGGGGTAACCGATGGGCAGTTCGCTACTGGTCATAGTACCAAATTGTACGCTCTCGGTTTTATCTGTTTGTTTAGATTAAAATAAACCAGGTTAAGTAAATACCTATGCATTTCTTTTGTTCCGGTCAGATTACCAGTAAACATTTCATATATATTCAGAGTTCTAGTTCCTTCTACATTATTAACAATAATGAAACCTTTATGGATACGTTTGTTTTTGTCAATGTCTTTATTAAAATGAAGCAATTAATTATTCTAGAGATGTGTCATTAGTGAATGATTAGATCGTTTGATTCAATCACTTTTAAACCGTAACCGAATCTGTCTCAGCAGAAATCTATCAATCATCACGTGCCGACCGATACATAAACTTGACCGAGATAGAGAGACATAAAAAATTATTGATAAAAATAACCTATCAATAGTGTTTTACCGTTCAATATACGAACAATGAGTTAAATAGATACATAGTATATTGGATGTAAACCAGGAGAGAAACGAATTTTTGTGTAGAATCCTCACACAATTGGAGTCAATCGTGTCGCTCGTGCCTAATGCCTAATCGCGCTATATGATCGAATTAGTTTAACATTCAAATTTAAATCTGTACCGGTAAATGGGAAAGAGACCAATGATCAACGACCAGACCGACCCGCCCACATGTGATTGTAGTTAACTTTCAAATGATTGATTGAATTGATCGATTAAAAAGATTCGATCATTTTCAGTTTCAATCGTCGATTGACAGAATCCTTCTAATATGAACGTATGACACATCACTAAATTAATCTAAATCCTTCTTCGAAAAATGTTTTTAATTTAATAAATACAATGACAAACTTATCCATCGCGGTGTGATTGCTGTTGATATAGAAACTACCGACTGAATAACGTTCTGTTACTGCAACATTACACTCATATAATATTGTGATAATGTGACATTCGGAGGTATCTGGTAGTGATTGCATTATTATATGTAACAGATTGTAATATAACAAAGTGATAGGTATTCACGCAACATTATAATTACAATATTGCAGCAACATCCATGCAATGTGTTTTTGTTATTTGTTATATTGTTGTTACAATAATTTAAAAATATCTTGTGGCGATGGCATATTTTTGTCTCTGACAAGTTATTATTTTTTTTATTTATGTAATATTGCCTAAAATGTACGCCATATTATATTAGCTTTACTGAATCCTCAGAACTAGATGCTTTGGTCCACATTATAGCATTTCAGTAAGAGACCTTATAAGGTTTGATATAAAATAATAGTAATATAATTATCATAACTATATTAAAAATATCAAAGGCGTAAAGGGAGAGCACAAAACCCGGGGCGACATCTATATAGTGTAGAGGTGGACACTTATTCATGACCTATCACTTTGTGATGTTGAGAAAATATAACTTAATGATATCAATCTGAAATAAGAAAAATAATGTCGTCATCAGTGTTTTAAAACAAATGTATACTTTTAAAAATGTAACAAAAGTTACTTTTAATCAATATTACGGGGTATTATTGTAATATAATATGTTTGGTGGGTAGTAGGTACTCCAAAGTAGGTAAGAGAAAATAATTTTTCTTTTTATAGAATCTCTAAGAAGGTTATAATGCGATAAAACTCGTTATTTTTCATATTTATTATCTAACTTTTTAATTAGATATTGTAGTCCAGCGTAGGGTTTAAGTTAAAACATACTTATTTAATATTTTGTTCTTTTGGTACAAAAGGATATCGAAAGTATGTTACGCAAATAACATTTTATAAATCTCATTAATTTTACAAGCATTTTATCCATTTACTCTCATCAAAACTTACTCGCGAACATAGAGTAGATATTATGCTTTTTTTCACAACTGTAATAAAACAAAGTACTAAGTAATACATAATTTGATACATTTATTTTATTTTAATTTATTTTCATTACCTACCATCTTTATCTTAAATTACAGTATGGTTCCCATGCTATCTGTCTATTTAATATATATCTATGTAATTGTCTATCTGTATAAATATCTCTCTAGCTGTCTATTTGTCTAAGTATCTGTCGGTCCGTTCGTTTGTTCTTTTGTCGGTCTGTCAATTAAGAATAGCTATCTAAACAAAACATGTTTTAAGTTGATCGTGACTCCGAAATAATTCAAATTAGCTGACAGAGTCAAATATTTAGTGTCACCAAAAACAAAATTATGCATTCTATACAGGTACTTTTATAGAATTATGGAATTATAATTATTTGTTTTTTTTGGGGTTTTTGTAAGACCTATGCCATATTTATGTGATTTTATTTAGAATTGACTTTATAACAACACCTATATGATATGAAGGAAAGTGTACAATGTGCATCGATTGTTCTTGAGATCATCGAGAACATCGAAACCCCAAACTCTCGGCATATTGATGTGCCACCAAGGCTATTATTATGCGTGTCATGAAGAAAGATGGGAAGATGGTAAAAAAAAATGATCTTATAAAACAATAAGTACATATAGCCGATAAACCGCAGCTAACAATTTACAATAAAGAAATGTTTAAAAACTCTTTTTTTCAATGTTACCATCTTCGTTAAACGCTCTCACCAAAACCTTAAGTTGTGTAGAAGAAATTAAAATCATAAAATCTGAGAAATATTGAAGGATGTAAATTATAGTACGCCATGATATGGCGAAACGCGTCTAGAGATGGATCTGACGAAATGAAAGGAGAATCTTTATTTGTTTTATAGTACTTTTGTTTGAAAAGGGCCCTACCCATTTTATTCGATAAATGTAAACAACGCCATCTCAATAAAAAGGTCTATTATTATCCGAGTAATTATTATCAAAGAAAGCAACAGTCAATGATTGGTCAAATGCCAAGTACAGTGGGTCTGGCGATTAGGCAACCTATTATTCCTCTGTGGTAGTAAGGATACCTTTGCTATTCTATGAGTGCATTAACAGTGCTGATAAAAGCGCTTTAAGTTCATTTATTTCAAGATTTGTTCCGCTTGTCTAGTATGTAACAAGTGCCAAGCTGTCACAACAAACCTTAAATTCGAAAGGTTTTAAATTACTATAAAAAATAACTAGGTATAAACAAACCCTTCCTCGTATGGTAATGTCGAGGGTAACGCACATAAGTAATGAATACATTTATGTTTGGGTAACCGGACTGTGAACTATCAGTGTGGAAGTTTTTTAAAAGTTTGTTGTCCAGTTTGTAAACTTTATTAGGTGAAATTCTAGGTGGAAAACCATTTTTTATCACTAGTGGATCTTGATGGATCATCTAAGTCTAGGAAATACCTTTAAAAATGTCTGCTTGGAGGGTGAAACTACTTACCACGATAAAATACCCAAAGTTGAATCCAGAACTGTGCCCGAGGCCATTTTTGTGTAAGTCTGGTTTCAAGTTACATATATTATTATATTATTAGTAAAGGTTTTACCCCAAAGCAAATTCGTTGAAATTTGTGAAACAATTAAGTAAAACTAAAAAAATGTTCTAAGATTTGTAGGTACCTCGATCTTGCTTGATCTTGTAAGTGTTATTATTATTATTATTTAGCAATAGTAAGCGGTAAAACTGATGAGACTATTGCATCTATTCTATTATCACATGTAAATATCACAAAATATGACAGGGTGTAATAGACAAATGAGTTATTCCATTGTTTAATGTCTCTATCAAGTTTATTCTTAAATTGATTTATTGAGGTTGAATTAACTGTGTCATCACTTAGTCGATTCCAGTTGTACACAACACGGTTGGAGAGAAAGTTTCTTCGTAAAAGTTTACACATCTTTTCTTTGATAATTTCTTACCTATTATGGCCCCTGAGTTGGTTTTCCAATTGCTGAAAGATTTCTAGGGTACAAGAATAATGACCTGTGATTAATTTAAAGGTCTCAATTAGGTCTTCTCGAAGGCTTCGTTGGTGGAGGGTTGGAAGGTTTAGTCTTTGCAGTCTTTCTTGATAAGAAATTATTAATTTTCTAATCGTATGGGTTATTTCTGCTTTTAGGTAGTTTGCAAGTTTATGTTAGGGTAATTCTGCCTTAGATTGTGCGAATAAGGATACTCTCCTAGATAGGTGCTATTGAGGGTGCTATATACAGGGTGTCCCACCGGGAACACTCTCAATCTATACCTAAGTATATGGAAAAGTATACATAGGAAAATTTGACAGTATGCATCTGTGGGTTTCTGTTGTACACTTATGTAGATTTCCCTGGATATTTGTGGATTTTTGCAGATGTCCTCCTAGGCTCTCTATAGATGTCGGTGGATTTCTGTAGATGTTTGTAAATTTATGAGAATGTTCTTTGATTTTCATTTTTGTCGAAGTGGCAAATGCATGCGTTATATTGGGTAAATAAGATACAGGGTGATTTGTTGTCAAAAAGGGGCCAAATACCCGGCTTAGGGTCGTAATTACCTACAGTTTTGAACTAAAGAAATTTTGATTAATGAATTAATAAAAGCAAATAACCAAAATTGGTGATAGTTGCCCATTTTTCTTTTTCTGCTTTTATTACTTCATAAATTCAAACATGCCTAACTTTAAATTGTAAGTAATTAGGCTTCAAATGTCGGTATTTAGCCGATTTTTGGATAAAAGGGATACGAAACGAAATATTGATCAAATAACGAAATGGCGAATGCCTCACTAGACCTCACTCTTATTTGCTTGGTAAACTTATAGAACCTGTTATAATATCTACTATTCTGTTAATGTTTTTAGGCCTGGCTGTCCAAGCTCCTTGATGATGTTCCTAGATAATATAAAAACGGAGATGGAACCAATAGAAATGATGAATGGTGGAAAATTATTAGATAATAAATGGTACCAACTTGGGCATAAGACGAAAATAATTATTGAAGCACGGTAAGATTGTTGTATATCTTAGGATAACAAGCTGTGTTACTTAAAATTTGTTAATAAAACCATCTATATAAATTTTAAATATTAAAATTAGGAAATATGTCCTTTTTGGGGACAATCCATCGGCTAAAGTACGTTCGTTGTATGAAGCCCGTAAGCAATAAAACATTGCCTGTAATAAATATTCAGCGAACGCGAATGTCTGTCTAAAGTTACTTTGTTTCTCGACATTGACGTTGCAGCCTTGAGCTACGCTTTAACCGAGGCTTTAACCAGCACCACCTAGACAATACAAGATGGTGCTGCTTTAACCCATTTAGGTCGGATGTCTAGGTTTACTTAGTTTATGTTATTACATTTTTGCTTTATAAAATATCACTAGTGCCGTCATTTTGTAAGGGCTGGAAGTACATATTTTTGTATAGTTTTCTATTAGGTGTTAAAGTCCGTACAATTACTGGCTGAATGCACGTCGCAGCTTGTGACGTTATTTTTGATTCGAGTCATGTCGTTGATTAAATCGTATATTTCTGCAATTCTGCCAGGATTTAATTTAACTTCAAAATGAGCATTTCTTCTGTTGCTGAATAATGAGACATATGTTTAGAATGTTGTTACTTTGGTCTCTGAGAAAATGGACGATTTTTTCGAATATGTTTAGAATATATTCCAATAAATTATTTTTCGCTTTCAAATTACTTTTAACACATAAATTTAAATTTCTCCGAAATGACAAAGGATGTCAAAACGAATTTTATGTCAGTTGACAGGACCATTTAATTAATAGCGATTTCGGTTTACAGATCTCGGGCACTCTGAGAGCGCTCTGTGACGTCATAGATCTGCCCGAGATCTGTCATAGCCATATAGTGAGATATCTCGATTTCGATAATCGAACACGCAAATCTCGGGGAGAGCACTCTCAGAGTGCCCGAGATCTGTAAACCGATATCGCTATAAGAACAGGCCTACCTTATTTTTTGTTTCTGTTATGATTATGTAAGTATTTGCGAGTTGTGACGTTGTTCCAGCCAGTAATTGGATGAACTATATGGGTTTGTTCCCACATCAGTTACGGACAGTCCGTGACAATCAGGATTCTGCGCAATAGACTCGGACGCTGATTTCTGGGTGTTTGGATTGGATAGAGAACTGTCAAACTGTCGGTAACTTGTCCGTGATTGCGTGTGGGAACGGACCTTATACAGGGTGATTCCTAAGTTGATATTTATTTTTTAGCTGTGTATATGGAAGGCATTAAAATAAGACACATTTTCAAATAAATTTTTTCAAAAAACTCAAAAATAAGGTACTTACATTCATTTATTACACTATGGATCACATACGGTTCTGCCTAACTTACCCGTTGAATAACATTAAGAACACTTCTGGGTGTAGGATGAGCCCGCAAGGGGAAGCGTTCTGCGTATATTCTCGAAGCAGCAGTCGCACTTTGACGACGCGCACCGGAAATTAGCACTATATCTACTAGTTCACTGTTTTCAAATTTTACCGTTTTCACCAATTTAAAATTTGCTTCAGAAAAACACACCGCAGCGGATTAACAAATAATTTACACATAAATTGCATGACTAATAAGAGATAAGACAAACAACATAAAGTATAGCAGGCTACGTTTGATGACCAGGCCCGCACTTAGATTTTTTACTTCTGTATCTCGCCTATTTTTGAGTTTTTTGAAAAAAGGTATTCGAAAATTTTGTTTCTTTTAATGCCTTCTATACGCAGCTAAAAAAGGAGTATCAACTTAGGAATCTCACCCTGTATAACTTTTTTTACAGCTCTTCAGATCCCGATCGTGATAATAGAGTCGCAGGAATAAAAATTGAAAATGAAACTTGGGATGAAGATATGACAGAAAATGAACAAACTGATGTTGGAGCAAATGAGTACTTTATTAAGCAAGAAGAAACGGACATGTTCCTTAAACAGGAAGATACCGCAATAGATGATAGCAGGTATATTCAGGGTTAAAAAACTTGTAAAATTGTGTTTTAATAAATATTCAACGGTACCGTTCTGTGGCGTGTTTAATGTAACAAGAAAACCTTGCGTGTTACAACAAAAAAAAAATATTTTTGGTTGGATTGTGTAGGGGAGAGGGAGGCAAGAGTGAACACACACAGAACTTGAAATAAACTTGCTTAGCATAGAACAATCTTTGGTAAACCAGTAACACAAAAATATATGTATAAATTCTTTAAACTATAAAATAATGTTAATACAAAAATATTTTCAAAACTCCAAAAGTTTACTCTTGCCCCTCTGGTATGAGGCCAGAGCAAACAACAAGAAAGATCCTAGGTAGGACGCGAAAATCACAAGTAAAAACGTCATCAAAAGGTTCAAGGTCTGTAGGTAGAGTCTTCATGTGACCATAAACCACAGGTGACACATCGAATCCATTTCTCATTTGACTGACTATATTTAACGCTACAATAAATACATTCGCAATAATCCTCTTTATCAGTTATTTTTATTTTCTTCACTACTTTCTTTTTTGTTTTTATACCAGATACACCAGCTGCTTCTCCATTACATACATTTATTTCATCCTTTGTCCCACTTTATTATTTGTTTGTTAACCATTTTATTTTTTGATTTTAAACCCGACCCACCCCCTTCATCACATATTTTTCGAGAGGCAAGCAAGAGTAAACACATGTGTTCACTCTTGCCCCAAAAAATAAAATTTTTTAATACGCCAGCTTTTTTAACAACGCGCAACTGGCGACGTTATATACCAACAGGAATTGATAGGTTAGATTTTAAAGATTTTGTAAAAAAATGGTAAGAAGTAAAAATGAATTACTACAAGCGATTAAACGATCTAAATTATCTCTTTATTGTTACATCGTATATTATTAAAAATAAATTTACCTTATTTTCGGCTTAGTTTTTGAGTAAATTCAAACCAAAGTGGCACAGAGAACTAAAAGCACATGGTTTACACTACTGTGACCATTGGCAACGAAAATATTATTAATTTGAAATGTTATTGCATTGTCTACTCTTGCCCACCTGTTTACTCTTGCCCCCTTCTCCCCTAATTATTATTCATATTTTGTAAATAGTAAATTTAAAATACTTGATTAATATTAATTTAATACCACGAATCTTGGTAATAATTATGTTATCATATTTGAAATATCCATCCCTCTAAACTACCTTTTTATTTAGTATAAAAATAATTATCAGTTTATTTTCAATATTTATAATATATTAAACGTGTTTATTTATCTTCCCTTTATAATGATGTAAAATTGATGTACTTTTCATGACCTTTAAAATAAGGTATCACTCGACCCTCCTTTCCATTTAAGATTTTAGGGGTTTTGCCACCCCCACCCAGGGGGATGCAGGTGTTAACGTGATTTTTTGCCAATTTTATGTCTCCCTCCAAAACAAAATCGACGGGACTGAGCGTTTTTTCAAAAAAAAAAAATGTCTGTTTCGTTTTCGATGCGCCACTCTGTATACTGGTTTCAATTCATTAATTGTATGTTTTTTTCTGCCAATGATTTTTAATTTCTCCTAATTTTTCTGATTGAGGAGGGTGACTGATGGGCTCTCATGGGGCGGCACTCCCGTTATAAATTGTATTTAAATTAGTATTCTATTTTTTTTCAGTAGTTCTGCATTAAGTTGTGACCCAACTCAGAAGCCCAACCAAACCATTAATGACACAAATCCTTTGCTCAAGATAAGGCTAAGGTACAAATGCACGGAGTGCCCCTTCCGGTCACCCTACGAAAAAGACTTGAGGTTACATATGGGTTGTCATGGAGTCTCTTCAAAAATTGACAAATACAAATGTTCGGAATGCGGCTTCGAAACATATTGGAAAAGTGCTTTTAATAGACACTCTCTTCGTCATAAAAACCCAGAAGAAGTAAAAATGTACAAATGCACAGAATGTGATTTTCAAACGTTTCAAAAAAGTCACTTAAATACCCATGGCTTACGACATAAGGCTCCCCAAGAGGTGAGTAGTAGTATGTTCAAATGTACCGAATGCAATTTCCAAACGTTATGGAAAAGTTACTTAAAAAGACATTATGTACGTCATTTAAAGCCCGAAAAACTAGAGAATTTTAAATGCTCTGAATGTTCTTATCAATCATTCGACAAAAGTTACCTTAAAAAACACATTCTGCGTCATAGAGATCCTAAAGATATCGGACTATATAAATGTCCTAAATGTTCCTATCAAACTATAAAGAAAGGTAATTTAAAACTACATTACTTACGCCATATGAATCCCGATGAAGTCACGATGTATAAATGTTCTGAATGTCGCTATCAATCTATACATAAAGGTGCTGTAAAAGTACATAGCATGCGACATCATGGAAAATTAAAAGATGTCAATATGCTTAAATGTTTTAAATTTGACCAAGAAAAAGATGGAGAAGGAATGTACAAATGTTTCATTTGCGGCTATCAGTCGCTGCGCAAAAATAATTTAAACGTTCACATTCTACGTCATCATGGGAATGCTAAAGATGTCGCTATGTACAAGTGTCTTGAATGCGATTGTCAACTATCACAGCAAGACAGTTTCTCCCAAACTTTAGAAGAAGACAGTTTATCTCAACATAACAGTTTATTCCTAACTTTACAGCAAAATAGTATATTTCAAGCTTTGAGGGAAGGGGAAACTACTGAAAGAAGCGATGAAAGCAGTTTGTAGCGCAGGTAATGATTTGAAATGACAATTTTAAAGTAGTGTGAGCCTTATATTAATAAACTACTAGAAATCGTTGTGTTTCAATAAAGGGTTTTTGCGAAACTATTAATTTGTACCGTGATATGTAGGTATAGATAATATTTTATAATATATTGTGGTTCTAGAACCAGAAAATTTTATGTGTATTAGATGTTTTTATTTAAAATAATTATGCTCTTCTCCATGCACAGCGGTATTCCCAGTTCTTAGTTATTTTGAGTAAACCATCCATATTGCATTCGTCCTCATGAAAATGGGTTTACATGGCTGTTATTATGGGGTTATATATTCGCATGCCGTAATATTCCCCCTACCTTAAAAAATTGACCTTTAGAAATAACAATAAACAATTTTGTGACAAGACATTATATTCGTCATTTAAAGCCCGAAAAACTAGAGAATTTTCAATGCTCTGAATGTTCTTATCAATCATTAGACAAAAGTTACCTTAAAAGGCACATTCCGTGTCATAGAGATCCTAAAGATATCGGGCTATATAAATGTCCTAAATGTTCCTATCAAACTATAAAGAAAGGTAATTTAAAACTACATTACTTTACGCCATATGAATCCCGATGAAGTCACAATGTATAAATGTTCTGAATGTCGCTATCAATCTATACATAAAGGTGCTGTAAAAGTACATAGCATGCGACATCATGGAAAATTAAAAGATGTCAATATGCTTAAATGTTTTAAATGTGACCAAGAAAAAGATGGAGAAGGAATGTACAAATGTTTCGTTTGCGGCTATCAGTCGCTGCGCAAAAATAATTTAAACGTTCACATTCTACGTCACCATGGGAATGCTAAAGATGTCGCTATGTACAAGTGTCTTGAATGCGATTGTCAACTATCACAGCAAGACAGTTTCTCCCAAACTTTAGAAGAAGACAGTTTATCTCAACATAACAGTTTATTCCTAACTTTACAGCAAAATAGTATATTTCAAGCTTTGAGGGAAGGGGAAACTACTGAAAGAAGCGATGAAAGCAGTTTGTAGCGCAGGTAATGATTTGAAATGACAATTTTAAAGTAGTGTGAGCCTTATATTAATAAACTACTAGAAATCGTTGTGTTTAAATGAAAGGTTTTTGCGAAACTATTAATTTGTACCGTGATATGTATATATACTATTTTATAATATATTGTGGCTCTAGAACCAGATTATTTTATGTGTATTAGATGTTGTTATTTGAAATAATTATGCTCTTCTCCATGCACAGCGGAATTCCCAGTTCTTAGTTATTTCGAGTAAACCATCCATGTTGCATTTGTCCTCATGAAAATGGGTTTACATGGCTGTAATTAATTATAGGGTTATATATTCGCATGCCGTAATATTCCCTTTACCTTAAAAAATTTACCTTTAGAAATAACAATAAACAACTTTGTGATTATGTAGGACAAGGTTCTTCATAAATATAACCTTTTTTTATATAAAACGTTAACTGTGTGTAAATTTTATATATCTTCTAGAACAATATTAGATAAATGCCGGTATAATATACGGGGTGTCCTTGAAATAACAACGCTTCACCACAAATTTCTTAACCAAAAATAAGGCGATCTGGGCAAATTTACCTATATGCGATGTTGCTTCGTTTTGACGCTACAGGGTGCTAAAATTTTCAAATGAATATCGTTTTTCCGAAATAATTTCTAAACGCCTTTATCGATTTTCAAAAAGACGGCGCATACGTCAAAATGCGCTATTAATTATGGTCATTCTTAGTCCTAAAATTAGTGGAAATGGATAAAGTCGTTTAGAAATTATTATTATTAATTATAAAACGATATTTATTTGAAACTTTAGCGCCCTGTAGCGGCAAAACGAAGCAACATTGCACATAGGTAAGTTTGCCTATGGTCTATTTCTTTTCGATTGCGAACGATGACAAAAACGCGTTTTACAATAAAAAAATGCAAGAATTTTCATTTTTGACCAGTTAAAAAAATAAGGTTAAGGATTTACGTCATAACTGACATTTTGTGGTTGACTGTTTATAGCGGTTAGAATTTTAAATTAACACTTGTTAAGGCTTTACAGTTTGCAATTTTTCTTTCACGCAAGAAAAGATTGCCCGGGAGTATGCGCAGAACGTGGCTAATGATCAGCTGGCGCAATTTGTATTGCTTGCAAGAAATATAACTCGGACCGTATTTTTATTGCCATTGCAAGCGCAATTCTGAGGTTTTTCTGGTGATTTATGAGACACCAAACTAAATATAAAAATACCTGACATTTATTTATATTTTTTATAACCTATAGCGGGTACGTTTTGTTTTTATTGGTTTGCTTTCATGCCCAGTAAAGATGTTTTGTTAAAATGAATGCACAAAAGCGCCGATAAGTCCTAACCAAATGTATTTTTATTTTAATGGTTGGCAAGTGGTACATCACCTACGATCTTGGCAAGTCATTGCACGCTGTAAAACGAAGTGAAATTTTTATTGCTGCAAGACAACTTGCGGCTAAGAAGGTCTACCACTCACTGGTAGAATCTCACTTGCGATACGGAATTGTGTTCTGGGGGAATACATGTAACTACCTCTTGAGCTCGTTGTTTGTTCTCCAGAAGCGGGCTCTAAGGTATGTTTGTGGTGTGAATGGCAGAGAGTCATGCAGACCGTTGTTTAGATCCAGGAAAATATTAACTTTAACATCTCTGTTTATTCTTGAAACGGTCTGCATGATTTACAAACACAAAGACACATTGCCAGTTCCCGACCACTCTCACAATACTAGAAGGTCACGAGAACTGTATCTGCCTATACCATCTTCCACCCTTATCAAGAACTCAATTATTTATGAAAGCCGTAAACTATATAACCATATTCCGGAATATATAAGGGACCTTCCTACCCTTAAATTATTTAAAAGAACTGTAAGGGAACTACTGGCGGAGAGAGCCTATTACGAGTTGGTTGAGTATTACAATGACCCATTTTAACTCAGTGTGTTAACAGGATTGGTCATTTTGTAAAATTTGTTTGCCATTTACTCGTAGTTGTTTGTCGCTACTTGTTTGTTTTATAGCGTGTTATGTTTTTGTCTTTGATTATTTTTATTGTGTACTTTTTAAGGTTTAAGCATGGTTCTGTTGCACCTGCTTGTATATATATTTTAGCTTTGTTAACAAGATTATTTCTTTAGAACAATAAAGCATATTTTGATTTGATTTGATTTGAAAGAAAAATTGCAAACTGTAAAGCGGCCTTTAAGAAGATGAATTTTTAGGTTATGTCACAATGTTTGGCGTTTGGCATGGCCTTCTATATTTTGTCGATAAATCGGGCATCCTTTTTGCTTCAACACAAAGTAGGCATAGGTTTACTATTTTATGTTGCAGAAAAACGTGAAATTAACCTATTTTATGTACAGAAAGTTAATAGATTGTTTGTTTCGTAATATAACTAGAGCTAAAAGTTATTTTTAATTGCTAAAAGGTTTATAATTAGCATATATTTGCTAGAAATCAATCGAACGGAAATTTCTTATTCTTCTTCTGTGATTTAAAAAAAAAGACCTTTAATAAGTTGGCTATGCATTTATGTAGGTAGTGTAAATTGGTCCATGATTTAACCAATTAGGTGAATTTTTGTTCAATTTTTTTTTCTGTCATCGTTCGCAATCGAAAAGAAATAGACCATAGATCGCCGAGTTTTTGGTGAAGCGTTGTACAGTCATTTCAAGGGTACCCTGTATAATGGTTGGAGACAATGACGTTGACGGTGAATATTCACCTGAAGGCGACTGGAGATGCTTACCAGTTAAAACGTAGTGATTCTAAACAAATAAAGACAATGCAAGTCCAAAACTCTACTGCCGTTCAACCCTGTATAATGTTTCAGTATGAAACTGATGTCTATTATTTATTTTTTATTGTAGGTACCGACTAATATTTTTTCCTGTAAACACTAATTAAAAAATTATTTCTTGGAAAACATTTACAAAATACGACATTTAAATAAGGGTTAGATTATGACATTGGCATTGAGTGAGAAAAATAATATGGGTAGCGGTTTTAGCAGAGCTACCTGCTTCTGTTCATGTAATGAACAGGTCATGATAATTCTGTAGGTTCAATTTGCAAAGCTTGATAATCTCATAGGTCTCGTGAAAATTAACGTAAAATATAACGTGATCTTTCACTAGCAAGCATGGATGCAACCGCAACCTCATCATTAGAATAACAAACCTACTGTCATTTGGACGATTGGACGTACGGAACAAAGGTAGCTGTCAATGCTCGCAAATATTAAGGCTAACACTGTTAGCCGTTTTAGCTGTTAGCTGTTAGCGTCATTAGGAGTGTTGAATTTGTATTAATATTATACTAGAATAAAAATGGTACCGATGTCTTATTTGCGAGGGGTGAACTCTACAAATGTTAATTGAATTGTGGCGATGTAGAGCCAGACGTAAAAGTTCCAACTTTTTGCCTAGCTGTGCTATCATACAAATCCAATCCAAACCTTAGAGTTCCCAATAAGAAAATACACCAACCAGGAACTAAGGCGATATTTTGTCACACTAATATAACTAAAAGAATGTATATTATGCTTAGTGGCCCCCAGTCGCATTAATGCGCGCGTGTACGTGCTTTACTTACTAGGTTGATGGCTGATTCAGTAGTATTTTTTTAGTGGAAATACTAAATTAGTATCGTACTCACGGGAGTGTAGTTTACTGAAAGCAACATTTGTAAATTTTTCTTCTTGCAAAAAATAGATCGATATCATTTAATAGAGTACATGTATCGTACTAGAATAAATGGTAACGATGTTTCTATTTTGCAGGGTAAAATCTGCAAATGTCCGTTTCGGTGTGGTGAAGTACAAGCGGACAAAAAGTTGGCACTTTCCAAACACTTCCGTCAGCTTAACTACAACGATCAAACACAATTTCTAGCCGATACCTGTTTAAAACGCGTCGGCGTGAGGCGAAGAAGGGTACAAGAAGCTCTGTCTCGTAGAACGTGTTTCATAAAGTATTTTATACCGCAACAAAGAACAATAAGCATGCAAGTCTGTCAAAAAACTTTGTGCGATATTTTTCGTATCAGTCGGCGTCGTGCTCAGATACTGGTGAATAAAATTAAGTTCAATCGGTCTCTGAAAGATGAACGGGGTAGTCATGCCAACAGATCGAATAAAAATATCGACATGACATGCAGCCAGCAAAATACACGTATCAAATTACTATAATAATAATTTTGATAGAACTCGCGAGATCGTGGCCAAATCACGTGATATGAATGACATGCTAGTTAATTTTGGTATGTTATGTTGGTATTATTTTATGTAAATACCAGGATTGGACTTAGAAATATTACATTTTTAATATGTATAAAGTTTATTTTTAAACGAATAATATTGTTTAATCATTGTTCTCAAGACATGCGCCGATGAACTAACACCAGTTTTTTGTAGACTTTTCAACTTATCCTACAAAAAAGGAATATTTCCATCCTGCTGGAAGTCGGCGCGTGTCCATCCCATTCCAAAGAAAGGTAAAAAGACCCTGCCAAGCAACTACCGACCCGTCGCATTGCTTTCAGTAATTTCAAAAGTAATGGAGAAAGCTACTAACCAACAACTCCTAAAGTATCTGGAAGGGCTTAACATTATTAGCGACCATCAATACGGTTTTCGTAAGTCCAGATCAACAGGTGACCTTCTGGCATATGTCACCCATCTTTGGAGCAACACCATCGAACATCATGGAGAATCCCGGGCTGTTGCACTGGACATCTCTAGGGCTTTTGATCGTATTTGGCACGATGGGCTTCTAAGTAAATTGCGATCCTACGGTATGCCTAATGGATTTTGTTTATGGTTAACCAGCTTCCTTAAGAACCGTTCTCTGCAAGTGGCGATTGACGGGTTTCTCTCAGACACCTTCACCGTACCCTCTTTTTACTGTATATTAACGACCTTCTAGTGCATGAAGTATTGCGCCTCAACAATGACCTGGAAGAAATTTTGGCTTGGGGTAACAGTAACCAAGTTGAATTTAATGCTAAGAAAACCCAGGCAGCAGTCTTCTCCAAAAAGGTTAACATTGCAGAACCGGATATAGTCATGGCAGGACACGCAATTCCCCTGGCACCGTCTATTAATTTGCTGGGGGTCAATCTGGGAGGTAATATGTCTTGGCATGATCACGTTGCCGCAATTGCCAAGGCAGCTGCACAGAAACTTGGTGTACTTTTCCGCACCAAAAGGTTGTACACACCTCATCAACTTTTGACACTCTACGAAGCCCAGATTCGACCATTATTAGAATATTGCTCTCATGTCTGGAGCTCTACACCCAAGCACACCGTTCGGCTACTGGATTCCATTCAAAGGAGAGCCGTTCGTCTGATCGGCGACCCCGAGCTAACCAAGACCCTCGATAGCCTGGAGCATCGAAGACAGGTTGGTGATTTGGCTCTCTTTTACAGATATTTCCATGGCAGGTGTTCGACTGACATTGCCCACTTGATTCCACCTAGAGCAATGCAAAACAGAAATACACGGCGAACCACTGCCGCTCATCCATTTGTTGTTCAGCTTAGTACTCCTCGAACTTCATTGTTCAAGAATTCTTTCATCTGGAGAACGTCATCTTTGTGGAATGATCTTCCTGAGGTCGTGTTTCCCAATGAATACAATCTTCAACGTTTCAAGACCAACGTTAATCGCTTTCTTCGCACACGTACCGCTCCCAGAGCGCCTTAAAGGATTTTTCCTACAGTGCAGGTGTTTTATCATAAAAAAAAGCCATTAGTAGTCTGTTATCATGTCAAAGAAGATTGTAATAAGATGAAGAACTAAATCACTAAAATGTTAGCGAAAGTGGTGTAAAATTGAAGAAATTATGTACTGGCGGGATAAGTGAATGTAGAAAAATCGTAATATTGGAAATTCCATTTAAGAAAAATTGGAGAACCCTAAGATTTCTGTTAGAAAAACTGCATGATCAATTATAATTGAATAGAAATATGGTTTATGCTTAGCCTGTGAAGGAATCGTAATTGTATCTGGAAACAGATTGAAAAAACGTGTTAGTTATTAGAATGGGAAATCTAAAAATGTTTCTTTACGACAAAACATGTTTGTAACTATCTGTTAAAGCTACAAACAAGGTTGGTTGTCATTTGTTTTTGGACTGTTACATGTAATAGTAGATTCTGTAAAGAGGTTGGAATGAAAATTTGATCCGAGTGAAAGATTCCGAACGCCAGCGTAGCGAGCGTGAGGAACCACGAGTATCGAATTTTCATTCTAACCGAGTAGCAGACTATATTTTCTCCACGACCAAAAATACTATTCGCAATATTTGTAATTTCAGGTGGAGTATTATCCAGTTCCATATCTGATTCATCCGATTTTTCACTCATATTTTGATTTGCACTAAAATTTGTCTGCTGACATTGACAATTTCGAAATTCATGGCAACCTATGTCGTTTAGATCTATTACAGAATATTCATTCGGTATCTTGTTATGGAATGAAAATACACGCAAAACGCATAAGAAGCAAATGTTTCAGAATAAATATTCCAACTCAAGAGCGAGAATTTTTACATTCTATTATCAAAAATGATTTTGGAATTATTGGATTCAGTAATGGTCGTGGAGAAAAGTACTTTATTGTATTCGGCTTTGCATTTGGTTATTTTTTTGGTTTAAAATAGCTTAAAATTAGGGCAATATAAAATATTGCCCCTTTTACTCGTTTTTCCTTTAAAATTGCACCCTAAAAAATTAAATCCGAATTAAAAAGTGTTTTCGACAAAAGCTACATTTAGATTCGTAATTTACGCTCTAAAATACATTATTCCTAAAAAAATCATCAATTTTGGCGCGGTGCAGCTGTAACAAATCATTACTTACGTAAAATGAAACGAATTTATATTTTGTTATTTCTTATTAAATTATAATAAAAATCTCATTGCGGCGATATTTTATTTCGATCAACCGTTTTTCTTTAAATAGGTTTAGGGTATGACAATATTTTGTCACACATACACATAATGAAATTTAGTATTTTTCTATTAAAAAAATTTAAATTCAATAATTCTCTTAGATTTTTTTTGATTAAAATCGATTAAAAAAAAGTTAATACTAAAAAAAAATTTAAAACAAAGAAAAATAAAAAAAAGTTAGGTAACTGTCCGAAGTGGGATTCTAAACCGCGACCATTAGTTCCAAAACAAAAAACCGTATCACCCCGCCAGGATACAGTTTCTAACAAATTGGTTCCAATGCCTTACATAACTCTAAACGCTATGTGACCAATTAATTTTACTTACCTCTAATCTAACAATCAAATACTAAACAAAACGTTCAATTTGTCAAAATGTCCAAAATTACAAAGTCTCACACTTAAACCGATCTAAACATCGTTTAAAGCTAAGTTAATGAACATTAGAAACTGATATGACTGCCTGAATACGTTTCTGTCAAAATCTGGGGAAATTTTGAAGGTCCTGATCAGCTGGCCGATGTCATGTATCAGTATCTGGATGTCAATTGTCGAAAATGGAGTTCTCTGGTTATTTTTTCTATACCTACCACCGATTATATCGGCCACCCGGAACAAAATTGATACATGTCAAACATAACCGTTGTAACCATGGCCGTCTACGATTTACGTGAAGACCATCGAGGTAGAATCAAGTAAAGACAACGATAGAATTCTCAGTCTATAACAAAGGATAATTAGCGAGGTGGTTTGGGGTGGGAGGACGGGAGTTTGTACGTATCCCATGTGTCAATTCTGATCGAGCTTTACTGATTCTGTTCCACCATTAAAAGAAAATTCACAATATACCGTGTGTAACAGGATCATGGTACACCCCCGTATCTCCGTTAGTTTTAAAGGTAATTGATTGAAACTTGGGATATCCCATATACATAATAAGCGGCATTTTTTGACCTACAAATGATTTTTTTTTCACTTCCGGTTTCGCCGGAAGTGACACCAACTTTCGATTTTTAAATGGAACACCCTATATATTATTACATTTTTGAATTCTGCATAATTTTCTGAATCCAATGATACTACAAAAGTGATATTTCAAGCGTAAAAAATATTTATTATTTAATTTTTAATTTTCCATTTCAGTGTGCCATGGCGGTTCCGATTTATTCCAATTGAGGCCCTTAGAATAAAAGGGGTATAAGTACACATTTAAGCAAATCTGAGATAAGTGCATTAATGGCTACCTAAAGTTCATATTTGCTTGGAATAAAATAGGAACAAGTGATTTTCAGGCTTTGTGCGCCCTCTATTAGCGAGTAGAAATACTATGTATCTGAAAGCAGAAATATGTTTACAATAAAACGGATGCAAGTGCACTTGTACCGTGTAAAATTTTTTACAAAAATATTTCAAATTTCAAAAAAATAAAAAAAATTTAAGACACAATTACCAATACTACATATAGACCAAGATACAACTATTTCCTATCTTTTTTGGCGACTTTTTAAAGTTCAATAAACTTTAAATGCAATTATCTCAAAACTATAATCTTTGTACTTATACCCCTTTTATTCTAAGGGCCTCAATTGATCTGTCTAATGCTAGAAAAATCAAAGTCCCGTCAAAAATACTAAATTGCGTTTTTTATAAGCAAATAAAATTCATCGTAATCGTTTTTGGGGTAAAACTCAATTTTTCCAAATGGAACCATATTGGTACCGTGGTACCATTTCTTAGTATTATTAATAAGGAATTTATTCATACCTGGTAATAACATGTGCAATAAATACAGTCAAAATAACAGCTAAAAGAAAATACAATTATTTTGTTCTAATTTAATGAGATTACTGAAGTGATTGTATTTATTGCACATGTTATTACCAGGTATGAATAAATTCCTTATTAATAGTACTAAGAAATGGTACCACGGTACCAATATGGTTCCATTTGGAAAAATTGAGTTTTACCCCAAAAACGATTACGATGAATTTTATTTGCTTATAAAAAACGCAATTTAGTATTTTTGACGGGACTTTGATTTTTCTAGCATTAGATAGATCAATTGGAATAAATCGGAACCGTCATGGCACACTGAAATGGAAAATTAAAAATTAAATAATAAATATTTTTTACGCTTGAAATATCACTTTTGTAGTATCATTGGATTCAGAAAATTATGCAGAATTCAAAAATGTAATAATATATAGGGTGTTCCATTTAAAAATCGAAAGTTGGTGTCACTTCCGGCGAAACCGGAAGTGAAAAAAAAATCATTTGTAGGTCAAAAAATGCCGCTTATTATGTATATGGGATATCCCAAGTTTCAATCAATTACCTTTAAAACTAACGGAGATACGGGGGTGTACCATGATCCTGTTACACACGGTATACTACCAGCCTAATACGCATTCTCTCTAATCAACTATCTCATTCTTTGGTTTTCAAATTCAATGAATGGGTAATAATTTTTTTTGTATTTCTCAAAATTTATAAATATTAATAATAATTATTTAATCCGCCTACAAATTAATCAACATCCTGTATATATTTTATTTCTATATAAGTATATACAGGAGTAATACTTAAGGTCTAATTTAACACCAATAAAGAAAAATAAAAAAGTTAATAGTTTTTGAGAAACAAGTGAAAACTTTAGGCATTACAGAAAATCTCAAAGTTAAAAGTTGCCAACTTTAAAACGCCGTAACTTAAAAACTAGTCATAGAATTGGACACTTTTAATCAGGACTTCAAGATCTACAAAGAACTAAAAATCAGAAAAATTAGCCGCAAACCATTTCCCATGAAGGTGGGGATCCTTTCTGGTAATGTCATGAGCCTTTTTTTTAGATCTCGGGATTATATTTTAATTTCCCGGGATCGAAAAAGTATGTTAAAAATGGTAGTTATCCTGGGATTGAGGGATCCTGTGATTGTAATCTCCAATTATTACCCTTACCTAAAATGCATGTGTATAGTAAAGTCCTTCTTTATCATATGTATATTATTTATTCTTTCTTTCAACAACACCCAAAGTATATACATATTATGCCTATAATATTATGTAAAATGTATTTTTATTCTTAATTCTCAAACAATTCATTCTTGAATTATTCCTTTACCATCCAAATATCTGAAGTGCAGTCACCTCCGGGGTATCTGCAAAGAAAATGGTAAGGTTTGTCAGAGAATACGAATATTGCCCAACTGACAATATCGAAAGTTGCTAACATGGAAAGTTTATCACAATTGAAAACTATATAGGGTGATTCCTAAGTTGATACTTCTTTTTTAGCTGTGTATAGAAGGCATTAAAATAAACAACATTTTCAAATAGGTAAGTACCTTGTTTCAAAAAACTCAAAAATAAAATACTTACATTCATTTATTACACCATGGATCAAATACGGTACTGCCTAACTTGCCCGTTGAATAACATTAAGAAAACTTCTGGCTGTAGGATGAGCCGCAAGGGAAAGCATTCTGCGTATAATCTCAAAGCAGCTGCCGCACTTTGACGACACTCGCCGTAAATTAGCACCATATCTACTAGTTCATTGTTTTCAAATTTTACCATTTTCACGTGTCACCAATTTAAAATTAACTTGCATCAGAAAAACACACCGCAGCAGATTACCGAATAAATAACTGAACACCGACCCGTAAATTGCATGACTAATAAGACAAACAACATAAAGTATAGCAGCCTACGTTTTGATGACCAGGCCCGCACTTAGATTTTTAACTTCTGTATCTCGCCTATTTTTAAGTTTTTTGAAAAAAGGTATTTGAAAATATTGGTTATTTTAATGACTTCTATACACAGCTAAAAAAGAAGTACTTATCAACTTAGGAAACACCCTGTATAATGTACTTATAAATAAAAAACAAATAATTGCTGTTATTGATTCCTTGATACTGTTGTAGTTTCCAGTATTTGTAATAAAAAGTTAGTACTGTCTTTTTAAAAGAGAAATAATACCTTAGCCAGTTTAAAGTTTTCAAATTACATTTAGCAGGTTGTTGTGTGTGTCACAAGTCAATTTTAAGCTTTTTTTTTGTTTTGGGTCATGCCTTATACCAAAACCAGTTTTTCAAAAAACAAGTTCATAAAAAAGTTTCCCATAATATGTTGCAAACTTTTGCGAGTATCTATATTTGAAATCAATCAGATTTAAATTTAAAAGTTTTTTTACCTCATTTCATGTGGTAGAATGGGTCCATCCACACCCTCCGAAAAATCTACCAAGAAGTTTTCGTCCAACTTCATCCCTCCATTTACAGTGTCAATGTCAAATTTAACAATTCGTCCTCCTTCTTTTATTGTCTCTGGGTAGAATATTTTGTCCCACGGCGAGAAAAGACTCGTACTTACGTAAAGTCTAAAAAAATATTTAAAAAGTGTTTCATGGGGATTTTTCACAAATCAAAAAAAAAGTTTCCGAGGTTTTTAAATTTGAAAATACAACGTTGCAAAATTTAGTATGGCGCATCTTTTTTCTGATTTAATCATCTCTGTACCTACTACGGTTTACGAGATCCCTGTAGGGTGCAACCTTATCTTGGACACACTGTATAATATCTACTATAGGTAATAAAATTTAAAACTAATAATAAACACAACAAAAACCAATGTTCTTTGGCACCGACTGCTCATTTTAAGTGTTCGTCTTGGTTAAGTTACCGTGTGTATGACAATATTAAGTGGTAATTTTCTTGAAACATTAAATTTCTTGTGTAAAAACAAACGTTGGATGAATTACTGTTAATAAGACTGTACCTTTTTCCGTCTAATGATAGTTGCAACATCTGTGGTCCTCCAAAGAATCGCTTGCCTTTGACATAGACTGGCTTGGGTGGTTCTTTTAGTTCGGGATCATCCAGAAGTTTGACGTTAGAGTCACTAACAAGCTTTCCACCCATGTAGATTTGACCTAAAGTGAATCATTTTATATAATAAATAATTTGAGGATGTTTCATAATGTGTAGGTATACAGGGTGATTCATTAAGGATGGCCGCTGGCCATATCTCCTAAAATAGGTACTAGGAACAGAATCATAAATTTAGAATTTTAATATTTAATTATCAGTTGTACTCCCTTACGGCGAAATGCGGAACTAAAAAATTATTTTCAGGATTTTCTCAAGGTTACTTTAATTACGATTTTTCCCCTGCGTTTCTATTTCCGGTAGTTTTGGAGATATGGCCGGTGGCCATCCCTTAATGAATCACCCTGTTACTATCATGTCTTCGGAGTATAAAAATTCATTGTTTCGACAATATCAAGCTAGAAATGCAACATGAAAATGACTTGAAGCATTACGTATAGTTAGTCACTTGATGACGAGATAAATGACAAAGTCGTCGTGAAAATGACCTCCTAACGACTGGGACGAATGACGTCATTTAGACACTTAATTAATACAGTGGAATTGGTGGAAAATGGTAGTAAAAATTACTTTTTCCGAAAATCGATCGGAAATATTGACGTTTTTGATAACATTTCTGAAAGAAAGCCAATATTTCCTTGCACTTAGTCGTTGCTAGGCAACGAAAAATAACTGTTAGGAAATATTTATTTCCTACGATCGTGGGAAAAAGTTACTATCGGCACGATTTATGTTGCGGAAAGTTCCACTTTTTCGCACGATTTTACTTTATTCCCGCACAATTTTTACTTTACCACACTATTTTTGAAATTATGACAGAATTTCTATAAAATTTTCTAATTTTACACTTAATAATATGCTTAATTTGTTCTCAATTCTCTATTCTACTAGTCTAAAGTAAATTTTTTTGTAATATTTATATTTAAATATCTGTCCCAAGGAAAAACACAGTATATGCATTTTTTATAAATATTGAGGTTTTAACATATCTGCACATACTGGCTAATGATCTATCTTATGTGAAAGTAAAAATTTAAATTTAAATCAAAATAACGGAAATAATGAATACAAAAACCCAGTATCTACAGAGCACCAGCATTTATCAAATTTCAAAAACACAGTAACTGCGCATCAACAAGATGTAAAACACAGCACATTCACTGACCAATCAGAACTCGACATTTTGTAACCGTCGACGTAGATGCTGTGTTTTGATATTTGTTTTAGTTTGTCTTGGCAATCTAGTCGTGTAGTTGCTGTCGTTATAATCGTTTATATTTTTTATTGCAATTGAGTAACTTATGCAAAATTAGGAATAAAAATATATACATAATGGAAGGATCTCGTGGCCATAAAATGGTCCAATTAGCTGTGGCTAAAGCAAAGTGAGTAATAATTTTAATTATTTATTTTAGAAAAGTGAGGTTATAGGTTTTTGTCAGATAAATTAAGATTATTAGGTTTAATTCTAGTAAAGCATAACGGGTAATTTGTGCATTTTAATTTTGTTTTTGGGGTTAATTTACTATACCTATATCAGTTTTAAGAGCATTCGTTTCGAAGCAAAAGTGTTGATCTCGGTCTAGGTATTGGTATCGCAAGAAAAATTATTTAGTAATATTTTTTAGGATAGTACATGAGGCTTTTGCTGAATATGATCGGAAAGGAGCAGCAGCTCCGTCTACCATAATACATAGTATAAAGGGAAAATTAGATGAACTAACAAACGATTATTGGAAGGAACCACCAAATGTGACAGCTGATAAAGGAAGAATTTCTGATAAAGAATATGCAGCTCCTAACTTAGAATCGGATTCAGAAGATTCGTCTTCCAGCGAAAATATACCACTTAAATATCTTGTACAAAAAAAATACAACAAAATTGAAAACGAAGTAAACCGGATGGATAATACTTGACAGAAATTCCGAGCGGAGAACAAAATATATGTACTTTCCAAGTTCTTCACAATCGGGAAGATGAAGTCTCGACTAATACCATAGATCCCATAAAAATCAACCCATCAGCAACAATTTCAAATCTAGAAATGATTCCCGATGGAGACGAAACCTTCAAAGACCATAATAATATTGATCTTGTTGTTGAGGAGTTACAAGTTATGGAAAATGAAGAAAATTTAGTGCAAAGGAAAAGAAAAAGAAAAAATGCTTCTGAAAAAATTCAAAGGGATAGAGAAAAGCACCCACAGCTCGGAGGATGTCTACTGAAATGTAAGAATAAAAAGTGTTCTGAAATAACTGACGAGGATAGAAAGGAAATTTGGAATGAGTTTTGGAGCCTCCAATATTCCGTTAGACGTCAATGGTTGTGCCGACATGTCCGAATTTGTCAGGTTCAAAGAAGAACTGTACAACCTAAAAATCTAACAGTTCAAGAATATTTAGATGACGATACAACCGAAGAGGAAAAAACTGGTCGCACTTTTTTAAAGAATGAATCAAGAGAGTATTTTTTACCTCGACCATGCCTACAGTACAAACAAGTCAAAGTTTGCAAAAAATTATTTCTTAGTACTCTTGGATACACCAATGATTCAGTAATTACAGAACTTTCACATGCAATTAAGAAAAGTAATGTTGGAGAGGCGATTGGTGAAAATCGGGGAAGATCGGCTCCTGTCAGTAAAGTTGATCGTAATATTATTATAAATCATATTGAAAGCTTTGGTCCATCTCTTAGTCACTATAGGAGACATAATGCTCCAAACTGTCGCTACTTGTCAAGAGATTTGACTGTCCAGATTATGTATGAAGACTTTTTAGGAAAACATCCAGATTTCTGTAAAGTGGAAACTTACAGAAATACTTTAAAAACCATGAATATTTCTCTAAAAATGCCTAAAGGGGACCGTTGTGCTGAATGTTTAACTTATGAAGCAGCAATTAAGGAGGCTAACAATGAAAACAGACTGGTTGATCCTGATTTATTAGCTAAAAAAGAATTGCACGAGCGCAAAGCAAGTCAAGCGAAGGCTTTATATAAAATCGATAAAACGAGAACTCAAGAACTTCATGAGAGAATATATTCTATGGACCTTCAGAAGGTAATTTTATTGCCTATAATGCCTTATATTAAGGACAGTTTCTTCATAAGCCGGCTTGTCGTGTATAATGAAACCTATGCAATATTAAACAGTAACTACGCATATAAGAGTGTTGCTGTTCTTTGGCACGAGGCACTGCAAGGGCGTAACGCAGATTCTATTGTGGACACAATCTATACTGTTATGAACATGGATAATGAGGCGACTTTATATACGTTCTGGGCAGACAATTGCACGAGCCAAAATAAAAATTGGACCATATATTCCTCCTTAGTCCATATGGTTAATCAACAGACAGGATCACAACAAGTTATAATCCGATACTTAACTAAGGGCCATACCCATATGTCCGCTGACTCTGTACATGGAAATATCGAAAAGGCTATGCGTGCCGCAGGATCCATAGATAACTTTGATGAATTTGTCAGAGTAGTTCAAAGGTCAAGAAAACAATTACATGTGGAAAAGCAAGAAATATTTCGAGAATGGAAAAGCAAGAAACGGGTAAATAGTAATCGTCAAAAAGGGATTAAAGGTGTTAACACCGACCAGCCTGGACCACCAGCTGCTCCTAATGTACTTTTACAACATATTGTTGAAGTTAAATTTGTTAAGGGAAAACGTGAACTTCTTTATAAGACGGATTTTGAATCTGACCAATATGAAGAGATCGACTTTCTTCAGAAAAAGTTTGTTCCAAACCAACAACTTCCACCAATAAAAGGTGCTTATCGCGGTATAAATGCAGAGAAAAAAGCTGCTATAGTTAAAGACCTAGTACCCAAAATGAAAAATATTAACCATCGTGCATTTTGGCTTAATCTTCCTGAAAGTGAACAATCACGTGATCTGCTAAATAATTATGTAGAATAATAATGTATGTTCATACATATTAGTTATAATGAATACTGAATTTACTTTTTGTTTATTTTTTCTCCATAAGAGATTTTGTTTTCTTTTCACTTTTTTCTGAGAATTATGTTAGGTATTTTTTGCGACTGTATTTTTTACCAATACTTGTGCAATAAACGTTTATTTAAAAAACTTAAAGTATTTTTACTGTGTTATCACTATTTTTAAATTTTATATATTCATAAATTTAATATAGTAAAAACACAGTCTGTACTTACTGTCTTTTTTTATATGAAATTCCCATTACCTTAAAACTTTTATTAAAAGAAAAACACAGTATATGCATTTTTGTTCAAAAAACCATTTATTTCTTAGAAGCTAGCAAACCATAATTAAATTAGTGGTATAATATAGTTGAATTAAAGCCTTGCTTCCTCGTTAAACTTATAAAGACGTAAATAAAATCTTAAACGTAATCGTTATAACAAAGCAACTTTTACCCTTAATTTCTCAAAAACATTTTTTTTACATGTACTGTGTTTTTCCTTGGGACAGCCGATGTGTGTTTATATGTAAATCGTGCGGAAAAGTAACTTTTTAGGACTACTAGTAGATACTATAGTAACTTTTCCGCACGATTTGTTAAATTAATGAATATCTTATCTAAAACACTCAATAAAGTGAAATACTTGCAAAATAAATATTTTTTTTTGCCAGAAGCTCAATAATTTTTGTAATTACAGTATATTATTACAGACCTAATTGACGTTTATCTGAGAACTATATCGATCATAGGAAAACTTTTGTACCTAACACATGCGGAAAGTGTCTTTTCCACAGGCGACGGCTGTTGCAAGCCGTCAAGGGCCACTTTCCGCACTTGTTAGGTAAATAACTATTATTGTATCTACTGCAAGGAAACATTTCTGTACAGTTATTTTTAAACTAAAAGCGTGGCATCCGTTATTTGTGAAAAAGCTAATAATGTTTATTTCAAAATTTGAACAAGTTGATTGCAATAATTTATGTTCTTTGAATAATTTTTGATTTTTGGAAAAATAGTATGTATACCACGCCACGATGGAAAACCACATTTCTAAACTCCGTGTTGCCAGTCTTTGCTTACGCCTCGACATTGCAATCTTTACGGTAGGTATAGGTAATGTTCAGCTTTTCCTACTAAGTATACAATGTACTATTTACTTCCATTTAGTCAAGTGTTTAAAATGGATTTCCACCAAGTATCGACCTATTTAAAATTACCTGTCAGTCTTGGATTGGCTCTGTCAGTGATGTCATACTGCCTGACGTCTCCTTGCAGCCAATTGGAGAAATAAAGGAATTTGTCATCCAGGGAAATAAGGATATCACTAATCAAGCCTAAAATAGAAACATTATTCCTTTAGATTTTGTTTTGTTTGGAATAATAAAAAAATATTGAAGCATCGCGAATTATAATAGTATATTAAAACAAGTTTTATAAGACAAATTTTAGAGCACGCGTTGGTTTAGGACACGAGCCGCGTAGCGGGGAGTGTCCTAATTAGACGAGTGCTCTAAAATTTGTCTTATGGAACGAATATTTTATAATACTTTTTCTATTTGGGTCATTTTTAAGGAAATTCAAATAAAAATGTAGTTAATAGTTTCCAGTCAAAATTTTTATTTTTTTTTTGAGGTTGGCAACACTAACACAAACAGAAAGTTGGTGTGGTCACAGAAGAGAAAAGGGATTAGTATGGTGCACAAAACACGGACTTTTAGTATGGTGTGCCATGAATTTCAAAACTGTATTGTGTTGTTACCAACAGGAAGAAAATAAAAAATGCGTGTTTAAAATGAATAAAATAATTGCTTATGCAACCCAATGGAAACCCATAATGAAAACTTTATGGTTCCCAAATATAAAAATATTTTTATTTTTAATATGTTTAACTAAAAGAAAGTTTCGATTCAAAATATTCCCCAGTTTTAAAAAACCGCATTTTACTCTGTAACACAGTGTTTCTAAATAAATCTAAGTGAATAGAAATGGAAGAAAAAATTTATTTTTATTAAGTTGAAAAAATTATTGAGGTGTGTGGAGTGGGAAGGGGGGGGCGGGTTAACCCTTTAGAATGTATTACTAGCATTGCACCTTGTATATTTTTATTATATTACCTCCAATTGTGTCGCCCACCCAACCGGATACTTTCTTCGGCGTTACTTTAATAACTCTCTCAGTTGTCCATGATCCATCTTCTTTTTTATAAAACCTAAAATACAAAATTATCAGCTTACGGAGTCATCAGATTTTTTTAGTTTTTTTTCTCTCAACGATTTACTAACCTACTTTTACTCTACTTATTTTTATTTATTACATGAAACGTGTGCGCCAAAAAAACAACTTTAATTAAAAAAATAACGAAAAAAAAACTAAGAATAATAGTCTAAACGGCACCCTTCTATCGCAAATAATAATGAAGATATGCCTCTGTGAAGATGTCATATTTCAGCGCGTGACGTCACAAGAGCTTGGCCGCTGCATAAATCAGTATATACACTCTTAAGAATGACATGGTATGGATTACTAAAATTTGGTTCTGACAACTATTTATTTTCGTGAAATCGGACTCGACCCAAAAATTAGTTTGAACAACCAAAAAAAATTGTCGATTTTGAACTGTTGAACTAAGTAATAACATTAACCAACCCAACCTACCGATTTTAGTTGTCGCAACGAAATTTTATATACGGATAACTAAATTTATATGGTACTCCCGCTTTTAAAATTAGTTGTCACAACTAATGTGTAAATATGGAAAATTGAAAATTTTTTTTCAAGGAAATATTGTTTTTGTTAGTGATGCAATCTACAAATATTGCCGAAGCAATCATTTATTTTGGCCAAACTTAAAATTTTCATAGAGTAACAATTACGTATGTAGTCACAATTGTAAGAAAGAAGTTGAATCACAAATAAGTAAACATTTAATATTTTTGTCATTGCAGTTGCACATTAGAAAGTTTGAATGAACTGCTTATAACGCATGGCAAAATTAGCAAGTTGACTTGATAGAAATGACTTTAATAAAAGTCTGTTTCATTTCTAAAAAAAATGTCATATGTAATTTATACTTAGTAACGAAAAATATTCCTTCCTAGGTCTTCATTTAAATAAAAAAATGCCTTGGTATTACTACTCTATTAGGTATGCGTAAACTAATTGGAATAAATTATCAGGGATATTATGGTTTCTTTAAAAAAAATTACTTCCAATGTCCTTGTTCTCTCATGTTCTTTATAATACATACTTATGCAATACAAAACAGAAACACTAAAGATTTTTAACTTATTTTACTCAACCTTTTGGGTTGTTCAATTGCTTATAGAACTAAATTGTCCTTATTTAAATGTTCTTATCTGCAACAGCGATTATTAAAAAACAAAAAATATCCCCTGGACTTTCTCTTTAAAATATACAGCTATATGAAATTTGTTGTACTTGGTCAGATTAAAAAGTCATCAATATGACGTTCTTTTATAGAAATGGAACATATAACAAAAACAAAACAAAAAAAAATATTTTTAATTTATTTCTCATCGGGTCACCTTGCCATGCTTTATAAAAATCTCATTTAAACTTTCTAATGTACAACTGCAATGATAAAAAATAAAATGTTTACTTACTTATGATTTAACTTCCTTCTGCCAATAAGAACATACACAAGAAAGACAATAAACACAAATAAATTACACCAAATATTGTCACATCCATTTTCCACACGAGTACGGCCATAAAAATGGCCAATTATTGCCTTAAAACACACAAAAAAATGGACACGGAACCGCAAAAGCACCCTAACATAAACATGACCTCCTGACAGTCCTGGCTAGAATGATGTCACATGTCACCCACCGGGCATGGGCGTCAAGTCTCTGTTGATGCTGTTAGTTATAAATATGAAGAATAATATTACTTGAAAAGAAAAGTTAGTTCTGGTAACTAAGAATGTATCTTAATCAAAATTAACAAAATGATAGGGACTACAAATTCATAATGTGTTATTACAACAAGCTTAATTGATAAATACAAATTTGTAGGAACCTTGATGTAACATTTAAATAAGATATATACAGAGTAAAATTTTGGTAAATATAACCAAGAAAAAAATCTTTTTTGTTTTCCTAACTGAAAATAGTTATTTTTGGTAACGTAAACACGAGAACAAATAAAAATTAGTACCAAATACCAAGTCAGTTTTAAGAGTGTAGTGCATGGAATTTACGTAAGTTTAAATAGGTGGTAAAATATAAAGAAAAAAAAAACTCTTTAACTCTAACATATATATAGCTTATTTCTCACCAAACTGGTGCTTTGAACCTTTTATTTTTTCATCGTTGACGTAATGTCATAAAAAACCTATTTTAAATTTTACCTGAAAACTGACGAACCAACTGCACAGCCGACATAGCCTTGACTTTCTTTTGGATCATGCAAAAATCTTACTTCTAGTGGAGCAACTCCGTCCTCCCCTAAATCTGTAAATTATAACAAATATACTAAGATACATATAATGCATGATTTATGAAAAATGTCTAGAATGTTGAAAAAAAAAAATTAAAGTTGATTTTTTAGCATTTATTTAATTACTTTTTTCTAAAAAAAAATGCATTTAAAAAAAATTTATTTGACGTGTCGGAGCTATGCTTGATTAAGTGAGCAGCATTCTATACAAAAGGCTGATCCGTTTCTTTCTTATAACCCTGTATAGGAAATAGCCAAGCAGTGGCATAGCCAGAAAATATGTTGGGGGGGGGGGGGGGGGAGACTACATGATATTGTACCTAGTAAAGAAGGCGGAAAAGCAGGCAAAAAATTTTCGTGGCCACGCCCAAAGTTTGTTTAAAATTCACCTAACTACTATCAAATTTCGAAAATTAAATTATTACCTCTCCCCCTCTGCATAGTTAAATTAAATTTGTTTTTGTAAATTTTACTTTTTTTGATATTCCTAGCTGGCTCTTTATTAAAAAAAAAACATTTTTTATATTTGTGAAAAATTATTTATGAATATTGGTGTTAATCTAAAATTTTAACATAAGACGTATGTATGACTCTAACATTTTTCGGGCTAGGTTTTTTCATGATTAAAAATAAAGTAAATATCGCTCACCACGCCAAAATTGATGATTTTTTCAGAAATCATTTTAGGAGCGGAAATCTAAGAGCAGTTTTTAGTGCAAATTGTATATTCATAATACAGCGTTCTCAATTCTTCCCGTACTATTTTTTTATTATAAATTATCACACTTCTTCCATAAAAAATGTTTTAATTAAAACTTTTACTTTAATTTTTATCTTTAAAAATAAATACCTAATTGTTTTTTGTTTTTATTGTAAAAATATTTTATTGCATTGGGTTATATTTTTGTTGATTTAAAATAGCTAAAAGAAATGGAAAACGGAACCGACACGTATACATATAATAGAAAAATACGATAATATATTATTCTTTTTACTGGGTTTTCTATAAAATTGCATCATATATCAATAACTAAAACGATATGCGTCCGAAACCTTAATCTCTATATATAAAACAGGACTTTTAGAAGGAAAAGTTTAAAAACTAAACGTTTCCTACAAGACCTTTGTAATCTAAGCCAAGAATACATTATTTAAAAATTTAAATTAAGAGGCCAATCGTGAGACGAAAAATTAGGTTGCAATTAGACTTTTAGAGCCAAGCTCCTAGGCTAGGGGGGGGGGGGGGGGGGCTGCAGCCCCTTCCCTAAATACGCCACTGTAGCCAAGGCTTCCTCTAAATTCCCGTAAGACGTTCTCAGAAGTATTTCAAATCGGGGTTTGTATTTAAATGTTAAATTGAGAGATCAGAATTATTTATCGGAATTTCTTTGGTGCGATTTAAATGTAAGAATGTCTTAAGGCTCTACCACGCGCAAATTTAGAGGATGAAAAACACCGTTTCGCTACTGCAGGATTCTGCAAAGGCTATTTGAAATATTTGTCGGGACAATTTAAAATTTAATAAAGGAATGTTTGTATTTCTAAGGTACAAAGCCCTTTTTTGAAAAAAATAAGAATATGTATAAGAAAATGCCCACTAAAGGTGCGTATTTTAGGCACTTTTCCAAGGTTAATATCGTAGCTAAGAATTTTTTTTTCAAAAAAATAGCCATGTACCTTAGAACTTCCATGTCTTATCTTTAAGAATTCAAAAATTGAGACAAAACAATGTCGTAATAAGTCCGTTATCTTGCAGCGCGCAACTCATGTTTTAGGTAAATTTTGTTGTCATGTTATAGAAGTTGCCTATATACAGCAGAATTTATTCTAGGCTGACGTGAAACAATTTACATCCAGAGAGAATAATGATACACTGAAAAAAATTATAGGTGGTCGAACAAGAAGTTATTTCGGGGGTAATTTTGGGCTAAATTTTATGTTTTCCTTTTTGTATTGTCTGTGCCAATAACAGAATATCTAAGCGTTAATATTAAAAAGACGTAACTAGTAGTTGTGCTATTAACTTCGGGTTACCATACATTTTTCGGCTTAGACCGGGATGGTTTATAATGCGCCGCAGGGCAAAATGTTCAAGGCGCGTTCACCATTTTGTCAAAACTGGTGTTTGGGCTTTCAAAATTTCTTATTCATGTTAGGTAAGGATAAGAATTGAACGAAATCCGGTCGATTTGTTGCAATCAAAAATGGGCTATATTGAATTTTTTGTTTCGTTTCTTAGTGAGTAACCAACTGTTGCATATTCGATTGTTTTTATATTTTATGCTTATTATACGGGATCTATATATTGCTTATGTAGTGAGCTTCTGTCTGAACCTGTTAAAATATGAATTCATCTTAAAGGTGAAATGTGTTTATTATTTTATCCATGGTTTACCGATTTAAAAGTAGTATTCAGGCACGAATTTGGCGTTGGTCACATGAGATTTCTCTGTCCATCTTGTTGGCTGGCAGCTATAATTTGGTGCAGCCTGACTCCTGTATAGTGACAATGCTTCTAAGAAGCTAAGTACTCAATAAAAATTGGACAGTATGCCAGGCAGAGTAATAAAATACAATATTTTGTTAGGCTTGGGCGCCCATAGAGAGGGCGGCAGTGGCCCCCGTCTCTTGACCAAGGGCGTAGATAAGGTTTTTACTTTTTGTTAGGGTGAGTTTATGAAACGAATGCGGCATTTTTTTTGTAGGAATCACTTTTGATAGAAGTTCTTGAAAACGAACGTTTTGTTTTCTTTTGTAGCCACTTTTGAACGGTGGAGGAAGTGTTGAAAAGGCTGCTACATATTTTATTTAAGTCACTTTTAAGAACTTACACGCTTTTTTTGGCTACCCCCCTTCCACTCTATGTGTGCCTATGTTGGTAGGTTTTATTATTAGGTAGTATACCCTAAATAAAAACATTCATAATATTGTAAATTTTTATTAAAAATACAGGTAGGCAATAAAGTTGGTCCTTTCATGGTACAAATTAAAAATACTTATTAAAATAAAAAATACTACAATAACTATATTATTAGCTACCAGAAATATTTAAAAATTGCGATCTTAAGTCTTTAATTTTTCTCTTGTTGGGGTATTGAGGATTTATCATTTCGGGAAGAAGGCAACTAAAAAAAAAAGTTTTTAACTGCTGTTCCATCTTTTCTTGCCAAAATTGGTCATCTCTGTATATCTGAAACAAAATTATTATTGTTAAAATTA
Source organism: Polydrusus cervinus (assembly GCA_935413205.1). Lineage (NCBI taxonomy): Eukaryota > Metazoa > Arthropoda > Insecta > Coleoptera > Curculionidae > Polydrusus > Polydrusus cervinus. Next base: position 6,283,046 of record OW284518.1, read on the forward strand.
CATTAATTATTATTTCATAAAATTTGTAAATCATAGATACTTATACGATCAAATATTATATGAAATGAATGTATTAAATATTTTAAAAAGTGTTCTTATTTACTTTTTGTTTCGTAAATTGATGAAGTTATGCCCAGCCATTAAATTTTTAAAGAAAATATTGAGAAGAGTATTTTTTTTATCTTTGAAGGCTAAATAGGATAAACTAGTTTTATCCCCATTTAATACTTCTGGAATAAGAATCTCATATTTTCCAATAGAAAATAATTGCACTGTGAGGAAAACTTTACACGGTTTGTAAAAATTTGAAAATTTGTTGGTTTTACCTTTCTGGCTATATTATTCCTGAGTATCTATGTATTTAAAAAAAAAGTTTTTGTTCTGTTTTTGAGATAGAGACATAATATTTATAAACACATCGTTTCCTAGAAAATAACTATTTTAAAAGTGGTTTTCATTACCTTTTCATACTCTAGTTGTAGAGGTGTCCATACAATAAAATAACAGTACTGCCTTGACGTTATTTGTAACTGTCCCTGTACCTGATAGTAATAGTGGTGATTTCGTTTTAATGTAAAATTTCCATTTTCAATTGTAGCAAATTTTATTGTTTTAGTCTCGATGCCTTGACGAGGAGTTTTGGTACTACAGGATCTGAGGCACTTAACTTCTATAATTCCATTTTGTCCAATTAGACCATCTGGAGATGCCCCAAGGTAGCATTGCTTTGTGCTGACAAAAAGTCCACAGTCCTCAACTATTAGGTCGGTGGTTCGTTCAAACTGGGTTATAGCGATTTTTTCATGCTCTTTGCCCCAATTTGTAGCACTGTTGCTGGTAAAACTGCTATATAAGATGGCTTTTACCGTGTTTGCACAATGTGTACTTTTACGTAATTTACAAATTTTTCCAAAATTACTTGCTGTTAGTCTTTTTCCACGTTCTTCCATCCATAACAGTGTGTCTGCTTGTCCGACTGTATCACGTTCTAATTTATGTGCAGTTTCTTTATCTACCGTAATGGAAGTTATGAAGAAAGATTGTTGCAGTTTTTACTCATCCTCGTCCATATCTATGGCTGGTAAGCCGTAATCCTCGTCGGGAGGAGCATCTTCGTGTTTTTTTTTGTGAGTTTGTGGAAATAATTGTCTACGGCATTTAGTCCAACTCCGTTTGTGTTTTTTTTCTTTAATAAATTTTGTATGTATATTTCCTGGACTTCGACCACAAAGTTTCTTTTGAATAAGTCGAGATGACTCAGCTCCAACATTGTACGAAATTGCAGCTTTCTCGCAACGCATTTCGTAGGATCTTCTTAAAGAAAAGTTTATTCTTTTGCCACCAACTGTTTTGGCTAATAAGGCATTATAAAGTTCAGCAGCGTTATTATCCATGTTTAATAATAAACTTTCGGAATTTCTAACTATTCTCTCAATGATTACTAAAATATCTGAAAATAAGCCTGAACTTCTCATAATATTGGTAAAATCTATCTCATTTTCTTTTGGTCCCTGGCAAAAGTAGTTAGCACATTTTGAATGATCTCCAAAGACGTGACTAGAAGTATTTGTAATATCACGCTTTAAATGAATAATTTTTTGAGCGTAGCTTAGATCCTCTTTTTCAATGTAGTAATTGACTGCTGCTACAATTCCATATCTTATTCTTTTAACATTATTAGAAAGCATGTTTCTTTCCTTTATAGAAACTACTTTGTTCTTCGAACTGGTTCTTTTTTGGGCTAACTCTCGAAGGCGTGTACATAAATTTCTTAGCAAATGATTTCTACATTCAATTTTCTGAACTGATCTATTCTGGTATGGTCTTGCCTCTGCCAACTTTTTTGTCACACTGCTATCTCCATCTCCAACCAAATAACCGTATTTTATTCCGTGCAGTTCGTTACTTTGTAAAAATCCTTGTACAATAATTTCGGATTCCATAGCTGTTGATGCTTTGTCCCAGTTTTTGTAGCAAATGTGGTCTTTTGCGGCAATATTCTTGCTCTGTGCTCTTGTACATATGCAACAGTATTTATTTTTAACTCCCAGGAATAGGATTTTCTTTGTCTCTTGTCCAACAATTATTGCCTAAAATAAAAATGTTATTTATAATTTACCTTCCACCAGAACGTTAATGTTGTTTACCTTTTACATGCTTTATGATAGGTTGGACTACAATTGGTCTAGTTTTTAAATTATATAAAACCATCACCATTAAACGAAACTTAAAAGAATATGTATAACTTACCACTCCAGAAAGTGCATTATAGTTAACTTTATATGATCGTTTACTCCATGCGCCATCTGCGATAACGGTTATATATGGAATACCATCAGGATCAACTTTTCCCTTTTCGATGGCAATTGCTTTCTCTTCTTCGCCAGCTTTCTTTATTTCTTCCCAAGCGGTTGCATGAATTGCATCAGCTATTTCACTTTGAATTTTCAAAAACGTATAATTTGACATAATCGGTATATCGCAGTAGCTGAAAATTTCTTGCATTTGGCTGTAGCCTCCGCCGGTTGAAATCATACCCAAAACGATTAATTTGTTTAAGTCTGCAGTGTCAGGGTTCTCTGTACATATTCTTTTTTCTTCGTGGCATATGGAACATTTAATTACAAACGTGCTTTGCAATCCAACAGATATTTCTTTTGTTATTTTTAAACTTGTACTCTCGCAACCAAAAATGCCCAAATGTTTAAAATTAGTTACTTCGTTAAAGAAGAAATTAATATCAATTATTCTTCTTCCGGAAATATCACATATGGTCTGACATCTTTGGGATACCTTTTCAGAATATTCGGTTGAAATTTCTGTTTCGGGTTGTGAACTAGAAACTTGTTCTGGACTAATCGATTTGGAATTACTATCATCACTGTCATAATCTATCAAGTTTAGTTTTTTCATATCTCTACTGCTCTCAACCCTATCATGAGATGGTCCTGCAACTTCCGAAGTAGGTAAATCCATGGCAAAATTAGAAATACTGACAACTTTTTTACTTGGGGTGGCGGTGTCCTGAGTTGTCAGTTTTTTGCGTTGCCTAAAGAAATATTAGGTAAGATAAAACCAGTATTTTTTACAGGAGAATTCTGTTTATCACCAAATGGGGAGCATAAATTTACACCAATATTAATATATTTCTAAAACAAGCATTTGATTCTTTTTCAGCTGTATTATTTGTTTAAACAAATTGTTGAAAATTGTGAGTAAGTTTCTCGACCCTTATATAAAAATAATTTATATCCCTCTTTAGTATTTAAGCTTATTATAACAGCACTGTTCACACTTTATAAAACGTAGAGATAAATCCCAGTATTTTAATTTAGAAGAAACTGAATTTACCAAAAAACTACTTAGTATATAGAAAAGGGATTCTGGAAATCGGTTGACTGGCTGGTATCAATGGAAATGTCTCATAACTCATCATAATGTTCGATAAATTTTTTTTAACACTTTTAGGTGTGTAGTTTGGAAAACAACATCACAAATCAATATTTCAGGATAATTTCGTTTTTTTTTGTTTTATATCCTAGGGCAAGAATTATCTAATTTGAAAGAACAGCTGGTCTGAACACAACTAGTGACAGCAGCTTGTTTACACTGTGTTTTTTTTTCAAATAAACTAATTTTTTTTTTCATAAAAAATAAATAAGAAAATAAATATATTCGTTACATATTATACTCAAATTACAAAGAGTAAGAAAAAGTTAAGATAATTGCGTTATTAAAATTTAAAAAAGATAGCTATGAAAGGTTTATGTTTTTGTAAAAACGTTGTTTTTATGCTTTAGGATCTCTTGATACATTTTTGGATAATACCTATCCTAGGAGTTTAATCGAGATATCAATTACCTCTTTTTGTAATAGAAAACAAACAGCGTACATAAGCATCATAGGGCTGATGTCAGTAGTTGTGTCCAAAACGGATGCTTTTTTAAAATAATTAGGATAATTCTTGGCCTAGGGCCTAAAAAAAATTCGAATACTCCCGAAATATTGTAGGTCATAAAACAACGTTACAACGTAACATGACAAAAACAACTAACAAAATGTCACTTACTAACAATTTTAAACTTTCTGTACGGCTTTACTTGTACTTTTTTAAAACTGAGCGTATGAAACGGTTATGCACGTTATGTTCTATTTTATTTCTACAGCATATGAAAAGGAGCAAAATCAATAATCTTGAGAATTTCATTCACCTGTCAAATTTCATATTTTAACAATTAAATACCATAATTTTATTTTGTGTTACCATGGTTATTCTATTGTTGCAAAAAATTATCGTGATAATTTTTTGACATATTTTCTTTTTGTCAGTCATAACAAACAAAAAGCAACATCAGTCCATGAAATTCCCTTACAAATATAACGCGGGCATTGATAATTTACCGGTAATTTTAGCCAAATATGCCGTCATGCAATTTGGAGCAAGCAAAAGCATTCGTGCACTCATGCTTTTTTTGGCTCCAAATTGTATTCAAGCATATTTTCCTAAAATTACCGATAATTTTCAATGCACTTGTTATATTATATATGATAATAAAAATTATACAACTTTGCAATTATTTCTAAAATGATTGCAAGTACTCACCTGAGTAATTTAAGTTTTTGTTGAATACTTCGTCGACGGCCACACGGAGTACGATTTGTGCTAGTATACTTTTGCGGCATATTGATAATATAAAATAGAAACACACTGTAGATACAACTTCACAATAGATTCACAACGAACAGTTCAAATCACAAATGAATAAAAATCTATGTAGTTCTTAGTTTTTATATTCAATTATACTCCAATTACCAAAATAAAAACCTTCTTTCACAAAAATAGGCTAAGTACTTAGGTAGCAGATATCAGTGGCGTGGAGGTGCTAGAAAAATGTAAATGGATCCGATTTTTTTGAGGTAGGCATATAAGATCCTGGTATCTAGCTATTGTTTAGTTTTTACTGTAGATATATTTTTATCGCTTTTCTAGACGAAAAGTTAAACCTTTGAGCTTAAAAAGTAGGTACACGACTTTTCGTCGATTGGTACTGTTTGCTGACGCTTTCCGTGTGATGCGATATACAATATCTATCGGTTCTACTCGTGTCGCATTATCTTTGCGTTAGCTCCAGAGAATAACATGATTTTTTATTATTATTATTAATATTATTATTATTATTATTATTATTATTATTATTATTATTATTATTATTATTATTTAGCAATAGTAAGCGGTAAAACCGATGAGACCATTGCATCTATTCTATTATCACATGTATATTCTGTATCGGATTGGCGCTGAAATTCAATTATTTTATTCCATTCTCGTATAGGTGCGACGATACGGTACTGTGTTTCTAAAAAAAAGGTCTAGGTACTTCGTTTGTTCTCTTGTTTAATAAATAAGCATGGTGAAAAATTATTCATATGAGAGAATTTTAATTCAAAAACTATTGACCTTACAAAATATTTCAACACCAATGCTGAAAAATTCACAATAAAACAGTTTGTACATTGTGTTATGTATAAACTACCTAAGTACCTAAACTTAATTTGGATGGGCAACTTTAATTTAAGGGTATGCCTGTGCCTTCTTCCCCCCTGACGCCGCCACTGGCATATATGCAGGTGTTCTTATACCTACTATTAATTAATTAACACTTTAGTCGGTAGGTAATAATAAGATTAACAGACATGTATCTTGGTACCTATATTAAAAATTAGAATACGATTTCAGAAGTTTTATTACCTTTTTTAAATCATTAAAATCATTATAATAAGCTTTTCCAAGGAATTTATAAAATTAACAGATTTTATTTTCCAAAATTTTTTGCTCTCCTTAATTTTATTTTTTGTACATATTAATAAAATAAGAATCCGTATAACGATTAGATGCATTATTTTAACTTAGAATACAATAACAAGTAAAATACTTATTTCCCACAAAACAAATTTCTGGTCCCCGAAATAAAATCAACCAAAACTCATTAGCATAATAAAGAACCTACCGCCTTGCATCGTGCTTTCAGTGTGTGTCGATGTTTACGGAATATTTTTCACCACGTCATAAGCTCGCTAGTATGCCCACTTCGGGTGAGACTCTCTTGCAAATATATTTCTTGCTGCACAAAGTTCCGCCTTAATACCTAGACCTAAACTACCTAACAATAAGAGGGCAAGTAAAGGCATCTTACCAATGGTTTGAATAAGCTCCCTCTTGCTCCACGAATAAAAATTCAAATTTTGGCCATACGCATCGGGATCTTTGGCGTCATCAGGATGGAAACCCTTTTTCCAGATTTTCGGGGCTCCCCATTCCGTGGAGACCATGACGTCGTGATAGGGCTGGTACCAGAAGTCGTAATTAAAGCGGGCGGCTTTACCTTGAACCCATGTTCCTAAAGCCGATAGATATGTAGGATTTTATAAAGTATAATCTATAGTTGTATGTTGGGTGTTCATGCATCTGGCCCCAAGACGCATACACATACAAACCCCAAAGAACTTCTTCAGTATACAGGGTGATTTCTAAGTTGAAACTTCTTTTTTAGCTGTGTATAGAAGACATTAAAATAAACAATATTTTCAAATAAAAGTGCGGGCCTGGTCATCAAAACGTAGTCTGCTGTACTTTATGTTGTTTGTCTTATCTCTTATTAGTCATGCAATTTACTAATTTACTTATTGGTGGTTACTTATTTGGCAATGCGCTGCGGTGTCTTTTTCCGAAGCAAGTTAATTGTAAATTGGTGACACGTGAAAATGATAAAATTTTAAAAGAATGAACTAGTAGATGTGGTACTTATTTACAGTGAGTATCGTCAGAGTGCATCTGCTGCTTCGTGATTATACGTAGAACGCTTTTCATTGCGGGCTCATCCTACACCCAGAAGTTTTTTTAATGTTATTCAACGGGCAAGTTAAGCAGAACCGTATTTGATCCATAGTTTAATAAATGAATGTAAGTAATGCCTTCTATACACAGCTAAAAAAGAAGTACTAACTTAGTAATCACCCTGTATAGCTGTATGCAGTGCGTAGCCAGAAAATATGTTCGGGGGACTCATATTTTCTAACACGTTTTTTTTAGGGTGTAATAATGTCGGATTGCATAAAGACCTTTAACAATAATTAACCAACCAGCAACTTTGACTGTGGCATAACTGACATTGGCAGAAATAGTTTTCTTATAACCAAGGTGGCCTTGATTTACTAATGAGACCTCTTTAATTTTAAGAAATTAATGCCTGCCAATGTCATAAATGCCACAGTCAAAGTTACTGGTTAGTTAATTATTGTTAAAAATCTTTATAATACCTTCTTTTTTATTTACAGAATTGACTGAATTTTATAAAAACTTTCAAGGCAAGCTGAATGCAGTCATGTTAGTATAGAAGGGACGATCGAAAATTCATTTATAAAGGTTGCCGACATCAAACAGCTTAACCGGCATCTACCTGACCCAAAAATGGGTTATTCTAAAAGAAATTCTGTTTTACTGATCGAGAAGCCAGAAAAAAACTTTAAAATATTTTTTTCGGCGCTTGCGTAAACATTTTTCTATCCAGAGAATTACCCAAATTTTTGTAATTTTTTGTCAATGGACTCACTGCCTATATGACTCACACATGATGACGCAGGTGTTGATATTTCGACGAAAATATTTTTGCTTTTTCGTTTTTATGCGGCTTCATCAATAAAAATGAATTTTCGATAGTCTCTTTTATACCTACGTGTCTAATTGCATCGTTGCTGCTAGACCAGCTGATTTCGTGGTTAGGTTCATAAATGTTAATTGTCGCTGCCAATTGAAAATAAATATACTATTATAGGTATAACCTACATTCAAAAGCTGTAAAATTCACATTTTTACTTAAGGCAACTAGGATTTTTTTCTCGTCATACAACTCACAAACTACTTAGCAATGTGAAACCGGTAAATCTATACAAAACCAGCTAAGACAATAATTCATAATATCTCTGCGTTCAAGCGAGTGAGTAGAAACGTCGTTTTCAACAAATCAACGGTTTAACTCGAGCACGGTGCATAGCCGGTTTGGCGGACAGCTAGACCATAGTTTTTAGTCCCACTATGACGATCGAGAAACAATGTTGCCAGACTTAGCAACATTCGACTATTTATAACAGTGAATTTTGATAAGTTGTTAAAACGTAGCGAAATGAAATATAAAATATTAGTAAAATGTATAAAACGAAAAATTAGTTTACAATTAGACCCCGAGTTTCTAAGCTCTCTAGGGCATTTCACGGTTGGGGGGGGGGGGGGTCCAGACCACCCTCTCCGCTTAAAACGCCACTGGTCCTAGCTGCCGAATGTCGTCTGTAGATTTACCTTTTACGGTAAACGTTTTTCCGTCCAGCAAAACGTAGTCACTTTTTGGTTCCCCATTTAGGTCTCCCATGGCTGAAATCATTATGTCACCGCTGGCTAAACAGTGACTGGTATGGAGAGCTGTGCAATCTACTTTATTGGCTTCAGAAGCCTCCACAACCTATCAAATAAACATAATTTTTTCATATAACAAATTATTTCAAAAATGTGTAGTAGTAGGTAGATAATACTTGAGTTGTAACATTTTTAAACTGTTTTGGCACTTTTTTTAAAATATCATAATTTTTTTTAATTTAGCAGCTTTTACAAATATTATTATAATAAACTGCTTATATTTTGTTTTGTTAAGTAAACAAATATTTTTAGGCAGGAATAGTACAGATACGAAGCAAACCTGGAGAAGTTTTAACTTTTAACATGCAAATTTCGTTCGCGTAGTTTTTGCAAGTTTGCGCCTTTGTCGAAACTTGTAATAACTGACAGAAAACTCCCGGTTATATAAACGATACGCACTTATTTCAGTTTTATCAGTAATATTTTTGCTTTGGGGGTTAATCTATGAATACATTTGGAATCATAACAAGCCAGGGCAGAAAGGAATTTAGTGTTTGTCAGCATTTTATAAAAAGGAAAGTGGTGGGCAAACTAGGCTGTACAGCAGTATGTAAAAAGTGGTAAAGAATTGCAAGGTCTAGCTGACAGACTAAACAGTCATTGGGAAACCTGCAAAAGTGAAACTAGTGATATTAGCAGTGGTCTTGAAACTCTTCATGGTGATTGTCAGTCACAGCCTGGAACTAGCCAGAGTGAAATTATCCAGTTGGCAAAAAAACAAAGAAGCGATAACTGTGAAAAGGAAAGTGTAGGTGCACGTGAAAATAGTGGAAGTAGCGGTCATTTGGATTTGGATTGGAAAGCAGCTAAATTATAATATTTCTATTTAAGCATTATAACACTAAGGTTTTTTATATATTTTTTTAAAGTAAGTACTTTTTTGAATTAAAAAGGTTTTTTTGGTTTTAATTTTTTTAAAGTTATATTTTTGTAATAACGAGCTGTTCTTTTCAATTATTATAATAAAATCATAATAACACCACATAAAAATGCGCCTGGGTTTTATTTTTTATATTTTGTGTGTTAAATTGTTAAATAAACTTTTTTAAATTAATCATGATTTTTTTTGGAAAAATCATACTGATTAAAATGATGATTTTAATCGTCATTTTAATCATCTCAACCCTGCTCACATGCATAATTTTTATCTACCTTGTATATTGAAGGTGCTCTGGGATTCTTTCCAGTGTCGACAATAAAAATTCTGTTAGACATCAAGGCAGGCATGACAAGTTTATCCCGTTTGCAACAGTCTTTCATTCCATGGCAACTGGAACAGATGTTCCAACCACTGTGATGTAGTTCATCATCGGGTCTGCCCGTTCGTAATCTGTGGATGATCTGTTGAAAAAAACACAAATAATACAATTATTATTATGTTTAACCATTTTTAGAAATTTATTTGATACTTTCATGCAATGGAAAGTGCGGTAAATAACCCAAGCAGCAATATTACGACGGTCCGACGTTGGCCGATGCGACCTGAGGTGGGCACCCAACACAGTTACAACCTTGTTACGACTTTCACTTATACAGTATATTTTACTTTTAATAAGGATGATACATTATAATATTTAAATTCCGTTATTTGATTCATGAACATGGTGAAAATTAAAACGCATTTTACTTTCCTGGTAAATCATGGTAAAATATATAAGAAAAACAAGACTATAACATAATAGTCCCACTGCTTGATAACAAAGTTTTAAAATAGAAAAAATTAATAGAAAAGAAGGTTTTTTAGCGGCAGGCGGACAAAGTAGTGCATCTATCTTTTGCATTGAGTACACAGGGACGCAAAATGCAATGGGTTCCCTGGGGGCACAGGTAGACAATGACAGGCTGTTTCGTTCTTATTAGAACTCATCAGGAAGCCATAACCTGTAAGCGACCCCGAATACAGCGAGACTCTGTTTTCAAGATATTTTTCAGAAATAAAAAGGCAATGAAAACCCAGTAACGCCATCTATAGGAATCAACTCAATGCAAAAGATAGTCGTCGACGAAAGCAACAATAAACTAAATACGTTAGGCCAACACACCAGTATAGGCAACATTTATCGCATCCCCACAATTTTTCTACGGATTTGTAGATTCAAATAAGTTCGCGCTGCAGATGCACTACTTTGTCCGCCTACCGCTAAAAAACCTTCTTTTCTATTTACTTATACGGACACTAAACTCTACTACTTTATTTTAAAAACACGGCATTGTATTACGGGTTGGCAGCGCCCAGTGGGTATACTGCAGCTCAAACTTATTGAAAAAAATTATCGGCGTTGTAGTCTAGTGGTCAGTGTAGCGGGCTCACAGATTGAAGGTCCCGGGTACGATCCCCGGGCCGGCAACGTCGATGTTAAATTTGGAAGAGACGTTAAACTCTGGGTTTCGTGTCATGGATGTTGGCACGTTAAAGAACCCTACCCTCGACAAAGAGGAATTCGGCAAAATTACCAGATAGTGTGTGACAAATTCCCTGGCGTCGGTGATTGGCCTCGCTGTGGAAATAGGCCGACGTAAAAAAAAATTATATAATCGAATTTCACGAGAATTAAGGGCCGCGGCGTCTGTGGAGATTTTGAAAATAATATCGGGCATCGTTTGTAGTTTTAATGGAAAATAAGAAATGAACATGAATAGCCGTAATATTTCTTGTAAAAACACAGAATCTCTTACTAGTCAGGTGGAAGCAAACATTTAAGAAAGCATGAAAAATAAATTTTCAAACCACCTGAAAGTGCCTTATACTATAAGGTGTATTTTGTCTAACACTGTTAGATAATAAAATACAAATCGGATTGCATAGTTCTACCAAGAAATGAAAACTTTACATTGGTAGGATGTCACCACCTGCAGACCGGTTTCGAACTCTTTTGTTCTCGTCAGTACAGGGTAGGTGTTCATACCATACCAAATGAAAGTTTTAAAACCTAATGCATATAATATCAACCTTCTTCGGTCGTATATATACGTTAGCTCCGGTCTGCAGGTGGTGACATCCTACCAATGTAAAGTTTTCATTTCTTGGTAGAACTATGCAATCCGATTTGTATTTTATTATCTAACAGTGTTAGACAAAATACACCTTATAGTATAAGGCACTTTCAGGTGGTTTGAAAATTTATTTTTCATGCTTTCTTAAACGTAATATTTCTATTTTTATGCTCTATTTTCTTAACATCTTGTAAAATAAGCTTATGATTTGTTTCATGTAAATGTAGGTATGGTGTTTTTTTAAATTCCTTTTTATTAGATACACCATTTTTAAATCACCTGACAATAAGTTCCGGAGTCGGGATCAACATCCACCGTAGCCATCAGGTCACTTTTGCCATTTGACTGATCTGGTTGGACGCAACAAACGTACAACAATTTCTCTCTGGGGCCATTTTTCATAGCATCCAAAGGGGACGCGTACCCTGGACCTGAAAAAATACAGTGGCAATATGAACAAACTGGAAAACTTACCGGACGAATTATAAAAATATTGGTATAGTTTATAGTTTTTTTATCATTTTTTTTTAGTTTTTACGACAAAGAAAATAGTTATTTTTGTATCTAGGGTCCGAAATACTACTTTCGTGATCGAGAACAAAAAATTTTTGACGATGCTCGACCGAGTCAAGAAATTGTTCGAGATAACCCCAGAATTTCGCACACGAATTGCAAACAATATTTTTTCTACAACGACTTCAATTTGATTAAACTACAACGATATTTTTTATTATGATATTAATTCCAAATTAATTTTTAAAAACACAGTAGTCGAATCTGTTCAAGATATAACTATGGAAACCAATATGTTTCACACTTCGATAATTGAACCAATAAATATAAAAATAAACAAACTTGTTTGGCTCAAACATAAATGGGGGAGCAAAGGGAAAATTCCCTACTGGCTTGCAATATTATCCATTTTGTCGTTAGAGCAAAGGCAAATTATAGAAAAAATGTCCATTTTCAGCTATAATTTACTAGCATCAAACAATATTATCGAATAGTTTATCCGATTATTGTAAAATTATATCTATTAAATGGCAAAAAAATTTGGGTAAGGATGAATCAACGTATTATTAGGATCTTTGTCTCACTAATGCACTAATAAATAATAGAAACTAAACCGTTTACCCAACAACCCATAAATGAATCATTTTTTTCGATTTTGACAATAATAAAAATAAAATCTGGAAACGCATCTTTTAATTGCCATTTTGACAACGCAAATTTTTGAAATTCAAGATTTGAGAAGATTTATTGAGTTTACTAAGCATTTCTACTAATTTTGCCAGTTTAAATTACTATTATCATATAAATAATATAACACAGCACCGAAGCAGTGTGACGGCTGTGGAAAATTAGGCAAAAATAGGCCAGAATCGTGATTTTTATGGTAAGTACACATTTTTTAATTTTCATTGGCTTGGATCGGTGAGTTTTTATACATTTTTTTTTCTACTGAGCTATGTCAGTAGATTAATAAATATCCATTGTAAAAATATTTTGTTTAATATTTAATGTACCTGTGGTTTTACTGTTCCTTTAATTATCTACACAAAAATAAAATTAAAAATTTAAAAATATATATTTTTAGTTCGCCCAAAATTACTGAGAGAAGAAATGGTTACATTTAAAAATTATATAAGAACGAAATATATGTGTCAACTAGTTTAGCGAAGACTGTTGCCGGGAACAATACCTATATAATATTTGTGAATATTAAGAAAGTGAAAAAGGAGAAATGCGGCAAGAAATACCCAGAAAATTCTCAAGTTTCATATAGATTTCAAAAAACGCTAACACTATTTCTGCAACTTGAACAAATCTTTAATAAATTTAAAGAAAATGCAGCATTATTTAGACTTAGTTAAATATTTTGTTTTAATATTTATCTAGGTAATAAAATTTGTTAATATGAATTCTAATTTTTTTAAATTTGTACCTACTTGTTGTAATTGTTTGTTGTGTAATAAAATCAAGTATAAATAGTTAAGGGTTCTTTATTTTAGAATACGTTTTCATTTGTCATTTCTTTTTTATCAATATTTAATAAGTTTTTCATTTTATTCAAGAAAAGACAAAATAACGGTACCTTTAAACCAATTTCATATAACAGTCAAAAATTTTATTGATCAATATAATATTAATAAATTTTAAAATCGGAAAGGAAGTTTTGATAATTTTGATTATTTCGTTTTTTGCTAAATTTATAAACAATATTTTTTTAACTGTAAATTTTGAAAACACGCTATTTGGCCGCTCTATGGAAAGAACTACAATAAAATATTAATTTAAAAAAATGTTATTGCTCGCAACGTACTAGTTAACAAATACCTAGAATTGCTCTCTATAGTTAATGAAATATAATTCCTTTTCTTATAATGACCTGTATATATTTTTAAATAATATTTTTTCGAAAGAACGCCACTGGGCTTCCAGAAATGAAAACTGCTGCGACCAATAGGATTATGGGGAATTTCAAATGAAAATATCTTTTTGCGGGAAAGTTTGTTGCCAAACTGTATAACTTATTTTATAAACAAAGATTTCCTTGTTCATGATGAACAAAAATATATCTTCAATGCAACTGATTTTTGTATATATAATAATTTAATGTATATCTACTACTCATTAAGTAGAATTGACATAACTTAAAAATTGTGTCAATTTTATTACAAATTTAATAGACCTTTACAGAAAAATATTTTAAGGAATGTTATGTTATGATAATTTGGCAATATCTCAAATTATGTTTAAGCCAAATAATTTGCCTATGTTCTCAAGTAAACGCTGGGTCTAATTATACAGGTCGTTGGTTTCACACAATGACGTTTTCGATATTGAATATTGCGAGTTTTTAACCCCACCAGAAATATCAGATGCAGCCAAACTTGTTACACTGAATCTTCCACCGGAAAAATTTAGATGGCAGTATAAACAATTTAATACATGGAAGAAGAAGAAAAAACGTGAAAAAAAGCATCCGAAAATATTTTACTGGTATATCTCGAGGAAGATCAAACGTAGTTAAATCGTCCACATTATGGTCATTATATTCTATGTTAAAGTTAAGTCTTAATGTCAAGGAAAACGTGGATATAAGGAAAGTCTTCAAAATCGATCCCGTATTTAAAAAAAACTTTCAGTTAAGGCTCTACCACGTGCAAATTTAGAGGATGAAAAACACCGTTTCGCTACTGCAGGATTCTGCAAAGGCTATTTGAAATATTTGTCGGGACAATTTAAAATTTAATAAAGGAATGTTTGTATTTCTAAGGTACAAAGCCCTTTTTTGAAGAAAATAAGAATATGTATAAGAAAATGCCCACTAAAGGTGCGTATTTTTAGGCACTTTTCCAAGGTTTATATCGTAGCTAAGAATTTTTTTTTCAAAAAAATAGCCATGTACCTTAGAACTTCCATGTTTTATCTTTAAGACTTCAAAAATTGAGACAAAACAATGTCGTAATAAGTCCGTTATCTTGCAGCGCGCAACTCATGTTTTAGGTAAATTTTGTTGTCATGTTATAGAAGTTGCCTATATACAGCTGAATTTATTCTCGGCTGACGTGAAACAATTTACATCCAGAGAAAATAATGATACACTGAAAAAAATTATAGGTGGTCGAACAAGAAGTAATTTCGGGGGTAATTTTGGGCTAAATTTTATGTTTTCCTTTTTGAATTGTCTGTGCCAATAACAGAATATCTAAGCGTTAATATTAAAAAGACGTAACAAGTAGTTGTGTTATTAACTCCGGGTTACCATACATTTTTCGGCTTAGACCGGGATGGTTTATAATGCGCCGCAAGGCAAAATGTTCAAGGTGCGTTCACCATTTTGTCAAAACTGGTGTTTGGGCTTTCAAAATTTCTTATTCATATTAGGTAAGGATAAGAATTGAACGAAATCCAGTCGATTTGTTGCAATCAAAAATGGGCTATATTGAATTTTTTGTTTCGTTTTTTATCGAAATGGGTTATTCTCTTGATAGTGAACAAAATATACTAAGGTAAATAGCTTATCGGTATTAGAGGCCCAAACTGGGTCACCGGGAACTTACGACAAATCCCAGGATGTATGGTAACCCTGGTATATTAACTTTTAGATCTAAAATTAAAGTTTAATTTGTCTTGGTAAAGGGTGATAGGTGCAATAAAATAAAGCCATTTATGAAGGTTCTTAGTGAGTAAAGTAACTAACTGTTGCATAATGAATCTATTTCTATTCGATTGTTTTTATATTTTATGCTTATTATACAGGCTCTATATATTGTTTATACAGTGAGCTTCTGTCTAAACCTGTTAAAATATAAATTCATTTTAAAGGTGAAATGTGTTTATTATTTCAACCATGGTTTAACGATTTAAAAGTAGTTGTCAGGCACGAATTTGGCGTTGGTCACATGACATTTATCTGTTCATGTTATTGGCTCGCAGCTACAATTTGGTGCAGCGAGACTACTGTATAGTGACAATGCTTCTAAGAAGCTAGGTAGGTAATAAATAAAAATTGGACAGTATGCCAAGCAGAGTAATAAAATACAATTTTTTGTTAGGCATGGGCGTCCATAAAGAGGGCAGTTGCCCCTGTCTCTTGACCAAGGGAGAGCGGGGGGGGGGGGGTAAATATACTTTTTACTAACTTTTGTTAGGGGGAGTTTATGAAACGACTGCGACATTTTTTTTTGTAGGAATCACTTTTGATAGAAGTTCTTAAAAACGCAAAGTTTTGTTTTTTTTGTAGTCACTTTTGAACGGTGGAAAAAGTGTAGAAAAGGCTGGGAAGTATTTTATTTTATAGAATTAAGTTTTGAGAACTTACACGTTTTTTTGGCTACCCCCCTATCACTTTATGTTTATAAGAAACATTAATACCGTGATTTTGTATCGGATTGGCGCGACGATACGGTACTACCTCCTGTTGTTTCTGTGTTACTAAAAAAAAATCTAGGTACTTACTTTTTTTTCTTTTGAAGGTGCAGCGCAACTAATCGTCAAAAACATACCACTTTTCAAAAAAATTAATTATAATGGCACGGAACGCGACGGACAAAATACTGCGCGAGTTAGTAACCACAGTCAACAAATCCTGGAACCAGCGGGACTTATCTTTTGTTTTATAAAAAAACTATTGACCTTACGAAGTATTTGATAACCAATGCTGAAAACCTTCAGTTTCAGGGTAGGCCTGTGCCTCCCAATTTTGAAAATTTGACAGTATATGCTAGTGCTGATGGGGGCGATCGGGCTAAAATATATTTATAATGCTGGCACTTCCCGTTATACCGGAAGTAAGTGTCAACTTGCTTATTTTAAATAGAATACTCTATATATTACTACATTTTTGCATTTTACGCAAGAATTTAGGCATACCTTGTATACCATGTCCTATACCTATGTCTAAGCGTTTTAGATATTTTTAATAGATTTTTTATAATATTTTGATAACTATTAATACAGGGTGTTTAAACAATACGATTAAAAATTAAATTAAAAAACTGCAAAAAGACTAGATTTTCAAATGGAAATACACAAATTTTATAATTATTTCTTATTTAGCATTAAAAATAAGGGTAAGTTTGTATATTCCAAAAAATTTTACTTTTAGAAACATTGCCAACTTAATATTTTTATATGGCGATTTTGCTGCAGATTTTAAGTTTAGTTACTTTTAGTTGGCTATAACGGCGTTGAAAAACAATCAAATGCGAGAAAAATTTATGATGCTGTCACTTACCATTTAAACATCATTAATTATCATGCCTGTGCGCTTAAATTGTACATACAAACGAAGATTATTTAAATTTATTTATTATTTATGGAGAATGTGTTAAAGTTATATCAAGAACATGGGACACATTTGCCAATCGATATCCGCAAAACAGAAGCCATCCCAATGTGCTTATTAATAATCTTCAACATTTTTGGGATATACAAACTTACCCTTTTTTAATGCTTAACTAAAAGTAATTATAAAATTTGGGTGTTTCCCTTTGAAAATTTAGACTTTTAGCAGTTTTTTCAATCTTATTGTTTAAACACCCTGAATTAATAGTTATCAAAATATTATAAAAAATCTAATAAAGCAGGTCCTTTATAACAAGGAATCCCGCTTAAATTAAATAAATATAAGGCTTCTTTATAGAAGAAATTGATAATTATTTTAAGGCTTGCAAACGTCATTCTTAACAGAAAAATTCAAATATGTCAAAAACGCTTAGATATTTATAGGTATAGGCATACGGGGTAGGGACTTTAACTGGAATAAATTCGATATTATTAAACCTGCTGAAGTTGCGCCTACAAAACTTAGTATGTGGGGGTTTTAGAGCATGCGGAATTGGATTATGATGTCGGCACAGTTGCCAGATTTCTCAGCTTTGCGCTACACGTAGTAATTTTGTTATTTTTAATAGAATACCCTATTTATTTTTATTGCAGTGAATTGGTAGTGTCAAATTTAGTAAGATCTCAAATTTACAAAATTCTATCTTCACTAGTTTCTGAGCTATGGCAACACTGAAGTTCCCTCAAAAAAGTACCGGGACGCTTCTCTACCTCCATAGTTACTAAGTTATTGACAAAGATTCAAGAAAAGTTCTTGTCTTTTCAAAATGGCCTATTTAACTTAAACTTTAAAAATAGAAACTCTCATGGTACTTTTTAATGGAATTACAGTATTGCCATAGCTCAGCAATTAGTGAAGATAGAATTTTGTTAATTTGGCATCTTATTAAATTGGACACGCCCAATGCACTGCAATAAAAATAAATAGGGCATTCCATTTAAAATATTAAAATTACTACGTGTAGCGCAAAGCTGAGAAATCTGGCAACTGCGCCGACATTATAATTCAATTCCGCGTGCTTCAAAACCATACATACTAAATTTTGTAGGCGTAACTTCAGCAGTTTTAATAATATCGAATTTATTCCAATTAAAGTCCCCACCCTGTACAAAATCTGCCTAGAATCTTACGTAGAATGCAAAAATGTAATAATATATAGGATGTTCTATTTAAAATAAACACGCTGACACTAGGGTTGCCAACCCTCCCGATTTAGTCGGGATGCTCCCGCTTTTTTACTTAACCTCCCGCCTCCCACGCACTTAAACAAAACTCCCGCTTTTCCAAAAACACGACGGACGCCTAATAACTGTACAGCTGCCTTAGAGAGGGGCGACCTTTTTTTTTAGAAAGCACGTTTGATGATAGGAGGAAAAAAAATATAAAAGGCACGCCACAGCGTAAGGTCATCAATATAATTATTTTAAGCACCTCAAAAAAAAACTTGTCCTCCAGGCACTATCCACTTCTTGCTTTTCAATTTTTAAAATCTGGTTACCCTAGCTGACACTATCTTCCGGTGTAACCGGAAGTACCACCATTATGAAATTTTTTTAGTCCGGTCGTCCCCATCAGCATTACCACGATGGCAAATTTTGAAAATTTTCCTATGTATAGTTTTCCATATATAGTTCGAAGCGGTTCCCGGTGGAACACGAACACCCTGTTTACAGGTGCTTTTATACCAAAAAACAACAAACTCACAAACAAAACCTTCCTCTTTTCTAAGTGATGTCTAAAAAAAAAGGGCATCGTTCTCTTCAAAATACCATATACAACCACTCATCAAAACTTTTATAGCTAAGTCCCTTACACAACGGATCCATTAATTTTGGGGGGGCACCAGGGTGGGCACTCATGTTTCTAGGGTGGGCCAGTGGCTCCCCCCCCCCCCTGGCGCCGCCGCTGTTTTATACCTATTATTAATTAACACTTCAAACTTTCTGCTCTACCTAATTTTATTTTTTGTAAATATTCTATAGCTTTAATAATAAAATAAGACAAAATTTAAAAGATATATCCGTATAACGATTAGGTACATTATTTTAACTAAGACTACAATAACAAGTACTTATTTTCCACAAAACAAATTTCTCGTCTCCGAAATAAAATCAACCAAAACTCATTAGCATAATAAAGGACCTACCGCCTTGCATCGTGCTTTCAGTGTGTGTCGATGTTTACGGAATATTTTTCACCACGTCATAAGCTCGCTAGTATGCCCACTTCGGGTGAGACTCTCTTGCAAATATATTTCTTGCTGCACAAAGTTCCGCCTTAAGCATCAAGCTAAGCTATGGTTTTAATGTGAACGCAAATTAATCATGTTTTTAAGGAGGTGCGTGACGAGGGGTAAACCACTGGGGTATTTTATTGTACAAGCTGTGGGTATTTTTGGGTATTTATGGGTATTTTTGGGTATTTTTTGGGTATTTTTTGGGTATTTTTTAAGTATTTTTGGGTATTTTTTTAGGTATTTTTAGGCATTATTTGGTACTTTCAAGTGTGTTTCCTAATAAAAAGTAACAGATCTAGCAATTTTTAAAATTTAATGGCGATTGCGCGCATGCTCGGCATAACACCGCGAAATGGTCTTGGCGCCGTATCACAATTATGAAACCGCGCAATTCCGCTGCTCACGCATGCGCACAACGGCACATTTGTGGAGAGCGACAAAGAGAGAAATATCAGTCCACACCGTAATGTTTGCGAAACAATAATTCCGGCCCGACTAGCAATAGAAGTATTACATATTATATGCAGTAAGCACGACTATATTCGAATTATTCGACTATTCGAATAACATACCAAACTCGATACCAAACGACTACTCAAATACTTATATTTTAAAAATTCCGAGCCCTAGTATTAAGCCCCTAATAGTGGTTAGTTTTGTTGGTTTAGCTCCAATACTTTGAGCACCCGCTTGACAGAGGGTCAAATTTACTGAGAGAATTTATTAAGTTAAATACTCGGGTAAATATTTGTGTTTTTAGAGTTAATCATAATTTAAATCATTAAAATGTATATAGTATTTTTAGTTAGTAGGTACCGAGGTAGGTACCTACTAACGTTTTATACTTATTTTATTCAGCCAAGTCCAAAACTAAATACCCACAAAAGTGGCTTAGTTTAAGAATTTGTTCCTACTATGCCAAAGTTTAGACTGTTAAGTTTTGTTGATTTATTTAGAAAATTTCTTAAGTAAATATTTGTGTTCTGTTATGGTTAATCATAAGTCTAATCATTTATATTTAGTATGTTTAATTAGTACGTACCGAGTTACCTAATGTTTTATACCTATTTTATTTAGCCAATACGAAATACCCACAAAACTGTCCTATTTTTGGTATGTATTCCTGTCATGCTAAAGTTAGGCAGTTGTTTATTTTTTATTTTTAGCAAATTTCTGAAGCTAAATGTTTGTTTTTAAGAAATAAATGCTGGTCTTTAAAATAAATAGTGTATCTTTATTAAAATGAAATAAATAATACGCAAGGTCATTAGCGAAAGTTATTTTTTACTGAGGTATTTTTAGCTATTTTCGGGTATTCTTAAGTATTTTTGGGTATTTTTTGGGTATTTTTGAGGTATTTTTCAGAAAACAAGGTATTTTTGAGTATTTTTTGTTAAAAAGGGTATTTTATTGTACAAATTTAAGGCGGTGGTTTACCCCTCGGTGCGTGATTGTCTGTTTTTTAATAAAAATTATGGAACACTATTCAAGTGAAGAAAAATTGGATATGATTTAATTTCGAAGTCAAGAGTCAAATTATTTTTAGTTGGCTTTGGAAACAAAGAAAGTTTATAGTTACAGAGTTTTTAATGCCGAAACGTGTTATTATTACTATGTGTGATACGTCGTTCAATTATAAATGAGGAGTTTAAAAATAATAAAAACGAAATCGCCAAAATTCGGTTTTGCCCAAACACCTTCGGAAGGATTCGGAGTTTTTAAATTTGAAAATACAATGTTGCAGAGCTTGATAGGGAGCATGAGATCGGACATCTCGTGGGGTGTACAAGAAGATACACACTCCCCAATCGGTAGGTCATGAAATGGCAAGAAACCAAGGGGGGGGGGGGGGGAGTGTCGCATGACTGAGGATCGTGGTTCCGAACCCACGTTAAGCTGTTGGTCCCCTCGGGAATGGCCCTGGTAGCGAACGAAAAGGTAAAAATCCTAATCGAAAGAATGGCAAGAAATGACAATGACTCTTCTAATGGGGCATCCCAAGTTAATATTGTCTTACCAAAAAAAGGAGTCGTACCTGCTTTAATACAAATTAACTATAATATCCCCTATTTAATTAAATTGTATAATATTTTTTATAGACACGCTGGAGAGGTACATAAATGTTATCCGTTATTTTTAGTATAAAATTAAAATAAATATTTGTTTAAATTTCTTATCGTAAGTAAATATTAAATTATTTTTTATGTGATATTTTGGTTACCAAGCCATTAAACACCGCTAAAATTAAAACAATAATTACTTTTTGTTGTTGATTTTATTTTTGCTGTAAATTAAAAAATAATATTTCTTTTACTACATGAGAAAAACATATTTTAACATCTAATTGAAGTGTAATTTACTGGATGTAAAATGAGTCATTATTTAAATTAAGAAGTTATGAAGAGATTGACTTTTAAGAGTTTATTTCAGAAATGTGTAGAGTAATAAAAGCTCGTTAGGTATGCAAAAGGACTACAGAGTAACCCCACGAATATTTATGCCACTTTAATAATTTGACATTAATTTCATTGCAACATTCTTTCTTTTCATCAAGTGCATGTAGTACCACCCGGAAAAGGGTTAATTTATGGGTTTTGCCCATTGTTATCCTTTCACAAACATTGAAATTGATGTTATAAAGGTGTGCGTGCGTTATGTACTTAGTATTGGGTACACCTTTTTTTATTAAACCCGCTTGACCAAACTTAGAACGCGCCAAGAAAGTGATATTTCATATAGAGCTCTAGAAAGGAACACAGCTTTATCACAAGGTCTATAGGTGTTACGAAAGAAATATGTAGCACATATCTAAGGACTAATTCTAGGTTATGAAAATTCCTAACTTTATGACTAACTTCAATAGGTGCAGTCTAAGAATGACCACGAAGCCGTTATGGCATTCTCTCTTATTTCGTTTGGTGTCAGTTTGTCGTCATAAAAGTAGTTTATTTTTATAAAAAGACGTGCAAAATGTGCTTTCCCGCGTTTTTTGAGACGAGACCAACGATATACTAGCTGCTCTCATGATTTAAGGTTAGTTGAAGGGTCGATACCTTTACTTCCGTTTGCCGCTTATCGTTTGTTTGGTTTTCAATTTCAACCATCTTCTTGTGTTATAGTAAAAATATGGTAAATAAACCTAATCCAGATCCCAGACATTTAATTTGCATTGGACCGTTCTTGCCTTTTGAGTTTTGCAGAATATAAAGATGTTGTAGAAACTTGAGGAATTTTTATTACAAGAACCAATATATTATACCTATTGCTTGATAAGTTTAAAATTTTTCTATGGTACCTTTTGACACGCAATATGTAGTTACCAAAGATTTGTTTAGCAATGTATAGTCTGACGCACGGTTCTAGAGCTACAATGCCTGATAAGGTAGGGAGATAACGACCTAACTCGAATCAAAAATTACGTCAGAAGCTGTGATGTGCATCCAGACAGTAATTGTATGGACTTTACCTTATTTTAAGGGGAATTGCCTTTTTAATGTGGCCGTTATCTCCCTGCCTTATCAGGCATTGTAGCTCTAGAACCGTGCGTCAGACTATATACATACATTTTCGCTGTTGCAGAGGCTGTTATTTGGCTTGATTATATCGAAAAAATGATTGAGGTGGTAGAGTAAGCGGTTGGGTGAGGCAGGACAAACAAAGGACTATGGAAAGAAAAACTAAAGTCAGGTCACAAAGGAGAACTAGCTTTTATTTAATAAAAAAGGTGTTCTGAAATTTTAGTTTTATTTCCGAACCAGGTCTTTACTTCAGATAAATATATTTTGAATTGCTATCAAAGCCACATATTGAATGCAGTCATTCTTTGAAACAGATATATATCACAGAGATAGAGTCACGCTATATCACTGCGATAGAGTTATGTTTCATCCCTGTGTGGTAATTTAGTTCTTTAAATACGCGGACATTAAGGCAAGTTGAGGGCATCTCTGGGACATCTTTGATCTAAGCTCAGTGATAAAACATGTAACAATGATTTATATCTGTGTCATTCCAGCGGCATGTTTTGGTCAGGCGGGAACATTATTAAAAAATACAAAAAATACATTATAAGTACAGAAATTAAATTATAAAAAATCATAATATTCTTCGTTAACTGAGGAGCTGTCATCTCCTCTTGAGGTTATAATTAACGGGTAGACGATCAGGTGGTCAAGATCCCACATTTTCTCCTTTTCTTTAATGACATGATGGACTTCTTTTCGCCTGTTCTCTGGTGTCACTTCCTTAATGGCTTGATCAAATAGTAGCTTAACATCTTTCATTTTGTGTTGTATCTTGCTAGAAATCCTTTCACTTGCGCTCATATAAGTTCTATAGGATTCAGTTTGCAATGATAAGGCGGTGTGCGCAGCATAGTTACACTATATTTTTCAGCTATCCACGGCATATTTCATAAAACGATGTTTGTGTAAATTTGCTATAGCTAATAGTTTCTTCTTTATTAAATTATCTCCTTCTTTTCTTTGGTTAGTTTTCATAAATAATTTAATGCACAAAATTTACCTGCGCCTATGGCCGACATCGAAATTGAGCCGAACTGGACGGAATTTCCCATTTTATTACTGTACACCTTTCCGAAATAAAGCAGAATAAATCTCAAATTTAATATTGATCCAAGTTAAATTCTATATGTTATACAATTCAAAGGTATTTTCAACAAAAAATTATCCTGTTCATTTAAATCATTAAATAAATTTAAAGTAAGTACTTTTCTATCGGACTAATTATAGCAAGTTTGGTGGGATATCTTCACGTAAGATATGGATGAATTATTGACAGAATGGGAACTAGAAGAACAAATCACAGGTTGACAATTCCAATGAATGCCCGTGTCCGCAGCATCACCTGTTGCATTCCAATGAAAAACCAATCGCAACCTTATTCAAATAAGTTAAGATCGGGTTGTCAAGAATTGTTCAAACTCCGCATGTGCACTTACCACACAAAGACCTTAAAAAGTCTCCCAACAATCCCGCTTTAAAGTCAACAGGGAAGCAAATAACAACAGTCTAAAACTTGCATGGGATTTTCTAAATTTCCAACCACGATGCACCAAGCGGTCTGTTATAGTTTATACAGGGTGGCCCATTTGTCTGACAAAGTAATATACCGTCTCTACTATTAAAGATATCAAAAAAAAGTTTTTATAAAAGTTGTGAGGTACAAAAAAATATATGTTCTAAAATTATTTTTAAACATACAGGATGGTCCAAAAAAGTAGGACAATAAAAAGATACATTTTTTTAAATGGAACACCCTATATATTTTAGCATTTTTTGTTTCCTTACAAAATTGTCCATATGACGCCATATTTAGTTTTTTAATTTTTTGCAACGTTGCCAAACAAAATGCAAATTTCTTAAAATTTTGGAAAAAACATGATAGTAAAAAATTACCTGTATTTCTTAATAAGAGTATCGAAAATTGAAAATTTCTTGTAAGCTCTTAAGTTTAGGGATAGATAAACTGTCTTAAATCTTTAAGTACCGAAAATTTTGTACAGGGTGTTTTCTGTTGACATCCAAATATACAAAATTTTAAAATAAAATTACTCTGTTTTTTCAAATGAAACACCCTATATTTATTAGGCTCGTCTGATAGATATTGTAAGTATCTTTTATTATTGTTAAGTCATACCTATACCTAAATTTACTAGTTTTGGCAATATTTTTATTTTTATTTAAATTTTAGTGAAAAAAACTATAGTTTTTATTTTTCTAGTAAGCCATGACTAGCAAAGTCAAAACAAATGTAAGTGAATATAATGTCATATTTATTATTATTATATTTATATTTATAATGTTTGTGAACTTATTTTCAATATCAAGTTGCGTAATAAAAACAAAACTTTATTAAATTAAATAAATACGTAACTAACTATGGTTATCAATTTATTTTAATATGGGATAATATTTAATTACATTTGTTTTTAGTTTGCTGGTCATGGCTTACTAGAAAAATAAAAATTATAGTTTTTTTCACCAAAATTTAAATAAAAATCGAAATATTGCCAAAACTAGTAAATTTAGGTATAGGTATGACTTAATAATAATAAAAGATACTTACAATATCTATCAGACGAGCCTAATAAATATAGGGTGTTTCATTTGAAAAAACAGAGTTATTGTATTTTAAAATTTTGTATATTTGGATGTCAACAGAAAACACCCTGTACAAAATTTTCGATACTTAAAGATTTAAGACAGTTTATCTATCCCTAAACTTAAGAGCTTACAAGAAATTTTCAATTTTCGATACTCTTATTGAGAAATACAGGTAATTTTTTACTATCATGTTTTTTCCAAAATTTTAAGAATTTTGCATTTTGTTTGGCAACGTTGCAAAAAATTAAAAAACTAAATATGGCGTCATATGGACAATTTTGTAAGGAAACAAAAATGCTAAAATATATAGGGTGTTCCATTTAAAAAAATGTATATTTTTATTGTCCTACTTTTTTGGACCATCCTGTATGTTTAAAAATAATTTTAGAACATATATTTTTTTGTACCTCATAACTTTTATAAAAACTTTTTTTTGATATCTTTAATAGTAGAGACGGTATATTACTTTGTCAGACAAATGGGCCACCCTGTATAAATCAATTACAAATTTAAAATAGGTTTTATTATTCTTGTATAGGTAAATCACAGCCAAGTAAGTCTAAATATTTTTGGAAATTGACTTAATTAAAGTAATGATTTATTGATAGTTTTTTTAACCTTGCGGATTTCAGTATACATTTGCTAACAAATGTAGCTCTGCCCTATAGTAGAAAAGCTGTTTTTTCAAAATTTTACTTATTCTTATATTAGCGTTTCCTTGGAAATTTACTAAAAACATATTTTCTTACTTGAGACATAAAAAAATGTTATTAAGAAAATATGTTCCGAAAGAACCACTTAGGTAGTAAAAATACAAAATAAAATAAATTGAAGATCATTGGTTTATTATTTTAAACACATTTTTCTAAATATATTTAAAAGGGAATAAAAATACTTGAAACCAGTGGCGCCAGGATTTTTGGGATGGGTGGACACAAGGGAACCCGATGATTTTTGAGTGGGCACTACCCAAATCAAAAATGATTTCTAAAAAAAAGGCGCTGCCTCCCCCACGCTCTATAACGCCAAAAGCAGCGGCAAACAAAACTTCCTCTTGTCCAAAGTGACGTCTAAAGAAAAAGGTCGTTCTCTTGAAAATAACATACAATTCTCATCAAAGCTTTCATAGCCAAATCCCCCTTTTCCCCCGGAAATTCCATTACAAAACCGAATCCATCAATTTTGGGTGGGCACTCATGTTTCTAGGATGGGCCGGTACCCACCCTGGCGCCACCGCTGCTTAAAAATATTTAAAAAGGCCTTTTAATATATGGTATTTTACCTAGTTTTTCTTTCTGGACTTCTCTTCATTATTTACATTTTTTCATATCTCCTGGAGAAAACGCACTTTATTAGCGGAAAAAATAGGTTTTTAGTTAATTTCCAACGTCTACTTAATGTTTTGGAACTAAAATTAGGACACAAATTTGTTTCTATCCAAGCAGGACTGAACCCCAGTAGTTTTAACTCAATAATCTTTTTCACCTATTCACGAGTCGATGCGAGCACATTATATACAGAAAAATATCCCCTTATAGAATTAAAACGGGTACCTACCTAGTTATTATCCATTACCGTGTTTTTGTGTATTTATATTTATACTTGGAATGTAGATTTTAAACTTACCATTATCGCAACTAGACATTTTTTCTTTTAAAAAAACCACAAATATTTAATATATCAACCTAAACTAGCATGTATTTTGTATATAAATATTGTATGTTCAGTGTCATGGACAGCAAAACACTTACACGTTGTTGCTGTTTATGTGAAAGTATCAAAAACCACGTCACGCACAATAATAGTACTATTTTTATAAGATTGGTACAGGAACATGGAGCTATTATTGTCACTTTCTACATGCACCGAGATTCTCACTACTTTTTTAAATATACACAGTGGGAACGTAAGGTTGGAACAAATTCATTTAATATGTATCAGTGGCGTACAATGCTGTTTTAATCAGGGTAGGCAAATGTCTGAAATCGTGTTCCGTCAGCGTCTTGTTAAACGGATTCTTAAAGGACTCGACATCAATAAAGCTTCTGGTCCAGACGAAATTCCTATCATTGTTCTCAAGACATGCGCCGATGAACTTACACCAGTATTTTTTAGACTTTTTAACTTATCCTACAAAAAAGGAATATTTCCATCCTGCTGGAAGTCGGCGCGTGTCCAGCCCATTCCAAAAAAAGGTAAAAAGACCCTGCCAAGCAACTACCGACCCGTCGCATTGCTTTCAGTAATTTCAAAAGTAATGGAGAAAGCTATTAACCAACAACTTCTAAAGTATCTGGAAGGGCTTAACATTATCAGCGACCATCAATACGGTTTTCGAAAGTCCAGATCAACAGGTGACCTTTTGGCATATGTCACTCATCTTTGGAGCAACACCATCGAACATCATGGAGAATCCCGGGCTGTTGCACTGGACATCTCTAGGGCTTTTGATCGTGTTTGGCACGATGGGCTTCTAAGTAAATTGCGATCCTACGGTATGCCTAATGGATTTTGTTTATGGTTAACCAGCTTCCTTAAGAACCGTTCTCTGCAAGTGGCGATTGACGGGTTTCTCTCAGACACCTTCACCATCAATGCCGGTGTTCCTCAAGGGTCCATATTGTCGCCTACCCTCTTTTTACTGTATATTAACGACCTTCTAGTGAAAACCCAAAATCCAATTTATAGCTTTGCTGATGACAGCACACTTGTCTCATCTTTTACCTTGACTCCCCAAACATCCGCTGTCGACGCACATCTTCGCAGGCAGCATGAAGTATTGCGCCTCAACAATGACCTGGAAGAAATTTTGGCTTGGGGTGACAGTAACCAAGTCGAATTTAATGCTAAGAAAACCCAGGCAGCAGTCTTCTCCAAAAAGGTTAACATTGCAGAACCGGATATAGTCATGGCAGGACACGCAATTCCCCTGGCACCGTCTATTAATTTGCTGGGGGTCAATCTGGGAGGTAATATGTCTTGGCATGATCACGTTGCCGCAATTGCCAGGGCAGCTGCACAGAAACTTGGTGTACTTTTCCGCACCAAAAGGTTGTACACACCTCATCAACTTTTGACACTCTACAAAGCCCAGATTCGACCATCATTAGAATATTGCTCTCATGTCTGGAGCTCTGCACCCAAGCACACCCTTCGGCTACTGGATTCCATTCAAAGGAGAGCCGTTCGTCTGATTGGCGACCCCGAGCTGACCAAGACCCTCGATAGCCTGGAGCATCGAAGACAGGTTGGTGATTTGGCTCTCTTTTACAGATATTTCCATGGCAGGTGTTCGACTGACATTGCCCACTTGATTCCACCTAGAGCAATGCAAAACAGAAATACACGGCGAACCACTGCCGCTCATCCATATGTTGTTCAGCTTAGTACTCCTCGAACTTCATTGTTCAAGAAAAGAATTCGTTTATCTGGAGAACGTCATCTTTGTGGAATGATCTTCCTGAGGTCGTGTTTCCCAATGAATACAATCTTCAACGTTTCAAGACCAACGTTAATCGCTTTCTTCGCACACGCACCGCTCCCAGAGCGCCTTAAAGGATTTTTCCTACAGTGCAGGTGTTTTATCATAAAAAAAAATAAAAAGGCAAATATTGCATTTAAGACAAAAATTTACCTTAAGTAGCATTCAAGCATAAATTTTTAATTTTGTCGCAAAATGTCCTGTTTTTGAGTTTGTGGAAAGAACACTGTGGCAAAAATAGAATAAAACTACATTATTTGTAAACGGGTTTAACAAGGCGGTCTTTACGTAAAAAGTGTTTTAAAACATCGTCATAAAAATTGGTTTTGCGTTTTAAATCCTGCAAAAGTCGCTCTCCAGAGAGCTTATAATAAGCGTGTCTCTTCTGTGTATTTTGTAAATAGGTATAATTTCTTTTTAATCCAGAGAAGGATCGTTCTGCAGACGCGCTGCTAGCCGGAACACTAACAATTAACGCCTCAATATTTATCAGCAAAAATTATTTTAATTATCATAAAAGTGCTTTTTATTTTACGATACCTTATCCGTTATTCCTTTAAAAATATCTTAACTAAACTAACTAATATAAAAACTTATAGAGGCGTGTTTCATATTTTATATTGGGAAAGCGAAGTATTTTCCAAACTACGATAAAACTTGAAGATTGGCACCAATGCACTTACCAAACACGTGCTTTCTTGGTGCGGGCTGATAGATGAAGAAAGGTCGAAGGTTGCGACGGGTTTATTTGTTACATCTCTTTCTACCCTATTGCCTACCGGCCCTCTAGCTTGCTTTCACTCGTACTAAAGCAGTGCTTTTGATTTTACATAAGACTCTTATGTACAGCGAGATCTTTGCTTTCAGAACGGTATTACGGATGCTTATAAAGGGATCTAGTTTACGATATAAATATGCAAAGAATGCGTTCGTGAAAATGATATAGGATTAATATTTCGGTCCTATATTATTTATTATTTTAATGTAAAGGTAAATTGACAAAATTTATACGGATAAAAACTAATAATATTAGTTATATAATTATTATTTGTTTGTGTTTGTTTTATTGTTCTCTTGTCTATATTGTATGCACGCCACTGATATGTAGATGTGTCATTTTTCTTCTAAGAATTTTTTATTTTTTATGACTTCTGCATAAAACTCCAATCCTATTTTATAAAATATGTCATATATTCAACCATTGTACGTAAATCATTTATTTACCTTGACCGTCTACCATTATTTAAAATTAAATTTTTATAGAGAAATAACTTTTGTCACACCATTGGACTTTTAAACAGATCTGTATAGGCATAGGCGCCGGAACTTCAGAATTGCTCTGGGGGCTTGGAGCCCGGATCTTAACGAATAAAAAAAAATTCCTTTATTAAATATACACATAATATAATGTAATACCTACTTAATAAATTTTAAATATAATAAGGCTCCCTCCACAGTAACTTTAAAAAAAAAGGTCATCGGTCCAAATTTTGGGGCCCCCCTCCACAGTAACTTAAAAAAAAAGGTCATCGATTCAAATTGTGGGCCCCAAGACGCGCGGGGCCATTCCTCCATCCAAAGTGACTTCTAAAAAAAATGTACTAGGCCCGTACGGAAAGACGGCTCTGGCCAGTTAGTTCCGAATGATCCAACGTTTTTGTGTACATTTGTGAATTATGTAGCTTAATTACCTCTTTGGTATGAAAAAATTTTCAACAGGAGATTTGTGGGTGAAAACAGTAGAACAGTAGTTTAAGAGTGAAAACAGTAGATCTTCTGTTAAAACAGGAGATCTGGTAACACTGGCTCCAACTTGACTGCGCCGATGCTTGACCTCGCTGACTAGGCCGTGATGTCAGATCTGCATGATGCGCAGATCTGACATCACGGCTGCCAACGTGTAGAAAATATAGATCGAGCGGATAATTAAAAATAGCCGTGTTTTTGAAAAAAATATTTTTAAAATATTGGATTTTTGTATTGTATTTTAGACGACTTTGTCTTATTTGCTACAAAATCCGAAAAATCACTAAAACAGGGGTATTTAACGAATTTTTCACTAAATCACTTTGGATTGGTTTCATAATCATTAAATCCAGTGAAATTTCACCAGACCTGGCAACCCTGAGACTTTGAGACCAGGGACTTTCCAAATTCTCTACGTGCTCTAAGCAAAGTGACAGACCAGGGTTGCCAGATCTAGCATAATTTAATTTTCAAAGCCAAAATAATTGTTTCCTAAATATTATGATAACCTGCTAAACTAAAAAAGGAAACGACAACTGTAGATAAATTTTATAGAAAAAAATTAAATTTTCAAATCTCAAGTAACGCACGTTCGCAAACGAATTGCTATTAGTATCATTATTATGTAAACGTACTATGAGGGTTAGGCTATGGGGGCTACGCCCCCAAAGAAATATGGCTCATGGGGCTTGGGCCCCCAGAGCCCCCACGGAATCGGCGCCTATGTGTATAGGCATATATCACATTTTATTTTTGAGACATCCTTTATATTTATGTGAAATTGCCAACCACACCTAAAATTAAAAAATTACGGGTACGCGAGCTATTTCTAGAAGAGAAAACATTGGTGGTATTGGTGATATTTTACAACATTGTAGTTCTATAACAAATCTAACGTTGTAACGATGGCACTACACAACTACTAAGGTTCAGTAGTAGAAGTACAAATTGGCTACGTCGACGCGACCTCGGCCTTATAACCAAGTTTAGGTATTTTTAGTTCTAAAAGTGATTTCGGCTTTTACGTTGGTAGCCTGGCCAAAAATAATTTTTGACATTTTTTAACCTTATTTTTCTTGAGTTGTATTTAAAAATTACACAAATAAAGAAACGCAATATGGAATAGTTTGTCATTTAGCAGGAGGTTTTCATTTTATTCGTAACCATCAAAGCGACGTCGCTAGAAATCGATCGTGTTTTTTTTTTACCACAGTTGCGCCCCAGGTGCCTATAGGAAAACTATGATCTTTCTATTATTATTTGGGTTGTATCATCATTTACTTCTTGGATTACGTCACGGCAAGACCGCGTTGACGGAACCGGATTTAAATAAGAACAAACGATGGGAAACGTCGAGACCTTAAACATTAGTTTAAACTAGGCAGGCAGGACGCGATACATCGGGCTGACCGACGCGACGTCATTATTAAATGACGTCGACAAACAATACAATTGTATATTCAGGAGAGTAGCTAGGATTTATGTTGTACCTCTTGTGGTACAATTTAAATATTTTAACGCCACTAACTGGTACAGGAACTTTCGGTATGTATTTCAATTATTCAAATATCAAACAACTTAAAAATGTATTATCTAAGATTTTTTTTGTAAATAATTTTAAACTTTAAATACTTAAATAATTTAATAATGACGTCGCGTCGGTTAGCCCGATGTATCGCGTCCTGCCTGCCTAGTTTATGTAGGTAATACATTATTTGAGTTTTAAAGTTTAAAATTATTTACAAAAAAATCTTAGATAATACATTTTTAAGTTGTTTGATATTTGAATAATTGAAATACATACCGAAAGTTCTTGTACCAGTTAGTGGCGTTAAAATATTTATATTGTACCAGAAAAGGTACAACATAAATCCTAACTACTCTCCTGAATATACAATTGTATTGTTTGTGTTTAATATAAGCACTTAGTTTATAGAGATAATAACAATAACATAAATTATTTTTTATTGCATCATTCCAGAATGAGTGGGGCTATTTCATAATCATTTAAGTTCGTGAGATTTGGTGAACTTATTTGAACCCGATTAAGTTTGGTTAAAAATAATTCTATTTGTTTTTCAACTCGGATACCTCTTATGTCGTATTTTATCACGTCTAAGAAATAAAAATATTTATTTTTGGAACTAAGAAATGGTCTACCAGACGGGCTGTTACTTCGTGTATTGGAGGGGATTGGTTTTAGGGGTTCTACTTATGAACAGTTCTTTGAGTGGCAGAAAACAGTGTGTTAAAATTAATAATAACGTTAGCGACATGAAAACTATATAATTCAAGGCGCTGTTTTAGGACCGATTCTTTTTAATATAAATATATCTGAATGAACTGTTTTCGTTGAAAGTCTCCGGTAATATTATAAGTTTTTCTGACGATACTGCCATACTGTATAATAATGGCAGTTGGGCTTCCTTACGAAGCAAAATGGAAAAAGATTTTAAGACTATATATGACTGGTTCAGTAGCCACCTACTTTCAGGGCCGTAGCTAGACGTTATTCATGAGGGGAGGGGGGGCATTTTTTGGGTGCCATGCCCACTTTTTAAAATAGTTGCGCCGGCGAAAAATTTTCGGGGCCACGCCCAAAGTTCGTTTAAAATTCACCTAACTACTATCAAATTTCGAAAATTAAATTATTACCTCGCCCCCTCTGCATGGTTGGATTAAATTTGTTTTTTTAAATGTTATTTTTTACTCCTTTTTTTTGATATTCAGAACTGGCTCTTTATTTAAAAAAAAACATTTTTTATATTTGTGAAAATATGAATATTGATGACAAACCAAAATTTTAACATATAACTAGCCTTTTTCGGGCTCGGTTTTTCATGATTAAAAATAAAGTAAATATTATATCGCTCACCACGCCAAAATTAATGATTTTTTCAAAAATCATGTATTTTAGGAGCGTAGATCTAAGAGTAGTTTTTGGTGTAAATGCTTAGGTTTTGAAATACTCCTTCTTAAGTGCCGTTTTGTATATTCATAATAATAAAGCATTCTCGTTTCTTCACGCACTATTTTTTTATTATATCACACTTCTAAAATAGGACTTTTAGAAGGAAAAGTTTAAAAACTAAATTTTTTAATCACAAATCTTCTATTTTTAATGGGGTGAGATACTTAAAAGACATAATCGTACGATACAGTTTTTGATACGGTCGTATTTCGGTAAGCGTTGGAAATAAATATCGACTGATGTGGAAGTTTGAGAAGTATGGTATCAGGGGGAGATCACTGGCGTGGTTTGAGTCATACTTGGGTGGTCGCCTCCAGAGGGTTAACTTTAAGAATGCGTTCTCGAAGCAGCGGACAATTTCATATGGGGTACCGCAGGGCTCTGTTTTGGGGCCACTGCTTTTTTTGATTTACATTAACGATCTTACTAAAGTATATCAAGGGTTTTCTCACTTTGTTCGCTGATGACGCCACCATTTTATGGATGGACAGGGACACTGAACAATTAGAATTAAATATTTCTGAAGATCTACAGAAGATTAAGGATTGGACAGATGCAAATAGATTGTCCTTTAATATTTCTACAACAAATATTATACAGTTTAAATGTCAATTTAATAACATTTCCATAGCAGGACCACCCATTGCAGAGCAAAGGGCAACTAAATTTTTGGGGCTGTATATTGACAATAAACTCAAGTTTGATTCGCATGTCTTACAACTTAGGAAGAAAGTTGCTTCAGGCTGTTTTGCCATAAGAGTTATTGCCGACGAGCTGGATGGATCAATAGTTCGGAATGCATATTTTGCGTTGATAGAGTCCCGTTTGCGTTATGGCATTTCATTTTGGGGTAGTTGCTCTCAGTATTTGTTTAATTATATGTTTATTTTACAGAAAAGAGCTTTGCGGTATATGTTTTAATATAAGTATATCTGAATGAACTGTTTTCGTTGCAAGTCTCCGGTGATATTATAAGTTTCTTTTACTTTCAGGGCCGTAGCTAGACGTTATTCATGAGGGGGGGGGGGGGGGGGGTTAGGTTATGAAGTTAATAAAAAGTAGCATTTTTTGGGTGCCATGCCCACGTTTTAAAATAGCGGCGCAGGCGAAAAATATATATAAGAGTATTGTTTATCAGAGTAAAATAATCTTTAAACACCTCCCAAAGATTAAAAAATATCCAGTGTAAAAGAAAATTCCGGGGGAAACTGGGTGAATTTTTTGATGACACTATTGACCTTTAGGCACTGGATAGATATAGTATTATTTATTTTACAGCGTTAAATTTTCATTTTGTACTTTATAGTGTTGATTTTATATTATTTGTTTGACTCTAGGTTAACTAATGACACATTTTTTAGAACTATATGTAGTGCGTCCCTTAACCGTAGTTCCTATTTAATTTTTTTTTTGCTTTGTCAACGAGACATTGTCTTTGACAATAAAGCTTTTTTGATTTGATTTGATTTTATTTGACAACTATATGTTTTTAAAATCGGATCGCAAAATGCAATACATTGATGTAGTTACAAGTGTTGGTTGCCATTTAAAAAATTCAAAATGGCGTCGTAACTGTCATTTTTTGACATCTGACATATATGACAATAGCATGGGTGGCTCCGCCATAAAAAACGTATCTCCAGAAAAAAATTAGTTTCTAATCTCATAACTTCTGTTAATTCGATAATAACAAATTCACGAACTTCAAAGCCTCGTATCTCGGGAACGGCTGAAAATAAATATTGACAATTATACATTTTTATTGTTGGATCAAATAGGCAAAAGCCAGCTGCGTTGGCTTTTGCCATTTAATAAAATTCAATATGGCGTCGTATCTGTCAAATTTGTAAACATAGATTTTTTTTGACATCAAATTTGGCTTCTTCACTAAAAGCTGTTAGGGAATACATAATTGTTTTTTTATTGTGGTCGATAGCAAAGTCGCCAATCGGGTGAGACACTCAAAGTAATTTTTAATCATATCCTTCTAGCCTGCTCTATTTAAAGAGTGGGTTATTTGACATCAAACAACTCTACTTTTTAGCGTGCGTCTCAAGGCAATTTATTTTAAAAACTGAGTTGGGTAAGATCGAACATGAATGATTCACGTTGAGTGGCCTATTAGAAGATCTCGGAAACGAGTAAACTTTTCTTTCTAAAAATTTAATAGCAGGCATAATTATTGGCATTGAGCTTTTAAAACATTATATTTTGGAGTTTTTGTTATTTCCGGTTATACCAGAAGTTAATGCCAACTTTGCCATTTCAAATGGAACACCCTGTCTATTTTAGCATTTTTGATTACCTTATTAAAATCTAAATAACTTTTGTTAATAATAATCTATTCCTATCTCTAACCGTTTTCGAGATATGAATTATAAAAGGATTTTTTTGTGTAAAAACGCTCCGAGAAGAAAGTTTAGTAACTCTGAAACTAATAAAGGTAAACATTTAAAATTTTGTAAGCTTTCAAGTAATACATAGATCTTTAGTTTAAATTACTTAGGTTTTACGTTTTTATACAGGGAGTTCTTAAAATTGTGCCAATGTTTCCATATGAATAAATGTGCATAAGTCAATTTTTGCAAATGGAACACCCTATTTTTTAGCTTACTAACGTGTAGAGAATTAAATTTCCTATCTACAAGCCTAATATGTTACAATCTACATTTTTAGTGGTTTTGGAATTATGAGCAATTTAAATAAAAAATCTTAAAATTTCTGTTTGTGTTATTGAGACATTATTTTTGAAAAGAAGGCGCCGACTGGGACTTTCGTTTGACTTTGAATCAGAAATAGCTAAGCAACGAACATAGGCATTTAATAACAAATGGTAACAAAGCTCAAAGTCAAACAAAAATCCCAGTCGAAGTCTTCTTTTCAAAAATAATGTCGCATTAACACAAACAGAAATTTTAAGATTTTTTATTTAAATTGCTCATAATTCCAAAATCACTAAAAATGTGGATTGTAACATATAAGGCATGTAGATAGAAAATTTAATTCTCTACACGTTAGTAAGCTAAAAAATAGGGTACTTATTCCATTTGCAAAAATTGACTTATGCACATTTATTTAAATAGAAACATTGGCATTATTTTAAGAACTCCCTGTATATAAAACGTGAAACCTAAGTAATTTAAACTAAAGATCTATGTATTACTTGAAAGCTTACAAAATTTTAAATGTTTACCTTTATAAGTTCAGAGATAGGAATAGATTATTATTAACAAAAGTTATTTAGATTTTAATAAGGTAATCAAAAATGCTAAAGCATACAGGGTGTTCTATTTGAAATAGCAAAGTTGGAATTAACTTCCGGTATAACCGGAAGTAAATAAAAATAATGTTTTAAAAGCTCAAAGCCAATTATGCCGGCTATCAAATTTTTAGAAAGATAAGGTTACTCGTTTCCAAGATCTTCTTATAGGCCACTTAACGTGAATCACCCTGTATATATAGTAACCGGTCAAATGTTGTACATCGGGCAGAAAAATCAATCTTACAGAGGAACTTTCATTACTTACATTCAAAAAAAAAACACGCAATCAATAAAATTATTTTTATTAGTGGCTTAAATTTACAGCGAAGCTACAGTGTTATTGTTTATTTTCTCCATGACGCACACTGTGACGTCAGCGACGATCTCACCGCCCTCTAGAGTTAAACCTGCAACCACACCCACTGCACATAGTTCTAGCGTGGGTACAAAGGTCGATATGTAGGTCGATATGCTAGCAACATCGGCACTAATTTTTAGAGGTAGAGACACAAGGTCCTCTGTGATTTCAGCTGCTACAGCTGCATAACAGATTGGTTGCTCCAAGGCGCTCTTATTCTGGCAAGCTTCGATTACATCTTCTAAAAAAAAATCATAAATTATTACCAACATTTATAAAGCTTATTTAATTTTTATATCTGTACTAATTGACCATTATGTTTAGGGTAACTGGGGTGAATACCGGCCACGTGGGTAAATCCGGCCTCCAAATATTACTTAGATATTGCGGTGTAAATGCGGTTAGTCATAAGTAAAATGTCAGCTGTGATACAAACGGCGGATACTCAAATCGCTGTTTGAATCAAAATGTGTTTACCGGCATTTTTATGATTTTTTAAGTTTTTTTTGCTGTGGTTATAAAAATCTACGGCCTTCCAAGGTATGTACGACACTTATCAAATAATATTTCATAGATTTATTGTATATAAATTGTAGTTTGGAGTGTCTAAATACCCAAATTTAGAAGTTTATTAATCTAACCTAAGACTTTTCTGGTTTAACAGTGATGCCAGTTTATAATAAAAATGGGGGTAATACCGGCCGCAGTGTTGGGGGTAATTTCGGCCACGGCCGGTATTACCACCAGGTCCTAAAACAACTGTTTGTGCCTAAAGTCGGTCGATCATCTATTTCAGATGCCACGAAAATATACAAGAGTCTCAAAAAAAGCGTCTTGGACTGCTGAAAATTTGGCTGCAGCTTTAAATGCGATTGGTGAAGGACAGAAAGTAAGGCAAGTTAGTATAAGATTTGGCATTCCTAGATCCACATTGCAAGATCGCCAGAAAATGAACAATCGTTCAAATGCAGTATTAGGTCGAAAACCGGTGTTCACAACAAACCAAGACAAGTACTTACAAATAAGGTTACAACTCAGAATGCGACAAATTTCTAAAAAGTCATCCTGGTGAAAGAATTACTACAAAAGAAGTTGCAGAAATCTTTAATAAGTCATACGGGAGAGTAACTACGTCGGAAAAGGCTATCAGGGGATTTGAGGTTAAGGGCATATTCCCAATAAATCCTGACGTCTTTACTGCAGAGGATTTTTTGGCTACATGACACATACAAAACCTTCAGAGAGAGACTGCACCGGAAACTGAAATCTATTCCATAAACGCCAGGCCACAGGAAACTATGAAATAAGAAATTTTGAAAAAACAAAATTGGTGAAACGAGCATTAGACAAAGATGGTCTTACAAAGACGATTGTTAGAAATAAAAAAACAAAGTTGTCATTGATGCCTCGATCCAATTTAAATAGACAGTGCAAGATAGGGGTAATTACTTCAGTCAATAAAGAATCCTCTGAAGCTGAAGAATCCATTTGCTCCTCGGAGTCTGAAGCTGAAATAGACGAAGAAGTGTGCCTGGTCTGCAGAGAGTTCGGCAAAAATAAAATAGTGATTATGTGCACAAGCTGTGGTTTGTGGGCTCACAAGGCATGCACAAACCAAGAAAAGAAAAACTACATTTGCGATCATTGTGAATGAAGGGGTAATACTGGCAGGTGGCCGCCCAAGTAACACAGATTGTCCAAAAAAAAATTTACAGCTAATTTTGGGCGGAAATAACGTTGCGACAACACCAACTTTGCTGTAATTTGGCATTTAAAATCTGCAGCTCTTTGGTTTTCATTTGCATCTGTAATATCCTTAAAGCGGCATAATTTTATAACTAAATTTTCCAACATCACTATAGTTTGCTTTCAAACTTGGCTAAATATTACATTTAAATGCCATTTTTATTGCCAAAGTATAGCTGGAAGTAATAGTCATAATTTTTGTTTAGAAAGTAGCATTAGTTACCAAAAAAAAACCAACTTGTGGACAAAGCCACTGGTTCATAATATTTAGCTGTAAAGTTGACTTTACTGCTAAGAAATGTAATTCAGGGATTTGAGGTTAACATCTATTTCTTCTTTTTTTTTTAGTGAAGGTGGACAAAAAGTAGGCCGCTTGTGGAGGCTAATAAGCGGCTAAAATGGAGCAAGAAACAAGCTTAATAGACTCCATTGTCCATAATGCTGCCATTTGGCTTTCATTTGGCAATTTATTATGCAAAATATCAAGAAAAATGTTCTTTTTTTGACGCCCATTCATTTCGTAAAACAACATGAAAGGAGGATCAGAGAACATCGGCCATTTTGGGATAAT
Organism: Polydrusus cervinus; assembly: GCA_935413205.1. NCBI lineage: Eukaryota > Metazoa > Arthropoda > Insecta > Coleoptera > Curculionidae > Polydrusus > Polydrusus cervinus. Next base: position 6,322,857 of record OW284518.1, read on the forward strand.
TATTAATTTTTATATTTGCTTCTGAAAAAAACAACATTTAACGAATAAAAATCAGCACATTCAACTTTTAATTAGACAAAGTATGTTCAGGAATATGTGTAATGCTTTTTTATTTCAAATATATATTTTTTTAATTATCACAAAATTTATTGAATTTTCTAAATATTAGGAAATAACGAAGCCAGTGAAGAGAGAGGAGCTACCATAAACCTATTTAACGATAAAACTTCCTTCCCACATACATTTTGTTGCAAGTTCATTATTAACAGTCAATAAATATCGCCTAAATAATATAAGTTTCATATGGGCTAACTATCATTGCTTCGTCAACCATCAAAGTCTATATTACAGGTATTAACTGAAATATCGGCGTGGCCGATATCAAACAAAATGTTTATAACAGCCACTAATTGGCATTAATTGGCGCATTTTACCTAATAAAAATCTGCAGCCATATGGAAATAAAATCCATTTAAAAGCCGGAATTTGTTGTACCATTTCGGCTGTCACAGCGCTTTAAGGGCGTCATAAGAACGTCTAAGCAGCTTGCTGTAAAAGCTAAAATGCTCTAAATTTAGCTGGAATAACGTTGTCATAGCCTATTTGAAGCCTTTGGTGTTACTTGGGCGCAGTTACCCCCATGTTGCTGTTAAATCCGGCCAGTGAAGAGTTTCATTCAAGTTGTGTTAATTTTTTTAAATTATAATTTGTATTAAACTTTAATAAACAAACTTGTTCGATAAACTTACAATGTATTTATTTTTACCCAGACTTAAGGGTTTTATTGAATTTTAGTCTCAAAATTTAGGATAATCCTTAGGTGGCCGGTATTCACCCCAGTTACCCTACTTCTGATTGGTCAAGGGTGAAGAAAATAAAATTAAAAAAAAATCAATTAACCCATTAACGCCCAGTGATACCGTTTGGTATCGCTAAATCAGCTATTACTAAGACATCGACCATTTTGTGGGTGGTAGTGGGATAATAATTCTGACGAGTGCGTTAGTTGCGGAAAGCATCTTCAGTTGTGTTTTAAGTCTTTGAGTACCGTTGCCGATATTTGTAAGCAAAAAAACACGTGTTATTTTATCGTCCATTTTACGTCAATAGAAAAATATGGACATTCGCTTTGAGTAAGTATGGTTTTTCAGTGATAGTATATTTTTTCTTGAATACAAGTATTGATATTGACTAAGATATATATTTAAAGCCCTCTATAACGTATATCGTATTTTTAAAAATTCACCTGACTTTACAAAATGGGCTCAAAACATACTGATACCATATGGTATCACTGGGCGGTTATGCTAAATATTTTTTTTTTTGACAGGCATGGATTTTCATTGTCTGAAGCTTTAAACATAGCATACGCTAATAACGATATGGAAAATCAAATAGACGAAATATTTATCGAGACCCCTGATCCCAATGTCGACACCAATGAAGATTCCGCTGACGAAGATGACGGAGGCATGCTAAATAACTTAACAGGTCGACAATTACGTGCACCTGTGGAAATAAAATTGACGAGTAATACACGTTTAGGCAATAATTATGACGATTTTTTCTGCAGAAAGTCCTAACCAATCATCTTCAGCGCCGGCTAATCAATCCGTAACCGAATCATCTTCTGCATCTACCTCAAAAGATACGTATTGTCCAGAATCAGAGAACAACGACTGAATTCGAAATCGTCTAGCTTAGAAACCAGATATTGTCTGGATTAAAGGCAACATTGAACCTGGAGCCCGCTTATTTCCAGTAAAAGATGACAAGCGGTTCGAACAAATGTCTTGTACAGACATTTTTGAGCTATTTTTTGTCAACGATATCATGCAGCAATAAACAATACATGGTTTCTGTATAGGAAGAATCTCAACAAATCCTCCAACATAGAGTTTAGAAGGGAGTTGGTCCAAGTATACTTAGCACGTTATGGTGTACCGGCAAAATCGGCAGGTCCTGCAAAAACGTCTGTTTCACGCACACTTCTGCCAGGTATTCGATATGACGGTATGCATCACTACGTTGCTTTATGTAATAAACGCCGTTGCGCTGGAAATGAATGCAAGGGTTTTGGTAGCAAAATGTGTTCTAAGTGTGATGTAGGTCTTTGTGTAGTCTGTTTTGCCAATTATCACACAATGTAAAAATTTACTTTTAATAATTCCATAAATAAATATGTATTTTAAAATTCTAAGTATTTGTCATTTGGTAGCAGTCATTTTCTTAAAAACTGACGTAAGACATTTTGTAAAATATATATTTTTTGTGCATTCCTACTCATATTAACTCAGAAAAGTAAAAATATGTGAAATAACTAACAAAACATAATTCTGGGCGTTAATGGGTTAAAATACTCGATATGAAATAGTCCCAAGTACCCTTAGTTCTATAAGATAATCCACACGCATCTATTATTTAAATTCCTTTTTAGAACTAAATAAAAGAATAAAACTAATGTGAAATGTCGATACAAGTTTTTTTTTGCTTTGCAAGTGAAGACAATTACAAATTGCAGAAAATTAAAATAAAAACCAATTATATAAACAGTAGAAAAATCATAAAATTGTTTTTGTCTAGGTCTGATGATGCCAGTTTCAGGCGAAACATTGTCATGTTACCACAAAAACAGAACATAAAAATTTTGAGGCCGAGAATTTGTGTCTTTTTTCTTACAAAATATCAAATATCAGGACTCTTTGAGTAAAAAATTCACGAATTCTTCGAACTTTAACAGAATGTTTTTCAGATATCCAAGATTTATTACCATTTCAGTAGGTAGTCAAATGTTGCGATTGAAGAAATAAAAATAAAAATACCGGCGTTGTTAGAGACCAATTAAATGACAGGGTAAAAACCATATTCGTTGATGAGGGGTTGCGCGGAAAGAGGGGAGGGAGTTTTTAGAAAGGGACGCCGTACTCTGTGGACGTTCAAATAAGAAAATTAGATTTTAATGGTCATATCAAAGGGCCTGGCTATAGCGAACAAGAGTTTTTATAACAATAAAGCACACATTTCAAAATGACAACTTTATTTGACAGTCATCTTTTACCTTGACTGGTGCCCGCAAATACGGGGCCATAAAAAGGAGAAATAGTTAAAAAGAAATCGGCGATAACCCGTAAACGGGCTCCTCAAAAATATCTTAAGTTATTCTTTTAAATGTGGGGTTTAGTACTCTTTAATAAACCTAAATAGAATTTTTCTCTAAAATAATTAGGGAAGCCAATAATTGACCCCAATTAAAATTACATGGGATTTCCTATGTCCCGCTCGACGGTATAATAAAAGAAAGCATAAGCGAGTCACAAAGGATATAAATTTTGACATTAAAGGTTTTCTTATCAAATATATCTAGTAAGGGTCGACTTAGAGTATTATTTCTCCCCATTTAACTTACTACTTTACTCCAAGTATGGATTACTTCTTCAAGTTGAAATCTTGACAGCTTAAACAGGAACAAGAGAAGAGGTCTTACACACGTAGGATAGAGCGATTGCATAGTCGGTCTGATGGTCCAAAAATATATCATAATAAACAATAATATTCGTAACAAGGTACCAAAAGTTTGAAAGCGATTAAAGTCACCCATACCACCAAGATCGGAGAACCTTATAACAAAAAACATTATGTCCACCTGCGTTAAATGCCACATATAAGAAAAAGAACACGTGCGCTCTTTCAAAAAAATAACCATTAATGAATATGACGTCGTGAACCACTTAAGATAATAAATAATACCATTGCCCACCTGCACGGTCAAGAATTTGCAGCTATAAAAAATAAGGGCGTAGGCAAAAAAGGTATGTCTGGCTAAAGTGCCCCCCCCCCCCTACTACTAATTAACAAGTAGTATAAAAAATAACAATGACATGTTGTGCCGCTTTCGAATTTTTAAGGTTATATTGTTCCCTTTTCCAGATTCTTTTTTTCTTTACAGAAATAAGGTTCTAAATCAGGTAAATTTCAACCCGGTAACCGGATCACTTTGTTTGCGAGAAAATTATTACTATCAATGTCATTTATGTCACAATAAAAGTGCCTGATTAGTATTTTATTATTTATAGTCTATTTCAGAAAGAGTAATAAAATGGAAAATTCCGTTCAGTTCGGCGCAATTTCGGTGTTGGCCATAGGCGCTTGTAAATTTTGTGCATTAAATTATTTATGATAACTAACCAAAGAAAAAAAAATATAATTTGATAAAGAAGCTATAGCAAATTTACATAAACATCGTTTTATATATGCCGTGGACGATATAGCTGAAAAACATAGTGTAACTGTGCTGCGCACACCGCCATGTCATGGCGACCTAAATCCCATGGAACTTATATGGGCGCAAGTGAGAGGATTTGTAGCAAGGCACAATACGACATTCAAAATGAAATACGGTAAGCTACTGTTTGATCAAGCCATTAAGGAAGTAACACTAGAGAACTGACGAAAAGCAGTCCATCATGTCATTAAAGAAGAGTAGCAAATGTGGAATATTGACCACCTGATCCATCAGACCGTCGACCCGTTAATCATAACGTCAAGAAGAGAGATGACAGTTCCTTAGATGACGAAGAATATTAAGTAGTATTTTTTGTATTTTCTTTATAATGTTTAATAAAAAATAAATGTACCTAATACTACGTACAGGGACATTATTTTAAGTGTCTCACCCGATTGGCGACTTTGCTATCGACCACAATAAAAAAACAATTATGTATTCCCTAACAGCTTTTAGTGAAGAAGCCAAATTTGATGTCAAAAAAAATCTATGTTTACAAATTTGACGGATACGACGCTATATTGGATTTTCTTAAATGGCAACCCTACCTTATAGTAAGCCAGCTGCATTCGCCTATTTGTTCCAACATTAAAAATATATAATTGTCAATATTTATTTTCAGCCGTTCCGGAGATACGAGGCTTCGAAGTTGGTGATTTTGTTATCATCGAATTAACAGAAGCTTTGAGATTAGAAACTCAATTTTTTCTGGAGATATGTAATTTTTTATAACTGAGCCACCCATGCTATTGTCAAATATGTCAGATGTCAAAAAATGACAGTTACGACGCCATTTTAAATTTCAACCCACATTTATAACTACACCAATGTATTGCATTTCGCGATCCGATTTCAAAAATATATAGTTGTCAATATTTATTTTTCGATATTAAATGTGGGTTGCCATTTAAAAAAATTCAAAATGGCGTCGTAACTGTCATTTTTTGACATCTGACATATTTGACAATAGCATGGGTGGCTCCGTTATAAAAAATTACGTATCTCCAGAAAAAATTGAGTTTCTAATCTCAAAGCTTCTGTTAATTCGATGATAACAAAATCACCAACTTCGAAGCCTCGTATCTCCGGAACGGCTGAAAATAAATATTTACAATTATATATTTTTAATGTTGGAACAAATAGGCGAATGCAGCTGGCTTACTATAAGGTAGGGTTGCCATTTAAGAAAATCCAATATAGCGTCGTATCCGTCAAATTTGTAAACATAGATTTTTTTTGACATCAAATTTGGCTTCTTCACTAAAAGCTGTTAGGGAATACATAATTGTTTTTTTATTGTGGTCGATAGCAAAGTCGCCAATCGGGTGAGACACTAAAAATAATGTCCCTGTACATAATGCACGCCTTTGCCACACCATTTTCAGTGTTTGTGAATGGATAACAATAGTCAAAACCCATAAATTGACCCAAGCCCAGATGGTACTATATACACTTGATGAAAATAAAGAATAAATAGTCGTTGGATCACTCTGTAGTCACTTTGCATACCTAATAAGCTTTTATTACCCTACACCTTTCTGAAATAGGCTATAAAGTCTTACATTATTCAATTTTCTAGTATGAACGGAAGTCTTTTGTAATATTTAAAATGTTCTTTCGTTTAATAAATTGTTATTATTATTATATTGCTATTTTAATATTGACTATGATTATAAATAATAAAATTCTATCGTTAGGCTTTCAAAAACTTACTCAAATCTGTTATTATATCTGCAACGGACAAAATATCAACAATAGTTTGATGAATTTTTTCTTCAGCTTCAATGTCTTTATTAGTAAGACAAAACGTTGCATTCGCTAGGAATTGGGGAGGTAGAGCGTTAATATCTTCTTTGCTACTTCCAATACATTCGACTACATCAACACCTTATATAAAAATGTAATATTAGTACTGAAAAAGACAAAAATATAAAAAATCAAAACAGCAGTTTTCAAATTTTGACTATCGGAAATGGTCGATTTTTGACTTTAGGACAACATTTCTTAACATAACACTGTGGTAAACGCTGGAATCTGTCAATTATTAAAGAAAAAAAATGCATTTACCCGGTTTACGAGTTATTATGATCAACATTTTATTTAAGTGAATATCAATAAAACCTAACAAAACGGTATTTTACCTGCTTCAGCAGCTTTTTCTTCTAAGTCATCAATTTCCGTCACTAAAGCCTCAGCAGCACTATCCAAAGAAGTTGACAGGTCCGCTATTATTTCTGCGACGGTCTCGATTACTCTACCCAGTAGTCCACCCACTGTTTTTACAGCCGAGGCTATCGCATCATCAACAACATCTTTGAGTTGTTGTAGTAGAGCGAGTAAGTCGTCGACTGTATCTGTTAATCCCTGAGAATTGGTTTGGAGTGTTTTGTGTGACTGAGACTAAAAATTTATAAAAGAACTGCCTTAAGTAAACATTGACATACCGGGTGTTGCATCGTCAAACGGGACATAGGAAATCCCATGTAATTTTAAATGGGGTCAATTATTGGCTTCCCTAATTATTTTAGAGAAAAATTCTATTTAGGTTTATTAAAGAGCACTAAAACCCACATTCAAAAGAATAACTTTTGATATTTTTGATGAGCCCGTTTAAGGGTTATCGCCGATTTCTTAACTATTAACTATTTTTCCTTTTTATGGCCCCGTATTTGTGGGCACCAGTCAAGGTAAAAGATGACTGTCAAATAAAGTTGTCATTTTTAAATGTGTGCTTTATTGTTATAAAAACTCGTACATCGAAAATATTAGTCATGAATTACACTTCTGAAGAAAAAATATTGATGATTAAATGGTATTATCAAGGAATCAGTTATCTAAATGTGTCAGACATGTTTGCTGCTCTGTATCCGAATCGACCGATACCTGCAAAATCTACAGTCGAAAGGACTATTAAGAAAGTTAAGACAAAAGGCACTGTAATAAATAACTGCAGATGTGAAGAAAGGCAGGAACAAAGAAAAGATGCAAGAAATGATAGGGACTTGCAAAGGCAGGAACAAAGAAGAGATGCAAGAAATGATAGAGACTTGCAAGTTTTATTGTGCGTGGAAGAAAATGATGGGAAGATCAGCACAAGGAAACTTGAGGATGACATAGGATTAGATCACACCACAGCGTTACGAGCTTTGAAACGACATAAATATTATTCATACAAATATGAAAAGCACCAAGAGCTAAGAGATAGGGACGAAATACGACGACAGGAGTTTTGTTTTGGTATGATTAAAAGAGTAAACATGAATAGGGAATTTTTAAAAAACATTGGTTTCACTGACCAATGCACATTTACCTTAAACAATAAACCCAATGTTCAAAATTATCGATATTGGAGCAAAGAAAACCAACACAAACGAGGACGCAATATCCACAAGAAGTTAATGTTTGGGCTGGGATTTTCGGAGAAAATATTATTGGGCCATTATTTCTTACACGAAATTTAAATGCAGAATATTTTTTGGAACTACTTGAAGATCATATTTTACCTACTTTATATGATGCCGCCAGGGAAAATCAGGAAGTTTGGTACCAAATGGATGGCTGCCCGGCACATAGTACCCTGGCTGTCCGGGAATATTTAAACCGTGCTTTTAATGGAAATTTTATTGGCTTAAATCATACAGTAAATTGGCCAGCCAGGTCTCCTGATTTATCGCCAAATGATTTCTTTCTCTGGGGCCACTTAAAAAACAGGATATATAAAGATAAAAAATACCCAAATCTAGACGAGTTAAAAAATAATATTTCTGCCGAATGCAATAGAATTTCAGTTTACCAACTAGCGAATGTAAAAAAAAAATTTATGATCGCCTCGGTTATTGTCTAGCAGTCGATGGAGGAACATTTGAACATCTTCTTAATTCCTAAAGTTCTAACAATTAGGTACCTACCTATTAATTAGTAAAATATTGAAACATGTAAAATGTCATAATTGGATACTTTATTTTAGTTTTATTCAGATTAATTTGTACTCATAAATACCCCTTTAATATTTTCGATGTACGAGTTTTTATAACAATAAAGCACACATTTCAAAATGACAACTTTATTTGACAGTCATCTTTTACCTTGACTGGTGCCCGCAAATACGGGGCCAAAAAAAGGAGAAATAGTTAAAAAGAAATCGGCGATAACCCGTAAACGGGCTCATCAAAAATATCTAAAGTAATTCTTTTGAATGTGGGTTTTAGTGCTCTTTAATAAACCTAAATAGAATTTTTCTCTAAAATAATTAGGGAAGCCAATAATTGACCCCATTTAAAATTACATGGGATTTCCTATGTACCGCTCGACGATGCAACACCCGGTATAGTTATTGTTAAACATTAAGAAATAAACGAATTTTTCAATTTTTGCTTGATTAAGGCGGAACTTTGTGCAGCAAGAAATTTATTTGCAAGAGAGTCTCACCCGAAGTGGGCATACTAGCGAGCTTATGACGTGGTGAAAAATATTCCGTAAACATCGACACACACTGAAACCACGAGTCGAGGCGGCAGGTTCTTTCTTATGCTAATGAGTTTCGGTTGATTTTATTTCGAAGATGAGAAATTTGTTTTGAGGAAAATAAGTATTTTACTTGTTATTGTATTAGTTAAAATAATGTATCTAATCGTTATACGGATATATCTTTTAAATTTTGTCTTATTTTATTATTAAAGCTATAGAATATTTACAAAAAATAAAGTTAGGTAGAGCAGAAAGTTTGAAGTGTTAATTAATAATAGAATAATAGGTATAAAAGCACCTGCAAACAGGGTGTTCGTGTTCCACCGGGAACCGCTTCGAACTATATATGGAAAACTATACATAGGAACATTTTCAAAATTTGCCATCGTGGTAATGCTGATGGGGACGACCGGACTAAAAAAATTTCATAATGGTGGTACTTCCGGTTATACCGAAAGTTAGTGTCAGCTAGGGTAGTTGGGTTTTAAAAATTAAAAAGCGGGAGGTGGATAGTGCCTGGAGGACAAGTTTTTTTTGAGGTGCTTAAAATAATTATATTGATGATTTCTAAAAAAAAAGTCGATACTCCGTTGATCTTACGCTGTGGCGTGCCTTTTATATTTCTTCCTCCTCTCATCAAACGTGCTTTCTAAAAAAAAAAAGGTTGCCCCTCTCTAAGGCAGCTGTACAGTTATTAGACGTCCGTCGTGTTATCGGAAAAGCGGGAGTTTTGTTTAAGTGCGTGGGCGGCGGGAGGTTTAGTAAAAAGCGGGAGCCTCCCGACTAAACCGGGAGGGTTGGCAACCCTAGTATCAGCGTGTTTATTTTAAATAGAACATTCTATATATTATTACATTTTTGCATTCTACGTAAAATTCTAGGCAGATTTTGTACAGGGTGGGGACTTTAATTGGAATAAATTCGATATTATTAAAACTGCTGAAGTTACGCCTACAAAATTGGGTATGTGGGGTTTTGAAGCATGCGGAATTGAATTATAATGTCGGTGCAGTTGCCAGATTTCTCAGCTTTGCGCTACACGTAGTAATTTTAATATTTTAAATGGAATGCCCAATTTATTTTTATTGCAGTGCATTGGGCGTGTCCAATTTAATAAGATGCCAAATTTACAAAATTCTATCTTCACTAATTGCTGAGCTATGGCAACACTGTAGTTCCATTAAAAAGTATCATGAGAATTTCTATTTTTAAAGTTTAAATTAAATTGGCCATTTTGAAAAGACAAGAACTTTTCTTGAAGCTTGTCAATAACTTAGTAACTATGGAGGTAGACAAGCGTCCCGGTACTTTTTAAGGGAACTACAGTGTTGTCATAGCTCAGAAACTAGTGAAGATAGAATTTTGTAAATTTGAGATCTTACTAAATTTGACACTAATTCACTGCAATAAAAATAAATAGTGCATTCCATTTAAAATAACAAAATTACTACGTGTAGCGCAAAGCTGAGAAATCTGGCAACTGCGCCGACATCATAATCCAATTCCGCATGCTCCAAAACCCCCACATACTAAATTTTGTAGGCGCAACTTCAGCAGGTTTAATAAAATCGAATTTATTTCATTTAAAGTCCCCACCCTGTATACCTATACCTATAAATATCGAAGCGTTTTTGACATATTTGAATTTTTCTGTTAAGAATGACGTTTGCAAGCCTTAAAATAATTATCAATTTTTTCTATAAAGAAGCCTTATATTTATTTAATTTAAGCGGGATTCCTTGTTATTAAGGACCTGCTTTATTAGATTTTTTATAATATTTCGATAACTATTAATTCAGGGTGTTTAAACAATATTAATTGAAAAAACTGCAAAAAGTCTAAATTTTATAATTACTTTTAGTTAAGCATTAAAAAGGGTAAGTTTGTATATTTCAAAAATGTTTATTTTTCGAAATATTGCTAATTTAATATTTTTATATGGCAATTTTGCTGCAGATTTTTAGTTCAGTGACTCTTAGTTGTCTATGACGGCGTTGAAAAACAGCAAAATCTAATTTTACCATTTGAACATTATTAATAAGCACATTGTGATGGCTTCTGTTTTGAAGATATCGATTGTCAAATGTGTCCCATGTTCTTAATATAACTTTAACACATTCTCCATAAATAATAAATAAATTTAAATTATCTTCGTTTGTACAATTTAAGCGCACAGACATGATAATTAATAATGTTTAAATGGTGTGACAGCTTCATAAATTTTTCTTGCATTTGATTGTTTTTCAACGCCGTTATAGCCAACTAAAAGTAACTAAACTTAAAATCTGCAGCAAAATCGCCATATAAAAATATTAAATTGGCAATGTTTCTAAAACTAAAATTTTTTGGGATATACAAACTTACCCTTATTTTTAATGCTAAATAAGGAATAATTATAAAATTTGTGTATTTCCATTTGAAAAACTAGTCTTTTTGCAGTTTTTCAATTTAATTTTTAATCGTATTGTTTAAACACCCTGTATATAGTTATTAAAATATTATAAAAAATCTATTAAAAATATCTAAAACGCTTAGACGTATAGGACATGGTATACAAGATATGCCTAATAGGACATGGTATACAAGATATGCCTAAATTCTTGCGTAGAATGCAAAAAGTAGTAATATATAGAGTATTCTATTTAAGTTGACCCTTACTTCCAGTATAACGGGAAGTGCCAACATTAAAAAAATATTTTAGTCCGATCGCCCCCATCAGCATTAGCATATACTGTCAAATTTTCAAAATTAGGAGGCACAGGCCTACCCTGAAACTAAAGGTTTTCAGCATTGGTTATCAAATACTTCGTAAGGTCAATAGTTTTTCAATCAAAATTTTCTTATATTACAAATTTTTCACCGTGTTTATTTAAAAAACAAAAGATAAGTCCCGCTGGTTCCAAGATTTGTTGACTGTGGTTACTAACTCGCCCAGTATTTTGTCCGTCGCGTTCCGTGCCCTTATAATTATTTTTTTTTAAAGTGGTATGTTTTTGACGATTAGTTGCGCTGCACCCTCAAAAGAGGAAAAAGTAAGTACCTAGACTTTTTTTTAGTAACACAGAAACAACAGGAGGTAGTACCGTATCGTCGCGCCAATCCGATACAAAATCACGGTATTAATGTTTTTTATAAACATAAAGTGATAGGGGGGTAGCCAAAAAGACGTGTAAGTTCTCAAAAGTGACTTCTATAAAATAAAATACTTCGTAGCCTTTTCTACACTTTCTCCACCGTTCAAAACTGGCTACAAAAAAAAACAAAACTTTGCGTTTTCAAGAACTTCTATCAAAGGTGATTCCTACAAAAAAAATGTCGCAGTCGTTTCATAAACTCCCCCTAACAAAAGTTAGTAAAAAAATATATTTACCCCCCCCCCCCTCCCCATGTTAGTAAAAAGTATATCATCTACACACAAAATTGTATTTTATTACTCTGCGTGGCATACTGTCCAATTTTTATTTAATACCTACCTAGCTTCTTAGAAGCATTGTCACTATACAGTAGTCTCGCTGCACCAAATTGTAGCTGCGAGCCAATAACATGGACAGATAAATATCATGTGACCAACGCCAAATTCGTGCCTGACAACTACTTTTAAATCGTTAAACCATGGATAAAATAATAAACACATTTCACCTTTAAGATGAATTCATATTTTAACAGGTTTAGACAGAAGCTCACTATATAAACAATATATAGAGGCTGTATAATAAGCATACAATATAAAAACAATCGATTAGAAATAGATTCATTATGCAACAGTTGGTTTCCTTACTCACTAAGAACCTTCATAAATGGCTTTATTTTATTGCACCTATCACCCTTTACCAAGACAAATTAAACTTTAATTTTAGATCTAAGAGTTAATATACCAGGGTTACCATACATCCTGGGATTTGTCATAAGTTCCCGGTGACCCAGTTTGAGCCTCTAATACCAATAAGCTATTTACCTTAGTATATTTTGTTCACTATCAAGACAATGGCCCATTTCGATAAAAAACGAAACAAAAAAAATTCAATATAGCCCATTTTTGATTGCAATACATCAACAAATCCACTGCATTTTGTTCAATTCTTATCCTTACCTAACATGAATAAGAAATTTTGAAAGCCCAAACACCCGTTTTGACAAAATGGTGAAAGCGCCTTGAACATTTTGCCTTCCGGCGCATTATAAACCATCTCGGTCTAAGCCGAAACATTTATGGCAACCCAGAGTATATAGCACAACTACTAGTTGCGTCTTTTTAAAATTGACGCTTAGATATTCTGTTATTGGCATTGACAATCCAAAAAGAAGAACATAAAATTTAGCCCAAAATTATCCCCGAAATTACTTCTTGTTCGACCACCTATAATTTTTTTCAGTGTACCATTATTCTCTCTGGATGTAAATTGTTTCACGTCAGCCGAGAATAAATTCAGCTGTATATAGGCAACTTCTATATCATGACAACAAAATTTACCTAAAACATGAGTTGCGCGCTGCAAGATAACGGACTTATTACGACATTGTTTTGTCTCCATTTTTGAAGTCTTAAAGATAAGACATGGAAGTTCTAAGGTACATGGCTATTTTTTTGAAAAAAAAATTCTTAGCTACGATATTAACCTTGGAAAAGTGCCTAAAACTACGCACCTTTAGTGGGCATTTTCTTATACATATTCTTATTTTTTTCAAAAAAGGGCTTTGTACCTTAGAAATACAAACATTCCTTTATTAAATTTTAAATTGTCCCGACAAATATATCAAATAGCCTTTGCAGAATCCTGCAGTAGCGAAACGGTGTTTTTCATCCTCTAAATTTGCGCGTGGTAGAGCCTTAAGGACTATAAAGTTTAAAATACAAAAATCTCATATAGTTTACATACACTGCGCGAAATATGTATTTCGCACGCTATTTCGCGCACGGTGTTATGGTTACTTAGGAAAATGAAAAAAAAGGTGACTTCGCATATTGTTATCAATGCGCGAACCTTGTCATTTTTTGACGTTTGTAGAAAAAAATTATAATGGTAAATAAGTACTTACCAAAGATGTACACAAGGTAGCACAAAGTAAAACGATAAACTTTGTAGCAGCCATTTTAGCTAATAGTTTCTGGTACGAAAATATAATAGATTAGAGAAGGTGGCATGTAACTTACTTATATATATTTTAAGTAGTAAATTCTCAACCAGGGTTACGCTATATTACGATTTTTAAAGTGGTTTGTTTACTAAAAAAAACTGATTAACTTCTATTGTGACAAACAGGTAGATGTTTTAATAAACGTATTAAAGAACATAAATATATCTATTTATAATAAAAAAATTACGGATTATCATTATAAATAAATAAATAAAATCTTTATTCAAAAGTTTCAATATTTATGTTTTATATAAAATATAAAAAAATAAAAAATGGACCATATTTCAACTTCTGAAAGGGCGAAGTTCATCCTTTACTGTTGTAAAGGTTGGTCTTACACTTAACCTATACTTATACTAAAGAAGAAAATATGAAAATGTGCACCGATGCACCCAAATAAGATACCACTTACTAATAATATAAATTTTATAAACAATTCTCCTTATCGGAGTACATCAAAAACTGTAATTTTTTTTAAAAGGAAAAATCCACCAAATAAATAAAAAACTTGACAAAAATCAAAATTAATTTTTTGATATTGTGTGTAACAATAATTTAATTTAATTCTAGATCTCTTCAAGCAAAAATTTTACGAAAATGTTTTTCCGCATACACTTTAAATCTTGCCGGTACTAAATTGTAAACCGCAGATACATTATAAGTAAAGCTCCTCCGCAATAAAGTAGTTTTATGACGTGGTGGTGTTATCGTGCTCTTGTATCTTATGTTTATAGCGTGTGCATCAGCTCTAAATATAATTTTTCTGTACAAGTGATGCTATTAATCTATGATAAAAAGTAGTACAGTGCAACCGCCGTCTATCCCTCATGTTCAACCAACTCAACATCACATCACATGCGCCGATGAACTTACACCAGTATTTTGTAGACTTTTCAACTTATCCTACAAAAAAGGAATATTTCCATCCTGCTGGAAGTCGGCGCGTGTCCAGCCCATTCCAAAGAAAGGTAAAAAGACCCTGCCAAGTAACTACCGACCCGTCGCATTGCTTTCAGTAATTTCAAAAGTAATGGAGAAAGCTATTAACCAACAACTCCTAAAGTATCTGGAAGGGCTTAACATTATCAGCGACCATCAATACGGTTTTCGAAAGTCCAGATCAACAGGTGACCTTCTGGCATATGTCACCCATCTTTGGAGCAACACCATCGAACATCATGGAGAATCCCGGGCTGTTGCACTGGACATCTCTAGGGCTTTTGATCGTGTTTGGCACGATGGGCTTCTAAGTAAATTGCGATCTTACGGTATGCCTAATGGATTTTCTTTATGGTTAACCAGCTTCCTTAAGAACCGTTCTCTGCAAGTGGCGATTGACGGGTTTCTTTCAGACACCTTCACCATCAATGCCGGTGTTCCCCAAGGGTCCATATTGTCGCCCACCCTCTTTTTACTGTATATTAACGACCTTCTAGTGAAAACCCAAAATCCAATTTATAGCTTTGCTGATGACAGCACACTTGTCTCATCTTTTACCTTGACTCCCCAAACATCCGCTGCCGACGCACATCTTCGCAGGCAGCATGAAGTATTGCGCCTCAACAATGATCTGGAAGAAATTTTGGCTTGGGGTGACAGTAACCAAGTCGAATTTAATGCTAAGAAAACCCAGGCAGCAGTCTTCTCCTAAAAGGTTAACATTGCAGAACCGGATATAGTCATGGCAGGACACGCAATTCCCCTGGCACCGTCTATTAATTTGCTGGGGGTCAATCTGGGAGGTAATATGTCTTGGCATGATCACGTTGCCGCAATTACCAAGGCAGCTGCACAGAAACTTGGTGTACTTTTCCGCACCAAAAGGTTGTACACACCTCATCAACTTTTGACACTCTACAAAGCCCAGATTCGACCATCATTAGAATATTGCTCTCATGTCTGGAGCTCTGCACCCAAGCACACCCTTCGGCTACTGGATTCCATTCAAAGGAGAGCCGTTCGTCTGATCGGCGACCCCGAGCTGACCAAGACCCTCGATAGCCTGGAGCATCGAAGACAGGTTGGTGATTTGGCTCTCTTTTACAGATATTTCCATGGCAGGTGTTCGACTGACATTGCCCACTTGATTCCACCTAGAGCAATGCAAAACAGAAATACACGGCGAACCGCTGCCGCTCATCCATATGTTGTTCAGCTTAGTACTCCTCGAACTTCATTGTTCAAGAATTTTTTCATCTGGAGAACGTCATCTTTGTGGAATGATCTTCCTGAGGTCGTGTTTCCCAATGAATACAATCTTCAACGTTTCAAGACCAACGTTAATCGCTTTTTTCGCACTCGCACCGCTCCCAGAGCGCCTTAAAGGATTTTTCCTACAGTGCAGGTGTTTTATCATAAAAAAAAAAAAAAAAAAAAAAAAAAAAAAAAATCCTCAGCCTATGACTAACCGGATTTCTTCTACGTATACCACAAATAAAACGTATGCAATAATTCTGAATTTTTTGAATTCGCTGAGCGTCGATCGCGGCCAAACACGAACCATAGACTACGTCACAGTAATTAAAAGTTGACAAAACTAGTGAATCACACAATAACCGCTTAACCGAAGCATCCAGCACACCTCTGGAGCCATTTAATAGCCTTAGTTTAAAAATAGACTTCTTCATGCACTCAGACACGTGCCGGCTAAATCTTAATTCCTGATCAAACCAAAGACCTAGGTTCTTTAGTTCCTTGGAAAATTCCAAAGTCACGTTATTTATAATAATCGAGATATTGTTATTTAAGTACTCCCGATCTTTAAGGCTACAGAAAAGCATGGTTTTACTCTTGTTTGGATTGAGTAGTAAAGAGTGATTCTGAGAGGCAATAAATAAGGAGCTCAAATCGCTATTCATTAAATGACAAGCCCTACCTACTTCCGACGGATAAAAAGAGTAGAAAAGTTGTGTATCGTCAGCGTACATTTGTTTAGAACAGAAACTTATGAATTTATAAAAAAATGCCGTATATATAGAAAACAGTACAGGCCCGAGAATGGAACCTTGCGGAACACCACATAATAAAAACCTTAAATCAGAAATTTTTTTTTTCAGGCACACGCGCTGTCCTCTACCAACCAGAAATTTCCTAAGAAGTAACACAGCCGAATTAGAAAGACCTATATATCTTAATATATCTTCCAGAATTGAATGGCTTATAAAGGGTGATTTTTTAAGAGTGTCCGAACTTTTATCCGAGAAGGCTGTGAAATGAACTGTCACTTTTAGCGCTTGTAGTGTCAGAATTATTCAGTATAGTCTGGCAAATCATTATGGAAAGAATGACACCAGAGCAACGCTTGCAAATTGTCCAAATTTATTATCAAAACCAGTGTTCTGTGCGCCCAACTTATCGAGCCCTTCGTGAATTCTATGGTGCTCATAATCGCCCAACCGAACGAGGTATTCGCCGAGTTATAGACGAATTTCTAACGCAATTTACATTACTCGATATTAAACCAAAAACCAGACAAAAATCTGTGCGTTCCCAAGAAAATATTAACGCTGTAGCTGCCAGTGTTGATGAAGACCCAAATTTGTCAATTCGTAGACGTTCACAAGAAGTTGGGCTTTGTTATTCGACTACGTGGACAATTTTGACTAAAGATCTTGGTCTGGTGCCTTACAAGATTCAGCTTACCCAAGAACTTAAGCCGCAAGATCATCGTTTGCGTCGCACGTTCGCTGAATGGTCTCTTAGTCAATTGCAACTTGATCCACAATTTTACCGCAAAATTTTGTTCAGCGACGAAGCTTATTTTTGGTTAAACGGTTACGTCAATAAACAGAATTGCCGCATTTGGAGTGCAAATAATACCAAAATGATTCAACAATTGCCGTTGCATCCAGAGAAATGCACGGTATGGTGTGGATTATACGCCGGTGGCATTATTGGGCCGTATTTTTTTAAAAATAAAGCTGGAAACCGCGTGACAGTTAATGGGGATCGTTACAGAGCGATGATTAATGAATATTTAATTCCAAATTTGAATGGCATTGATTTGGACGAAATGTGGTTTCAACAGGACGGAGCCATATGTCATACAGCCAATGCAACCCTGGATTTATTGAGGGAAGAATTCGGTGAGAAAATTATTTCGAGGAATGGACCTGTCAACTGGCCCCCAAGGTCGTGTGATTTAACGCCATTAGATTATTTTCTGTGGGGTTACGTTAAATCATTGGTCTATGCCAATAAACCGGCAAATATTGACGCATTAGAACACAACATAACGCGGACAATTGCAGGCATAAGTCCCGAATTGCTTGAAAAAGTGGTCGGAAATTGGATTGACAGAATGCGCTTTGTTAGAAGAAGCCGCGGCGGACATTTGACTGAAGTTATTTTCAAACATTAATGCCATTAAGTGTTATTTCACATAAAATAAATAGTTTAGAGATATCTAATATGGTTGTTGTTTAATTTAAATTTAAAGTTCAGACACTCTTAAAAAATCACCCTTTAGTATCAAATGCTTTGTAAAAATGAAATAGCACTAAAACCGTAGCCATTCCAGAGTCCAAAGCTTTAAAAATTTGATCAGTTACACTCAATAGTGCAGTGGTGCAACTATGTCCTTTACGAAACCCCGACTGTGTATCTTTAAGTATATTATTTACCTCCAAATGTGCAATCAATTGCTTTTTTATACCTCTTTCGATAACTTTTGATAAAACTGGCAATTTACTTATAGGACGCAAATCTTTAAGCTCCTTAATATTGTTAGTTTTCGGGAGAGGGACAACATGAGCTAATTTCCATTGTCCGATTGAAGAATACAACAATTAATGCAATTATGCAATGCATTAATGCAATTATGCATTACACTTGAACACAAAAAATAGTTATTTATTATACAAGGGAAAAAAGCATTAGATTTTAGCTCGAGGTTGTGTTGTCTCCCGACGCGAAGCTGAGGAAGACAAAAAAGCGAGAGCTAAAATCTAATATTTTTCCCGTGTATAATACACTATTTTTTTCTGTGACGGGAAAAACGACGATATTATTACAATATATTAAAGTCAGAAAAGTATCGATGTGAAATTTGACTTTTTAAACTAGTAGATAGGCTGTTTTACTTATAGCGACAATTGGACCTGCGTTTCTAAGGAAACCTTTAAAATAACCAAATATCTGTCAATTTAATTCCGCGATTTAATATAAAAAGTAAGAAGTTTAGTGGTTATTTAGTAGTTATTTTAAATAATATAAAGTTTAAAATGTCTGATTCTAAGTTTTCTCTGACTCCACCGGAATTAGTAGAAGCAGCGAAAGTAGCGTCACAAAAATTATTGCCAGCTAAATCGCGCAAAATTTACGAAAACGCGTTTTCAAGATTTATGGAATGGAAGATGGAAAAGGCATGCAGTTCTTTGTCGGAGACGGTGTTATTGACCTATTTTTCGGAACTGACACAACAACAAAAGCCATCAACAGTGTGGTCGAATTATTCAATGATTAAAAGTATGTTACAATCCAATAATAATGTAGACATTTCAAAATATTTCAAACTAATTGCATTTCTAAAACAAAATGGGAAAGGTTACACGCCCAAGAAAGCTGTGATTTTTACGAGTACAAATATTAGTGATTTTTTAAATAATGCTCCCGATGAAGTTTATTTAATGGCCAAGGTTGTTGTTTTACTTGCGATTGCAGGAGCTTGTCGAATTTGCGAAATCAGCCAGGTAACATTAAATGATATTGAAGATTCGGGAACGTTATTAATTGTGAAAATTAAGCAAACAAAGAATGATGTCAACAGGAGATTTGTAGTTACTGAAAAATATATTAAATTTTACCGAATGTACATAGATAGCCCTTCGTCCAACAGCAGCAAAGGATCGCCGCCTATTTTATGCATATCACAATGGAAAATGTATCAATCAAGTTGTGGGTAAAAATCAGTTTTATTAGGTACCCCAAACAGTAGCTAATTTTCTTCAACTTGAAAATGTTACCTTATACACGGGTTATTCATTTCAAAGATCGTCTGCTACACTTTTGGTTGAATCTGGGGGAGACTTGTTGACACTCAAGAAACATGGCGGTTGGAAGTCATCAACGGTCGCTGAAGGGTATGTTGATGAATCGGTAGCACACAGGACAGAAATAGCTAATAAAGTGTTTAGAACCTGTGGCAGTGCTGAAAGAACACCCGATTTGCGACCAGGTACAATTTCAACACGAGAAAATTCAACTGTACCGAATAGTAAAATAAACATGTCATGCATGCAATGCACATTTAATAATTGTACTTTTCGATTTAAGGAAAATGTAACTTTTTGTATAATAAAATATTCTAAAATTAAATATCTACCTTTACTTATGTGTGTATATTATATCCCGGGGAAAAAAGCAATCACATCACTTTTTTCCCGGGGAAAAAAGTAATTTCACAAAAAGTGACATTTTATTACCTGTCAACAGAGATAAAATGTCAAACTTTTTTCCCGTCACAGAAAAAAACATAATTTTGACGATAATTTCCAAATATTACACCAATGAATAAATAAATCCATAAAGTTAAATCTACTTGATTCAATGGAAATTAATAAATATAAAAAATTGAATATTTTATTAAATGATCAATTGGACTTGAATAGTTCCCCATTATTAAACTTATAGATTACACCCCGTATTCGTATAGTTAATTGATCCGTCCATTGTTAACCCTTGTCGGGTTTTTCTTTCATATTGTTTCATTAAATAAAACATTTATGGTTTATTAAGAAATTTGATTTGTTTACTGGCGTTAAATTATTATTTTATTACATTTTTAAAATTTTGATAATGTTGAAAAATCTGTTAATCTTAGTTAGATTAGACCATCTGACGAAGACACTGTGTGTCGAAACAATTGTTATGGCAATTTAAAAAAATAGTGGAAATTATCACCGCGTTGTTGTTACTCATTAATATTGTATAATTAATACATGATTGAGGGCGCATACTGCCTGATTTAAAGATAAATAAAGGGTATTTTTAGTATGCAAGGAGTTAGAAGTTGTTGGTAGTTTAAGGGTGAAATTAATTTTTTGCTTAAAACTCTAAATACTTATATTATAAATTTAAGGGGACATCCAAATGTCGGAATAAAAATTAGTATGAATACTTTAAATTTATATGATCATCTCCTTATGTCGTTAAGGTGCTGCATTTTCTGCAGTGTTTCTTTGTTATCTTTTGCCAGGGCCACTTACTCCTCTTGGCATTTCCCTACCAGTCTTGATACCAGTAATATTTATATTGGAATACTCTTGAAATAACATGGTATGGATTACTAAAATTTGGTTCTGACAACTATTTATTATCGTGAAATCGGACTCAACCCAAAAATTAGTCTATACCCAAAAAAAAAATTGTCGTTATTGAACTGTTGAACTAATTAATAACATTAGCCAACCCAACCTACAAATTTTAGTTGTCACAACGAAATGTTATTTACGGATAACTAAATATTATATGGTACTCTTGCTTTTAAACCATACCTATTAGTTGTCACAACTAATGTGTAAATATGGAAAATTGAAATTTTTTTTTCAAGGAAATATTGTTTTTGTTAATGATGCATTCTACAAATATTGCCAAAGCAATCATTTATTAGGGCCAAACTTGAAATTTTCATAGAGTATAACAATTACGTATGTAGTCACAACATTGTGTTTATTATCTTTTTTCTGTACTTTCTAATTGTAAGAAAGAAGTTGAATCATAAATAAGTAAACATTCAATATTTTTGTCATTGCAGTTGCACATTAGAAAGTTTGAATGAACTGCTTATAACGCATGGCAAAATTAGCAAGTTGATTTGATAGAAATAACTTTAAAAAAGTCTGTTTCATTTCTAAAAAAAAATGTCATATGTAATTTATACTTAGTAACGAAAGATATTCCTTCCTAGAGTCCCCATTTAAGTAAAAAAATGCCTTGGTATTACTACTCTATTAGGTATGCGTAAACTAATTCAGGGATATTATGGTTTCTTAAAAAAAATTATTTCCAATGTCCTTGTTCTCTCATGTTTTTTATAATGCATACTTATGCAATACAAACCAGAAACACTATATTTCTAACTTATTTTATGCAACTGCGATTATTAAAAAACAAAAAATATCCCCTGTACTTTCTATTTAAAATATACAGCTACCTATATGAAATTTGTTGTAATTGGTCAGATTAAAAAGTCATCAATATGACGTTTTGTAATAGAAATGAAAAATAGAACAAAAACAAAACAAAACAAAAAAAATATTTTAAAGTTATTTCTCATCGGGTCACTTTGCCATGCTTTATAAAAACCTCATTTAAACTTTCTAATGTACAACTGCAATGATAAAAAATAAAATGTTAACTTACTTATGATTTAACTTCCTTCTGATGCCAATAAGAACCTACACAAGAAAAACAATAAACACAAATAAATTACACCAAATATTGTCACATCCATTATCCACACGGCCATGAAAATGGCCGATTATTGCCTTAAGAACACAAAAAAATTGACACGGAACCGCAAAAGCACCCTAACATAAACATAACCTCCTGACAGTCCTGGATGGAATGATGTCACATGTCACCCACCGGGCAAGGGCGTCAAGTCTCTGTTGATGCCGTTAGTTATAAATATGAAGAATAATATTACTTGAAAAGAAAAGTAAGTTCTGGTAATTAAGAATGTATCTTAATCAAAATTAACAAAATGATAGGGACTACAAATTCATAATGTGTTATTACGACAAGCTTAATTGATAAATACAAGTTTGTAGGAACCTTGATGTAACATTTAAATAAGATATACAGGGTATTTTTTAATTGAGTGTCGATACTTGAGGTTGTGAATCCTTGGGTGATTTTAAGAAGAAAAGTTAATATTAACATATGTCCTAAAGCTCTTAATTTTTGAGCTACAGGGTGTAAACATTTTTTTAAAAATATAACTTTTTTATCATATTTATTATATCACTCTTAGATATTCTTATGAAATTTTGTACATACCTCTTAATCATTAAGGAGCATTTTTTAACTTAAAAGATTTTTTTAAATTTTTACCAGTGACGTTCGTACGGGGTTTGAACTGAATATTTTTAAAGAAAAAAAGGGTACGCCACTGATTTTCCTTAAAACCAAACTTATATTTAAAATCCTCATTTATTTTGGAGCAAATTTGGTCCATAGACTTACTTTCGTATGATGCACCCTTTTTGCATAAAAAACAATTTTTTTCTTCGATTCATTGAGACTGGTTTCGATATTTTGTTGAAATTTGGTAGGCATTCACCATGAGTGAAAACACTATTTTTTGGTTTTATTTTCTACTTTCACCAGTGACGTTCACTCTAATTAATGTGCGTTATTTATTTTGTTTTTCTTCTCTTGTCATTTCGCTTTAGATTTAGGATTTGGAATTTATCATTTACTAAATGAATTGCGATTTTTAAAATAAAATTTTGAAACATTTTTTTGGATTTTATTTTTTTATGCAAAAAGGGTGCATCATACGAAAGTAAGTCTGTGGACCAAATTTGCTCCAAAATAAATGAGGATTTTAAATATAAGTTTGGTTTTTAGGAAAATCAGTGGCGTACCCTTTTTTTCTTTAAAAATATTCAGTTCAAACCCCGTACGGACGTCACTGGTAAAAATAAAACAAAATCTTTTAAGTCAAAAAATGCTCCTTAATGATTAAAAGGTATGTACAAAATTTCATAAAAATATCTAAGAGTGATATAATAATTATGATAAAAAAGTTATATTTTTTAAAAAAGGTTAACATCCTGTAGCTCAAAAATGAAGAGCTTTAGGACATATGTTAATATTAACTTTTCTTCTTAAAATCACCCAAGGATTCACAACCTTAAGTATTTCAATTAAAAAACACACTGTATACAGAGTAAAATTCAGCCAACTAATATGAAAACAATATATTTTCTTTGTTCTGATGGCATCATTTTTTGGTAAATATAACCAAGATAAAAATCTCTTTTGTTTTCTTAACTAAAAACAGTTATTTTTGGTAACGAGAACAAATAAAAATTAGTACAGAATACCAAGTCATTTTTAAGAGTGTAGATATTGTCATTCTTAATATTATATTGTAAATATTATAGAGAACATTGGCAATATTGTGTCAAACTGACGTTTTTGTGACGTAGATCCATTGAAACGAATATACAATGTCTATTTCATTGCTTAGATCTAATCAGTGTTTTTATTACAACTTTTTATTTATTTTTTTTAACTCAAAAATATCAAAAAATAAAAACACAAAATTTTTTTTGTTTCTTTATATCTACAACAAAACCAAAATTTAAATTTAGTAAAAACCCCATTGATTTCAATGGAAATACAGATATTTCCTAGTTTCTATTGGTCATTCAAAAAAATACATTTAATTAAATAATTATTTTTTTAGTAACCGAAATTTACAACAAAGTTACGACTGTATTATTGTTTATTTTCTCCATGACACACACTGTAACATCAGCGACAATCTCACCGCCCGCTAGAGTTAAACCTGCAACCACACCCACTGCACATAGTTCTAGCGTGGGTACAAAGGTCGATATGTAGGTCGATATGCTTGCAACATCGGCACTAATTTTTAGAGGTAGAGACACGAGGTCCACGGTGATTTCAGCTGCTACAGCTGCATAACAGATTGGTTGCACCAAGGCGCTCTTATTCTGGCAGGCTTCGATTCCATCTTCTAAAAATGAATCATAAATTACTAACAAGATTTGTGTACCTACCTTAGAGAATTTTTATGTCTGTACTGATTGACCATTATGTTTATTTCGGATTGGTCAAGGATGAAGGCAATAAAATTTAAAAAAAAATTATTAAAATACTCGATATGAAATAGATCCACCTACACTTACTTCAATAAGTTAATTCACAGGCATCTATTATTATGTAAGAAAAAGAACACGTAAATTATTAAAAAAAATAACCATCAATCTCTTATGACGTCATGAACACCTGCAACCACTAACGATAATAAAAATATACCCTTGCCCACCTGCACGGTCAAGAACGCGGCTCGGGTTACGCGGAAATTTGCAGCTGGAAAAAATAAGGGTCACAAACGTGAGCGATCAAGGTACGTCTGGCTAAACTAGCCTCTTTACTACTAACTGACAATAAAAGATAACAACAGTTGTGCCGCTTTCAAATTTTTAAGGGTATATTATTGTTCCCTTTACTAGGCTTTTCTTTTCTTTACAGAAATAAGGTTCTAAATCAGTTCAAAATATCCACCTTTTTTGTATTAGTTCGCGTTCCTTATACCAGAGAAAAAAAGAAAATAATTTAATAAAGAAGGAACTATTACCTATAGCAAATGTACACAAACATCATTTTGTGAAATATGCCGTGGACAGAGCTGTGAGTAACTTAAGTAACTAGATACTTAGTAACTTAGTTCTTTTTTGAATCATGCCAAAAGTAACTGTAACTTCGTTATTTTCATACTATTACATTTGTGCAAAAGTATCGAAAAAGTAACTAGTTACTTTTCTGAAGTAACTTTCACAGCTCTGGCCGTGGAAGATATAACTCAAAAACATAGTGTCACTGTGCTGCGCACACCGCCATATCATTACGAACTAAATCCTATAGAACTTATATGGGCCCAAGTGAAAGGATTTATAGTAAGACACAACACGACATTCAAAATGAAAGACGTTAAGCTACTGTTTGATCAAGCCATTAAGGAAGTGACACCAGAGAACTGGCGAAAACCAGTTCATCATGTCATTAAAGAAGAGGAGAAAATGTGGGATCTTGACCACCTGATCGATCAGACCATCGACCCGTTACTTATAACGTTAAGAGGAGATGACAGTTCCTCAGATGACGATCAATATTATGATTTTTTATAATTTAATTTCTGTAAAGTATAATAAAAAATAAGTGTACCTAATACTATGTAGGCATAATGAATGCCTTTATCACACCATTTTAACTACTTGTGAATGAATAACAATAGGCAATAAATTGACTCAAGTCCGGGTGGTACTACCTGCACTTGATGAAAATAAAGAATTTTGCAATGAAATCAATGCCAAATTATGAAAGTGGATTAAATATTCGTTGGGTCATTCTGTAGTCACTTTGCATACCTAATGAGCTTTTATTACTCTACACCTTTCTGAAATAGACTATAAAGTCTTACATTATTCAAATTTTCTAGTATGAACGGAATACTTTTGTAATATTTAGAATATTCTTTCGTTTAATAAATTGTAATTATTATATCGTATTTTAATATATTGACTATGATCTTAAAAAATAAAATCATATCGTCAAATTTTTAAAACTTACTCAAGTCCGTGACTATATCGGCAACAGACAAAATATCAACAATAGTTTGATTGATTTTTTCTTCAGCTTCAATAACTTTATTAGTAAGACAAGACGTTGCATTCGCTAAGAATTGGGCAGGTAGAGCGTTGATATCTTCTTTGCTACTTCCAATACATTCGACTACATCAACACCTTAAATAAAATTGCCATATTAGTGCTGAAAAAGACAAAAATATAAAAAATCAAAACATCACCCAACAAACAATATTACGTCGCGCCGACGTTATTTTTTTGAACCTGACGTTGGAAACTTACGTCGATCTGACCTCGCGACGACTCGGATTTGCACTAGTTTGGTGGACAATATAAGGGTTGTAAGGACGTTAGTATATGACTTCTGCACATTATAAGTAACGAATTGCAGTAAAGATTGACGTCATCATTGGTAGACAAATATGACGTATTTTAGTCAGCTGTTTACGTATATCTGTTACAGTTATCCTGCACCTAAAATGTCGGGTAGTTTTAAAAATAACTTTATATGACTTCTGCACAGATTAACATACTAGATTACTAACAAATATGACCATTTGACAGTTTGTAAAATATAATTAATGGCTGCTTTAGACAAGAGCATATTGAGTTTCTTTACTAGAATAAACTTATTTGGAGTGTTTCGATTGCTTAAAATTGAAACGCAAGACACTTTACTGTTAAAAGTTGGCAAGTCAGCGCCTTAAAAACGAAGCCCCGCTTAATTGATCATTAATTTGATCAAAAGTTGAAATAATAATACTATATCTTGGATTTAGAAAAAACTCACTTAAATTAAACTAGCATCTAAATACTCAAAATACGTAAAGTAGGTTATTATAGGTCAAATAGGGGAGTTTCCAGTATTTGGTTTCATGTTTTCCACAACTATTTTGCAAAAAACGAAACCCTATAATTTATTCCCGTCAGTAAAACATGACGGAGTCACGTCTTTACCTAAAAGGGTGTAAACCACGCCTTAAGGAAGAAATAGTCTAATACAAATGACGTATAGACAGATTTAGTCAAAATAAGTATACTTATATCGTGCATAGGTAATAAAAAGTGCAAAACTTTTCACTCATTATTACTTCAAGTCATAAAATGTACTTTCCGTGTACACTTAGTAATATTTGTACGTCCGGCCGACCATTAAACACGTCCTTTTTGGCAAGTGACAAGTGACAGTCGGCAACTGTCTATCCAAAAGAAGATCGAGTTCCCGGTTTTTTTTTGCTGTGGGTAATTGTTAAATATTTTTTTATGTAGGGGTATTTTTTGATTAAAATGTTTAGTGTTGTATTCATAAAGGACTTAAATGAAGTTGAGCCAGTGCCGGCCAACTGGATTCCTTGCTTTCCGCTCTCGATTAAATGTTTCTACAGTAGTTTCATTGGATATTATTTTGGTTTTGAGTTTTCGATAATACGATGTACTATATTAAATTTATAGTCACGTTTCCTAAACATTTTTTAATAGCACAGTTCTTTATTGAAAAGCAAACTAAAAACACCATGGAATTTGTGTTAACTTTAACCTCAAATTTTTCCAAAAACTAAAGTCACTTAAGTTACATCGAAAAATACAGTTTTAGACGTCATGATTCATAACGTCATCATGACGTCCGATTACCACCAATTTCCACCAAGTCTGTCGTCGACGTCCTTTATACGTTTATTGAACCACCAATACGTAACGTCAATCTTTAGGTCAACATGAGACGTCTAAATGTAGTCTTTTAAGGACCTTCAGAAATGGAGTCATAGTGCGACGTCTGTGTGACTACTTTTAGCATCACAGTTATTACCTTGACATTAAAGGTCACATTACTACGTTTAAACGACGTAAGAGTCAATGGCTATTTGCGACCTCAATCCGAAAGAAACTCAGTGACGTCTACACGACGTAGTTTAGCCGATAAATACTAACTTAACATCTAAAGTAACTGTATTACTCAAAGTTGCACCAATTCTGACGTCAGATTTAGTTCATATTTAGTCATAGGTCCTGAAAATGCTAGTTGGGCAGTTTTCAACATGTTTTGTCTCAATTGTCAGGAATGGTCGGTTTTTGACTTTGGGACAAAATTTCTTAACATAACACTCTGGTAAACGCTGCAATCTATCAAATAGAGAAAAAAATTCATCAATATCAGTGGCTAGCCGGAAAATATGCTCGGGGGAGGGGAGGGCTCAGCGGGCGTAAGAAGGATTTTTTTATGGAGAAAGGGACAGTCGGGACCACATTTACGTACCTAGTGAAGAAGGCGAAAAAGCGCTGTAGACGAAAAATTTTCTGAGCCTCGCCCAAAGTTCGTTTAAAATTCACCAAAATTTACTTTTTTTTTGATATTCCTAGCTGACTTTTATTAAAAAGAAAACATTTTTTATATTTGTGAAAAATATGAATATTGTAGTCAATCCAAAATTTTAACATAAGACGTATGTATGTATGTATGACTCTAACGAGCCTTTTTCGGGCTCAGTTTTTTATGATTAAAAATAAAGTAAATATCTCTCACCACGCCAAAATTGATGATTTCTTTAGAAATCATGTATTTTAGGAGCATAGATCTAAGAGCAGTTTTTGGTGCAAATTGTTAGGTTTTGAAATACTCCTTCTTAAGTGCCGTTTTGTATATTCTCAATAAAGCATTCTCCTTTCTTCCCGCACAATTTTTTTTATTATAAATTATCACACTTCTTTCATAAAAAATGTTTTAATTACAATTAATTTTTCTCTTAAATAAATACCTAATTGTTTTTTGTTGTAAAAGTGTTTTATTGCATTGGGTTATATTTTTGTTGATTTAAAATAGCTCTAAAAAAGTTAAAACGGAACAGACAATTATACCGGGTCCGCCAACGTGGCGGGGATGGAAGATTAAATCATTATCGAGGAGCTTATCAAAAATACTAAACCAGCATGAATGAAAGTTACGATATTTATCTCGTTATTTCTAGAAACTCTTAACTGTTTTCTCCCACTTATATATTCAGATTTCTAGTTCCTTCTATACCGGGTCCGCCAACGAAGCGGGTACGGAAATTTAAATCATTATCGAGGAACTTATCAAAATTACTAAAGCAGCATAAGGTATCGACTTAAAAGCGGCATATTTTAAAAATATTTTACATTATACAGGGTGGCTCAAAAAAGTGTGGCGGACTAAACTTGCATTTTTTTAAATGGAACACCCTATATATTATATTATTTTCTAATTCCCTATACAATTCCACGTATATTTTGTATAAAATGTCATATGTCTAAATTCAATTATTTTTGAGTAATAATTGACGTTTAAAATATGGCATTTTTTGACTTTGACAGGCTGTAACATTGGAACGGTTCATCTTAAAGAAAAATGGTTTTCACCTCCCTATCTTAGTTTTTTATTCTCTATCCAAAAATACCAACTTCCGGTTTAACGTGTTAAACCAAAAAAACGGTTTTAACTGTAAATAAAAGCCAACAAAACTCTATTTTACCTGCTTCAGCAGCTTTATCTTCTAAATCCTCAATTTCCGTCACTAAAGCTTCAGCAGCACTATCCAAAGCACTTGACAGGTCTGATAATATTTCTTTGACTGTCGCTGTTACTGTATCCAGTAGTCCATTTACTGTTTCGACAGCCGAGGATATCGCATCATTAACAACATCTTCGAGTTTTTGTAGTAGAGCGAGTAAGTCGTCGACTGTATCTGTTAATTCCTGAGAATTAGTTTGGAAGGTTTTTTGTGACTGAGACTAAAAATGTATTAAGGAACTAGTGCCACAAGTAAACATTAACATATAATACTTATAAATTATAATGCTAAATACTTACCAAAGATGTGCACAGGGTAACACAAAGTAAAACGATGAACTTTGTAGCAGACATTTTAACTAATAGTTTCTGGTACGAAAATATAATAGTTTTTGAGAAGGTAGCATGTACCTTACCTATATATATCTTAAATAGTAAATCCACATCCAGGGTTACGCTATATTACGATTTTTAAAGTGGTTTGTTTACTAAAAAAAAAACTGAACAACTTCTATTGTTTTCGGACTTTGGAGATCACAACTATCATCAATTTCGAATGGAAATTTTTTTCTGGTAGATAGGTAGCGTGTTATTATAACTACAGGTGGAAAATTTAATTCATTATCCGATTAAACAATCATAAAAATAATCAAGTCGATTATTGAAACATAAGGGTGATCCTAAAACAAAATTCTCGGAGGGATAAATTATTGTTCCTAAATATACCATAATATACAACAGTAGTCCCGTTGGATCTTTACCAGTACGTCATCGTTGAACGATAAAACGACAACGTCATGTACAACTCTCAATCTTTGTTATCATTATAAAGGTGAACAAAAGACAAAACAGCGTCTTTCGGGCATGATTCTCATACACAATACGTCGTCGTCAATGAAACGTGCTAGACAGAGAAAGAATTATAAGAAAAAATTGTCAATTTATTATTTAAACGGTAAAGTATTACGAGTAGCGACATCTACTCAATATTCAACAACATACCCGCACATTTAACATACCTAGCTTATAGAAATAAGCAAAAATGCCTGAGAAGATTACTTGCAAAGACATTATATTCCAATTCAGAAAGATGTAGAGTAATAAAATGAGAGATTTTATCCAGTTCGGCTTAATTTCGGTGTCGGCCATAGATGCATGTAAATTTTGTGCATTAAATTATTTATGATAACTAACCAAAGAAAAAATCATTGCGAAATAAATCCAATTTACTTATATGGATGCAAGTGAAAGGATTTGACACAAGACACAAAACGATATTCAAATTGAAAAACGTTAAGCTACTGTTTGATCAAGCCATTAAGGAAGTGACACCAGAGAACTGGCAAAAAGCAGTTCATCATGTCATTAAAGAAATGGAGAAAATGTGGGATCGTGACCACCTGATCGATCGAAGCGTCGACCTGTCAATTATAACGTTAGGAAAGTTCCTCAGATTACGAGGAATATTATGATTTTTTATAATTTAATTTCTGTATAATGTATTTTTTTGTGTTTTGTATTTTTTTATAATGTTTAATAAAAAATAAGTGTACCTAATACTATGCACATAATGCACGCCTTTGTCACACTATTTTCAGTGTTTGTTAATATATTACAATAGGCAAAACCCATAAATTGATCCAAACCCATGTGGTACTACCTGCACTTGATGAAAATAAAGAATTTTGCAAAAAAATTAATGTCAAATTATGAAAGTGGCTTAAATATTCGTTGGGTTACTCTGTAGTCTTTTTGCATACCTAATGAGCATTTATTACTCTACAGCTTTCTAAAATAGAGTAGACATGTTTACTTTATTATTGTTTAATTTTAAGGTCTTTAAGAGTTCCTCCAATGGCTTCCGAACGTTATTTTAAATTATTCATTTTAATTATTATAATTTGTTTCTACACTGAGAGAAGATTCTTGCTGTCCTTATAAAAATCTTTATACCGCTTATAAAGAAAAATGCTAACATAGGGGACAAAAGAAAAACTACCTGAGACAGTAAAATCCATTTGGCTGTAATTTCTTTGCTGTCGTAATAAAGTCACTTTATAAAGAATGATCACTTAGCTCAAGTAAACAAAAATGTTGTATTAGCAAAGTAACTGACCATCGGCTATAAAGAGACTTTGCTAGAACAATAAAGATACTTTTCTACGCCATCCGCATTGTTCTCGAAACAAGAATTTTTTTTTCAATATCAGCATAGCATTTTGCCATATTGGAAAGATTTTTTTATTTATTTCAAGAAAGTTACTTTGCTGGGTCAGAATGTACCAACTTACTTCAGATACTCTTTTTTAGCTAAAGTAGCAACTAAGAATTGCTATAATAGTAAAGTGGTTTATTATGACAGCACCACTTATTTCCTATAATATGTGGGGTGGCCCAAAAAATAAGCCGTATATTTTGTTGAATTTTTAATATACTCTAGAGAACATAAATTATGCTTAATAACACATTTATATAAACCAAGCTTTTTCACTTTGGGTACGGAAGTTTCAAAAAATTTTGATTCATTTAAAATTGTGTTATTAAAAATAATATGTTCCATGCTATATCAAAAATTTAACATAGTATAAAGCTTATTTTTCAGGTAACTCCATCATATTTTACATCATGCAACTCCCCACGTCTAAATAGGTTATCAAACTAAAAAAAAATTATTTTTCTCTTTATTATTTAATACAACAGAAAACAACACTTCATAACCTAAAAATAGTTTCAGTTTTAGCTGCTTAAAAAAAACAATAATATTTTACTGCTTTTTTCTTTGAGTGGTTAAAACATATCTTATTAAAAAATATCTGTTCACTTTAAATTTAAACAAATATCCAAAAGGGAATGCCGAAAAAACATATTTCTGCATCTAGCCTGAATATTAGGTAAAATAATAATTACATTGTATTTTATTTAGAAAAAGAAAGTATTTTACTTTTGCGATATTTCTTAAAATCTTCTTTTAAAAATCATACAATGTTTAAAACTTTGGTAAGTTGTCTTTTAGTTTGAGGACTTTTAGTATGAATGGCATTTGCTAAAGAATTACTAATTTTCTTTTCTCTAAAACTTGACTAACACAAAAATTATTATCACATAACATAAAAAAATTAACATTAAACTAAAATAACTATGGTCTTTTAACACTGATATTAAAAATCTACACTGTCATTGATGTCACAATCCAATAAAGCACTGCACACTGGAAACATTTTTGAGCCAAGACAATTTTTATTGGAAAAAATGAGACAAATGTCGAGTCGTAATGATCACCAACAACAGCCACCGATGCGACGATTTTACTTTATGAAGGAACGAGCATCTAAATATCTTAAATAAAATGAAGACCTAAAGACATGAAGACCTGGAGACAGGAACGGGACGACTGGTGCGCAATATAAAAATTGACCCAAACAGACTGAATTCGTCACCACGAAATAATCCGATTCGAACCGAACAGTTACGAATTTCTCAATTCCAACAAAAAATTTTGCTACCCCTTTAAAAACTCTTTAGAGCGCTAGAAAAGATTTCTTTATAAAGATTTTTTTCAAAAGCAGCTAATTGCATTATTTCCTTAGCAAAGCAAATAGTAGTCCTAGAAAATAATTTTTTATAAATACTTACTTAGCTGTAATCATAATGTAAGTTTTCTATAATAGCAAAGGTTTTTGTAACGGGTATAAAGAGTTTTCAGGTTAATTGTTTCTTTTGCAATAAGAAATTCATTTTGCTATCGTAGGTTGAAAATTTAATATTACAGCCAAAATAATCTTAGCTAAGAATTTCTTGCTGAAGCTTTTCTCAGTGTACTCCCACATGGATATTATCTGTTTTAATTATCACCAAGTGTCTGTATGAGATGGATACAATATCATATCCATATTCCATATCCATCCTTTCTTATGATATGAAACTGATCAATCACAGGGGTCAGATCATTATAACTAAAGAATGAGGAAAAACAAACCAAATTTATACGTAAATCTAATATGTCATTGCATGACACTTAAGCAAAGGTGAGGTTAAAAATATATTTCCAGAAGATGCAGTTCTATTAGATTTGTTCTTTATTATTTAAATCAAAATAATCAAACCAGATCTTATGCATACTTACACCAATTTACATATTGCATAAGGAAGTAAATATATATATACAGCGTGTCCAGAAACCATCTAAACATATGGGAAACTTTTTTATTTTAACTTTACGAAAAAAAAATATTCTTCATAAAAAGTTCTGCTTGTTGATACAATAACATTCAAATTAAAAGTTTTTAGCCAGCACATACGGGGTGTTCAGAAAGTCAATTAATACCTTAAATTGAAAACTATATTTAATAATTTTAATTACAAAGTACAATAATCGTTTTGATCGTGTTTGGCACGATGGGCTTTTAAGTAAACTGCGATCCTACGGTATGCCTAATGGATTTTGTTTATGGTTAACCAGCTTCCTTAAGAACCGTTCTCTGCAAGTGGCGATTGACGGGTTTCTCTCAGACACCTTCACCGTCAATGCCAGTGTTCCTCAAGGGTCCATATTGTCGCCTACCCTCTTTTTACTGTATAGTAACGACCTTCTAGTGAAAACCCAAAATCCAATTTATAGCTTTGCTGATGACAGCACACTTGTCTCATCTTTTACCTTGACTCCCCAAACATCCGCTGCCGACGCACATCTTCGCAGGCAGCATAAAGTATTGCGCCTCAACAAAGACCTGGAAGAAATTTTGGCTTGGGGTGACAGTAACCAAGTCGAATTTAATGCTAAGAAAACCCAGGCAGCAGTCTTCTCCAAAAAGGTTAACATTGCAGAACCGGATATAGTCATGGCAGGACAAGCAATTCCCCTGGCACCGTCTATTAATTTGCTGGGGGTCAATCTGGGAGGTAATATGTCTTGGCATGATCACGTTGCCGCAATTGTCAAGGCAGCTGCACAGAAACTTGGTGTACTTTTCCGCACCAAAAGGTTGTACACACCTCATCAACTTTTGACACTCTACAAAGCCCAGATTCGACCATCATTAGAATATTGCTCTCATGTCTGGAGCTCTGCACCCAAGCACACCCTTCGGCTACTGGATTCCATTCAAAGGAGAGCCATTCGTCTGATCGGCGACCCCGAGCTGACCAAGACCCTCGATAGCCTGGGGCATCGAAGGCAGGTTGGTGATTTGGCTCTCTTTTACAGATATTTCCATGGCAGGTGTTCGACTGAGATTGCCCACTTGATTCCACCTAGAGCAATGCAAAACAGAAATACACGGCAAACCACTGCCGCTCATCCATATGTTGTTCAGCTTAGTACTCCTCGAACTTCATTGTTCAAGAATTCTTTCATCTGGAGAACGTCATCTTTGTGGAATGATCTTCCTGAGGTCGTGTTTCCCAATGAATACAATCTTCAACGTTTCAAGACCAACGTTAATCGCTTTTTTCGCACTCGCACCGCTCCCAGAGCGCCTTAAAGGATTTTTCCTACAGTGCAGGTGTAAAAAAAAAAAAAATGAAATACTACACTAAGCTTCAACATGACCACCGTTTTTTTCCATACAAACGGTTGTACTTCGTGAAAATTCCATTACTGCATTTCTAACCATCTGAGGGGAAATTTCTTGGACACAATCTCTGATAATTCTCTCTGAGCCAGAATAAATAATTTTAATCTCGCCTCATAATAAGTAGTAAAACTATTTCTTACTTTTTTTTAACAAACTGCAATCGATAGGTGCTGGGGGGTGTGAATTGATATTATTACAACAAAAACTCTCAAATCTACAAAACAATATATTGACCGATTTATAAAATCACAATAGGTACAATATCAAAAGTCAGATTAATATAATAGTTAAATAAAGTTCATATTTAATTTAGGTAAATACAAAGAGAAAAGTAATGTTTTTTAATAATGATTGGCATTTGTGAATATCCCATTTTTGTTACTCAAAATAAATAATCAGAGTTGTAACATAAGTAAAGTTAAACAAAGATAACTAGCATAAGACTTGTCAAACTATGACAACTACTAATGTTGAAAGATTTGGTATTAAAATCTTTATTTAGACAATAAATATCAATATTGTTCAATAGGTTTTGCGTAGGTTCAAATCGGGTTAAGATAGATTTGAATAAAAGTCAAGTAATCATACCTATTTTGCTGGTATCAGGATGAGAAGATGAGATTCTCCTTGACAATAGTTGATTGGGGTGGTTAGGCGTTAAATTGCCTACGGGGTGCGACACATAAAAACGTTGCACAACACTTCACTTTTTATTGATTTAGTCACCAAATGACTTGGCGGTAACAGCACTTTGGATTTGTGCACCTAGCAGAGAGGCTACACAAGAAATTAGGGGTAATGGTAACGTAGGGCCAGTAAGCCGGACAACGCTACGTGCCGAGAACAGCTACTGGTATCCTGTTAACGTCTAAATACACATTTTGTAAAGGTGTACTACGAGACTTGGGGTATTTCGCACGTAAGTGCCGGCAACAGGCAGTGGTATATCCTGTTAACGTCTAAATATACACGTTTCGTAGAAGTTTCATCGGAAACTTGGATTAATTATTCTCGCGTCGAGAACTTTGGGGTTTTTGCAGAGAGAAGTGAC
Source organism: Polydrusus cervinus (assembly GCA_935413205.1). Classification (NCBI taxonomy): domain Eukaryota; kingdom Metazoa; phylum Arthropoda; class Insecta; order Coleoptera; family Curculionidae; genus Polydrusus; species Polydrusus cervinus. The sequence goes on from OW284518.1 coordinate 6,359,234, forward strand.
TAGATGTCACCTCGTTCATGTGAGTTAAAGAACTGCCCTCTCGATCATTTGGGTCGTTCGATAACATCGATCGGGGGGTTAAGCCAGGGAGGAAACGTCGAAGCCATTGACCGACCAGCCAATAAAACTTTGGAGGCGGAACCGTCGCCATGGTTACAGGGTTAAACATATGCAAATTGCAGACAGTCAACGTTGGTCAAATGACTCGCGCTAAGGCGGCGATACATCAAGGGAAGCGGCAAGCTTTGTAAATAAATACAATGGCGTGCAGACTAGGAGAGCCAAGGCGGCAAACATCAAAGGATGCGATTAGTTTTATTCGCCGAAATTTGTCTGGCTATTGGAATATTGAAAGTAAAATATACTTCATTTAGGCATAAAATTATGAATTTCAACAACTTATATAAAACCACATCTATAGTTTTGAATTATAAAAATCAAGAGATTTTCATCTTGTTGGAGAGTGATTCTCCAACATACTGCCCGGCCATGAAGACTCTGTCTTCATTAACAATTAATGCAGCAAGGTGGCCTTGAAATGGCAGCGTCGCTCCTAAGGCGGAAGTACTTGAATGAAATGTTAATCCAAGACTAAAGTAGGTGTATCTTCTGCCTTTTCATAATGGGGCAAAAGACAAAGCTTGGTGATAGGCCGAATAAATTCTCCATTTTGGGTTTTAATTTTTACAGCTCGAACTCTAGAATCATGTCCGGGAAAGATTTCTATTACTCTGGCTAATGGCCATTTTAACGGGGGACAATCGTCTTCTTTTAGAAGGACAAGGTCGTTTACCTTTATATTGGGTAATGGTTTGGTCCATTTTGGACGATTTTGAAGCTGATTAAAGTATTCAATAGACCAGCGCTTCGAAAAACTTTGCTGAATACGAGAACATCGTTGCCAAAGATCGAGACGATTTTCAGAAATTTGAGTAACATCCTTCTCTGGAAAGGAAGTTAAACTTGAACCAATCAAAAAATGCCCTGGAGTTAGTGATTGAAAATCATTAGGGTCATTGGAGAGAGCACATAGTGGCCTTGAATTTAATACAGCTTCTATTTGAGTTAAAACTGTGTAAAAGTTTTCAAATGTGAAATGGGCATCTCCAATAAGTCTTTTTATGTGATATTTTGCACTTTTTATTGCTGATTCCCAGATGCCACCCCAATGTGGGCTTCTTGGCGGGATAAACTTGAATTCAATCTGGGTTTGGGATAAGTATTCTTGAATAGTTTCAAGATTTTCTTGATGATTAAGAAAGTCATGGAGTTCTTTTAGCTGATTGCGTGCGCCTAAAAAATTTGTAGCGTTATCGCTAAAGATTTGAGATGGATTTCCTCGCCTGGAAATGAATCTTTTAAGTGCTGAGATAAATGCATTAGTAGATAGTTCTGTGACTAATTCAATATGGACTGCTTTCGTAACCATACACACGAAGATGGCCATATATGCCTTGATCAATGGGGATTTTCTGAGTTTTGAAGCCTTAATCCAGAAAGGACCTCCATAGTCCACACCTGTCTTGAGAAATGGACGAGATATACTTAGGCGAAATTCAGGCAAGTCAGACATGATTTGCTGGGCAACTTGAGCATTAAATCTAAAACAAGTTCTACACTTTCGAATTAAACCTTTTGTTTCCTTAAGACCATTAAGGGGCCAAAATTTTAGTCGAAAATTAGACAGCACAGTCTGAGCTCCAGCATGGCCTAACCTTTGATGCTCTTGAGATAGCATCATTGACACAACTGTATTATGAGATGGGAGTAATATGGGGTGCTTTTGGTTAAATGAGATATCAGCATTCTTAAGTCGACCTCCGACTCTAATTATTCGTTTTTCGTCGAGAAAAATATTTAAACTTAATAGTGTTTTATTTGTTAGGGGAAAGCCGTTGACTAGTGCGACTTTTTCTTTTAGAAAATGTTTGGCTTGTAGCACGTGAACAATTTTGTCTAATGAATTTTGTAATTCTGTAACTGACAGTGGACCACTGTACCTTTTTGTAGAATTAGAAATGTTAAACGTAAATCGTAAGAGGTAGGCTACAGCTCGCTGTAAAGAACGAAAGGTTGAGAATCGGGCAAAAACCTCTTGCCAAAATTCATATTTATCTGTTTGCTTGGTCGCAATAAGAGCTATTTTTCGTTGTTCTGGGGGTTGATTTATCATTATGTTTTGTTGAAATTCATCAAATTGAATTTCAGAATTTTTTAAAATATCTGGACCGTGCCACCATAGATTATTATTTAAAATATTTTTGGGGAGAACTCCTCTCGATGGAAGATCAGCGGGATTGTGGGACGATTCAACATATCGCCATTTAAAGTTAGAAGTTAAATCTTGGATTAATGATACCCGGTTAGCTACAAAGGTGGTCCATCGAGAAGCATGGGAAGACACCCAGCAAAGGGCAATTTGAGAATCTGTCCACAGATTAACAGATTCAGGTATAAATCTGTCTTTATAAATGATGAGGAGTTTCTGTACTAATCGAGATAACAACAACATGGCGCAAAGCTCAAGTCTTGGGAGGGATACTACCTTCAAAGGTGCTACACGGGATTTTGAAGATATTAAATTGGAAGTAATACTTTTATCCTTATAGATTGCTCTGATGTACACACAGGCGGCATAAGCCTTTAAACTAGCATCTGAAAAGCCGTGAATTTCAATAGTTATCGGAGTTTTATCTTCAGAGAAAAGGAATCTAGGAATTCTTTGTGTTTCTAACAAATGAAGATTTTGAATAAATTCCGACCATTCATTAAGAAGTAATGTATCAGTTATGACTGAATCCCAGTCTAACTTACTCAGCCAGAGCTTCTGCATAATGAGTTTTCCGATGACTATAACTGCAGATAGAAGCCCCAAGGGGTCATAACATTGGGCTATAATGGAGAGAATTTTTCGTTTTGTAAATGGACCATCAAAGGAGCCAGAAGGTACAGAAATACATAAGAAATCATTAAATGTTTTCCATTTTAACCCTAGAACCTTGTTAGGATTATCGTCTAAGTCCATGTTAACTTCAGAACTTTTATCTTGGGAAATATTTTCTGAAAATTGTTTTGAATTTGAGGACCATTTGTGAAGCTTGAATCCGTGTGAATTTAAGAGCATATTTAACTGATTATGAAGACAATCTAAATCATCATAGGTATCAGCGCCAGCAATGATGTCGTCTACATAGCATTGTTTGTTTAGTGCTGATGATGCTAAAGGGAAATTTTCTTGATTTTTCATAGATATTTCGTGCAACACACGAGTAGCCAAAAATGGGGCACAATTTGTACCATAAGTTACCGTTTGCAATTCAATGCACTGTAATGGGGCTTGAGGTGTTTCTCTCCATAAAATATTCAACAGAAACGTATGGGAAGGATTAACAAGAATTTGTCGGTACATTTTTTCTATGTCTGAGGTTAGAGCATACTTAAATGTTCGGAATCTGCAAAGAATATCATATAGATCAGGCTGAACTTGATAGCCTTTGAGAGTGATATCGTTTAATGATGCCTTGGAAGAAGTTTTACAAGACCCGTCAAAAACGACTCGAAGCTTAGTAGTGGTGCTGTGTTCTCTAATTACAGCATGGTGTGGTAGAAAATACTTGTTAAGTAATTCAATATTTTTTAATTCAAGGGGTACAATTTTTCCATGTTCAAGTGACAGATATTCATCAATAAATTTTTTATACTCAGAAAAATAAGTAGGGGTTTTCTGAAACTTCCGTTCAAGGTTTTCAAATCTTTTTTTTGCTATGGCGAAAGAATCGCCCAATTTTTCGCATTCAGTTTGTGACTTAAAGGGGAGATTGACTTGAAAGACACCATTTGTTAAGATCTGGGTAGTGGAAGTAAATATATCTTCAGCCATATTATCTTCCATACTCATAATAGATTTTTCTGGAATCTCTTCCATTTTCCAAAAGCGTTCTAATACATCATTCGAGGAGTTTTGTTCAGTAGATTGAACGAACATTGATACGCCACTGGAAGTAGTGAAATTTGTTGTCGGAAATGTACGGAATTGGGTAGAGACAGGGGCATTTCCAGCTATGATCCATCCCAGGTAAGTATTTTGCAGTACTGGAAGGTTGTTACCTAATCTGTGTATTTGATTGAGTAATAAGTCATAATATAAGTCGGCACCGATTAAAATGTCAATAGAAGATGGTTTTGCGAAGAACGGGTCACTTAGCTTAAAGTACGCTGGGATATTCAATTTACTGGTATCAAGGGGAACTTGGGGTAATTTGCCTGTAATACTGGGAAGTATGGCACACGATAACTTGAAACTCTTTCGAGTTTGAACATTAGAGTGAATGACTACATCAACCATCTTATTGGAAACTAATACTTCCTGTGAAATTCCTGTGATATTTAAGGATTTATTGTAAGGGACATTAGTGAGTTTATTGACACAAGTTTGTGTCATGAATGAATTTTGACTGCCACAATCCAATAAAGCCCTGGCCTGAACAGGCGTACCATCAGATCTAAATATTGTTACTAGAGCTGTAGCTAGCAAAACATGGGAATTTTTGGTAGATAAAGCCGATAAATTTAACGTTGTGGGGGCTGCTTCCTTATTATCAGCAGAAGAGCTAGGTGAACGGGGGCCTCTGTTGTGAGGTAGCTGAGTATTACTGGGGATCTGCTCCATTGCATGTGAAGTGTTGTAGGATTTATGTAGAAGAGTATGATGGCTTTGGGAACACAAAAAACATTCTTTTGACTTACATTCATTTCTTGAATGACCATTACCCAAACAGTTAAAACAAAGTCTTTTAACTTGAACAAATTTCTGTTTATCATCTAAACTTAATTTCTTGAATTTTTCACATTTGTAAATTTTATGACTGTTTAGATCACAAAAAGTACATTTTTCAATTTCTTTATTATTGGAATATTGATCATTGGCTGAATATAATGTCACTCCCCGTGGAGATTTTGACTGATTTGTATCGATAGTAGCCAAATTTTCAAGAACAGTACATTTCTTATCTAAAAATTCAAGAAACGCTTTCAACTCTGGTAATTTCGTAATGTCACGCTCGGTTTCAAAAGCCTTACACGTTCCAAAATCAAGTTTTCTCTCAAACAAATAAATTAGTAGAAATTCCCAAAGCTGCGTATCTGAGTGACCTAAATTTTTTATTAAATTTAAATTTTTTCTTAAGCTGGTCACAAATTCGCGTAAACATACAGTGGTTGGTTTGACAACAGGGTTCACTTCTAGTAAGGAATTAAAAAGTGAATTAATGACCATTAATTTATTTTCATATCTAGCTTTGAGCAGATCAATAGCGATTGTAAAATTATCATGAGTAGCTGACAAGCTTTCAATTATTTTTAGGGGCTCATCCCTTAAAAATGATTTTAAGTATAAAAATTTCTGAACATTTGTGATAGAAGCATTACTTGTAATTAAAGTATCAAACAATTGTATGAATGTGGACCATTCGGTTACAACACCTGTAAAAGGATTTATTTTTATTTCAGGAAGTCTTACTGCGGGGGTCGGTGAAGCCTGTTGCATCACCGTTACTTGAGGGGGAGTATAAACTGTATTCGGGGTTGGCAATAAGTTTTCCATGCATGTTTCAATTTGTGCTAGCATATCGAAAACTTCAGATTCAAATTCTGTGCGGTTTTCAGTGTCCAAGGCTTCTACGCCCGGTATTTCATCGATACAATCCTGAATTTGATTGTATTTATATAAAGTTTGTTTCAAATTATCATATCTTACTTTAAATGCTTTGATACTGAGCTCTGTATCAGCATTATCATGAATCCACTTTCGAATTCGCGTTACAAAGCCTTTGGCACTGGATCGCTGCGCTTTTAATTGACTAAAATCCATTTTAAACTATTATGGTCTATGGCAACACTGCCAGCAATACTAGAAAATAATATACTTTTAGCCTAACGGATATAAATAGATTTTAATAGGGGTAGCAAAGTTATGGGGTAAACCTGGTCAATTTTCTGACATTTCTCAACTAGTAAGTAGTAAAGTAAAATGTTAATATTGCATTAATCATTCGCTACTCGGTTGTAAACAATATGCAATTTTGATTTTGCAAAAAAATATTAATAAATTTTTGCTGTTAAAAACATCAATTCACATGGGGCTGTTCAGTGACAGTAACAAAATTTCGAAGGACCACGGGTAATTTTACTAATAAAAAAGTAAAATAAAAACAAAATCCGGCTCTACAGGATCATTTTATGAGCCAGAATAAATAATTTTAATCTCGCCTCATAATAAGTAGTAAAACTATTTCTTACTTTTTTTTAACAAACTGCAATCGATAGGTGCTGGGGGGTGTGAATTGATATTATTACAACAAAAACTCTCAAATCTACAAAACAATATATTGACCGATTTATAAAATCACAATAGGTACAATATCAAAAGTCAGATTAATATAATAGTTAAATAAAGTTCATATTTAATTTAGGTAAATACAAAGAGAAAAGTAATGTTTTTTAATAATGATTGGCATTTGTGAATATCCCATTTTTGTTACTCAAAATAAATAATCAGAGTTGTAACATAAGTAAAGTTAAACAAAGATAACTAGCATAAGACTTGTCAAACTATGACAACTACTAATGTTGAAAGATTTGGTATTAAAATCTTTATTTAGACAATAAATATCAATATTGTTCAATAGGTTTTGCGTAGGTTCAAATCGGGTTAAGATAGATTTGAATAAAAGTCAAGTAATCATACCTATTTTGCTGGTATCAGGATGAGAAGATGAGATTCTCCTTGACAATAGTTGATTGGGGTGGTTAGGCGTTAAATTGCCTACGGGGTGCGACACATAAAAACGTTGCACAACACTTCACTTTTTATTGATTTAGTCACCAAATGACTTGGCGGTAACAGCACTTTGGATTTGTGCACCTAGCAGAGAGGCTACACAAGAAATTAGGGGTAATGGCCAGGGCCGGACAACGCTACGTGCCGAGAACAGCTACTGGTATCCTGTTAACGTCTAAATACACATTTTGTAAAGGTGTACTACGAGACTTGGGGTATTTCGCACGTAAGTGCCGGCAACAGGCAGTGGTATATCCTGTTAACGTCTAAATATACACGTTTCGTAGAAGTTTCATCGGAAACTTGGATTAATTATTCTCGCGTCGAGAACTTTGGGGTTTTTGCAGAGAGAAGTGACTAGATGTCACCTCGTTCATGTGAGTTAAAGAACTGCCCTCTCGATCATTTGGGTCGTTCGATAACATCGATCGGGGGGTTAAGCCAGGGAGGAAACGTCGAAGCCATTGACCGACCAGCCAATAAAACTTTGGAGGCGGAACCGTCGCCATGGTTACAGGGTTAAACATATGCAAATTGCAGACAGTCAACGTTGGTCAAATGACTCGCGCTAAGGCGGCGATACATCAAGGGAAGCGGCAAGCTTTGTAAATAAATACAATGGCGTGCAGACTAGGAGAGCCAAGGCGGCAAACATCAAAGGATGCGATTAGTTTTATTCGCCGAAATTTGTCTGGCTATTGGAATATTGAAAGTAAAATATACTTCATTTAGGCATAAAATTATGAATTTCAACAACTTATATAAAACCACATCTATAGTTTTGAATTATAAAAATCAAGAGATTTTCATCTTGTTGGAGAGTGATTCTCCAACACTCTCTAAATGGTCTATGTTCTCGAAAGGTCTGTGGGTATACACTTTTTGTTTTAAAAATCCCCATACGAAAAAATCCAGAGATGTTAGATCAGGTGACCTTGGTGGCCAAGTAAATTCTGATCTTCTTCCAATCCATTTCTGTGGAAATGTCCACTCTTGCAGAGCTGTGGCATTGAGCGCCGTCATGTTGGAACCAAAGTGTTTGTCTTATATTCATTGGTATTCCGTGTCCAAAAAGTTTAAGGAAATTTCACCGGTAATATTTTCTCGAAAAAAGTACGGCCCTACAATTTGGTTCCTAAAAACGCTGAATACTGGTCACGACACTCAATTACAAAATGGGGATTCTCATCACTCCACCACCTATACAGTTTTGAGAACACACTACTCCATTTGAGGTGAACATCGCCTCATCTGAAAACTATATTTTTCTTGCGAATAGTGGGTCATCTTCTACCTCACCTTGAAACCAAGAGCAAAACAAAAATCGTGAATCAAAATTTCTAGGCTGCAGTTTGTGAAGAAATTTTGGTTTGTATGGTTAAAAATTATTTTTCCTTAAAATAACTTGTGCAGTGGACTTTGTAACAGGTCGTGGAACAGTTTGTGAAATATTTCTCAATGAGGTTTTAGGATTTTCCACTACAGCTAGCAAAACATTCAATTGAGTATCTTCGTCCGTACGCCAAACCTGATGCTTGTCAGAAAATTTATTACTTACAGATCCGGAATTTTTAAATTTATTAAAATATCTCCAACCGTTACATGGCTAATAATTTTATTTGGATATCTTGCATTAAAAATTTGAGCAGCCTCTCTGTACGTCTTGTAGTGGTCTCCAACAATTAACACTATTTCAACTTTTTCTTCGATTATAAATTTAAGCACCATATTTAATTAAAAGAAAACTGTCCGCCTTAACAAATAAAATAATTAGTTGTCATGGTTTCATTTATTTTCCAAGGCGTGCTGGACCTACTAAACGAGAATGAATACCGCTTCTTAAAATCTTGTAAATGGGCGTAATTTCATATTTAAACGTGGTTTTTAGTTCTAATCAACTTTTTTTAATAACAATTTTCGATATTATCAAAAATAAAGGTACTTTACTTTTAAGTCAAATTCATAGTTTTTGACTTACCTCGTATACGCCTAGGAGACTTTAATATCTGATAGTTGCATTTTAGGTTTTAGACCATGCAGAACGTTTTATGAAGAATCACTTTTTTTCGTAAAGTCTAAAATAAAAGAGTTTCCCGTATGTTAAGATGGTTTCTGGACACGCTGTATATATAAAAAATTCCGAACGCGATAAGAACATTGAACAATCCACTTGAGTTGTGCAGTATATGTTTTCTACGACTCAACTTCCTAACTTCATACTAAAAATTTTAAAAAATATACTCTATTTAAATCAGGCATTATAACTTATTGTTTTAGTTTGCCGTGAACATAAATAATGATAATAAAAAACAACTGAAAGTTTTTTAGCGGCAGGCGGACAAAGTAGTGCATCTATCTTTTGCATTAAGTACACAGGGACGCCAAATGCAATGGGTTCCCTGGGGCACAGGTAGACAATGACAGGCTGTTTCGTCCTTGTTAGGACTCATCAGAAAGCCAAACTTCTGTTGTTGTTTTGTATTTGTCAATTTCGTAGGCGGTATTGCAGCTTCTCTTATCACGTTTACAGTATTTCTATTATGCTATTATATTATGTGAATTATAGAATATTCTTATAAAATTATGTTACATTGAGCTTGTTTCAGAGACCAGAACTTTAATAAAACGTTTTCTTTGTGGCAGAGTGTAAATTTTTTATAATATTACAAGTAGGTAGGTTACAATTATCTGTTAATATTGTTTAAATTTTAGGATAAGTATAAAAGCGGAGAGAACACTATGTGCTTGCGTCTGAACTCTACCTTGGTTGTGAAAATTAATTTGGTGGACGTTTTTTTGTTGTTTTTAATTTTTTCTTGATATTACAACGAATATCGCTTATCGCTCGGCGTTATTATGCTTGCGTAAGCAGGCATCTTAAAATACAAATCCACTGAAGCAACAGACAGAGATTACATCACAGCACAAGCCTTATTGGGGATCCGGACTCAAGACTTACAAAACAGTTGCTTTAAATGAACATGAACCAGCTGAGAAGGTTAGGTTAGGTAAGAGTGGCAGACCCTTGGTTCTGACCAAACAGTCTCAGGTAGTCCTGATTAGGTCCGTTGTGATACCACACGTGTTCCGTAGAACCCACCTTTATCAGATCTCTGATGGTTAGCGCGACGTAACCGCGGAAGGATTTTAGCAACTCATTCAAACCAGCCACTACTGTTCAGAAATCTGCTCAGCCGTCTAAGTTGTAAGTTGCTTAGTTCCTCCAGGCTATCGAAAGATGATTCACCCAGAGTAGTGAACGTCCTTCTTGCGAGGCCAGGGCATTCACACAGAAAATGTTGAATACTTTCTTCCTCTTCCTCATCTCTGCAACTCCTGCAGAAGTCGTTAGTGGGTATTTGTATACGTTCGGCATGTCTGCCGAAGAGGCAATGTCCGGTAACAACCGCAGTAATATTTCTCACGTCTTTTCGACTGTGTTTCAATAGCTCTGCGGTTCTCTTTTTATCGAATGTGGGCCACAGTTGCCTGGATGTACTACAGGATGTCAACCCTGTCCATCTGTTCTGTGCAAGCTGCTTGGCCGTGTAGTCAATCTCCTCTTTGACCAATCCCAGTGGTTTGTTCACTGTATTGTCTGCTAGATCAGCTGGCATGCCTGCGCCCTCTCTTGCGAGCGCATCGGCAGCCTCGTTGCCATCTATTTTGGAGTGTCCAGGAACGCAGCACAGAATAACCCGATGTTGGTTGCCAAGTGTGCATAGATTGTTGCGGCATCGCTTTACGAGCTTTGATTTAACGCTGCTGGAACAGATTGCCTTAATCGCCGCCTGACTATCACTGAAGATGGTGATTGACGAGGCTACTCCCAAGCCAAGGTGTTCTTGCAGGATATTGACCGCCTTTTCTACTGCCAGTACTTCTGCTTGAAAAATACTACAATAGTTAAGGAGTCTATACGATTTCTGTATTTGTAAACTTTCGGAAAAGACCACGGCTCCCACACCAACGTCCATTTTTGAACCGTCTGTGAAGATTGCGTGATCTGTTTTCGTTATATTCTGATTGCCTTCCCACTCTTCCCTACTCGAAATGAGTATAGAATACCTTTATCGAAGCATGTTATTGGGACAGAGTAATCAGTCGGGTCTCGTAGATTATTCCCCGGGTGGATCTTTAGCTGAGAACCATTACAGGAATTCTGACAGGATACATGGCTGTCAAGAACCATCTGCACAGAATGCAACTGTACAATGAAGACCATAACTGCAGATTATGCGGAAAAGACAGGCAAACTGTAGGTACAGCACATAGTTTGCCATTGCGAGTCACTAGATCGAAAGAGGCAATAAATACTCGGAAAACCAAAACTGGAACCAGAGGACATCCTTACCCTCTACCCAGTTGACCTACACAAACTAGTGCAAGGAACTGGGATCACGGAGTGGGTGTAACAACCAAACACGGTGAGCACCATTAGTCAAATCTGACCTAAGTGCATCCGGCGCACGGACCGGCCCTCGGAAAAAAAAATCTTTAAATACATTGCATCATACTAATACATCAAATTTGCCATGGTTTAGAAAATTACATTGTTTACTTTCAAATATTATATCGCTTTTCTTTGTTTTTATACAAAATTCCGAATATGAAAGAGATAGATGTAAACTAGATGTCTTCAAAATGATTTTTTGTAAATATAGGAAATACCTAGCCCAAATCCAAAAATACAGGGTGGCCCATTTGTCTGACAAAGTAATATACCGTCTCTACTATTAAAGATATCAAAAAAAAGTGTTTATAAAAGTTGTGAGGTATAAAAAAGTATATGTTCTAAAATTATTTTTAAACATACAGGATGGTCCAGAAAAGTAGGACAATAAAAAGATACATTTTTTAAATGGAACATCCTATATATTTTAGCATTTTTTGTTTTCTTACAAAATTATCCATATGACTTCATATTTAATTTTTTAATTTTTTGCAACGTTGCTAAACAAAATGCAAAATTCTTAAAATTTTGGAAAAAAACATGATAGTAAAAATTTACCTGTATTTCTCAATAAGAGTATCGAAAATCGAAAATTTCTTGTAAGCTCTTAAGTTTAGGGATAGAAACACTGTCTTAAATTTTTAAGTATCCAATATTTTGTACAGGATGTTTTCTGTTGACATCCAAATAAACAAAATTTTAAAATACAATAACCCTGTTTTTTCGAATGAGACACCCTATATTTATTAGGCTCATCTGATAGATATTAAATAAGTATATTTTGTTATTGCTAAGTCATACCTATACCTAAATTTACTAGTTTTGGCAATATTTCGATTTTTATTTAAATTTTCATGAAAAAAAATAGTTTTTATTTTTCTAGTTAGCCATGACCAGCCAAGTCAAAACAAATGTAATTGAATATAATGTCATATTTATAATGTTTGTGAACTTATTTTCAATATCAAGTTGCATAATAAAAAAGAAATTTTATTTAATTAAATAAATACGTAATACAGCAAACTATTCAATTACATTTGTTATTGTATTTTAAAATTTTGTATAAAATTTCCGATACTTAAAGATTCAAGACAGTCTTTCTATCCCTAAACTTAAGAGTTTACAAGAAATTTTCGATACTCTTAATGAGAAATATAGGTAATATTTACTATCATGTTTTTTCCAAAATTTTAAGAATTTTGCATTTTGTTTGGCAACGTTACAGAATTAATTGATTGATTGATTCAACTTTGTTTTACTGTATCCTATAATATAATATAAACGTTACAAAAAATTAAAAAACTAAATATATGGATAATTTTGTAAGGAAACAAAAAATCCTAAAATATATGGGGTGTTCTATACAAAAAAATGTATCTTTTTATTGTCCTACTTTTCTGGACCATCCTGTATGTAAAAAAATAATTTTAGAACATATAGTTTTTTATACCTCCCAACTTTTATAGAAACTTTTTTTTGTTATCTTTAATAGTAGAGACGGTATATTACTTTGTCAGACAAATGGGCCACCCTGTATGTTGTAGTAGATTTGCGAAATGAATATTTATTTAATTGTTTCTATCCCTTTCTCACACAAGGTATAATACCTAATTTAAATACCTCTTTAAAAAAAAATTAGTACTTATAAGGTTTGCAAGTTAAGTCTTAGAAAAAATCTACCATACAACCCGAGTGGATTGTCCAAATCGCGATCAAGAAACAAAAATAATTTGCCAATTAATAGTATAATTCAATAATTAAAACCAAAAAGTATTTATTTAAAAAATATATATTTTGTAAAAAAGGTAATAAAAAAATTACAATTCTTTCTCTTCTTTCGGTAAGTTTCTAACTTTCTCTACAAATTCGAACACATCTTTAGCTAAAACTTCTGGTAGTTCAAATGCAGCAAAATGGCCGCCATCGTCAAAATCTCTCAAGTGAATCAATTTGGTGTTTTGTTCTCTGAGGATGGTCTCTGCTCCATACATAATTTCGTGCTCAAATCGGTTGCAAGCTGCCGGAATTTTGACAGGGATCCTAGAGAAAAAAATTTCTTTATATTGTAAATTCAATAAATTATTGTCTTTCATTCAAAAATATTAATTTTGCAGTATACTTATTGAATAAACAATAAGATTCACTCCAACAATTTTACAACAACTTTCTTTACAAGAAATATTGGATAAAATCTAAATAGGATTAGGATTAAATCAAAAGGAGAGTAAACTGATTTAACGTAAAAAACGAATAGTGTGGTAAGCTACTATTTCACTAGAGTGTTTTACACTGGAAAAATATTTTCTAGTGTAAATTTCTTAATTACATCTACCTGGATCAACAAGATGTTTTTTCAGCGGCAAAATTTTGATAGATGTCAGGTAAGAACTATTGTTAGACTGACAAATGTCATCCTGGTTTGAGAAAGGAAAAATGAGCAAAATAAACCCAAGCAGCATTTTTCCAACGTCCGACTAATTTTGTAATACTTGCGACGTCGCATTAAGTACAAATAATACACACCTCTTGACCGTTACTAGACGACGTTGAGTCGTCCTTTGTTTTCACCATATTTGATAACGTTGTACCGAAGTACAACATCCAACGTTAGATCAGCGTCCGATTTGGTCATAATTGATAACGTTGTACCGAGGTACAACATCCAACGTCAAATCAGCGTCGGATTTTGTCATATTTAATAACGTTGTATTGAGGTACAACATCCAACGTCAGATCAGCGTTAGAGGTTCTATATAATGTTGCAACAACATGAATATTTTATCCATGTGTCCTTTTTCGGTATTGAATCAGCATTTGACTGATGAAGCCTCACTAGCTTTTTTGACGGTGGCCAAAATAAATAAAGTCCATTTTCTTCCCACTTATGGGGAACTCCGCACTGGTTCCACTTCTTGCAACTCCTGAATTAGTACTACTTTAAAATAGTCACCCATTTCTTTCTTTCTTCAATTTGTACAAGAAAACTAGATGATTAACGATTAAGAACTCGACGATTAAGAACGACTACCCGGTGCGCGAGTTAATATTTTGTTAGGTTATGGATCGATTATCCGGCGTGATTACTATTACGTCCGTAGGGATACTAACATATCCGTGGGATTTTAGTTGCTGTTATTTTACCGCTAATGTTAAGCCATCCAAAGGAAATGTTTTAATTTTATCGATAAAAAAATTAAGACAACCTTAAATATTGATTGTTATAGCTAGCGTTAGTTCGGATAATTTTTAATACGTTATCGGAAAGGTAGCCACGGCCCAACAAAGATAAATTAGATAAGTAATCAGTTGATCTCACCCGGTAATACAGATTCCTGTTGTTCCGGGTCGTGAATAGGTCGTAATTAGTAAATTTTCCTACCAAAGGCTGTGTTTGGTAAGCCATTGGGTTAAAAATAAAAAACTCGAAGTTATTGTTAGTAAAACTTTGGTAGTTTGTATGACTACGCCATTTTAGCCATTTGCAATAATGCATCTTTGGCGGCCATTGTTGTTCAACTTTAATTATTTCTGTTTTATATGATCAATACTTCTATGATAAGTTTTAAAACACATTTAAACTTCGTAATAAAGCAACATAATTAATTATAACTTTAAATTTTAGAGGAAAAGAAAGTTTTTTCAAAAAAAAATATTTTTTTTTACGAAAACTGCGAATTTGCATGACGCACTTTTTATTTCCTATATATCTTAACCATAATTATCAGTAAAGTAGCTTGCGTTTACGTTTTTACTATGTCAGTAGCACGAACGAAATTATTTAAAATTATCATTATGCTAAACGTTTCTACCATCTAATTTAAATATAACAATGCGACATAATTATTTTACAAGTTACTATTGTCTTGTTATATTTTATAGGTTAGCGAAGTTGTGATAATATAACCAATTAGTATATATGCCGACTATAACTATCATATATCTAAAATTTTGCACTACATGGTCTAATTTCTTGTACTTCAAAATATAGTCGCCACCTGTCTTTAATAACAACTGTAAGTTGGTTTCCGACGTCGAAACGACCCAAAAATGATTGACCATATTGGTGCAAACAGGAGTTGTAACAAGGTCGTACTGACGTAGTATGCCGACGTCGGGTCGCGTAGGACAACGTCGGCGCGACGTAAAATTGCTGCTTGGGAACGATACTGCAAGATTTGGGTGCCAATCTACCCAAGAAATTAAAAAATCGATAACTGAAAATATTCCACTTAACACATGGAAGTCCAAGAACTCTAATTGGACACCGTTCTAAGAGTTTCTAATGGTAAGATATTATAAACTGGAAAAATGTACGACTGTGATGGAACTGTCGAAAA
Organism: Polydrusus cervinus; assembly: GCA_935413205.1. Lineage (NCBI taxonomy): Eukaryota > Metazoa > Arthropoda > Insecta > Coleoptera > Curculionidae > Polydrusus > Polydrusus cervinus. Next base: position 6,374,862 of record OW284518.1, read on the forward strand.
TCCTCGAAGATCACGCCTTTAATATGAAGAAGCGTAATGGCGAAGACTATAAAGAATCTTCTGTAAAGGCTATATGAAACACTACAGCAATAAATGTAGTGATTCAAGAAATGTATTTTACAGGATACGAAGTAAAGATTGAGCCTTTTACGGATAGAATGGCAAGAGACACAAAGAGATAACAGCTCTAAAGTTGCCACGAAAAGAGGAAAGTAAGTTTAAAAGCATTATTTACCAGAAAGAAAACCCCTATGAAGCACAAAAAAAGTGTTTCCATCTCTGCTCATTTGATCCAGCTTGAAGAGACAATGAGGCCGTAAATTGTAAAATTATATATTTTCAAAAGGAGTTGGATACCATGGGAGAATTTACCGGACGAATTTAATATAACAGCGTATTTTCCAAGACAGTTCAAGGTGGGCCCAAAGGATTGGCGAATAGAAAATGGTTGGTAAACAAAGGCTTATTTATGCCTTGTAAGATTATTTTTAAAATTATTGGAAAAAAGAAGGCCAAATATTTCCACAGACAGACTATTTCTCTCCGTTCATCCAAACTGGCAGAAGGGATGTAGGTTCAAAAATACTCCACTAGGAATAAATACAGTATCTATCATCTGAAGCTCATCGAAAATCTCAGAACAACAAATGAAGCATATTATTCTGAATCTTCGACTTCTCAAATGCAAATCAATCATACCCAATGGACAAACTATTACTATACTTATAACAACTGTACGTTAAATATCAGTAATAAATTAATAATGTTACTATGGTCTATTTCTTTTCGATTGCGAACGATGACAGAAACCCGTTTTACAATAAAAAAATGCAAGAATTTTCATTTTTGACAAGTTGAAAAAGTAAGGTTAGGGATTTACGTCATAATTGACATTTTGTTGTTTACTGTTCATAGCGGTTAGAATTTTAAATTAACACTTGTTAAGGCCGCTTTACATTTTGCAATTTTTCTTTCACGCAAGAAAAGATTGCCCGGGAGTATGCGCAGAACGAGGCTAATGATCAGCTGGCGCAATTTGTATTGCTTGCAAGAAATAGAACTCGGACCGTATTTTTATTGCCATTGCCAGCGCAATTCTGAGGATTTTCTGGTGATTTATGAGACACCAAACTAAATATAACAATCCCTGACATTTATTTATGTTTTTTCTAACCTATAGCGGGTACGTTTTGTTTTTGTTGGTTTGCTTTCATGTCCTGTAATGATGTTTTATTAAAATAAATGCACAATAAGCGCCGATAAGTCCTAACCAAATGTATTTTTATTTTAATGGTTGGCAAGTGGTACATCACCTACGATCTTGGCAAGTCATTTAACGCTGTAAAACGAAGTGAAATTTTTATTGCCGTAATATTAATTGCTGCACGACAACTTGCGTGAAAGAAAAATTGTAAACTGTAAAGCGGCCTTTAAGAAGATGAATTTTTAGGTTATGTCACAATGTTTGGCGTTTGGCATGGCCTTCTATATTTTGTCGATAAATCGGGCATCCTTTTTGCTTCAACACAAAGTAGGCATAGGTTTACTATTTTATGTTGCAGAAAAACGTGAAATTAACCGATTTTATGTACAGAAAGTTAATAGATTGTTTGTTTCGTAATATTACTAGAGCTAAAAGTTATTTTTAATTGCTAAAAGGTTTATAATTAGCATATATTTGCTAGAAATCAATCGAACGGAAATTTCTTATTCTTCTTCTGTGATTTTAAAAAAAGGGCCTTTAATAAGTTGGCTATGCATTTATGTAGTGTAAATTGGTCCATGATTTAAACAATTAGGTGAATTTTTGTTCAATTTTTTTATCTGTCATCGTTCGCAATCGAAAAGAAATAGACCATAGTTTGTTAAATAAACAGTGTGTTTTTATTGTTTTCTTGTGAAATAGCCTTGTGGAATATCATTCGAGAAAAAATTTTGTATCAGAAAAATGTTCTCTTGGTTTTATTCAGTTTTGTTAATTTTTGGTAATTTCGCTCATGAAATTGCCAAGCACCAAACTTTCATACCAGTCGAAAATTTTACCGGCAGAATTTTCTATCTTATAAAATTATATACCACAAAATTTAATCAAGGTCAACAATGAAGAAATAAGCTTATATTTTACAAGAACTGGCATCTGCCAGCACTGACACTGACAGCTGCCAACTTTTATAAAATCTATAGTAATTTTGCACAAACACGGAGCAGAGACCACGGCTCCCACACCAACGTCCATTTTTGAACCGTCTGTGAAGATTGCGTGATCTGTTTTCGTTATATTCTGATTGCCTTCCCACTCTTCCCTACTCGAAATGAGTATAGAATACCTTTATCGAAGCATGTTATTGGGACAGAGTAATCAGTCGGGTCTCGTAGATTATTCCCCGGGTGGATCTTTAGCTGAGAACCATTACAGGAATTCTGACAGGATACATGGCTGTCAAGAACCATCTGCACAGAATGCAACTGTACAATGAAGACCATAACTGCAGATTATGCGGAAAAGACAGGCAAACTGTAGGTACAGCACATAGTTTGCCATTGCGAGTCACTAGATCGAAAGAGGCAATAAATACTCGGAAAACCAAAACTGGAACCAGAGGACATCCTTACCCTCTACCCAGTTGACCTACACAAACTAGTGCAAGGAACTGGGATCACGGAGTGGGTGTAACAACCAAACACGGTGAGCACCATTAGTCAAATCTGACCTAAGTGCATCCGGCGCACGGACCGGCCCTCGGAAAAAAAAATCTTTAAATACATTGCATCATACTAATACATCAAATTTGCCATGGTTTAGAAAATTACATTGTTTACTTTCAAATATTATATCGCTTTTCTTTGTTTTTATACAAAATTCCGAATATGAAAGAGATAGATGTAAACTAGATGTCTTCAAAATGATTTTTTGTAAATATAGGAAATACCTAGCCCAAATCCAAAAATACAGGGTGGCCCATTTGTCTGACAAAGTAATATACCGTCTCTACTATTAAAGATATCAAAAAAAAGTGTTTATAAAAGTTGTGAGGTATAAAAAAGTATATGTTCTAAAATTATTTTTAAACATACAGGATGGTCCAGAAAAGTAGGACAATAAAAAGATACATTTTTTAAATGGAACATCCTATATATTTTAGCATTTTTTGTTTTCTTACAAAATTATCCATATGACTTCATATTTAATTTTTTAATTTTTTGCAACGTTGCTAAACAAAATGCAAAATTCTTAAAATTTTGGAAAAAAACATGATAGTAAAAATTTACCTGTATTTCTCAATAAGAGTATCGAAAATCGAAAATTTCTTGTAAGCTCTTAAGTTTAGGGATAGAAACACTGTCTTAAATTTTTAAGTATCCAATATTTTGTACAGGATGTTTTCTGTTGACATCCAAATAAACAAAATTTTAAAATACAATAACCCTGTTTTTTCGAATGAGACACCCTATATTTATTAGGCTCATCTGATAGATATTAAATAAGTATATTTTGTTATTGCTAAGTCATACCTATACCTAAATTTACTAGTTTTGGCAATATTTCGATTTTTATTTAAATTTTCATGAAAAAAAATAGTTTTTATTTTTCTAGTTAGCCATGACCAGCCAAGTCAAAACAAATGTAATTGAATATAATGTCATATTTATAATGTTTGTGAACTTATTTTCAATATCAAGTTGCATAATAAAAAAGAAATTTTATTTAATTAAATAAATACGTAATACAGCAAACTATTCAATTACATTTGTTATTGTATTTTAAAATTTTGTATAAAATTTCCGATACTTAAAGATTCAAGACAGTCTTTCTATCCCTAAACTTAAGAGTTTACAAGAAATTTTCGATACTCTTAATGAGAAATATAGGTAATATTTACTATCATGTTTTTTCCAAAATTTTAAGAATTTTGCATTTTGTTTGGCAACGTTACAGAATTAATTGATTGATTGATTCAACTTTGTTTTACTGTATCCTATAATATAATATAAACGTTACAAAAAATTAAAAAACTAAATATATGGATAATTTTGTAAGGAAACAAAAAATCCTAAAATATATGGGGTGTTCTATACAAAAAAATGTATCTTTTTATTGTCCTACTTTTCTGGACCATCCTGTATGTAAAAAAATAATTTTAGAACATATAGTTTTTTATACCTCCCAACTTTTATAGAAACTTTTTTTTGTTATCTTTAATAGTAGAGACGGTATATTACTTTGTCAGACAAATGGGCCACCCTGTATGTTGTAGTAGATTTGCGAAATGAATATTTATTTAATTGTTTCTATCCCTTTCTCACACAAGGTATAATACCTAATTTAAATACCTCTTTAAAAAAAAATTAGTACTTATAAGGTTTGCAAGTTAAGTCTTAGAAAAAATCTACCATACAACCCGAGTGGATTGTCCAAATCGCGATCAAGAAACAAAAATAATTTGCCAATTAATAGTATAATTCAATAATTAAAACCAAAAAGTATTTATTTAAAAAATATATATTTTGTAAAAAAGGTAATAAAAAAATTACAATTCTTTCTCTTCTTTCGGTAAGTTTCTAACTTTCTCTACAAATTCGAACACATCTTTAGCTAAAACTTCTGGTAGTTCAAATGCAGCAAAATGGCCGCCATCGTCAAAATCTCTCAAGTGAATCAATTTGGTGTTTTGTTCTCTGAGGATGGTCTCTGCTCCATACATAATTTCGTGCTCAAATCGGTTGCAAGCTGCCGGAATTTTGACAGGGATCCTAGAGAAAAAAATTTCTTTATATTGTAAATTCAATAAATTATTGTCTTTCATTCAAAAATATTAATTTTGCAGTATACTTATTGAATAAACAATAAGATTCACTCCAACAATTTTACAACAACTTTCTTTACAAGAAATATTGGATAAAATCTAAATAGGATTAGGATTAAATCAAAAGGAGAGTAAACTGATTTAACGTAAAAAACGAATAGTGTGGTAAGCTACTATTTCACTAGAGTGTTTTACACTGGAAAAATATTTTCTAGTGTAAATTTCTTAATTACATCTACCTGGATCAACAAGATGTTTTTTCAGCGGCAAAATTTTGATAGATGTCAGGTAAGAACTATTGTTAGACTGACAAATGTCATCCTGGTTTGAGAAAGGAAAAATGAGCAAAATAAACCCAAGCAGCATTTTTCCAACGTCCGACTAATTTTGTAATACTTGCGACGTCGCATTAAGTACAAATAATACACACCTCTTGACCGTTACTAGACGACGTTGAGTCGTCCTTTGTTTTCACCATATTTGATAACGTTGTACCGAAGTACAACATCCAACGTTAGATCAGCGTCCGATTTGGTCATAATTGATAACGTTGTACCGAGGTACAACATCCAACGTCAAATCAGCGTCGGATTTTGTCATATTTAATAACGTTGTATTGAGGTACAACATCCAACGTCAGATCAGCGTTAGAGGTTCTATATAATGTTGCAACAACATGAATATTTTATCCATGTGTCCTTTTTCGGTATTGAATCAGCATTTGACTGATGAAGCCTCACTAGCTTTTTTGACGGTGGCCAAAATAAATAAAGTCCATTTTCTTCCCACTTATGGGGAACTCCGCACTGGTTCCACTTCTTGCAACTCCTGAATTAGTACTACTTTAAAATAGTCACCCATTTCTTTCTTTCTTCAATTTGTACAAGAAAACTAGATGATTAACGATTAAGAACTCGACGATTAAGAACGACTACCCGGTGCGCGAGTTAATATTTTGTTAGGTTATGGATCGATTATCCGGCGTGATTACTATTACGTCCGTAGGGATACTAACATATCCGTGGGATTTTAGTTGCTGTTATTTTACCGCTAATGTTAAGCCATCCAAAGGAAATGTTTTAATTTTATCGATAAAAAAATTAAGACAACCTTAAATATTGATTGTTATAGCTAGCGTTAGTTCGGATAATTTTTAATACGTTATCGGAAAGGTAGCCACGGCCCAACAAAGATAAATTAGATAAGTAATCAGTTGATCTCACCCGGTAATACAGATTCCTGTTGTTCCGGGTCGTGAATAGGTCGTAATTAGTAAATTTTCCTACCAAAGGCTGTGTTTGGTAAGCCATTGGGTTAAAAATAAAAAACTCGAAGTTATTGTTAGTAAAACTTTGGTAGTTTGTATGACTACGCCATTTTAGCCATTTGCAATAATGCATCTTTGGCGGCCATTGTTGTTCAACTTTAATTATTTCTGTTTTATATGATCAATACTTCTATGATAAGTTTTAAAACACATTTAAACTTCGTAATAAAGCAACATAATTAATTATAACTTTAAATTTTAGAGGAAAAGAAAGTTTTTTCAAAAAAAAATATTTTTTTTTACGAAAACTGCGAATTTGCATGACGCACTTTTTATTTCCTATATATCTTAACCATAATTATCAGTAAAGTAGCTTGCGTTTACGTTTTTACTATGTCAGTAGCACGAACGAAATTATTTAAAATTATCATTATGCTAAACGTTTCTACCATCTAATTTAAATATAACAATGCGACATAATTATTTTACAAGTTACTATTGTCTTGTTATATTTTATAGGTTAGCGAAGTTGTGATAATATAACCAATTAGTATATATGCCGACTATAACTATCATATATCTAAAATTTTGCACTACATGGTCTAATTTCTTGTACTTCAAAATATAGTCGCCACCTGTCTTTAATAACAACTGTAAGTTGGTTTCCGACGTCGAAACGACCCAAAAATGATTGACCATATTGGTGCAAACAGGAGTTGTAACAAGGTCGTACTGACGTAGTATGCCGACGTCGGGTCGCGTAGGACAACGTCGGCGCGACGTAAAATTGCTGCTTGGGAACGATACTGCAAGATTTGGGTGCCAATCTACCCAAGAAATTAAAAAATCGATAACTGAAAATATTCCACTTAACACATGGAAGTCCAAGAACTCTAATTGGACACCGTTCTAAGAGTTTCTAATGGTAAGATATTATAAACTGGAAAAATGTACGACTGTGATGGAACTGTCGAAAATCCTCGAAGATCACGCCTTTAATATGAAGAAGCGTAATGGCGAAGACTATAAAGAATCTTCTGTAAAGGCTATATGAAACACTACAGCAATAAATGTAGTGATTCAAGAAATGTATTTTACAGGATACGAAGTAAAGATTGAGCCTTTTACGGATAGAATGGCAAGAGACACAAAGAGATAACAGCTCTAAAGTTGCCACGAAAAGAGGAAAGTAAGTTTAAAAGCATTATTTACCAGAAAGAAAACCCCTATGAAGCACAAAAAAAGTGTTTCCATCTCTGCTCATTTGATCCAGCTTGAAGAGACAATGAGGCCGTAAATTGTAAAATTATATATTTTCAAAAGGAGTTGGATACCATGGGAGAATTTACCGGACGAATTTAATATAACAGCGTATTTTCCAAGACAGTTCAAGGTGGGCCCAAAGGATTGGCGAATAGAAAATGGTTGGTAAACAAAGGCTTATTTATGCCTTGTAAGATTATTTTTAAAATTATTGGAAAAAAGAAGGCCAAATATTTCCACAGACAGACTATTTCTCTCCGTTCATCCAAACTGGCAGAAGGGATGTAGGTTCAAAAATACTCCACTAGGAATAAATACAGTATCTATCATCTGAAGCTCATCGAAAATCTCAGAACAACAAATGAAGCATATTATTCTGAATCTTCGACTTCTCAAATGCAAATCAATCATACCCAATGGACAAACTATTACTATACTTATAACAACTGTACGTTAAATATCAGTAATAAATTAATAATGTTACTATGGTCTATTTCTTTTCGATTGCGAACGATGACAGAAACCCGTTTTACAATAAAAAAATGCAAGAATTTTCATTTTTGACAAGTTGAAAAAGTAAGGTTAGGGATTTACGTCATAATTGACATTTTGTTGTTTACTGTTCATAGCGGTTAGAATTTTAAATTAACACTTGTTAAGGCCGCTTTACATTTTGCAATTTTTCTTTCACGCAAGAAAAGATTGCCCGGGAGTATGCGCAGAACGAGGCTAATGATCAGCTGGCGCAATTTGTATTGCTTGCAAGAAATAGAACTCGGACCGTATTTTTATTGCCATTGCCAGCGCAATTCTGAGGATTTTCTGGTGATTTATGAGACACCAAACTAAATATAACAATCCCTGACATTTATTTATGTTTTTTCTAACCTATAGCGGGTACGTTTTGTTTTTGTTGGTTTGCTTTCATGTCCTGTAATGATGTTTTATTAAAATAAATGCACAATAAGCGCCGATAAGTCCTAACCAAATGTATTTTTATTTTAATGGTTGGCAAGTGGTACATCACCTACGATCTTGGCAAGTCATTTAACGCTGTAAAACGAAGTGAAATTTTTATTGCCGTAATATTAATTGCTGCACGACAACTTGCGTGAAAGAAAAATTGTAAACTGTAAAGCGGCCTTTAAGAAGATGAATTTTTAGGTTATGTCACAATGTTTGGCGTTTGGCATGGCCTTCTATATTTTGTCGATAAATCGGGCATCCTTTTTGCTTCAACACAAAGTAGGCATAGGTTTACTATTTTATGTTGCAGAAAAACGTGAAATTAACCGATTTTATGTACAGAAAGTTAATAGATTGTTTGTTTCGTAATATTACTAGAGCTAAAAGTTATTTTTAATTGCTAAAAGGTTTATAATTAGCATATATTTGCTAGAAATCAATCGAACGGAAATTTCTTATTCTTCTTCTGTGATTTTAAAAAAAGGGCCTTTAATAAGTTGGCTATGCATTTATGTAGTGTAAATTGGTCCATGATTTAAACAATTAGGTGAATTTTTGTTCAATTTTTTTATCTGTCATCGTTCGCAATCGAAAAGAAATAGACCATAGTTTGTTAAATAAACAGTGTGTTTTTATTGTTTTCTTGTGAAATAGCCTTGTGGAATATCATTCGAGAAAAAATTTTGTATCAGAAAAATGTTCTCTTGGTTTTATTCAGTTTTGTTAATTTTTGGTAATTTCGCTCATGAAATTGCCAAGCACCAAACTTTCATACCAGTCGAAAATTTTACCGGCAGAATTTTCTATCTTATAAAATTATATACCACAAAATTTAATCAAGGTCAACAATGAAGAAATAAGCTTATATTTTACAAGAACTGGCATCTGCCAGCACTGACACTGACAGCTGCCAACTTTTATAAAATCTATAGTAATTTTGCACAAACACGGAGCAGTCCCTGCCACCCTCTGATTAAATTTTGTCTTTTTAATAGGTGGTTAAGCTAACCAAGAACGTTTTTTTCTTAAGCAACCCGTTGCTAATCGCTTAAAAGTCATATGAAAAAATTATTCTGGTCAAAATAAAGTTTCTGGTTAATATCATGGCCAATTATTTAACCATTTTTAGCTAAAGGACCAATCTTTTAAAACCAAAAAATAATAATAAAGGGGAAACAACAAAGGTAATAAATAAAATGAAACAAACATTAAACTCAATTACTCTAAATTACAATCGCCTCGGAAATTTTATCCAATTTGGGCTTGAAATTTTTCATCACACGATAACATGAGCGGAATGATGTCTATTTTATCTTGCTTCCATATATTTTTGATCTCTACCAGCAAATTTGAGTACTTGGTTTTCTTCTCCGATTCGATTTTTGAGAGTTTGTTTATTGGTGGGCAACCTATATGGATTATGAAAGCTTCCATGGTATTCTTTTCGATAAGAAGAATATCCGGACGGTTGTGGTCTACTGTTCTATCCGTTTTTATTAACCTGTCCCAGTATAAGAGATATTCAGGAGATTCAAGAACTGGCTCGGGTGAGTATTGACAGTATGGTGGGAGGTTTTCTTTTAGGCCTATAGTTTATGTGCTAGTTCTTTGTGAAAGCCACCTGAATAGGACCCTAGATAAGCGTTGGGTACCATAGCACCAGAACCCGCCGTAACATGTTCTATCGTTTCTTCTGGGGTAATTGCATTGTCTGCACATATTTTCATAATATCATTACTACTTTGTTAATTGTTTTTGTACCCAGTGTTTTCAAGTTTCAAATAGTTAACTAAACTAAAGAAGGCGAACCTGAGGGTATTTACTAGTGAATATCCGGACGGTTGTGGTCTACTGTTCTATCCATTTTTATTAACCTGTCCCAGTATAAGAGATATTCAGGAGATTCAAGAACTGGCTCGGGTGAGAATTGACAGTATGGTGGGAGGTTTTCTTTTTGGCTTGTAATTTATGTGCCAGTTTTTTGTGGAAGCCACCTGAATAGGACCCCAGATAAGCGTTGGGTATCATAGCACCACAACCGGCCGTAACATGTTCTATCGTTTCTTCCAGGGTAATTGCATTTTCTGCACATATCTTCATAATATCATTACTACTTTGTTAATTGTTTTTGTACCCAGTTTTTCAAGTTTCAAATAGTTAACTAAAGTAAAGAAGGCGAACCTGAGGGTATTTACTAGTGAATATCCGGACGGTTGTGGTCTACTGTTCTATCCGTTTTTATTAACCTGTCCCAGTATAAGAGATATTCAGGAGATTCAAGAACTGGCTCGGGTGAGAATTGACAGTATGGTGGGAGGTTTTCTTTTAGGCCTATAATTTATGTGCCAGTTTTTTGTGGAAGCCACCTGAATAGGACCCCAGATAAGCGTTGGGTATCATAGCACCACAACCGGCCGTAACATGTTCTATCGTTTCTTCCAGGGTAATTGCATTTTCTGCACATATCTTCATAATATCATTACTACTTTGTTAATTGTTTTTGTACCCAGTTTTTCAAGTTTCAAATAGTTAACTAAAGTAAAGAAGGCGAACCTGAGGGTATTTACTAGTGAATATCCGGACGGTTGTGGTCTACTGTTCTATCCGTTTTTATTAACCTGTCCCAGTATAAGAGATATTCAGGAGATTCAAGAACTGGCTCGGGTGAGAATTGACAGTATGGTGGGAGGTTTTCTTTTAGGCCTATAATTTATGTGCCAGTTTTTTGTGGAAGTCACCTGAATAGGACCCCAGATAAGCGTTGGGTATCATAGCACCACAACCCGCCGTAACATGTTCTATCGTTTCTTCCAGGGTAATTGCATTTTCTGCACATATCTTCATAATATCATTACTACTTTGTTAATTGTTTTTGTACCCAGTTTTTTCAAGTTTCAAATAGTTAACTAAAGTAAAGAAGGCGAACCTGAGGGTATTTACTAGTGAACATCCGGACGGTTGTGGTCTACTGTTCTATCCGTTTTTATTAACCTGTCCCAGTATAAGAGATATTCAGGAGATTCAAGAACTGGCTCGGGTGAGTATTGACAGTATGGTGGGAGGTTTTCTTTTAGGCCTATAATTTATGTGCCAGTTCTTTGAGGAAGCCAACTGAATAGGACCCCAGATAAGCGTTGGGTATCATAGCACCACAACCCGCCGTAACATGTTCTATCGTTTCTTTCGGGGTAATTGTATTTTCTGCACATATCTTCATAATATCATTACTACTTTGTTAATTGTTTTTGTACCCAGTTTTTTCAAGTTTCAAATGGTTAACTAAAGTAAAGAAGGTGAACCTGAGGGTATTTACTAGTAATTAATATAGCTTACTTGTCAAATTCTAGACTTCTGTACTCTGATGTCTGGGCTTCAGCGTACAATCGTACTGAGGTAGTTATCGATCTAGTGACCCAATAGATCATCACGTTGTCCAATAACTGATCCAGAGTGAACTTTTTGGTAAGTCCTCCATCTGGTAAGTCCTTCCAGGCTGGGTTAGTCCAGGTAGTAAATTTCTCAATGATATAAGCTGCTAGACCCACAGGACTTTCCCTCAATGCAACACCTAAATAAATATAAATTAATTAAAATGAATGAAAATACTTTTGTTGGACGGCAGAAAGATTTTAATCAGAGATAAGCTAACGGGATACATCTGATTGTGAGGGGGAATAATTTCCTGGTTAGTTTATTTGTCCTTTTGACTGTGTAATATATCCGACATATTCTGTAATTTAAAATTATAATGTAATTACTAACTTAACAGTTCTAATAGTCTATTGTCTATTTCAGAACGGTGTAGAGTAATAAAATGGGAAATTCCGTCCAGTTCGGCTCAATTTCGGTGTCGCCCATAGGCGCACGTAGATTTTGTAGATTAAATTATTTATGATAACTAACCAAAGAAAAAAAGAAAGTAATTTGATTAAGGAGGAACTATTAGCTATGGCAAATTTACACAAACAACGTTTTATGAAATATGCCGTGGAAGATATAGCTGAAAAACATAGTGTAACTGTGCTGCGCACATCGCCATAGTATTGCGAACTAAATCCTATAGAACGCGCAAGTGAAAGGATTTGTAGCAAGACACCACACGACATTCAAAATGAAAGACGTTAAGCTACTGTTTGATCAAGCCATTAAGGAAGTGAAACCAGAGAACTGGCGAAAAGCAGTCCATCATGTCATTAAAGAAGAGAAGAAAATATGGGATCTTGATCACCTGATTTATCGGACCGTCGACCCGTTAATTATAACGTTAGGAGGAGATGACAGTTCCTCAGATGACGAAGAATATTATGATTTTTTATAATTTAATTTCTGTATAATGTATTTTTTGTATTTGGTATTTTTTTATAATATTTAATAAAAAATAAGTGTACCTAATACTATGTACATAATGCACGCCTTTGTCACACCAATTTCAGTATTTGCGAATGGATAACAATAGACAAAACCCATAAATTGACCCGAACAGGGGTAGTACTACCTGCATTTGATGAAAATAAAGAATTTTGCAATGGAATTAATGTCAAATTATAAAAGTGGCTTAAATATTCGTTGGGTCACTCTGTAGTTCCTTTGAATACCTAATGAGCTTTTATTACTCTACACTTTTCTAAAGTAGACTATATATTAGATTGACATTTCTCATCAATATTATCATTTTACCATAATCTGTGAAACTGTTCAATTGTGAACTTACCAACGGTATCAGGCTTGGTAGCTTGTAAATGAAAATATCCGGCTTCCAAAATCAGGAAACTTAACGCGTTACCCAATGGGAAATTCTTTTCTATTTCCTTCGGAGTGAAGAACAACGATGGAAAGATTGTTCCAATCAACAATTTCGGGTGGAACAGTGCGAGGGAGAAGCAAACGTTCCTGTGAACTGCTACTACGTTACTTGGATACAAAACGGCCATGGCGTGTGCTATCGCTGAACCCCAATCACCTAAAAAGCGTTAAAGTGTAAGTTTATAGCGATTTACTGCTCTCTGGTACTCTAAGAGTGCTCTCCGCAAGATTTGCGTATTCGGAGTGATAAGTTCGATTTAAAAATCTGCACTGAGAAAATTAGTTTACTAAAGGACCCCGCACAAAGCTTACAGGAAATCGCTTTCGGCTAATTTTTTTGAATTTTTAGTATTTTCTAGATCTTGACGTCCTGTTTAAAAGTGTCCACGACCGTAATCCAATCCTATGACTTGTTTTTGAGTTGTGGCCTTTTAAAGTTAGCAACTTTTTACTTTGAGATTACCTGCATTTTTTTTAAGAAACAAGTTTTCACTTGTTTCTTAAAAACTTTCAACTTTTTTATTTTCTTTTATTGGTGAGAAAGTAGGCCTTAAGTTTTCTTTCACCTATATAGAAATAAAATATGTACAGGATGTTATATACTAATATTAAAAAATTATGAAAATCAAAAAAAAAAAATTTCCTCATTTCTTGAATTTTGAAAACCAACGGCTAGATTTTGTTCAAATTTTCAATATCTTGTAGTATCAAGCTGTGGATGAAAAAAATGGGTATAGGTTGACGTAGAATATATTGTCGAGTATTTGATTTTTCAAAAAAAAATTGAAAATTCACCTGAAAACGTAATAAACGACTGTAAATCTGTAACAATTTTCTTTTACAACAAGTATTCTTTAACATATTCTTATCTTAGATATACAGGGTGAGCCAGTTACAATAATTTACACAAGTGAAATCTTTTAAATCTAGAAAAATTAAAAAATGGTGTTTTTTTTATTAAATGACAAAATATTATTGTTAAATTATAAAATATTTTTTTCGTAAAGTACCTTGGCTCTTGTACACGATACGTTTAGATTATTTAGAGTCATACCAAAATGTTTTCTTTTTCATAATTTATATTTTTTATTTTCCTATATTTAAACGTTTTCACTTGTGTAAATCAGTGTAACTGGTTCACCCTGTATATCTAAGATAAGAATGTGTTAGAGAATAAATATTGTAAAAGAAAATTGTTACAGATTGGCATAATAAATTTATTAATCAATTAAAAGTCGCTTATTACGGTTTCAGGTGAATTTCAATTTTTTTTTAAAATAAAATACAAGGCAATATTTTCTTTCTACCTCAACCTGCACCCATTATTTTTCATCCGCAGCTTGGTGCTACAAGATATTAAAATATGAACGAAATCTAGCCGTTTGTTTTCAAAATTTAAAAATGAGTACATTGAACGAACGTTTTTCTGGAGTCCTCAATGAATATTTTAAGCTAGGCACTGCCTTTTACATGTTTTAATTGACTTGAATATGCAGTTAAACTGCTACATAGCTAGAAGTGTGTGTACCTACGAACCTTGACCTGGCACGAACGCTTACAAATATTTGCAAATGATTTTTGAAAGTTTTTCGCTAGCCATCTTTAAGAAATAATCTACCGTTTCCGCCACCTGAATAAACAACGCTACATCCACTAAATAAATTTAAATAACGCGTCAAACAAACTCCTCATCCAGGCCTGACGTAAGCACCTCTCATTGGCCGGTTTAAGTCCCATAATGGAGCTGAGGGCTGCATGTACTCTTTCTATGTTCTTTAGCTTCGCATTTAACTTTCAGCCATTGGATAGGACGTCGATGTAATCCTGCTTGTTCTTTTTTTTTTGTATCTTTGTGTTTTATTTATTTAGGTATTTGGGTAAGTTTAAAGTTAAAAAATAGTAAGTGGATACCTAGTTGGTAGACGGCAACCTATCGCCTAAACCCTGAATTTGATTTGATAGAATTTTTTTAAAAATTTTTATTATCTAACTGTAAAATGTCATAAGATAAATATAGTAAGTTCAGCAATGCAGAAAACAACAATTAGGTATTTTTAGTTGAACCTTCTAGAAAATTGTAGAAAAATGGATTTAAATAAAACAGCAAGTGATCTAACCTGTCGCTTATTCTACTACAGATTTTAGTTAAATATTGAGTTATTTTAATTAAATTATTGTTTCGAGCGAGTAACTAGTCTTTTCAATATGCAATTTTTTTCGAATAAAATTACTCTTTTGTAATTTCGAGTTTTGTTGTTTCGATATTTTTGGCATAAAGTAATATTTTTGTTTAATTAAAGAAGAAATGGTTTAGTTTTATATTGGCAACCGCAATGGGAGCCACAGCAAATCTCGGGCGGATCTATGACGTCCAATATCGCTATCGAAGCACTCTTATGTCGGATTGTAGAGTTAAAGTCAATAACACATTAACTTAATCTGAAAATTATGTAGCTTTGCCCCAATTTAACCTTTGCTGTATGTTTTATAGTTCCCGAGATCCCACCGATGAGCATCGAATTTGGAACACCCTGTACATTTAATATTGTATTTAGGTCTCTAAAATTTACCTCCTTGAACATAGTATTTGTCAAACTTTAATCTGATCATTAGCTTCTGAAATATTTGACCCATCTGGGCGGGTCCCATTCCTGTTCTAACAGGCCCATCAGAGAATCCATATCCTGGCAATGAGGGGGCGATTACTTCAAAAACAAAGTTTGCTCCTAAAAAAAAATTGGTGTCAACATCACTTAACTGGCGATGAATTGTACGATAGTTGTAATCTGGGTATAAGATCTACCACTAGTGCGACAAGGATTAATAGCTTCTTTGAAGTTAAAAACAAATTAGAATGTTAAGAAAAGGATTATTTAGTTTTTGATCAATTCAGTTTCTTTTTCGTTGTATCTAAAAATTGGCCAAATACCCATATTTGGAACATAAGTACCTAACTACAGTTTAGAGTTGAAAAAGTTTAGTTTTATAAAATAATAAAAGCAAGAACAGAAATATGAACAAATTTCACGATATTTCGTGTTTTTCTTTTATTAATTTTTTATTCAAAATTTCTTTAAATTAAAACTTTATAGAATTGCTCTACCCAGAGACGGATATTTAGCCATTTTTGGGATGGAGCGAAAAGGGTACAATACATAGATCAAAAAATGCACTGGTAAAGGCGTTATCAGCTCCAAATCTTAAATAAAAGACTCTACGGGACCTCAAGATGCATATTCTTAAATTATTGTGAAATAGGTACCTATAGAAAATATGCAAGAATTTATATAAATTGGAACATACCTTAAAAATTCTATATCAAAAATTTAGAAATTGTAATTTTTTATGAGTTATCCCAAAAAGGCTTTATTTTTTTTTAAATACACTAAAATAACTACCCATTTATAAAACACATTTTTATTCTAATTTCAATCTTACCTTTTTGCGGTGTTGTCAAAATAGGTATAATTTCATAAAATTCTCTGACAGATCCAGGCCAGCCATGTAAAAGTATTAAAGGCAAAACCTGAACCCCTTGAGGAACATTTTTAGGTTTTGCGTGGATAAAGTGGATTTTTAGCCCCTAAAAAATTAATGTAATGTACTGCTACTACATATACAGGGTGTGTCAGTAAAGTGTCTGTCTTAGATAGCTCCTAAACTATCAAAGATTGGGAAAAAAAATAATACAAAAGTTAAAGGGTTTTTTAGGATACATAATCTAAAAATATTTTCTAATCTACAGGGTGGTCCTAAAAAGTGGTACTGAATAATAAAAAAGAAATTTAAATGGGACACCCAGTATAATTTTCTAAAATATGATTCAATGGAATAAGGACTTTGCAACCCTATTAAAATTTTTGAAGTAAAATGCAACGTTGTCAAGTAATTAATTTTTTTCCGAAATTTTAGTAATTTTAAGGGTATCGTTAAAAAATCATAGCAACCTGTGGATTAACCATAGGCAAATATAATTTACATTGTAAGTACTTAAAGGTACGATATATTGATTTATAATAATGTTTTTTAAATCTCTTATACAGAGCGTTCATTACAAGTTGGACAACTCGATAGTTTTAAAAATGCTTTATTTCAATTTTTTTAAATGGGACCCCCTAATTTTTTTAGGCAAAAGAATTTATCTTTCGAAAACCTTACTTTTTTGTTAAATATGTCATATATCTAAATATCATAGTTTTCGAAATATTTTAGGATTTGTCTTAAATCAGGGTAAAAAAGGAAAGTTCTAATTAAACTATTTAGTCAAGATTTCTTTGGAACAAAATATAAATAATTTTCTTTGTCACAGCTGTCATTGCAGAATTATTTCGTCAACATTTTGTACTTTATTATTAAAATTTTAGTTTCCTGAACTAACTTTATCATAACTCATATTTTTCTATTTCGATAAAGGTAGTTCGGGAAACTAAAATTTTAACAGTAATAAAGTACAAAATGTTGGCGAAATAATTTTGCAATGACAGCTGTGACAATGAAAATTATTTATATTTTGTTCCAAAGCAATCTTGACTAAATAGTTTAAATTAGAATTTTCCTTTTTTACCCTGATTTAAAACAAATCCTAAAATATTTCAAAAACTATGATATTTAGATATATGACATGTTTAACAAAAAAGTAAGGTTTTCGAAAGATAAATTCTTTTGCCTAAAAAAATTAGGGGGGTCCCGTTTAAAAAAATTGAAATAAAGCATTTTTAAATCTATCGAGTTGTCCAACTTATAATGAACGATCTGTATAAGAGATTTAAAAAACATTATTATAAATCAATATATCGTACCTTAAAGTACTTACAATGTAAATTATATTTGCCTATGGTTAATCCACAGGTTGCTATGATTTTTTAACGATACCCTTAAAATTACTAAAATTTCGGAAAAAAATTAATTACTTGACAACGTTGCATTTTACTTCAAAAATTTTAATAGGGTTGCAAAGTCCTTATTCCATTGAATCATATTCTAGAAATTTATACTGGGTGTCCCATTTAAATTTCTTTTTTATTATTCAGTAGGTACCACTTTTTAGGACCACCCTAGAAATTAGAAAATATTTTTAGATTATGTATCCTAAAAAACTTTCGTATTACACTTTTTTCCCTATCTTTGATAGTTTAGGTGCTATCTAAGACAGACACCTTACTGACACACCCTGTATATTAACATTCATAAAATATATAATCCCATCTTTTTCAGACCTTATATAGAGTTAACATCTCACCTGTATATTCGTCTGATATTGTGGAAACTGGTTTAAAAATTCCTGTCTCTTTTGCCAGTTATATTTATTTTTCCAATAGTCGACGATGGTTTCTAAAAGTTTGGTGTTCATGCCATAATTTTGATTAACCCCTTCCAGAGGGGGGTGGAAAGGTAAAGCATTCTTCAATCTATCTTTAAGATCATTTATTACCTACAAAAAGTTTTACCATAATAGAAACAACATACAGATAATATTATTATTCAAAAGTTATAGTCTCTTAAAAGGTCATGACTATAAGACCTTTTGAAACAAGATACATGATCAAGTATTATTCATAATATAAGAGTATAACTTTCTAGATAGGATTAGCTCTAGAGAGCTATAGGTATCTACCGCCGTATCGTTCAGATTTATCTCTATCTGGTTTATTTTTATTTAGAAATTCGAAAAATACATCCCAGTGAGTAGGTATGCAGACGATAAATTTTGATCGCCTTTTTGTGGTGGATAAGTGCTGGCTTAATTATGGTATATGGTATATGGTATATTAACGACCTTCTAGTAAAAACCCAAAATCCAATTTATAGCTTTGCTCATGACAGCACATTTGTCTCATCTTTTACCTTGACTCCCCAAACATCCGCTGCCGACGCACATCTTCGCAGGCAGCATGAAGTATTGCGCCTCAACAATGACCTGGAAGAAATTTTGGCTTGGGGTGACAGTAACCAAGTCGAATTTAATGCTAAGAAAACCCAGGCAGCAGTCTTCTCCAAAAAGGTTAACATTGCAGAACCGGATATAGTCATGGCAGGACACGCAATTCCCCTGGCACCGTCTATTAATTTGCTGGGGGTCAATCTGGGAGGTAATTATGTCTTGGAATGATCACGTTGCCGCAATTGCCAAGGCAGCTGCACAGAAACTTGGTGTACTTTTCCGCACCAAAAGGTGTACACACCTCATCAACTTTTGACACTCTACAAAGCCCAGATTCGACCATCATTAGAATATTGCTCTCATGTCTGGAGCTCTGCACCCAAGCACATCCTTCGGCTACTGGGTTTCATTCAAAGGAGAGCCGTTCGTCTGATCGGCGACCCCGAGCTGACCAAGACCCTCGATAGCCTGGAGCATCGAAGACAGGTTGGTGATTTGGCTCTCTTTTACAGATATTTCCATGGCAGGTGTTCGACTGACATTGCCCACTTGATTCCACCTAGAGCAATGCAAAACAGAAATACACGGCGAACCACTGCCGCTCATCCATATGTTGTTCAGCTTAGTACTCCTCGAACTTCATTGTTCAAGAATTCTTTCATCTGGAGAACGTCATCTTTGTGGAAAGATCTTCCTGAGGTCGTGTTTCCCAATGAATACAATCTTCAACGTTTCAAGACCAACGTTAATCGTTTTTTTCGCACTCGCACCGCTCCCAGAGCGCCTTAAAGGATTTTTCCTACAGTGCAGGTGTTTTATCATAAAAAAAAAAAAATGGTAAAATGCATCCTGGCACTCTCTGAATCTGCTACTGTACTCCTTATTACCAAATTTGATAATGAACTAAATGAGAGAAGCTCTAAGAGAGGAAATGCTGGTGCTCATCTATCCCATTTACGACACGCCACAGAGAAAATGGTATACAGGGTGATTCACGACAAGCATTCCTTAGAACTTTTGAGAGAACTACTGAATATCCCATAAATTGACCCAAACCCGGGTGGTACTATACCTGCACTTGATGAAAATAAAGAATTTTGCAATTATGAATTTTGCTAAATTATGAAAGTGGCTTAAATATTCGTTGGGTCACTCTGTAGTCCCTTTGCATATCTAATGAGCTCTTATTACTCTACACCTTTTTGAAATAGACTATAGAAGGGCAGTATTTTACTTTGTCCATCTATTTAGAGTTTGATATCTTTATTGGATGTTTTTCATTTACAGCAGCCGCATTTTCTATCTTCATTATTTATAACGTTAGCTTGAAAGTCATAAGGTTATCAAATTTATCAATATTAATTATTGTTATTTGAGAAAAATTAAAATAATTTTTGTACATTTGACTTTTGTGTTATTAACTAACGTCAAGATAAATACTTTAAAATAGTTGCATGCTTTCAGATGTCATAAAATAACATAAATAAAATTGAATTAAATAAGTATAAATTTGATATCACTGGATGGTTAGAGGTTCTAGCGTTGTTTATCCTTAAATATATTTTTAATTTGCCACTGTGATTAACGACGAATCTTTGATATGGTCAATTATTCCTACAGCTTAACGTGAAATCCGAACCACGTGTATGCACTAGTTATCCCCCCCCCCCCCCCCCCAGAAGTTCAGTACATGACTCTCTTCTCGGTTCCGTTATTACGAATCATTAGTGACATACTGCATTCTTAAATCCACTAAATTTCGGATATACTTTTTTATTGTACGTGTGCCCACTTCGGGAATCGAACCCGGGTCGCCACTGTCGAATGCCAGTAACTTAACCTCTAAGCCACGGCCGTGGTTCTTCTCTTATATGGAAATTAGCTGTTTTCTTTACACTAAAGTGATTAAAAAAGGTTGATATTCCGGTTAACTGAATGCATATAATTTCATATCCATCCTAGTTAGGATATTACATCAATCACAGTGGTCTATTACAAGGAAACCAAAATTATTTTACGAAGTCGTTTTCTGACACTTGAGGTTAAAAATTAACTTCAATAATACCTCTGCAAATCTATGAGATAAAATGTGTTCTTTTTCTATTTAAATCAAAACCTTCATCCCAGAGTCTATGCATACACAGTTTTTTCCTAAAGAGTTCACGAAATGGTGCGAAAATTGAAGATATTATAATACCAAAATTAATACAAAAATATAATCCTACCAAACTATTTTTAATTTCCTGACCGAACTAAAGATGTGTGCAAAGCACTCTTTTATTTAAAAAAACTCAAGTTTTCCACTCATTTCTAGACAATTACTATAAGATATATTATAATGCATAAAATGTACTATACCGGGTGTTGCATCATCGAGCGGGGCATAGGAAACCATATAATTTTTAATGGGGTCAATTATTGGCTTCCCTAAATATTTTAGAGAAAAATTCTATTTAGGTTTATTAAAGAGCACTAAAACCCACATTCATAAGAATAACTTTAGATATTTTTGATGAGCCCGTTTACGGGTTATCGCCGATTTCTTTTTAACTATTTCTCCTTTTTATGGCCCCGTATTTGCGGGCACCAGTCAAGGTAAAAGATGACTGTCAAATAAAGTTGTCATTTTGAAATGTGTGCTTTATTGTTATTAAAAACTCGTACATCGAAAATATTAAAGGTGTATTTATGAGTACAAATTAATCTGAATAAAACTAAAGTAAAGTATCCAATTACAAGGTTAATTATGACATTTTACATGTTTCAATATTTTACTAATTATTAGGTAGGTACTATTAAATTGTTAGAACTTTAGGATTTAAGAAGATGTTCAAATATTCCTCCATTGACTGCTAGACAATAACCGAGGCGATCATAAAATTCTCTTCTTACATTCGCTAGTTGGTAAACTGAAATTCTATTACATTCGGCAGAAATAGCATTTTTTAACTCGTCTAGATTTGGGTATTTTTTATCTTTGTATAGGTATCCTGTTTTTTAAATGGCCCCAGAGAAAGAAATCATTTGACGATAAATCAGGAGACCTGGCTGGCCAATTTACTGTATGATTTAAGCCAATAACATTTCCATTAAAAGCACGGTTTAAATATTCCCGGACAGCCAGGGTACTATGTGCCGGGCAGCAATCCATTAGGTACCAAACTTCCTGATTTTCCCTGGCGGCATCATGTAAAGTAGGGAAAATATGATCTTCAAGTAGTTCCAAAAAATATTCTGCATTTAAATTTCGTGTAAGAAATAATGGCCCGATAATATTTTCTCCGAAAATCCCAGCCCAAACATTAACTTTTTGTGGATATTGCGTCCTTGTTTCGACAAACGTGTGTTGGTTTTCTTTGCTCCAATATCGATAATTTTGAATATTGGGTTCATTTTAAGGTAAATATGCATTCGTCAGTGAAACAAATGGCTAATATTTTCGATGTACGAGTTTTTATAACAATAAAGCACACATTTCAAAATGACAACTTTATTTGACAGTCATCTTTTACCTTGACTGGTGCCCGCAAATACGGGGCCATAAAAAGAAATAGTTAAAAAGAAATCGGCGATAACCCGTAAACGGGCTCATCAAAAATATCTAAAGTTATTCTTTTGAATGTGGGTTTTAGTGCTCTTTAATTAACCTGAATAGAATTTTTCTCTAATATAATTAGGAAAGCCAATAATTGACCCCATTTAAAATTACATGGGATTTCCTATGTCCCGCTCGACGATGCAACACCCGGTATATGTAAATGTAAATTTTTTTTGGGGGGTGCTAATTTAGATTTTGGGGGTGCTTAGCACCCCGAAGTACCCCCCTAACTACGCCTATGAGATGAATACATAAAACCCGATAAAACCGACGAAATTATAAGATTTCTAGAAAAAATTATTTCTATTTTTTAATAAAAGTTTTAAAGTTATGTTATACTTATAGGATTGCCACTCCTCTTTCCACGTTAAGGCGGAACTTTGTGCAGCAAGAAATATATTTGCAAGAGAGTCTCACCCGAAGTGGGCATACTAGCGAGCTTATGACGTGGTGAAAAATATTCCGTAAACATCGACACACACTGAAAGCACGATGCAAGGCGGTAGGTTCTTTATTATGCTAATGAGTTTTGGTTGATTTTATTTCGGAGACCAGAAATTTGTTTTGTGGGAAATAAGTATTTTACTTGTTATTGTATTCTAAGTTAAAATAATGCATCTAATCGTTATACGGATTCTTATTTTATTAATATGTACAAAAAATAAAATTAAGGAGAGCAAAAAATTTTGGAAAATAAAATCTGTTAATTTTATAAATTCCTTGGAAAAGCTTATTATAATGATTTTAATGATTTAAAAAAGGTAATAAAACTTCTGAAATCGTATTCTAATTTTTAATATAGGTACCAAGATACATGTCTGTTAATCTTATTATTACCTACCGACTAAAGTGTTAATTAATTAATAGTAGGTATAAGAACACCTGCATATATGCCAGTGGCGGCGTCAGGGGGGAAGAAGGCACAGGCATACCCTTAAATTAAAGTTGCCCATCCAAATTAAGTTTAGGTACTTAGGTAGTTTATACATAACACAATGTACAAACTGTTTTATTGTGAATTTTTCAGCATTGGTGTTGAAATATTTTGTAAGGTCAATAGTTTTTGAATTAAAATTCTCTCATATGAATAATTTTTCACCATGCTTATTTATTAAACAAGAGAACAAACGAAGTACCTAGACCTTTTTTTTAGAAACACAGTACCGTATCGTCGCACCTATACGAGAATGGAATAAAATAATTGAATTTCAGCGCCAATCCGATACAGAATATACATGTGATAATAGAATAGATGCAATGGTCTCATCGGTTTTACCGCTTACTATTGCTAAATAATAATAATAATAATAATAATAATAATAATAATAATAATAATAATAATAATAATAATATTAATAATAATAATAAAAAATCATGTTATTCTCTGGAGCTAACGCAAAGATAATGCGACACGAGTAGAACCGATAGATATTGTATATCGCATCACACGGAAAGCGTCAGCAAACAGTACCAATCGACGAAAAGTCGTGTACCTACTTTTTAAGCTCAAAGGTTTAACTTTTCGTCTAGAAAAGCGATAAAAATATATCTACAGTAAAAACTAAACAATAGCTAGATACCAGGATCTTATATGCCTACCTCAAAAAAATCGGATCCATTTACATTTTTCTAGCACCTCCACGCCACTGATATCTGCTACCTAAGTACTTAGCCTATTTTTGTGAAAGAAGGTTTTTATTTTGGTAATTGGAGTATAATTGAATATAAAAACTAAGAACTACATAGATTTTTATTCATTTGTGATTTGAACTGTTCGTTGTGAATCTATTGTGAAGTTGTATCTACAGTGTGTTTCTATTTTATATTATCAATATGCCGCAAAAGTATACTAGCACAAATCGTACTCCGTGTGGCCGTCGACGAAGTATTCAACAAAAACTTAAATTACTCAGGTGAGTACTTGCAATCATTTTAGAAATAATTGCAAAGTTGTATAATTTTTATTATCATATATAATATAACAAGTGCATTGAAAATTATCGGTAATTTTAGGAAAATATGCTTGAATACAATTTGGAGCCAAAAAAAGCATGAGTGCACGTAGTGCACGAATGCTTTTGCTTGCTCCAAATTGCATGACGGCATATTTGGCTAAAATTACCGGTAAATTATCAATGCCCGCGTTATATTTGTAAGGGAATTTCATGGACTGATGTTGCTTTTTGTTTGTTATGACTGACAAAAAGAAAATATGTCAAAAAATTATCACGATAATTTTTTGCAACAATAGAATAACCATGGTAACACAAAATAAAATTATGGTATTTAATTGTTAAAATATGAAATTTGACAGGTGAATGAAATTCTCAAGATTATTGATTTTGCTCCTTTTCATATGCTGTAGAAATAAAATAGAACATAACGTGCATAACCGTTTCATACGCTCAGTTTTAAAAAAGTACAAGTAAAGCCGTACAGAAAGTTTAAAATTGTTAGTAAGTGACATTTTGTTAGTTGTTTTTGTCATGTTACGTTGTAACGTTGTTTTATGACCTACAATATTTCGGGAGTATTCGAATTTTTTTTAGGCCCTAGGCCAAGAATTATCCTAATTATTTTAAAAAAGCATCCGTTTTGGACACAACTACTGACATCAGCCCTATGATGCTTATGTACGCTGTTTGTTTTCTATTACAAAAAGAGGTAATTGATATCTCGATTAAACTCCTAGGATAGGTATTATCCAAAAATGTATCAAGAGATCCTAAAGCATAAAAACAACGTTTTTACAAAAACATAAACCTTTCATAGCTATCTTTTTTAAATTTTAATAACGCAATTATCTTAACTTTTTCTTACTCTTTGTAATTTGAGTATAATATGTAACGAATATATTTATTTTCTTATTTATTTTTTATGAAAAAAAAAATTAGTTTATTTGAAAAAAAAACACAGTGTAAACAAGCTGCTGTCACTAGTTGTGTTCAGACCAGCTGTTCTTTCAAATTAGATAATTCTTGCCCTAGGATATAAAACAAAAAAAAACGAAATTATCCTGAAATATTGATTTGTGATGTTGTTTTCCAAACTACACACCTAAAAGTGTTAAAAAAAATTTGTCGAACATTATGATGAGTTATGAGACATTTCCATTGATACCAGCCAGTCAACCGATTTCCAGAATCCCTTTTCTATATACTAAGTAGTTTTTTGGTAAATTCAGTTTCTTCTAAATTAAAATACTGGGATTTATCTCTACGTTTTATAAAGTGTGAACAGTGCTGTTATAATAAGCTTAAATACTAAAGAGGGATATAAATTATTTTTATATAAGGGTCGAGAAACTTACTCACAATTTTCAACAATTTGTTTAAACAAATAATACAGCTGAAAAAGAATCAAATGCTTGTTTTAGAAATATATTAATATTGGTGTAAATTTATGCTCCCCATTTGGTGATAAACAGAATTCTCCTGTAAAAAATACTGGTTTTATCTTACCTAATATTTCTTTAGGCAACGCAAAAAACTGACAACTCAGGACACCGCCACCCCAAGTAAAAAAGTTGTCAGTATTTCTAATTTTGCCATGGATTTACCTACTTCGGAAGTTGCAGGACCATCTCATGATAGGGTTGAGAGCAGTAGAGATATGAAAAAACTAAACTTGATAGATTATGACAGTGATGATAGTAATTCCAAATCGATTAGTCCAGAACAAGTTTCTAGTTCACAACCCGAAACAGAAATTTCAACCGAATATTCTGAAAAGGTATCCCAAAGATGTCAGACCATATGTGATATTTCCGGAAGAAGAATAATTGATATTAATTTCTTCTTTAACGAAGTAACTAATTTTAAACATTTGGGCATTTTTGGTTGCGAGAGTACAAGTTTAAAAATAACAAAAGAAATATCTGTTGGATTGCAAAGCACGTTTGTAATTAAATGTTCCATATGCCACGAAGAAAAAAGAATATGTACAGAGAACCCTGACACTGCAGACTTAAACAAATTAATCGTTTTGGGTATGATTTCAACCGGCGGAGGCTACAGCCAAATGCAAGAAATTTTCAGCTACTGCGATATACCGATTATGTCAAATTATACGTTTTTGAAAATTCAAAGTGAAATAGCTGATGCAATTCATGCAACCGCTTGGGAAGAAATAAAGAAAGCTGGCGAAGAAGAGAAAGCAATTGCCATCGAAAAGGGAAAAGTTGATCCTGATGGTATTCCATATATAACCGTTATCGCAGATGGCGCATGGAGTAAACGATCATATAAAGTTAACTATAATGCACTTTCTGGAGTGGTAAGTTATACATATTCTTTTAAGTTTCGTTTAATGGTGATGGTTTTATATAATTTAAAAACTAGACCAATTGTAGTCCAACCTATCATAAAGCATGTAAAAGGTAAACAACATTAACGTTCTGGTGGAAGGTAAATTATAAATAACATTTTTATTTTAGGCAATAATTGTTGGACAAGAGACAAAGAAAATCCTATTCCTGGGAGTTAAAAATAAATACTGTTGCATATGTACAAGAGCACAGAGCAAGAATATTGCCGCAAAAGACCACATTTGCTACAAAAACTGGGACAAAGCATCAACAGCTATGGAATCCGAAATTATTGTACAAGGATTTTTACAAAGTAACGAACTGCACGGAATAAAATACGGTTATTTGGTTGGAGATGGAGATAGCAGTGTGACAAAAAAGTTGGCAGAGGCAAGACCATACCAGAATAGATCAGTTCAGAAAATTGAATGTAGAAATCATTTGCTAAGAAATTTATGTACACGCCTTCGAGAGTTAGCCCAAAAAAGAACCAGTTCGAAGAACAAAGTAGTTTCTATAAAGGAAAGAAACATGCTTTCTAATAATGTTAAAAGAATAAGATATGGAATTGTAGCAGCAGTCAATTACTACATTGAAAAAGAGGATCTAAGCTACGCTCAAAAAATTATTCATTTAAAGCGTGATATTACAAATACTTCTAGTCACGTCTTTGGAGATCATTCAAAATGTGCTAACTACTTTTGCCAGGGACCAAAAGAAAATGAGATAGATTTTACCAATATTATGAGAAGTTCAGGCTTATTTTCAGATATTTTAGTAATCATTGAGAGAATAGTTAGAAATTCCGAAAGTTTATTATTAAACATGGATAATAACGCTGCTGAACTTTATAATGCCTTATTAGCCAAAACAGTTGGTGGCAAAAGAATTAACTTTTCTTTAAGAAGATCCTACGAAATGCGTTGCGAGAAAGCTGCAATTTCGTACAATGTTGGAGCTGAGTCATCTCGACTTATTCAAAAGAAACTTTGTGGTCGAAGTCCAGGAAATATACATACAAAATTTATTAAAGAAAAAAAACACAAACGGAGTTGGACTAAATGCCGTAGACAATTATTTCCACAAACTCACAAAAAAAAACACGAAGATGCTCCTCCCGACGAGGATTACGGCTTACCAGCCATAGATATGGACGAGGATGAGTACAAACTGCAACAATCTTTCTTCATAACTTCCATTACGGTAGATAAAGAAACTGCACATAAATTAGAACGTGATACAGTCGGACAAGCAGACACACTGTTATGGATGGAAGAACGTGGAAAAAGACTAACAGCAAGTAATTTTGGAAAAATTTGTAAATTACGTAAAAGTACACATTGTGCAAACACGGTAAAAGCCATCTTATATAGCAGTTTTACCAGCAACAGTGCTACAAATTGGGGCAAAGAGCATGAAAAAATCGCTATAACCCAGTTTGAACGAACCACCGACCTAATAGTTGAGGACTGTGGACTTTTTGTCAGCACAAAGCAATGCTACCTTGGGGCATCTCCAGATGGTCTAATTGGACAAAATGGAATTATAGAAGTTAAGTGCCCCAGATCCTGTAGTACCAAAACTCCTCGTCAAGGCATCGAGACTAAAACAATAAAATTTGCTACAATTGAAAATGGAAATTTTACATTAAAACGAAATCACCACTATTACTATCAGGTACAGGGACAGTTACAAATAACGTCAAGGCAGTACTGTTATTTTATTGTATGGACACCTCTACAACTAGAGTATGAAAAGGTAATGAAAACCACTTTTAAAATAGTTATTTTCTAGGAAACGATGTGTTTATAAATATTATGTCTCTATCTCAAAAACAGAACAAAAACTTTTTTTTTAAATACATAGATACTCAGGAATAATATAGGCAGAAAGGTAAAACCAACAAATTTTCAAATTTTTACAAACCGTGTAAAGTTTTCCTCACAGTGCAATTATTTTCTATTGGAAAATATGAGATTCTTATTCCAGAAGTATTAAATGGGGATAAAACTAGTTTATCCTATTTAGCCTTCAAAGATAAAAAAAATACTCTTCTCAATATTTTCTTTAAAAATTTAATGGCTGGGCATAACTTCATCAATTTACGAAACAAAAAGTAAATAAGAACACTTTTTAAAATATTTAATACATTCATTTCATATAATATTTGATCGTATAAGTATCTATGATTTACAAATTTTATGAAATAATAATTAATGTAATTTTAACAATAATAATTTTGTTTCAGATATACAGAGATGACCAATTTTGGCAAGAAAAGATGGAACAGCAGTTAAAAACTTTTTTTTTTAGTTGCCTTCTTCCCGAAATGATAAATCCTCAATACCCCAACAAGAGAAAAATTAAAGACTTAAGATCGCAATTTTTAAATATTTCTGGTAGCTAATAATATAGTTATTGTAGTATTTTTTATTTTAATAAGTATTTTTAATTTGTACCATGAAAGGACCAACTTTATTGCCTACCTGTATTTTTAATAAAAATTTACAATATTATGAATGTTTTTATTTAGGGTATACTACCTAATAATAAAACCTACCAACATAGGCACACATAGAGTGGAAGGGGGGTAGCCAAAAAAAGCGTGTAAGTTCTTAAAAGTGACTTAAATAAAATATGTAGCAGCCTTTTCAACACTTCCTCCACCGTTCAAAAGTGGCTACAAAAGAAAACAAAACGTTCGTTTTCAAGAACTTCTATCAAAAGTGATTCCTACAAAAAAAATGCCGCATTCGTTTCATAAACTCACCCTAACAAAAAGTAAAAACCTTATCTACGCCCTTGGTCAAGAGACGGGGGCCACTGCCGCCCTCTCTATGGGCGCCCAAGCCTAACAAAATATTATATTTTATTACTCTGCCTGGCATACTGTCCAATTTTTATTTAGTACTTAGCTTCTTAGAAGCATTGTCACTATACAGGAGTCAGGCTGCACCAAATTATAGCTGCCAGCCAACAAGATGGACAGAGAAATCTCATGTGACCAACGCCAAATTCGTGCCTGAATACTACTTTTAAATCGGTAAACCATGGATAAAATAATAAACACATTTCACCTTTAAGATGAATTCATATTTTAACAGGTTCAGACAGAAGCTCACTACATAAGCAATATATAGATCCCGTATAATAAGCATAAAATATAAAAACAATCGAATATGCAACAGTTGGTTACTCACTAAGAAACGAAACAAAAAATTCAATATAGCCCATTTTTGATTGCAACAAATCGACCGGATTTCGTTCAATTCTTATCCTTACCTAACATGAATAAGAAATTTTGAAAGCCCAAACACCAGTTTTGACAAAATGGTGAACGCGCCTTGAACATTTTGCCCTGCGGCGCATTATAAACCATCCCGGTCTAAGCCGAAAAATGTATGGTAACCCGAAGTTAATAGCACAACTACTAGTTACGTCTTTTTAATATTAACGCTTAGATATTCTGTTATTGGCACAGACAATACAAAAAGGAAAACATAAAATTTAGCCCAAAATTACCCCCGAAATAACTTCTTGTTCGACCACCTATAATTTTTTTCAGTGTATCATTATTCTCTCTGGATGTAAATTGTTTCACGTCAGCCTAGAATAAATTCTGCTGTATATAGGTAACTTCTATAACATGACAACAAAATTTACCTAAAACATGAGTTGCGCGCTGCAAGATAACGGACTTATTACGACATTGTTTTGTCTCAATTTTTGAATTCTTAAAGATAAGACATGGAAGTTCTAAGGTACATGGCTATTTTTTTGAAAAAAAAATTCTTAGCTACGATATTAACCTTGGAAAAGTGCCTAAAATACGCACCTTTAGTGGGCATTTTCTTATACATATTCTTATTTTTTTCAAAAAAGGGCTTTGTACCTTAGAAATACAAACATTCCTTTATTAAATTTTAAATTGTCCCGACAAATATTTCAAATAGCCTTTGCAGAATCCTGCAGTAGCGAAACGGTGTTTTTCATCCTCTAAATTTGCGCGTGGTAGAGCCTTAACAGTGTTGCTCGTTTGTAAATTGGCGATTATTTTGAAAAATTTGACCATAGCGAACGTTAAAAATTCATATTAATGCACAAAAGCCTCGACAGAAGCTATTCTTAACTGTTTCAAACGAATTCTACAACTATTCTGTCGTATTTTCGAAGCTATAGTATGCAAGCAGAAAAAAACCGGAAAAAATTATTTTTTGTTCTGTGCATTTCAGCAAAACAATTTAATAAAACTAACCATGGTTGACAAAAATATATTGTTCATTTTTATTATTTGTTATTCTGCAAAATGCCAAATGTAAGAAAGATAGATAGTACCTACTTATATATATATATTCGAATTGATTTTCTGTAAATATAAAAAATGACCCAAATTGATAAATATGTTTGTGTAATTTGGTTTATGGATTTGCCAATAAAATTAATTTGTTTTTTTTTCGTTCACGGCTCATCTATCTATCAAATTAAAATAATGATTGATTGAATAATAAAAATAATTTAATATAGTTTTTTTTCAATAACATGAAAAAAGTGGATCATGTGCGAAAATTCTTCGAAGTTATAGGTACATATTTTTAAAAGTAAGAAGGCTGCCATTTTACAAAGATAGGTAGGTACATGTTTATCAAATAGATCATTTTAAAGAGATAAATTATGTAAGTAAATAAAAATGTATTATTAATAAATTTATTACCCTGGGTCAAAGTATATTATCGATAAAGGAATAGCAGATATGATACGGTTGAAACTCTTACAAACTTTACTTGGATATTAAGAAAAGGTAGGTACATTATTATACAGAGGGGATAAAAAATATGTAAACTTTATTTTATATCAGTAATAAACTTCCTGGACAATTCAAGCGGACCGAGCTAATTGTTAGGTGAACTTTGGAGTAAAATATTTTACGAACGAATAAAGCTATCGATGCGCGGTTTGCAAAATTTAAAAGAGAATTTAATTCTTACTATGCACATTTTTTCCGATTTTTTTTACTTCTAACCTTTAACTGTCTACAGGGTTCAAAGAGAAGTATGTTTTTTTACCAAAGTTTCTAAGTATCGGATTTCCATAAACATAATTTTAAATTATATTGGATGGCATTTTCTTTATCTCCTATTTATAGAGAACAAAGTAAATTCTCAAATTTTTGATATCCCTCTTTGTTCTTCAAATTTCGATTTTTTTCTCAACCCCTGTAAATTTCAGGTATTTTTGTCATTAGGCCTTACAATGTTTTGTAAGAACGGGTTTTGGTAAGTGATTATAACTTCTTAGGACCACCTCTTTTGCAACGAGTAGGTACATTTTAATTTCTTGCGTTACGGGGAATTTTAAATGAAAATTAATTTTGGCGGGAAAATTTGTTGCCGAACTATATAAAATATTTAAAAAACAAAGATTTTGCTGTTAACAATAAACAAAAATATAACTTCAATGTAACCGCTTTGTTTTTTTAAAAAAACAGATTGTAAATAAAATAGCCCTAACGGATACCTAATAACCTGATAACTAACTAACTGTGATAAAATCTGTGATCGAGTTTGTAATGGATATGTTATGTTATGTCCAGTCGCGCGTACCTTAACTGTGAACTGTGCCTGGACTGTGAAATGTGACGTGATACTCTAAATGTTGACTGTATAAAGTACCAGAAATGATTGAAACCAAAGACATAAGTGCACACAGCAGTCTCATCGGCTTCAGCCGCTTACTGCTGTCAACTATAATAATAATAATAATAATAATAATAATAATTTTTCAAGGAAATTAATTTTATGTTATAAAGCAGGTTGAAATGAACCATTTTAACGTTTCATTGGCCTACTCATTACCACTTACCGTGTGTTATCAAAGTTATGGACATTTAAGAAAACAAACCCAATAAACATTTTTGGTTGTATAATATTTACAGTTAATGCTATATCACCTACCCTAAATAACTTTGAGTGATATATTTAGTAATAGAAATATTTCTTTTACTCTTATAAAACCCTTAAAACGCTTAAATGGGGAGTTTATAAAGGTTGAGGAAAACTTTTTTGGTAACGCTATATAAATTTAAGTTATCTAACTAAAAGTAACAGAAAGGTTTTAGTAAGCACTATATAACATCATAAATAACCGGGTCTTAACATCTTTAGTGATATAAATTAGTGTTATATATGTTTCGGTTACCGTAATAAACGTTGCATACAAAGGTTCTCGAAACATTTCCGTTACCAAAATTTCGTCACTTCTATCTGTTAAGTCATTTCTCATCTGTCACTTCTTTTTATTGAAGGCGTATATTTCTCTCTCTTAAGCACACTTTATTAATTATTATTTGTCTTTTTCTGTTTTCACAATATTTAATAGGTATTGGTGTTCAGATTTTGTAGACTATTACAGATGGCGGTCGCTAAATTAAATAATAAATATAGAAGAAAATGTTATACAGGTATAGTTTGATTATATGTTTTGTACCCACGTATGACCCAAAATATAGGTGCGAACAGTTATTTACTGCAAAAATAGAACGTATACTTCCAAAAAATGCAGGGGCCCTTAAAGTACCCAATAACAATCAAATTCAGGCCAGGTTTTCAGTAAATATATAATGTTTTTTTTTACGACGATTTAACACCAAATGTTATTAGTATATGCCACCATTGGATAAGTAAGCGTTTATTTCGTATTGATTGTTGTCAAATTTAGTGTTTTTGTAAAGTCCGTTTTTAATAGTTCTAAATTTAACTAAACAATCATGGCGGAATCAATGTAGTACCGATATAAACATTGGAATGCATAATATCACCCTTATATAACGAGTAGTAACATTTTATAAATTTAACACCATTATGTTACTTAAAGTAATTTAACAGTATCTTTTAGATAGGCAACCTTCGTTATTCTCGTATCAGAAAAATTGCCTGTGTTTATTAGTCGTACGTAACGGTTTAAACTGCTAATAAAAATACTCCAAATCAAAGATATTTATGAAAAATGAAAATAAAATTATTATAACAGTAAAATTATTAACAACGGTCGAAGGAATTGTCATTACATGATTCGCCCGATATATTGTAATTGGAGTTCCCAACAATGTTCTCGGATCTACAGGCAATATATTTGGTAAACGATGATTAATAATTCCTATTAATTGTTTTAAACTTCGTTGTGTTATTATAAAATCGCAAGCCCATTTTCTCAGTTCATTTCTTAAGCGGTCATTTTTTTGGTATAATAATGTCTCTTCGTAAATTACAGAATTGTCATCGTCAAGTTCAATCAGCCATTTATTATTGTATTCGGTGTCTTCGTCTGTGGTCTCAGCATTTTCTTCCACATACGGTTTAGTTGGAACATCTTCCAATACATTACATGGACTTTGCATCTGCAGTAGAAATTATTTTTTTAACTTGACACTGCGAACGAATTTTTAGGTTATGACCCCTAATAATCCTGGTCGAGGAGTCTGATGGCACAGAATTTAAAATTTGCTTAAAGTTTTTCGAAACTTTACGGCGAAATGAAGTGCTGTGTTTTATTTTTTTCCAATTATTCATTGTGAAATACGAGAAATAGTACCAAAAACCTTACGTGTTTGCGTTCAAACATGACAGACGGCCATTTTATAAACAAGAAGGTTTATTGGGCCTATTGGGGTAATTTGTGTTACTTATAGTGTTTACGAAGTTGTATAAAAGAAGCGGTCGTTACTGATATATTACCAAGAGTTTTATATTATACCATATCCAACACTTCCATTTTCCAGTTTTTATTATGGCAATTAATAGTACTTCTACATTACTAAAAGTATTTAAGTTTTATAATAAGGCTACGGCAAACCCTATATAACCTGTTTATAAAACCATTGGTAACGATTACTACAAGTTTTATAAAATGGTGATGGAAACAGTTACGTTACCTTCTTTTATACTTGTAGGTTATAGTGATTTTATATAGCCGTTATAACAATAGGTTACCAAAAGGCAGAGATTATAAAACTCCGAAACCTTCTTATATACCTCTATTACCTTTATATAACCATTAAATAACTTGGCGTTACGGAAAATGTTTACTGGGAAGGAAAATTGATCTAGGCCGCTATTTTTAAAACAAATGATAAAATATGATGTTTCATAGAATTCAAGCATTGAATAAAAATGAGGGGTTTCCATTTAAATATTTAAAAGTTAACTTCACTTCTGGTAGTTCTCCCAAGCAGCAATTTTACGTCGCGCCGACGTTGTCCTACGCGACCCGACGTCGGCATACTACGTCAGTACGACCTTGTTACAACTCCTGTTTGCACCAATATAGTCAATGATTTTTGGGTCGTTTCGACGTCGGACACCAACTTAAAGTTGTTATTAAAGACAAGTGGCGACTATATTTTGAAGAACTAGACCACATGTAGTGCAAAATTTTAGATATATGATAGTTATAGTCGGCATATATACAGGGTGTCCCGAAATTAGGTGACAATATTTTAAGGGGATAAAGTACATCCAAAAATAGGACTAAAATCCTCTATTAATATACCTTCAAAAACGCTTCGTTATGGGGCTAGAGCCCCCCGAATGGAAGCTATGATAAGCGGTTTTTTCACAATATCTCAGAAACTGATTGAACTATAAAAACAAAATTTGATACATGTTTTACGCATGACAAGACGCAATAAACGGTTTGTTTAGCTTTGGTGTATTTCTTCCAGTGGCGTCCCACTGGGTAGGTAGTGAGGAGAATATTGCCCTAACTTTTTTATTTATACGATTTTTTAACGCCAGGTGCAATTTTTAAAAGCACTAAAGTCTTCTATTGAAAAAAGATACTCTTGCTTCATTTCGGTAGGATTCACCATTTTTCAGTAAAATCGATTTAAAAATTTTCGGTTTTTATAAGCTAAGGTGTTTTTTGCATATCTCAGCAAACACTTGATATTAAAACATGAAATTTATTAGAAGTTCTACTAGCGACAAGGCATATTTATTAAATGATGTAACATTAAAATATTTTTCAGTGGTGTCGCACGAATTGGAGCCCAAAGTAAATATTACTATTTTTTTCATTTGAGGGGCTTTCCTTTTATACCATTTTCAAATTCTCCGTCTAGGTCTAGATTTTGCATCCAACAAAATGGAAATCATTTCGAACATTTGCTTAAGAATTAGTTTCCCGTGTGGTTTTACAATTAAATTTGATTTGCAATTTGTTATTCTTTTTTGTTTTATTTTAAGTCTCTTATACAAATAATTATTTAAAAAACAAGCTCTAAAAACCTGTTGAAAACCTTATATTCAAATTACAATAATGGAAGGTTTTATTAACAAAAAATTTAAAAATTTTAAAAAATTACATTAAAAGTATGAAAGCCCCTCAAATTAAAAAAAAATAGTAATATTTACTTTAGGCTCCACCCCGTGCGACGCCACTGGAAAAATATTTTAATGTTACATCCTTTAATAAATATGCCTTGTCGCTAGTAGAACTTCTAATAAATTTCATGTTTTAATATCAAGTGTTTGCTGAGATATGCAAAAAAACACCTTAGCTTGTAAAAAACCGAAAATTTTTAAATCGATTTTACTGAAAAATAGTGAATCCTACCGAAATGAAGCAAGAGTATCTTTTTTCAATAGAAGACTTTAGTGCTTTTAAAAATTGCACCTGGCGTTAAAAAATCCTACAAATAAAAAAGTTAGGGCAATATTCTCCTCACTACCTACCCAGTGGGACGCCACTGGAAGAAATACACCTAAGCTTAACAAACCGTTTATTGCGTCTTATCATGGGTAAAACATGTATCAAATTTTGTTTTTATACTTCAATCAGTTTCTGAGATATTGTGAAAAACCCGCTTATCATAGCTTTCATTCGGGGGGCTCTAGCTCCATAACGAAGCGTTTTTGAAGGTATATTAATAGAGGATTTTAGTCCTATTTTTGGATGTACTTTATCCCCTTAAAATATTGTCACCTAATTTCGGGACACCCTGTATATATACTAACTAGTTATATTATCACAACTTCGCTAACCTATAAAATATAACAAGACAATAGTAACCTGTAAAATATTCATGTCGCATTGTTATATTTAAATTAGATGGTAGAAACCATAATGATAATTTTAAATAATTTCGTTCGTGTTACTAACATAGTAAAAACATAAACGCAAGCTACTTTACTGATAATTATGGTTAAGATATATAGGAAATAAAAAGTGCGCCATGCAAATTCGCAGTTTTTGTAAAAAAATATTTTTGCAAAAAAAAATATTTTTCTTTTGAAAAAAGTTTATTTTGCTCTAAACTTTAAAGTTATAATTATGTTGCTTTATTACGAAGTTTCAATGTGTTTTAAAACGTATCATAGAAGTATTGATCATATAAAACAGAAATAATTAAAGTTGAACAACAATGGCCGCCAAAGATGCATTATCGCAAATGACTAAAATGGCGTAGTCGTACAAACTACCAAAGTTTTACTAACAATAACTTCGAGTGGTTATTTTTAACCCAATGGCTTACCAAACACAACCTTTGGTCGGAAAATTTACTAATTACGACCTATTCACGACCCGGAACAACAGGAAGCTGTATTACCGGGCGAGATCAACTGATTACTTATCTAATTTATCTTTGTTGGGCCGTGGCTACCTCTCCGATAACGTATTAAAAATTATCCGAACTAACGCTAGCTATAACAATCAATATTTAACACGTTAACTGCCATAATACTAGAAAACATTTATACCCCCTGGGCCACAAGCTAAAAATTGTTTATTATACTTCCAAAATAATAAAAATGATGACAGGATATTTATTACTTGCCAATGCCTGTCACAAATTGTATTTTTGAACGTGAATCATGTGTGTCTCACGTGGCCTGGCGAACCAAAATTACAAAGCAGGCCGCGTGAATCATGCAAATCACACAACACATATTTTAGAAGATGTCGGTACTTCTAATAGGCGAAGATGCTGCTTTTGCTATTCTAAAATATCCCAAGAAAAGGGAAGATCCGTGGCAGCCAAAACTACTCCACAAAGTAAATATAAATGTATTCAATGCGATAAGTACTACCTACTGCGTGACTTGCTTCACAAAATCTCATGTTTGTACAAAATAATACTTGATCTTATGTTTCCATATAAAATTTATATTTGTTTTATATACCTTATCCGTACTTTTAATTTGTGCTAATATTTAGTTTATTTCTCTTAATAAAAAACGTCTAGTGTGTTTTGAATTAATAAAAAAAAAGCTTTGCATTTAACGTTTGATAAAAATAAAACAATCAATCTTTTACGTGGTCTAATTACCTCATTTTATTCACCAGGCCACGCTTTTTCAACTACCATGTATTTATATGGCCGCTGTGAACCATCGGTGAGCTACACATATAAATGCAATAGTTTTAAGTGAATCGCGGATGATTCTCATGGCCTAATGAAACATGTCACCTGTGAGACACATTTGGTTCATGTAGCAGTTAACGTGTTAAGGTTGTCTTAATTTTTTTATCGATTAAATTAAAACATTTTCTGTGGATGGCTTAACATTAGCGGTAAAATAACAGCAACTAAAATTCCCTCGGATATGTTAGCATCTCTATGGACGTAATAGTAATCACGCCCGATAATCGATCCATAACCTAACAAAATATTAACGCGCGCACCGGGTAGTCGTTCTTAATCGTCGAGTTTTTAATCGTTAATCATCTAGTTTTCTTGTACAAATTGAAGAAAGAAAGAAATGGAAGACCACTTTAAAGTAGTACTAATTCAGGAGTTGTAAGAATTGGAACCAGTGCGGAGTTCCCCATAAGTGGGAAGAAAATGGACATTATTTATTTTGGCCACCGTCAAAAAAGCTAGTGAGGCTTCATCAGTCAAATGCTGATTTAATACCAAAAAAGGACACATGGATAAAATATTCATGTTGTTGCCACATTATATAGAACCCCTAACGCTGATCTGACGTTGGATGTTGTACCTCAATACAACGTTATTAAATATGACAAAATCCGACGCTGATCTGACGTTGGATGTTGTACTTCGGTACAACGTTATCAAATATAGTCAAAACAAAGGACGACTCAACGTCGTCTAGTAACGGTCAAGAGGTGTGTATTATTTGTACTTAATGCGACGTCGCAAGTATTACAAAATTAGTCGGACGTTGTGAATATGCTGCTTGGGCTGGTTAAACCGCAAGTGGATTTGAAGGTTTAAATTAGCTGAAAAATGGTAAATTACACACATTTTAACTTCTTAAATGTTTACTTTTAAAATTACACAAAAAATTGTTGTTGGGGGGGGGGGGGTTATTAATTTATATCTACTACATATTTATTAAGTAAAATTAACATAACTTAAAATTGTGACAATTTTATTAAAGATTTAATAGGCAATTACACAAAAATATTTAAAAAAATATTATGTTATGATAATTTGGCAATGTCTCAAATTATGTTTAAGCCAAATAATTTGCCTCATTCTGTTATGTATATTCTCAAGTAAACACTAGATTATATGATTTTTCTGGTCGGTTCGTTGGTTGACTACAGAAATTCCATAAATTATGACAACTATCAATATTGCATCGTTACAGAACCTGCACCAATAACATAAACCTTACTTATAGGGTCAATAAGTACGAATAAATTCCCCTAGAACTCACCGGTTTGTGTTTGGTAGAAAGATGTGTCGATTATATTATTATTATTATTAAGGAAAGCTAAAAAACTCTCTACACACAAAATACGAATTATTATAAAGTATCTTACCTCATCGGGCACATTAATTTTAAACGGCCTAACGGCGGTATCTTCTTTTTGAACTTTACCAGGTCCCCACCATTTGTCTTCAAGATTGGGAATTGCGGGCACCCTAGTTACTTTAACATAAATATAAACAGCACCTAATAAAACTAGTGTCGCGACGATTTTACCGATGGCGCCCATTTTACACGATTACAATTTGATCTTGAAAATATAATTCCAAACTTAAATAAACATCAAGGCCACCTCAGCGAACGAGCACGCTGCCTAAAATAACAGTTTACCGGTTAGGTATGTAAAAGATGCCGAGTAAACATCGAATTATATATAATTTTTTATCAACGGTATATCAGTATTAAGTATTTGTTTATTAACTGAATGAGTTTCATTTGTGTGTAATGGAACAGGACCGGACTTTCATTTTTAATAACCTGGCAAGAGGGATAGTACAGGGTGATTCATAAGTTGATACTTCTTTTTTAGCTGCGGCATTAAAATATACAACATTTTCCAATATCTTTTTTCAAAAAACCCAAAAATAACTTACTCACATTCATTTATTACATTACAAATCAAATACGATTCTGCCTAACTTGCCCGTTGAATAACATTAGGAAAACTTTTAGGTGTAGAGAAGAAACATCCGCACTTTTACGACACTCGCAATAAATTAGCACCATAATTAGTCCATTGTTTTCAAATTTTACCATTTTCACTAATTTATTAAAATTAATTTCTGTACACTTCTACTACCTATAAGAGTAAACATTAACTATTTATATTCATGCGTCTTATAACTCTACAAAATATCATTAAGAACACTTGAAAACCGATGAGCTCCTAGTCAATACATCTAGTATTGGTATCGGAAAAAAATTTGCCTCAGAAAACCACACCGCGCCGCGAATTGCCAAAACAAATAACTGACGGAAGAAGGAGAGAAATAATATAAAGTAAAGGGCTACGTTTTGATTACCAGGCCCGCACTTAGAGTCTTTACTTCTGTAACTCAGCTCTTTTTAAGTTTTTTGAAAAAAGGTATTTGAAAAAGTTGTTTATTTTAATGCCTTCTATACACAGCTAAAAAAGAAGTATCAACTTAGGGATCACCCTGTATATTATATCATAAACAATCTTGAAAAATTTGTTTTTTGAAATTATATCCCCCACGTTGTGTTACCTTAATACTGAACTGCAATATTGTAATAATGACATTAGGAGGTATGTCGTGAATTGCAATATATGCAATAGTTTATGTTCTTGGTTATAATCACTTAGTGATATTCAGTGTGACATCTACATCCATGCAATGTGTTTTTTGTTATTTTAGTGTTCATTTAAAAATATCGTGGATATATCTATTTTATCTATGCCTTCATATGTAAGCTATATTTTTGGCGACATTTTATTAACGTCTTTTCCATCAACTTACAAGAAACATTGACCCGGTATTAGGGAATCCAACCCACGTGATTTAATATGGCAGTTGGATGACAAAAAGCATTGAGTCACCAGTTTAGTGCCACAGCAACATTATTTTTATGGTAACGTGTACCAATTACAAAGCAGTATTTGCCATCCAGCTGCCATTTTGACACATCGTTGGATTGCCTTATTCCTGTTTGCTTTGTACATGTCAGCTTGACGCCTGTTATTTACGAAAATAAACACAACAAACTTCTACATGTAGAATCTCTATATCTTTTTATCTTCAGTCTGTCTCTGTTGTCATTCTAATAGCTGATATAGATTTGATGTCTCGTTTGGGGAAAGTATACAATTGACGGACGTGACTTAAAAGTCCACAGACGAAATTTAGGAAAGGAAAACCGTGATACCTATTGCAAATAGAGCGAAGCTATCTGAATAAGAAAATGACCATAAAAAGTTGTAAGATATAAAGTTTCCTTGTTATATTATGGACCGGAACGGTTTAATATTTATTGAAAACCGATTTTACTAGTTTTGTAAACCCTGTATATGGACTATATTTATAATTTATATTAAGTTGATCTTTAAGAAAAAAGCAAACATGAAAAATATTTATTTGAAACACATTAATTCTGTATCCTTTTATGAAGGATCACATCTTCCCTCTTCAAAAACCAACAGTAATAATCACCCATCATGAGTGGTACTCAAAGTAATCGTCCATAATTCTCAAAGAGACCGGATATAGATTTAAAGGAAAAGTCAGACAACAAAGTCACGGTCTCAGCAAATATAATTGTGTATGATTACACGTGTTTCACCCTTTTGGGCATCATCACACCTAGAATTTAAAACTGCGTCACTACATATTATAACATTAAAAATGTAAACAACCTAATTAAACTTTTAATATTATGTAGTGACTGGTTTTTCGCAGTTTTAAATTCTAGTTCTGATGATGCCAGAAAGGGTGAAACACAGCAAAAGGCATACTCTTTCTCTTTCCTGTCAATTCTACTTTACCGCACACTTTACAAACTATATTAAGTTGCTTTTTTCACTCAACAATACTTAAATTTAATACAGAAACGCTGAAAACAAACAAATATATGACAGCTATTATCAGGTACTAATAAACGTCCAACCAGTATGAAAGACGGGCGTCCCAAAAGTGCTTAATAGAAATTACGTTCTGAACGTTCGAACGCAACTTGACGTTCTTGTCTAATTAACACAAAATGACAAAGGTAAATTATACTAATTGTCAGAACCCCCGAGCATTTTTTTGAAAAGTTGTTTACAACGGAGCTAATAATGGGCATTATTTGTGCTTCAAAGACTGTGACCTACCTTCGTATCCCCCTTTACTTTAACTTCCCTGGTCTTTTCTCTTTTATGTAATAGGTATTATATAAAATACTCGCCATATTGTTCTTACATGGAGGCAACATACTATTTTAATTTTATTATAAATGTTCACATATTATAGTAATACAGAAGAATTTTTTTTTTCCTTTCCAGACCTACATTTCCAGATGCATTTGGCCACAGTATATCACAAATCATTCATCATTAAGACTACCTGATCTAACAAAAGAAAGAAAAATATATTCAATCATAACGATAGTTCAAGGTAAAGCAAGAAGACATAATCTGTGGCGGCATCTAGTGTGAGATTAGCACCTATTGCT
Source organism: Polydrusus cervinus (assembly GCA_935413205.1). Classification (NCBI taxonomy): domain Eukaryota; kingdom Metazoa; phylum Arthropoda; class Insecta; order Coleoptera; family Curculionidae; genus Polydrusus; species Polydrusus cervinus. Next base: position 6,417,656 of record OW284518.1, read on the forward strand.
CGGCTTAGTATTTTGGTGATGTTGAAGAAATGTAAATTAATAATTGAAAGAAAAACTTACAGGCAAGCGGACGTAGTAATACGTCTATTTTTGCATTAAAGTACACATGAACGCCAAAGGTAATGGGTTCCCTGGGGCACAGGTAGACAAAGACAGTCTGTTTTGTCCTTATTGGCACTCATTAGAAAGTCATAACCTGTAAGCAATTCCAAATACAGCGAAAATATGTTTTCAAGATATTTTTAAGAACAAATATATGATGAAAACCCAGTATCGCCATCTGTTGGAAACTTTTAAAATATTTTATATCTGTGCCTTTTGTGTTATGGTTGTAATTGTTACAATTCAGCACAGTTTGACACTGTCAATATTAAAAATCCTACACAATTTTACAATGATTATAAAACTGCAGAAAAAGAACACAGCTGCACTAGTTTTTTGCTACTTGCTTTTCTAGTTTTGCTCTGCCAAAAAGTCAAATAAATATTACTGAGTCGATAAATATCCCTTAAATATACTATATAACTACTGGAACCCGTACTGGAAATACAACAACAGCCACAGAAAGAAAATGTGACAATTTGCGCAGCGATGTTCAAATTTCACTTTGCTAATCGTTGTAAACGTATCATGGATTAATATTATTGGAAAGGCTACTGTTAATTATAGTTACTATTAAAAGAAGGCTTGATTACCCAAGCAGCAATTTTACGTCGCGCCGACGTTGTCCCACGCGACCCGACGTCGGCATACTACGTCAAAACGACATTGTTACAACTCCTGTTTGCACCAATATGGTCAATCATTTTTGGTCGTTTCGACGTCGAAAACCCACTTAAAGTTGTTATTAAAGACAAATGGCGACTATATTTTGAAGTACAAGAAATTAGACCATGTAGTGCAAAATTTTAGATATATGATAGTTAAAGTCGGCATATCCTACTAATTGGTTATATTATCACAACTTCGCTAACCTATAAAATATAACAATATAATAGTAACTTGTAAAATAATCATGTCGCATTGTTATATTTAAATTAGATGGTAGAAACGTTTAGCATAATGATAATTTTAAATAATTTCGTTCGAGTAACTGACATAGTAAAAACGTAAACGCAAGCTACTTTACTAATAATTATGGTTAAGATATATAGGAAATAAAAAGCGCACCATGCAAATTCGCAGTTTTTGTAAAAAAATATTTTTGCAAAAAAAAAAATTTTTTTTTTAAAGTTGTTTTGCTCTTAACTTTAAAGTTAAAATTCTGTTACTATATTACAAAGTTTCAATGTGTTATAAAACGTATCATAGGAGTATTGATATATACAGGGTGTGTCAGTAAGGTGTCTGTCTTAGATAGCACCTAAACTATCAAAGATAGGGGAAAAGTGTAATACAAAAGTTAAAGGGTTTTTTAGGATACATAATCTAAAAATATTTTCTAATCTACAGGGTGGTCCTAAAAAGTGGTACTGAATAATAAAAAAGAAAATTAAATGGGACACCCAGTATAACTTTCTAGAATATGATTCAATGGAATAAGGACTTTACAACCCTATTAAAATTTTTGAAGTGAAATGCAACGTTGACAAGTAATTAATTTTTTACCGAAATTTTAGTAATTTTAAGGGTATCGTTAAAAAATCATAGCAACTTGTGGATTAACCCTAGGCAAATATAATTTACGTTGTAAGTACTTTAAGGTACGATATATTGATTTATAATAATGTTTTTTAAATCTCTTATACAGAGCGTTCATTACAAGTTGGACAACTCGATAGTTTTAAAAATGCTTTATTTCAATTTTTTTAAATGGGACCCCCCTAATTTTTTTAAGCAAAAGAATTTATCTTTCGAAAACCTTACTTTTTTGTTAAACATGTCATATATCTAAATATCATAGTTTTTGAAATATTTTAGGATTTGTCTTAAATCAGGGTAAAAAAGAAAAGTTCTAATTAAACTATTTAGTCAAGATTGCTTTGGAACAAAAAATAAATAATTTTCTTTGTCACAGCTGTCATTGCAAAACTATTTCGCTAACATTTTGTGCTTTATTACTGTTTAAATTTTAGTTTCCTGAACTAAGTCATATTTTTCTATTTCGATAAAGTTAGTTCAGGAAACTAAAATTTAAACAGTAATAAAGCACAAAATGTTAGCAAAATAATTTTGCAATGACAGCTGCGACAAAGAAAATTATTTATTTTTTGTTCCAAAGCAATCTTGACTAAATTGTTTAATTAGAACTTTCCTTTTTTACCCTGATTTAAGACAAATCCTAAAATATTTCAAAAACTATGATATTTAGATATATGACATGTTTAACAAAAAAGTAAGGTTTTCGAAAGATAAATTCTTTTGCTTAAAAAAATTAGGGGGGTCCCATTTAAAAAAATTGAAATAAAGCATTTTTAAAACTATCGAGTTGTCCAACTTGTAATGAACGCTCTGTATAAGAGATTTAAAAAACATTATTATAAATCAATATATCGTACCTTAAAGTACTTACAACGTAAATTATATTTGCCTAGGGTTAATCCACAAGTTGCTATGATTTTTTAACGATACCCTTAAAATTACTAAAATTTCGGTAAAAAATTAATTACTTGGCAACGTTGCATTTTACTTCAAAAATTTTAATAGGGTTATAAAGTCCTTATTCCATTGAATCATATTCTAGAAAGTTATACTGGGTGTCCCATTTAAATTTCTTTTTTATTATTCAGTACCACTTTTTAGAACCACCCTGTAGATTAGAAAATATTTTTAGATTATGTATCCTAAAAACCCCTTTAACTTTTGTATGACACTTTATTCCCTATCTTTGGTAGTTTAGGTGCTATCTAAGACAGACACCTTACTGACACACCCTGTATATAAAACAGAAATAATTAAAGTTAAACAACAATGGCCGCCAAAGATGCATTATTGCAAATGGCTAAAATGGCGTAATCGTACAAACTACCAAAGTTTTACCAAACATAACCTTTGGTCAAAAAGTTTACTAATTACGACCTATTCACGACCCGAAACAACAGGAATCTGTATTATCGGGCGAGATCAACTGATTACTTATCTAATTTATCTTTGTTGGGCCGTGGCTACCTTTCCGATAACGTATTAAAAATTATCCGAACTAACGCTAGCTATAACAATCAATATTTAAGGTTTCCTAAATTCTTTTATCGATTAAATTAAAACATTCTCTGTGGATGGCTTAATATTAGCGGTAAAATAACAGCAACTAAAATTCTCTCGGATATGTTAGCATCCCTACGGACGTATAACAGTAATCACACCCGATAATTGATCCATAACCTAGCATGGGGATTTCAGCCTGATCAGTTACCTACAACTGGGCATAAAGTTGAGTCCCCATTTGTCCTGGGGCCACTTTCTTAAGGCCGTTGCAGCTCAATCCTTTTTCGCCTATAATACGTGGCAGAATATTTAAAACGCCGTTTCATTTTATCTATTTTTCTGGTGAAAAACAAAATCAAAATAATACAATGAAATGACATTTAAAAAGTAAGGTTAGATTGCCAACATTGCCAACTTTTCATTTTATGACACAAATCTTTAAAACGAGAAGTTACTAGTTCAGTTGGACATTGGATGTTGTACCTCGGTACAACGTTATCAAATATGACCAAATCGGACGCTGATCTAAAGTTGGATGTTGTACTTTGGTAAAACGTTATCAAATATGGTCAACACAAAGGACGACTCAACGTCGTCTAGTAACGGTCAAGAGGTGTGTATTATTTGTACTTAATGCGACGTCGCAAGTATTACAAAATTAGTCGGACGTTGTGAAAATGCTGCTTGGGTAGGATTAGGGTTCCCACCTTTTTATTGTTGTTGACCTGGAGTCTATGTTGTGGCTTTTATATTTCCCCCAATCAAAAGTGATTTCATAAAAACAAAGGTTCCCCTTTCGCATTCTCGTTGTACGTCCCAATCAAAGGTGACTTCTAAAAAAAAATGGTCTACACACAGTGTAACCCTTCTCCCCGATCTCAAGTGTCTTCTACCAATCTGCCAATAACCAGGAGCTCCTCCATGCAAAACCAAAGAAGGTCTCTGGTTACACAATACTCACCTGTTGTATAACTCGTAACTTGTAGTTAGAGGATTTCAACCTGGAGACTCCAAACCAAATCTGGAGACTCCAGGTCAGACCTGAAGGGTGGCAACCCTAGTTAAGATGCAGTCGCTATTTTATGGTTACATTGTTGCTAATTTAATTATTGAAGGTAAACGGGTAAAATTAAAAGATATTATTCGTCTTTTTGCCATCTGGCGCCTTATGGTTTGACTTAACGGCGTCTTCCGAGCTGACGTCATCATTTGGTCGGCCACGAAAATAGACTTCTTACTGTCACTTGGGACTGATATATCTTTGTACAAGTACATTTCCTCACCTTTTATTTTTTCGGCAGTTGAAGGGTCAACGGATATAATCAAATCGTTAAGTTGTATTTTTACTATATTTTTCTTCATTGTTGCACTCGTTCTTGCCGATTTATAGGCAGGATAACATACGAATCCACTTTTCACTTGTCATTTTAAGCTCCGCCTACTATTGGCTTAAAATTTTAATCAATGAAGATCCTAGTCCAGGAAGCGCTTACAGAATTGACATGTGTGACGTCATTACTTTAGCGCTCGAATAGAAAATCTTACGGCGCCTGTAAGGCGCCAGATGGCAAAAAGACGACTCAAGTAGATTTGTATTTTTATTTCAATAGAATTTCTTTCGTCATATAACAATTTTTTCAACTAAACATCAAGTATTCAATCTTAAACTAATAAAAACTTAAGGTTATTTTCAAAGATGATATGGAGTAGAGTACCTTCTAATAGGTATATTTTTGAACACGTTCTATGTTTGTTTGTTTATTTTGGTGGGTAATGATACATTTTACACTCTTCCTTGCATTCTTAAACCTACTAAAATTCGGACGTACTTTTTTTATTGTGCATATGCCCACTCGGACTTGCACCGCCACGGTCGAATGTCAGTAACTCACCTCTGAGCCATTGGCGTGCTTACGTAGTATGTTGTAGTGTCAGGCAGCTCTACAAAAAAAAAATTAAATTTCATTGTAGTAGTGGTAAAACTGATTTTTGCTTTGCAAATATGATTATCAGTTTACGAAATTGACCTTGTCATTATTTTGTCTCATTAAAGTGAAAAAATAAATAAAATCCTAACATATTTATCATTATTTTAAAAATATAGATTAATATCTCCATTCGTATCTTTATTGGGGACTACAAAAATAATTAGATAATTATAAATATAGTTGGAAATTATTGTAAAAAATTGAAAAAACTCCTGATCAAGTAATAGTGGGAATAACAACTGGTAATAATTAACCAAGAAAATCTCACTTTATAGAAAGTAGGCTTTGAAACAAAAACATAAGACTTTAAAACAAAAATGATAATTCTAAACTGCAAATCATTTGATAAGCTGTCAGTATATTTTAAATGCTTCCAAAATGAAACAATTGCTGACAGAGCGTAAATACAGGTTTCCAGGAAGGACAGGGGGTTAATGTTAGCTTTGCGAGAAATTATTCCTAGGGGGAAAATTAGATATTAACAATAACAAAAAATTATTAGATTAAAACTTTTTAAATCATATTACTCTTTCTTAACCTACCATACGCATTCTATGAAAATATCGGTTCCACACAGCCGATTACATTTTACTGGTGTGTCCCACCAAGTGCTGCCTTAAGTAGCTTCGAGATCCCTGTTCTTTTCGTCGGATCCTAGCTCTACTGATGAGTCATGATATGACGAAACGCGTCTAGAGATGGATCTGGCGAAATGAAAAGGAAAATCTTCTATAAACTCAACAGTTATTGAAAAAATTAGGATCAAACATATCTATAAGTAAGAACTGTTTATTAAAAAAAAACAACAAAATCAAATTAAATCTTGAAAATATGCGCCATTGACGGCTTGACAATATCCAAGACGATCTCAACTCAACTCTCTTTGCACGTTTCCAACTATTTCCGGAGTTATGACACGCACTTCTCTTCGGATCCTCTCTTTCAACTCCTGCATATTGTTTGGCCTGTTAACAAATACTTTTGATTTGAGGTAACCCCACAAAATAAAGTCCAGCGGAGTTAGGTCTGGCGACCTAGTAGGCCATTCGATAGGTCCTCTCCTGCCTATCCACCGATTGGGAAAGGTTTCATCCAAAAATGTGCGCACAGTCGCAGCATAGTGCGGAGGAGCACCATCTTGTTGGAATATCAGTTCTTCGTCAGGGGAGTCTGGATCCAATGGATTCGGAAATAAAGGCACTAATGCTGGAATTAATTCAAGTTGGAGAAATTTAAGATATACTTGTCCGGTTAAAGACTGTTCAAAGAAAAATGGACCAATTACTCTTCCGCGTACGATTCCACACCAAACATTTATTTTTTCAGGGTACTGGCTGTGAACCTCTATCATCCAATGCGGATTTTCTGTTGCCCAATATCGACAATTTTGTCTGTTCACATTACCATTCAAATAGCGTAGCTTCATCCGAAAAATATAATATTTTTTACTAAATTATTATCTAGATTGCACATATTTTGCATGCGTTCGCAAAGCTCATTTCGCCTATCGAAATTATCTTCAAATAACTTATGCACTGGAATAACTTTGTATGGGTGATATTTGTGCTTTTGAACTACTCGGTGAACAACAGATTTCGGCATGTGTAAATCGGCCCCAATGTGCGACAGGGGAGTACATGGATTTTCTTCCAAAGAAAGCAAAACATCAAGTTTTTCATTTTCATCTCGAGTAGGACGACCAGATTTAGACAAATCTCTAACATGACCGAATTCTCTAAACTTAGCCTCTATTCTGCTCACCATCTTTTGACATATGGGAGGACAATCAGGATGGATTTCATTAAATAATTGGGCTGTTTCTATTTGAGTACGTGTTTTATCACCAAACCCAACCATGCATAGAATTTCAATTTTTTCCCGTTCTCTTAAGTTCACCATTATTGTAAAAACCGCAACTTTGAAACTACTCTTGACAATAATTATACTTTTTTGAAATAAAATTGTGTTACAGTTTCTATAGAAATAAACGGTGACAGTGACACTCTTACTTATTAGGGAGCCCAAAATGCCATATTGCCAAAAGATTTGATAGATCGTTGGATTCCCTAAATGATATGTTCAATCATAATTTTTTCAATAACTGTTGAGTTTATGTATAGGACATGGTACATGAAATATGCTTAGAATTCAATGCAAAATTTAAAAATGAAATAAAAAAAATATGTTTTTACTTGAAAAAATGAAGTTGATGGTCGTAACTTATTTTTGAGCTACCCTGTATACATGAAATTACCACAAAAAAACACATTAAAAAATAAAAATCGACGGGTACGAGCGTTTTATCAAAAAACTTACCGCTGAATTTTAAATGAATTTAGACATTACTTCTGGGACTCACTGTATATGGTTCTATTTATCATTTTTGAAAACAATTGAAAGATCTGGTGATTGCACAAATAGCCCCCTCTAGCAGCGACGGATATAACAAAAAATGGGCACTTCACATTTTAACTGTCACTATAGGATAAGCTCTTTCAAAAATGAGAGCAAGTTTTTTAATTTTGTTAAGGTAAACCAGAGTTATGCATATTTTTTTATAAGAGGTTCCCCCTCCTCCCCTCAGTTAATTTTGCGAGTTAGATCAAAATGTATTAAAGCAAAGTTATGCTGTATATTCTAAATAATAAAACACTTAAGTTTTGACATAACTTTATTTGGCATATTATCGATAAAAATCCTATAATCCTATTCGTCATAAAATATGTTGAACGACCTATAGCGGTAAATTTAGGAACTTAAAAATAATTTCCAGCAATTTCAGCAAATAAACCGCCATTTTCTGCTGAACAATATTCTAAACGACCGTAAAATTCTCTACGAATATTAGCGAGTTGGTACTGGGTCATTTTTTCAGATTGCGTTAAAATTGAATTTTTTATCTAGCTAAATTTTCAAATTCAACATTTTTATAATGAAATTTTTTTTAAATGCCTCTAAGAGAGGTCAGGAGACCTAACTGTTGAGTTTGGACCAACAACGTGCCCATTGAAGGTATTGTGCGCCGGTAAACCATCCATTTGGAACCAAATCTCTTGACTTTTACTGACTTTTTTTGACTCCAGTGCGGATCCTATTTAATTTTGATATTTTGGACCCGTAAGATTTCCGTGAATTAAAAACGGTTCAATGATGCGATGTCCAAAAATTCCTGCCCAAACATTTACTTTCTGAGAGTATTGAGTTCGAGTACATGCAAGATGATGTTTATTTTATAGGCTCCAGTAGGTACCGATAATTTTGTATATTCGGCTCATTATTTAATGTAATCTTTTTTCTAGAATTCTTATCATTTCTCTGTTTTATTCATGCACTTATCTTTATTTTTTAAGCCGTTAAAGGACATAATTTATTAAAACTTTTCGTCTTAAAATAATGTCAGCAACCATATTGTCATGCCCAGATTTTAGGGTGCGACAAGGGCGTACCTAAAGGTAGCTACGGGACCTTAGTGACTATCAGTAAGACGATGTGATTTTGAAAACAAATTTATTACAAAGCTGAAATAATACTAACCTGAAGGGTTTATAAAGAAAATCGAACTCAATAAATAACTTGGATTTAAACCTTTAACAATAAATAAAACCAACAAGTTGTTCACAACTTTTAGACGTGGATGTCTCACGGACTCGAGCACTACTGCCGTCAGATATTTTTTATACCAATAATGTGCCGTTCTATCAAGTCGGCAATTTTTTCCACTTTTAGGGAAACGATGAACTTAGGTCGTACACCTCTTTTCTGCTGACTCGATGACTCGACAATAATTGTGTTATGTCCGCAAGTGGAGGGAAGAAATAAAAGGCATTTTTACGAACAAGACGTATATTGAGATTCAAACATATACTGATAGTTTTGGCAGGTGATATTTCTTAGAGACACTACTTATCACCCCGTTGCCAAACCTAATGCAATGTATGTAATATATTACAAATTGATAGATCGGGAAGCCCGTATAACATTTCATAATTGCAACTTTATTAATTTGTATAATTAAACTTGAGACAGGTTTCATGTTGCGTGGAATGACCTGTGTTTAACATGAAAAATTTATAAAAATAAAAAATATTGATTTATGAAATATTATGATCTTATGGTTCTCTTTCGTGACAATATCTCGAAGTTTGTATAAGTACTTTTGAATCATCCTACATACCTACTGAAATTTGTCAACAGATTTTTATTTAAAATACACAAATAGCTATAACAGGCCTTTTGCGGTACCGGATTAATGTTTTCTCGAAATATCTGGAACATCGGTAGTTTTTATGAAGATTTTTGGGAGTCCCTTAACAATCAAGTAAATTAAAATGCCATGAAGAAATTTTCTAAAAAAACAACTAAGTATTTATATTTGTTAAACAATTAAATTTACAATTCCTTTGCTTCTTTAGGTAAATTCCTGACTTTCTGTACAAATTCATATACGTCCTTAGCTAAAACTTCTGGTACTTCAAATGCAGCAAAATGGCCGCCATCATCAAAATCTGTCAAATGAATTAGGTTGGTGTTATATTTCCTTAGGATGGTTTCTGGTGGATACGAACCTTCGTTTTCAAAGCGGTTGCATCCCGAAGGTATACGAACAGGAAGGCTAAAAGAAAGAAAAAACATTCAACGAAAAGTACCTAATAAAAACTTAATAGAAGCCTCAACTACATAATTACTTTATTATAAATAAAATTTGTGCTTTATTCTTTTCTTGTTTAAAAAAAATCCTAAATTATTTTTTGCTACGTAAAAAGCTTTAAAAATAGACTGATCGGATTACCCGAAAGGTGGTCAATGACACGTCATTAGTCAGAATTTGAGGTAAATTAATTTAATTTGCATGAAAACCCATGATCTAATGGATAGATCAGGTTATCGTCTACTCTTATTACTAATAGCTTAACAGCGGTTTGCATAAAGAAATATAGTTCTTGATTAGCTTAACCGTGTATTAAAAAGACAATATTTAATCAGCGGCTGACAAGGCCAACTTCGTGTTTGTGCGAAATAACCCTATATTTTATAATAACTGGCATCTGACAACCACCATCTTTGGCAAAATCTAAGGCAATTTTGCTCAAACACACAGTAGATCTTGCCAGCCACTGATTAAATTTTGTCTTTTTAATACGCGGTTAAGCTAACCGAGAATGATGTTTCCTTATGTAACCTACTATAAGACTAATAGTTTATTATCTATACGTAATCTAGCTTAAGTGACCGCCATTCCCCACTATCCCCTATTTTCTAGTGGTTTGACATTTATTTTTCCTACGACCACCTATCAAAATGAGAAAAAAAGCACGGATAATTTGACTAGGAAGAGCCGTATATCACACGCGTGTTGAAAAAGATAAACACTAGTGTTGAAATATCAAGGCACACTATTTAATTTAAACATAAGGTGCCAATTTGACAGACCACCCCTATTTATTAAAAAGAACAAATTTTAGAAAGCAGTAATTGTAAAGTGCTTAAATTATATATCATGTATTTTCGAGTGATTCAGAATTAGAGTGTGAGAATACGCCATCTGAAACTATAAAAAATGTTAATAATATACTGGAAAATCTGTTAAGTACCAGGAAAAACAAATCGCATTGAAGACAGTGTCATGTATTAAACAACAAATTTTTATCGGTAGAGATAGCGTAAAGAAGAGAGCTTTAGCCTACAGATCGCAAGGTCACAGGTTCAAATCCCATCAGGTGTATTTGACTTCTTTTTATTAAAACATTAAATAATTTATAGAATTATTTTGAATTAAAATCTTCCTTGTTGAGTGGATTTTTTAAATTTGTGTTTAATGCATCTTTCCCTGATTAAATTTAAAATTTTTCATTCTGGTTAATCTAGAAGTAAATCCAGGATTAGTTCTTTCTATGATATATTAAATATGAAAAAATAAAAAAGTTTAATTATTACAAATAAAGAAAAAACCTATTGACAAACACTATGAAACCAGATATTAAGTGGAACATAATCCTAAGTATTCTAATTTCAACACTAATGTTGATATTTTTTTTTTCAACACTAGTGTTGAAATATTTTTTTCACAAATTAAAGGCTTTTTTAATAATTCTTTGTGGTCGTAGAAAAAATAGTGTACAGGGTGTCCCAAATTCGAGCCTCATCATGGGGATCTTGGAAACATAAAGCATAAAATAGTATATTACATAACAAGTGATAAAAGGGATACTTTTTAAACGAGAAGATATTTAGCACGAGACGTCAGCCAAGTGCGGAAATTTTCCGAGTTTTAGAATAATCACTTTTACACGAGTAATGTACAGGGTGTCCCAAATTCGAGCCTCATCATGGGGATCTCGGAAACTATAAGAGATACAGCATCGGTCGACTGGTGGCAAAGTTGCGGAATTTTGGGCCCAGTAATATCGTAAAAAAATATTTTAGCTATCTTTTTTAGTTTTAGAAATATTTGAAAAAAACTAAAATATTGAGATTTTGTTTTTTTAAATTGGCCTGCTTATTTTATCCGCTATAAAAAAACAAAGACAAGGCAAATTTTCTTGCTCTATGGAGCAAAAAAATTTTTCATGGGGTTGTCACATGATTTCATAAAGTTCGCGTCTTAGCCACCTTTGTTTTGTTTAGTTTTATTTTATAGTTTGTTATATAAAAATTGAAATATTTTGTTATATAGTAAGTAAATTAATTTTATAACTAATAAATTCTGGATCTAGTTACATGTTGTATTTGGTAAAAATAATTAAGTAACTAATACCAGGGCCGTATTTATTTAAAAACAATTATCACATTGCAGATGATAAAATAATGACATCAAAACGTCTTGATATCATTAGGTGTGATACATGGTTGAATTCAGGGCTTAAAGAGATTTCAAAAAATAAAATAAAAAATACAGGTCCGTATTCAAAAAATTAAAGTTGATCATGCTTCCACAAAAATAAAACGTTGCAACGTAATTCTAAAAACATCTCGATATGGAGCAAGAAAAGTTGCCATAAGAATGTTGTGTTTGTTTTTTATAGCGGATAAATTAAGTAGGCCAATTTAAAAAAAACAAAATCTCAGTATTTTAGTTTTTTTCAAATATTTCTAAAACTAAAAAAGATAGCCAAAATATTTTTTTACGATATTACTGGGCACCAAATTCCGCAACTTTGCCACCATTAGACCGATGCTGTATCTCTTATAGTTTCGGAGATCCCCATGATGAGGCTTGAATTTGGGACACCCTGTACATTACTCGTGTGAAAGTGATTATTGTAAATTTCGGAAACTGTCCGCACTTGGCTGACGCCTCGTGCTAAATATCTCCTCGTTTAAAAAGTATCCCTTTTTTATGCATTTCTTTACTGAAACTTACTTATCCACTCCTAGATCACTGTTCTCTTTGAGAACTGTTGCCGCGTATATTCGAATTGCCGTCGTCATTGATCGGCTTACCCAATAGATCATGACATTGTCTAGCAATTGATCCATCGTGAATTTTCTGGTAAGTCCTCCGTCCGGTAAGTCTTTCCAGGCTGCGTTAGTCGCGGAGGTGAATTTCTCCAGAATATAGGCAGCTAAGCCTATGGGACTTTCTCTCAATGCAACACCTAAAAAGTACAGGTCCTATAATAGGAGAGAAATTGGTCATTGAAGGAAACTGGCAGTAAAGAAGAAAATGAAAACTACAAAAAAAAACTTGGTAAAATTCTGTTATTTTTACTTCAGTCACAAATGGACCGACATAAAATACCGTAAAATGACAAACACACCCAAGTGATGGTATTTTTCTGTTTATTTAATAAATTTTGTTAAAACAAGGTAAGTGATAAAGAGTACGCCACAAAACGTTAAAATGATTCCATTCAACCTGCTTTATATTATTACATTCTCAAGCAAGTATTTAGGCAAGGGCCTGTCGACATATTAAGCACCGGTTCCCGCAGATCACCGAAGTTAAGCGGTGTCGAGCGCGGTTAGTACTTGGGCGGGTGACCGCTTGGGAACACGGCGTGCTCTTGCCTCAGGGAAGAGTGTAAAATGAATCGACACCTAGCCATCATATTCACGCCGGACAGGCCGGATGAGATCGGATATCTCGTAGGATGAAGGTGCCGTTTCACACTCCCCAGTCGGTAGATCACATTTGTGGTCGATGACCGGTTCAAGATGGCCTACGTAGTCGGCAAACCGTAAAAAAAAAAAAAAGCAAGTATTTGAAAAAAATATGTACGTAATATACAGGGTGGCCCATTTGTCTGACAAAGTAATATACCGTCTCTACTATTAAAGATATCAAAAAAAAGTTTTTATAAAAGTTGTTAGGTACAAAAAATATATGTTCTAAAATTATTTTTAATCATACAGGATGGTCCAAAAAAGTAGGACAATAAAAATATACATTTTTTTAAATAGAACAGCCTATATATTTTAGCATTTTTTGTTTCCTTACAAAATTGTCCATATGACGCCATATTTAGTTTTTTAATTTTTTGCAACGTTGCCAAACAAAATGCAAAATTCTTAAAATTTTGGAAAAAACATGATAGTAAAAAATTACCTGTATTTCTCAATAAGAGTATCGAAAATCGAAAAATTTTTGTAAGCTCTTAAGTTTAGGGATAGATAAACTGTCTTAAATCTTTAAGTACCGAAAATTTTGTACAGGGTGTTTTCTGTTGACATCCAAATATACAAAATTTTAAAATACAATAACTCTGTTTTTTCAAATAAGACACCCTATATTTATTAAGCTCGTCTGATAGATATTGTAAGTATCTTTTATTATTGTTAAGTCATACCTAAACCTAAATTTACTAGTTTTGGCAATATTTCGATTTTTATTTAAATTTTGGTGAAAAAAACTACAGTTTTTATTTTTCTAGTAAGCCATGACTAGCAAAGTCAAAACAAATGTTATTGAATATAATGCCATATTTATAATTATTATATTTATATTTATAATGTTTGTAAACTTATTTTCAATATCAAGTTGCGTAATAAAAAGAAAATTTTATTAAATTAAATAAATACGTAACTAACTATGGTTATCAAATTATTTTAATATGGGATAATATTTAATTACATTTGTTTTTAGTTTGCTGGTCATGGCTTACTAGAAAAATAAAAATTATAGTTTTTTTCACCAAAATTAAATAAAAATCGAAATATTGCCAAAACTAGTAAATTTAGGTATAGGTATGACTTAACAATAATAAAAGATACTTACAATATCTATCAGACGAGCCTAATAAATATAGGGTGTTTCATTTGAAAAAACAGAATTATTGTATTTTAAAATTTTGTATATTTGGATGTCAACAGAAAACACCCTGTACAAAATTTTCGGTACTTAAAGATTTAAGACAGTTTATCTATTCCTAAACTTAAGAGCTTACAAAAAATTTTCGAGTTTCGATACTCTTATTGAGAAATACAGGTAATTTTTTACTATCATGTTTTTTCCAAAATTTTAAGAATTTTGCATTTTGCTTGGCAACGTTGCAAAAAATTAAAAAACTAAATATGGCGTCATATGGACAATTTTGTAGGAAAACAAAAAATGCTAAAATATATAGGGTGTTCCATTTAAAAAAATGTATCTTTTTATTGTCCAACTTTTTTGGACCATCCTGTATGTTTAAAAATAATTTTAGAACATATATTTTTTTGTACCTCACAACTTTTATAAAAACTTTTTTTTGATATCTTTAATAGTAGAGACGGTATATTACTTTGTCAGACAAATGGGCCACCCTGTATTTACAACCTGTTAAAAAAAAAAGGAATTTAAAAATTTTTTTAAATTTCAACTCATCTTTGTTTAATTATAATAAAATTTTTTATTTAATTTCCTATCTAATGGTCACAAGTTGATAATTATTTATTAGGTGATAGTACAAATTAACAAAAATATCATAAATGTAATTTCTAGATCCGTATAAGCCATAAGAAGTTATGTCAAGTATGCCGTGAAAAACAATTCATTCATTTCAATATTCGCAATTATTATTTAATACCATTTGACATTTTGGTCTAATAAATGCAGAAATAATATTTTTGTTTCCCACGGCATACTAGACTGATCTTGACTAAATTTCTTATAGCGCTCACCGGCTACAATAGTGGCACATCTCTAAAAAGTACAAAACACATTAAAACACACAAAGAAATATCAAATTTGATGAAGTTTCATCCAATAATACTGGCATAAAATTAGTTCAGATAGTTTCTTCGAGATGGCGCTTGTGTCACTACGGCCTACCGCATGTCAAGCTCCTCGCGTTGCATCAACACCGGCATATTTTATGGTGTGCCGTTGACTGTGCTTAGTGACGCTTCGTTATGTTGAGTGACACATCTAAGAAGTATCAACGATTTGTTTTAGCATTAGTGGCATATTTTGAGTTATGCCACTATAGTTTTGTTTTTTCGGCTATTTTAGTTAGATGTGCCAGTATAGTTAACTTAGGATAACATTCTTTTGTCTCGTATTTTTCTTTTATAACGGCATTTTTTAATAAAGCTAGAGTATCTCCCATATTCTCGTTTCATTTAAAAACAACTTAACGGTTTTGATTGCATTTTTCATAAGTTTTCATCAAAACAGTGTCACTTGTGGTTTCAACAAGAGTGGCACATCTTAATAATCACCTTTTTTAAAAACAAAAAAGTAACTTAGTAGTCCCCCATAATTTAGTACAAAAAAACTCACCAATAATCACAGTCAAGTTTATTATTTGATATTCAAATCACTTTACAACATGAAAAATTAAAATAACTCAAGCTCTAAATGCAATTTTATTCATAATGTTCAATTTTGAGTTGTGTCACTATTGTCGCCGGTAAGCGATAGCCCTTTCGAAAATTGAAATTACATTTATGATATTTTTGTTAATTTCCACTATTACCTAAAAAATAATTATTAACTTGTGATACACCGTTAGAAAGAAAATTAAATAAAGAATTTATTTATAATAAAACAAAGATGGGTTGCTATTTAAAAAAAATCGAGAAATTCCGTTTGGTTGTAAATATAACACGGACACATTTTTCTCAAGCAAGTCAATTTTATATTATAAAGCCGGTTGAAATAAACCATTTCAACGTTTCCATGGCCTTCTCTTTACCACTTATCTTGTTTTATCAAAGCTATGGATATTTTAAAAAACAAAGGAAAATTGATCAAGGCGGCCATGATCAAAGCAAATGATAAAGTGTGAAGTCATTAAAAAGAGAATTTTCCATAGAATTTAAGCATCGAATAAAAATTAGGGGTTTCTATTTAAAATTTACGAGTTAAATCCACTTCCGGTTTGTATCTTTGAATAGGTACATTATAAATGTGAACTATTTTTTACTGTTGGTTACTGAAGATCTTAACGACTGTCTTACCTATAGTATCGGGTTTGGTAGCTTGTATATGAAAATATCCGCTTTCTAAAACCATAGTTTTTAGTTTGGCTCCCAGTGGATAATTTTTTTTTACTTCCTTTTCAGTAAAAAATATTGATGGACATAAAGAGGCAAGCCACATCTTTGGGCTAAATAGTGTATGAACCAGGCACCAATTTCTATGGATCGCTATGACGTTTTCCGGGTAAAAAATGGCAACAGTCTTAGCTACTTCTGATCCAAAATCACCTAAAAATGAATAATATTACTTAGCAATAGTCCCATTATTTTGAATAACCAAGAGCAGTTTCTGAAGGCACTTTTTAAGATAATATATTTTACCCAAAATTTTTTTTAAAAACAACAGCTTAATCACTTTGGCACGTAATACGCATACGCAATACCTAAATAGCAATATTTTTTACTTTACCTACACGACTAGCACCTTGAAAGCCTAAAAAAATGAAAATATTATCCAAACTAAACCCTTAAAAATCAGCTGTTCCAATTCGGCTTTAATTTCCAGGTCTTTTGGTGTGTTATTTTTAAATTTACAGTGTTTCTATAATGTAACTGTTGTTAAACCTTAAGGTTTGTTTAATAAAAGCAATATATTTAAGCGATAGTTTTGAAAGGTTACGAAGATTAATCATTTAATAAGTTGGGGGGGTCTTTGAAATATACGTAACATTAAATTGAAATGGTTGAATTAATGTATTTAGAATGCATGCAAGATTAGAAAGGTAACTATAAAAATGTTTAGTATCATAACGAACAATTCCTATAGCCACTTTTTTTTTCTGCGTAGCTGAGGTGAGTCATAAACCAAAAGGAGGGAGAAGTGGATATAAGTGTAAGGAAGATGAATATTAAAAATATATTATAATATTCATCTTCCTCACACTTCCACTTCTCCATAGTTTCTCAAATGACTAGCCAACAATCTTTTTTATATAAGAATTTTCTTTCGTTTCGTCAGATCCATCCCCAGACGCGTTTCGCCATATCATGGCTAACCAGTAGAGCTAAGATCCGACGAAAGAAAGGAGAACTCAAAGCTGCTTATGCAGCACTTGATGGGACACACCGGTAAGATGTGGCACTTATCGCCAATTTGTTTTTTCTTAAATGATTATTTCCTTTCACTTCTGCTTCATATCTTTTAAAAGTTTTTCACACAGATGTCAAACTTTTTATTCTACATTTAAACTCTTATAATACCCTAAGCCTCAAACCCACATATTTTTCTCACAATGCAACGTGTGTACCTATTTTCTCACCGTTCTACTCATTTTTCCATCGAACCTACAATTTTGTTGCTCAGTTAAGGTTATATCTACTGGTTTTTTCTTCTTTATATTTATTCTCCTGAAGATTAATGCTTCTGCCTTCGAAACATGTAGAGAAGTTGCTTAAAAAATATTTCTTTAATATAACAGTGGAGGAAGACTTTGTGTTCTTATTTCTTACCTTCTAAAAAAAATTGATAATAAACAGTAGTTACTTACCTCCCTGAACATAATACCTATTAAACTTCAATCTGATCATAAGTTTATTAAATATTTGGCCGATTTGGATTGGGCCCATCCCTGTTCTGACAGCCCCATCTGAAAATCCAAATCCAGGCAACGAGGGTACTATTACTTCGAACACAAAATTGGAACCTAAAAGATAAAAATAACAGCTATTTTATCGAGATATAATAAAATTATTTATCTACTTTCATTTAGTAATATGAATTTTACAGTTCTGTAAATCGTTTTGTAAGGGCACAGCACTAGTGCTGTAATGAAAAAAAAACCGGTTTTATTAAAATTTTGCTGTTAAATAAAACCACACTTTTTAGAAGAATGATTTATTATTAACAATTATAAAATTAATTACAAATTATTAATTAAAATATAACACTTAAGGTTTATTATAAACATTAATAATACACTTTTTACAGTTAGAAATTTGTATACCAGAAGTGGATGTGATGCAGCTCTTTACGTTCGAATTTCCAATCATTAAATCCGTGTCTGACCCCATGATCTTTGCTATTTGTTTCTTATTTTCTAAAGAATTCTCAAAGTAGCCTTCTGCAGAAAAGGATTTCCAGCCCCCATGACGTTTTAGCATCTACATATCTGTACCACCATTAACTAGAATGGTGGTTGAGGACGTCCTAAAACAATGTCCACTGTATCCTTCGGGATTATTCATTCCAAGTTTTGTTGCAATCTTTTTTGGTATACTTCCAAAACTATTAATTCCGACAGGCTGGGAGGTGCATTTTCCTTTTCCATAGAATACAAAAACCGCCTGTGAGTTTGAGTAGTGAGTCCATAGTGTAGAATGTTTCTGGGAGCGTTGCTTTACGGAAATATAACCCAAAAGGATTTTTTCACACCTCCTTTATTTTGTTAGCTTTGCACCAATCTTTAAACTTCTGATACTCCAACTCATACCGCGCCTTGAATTTTGTCGGAACTAAACTTGAGATCGCTTCGTTTGCCGCTGCTTCTATATCAGAGGGTAAATTTCCATCAGAATCGTTCATTTTGAAAACCGCTTTTTATATTTTTGAATTTGTTTGACAAAGTTTCGACAGTAACCATGCGAAACAGTAACTATGCGAAAGGTAACATAAAAAACTTGATTAGTAAACTTAATAGCAGGTGCATTTTTACTTTTAAAAATGCCTTTTGCCAAATATTTTTATTCATAGATGAAAGTAGATAAAATTTTGTACAATATTCTTGTTGTAAATTCATATTACAACACTCGATGTTTTATTATATAAACTCGGCTGACGCCTCGTTTGACAACTTTAACATCTCGTGTTGTAATATGAATCTTTACAACACATATCGTAAATAACTATTTTGTTTCTACAGGGTCGAGCAAAAACCGAATCATCATCATCATCAATCAACATTTTTGAATCTTGAAAATCAAATAAGTAAGTAAATTTATTATAATTTTTTCTATACCAAAAAGAAGTTGTTGAGATGATGGCTTTTAAAGAATAACATATTTACACGTTAACCTCCTACAGTTTATCTAACTAGAAATAATATCGCAGGCATATTTTCTGTTTTAAATTTTTATTCTTTATTCAAAAAGCCAACTTCTGGTTTAGGTACCTCAAAAACTTGTTAAATTGGTTTTTATGTTGAAAAATTATATTCCCCTGTTAAAACTGTTGATATTTTTCTTAATTTGAAGATTCCGCCATTTTGAAGTCAGTACCTAAGTAACATTTTTAGAAAATAATTGGACGAATATGTCAAAAATAGAAATTTCTCTTGATCGATTTCGTAATGATTTTTTTTTCATTTCAACACTTTGGGACAAACGCTTCCTGAGATATGGCCGGCGTCCCTTCTTACTTGGCCACCCGGTACAATTATTATTACCTTTTCGAGGCGTTATCAAATGAGGTATCATTTCATAAAATTCTCTAACAGATCCAGGCCACCCATGTAAAAGCATGAGAGGTAAAACTTCAACTCCTTGAGACACATTGTTAGGTTTGGCATGAATAAAATGTATGTTTAAACCCTAAAAAAAATCAAATAATATTCATGGTGATATCCTAGCAATAGTAAGGTCTTTACTTCTTGGTGGTGCTATGATGGTATTGATACCTAACTGTGTTAGACAAAATTCGATAATTCTTATAGTATAAGGATCTTTCAGGTGGTTCAGAAATTATTTTTTTTAAATTTTTAATAAATCTATTTCTTATTCTATAATTTGTGGGCTATAAACATAAAACAAAACTTCTGATATCTGCATATAAAGTTACCTGGATGCTAGTGGTAAATTGTGGAAATTTATTTAAAAACTCCTGTCTTTGTTGCCAGTTGTACTTGTTTTTCCAATAGTCAAGAACGGTTTCTAGGAGGTTGGTGTTCATGCCATAATGTTGATTAACGCCCTCAAGAGGAGGTTGAAATGGTAAAGTATTTTTCAGTCTATCTTGAAGATCTTTGATTTCCTGTAAGGTTCTACATGTTATAATGTAATATTAAGAGCTTATGGTCACTGTTGAGAATTTTACAATTGATATTTGCATTCGTAATGTTTACTCAAAAAAAAAAAAATAGGTATGGTGAGAAACTGTCGAGCCTCTTACATATTCAAAGAAGGGTGGCTAGTTGTTTCTACAACATCGCCTGAAACAGACTGTAAAATGCCAAGGGTGGTTTAAATTTGTCTTAACAAATTGTTTTATTTTACTGTATCTTCCGTTGTTCATAAAATCTACAATAAGTTAAATCAAATACAATTTGACATTGTCTGAAATCAATCTTAAATTTAAATACCGGATCAGTAACGATTGAAATAAAATATCGTTTTAAGATCAAAACAATCCAACTAACTATGAACAGTAATACTACTAAAAAATACTAAATCAAAAATACAATTATCTTTGATCATGAAATAAATTAATATAAATCTCAACAACCTATGAACAGTTGTTCAAAATCTATAAATCAAAAATGGTTTTAACAATTAAAGCTTAAAAGAGTCCGAACGTAATAATGCTCAAAAATAACAGTTTTTATTCGAAAAGATTCACTTAATGTCAAAGTCACTTTTCGGGTTTTTATAATCACGAAAACAGTGGTTTTTATAATTATTGTTTATTAACAACGAAACGGGTAAATCAATGTCGAATGATTTTTAAAAACTACGAAAGTTTTTTACGTTTACATACAGATGTAGCACGGATGCAACCGATTTATTTTGATTGCAAATATTTGCAAAACTGCTCGTACTTTGATGGGATTGACAACAACTCAGTTAGATCCTACCTTGATCTGCAGGTCTTCTATTCTAAATAATTCAAAATTTCTCCAGTACAGATAAATTACAAAACACCGTTTCTTATGGCAAAGAGGTGTAATAATTTCTTCACATTTACTTGAGGAGGTCAGAGAATCAACCTTTTTCTTGGAGATATTATGCGGTAAATTCAGAGTACAGCCAACTGCGAGTATAAAAACATGAGCTAATTTCAATTTATTTGAGACTGACAAAACGAGAGTGTTTTGACAGAAATTTGCCGAACGTGTCTTTACAGTGATATTCAATTGCTGTCCTCAAGAACGGGCATGTCTGAAAAACGGCGAGATTTCGTGTTAGTAAAACACCGAAAAACAAATGTAACTAAACAGTGTGAGATGCAAGATGCAACACTATCTTCCAAGATCGAGCGTGTCTTGGTCGCGAGAGATTTACTTCAAGATCGAGTCTTGACAGCGAGATATCTACAAAGGATTGGTATGTGTGTTTTTTATAGTATATTTTAAATTCTTTGTTATTTGGAATATTTCAATTTGTGCCATTGTACCGGGTGATTCATTAAGAGTGACGAGCGGCCATATCTTGGAAACTACAGGGCATAGAAATTCAGGAAAAAAAAATTATAACTAAAGTGGCCATGAGAAAATCCTGGAAATAATTTTTAAGTTCCGCATTTTGCCGCAAGAGGGCGTAATTGAAAAGTAAATTATAAAAGTTTACATATCTTCGAAAATTCCACATAAGGTATATCTTTCACACATTCAAAAGCTTGGACAATTATGCATCATTTTGGTCTTATGCTGATTAGCGTACCAATCTTAATAAGAGGGGGGAAAGCTGTTGAAAGTGTAATCAGTTAAATCGCTGTAACTTATAAACGACTTATCCGATTTTAGCAAACTAAAGACTGTTTGAAAGAGAAATGTATGCACTTTAACTAATCGTATTTAGTTGTCCATAATAGTTCTAAAAAAAATGCTAGAGGGCGCAATTTGTAATAATAACACATTTTTTGATTTTACTCCGAAAAAATAAATAATACGGTATAATTATGATACCATTATCGAAAAGTAGATGAAATTTGCTAGAAAAAATATTAAAACCGCAGTTTGATATCTCCGTTCGTTTCAGCGTTATCGCGAATAGAATAATTTTTAAAATTTTAAATAAAGAATATTTTTTAGAAAAAATGTGGGACGCCACTGATATTTTTCCATGTGGATGTTATTTCGAATTAGCCTAGCCAATTCTGCATAAAAATGGTATCTTGCGTTTTTCTCCTCAGGCACACCGTTCTTAATTAAATTAGCTCTACTATTTATTATTTTTATTAACATTGATAATGAAAAATTTTGTTTTATAAAAATTGTTGGAAATGACCACCCCGCCCATCTAATTTAATTTAATTATTTTAATTAAGAACGGTGTACCTGAGAAAAAAACGCAAGAGGCCATTTTTATGCAGAATTGACCAGGCTAATCTGAAATAACATCCACATGGAAAAATATCAGTTGAAACGCTGAAACGAACGGAGATATCGAGCTGCAGTTTTAATAATTTTTCTAGCAAATTTCATCTACTTTTCGATAATGGTATCATAAATTATACCGTATGATTTATTTTTTCTGAGTAAAATCAAAAAATGTGTTATTATTACAATTGCGCCCTCTAGTATTTTTTTTGAGAACTATTATGGACAACTAAATACGATTGGTGAAAGTGAAAACATTTCTCTTCCAAACAGTCTTTAGTTTGCTAAAATCGGATAAATCGTTTATAAGTTACAGCGATTTAACTGATTACACATTCAACCGCTTCCCCCCTCTTATTAAAGTCGGTACGTCAATGAGCATAAGACAAAAATGATGGATAATTGTCCAAGCTTTTTGATGGTGTTATCAAAGATATACCTTAATGTGGAATTTTCGGAGATATGTAAACTTTTATAATTTACTTTTCAATTACGCCCTCTTGCAACAAAATGCGGAACTTAAAAATTATTTCCAGGATTTTCTAATGGCCACTTTAGTTATAATTTTTGTTTTCCTGAATTTCTATGCCCAGTAGTTTTCGAGATATGGCCGCTCCGCACCCTTAATGAATCACCCGGTACAAACCTGTTTTGAAATAAATGCTT
Source organism: Polydrusus cervinus (assembly GCA_935413205.1). Lineage (NCBI taxonomy): Eukaryota > Metazoa > Arthropoda > Insecta > Coleoptera > Curculionidae > Polydrusus > Polydrusus cervinus. Next base: position 6,441,102 of record OW284518.1, read on the forward strand.
CTTATCTTATCTTATTGTTTCCAGGGTAGGCAATGCTTTTTTGCCTATTATGTTAGGGTTGCCAACTTTTAATATTTAAAATAGAGGACCCAGTGCGGTGCCCTCGGAAGTTCTTCCGAGGGTAGTGCCCAGTGGCAGATCCAAAATTTTTACAGTGGGGGGGGGGGGGGGGGGGTGAGCAAAATTTTTTTGACTTGTTTTTAGCAAAATATGAAAAACTCTTGTATTATTTAATGACAAACAATAAACACCTTTGTCGTTTTTGCTAGTTCATGGTTGGTTCCACCACCAAGACAAACAAAAAGAGTCAATAAAAGAGAAAGAAATGTTTGAAACAAAACAAACAATTTTCTATATAAGTTTAATTCGGTTATTTTTGTATTTAAATATTTGTCCTGAAAATTAAAATAATTTTTATATTTCGAGTTTGGTAGGTAATAAACGAGGATATTTTCTATATGTCAAAGAAAAAAGGACAGACCGATAGAAAAGAGGACTATCCTCTGGAATAGAGGACGGTTGGCAACCCTATATTATGTATACACGCCACTGTCTTACTAACATGTTCAATAGGTAAAAATAAATCCCCTCGAACTCAAATTTTTGAGTTTGATAAAAAGATGTGTTGATTATATTTTTAAGGCAAGTTAAAAACTCTCTACGCACAATATAAAGTTATTGACAACAAATATCTTACCTCATCGGGTATATTAATTTTAAACGGCCTGACAGCGTCATCTTCTTTTTGAACGTCACCTGGTCCCCACCATTTGTTTTCAACAAGCTTGGGAATTTTGGGCACCCTAGTTATTTTTTTATAAATATAAAAAGCACCTAATACAACCAGCGCCGCGACGATTTTACCGATGCTGGCGTCCATTTTACACGATTACAATTTGATCTTGAAAAAATAGTTCCAAACTTAAATCAACATCAAGTCCACCTACGCAAACAAGCACGCTGCCGAAACTAACAGTTTCCCGGTTATGTAAGAGATACCAAGTAAACATCTAATTATATACTTTTTTTTATCAACGGTATATCAATATTAATAAGAATAAGTGTTATTTGTTTATTCACCGAATTTCGACATTTTCTCGGAATCGACACAAATAATTTGACAGGTAAAAACCTGTTTCATATTCAGCGGTAAGTATAATACTTTTCCGAAAAACGATCGGAAATATTGACATTTTTGAAAAAAAAGTCAATACTTCCTTACACTTGGTCGTTGATAGGCAACGAAAAATAACTGTTAGGAAATATTTATTATTGTACTGTAAGGAAATATTATTTCTGTACGGCTACTTGTAAATTAAAATGTGTTAAGCTTGACAATTGACAATATTACATCAGTGTTTCCATAGTTACAACACAAATATTTAATGAAGTCCTTTATTTGTGAACAATGTTAATAATATTTATTTCAAAATTTTAACAAGTTGATTGTAATAAGTTGCCGTTCTGCCCTTCTTTCGAATTAGGCTTTTTTCCTCTTCGTTCGCTGTCAGGGCCATTCCCGAGGGGACCTACAGTTTAACGTGGGTTCCGAACCACGATCCTCAGTCATGCGACACCCCCCAAGGGCTATCAACCCTTGGTTTATTGCCATTGCATGACCTACCGATTGGGGAGTATGTACCTTCTTCCGCACCCCACGAGATGTCCGATCTCATCCGGCCTGGTTACCGGCGTGAATGGGAGATGAGAGAATTGGGAGATGATACCTTTTACACTCTTCCCTTCATTCTTAAATCCACTAAATTTCGGACATACTATTTTTATTATACGTATGCCCACTCCGGGAATCGAACCCGGGTCGCCGCGGTCGAATGCCAGTAGCTCTACCTCTGAGCCACAGCCGCGGTTTTTGTAATAATGTCCTTTTAATAATTTTCGATTTATGGAAAAATAGTATGTATACCTCGTAGAAAAAGACACATTCCCGGACTCCGTATTGTTAGTCTCGGCTTGCGCCTCGATATATATTTTTTTTATACAGGGTGTTAAAGAAGACGATGATTTTTGCTCCAATTTTAATGGCGTGTAACTCTCACAATATTTTTTTTTAATTTTAACACTCTACGTCAATTGAATCACTGGTTCATAGCAAAGAAAGTAATTTAATATCTGCTATTTTTTATGAAATATCGATTCTTTTGGAAAACCTTGCTTTATTTTAACTTATTGGTACTTAGCTAGATCTCACTGTTCGTTGTATCGTGCAAACTTTGCGAGTGATTATTATACCTTATGAAAAGCTTAATTATGTTTAGTAACAATAGTTGTACCTAAATGTTATGATGTATAGTGGCGTACTTATAAACTCCTATAGGTATGTCTATGGTTTATTAGTATCTCTATAAATTTTTTATTATTTTTTAGTTTTTCATATCGCACTACAGGTATATTAATAACACTGTGCGTACAAAATTTTAACAAAGATAATTTTTTAATTTAATATTTTGGGAAAAATGTATTTATTAATTTCTAACTTTCTAACACTATTATATTACTATTATTATACTTAAATTGAAAGGGATCCCTAAAATTAAATACCGCTAGTTTGATTTTGATGGGGTTAATACCTTGTAGGCCCTCCTCGGATGGACGGGGTTTGATTTGACGGCAGCTAGTGATATTTAATATCAAAGTATCTTTCAATGTAATTTTAATTTTAGGAATAGTGTTAGAAAGTTAGAAATTAATAAATACATTTTTCCCAAAATATTAAATTAAAAAATTATCTTTGTTAAATTTTTGTAAACACACTGTATAATATACCTGTAGTGCGATATGAAAAAGTAAAAAAATAAGAAAAAATGTACTCAATCTAGGGGCGAGTACTTTCCAATATAAAACAATCGTGAAAAATTGTGAGATATAAACATATAGGTGTTTCTAAGTACGCCACTGTATATCATAACATTTAGGTACAACTATTGTTACTGAACATAATCAAGCGTTTCATAAGGTATAAGAATCACTCGCACACTCGCAAAGTTTGCACGATACAACGCACGGTGAGATCTAGCTACCAATAAGTTGAAATAAAGCAAGGTTTTCCAAAAAAATCGATATTTTTTAAGATATAGCAGATATCAAAAATTTGACAAACCGCTTTCTTTGCTATGAACCAGTGATTCAATTGACGTAGAGTAATAAAATTTAAAAATATTATTGTGAAAGTTACACTCCATTAAAATTTTAGCAAAAATCATCGTCTTCTTTAACACCCTGTATATAAAATTTTCTGACAGCTAAAGAAAATCCAACATTGACAATTATTTCTCAAGGGATGACTCAATCAACCATTCAAAACCGTAGGTCGATATCATAGCTGGTTCAGAAAATATTAACTGTTAAATTTAGGCGAAATTTTTCTTGCTCGAAAGCAATTGTCCAGCAGTTTATTTACATTACTAGATGCGAAAGTTAATTTTTTGGTGTGAGGAGGTTTTTGAATTGCCTAGGCGAAGCCGAGGTGATTTAATACCTCCGACCACCAAAAAAGACTTTCGCTTCGTGTAATGTATTAAATTTTTTCTACTACTGTTCTCTGATCAATATATTATTAAGTAATAAACTTTGAATTTGTTCAAATTAAAATGATAAAATAAGTATTTTTTCCACCTGTAAAATAATCCATAACAACTGAGTATTGTCAGTCTGTCAGTTCGAATAAAATAAGGATTTTCCACCTGTAAAATAATCCATTTTTTTTTTGTCCTGGCACCGAAAGTAATACTTTACATAGTTAGCAACGTTACTTTACATAGCTAGCAACGTATAAATAATATTCAGGTAACTCGATTGTTTACTTTCGTTATCTGTCGTGTTGCTAGGGCCCGAAAGTTAATTTATTTATACAGAAATAAAAAAAATAAAAAATAATATCCTAACATAATTATCATTATTTTTAAAATATAGATTAATTTCTCAATTCGTATCTTATTTCTACTTTTGCACATACCTACAGATGTTTAGTCATGTACGGGCAAGTTATAACCAGTTTTTTTAAAACCCTAAATTGTATCTTACAATTGTTTATGTGTGTAATCATTCCAATTATGTACTTAGATAAAAATGGTTGGACATTTTTATAAAAAATTGCAAAATCTGGTGGTTGTGCAAAACCCACCCTCCAGCTGCTTGGGGAAGTCAAGTCTCATTGTTGTAGATGCCGGAGTAAAATTCAACTCGGACGCGTATCAACAACAAATTTTATCATCATTATCACTTGCTTCCTGAAATTGAAGCAATCTGCGACGATTACGTATTCGAACAAGACCGTGCTCCTTCCGATACCTCTCGGAGTACAAGAATGTTTTTGTTTGAGCAATGCCCCGATTATATGGAACCGGAGATGTGGCCACCAAATAGTCCAGACTTAAACCCTGTTGACTATTCCATATGGGGAATTCTCGAGGTTAATGTTCACAATGGTCAAAGGTTTAACACCATCGAAGAGCTAAAGGAAAGGTTACAGTTCTGTTGGAATAATTTTAACCAGGACATAATCAATGCAGCTATTGACCTATGGCGAAGGCGACTGCAATTCGTGATAGAAAATCATGGTGGTCATATTCATGTTATCCTATAAATATTTATACTACTTTCGATTTTAAGTGATAGACGTCTTGATATCAGTAATTGTTAATATTATTAAATTTGTTATTAATATTGAACAAAATAAATTGTATTTCTTGAATTTAAGAATCTTTCAGAATGAAACTTATAGTGAGGAAGTTTCGATAGTTAATCTACCACAAAAACGTATTATTTGAATTATGAATAAATCAGTTTTCGTTTGCAACGTTTGTTGAAAAAAAACCTGTCAATACGGCCCTGTTCAAAATATTTTGATAGAAATTGCACATTTTACTAAGACGATTTCAGTTCATCATCACTCCAAAAATAAATTAAATCAGTGCAAAATCTAGAAAAATATTCACAATTAAAAAGTGTACTCCTTTAATTTGAGCCACAGTGTATAGAAAGTAGGCTTTGAAACAAAATCATAAAACTTTAAAACAAAAATGATAATTCTAAAGGGAGAAGCATTTGATATGCTGTCAGTATATTTTGAATGCTTCCAAAATGAAACAATTGCTGATAGATCGTAAAAAACAGGTTGCCTGGAAGGATAGGGGGTTAATGTTGTTTTTGCGAAAAATTATTCCCAGTGGTAAATTTAGATATAAACAATAACAAGAAATTACAATATTAAAACTTTTTAAATCGTATTACTCTTCCTTAACCTACCATACTTACTTATTTTATGAAAACATAAGGTTCCACACAGCTGATTTCATATTGTGATTTCTTGTATTGGAGATCGACATGTGGTTCTCACCGGTTTTCTTAGTTTTTAATCTATTTTTTATTTATATAAATATTGATATATTATGGTAACTATATTTAAAATTTTTGAAAGAAATTGAAAAAACTGGTGATTGCGGCGACAAAAAATGGGCACTTTACATTTTACCTGTCTCTATGGGATAAGCTCTTTCAAATTAGATCAATATTGTTAAAATTGGTTGAGTCAAACCAGAGTTATGAATATTTGTTTCAAAATAAGTTTTTAAAAACAAATTTAATCCAACCATGCAGAGGGGAAGAGGTAATAATTTAAATTTCGAAATTTGATAGTAGTTAGGCGAATTTTATTCGAACTTTGGGCGTGGCCTCTGAAAGTTTTCGCCTGCGGCGTTTTTCCGCCTTCATCACTAGGTACAATATCATGAAATACATGTAGTTCCGACTGTCCCTCTTCCCAGAAAGAAAATGTCCTACTTACGTCCACTGAGCCCCCCCCCCTCCCTCCCCACCGAGCATATTTTCTGGCTACGCCACTGGTAGTTTTTATGAGGATTTTTGGGAGACCCTTAACAATCAAGTAAATTAAAATGCCATGAAGAAATTTTGTAAAAAACAACTTAGTATTTATATTTGTTAAACAATTAAATTTACAATTCCTTTGCTTCTTTAGGTAAATTCCTGACTTTCTGTACAAATTCATATACGTCCTTAGCTAAAACTTCTGGTACTTCAAATGCAGCAAAATGGCCGCCATCATCAAAATCTGTCAAATGAATTAGGTTGGTGTTATATTTCCTTAGGATGGTTTCTGGTGGATACGCACCTTCGTTTTCAAAGCGGTTGCATCCCGAAGGTATACGAACAGGAAGGCTAAAAGAAAGAAAAAACATTCAACGAAAAGTACCTAATAAAAACTTAATAGAAGTCTCAATTACATAATTACTTTATTGTAAATAAAATTTGTGCTTTATTCCTTTCTTGTTTAAAAAAATCCTAACTTATTTTTTTCTATTTAAAAAGCATTAAAAATACTGGTCAATGACACGTCATTAGTTAGTTAGAATTTGAGGTAAATTAATTTAATTTGCATGAAAACCCATGATCTAATGGATAGATCAGGTTATCGTCTACTCTTATTACTAATAGCTTAACAGCTGGTTGAATAAAGAAATATAGTTCTCGATTAGCTTAACCGTGTATTAAAAAGACAAAATTTAATCAGCGGCTGGCAAGGCCAACTTCGTGTTTGTGCGAAATAACCCTATATTTTATAATAACTGGCATCTGACAGCCACCATCTTTGGCAAAATCTAAGGCAATTTTGCGCAAACGCACACAGTAGATCTTGCCAGCCACTGATTAAATTTTGTCTTTTTAATACGCGGTTAAGCTAACCGAGAACGATTTTTCCTTATGCAACCTAATGTAAGACTAATAATTTATTATCTGTACGTAATCTAGCTTAAGTGACCGCCATTCCCCACTATCCCCTATTTTCCAGTGGTTTGACATTTATTTTTTCTACGACTACCTATCAAAATGAGAAAAAAGGCACGGTTAATTTGACTAGGAAGCGCCGTATAAAACACGCGTCTTGAAAAAAATATTTCACCATTAGTGTGTAAATATAAAGGCACACTATTTAATTTAAACATATGGTGCCAATTTGACGGACCATCCCTATTTATAAAAAAAACAAATTTTAGAAAGCAGTAATTGTAAAGTGTTTAACTTATTTATCATGTATTTGTCGAGTTATTCAGAATTAAAGTGTGAAAATACACCATCTGAAATTATTAAAAATGTTAATAATATACTGGAAAATCTATTACCAGAAAAAATAAATCGCGCTGAAGAAAATGTCATGTATTAAACAAAAAATGTCTATCGGTAGCCATAGCGTAGAGACTAGAGCTCTAGCCTACAGATCGCAAGGTCACAGGTTCAAATCCCATCAGGTGTATTTGACTTCTTTTTATTAAAACATTAAATAATTTATAGAATTATTTTGAATTGAAATCTTCCTTGTTGCATGGATTTTTTAAATTTGTGTTTAATCTTTCCCTGATTAAATTTTTCAGGTTTAATAATTCTTTCTGGTCGTAGGAAAAATAGTATACATTACTCGTGTGAAAGTGATTATTCTAAAACTCAGAGAATTTCCATACTCGGCTAATGCCTCGTGCTAATTATCTCTTCGTTTGAAAACGATCACTTTCATCACTCGTTATGTAATATACTATTTTATGCATTTCTTTAATGAAACTTACTAATCCACTCCTAGATCCCTGTTCTCTTTGAGAAATGCTGCCGCGTATATTCGAATTGCCGTCGTCATTGATCGGCTTACCCAATAGATCATGACGTTGTCTAGCAATTGATCCATCGTGAATTTTCTGGTAAGTCCTCCGTCCGGTAAGTCTTTCCAGGCTGCGTTAGTCGCAGAGGTGAATTTCTCCAGAATATAGGCAGCTAAGCCTATGGGACTTTCTCTCAATGCAACACCTAAAAAAGTAAATGTTCTGTAATAGGAGAAATTAGTTTTTGAAGGAAACTGGCAGTAAAGAAGAAAATTAAAACTACAAAAAAACTTGGTAAAATTCCGTTATTTTTACTTGTCACCAATGGACCCACATAAAATACCGTAAAATTACAGAAACATCCAAGTGGTATATTTCTATTTTTATTTGATAAACTTCACTAATAAATTAACTGTTTCTATAATATATTCATTATTTTTTTTAAATCATTAATATACCGGGTGACATGCACCTCAATTTTTTCCGTACTTTTAAAAGTAAAGATTTAAAAATTTAAGAAGTTATTTAGTGTATAAATTATCATTTCTTGACTTTAACGTTTAAATACTTCAATTGAAACATTTTTTATTGAAGAAGTGTGATAATTTATAATAAAAATAAACAGCGCAGGAAGAAACGAGAATGCTTTATTATAAATATACAAAACGGCACTTAAGAAGGAGTATTTCAAAACCTAAGCATTTGCACCAAAAACTGCTCTTAGATCTACGTTCCCAAAACACACGATTCCTGAAAAAATCATCAATTTTGGCGTGGTGAGAGATATTTGCTTTATTTTTAATCATGAAAAACCGAGCCCGAAAAACGCGGGTTAGAGTCATACATACGTCTTAGGTATATTAAAATTTTGGATTGACACTAATATTCATAATTTTCACAAATATAAAATATTTTATGTATTGGTTTTAATAAAGAGCCTAGGAATATCAAAAAAAAGTAAAAAAACATTTATAAAAACAAATTTTCGAAATTTGATAGTAGTGAGTAGGTGAATTTTAAAAGAACTTTGAGCGTGGCCCCAAAAATGTTTCGCCTGCGGCGCTTTTCCGCCTACTTCCCTAGATACAATATCATGAAATACATGTAGTCCCTTTCTCTGTGAGCCCCCCCCCCCCCCGAGCATATTTTTTTGGTAAGCCACTGGTCTTACCTATAGTATCGGGTTTGGTAGCTTGTATATGAAAATATCCGCTTTCTAAAACTAGAGTTTTTAGTTTGGCTCCAAGTGGATAATTTTTTTTTACTTCCTTTTCAGTAAAAAACATTGATGGACATAAAGAGGCAAGCCACATCTTTGGGCTAAATAGTGTATTAACCATGCACCAATTTCTATGGATCGCTATGACGTTTTCCGGGTAAAAAACGGCAACAGCCTTAGCTACTTCTGATCCAAAATCACCTAAAAATGAATAATATTACTTAGCAATAGTACCCATTATTTTGAATAACCAAGAGCAGTTTCTAAAGGCACTTTTTAAGATAATAATTTTAAGAAGTCAAAAGTTACCCAATTTTTTTTTAAAAACAACATCCTAATCACTTTGGCACGTAATACGCATACGCAATACCTAAATAGCAGTATTTTTTACTTTATCGTATCATTGAAGATTAAGTCATTTTTATATGATATCTTTATTAATAATTATTAACATCATAAACGTACTAAAACCTATATAACACCTTAGTTACTCATAATCCATTAGTTACCATAATTTAATACGTTAGTTACGAAAGCATAATACGTTAGATACCAAATAATATTAGAACTATTTTTCATGAACATGTAAAACAATATTTTGACAGTTTTCAAATTTGATGGATACACCTGTGTCTTTAACGTCCACGATCTTAGGTATTCTGAAGACTGAATAATGACCGAGCAAGCACTCCTCTCGATTTCGTGCGGTTCCCCAGTGCTTAATCCACTGACGGAAACATCGCCGATTTGAATTTTGTGAGCAATGGAAACTTTCTTGGTCACACTTTCTTCTAAATACCCTCTAGCAACCTTCGCCGATTCCCATTCACCAAGTTCTTGTAGGTCTAATATATCTCCTCCAGCATTAACAAGAAAATTTGCCGAAGATCTTCTAACGCAGTGACCAGTATACAAATTAGGATTTTCAAGTGAGAGATACTTAGCTATTTTTTGAGGTATTTTAGAGAAGAAGTGAATGCCGCAGGGCTGTACCGTACATTTCCCTTTTCTATATTATACAAACAATCTTTGGTGAGTGACATGGTCTGGCCTTAACATTGCGTACTTTTTAAATAAAAGCACTGGATTGACTTCGCCGTCAAATATCACAGCGAAAATACGTTTCTTGTGGGTTTTTGAGTCGGGAATAGTAACAATTAGCTTGTCCTCTAAAACGTCAACATCTTCCGTGGTTATCTTCGCTAATTCATTAGTTCGACAGGTTCCTCCAATTCCAATTAAAAAAGCCACTTTCATCATTAAAAACTTCTCGTCTAAGGCAGAACACACAAATTCGTTGACTTGTTCTCTTGTAAATACTTTTGATTTTTTTGCTCTATACCTAACATTTTTCTTCTTGATGAAACGTATTAAGGCGCCGTATTTGTCGATTTCCACTCTTTCCTTCAGTTCTAAAGTCGCTCGTAACATGGAATATTTCGGCCATAAGGATGAAGCAGAGTATTCCTCAGAGAGCACCTTGAACATGTACTTTGTTTCGCCACTCACATAACTGCCGATATTCTTTTTCATAATGGATTTAAGATTTGTCCGGAAGCAAGTTCAACCTTATGATGTTGGCTGCAGCTAATATATCGTCAGGAATATCAAAATCTTGCATGATTTTAATGATGACTTTTTGAAATGCCAAAATGAAATGACATAAAACCTTGTTTTTATTTTCGCATCGCCGTTGTCAATGATACGATAAAGCTTTGAATACAACTCGATTATTAGCGATTTAACACCGTCTCGGACATTGCGGGTAACTCGGCTATTGCCTCATCACCTAGTAATGTCCTCGACTATTATAAATCGCATATTAATCTCGTTATATTAATAGCTATTACCTACACGACTGGCACCTTGACAGCCTAAAAAATTGAAAATATTATCCAAACTTAACCCTTAAAAATCAGCTGTTCCAATTCGGCATTAATTTCCATTTCTTTTTGGGGTGTTATTTCTAAATTTACAGTGTTTCTATAATGTAACTATTGTTAAACCTTAAGGTTTGTTTAATAAAAGCGATATATTTACGCGATAGTTTAGCAAGGTTACGAGAGTTAATCGTTTAATAAGTAGTTCGAGTAGTTGAAATATACGTAACATTAAATTGGAATGGTTGAATTAATATATTTAGAATAATATGTTAGCCTGCATACAATTTTAGAAAGGTAACGATATCAATGTTTAGTATCATAACGAACAATTTCTATAGCCATTTTTTTGTCTGCGTAGCTGAGGTGAGTCATAAACAAAAAGTAGGGGGAAGTGGATGTAAGTGTGAGGAAGATGGATATTAAAAATATATTATATTATTATAATATTTATCTTCCTCACACTTCCACTTCTCCATAGTTTCTCAAATGACTACCCAACAATTTTTTTTTACAAAAGAAGAATTTTCTTTCGTTTCGTCAGATCCATCCCCAGACGCGTTTCGCCATATCATGGCTCATCAGTATAGCTAGGATCCGACGAAAGAAAGGAGAACTCAAAGCTGCTTATGCAGCACTTGGTGGGACACACCGGTAAGATGTAGCACGGAGCGCCATCTGTGTCGTTGTTAGACACTCTTGAGCATATTAGCACCTCTAACAAATTTATAGAAATAAGTAAAAAATGTTAAGAGGAAATCACCTGTAAAGACATTCGTCACATTTACAGGAGTCCCGCTAGGCAGCGCTAACTCGTATCGATTTATTTAACCGAAAACAATAAGTACAGAAGAAGAATTTCCTTTAGTTTCGTCAGATCCATCCCCAGACGCGTTTCGCCATATCATGGCTCATCAGTATAGCTAGGATCCGACAAAAGAAAGGAGAACTCAAAGCTGCTTATGCAGCACTTGGTGGGACACACCGGTAAGATGTGGCACGTAGCGCCAATTTGTTTTTCTTAAATGATTATTTCCATTCACTTCTGCTTCATATCTTTTTCACACAGATGTCAAACATTTTATTCTACATTTAAACTCTTATACTGCCCTAAGCCTCAAACCCACATATTTTTCTCACAATGCAACGTGTGTACGTGGACATTATTTTAAGTGTCTCACCCGATTGGCCACTTTCCTTTCGACCACAATAAAAAAACAATTATGTATTCCCTAATAGCTTTTTGTGAAGAAGCCAAATTTGATGTCAAAAAAATATATGTTTACAAATTTGAGAAATAGGACGCCATATTGGAATTTCTGGAGATACGAGGCTTCGAAGTTGGTGATTTTGTTATCATCGAATCACTCAATTCTTTTTTGGAGATACGTACGTACGTGATAGCTGCATGCTGGGTGATGAATACTACATGCTGAGTGATGAATGCCGAATGTTGGATGCTGGGTGATGAGTGATGAATGATGAATGCTGGATGTTGTGTGATGAATGCTGGGTGATGAATACTGGGTGCTGGGTGATGAATGCTGGATGTCGTGTGATGAATGCTGGGTGATGAATACTGGGTGCTGGGTGATGAATGCTAGGTAATGAATGCTGGGTGCTGGATGTTGGGTGATGGATGCTGGGTGATGGATATTGGATGCTGGGTGATGGATGCTGGATTAATAATAATTAATTATTTAATTAATTAATAAAAATCTTCTGTCCCCGTGCTTTTTAAAAATCTTTATTATAGATATTTAGTTTGAAAACAATATCTAAATTCCAATGTCTCTTATAGATTTATAGTGTTGTGCCAAAGCTTCTATTTTTTAATGGGGTGAGACACTTAAAAGACATAATCGAACGATGCAGTTATTGATGCTGTCGTATTTCCGTAAGTAATGAAATAAATATCGACAACTATATATTTTTGGAATCGGACCGCGAAATGCAATACACTGATGTAGTTATAAATGTGGGTTGCCATTTAAAAAAAATTAAAATGGCGTCGTATTTGTCATTTTTTGACATCTGACATATATGACAATAGCATAGTAGGCTCCGCCATAAAAAATTACGTATCTTCAAAAAAAATTCAGTTGTTAATCTTAAAGCTTCTGTTAATTCGATGATAACAAGATCACCAACTTCGAAGCCTCGTATCTCCAGAACGGCTGAAAATAAATGTTGACAACTATACATTTTTAATGTTAGAACAAATAAGCGAATGCAGCTGTCATACTATAAAGTAGGGTTGCCATTTAAGAAAATCCAATATGGCGTCGTGTCTGTCAAATTTGTAAACATATATTTTTTTAAAGACGAAGATTTTCCTTCTCATTTCGCCAGATCTATCTCTAGACGCGTTTCGTCATATCATGACTCATCAGTAGAGCTAGGATCCGACGAAAAGAAAAGGGATCTCGAAGCTACTTAAGGCAGCACTTGGTGGGACACAACAGTAAGATGTGGCACGAAGCGCCATCTGTGTCGTTGTTAGACACTCTTGAGCATACCAGCACCCCTAACAAACTTATAGAAATAAGTAAATGTTAAGAGGAAATCGCCTGTAAAGACATTCGTCACAATTACAGGAGTCCCGCTAGGCAGCGCTAACTCAAATCCGTTTATTAACCGAAAACAATGAGTAAAGACGAAGATTTTCCCTCTCATTTCGCCAGATCCATCTCTAGACGCGTTTCGTCATATCATGACTCATCAGTAGAGCTAGGATCCGACGAAAAGAAAAGGGATCTCGAAGCTACTTAAGGCAGCACATAATATATTTTTTGACATCAAATTTAGCTTCTTCACAAAAAGCTATTAGGGAATATATAATTGTTTATTTATTGTGGTCGATAGAAAAGTCTCCAATCGGGTGAGACACTTAACATAATGTCCCTGTAACTATTTTCTCACCGTTTTACTTATTTTTTCATCGAACCTTCAACTTTGTTGCTCAGTTAGGGTGATATCTACTAGTTTTTTCTTTTTTATATTTATTCTCCTGAAGATTAATGCTTCTGCATTCGAAACATGTAGAAAAGTTGCTTAAAAATAATTTCTTTAATATAACAGTGGAGGAAGACTTTGTGTTCTTATTTCTTACCTTCTAAAAAAAAATTAATAATAAACAGTAGTTACTTACCTCCGTGAACATAATATCTATTAAACTTCAATCTGATCATAAGTTTATTAAATATTTGGCCGATTTGGATTGGGCCCATCCCTGTTCTGACAGCCCCATCTGAAAATCCAAATCCAGGCAACGAGGGTACTATTACTTCGAACACAAAATTGGAACCTAAAAGATAAAAATAACAGCTATTTTATCAAGATGTAATAAAATTATTTTTATTTCTACAAGGTCGAGCAAAAACTGAATACTAAGGTACCCTCTTTTTCAAGATTTATGAATCTTAAAAATCAGATAAGTAAGTAAATTTATTATAATTTTTTCTATAGGTACCAAAAACAAGGTGACGAGATGATGGTTTTAAAAAATAACATTTTTACACTTTAACCTCCGAAAGTTTATCTAACTAGAAATAATATCGCGGGCATATTTTCTGCTTTAACCAACGGTTCATGAGATATGACCGGCGCGGCGCCCCTTCTTATTTGGCCACCCGGTACAATTATTACCTTTTTGCGGCGTTATCAAATGAGGTATCATTTCATAAAATTCTCTAACAGATCCAGGCCACCCATGTAAAAGCATGAGAGGTAAAACTTCAACTCCTTGAGGCACATTGTTAGGTTTGGCATGAATAAAATGTATGTTTAAACCCTAAAAAAAATCAAATAATATTCATGGTGATATCCTAGCAATAGTAAGGTCTTTACTTCTTGGTGGTGCTATGATGGTATTGATACCTAACTGTGTTAGACAAAATTCGATAATTCTTATAGTATAAGGATCTTTTAGGTGGTTCAGAAATTATTTTTTAAAAATTTTTAATAAATCTATTTCTTATTCAATAATTCGTGGGCTATAAACATAAAATAAAACTTCTGAAATCTGCATATAAAGTTACCTGGATGCTAGTGGTAAATTGTGGAAATTTATTTAAAAACTCCTGTCTTTGTTGCCAGTTGTACTTGTTTTTCCAATAGTCAAGAACGGTTTCTAGGAGTTTGGTGTTCATGCCATAATGTTGATTAACGCCCTCAAGAGGAGGTTGAAATGGTAAAGTATTCTTCAGTCTATCTTGAAGATCTTTGATTTCCTGTAAGGTTCTACATGTTATAATGTAATATTAAGAGCTTATGGTCACTGTTGAGAATTTTACAATCGATTCTCGCATTCGTAATGTTTATTAAAAAAAATTAGCTTATTGATTTTTATTTAACATTTTAGCTCCTTGTATTTGTATAAGGGTAGGTTTTCTTCCACGGTTGCTAGTAGCTGGCGATTGCGACTCAGTAGCGATGACTGATTTGCCAAGACATGTATACTGGTTTACAAAAATGTTTGTTTCCCTCTACATACACATCTTGGCGAATTAGTCATGCTACTGAGTCGTAGTCACTAGCGACTATTATAGCAACCGTGGAGGAAATCGTACCTTTAACAGAAAATTACTTGTCTGCTGGCCTATTTTTACCCGTAACAATAAAAATTAGGCATTCAATTAACAGAATCCAGGAGTATAGCCTCGAGAAAACAAAACCATAGTTTTCTATTGTGTCCTCCCCCCCCCCCTGGAATATTGTTGGGTTTTTTACTGTTATTATGTTGGTAATATCGTTAATGTCAGTTCTTTAATAATTCACAAGAGCAAAAACTAAAACATTCAGAAATTTATAATTGTTCACGGCTCAAATGTTGCGTATACTTATTGTAAGTAAATAACCTATAGAGTCACGATTCTCTTCAGAGAATAAATTAATCGGTTGTATTAAACTCGGGGTGTTTTATTACAGCATTTTCCTCGGCATTTGCACAAGGAAGAAAAACTCGGGCAGAGCGACTCCACCGAACGTTTTGAATGGTCGTTTGTTATTATACTGAATATACCGAGTGATTCACGACGAGCTTGCATTAGAACTTGTAAGGAAACTACTGAATATATTTTTTTGAAAATCTGTAGGTTTAACCTTATCGATACGCTCTCTTAAACTAAAATATTAACATGTTTCTGTCACTTCCGGTTATACCGGAAGTAGCTTCAACTTTCATTTATTAAATACAATATAGCATTTTTTATTATATTTTTGGTTTTCGCATTAAATTAAACATATTTTTTACCTAATTTTTACTACTAATTGCTGAGATATCTGCCTTTAAATAAATATAATAAAAAATAACCTTTTCTGTACCTATATACCTATATCAACGTGTTTTCTTATAACATCAAGTTTTTTTTTAAATACGATTTTTTTAAGCTCAATGCCATGAAAAAAAATGTACATGCATATTTCATAGTGATATTTATAAGGGAAATATGGTTAGCGGCAATGTTTTCTAGAATGCTTTGACAAGAAGAGAAGAAAACAGTTCCGCTAAATTATTTGTTGCGTATTTTAAGAATGTTAATTCTGTTTTTGGAAAATGTCACACTTGGGATTTTTTAAATTTATTAAGTGTTTATATTATTGAATGTGGCAAAATAAAGTTAGGAGCATGTCGAATATATTACGATAAATATCCGAATCGACCAACTCTTTAACCTGATATTATTAAAAGACTATATAATAATTGCTTAAAATATTTTACTTATAAAAATCACCATTGAGTATCCATGTACATTTTTTTTCATGGCAAGCTTGAATCGTAGGTATTTAAAAAAACCTTGATATTCTAAGAAAACGCGTTGATATAGGTACTTATAGAAAAACTTATAGCAATTTTAAGGAGCAGTTAATTTATCATCATATAAAATAAAAATATACAGGGGTGCCATTTAAAATAAGAAAGTTTTTAATGTTTAAATTGTTTTAAAAATATGTGTTAATTATATTATTAAGGCACGTTAAAAAAAACTCTCTACGCACAATATAAAGTTATTGAATTATTACAAATATCTTACCTCATCGGGTATATTAATTTTAAACGGCCTGACAGCGTCATCTTCTTTTTGAACGTCACCTGGTCCCCACCATTTGTCTTCAACAAGCTTGGGAATTTTGGGCACCCTAGTTACTTTTTTATAAATATAAAAAGCACCTAATACAACCAGTGCCGCGACGATTTTACCGATGCTGGCGTCCATTTTACACGATTACAATTTGATCTTAAAAAAATAATTCCAAACTTAAATAAACATCAAGTCCACCTACGCAAACAAGCACGCTGCTGAAACTAACAGTTTCCCGGTTATGTAAGAGATACCGAGTAAACATCTAATTATATTTTTTTTTATCAACGGTATAATATCATTATTAATAAGTGTTAGGGTAAGGTTGCCTATATCGTACCAATTTTTGGTTTTAATTTTTTTTCTTATAAACTGATAAATGAAATGTATATTTTTTGGTTTAAAACAATAGATCGGTCTATTGGACACCTAACTGCAATTTTTAAAATATTATTTTTTATTTAATTTATAAAAAACAGCTGTTTTTGTAAGGAATAGCAAATGGTACGATTTAAGAAGCTGGTTTCCTAAATCGTACTAGTGGGTTCCTAAATCGTACCACAGTGTTCTTTTGGAGTACCTATATTAAATAAAAATGAGTACAGTTTGTTGTAAGGACAACAAATTACACAAAATTATTGTTTATATTAAGTATTTTACAAAAAAAACATTAAGAAAATCTACCACACGTTTGAAAATAATTTTAAATGTACCTACAAACAAAAGTTGCACTCGTAGTCTTATTAAGACGTGTCACGTTGGAACAGTTTTAATGTGCGTGTGTGGTACGATTTAGGAAACTGTCAATCAAAATAATAAATAATACAATTCTAACCCCAATATAGATCTAAAATTAAATTCAATTTTTGCAAAATTACAAGAACTTGCCAGGCTATGCTACTTAAAAAAATATCTGTATAAATACTACTTACCAATGAGATATAGCCTTGCAAAAAATCAACAAAATTAACATGAAAATAGCCGAATTATTTTAACTTGATTTTCCCGCTTTGCGAAACACAACCGGTGCAAAACGATTATACTATGCAACTAGCACTAGTTAGACACTATAACAACGTCCGATAGATGTCGTATAATTTATCGTCTAATATGAAAACTTGTAGTGGTACGATTTAGGCAACGGTACGATTTTGGCGACTTTACCCTATTTGTTTATTCACCGAATTTCGACACTTTCTCGAAATCGACACAAATAATTTAACAGGTAAAAACCTGCTTCATATTCTGCGGTAGATATAATTTTTTTCCGAAAATCGATCGGAAATATTCACATTTTTGATAACATTTCTGAAAGAAAAAGTCAATATTTCCTGACACTTAGTCGTTGCTATAGGCAACGGAAAATAACTGTAAGGAAATATTATTTCTGTACGGTTACTGGTAAATTAAAATGTGTTAAGTTTGACAATTGACAATATTACTGTGTTTCCATAGTTACAGCACAAATATTCAATGGCATCCTTTATTTGTGAACAAAGTTAATAATATTTATTTCAAAATTTTTACAAGTTGATTGTTATAAGTTATGTCCTTTTAATAATTTTCGATTTACGGAAAAATAGTATGTATACCTTGTAGAAAAAACCACATTCCCGGACTCCGTATTGTCAGTCTCGGCTTGCGCCTCGACATACAATCTTTACGGTCGTCCGGGAATGTTCAGCTTTTCCTACTAGGTATACAATGTACTATTTCAGCGAATCGAAAATCCGGTTTCATGCATCAGCCAGTGCTGAGATTTTAGCGGCTGAAAAATCGATTAGCGGGATTTTGTTGGTTGGCAAAATGTCACCAATGAGTTTCATTTATGTGCAATGGAACAGAACCGGACTTTTATTTTTAATAACCGGGTAAGAAGAGGGATAATATATATATATTTTAATAAAACAACTGCACTGTAGGAAAAATCCTTTAAGGCGCTCTGGGAGCGGTGCGTGTGCGAAGAAAGCGATTAACGTTGGTCTTGAAACGTTGAAGATTGTATTCATTGGGAAACACGATCTCAGGAAGATCATTCCACAAAGATGACGTTCTCCAGATGAAAGAATTCTTGAACAATGAAGTTCGAGGAGTACTAAGCTGAACAACATATGGATGAGGGGAAGTGGTTCGCCGTGTATATCTGTTTTGCATTGCTCTAGGTGGAATCAAGTGGGCAATGTCAGTCGAACACCTGCCATGGAAATATCTGTAAAAGAGAGCCAATCACCAACCTGTCTTCGATGCTCCAGGCTATCGAGGGTCTTGGTCAGCTCGGGGTCGCCGATCAGACGAACGGCTCTCCTTTGAATGGAATCCAGTAGCCGAAGGGTGTGCTTGGGTGCAGAGCTCCAGACATGAGAGCAATATTCTAATGATGGTCGAATCTGGGCTTTGTAGAGTGTCAAAAGTTGATGAGGTGTGTACAACGTTTTGGTGCGGAAAAGTACACCAAGTTTCTGTGCAGCTGTCTTGGCAATTGCGGCAACGTGATCATGCCAAGACATATTACCTCCCAGATTGACCCCCAGCAAATTAATAGACGGTGCCAGGGGAATTGCGTGTCCTGCCATGACTATATCCGGTTCTGCAAATGTCAACCTTTTTGGAGAAAACTGCTGCCTGGGTTTTCTTAGCATTAAATTCGACTTGGTTACTGTCACCCCAAGCCAAGATTTCTTCCAGGTCATTGTTGAGGCGCAATACTTCATGCTGCCTGCGAAGATGTGCGTCGGCAGCGGATGTTTGGGGAGTCAAGGTAATGTATTATTATTATCTATTCATACCTAAATTGACCACTAGGTAGAATTTTTTCAAATATATAAAATGAACTGAACACCGTAATTCTAACTCATTAAACTCCTGATCAAGTATCAATAGTGGGAATTACAACTAGTAATAACTGACCAAGAAAATCTCACTTTATAAAAAGAAAAAAAAACATAAAACTTTATTAAAAATGTTGCTACTGGTATAAGACTATTCTTAACAATTCTGTTTAATTAGTCGATTTTGCTCTGTGTGACTTCTAAAAAAAAAAAGGTCGCCGCCTTCCCCACGCTCTATAACGCCGTAAGCATGGGCAAACAAAACTTCCCTCTTGTCCAAAGTGACGTCTAAAAAAAAAGGTCATCGTTCTCTTGAAAATAACATACCTCGCCAATCTTTTCTCATCAAAGCTTTTATAAACCCGAATCCATCAATTTTGGGTGGGCACCAGGGTAGGCACTCATGTTTCTAGGGTGGGCTAGGGCCCCCCCTGGCGCCACCTAGGGTTGTAAATTTAGATATTAAAAATATCAAGAAATTACTAGATTAAAACTTTTTAAACCATATTATTAGATAGAGGAGAGTCGGCTAATCGTGCGCGGCGGCTAATCATGCGCATGTCTTTATTACCAAACCGGCGTATATAATTTGTAATCCATATTCAGGTGCCATCCCTTGCCAAGCCTGTATACTATGACAAATGAGTCAGGTGGATCGTTTGACTTTAGTTATTCAAAATTGTCGCTTCGTTGTTTACGTATGACGTGTACTAGTAAATGCTTCGAAAAAAATAAGCCGTAAGTATTTACATTTTTACATTTTTTGATAATCGTGTGCGTTAATAAATTGCTTAATGAATCCTCTTGACACTGATATATATTATTTAGGCAAAAAATGTTTTATATTGTTTTAAAGAATTTAAAACCGAATCTGCCACTTTCGGTTAATTGGGCGCAGTGCGCACGATTAGCCGCCATGCATTTAGCATTGTTAAGAATGCATTTAAATAACACAGCCAGACAAAAAAGGGGTTAGGTCACGTTTACAATATATTTTTAGGGTCGCTTATTAACTTTGTTATGGGAAAAAGGGCATTTAAATAAAACAACTGAATTAAATACAAGCAGAGAGAGCTGATCTGATTAGAATGAATAATCATTGCATACCCACGTCGGTTCGGTTCTCAATTTGGGTTTTCAACTTAATCAGCAGTTCTTATTTTATTGCAAACAAAACAGTGTCTAAAATGATATCTTTGCTTTTTCTCCTTTTGTAAACATACGCTATACAGGGTATATCCAATATCGCTAAATCCAAATCCGAGGTCGAAAAATAACATTATAACAACACTTTTAAAACTTAACAGCTTGTTATTTCTTATCAGCTCAAACTTTCACTGTTAATTTTAACTCTCTGATAAGGCCAAAAACCGAATGGTGAATACGAAAATAGAATTTTCCGTCGACCGTGTATTTACATCCGATATTAACGTTCCCAAAATCATTCATTAATGACCCCTATTAATGCATTATTTTCTGTAAATGCACGATTTCCCAAAATCATTCATTAATGACCCCTATTAATGCATGATTTTCTGTAAATGCACGATTTTGGTAATTAAAATTAAAGGCAGCCATGCAAACAAATCAACAAAATAATAAAACGTCAATCTAAAACGTCGTCCGCTGTCATTAGTATTTGTAGAATTGTGAAATCTGGATTGTAAAATAAAAGTTGTTAACTGTTTTTCTTCACTTTAGTAAAAAATACGGTCGACGAAAAAACATTGTAACCAACTCTTACATTAAAATGCGATTAATGATCTCGAACATTAACGCGTTCGCTACGCTCACGCGTTAAAATATTTCGAACATTAATCGCCATTATTAATGTACTTGTTGGTTAAATTACTATAAACAGACTGACAAGAATCTTAACCGACTGATAATGAAAAAATATTTGTTGGTGAATGCGGGTGTTGATCGATTTGGTAATGAACCAAATTATACAGTGACATATTTGTCGATTTAAGTCACTTTTTATATTTACACACTTTGAATATATCTATCTTTCTCACATTTGGCCTTTTAAAGAATAATAGACAAAAGCGATATATTAATTAATAAAAATAAACTATTTATTTTTTGAAACCATAGCTAATTTGATTTATCGGTTAGTTAAAGTGTATTCTTGGTTGGCAAGAATATTAACGCCGAGAAATAAGCAAAACAGTGAACAATACCTACTGTAGCAAAATTGACAAAATAAAACAAAACAACATTGGTAACCTTAAAACTACGAATACATTTTTTTCTAGAAATCTTATCATTTCTCTGCTTTATTTATAAACTTATTTTCATTTTTTAAGCCGTAAAAGAACATAATTTATTAATTTCGTATTAAAATAATGTCAGCAACCATATCTCGAAGTTTGTCAGTACCTATTGTAAATTCGTTAATATGTTATTCTTTTATTTTCATTTGAAATAAACAAATAAATAGCTATAACAGGCCTTTTAAGGTACCGGATTCGTGTTTTTATGAGGATTTTTCGGCAGTCCCTGAACAATCAAGTAAATTAAAATGCAAAGAAAAATTTTACAAAAAACAACAATGTATTTATATTTGTTAAAAAAGTATTAAAAAATTAAATTCACAATTCCTTTGCTTCTTTAGGTAAATTCCTGACTTTCTGTACAAATTCATATACGTCCTTAGCTAAAACTTCGGGTAACTCTAACGCTGCAAAATGGCCGCCATCATCAAAATCTGTCAAATGAATTAGGTTGGTGTTATGTTGTCTTAGCATGGCTTCTGGTGGATACGAAATTTCGTGTTCAAAGCGGTTGCATCCAGATGGTATATGGACAGGAAGGCTAAAAAAAACATTCAACGACATGTAATAAAAACTTAGAAGTCTCAATTACATAATTACTTTATTATAAATATAATTTGTGTTTTATTCCTTTCTTGTTGTAAAAAAAAAATCCTAAATTATTTTTTGCTATTTAAAAAGCACTAATAATAGACTAATCGGAATTACCCGAATGATAGTGGAATGCTGGTAATTATAGTTAGAATTTGAGGTCAATTAACTGACACTGACACACAGTGACAGCGCGAGCATCTTTGGCAAAATCATCGAGAATAAACAACGAGGCGACATCACGTGACTAAAAGTGACCGTACCTGCGCCATATTGGTATGACCTTTATGTTATTTGTGTAATCAGCTGTTCGATCTATCATAATTGAGGTGGTTTTAGATTTTATGAGAAGTTTTTGAATTTTTGTTTAAAACTATTGCTACTTGAATGATAGAATATTTTTGGACTTGCATTGTCTTTAATTTGTTTTACATCACAACGTTTCAACTGGTAAGCATCTCCAGTCGTCTTCAGGTAAATACTAAATAAGTAAAGTAACTACAGCTCTATTTATACGAGCTAGATGTACTGGAGCATGACTGAGATGGGTGCAGTCATGCGTTTAATTCTTGTGCGGTATTTTAAGTTTACATCTACTTAACAAAGGTTTCCAGATATTTCTTATATCTAGTGAGGGCTTACTAAAACAATCTGGGTTCTGGTATATGATAGCAGCTTCCTTGAACTTCCTCTTCCTCCAATGTGGTTCTTTGTGCAGGACTCGAGCTTCTGTCCACTTAATGTGATGACCGTGTGTCCAGGCATGGTCAGCTGCCCCTGATTTTTCGGTTTCTCCTTTAAGCGTGTTGTTTCTGTGTTCCTTGACCCTAGTTTCAAGTGGCCTTAGAGTCTCACCAATGTAGGATCTGCCACATTCGCAGGGAATCTGATAGACACAGTTTTTCCTATCTTTTTGACTTGTTGGTTTCGTCTTCGTCAGGTGGCTTCTTAAAGTGTCTTTTGAGCTGAATACCGTATTAATGTTGTATCGTTGTCCTAGTCTTCTAATTCTCTCAGATACTCCTTTGACATACGGAATGTTGAGTGTTGATTGTGACTCTACTGGCTTCTTTTGTGTATTTGACAGATTCTTGCGATTTTCCATTAGTTTATCAACTAGATGCCCGGGGTAGCCATTTTTGTTGAGGTCGGTCTTGATGTTGTTAGTTTCCTGTTTGAGGGCTTCATTTGAATTACAGATGGTAATTGCTCTATCCACAAGCGTTCTTACTATGCCATGTTTTGTGCTATTTGAGTGATTTGAGGTGTAATTCAAATATTGACCTGTATGCGTGGGTTTTCTGTACACTGAAGTATGGATGGTGTTGCCATTTTTCTTTACGTTTACATCCAGGAAAGGTAATTGACTGTTTTCTTCTCTCTCCATGATAAATTTGATTGTCGGCGCCAGGCTGTTAATGTGGTATAGGAATTCCTTGAGTTCGTCATCGTTTCCATTCCAAATAATGAAGGTGTCGTCCTCATATCTCAGCCAAGTTTTTGGTTTCTTTTTTGCTTGTTTTATTGCTTCGGATTCAAACCATTCCATGTAAATGTTGGCGATTATTGGTGAGAGAGATGAGCCCATCGGTAGTCCGTCCACTTGGCTGAAAGTAAGAATTATTCAGGCAACATTCTAATAGTTCCATGATGGCCTTGATAGGTAGCAGTGTTCTTTCTTGTAGTGTCTGGTCTTCCTCAAATCTGCTTTTAATAACCTTTAGTGCATCCTTTACAGGGACGTTAGTGTAGAGACTTTCGACGTCAAAAACTGACAAGTTGATCTTCTGGTTGTACTTTCATCCCGCCAATAAGTTGTACGAAGTGTTGAGAATTTTTCACAAATAATGTGCTATTTCCTTGGAGTGGTTGAAGTAGGGGTAGTAAGAATTTCGCAAGTTCGTAGGTAGGAGAGTTTCGAGAGCTCGTTATGGGTCTGAGAGGCATGTTCTGTTTATGTATTTTCGGCAAGCCATAGAGGTGTGGAGGCTTACTGTGATGTGGTGTCAGGCGTCTTCGTGTCTTTTCTGGTATGTATTGGTCAAATTTCTTGAGTGTTCGGTAGACTCTTCCTTCAATGGTGGAGGTAGGATCCTTGGACATGGGGGTGTAGTTTCCTTTCTGCAGAACTTCTTCGATTTTTTGATCGTAGGTCTGAACATCCATAATGACGGTTGCATTTCCTTTATCGGCTGAAAGATTTGAGGAAGACCAGACACTACAAGAAAGAACACTGCTACCTATCAAGGCCATCATGGAACTATTAGAATGTTGCCTGAATAATTCTTACTTTCAGGAAAAAGATAGGTTTTTCAGCCAAGTGGACGGACTACCGATGGGCTCATCTCTCTCACCAATAATCGCCAACATTTACATGGAATGGTTTGAATCCGAAGCAATAAAACAAGCAAAAAAGAAACCAAAAACATGGCTGAGATATGTGGACGACACCTTCATTATTTGGAATGGAAACGATGACGAACTCAAGGAATTCCTATACCACATTAACAGCCTGGCGCCGACAATCAAATTTACCATGGAGAGAGAAGAAAACAGTCAATTACCTTTCCTGGATGTAAACGTAAAGAAAAATGGCAACACCATCCATACTTCAGTGTACAGAAAACCCACGCATACAGGTCAATATTTGAATTACACCTCAAATCACTCAAATAGCACAAAACTTGGCATAGTAAGAACGCTTGTGGATAGAGCAATTACCATCTGTAATTCAAATGAAGCCCTCAAACAGGAAACTAACTACATCAAGACCGACCTCAACAAAAATGGCTACCCCGGGCATCTAGTTGATAAACTAATGGAAAATCGCAAGAATCTGTCAAATACACAAAAGAAGCCAGTAGAGTCACAATCAACACTCAACATTCCGTATGTCAAAGGAGTATCTGAGAGAATTAGAAGACTAGGACAACGATACAACATTAATACGGTATTCAGCTCAAAAGACACTTTAAGAAGCCACCTGACGAAGACGAAACCAACAAGTCAAAAAGATAGGAAAAACTGTGTCTATCAGATTCCCTGCGAATGTGGCAGATCCTACATTGGTGAGACTCTAAGGTCACTTGAAACTAGGGTCAAGGAACACAGAGACAACACGCTTAAAGGAGAAACCGAAAAATCAGGGGCAGCTGACCATGCCTGGACACACGGTCATCACATTAAGTGGACAGAAGCTCGAATCCTGCACAAAGAACCACATTGGAGGAAGAGGAAGTTCAAGGAAGCTGCTATCATATACCAGAACCCAGATTGTTTTAGTAAGCCCTCACTAGATATAAGAAATATTTGGAAACCTTTGTTAAGTAGATGTAAACTTAAAATGCCGCACAAGAATTAAACGCATGACTGCACCCATCTCAGTCATGCTCCAGTACATCTAGCTCGTATAAATAGAGCTGTAGTTACTTTACTTATTTAGTATTCACCTGAAGACGACTGGAGATACTTACCAGTTGAAACGTTGTGTAAAGACAATGCAAGTCCAAAACTATTCTATCATTCAAGAAACATCATTGTCTCCAACCTTCAAACAGACACTATTGCTACTGTTTGATAAATATTAATTATTTCTTGTGCCACTGCCGTGCGAAGTTGTTCCAGCAGAAATGCTGTGGATAAGAAGAAAACGGCGAAAATTACGTTTCATATGTTAGTATAAATAAAGGGCATATCCGTATTTATAAACTTTAGGTGGTAATTATTGCCTATTGTTTGTTAAGTTACAATTTTTTAAAAATTAATAAATACCAAAAAAGACGTTTTAACACCAGCCGCTTAACTGCAAATTCGCCATTTGTTTATTGATACAGGTCATTATTTTCTATGTGAAAAATAAACACAACTTGTATGTTGGGTTGCACAGAGAGAGTTGGTTGCAAGATTTTCAACCAGAATTAACTAACCAGCAACATTTACTGTGACATAAACACCATTGGCAGGCATTATTTACTTACAATCGAACTTGCAATAATTATAAATTAAAAATTTAGGCAACCGGGCTACTATGCCACTACTCGTCTTCGTCTGACAAGTTACATGGTTCATAAAAAAGTGTAACAAAAATTTTTAACCAGAATTAACTAACCAGCAACATTGACTGTGACATAAACACCATTGGCAGGCATTATTTACTTACAATCGAACTTGCAATATTTATAAATTAAAAATTTAGGCAACCGGGCTACTATGCCACTACTCGTCTTCGTCTGACAAGTTACATGGTTCATAAAAAAGTGTAACAAAAATTTTTAACCAGAATTAACTAACCAGCAACATTGACTGTGACATAAACACCATTGGCAGGCATTATTTACTTACAATCGAACTTGCAATATTTATAAATTAAAAATTTAGGCAACCGGGCTACTATGCCACTACTCGTCTTCGTCTGACAAGTTATATTGGTAGTTCATAAAAAAGCGTAACAAAAATTTTCATTTTTGCTGCTCTCGCATGTAAGTCAAATGTTATGGGTTAAACTTATTTATTAAAACATTTACAACTTCAAAATAAAATCATTTCTCATCCCATTGGCCCATTCTCAATTTTTTCTATGTCATCAATCTAATTAATGAGCACAAACGGGTTTTACCAAAATTTTTCCAGCTACTAAGTACACAATATAATATAAACATGTGTTCATTGCTTAATGAAATTATATTATTCTAGTTGACCCAAGCATTTTTAGAATTGTTCAAAATAAATTTAATCAGGTCTTTATGAATCGGCCATATTGGTATGATCCTTAGCCCCGCCCCCTGGTACCGTTTATCGCAGACGAAATTAAATGGTAATAGCGCCTCCTTCTCAATGGGTAAAATCTAAGGCAATTTTGCGTAAACACACAGTAGACCTTGCTAGCCTCTGATTAAATTGTGTCTTTTTAATACGCGTTTAGACTAACCGAGAACGATTTTTCTTTATTCAACCCAGTGTTAGACTAATAATTTATTAACTGTGCGTAATCTAGCTTACACTGAAAAAAATTACATTTGTCAAACCATTTATGTAAGGAACAATTACATTAGTAACAACTTACACTCCAAACACCGCACACTGAAAAAAATGAATTATAACCATTATAAGAATTCTTATGGCCATTATAAGAATATTTAATACTATTTGGGACAGCAATACGAGCTAATACCAGTTATACACCAGATATTGCTAAGACCAGTGCATAAGGATAACTAAAATATGTTATACTGTTTATATGACACGGATGGTAACCATGAAGGTTTTGTTTCATAGCGACTATAAAATGTACTTTTATGGGTATGGAAATTAGTTAAAAACGATTATACTGTTTATATGACACGAATTATAACCATAATGGTTTGTTCTATAGCGACTATAAAACGCTTTATAACCAGTAAATATAGTTGACAAAGAGTATAATCCAGTTTTATAACCGGTATAAAATTGTTTAGCTGCCAATATAAAACGTTTTTATACTGTTTGCCGATTCAAATTTTGCGCTTGCGCATTCCCAATATTAATTTTTTATAAATTTATCGATCACTTATCTCTTTATGCAAACTCCAAGCAACAAGCGAAATTTTGGATGATTGTATGTTTTAAGACCAAAAAATAATAAAGGTAAAGAAATGATATTTTACTATATTTATATTGGTATTGAAAAATTTTATTTTTTGATTTTACCATGTAACTACTGCAATTTTTCGCTTTTAAACATGTGCAATCGTACATCCAGAATTTAAAATAAACAGGTCGATAATATAAAAAATAGTAAATAATAAAAATAGGTTAACATTTTAAAGGTATTTATTTAACTAAAAAAACAAATAAGGGTATTTACCCTTAACACTTTCTAATCAAGAAACAACGAAAAATCTGAGATCATAAACACAGCTCTTAGGTTACAAAATACTGATA
This sequence comes from Polydrusus cervinus, assembly GCA_935413205.1. Lineage (NCBI taxonomy): Eukaryota > Metazoa > Arthropoda > Insecta > Coleoptera > Curculionidae > Polydrusus > Polydrusus cervinus. The sequence continues at coordinate 6,469,523 of OW284518.1, forward strand.
ATTTTACACCACCACAAATAAAGCTTAATAATAACCTCACAACACTGTCCAGAAAAGACAACAAACATCTGAAATAACCCGCACAGCCAAACAAATGCGAATGACCTCGTAAAACACGTCTTGATACGTCGCAGTCTTCCCCACTCTTGCCAATTAAAAGTATGTTGCATAAGGGTAAATAAATGTTTAATATCAAATAATAATTTAATTAATACCCCCAAAAAAGCGTTTTATTGTTGGTATAATCTTTATGTTGTATAAAATCATTTTTATTTTCAAAAAGAATGTTTTATTAAAATACATTCTTACAGTTCTGGGCTTATATTCACAATTATTTCGTTTTATTAACCGTATAAATAAAGAGGTAGCAATTCTGTATGCTGTTCGTTAGTTAACTTTTTTGCTATAGTAACAGATTGTTTAATAGTGAGTATTAAAAATGTTGCTACTGGTATAAGACTATTCTTAACAATTCTGTTTAATTAGTCCATTTTGCTTTGTGTAAGTGTCCGTCATTGCCCCACTAATCCCTATTTTCAAGTGGTTTGAAATTTATTTTTCATGCATTTCTTTTAATGAAACTTACTTATCAAATCCTAGATCTCTGTTCTCTTTGATAAATGCTTCCGCGTATATTCGAACTGCCGTCGTCATTGATCGGCTTACCCAATAGATCATGACGTTGTCTAGCAATTGATCCATCGTGAATTTTTTGGTAAGTCCTCCGTCTGGTAAGTCTTTCCAGGCTGCGTTAGTCGCAGTGGTGAATTTCTCCAGAATGTAGGCAGCTAAACCTATGGGGCTATCTCTTAATGCAACACCTAAAAAGTACACGTCCTATAAATAGGAGAAATTGGTCTTTGAAGGAAACTGGCAGTAAAGAAGCGTAAAAAACTACAAAAAAAAACTTGGTAAAATTCAGTTATTTTTACTTTTGTCACCAATGGACCATTATAAAATACCGTACAATTACAGAAACATCCAAGTGGTGTTTTTCTATGTTTATTTGATAAACTTTACTAATAAACTACCTGTTTTTATATATTCATTATTTTTTTAAATCATTTATATACCGGGTAACACAATTTTTCCGTAATTTTAAAAGTAATTTGGACCAATTGAAACCTTCAAAACCACTTCCGGTTTAACCGGAAGTGAGGTCAACTTTTAAATTTTAAATGGAAACCCTTCATTTTTATTTGACCCCCAAATTCTATGGAAAATTTTCGTTACAATGACATACATATAACACTATCATTTGTTTATCGCCTATATCAATTTTCCTGTTTTCTATAAAATATACATAACTTTAAGAAAGTGGTAAAGAGTAGGCAATGGAAACGTTGAAATCGTTCATTTCACCTGCTTTATAATATAAAATTGACCTGCTTGAGAAAAATGTGTCCGTATTATATTTACAACCTGTTAAAAAAAACGGAATTTCTCGATTTTTTTGAATCAGCAATCTTTGTTTTATTATAGTAATTTTTTTTTATTTAATTTCCTTTCCAACGGTGTATCACAAGTTGATAATTACCTATTTATTATATAATAGTAAAAATAAACAAAAATATCATAAATGTAATTTCTAGATCCTGATAAGCCATGAAAAGTTAGGTGAAGCATGCCTTGGAAAACAACTCATTCCGTTCAATCTTCGTTATTATTATTTAATACCATTTGACATTTTGGTCTAATAACTGCAGAAATAATATTTTTCTTTCCCACGGCATACTAGACGGTTGTTGACTAAATTTCTTATACCTTATTCGAGTATAGAATAGTAGTTTGTACAACAAGAGTGGATATGATGTCAATATCGCACGAGAAAGTAAAACTTTCGAGTGCAATATGGACAATCCACTCGAGTTGTACAGTATATTTTTTCTACGACTTAACTTCCGAACTTCATGCTAAGAATTTAAAAAAATTATTATTATTTAAATTAGGCATTATAACTTGGCTTTTAAGTTGGCCATGAACTTGTGAGAACGGTTATAAAAAACAATTGAACAAAGATTAATTTTGATGGCAAACCCATGAACCAAATTACACTGTAACATATTTATCGATTTGGGTAAGTTCTTATATTTAAACAAACTCATTTTTGAATATATATATCTATCTCACATTCGACTTTTTGCTGAATAACAGGCAAGAAACGATATATGTATTAATAAAAACGAACAATTTATTTTCTCAACCCAGGTATTTTGATTATTAATTATTGTTTTACTGAAATGCACAGAAGAAAAATAGGTTTGTCGGATTTATTTCTGCTTGCCTAAGAATTATAACTCCGAAAGTACAACAAAATAGTTGTAGAGTTCGTTTAAAACAGTTAAAAATATATTTTGTGCATTAATATGAATTTTTAACGTTCGCTATAGTCAAATTTTTCAAAATAATCACCTATTTACAAACTAGCAACACTGTTAACGTAGAAAGAGGTGGGAATACTGTAAGTAGAACTAACAGAATCTTAAAAATTTTAGTAAAAAATGGATTTTTTTCTAGAAATCTTATAATTTCGTCTGTTTTATCGGGTTATCTTTATGTTCCACCATTTAAGGAAGAATTTGCAGTTAATTTTCTATGTTTGTTGCGTATAATAAAAGTTTTAAGATCAATTGGGGTTGGATCCCCGTTTAAAATATATCGGAAAATATCCCCTTGCACAAATATTTATAATAATATATTATTTATATGGAAAAAATAACAAAGGTTAGTAAGAAAACGTTCATTTGGTAGATATATAGTACATTTTATGCAAAGCTTGTAGTAATTGTCTTGAAATGAGTGAAAATAAAGATATTTTTGAAATAAGAAAGTGCGTCTGTGCGCAAATCTTTAGTTCGGTCAGAAAATAACAATAATTTGGTAGAAATATATTTTGGTATTAATTTTGTTATTATACCTTCAATATTTGCACCATTTAGTGTACTCTTTAGGAAAATATTGTGTTTCATAACCTAACTAGGATGGATATGAAATTTTGCCGCACAGTTAACTGGAATAGCCTACTTTACCCGCCACTTAAGTGTAAAGGAAACAGCAAATTTCCATGTGGGAGTAGAAAAATTACATTTATCATGTTTCTTGTTAATTTTTACTATTACATAATTAATAATTTTAAGTTGTTAGAAAGAAAATTAAATAAATAATATTATAATAATAAAACAAAGATCTGTTAAAAAGTTAAAAAATGGAGAAATTCCGCTTTGTGTGAAAACAAATAAAATAGACCTAACGGATACATTTTTCTCAAGCAAGTCAATTTTATACTATTAAGTAAGTTAAAATGAGCCATTTTAACGATTCCATGGTCTACTCTTTACCGCTTACCTTGTTTTACCAAAACCATGGACGTTTTCGAAAACTAAGGATAATTGATCCAGCCGCTCATTTTTAAAACAAATGTGATATGTCATTGAAAAGAGAATTTCTTATAGAATTCAAGCATCGAATAAAAATGGAAGAGTTTTATTTAAAATTTAATAGTTGACCGGTTAAACCGGAAGTGGATTTGAACGTTTGATTTAGCCGAAAAAATGGTAATTTACACACTTATTAACTCACCCGGTATAACATCATGTACAGTCATAATATATTATACTTTCCCCTTAAAGTATAGGTTTGACCAGTGGCGTATTTAGGGGGGGGGGGGGGGAAGTGCCAGGCTGCAGCCCCCCGAGCCTCTGGGCTCGGGTCTAAAAGTCTAATTGCAACCTAATTATTCGTGTCACGCTTGGACTCTTAATTTAAATCTTTAAATAATGTATTCTTGGCTTAGATCACAAAAGTCTTGTAGAAAACGTTTAGTTTTTGATCTTTTCCTTCTAAAAGTCCTGTTTTATATAGAGATTAAGGTTTCGGACGCATATCGTTTTTGTTATTGATTGATGCAATTTTAAAGGAAAACGAGTAAAAAGAATAATATTTTATAGTATTTTTCTATTATATACTTGTCTGTTCCGTTTTCCCTTTTTTAGAGCTATTTTAAATCAACAAAAATATAATATTTTTACAACAAAAACAGAAAATAATTAGGTATTTATTTAAAAAAATTAAAGTAAAAGTTTTAATTGAACCAGTTTTCATGGAAGAAGTGTGATAATTTATAATAAAAAAAATTGTGCGGGAAGAAACGAAACGCTTTATTATGAATATACAAAACGGCACTTAAAAAGGAGTATTTCAAAACTTAAGCATTTGCATCAAAAACTGCTCTTAGATCTACGCTCCTAAAATACATGATTTCTGAAAAAATCATCAATTTTGGTGTGGTGAGCGATATTTAATTTATTTTTAATCATGAAAAACCGAGCCACAAAACTCTGGATAGTCATGCGTCTTATGTTAAAATTTTGGATTGACACCAATATTCATATTTTTCACATAGGGGAAAGGAGGATAAGATGACGAATCGGGTAAGATGACGAATTGGAAAATTCCGATTATTGTAATTAGATAGCGCCACTTGGTTGATTGCCGAGTGTAGCAGGTGTGCTTCGTAAGTTGCCTATGTATTAACATCAAAATCTGACTTACTTTGTTGACGATATTTCGCCATTTGTGTTTAATGGTTATGGCATTATAATATTAGTGCAAGATGAAATAAGCTTTAAAGCGTTTGTGTTGAATCTTATTTTCAATCGGTAAGTATTTTCTTCAATGTTATGATATTATTTATCTATAACCCATTAAGTTTTCGTGAAATAATATCTCTTTGTTGGTTAATACAAAACTCGATTTAAAATTTTCTGATCTGCTAAGATGACGAATTCGCTAAGTGGGCAAGATGGCGAATTCGTCATCTTACCCGACCTGTTTGTAAATAATTTAAAGCAATGATTTATTCATTTTAAGGGACTAAGGATGGGGAAACTTTATGAAAGAAAGATAACTATAGGCAGAGTTGGTCAAAGGAATCAATGAAAGCGGCTGTACAGGAGGTAAAGGAAGGTGCAGCCGTGAATGCTATGGCAAAAAAATACAACATTCCAGAAGAAACCTTGCGACGCTATGCCAAAAAAATATTCTGAAGAGACTATGCCAGTTATTGCTGGTACCTTCAGCGATGAGCAGCTGGAAAAACTGAGGCAAAATGTGGAAGACCTAAATACCAGGGCATTTGGTGTTACACGCGAACAGTTAGCAAAAATAATTTTTGATTATGCAGAGACATTGAATTGATCATCGCTTCAATAAAGAAACTAAGAAGGCCGGAAAAGATTTCATACAAGCTTTCATGGCACAATTTAACTTTTCCTTAAGAAAGCCCGAAGCAACCTCAGCGGCCAGATTGGCGGCTTTTAATAAAATAAATGTGAAATTAATGAAATCATTCTTTGACCTGTACAAAGACATTCTAACAAAAACGAAATACGCAGCTCACCAGATTTTTAATGTAGATGAGACTTTTGTGACAATAATTAATATATCTTTCTAATTACCTACTGTTTTTCTTTTATTCAATACTCCTCGTCATCTTACCCGCATGCTTTCGTCATCTTACCCATACATGAGGGCAAGATGACGAATTTGTCATAAAATTTTGAACTTTTTGAACGAAAAATAAATGTACAGTGAAGATACAATGATAAGAAGCAAACTATTGGGAACTAAAATTATCCTGAATGCTCTAAAATAGGAAACAAAGTTTTAGGGCAAAATATGACGAAGAAAATAAAGATATATGCTTACTGTCGTCATCTTGCCCTCCTTTTCCCTATATAAAAAATGTACTTTTAAATAAAGAGCCAGCTAGGAAAATCAAAAAAAAAGTAAAAAACAACATTTACCAAAACAAATTTAATCCAACCATGCAGAGGGGGAGGGGTACTAATTTAATTTTCGAAATTTGATAGTAGTTAGGCGACTTTTAAACGAACTTTGGGCGTGGCCCCGAAATTTTTTTGCCTGCGGTGCTTTTCCGCCTTCTTCGCTAGGTGCAATATCATGAAATATATGCCCCCCCCCCCCGAGCATATTTTCTGGCTACGCCACTGGGTTTGACAATGGAGCAGTTGCACTCAATTACTCAAAATGATGTATCTTTGAATAGCTACTTTATAAATTAATGTAAACTATTTTTTACTGTTTGTTACTAAGAAGAAGATCTTAACGACTGACTTACCAATAGTATCGGGTTTGGTAGCTTGAATATGAAAATATCCGCTCTCTAAAATTAGAAAACTTAATTTGTCTCCCATTGGATAGTTTTTTTTCACTTCCTTCTCGCTAAAAAACAATGATGGAAATAAAGAGGCAAGCCACATCTTTGGATTAAATTCTGTTCTAACCATGCACCAATTTCTGTGGATTCCTATGACGTTTTCTGGGTAAAAAACGGCTAGACTCTTGGCTACTGCTGATCCCCAATCACCTAAAAATGAATAATATTACTTAGCAATAGATTTATTCATAAAAACAACTTATTACAACATCGACTTAACAATTTAATTGCCAAAACTATCAAATTTAAGAATAATGAAAGGTATAATTTTATAATACCGCGCATTATACATACAGGGTGATTCCTAAGTTGCTACTTTTTGTTTAGCTGTGTATAGAAGTCATTAAAATAAACAACATTTTCAAATACATTTTTCAAAAAACTTAAAAATAATCGACTTACAGAAGTAAAAAATCTAAGTGCGGGCCTGGTAATCAACACGTACCTAACCCTTTACTTTATATTGTTTGTTTTTTTCGTTTTTTGTATGTTAGTCATGCATTTTACGGATCGGTCGTCAGTTATTTATTTTGACAATTTGCGGCGCCATGTGGTTTTCTGAAGCAAATTAATTTTAATAAATTGGTGAAAATTGCAAAATTTGAAAACAATGAACTAACTTATGGTGCTAACTTATTGTGAGTGTCGTAAAAGGGCGGATGTTTCTTCTCTACACCCAAAAGTTTTCTTAATGTTATTCAACGGGCAAGTTAGGCAGAACCGTATTTGATTTATAGTGTAATAAATTAATGTAATTACTTTATTTTTGGATTTTTTGAAAAAAGGTATTTGAAAATGTTGTTTATTTTAATGCCTTCTATACGCAGCTAAAAAAGAAGTATCAACTTAGGAATCACCATGTATAAAGCGTGCTATTTTGGTTATATGTATCCTTTAAGAATATATTTTTTAAACCGTCAACTGGGTTGGTAAAATAATTTATTTAAATTTATTTTAAAATGTTATCGTAACGATGAAACTTGTAAACAGTTATGCATTTGCGCTTGCCCCAGCCGACCGTGTCCGTTAGCTCAAAGCAAGTTAAGACCCAATGCTCAACATGGCTTTGATATTCATCGTTGCTATGGTTACGTAAACAGCATGTAACAATTTGCAATATGATGAAGGGCAATTTAAAAATAGATCAGTCGTATGCACCATTATTTTAGCATTGGTTCGCCTAACCTTAAGGTATTTATTTTGAGGCTTCGCGAAACTTACGGTTATAGATATCGTTTTACCGTGATTTATTGTGTAATTAAAAAGTTTTGGTTTTAATTTTCAGTTAATTCAGTAGTGTATGCGTACCTACTTAGTTGTGTGATTTAAAAATGAACCCAATTAATGACATAGTTTGTACTTTCTTGGAAACTCCATTCAGTCGTTGGACAGATGAGCCCAAGCAGCAATTTTACGTTGCGCCGACGTTGTCCTACGCGACCCGACGTCGGCATACTACGTCAGTACAACCTTGTTACAACTCCTGTTTGCACCAATATGGTCAATCATTTTTGAGTCGTTTCGACGTCGGACACCAACTTAAAGTTGTTATTAAAGACAAGTGGCGACTATATTTTGAAGTACAAGAAATTAGACCATGTAGTGCAAAATTTTAGATATATGATAGTTATAGTCGGCATATCCTACTAATTGGTTATATTATCACAACTTCGCTAACCTATAAAATATAACAAGACAATAGTAACTTGTAAAATAATCATGTCGCATTGTTATATTTACATTAGATGGTAGAAACGTTTAGAATAATGATAATTTTAAATAATTTCGTTCGAGTTACTGACGTAATAAAAACGTAAACGTAAGCTACTTTACTGATAATTATGGTTAAGATATATAGGAAATAAAAAGCGCGCCGTGCAAATTCGCAGTTTTTGTAAAAAAATATTTTTGCAAAAAAAAATTTTTTTTTTTTTTAAAGTTTTTTTGCTGTGTTTTAAAACGTATCATAGAAGTATTGATATATATAAAACAGAAATAATTAAAGTTAAACAACAATGGCCGCCAAAGATGCATTATTGCACATGGCTTAAATGGCGTAGTCGTACACATTACCAAAGTTTTACCAAACACAACCTTGGTCGGAAAGTTTACTAATACGATCTATTCACGACCCGAGACAACAGGAATCTGTATTATCGGGCGAGATCAACTGATTACTTATCTAATTTATCTTTGTTGGGCCGTGGCTACCTTTCCGATAACGTATTAAAAATTATCCGAACTAACGCTAGCTATAACAATCAATATTAAAAGTTTCCCTAATTCTTTTATCGATTAAATTAAAACATTCTTTGTGGATGGCTTAACATTAGCGGTAAAATAACAGCAACTAAAATTCCCTCGGATATGTTAGCATCTCTACGGACGTAACAGTAATCACACCCGATAATCGATCCATAACCTAGCATGGGGATTTCAGTCTGATCAGAGTTACCTACAACTGGGCATAAAGTTGAGTCCCCATTTGTGCTGGGCCACTTTCTTGAAGTCGTTGCAGCTCAATCCTTTTTCGCCTATAATACGTGGCAGAATATTTAAAAAGCCGTTTCATTTTATCTATTTTTCTGGTGAAAAACAAAATCAAAATAATACAATGAAATGACATTTAAAAAGTAAGTTTAGATTGCCAACTTTTTATTTCATGACACAAACCTTTAAAACGAGAAGTTACTAGTTTAGTTGTATATACCGACGTTGTTGCAACATTAAATAGAACCCCTAAATGGAAGAATTTTATTTGAGTCCCTGACTGACGTAAACACGTCGTTGGCTCCATAACCCCAACACGGCTATTCTTTATATGACAAAATCCTACGCTGATCTGACGTTGGATGTTGTACCTCGATACAACGTTATCAGATATGACCAAATCCGACGCTGATCTGACGTTGGTTGTTGTACCTCGGTACAACGTTATCAAATATGACCAAATCGGACGCTGATCTAACGTTGGATGTTGTACCTCGGTACAACGTTATCAAATATGGTCAAAACAAAGGACGACTCAACGTCGTCTAGTAACGGTCAAGAGGTGTGTATTATTTGTACTTAATGCGACGTCGCAAGTATTACAAAATTAGTCGGACGTTGTAAAAATGCTGCTTGGGAGGATAAGAGAGACGTATTTTTACACGGGTTTTTAGTCAATGTTTGTTTAAGTACCCGCACTATACCTAGATCTTCACCATTTTTTAAGACCGCGAGCCTCCACTGAGAACAAGAAGCAGATGTAGAGAGCGAAATTAGCTATTTATGGCTTGAAGTAATGTACATTGGTTTCCAACAGAGGTGCACTTAGCCTTTCATTGACTAGGTTTCATGGCCCTTGCATATATTAATGATCACCCTTAGTAATAACTAAATATTTATTAAATTTACAATCCAGTTTTGCCCGTATTCTCCATTTTTTTTATAAAGCGGACTTAATTTAAGCTCTGTTAAATTTTAAAGCTGGCTTAAATTAAATTTGATAAGCACCGTAGAAAATTTTTGACTACTTAACTAAGCCTTATTTTGAGCTGGCAACGATGCGGTTATTCTCTTCTTTTTTTACAAGTTAATCGCTGCAGCCCGCACGATAATCTACGCCTACTTTGTGTTATCGTTACTAACTTTGTGCTGTGGGTTTTTAACCTTAGCTTTCAAAACATTTTCAAATTTCAACTGACATAAAATTTTCTTTCTTTCATAATTTTCCTTTTCCTGCTAAAATGGAGGAAAAAAAGGTACTGTAATTTTACATATTCAGAAAAATCATTCCTATTCAGATTAATCCCTGACAAATATACAATAACTTTTAAGGACAAAAAACCGACCGTGCTTTCGTAACAAAACGGGAAGAAGTGTGGAAATTCGTTAAGGAAGACTTTAATGCGGTAAATCCTTCAAGTAACAATCGGGATGCTAATTAGCTAAAAAAACTACACTGTAATAAGAAGCTGGCAGAGAAAAAAAAGAACATTTTTTTGACTGGCGGTGGACCGCCCACAGAAACTACTTTTACAGGATGATGTTGATAATATATTTCTAGTTCGTAGATTCTTTTGGAAAATCCAAGATCTATAACTTCCAAAATATTCCCATCGTTCCTAATAAATATTTCATCTTCTATTTCCATCTTTAACTTCGAAAAATACGAATACGTATTACAAGACAGGAGCAAAGCAATATTTAGGGCTTAAAGTTAATTGAGCTTAAGTCTTCAAATAGCGACCGCGAATACGAAATCCGCAATTTAAGCTGTATTAAATTTCAAGCCGGCTTGAAGCGTTACGGGGAATACGGGCATTAGTACAGAAAGTGCAAGTACAGAAAATATAACTAATTGGTTTATTCGTCCTACTTTATCTGTCATTTTTACTTGAAAATATTGGTAACAGCTGGTGTTTCAAACACAATTACAAGTCGGTTCCCGATGGCTTAACGACCAAAAAATTATTGACCAGATTGGTGCAACTGAGAGTCGTAATAAGGTTGTAAATATGTTGGGTGCCGACGTCAGGTCGCAAATAGACCAACGTCGGGCCGTCGAAATTAGGGTGGCCACCTCTCCAGGTCTGACCTGGAGTCTCCAGACTGACAGACTCCAAAGAGTCTCCAGGCTGAAACGGAGTCTCCAGGTTGAAACCCTCTGACTCCAGGTTACGGGTATCGGGGAGAAGAGTTACACGGTGTAGACGACGGTTTTTTCACCTTTGATTGGAAAATACAACGAGAATGTGTGAGGGCGACTTTTTTTTTTAGAAATCACGTTTTGATTGGGGAAAATATAAAAGCCACAACATATACTTCCTGTCAACGGAGGGCGACCTTTTTTTTTAGAAATTACTTTTCATTGGGGAAGTATAGACTCCAGGTAAACAACAATAAAAAGGTGGCAACCCTAGTCGTAATAATGCTGCTTGGGAAACGGTAGGTCCCGTCTGATAGACATTACCCAGACAATAGGGTTTCATAGGCCTAAGTATACTGGCTATTTCATCAATTCTAGCAACAACGACAAAAAATGGGTAATAAACAATAGTTCCTTACCTCCCTGAACATAATATCTATTAAACTTCAATCTGATCATGAGTTTATTAAATATTTGGCCGATTTGTATTGGGCCCATCCCTGATTTCGCAGCCCCATCTGAAAATCCGAATCCAGGCAACGACGGTGCTATTACTTCGAAAACAAAATTGGAACCTAAAAGATAAAAATAACAGCTATTTTATTGAGATGTAAAAAAATTATTTTTGTTTCTACAGGGGCGAGAAAATTCGCGGAACGTAAAAAATGTATTATTACTTTCTTAAACCGAATACCCTCTTTTTCAACATATTTGAATTTTGAAAATCAAAATAAGTAAATGTATTATGATTTTTTGTATACGAAAAACAGAGCGTTGAAGAGATGATGGCTTGTCAAAAATAACATTTTTACACTTTAACCTCCTGTAGTTTATCTAAGTTGAAAAAATATCGCGTATACATTTTCTGTCTTTATTCAAAAAGACAACTTCTGGATTAACTGCTAAACTTGTTAAATTGGTTTTATGTTAAAAAATAATATTTCCCTGTTCAAACTGTTTTTATACAGGCGCAGGAGGCGTTTTTATTATTATCAATATTCCGCCATTTTGAAGTCAGCAAGGAACATTTCTAGAAAATAATTGGACAAATATGTCAAAAATAGTGATTCTTTATTATTTTTTATTCAATTTTTTTAATAATGCCCACTTTGCCAATTGTGTAGTATTCTTTATTTTATATAGATACAGGCAATTTTAAAATGTCCTAATTTTGTTCATTTTTTTTTTGTACCAAAGCTTAGGAATTTAACTTTTTTGTGATGTGTTAAGATAATTAAATGGATTTGCTTTATTATGGTTACCTATTTTGTAGTACTTTCTATTTGAAGTATTAGGGGAAGTTACATCCAAACAAAAACAAATTCTTAATTTTATTAGTAGGTAAAATTAAAAATATTAATTATCTAAGTAGAATTTTACAAAATCTGGTTAAAAAGTAAGAAAAAAAACACTTTTACATATTTGACCAATTATTTTTTATAAGGTACTAACTAACTTCAAAATGGCGGAATATCGAAATAAAGAACAATGCCTCCTGCGCCGCCATTTTAAAAACGAAAACACGTTGTGATACATCGTTGAAAAAGAAATTTAGGGAGCTTTTTAATTCTAGAAAAAAATATTCGTAGTGTTTCTATATTTAAAATTTAAAAAAATATATTTTTGGTAAAACCAGAAGCGATAGGTAACTGTTGCGAATATGTGTTTTTAGCCGTCAAATCTTTGATACAAATTTTAAATCTTTACTAGCAGTAATAATCCAATCAATGTATATAAAATGATTTCCTGGTCACCCAGGAAACTCACATTTTGCCTAAATAAGGGTATAATACCAAGTGTTTCATATTTTCTGTCAGTATTGAGTAGTTGACAAAAATAAATAAACAGATTAGTCCGGTTCTGTTCATCTTTCCAAATTGGAAACTGAACATATTACATTGCGCATTTTTTTTTAAATTTGGCCATCGAATTTTCAATGTTCTGGGCTTACTAGAGAGTCTTGATGTTTGTAATTAGGAAAAAAGTATACTAAAAAAGTAATTTAATAGTTCTATTTTTATATTAATGAGACATTAACATATTTTGAGAGTCCACCAGTGCCAAAAACAAAATTCAAAAGCAAGTTAATTCTCGACTCTAAAATGTTACCACATTTTTTGTTTAAGAAGTGTTACCTAATAGTTCTTCGTTATTTTTAATTAATCACGAAACTAGTTACTCAATTTCAAAACTATCTACTAGTAATGTACATTTTTTTGTTAAATCAAATTATTGCCAAAACAGCCCAAACTTAAGGTCACTTGGCAGACCCTTAAGATATTTTTTATTCTCAAAAAGCAATAGACCAATGTAAATAAACTGCTGGACAATTCAAGCGGACCGAGCTAATTGTTACGTGAACTTTGGAGTAAAATATTTTACGAACGAATAAAGCTATCGATGCGCGGTTTGCAAAATTAAAAAAAAAATAATTTTAAATTATTTTGGATGGCATTTTCTTATCTCCTATTTATAGAGAACAAAATAAATTCTGAAATTTTTGATATCCCTCTTTGTTCATGAAATTTCGATTTTTTTCTTAACCCCTGTAAATTTCAGGTATTTTTGTCATTAGGCCTTACAATGTTTTGTAAGAACGGGTTTTGGTAAGTGATTATAACTTAGGACCACCTCTTTTACAACGAGTACATTTTAATTTCTTGCGTTTTGTCGTGACCAGTGGCGTACCCATAATCGGTTTTATTTTTATTTTTTTCATTTTATATGCCTTCATTTTCACACATCGTGTGTTTCGTGCCAGGATAACAGCTCACGACGCGACGTAACGCAAGAAATTAAAATGTACTCGTTGCAAAAGAGGTGGTCCTAAGAAGTTATAATCACTTACCAAAACCCGCTCTTACAAAACATTGTAAGGCCTAATGACAAAAATACCTGAAATTTACAGGGGTTGAGAAAAAAATCGAAATTTCATGAACAAAGAGAGATATCAAAAATTTGAGAATTTACTTTGTTCTCTATAAATAGGAGATAAAGAAAATGCCATCCAAAATAATTTAAAATTATTTTTGTGGAAATCCGGTATTTAGAAACTTTGGTAAAAAAAACATACTTCTCTTTGAACCCTGTAGACAGTTAAAAGTTAGAAGTAAAAAAAAATCGGAAAAAATGTGCATATTAAGAATTATACATACCATTAAATTGTACAATTAGGTAATTGTCCAGCAGTTTAGAAGACCAAAAGACAACTTTTTATTACTATTGGAATTAAGAAAGGAGAAAACATTTCCTTCACTCCACCCTTATTGTATCGGGCGGTCAAATAAGAATGGACGCCGGCCATATCTTAGGAACAGTTTGTCCCAACGTGTTGAAATAAATAAATCATAACAAAATCTATCAAGAAGAATTACTGTAAATTACTTTTAGGTTCCTAAAATTCCCGCCAAAGGGCGTTCAACACATAACTAAGAAGACTATAAAATGTTTATCGATAAATATGCCAAGTAAGGTTATGTTAAAACTTAAATGCTTTATTCTTTGGAATATGCAGCATAACTTTGCTTTAATTTATTTTAATCTAACTAGTAAAATAAACAGAGGAAAGGAGGGTAACCTCCTTTGAGAGAACTTATCCTATAGTAATATTAAAAATATAGTATGACTATTTTTTATTAGATCAAAATATATTAAAGCAAAGTTAGGCTGTATAATCCAAAGAATAAATCACTGAAGTTTTGACATAACTTTATTTGGCATATTATCGATAAAAATTCTACCGGGTGTTGCATCGTCGAGCGGGACATAGGAAATCCCATGTAATTTTAAATGGGGTTAATTATTGGCTTCCCTAATTATTTTAGAGAAAAATTCTATTTAGGTTTATTAAAGAGCACTAAAACCCACATTCAAAAGAATAACTTTAGATATTCTTGATGAGCCCTTTTACGGTTATCGCCGATTTCTTTTTAACTATTTCTCCTTTTTATGGCCCCGTATTTGCGGGCACCAGTCAAGGTAAAAGATGACTGTCAAATAAAGTTGTCATTTTGAAATGTGTGCTTTATTGTTATAAAAACTCGTACATCAAAAATATTAGCCATGAATTAAACTTCTGAAGAAAAAATATTGATAATTAAATGGTATTATCAAGGAAATAGTTATCAAAATGTGTCAAACATGTTTGCTGCTCTGTATCCGAATAGACCGATACCTGCAAAATCTACAGTCGAAAAGACTATCAAGAAATTTAAGACAAAAGGCACTGTAATAAATAACTGCAGATGTGAAGAAAGGCAGGAACAAAGAAGAGATGTAAGAAATGATAGGGATTTGCAAGTTTTATTGTGCGTGGAAGAAAATGATGGGAAGATCAGCACAAGGAAACTTGAGGATGACATAGGATTAGATCACACCACAGCGTTACGAGCTTTGAAACGACATAAATATTATTCATACAAATATGAAAAGCACCAAGAGCTAAGAGATAGGGACGAAATACGACGACAGGAGTTTTGTTTTGGCATGATTGAAAGAGCAAACATGGATAGGGAATTTTTTAAAAACATTTGTTTCACTGACGAATGTACATTTACCTTAAACAATGAACCCAATATTCAAAATTATCGATATTGGAGCAAAGAAAACCAACACAGGTTTGTCGAAACAAGGACGCAATATCCACAAAAAGTTAATGTTTGGGCTGGGATTTTCGGAGAAAATATTAACGGGCCATTATTTCTTACACGAAATTTAAATGCAGAATATTTTTTGGAACTACTTGGAGATCATATTTTACCTACTTTACATGATGCCGCCAGGAAAAATCAGGAAGTTTGGTACCAAATGGATGGCTGCCCGGCACATAGTACCCTGGCTGTCCGGAAATATTTAAACCGTGCTTTTAATGAAAATGTTATTGGCTTAAATCATACAGTAAATTGGCCAGCCAGGTCTCCTGATTTATCGCCAAATGTTTTTTTTTCTCTGGGGCCATTAAAAAACAGGATATACAAAGATAAAAAATACCCAAATCTAGACGAGTTAAAAAATGCTATTTCTGCCGAATGCAATAGAATTCAGTTTACCAACTAGCGAATGTAGGAAGAGAATTTTATGATCGCTTCGGTTATTGTCTAGCAGTCAATGGAGGAATATTTGAACATCTTCTAAAATCCTAAAGTTCTAACAATTTAATAGTACCTACCTATTAATTAGTAAAATATTGAAACATGTAAAATGTCATAATTAACCTTGTAATTGGATACTTTATTTTAGTTTTATTCAGATTAATTTGTACTCATAAAAACACCTTTAATATTTTCGATGTACGAGTTTTTATAACAATATAGCACACATTTCAAAATGACAACTTTATTTGACAGTCATCTTTTACCTTGACTGGTGCCCGCAAATACGGGGCCATAAAAAGGAGAAATAGTTAAAAAGAAATCGGCGATAACCCGTAAACGGGCTCATCAAAAATATCTAAAGTTATTCTTTTGAATGTGGGTTTTAGTGCTTTTTAATAAACCTAAATAGAATTTTTCTCTAAAATAATTAGGGAAGCCAATAATTGACCCCATTTAAAATTACATGGGATTTCCTATGTCCCGCTCGACGATGCAACACCCGGTATAATCTTCTTAGTCATATGTTGAACGCCCTCTTGAGAAAATTTTAGGAACTTTAAAATAACTTCCAGCAATTTCTCTTGATCGATTTTGTGATGATTTTTGTATTTCAACGCTTTGGGACAAACGGTTCCTGAGATATGGTCGGCGTCCCTTCTTATTTGGCCACCCGGTACAATTATTACCTTTTTGTGGCGTTATCAAAAGAGGTATAATTTCATAAAATTCTCTAACAGATCCAGGCCATCCATGTAAAAGCAATAGAGGTATAACTTCAACTCCTTGAGGCACATTTTTAGGTTTGGCATGAATAAAATGTATATTTAAACCCTAAAAAAAATAAATGTACTATGTTTATAATGAAGAAAATTTAAATCATATTCATGGTAACATCCTAGCCATAGTAAGGTCTTCACTTCTTGGTAATACCATGAAATCTGATTTAACCCTAGATAGCCAACGTTAAAAATATACCTACCTAAACTTCGATGCCAACTATACGTTAATTTTACGTATATTACCAATATGTGTAAAAATTGTCTCAAACCTTTTAATTTTTTAGGAAAAAGTAATTACTTATTTTTATTCAAAAATAACAAACATTTCCTGAATCTAAAACAAACGAAATTACCAAAAAATACACATAAAAAGATTAGTTAAACGCATTCAGAACACGTCATCTATACGAATTCAGTGCATTCATAACACATTTATACGTACAATATCAGTGTATTGTGCCACATCAGAAACACATCGGCAGCCGAATGTTGTGGTGGTGCACTACTTGAGCAACAGAACGAAGATACCAATAATAGGCCGTATATTTCAGATTTTAAAAAAACTGTACGTAAATGTTAAGTAGAGATCATATCGCGATAGAAAACGTCGTTTCGACAATTGAAAGCCACAGATGACATTCACAGCTGATTCTAGTTCCGCCGAAAAGTTACTAGATTTAGTGTGGACCGTAACAAGTTCACATGTCAGTTCGCGTCCTATTATTTTCGTTGTTTTTTGGTGTTTTTTAGTATTTTTGTGGCTGTTTTTTATATAGTGTATATAGAGTTTTCTGATTTAAAGTTAGAGTCATAACTAAAATGAAGCATAGTGATTGTTTTGTATACCAATATTTTAACCATATATACCATGTTTTACGTATTCTACCTAGCTGGTGCAGTATTACCGGCATTTATTACATTCTTTAATATTCACGAGCAAAGGAGAGTAGTGTGTCGATAAGTTAAATTTTTTAAAAGCTTTGTCGATAAGATTTATGTTACTAGTACATTACTTTATTGTAAGTAATTCCTATCACAATATCTAGGTAGTATTCAGTGGATACCTAATAGGTTCTTGACTTTTGTTCCAATTTGGATAACATCTCCAAAAGTTTCTTGACAACTTTAGTTAAGAACGATGATTTAAATAGAAAAATTTGTAAAGTCTTCTTTGATAAATTAAAATGGGAGATAAGGAACTTAATATTTAAATATTTTTTTAGTTTGTTAATGGAACATAAAAATAGTCCGATCCTGTCTTTTTAGCCAACCTCTAAACGTAAAATAGACCAGACGTCAACAGGGTGCCATAAATGACAAGTGACTTGGCGTTTTCTTAAAAAAAATTGACTATTAGGCAATCCAACGATGCGTTCAAATGGCGGCTGGCTGGCAAATACTGCTTTGTAATTGGTGCACGTGATCATAAAAATAATGTTGCTGGTGGCATTTAACGGGTGACTCAATGCTTTTTGCCATCCAACCGCCATACTGAATCACGTGGTTTGGATTCCCTAATACGTAGGTTGTCAATCTAGGTTAAGTTTTGATATCTAACTGTGTTAGACAAAATTTGATAATTCTTATAGTGTGAGCCACGTTCAGGTGGTAAAAAATATATTTTATTTACATTTTTAATAAGTCTATTTTTCTATTCTATAATTTTTTGGCTAAAATAAAATTTCTGCATACTCCGCATATAAAGTTACCTGGATGCTAGTCCTAAATTGTGGAAATTTATTCAAAAACTCCTGCCTTTGTTGCCAGTTGTACTTGTTTTTCCAATAGTCAAGAACGGTTTCTAGGAGTTTGGTGTTCATGCCATAATTTTGATTAACGCCTTCAAGAGGAGGTTGAAATGGTAAAGTATTCTTCAGTCTATCTTGAAGATCTTTGATTACCTGTAAGTTACTACATGTTAAAATGTAATATTAAGAGCTTCTGGTCACTATCAGGGTATCAGGCATGGATCTAGGTGGGGCAAAGCCCCCCCCCCCCCCCCCTTAACCATACAAATTGGGTGATTGTTTTTCTGTAATGGTTAAAATAAGTCAGATAAATTAATAAAACCGAAACTCAAAATTTTAGTTTATTTCGAATATTTCGAAAGGTAAAAAAGAAAGCTCTATTACTGGGCACAAAATTTTGCATTTTTGCCCCAATTGGACCGATGCTGTATCTCGTATACTTTCCGAGATATCTATGATGTTATCTATGATGTATTCACCTGAAGACGACTGGAGATACTTACCAGTTGAAACGTTGTGATGTAAAACAAATTAAAGACAATGCAAGTCCAAAACTATTCTATCAATCTATGATGTTCATCGAAATTGGGACATCCTGTAACACTCAGTGGTGTAACTAGACCTCTGACCTGAGGATGGCCTAGGGTAGCCTAGGGTGGGCCTGTTATTGTGACTTGCAGTGGCGGCTTGTGTAGATGCGGGCCGGCGGAGAGCCACGCCCAAATTTGAACAAATTTGGTCAATAATCAACAATAATATCACAAGACCTCGTTTTTTTTTATCGGTTAGAATTTTCAGCGGTCACGAAAAATTTTATTGGAAATTTTTCAAGTTGAATTGGGACATGTTTATTTAATTTTTGAATAAACAAGCCCAAAATTCAACGAGTATTGCCAAAAAAGTTTGAGTGAAAAATGGAAAATTTAACCAATAAAAAAATGATGGTCGAGTGATATTTGGCAAGATTATTTCCTTACATCGTTGAATAAACATGCCCAAATTTACCAAATTACCAAATAAGTTTGAGGCTGACAATCAAAATACATTTTTTATAATTTTATTATTGTATGTTTGGTTGGGAGCCTTGCAGCAAAATATGTTAAAGCAAAAGCAATACGTCAAAATTTTAAATTAGTTATATAATAAATGACATTGTTATGTAAAAATTTATGCTATATTTGCGAGGCGAGTAGCGAGCTTACAAAGTCAGCCACAAGTTACGCGCCTGGTAACACTGGTTTCTAAAATCGCTTATTTCCCTAGAAGGTACCCAACCGCTGCAACCCATCTTCAAAAAACCAGTGTACAAGTCACGCTCGACGCTTCCAGTTCATAATTTTTTTTTTCTTTTTCATTTTTCGACATACCTTTATCCGTTATCCCTTTGGAAATATCCTACCTAATTTAATTAATAATACACTTATATAGGCGTCAGTAGAGTTTTAGCCTTGCATTGTCTTTATTTGTTTAGAATCACTACGCCAATAAAGACAATGGAAGTCCAAAACTCTACTGCCGTTCAAGAAACGTCATTGTCTCCAACCTTTAAACAGACATTATATAGGCGTGTTTCATATTTTATGTTGAGAAAGCAAAGTATTTTCCAAACTACGGTAAAACTTAAAGATTAGCACCAATGCACTTACCAAACGCGTGCTTTCTTGGCGCGGGCTAGTGAAGAAAGTTCGAAGGTGCGTCAGGCTAATTTTTTTATCTCTTTCTACCCTACTGCCTACCGGCTCCCTCGTTTGCTTTCACTCATACAAAAGCAATGCTTTTGCTTTTGCATAAGACGCTAATGTACAGCGAGATCTTTGCTTTTAGAACGATCTTACGGAATGCTTATACAAGGATCTAGTTTATGATATAATAAGCAAAGAGCGCGTTTGCAAAAATGATATAGGATTAAGTTTTCGGTTCTATATTATTATTTATGATATTAATGTAGAGATAAATTGGTAAAGTTGAATTACACGGATAAAAACTAATATACAGGGTGTGTCAGTAAGGTGTCTGTCTTAGATAGCACCTAAACCATCAAAGATAGGAAAAAAAGTGTAAAACAAAAGTTAAAGGGTTTTTAAGAATACATAATCTAAAAATATTTTCTAATCTACAGAGTGGTCCTAAAAAGTGGTACTGAATAATAAAAAAGAAAATTAAATGGGACACCCAGTATAATTTTCTAGAATATGATTTAGTGGAATAAGTACTTTGCAACCCTATTAAAATTTTTGAAGTGAAATGCAATGTTGCCAAGTAATAAATTTTTTTTCCGAAATTTTAGTAATTTTAGGGGTATCGTTAAAAAATTATAGCGACCTGTGGATTAACCCTAGGCAAATATAATTTACGTTGTAAGTACTTTAACGTACGATATATTGATCTATAATAATATTTTTTAAATCTCTTATACAGAGCGTTCATTACAAGTTGGACAACTCGATAGTTTTAAAAATGCTTTATTTTAATTTTTTTAAACGGGACCCCCCTAATTTTTTTAGGCAAAAGAATTTATCTATCGAAAACCTTACTTTTTTGTTAAACATGTCATATATCATAGTTTTTGAAATATTTTAGGATTTGTCTTAAATCAGGGTAAAAAAGGAAAGTTCTAATTAAACTATTTAGTCAAGATTGCTTTGGAACAAAAAATAAATAATTTTCTTTGTCACAGCTGTCATTGCAAAATTATTTCGCAAACATTTTGTACTTTATTACTGTTTAAAGTTTAGTTTCCCGAACTAACTTTATCGAAATAGAAAAATATGAGTTATGATAAAGGTAGTTCAGGAAACTAAAATTTAAACAGTAATAAAGTACAAAATGTTGGCGAAATAATTTTGCAATGACAGCTGTGACAAAGAAAATTATTTATTTTTTGTTCCAAAGCAATCTTGACTAAATAGTTTAATTAGAACTTTCCTTTTTTACCCTGATTTAAGACAAATCCTACTAAAAACTATGATATTTAGATATATGACTGTTTAACAAAAAAGTAAGGTTTTCGAAAGATAAATTCTTTTGCCTAAAAAAACTAGGGGGGTCCTATTTAAAAAAATTGAAATAAAGCATTTTTAAAAGTATCGAGTTGTCCAACTTGTAATGAACGTTCTGTATAAGAGATTTAAAAAACATTATCATAGATCAATATATCGTACCTTAAAGTACTTACAACGTAAATTATATTTGCCTAGGGTTAATCCACAGGTCGCTATGATTTTTTAACGTTACCCTTAAAATTACTAAAATTTCGGAAAAAAATTAATTACTTGCTTGGCAACATTGCATTTCACTTCAAAAATTTTAATAGGGTTGCAAAGTCCTTATTCCATTGAATCATATTCTAGAAAATTATACTGGGTGTCTCATTTAATTTTCTTTTTTATTATTCAGTGCCACTTTTTAAGACTACCCTGTAGATTACAAAATATTTTTAGATTATGTATCCTAAAAAACCCTTTAACTTTTGTATTACACTTTGTTCCCTATCTTTGATAGTTTAGGTGCTATCTAAGACAGACACCTTACTGACACACCCTGTATACAAAAATTGTTTCTGTTTGTTTTATTGTTCCCAGGGTAGGCAATGCTTTTTTGCCTATATTATATGCACGACACTGGTCCTACCCCCGTATAAACGCCTATGATAGTAGATTTTTTTACCAGTACATTGCACCGTTGCGACATTGATCCAATATTAGAAATAACCATTAATTAATACTACTTATAGGCATTTGTTTACATGAAGACGTAAGTTGATAAAATTGTTACCTTTGAACAACATCGTGACACCTACTTAACGTAATTGCCAAATCAAACTTTGTACCCACTTTGGATAGTCGTATTTTAAATCAATCCATTATGTTTTGCCTGGTCAATTATAAGATTATATTTTATTATTACAAGACCTAAAACTCATACAGGGTCGGTTTGATAATATGTAGCAAACGTTAGCATACACATTTTTATCTATATTCATTTAGTAATATAAATTTTACAGTTCTGTAAATATTTTTGTAAGGGCATCTATTACAGCACTAGTGATGTAATAGATGCCTTTACAGCACTAGTGCTGTAATGGAAAAAACCGGTTTTATTAAAATTTTGCTGTTAAATAAAACCACACTTTTAGAATGGTGGCTAAGGACCTCCTAAAACAATGTCCACTGTATCCTTCGGGATTATTCAATCCAAGTTTTGTTTCAATCTTTTTTGGTATACTTCCAAAACTATTAATTCCGACCGGCTGGGAGGTGCATTTTCTTTTTCCATAGAATACAAAAAACTGCCAGTGAGTTGCATTAAGAGGACGAAGTTTAGCGCACTTTCGAAAAATACTTAAACAGTTGACACCTGTCACATTTTCTTCTGTTACAACAAATTCTCGCATAATTTTGGTTTTCGAGAATAGAATCACAATTTTTATATACAAATCATTGTGTTCAATATGATCCAACATTAACTTAGCTAGTTCTTCGCGCCGACAAGCCCCAAAAATGCCGATTATCATTACAACCTTCATAAGTAAATATGCTTCATCATCTGCAGTACTAAGAAACTTACATACGTCTTCCTTTGTGAAAACTTTGGACTTTTTGGCCTTGTAACCCTCCGAACTTCTTTTCAAAAATGCGATTAGTTGAGAAAATCTGCTTATATCTTGATTTTTTTTTTACTGAAATCATAGTTCTCAACATTGAGTAGTGAGTCCATAGTGTAGATGGTTTCTGGGAGCATTGCTTTACGGAAAAATAACCCAAAAGGATTTTCTCAGACCCCTCCTTTATTTTGTTAGCTTTGCACCAATCTTCAAACTTCTGATACTCCAACTCATACCGCGCCCTGGATTTCATCGGAACTAAACTTGAGATCGCTTCGTTTGCCGCTGCTTCTATATCAGAGGGTAAACTTCCATCAGAATCGCTCATTTTGAAAAACGCTTTTTATATTTTTGAATTTGTTTGACGAAGTTTCGA
Organism: Polydrusus cervinus; assembly: GCA_935413205.1. Lineage (NCBI taxonomy): Eukaryota > Metazoa > Arthropoda > Insecta > Coleoptera > Curculionidae > Polydrusus > Polydrusus cervinus. Next base: position 6,492,993 of record OW284518.1, read on the forward strand.
CAGTAACCATGCGAAACAGTAACTATGCGAAAGGTAACATAAAAAACTTGATTAGTAAACTTAATAGCAGGTGCATTTTTACAGGTGCATTTTTATTTAAAAAAATGCCTTTTGCTAAATATTTTTATTCATAGATGAAAGTAGATAAAATTTTGTACAATATTCTTGTTGTAAATTCATATTACTATACTCGATGTTTTATTAAACTCGGCTAACGCCTCGTTTGACAACTTTAACATCTCGTGTTGTAATATGAATCTTTACAACACTTATATCAAAAATAACTATTAATGAAATGGAAGAAAAAAATGTGACTTCTTAAATAAAATTCAGTCTCTGTCTGTATTTTTAATTTTCTAATTTAATCTACTTTCTGATTATAAACATAGACATATTTTGATTTGATCACATTTTAGTAAATTACAAATTGTAGCCCGACCTGGTACCATAGTGGTGAATATCTGAATTAAGCTGAAAATTATTATTATGAATTTCAATTAATTGGTGTAAAATAAATAGTGTTGGCAGGATGAAAATTCTCAAATTAATAAAATATGGCCTGAAGTAGTTCAGTGCACCAACACCCGCAATAACTCCCACAGATTTTTTTTGTAATCTAAAAACACGTAAGGAATTGGATGAGTTTCCTCATAAAATAACTCAATAAGAAAGGTGGACGTGAAAAAGTGAATAATACATATTTATCACTGACTGGTGATTTTCTTAGTACAAAATTTCCGTAGACAATTTGCTCCACAGAGACTCGATATGAGCAGTCCAACTAAAAGTGTCGTCGACTATTAAACCCAGCACCCTCACACTCTGACCCCTCCACAACGTCACGGCTTGTTGAAATTATCATTTTCTCTGACAGTTTTGTGTAAACCACCAAGGGATCTCATTAATTTCAGTCTTGGATATTTTTGTACAGAGTTGTATTATCTGCAAAACAAAAGCACCCATAGAGAGGGAGAGAAAGAAAAACTGGTCATTTATATATATCACAAAAATAAGAGGCCCAAGAACGGATCCCTGGGGTACTTTATTTTGGATCAATCCGAAATCTGACACATCATCATTGAGAGAAACACACTGTTTTCTTTGATACAAATATGATTCTGGCAGGCTTAAACCCCTAACTCCATATCGGTATAATGTCATAGTTATACCGTATGATTTAAGTGTTCGGGATAAAACCAAAAAACTCGTTATTAAAAATTGCGCTCTATAGTCATTTTATTTCGACCCTTAAAATCGGATAAGTCGTTATAGCAATTAAAAGTTAAAGTTAGTTACAGCAATTTAAATGATTACGCTTTTAACTCTCAGCCACTCTTATCAAAATCAGTACGCCAATGAGCTTTAGACCAGTGGCGGCTCGTGATAGTTAAAACAGATGGGGCCAAAATATCTAAATCAATAAAAATCGTTAACGAAAATAGGATAAAAAAACTTACTTACAATAGTAATAATTAAATGAAGCATATAATAACAACATTGTCTAAAATCACAACATATTATACAGTGTTTTTCTCGATATTTCAGTAGTTCTAAATAAACAATAAAAAGAAAATGTTCACTAAACACTTATATGTTCCTATAGGAAAACTCTATTAGTCTTTCGATCGAGCGATTTTGGTCCACGTTGAGTCCTTATTATATATAAATCGGGCACTGGATGGACAACCCAATTCCTTAACCTGCATTTTCTCCTCTAAGGAAGGAGCGGAAAACCGCGAATCTTTTAAAAAACTTATTATATTCATTTTAACACGCATTTACTCACACTGACTTACTGATTTAACCTAAACCTAACCTACAAAAGTAATTTAAAAAGGTTAACATTGCAGAACCGGATATAGTCATGGCAGGACACGCAATTCCCCTGGCACCGTCTATTAATTTGCTGGGGGTCAATCTGGGAGGTAATATGTCTTGGCATGATCACGTTGCCGCAATTGCCAAGACAGCTGCACAGAAACTTGGTGTACTTTTCCGCACCAAAAGGTTGTACACACCTCATCAACTTTTGACACTCTACAAAGCCCAGATTCGACCATCATTAGAATATTGCTCGCATGTCTGGAGCTCTGCACCCAAGCACACCCTTCGGCTACTGGATTCCATTTAAAGGAGAGCCGTTCGTCTGATCGGCGACCCCGAGCTGTCCAAGACCCTCGATAGCCTGGAGCATCGAAGACAGGTTGGTGATTTGACTCTCTTTTACATATATTTCCATGGCAGGTGTTCGACTGACATTGCCCACTTGATTCCACCTAGAGCAATGCAAAACAGAAATACACGGCGAAACACTGCCGCTCATCCATATGTTGTTCAGCTTAGTACTCCTCGAACTTCATTGTTCAAGAATTCTTTCATCTGGAGAACGTCATCTTTGTGGAATGATCTTCCTGAGGTCGTGTTTCCCAATGAATACAATCTTCGACGTTTCAAGACCAACGTTAATCGCTTTCTTCGCACACGCACCGCTCCCAGAGCGCCTTAAAGGATTTTTCCTACAGTGCAGGTGTTTTATCATAAAAAAAAAACAGTAAAAACTGTTTAAAAGAAATATATGTTAAAAGTTAATAGTGACATTTTGCAAACCACCAAAATCTCTCTAAACGCTATTTCAAACGTGATTTTATCGGAATCCGCACAAACAATTGTGTAAAAACCTGTTTCATATTCAGCGGCAAATATAATTATTTCCAGCGATCGAGAATCCGATTTCAGGTATCAGCCGGTGCGATGATTTTAGGGCCTGAAAAATCGAATAGCGGGATTTTGTTTGTTTGCAAAATGTCACCAATATTTCGACAGGGCAAACCGTATTGAAATCAGCTGCCATCTAGTATCGGATAGTGGTAGCAAGGACGAAAGGCCTAACCCGATTGGAATATCTCACAAAAAAAGCACGTGTAAATCCTCCAATCCCGGACGGATCTGAGGATCGGGCCCGTCACAAAATTTCCGAATTCCTTATACGTGAGTAAGAGAGGGTGATATATCTATTATCTCTTTCGTAAGCGATAAACAGTCTGCCCATACATATGATTGGCTGGCTTTGGGTAGCACCAGGGAATTTTCGCGGCATCAGGGAGTTTTTGCACCGTTAGGCGTTATCAGATATGAAATGAACGCAACCTCTTGAATTTTAAATTATTCTCATTTACAAAAAGAATGAAGCGTTAAGATACAAAGCAATGATTATGAGTGTGAGTGAATAAAAGCTTGTGGTACAGGTAGGTAGGGTCATGGCACTGTGTCCTACTGTACGAGCCGCCACTATATTAGACCAAAATGATGCAGAATTGTTTAAGCCTTCTATCACAGGCATACCTTGATCACAGAATATATAGCTAAGCAACGCGTGGCTATATATTCTGTGCCCTGATGTAGGAGTTTTCAGAGAAATTTAGAATTCTTATATTTAATTTTTCTATTTTCTGAATAATAAAATCAATAAATGTTGCTACAGCTACACACTCAGGTAAAAGTATGTAATGGTCAGGTAAAGGTAATTTTATAATAGGTTCAATTTTCTATATTTAAATTTATCTTAAAGTGACAGTTCTATGCTAAAATGACAAGCGTCATATGTCAACTAAGTTGAAAAAAGTCTTGTCCCTTCAAGACTAAGAATTTCTTTTACACCACAGTATACAGGGTGATTCACGTTGAGTGGCCTATTAGAAGATCTCGAAAATGAGTAACCCTATCTTTTTAAAAATTTGATAGCAGGCATAATTGGTTTTGGGCTTTTAAAGCATTATATTTTGACGTTTTTATTACTTCCGGTTATACCGGAAGTGAATGCCAACTTTGCTATTTTAAATGGAATACCCTATATATTTTAGCATTTTTAAATACCTTCTTAAAATCTAAATAACTTTTGTTAATAATAATCTATTCCTATCTCTAACCGTTTTTGAGATATGAATTATATATTTGAATTATATATATAAAAGGATTTTTTTGTGTAAAAACGCTCCGAGAAGAAAGTTTAGTAACTCTTAAACTAATAAAGGTAAACATTTAAAATTTTCTAAGCTTTCAAGTAATACATAGATCTTTAGTTTAAATTACTTAGGTTTCACGTTTTTTATACAGAGAGTTCTTAAAATTATGCCAATGTTTCCATTTAAATAAATGTGCATAAGTCAATTTTTGCAAATGGAACATCCTATTTTTTAGCTTACTAACGCGTAGAAAATTAAATTTCCTATCTAAATGCCTAATATGTTACAATACACATTTTTAGTGGTTTTGGAATTATGAGCAATTTAAATAAAAAATCTTAAAATTTCTGTTTGTGTTAATACGACATTATTTTTGAAAAGAAGGCTTCGACTGGGACTTTCGTTTGGCTTTGAATGAGAAATAGCTAAGCAACGAACATAGGCCGTTAATAACAAATGGTAACAAAGCTCAAAGTCAAACGAAAATTCCAATCAAAGCCTTCTTTTCAAAAATAATGTCGCATTAGCGCAAAAAGAAATTTTAAGATTTTTTATTTACATTGCTCATAATTCCAAAACGACTAAAAATGTGGATTGTAACATATTAGGCATTTAGATAGGAAATTTAATTCTCTACTCGTTAGTAAGCTAAAAAATAGGGTGTTCCATTTGCAAAAATTGACTTATGCACATTTATTTAAATGGAAACATTGGCATCATTTTAATAACTCCCTGTATAAAAAACGTTAAACCTAAGTAATTTAAACTAAAGATCTATGTATTATTTGAAAGCTTACAAAATTTTAAATGTTTACCTTTATTAGTTTCAGAGTTACTAAACTTTCTTCTCGGAGCATTTTTACACAAAAAAATCCTTTTATAATTCATATCTCGAAAACGGTTAGAGATAGGAATAGATTATTATTAACAAAAGTTATTTAGATTTTAATAAGGTTATCAAAAATGCTAAAATATATAGGGTGTTCCATTTGAAATACCAAAGTTGGCATTAACTTCCGGTATAACCGGAAGTAATAAAAACGTCAAAATATAATGTTTTAAAAGCTCAAACCCAATTATGCCTGCTGTCAAATATTTAGAAAGATAGGGTAACTCGTTTCCGAGATCTTCTAATAGGCCACTCAACGTGAATCACCCTGTATAGTAGGTATATAGACTGTGGTTTCATGCGGTTTTACGCCACTGGCATGGAGCACAAGACAAAAACCGGGTCTATTTTATATGTGGCGAGGAATAATTCTTAAATCAAATTCTTACCTCGTCTGACACATTTATTTTAAATGGTTTAACGTCTGTAACTTCTTTCTGTACTGTTCCCGGTCCCCACCATCTCTCTTCAAGATCGGGCACTGTGGGTACTTTATTTACTTTTACATAAATATACACTGCACCTAATAGAACGAAAGAACCAATTGTCTTTCCCCATGCGCCCATGGTATAGATATTATATTTCTAAACAATATTAAATTTTTTACAATAATTCTTAAATTAATTAACACTAGGTAGTACTACACCAGTCTAATATCCGTTATCACAGTGAGCATAACATAAATTGTCTACTAAAAATGTTACGACACAATTGATGATGTTTTATTTATACTAAACATAGATCATTATCTATTTCATAAGTGTTTCGTAAATATTATTAAAATTTTTTATTTTTAGATTTATGGACAGAGTAGGATTGAGGAGATATTACAGCTTTTAAATAGTACTTTTAAATAATAAACTATTGTAGGCAATAAATAAAATAAGATTCAATACAATAGTACTGTGACAGCTGACGTTAAGATGTGGTTGAAAACAGCTGATGTAGGGACAAGATTAAGGATATTAATTTAATATTAAAGCAAAGGGGGATACGAAGTTGGGTCACAGTATTTAAAGTGTAAGACGACAAAAATAGAATAAAAATAATCTATAATTTTATACGGGATAGGTACTATAATAAAATATTAGTATTTTAGAGTATCACTTATTTAATTCCACAGTTTAATAATAAAATCGCAAATACAAAGATTATCACACGACGTATTCCTCGACAATCTAACCACGAATGCCTATTCTTTAAAAAACTGCTCTCCAGCCAAAATATGCCTAATCTGGCCTCTTATTCATGCCAAGAATCCAATCTGTTTATATTAACACCATAAAACTAATTGCTTTTGAAATGGGATACTTTCCGTTATCCCTTATCGTTTCTTAAAAGGAACTTTACTCGTTTGGTTCGTAACGTAACTATAGTTTGTTCACAAATCGATGTTTACCTATAGTCTATTCGGTAATATAACTAACAGTTATAAAAATTATATTACATTCGGCCATCCTGTAAATCGTCCTGTCCTCAGGACTTATCTAAGCAAATTTACTTACAATGCCAAAAGACTAAACTACACTTAAAAGTTAACGTATTTAACGTATTAACAGAGTATCCTTGCCAACTACAAACTATTAAATACGAACTACATTTCCACTACCTGTGAATTACTTAATGCTAATTGCATCATTGCAATCTACGAACCGCTTATTATTAACTGACACTACCACCATTTGCACTTGCGAACTGTTTCATGCCAACAGCATTATCACTATCTGCAAACTGCTTTAGGTCAACTGCATTATTACGAACTGCTAAATATTAACTGTATTATTGAATCTGCGAACTGCCTAATGCAAAATACATTATCGCCAACTGCGAACTGTATAATGCCAACTGCATTATCGCTAACTGCGATCTACACAATGCCAACTGCATTATCACCAACTGTGATCTACATAATGCTGACTGCATTATCGCTAACTGCGATCTACACAATGCCAACTGCATTATCACCAACTGTGATTTACACAATACTAACTGCATTATCGCTAACTGCGTTCTGCACAATGCCAACTGCATTATCACCAACTGTGATTTACATAATACTAACTGCATTATCGCTAACTGCGTTCTGCACAATGCCAACTGCATTATCACCAACTGTGATTTACATAATACTAACTGCATTATCGCTAACTGCGTTCTGCACAATGCCAACTGCATTATCACCAACTGTGATTTACATAATACTAACTGCATTATCGCTAACTGCGTTCTGCACAATGCCAACTGCATTATCACCAACTGTGATTTACATAATACTAACTGCATTATCGCTAACTGCGTTCTGCACATGTCGAATTCCATATGACGAACAGAATATTTTGAAAGTCCTTGAGGTAAAGGCTGTACCTCTATCGGTTATTAGTCTAACCGGAACTCCAAACAAGAACATAATATCCATTATTGTCTTCGTAACATGACGAACTTTAGTATTTTTAACTGGTTCTAGGAAAACAAACTTTGTGAATCCGTCTACTATTACAAGAATATATTGATTTCTCTTTTCACTACATACAAAGGGACCTAAATGATCGAGGTGAAGTGTATGGAATGGTACTGGTATTTTCTCTATCGGATGGAGTTTACCTGGCCGTTTTCCTGAAGGATGCTTGTAATATAAACAATTCAAGCAAGCTTTGATATACTTCGTAACAAGTTTCCTCATTTTTGGAAACCAGTAATTATCTGCCACACGTTCCAAGGTCTTTTCTACTCCTAAATGGCCGGCGTCATCGTGGCATAACTTGCAAATCTGCCACCTTGCAGTCTTAGGGACTAACCACGCTAACCGTCCATTCTCCAATTTTTTATATACCTTGTCTTCCTTTAGTTGATAATCTTTGAAATACTGCTTAGAATTGGAACATTCTATTGATTTTGCCAGAATTCCTTTAATTCTTGCGATTTCTTCATCTTGCATCTGAGCAACCATGACCCAATCAGCTTCTGTTAGGTTTACATTATTGATTTCTTCAGTAACAGGGTTGCGACTTAATGCATCCACATGGGCCATTTTTTTACCCAAATCTTGTAATGAAAATGAAACACAATCTCGGTATTTGGTCATTACATTTATCAATTCAGTTTTCTGATTTTCAGTAACTTGGTCACCAATCTTTAACATGGTCATTGTAATGGAATTTTCATCTACGACGCTAACTTCATATTCTGGTATATCCTTAACATCAAACGGTTTCAAGGTACGCAGAACAACTAAGTTTTTACTTTTAATCATTACTACATGTTCTTGATTAATAAAATCTGTTCCTATTAATAAATCGTGGTTAAGTAGGCTATCTTCAAGTATGCACGCTAACACCGTAGCACTCACTTCTTCTATGGTAATGTGAATTGTAGCTGACATTACACTAGTTACCGTCTTACCATTGAATGATCTTAAGACTTTTGGTTCACAGTTTATGAGGTTTAGCTGCAATTTCTTCGCTGTTGATAATCTCAATAAAGTGCAAGTACTGCCTGAATCCACGAGACACTTTATTTTAAACCCGTTAATACGTGCATTTTTTACAAACAAATTATTATGCTTTAATGACTCGTCACAAACTGCTACTGACACGCTGCCTTTATTTCGAGAAATATTCGAGCATTGATCACGTGTATGACCAAATTTTTTACAAAGTACACACTTTATTATTGGTTTACGACATTGACTTAGGAAATGATTTTCACCACAATTGTAACATGCAACATTTTGTTTTTGCTCTCGCTTACTACTCGACACTCGCGGACGATATGGTTCGCTTTTATTGGTAAAACTGTCCTTTGTAGTGGGTGGCTGACCACTTCTTACATTAACTAAATTACCAACATTACTTAGATACCCTGCTAGCTCACCAATAGATTGAAAATTAGCTGCCCTAGCTGCTAATGCTACGTTCTTATCCGTTATACCTTCAATCACACTATCTATTAAAAAAGTATCTGGAATTTGTAAGTGAAGTTTGTTTAATTTTGCAACTTTTTCAAAACAATAATCACCCAAATTTTGATTTGGCCGTGGAGCGTACATAGCAGCTTCCACCAACAATTTACCAAATTTTATGGTTCCCGGAAAATTATGTTGTAACAGTTCTTTTACCTCGTCCCAGTCTAATCCCGAAATTTGCGCAGTGTCATACCATTTGCGTGCATTACCACGTAATCTACAGGTGGCTAATTTTAAAGTCTGCACCTTATTCCAGTTATGATATAAAGCTAATTCGTCTACCCTTTCAACCCACTCAGTAATTGTTAAGTTTTCCGCGTTTGGATCGAACTCTGGTATGACACTTTCGTTAATAACTGCATTAAATGACGTCGATTGAACGCTACTACTAGCACTTACTTGTCTGCTGAGCTCACTTATCTTTTTCTTTAGTCTTTTTATTTTTTTACTTTGCCTTTCCTCCTCCGAAGATGAAGAACTGGACGAGGTTGCGCGGGATCTGCGTGCACGTCGTTTTCCCATTTTTCACAGAAAGGAACTTAACTAAATAATCACTGCACTAACACTATTATCTTAATACAGCAGAAAACACTACATTCAGTGAGAGAAAGTGATTACACAAAATGTTTAAAACCAAGCAACACTAGCACTTAGGTCTATCCCACCGCTGCTATGTAAGACGACAAAAATAGAATAAAAATAATCTATAATTTTATACGGGATAGGTACTATAATAAAATATTAGTATTTTAGAGTATCACTTATTTAATTCCACAGTTTAATAATAAAATCGCAAATACAAAGATTATCACACGACGTATTCCTCGACAATCTAACCACGAATGCCTATTCTTTAAAAAACTGCTCTCCAGCCAAAATATGCCTAATCTGGCCTCTTATTCATGCCAAGAATCCAATCTGTTTATATTAACACCATAAAACTAATTGCTTTTGAAATGGGATACTTTCCGTTATCCCTTATCGTTTCTTAAAAGGAACTTTACTCGTTTGGTTCGTAACGTAACTATAGTTTGTTCACAAATCGATGTTTACCTATAGTCTATTCGGTAATATAACTAACAGTTATAAAAATTATATTACAAAAGCACACATAATGCCCATTATTAGCTCCATTGTAAACAACTTTTTCAACATGCGTGCGCGATTTACCGTTTTCCCGCACTCGTTTTGGTTCTGAAAGACCTATTTTCTCGCACGGTGTCGGAAAAGTTTTCCCGCACGGTGTACCGGAAAAATATTTTTTTGTGATTTTATAATAAAATACAACTTTAATGAATAATATATAAATTTTAAGACTCATTTTTAGTGAAAGTAAATGAGGTATATTACAGAAACACTAATTTTTGCCGTTTATTATAAACATTTAAAAAAAATGTGATTCAAAACTGTTTATTTCAAAAACCCCCTACATAGATGTTAACATGGTAACCACGACACACAAATAAAATCTAATTGTCAAAGTGACACCTTACAATAGTTCACCGGAGCGTGGCTTTGATATTTGATTTCGTTCAGATTCCGATACAAATTTCTTTCATAGATAATTTCTCGGACGATGAGCTTCCAGAAGATATTCTAGAAGCCGCAAGTATCGCATATTTGGATTTGCTACCAAAAAAGTCATTAGTCAGGTATGAAAAACAATACGAACATTTTGTTAGTTGGTGTGAAGCGAAACATGTAAAAACACCAAGAGAAGAAGTACTTTTAGCATATTTCTTGGAAATGTCTAAACTTTGGAAGCCAAAAAAGTGTACTTAAGGTTAAGAAAGATTTAGACATCAGTAAATACTATAAAGTTACATCAAGAGACAAAATGTAGGTTTTCGAGCAAAAAAAGCGAAAGTTTTTACACAAAAAGAGATTGCGAAATTTATGAAAGAAGCACCTGGTGAAATTTACCTTCTAATTAAAATGGTAACCATTTTTGGATTTGCTAGTGCCTGCCGCCGTGAGGAGCTAACTAAACTTACCATTGACGACATAGACGACAAAGGAGACGTTATAATTGTCACAATAAAGGACTCCAAAAACATTCTGCTAGATCCTTTGTAATAATTAAAGAAAGTCAATAATGAAAGTTTTCTAAATCTAAACAGAAAATATGCAAACTTACGTCCACAGCAAACTCCCCATCGCCGATTTTTTTTGAACTACAAACATGGAAAATGCAGTACCCACGTCTATTGTATAATATGTTCATTATATATCTGTTTGCCTAATAATAATAATAATAATAATAATAATAATAATAATAATAATAATAATAATAATAATAATAATAATAATAATAATAATAATAATAATAATAATAATAATAATAATAATAATAATAATAATAATAATAATAATAATAATAATAATAAAAATACCCATTATTCACTAGTGAATAATAAACTCATAATTCACTAGTGAATAATGAAATCGACAGGTAATGCGATTTGAAATAAAAAAATATCATTGGTTATTTTCCCTGTAAGGTCCATCCATAATACGATTTTGTGTGTATGATGAAAAATTCAAGCATGTCATGAATTGTCAAGTCAAAGGGCTTTGTGATTTTAATTTTAAGCGTCAAAATATAGTTCAACTTATCAACTTTAAAGTTAAGAATTGTATTAAAAAAACTTACAAAATGATTAGGGATAGTGAAGATGAGATGTGTTATACCCCAACTAGTTCTTTTTCGGAATCCGTATTGTGAGTGTACTTGTGGACGCAGGTGGGGATATACCTGCATTGAAAAGACACGGTGGATGGAAATCCACGGCGACAGCAAAAGGACATATTGATGACTCAATGAAAAATAAAATGAAAGCAGCAAAAAAAATATCAGACGCGATCCAGAAAAATCCTTTTGGTTAGCCGTATATACGCAATGAGGCAGTTCTACATCTAAATAATCATCTACATCTACTACAACGAATATCCAAGATGTTAATGTAGAATTAAATTCGATTCCTACAATTAACTTGGCACATTGTGTAAATACAAATTTTACTATTAATATTTTTAATTAAATAAGGATGTTTAGTAATTATGGCTACAATTATTATTGGATAGTCGTGGACAAAGTATAGTATTCTACTCGCATATAATGGCTTTTATTCACTTGGATAAAATTATGAAACTCACCTACGGCTCGTGTCATAAACTTTATCCGCGTGAATAATAGCCACCATTATATGCTTGTTGAATAATATACTATTATTTCTGTGGCTTGGTACAAGAAGTGCATATTATGTCACTATTTCTCGTTTTTGAGATAAATGTGCCAAAGTAGGTACTAATAAAAAATGTAAATTTTATGATGGCAAAATGTCGAAGCCCCTAGTATTATCTACACCCTTTTTTGCAAAATCATAAATGTTTATTTCATTTATTAACTATTTAAAAGTTTGAACTTTTAAACTTTAAAAGCAAATGTTATAAATTTCACAAAAACTGACATATGCACTTCTTGTACCAAGCCATAGATTTATTTTCGTAAATAACAGGCGTCAAGCTGGCTGACATGTACAAAGGGAATAGAAATACCGGGTCCACGTTTCTTTTAAGTCGATGGTTGTGGTCAAACTAACAATGATATTTGTGATGTAATGATTAATGAATAACAGACCTACGTTATTTTCTGTTTCTGTTATGATTATGTATTTGCGAGTTGTCACGTGTATCCAACCAGTGATTGAATGAACTTTACCTTCTGTTTTCTTTAATGAAATAAAACGGGTTTTGCAACATCATCCTAGAAAAAATATTAACCGGTAAGATGATTTTAAAAAAAAGTTAATCTACTTATATATCAAAACAGTGACACAGTAAAAACACAAGTGGAGTAAAAGCGGTTTAAAGGTTATGAGATATTTTTGCCTGGTATTTATTTATTTATCGTATGGCAATGCAGACACAATAAGCTTAGAGCTTATTCATACATATACATTAATAAAACAAACTTCAAATCTCTACAAACAAATATCAAGTCGATTAATATAATCTATCGACCCGGCGGTTGCCATCAGAAAGTCTTCAGGTCTTCCGTTGTAGGATCTTGTGGGACATTCCTCCGTGATCTGTTTAATCGTTTGGTATTCTCCGCAGTCGCATTGTGGTGAAGGTAATTTGCCCCATTTGTGCAGGAAATAAGCGCATCTGCCATGTTGCGTTCTAATTCTGTTGAGTGTGGACCAGGTTCTGCGTGGTAGGTCAAACCCTGGGGGCTTTTGGGTGATGCAGGGCATGGCGTTTCCTTGTTGGGTGGACCACTCTTGAGTCCAAGCATTGGTCAGGTTGAACTCCTCCTGTATTGCTGCACTTGCCGTTCTTGTCGGTGGATTTCTGGAGCGGAGACGGTTGTGGTTAGCGTCCTCAATATCATGGTGTATCGGCAGGTTTCTGTTTTCCATGATCTTTTTGTACTCTCGTGTAAGGGCATTTATCCGTCGCAGATGGGGGGGTGGGATGTGGCTTAGCACTGGGAGCCATTGCGTTGGTGTGGATTTAATGACGCCAGCGATCATCCTCATGGTATTATTCAGTTGAGCATTCACCTTCTTAACATGTGGACTGTTAAGCCAGACGGGGGTGCAGTATTCAGCTGTCGAGAAGACAAGTCCCAGTGCGGAGCACCGTAGAGTGGAGGCCGATGCACCCCAAGTTGTACCACATAGCTTCTGAATAATGTTGTTCCTTGTTTTTAGCTTCTCGGCGGTTTTAGTTAGGTGTTCTTTAAATGAGAGTGTTCTATCGAGGGTCACTCCCAGGTATTTCGGTGTTTTGTTGTGGGCTAGTCTGGTACCATCGAATCGTATGTTAAGCTCTTCTCTGGCTAGTTTGTTGGTGAGGTGGAAGCAGCTAACTTCCGTCTTAGAGGCATTAGGTTGAAGTCTCCATTTGCGGAAGTAATTACCCACTGTTTCTAGGTCTGCTTCTAGGATTTCTTCAGATAGTTCGATTGAGTTACATCTTGTTGCAAGTACCCAGTCGTCGGCGTAACCGAATTTTCTTGACCTTGTTTCCGGCATATCCGCTATATATAAACTGAAGAGAAGTGGGGCGAGTACTGATCCTTGAGGCAAGCCGTTGTTAAGTTTCTTTAGCGAGCTGATGTCAGTGCCCATTATTACCTGGAACGCCCGATCGCCGAGCATGTTAGATATCAGTTGTGTTATACGCTTGCATGGAATTATACGGAGAAGCTTGTATAGTATTCCCTCCTTCCAGACGGTGTCATAGGCTGCTGAGAGGTCAATGAATGCAGCTAAGGTTTTAAGTTTTCGTTGAAATCCCGCTTCGATAAAGGTGGTAAGAGACAGAACCTGGTCTGCACAGCTTCGTTTTGGCCGAAAGCCCGCCTGCTCCACTGGTATAGTCTCCAGGATCTCCAGGCTGATTCTGTTGTGGATAAGCCTCTCCAGTAGTTTATAGGATACGGACAGTAAGGCGATTGGCCTGTAGCTCTTTGGGCTGTCAGCAGGTTTACCCGGTTTCAGTAAGGCTATAACCTTAGAGCGTTTGAATTCTGGTGGAACGTTGCCAGATTGCATGATGTCCGTGAAGAACTTGGCCAACCAGCATTTTGTGTACTTGCCACAGTTGATTAGGAACTCAGGGTGGATGTTGTCAAATCCTGGGGCCTTTCCCGCCGTGACATCGTCTAGGGCCTTTGAAATTTCCTCAGTGGAAAAGGGGCGAGAGTGTTCCGTTTCCGTGGCTTCGGCTTTTAGGGCTTTAAGTTCTCTTTTTATCTGTATGGTGTGTGCTCTGTCCTTCGGTGCTCTTGATGTTGCTACTGTGTGTGAGGCTACTTTATTTGGGCTTACGCCCGTTTTTTTGTCGCTGTTTTGGTGCTCCGCCACCCAGCCCTCTCAGCAGCGACCATGCCTGCCTGCTCGATGTTTGGAAATTGAGGCGTTCGACAGTTTCAGTCCATTTTTGTTGGCGTGCAGCATTCAGGCTGTGGATTAATTCATCCGCTATTTCCTGGTCACCGGTTTCAAGGAAGTTTTGGTATAAGGTCTCACTGTTTTGGGACCATCCGGGAACATATTCTTTGCGGTACCCTCTGGGTATGTGTTTTTTAGCGGTCCCTATTACTGCGCCAATGAATCTTGCGAAGTTTCCGCTGGTGGGCGGTATCCACCCCAGGCACCTGTCAAGGTCAGAGGAAAACTTGGGCCAGTCAGCCCGCTTGAAGATCCATCTTGGACGGGGTAGTGAGGTGATTATGGGAATTTGTGTTCCCACTTTGCCTGGTGTATGACTTTTATATAATTATACAGGGTGCGCCAAACTCAGCGGCCTATTAGCAGTGGCGGCTCACGGTCCTAAATAATGGTGAAGAGCTAGGTATAGTGCTGATACTTAAACAAACATTGACTAAAAACCCGTGTAATGAAACGTCTCTCTTATCCTCATCTGTCCAACGACATCTGACTCTCCTTTCAATGGAATCCAGTAGCCGAAGGGTGTGCTTGGGTGCAGAGCTCCAGACATGCGAGCAATATTCTAATGATGGTCGAATCTGGGCTTTGTAGAGTGTCAAAAGTTGATGAGGTGTGTACAACCTTTTGGTGCGGAAAAGTACACCAAGTTTCTGCGCAGCTGCCTTGGCAATTGCGGCAACGTGATCATGCCAAGACATATTATCTCCCAGATTGACCCCCAGCAAATTAATAGACGGTGCCAGGGGAATTGCGTGTCCTGCCATGACTATATCCGGTTCTGCAATGTTAACCTTTTTGGAGAAGACTGCTGCCTGGGTTTTCTTAGCGTTAAATTCGACTTGATTACTGTCACCCCAAGCCAATTTCTTCCAGGTCATTGTTGAGGCGCAATACTTCATGCTGCCTGCGAAGATGTGTGTCGGCAGCGGATGTTTGAGGAGTCAAGGTAAAAGATGAGACAAGTGTGCTGTCATCAGCAAAGCTATAAATTGGATTTTGGGTTTTCACTAAAACGTCGTTAATATACAGTAAAAAGAGGGTAGGCGACAATATGGACCCTTGAGGAACACCGGCATTGATGGTGAAGGTGTCTGAGAGAAACCCGTCAATCGCCACTTGCAGAGAACGGTTCTTAAGGAAGCTGGTTAACCATAAACAAAATCCATTAGGCATACCGTAGGATCGCAGTTTACTTAAAAGCCCATCGTGCCAAACACGATCAAAAGCCCTAGAGATGTCCAGTGCAACAGCCCGGGATTCTCCATGATGTTCGATGGTGTTGCTCCAAAGATGGGTGACACCCCTATCACAGGTAAGAAAAAAAATCATAGATTTATGAAGCCCAGTGTATGCAACTAGCGCCCTCTAGTTTGAAACCTAAAAATGTCTACAAATTCTTATTTCTGGCTCATAAAAACATAATATTGCCAAGTTCCAATTCGATTTATTAAACCGATTTAAAATTATGTCTTATTTTCGAGAATAAACTTGTACTTGAACGATAGAAGAGTTTAGCACATCATTTGTTAAAAATTCTCAACACTTCGTACAACTAATAGGCGGAATGGAAGTACAACCAGAAGATCAACTTGTGAGCTTTGACGTCGAAAGTCTTTACACTAACGTTTCTGTAAAAGATGCACTAAAGGTTATTAAAAGCAGACTTGAGGAAGACCAGAAACTACAGGAAAGAACACCGCTACCTATCAAGGCCATCATGGGACTATTAGAATGTTACCTTGATAATTCTTACTTCCAGGAAAAAAATAGGTTTTTCAGCCAAGTGGACGGACTACCGATGTGCTCATCTCTCTCACCAATAATCGCCAACATTTACATGGAATGGTTTGAATCTGAAGCAATAAAACAAGCAAAAAAGAAACCAAAAACATGACTGAGATATCTGGACGACACTTTCATTATTTGGAATGGAAACGATGACAAACTCAGGGAATTCCTACATCATATTAATAGCCTGACGCCGACAATAAAATTTACCATGGAGAGAGAAGAAAACAATCAATTACCTTTCCTAGATGTGAACGTAAAGAAAAGTGGCAACACCATCCATACTTCAGTGTACAGGAAACCTACGCATACAGGTCAATATCTGATATACACTTCAAATCACTAAAACAGCACAAAACATGGCATAGTAAGAACGCTTGTGGATAGAGCAATTACCATCTGTAATTCAAATGAAGCCCTCAAAGAAGAAACTAACTACATCAAAACGGACCTCAACACAAATGGCTACCCCATGCATTTAGTTGATAAACTATTGGAAAATCGCAAGAATCCGCCAAATACACAAAAGAAGCAAATGGATTCACAATCAACACTTAACATTCCGTATGTCAAAGGAATATCTGAGAGAATTAGAAGACTAGGACAACCAGCTCGAAAGATACTTTAAAAAGCTACCTGACGAAGACAAAACCAATAAGTCAAAAAGGCAGGAAACACTGTGTCTACCAGATCCCCTGCGATTGTGGCCGATTTTACATTGGTGAGACTCTAAGACCACTTGAAACTAGGGTCAAGGAACACAGAAACAACACGCTTAAAGGAGAAACCGGAAAATCAGGTGCAGCTGACCATGCCTGGACACACGGTCATCACATCAAGTGGACAGAAGCTCAAATCCTGCATAAAGAACCACATTGGAGAAAAAGGAGGTTCAAGGAAGCTGCTACCATATACCAAAACCCAGATTGTTTTAGTAAGCCATCATTAGATATAAGAAATATCTGGAAACCTTTTTTAAGTAGATGTAAACTTAAATTACCGCACACGAACTAAACGCATGACTGCACCCATCTCGGTCATGCTCCAGTGCATCTGGCTAGATAGAGCTGTAGTTACATTACTTATTTAGTATTCACCTGAAGACGACTGGAGATTCTTACCAGTTAAAACGTTCTGATGTAAAACAAATAAAGACAATGCAAGTCCAAAACTCTTCTATCGTTCAAGAAACATCATTGTCTCCAACCTTCAAATAGACACCAAACTTTTACTTTCAACACCCTGTATCTCTAGAACGAGTAACAATCCGAAAAAACTTTTAATCGGCTTAGTTTGATGTCTAGTATCTCCAGTTACTCTACGGCCCATAAGTTATGAGACACGATTTAACGAACTGTATCCGAATTCATCTCCAATGACACCAAAAAAGTTATTATTAATTAATATCTCCAAAACTAGCGAGAGACAGGTATAGAACATTATACATAAAAAATGTTTGTGTCATTAAGTTAAAACAAAAAGTAAAATAATATGCAGGGTGTCTTATTTATAATTCCGAAGTTGTTAGGAGTTTCAAGATGATCTGGCAATACCCCCTTTCAAAAAATTTTCAAACGCTAAAGCGCACTAGCTCTTATGAACACCACCCTCAAATTTTCACTTATATTACCAAATTATTTCCGGAAGTTTTTTCGAGCTCATTAATATTTTGAAAATTATATAGTTATTATCCTAACAAGTGCGGAAAGAGTCACTTTCCCGCGAGACGTCTTAAAAGGGACTCAATGGAAAACACTTTCTGAACGCAACCTAACGTCCTTGTCTAATTAACACAAAACGACAAAGGTAAAATATACTAATTTTCCGAATACCCCGAGTGGTTTTCTGAAATAGTTATTATCCTAACAAGTGCGGAAAGAGCCACTTTCCCGCACGCGACTGCCGTTACCCGAACGACGCGAAGCCAAGTGCGGGGAAGTGTATTTCCGCATGAGTTAGGATCAAATATTTTTCTACAAGCGTTAGAAAAACTATCACAAAATATTTCTAAAAATTTTATTTTACTGAAAAACAAAAACAGATTTAATTTCTACTTGTTAATAATTTTATATTAAAAGTACAATTTGATGCACTATGCAAATTAATTGCGGATGCCAGACAGGTTGAAGCCATCGAAGCCAACTGATCCTGATGAGCGGATGGTTGCAAAGAAAGAGGTATCGAGCTGTTGTTTGCGCTGCTGGGAAACTGTGCAGTTTTTGAAGACGTGGACGCTTCTAAACTACAGCTCAAATTTGATGGAATATTGAGATTTAGAATTTTGTTAGACATGTATTTTTTTGTGTGATGGATTCCTCCAGGTAGCCTTCAACAACAGATGTGTATTTCCATCCACCTAAACGTTTAATGTTTGTTATTTCTCCGCCAGAATTAGCCAGTAGAGTGGCTGAGGAACGTCTAAAACTGTGGCCTGTGTATAATTCTGGATTTTTGAGTCCTATATAAGCTGCAATGTTGGAGGGCATTTCCTATGGTATTAATTCCAACACATTGGGTACTGCATTTTCCATGTTTGGAAGCTCATCGTCCGAGAAATTATCTATGAAAGACATTTGTATCAGAATCTGAACGAAATCAAAAATCAAAGCCACGCTCCGGTGAACTGTTGTAAGGTGTCACTTTGACAATTAGATTTTATTTGTGTGTCGTGGTTACCATGTTAATATCTATGTACGGGGTTTTTGAAATAAACCGTTTTAAATCAGCTTTTTTAAAAATGTTTATAATAAACGACAAAAATTAGTGTTTCTGTAATATACCTCATTTACTTTCACTAAAAATGAGTCTCAAAATTTATATTTTATTCATTAAAGTTGTTTTTTATTATAAAATTACAACAAAATATTTTTCCGGTACACCGTGCGGGAAAAGTTTTCCCACACAGTGCGGGAAAATAGGTCTTTCAGAACGAAAACGAGTGCGGAAAAACGGTAAATCGCGCACGCTTGTAGAAAAAATAGTTTTCTAAAAATATTAATGAGTGAGAGAAAATTTCCGGATTTAATTATGGTATTCGGTAAGAAAATTCCACACCAAATTGTGTTTAAATAATTAAAATGTATTTTTCGATTTCCAACAACCAACGTCAATTTTCGTCTTCATCAAGTATCAGCAAGCCCTAGAAGGTTTGGTCGACTTAATTATTTAGCTACCATGGTACTAAGTGAAAAAATTTATATTGGGTCGAAGTTTCGTGATCTTCCTAGGTATAGATTACCAGCTTGAGATAATTTTTAATTTCTACTCTTTGTAGTTGCATAAAAATGGCAACTCTTCTATTTTATATCAATTTTGAGTTACTACAAATGGTAGAAAGTTAGGGTAAACGATACAGTTGTTGGCCCCCCGACAGTGATTGGCCCTTGTATTTTAAAAAATTTTAATAAGTATCGCGTAAACATGTGTTAAGCGACGATTGCATTGGTGTATAGTGTAAACTGTGCTTACCAAGGTGCAAATTCCCGCCATAATCTATCACTTAGTGGTTTTCTAATGTTTGCAAATGAAACAGCGTGTTTTAGGAAGTGCCAATTTAAAGCAATTTATTTCAAAACAGGTAAGTACTGCACCACCTTAACTTATAGTTTACATACCAAATCATGAATGGTAATTGATGTAATCATTATAAATGTTTAAATAGTGTATATTTATGTAAATTTCTTGCTATTAGCACCTCCAAAAACGTGTTTAACCTTAATTTTTACAGGGCCAATAACTGTCTATATGATTTTTTCCCGTCACATAGTTATTGGCCTTCTGGCCAATAACTGTAACTTTTGATTTGATAGTTTCTGTTAGTTGTTGGCCGCGGCCAATAACTGTCAGTCTAGGACGGCCAATAATTGTCTATAAGAGATTTAATATTATTATGAACAAATTAAAGAAAATAAAAACAAAGTAAGAAAAATAAAAAATTCCGAAAGACCTTCTTTTATATTATCGTCATCATCATGGAAACAATTTCAAGATGGAAAGGAGCAGAAAAAGCAAAATGAGCTCGAGGAAAAAGAAAACAGAAAAAAGGAAAGACAACGGGAGAAAATTGAACGAGAAGAGGCTCTTCTTGAAAAAAAACAAAACGGAAGCCGAAAGAGAAGAAAGGACCAAAAAAGATTAAGCTTGATAATAATAGTAAAACATCATTAACGAAAATACCAAAAGAAATTATGCAGCCAACAGAAGAAAACATTACATTCCACAAACGAAATTTGGACCTTGATGAAGATTTCGGTGATGTTTTTTCGTGTTCTAATGATGACATAACGTTACAAGAAAGGACTTGTGAAATACCCTTTGGAATACCTAGAAGAACCTTCTGTAACATTGGATACTACTGAAGTACAAATACATCAAAGTAATAAAGAAAATGAAACAACTAAACAAGAAGATTTAAAAGAAACAAGATCTGACGACATCAAAATTAATATATCATCACATTACATACTGAAGTCATCGATAGAAAACGGAAGACTTCAGCGTGTAACAAAAAAACTCGAATTCGGAGAACGCTCGGAAGACCAAAATAAAAAAAAAGATATACAGATAAATTTTCAAGAAATTTATAGTGTAGATCAAAAAATTCAAGAAGATTGTATTTTTGTTCAGAATAATTTAAATAAGGGAATTTGTTTTTCTTGTACACAAAATATTACTTTTTTGATGTTAGGTGTAAGAATGTCAAACATGTACCAGGTTTTATCACTTAATTTGTATTAAAAAACACAGCTTGCATAAATCAAATTCCAATATTTTTACATGTTTACCTTGTTTGAAACGTCGTTAAAGTTGTATTTTGCTTTATTTTGCTGTTTTTTAGCTAGGAACTATTGTCCTTAATAGCGGGCCAATAACTATATAAGTTAGGGCCAATAAGTGTAAGGAAACGGCCAATAACTATCATTTTGGGTATTTTTGCCATTTATTACAGTTTTTTCTATAAATTGTATACTTATACCCGAAAATGCTTAATTGTTGTTAAGAAATCCTTTTGTTTTAGTATTTTTAGGAATAAAAATTTAAATACATCAATCAGATTTTTTTTAAATTAACACCAAACCGCAAATAATTCTTAAAGGGCCAATAACTGTATCGCTTACCCTATAATTTTATTAAATTTAATGTGCTTTGCAGTTTCGGTAATGTCTTCGCCTGCCCTATGAGTTATTGATTTTTACTTGTTGTAGTTACACGGTAATGCAGTTTTTTTTAATGAAACATAGTACATTCTTTAATTTTTTATTTACTTTGGGCTACTACAAGTGGCTGAAAATAAAAATTTTATTAGTTCTATAGAAACATTCATGAACAGATTTAGTTTATCTTGTCACCAATGGATTCTTAGCCTATAAACTGTTGATTTCTACTGATTGAAGTAGCTCAAAAGTGCCATTTCAGGATCTAAAATATTATATTCTTTCATTTTATAGTTACTTAGGCTTACTACAAGTAGTAGAAAATCATAATTTAAAAGGTTTTTCGGAACGCTGCATAAACAGATTTACAGTGCGTCACAGTTTTGGCAGCAATTTAGACCTTTAAATTGTTGATTTCTACTCGTTGTAGTTGCACAAAAATACCATCTCAAGTCACAACACAGTATATTCTTTAATTTTACATAAGTTCTGAGTAACTACAAGTGGTAGAAAATTGCTTTTTTTCGTTTTTATTAACTTTTCATAGGTACGCGCTTTATTGGTATGGAATTCATACCCTGCACGCAGCGTCAGCAAGCGTCAATCATTGGAAGCTGTGATCATCGTATTTTGACAGTTCAAAACATCAGAAAAACTCTCGTTTTGTTGTAATAAAGAATATTGTGCAGCTAGTAAAACCAACAAAATTTCTTGTTTTAAAAATGAATCCGTTTGAAAATCATACTATATGCAAAATATGCGTAATGATGAATGTAATGATCAATCATCGTGCGATGACTTATCCGCATTAATAGAGGATTGTGGCTCCTACTTGAAGAAAGAAAATGTGTTTCGAATTGTTGACGAATTGGATGCAAATCCAAACTATTTAAAATTCAAAGTGCTAAATGGAAAAAGGTGAACAGAATAGTGTCTTAATATTATATATATTTCATAAGACATAGACATTTAATTCATTCCATTCCAAGTCCTGCATTTTCGCCATTAAGAAGACAGAAGGTGTCCAAAGAATATAGAAAACATCTTAGCTGTGGGGTACCAACGAGGAAAAAATGTCCACTAAAATTCATTCGTTGCCATGGTAATCTATTAAAAATACACGTTTTGATTGGTTAAAAATTACCTACAGGTGTGGAATTTTCATAAAAACATCTTTTGTCGTTCTTTAAATATTTCTAATACGCAACTGAGTTTGGCGCACCCTGTATATACGGGGTGTTTTACATGTCAAACCGGAAGTTGTAACTTTTAGATAGAGAATAAAAAACTAAGATAGGGAGGTGAAAACCTACAGCATGTAAAAGTCTGAAAATGGCATATTTTAAAAGTCAATATCTCAAAAAAAATTGAATTTATTCATTTGCCATTTTATACAAGATATACGTGAAATTGTATAGGGAATCGGAAAATATTAAATTATATAGGGTGTTCTATTTAAAATACCAATGTTGCAACCTATTTCGTACAAAAGGAGCAACGCAACTGAAAAGAATAACCAAATATGAAAACATATCAAAAATTTATTTTTAGAAGAAAAAATAACAAATAAAACAAATTTACAATTCTTTTGATATTAGCGGTAAAGCCCGGACTTTCTGCACAAATTCAAATATATCCTTGGCTAAAACCTCTGGCAGTTCTAATGCCGCAAAATGACCGCCGTCTTCAAAATCGGTTAGGTGAATGAGATGGGGATTACTTTCTCTTAGGATGTTTTCTGGCGGATACATAATTTCGTTTTTAAATCGATTGCAACCAGCGGGAACGGTGACGGGAAACCTAAAAAAACAATATTTAATATAAATATAGCTTAAGACCAATAACCCCGGGATATTTCTGAATATTCTATTTATGACGCTTAATAATATTTATGAGGATATCTAACTACTTTATTACACTTTGTGCATGTAGAAAAATATATCTGCAAATAAAAAAATTTAAGATTGCTTTTAGTTATTTCACAAATTAAATTTTTTGTCTCTTTCTATAAATTTTAATTTTGACACTTACTTTTCCAACCCCAGATTTCTGTTTTCATAAGCGAAAGCTTCAGAATAAAGTCTCATCGAAGTAGTAATGGATCTGGTGACCCAGTAGATCATCACATTGTCTAAGAGTTGATCCATGGTAAATTTCTTGGTAAGTCCACCATCTGGTAAATCCTTCCAGGCTGGGTTAGTCCAAGTGGTAAATTTCTCAATAATATAAGCGGCTAACCCAACAGGACTGTCTCTTAACGCCACACCTATAAAATTATCATGAATAAACTGTTTATATCCAGAAGTTTGATAACCTCAGATAAAGGCACTGGCGGAATCATCTTTCGAAAACAGTTAAACAGTACCTTAACAAGTAACTTTCTAACTCATATCACGCGAGATAAAGCCGATTATGCAGTGACGTGGCGGAGGGTATCGAAAGTTAAAGGGGATTCCACACTTAGTATGTTTCAGGTTATAAAGACCAATATATCAAGTAGCTGTCACTTGTCGCTGGTTAGGTTAGGTTAGGTAAGAGTGGCAGACCTTTGGTTCTGACCAAACAGTCTCACGTAGTCCTGTTAGGTCCGTTGTGATATCACACGTGTTCCATAGAACCCACCTTCATCCGATCTTTGATGGTTAGTGCGGAATACACTGCAGAAGGATTTTACCAGCTTATTCAAACCAACTACTACTATTCAGAAACCTGCTCAGTCGTCCAAGTTGTAAGATGCTTAGTTCCTCCAGGCTATCGAAAAATGGTTCACCCAGAGCAGTGAACCTTCTTTTTGCCGGGCCAGGGCATTTACACAGAAAATGTTGAATACTTTCTTCCTCTTCCCTATCTCTGCAACTTCTGCAGAAGTCGTTAGTGGGTATTTGAATACGTTCGGCATGTCTACCGAAGAGGCAATGTCCGGTAACAACCGCAGTAATATCTTTCACGTCTTTCCGACTGTGTCTCAATAGTTCGGCGGTTCTCTTTTTATCGAATGTGGCTTGCCTGGATGTACTACAGGTTATCAACTCTCTCCATATGTTCTGTGCAAGCTGCGTGACCGTGTAATTGATCTCCTCTTTAAGTAATCCCAATGGTTTGTTCACCGTATTGTCTGCTAGATCAGCTGGTATGCCTGCGCCCTCTCTTGCGAGCGCATCGACAGCCTTGTTGCCATCTATTTTGGAGTGTCCAGGAACCCAGCACAAAGTAACCCGATGTTGTTTGCCAAGTGTGCATAGATTGTTGCGGCATCGCTTTACGAGCTTTGATTTGACGCTGCTGAAACAGATTGCCTTAATCGACTATCACTAAAGATAGTGATTGACGAGGCTACTCCCAGGCCAAGGTGTTCTTGCAGGATATTACCCGCCTTCTCTACTGCCAGTATTTATGCTTGAAAAATACTATAATAGTTGGGGAGTCTGTATTTGTAGACTTTCGAAAAAGACCCCGGCTCCCACACCAACGTCCATTTTTGAACCATCTGTGAAGATTGAGTGATCTGTTTTCGGTATATACTGATTGCCTTTCCACTCTTCCCTACTCAGAATGAGTATAGAATACCTTGTATCGAAGCATGTTATTGGGACAGAGTAATCGGGTCTAGTAGATTATTCCTAGGGTGTATCTTTAGTATACTGCTGTGTCCGTGGTTGGTTTCATTCCAGAATTTCGAATCTTTCTGTCGCAGGGCACTTTTTGCAGCTATATTTTTTCCGTAGATATCCAGGGGGTATATATAACAGTTCCTTCAGCGCCGCTGTCGGGGTTGACTTAAGGGTTCCGGTTATTTCTAAACAGCTGCACTTTGTATCTTTATATTGACTTAGTGTGCACTGTTCCAAAGCGGTTCCCAAACCAGGACCCCATATGTTAATATGGGTCTTTTAATTACCATATAGATCCAGTGTACTATGTGGGGTTTTAGCCCCCATCTTTTCCCAATTGCTTTTTTGCAGGCATAATATAATGCTACCGACGCATTTTTCACTCGTTCTTGCAAGTTTATGCTCCAGTTTAGCTTGGAGTCTAGTACCAATCCTAAATACTTTGCTTTTTCCTTAAGCACTAAAGCATTATTGTCGAGTACTGGGAGTTTGAAGTTCTCGATCTTGTCGCTGGTGACTATGACCCAATTGCGACAAGTAATTCGCAGACACACACAATGGTTTTTTGAAGTTCGGCAGCAGCAATCAGGTAGATTTTTAAGGAAAACAAATATGTTTAGAAGCCGTTGTACATATTTTGGTGAATCAATAACCAACTCTACAGTTTGACATAATATTTTACCGTACCTATAGTATCAGGTTTAGTGGCTTGTATATGCATATAACCAGATTCCAAAATCAGATTACTGAGTTTGTCACCCAAAGGATAATTTCTTTCTATCTCTACTTCAGTAAAAAACAACGATGGCATAATAATTCCAATCAGTATCTTAGGGTGAAAGTTCGTGTCGACGGTACACCAATTCCTGTGGACTGCTATGACGTTTTCTGGATAGAGAATAGCTACAGCATGGGAGATGGCTGAGCCCCAGTCGCCTAAAAAGAAAAAGTGTCAAAAATAAAATAGTATATTATACAACAAGCATAAAATGGTGGCTATTATTCACGCGGATAAAGTTTATGACACGAGTCGTAGGCGAGTTTCATAATTTTATCCAAGTGAATAAAAGCCGTTAATGCGAGTAGAATACTATACGTTGTCCACGACTATCTGATAATAATTGTAGCCAGAATTACTAAACATCTTTATTTATTTAGAAATATTAATAGTAATATTTGTATTCACACAATAATGTGCCAAGTTAATTGTAGGAATCGAATTTAATTCTACATTAACATCTTGGTTATTCGTTGTAGTAGATGTAGATGTAGATACTGCCTCATTCGTACATCCTCTGTAGAAAAAATACTGGCCCTTTTAGGCTAAAAACATTCAGATTTTCGTTTTAAAAAGGTTCTTAATTTGCTATAATTGTCAAGGTCAATACCATGATTTAAATTAATAGTAGTTTTAAGCATCGAGTAGTTTGTTCATAACGTCGATGGTTTATATTTTGCAGACAACTCTGTGAAATACACTAACAATATGGATTCTGAAAAAGAACTAGTTTTCTTATCAATTCTCCATTGTATAAACGAATCATAAGCAGACACGTAAAGTTTTTTCGATATTTCTGGTAATAAACTTAAACTTGATAAATTAAAACCGTCCAAAATTGACAGTTCTGGGTTTAAAATGATAAGTGTTAGAAAGGGCCAACTAAGTTTTGTATTGTAAATGTTTTTTGATTTTTCTATAAATTAATACAGAAAAAATGATTTTAGTAAGTACTGTGTTCTTTAATAGAACTAAAGTTATATGCAACAACATCCCGGTAATAGTTATTTACGATATAAGTGTTGTAAAGATTCATATTACAACACGAGATGTTAAAGTTGTAAAACATCGAGTATAGTATATAGGAATTTACAACAAGAATATTATACAAAATTTTATCTACTTTCATCAATGAATAAAACAATTTGGCAAAAGGCTTTTTTAAAATAAAAATGCTGCTATTAAGTTTACTAATCAAGTTTTTTATGTTACCTTTCGCATAGTTACTGTTTCGCATGGTTACTGTCGAAACTTTGTCAAACAAATTCAAAAATATAAAAAGCGTTTTTCAAAATGAGCGATTCTGATAGAAGTTTACCCTCTGATATAGAAGCAGCGGCAAACGAAGCGATCTAAAGTTTAGTTCCGACAAAATCCAAGGCGCGGTATGAGTTGGAGTATCAGAAGTTTGAAGATTGATGCAAAGCTAACAAAATAAAGGAGGTGTCTGAGAAAATCCTTTTGGGTTATTTTTCCGTAAAGCAACGCTCCCAGAAACCATCTACACTATGGACTCACTACTCAATGTTAAGAACTATGATTTCAGTCAGAAAAATCAAGATATATGCAGATTTTCTCAACTAATCGCATTTTTGAAAAGAAGTTCAGAGGGTTACAAGGCCAAAAAGTCCAAAGTTTTTACAACGGAAGACGTATGTAAGCTTCATAGTACTGCAGATGATGAAGCATATTTACTTATGAAGGTTGTTATGACAATTTAATTTTCATTTTATAATTGTTAATAATAAATCATTCTTCTAAAAAGTGTGGTTTTATTTAACAGCAAAATTTTAATAAAACTGTTTTTTCCATTACAGCACTAGTGCTGTAATAGATGCCCTTACGAAACGATTTTCTACAGAACTGTAAAATTCATATTACTAAATGAAAGTAGATAAAATTATTTATCGCTAATTACAAAAAAATCAAATTAACACAATAGTTCATATGGCACATCACAATAATGCAATGGTGAAAACACAACTGGATCACTGAATTAAAAAATATAAATATAATATAGTCATTATACTTTAGTAAACTGAAAATCATCTCCTAATTTTTTTAATTTTAAATGGGTGTATGTGTTTCAGGGCTAGCTGACCTCCATAAGGAGGCTCAAGAACCACCCTAAGGAGACATTGCAGAGCTTATGGTAAAAAGTTTGAGGATATATTAGAGTAACTTTTAATATAAAAATGCGTTGCTATATGGAAGAACCGATATTATATAAAATTATAAGGTCATTTACATGAAAAAAAAAATGTTCTCCTTCTTTTAGCATAAGTATTTGAAAATATTATAGCGAATTAAAATTACTTTTTGTTTGTTAACTCGACACAAGACGGAGTCCAACAGAAAGACGTTATAAATGCAGGTCCATGTTTAAAAAAAATTAAATCATGATGGTTTTTAAACACAAAATTAAAAAATATAGAAAAACATTATTTTTTAATAAGAACCCACTACATTCATTTGAAAACTTCCCACCACGGATTTATCGAAAACCACTGATTAAAAGAAAAAACGCCGAGACACGTCAAAAGATGTGCCAAAGGGGACAACTTTTTAACAAAAAACTACTTCACCCCTTTTTACCCTCTGCCCCCCGGGGTCACCCCGTTAAAAATTTTAAATGATAAGGGGTATCAAGTAATAGCTTGTTTAAAAGGTCTTTCAAAGTGCTTATTTTAACGTTTGATTTTTTAAAATAGGTCGATTCGTTTTCGAGAAAATTAGAAAAATCTTTATTTATCTTAATTTGTTCAGATAGAAAAAAAAACACGAAAATATCACTTTTTATTTCCATAAGTGTTCAAAAACCAACATAAACAGCAATTCGGAAGATTATACGTGGATGCTACCAAATAACAACCAGAATTTTTTTCCTCCTTCTTTTTATCAACACAGATAATATGGGCGAACTGTATTTATTCTTATACCTGTTTAGTTTTTTATATAGTTGCTAAGGAAAAGAAAGAATTTAATTTGCTGTCAGTTACCTGACTTGACGCCATTAGACTTTTTTCTATGGGGCCATTTGAAATCTATTGTGTTCACTCCCCAACCTGAAACTTTGGATGAACTTCGTCAACGCATCATCGAAAGCTGCCATGACCTCCCACAACATGTTTTTGAAAATGTCCGTTAGGAATTTGAACATCGCCTATATCATTGTTTTGCCAATAACGGGCAATATTTTGAATACTTATTGAAATAAAAAGTGATATTTTCGTGTGTTTTTTTTTCTATCTGAACAAATTAAGATAAAGAAAGATTTTTCTAATTTTCTCGAAAACGAATCGACCGATTTAAAAAAATCAAACGTCAAAATAAAGCACTTTGAAAGACCTTTCAAACAAGCTATTACTTGATACCTCTTGTCATTTAAAATTTTTAAGGGGATGACCCCGGGGGGCAGAGGGTAAAAGGGGGTGAAGTAGTTTTTAGTTAAAAAGTTGTCCCCTTTGGCACATCTTTTGAAGTGTCTCGGCGTTTTTTCTTTTAATCAGTGGTTTTCGATAAATACGTGGTGGAAAGTGGGAACACCCTGTATATTTAAAACTTACTGTGAATGGCCAGCCTCAATCATAATTTATTAGTTTTTTCACAAAATAAAAAAAAAACAATAACTATAGATAATAATACTTGCCTCCTTGGACATAATATCGATCAAACTTTAATCGAATCATAAGTTTATTAAATAATTGGGCGATTTGGGCTGGACCCATCCCTGGTCTAACAGGTCCATCTGAAAATCCATAGCCGGGTAGAGAAGGTACAATCACTTCGAAAACAAAATTAGTTCCTGTAAATTTAAAAAAGCTGTAGAATCAGGTAATAGCGGTTTTGGGAATAAGATTTCTCTAAAATTTAAAAATATGTCCTCAAAATTTTTTTATGGGCCTCCCTTTATTCTTGTAAAAAAAAAATTGGGACCCCAAAGAGGAAGTGCAGCCCTAACCAACTTGAAAGTTTTTAATACCAGAACATTAAAGAATATTTCCTAAATATGGAAATCTAAACCAGAGGATATTTTTAAAAGTTACTGACACATACCTACAATATTAATTATTTTAAGTTATATAGCAGCTTTTAAAAGTTTTCTTTCTGCTTTTGCCTACTTCATTGTTCTTTAGATGATTGATTTAACCCTACCTATATAGTTTAAACTCAGTTAACTAGTTAAAACTAAGGTTAGAAAACTTGTTTTAAATAAACGTTATTCCCCAAACTTGTTTAAATAAAGGTCGCTAGGACGTTGTGTTAACGTTATGTGGTAACAGTAAATCGATGGCACCGATCGACGTTGACCCAACGTTAACATGCTACTTGGGTTGTAATTTTGAGGTTAAATTGTATTTTCTCACCTGTTACCGGTGTTGTCAATATTGGTATTATTTCATAAAACTCTCTGACAGATCCCGGCCAGCCATGTACTAGCAACAGAGGCAAGACCTCAACTCCTTGAGGAACCTTTTTGGGTTTTACGTGAATAAAATGGATGTTTAAGCCCTAAAAAATAGCAATTTGCTCAGAGCGCGTTAAAAAAAGATTAAAAATAAAAACCAACCAATGAGACAATCCAGTATACACCAAATGACCCTGAAACGTCTCAGAATCACTTCGAACAACCCACCCACATATGGAATGATCTCAACAAGTGCATTCGGAAACGTTCTCCAGATCAACCGTTAAAACCGGTTCTTTGGTTTAACATGGTATATCGGAGGTTGGTTTCTTTGGATAGAGAATAAAAAACTAAAATAGGGAGGTGAAAACCATTTTCCTCTAAAATGAACCGTTCCAATGTTACAGCCTGTCAAAGTCAAAAATGCCATATTTTAAACGTCAATATCTTAAAAACTTTTGAACGCATGACATTTACATAAGCGTAGAATTTTGTGGGAAATCAGAAAATAATACAATATATAGGGTGTTCCATTAAAAAAAATTGTCAAAGACGTAACGACAGTTTTATGAGACACCCTGTATAATATTTTTTTATGTCAAAAAATGCACAATTAAAAATAAAAATTTATGGGTCCGAAGTCTTTCCTAGATATTTTTCCTTTAATTGATATTAATTTTATGCGGAACTTTTGGGAGACCCAGACCCAGTGTAATTTTTAGAAATGTAACAAAAGTTACTTTCAAACAATGTCTCAGAATGTTGTTATAATATAATATGTTTGGTGGGTAGGTGGTAGGTACCTACTTCTACTTATCAATAATAATGGAATTTAACTCGCACTTTATACTAATACTAATATTATATCTAATCTTATCTCTATTATTTCATTTCATTTCAAGGGACTTTTACTGATTATATGATATTCATTTAAATAAAATCGGTAATGTCTTGTATTCTAACCATTTTCGATTTTTATAGAAAACTAACTTTTACTTCTAAATGAGACATCCAAAGGAAGAAGTCCTTCACTAAAGAGATGATGTTTTAATTATTATTTTTTTTAAATAATAATTAAAACCCGTTAAAAACAGCACAAAGAAGGACAAAACCGTTTCTCTAATTGTACAAAAAATAAAAATTTTTATATAAATAGAATGGCCTGTATATTTTAAAGGAAACAAATTAATAGTCCCTTAACAGATAAAAAAGTTTGCCTCGGACCATGATTCAGTAGGCGGATAGATTCACAGACCTGACCCCTTTGGACTTTTATTTGTGAGGTGAATACATGTTTTTTTGATTACCCGAATTTCCAAGAAACTATATTTAGTGTTTGAAATATTTCCAGTTTTATCGTAACGAATTAAATCGTTTTTGCACAGTGCCTACTTACTTGGATGTTAGTCTTAAATTGGGGGAACTTATTTAGAAATTCCTGCCTCTGCGCCCAGTTGTATTGATTTTTCCAATAATCGACAACTGTTTCTAACAGTTTAGTGTTCATTCCATAATTTTGATTAACGCCTTCCAATGGGGGATGAAAGGGAACTGAATTCTTTAGTCGATCTTGGAGATCTTTGATATCCTTGAAACGGTAACGGATTTCATATATTTAAAACTAAACAACGTGGTATAACTACTTTTACCATGTGGCGGTTAGAGTATAAGAGCTGCAGAGCTGCTGCAACTGTTTTAATAATATGAAAATATTTATATATTTCTATTTTTGGTGTTAATTATTATCCTATACAGGGTGTTACAAATTCGACATACCAGCATTGAAATCTCGGAAACTATAGGAGTTAGAGAAACGGTTAAATGGCTGCAAAGTTGTGTAATTCGGTGCTGATTATAATGCCGCTCTAAAAGTTTTTAAATTCCGAATACTTCCGATTTTATTCGAAAAAACCGGAATTTTGCAATATCGTTGTTATTTTTTCCTGAGCTCATTTGACTAGCTATTTAAAAATAAATGACACTTTGTCATTGCCACTTTTTCTCCTCTACAAAATGACGTTACTTAACTAAAGATCCATCGTTTCTTTTCCAAGCGGCCATCACCAATTTTACTTTTTTAAATACGGACCTGGATTTTTCTTAACCGATTTTAAACCCTCCTACCCTTAAAATGTAATAGCGATATTACTTTCTCATAATGATGAATTGTCCTTGCCTATTTTTTTAAATTCATATTTTTTACACTTCTTGTAAGTCCGGTCCTGGCAACGAATCACAATATTAATTATGTAAAAATGTTATTTATAAAAATGACGTAGATACCATGGAAGAACTGGAAGAACGCATACAGGTTGCATTTGGTAGAATAAGGAGAAGATCGCTTGAAAGGGCTGTCGCCAAAATTGGAAAAAAAATCGATCTTTGTATTGAGCACAACGGCAATCTCTTTGAACATTTAGAAAATTAGGATTTATAATTAGTAAATTTAGAATTATTAGAAAATTTTTATAAAATAAATTATATTACTTATGTCTGAATGTTTTAAATAAAATAAAGTATCTAATTAATATTGTAATTCGTTGCCAGGACCGGACTGAAAGAAGTGTAAATATGAATTTGAATATGAATATGAATTTAAAAAAATAAGCAAAGACAATAAATCGTCATTATGAGAAAGTAATACCGCCATTACATTTTGAGTGTAGAAGAGTTTAAAAATCGGTGTAAAAATCCAGGTCCGTATTTAAAAAAGTAAAGTTGGTGATGGCCGCTCGGAGACGAAACGACGAATCCTTAGTTTAGTAACGTCATTTTGTAGAGGAGAAAAAGTGGAAATGACAAGGTGTCATTTATTTTTAAATAGCTAGTCAAATGAGCTCAGGAAAAAATTTAAACGATTTTGCAAAATTCCGTTTTTTTTCGAATAAAATCGGAAGTATTCGGAATTTGAAATTTTTTAAAGCGGCATTATAATCAGCACCGAATTGCACAACTTCGCCCCATTTAACCGTTTCTCTAACTCCTATGGTTTCCGAGATTCCAATGCTGGTATGTCGAATTTGTAACACCCTGTATAAGCAAAACCAAAATTTCAAATTTTTTTCTTTTATTTAAGTACCTAAAATTGTTTTTATGGTTATTTATATGGTTTGTCTTGTCCGCACACAGCCGCGGGCGGCCATCCATCACATTCAATTACGTATAGTGTTCGTTGTAGAACTATAGTCTATTTCAGAAAGGTGTAGAGAAGTAAAATGGGAAATTCCGTCCAGTTCGGCTCAATTTCGGTGTCGGCCATAAGCGCAGGTACAGTACAGAATTTGCACCAAAAACTGCTCCTAGATCTACGCTCCCAAAATACATGATTTCTGAAAAAATCATCAATTTTGGCGTGGAGAGTGATATTTACTTTATTTTTAATTATGAAAAACCGAGCCCGGAAAACGCTGGTTAGAGTCATACATACGTCTAATGTTAAAATTTTGAATTGACCCCAATATTCATATTTTTCACAAATAATATAAAAAATGTTTGTTTTAATAAAGAAAATCAAAAAATTTAAAAAAAATCTACAAAAACAAGTTTTAATAATTTTGATGAAATTTGTTACTAGTGAATTTTAAAAGAACTTTTGGCGTGGCCCCAAAAATTTTTCGCCTTGGGCGCTTTTCCGCCTTCTTTACTAGGTACAATACCACGAAATACAAAATACATCTAGACTCGACTGTCCCTTTCCCTAGAAAAATAAAATGTCCCCCCTCCCCCCCGAGCATATTTTCTGGCTACCCCACTGATGACGGTTAATCTATTACGAGATCAGGAAAAATACAGTATGAATCTAATCGATAAAATGACTAGTAATGAAGTTTTTTAAGATCAGTAAGACTTATATTTTAAATTATTATCTTACCCCTTTTGATACATTTATTTTATACGGCTTGATGGCGTTCTCTTCTTCCTGTACTTTGCCCGGTCCCCACCAGTTTTCTTCAATTGTGGGAACAGTATGAACTTTGTTCACCTTTACATAAATATAAACCCCACCTAACACAACTAAAATTCCAAAAATTTTACCAAATGCACCCATTTTATACAGAAACAAAAAACAATAATTTCTGTAGTAATGCGAACAGTTGATTTCAGTGTCGATGTCGCCAGTGCCGAACCCGGGGTAACAACAAAAACACACTGACTAATTAGGAAATATACGCGAGACAAAAATACGGTAGATATCAATCTCAAGTGAAAGATGTCTCCGAGCCACTAAACAGGGGCAAATAGCGTGATAGGAGACTTTTTTTAATTCGTCTAGATTTTTCTTTAACCAAGCATAGATGAGGTGTCCAAAAAAGTTAAAACTGCAAATGGCGGCGATGGAAAAGTATACTATAATAACAATAATAACAAAGTACTATAATATAATAATGGGTCGCCTGCCTAGTAGTGAAAAGTCATTGATCATAATATATGAAATTTGACAAAATAACTTTTCCGGCATCAAGCAGCTTAGCCGACATCTACCTGGCTCGACAAGTTAAAAAAAATGGGTTATTTTATATTAAATTCGGTTTTACTGATCGAAAAGTCAGGAAAATGTTAAAATCTATTTTTTCGACGCTCGTTCGTGCAAAACTTTTTCTATTCAGAGAATCACCCATATAGGTGTGAGTCATCCATATATACATACACTATATTGCTAATACCATAATTCAATAATGACACCACTGTAAGCAGATGATCAGTATCCGTTGAGTTTGCGCAGCTTGGAAATTTGCTTCTTGATGTAAACATTTGACAGGTACAACTTTCAAAATATTTTTACAAGCTTTTATTTAAATTCACCCGTTAGTTTGGGTGTGTACAGTTTATGGTCAAATAAAACTAAGTAATCCATATTTTACATACCTGAAATACCTTTTTCCTGGTATTGAACCGCGATTCGTGCAAGAAAGGATCATGCACTTTTTTTTACCCATCTTGAGACACAAGTCGCTAACAATAACAAAATGTCTGGTAAAGTTTTATACCTAAATTTGCACCCAAAACTTGAAAATATCCACAATCACACACGGAACATCCGAAAGAATATAACGTAAAAAAAGATGGAAACGACTATAACTCACAAACTAACAAAAAAAAAAGTAAAGTTTTATAAATATTAACACCCAAAACTTGGAAATTATAACAACACACTAAGGAACGAAACAAAACATGGCGACTAATAAGAGTATAACGACGAGCCGGTTCTGTTCAAGAGACCTTGGGTTCTGTTAGAAATCGGGTGGGTTGCCTAATTTTTTCCCTACTGCGCAAGCGCGACGGCCCCCAACTCAGGTTATTTTGAATCGCACGATGGGTGTATTCTTGCTTCGTGCGGCTGCTTGTATTGGCAAAATAGTATGCATAATATATGTGGAGTCATCCGACAAGAATATTACATATGTGTGACTCTCTGAATAGAGAAAGTTTTGCACGAGCGTCGAAAAAATAGATTTTAACGTTTTCCTAGCTTTTCGATCAGTAAAACCAAGTTTAGAGTTGTATAACAATTTTTTTATTAACTTGTGGAGCCAGATAGATGCCGGTTAAACTATTTGATGTCGGCAACCTTTATAAATGAATTGTTGATGGTCCCTTATAGTTCAATTTGATATTCCCAATTTAAAATATTCCATCTACGACCTCTGTCAAAAATTTGTCAATTTCGTCTCGGGTGAAAAGACAGGATTTCTTTGGCTTATAACCATAATTTTTCTATTCAGGAAAACCTTTGTTTTTATAATCTTTGAAATATCTATGTTGTCTTCAATGGATACAGTGTATTTCAGTACGGAATACTAACTTCATAAAATTCCCTTACAAAACCAACCCATCAATTTTTGGGGGGCATCAAGGTGGGCACTCATGTTTCTAGGGTGGGCCGGTGCCCCCCTGCCAGGGAACTTGAGGATCTTCGATTTCTTCACAAAGTAGCAAGTTCTTGAACTTGGAAAGGGGCAAGTTCACCGTCCACCTACGTTTTTCGTTAAAACCGACGTTGTCACGTCTTCTTCGAAA
This sequence comes from Polydrusus cervinus, assembly GCA_935413205.1. Taxonomy (NCBI): domain Eukaryota; kingdom Metazoa; phylum Arthropoda; class Insecta; order Coleoptera; family Curculionidae; genus Polydrusus; species Polydrusus cervinus. Next base: position 6,529,524 of record OW284518.1, read on the forward strand.
ATTTTCCTGGTCGACGACGAATTTTACTTCAACGCATTTTGTTTTGCGCAGCATCTACTGCGTTAACTGACCCAGCCGGTAATACTGAATTATCCTATCGGATTGTTTCGCGATCCCTTCAAAATCCAACCTTTGGCTTCCCCCCGATAGGTGGCACCACTAGTACTCACCATGTCGATTTTCTGGCTTACTAGGTAGGATTAGAACGCGGTATGCCATTACCTGGGCATCTACTACCTAGGTGTCACACCTGTGGCCGAATTTAGCAACCTAAAATTGGCTATACCTTAATGTGAAAAACTGACCATAGGTGCCGCGACCTACATGAAAACCATTTCTTTTATGCAAGCAAAATACCCAGTTCGTCAAAATTCGATGCCGTATCGGTATGGCGTTGATATCGATAGTAACGACCGCTTGAAACTGTAACGGTAGCCCAGAATAGAAATGTCTGTAACTTTTTCAACGCTCACCATTTGACACGAAGTTTTGAAATTCTTGTACGCATTTTCATGTTTTTCATTCATTTTACCGTTTTCTGATAAAACTCTGACGACACTGACAGAATGTTTAAATAAACAAATGAATTCCATATAGAGGCCATTCTTGTCAACGGAAATTTGGTTTCAGTGTATCTAACCCGGTGAACCCGAATACATTAAAAATACAACAATTTTTTAAATACAGAACAATCGTACTTTTCTGCCAGCACTCGCTATCGCTAGGAGCTACCTAGAGTACCTACGTCCATTGTATTGTAAATAACTATTACAGGTTTCACTTACTATTTCAAGAAAAGTTCTGCAATATATATGAAGATTTTTATTATGGGAATATATTTTCAGTAGGGGAAATGTGCCTGAGTTGGCATACATTTTATAATTATTTTTTAAGACACTAATTTTTGGGATTTGCAGGCTAAAATTTGGTATATGTATAGATGATATACTGCCAATGAATCTAAAAATTCAAGGGATGTCTAACTCTAAAATATTTTTGGTTATACTGTTTTTAAAACTCACCTTGCTATGCCATCCCAGACTGAACAGTTCGGGTGAGATGGCATACTATGCCATCTCGTCCAAGGGGTAAAAAGGTACTTATTAGACAAAGGCAAATAAAGATAGACAATTTACATATTTTTTCATATGCAGTTTAATACCTATTGATAAATATAAAAAATAAACATACCTAAACTTAAGAATACTGTAGCTACATATAGTAGGTACCCAACATAAAAAATAAAGTCCAAAGTATGTTCAACAAGTTGACTTTCTATATTCTAGTCAAAAGTTGTTCTTTTTCCCCCAAATAGTCTTTTTTTGCTTCTACATTACATTTATTTGTACCCTGGCATACTGTAAGTTTTTGATGCTAATAACCAGCCCATTGTGCCGGATTTGACAGCTGTAATTGCTGCTTTCATGTTATCTTCCTCCCATTGGAAGCGATTTCCTTTTCTATGGTATTTCCGAACCATCTTTTACTTCAATCTATTCAATTTTATTATATCAGGGCGAGTTGGCATAATATGCCAACTGGCCCGGTATTATAATATGCCAACTCACCCGAAATCGCAATTTAAAAAATTATACTAATTTACACACAACCACACTAGAATATCAAAACGGTTGTTGCATGAAATTGTAAGGTTAGGTTTACCAATTAATTTATATTTGTTAAAATTAAAAATAAACATTAGAAGATACTTATGTGTTTTATGAAAACTAGATAATCTACTTAAAATTTTCTTACCTTTAAAATCCGATTATGTCAATTAATGTTTTTGTTTTTTGTCACACAATACTACAAACAAACAAGTGGCCCTTTTAAACATAAATCAACAAAATGATAAAGTAAATTGCGTCACAAAATGTCCGATAGCCGAAAAAAGGCCGGTATGCCAACTCGGGCACATTTCCCCTATATTCTAATTTAGAATGTCAGGTCCAAATAAACACAATAAATTCTTTAATAATAGTGATAAAAGCCCATTAATATACCAAATCACTTTATTTTATTTTTTAAATATATTTTATACAAACAATAAAAAATGCTTAATTTACAAATCTTTATCGCCCTATGGTAAATTTCTGACCTTTTCGACAAATTCAAATATATCTTTGGCCAACACCTCAGGTAATTCAAATGCAGCAAAATGACCACCATCATCGAAATCTGTTAAATGAATTAAGTTCGTGTTCAGTTCCCGTAAAATCGTTGCTGGTGGATACATGATTTCATTCTCGAATCTGTTGCACGCGGCAGGAACTTTAACAGGAATACTAGAAAAGAAAAGAACAAATTTACTAGTGCGGTTCTATCTAGATTATAACCTAATAGACCGCTGAGTACAAAAAGATACTTTTTTTAACCCATTAACGCCCAGTGATACCGTTTGGTATCGCTAAATCAGCTACTACTAAGACATCGACCATTTTGTGGGTGGTAGTGAAATAATAATTCTGACTAGTGCGTTAGTTGCGGGAAGCATCTTCAGTTGTGTTTTAAGTCGTTGAGTACCGTTGCCGATATTTGTGAGCAAAAAAACACTTGTTATTTTATCGTTCATTTTACGTCAATAGAAAAATATGGACATTCGCTTTGAGTAAGTATAGTTTTTCACTGATAGTATATTTTTTCTTGAATACAAGTATTGATATTGACTAAGATATATATTTAAAACCCTCTATAATGTATATCGTATTTTTAAAAATTCACCTAACTTTACAAAATGGGCGCAAAACATACTGATACCATATGGTATCACTGGGCGGTTACGCTATATATATATATATACATCCCGCTATCTTCTGGGCGTCCTTTCATAACTCCTCCTCTGAGCGTCCACCACAAATTTCTCAAGGAATTCCTACTTTTCCAAATGAATATATTTTAAACTTCAAATGTAGATGTCATCACGGGTCATTAAAATTAAATTTGCCAGGAAATATTTTTTAAAGATCTATATCACCGATATCTCGGCGTCCGTTTATAAAACCACTCGAAAGCGTCCAAAATATACTAAAAACGTTTAAATTTCCGCCCCCTAGCGTCCCATTCGTATATTTGACTTTTATTCAGTCGATTATGGAGCGTCTGGCATTGTTGCCAGATTTAAGCCCGTCCGAATAACCTTTTCCTCCTACCCCCCAACCGTAATAACATTCTTTATCGGTGAATCACGGAGCAGGCTAGATATATTGAAATTGAATGGTATGGTAGTTTTCGATTAGGCAATGTTTTTAATAATTACAACAATTTATGCGCTTTAAATATGGGGACTTAACTAAGATGTTACAGAATAAAAGTTTTATTGACTTTTAAATGTTAACTTTCTATATTTATTGTTTTGAATGATTCGAGTTGAATATCTACGAGTTACAAATTTTCTGCAAAGAAAAATGAAAAGATTCGTATTGTGACAATTCTTAGGAAAAAGTTTGTAGAATATTGTATTAATTTTCTTATACATCCCAGCCATCACCATGGGATGACGCATACACTTGCTATGTTCTAAAATTATCGCCTTTTGAACAATTTTGTGAAAATCACGTTATTCATTTTGTTTCTTTAGCAATAAATCACGTGTCACTTAAAAATTTAAAACAAATAGACATAAAGGAGAATTTATGAAATAAAGTAAATTAAAAAAATGATCTTTCAGTAAGCTCTAAGAATATTTCACAAGGAAAAAGTAATCAAGATACTTAAGGACTAGCTGAAAAATTTTAAAGCCTTTAAAGGAGGTAGACTTTTTTGATCTTACGTTAGTAATAAAAGTGACAAGTACCGATGCCAAATACAACTGATTTATTATTATCATCCGTGTTTCCGTAGCTGCTTATTCATTAGAGCATTTACGCGATTCGGAGCAGCAACGCTAATATAAATTGATTGAAACGTTAAAATGTTTATCATCAAAAATACCAAGAGATTCAAAGCTTCCGTTAGTGTACAATTTCAAGACTTCCTTGCTGATAAACGAGACATTCTCAATTGTATAAGATTGGGCATGGACACCATAAGGAAAAAGGATGTGCCGTTTTATAAAAAAAAAATTAGTATTCATATGAACTATATTATGGACGTTACAGCTAAAGCGATTAGAAAAAACATCAACAGAAAATTTTATTGGACTATTAACACCGTTACTAACATTAGATCCAGAAGGCAAAAGACGCAAGATACGATTTTGACGTAGCTTGCGTAAAACGATTGATATAAAAGGAAGACCATCTAGCTTCAACGCACCAAAAACTGTAAAAATGGTAAATTTATACAACGAAAATATTCCAGATGGTCTTTAGAAAATACGTTCTTTGAGTTAGGTAGGAGGAGGGAAAACTTCAAGTTGTTTGACGCAGTTTTTTCAAGAGAAAAAACTTAATAAAATGGATCGTTACGTAGCATATTCAAATAAAATCAAGTTTTTTAAGTCTGCCAGGGTGGATATTTGATGAGAAAAGAGGACATCTCTAGTAAGTAAGTAATATTATTGATACAATTTTGTTTTAAATATTTTTTTCTAACGCTCTTTTTTTTACAGATTATACAAGAAGCTGGTCTTAAGCAAATGATTTGAATGAGGGACACTAAGAAAGTGGACATTGCTCTAGTAAGGTACATTTTTTCTTCAGCTTTCCGTTCCTAATATTATTTGTATATTATTTTTATCTAATGGTTTTTTTAAGAATAAGAAACTCGTCTACAGAAAATGGTTACAATTAGAAACACTAGAAAGAGGACGTTTCTCTAGTAAGGTAATTTCTTTCCTCAGCTTTACTTTTCTAATATTATTTGTACGAAGTTTTTTATAAATACATTTTTCTAATGTTGTTTTTTACAGATTATACAAGAACCTGTTCTTTTTTTAAAAGAAGTTTGTACGACTGCCCATTGTTTTATTAAAAAATTTTGTACTAACTAGATAGTCAGAATTGTTTAACATCTATGTGTATTTAAGTACCGAGATATTTTTTTAATTGTCTCAATTCACTGGTAATTTTCCTAATAACCACAATAATAAACTATTAGACATAGTTATAATAATATGGTCTCCAATAATTTCAAAAAGAAGCCAAATTTAAGCGAAAAAATATTGGCTCTCAGATTTGATAGATAGGATGCCGTTTTGGATCATAGCCAATTGCCAGGCGAGTGTCAAACGGCCCCGCAGACCCCGCCGCGCGGGGGGGGGGGGGCGGTATATTGGGGGCCCCCGGGCCCCCAATACCCGAGTCGAAATTTTTGGTCTGAAATAGGTCTGAAAATGCTGCATAAGGTCTGAAATAGTAGCACCGACTCAACCAGAAAGAACTTTTTCAAAGTTGAAGCTAATAAAAAGCTTTAGGAGATTTAGTATGGTACAACACGCCTTAGCTCATTGGCCATAATCTCAGTGGAAAATGAACGAGCGTAAGATGTAGATTTAGACAAAATAGTTGACAAGTTCCTTTCGTTAAGGTACAAACGTTAGGGTATTTTATAAGTAGTTTTTAAAATAATGCATATTTAATTCTATATCTTTGTACTTATTAGTTAAATATTTGTTGTATGTTTTTCTTGTATTAGAAGAACATTTTCTTTAGAACTTTTCAATCATCCCTCCTATATTATAATAACATATAATAATTTATAGAAATAAATTTAGTTTCGAAAATTCGCTGTGTTTTTGACTATTAGATAATAATATTGTGTATAAATATTTACTATAATGGGTTATTTTTGGAAAATAGAATAGTGACATAGGGAGCCTCAAAAAAAAGTTCGCCAAAAAATTTGATAGGCTACTGCCAATTGCATATTACGTTTATTATTATTGTATCTCAATTTGCTTAATTAAAAAAAAACCTTTTTAATGCACGCCGCTGGAGGTAGAGAGCAAAATAATATATAGAATTTAATGAAAATTAAAAAATACGACGTTCAAATCAAATGATTTATCAAAGACGCCAGCTTACAAGAATTCTAAAAATAGACCTACAGCGTTGCCACAAGGCGATGTCACCAAGGACTCTTGGTAATCGACGCACTGAAAGTAGAATATATCCCTAAAGAATATACAAAGGTGACGCCTAGCACCTCTACCGGCCGACCCGTGCTACTAATAATATACCAATAATATTCAAAACAGTAGCGTTTACTATTTCCCGGGCGTCCAAAAGATTTCGAATCTGTGGAGTGCTATGATCACGTGGGCACAGATTCTACGGCGATTCAACAGAGCGTCCGTATACGGACGCTCTGTTGAAGCCGGACGCTTGGAAAATAGCAAATCGTTAATGTACGGACGCCCAGAAGCTAGTTGGATGAATATATATATATATATATATATATATATTGACAGGCATGGATTTTCATTTTCTGAAGCTTTAGACATAGCATACGCTAATGACGATGCGGAAAATCAAATAGACGAAATATTTATCGAGCCCCCTGATCCCAATGTTGTAATAGAACGTGATTTCTAGTTTTATTTTTTCGGTTCTTTTTGTAAAGATCACGTTTTACGGAGAACATTTGGCTCTCATTAACCCGACAGGGAAAAAATATCGGTTGGGAGAAAGTCGCCAATAAAGCAATTTAGAAACATTTGGGTCGTAAGTTAACAAAATTCACAAAAGGATACCCAACTGTACTTTTGGGATAAATTACATCCTTAACAGCCCTTAGGTCCGAACAGATGGGTACCATCTTTCTTGAAGCTAAAGTAAAATATCTAATGTCGATTGTCCCAGCCATAAAGCATCAAGCTGACAGGGTTCGGGGAAATAAAGAGTCACCCGCCGGAGGGCTTTTTATGGCTATTTTAGGTTTCATATATTGTGTGAACCATATATTGTCAATAATAAAGGAAAAGGAATATATCATAAAAAGTAGTGGATTTGCGTCTTGCCGGATTCAATTATATATGTACAAGCCTTTTCCCCCGGGTGTTTTCTTTTCCCATTTGTAGATAGTGTATTTACACACGTTGGCATTAGGTTAACGTTTAAAATGGGTTTTTAAAAGCATCCGACTCTAGGCTTTAGATGTAGTAATATTCTATTACGGTTGTATAAGTTAGAACCTAAGTAATTGTCATAAAGAGGAGGATTCATAATTTCATCGTTCGTAATTATTATTTCTCTCGTAGTGGATGACTAGAGACCCCTATGGGCCAAATTTCTAAGTACCATCGTTTCCCACCTCTTTTATGATCTAGGGAAATGGCCGACGGAGCGAGTACTCGGGTTGGCCCTTTGGCAAGGTACGGTTAATGGTGGTACTAACGAGTCGAGGCAAAGTAGGGGATAAACTACCCTCTAAGTCATGCTATAGGTCGAAAGCTATAATGCTCGGGAGGGATGACAATAAAGGGGCGTTAGTTAGTTTTGGTTGAGAGCTTAGAAGGAATTTCGCTACACAGATTAAAATCAGTTCCGAGTTTTACGTCTTACTAAAAAGTCTCATAAAAATCAATAGTTCCGTTTTCGCGTTTGTGGCTCTTGTGTAGTGAATCCTAATTTAAAGTGGAAAGTTCAGTGGTCAAAGTGTCAGGGCTTACTCTTGGGTTTTTGTGACTAACTCTTTCATCTTGGGTTAATTTCTTGGGTTTTGTTTATTGTCACCAGATAATATTGCGGGTTTCTCATATCAAGGGTTTATTTTCGAGATTGTTCTCTTTCACAGTAAACGCATGTCTGGGTTTTAATTGCATATTGGATATCATTTCAGTAAACCACCTCTCTTTATTCTCTTACACTTATCTTGTAAATATCTTAAGTTTAATATTGTAAAGTTTCTTTTTCTTTATCTCTTGTTGTTAATAAATTTAAGTGTTTTGAAAATATAGTGTTTTATTGTTCACTATAATAAAAGGGATAGGGGATTCACACCAACAAGAGTGGACGATTCGCGCCCGCGCGTATATTGCACCGTGTTACAGGACTACCGAGGCTGCCGCTAAAACATCTGGAGAAGGTCGGATTGGTAAGTCGTTATAACAGCAATTAACACATTTAATTAACATCCAAGGAAAAACATCACGACTGGAGTGCTCTTACTCTGCAAGCATAATTAGTTATTTCCGGAATAAATTCTAAACTCATTGTGAAAGGAAGGATCTAGATCGTCGGTCAAGAAACGCTACCATTGTTTCTAAAACGCTACCAGCTAGACTCGTAATTCAATATTAGTAGACAGTGCCTTAATCTAGATCCATCCCGTCACATAAAAAGTGGTGACAGCGACGAGGATCTTTTTTTTTATTGCTCAGTTGTAAGTTTCCGATGTGGTTAGCATAAAATTGATTGGTCATTTATTTAGTGAGCTGGGCAAACAAAGAAAGGAACCGTACGCCAGCTTGAGCGTGTTTTTTAGGCTTTTTAGGGAAAATGTAATAGGTACTAATTTTTTCTGCAAAAACATTTTCTCTCTATTTCTTTCGTGGTACTACCTATTACGGTCGGGTAAAATACAATTCTACCTAGAAAAGTAATTACGTTGAGCTAAAATAATACTAATTTGATTGCAGAAGGATGAATTTGTAATTAGAACATGTAATTTTCGGGATAACATATTGAACCATGGATGAATTTTGAAAGAAATTTATTTATTATTTGGTATGTTAAGTAACATCTGCTCTGTTTCTAAAAAACAATTATGTTTAATTGCTCAGAAAGTCAATGTTGTATCATGAAAAGTGCTAAAAACGTTTTTGAGCGTATCTTTTGCTCGATTTGTTCTAATTTTAGTTCATCATATCACCTGATGGTATTACATAAAAAGTCAAGTCTTATATCGCCGGAATAAGATAACGTTTGTTATAAGTAAATTACTTTTCTTTGATGTTGTTCTAGTAAAATCACGATTATTGCGGTAAAATTGAAAAAAAGTATCATCAAACATACGCGGAAAAAATGAATGAATCAAAATTTTCCCCCTGAATGAAAACCAAACAAGTAATTTTTTTTCTATGAATTAAAAAGTCAGTTTCTTAATTTTAGCGGTTATATTTGCTTAAGGTTAGGGATAGATAGGGTTTTCAGGTAATACTAAGTAAGAGCACCGAACTTCAAGATTCCAGGAAGATTATTGCATGTGTATACTAAAATAGGTCATTATATGTTGTGTGAAAATATTAGCTTTCGATATCGATGTTAGAACCATGGTTATGTGGTTAAAAGTTTCGCGTATAGATTATGCCATAAAAGTAGAAGATAAAAGTTCTCGGGTTGTAAAATTTTAGTAAAGAAAAATACAACAATATATTGACCGTTCGTTGAGTAGATAAATACTAATAAAACTTTGGAACTCCGTTGACATATACAGTGCAAGTGTATGTCATCGTATTGTTATTTAAATGAGATACAGAATTTGTGTTATTGTTTATATTGGTCAAATTAATCTATTTCCCATTCTTGCAGGATATAAAAATATTTATAACTAGGACCACGGTTGTCCATGATTTTAAGAAGGGTTATTTTATTCAAATCAGCTGCGTTTGCTTTCTCTCATTATGTATGGTAATAAAAAAATTAAACTTTTGCAATACTCCTAACAATATAAATTTTCTTTTTTCGAAAAGTGAACAAAATATTTTAAATAGTGAAATTGTCGGTTTTCCCCGAAATTAATTCCTGAATAAACTAATCAATTTTCTTTCAGCGTATCAGTATTTTATTGTCTAATCATCGATGTCATAAATCTGCATACAGAACCTCAGTGCCGTGTCATTGAACCAGAGAAGTGAATTTAAGAGGGTACAGCTGTGGATTCCCAGGACTGGTTTGGAACTAATTGTTTGATTTTTGTTTTGGGATAGGGCTAGCACGATTCGTATCTACAGCGATTAAACACAGGGTCTATTGTGATCAAAGCCAGGCGACTAGCAGCGAGTTTTCAATAATCTTGGGGAAGCAATGTATATTAGTAGTTAGAATTTTTTTTTCAGGTAATATTTTTTTTTACAGGTATTATTTTCTCGATAGGGTAATTGTGTTTTTCAAACCATAGGGTTGTTGTCATTGGTTTGAGTTTGTTTCAATCTCGAATTTCGTTTATCGAATTGATTTGTGGTATGAAGGTAAGATGCATGACATTTACATTTATTACACCGTAGTTGTATAGCAGGTAGAATTGTTGTAGTAGGCCATCTGTACTCTCATTTAAATAAATTATCGATTGCACAAGTTAAATGTTATTGTGCGAATGTGGTTCCAGCCCATTAGGACGTCTATGATTGCGGGGTACCTACCGATATTGTTTGGGTTAGGTTTGGGTTAATGTACTATCGATGGAAAGGTAATAAAGAAATTACCATTTAATTATTAAATGATCAGTAATAACGTGTAGGAGGCGCGATATAAAGTTTGATAGTCCGGGGCCTGGTGCTACATTTGCATAATATTTTTACAATGGAATGGTATTCGAAAGGTGTGTAAGATTTAATGGGCTTTTATTTTTTTTTTATGCGACAGAACACCTATTCGGTAGAATGCCATTTCCCTTATGTGTTTCAGATATTACCATTTGAAAAATTTTGGGAATTGGTTTTAAAAGAAAAAGTACGAACTAGAAAGGGAAAGGTAATCAACACTGACAGCCAATCAACACCTGGGTTAGATCGTTTATTTTTATTCTCCATTGATTGGGAAAAAAAGAGGTAGTAGTATCGATTGGAATCTCGAGGTAAAAGCTAAACTTTTTGTTAATTGTTTTTTTGAAATTTTTTTTAGCTTTTGGTTTTCTTTATTGTTTTTGAAAAAGAAAAAACGATTTGCGCAGAAGATAAATAACGTTTTAAGGAATTTCCGGTATAGGTGGCTTTGCGAAAGTTTGTGAAATAAGGTGATTGGTGACGTGTTTTATTTGATTAGTAAAGTGAATTAAGTGGTAATTAAGTGCGTTATTGCCGTATTGGTGTGTAAACTTGGTGAAAGAAAGTAAAAGGGAAGCCGGTTAAAAGAAGATATATCCAAAGCACAGTTCCATATCTTAAGTCTCCGTCAACATGAATAGCCATGATAATTCCGATGATGACCAGGACCCTTCTGCCCCCGATCTCGCGTCATTACAAAGGCAGATCAAGGAGTTAGAGGCGAAATTGGAACAACAAGTGAAACTTACGCAAGTGGAAAAAGGTCCAACAAGACAGCTGGAAGTTGATGGCAGCTCAGTCGCAGGAACAAGCGATGCTGGTGTCAGAACTATCCCATTGGATGATTTGAGGACAATTCGTGAACTACTTCGAACAGAGAAAATCGATTTGGAATCAATCGACCCATATTCGGGAGGAAAAGACTACGACGCATTTATTGAAGCGGTACTCGAAACGGCCGGTTACACGGGCTGGACTGATCAGGAAACCCTTAAGGTTATGATCAAAAAGCTAAAGGACAGAGCCAAAGAAGAATTTTACGCCCTGAGACAATCAGAGCGGCCTAAAACAGTGGACGAAATGAAGGTTTGGTTAAGAAGAGTATTCGGCACTAAAGTTCCTCAACTGTTAGGAAAGCAGGAATTGGCACGTTGTATTAAAAAACCCGACGAGACTTTGGGCGCCTATGCTCAAAGATTGCGCAAATTAGCAGTCACGGCGTTCCCAGAGGAAAATGCTCCTCTAGCGCAGGTGACGTATAGAAACAAGGTACTGGTGGAGCAGTTTATTCAAGGAATCGACATCCGTTTGGCTAACAAAATCATTGAGAAGGGCGACTACTATACCATTGAGGACGTGTTAAAGGTTGCCGAAAAATATGAGTCCACCATTTCCCGACAGTTGCCGAGGAACTTGTACGAAGAACGGTATTCGTCATCAGTACGGTTTGTAGAAGACAATACAGGGGCTATGCGAGAAAGACGTGAACCGGGAAACGGAAATTACTCCCGCGGCGGAAATCAATTCAGGACGGACCCAACGAAGAATTTCCCCAGACGAGAACATCAGGAAACGTATCCATACAGGGAAAACAGGGATCAGCAGAGAACTGCGTCTAGAGGGAGGAATTCTTTTCCTGAGGTAATCTGCTACAACTGTAACAAGCCAGGGCACAAATCGTTCGAATGTCGGGCGCCAAGAAAAGAAGCAGGTTTATGCTACCGCTGCAATAAACCAGGACATTTCCAAAGTCAATGTTTTTTAAACTCCAAAGGTGCCTCGAAGAAAACTCCAAAGTAAAACCCACTACCAATACTCGGATACCAAACCTCATATTAGCTGTAAGTGGTGAACATTCTCAGTTTATTGTACTCCAGGTCAAAAACCACAGCCAAATGAGTTTTCTGGTTGATAGTGGTGCTTCCGTATCGTTAATCAAAAACACCACTGTGCAGAAACTGGGAATATTCAAAACGGAACCTCTGCTATTCAATATAACGGACATCTCTGGACAAAAATTAGAAGATTATGGAAAAACGGATATCACTTTCTCACTTCGAACTGACTCACGGAAAAGGGACATAAGTCATGCGTTTATCATCTGCGGGCATAATTTAAGTTTCCCCACCGATGGGCTGCTTGGAATAGATTTTCTGGCACGGTTCAAGCCCATACTAGACTTCAAGCGGAAAAGAATGGCTCTGTGTGGATATAACTTGATCTTGCACGATGGTTATCCAAAACTACCCGCCCTCGTTGAGAAGCACAGCGACGATGCAACGGAACTAGCGTATCACACAGATAAGAGGGTTTACGGCATACCTCTGCAGACGAGTGAGTCTGTAGGCATTTTCAAAGGACAAGCTAGCGAAAACAATGAGAATAATATGGATTTTAGTGGTGTAAAGGCCAGGGAGCACCGGGTTATAGTAGGAGAATTACGTAACTCGAAGGGTGTTGACCCCGGATTAATAGGAGAACTACGTAACTCAAAGGGCGATGAGCCGGGAGTTATAGTAGGGCTACGTAACTCAAATGGTGTCGAACCGGGAGGTATAGTAGCAAGGATACGTAACTCAAATGGGGTTGAGCATAGAGTTATAGTAAGAGAGAGGCGTTACTCAACCTGTGCTGAGGAAATGGTACCAACCTTTGAAAATGAGGCATGCTCGTCTAGTTCCGTGGATTCACCAACGGTTAGGAATCTTTCGGGGAGTCTTAAGGAGAAGTGGAATCCCGAGGATACCCAGAAGATTTCCCAGTTATATAATAGACCGGAAGAAGAGGACAACAACCTGGTAAACAATAGTACTCAACTTCAGCAGCCGACCGCAAAGGGCTGGTCCCCTAGCAACAAGTTTGGGGATAGTTTCAAACAACCAAATCTTGTCAGACTGCGTGAAGACTTAGAAATTCCTGCATTTCACGGCTGCGATTTCATGGTTCCTGTAGACGCCCGGGTTCTCGCGGGTACTATGATTTGCGAGCCACTAAACCACTCTGGTGTCGGCATTTGTATGGCGACCTCTATAGTTAACATTGAAAACCCACAAACAAGCAAAAATAGAAGTATTGTTGTCCGATTTCTAAATACTACCCCCTTACCTCAGACCATAAAAAGACACACCCCCCTTTTAAATTTGGTGGATGTAGGTAGTTTGGATATAAGTACAGATTCTCTCGATAATTCTGTAGTGAGGAAAGTGAATGTTATGAACCTATGTAGTGAGCATAGGATTAATTTTGGTGAAGCGTTAAGCCACTTGCAAGATCCCGAAGAAAAGAAGAAAATGGTAAAGTTCTTGGAAAGTTACAGCGATATTTTTACAGGAGGAGACGGACCTCTGAAAGCGACCAGTTTAGTGACACACCGCATCGATACAGGTAATCATGCGCCGATTGCAAAAGCACCTTACCGAATTCCTTACGCGCTTCGAGAAGAGATGAAGACCCAAATAGGAGAAATGTTAAAGGAAAATATCATTCAACCCTCTGTATCTCCGTGGAGTGCGCCTGTGGTCCTAGTAGAAAAGAAAAGTCTGGACGGCACCAAGAAATTCAGATTCTGCGTAGATTTTAGGGCAATTAATGCAGTAACCAAGAGGGATTATTTTCCCATACCAAACATACAAGATAGCATAGACGCGCTAGGAGGCGCTGAAGTATTTACCACCCTAGACATGACAAAAGGCTACTGGCAAGTTGAAGTTGATCCAAAGGACCGAGAAAAAACAGCGTTTTCTGTCCCGTGGGGTCACTATGAATGCAATAGAATGCCGTTTGGATTAGTTAACTCGCCTTCGACTTGGCAACGCTTAATGATGTGTGTTTTATCGAATTTAACAGGATCCCATTGCTATGTCTACCTGGATGACATAATAGTATTCTCCGAAGATGATGTTGATAAACATATTGCCAAGTTAAGAGATGTGTTTGACAGGATTCGCCATGCGGGACTGACCCTAAATCCAGAGAAGTGCGTCTTCATGAAAGACGAAACTCCCTATTTGGGATTTATCATTTCAAAAGACGGAGTCCGGCCCTGTCCAAAGAAGGTCGAGGTTGTAAAGAACTACCCCAAGCCAACTACCGTCACAGAAATAAGATCCTTTCTGGGACTAGTGGGCTACTATCGAAGGTTTATCCCGAACTTTTCCCAGTATTCAGCCGCCCTCACCAATCTTACCAAGAAGAATGTAAAATTTGTTTGGAATGAAGGTTGTCAAGAAGCATTCGAATACCTAAAGAGCTGCCTCCTTCAGGAACCAATTTTGAAATAACCAGATCCAAACAAACAATTCTTCCTATCCACGGACGCCTCTGGATATGCTATAGCCGCCATTTTACACCAAGTTTATGACGGACAGGAACTACCGGTAGCTTATGCCAGTCGACAACTTAACAAAGCTGAACGAAACTATTGCACAACAGAAAGGGAATGCCTAGCCTTACTATGGGGAATAAAACAGTTTAGGAACTACCTTTGGGGTCAAGAATTTGTGGTGTACACGGATCATCAGCCTTTAAAATGGCTCATGAATGTAAAAGACCCGAGCAACCGACTTATGAGATGGTCACTAGCACTATCTGAATATACGTTCAAAATAGAATATAAATGTGGTAAGAAACATACTAACGTGGATGCCTTATCACGCATCAAACCGATAAGACTACTAAATGCAGGGGGAGATTGTGAGCCAATTTGGGACCGCGGAAAAATCAAGGAAGATCAGAGAAGGGATAAAAAGCTAGGAAAGATTATCAAGAAGGTGATGGTGGGAACAGAAAAGGATTACTATCTAGACCTGGATGGACTATTGTATAAGACCTCTACAGAAAAATATCTCGACGATATGCTTGTCGCACCTAGCTATTTAATTCCCAACATACTGCGTATATACCACGATCTACCTTTCTCAGGGCATATGGGTTTCGATAAAACATATGGTAGGATAAGAAAACTCTTTTACTGGCCAAACATGACCGAAGACATACGGAAGTATATAAACGCCTGTGGTCCATGCGCGCAAAGAAAAACCTCAAGCCACCACAAACCGGCGCCACTTCAAAAATTTTCGATTCCAAAAACCCCATTTTTCCGGATTGCGATGGATGTTGTAGGTCCCTTACCTGTAACCGATCAAGGAAATAAATACATTCTAACAGTGCAAGACGCATTTACTAAATATGTTGAGGCTTTTCCGCTGCCTGAGCAAACTGCAGAAACAGTGGCAAAAGCTTTCGTAAAAGGGATTATACTACGACATGGTACACCAAGACAGTTACTAACTGATTTGGGTAGTAATTTCACGTCGAAGCTCATGGAAAATGTATGTCAAATGTTAAAAATCCAGCATTTAAAAACAACTGCATATAGACCTCAGACTAACGGATCACTAGAACGATTCCACAAAACGTTGAAAGACTTACTGTCTCACTACATCGCTCCAGATCATAGGGATTGGGATGAGTGGCTACCCTATGCTTTAGCATCGTATAGCTCAGCGACGCATAGCACGACCGAGGAAAGCCCCTTCTTTTTATTGTTCGGAAGAGACATGGAATACCCCTACGATGAAATTTTCAAGCCTTTACGGGTCAGATATGATACGGATTCTAACTACGCGTCCGAATTTCTACAAAGAATGAAGATAGCACACCACAACGCTCTAAAGAATATTGAGAGGAACACGGAAAGAATTCATGGAAATTTCAATAAGAAGGCTGAACCACATAAATTTAAAGTAGGAGACCGCGTATATGTCTACGATCCCGCAGACAAGGTAGGTTTAAGCAGGAAACTAGCTAAACGATGGACCCTACAGGATTACGAAATTGACCGGAGTTACAGCAGAGGTTGAGGAGATACATGGTAGGAGAGTGAACAAAGTTCACGTGAATAGGCTGAAACTGTGCCTATCGACGGACCAGATAAGCGATCAATTGGGAAACGTGCCTATCGAATTGAGACCATCCTATCCACAGTTGCCATTAGACTGGGATAGTGAATCAGAGAATGAGGATGCGGCCGGTGGACAGGTCACTGTGATGCCACCACCTGTCGCATCGGAGAATATCACCGAACGAGGACAAAGTGGTGAACCGAGTACGATAAGCAATGAAGGTATGATAAGGACCCCATCGAGAGCAAGTTCGATTGAAGTTTTTCACAGCTTGGAAGGAAGCCCTACCGTAGAAAGAATAGAAAGTATAGAGAAACCGGACGAACCAATTGCTCAACGTACAAGGAGTCACTACAAGTAGTGTTTTAACCACTAGTGTAATTGTAGGTTTAGGTTGTAGATATATTTCAGTTCATTGAAGATTTCTTGTGTATTATATAACCTGTTGTGAGCATAAGTAATATCTTGATGTTTTAGAATGAAAGCAGCCATGAGGACCCTATGAATTTTTCCTTAGCCCATGTTAGCAGGACGAATTGTGGTGATGGCGCAGACCAAACAACCGAGCTGACAGAGCTCTCCCTCCTACCAGTGAAGCCATGCCAGATGTAACAGGGACGCTCATGAAGGAAGTGTCCGATAGAGGAGGAGTACGTTACGTTACTCAGGACCGACCTATTGGAATGGACTATAGGAAAACTCTGAGCATTACCGAGAACAACCCGTTTGGTACGAAGCCCAATTCCAGTTGGTTAAACACGGCATATAAATGGAGTGCCAACCACCACTCCCAAACAACGTTGAAGTAGAAAGTATCTGGATTGAAGCCACCCCTGAACTCCAACGGACCACCGAAACGGTTGAGTTGGAGGCCCGTTAGGAAAAGATGGAAATGACAATGCTTGACACTATCTTTCCCCGATAAGCTCAAATGATGTATATACACAAGAAAAGTGGACAAATTCTAACAGACACCATTATACCCCAATGCCAGGAAAGGCAGAAGCTAACCAGGACACCAGGAGAACAGAGGGTTTTGCCGACACCGGTCCCTCATATGCCATACCTGTTCTCCCAACACGAATCTACCAGCACGCACACCCTATAGTGGAGGAGGTATGGAGCTTGTAGCCGTCAGCTATTGAGTTGTAGTTACAACTAATTAATCTACCCCAAAGAAGCTAACCAATAAATTCCAAAGGGCAAAATTCCTACCAGCCAGTGTACGAAAGGGCTTAGCCCATACCTACCCTAATCATTACTCCTACTACAAGCTGAAAGTGGAGTACCCCAACGGATGAGGATCTGGATTTCAGCGAAGCCAAGGTGGGACCAACAGCCCTTTTCGACAGTGTCTACCCAGACAGTCCGCGCCAGGGAGCAGTTAATAAGGAGGCCGATTGCTGTTTCAAAGACATAAGTGTAACGAATTGGACCTCCTTGGGAATAGTGATTCGCGGGACAGTGGTAGAACAAAAGTGCGGGTAAGTTCGTGAGTGTTGAAATTCGCCCGTCAAAGACTGCATTTAGCAGAATGGTTAGTGTAATGGTGACCTGTAATTGGTAACTTTAGGTTAATAGCTTGATTGATTGGTAGTTTGTTTACGAACCAACAAGATGCAAACCAGCTGCGTGAGTATTGTTTTCCTTTGTTTTAATGCAATATATGATTCAGTCTAAGTGGGGGGCAATGTAATAGAACGTGATTTCTAGTTTTATTTTTTCGGTTCTTTTTGTAAAGATCACGTTTTACGGAGAACATTTGGCTCTCATTAACCCGACAGGGAAAAAATATCGGTTGGGAGAAAGTCGCCAATAAAGCAATTTAGAAACATTTGGGTCGTAAGTTAACAAAATTCACAAAAGGATACCCAACTGTACTTTTGGGATAAATTACATCCTTAACAGCCCTTAGGTCCGAACAGATGGGTACCATCTTTCTTGAAGCTAAAGTAAAATATCTAATGTCGATTGTCCCAGCCATAAAGCATCAAGCTGACAGGGTTCGGGGAAATAAAGAGTCACCCGCCGGAGGGCTTTTTATGGCTATTTTAGGTTTCATATATTGTGTGAACCATATATTGTCAATAATAAAGGAAAAGGAATATATCATAAAAAGTAGTGGATTTGCGTCTTGCCGGATTCAATTATATATGTACAAGCCTTTTCCCCCGGGTGTTTTCTTTTCCCATTTGTAGATAGTGTATTTACACACGTTGGCATTAGGTTAACGTTTAAAATGGGTTTTTAAAAGCATCCGACTCTAGGCTTTAGATGTAGTAATTTTCTATTACGGTTGTATAAGTTAGAACCTAAGTAATTGTCATAAAGAGGAGGATTCATAATTTCATCGTTCGTAATTATTATTTCTCTCGTAGTGGATGACTAGAGACCCCTATGGGCCAAATTTCTAAGTACCATCGTTTCCCACCTCTTTTATGATCTAGGGAAATGGCCGACGGAGCGAGTACTCGGGTTGGCCCTTTGGCAAGGTACGGTTAATGGTGGTACTAACGAGTCGAGGCAAAGTAGGGGATAAACTACCCTCTAAGTCATGCTATAGGTCGAAAGCTATAATGCTCGGGAGGGATGACAATAAAGGGGCGTTAGTTAGTTTTGGTTGAGAGCTTAGAAGGAATTTCGCTACACAGATTAAAATCAGTTCCGAGTTTTACGTCTTACTAAAAAGTCTCATAAAAATCAATAGTTCCGTTTTCGCGTTTGTGGCTCTTGTGTAGTGAATCCTAATTTAAAGTGGAAAGTTCAGTGGTCAAAGTGTCAGGGCTTACTCTTGGGTTTTTGTGACTAACTCTTTCATCTTGGGTTAATTTCTTGGGTTTTGTTTATTGTCACCAGATAATATTGCGGGTTTCTCATATCAAGGGTTTATTTTCGAGATTGTTCTCTTTCACAGTAAACGCATGTCTGGGTTTTAATTGCATATTGGATATCATTTCAGTAAACCACCTCTCTTTATTCTCTTACACTTATCTTGTAAATATCTTAAGTTTAATATTGTAAAGTTTCTTTTTCTTTATCTCTTGTTGTTAATAAATTTAAGTGTTTTGAAAATATAGTGTTTTATTGTTCACTATAATAAAAGGGATAGGGGATTCACACCAACAAGAGTGGACGATTCGCGCCCGCGCGTATATTGCACCGTGTTACAGGACTACCGAGGCTGCCGCTAAAACATCTGGAGAAGGTCGGATTGGTAAGTCGTTATAACAGCAATTAACACATTTAATTAACATCCAAGGAAAAACATCACGACTGGAGTGCTCTTACTCTGCAAGCATAATTAGTTATTTCCGGAATAAATTCTAAACTCATTGTGAAAGGAAGGATCTAGATCGTCGGTCAAGAAACGCTACCATTGTTTCTAAAACGCTACCAGCTAGACTCGTAATTCAATATTAGTAGACAGTGCCTTAATCTAGATCCATCCCGTCACAATGTCGACACCAATGAAGATTCCGCTGACGAAGATGATGGAGGCATGCTAAATAATTTAACAGGTCGACAATTACGTGCACCTGTGGAAATAAAATTGACGAATAATACACGTTTAGGCAATAATTATGACGACTTTTCTGCAGAAAGTCCTAACCAATCATCTTCAGCGCCGGGTAATCAATCCGTAACCGAATCATCTTCTGCATCGAACTCAAAAGATACGTATTGTCCGGTATCAGAGAACAACGACTGGATTCGAAATCGTCTAGCATAGAAACCAGATACTGTCTGGATTGAAGGTGACATTGAACCTGGAGCCCGTTCATTTCCAGTAAAAGATTACAAGCGGTTCGAACAAATGTCTTGTACGGATATTTTTGAGCTATTTTTTGTCAGCGATATCATGCAGCAATAAACAATACATGGTTTCTGTATAGAAGGAATAACAACAAAACCTTCAACATAGAGTTTAGAAGGGAGTTGGTCCAAGTATACTTAACACAATATGGTGTACCGGCAAAATTAGCAGGTCCTGCAAAAACGTCTGTTTCACGCACACTTCTGCCAGGTATTCGATATGACGGTATGCATCATTACGTTGCTTTATGTAATAGACGCCGTTGCGCTGGAAATGAATGCAAGAGTTTTGGTAGAACAATGTGTTCTAAGTGTGATGTCGGTCTTTGTGTAGTCTGTTTTGCCAATTATCACACAATGTAAAAATTTACTTTTAATAATTCCATAAATAAATATGTATTTTAAAATTGTAAGTATTTGTATTTTACAGTATCATATGCGCCCAGTGATACCATATCGTCGGTCAAATGCCAAAACCACGAATGTGCAAATTTGAAGTTTTGAGAAAAACGCGTTTTAAACATTGAAGACATTGCTAAAAATAGAGATTTCATTTTGTGGTACTTAGCAACTATTGAAAGTTTTATTTTTGTAAAACTTTAAATAATGTCAGTTAAAAAGTTTGAATTTTTGTAATATTTTCCAAAAAAGTGCACATTCGTGTTTTTGGTTTTGCAAAATAAGTAAAAAAATTTATTCGTGCAAATAAAAAAGTACACATTTTGAAGGGAAAATGTTTAATGCCGTTTTTTACAACCCTGAAAATGATCAAAATACAAAGAATAAAATATCATTCTAACAAACAAAATTCTTTGGAATGAATTGGTAACTTAAAAATATAACAAGACAAAGAAAAACTCAAATTAACCTAAATAGAAAATAGAAGTTAAACGTTGTTATAAAAAACAAAAATCTTTGGAATAATGGTAACTTAAAACTAAATAGAACAGTAAAAAACTTTATTTAAAAAGGAAAGGGGCTCTTAATTTTGGTCGCTGCCAGTCTCAGAGTTTTCATCTATATCCGGCTCAGGTAGGTTATCCCTCATGTCACGGCTTGTTTTTAAAGATTTATAAAAATTATGATAAGCCCTAGGAATCGTTAGGTCTTCACACATTTTTTGTAAATCTTTTTTCTTTGCTTCACTAATAGGTAGTTCAGATGCATAAGCTTTGTTTATTATTAAAAAATCTGTGATGGGACGACCACGGCTTTTCGTTTTGTGGCAGTCTATCTCAGCAAAATCTACAGAAAAATCAGTTTTGTAATAGAGTTTTGATGGCTGCTCTTTTAAATAGCGAAGCCAGCATATTTTTCTCCAGGGAAGGTTAAAACTAAGAGAAATGCTTGAAAAAGCTTTGAAGTCGAAAAAGTCATCAAACAACATGTTTTTTACATCAAAAGGCTCCGGTGATACACGAGCATCTCTTATTAATTGTGCCCAGCCATCAGGTGTATACACTGGTACATACTTTGCCTTGCGTTCAACTTTGGAGTAAATGGAGTCACACTCCATTTCACTGTGACCAGTTTCAAAAAAACGGTGATCAATAACCTTTAAGGACTGATGATTGCTAAGGAGTTGCATACACATAGAAGCAAATATAGAATTCTTTTGCTGTCCGCCACATTCATCTGACATCATACGAACGGATTCGATTTGAGAATGCGACATGATAAAATCATACACACAAGAGGCTATGTCATTTGCCCCTCGTTTACCCTGCGTTTCATCCCAGAGATAGCATTTAACTTGTTGATTACCCAAATTGTACATTGTCAGATTGTAGACTGCTAGCTTTCGCAAATAGAAAATTTGACCTGCGGGCCCTTTCGGAGTGCTAAGGACAGCTTGTAGATCGAAATTAAAAGCTAAAACTTGAGGATCTTCTTTGGCGATGATTTTGTTTTCATCACGGGCTTCTCTTGCGGCGGTTTTTCTATCTAGATGTTTTTTAAACGCATCTTCCTTTAGACTTTTTTCTTCTTCGGTTAAAGAGTTTTGCGCCAAGCATCTTTTGCATTGGTCTTTTTTGGGTTTGAAAATACCCAAGTTATATTCTTTAAATATTTGCCGGTATTTCTCAGAAGTAACCGGTTTAAACTTCTTTGTAATGCAAATTTCCTTATACATTCTGTGCATTATTGATAAATTTAGAGAAGGGTCTAGATACTTTTTGGTACTAGAAGCCCGGCAATAATGCGACTCTACTGATGGGAAAGAAAGAATGTGTTCTCGTATAAAAGCTTCAGCATCATCGGATAGCTTATTAGATGGAGTGTGTTTCCCGCGCATGTCTTTATCCACAAAACCACTAGAAGAACACTTCTTTAAAGAGCTACGGACTAAGGCATCCGTTATATTCAGTGTAGCCATATAAAACTCTCTGCATACATTGTGTTTTGTACCATCAACGGTAAAAAAATATTTGAACGTGAAAGTTTTTCGCGAATTTTCAATTTTTCGTGTTGTGCGCTTTTTTAAATTTTGTTCTATGTGGCTTCTTACGAATACTCGCTGGTCATCAATGCATTCTAAACTACGAAAATCCATATAAATCTTTAGGCGATTTTCTTCATTAACAAGTTGACTGCATTTGTGCTTTGGTTTGCCAAGGCACGGACTTGGTAAAAGAGGGCGAGCAGGCTTCTCAACTCCTCTATGTCCAGTGTATGATTCACCCTTCACTCTTTTCATCTTCTTTATATTTTTTTTCCACGACTTCTTGTTGATTTTTTTCCTTTTCTTTACAGGGTTCTCTTTCGGTTTTTCTGTCCCTTGAATACTCTGGGGTCTTTGATTAAGACTATGATCAGAAGAATTATCTAATTCGTCGCTGTCTGATCCACTTGTTGATGGTTCATAATTATCCGAAGAGGAATCATCTAAAAGTTCTTCTCTGGATATCATCGGAAAAGTAATAGGGCGCATAGAAGAGGTAGATGGCTGTGGTTCGTTATCACCAAATTTTGGTTGCAACTCTGCAATAGTAGAATGCCCATTACTTGTGTCATCTACAAAAAAAAAATTGATAAGAAACTGTGAAGTTCTTAAAACCAGTACACAGATTAGTTTTTTTTACAGACCCATGAAATGACATTTTTGAATTCTGCCGCAAATTTTCTTTCAAATTCATCCAAAATTTATCGAAATCGTGTAATAAATAAAGAAAATACAACACTTTTTCAAAATTCTCAAAATAATTAAACTCACACCCTTATAATTCCTAGGTATTTTCCTACTAGAAAGGAAATTTTACGAAAATATAAATAAAAAAATAATTTGCCATTGACAATAAAAATTATTTCAAGGCAGTTTGGCAACCCCGCTTTAAATGGTTAAGACAATAAAGTATTAAACTATAACCTATAAAAAAACAGCTTTCTAATTTCATAATTCTATCGGCTTTAGAACCACAAAGCTTAGTATAGCAGGCTAGTTTTAACTGGCAAAGAACAATAAAATGTAGTAATAATAGCTATAAGTAATTTTACAAGACTCACACATGCTCGCACATAAACTCATTATTATTATTATTATTACTATTATTAGTATACTTGTTAATATGTTAAATTTTGCTTACCTTTTGAACCCAATTTCCTACTCAGCTCCAATATTTTTTGCGCACGAGAACTCAGCTTATACTCATAAAAGTCATAAACAATTTCACCAATCTTATAAATTTTAAATGCCGAAAACACGAATGTGGCACATTCACTGTTTTGGATTTCACAAACTCACTTAACTTGCAATGCCAAAAACACAACTGTGGTACATTCGCGCCTTTGGTATTGAAACAACTGCTAAATTCCCACTTTCGCGATTTAGACATCGGGCGTAGAGGTAGGTTAGACTCGAGATACACATTCGTGACTTTGGCATAGGAAGCTTTCAAGGTTAACACGTCTGCTAATGCACTTAGGCGAAAAATGCCAAATTTGCACATTCGTGGTTTTGGCGTTGTACCGACGATATGGTAGCAGTCATTTTCTTAAAAACTGACATTTTGTAAAATATTATTTTTTTTGTGCATTCTTACTCATTAACTCAGAAAAGTAAAAATATGTAAAATAACTAACAAAAAATAATTCTGGGCGTTAATGGGTTAATATGACATGAAAAGGGTCGAAACACGTGTCGGGCATACATACAGGGTGGCACATCGAAATCGAAACATATACATTTACTGAGAGCTCAGTTCTTTTTTGGAAAAACGCTCAGACCTGTCGATTTTGTTTTCGAGGGGGACACAAAGTTGGCAAAAAATCACGTTAACACGTGCAGCCCCCTAGGCGGGGGTGGCACCACCCCTAAAATCTTAAATGGAAAGGGGGGTCGAGTGATACGTTATTTTAAATGTATTTTAATTCCCTTTATAACCGAACTGGAGTACATGAATTTTACATCATTAAATCGCGTTTGAAATAGCATTTAGAGGGATTTTGTTGGTTTGCACCATTGCTGTATATTCAGAACGACAAAACATGAAAATTTTTTAAATTCTAAATAACTACCAACTAATTTGATTTTTATAACAATTGTTCGAAATGTTCACCGAGTTCCTGAATATACAGGGTGTGTCAGTAAGGTGTCTTAGATAGCACCTAAACTATCAAAGATAGGAAAAAAAGTTAAAGGGTTTTTTAAAATACATAATCCATTGTCAATTTTGGATTAGACAAGTTTTGGACTCAGTCCCTCAATTGTGGTCACGCAACGCAATAAAAGTTATGAAACATAATACATGTGAAAGTAATTAATTTGTTATCTTCCGAACAATGCAAATTCGGTTTTAACAAGAATGTGGCCCAGCTTAAATAAGGAAATTTTTAATTTAAAACACTTACCTATCAAACCCAAGGTTTCTGTAACTGGGTACAAAATATTCAGAATACAATCTTTGCGACGTGGTTATTGATCTTGTGACCCAATAGATCATCACGTTGTCCAATAACTGATCCATAGTAAATTTCTTGGTAAGTCCCCCGTCTGGTAAGTCCTTCCAGGACGGGTTAGTCCAGGTGATGAATTTCTCAATTATGTAAGCGGCGAGACCCACAGGACTATCTCTAAGTGCCACGCCTAAAAATATTCAAAAAAATGTATTACAAATACTATTACAAGAACCAAAAAAAAATTGCAAAAAATACCTTTGCATGGGCACTTTTCGCGTTTATCATTATTTTTTAATTGTCCACCGTGTATCGAATTGTCGTGGATTTATTAAAATTAAATGATAATGTACCGGGTGGTCAACTAAGAATGACCGCCGGCCATATCTCAGAAACTAGTAATCGTACAGCATCCGGGTAAATTTTTTTATGACAAAAGTGCCCAAGAGAAAATGCTGGAAATTATTTTTAAGTTCCGCATTTTGCCGCAAGAGGGCGTAATTGAAAAGTAAATTTTAAAATTTTACATATCTCCGAAAATTTCACATTAAGGTATATCTTTGATAACACCATTAAAAAGCTTGGACAATTATGCATCGTTTTGGTTCTATGCTCATTGGCGTAGCTACTTTAATAAAAGGGGGGAAAGCGGTTGAATGTGTAATCAGTTAAATTGCTGTAACTTTGACTTATCCGATTTTAGCAAACTAAAGACTGTTTGGAAGAGAAATATATGCACTTTTACCAATCGTATTTAGTTGTCCATAATAGCTCTAAAAAAAATGCTAGAGGGCGCAATATGCAATAATAACAAATTTTTTGATTTTACTCCGAAAAAATAAATCATACGGTATAATTATGATACCATAATCGAAAATAAGATGAAATTTGCTAGAAAAAATGTTAAAACCGCAGCTTGATATCTCCGTTCGTTTCAGTGTTATCGCCAATAGAATAATTTTTAAAAGTAAGCGATATTTTTTAGAAAAAAAGTGGTACGCCACTGATATTTATCCATGTGGATATTATTTCTGATAAGCCTTGTCAATTCTGCATAAAAATGGTCTCTTGCGTTCTTAATTAAAATAATTAAATTAAATTAGCTTCATGCATGCCTATTAAGTGACGGTGGTCATTCCCAACAATTTTTATAAAACAAAATTTTGCATTATCAATGTTAATAATAATAGTAGACCTAATTTAATTTAATTATTTTAATTAAGAACGGTGTGCCTGAAGAGAAAAACGTAAGACACCATTTTTATGCAGAATTGATCATGCTAATTTAAAATAATATCCACATGGAAAAATATCATTGCCGTACCACTTTTTTTCTAAAAAATATATAATCGCTTAGTGTTAAAAATTATTCTATTGGCGAAAACCCTGAAACGAACGGAGATATCGAGTTGCGGTTTTAATATTTTTTCTAGCTAATTTCATCTAATTTTTCAATTATGGTATCATAATTATACCGTATGATTTATTTTTTCGGAGTAAAATCAAAAAATGTGTTATTATTGCAAATTGCGCCCTCTAGCATTTTTTTTAGAACTATTATGGACAACTAAATATGATTGGTGAAAGTGCATAATGCATTTCTCTTCCAAACAGTCTTTAGTTTGCTAAAATCGGATAAGTCGTTTATAAGTTACAGCGATTTAACTGATTACACTTTTAACAGCTTCCCCCCTCTTACTAAAGTCGGTACGCCAATGAGCATAAAACCAAAATGATGCATAATTGTCCAAGCTTTTTAATGGTGTTATCAAAAATATACCTTAATGTGGAATTTTCGGAGATATGTAAAATTTTAATATTTACTTTTCAATTACGCCCTCTTGCGGCAAAATGCGGAACTTAAAAATAATTTCCAGTATTTTCTCTTGGGCACTTTTGTCATAAAAAAATGTACCCGGATGCTGTACGATTACTAGTTTCTGAGATATGGCCGGCGGTCATTCTTAGTTGACCACCCGGTACAATTGTACAGGGTGAGTCAACGATAGAGTAAAGTGCATTTTCGCCTTTATCTTAAAAATTGGATAAAAATTCGAAATACAAGAGTTGTAGAGACTATTGAGGTGCTAATTTTAAAATTATGCTGGAGTATACGAGGTGGCCCAATATAACTTGGGTTTATTTAAATGGAACACCCTATATATTGTATTATTTTCTCATTTCCCACAAATTTCTACGCTAAATTTGTAAATGTCATATGTCTAAATTCAATAGTTTTTGAGATATTGACGTTTAAAATATGGCATTTCAGACTTTGACCAACTGTAACATTAGAAAGGTTTATCTTAGAGAAAAATGGATTTCACCTCCCTATCTTAGTTTTTCATTCTATATCCAAAGAAGCCAACTTTCGGTTTACCATGTTAGGATTAAAAATTAAGATAGGGAGGTGAAAACCATTTTTCCTACGACACAGCGCCGAATATCACACGCGTGTTGAAAGAAAATATTTCAACTCTAGAGTGGAAATACAAGGCACACTATTTAATTTAAACATATGATGCCAATTTGACAGACCACACCTATTTATTAAAAAGAAGACGTTTTAGAAAGCCGTTTAGTTTATTTATCACGTATTTGTCGAGTGATTCAGAATTAAAGTGTGAAAATACGCTATCTGAAATTATAAAAAGTTAAGAATATACTGGAAAATCTATTACCAGTCAAAACAAGCCCCGCTGAAGAAAATGTCATATATTAAACTTAAGCAAGAAATGTTTATAGGTCGCCATAGTGTAGTGACTAGAGCCATGGCCTACAGATCGAAAGATCACAGGTTCAAATCCCATCAAAAGTACTTGACTTTTTTTTATGAAAACATTAAATAATTTATAGAATTATCTTGAATTGAAATCTTCTTTGTTGGGTGATTTTTTTAAATTTATGTTTAATGCATCTTTCCTTGATTAAATAAAAAAATTCATTCAACAAGGAAGATTTCAATTCTAAATAATTTTATAAATTATTTAATGTTTTTATAAAAAAAAAGTCAAGTACTCCTGATGGGATTTGAACCTGTGACCTTTCGATCTGTGAAATTCGCATCATATGTTTAAATTAAATAGTGTGCCTTGTATTTCCACTGTAAATATTTTTTTTCAACTCTAAAGTTGAAATATTTTTTTCACAAATCAAAGGTTTTTTTTAATAATTCTTTGTGGTCGTAGGAAAAATACTGTACATTACTCGTGTGAAAGTGATTATTCTAAAAATCGGAGAATTGAATTGAATTGAATGAATGAAATTAAGATCTTGTTCAGAAGGTAAAAAATAAGAACACAAAATCTTCCTCCACTGTTGTTATATTCATGGAATTCTTATGGTTTAAAAAACTTTTCTACATGTTTCGAATGCAGAAGCATTCATCTTCAGGAAAATAAATGAAAAAGAAAAAACTGATAGATATCGCCTTAACGGAGCATCAAAATTGTAGGTTAGATGAAAACATTGCAATGAGTAGAACAGTGAGAAAAACAATACTCACGTTGCAGTGTAAAAAAGAAAAATATAAGGGAATAAGGCTTAGGACACTATAAGAGTTTAAATGTGGAATAAAAGGTGTAACATCTGTATGTGAGAAGAACAGTAAATATATATAAAATTGAAAAAAATTAAAAATGTTAAGAATTATTCAAGAAAAGAAAATTGTCTGCTGGCCATTACAGTAACTATAGAAAATGAAGTGTGAGGAAGATAAAAGTTAATAAATTATATTAAAAAAAAATTTTTTTAAGTGGTAGTTCTAGTCGATAAGGTGTACTAGATGAAGACCACATATTGGTAGTAACTTTCGATCAAGAATAGATGTGATCGAAAGAGAAGCCTTAACCAGCCTTAAAGGAAGGGAGGTCCGTGAGTGTGGAGACTGATACATTCCTTGACGATGATGAATAACGCCAGTTGTCAGACGATTGACCATCTATAGGCGCAGACCCTTTGCGGGCCGCGGCCTCTTAATGGTCGCACATCTCTGATGAGTTCCCGTACGACAAAACAACGAAAGGATTGAGATGTTAACGGAAGAAGATAGGGCATAATGTTGTTAGCAGTGAGTCATATCGACCCGTAAACTGCCATTCCCCACTGACAAGGTGAGGGGACAGCGGGTAATAGACGAAGGGGTGCACAGCGTGCAAACTCTGGACGCTCAGCGCCGTGGACAGCAACCAATAAACTAATCGTTTGCCGATAGGTAGGTACACGTCCATCGGGTTCTTAAGGTACCATGGCTAGCCTGTCATTTAATTTGATGTTAACATTCCTTGCCTCACTTGAATGTGAGGTCATCCTTGTTTCTGATTCTTAGTGCTCATCAGTGATCTGGCTTGGCAATGTGACACGTTCGATGTTCAGTTATCAAGAATAGATGTATTGGAAAATATAGATCTTAGTAGATAAAACAAATATTTTTAAAATCCCTTGAAAATCTTGATTTGATAGATATTTTTTTTAGTAACTTGTGCAGCTTTACTCTAGGTACCATTACCCATAATTTTTTTTTGATCAAATTTATCTCACCTACAGTATCAGGCTTGGTGGCTTGTAAATGCATATATCCCATTTCTAATATCATAAAACTCATCTTGTCGCTTAATGGATAATTTTTTTCTATTTCCTTTTCAGTGAAAAAGAAAGATGGAAATACTGCTCCAATCAGCATCTTGGGATGAACACCCGAACCGAGGAAACAGAAATTTCTGTGAATACCAATAATATTTTCTGGATATAGAACGGCTATCGTTTGGGATATTGCCGAACCCCAATCGCCTAAAAATTAAAAAGAATATTTAAAATCATAGGTATGAAAATAGGATACAAGATGTACTTATTAATAAATACAGTAGCGCAGCTACTAAGCACTGCCAGCTCGACAGCCCCCCCTCACCGAGACTAGGAGCTTGGATCTAAAAGTTTAATTCCTAGTTTCTCGTCCCACGCTTGGACCCTTAATCTAAATCGTTAAACATTTATTAAAAATTGTGACACTAACACAGCACAAAATCAATATATTATAGTCTATTTCAGAAAGGTGTAGTGTAATAAAATGAGAAATTCCGTCCCATTTGGCTCAATTTTAGTGTCGGCCATAGGCGCAAGATAATTTTGTGCATTAAATTATTTATGATAACTAACTAAAGAAAAAAAAAATTTGATAAAGAAGGAACTATTAGCTATATCAAATTTACACAAACATGGTTTTAAAAAAATATGCCGTGGAAGATATAGCTGAAAAACATATAGTAACTGTTCTGCGCACACCGCCATATCATTGCGGATTAAATCCTATAGAACTTATATGGGCGCAAGTAAAAGAAATTGTAGCAAGACACAATACGACATTTAAAATGAAAGACGTTAAGCTATTGTTTATTTAAGCCATTAAGGAAGTGACACCAGAGAAAACTGGCGAAAAGCAGTCCATCATGTTATTAAAGAAGATGGAAAAATGTGGGATCTTGACTACCTGATCGATTAGACCGTCGACCTGTTAATTATAACGTCAAAAGAAGATGACAGTTCCTCAGATGACGAAGAATATTAAAATTTTTTTTAAATTTAATTTCTTGTATATATAATGTATTTTTTATATTTTGTATTTCTTTATAATGTTTAATAAAAAATAAGTGTACCTAATATTATGTACATAACGCACGTCTTTGTCACACCATTTTCAGTGTTTGTGAATGGATAACAATGGGCAAAACCCATAAATTAATCCAAGCTCGGGTGGTACTACCTGCACTTGATAAAAAGAAATAATTTTGCAATGAAATCAATGCCAAATTATGAAAGTGGCTTAAATATTCGTTGTGTTACTCTTTATACCTAATGAGATTTTATTACTCTACACCTTTCTGAAGTCGACTATAGTTATTAGTTTGCCCTTTGAACACCACGCCAAAATTAATGATTTTATTAGAATTGATGTAATTTTGGCTTGTTTTAAAATTTATGTTCTAAAAGTTCTGTTTTGTGTAGAGATTGAGGTTTCGGAAGCATAACGTCTTAGTTATTGGTTTGTGATGCAATTTTAAAGAAAAACGAGTAAAAAGAATAATATTTTATAGCATTTTTCTATTATACCTACTTCTATGGCCCGTTTTGGCTTTTATAGAGCTATTTAAGTCAAGAAAAATATAACCAGATGTAATACAATATGTTTACCACAAAAGCAAATGACAACCATCGGTCTGCTTTATTTATTTTTAAATATAAAACATAAAACTATTCGCAAGATGTTGCGGGTAGCGACATTTATTGTTAGGGAAGAAAAATCTTTATTTGACCAAAAATTAAAGTAAACATTTTAATTGAAAAAACAAAAAAAAAATTCCATTTTTTTTATTGACGAGGTGTAATAATTTACAACAAAAAAATATTGCAGAAAGAAACGAGAATGCTTCACTATGAATCCAAAACCAAACCTCTATACAAAACAGCACATTAAGAAGGAATATTTCAAAATCTACGCATTGTATCAAAAACTCTCAGATTCGTAATCTAAGCTCCAAAATACATTATTTCTGAAAAAATAATCAATTTTGACGTGCTGAGCGCATAAAAGTCATTTATCTACTTTCATTTAGTAATATGAATTTTACAGTTCTTTACATCGTTTTGTAAGGGCATCTATTATAGCACTGGTGCTGTAATGGAAAAAAAAAATCTGCTTATATATCTTGATTTTTCTTGACTGAAATCATAGTTCTCAACATTGAGTAGTAAGTCCATAGTGTAGATGGTTTCTGGGAGCGTTGCTTCACGGAAAAATACACCTTACTTACACTACACCTTCTTTATTTTGTTAGCTTTGCACCAATCTTCAAACTTCTGATACTCTAACTCATACCGCGCCTTGGATGTTGTCGGAACTAAACTTGAGATCGCTTCGTTTGCCGCTGCTTGCATATCAGACGGTAAACTTCCATCAGAATCGCTCATTTTGAAAAACGCTTTTTATATTTTTGAATTTGTTTGACAAAGATTCGACAGTAACTATGCGAAAGGTAACATAAAAAACTTGATTAGAAAACTTAATAGCAGGTGTATTTTTACAGGTGCATTTTTATTTTTAAAAATGCCTTTTGCCAAATATTTTTATTCATAGATGAAAGAAGATATAATTTTGTACAATATTCTTGTTGTAAATTCATATTACTACACTCGATATTTTATTAAACTCGGCTGACGCCTCGTTTGACAACTTTAACACCTCGTGTTGTAATATGAATCTTTACAACACTTATATCATAAATAACTATTACTTTATTTGTAAACATGAAAAACCGAGCCCGAGAACCCCCGGTTAGAGTCCTCTGTGAAAAGTTTAGATTGAAACAAAACATTAATATTTTTAAAAAATATTAAAAAAAAATTTCATTTTTAAAATTGTAGCCAAAAATCAAGAAAATTTTTTTAAAAAAATTCACAAAACCAAATCTAATCCAACCATAGGTTTTGGTGGCTCCAGAAAATTCTTCACCTGCGGCGCTTTTCTACCTTCCTACCTAAATATAAAATCATGAAATAGGTGTAGGCTTGATTGCCTCTCCCTTCAGAAAAAACAATGTTCTAGTTACGCTTACGCCTACTAATCCCCTCCCCCTCCCCCTAAGTATGTTGCGCCACCCAAGAAGTACTTATAGATGTATATGTATATATGATATACCTCCTTGAACATAGTATCGATCAAACTTCAATCGAATCATCAGTTTATTAAATATTTTAGCAATCTGGGATGGGCCCATTCCTGGTCTGACAGCTCCATCTGAAAATCCGTAGCCAGGAAGTGACGGAGCTATTACTTCGAAAACAAAATTGGATCCTAAAATTTGAAAATATGGTTAGATGGGTTCCCTGGGACACTGGTAGACAATGACGGCCGTCTCGTCCGTATTAGGACTCTTTGGAAAGCCATCAATTGTACTAAACTGCTGGACAATTCAAGCGGACCGAGCTAATTGTTAGGTGAACTTTGGAGTAAAATATTTTACGAACGAATAAAGCTATCGATGCGCGGTTTGCAAAATTTAAAAGAGAATTTAATTCTTAATACGCACATTTTTTCCGATTTTTTTTACTTCTAACTTTTAACTGTCTACAGGGTTTAAAGAGAAGTATGTTTTTTTATCAAAGTTTCTAAGTACCGGATTTCCACAAAAATAGTTTTAAATTAATTTGGATGGCATTTTCTTTATCTCCTATTTATAGAGAACAACATAAATTCTCAAATTTTTGATATCCCTCTTTGTTCATGAAATTTCGATTTTTTTCTCAACCCCTGTAAATTGCAGGTATTTTTGTCATTAGGCTTACAATGTTTTGTAAGAACGGGTTTTGGTAAGTGATTATAACTTCTTAGGACCACCTCTTTTGCAACGAGAACATTTTAATACGCGGAGGCAAAATGAAATAAGATTTATCCGATACACTTTTCCAAAAAATACACAGTTATAAAACGAATCTTTTTATTATTAACGGAACAATTAATTATTAGCAAATAAGATATTTTAAATAATGTTCATTAGGTACTGATACGCTTACATGATTAGTCTTCCTTAACTCTCTACTGATTAAATGGCTAATGAGAAAACTAATACCGGGTTGCTCCTCCTCGAAGGTTGAGAACCTTCTGGCACCGCCGAGGCATACTTCTGACCAGGTTATTGATAAGTTGTTGTGGTATGTTTTCCTATTCCTCCTGTATTGCTACGGCAAGCTCTGCCAATGTTTGAGTTGCCCTTGATCGTACACGCAACTTTAAAGAAGACCACACATGCTCCATAATGTTTAGATCGGGAGATTTTGAAGGCAAGTTTAATTAATTAATATTGCTTTCCTCCAAAAACTCTTGAACAATCCGTACCCCGTGTGGCGTTGCGTTGTCATCAACGAAGAGAAAACCGGGCCCAAAGTTTAAAAATAACTATGTGACTTAATGACATCTCCTGAATTAACAATGGTGTTACCATGGTACCTACTGCAACGTTATCCTGGCACGAAACACACGATGTGTGGAAATGGAGGCATATAAAATGATAAGAATAAAAATTAAACCGAATATGGGTACGCCACTGGTCACGACGAAATGCAAGAAATTAATATGTACTCGTTGCAAAAGAGGTGATCCTAAGAAGTTATAATCACTTACCAAAACCCGTTCTTACAAAACATTGTAAGGCCTAATGACAAAAATACCTGAAATTTACAGGGGTTGAGAAAAAATCGAAATTTCATGAACAACGTGGGATATCAAAAATTTGAGAATTTATGTTGTTCTCTATAAATAGGAGATAAAGAAATTGCCATCCAAAATAATTTAAAATTATTTTTGTGGAAATCCGGTACTTAGAAACTTTGATAAAAAAACATCTCTTTGAACCCTGTAGACAGTTAAAGGTTAGAAGTAAAAAAAAATCGGAAAAAATGTGCGTATTAAGAATTAAATTCTCTTTAAATTTTGCAAACCGCGCATCGATAGCTTTATTCGTTCGTAAAATATTTTACTCCAAAGTTCACCTAACAATTAGCTTGGTCCGCTTGAATTGTCCAGCAGTTTTACGGACACTAAACTTCAACCACTTTATGATATTTAAATTTCTGTAAATGGGGACGTTGTTCTTACCTTTCTGTGGTGTTGTTAAAATGGGAATCATTTCATAAAATTCTCTGACAGATCCAGGCCATCCATGTAAAAGTAACAGAGGTACAACCTCGACGCCTTTAGGAACATTTTTGGGTTTGGCATGAATAAAATGTATATTCAAACCCTAAAGAATCATATAAGAATTACTAACGCGACGACGACATTAGATCTAAGAAGACGGAAATTTAATACCTATGTCCAGGGTGTACCAAATTCGAGGGTCACCATTGGGATCTTGGAAAACAACATAGATACATATTATTATACCAGTGGTGGCTCCTCGAAGGAGGCAAGAAAGGCTGAGCCTTCTCAGTAATTCTTGCCCTCCTACACATTGTCTTGGTTAATTACTCAAATAATAACTCTTAATTTACAGCAAGCCAATAGGTAAAATATTTTCTTTCGAATTCTTAGATTATTTCCTTATTTACTATTTTTCCACTATTTAATATTTGTTTACAATCTGGCTATAGCGCATGAGGCTGGTGGCTGTTAAGTCCCCATGGTTTTTTCTAAAAGCCACATTAATAAGCTCCGATAAATACAAAATTGTGAGAGGAAAATAGTAGTTTCTAACATTTTAACTACAATAAGTGGCAACGTCTATTGGCAAGCAGCCTCTGACCAATCACAAATGTGATCTCCCACGTGCGAATAGATCACTTGTTTTTTAACGCCTGCTAACTCGTCTCGTGTGTCGTGAACGAATTTAGCGCGCCCACTTCAGGTTCACTTTAGACTTTCCGCGGTTTCGCCGGGTTTGTGAAGTGGACGTTGTTGGATATTTTATTTAGTTTAGCCGTTAAATGTTACTTTGGATTACCTATAATTTAAAAATGATTACAGCCGGCTTTAATTTAGACAGTAATTTAGTGGAATATTTTTTAACCAACTCGTTTAATTCCTTAAATTACGATGACAAACTTGTAGTGAAAAACAGACGCCCGGAGCCCGAATTAAAAAGCCTAGTAGTAAGTACAGGAAAATAAAACCGTGGCGTTAAAACATATTATTGTCAAAAAAATTTATGGCTAACTAAATCCGAGGTAAGAAATAAAATGTTTTGCTGTTATTGTTTACTATTCTCTTCCAATAAATCGTCCTGCTGGGGAAAATTAAATTATAATAATGATTTAAAAAATTTAGTATGCGAGCTTGAGAAACATGAAAAATAACAAGAACACATAACAACAAGTGTTAAATTCAAGCTATCAGGGAAATAAAATATTATAAATGTTATTAATTCCGCACGATAACCTACATGAGATCATGAGAAAATCATAATAATAAGGTTAGAGAAAATCGTGAAATCTTAACAAAATTAATCGATTTTACTTTATATTTGTCGTCTCAGGATCTAGGTTTTAAAGGACATGAAGAAAGGGTCTTTAAATAGGGGCAATTTTAAAGGAATATATTTTTCAAGAATAATATTTTATTTTATTTAATTAGGAATAAGATCTCTGTTACCTAGTTTTCATTTAGAATATGTTTTTTATTTATTTTTTCAAATGATTTTAAACAAATTATATCACGTTTATTATTAAGTCCTAAAATGTAGTAGTAACACCTAAATCTATTTTTTACCGCTTTGAAAAAGTTAGAATTAAAAATGTGATGGGAAGACCCAAACTCTAAATTAACTTGGCTCAAATCACAATGTGTGAATACTTTTATTTAAAAAAAAAATGTCAATCAAATTTGATCTTATTAACGAAATTAGATAAAAGTTGAGTGAATTTTAGACAAATTTTGGGCGTGGATGTTTAATTAGAACTACAAATAAATTATTTTATTTCCACACCTAATTTTTAATAAAAATTGAAGTCCGGCCCTGACCAAACTTTAAGTTCAATAAAACGAATGTTACTAGAAAGGAAGTGTATCATCGTCGGCCATTAAATGTTTACGCGAAATAAAAATCTGTTTTTTAAATGATAAGCTCTTTCAAAAGTAGAGTAAAACATCTAAGTCTGTATTAAAAAAAAATTCATAAAGGTCTCAAAATATCGAAACTTTTAAAAACTGATACCTTATGCAAGTTTGTAGAGAAGCAAAAATGACAACTGAAAAATGAAATATATTTTATTGTTTCTCTTTAAAAAAGTAAAGAAAAAGTAATAAGAAATTTATTAAATTTTCAAATTTCCTTTTTTTTAAGATATCTCCAATAAAGAATTTCCTCAATTTTTAAAAAACTATTTGAGCACCAAATTAAGCAACTTTCGGCAATTTTATCTTATTCCTATTTCTTATAGTTTTCGAGATCACAATAGTTACCTTAAAATTTGGGACACCCTGTACATATTATGTTACATATCTTTTTTTTAATTTTCTTACCTACTTATTTATAGGTAAATAAAAATGGATGGCTTTTAATGTATTTTGATTTTCTTTTTTAATACAAACTTACCTGAATATTAGTCTTAAATTGTGGAAATTTATTTAGAAATTCCTGCCTCTGTTGCCAGTTGTACTTATTTTTCCAATAGTCGGCGATGGTTTCTAGCAGTTTAGTATTAATGCCATAATTGTGGTTGACACCTTCCAGAGGAGGATGGAATGGTAATGTATTATTTAGTCGGCGCTGCAGATCGTGGATTTCCTGAAAGCAATGGCACCGAATGAAGTAAGTTATTTATTAAAGCATTGGCGTTTCTATTGACAAACTCATTTCCAAACCTATGATTTCAAATAGGAGAAGAACCGTTTCCTTTTATTTCGTCAGATTCGTACCGTGACGCGTTTCGTCATCGTATGGCTCAGCAGTGAGGCTACATACTCTGAGGAAAGAAAGGAACGTGCGCGCAACTATATTAAATAGTTCAGGCGTAAACATCAGTTCGGATGGAGCCACTGGCCCTTCAGATGTCAAGTATGATTTAAAAGTCTTTTAATAAATAAGTAATTGATATACCGGATGTTATGTCCCTATAATTTTTTTGTTTTTAAAAATAATGAAATGAAATTTGGAGAATTTAAATACGAATGGAACTTTCGGTTTAACCGGTAGTATGTGTTGTTGTGTTGGTGTCTGGATGTACCTACGCTTGAAGAGCTGTCAGATTAAAACTAATTCTTATACAAATGGTTAGTATCATACATGTCCTACTTAGAAGACTACTTTACAAGAAATAACTTATCTACATTTTCTGTGAAATCAACCGCAACCAAAAAATGTAGTCAAACAAAACTAGCCCCAATTTTTGGAGCGTATTTGTTAATAACTTGGCATGGCACGGAAGTAGTCGTTTTTGCAACTAGTGGATATAATGTCCCTATCGTAAGAGGAAGTCAATCAGTGGCGTAAATTACATTCCCACAACCACCGCGAGAGGGCCCAGCCATCTACATTGAGAAAAGCTTCAGCAAGAAATTCTTTGCTAAGATTAATTTGGCTGTAATATTAAATTTTCAACCTACGATAGCAAAATGAATTTTTTATTACAAAAGAAACAATTTACCTAAAAACTCCTAATACCCGTTACAAAAACCTTTGCTATTATAGAAAACTTACAATATGATAACAGCTAAGTAAGTCTTTATAAAAAATTATTTTCTAGGACTACTATTTTCTTTGCTGAGGAAGTAATGCAGTTTGCTGTTTTTGAAAAAAATCTTTATAAAATTTTTTTTTCTAGCGCTCTAAAGAGTTTTTAAAGGGGTAGCAAAATTTTTTGTTGGAATTGGGAAATTAGTAACTGTTCGTTCTAATCGGATTATTTCGTGATGACAAATTTTTAATTCTGATTGGGCCAATTTTTATATTGCGCATCAGTCGTCCCGTTCCTGTCTCCACATGTCTTCAGGTCTTCATTTTTTCTGATATTTAGATGCTCGTTCCTTCATAAAGTAAAATC
Source organism: Polydrusus cervinus (assembly GCA_935413205.1). Classification (NCBI taxonomy): domain Eukaryota; kingdom Metazoa; phylum Arthropoda; class Insecta; order Coleoptera; family Curculionidae; genus Polydrusus; species Polydrusus cervinus. The sequence continues at coordinate 6,568,023 of OW284518.1, forward strand.
GTCTCATCGGTGGCTGTTGTTGGTGACCATGACGACTCGACATTTGTCTCATTTTTTCCAACAAAAATTGTCTTGGCTCAAAAATGTTTCTAGTGTGCAGTGTTTTATTGGATTGTGACATCAATGACAGAGTGTAGATTTTTAATATCAGTGTTAAAAGACCAAAGTTATTTTAGTTTTATGTTATGTGTTTAGTTTAACTGTTGTTTATTTAATAATACTTTTTGTGTAAGTCAAGTTTTAGAGAAAAGAAAATTAGTAATTCTTTAGCAAATGCTATTCATAATAAAATTTCTTAAACTAAAAGACAACTTACCAAAGTTTTAAACACGGTATGATTTTTAAAACAAAGATTTTAAGAAATATCGCAAAAGTAAAATACTTTCTTTTTCTAAATAAAATACAATATAATTATTATTTTACCTAATATTCAGGCTAGATGCAGAAAAATGTTTTTCCGGCATTCCCTTTTGGATATTTGTTTAGATATGAAGTGAACAGATATTTTTTAATAAGATACACTGAGAGAAGATTCTTGCTGTCGTTATAAAAATCTTTATACCGCTTATAAAGAAAAATGCTAACATAGGGGACAAAAGAAAAACTACCTGAGACAGTAAAATCCATTTGGCTGTAATTTCTTTGCTGTCGTAATAAAGTCACTTTATAAAGAATGATCACTTCGCTCAAGTAAACAAAAATGTTGTATTAGCAAAGTAACTGACCATCGGCTATAAAGAGACTTTGCTAGAACAATAAAGATACTTTTCTACGCCATCTGCATCGTTTTTGAAACAAGAATTTCTTTCTATATCAGTATACCATTTTGCTATATTGGAAAGATTTTTTTATTTATTTCAAGAAAGTTACTTTGCTGGATCAGAATGTACCTACTTACTTCAGGAACTCTTTTTTAGCTAAGGTAGCACCTAAGCATTGCTATAATAGTAAAGTGGTTTATTATGACAACACCACTTATTTGCTATAATATGTGGGGTGTGGCCCAAAAAAGAAGCAGTATATTTTGTTGAATTTTTAATATACTCTAGAGAACATATTATGCTTAATAATACATTTATATTAACCAAGTTTTTTTACTTTGGATACGTAAGTTTCAAAAAATGTTGATTTATTTAAAATTGTGTTATTAAAAATAATATTTTTCATGCTATATCAAAAATTTAACATAGTATAAAGCTTATTTTTCAGGTAACTCCATCATATTTTATATCATGCAACTCCCCACGTCTGAATAAGTTGTCAAAGATTTGAAACTAAAAAAAGTATTTTTCTCTTTATTATTTAATACAACAGAAAACAACACTTCATAACCTAAAAATAGTTTCAGTTTTAGCTGCTTAAAAAAAAATATTTTACTGCTTTTTTCTTTGAGTGGTTAAAACATATCTTATTAAAAAATATCTGTTCACTTTAAATTTAAACAAATATCCAAAAGGGAATACCGAAAAAACTTTTTTCTGCAACTAGCCCGAATATTAGGTAAAAAATTAAATTACATTGTATTTTATTTAGAAAAAGAAAGTACCTATTTTACTTTTGAGATATTTCTTAAAATCTTCCTTTTAAGAATCATACCGTGTTTAAAACTTTGGTAAGTTGTCTTTTAGTTTAAGGACTTTTAGTATGAATAGTATTTGCTAAAGAATTATTAATTTTCTTTTATCTAAAACTTGACTCACACAAAAATTATTATTAAATAAACAACAGTTAAACCAAACACATAACATAAAAAAATTAACATAAAACTAAAATAACTTTGGTCTCTTAACAATGATATTAAAAATCTACACTGTCATTGATGTCACAATCCAATAAAGCACTGCACACTGGAAACATTTTTGAGCCAAGACAATGTTTATTGGAAAAAAGGAAACAAATGTCGAATCATAATGGTCACCAACAACAGCCACCGATGCGACGACGAACGAGCATCTAAATATCAGAAAAAATTAATACCTGAAGACATTTGGAGACAGGAATGGGATGACTGATGCGCAATATAAATATTGACCCAATCACACTGAATTTGTCACCACGAAATAATCCGATTCGAACCGAACAGTTACGAATTTCCGAATTCCAACAAAAAATTTTGCTACCCCTTTAAAAACTCTTTACAGCGTGTAGCGTTTATAAATTTAACGCCACGTTTGGTAATAATTTTCAGTATATATTTCATTATTCTGGCGCATTCGCCACCACTCATTTTTCTGTACACCAGATGCAGGAGGTTGTAGAGGGACGTGGTTCGTTCGATACGTGGAGGCCGCTCTCTCGAGCTCCGGAATCCGGGCTGAGTGGTCACTTTTGGTGATTGAATTCCAATTTTGATATCGTGCAAGTTAACGCACAATTTTGTTAAAAATTAAAATATGCAGAATGTGTAAAACCTGCTAAAAGTTTATTTTCTATTTGCTTTTCGTATAATACGTGGGATAAACCCCTAATTGTTTGGAACGGAGCCATGTGCTGTCGGTGTGTGAATTCCCTCAGATACGAGGTAAGCTAGTTAAATTTCCTTCTTAAAATTGGGTATTTGGTTATTTTTTGTGTGATTTACAGGGTCGTATTATGGGGCTCATTTCCACGTAAATTTGCACTCATCTCTTGTTATCGCCTGAAGAGCTGTGTCGTACATCTCACCAAGTCTTTGAGCTTTGACCTTCGGTGATCCAGTAGCCTCAGTTCAACACCCCACTGAAGGGCTAATGTGTCTCACCCACCACTACCCGCTGTAGCTGTACCTGAGAGTCTACTTGCCCTGGATCTAAGGCCAGTTTATTCCTTTATATTATCTTTACCAATATAACTTCCGGTCAAGTTGAATCATTTATTAACAGTAAGATTATAATATCGTATCAGTTTTTGGAATTTTCATATAGCGTATTAACCATCTTGTAAGCGTGTTTTCTGACTCCCTTTTTATTTTATTCGCCTAAAAGTCGGTATAAATTACAGGTGGTTTATTGTAAATAATGTACATAGCAGGGGGTATCTTTGGCCAAAGAATAGTTATGTATATATTGATATAAACGAGGTTTCGGTAAACTTAAGTAAATAAGCCTTGGGGCAATTTTTAATTTACAGGTTCAGAATACAGGCATTCTATAGTTTTTTTTTTAATATGATTGGGATAATATACATATATATCTGCGTGTCAAGAAGAGAATGACAGTTTCATTAAAATTACTGGAATTTATCTCAGTTTTTTTATTATTAACTCTAATACCATCCTTTCGCAAAAATTGAGTCTACTTCTCAGTAGAAAGGCTCTATAAACCCTTTTCGTAAAGGAAACTGAGTGGCGCCCACCAAAAAGCATAAGCGTCGCTTGCAGACGACCATTTGTTCATCCGACGAAGAGCTGCCGTAAGCCGTTAGTGCCTTTTGAGGGTGAATTTAATTTACCCCTAAAAGGTACGCGACAAAAGAAAAGATTTTTTTTATAATGATTTTTTTTTAAAGCAGCAGACTGCATTACTTCCTCAGCAAAGCAAATAGTAGTCCTAAAAAATAATTTTTTATAAATACTTACTTAGCTGTTATCATAATGTAAGTTTTCTATAATAGGAAAGGTTTTTGTAACGGGTATAAAGAGTTTTCAGGTAAATTGTTTCTTTTGAAATAAGAAATTCATTTTGCTATCGTAGGTTGAAAATTTAATATTACAGCCAAAATAATCTTAGCAAAGAATTTATTGCTGAAGCTTTTCTCAGTGTATGTTTTAACCGCTCAAAGAAAAAAGCAGTAAAATATTATTGTTTTTTAAGCCGCTAAAACTGAAACTATTATGAAGTGTTATTTTCTGTTGTATTAAATAATAAAAAGAAATATAATTTTTTTTTAGTTTCAAATCTATGACAACCTATTCAGACGTGGGGAGTTGCATGATGTAAAATATGATGGAGTTACCTGAAAAATAAGCTTTATATTATGTTAAATTTTTTATGTAGCATGGAAAATATTATTTTAAATAACATAATTTTAAATGAATGAAAATTTTTTTAAACTTACGTACCCAAAGTGAAAAAACTTGGTTTATATAAATGTGTTATCAAGCATAACATATTCTCTAGAATATATTAAAAAGTCAACAAAATATACGGCTTCTTTTCTGGGCCACCCCACATATTATAGAAAATAATTGGTGCTGTCCTAATAAACCACTTTACTATTATAGCAATGCTTAGTTGCTCCCTTAGCTAAATAAAGAGTTCCTGAAGTAAGTAGGTACATTCTGACCCACAAAGTAACTTTCTTGAAATAAATAAAAAAATCTTTCCAATATAGTAAAATATTCTTGCTTTGAAAACGATGCGGATGGCGTAGAAAAGTATCTTTATTGTTCTAGCAAAGTCTCTTTATAGCCGATGGTCAGTTACTTTGCTAATACAACTTTTTTGTTTACTTGAGCTAAGTAATCATTCTTTATAAAGTGATTTTATTACGACAGCAAAGAAATTACAGCCAAATGGATTTTACTGTCCCAGGTAGTTTTTCTTTTGTCCCCCATTCCATGTTAGCATTTTTCTTTATAAGCGGTATAAAGATTTTTATAAGGACAGCTTTGCTCAGTGTACATTGTATACCTAATAGGAAAAGCTGAACATTCCCGGACGACCGTAAAGATTGTATGTCGAAGCGCAAGCCGAGACTGATAACACGGAGTCCGGGAATGTGGCTTTTTCTACGAGGTATACATACTATTTTTCCGTAAATCGAAAATTATTAAAAGGACATAACTTACTACAATCAACTTTTAAATTTTGAATAAATATTAACTTCATAAATAAAGGATGGCATTAAATATTTGTGTTGTAACTATGGCAACACAGTAATATTGAATTGTCAAGCCTAACACATTTTAGTGTACAAGTAGCCGTACAGAAATAATATTTCCTTACAGTACAATAATAAATATTTCCTTAGAGTTATTTTCTGTTGCCTAGCAACGACTAAGTGTAAGGAAATATTGACTTTTTCTTTCAGAAATGTTATCAAATAATATGTCAATATATCCGATCTTTACTTCCAGTTTAACCGAATGTGATGCAAAATTTGACATCCAAACACAAATTTCTCCAATAATATCAATGGCACTACCCCTCTTAAGTCTAATTTTCAAGATTATCTTATTGTTCGAAATATTTTTTTTATGCTTCCCTATGTCTAAGCTTATTAGTTTTTAAGATATAAGCAATTAAAAGTTTTGTTACATTATCCGTCCATTAACAATTTATGTTAGTTTATTCATAGTTTTATCTAAGGTAGCTATGGATAATAATAATAACGTCGTAAAACAGATCAAACTAGTAAACAAATCTGCGGGGATCCATAGCTACCTTAGATGAAACTATGAATACATTCACATTAATTGTTGCTTGTATTGTATTTTTATAAAGTTCTTACCTCAGCTGGTATATTTATTTTAAACGGTTTCACAGCACTATCTTCCTGTTTTGATTTACCGGGTCCCCACCATTTATCTTCAATAGTAGGTACTGGTGGTACTTTATTCAGTTTAACGTAAATATAAGCAGCTCCTAATAAAACTACAAGTCCAGATAGTTTACCAATTGCACCCAACATCTTACAAACACAAAATAAAAACTTTAACTCTCAAACAAAAAAAAAATATAACTACCAACTATGGAATCGCATATTTCAATTAACGTTAAGTATGACTGTATGAACATTAAATAACATTATATTAATATTATGTCATGATGATTTTCTATCGTGCATTAGGAGTTTGTTGTTTATTGTTTGAATGACTAGTATTTTTGGTTTCGGATACAGGAAAGGATTTAGCATTTTTAGAAGGTTTTTGGTCCAGAGCATTTTATTATACGATTAATATGTACAGGGTGGTCCATTTGTATGACACAGCAATATACCGTCCCTACTGTTAATGAAAAATGTTTTTATAAATATATACAGGGTGTCCGGTAACTTATGGGCCGTAGAGTAACTGGAGATACTAGACATCAAACTAAGATGATTATGTCATATAAGTTTTTTCGGATCGTCACTTTTGTTTTTTTCTTTGTTAATTTAATTATTTACTATGTTTTTTTATGCTTTGGGATGTTTAAAGGGAAATATCTCGAAAACCGTTAAAGATATTAAGATCAATCAAGTACACCTTTTTGACTCAGAAAATGCCCTTTTTAAGGAACTTTAATTGAAAAACACCTAATATCACAGGTAGGAAAAAAAATTATAGATTTATGAAGCCCAGTGTATGCAACTAGCGCCCTCTAGTTTGAAACTTAAAAATTTCTACAAATTCTTATTTCTTGCTCATTAAAACATAGTATTGCCAACTTTCAATTCGATTCATTAAACCGTTTTAAAATTATAGCTTATTTTCGAGAATAAACTTTTACTTTCAACACCCTGTATCTCTAGAACGAGTAACAATCCGTAAAAACGTATATGACATAATCGGCTTAGTTTGATGTGTAGTATCTCCAGTTACTCTACAACCTATAAATTACGGGACACCCTGTATATAATATGTATATATTAATTAACCTCGCTAGGTGAGTCGAAATTTTTTTTTATATACATCTTTTTATATTTTATTTTTTATGGAAATTGTATTTAAGTAAAGACTTTTTGACGCTAAAAAGGACGAAGATTTTAAAGCAACATGTATTGTTTTAGCTTTTTAAATAAAAAGTCAGATGAAGGCAAAAATGTTGCCGAAACGTCTGAAATAGTAATTTTATTGAAATAAACAGAATTTTAGAAAAACAGCAACCTTTTTTCAACTAGAACCAAAACTCCCAAGAAAATACCTCAAAAATATATATAAACAGTGTGTCCGCGGATGGGGTGTCCAGGGGGAAAAAATATTTATTATTCATTTTACGACCAAAAGTCATTCTTTATAAAAAGTTCTGCTTGTTGAGAAAATTAATTCAAGATAAAAAAATGTCAGATCAGATGTACAGGTCGTTAATAAATTAGGAAAATATGAAACGCCTTCAAGAGAGAAGTACCATTATTTATTATTTTTTACAAAAATATTATAAAACTAAATTGTTTACAAACTAACGTTAAGTCTAAATACAAATTTTGAAATAAAAATTAGAATTTTTAAAATAAGCTTGTAAGTTCAGTTGCTCCTAGTTGGCAATGACGGCATTAAAGCTGTCACTCGCCATTTGACAATAATAAATAACCATGCCGGGACGCTTAAATTGTACAGTCATAGCCAACTAGGAGTAATTGAACTTAAAATCCGCTGCAAGATCGCCATATAAAATGACTAAATTGGCAATATTTTAAAAACTAAAAATTTTGAGATATACAACCTTATACAAACTTACCCTTATTTTTAATACTTAATAAGAAAAAATTATAAAATTTGGGTTTTTCCATTTGAAAATCTAGACTTTTTGCAGTTTTTTCAATTTCATTTTTAATCTTATTTTTTAAACACCCTGTATTAATAGTTATTAAAATATTATAAAAAATCTATTAAAGCAGGTCCTTTATAACAAGGAATCCTACTTAAATTAAATAAATAAGGCTTCTTTATAGAAAAAATTGATAATTATTCTAAGGCTTGCAAACGTCATTTTTGACATAAAAATTCAAATATGTCAAAAACGTTTAGACATAGGTATAGGACATGACATACAAAATCTGCCTAGAATCTTGTGTAGAATGCAAAAATGTAGTAATATATAGGGTGTCCCATTTAAAATAAGCAAGTTGACACTTACTTTCGGTATAACCGAAAGTGCCACCATTATAAAAATATTTTAGCCCGGTCGCCCCCATAGGCATCAGCATACTGTCAAATTTTCAAAATTTTCCTATGTAGAGTTTTCTATATATAGATCGATTTGTTTCCCAGTGGGACACGTGTATCTTTTAGCAATTTTTGTTTCCGCACGAAATTATTCAAATTACTCCATTCGTCGGCGACACAATAAAACCTCGTGACTCCATTTTGTTAAAGTTTACAAAACGATTGTTAGCATTTCATAAAACGCGTTCAATTCGGAATGCATCGGAGTTACGAGGTTTTATTTAACTGGAATACTTATTTATCTTTAATTTTTGGAGTTACAAGACTTTTTTGGATCTGTACATTTAGAGTTCCGCTTACAGATGACACAAAAAACTCATTTTTGATATTTTTGGAGTTTTTTAACTTATATCTCTCGTATCATTAATTATTGTTAAGTCCTAGCTATTTATAAATTTATTAGTTTTGTCAATATTTCGATTTTTATTTAAATTTTCGTGAAAAAACTGTACTTTTTATTTTTCCAGTTAGCCACGATCAGCAAGGTCAAAAAAATATAATTAAATATAATGTCATATTAAAATAAATTAATACTTACCTATAATTAGGTATTTATTTATGTATGACTTAAACTAACTTAACACGTTCGTTACCGTAAGCTTTTACTGCGTTGTACGTTTTGAACCAAAGCTGTTACTTTTAGACAAATGGTTTTTATGAACTGAAAACAAACATTCAGAAGAAGCCAAAAATTAGTGCATTTCCGGAACCAACTACCACTATAATGGCATATAGGTGACTTATAATGCTCCCTAACACCCGCTGTATACAAACGATGCAATAGAAACGAACCGACTCAGGTGTAGACTCGCTTTAAATCCATGATAAATGTTGCCACTAAAGTGGTAGTCGGTTTCACACATTAGACACCGATCGCCACTATAGTGGTAGTCGGTAACGAACGTGTTAAAATAACGATACATCCTCTAACAACCTAATTGTTATTATTAGAAATGTCAATTAATAAAGGTCAATGACCCGTGAATATCCATTCGGAGTTAAGAAATAATAATTTAATCAACGTTAAAATCCCAAGACTTACACAACCTTAATAAAAATCAGTGGCTATAAATCCAATCTAAGATTAAAACTTTTACCGCAGTTCACGTCACAACAAACTTTGACTTCTGTTAAACACAAATTACAATTGTACACAAATGACTTTATAACATGTTATTAAGCAACTTGGTGTTGAAAATAAATCCACAAACATTTAAATAGTGTACCTAAAGGTAAGTAAACAAATGGAACGAACATACAAACAAAGGAATTCGATTGCAGACATACAAACTCCGTTTGTTCTCGGTTCAATGATAGTCAATAAATCATTTAGCTCATTTTGTTTCGTACAAATAGTTTTCTTCTATTCCTTTTATTATAAGTCACACTTTCTGTTCTGCAAAAGCTGTTAATTATTAATTTCGCCAAAGCTAGTTTATTGGGTTGCCATCTATCTGGATACTAGGTTTTCATCATATAATTGAATACCTTGGTGCAAGAACCGGGTAAGTCCACTTTTCCAAAATGTTGGGAAAATGAAAAAAACCTTTCCATTTAGAAACAAGTTTAAAAAAATGAAATATTTGGTATATTTTATGAAATATAGACTATATGAGCCTGAGTAGCAAAAGAAAAATAAAAAATTTCAGTAAACAACATATTTTCAAAAAATTTTGAACATTTGGACTTGCCTGTGTCTTGCACCAAGATAATAAAACACGGTTTATATTTGAATAATTAATTATAACAATTTATTACATTAGTTACATTTTCCCTAAAGTAAAGATGAATCGGCTTCATAGCCCTCATTATACAATCCAGGTGGGTCTTCTTCAGGCACATTTAGAAAACTTCGTCTTTGACAGGCACAATCTCTTCCAATCACTCGTTTTTTTTTTCACTGGATTCACACCTTAAACGTTTTCTCCCTTTTTTCTCATTTTTAACCTGCTCTGTATGTTTGCGGACACATACTTTCATTTTAAGCTTGCCTCTTCTTGTTCCTGGTTTCCCAATTTCAGTGGGGACGTATTCACTTCCAGAACTTTGATAAGGTTCTGATTCTGAATCTCGTTCCGACATGTTTATTTAAATGTTAAAACACAGGCTCGCTTATTCAAACAATGCAACTAACGAATAGTGGACGATTAGCTACAAGCCGCCGTCCGTCTAGTGCAGAGTTTCCTAACCTGTGGTCCGTGGACCCCTGGGGGTCCGCGAGCATATGTTTGGGGGTTCGCGGTCAGATACGCATCTATCTTACTTAGAGCATTAACAAAAATAAATAAATTACCTTCGCCAGACATCTCGTAATTATTACGCAAAAAAGCAGCACCAACCTTCTCATTAATGTTTTTCTACGAAAAAGTTTGTTTTTTGTTTTTTAATTTAATGAAGGAATACTAAAATATAATATTGTCCGAAAATTGCACCTTTTTTCACTCAGAGGTCCTTGGCATTATGCTTGATTTCCTTGGGGGTCCGCGGCTGAAAAAGGTTAGGAACCGCTGGTCTAGTGTGATGCTACAACGGCCAACAGCAAGTCCCCACCACAAATTATTCGCATTTTGGAGCAATAATCAGGCAAGTCCTGGACTTGCCCGTTTCTTGCGCCAAATTGGTCAAACGGGTAAGTCCTTTGCCATTGTATCTTCACTTATATGCCACGGACTTACCCGATTCTTGCACCAAAAGATGGCCAACCTAGATTTCTAGGAGACACCATATTTAACTCATTTCTTGTGGAAAATGGACTTGCCCGGTTATTCTTAAAAATATCATGAAAACATATTTTCGCTGTATTGGGAATTGCTTGCTTTCTGATGAGTTCCAACAAAGACGAAACAGCCTGTCATGGTCTACCTGTGCCCCAGGGAACCCATTACCTTTGGCGTCCCTGTGTACTTTAAAGTAAAAGATAGACACCCTACTCTGTTTTATTGTCCACTAAGTTCTCTTTCTATATATTTTAACGGACACTAAATTCTACTATCAGGATGTTTTATAATTTAATAAAATACAGTATTATTATTTCAATAAAATTATTTTATTACAATATTTGTATGGCCACAGGTAACTAATAATTATAATGTACTATAAATGCATAAATAAAATAGATATGGTAATAAATAAAGCATATTATTATTCTATAATAACTAAACAGTCACGTCGGACTCGCGTTAGTTGCAATGAACAATTTGTAACTATAATAGGGCTGTTTGAAGATTGGAGACAATGATGTTTCTTGAATGATAGAAGGACTTGCATTGTCTTTATTTGTTTTACATCACAACATTTCAACTGGTAAGTATCTCCAGTCGTCTTCAGGTGAATACTGAAGACCTGAAGACGACTGGAGATACTTACCAGTTGAAATGTTGTGATGTAAAACAAATAAAGACAATGCAAGTCCAAAACTCTTCTATCATTATAATAGGGACGTCAAGGCTTTTATTTTAATATTTGAAAAAAACCTTTCTGTTGCCCTCGTATTTTAAAATTAAAATAAATAACTACCTAAAAATTAACAACAATACATAAAATATCTTTATATTTTTTAAGTATATCCAAAATGCATTTATTCAGTAGGTATTACAAATAAATAATTTAAATAGATACATTAATTTATTAACAATAACAATTAAGAACCCTTATAATAAAATAAATAACATATGAGAAGCAAATGTACAGGATGTATATTATGCAGGGTGCTATGGAAATTACTTATTATATTTTAACTTTGTCCGCCTGCCGCTAAAAAATGTGTTTCTATTTTACTTGAGTTGCCAAAATATAATTTTTTGATAACACAGTTTTTCGGGAAAAAGAAGGTTATAATACACTGGGTAGATTTGTACTATTGTTAAAATGTTTCTAATCAAAATCCGGGTACAGGATATTTTTGCATTTAGAATCACCAAACTTTTAAAAGAATTCACTTAAATAATACATGGTGATTCGCGGTGGATGGCACGTTAGAAGTATACGATGAACCAGCTAACGAATCGTTTTAGAAATTTTGTAATTTACATAAACGGACATGATCTATCTCTAAAAAATATTTTTAATAATACAGTGTTGTCCCTTATACCAAAATTTAGCAGCAACTTTAATATTTAATAAAACATCCTGTATTTGTAATAAAATTGATTTTCTTTGACGAAAAACGTTAACTTAAAAAAAATTAAATATTTTTTAACTCTGAAATATCAGTTTCCTTTCATTTTTCTACAATTTTGAAACCAAAACGACAATCCTAAAATATTTATGGCAAACTTAAATTTATACGACAGGCAAAGCTTATCTACGATAACGTAAATACAATGACACCACAACTGACTGTGAAAATTCATTCAGAATTTTTTTTCGCGATTAATTCATTTAATAAACAGTTTCAAAATCGGGCTTTGGATTTTTCTCTCGCATCAATAGACGGTACCATCTCAAAGAGCACAATACGTCATCAGAGTATTCGACAGGGCCGAAGCTAGCCGTTGACCATAAGTGGGGTTTAGTATGGGCGGATACAGATACGAACATTTTATTTCAAAATTCACACAGCAAATAAAATGTCTTAACTTTAGTAAATAGGTTTGCATATTTTTTTTTACTTCTTGCTGCTTGTGACACGTCCAAAAAAGTTGTTTTTTACATATTTTCATTATAATTCTTTCTATTAATGTTCCTAGGTTTACACTTTGTGGTTTGTGAACGAAGAGAAAGATAGACCCCGCATCTCATTCATAAAATTACTTTTGATCCGAGCCTACAACTCACTGTTTATAAAAGAGCAATGGCATGTGTAAACCACTATGAATTTCAAGCACTGAATCGATTATTTTTCAAACTTGACACTGTCTCACCATACTGTTTTTTTATAATTAACCCACAAAACTTTCAAACACTAAAGTCTCATCACTTTTTATTTAATAAAGCTGGAAATAAACAATTTATTGTTCTTAATGTAAAAATTGTCATTTTTCATTTCCGTATTTCCACTTGCTACAGCTAGTAGGCAAACTTTGCCAAGTTTTGCACGATCGATCCTTAAACAATTGAACTCAATACATGTGTTGGCGAAATTTTTAATTCGCTACGTATATTCAGGTCGATTTATGTAAATAGGTACTTTAGGAAAATGTGGTAAAGTATTAGGAATACAAGAATGCCACCTCTGGTGGCAGTCACAGAAGCTCTATTAGCTGTCATTCTATGAGAAATTGTCTCAAATTGTTTGTTGTTATTAGTATTTTGACTAGTTTGAGGTTAGAATATGTTTTAAGCAATCCAACGATGTGTTTAGTTATAGGTATATTCTTTTTTTACCGGCGAGTCTACCGGTGGCACCGGTTAAGCCGAATCGCGTTCTAAAATTGAATATATTATTACCGGTTGGACATAAATCATGTTCTTTTATTCATGGTGGATTTCTGGTGATTTCTGTCCACGTCAACGAGGGAGAGATCGTAAAATAATTAACCAACCGCAGTTGATGACGTCATTTCACCAGCTATCAATCATGAGCTCATCAGTTCCACCACTGTTTGAATTCACCGGCGAAAAAAGAATATATTATGTACCTAATTTGAGCCCAAATAAATCCCACAATAGGAGAATATTTTAATCATTTAATTGGCAACAGCGTATTATACGCTCGTAAAAATTTCCTACTATATCCCTATGGTCTCATTTATGGAACTCGTCAGGAACTAAGTGGTAATATGAATTTTAGTTCCTGTCGGTTTGTTCTGATAAAGGAGAATTCGGGGTCTATCTTTGCTGTCTCGTCGTTGTGGTATGCAGCTCTTATGCCCGTATTCTCCATTTTTTCATAAAGTGGGATTAATTTAAGCTCCTTTAAATTTTAAAGCTGGCCTAAATTAAATTTGATAAGCACCGTAGAAAAGCCCTATTTTGACCTGGCAACGATGCGATCATTCTCTTCTTTTTTTAAGAGTTAATGGCTGCAGCAACGAACGACATTCTACGCCTACTTTGTGCTATCGTTACTAATGTTGTGTTGTGGGTTTTTAACCTTAACAACCAAAACATTTTCAAATTTCAACTGACATAAAATTTTCTTTCTTTCATAATTTTCCTTTTCCTGCTAAAATGGAGGAAAAAAAGGTGATGTAATTTTATATATTCAGAAAAATCATTCCTATTCCGATTAATCGCTGACAAATATGCGATACTCTTGAGGACAAAAAAACCGACCGTCCTTCCGTAAAAGAACGGAAAGAAGTATGGAAATTCGTTGAGGAAGACTTTAATGCGGTAAATCCTTCAAATAACTATCGGGATGCTAATCAGCTTAAAAAACTATAGTGTAGAAGAAAGAGCTACGTAAAAAAGTGGCAGAGAAGAAAAAAAAATTGTTTTGACTGGCGGTGGACCGCCCACAAAAACTACTTTTACAAGATGATGTTGATAATATACCTCTCGTTCGTAGATTCTTTTGGAAAATCCAAGATTTATAACATCCAAAATATCTCCATCGTTCTCAATAAATATTTCATCTTCTATTTCCATATTTAACTTCGAAAAATACGAATATGTATTACAAGACAGGAGCAAAGAAAAGTCAAATACGGCGCAGACGCGTGGTTAAGTCTGCAATATTTAGGGCTTAAAGGTAATTGAGCTTAAGTCTCCAAATAGCGACCGCGAATACGAAATCAGCAATTTAAGCTGTATTAAATTTTAAGTCGGCTTGAAGCGTTACGGAGAATACGGGCATTAAACTTTGCCTTAGTAAACAATTCTTATTTTTATAAAAACCTTAGATCGATTTTTAAGAAAAACCCTCGGAAAACATATATTAACTGAAATAATCGCCAAATTTTTGTGTTACAACATAAATTCTCTTCTCCTCATAATAGGTAATCTGTCTCTAAGAAAATGTTTATTACTTTTACAAAATAGGTAATTGATAAAGGTATTTTGATGACGGGTTTGTTTAGATTTTCTTGTACTGTAAATAACAACGAACACACTCGAATAAAATAAAAATGGTGAATATAATATACATTATGGCCCATGTGGCCCCAAGTTATAATATTAAGGATATCAAAAAAAAGTTTTTATAAAAGTTATGAGGTATAAAAAATACAGAGATAGTCTGTAATTTGGAATAAATTCAATAATTCAAATACCTATTTATTTTTAAAAGAATGCTCGGACACGTCGATTTGTATTTTTAGTTGCGGTCCTTTCCATTATAAAAACAATTATACAGTATGTCCCAAACTGGAGATAGGACGCCATCGATAATTTATATTTAAAAAATTTTAAAAAATGTATTAAACCAATTCAAAAAGTAACACCAGTACATTTAGATATAAAGTGACGGGTCTCGCGCTCAAAGACTTTTAATATGTCATTGTCATCTTAAAAAAATGCCCCCTTATTATGCAAGACCTGTTCATGATTATTTGGACGCTGTATTTCCAGGAAGATGGATGGGTAGAAGGGGACCCTTTAAATGACCACCAAGATCTCCAGATCTGGTTCCTTTGAATTATTTCCTATGGGGATATTTAAAAAGCAAGATTTTTCAGACGAAGCCCGCAAACATTGAGGAGTTGAAAATACGAATAAGACATGTAGGTATGTAGATAAATTTCCTCAAAAATCATTAGAAATGTTCAAAACAAATTTCAATTGCGATTAGGGTATTGCCAAATACTGAATGGAGAACATTTTGAACATTTATTGAAGAAACATTTTTATGTTCAATAGTTTTTTAAAATTTTTCAAATAAAAACTGTTTGTTAAATTATCTTGGAAACGGCAAGCAATAAAAAATTAAAATTTTGCACTTATTAGGCAATCCAACGATGTGTCCAAATGGCGGCTGGCTGGCAAATACTGCGTTGTAATTGGTGCACGTGACTATATAAATAATATTGCTGGTGACATTTAACGGGTGGCTCAATGCTTTTTACCAGCCAACCGCCATATTGAATCACGTGGTTTGGATTCCCTAATGTGTAGGTTAGGTTAGGTAAGAGTGGCAGACCCTTGGTTCTGACCAAACGGTCTCACGTAGTCCTGATTAGGTCCGTTGTGATACCACACGTGTTCCGTAGAACCCACCTTCATCAGATCTCTGATGGTTTATGCGACGTAACCGCGGAAGGATTTTAACAACTCATTCAAACCAGCCACTACTATTCAGAAATCTGCTCAGCCGTCCAAGTTGTAAGTTGTTTAGTTCCTCCAGGCTATCGAAAGATGATTCACCCAAAGTAGTGAACCTCCTTCTTGCGAGGCCAGGGCATTCACACAGAAAATGTTGAATACTTTCTTCCTCTTCCTCATCTCTGCAACTTCTGCAGAAGTCGTAAGTGGGTATTGCATACGTTCGGCATGTCTACCGAAGAGGCAATGTCCGGTGACAACCGCAGTAATATTTCTCACGTCTTTTCGACTGTGTCTCAATAGCTCTGCGGTTCTCTTTTTATCGAATGTGGGCCACAGTTGCCTGGATGTACTACAGGTTGTCAACCCTGTCCATCTGTTCTGTGCAAGCTTCTTGGCCGTGTAGTCAATCTCCTCTTTGACCAATCCCAGTGGTTTGTTCACTGTATTGTCTGCTAGATCAGCTGGCATGCCTGCGCCCTCTCTTGCGAGCGCATCGGCAGCCTCGTTGCCATCTATTTTGGAGTGTCCAGGAACCCAGCACAGAATAACCCGATGTTGGTTGCCAAGTGTGCATAGATTGTTGCGGCATCGCTTTACGAGCTTTGATTTAACGCTGCTGGAACAGATTGCCTTAATCGCCGCCTGACTATCACTGAAGATGGTGATTGACGAGGCTACTCCCAAGCCAAGGTGTTCTTGCAGGATATTGACCGCCTTCTCTACTGCCAGTACTTCTGCTTGAAAAATACTACAATAGTTGGGGAGTCTATACGATTTCTGTATTTGTAAACTTTCGGAAAAGACCCCGGCTCCCACACCAACGTCCATCTTTGAACCGTCTGTGAAGATTGCGTGATCTGTTTTCGTTATATTCTGATTGCCTTCCCACTCTTCCCTACTCGGAATGAGTATAGAATACCTTCTATCGAATCGAACTTATGTGTAACTTGATATGCCCTTTAAAAATAGCCATAAAAAAATCAGGGTTGCCATTTAAAAAAAAATATCGATGGCGTCCTATCTTCAGTTTGGGACATACTGTATAATTGTTTTTATAATGGAAAAGACCGCAACTAAAAATACCAATCGACGTGTCCGAGCATTCTTTCGAAAATAAATAGGTATTTGATTTACTAAATTTATTCTAAATTACAGACTATCACTGTATATGTTTTAAAATTATTTTTAAACATACAAGATGGTCCAGAAAAGTAGTACAATAAATAGATACATTTATTTTATATAAGTTATGCATGAATGTTTTAAATAAAATAAAGTTTGTAATTAATATTGTAATTAGTTGCCAGGACTGGACTGACAAGTGTAAAAAATGTGAATATAAAAAATTAAGCAAGCATTATTCATCATTATGGGAAAGTAATATGTCATTACATTTTGAGGGTAGAATGGTTTCCGAGATTCCAATGCTGGTATGTCGAATTTGTAACTTCCTGTATAGAATATCGAAAATTGAAAATTTCTTGTAAGCTTTTAAGTTTAGGAATAGAAAAACTGTCTTAAATCTTTAAGTACCTAAAATTTTGTACAGGGTGTTTTCTGTTGACCTCCAAATTTACAAAATTTTAAAATATAATAACTCTGTTTTTTCAAATAAAACACCCTATATTTATTAGGCTCTGATAGATATTGTAAGTATCTTTTATTATTGTTAAGTCATTCCTATACCTAAATTTACTAGTTTTGCCAATATTTCGTGTTTTATTTAAATTTTCGTGAATAAAACTTTGGTTTTTATTTTTCTAGTTAGCTATGACCAGCAGAGTCAAAACAAATGTAATTCAATATAATCTCATATTAAATAAATTGATAACTATAATAGTTACGTATTTATTTAATTAAATAAACTTTTTTATTACGCAACTTGTTATTGAAAATAAGTTCACATTCATTTAAATTGTGTAAAACAACATCATTAGACTGAACTCACGAAAGACGAGG
This sequence comes from Polydrusus cervinus, assembly GCA_935413205.1. Lineage (NCBI taxonomy): Eukaryota > Metazoa > Arthropoda > Insecta > Coleoptera > Curculionidae > Polydrusus > Polydrusus cervinus. The sequence goes on from OW284518.1 coordinate 6,585,973, forward strand.
TTTCCCGTCGTTTGTTCTCGGTTTAGTGATAGTCAATAAATCATTTAGCTCATTTTATTCCGTTTATGGTCATAGTCATGCTTCCTGTTCTAACAAACCTCTTCATTAATTTTTCCAAAGCTGGTTTATTGGGTTATCGTATGTCTGGATATTTTCCATGATAAAGTTTTATTGCCAACAATGTATCTTTGTTACTTACACAAAAAATGTAAATCGTATAGCATTTCGGTACTTAACCCTTTCACTGCTCAAGACGAGATAACTCGGTTACAGGTAAACTGCTCCAGACGAGATAACTCGCATTTCAAAATTAAATAGGATCTGACTGCTCTAGCCGAATATACTCGCAAACGTAGTTCGCACACGTCAAGCGGCGGAAAAAATTTGTTGCGGTGGCAACATTGCTGCACAGCTGTATCGGTAAACACGTGTTTACGAAGCAGCGCGGTACGTTAAGACCTGTTTAGCACAGAACAAAAGTCTGTTGAGTAGTGTTAAGGTGATTTTGAGTGTATTTTGACGTGCATTAAAAATAAAAATTATAATATGTCGAAGAAATATCTAACGGATAAAGAGTTGGAGGATATTCTAACTAGAAGTGATGATAGTGATGCAGAATACGAACCGCCTTCGTCTGACGACGAATTAGCTGACGATTCGTCTGACGACGAATTAGCTGACGATAATCAACAAAGTTATATTTTGGATCCAAGCCAACAAAACTTGAATGTGATGGAAAGCGATTCAAGCTCACGCAGCGAACATGAAGAACCCCTTCCACAAGGCAGATTTGACTGGTCAACTGACGAGTTTTCGCCCGATGTTCACAAATTTGACGAATCCAGTTCAGGCTGCCAAATTCAAGGTACTTCAGCTCTTGATTTTTTTGAACATTTTTTTACCCCAGTTATAATGAAGTTGATAGCAGATGAGATCAATAGATATTACATTTTTTTATGTAACAACGATGTTCCAGTATCAACCCGCATGGCGAGATGGAAACCTATTGAATTCAAGGAGTTGTATTGTTTTTTGGCTACTGCTCTTCTTATGCCCCACACCAAAAAGCAACAAATAAATAACTATTGGTCTACAGACCCGTATATAAGTACACCAATATTTCAGAGACTCATGAAAAGAGACAGATTTTTACTTATTTTGAAACTGTTGCATTTCACAGATAATGACCAGGTTCCGGTAGAAAATGATTCACTGATAAAAATCAGACTCATTGTGAATTGTCTTAGGGATAAATTCAAAGAAGGATTTGTGCCATTCCAGAACTTATGTATAGACGAAAGTTTGATGCTTTTTCGGGGTCGACTGTTTTTTCGACAGTACATTCCTTCAAAACGGCATAGATTCGGTGTGAAGTTTTTTTTACTATGTGACTGCGATACAGGGTACATATTGGATTTTATAATATACACAGGCGCTACAACTGATATCGCAGATTATACTGACAGATATGACATTGGCAAAACGGGAAGTATTGTCCTGACTTTACTTGAGCCCTATGTAGGAAAGGGACATAACTTGTATGTAGATAATTGGTATACAAGCCCTAATTTATTTTAGGCGTTGCACAAAATGAAAACCAATGGTTGTGGAACTGTTAAATCGATTCGTAAAAATATGCCAAAAATAACTACCAAACTGTCGAGTGGTGAGTTTACCTATCGGGCGTGCGAAAAGCTCCTTGCAATGCGATACAAAGACAAACGCGAAGTGAATATGTTATCCTCTATTCATACGCCAGACGTAAAGTCTGTTGGAACAAATCGAGAAACTGGTCGTCAAATATTCAAGCCAACATGCATTGTAGATTACAATACCTACATGGGAGCTGTTGAGCAATCAGACATGCTTCTTTCTTCAGTCGAGTGCGTCCGTAAAAGCAAAAAATGGTACAAAAAAGTTTTTTTTCACCTTTTAGATATGGCGGTTCTAAACAGTTACCAAATGTACAAGACCACTACTGCGGATTATGTATCTATTGAAACATTCCATTTATGTATAGTAAAAGAACTTATTGACAAATATCACACACCTCTTCCGCGTACTGGTGGCGGGAGACCAATATTAGAAAATCCTGATAACTTGCGTCTAACCGAGAGGCATTTTTCGTCACATGTTCCACCTACAGAAAGAAAACAAAAACCAACAAAACGATGTGTTGTTTGCGCAAAAAATAACAAAAGGGCGGAATCGCGCTATATGTGTTCTGTGTGTGCTGTGGCACTCTGCGTAGTCCCATGCTTCGAAAAATATCACACACGAAAAGTGTTTTAGCTTGTTATAGAATATGTTATATATCTATCGTTCTTTTATTACGTATTATTATTTTGTTTTTGATATTGTAATAAATCATTTTGTTGTATTGAAATTTTGTTGTTGTTTCATTTGTTACAATTTTAAAGTCGACAAAAATGCTTAACTTTCATAATATTTATTTTATTTATATTATTTTGTTGAAATTTAACATTATTTTTTCTTAAAACATATTATCCCATTGGACCATACTGCTCCAGACGAATATACTCGCAAACGCCAAAAAAACCCACACCTGGGAGTGCCACGAAAAAAAACCTTTGCGCAGTGAAAGGGTTAAAAAAATAACTTTAAATTTTTAAAATTAACGGCCAGCACCTAGATTATAAGACGACCTCTTCGGAAAAATATTACTATTATACGTATTTTAATTTAACATTATATTCATTTACATTTGTTTTGACTTTGCTGGTCATGGCGAATTACAAAAATAAAAACTATAGTTTTTTTCACAAAAATTTAAATAAAAATCGGAATATTGGCAAAACTAACAAATTTATTTATAGGTATGACTTAACAATAATAAAAGATACCCATAATATCTAGCAAATGAGCCTAATAAATATAGGGTGTTTCATTTAAAAAAACAGTGTTATGGTATTTTAAAATTTTGCATATTTGGACAGAAAATACTTTTTACAAAATTATATGTAGGTACAGGGACATTATTTTAAGTGTCTCACCCGATTGGCGACTTTGCTATCGACCACAATAAAAAAACAATTATGTATTTCCTAACAGCTTTTAGTGAAGAAGCCAAATTTGATGTCAAAAAAAATCTATGTTTACAAATTTGACGATACGACGCCATATTGGATTTTCTTAAATGGCAACCCTACCTTATAGTAAGCCAGCTGCATTCGCCTATTTGTTCCAACATAAAAAATGTATAATTGTCAATATTTATTTTCAGCCGTTCCGGAGATACGAGGCTTCGAAGTTGGTGATTTTGTTATCATCGAGTTAACAGAAGCTTTGAGATTAGAAACTCAATTTTTTCTGGAGATACGTAATTTCTTATGGCGGAGCCACCCATGCTATTGTCATATATGTCAGATGTCAAAAAATGACAGTTACGACGCCATTTTGAATTTTTTTAAATGGCAACCCACATTTATAACTACATCAATGTAATGCATTTCGCGGTCCGATTTCAACAATTTATAGTTGTTGATATGTATTTCCAACCCTTACCAAAATACGACCGTATCAAAAACTGCATCGAATGATTATGTGTTTTAAGTATCTCACCCCATTAAAGAATAGAAGCTTTGTGATTAAAAAATAAATTTCAAAATGGCGTCGTAACTGTCATTTTTTGACATCTGACATATATGACAATAGCATGGGTGGCTCCGCCATAAGAAATTACGTATCTTCAGAAAAAATTGATTTTTTAATCACAAAGCTTCTATTTTTTAATGGGGTGAGATACTTAAAAGACATAATCGTACGATGCAGTTTTTGATACGGTCGTATTTCGGTAAGGGTTGGAAATAAATATCGACAACTATATATTTTTGAAATCGGATCGCGAAATGCAATACATTGGTGTAGTTATAAATGTGGGTTGCCATTTAAAAAAATTCAAAATGGCGTCGTAACTGTCCTTTTCTGACATCTGAGATATTTGACAATAGCATGGGTGGCTCCGTTACAAAAAAATTACGTATCTCCAGAAAAAATTGAGTTTCTAATCTCAAAGCTTCTGTTAATTCCATAATAATAAAATCACCAACTTCGAAGCCTCGTATCTCCGGAACGGCTGAAAGTAAATATTGATAATTATACATTTTTAATGTTGGAACAAATAGGCGAATGCAGCTGGCTTACTATAAGGTAGGGTTGCCATTTAAGAAAATCCAATATGGCGTCGTATCTGTCAAATTTGTAAACTTAGATTTTTTTTGACATCAAATTTGGCTTCTTCACTAAAAGCTGTTAGGGAATACATAATTGTTTTTTTATTGTGGTCGATAGCAAAGTCGCCAATCGGGTGAGACACTTAAAATAATGTCCCTGTACATAAAGATTAAAGACAGTTTTTCTATCAGAAAACTTAAAAGCTTACAAGAAATTTTCGATACTCTTATTGAGAAATACAGGTAATTTCTAACTATCATGTTATTTCGAAAATTTTAAGAATTTTGCATTTTGTTTGGCAACGTTGCAAAAAATTAAAAAACTAAATATGTCGTCATATGGATAATTTTGTAAGGAAACTAAATGTGCTAAAATATATAGAGTGTTCCATTTTAAAAAATGTATCTATTTATTGTCCTTCTTTTCCGGGCCATCCTGTATGTTTAAAAATAATTTTATACCATATATTTTTTTTACCTTACAACTTTTATAAAAAAATGTTTTTGAAATCTTTAATAGCAGAGACGGTATATTACTTTGTCAGACAAATGAGCCACCCTGTATTATAGAAAAATAATGTGTGTGTTTATCAATACAGGGTGTTTTTAATTTAGTGCCGATACTTAAGGTTGTAAGTCCTTGGGTGATTTTAAGAAGAAAAGTTAATATTAACATATTTATGTCCTAAAGCTGTTCATTTTTGAGCTATAGGGTGTTAACATTTTTTTAAAAATATAACTTTTTTATCATACTTATTATATCACTCTTAGATATTTTTATGAAATTTTGCACACACCTCTTAATCATTAAGGAGCATTTTTTTACTTAAAAGATTTTTTTTTATTTTTACCAGTAACGTCCGTACTGGGTTTGAACTGAATATTTTTAAAGAAAAAAATGGTACGCCTCTGATTTCTCTAAAAACCAAATTTATATTTAAAATCCTCATTTATTTTGGAGCAAATTTGGTTCATAAACCTACTTTCGTATGATGCACCCTTTTTACATAAAAAAATAAAAACAAAAAACAATTCTTTTTCTTCGGTTCATTGAGACTACTTTCGATATTCTGTTTAAAAAAATGAATGAGCTGTAGGAAATATTTTAATATTAACTTTTCTTCTTAAAATCACCCAAGGATTCACAATATTAAGTATCAGCACTCAATTAAAAAATACCCTGTATATAGTCATATTACAGGAGATAATGTCATCTTTAGTATCTTACGTGGAGTGCTATTACTGTTGTATTCTTTTTTCTACCCGAAATCTTTTGAGACAATTTACAAAAAACCTGTTTTAAATCGTATTTAAAATCATAATATTTCTTTTTATTCGTCAGGTCAAGGTAAGGGCCATGGTAGCCCCGAAAAATCAACGGGCCCCCCAAGACCCGCGTCAGCTTCAAGGAGGCTCATGATGACTGCCATAGCAGCCTCGTCGTTTCCATCCATCGTTGGGTTAGAACTGGGTTGGGCCTCACCCCGCACGTCCCCAGAAGAGATCATTTCTATGATCTCCGTGGAGCTCTCGGTTGGGGTTGAATTGCCTCCTAAAACTAATAAATAATATTTAACATTAAGAAATGATATCTTCGTAACAACATGTATCAAGTGCACACACAGGTTATAGTCCAGGACGCATGGTCACACAAAACGACAATCTGTAAGTCTGGCTAAAATTTTCGGATGGGTGCACGAGATAAAAAAAAAGTTAAGTCCACTTATTTTCCCAGTCATAAATATTTGACATTAATTAAAGTGAGTAATTTTATTAACGGAAATAACAGTCTGGCACATCCCAAGTGGAGGAAAGTCTGTCTGGCTGAAAATTTACGGATGCAAAAAGTTGACCGATTTTTGGAATCCGTAACCCTTATTTTCCCATGCTTGAAATTTATCGTATCATTTGGTATGATCATCAACTATAAATAAAAGTAAGTCTGGCTGATTTACGAAATTGGCAAATGAGTCTGGCGGCATCTTGAAAATCGTGAAAATTACAAAATTTTTGCTCTTATTTTCCCAGATTTGAAAATTTGTCACATGATAAATAATACTATAATTTCATAGAACATACACGTCTGGCTGTCATTTACAATCACTAAAGCCCCGCCAGACTCACAAGTCGGGTAGTTAAATGAGGAGAGGAAGCGGCAGGTGCGTATTTAGGTAACTACGCTGGAATGCGAGTGACCTGAGAGCAACTGCCTAGCCCCTAGTCCCTTATATCCGTATCTCTGTCAGTTACTCGCATTTAGATTTTAGAGATCGTAGTTATGGCTTATAACTAAGTGGCTACCTTCTCGGCAAGGTTGAATTGAACATGCCGAATTTAGCGCGCCTGTCGAGCGTTGGACGAGTCTGGCAAGGCTATCAGGGTGTTCCACATTAGCCAGACTATATTTTCAGCTGTTATTATAATATTAACTATCATCTGACACATTTTTAGGACTGCGAAAATAAGGGCAATGGTTTCGCTAAATTTTTTCCAATTTTCCACCTGCCAGACATAATATTATCCATTCTCACAGGTTAGCCAGACTATTTTTTTCCTTAAATTCACTGTCTCTTACTAATAGAACTATTTTTATCACTGGAAAAAAAGTGCAGTATATTTGTACTTTCTAACGCATTTTCCGCCTCAACCCATCGGAACCCCCCCCCCCCCCCTACATCTATATGAATTTTGCTTAGAATAACAAACCCAATAATTCTATCCATGTTTGCTGACTGGGAAAATAAGTACCTAAAATCGTCACTGCCTCCTTGACTATTATAAAGACCAATCAGTATAATAAATAATTTTTTTTAAAGTTTTTGAAATTATTTTATAATTGAATTAGCATTCACATATCTGCTCAACAGCACGGTTTTATAATGGGTCGCTCAACCGTCTCAAATCTATTTTGTCTTGCTCAGGATTATGCGGAATCTCCTGATGCGGGTGAACAAACTGACGTCATTTATACTGATTGCTTCAAAGCCTTTGATCGGCTTGATCATGGTATTCCTCTCGATAAATTGGCTACGTTTATTCGATCACAAAGACTTATTTCATTTTTTTATTCATATTTGACTAACCGCGTAGAATATGTTCAATACCATGGTCATAATTCCGGAGAGTTTGCTGCCACCTCAGGTGTCCCCCAGGGGTCACATCTAGTACCCATACTAGAAAAGAAGGTTTTAAGCGACAGGCGGACAAAGTAGTGCATCTATCTTTTGCATTGAGTACACAGGGACGCCAAATGCAATGGGTTCCCTGGGGTACAGGTAGACAATGACAGGCTGTTTTGTTCTTATTAGAACTCATCAGAAAGCTATAACCTGTAAGCGACCCCGAACACAGCGAGACTCTGTTTTCAAGATATTTTTAAGAAATAAAAATGCGATAAAAACCCAGTAACGCCATTTATAGGAATCAACTCAATGCAAAAGAAAGTGGGTATACTGCAGCGCGAACCTATTTGAATCTACAAATCCGTAGAAAAATTGTGGGGATGCGATAAATGTTGCCTATACTGGTGTGTTGGCTTAATGCATTTGGTTTATTATTGCTTTCGTCGACGACTATCTTTTGCATTAAGTTGATTCCTATGGATGGCGTTACTGGGTTTTCATCGCATTTTTATTTCTTAAAAATATCTTGAAAACAGAGTCTCGCTGTGTTCGGGGTCACTTACAGGTTATGGCTTTCTGATAAGTTCTAATAAGAACGAAATAGCCTGTCATTGTCTACCTGTGCCCCAGGGAACCCATTGCATTTGACGTCCCTGTGTACTCAATGCAAAAGATAGATACATTACTTTGTCCGCCTGCCGCTAAAAAACCTTCTCTTCTATTTACTTATACGGGCACTAAACTCTACTACTTTATTTTAAGTAACCATACTTTTCATTATATTTCTTAACGATCTTGTTTTTATCCTAGATATCGATTATTAGAATTAGAAACGAGAGGGACTGCAAGAAATTACAAAATAACTTTGAGAAAATGAATAGGTCGTGTAGAAAAAATAAATTACTATTAAATTTTTATTTAATAAAAATAAATTTATTATTTTCAGTTTGTGTGACTTGATTATAGGCTTTTTTTGGGGTTATATTATTTAAATCTTATCATTGTATGAGCGATATATATATATATGTTCTATTTGTATTTATATTTTGCATTTCTCGTAATTAAAAAACTAATAGGCTTTTATCTTTAAAAAAAAACTTTTGAATAATTATTATTTGGCGATATATATTATCATTTTTTGTATCTATTTTTTTGCTGATGGGTGACATGAAAGTGGGTCATCTGAATGTTAGGTCTTTGTTTACGGGTTTTAAAGAATTAAGAACGTTAATTGAGCAAAATGATTATGATATATTTTTTTTATCTGAGACGTGGCTTTTTGATGGTGATAGCTCTGTGCCTTTTGAAATCCCTAATTATCAGTTTTTAAGAAAGGATCGTATTGGTAGGGGAGGAGGAGTAGCTGTGTATGTAAAGGTTAATTATGCTATTGACTTTGTTACATTTGATTTTGATATAAATGTGCAATTGGAATTTTTAATATAACAAGACTGGCAACAAAGACATATGCTTTTTCAGTTTACTATAGACCACCATCAGTAAACTTTAATAGCTTGACACCGGATTTTGATAACATATTTTCACATATTTATCCCACAGTTGATGAAATTTTTTGTTTAGGCGACTTTAACATTAATCTGTTTAACTTACATAACCCTTTAACGCCGTTATTTGAAAATTACAATTTTGAGCAGATTATTGAGGAGCCTACTCGTATATCCGGCACTGTCAGTACACTGATTGATGCAATATTTGTAACAGATCGGTCTTTAATAAGTAAATCTGGAGTTGTTTCTGCAGATAATATTTCAGATCATAGAATAATATATTGTGATTGTAATTTAAAGAAGACATCAACTATTCCAAAAATTATTCAATATCGGTCTTTCAAAAATTTTAATATAAATAACTTTTTAGAAAGTATGTACAACTTACCATGGGATGATATATTTTATGAGAACAATGTTGATAAAAAAATTGAACTGTTGAATAATAATATATTAACTTTGTTTTATATGCATGCCCCTATAAAAGAATCCAGAGTGACAAAACCTAAGGCACCATGGTTGACGGCCAACATTAAAGTATTTATGAAGCAAAGAGATAGCGGCTTGCAAAAATTTAGAAGAACTAAATTAAATGAAGACTGGATTAACTATAAGTATTTAAGAAATCTTACTTTGGCTACGATAAGAAGAGAAAAGAAAAATTATTTAAATTCTTTGTGCACCGAGAAAAATCCTAAAAAAATTTGGTCTGCTCTAAAAAGTTTTACCATTTGCACTAATAAAAATAATTCTATACCTAAAGTATTATCTGATCCTAACGACATCAATAATTTTTTCTCAGCATTTCTTCAAAATACATCTAATTGTAATGATAGTGTTAATTTTTATGAAAACAATGCTTTCAATGAGACGTTACAATTTTCATTTAGGCCAGCTAAAGTATCTGACGTCAACAAAATTTTAAACAGTATCTTAACAAATGCGACGGGGGTAGATGAAATTTCGCCCCTGATACTTAAGTATTGTAGTCCATATATAGATAAATATATTACACATATAATCAATTGCTGTTTGGAAATACGTTACTTTCCCGATCAATGGAAAATATCAATTGGCAAACCATTAGCCAAGGTCAGTAGCCCAACTAGTTTAAATGACCTCCGACTAATAAGCATTCTACCCGCAGTTTCAAAAATCTTTGAAAGGATTTTATATAATCAAATGTACGACTATTTTACTAATAATAATATTATTCCTCCCACACAATGTGGATTTAGAAAGAATTTTGGAACTGCTGTGGCTTTAACAAATGTAACTGATGACATTATTCATGCCTGTGATAAAAAAATGAATAGTATACTAATTCTTCTTGACTTTTCGAAAGCTTTTGATACCATTAATCATGCACTTCTTATATCTAAATTAAAATATTATGGTTTTCATAATGATTCATTTTTGCTTATTAAATCATACTTATTAAACAGATTTCAAAAAGTTTTTTCTGATAATAATTATTCTGAACAAGCTAATATACTTTCTGGAGTGCCACAAGGCTCAATTCTAGGCCCCTTACTCTTTCTCATATACAGGGTGTCCCGAAATTAGGTGACAATATTTTAAGGGGATAAAGTATATCCAAAAATAGGACTAAAATCCTCTATTAATATACCTTGAAAAACGCTTCATTATGGGGCTAGATACCCCCGAATGGAAGCTATGATAAGCGGTTATTTCAAAATATCTGAGAAACTGATTGAAGTATCAAAACAAAATTTAATACATGTTTTACCCATGACAAGACGCAATAAACGGTTCGTTTAGCTTAGGTGTATTTCTACCAGTGGCGTCCCACTGGGTAGGTAGTGAGGAGAATATTGCCCTAACTTTTTTATTTGTAGGATTTTTTAACGCCGGGTGCAATTTTTAAAAGCACTGAAGTCTTCTATTGAAAAAAGGTACTTTTGCTTCATTTCGGTAGGATTCACCATTTTTCAGTAAAATCGATTTTAAAATTTTCGGTTTTTTTCAAGCCGTTGAAAAGGCTAAGGTGTTTTTTGCATATCTCAGCAAACACTTGATATTAAAACATGAAATTTATTAGAAGTTCTACTAGCGACAAGGCATATTTATTAAAGGATGTAACATTAAAATATTTTTCCAGTGGCGTCGCACGGGGTGGAGCCTAAAGTAAATATTTTACAATTTATTTTTAATTTGAGGGGCTTTCCTTTCATAATATTTTCAAATTCTCTGTGCCTTACAAAACATAACACGCAGGTCTAGATTTTGCTTCCAACAAAAAGGAAATCATTTCGAACATTTGCTTAAGAATTAGTTTCCCGTGTGGTTTTACAATTAAATTTGATTTGCAATTTGTTATTCGTTTTTGTTTTATTTTAAGTCTTTTATAAAAATAAATATTAAAAAATCTGTTGAAAACCTTATATTCTGTCAAATTACAATAACGGAAAGTTTTACTAACAATAAATTTGAAAAAATTACATTAAAAGTATGAAAGCCCCTCAAATTAAAAAAAAATAGTAATATTTACTTTAAGCTCCACCCCGTGCGACGCCACTGGAAAAATATTTTAATGTCACATCCTTAAATAAATATGCCTTGTCGCTAGTAGAATTTCTAATAAATTTCATATTTTATTATTAAGTGTTTGCTGAAATATGCAAAAAAACACCTTAGCCTTTTCAGCGCCTTGTAAAAAACCAAAAATTTAAAAATCGATTTTACTGAAAAATGGTGAATTCTACCGAAATGAAGCAGGAGCACCTTTTTTTAATAGAATACTTCAGTGCTTGTAAAAATTGCACCTGGCGTTAAAAAATCCTATAAATAAAAAAGTTGGGGCAATATTCTCCTCACTACCTACCCAGTGGGACGCCACTGGAAGAAATACACCTAAGCTAAACAAACCGTTTATTGCGTCTTATCATGGGTAAAACATGTATCAAATTTTGTTTTGATACCTCAATCAGTTTCTGAGATATTTTGAAATAACCGCTTATCATAGCTTCCATTCGGGGGGCTCTAGCCCTATAACGAAGCGTTTTTCAAGGTATATTAATAGAGGGTTTTAGTTCTATTTTTAGATGTACTTTAACCCCTTAAAATATTGTCACCTAATTTCGGGACACCCTGTATACCTCCGATATACTTAGATCTTTAAAACATTGTAGAGTACAAGCATTTGCTGATGACACAAATATACTGTTGTTTTGATGCTGAGGATTATGCTGATATCGAGTTGTATATAAACCAAGATTTAAAAGTATTGAGTGAGCTTTCTCGAAGTCACAATTTAATTTTAAATCCTACTAAGTCCTGCATGCTGATTTTTGGTAATAAGAATCTAATTAATGATTTAAAAAACATTTTAAATATATCTGTCGATGGATCTAAATTAAAGATTGTAGATAGTGCAAAAAATTTGGGTCTATTAATCGACACCGGGCTAAGATTTAAAGAACATCTGAAGAAAATATTTCAAAAAACTTATCTTTCTCTAAAAATATTATACAGCAACAGACATATTTTAAATTTTAAATTAAGGAAAGACATGTGTGAATCTCTCGTTTTGTCCAATTTTAATTATTGTGATTTTGTATATGGATTTTGTTTAGATGTTGAGACTAGATCTCGCATACAAAAAGTTCAAAATGCGTGTCTTAGATTTGTGTATGGTGTGCGAAGGTTTGATCATATTTCTCATTTGTACAGGACTATTAACTGGTTGAGGATGGATGAACGTAGAATCCTTCACTTTTGTACATTTGTGGTAAAGATTCTTAAAAATCCAAACTCCCCTATCTCGATTCGAGAGCGTTTGATTTTTCGTCATAATATTTATGATGTACCGGTTAGAGACAGAAGTAAATTAACCATGCCTCATCATCAGAGTGCCATATTTCAGCGTTCTTTTTCATACAATGCGGTTAAATATTTTAATTCAATACCCACTGATATGTTACTTGTAAGCGTAGAGTTATTTAAAATAAAATATAAAAAGTATCTTTTAAATATACAAAATTCTTAATTTTTTTTTTAAATTCAACTATATAATTTTTTCTTCTTTTTAAATTTTTTTCTTAGGTTGTTAGCTTATATTTATTTAATTATTATAATCGCCTAGTTTATTATTTGAAAGTTTTATAAACTTATTATACTATATTATTCATTTAGTTATAAATTAAGTTTTATTTAATTAATAAGTAATTTAATTACACTTACTATGTCCTTGACTGGTTGAGTAGAGTAGCTATTACAGCTAGACTACGCCAGGATTGGACATATATTCTAATATATTTTTTTTGTAAATTTTATATTTATATTGAGATAAAAGACGTTTATTATTATTATTATTATTATTAAATGTTTCTAAGTGCAGTATTATTACCTTTACTAAAAAGGTGCATCCGATTGTATATGATTATAGTATAAATGGGGATATGTTAGAACGGTGTGAGTCTGTGTGTGATCTTGGTATTGTGCTGGACTCAAAGCTATCTTTCCATGATCATTATTTTTAAATTGTTGGAAAAAGTCCAAATTTGTTGATGGGCTTTAATATAAGAAACGCTGGTGATTTCACGAGTTGAGACACACTTAGGTTATTATTTAATAGGTTTGTTAGGTCACGCCTTGAGTACTCCTCGGTTATTTGGTGTCCTTGCTATCAAACCTACATAAGTAATCTGGAAAATATTCAAAGGCGCTTTTTAAAGTACACTAGTTTTAGGCTCGATGGAATCTACCCTGAAATAGGGTTTCCGCACGATCGTCTCTTAGCAAGATTTTCAATGGAAAGCCTTGAAACACGGCCAACAAAATCTCAAAATATCTTTTTCCTACGACCACCTATGAAAATGAGAAAAAAAGCACGGTTAACTTGGCTCGAAAGCGCCGAATATCACACGCGTGTTGAAAGAAAATATTTCAACTCTAGAGTGGTAATACAAGGCACACTATTTAATTTAGGCATATGATGCCAATTTGACAGACCACACCTATTTATTAAAAAGAACAAATTTTAGAAAGCAGTTTAGTTTATTTATCACGTATTTGTCGAGTGATTCAGAATTAGAGTGTGAAAATACGCCATCTGAAATTATAAAAAAGTTAAGAATATACTGGAAAATTTATTACCAGTCAAAACAAGCCCCGCTGAAGAAAATGTCATATATTAAACTTAAGCAGAAAATGTTTATGGGTCGCCATAGCCTACAGACTAGAGCCATGACCTACTAATCGAAAGATCCCAGGTTCAAATCCCATCAGGACCACTTTACTTTTTTTTATGAAAACATTAAATAATCTTAAATAATAATCTATAGAATTATTTTGAATTGAAATCTTCCTTGTTGGGTGAATTTTTTAAATTTATTTTTAATGCATCTTTCCTTAATTAAATAAAAAAAATCATTCAAGAAGGAAGATTTCAATTCAAAATAATTTTATAATTTATTTAATGTTTTTATAAAAAAAAGTCAAGTACTCCTGATGAAATTTGAACCTGTGACCTTTCGATCTATTAAATTGGCATCATATGTTTAAATTAAATAGTGTGCCTTGTATTTCCACTCTAGAGTTGAAATATTTTTTTTCAGCTCTAGAGTTGAAATATTTTTTTCACAAATCAAAGGTTTTTTTAATAATTTTTTGTGGTCGTAGGAAAAATAGTGTACATTACTCGTGTGAAAGTGATTATTCTAAAACTCGGAGAATTTCCGCACTCGGCTGACGCCTCGTGCTAAATATCTCCTCGTTTGAAAAGTATCACTTTCATCACTCGTTATGTAATATACTATCTACATAAAGATTGTGATATATAGATAATGATATTTACCTGGATCGACAGCTACACTGGATAACACAACATTATTCGTAACGTTGCTGCCAAATTGATTATGATTTTGGACAAAGTCTGGCAACATGGTATTCGTTCGGAACGTGTCAGTGGGTTGGATACTTGTCGAAATTTGTGCCTAAAAGATAACTAGATTTATTAGAAATTTTAAATATAATTTATTAAGAGTGAAGTCTAGTGATGCATTTGCCATTTCATTTTTTGATCAATATTTCTTAACCTTTTTGCTTTATTCAAAAAGAAAGCGGCCAAATAGCCGTCATTGAGTATATAGCGCCCACCCCGTATCCTCTTTCATTATTATCTTAATCGGTTGGCCTAGCTACGAGGTGGTAACTACAAGTTCTACCCTAGTGTGGATCCGGAGAGAGTTCGGCGCCTTCAGCCCAAATGTGCATTTATAGTGAACCATAAGTAGCAAAGTAAACACAGGATTACTTATTTTCCATAAGTTTATTCAGTAAATGTGTAAAATTCGAAAGGGAGCAAAAATTTACACTGTTTCACAATGTTCTTTAAATTTTAACAGTACATTAATTATTATGGCTCACATATTTTTGCTACTACATATCCATCCATGTCAGTATTGGAAAACGATAATAGTTTCCGCGCGCACATCGTATTCGAGAGTTTCGAGCGGCTGAAACCTGCGATTTCTGACTGAAGTGTCTTTCACGCCCGAAAGGTATACTGTGAACCTGGCACACATGTTCGGTAAACTATTCATTGTCACTGAGAACTGATAATTTTTTTCTAAATTTTGTCTATTACTTTTGTCCATAAATACTCAATTTTAATTACTAATAAAATACTTAGTATTGTTCCGTATTAAAAATACAAAAGAAACGCATTTCGTTCGTTTCCAAAACTTCCGTTTTCCGATTAAAAACCGATGTAGAATTTCCACAACTTTTATATAAATTCTCAACTATTTCAAACTCATTTTTATTTTAAAAATTTATAAAACTTCCGGCTGGAAGGTGGGCCGAGGTCCCACCCTCAGATTTCACTAACAGAACTAACTTTTAACTTGGACTCCGAACTGACGTAATTTCACTTTTAACGCGTACTACACTTTTTATAGACTGATCTCTTCCAAGCGCCGACCGGCTTTTTATAACCCTTTTCCCCCATGAAAACATCTGCAGGTGTTCCTGTAATAATTTTAGTTAACCTGGTAAATGAACAGAATTATACCGCATTTTGCTTTGTCTTAAAAAGGGGAACTATGTCTATTTTTAGATGCACGTGTCCGCGAAGAGAATAGGGGGGTGTTCTTGGAGTGGACTCTGCACGATGCTAGTTAAATTAGTTTCGTGGCCGCGGTTAGTTGATTTTACTCTTACAAAATTATGAAGTGTCTAATAAAGTGAATTTAATTATTTTATTTTTAATTGTTTTGTGATTTTAATTTTATTAGCTTTTCCTGGATTAAATGGATTTTACTTAACACGTGAGCTTTTTATTAAATTTTTAGAATTATTTTTAGAATTTATTATATCTTAAGCTGATTGTAAAATAATTTTTAAATATATTTGTTCCATAAATAAATATTTCTTTTGAGCTTTCCTTGAGATTTTCCACTTAAATACTTTAAAATATTATCTGAATTTTTCTTAAACTCTTTAAAATATTTTTAAAATTTATTTATTCTATAAATAAATATTTTTTCCGATTTTTATAAAATTTTACTTAGTTTCTTGGACTTATTTTAAAATAATTTTCAATTTTTTTTTTTATTTATTCCATAATAAATATTTTTCCAATTTTTTGTGTAATTTTATTTAGACTTTAGAGTTTAAAACATTTTTTAAATTTATTTATTCTATAAAGAAATATTTTCAAAACCCTTGATAACTTTTTTAAATTAATTCTCACTTATTTTTAAACTTCTTTTTAAATAATTTTAATTAGTTTTAAATTTCTTTTTAAATATTTTAATTATTTTTCAATTTTCTTAACGTTTTTCAAATCTTGTTAAACAATTCTCCGAAATTTTAATTATGTATTTTAAAATTTCTAATTGTTTTCAAATGATTTTATTTTACATTTTATTTTAAATTTAATTAGAAACGCTTAGTTTCTAAACTGAAATAAAGAATTCTTTCGATTGTTTTATTTTTGAGATTTAAATTTAAGAAATATTTTTATTATTTTTTAAAAATTCTTGTTTCTATAAATTTTCTTGAAAAAAACCTTAATATTTGCAACAACTAACTGGTTCAAAATTTTACTTTTAAAGTAAGCAAATGTCGTGGTCACATAAGTAGCAATTATCTATAGTTTTGAACTAAAGACATTTTGATTAATTAATTAATAAAAGTAAAAAATTAAAAATTATGAAATATGTTTACTTTTCTTTTACTGCTTTTATTACTTTATAAATTCAAACTTGTTTGACTTTAAATTGTAGGTAATTATGCTATAAATGTCGGTATTTCACAAATTATTGGATAAAAGAAAAAATTAACGAAATGTTGATCAAGAAACGAAATGGCGAAACGTGTCAAAACCACATCCGGTTTAACCGAAGTAAAGTCAACTTTCATATTTTAAATAGAAATCAGCAATTTTATTTGATGCTTAGATTCTGTAGAAAATTTTCTTTTTAATGACATAATATCACACATTGTCATTAAATTTGTTATTAAAAGGGCCGCCTAGATAAATTTCACTTTGTTTCCTAAAATGTCCATAACTTTGGTAAAACAAGATGAGTGAGCCATGGAAACGTTAAAATGGTTCATTTCAACCTACTTCATAAGAAATTTGCTTGTTCAAGAATCATGAATCCATTGAGGCTAATTTATTTACTACCTGCATTTTAAAAAAACAAGGCCGAATTACTCGATTCTTTTTTAAATAATAAAAATCTTTAATTAATTTCTTTTCTAATGGTTTATCACAAGTTAATAATTATTTATTAGTAAATTAGGTAACAGTAGTAGTAGAAATTAACAAGAAATATCATAAATGTAATTTTTAGACCCGTATAAATCAGAAGAAATTTTGTGTAGAAAAAAAATTAAATAAAAAATGTTATTATACTCATGCAACATATTTTTGTAAAAAAAGCTGGAAACTCCTTTGAGTTTAGAGTTCTTATTTCTTTCTTTCTGAATGATAATGTGTTATATGTTCTAAGATAATCTAAGAAGCGAATAAAAATGACGGGTTTCAATTTACAATTTAAAAGTTTACTTTACTTTCGGTTAAACCGGAAGTGGTTTGTTCGGTGTTTTTTGTTTGGCGATTTACACACTTAATAATTCGTTACATGTTTAAATATTTACTTCTAGAATTACGGAAAAAATGGTGTCACCCGGTAGGGTAAAGTCGCCAAAATCGTACCGTTGCCTAAATCGTACCACTACAAGTTTTTATATTAGACGATAAATTATACGACATCTATCGGACGTTGTGGTAGTGTCTAACTAGTGCCAGTTGCATAGTATAATCGTTTTGCACCGGTTGTGTTTCGCTAAGCGGGAAAAGCAAGTTAAAAGAATTCGGCTATTTTCATGTTAATTTTGGTGATTTTTTGCAAGGCTATATCTCATTGGTAAGTAGTATTTATACAGATTTTTTTTTATTAGCATAGCCTGGAAATATCTTGGAATTTTGCAAAAATTGAATTTAATTTTAGATCTAAATTGGGGTTAGAATTGTATTATTCATTATTTTGATAGACAGTTTCCTAAATCGTACTACACACGCACATGAATAGTGTTCCAACGTGACGCGTCTTAATAAGGACTACATGTGCGACTTTTGTTTGTAGGTACATTTAAAATTATTTTCAAAGGTGTGATAGATTTTTTTAATGTTTTTTTTTGTAAAATACTTAATGTAAACAATAATTTTGTGTAATTTGTTGTCTTTAAAACAAACTCTACTCATTTTATTTAATATACCCCAAAAGAACACTGTGGTACGATTAAGGAACCCACTAGTACGATTTAGGAAACCAGTGTCTTAAATCGTACCATTTGCTATTCCTTACAAAAACAGCTGTTTTTTATAAATTAAATAAAAAATAATAGTTTAAATATTGCAGTTAGACTGATGTCCAATAGACCGATCTATTGTTTTATACCAAAATATATACATTTCATTTATCAGTTTATAAGAAAAAAAAATTAAAACCAAAAAGTGGTACAATATAGGCAACCTTACCCTATTAGGATCCCGAAGCAAATAAACAATCCCAGAAATTTTGGGGTCCCGGAATTATATTTTTATTTTCCGAGATCCCGGGATCGGAAAAGTATGGTAGCTATCCTGGGATTGCAATCCGTACCCAGTATAGATTAGACAGTTCGGTACCTACTTGGTGTGGTAGGTACCGCTGTCAAAAGTAAAAAAAAATTAAATGATTTACAAAAAATAATAAATCCCAACTTAAAGTTAAAAATTTATTTTTTGTTTTCTCTAATAATTATTTAAGCTCAGGGACTGGAAAAATCGAAACTGTACGATAAACGTACGTATGTTTTTAACGTACCTCTCCATTATTCAAATTTGGCATCGTCGACTCTGGTGGATTGGGACTGTTGGAGCAAGAATCGACACTTCTACGTTGCAAATCCATTACTTCTTCCGCTATTTGACGACCGATTTTACTAGCTTCCACGTGCGTGTTGATCATTTTTTGGATGTCTTTCCCGTAGGCTAAAATAAGAGAAAATAGAGTAATTATTATATTAAGATGATAACTGCCAAAGCTGAAAAAATAATGATACACTTTCACCCTTTTATATTAGAAGACGTGGGGTAATGTAGAACGGGGCGCAAAATGAATATACAGGGTCGCCCATTTGTCTGACAAAGTAATATACTGGCTCTAATGGTACAGAAAATTAGGACAATAAAAATATAGGTACATTGTTTTAAATGGAACACGCTATATATTTTACCATTTTTCGTTTCCTTATAAAATTATCCATTAGACGACATATTCACTTTTTAATTTTTGCAACGATGCCAAACACTGTCTTAGTACTAAAGTACCTAAAATATTTGTACAGGGTGTTTTCTGTTGACATCCAAATATCCAAAATTTTAAAATACAATAACTCTATTTTTTTCAAATTAAACTACGTATAATAGTAATATTTTGTCGACGAGGTCTTCTTACAATCTAGGCGCTGGCCGTTAATTTTAACATGTAAAAAATTATTTTTTCAAGTACCGAAATGCTATATGATTTTCATTCTTTGTGTAAGGGACAAAAATACATTGTTGCCAACAAAACTTTATCATAGAAAATATCTAGACAGACGACAATCTAATAAACCAAACCAAAACCTTGGAAAAATTAATGGAGAGGTTTGACAGAACAGGTAGTGTGACTATGACCATAAAAGGAATAAAAGAGAAAATGTTTCAGCGGAAGAAAATGAACTACATGATTTATTGACTATCACTGAACCGAGAAAATACGACGCGAAACCTCGTCTTTCGTGAGTTCAGTTTAATGGTGTTGTTTTACACTATTTAAATGTTTGTAAACTTATTTTAATATCAAGTTGCGTAATAAAAAATAAGTTTAATTTAATTAAATTAATACGTAACTACAGTTACCAATTTATTTTAATATGACATTATATTTGCTGATCATGGCTAACTAGAAAAATAAAAACTAAAGTTTTTTTCACGAAAATCTAAATAAAAATAAAAATATTGGCAAAACTAGTAAATTTAGGTACAGGTATGACTTAACAATAATAAAAGATACTTACAATATCTATCAGACGAGCCTAATAAACATAAGGTGTTTCATTTGAAAAAAGTTATTATATTTTAAAATTTTGTATATTTGGAGGTCAACAGAAACCACACTGTACAAAATTTTAGGTACTTAAACATTTAAGACAGTTTTTCTATCCCTAAAGTTAAGAGCTTACAAGAAATTTTCGATACTCTTATTGAGAAATACAGACAATTTTTTACGATCATGTGTTTTCCAAAATTTCAAGAATTTTACATTTTGTTTGGCAACGTTGCAAAAAATTAAAAAACTAAATATGGCATCTTATGGATAATTTTGTAAGGATACAAAAAATGCTAGAATATATAGGGTGTTCTATTTAAAAAAAATTATCTTTTTATTGTCCCACTTTTCTGGACAATCCACTATATGTAAGAATAATCTCAATTTCAGAAAAAAGTATTTCCTCGAGTCGGACTCGAACCGACAACCTCCGTATATCCAGTACAGAGCGCTAACCAATTGCGTCATCAAGGAAGTAGGTTCTCAACGGCAAATCGGGAAACACTTTCGTCCGAAATCAAATTTTTACTGAGATATGCAGAGTGATTAATACTTTAAATCATTTTTAACCTTCTAAACAGCAACATTACCGTTTTGGAAACTAGATGCGTGCTTGTCGGGCGGCTGATTAACCCATTAACGCCCAGTGATACCTTTTGGTATCGCTAAATCAGCTATTCCTAAGACATCGACCATTTTGTGGGTGGTAGTGGGATAATAATTCTGACGAGTGCGTTAGTTGCGGAAAGCATCTTCAGTTGTGTTTTAAGTCTTTGAGTACCGTTGCAGATATTTTTAAGCAAAAAAACATGTGTTATTTTATCGTCCATTTTACGTTAATAGAAAAATATGGACATTCGCTTTGAGTAAGTATAGTTTTTCAGTGATAGTATATTTTTTCTTGAATACAAGTATTGATATTGACTAAGATATATATTTAAAGCCCTCTATAACGTATATCGTATTTTTAAAAATTCACTTGACTTTACAAAATGGGCGCAAAACATACTGATACCATATGGTATCACAACCTAACCTAACCTAACCTTGTCTGAAGCTTTAGACATAGCATACGCTTATAACGATGCAGAAAATCAAATAGACGAAATATTTATCGAGCCCCCTGATCCCAATGTCGACACCAATGAAGATTCCGCTGGCGAAGATGACGGAGGCACGCTAAATAACTTAACAGGTCGACAATTACGTGCACCTGTGGAAATAAAATTGACGAATAATACACGTTTAGGCAATAATTATGACGACTTTTCTGCAGAAAGTCCTAACCAATCATCTTCAGCGCCGGCTAATCAATCCGTAACCGAATCATCTTCTGCATCGACCTCAAAAGATATGTATTGTCCAGAATCAGAGAACAACGACTGGATTCGAAATCGTCTAGCTTAGAAACCAGATACTGTCTGGATTAAAGGCGACATTAAACCTGGAGCCCGCTCATTTCCAGTAAAAGATGACAAGCGGTTCGAACAAATGTCTTGTACAGACATTTTTGAGCTATTTTTTGTCAACGATATCATGCAGCAATAAACAATACATGGTTTCTGTATAGGAAGAATCACAACAAAACCTCCAACATAGAGTTTAGAAGGGAGTTGGTCCAAGTATACTTAGCACGTTATGGTGTACCGGCAAAATCGGCAGGTCCTGCAAAAACGTCTGTTTCACGCACACTTCTGCCAGGTATTCGATATGACGGTATGTCTCACTACGTTGCTTTATGTAATAGACGCCGTTGCGCTGGAAATGAATGCAAGAGTTTTGGTAGAACAATGTGTTCTAATTGTGATGTAGATCTTTGTGTAGTCTGTTTTGCCAATTATCACACAATGTAAAAATTTACGTTTAATAATTCCATAAATAAATATGTATTTTTAAAATTGTAAGTATTTGTATTTATATTTATCCTACTCATATTAACTCAGAAAAGAAAAAATATGTAAAATAACTAACAAAAAATAATTCTGGGCGTTAATGGGTTAATACCTATCGGTTCGTTTCGTAAGAGAGAATAAATTTAGAACATATATTTTTTTATACCTCATAACTTTTATAAAAACTTTGTTTTTATATATTTAATAGTAGAGACGGTATATTACTTTGTCATACAAATGGGCCACCCTATTCAGCGTCTATGTGAAAAAACAGCAGGAGCGACCAGTCCATACGGGTTGTAGGGTATAAGTCTCCCCTGATTAGTGTTTTACTCTCATCGCGCATTTTCTTTCATTTTACGGCGAGACGAGACGAGAGAAGTTTTATGCCCAAAGCGAGGGTTGTTCCTTAGAAAATTATGCGACAAACATCGACTCAGATAAACAAATATTTTGTGAAGAAATACTCTTGCTCAGCATTTCACAACGCTGTCGGCTTATCTACACAATCTTTCTTTTAATGCAACATCTAGAAAGTTGAATAAGTACCCTTAAAGTCATACCTACTATTCGGTAGGACGCCCAACGGAAAATGGAAAAGAATCTACCCTATACCTTTTTGGGTTGCAGCCTTTACTTGTTAGATAAAGTCACTGGGTCGCATAATCGAAACGAGAATAAACGACGCGGGACCTCGAGACTTTAATAATGGCGGATGCTAGATCTGCTGCGTCCGGTCTATGTTAACTTATGTATTTAATACTGCTGTCAACTGATCCGTTTTCTTGGTTAATTAATGGTGTTATGAAACAGTTGTAATGCTTTTTGAAATAATATGTTAAATAAGTGTTACCAGAGTGAAAATACTTACGACTAGAGAAAAAATTGTAGTTTTCTTGAATGTTTTCTGATCTGCTAGCACTACTTTCTACCATTCGAAAATCACTCCTAAAAATACATAAAAATAGAAAAAAATATAATTCGTATATTTAAACACTGTATTTAAAACTTTCTTTAATTTCCATTCGTGTAATTATTTGCCAAAATTATAAAAAATAATCTGTTACACAACTCATTGGAAAAGAACGTTTTGTGTAATTATTGAGATGGGAACTATTTTGAAAAATTAAATAATCAATTGTATTTTTCTATAGAAACTTATGTATACAGGGTGTGCACAAACCCGAAATTAGGTGACAATATTTTAAGGGGATAAAGTACATCCAAAAATAGGACTAAAATCCTCTATTAATATACCTTCAAAAACGCTTCGTTATGGGGCTAGAGCCCTCCAAATGGAAGCTATGATGAGCGGTTTTTTCAGAATATCTCAGAAACCAATTGAAGTATCAAAACAAAATTTGATACATATTTTACCCATTACAAGACGCAATAAACGGTTTGTTTAGCTTTGGTGTATTTCTTCCAGTGGCGTCCCACTGGGTAGGTAGTAAGGAGAATATTGCCCCAACTTTTTTATTTGTAGGATTTTTTAACTCCAGGTGCAATTTTTAAAAGCACTAAAGTCTTCTATTGAAAAAAGATACTCTTGCTTCAATTTAGTAGGATTTACCATTTTTCAGTAAAATCGATTTAAAAATTTTCGGTTTTTTACAAGCCGTTGAAAAGGCTAAGGTGGTTTTTGCATATCTCAGCAAACACTTGATATTAAAACATGAAATTTATTAGAAGTTCTACTAGCGACAAGGCATATTTATTAAAGGATGTAACATTAAAATATTTTTCCAGTGGTGTCGCAAGGACTTGAGCCTTTGAGTAAATATTACTATTTTTTTTTATTTGAGGGGCTTTCCTTTTATACCATTTTCAAATTCTCGGTGCCTCACAAAAAATAACACGCAGGTCTAGATTTTGCATCCAATAAAATGGAAATCATTTCGAACATTTGCTTAAGAATTAGTTTTCCGTGTGGTTTTACAATTAAATTTGATTTGCAATTTTTTATTCTTTTTTGTTTTATTTTAAGTCTCTTATACAAATAAATATTTAAAAAACAAGGTCTAAAAATCTGTTGAAAACCTTATATTCTGTCAAATTACAATAATGGAAGGTTTTATTAACAAAAATTTTTAAAAATTACATTAAAAGTATAAAAGCCCCTCAAATTAAAAAAAAAATTCACTTTAGGCTCCACCCCGTGCGACGCCACTGGAAAAACATTTTAAAGTTGCATCCTTTAATAAATATGCCTTGTCGCTAGTAGAACTTCTAATAAATTTCATGTTTTAATATCAAGTGTTTGCTGAGATATGCAAAAAACACCTTAGCTTGTAACATAACCGAAAATTTTTAAATCGATTTTACTGTAAAATGGTGAATCCTTCCTAAATCAAGCAAGAGTATCTTTTTTCAATAGAAGACTTTAGTGCTTTTAAAAATTGCACCTGACTTAAAAAATTGTACAAATAAAAAAGTTAGGGCAATATTCTCCTCACTACCTACCCAGTGGGACGCCACTGGAAGAAATAAACTTAAGCTAAACAAACCGTTTATTGCATCTTGTCATGGGTAAAACATGTATCAAATTTTGGTTTGATACTTTAATCAGTTTTTGAGATATTGTGAAAAAACCGCTTTTCATAGCTTCCATTCGGGGGACTCTAGCCCCATAACGAAGCGTTTTTGAAGGTATATTAATAGAGGATTTTAGTTCTATTTTTGAATGTACTTTATCCCCTTAAAATATTGTCACCTAATTTCGGGACACCCTGTATATAACTAACTAATAATAACAACCAATAATGTATACAGGTTCAGGATGCACTTTACAGGGATCTCGTAAAAATATAAGATACAGATGGTTAAATTAAAAATGTTGCGCCCCACTAAATTCTGCAACTGTATTTACAAATTTTGAAAAACTTCGAATCTTTCCCAAGATATTTGGGCTAAGCCAAATTTTTGTGATTTTGTTTTAATTTTTTTTCTGACTCGATTTGAAGAGATAATGTTAAAATAAAGTTTACATTCTTATTACCACTTTTTCTCCTCTAAAAGCTGGGGTAGCTAGATTTTTAATCCAACGTTTCGTATTTTCAAAACCATCATCAACTTTGCTGTTTTAAACAGTCGGGAAATTTTATTTTAAAATTTTTAATTTCCTCTCCTTTATAATTCAACTACGTATCAAACCGAATATTAATAATACGTTTCGAACCAAAAACCATCATTAATATGAATAAGTGCAAATTCATCCTATTTGAAACTTTTTTATTTTCAATCTCTATAACCTAATCTGTCTCAACTGTATAGTAAGGCTGTGACAGGCACTTATTTAAATTAACTATAAATACTTTTCCAATGACAGATAAGGTTATGAAATCGTTTAGTGCAAATTAACTTTTATCTAATTGCTTTCAAGTAAAACCTTTATATTTTTGAGGCGTTGTGTGAGTTATTTTTTAATAAAAACTAAGTATGGAACATTATTCAAGAGAAGAAAAATTGGATATGATTGGTAGTCCAAGTTAAATTATTTCTAGTTGGCTTTGAAAACAAGATAAACTTGATAGATACAAGATGAATTAATACTTATTCTTATTGATGATGAGTTTCTATGTCCGAAACGTATTATTAATACTAGGTATGATACATCCTTGAATTATAAAGGGGAATTTAAAAACATTAAAATAAAATTTCCCGACTATTTAAAAAAGCAAAGGTGATTAAAAATCTAAACCATCTTATAAAGGAAAACGAAATCGAAAAAATTCTGTTTTGCCCAAATATGTTCGGAAGAATTAGAAGTTTTTTAAAGTTAAAAACACAATGTTGCAGAAATTAGTAGGGCCCAACTTTTCTTCCATTTAACCATCTATCGTCTATGGCTTACGAGATCCCTGTAGAGTGCATACTTATCTGGGACATCCGGTATAAACGCAGTGACTATAACTAATTTAAAAACAAATATTTTTATTTATAAATTATAAATACCTAAAAAATATTTTTCTAAAAATCGATACTCTAAAAATGCTTTTAGTTATAAGTAATACGTTATTATTAAGACTATTAAGAGTAAAATCTATTGATCGCCCTTTCATATTTTACACAATATTTCTTATCTTTTTCGCTTTATTCAAGAAGGGACCAAATACCCGTTGTTGAGTAGCAATTACCTACAGTTTTGAACTAAATAAATTTTGATTAATAAATTAATAAAAGCAAAAAACGAAACTTTGTGAAATTTGTCCATATTTCTTTTTCTGCTTTAATTACTTTATAAATTTAAACCAGTTTAACTTTAAATTGTAGCTGATTATGCTTCAAATTTAGGTATTTGGCCGATTTTTCGATAAAAGGAAAGATTAACGAAACACTGATAAAAAAAAACGAATTAGCGAATGCGTCTCTAGACCGCACTCTTAAGATACGAATAATACTTACAAAACTAAATTATTCTTTGAGATCATATACTCAATATCTTTGGTCCATGGATTTCTGAAGGATTTCCATTCGCTCTGCAGCCTAATGAAGTCACCATCTTTCGTTCGAAACCTAAACATTTTAAAGAATAGTAATTTGTAGAACAAAAGTAGATATGATATCTAAAACTCACGAAAAAGTAAATTGAGCACGACGCCGTAGGTGGAGTGAACAGTATATTTTTCTACGACCAAACTTACGAAACTTATGCTAAAAAAATATTTAAAAGAAGTTTTCAGGCTGCTGGGCTTGAACTCACGACCATTTGGATTATTAAATACAAAGTTCTACGCTTTATCGTCCCGTCCAGAGGATCATGTTAGAAATTATTTTTTTTTATGATAAAACACCTGCACTGTAGGAAAAATCCTTTAAGGCGCTCTGGGAGCGGTGCGTGTGCGAAGAAAGCGACTAACGTTGGTTTTGAAACGTTGAAGATTGTATTCATTGGGAAACACGACCTCAGGAAGATCATTCCACAAAGATGACGTTCTCCAGATGAAAGAATTCTTGAACAATGAAGTTCGAGGAGTACTAAGCTGAACAACATATGGATGAGCGGCAGCGGTTCGCCGTGTATTTCTGTTTTGCATTGCTCTAGGTGGAATCAAGTGGGCAATGTCAGTCGAACACCTGCAATGGAAATATCTGTAAAAGAGAGCCAAATCACCAACCTGTCTTCGATGCTCCAGGCTATTGAGGATCTTGGTCAGCTCGGGGTCGCCGATCAGATGAACGGCTCTCCTTTGAATGGAATCCAGTAGCCGAAGGGTGTGCTTGGTGCAGAGCTCCAGACATGAGAGCAAAATTCTAATGATGGTCGAATCTGGGCTTTGTAGAGTGTCAAAAGTTGATGAGGTGTGTACAACCTTTTGGTGCGAAAAAGTACACCAAGTTTCTGTGCAGCTGCCTTGGTAAAACTAACTCAATAATAATGCTATACAGGGTGATTCCTAAGTTGATACTTCTTTTACTACTACTTTCTCTACAAATTATAATATAAAAAAAGTACCTAAACACATTTGTGGCCACATATTCGTTTGTTTGCAGCGCCATTTTGTGCCTGTCCGCCATTGCCGGTATGTCATCGTGATGGTAGTACTCGTACATACTGGTACCCAATAGCTCTTGAGGAAGAAAGCCTAGAACCAGCGTTGCCCTACAAAAGTATTAAGAAACCTACATTTAATACTTTTGGATTAAACATTTTTGGTGTAAGGGACAATACACTTTTATAAATAGAATTCAAGAAGTTTAAAACAGAGGAATAACGATAGGTCGACGCGCTTACTTTCTTGGGCCACAGAAGACACTTAAGTTTCTGACCAACTAGAAAATATTTTCAATGTGGCAGAAATCACACCGAGAATGGGCATTTTCATTGACCTTATTTCTCAAGTTGGAAGAAATCCAAACAAAGATAGTAATACATACTATAAATCGGTCCCATAACTGGTAAATATAAGAATGGCGCTGCTAATACCATGACGAACCACATCATCATCTCTCTACACATATCTTCTAATCTCATGCTTTTAAAATTTCTGCTTTCGCAGTGCATTTTTAATAATTGTTTCTGAAAAAAAATTTTGGTGGCCGCATAAGAAGATATTTATTGCGATAATACATACAGGGTGACACAAAACTATTTACGTAATTCTATAAGTAAACGTTTAAAATTTTTAAGAGGTAATAAGTGTGTAAACTTCTAATTTTCTCAACACTTTCGGTAAGTTACCAGCCAAGTTACATGTTTAGTATGTGAAGAATATGAGAGAGAAGACATGTGGTATCGATGGGTTGGCTGTGGAGGTTGGGTTCATAAGCTGTGCGGTGAAGCCGAAACACCAGAAAATTATATTTGTGATTTTTGTGTATAATATTAATAACTTTTTATTTTGTTCGAGATTACCCATCACTTGTACCCTATTACCTGCAGCCTTCGGGTAATGCCGATTTTGTTATGTTTTTTTAAGAGAGGTTTTGTGTTTTTCTAATATTATCTGGATTCAAAAATGTGATACAATTTATTTTCTAAAACTTCATTTTATAAAATACACCATATCCCATGACTATAAGTCTGCTTATTTCAGAGTTAATAATACATTTTCTTAGGTGTTCGCAGTTACCCGTCTCTCCCCTAAACGTTTAAAATTTTTAGGAATTAATAAGTGTGTAAATTTCCAATTTTCTCAACAATTGTTTCCAGAGAAATTATCTGACCGGTAAAGTTACCAGGACATTAATAATACAAGCCTAAAATACACTAATTTTTAAATAATAATAACTAATGCCCGTACTCTCCATTTTTTCATAAAGCGGGCTTAATTTAAGCCCTGTTAAATTTTAAAGCTGGCTTAAATTAAATTTGATAAGCACCGTAGAAAATTTTTGGTTAGTTAACTAAGCCTTAGTTTGGGCTGGCAACGATGCGGTTATTCTCTTCTTTTTTTTAAGAGTTAATGGCTGCAGCAACGTACGACAATCTACGCCTACTTTGTGTTATCATTACTAACTTTGTGTTGTGGGTTTTTAACCTTAGCTTTCAAAACATTTTCAAATTTCAACTGACATAGACATAATTTTCCTTTTCCTATTAAAATGGAGGAAAAAAGGTGCTGTAATTTTCCATATTCAGCAAAATCATTCCTATTCAGATTAATCGCTGACAAATATGCGTTAACTCTTGAGGACAAAAAACCGACCGTACTTCCGTAAAAAACGGGAAAAAGTGTGGAAACTCATTGAGGTAGACTTTAATGCGGTAAATCGTTAAAATAACTATCGGGATGCTAATCAGCTACTAAAATTATACTGTAATAAGAACAAAGAGCTACGTAAAAAAGTGGCAGAGGAGAAAAAGGACAATTTTTTGACTGGCGGTGGACCGCCCCAAAAGTACTTTTACAAGATGATGTTGATAATATAGATACTTCTCCTTCGTAGATTCTTCTGGGAAATCCAAGATCTATAACATCTAAGATATCTCCATCGTTCTCAATAAATATTTCATCTTCTATTTCCATATTTAACTTCGAAAAATACGAATATACAGGGTGTCCCGAAATTAGGTGACAATATTTTAAGGAGATAAAGTACATCCAAAAATAGGACTAAAATCTGATATTAATATACCTTCAAAAACGCTTCGTTATGGGGCTTGAGCCCCCCGAATGGAAGCTACGATAAGCGGTTTTTTCACAATATCTCAGAAACTGATTAAAGTATCAAAACAAAATTTGATACATGTTTTACCCATGACAAGACGCAATAAACGGTTTGTTTAGCTTAGGTGTATTTCTTCCAGTGGCGTCCCACTGGGTAGGTAGTGAGGAGAATATTGCCCTAATTTTTTTATTTGTAGGATTTTTTAACGCCAGGTGCAATTTTTAAAAGCACCAAAGTCTTCTATTGAAAAAAGATGCTCTTGCTTCATTTCGGTAGGATTCACCATTTTTTAGTAAAATCGATTTAAAAATTTTCGGTTTTTTACAAGCCGGTGAAAAGGCTAAGGTGTTTTTTGCATATCTCAGCAAACACTTGATATTAAAACATGAAATTTATTAAAAGTTCTACTAGCGACAAGGCATATTTATTAAAGGATGTAACATTAAAATATTTTTCCAGTGGTGTCGCACGGGATTGGAGCCTAAAGTAAATATTACTATTTTTTTTTTATTTGAGGGGCTTTCCTTTTATACCATTTTCAAATTCTCCGTGCCTCACAAAACATAACATGCAGGTCTAGATTTTGCATCCGACAAAATGAAAATCATTTCGAACATTTGCTTAAGAATTAAATTCCCGGGTGGTTTTACAATTAAATTTGATTTGCAATTTGTTATTCTTTTTTGTTTTATTTTAAGTTTCTTATACAAATAAATATTTAAAAAACAAGGTCTAAAAATCTGTTGAAAACCTTATATTCTGTCAAATTACAATAATGGAAGGTTTAATACCCAAAAAATTAAAAAATTTAAAAAAGGTACATTAAAAGTATGAAAGCCCCCTCAAATTAAAAAAAAATAGTTATATTTACTTTAGGCTCTACCCCGTGCGACGACACTGGAAAAATATTTTAATGTTACATCCTTTAATAAATATGCCTTGTCGCTAGTAAAACTTCTAATAAATTTCATGTTTTAATATCAAGTGTTTGCTGAGATATGCAAAAAAACACCTTAGCTTGTAAAAAACCGAAAATTTTTAATTCGATTTTACTGAAAAATGGTGAATCCTACCAAAATGAAGCAAGAGTATCTTTTTTCAATAGAAGACTTTAGTGCTTTTAAAAATTGCACCTGGCGTTAAAAAATCCTACAAATAAAAAAATTAGGGCAATATTCTCCTCACTACCTACCCAGTGGGACGCCACTGGATAAATACACCAAAGCTAAACAAACTGTTTATTGCGTCTTCCCATGGGTAAAACATGTATCGAATTTTGTTTTGATACTTCAATCAGTTTCTGAGATAATATGAAAAAACCGCTTATCATAGCTTCCATTCGGGGGGCTCTAGCCCCATAACGAAGCGTTTTTAAAGGTATATTAATAGAGGATTTTAGTCCTATTTTTGGATGTACTTTATCCCCTTAAAATATTGTCACCTAATTTCGGGACACCCTGTATATTACACGACAGGAGCAAAGAAGAGTCAAATAGGGCGCAGACGCGTGGTTAAGCCTGCAATATTTAGGGCTTAAAGTTAATTGAGCTTAAGTCTCCAAATAGCGACCGCGAATACGAAATCAGCACTTTAAGCTGCATTAAATTTTAAGCCGGCTTGAAGCGTTATGGAGAATACGGGCATTAATAATAGAATGAAATCAGTTTAATTTTTTTTACCTCTGATCCACGAAAATAAACTTTCCATCCAACGCATGTCTCGATATAAACTGTATGGGACGCACTTTGCTGTTCCCATTACTGTTCAGCGCTACAGTCGAAATGTGGGGCAATACTCTGCCTATCGCTACCAAGCAGGACAAATTACAGGAATCAGAATCTGCTTCTTCTTGTTCTTCCAGTCCTATTTTGGCCGGTGCCCAGGATTTTAAATAACCCGTGCATTGAATCACATTGAATTTCTTGTCTGAAAATTACAAGATTATCATAAATAGTTTCTTGTTGAGACTTAACTTGTTAACGGCTAGAGATACAGAAAAGTTCAGATTGGGGAAAAGTTGCTTAATTTGGACAACATTATGTAACCTTGTGTCTACAGGGTCCTGCGCCTCACCTCCCGTCTTCTGTAGCTCACTTATTAATTAAGTTAGGATTTTGATAATTTCCAAACTTTACCTGTATCCTAGGGCGCTTTTCAGGAAAATATTTTTGTTTATACAGAGTGTTCCAAAAAGGTGTGACGTCATAAGGATATGTTTTTTAGATTACATGCCATATATTTTCTTACTTATTTGGATGCCTCTTGTAGTTGCCTACATACCCTTAAAATTTTAATGAAACCGGTTCAGTATTATAGGCGAAAAAAAATAAAAACTAAAAAAAATCAGTTTTGCACCACTGGTTTTAAAAATTAATAAAAAATAATGCCTCGTTATTAAAATTCTACAAAGGTACTTAATAAATAAGGTCTCACAGTTTCGTGTCAAACTTTGCAAATTTTAAAGCAATTTATTTTTCTTATTTCAAATTGCAACCCCTCTATATTATTATGTCATTCGATGCAGAATTATAATTCAAATATTTGTTCTAATTACAACCCCATCGCGATTTCTAACGCATTAAGACTTATTTACAGAAAACTCGTTTTATTAACCTTCCCACCAGTCATTATTATATAATAAATATCAAAGGTGGCTTTGAAAAACAATTTATTGGTATTAAAGTTTATTAAAGTGACAAAAGCCCATTTTGACTTTAGTTATTTTATTGTTTCAAATATTATTAGATTAGTATTATATTTAAGCTATATTATTTTTTATGATGGATTACAACCAAGAAAAGCTCGTAGATATGATGTTCATATTAGGAGCATGCTAAAAGAATTTTTATTTGTCCTTTTGGTAAACTTTAATATTAATAAATTGTTTTTCAAAGTCACCTTTGATATTTATTATACAGGGTGTGTCAATAAGGTGTCGGGCTTTGATAGCACCTAAACTATCAAAGATAGGAAAAAAAGTGTAATATAAAAGTTAAATGGTTTGTTAGGATGCATAACCTAAAAATATTTTAAAATCTACAGGGTGGTCCCAAAAAGTGGTACTGAATAATAAAAAAGAAAATTAAATGGGACACCCAGTATAATTTTCCAGAATATGATTCAATAGAATAAGGACTTTGCAACCATCTTAAAATTTTTGAACTAAAATGCAACGTTGCCAAGTAATTAATTTTTTTCCGAAATTTTAGTAATTTTAAGGGTATCGTAAAAAAATCATAGTAACCTGTGGATTAACCCTAGGCAAATATAATTTACATTGTGGGTACTTTAAGGTACGATATATTGATCGATAACAATGTTTTTTAAATCTCTTATACAGAGCGTTCGGTATAAGTTGGACAACTCGACAGTTTTAAAAATGCTTTATTTCAATTTTTTTAAATAGGACCCCACTAATTTTTTTAGGCAAAAGGATGTATCTTTCGAAAACCTTACTTTTTTATTAAACATGTCATATATCTAAATATAATAGTTTTTGAAATATTTTAGGATTTGTCTTAACTTAGGGTAAAAAAGGAAAGTTCTAATTGAATAATTTAGTCAAGATTGCTTTGGAACAAAAAAATAAATAATTTTCTTTATCACAGCTGTCATTGCAAAATTATTTCGCTAACATTTTTGTTTAAAATTTAGTGTCCCGAACTAACTTTATCGAAATAGAAAAATATGAGTTATGATAAAGTTAGTTCAAGAAACTAAAATTTAAACAGTAATAAAGTACAAAATGTTTGCGAAATAATTTTGCAATGACAGCTGTGACAAAGAAAATTATTTATTTTTTGTTCCAAAGCAATCTTGCCTAAATAGTTTAATTAGAACTTTCCTTTTTTACCCTAAGTTAAGACAAATCCTAAAATATTTCAAAAACTATGATATTTAGATATATGACATGTTTAATAAAAAAGTAAGGTTTTCGAAAGATACATCCTTTTGCCTAAAAAAATTAGTGGGGTCCTATTTAAAAAAATTGAAATAAAGCATTTTTAAAACTGTCGAATTCTCCAACTTATACCGAACGCTCTGTATAAGAGATTTAAAAAACATTGTTATCGATCAATATATCGTACCTTAAAGTACCCACAATGTAAAGTATATTTGCCTAGGGTTAATCCACAGGTTACTATGATATTTTTACGATACCCTTAAAATTACTAAAATTTCGGAAAAAAATTAATTACTTGGCAACGTTGTATTTTAGTTCGAAAATTTTAAGATGGTTGCAAAGTCCTTATTCTATTGAATCATATTCTGGAAAATTATACTGGGTGTCCCATTTAATTTTCTTTTTTATTAATCAGTACCACTTTTTAGGACCACCCTGTAGATTTTAAAATATTTTTAGGTTATGCATCCTAACAAACTATTTAACTTTTGTATTACACTTTTTTCCCTATCTTTGATAGTTTAGGTGCTATTAAAGCCCGACACCTTATTGACACACCCTGTATAATAATGACTGTTGGAATAGTTGATAAAATGAGTTTTCTGCAAATAAGTCTAAATGCATTAGAAATTGCGATATGGTTGTAATTAGAATAAATGTTTGAATTTTAATTCTGCATCGAATGACATAATAATATACAGGGGTTCCAATTTGAAATAAGAAAAATAAATTGCTTTAAAGTTTGCAAAGTTTGACACTAAACTTTGGACACCCTGTACAATTCGTATTAATCAAACTTGGTTAACGAAACTGTGAGACCTTATTTATTAAGTACCTTTGTATAATTTTATTAACGAGACATTATTTTTATTTTTTATTAATTTTTAAAACCAGTGTTGCAAAACTGATTTTTTTTAGTTTTTATTTTTTTTTTCGCCTATAATACTGAACCAATTTCATTAAAGTTTTAGGGGTATACAACTACAAGATGCATTCAAATAAGTAAGAAAATATATGGCATGTAATCTAAAAAAAACATATCCTTATGACGTCACACTTTTTATAAACAAAAATATTTTCCTGAAATGCACCCTAGGATACAGGTGAAGCCTGCAAAACGTCATAATCCTAACTTAATTAATAAGTGAGCTACAGAAGACAGGAGGCGAGGCGCAGGACCCTGTATATGAAGGTTGTAGGTAATGATGTTTCTGAAACGATAGAAGAGTTTTTCGGATGACCCCATGTTATTCAAAATATAGGGTGACGATAGAAATTTTGAAAAAATTTGTCATGACTGTAAATAAAGCTGGTAAAACGGCACAACAAAAAATTGTTTTTTTTTCTTTTCGAATATCTTCCGAAGCAGGTAAGTTGACTTCAAATTGTCCACCGTTTGACGCCATCTTAGATCTATGTCCTACATTTACGATGGTGAAGATTAAAGTTGATATTATTTGGGTCGAAACGGTGATTTTGTTGAATATAACGTCTACGAAGCTGTATAAAAATTATAGGTTCGTTTTTAAAAAAAAATCAGTCAAAAACAAAATCTGTTCAAATCACATAGAAAATAAAAATTGACAATGAAAATGTAAAATTACTTTTTTGCCATTTCTGTTAGTAAAGCCAGAAAAAGTAAAGTAAAAAATATAGGTAATTTTTATTTATCATTAGACATATTGAAATTATTATAAAGAAATATTCACGAGAGAACTCGTTTTTCGACTTTTGACATCCAGATATATAACCTCGGCCGGCTGATTAGGACTTTCAAAATTTCCCCAGATTTTGGCAGAGACGTATTCAGCCAATGTTTGATTTATAAACGTATGATATTCTATTTTAGACTATAACTAACAATTAATTATGGATCATAACTATTGTTTGCCTAGTACCGCAGCTGATGCCATTGCTGAGAAGATATTTTTAAACAGTTTTAATTTATTTTTACAATAATTTCTTGCATTTAATCATATAACGCATTTGAACCTGCTTTTTAGAAGGTGCACTGAGAAAAGCTTCAGCAAGAAATTCTTTGCTAAGATTATTTTGGCTGTAATATTAAATTTTCAACCTACTATAGCAAAATGAATTTCCTATTGCAAAAGAAACAATTTACCTGAAAACTCTTTATACCCGTTACAAAAATCTTTGCTATTATAGAAAACTTACATTGTGATAACAGCCAAGTAAGTATTTTTAAAAAAATTATTTTCTAGGACTACTATTTGCTTTGCTGAGGAAGTAATGCAGTTTGCTGCTTTAAAAAAAAATCTTTATAAAGAAATCTTTTCTAGCGCTCTAAAGAGTTTTTAAAGGGGTAGCAAAATTTTTTGTTGGAATTGGGAAATTCGTAACTGTTCGGTTCGAATCGGATTATTTCGTGGTGACGAATTCAGTCTGATTGGGTCAATTTTTATATTGCGCACCAGTCGTCCCGTTCCTGTCTCCAGGTCTTCATGTATTTAGGTCTTCATTTTATTTAAGATATTTAGATGCTCGTTCTTTCATATAGTAAAATCGTCGCATCGGTGGCTGTTGTTGGTGATCATTACGACTCGACATTTGTCTCATTTTTTCCAATAAAAATTGTCTTGGCTCAAAAATGTTTCCAGTGTGCAGTGCTTTATTGGATTGTGACATCAATGACAGTGTGGATTTTTAATATCAGTGTTAAAAGACCATAGTTATTTTAGTTTAATGTTAATTTTTTATGTTATGTGATTGTTTATTTAATAATAATTTTTGTGTTAGTCAAGTTTTAGAGAAAAGAAAATTAGTAATTCTTTAGCAAATGCCATTCATACTAAAAGTCCTCAAACTAAAAGACAACTTACCAAAGTTTTAAACATTGTATGATTTTTAAAAGAAGATTTTAAGAAATATCGCAAAAGTAAAATACTTTCTTTTTCTAAATAAAATACAATGTAATTATTATTTTACCTAATATTCAGGCTAGATGCAGAAACATGTTTTTTCGGCATTTCCTTTTGGATATTTGTTTAAATTTAAAGTGAACAGATATTTTTTAATAAGATATGTTTTAACCACTCAAAGAAAAAAGCAGTAAAATATTATTGTTTTTTTTAAGCAGCTAAAACTGAAACTATTTTTAGGTTATGAAGTGTTGTTTTCTGTTGTATTAAATAATAAAGAGAAAAATAAGTTTTTTTTAGTTTCAAATCGTTGATAACCTATTCAGACGTGGGGAATTGCATGATGTAAAATATGATGGAGTTACCTGAAAAATAAGCTTTATACTATGTTAAATTTTTGATATAGCATGGAACATATTATTTTTAATAACACAATTTTAAGTTAATCAAAATTTTTTGAAACTTCCGTACCCAAATTGAAAAAGCTTGGTTTATATAAATGTGTTATTATAGGCATAATAAGTTCTCTAGAGTATATTAAAAATTCAACAAAATATACGGCTTATTTTTTGGGCCACCCCACATATTATAGCAAATAAGTGGTGCTGTCATAATAAACCACTTTACTATTATAGCAAATCTAAGTTGCTACTTTAGCTAAAAAAGAGTATCTGAAGTAAGTAGGTACATTCTGACCCAGCAAAGTAACTTTCTTGAAATAAATAAAAAAATCTTTCCAATATGGCAAAATGCTATGCTGATATTGAAAAAAAAATTCTTGTTTCGACAACAATGCGGATGGCGTAGAAAAGTATCTTTACTGTTCTAGCAAAGTCTCTTTATAGCCGATGGTCAGTTACTTTGCTAATACAACATTTTTGTTTACTTGAGCTAAGTGATCATTCTTTATAAAGTGCCTTTATTACGACAGCAAAGAAATTACAGCCAAATGGATTTTACTGTCTCAGGTAGTTTTTCTTTTGTCCCCTATGTTAGCATTTTTCTTTATAAGCGGTATAAAGATTTTTATAAGGACAGCAAGAATCTTCTCTCAGTGTGCCTTCTTGGCGTAGGGGTATAGGATCTCCACTTTGGAACTAAGGGTCGCGGTTAGGAACCCCGCTTCGGACAAAACTTTTTTTATTTTTTTGTTTTTCAGTAATTATTTAATTTTTTCCATCGATTTCAACTAAAAAAATGCAAGACAATTATTAACCTTAAATCTTTAAAATAAAAAAATATTTCGCAATTATTATAAATGTCTCATTTATAATGGAAACAAGCTTATATTTTCGGTATTTCTGAATTAAATGTTTTGAACTTTAGTGTGGTTTCGTGTGATGTTAGGAAGCATTTTTTTATTGCTAAAAATTTTAGTACGGATTTATATAGGTTGTAAAATAATAATTCTTTTTAGGGATTATTAGTTTTCATTTTCGTACAACTAAAAGTTTCGGTATTTAACACATTCTGAAGTTTCTATCTTATTATTGTTGTCTGTTAAACTGTTTTTAAAATTAACATTTCAACCTTTTTTTTGTCAATAGATTGTGTATTTTTGAGGGTGCTAGATTTAGGGGCTTAGCGCCCCCGAACTACGCCTATGTCAATATTAGATATATTATAACAACACATTAGTACCTATATAAATATTAAATTAACATTTCTATTGTACGTTTTACTCAAATAGCTTCCACGACTTTTTCTATTTACCACTGTGTCGACAGGTAATCTGTGTTATAATTACCTATTTCCAAACGAGGAAAGAACACCAGGGATATAGGCGAATAAAAGAAGCTGCCATTTCCTAATCTGTTTTGCAACTTTTTACCTTCATCTTATTGCAATCTTGTTTAGCATGACAACAATAACGATTAGTGGCTTTAAGAATATTATTCGTTTAAAGTTCAAACATACATTTTACATATTAAAAATTTGTAATTTCTAAGTCCGATCCTATAATTTACGTCAAGTCATACCCACATAACACACTAAAATTAACCAGCATGTCATTTATATCACGTGATTGAGCCAGGATCTCGCGAGTTCTATCAAGATTATTACTATATGTATAGTTGGTTAACAAATACCTGAATTTATTTTGGTTTTTCTCCTGTGACACCCTGTAGTTGTATCGGCTTCTTCCTTAATTTGGGAATTCATCCTGCATTTCATCCTGCAGAAAAATGATCTCCTGGCTCCAGGACATAATCTGGAAGCGCCCTGTGGCACGTCTGTTTTTACTGGCAACATGGCTAAAAAAATATCATTTCATCACGGGACTTTAGACTAGCTTAAAATTATAAAAACGAATATTTCCATAATGTGTAAAAAATCCATCGTCATCTGTAGGAATCAACTCTAATTCAGAAGACAGAGCAACTGGACGGGAAATCTAGTCCGGCGTTTACACTATTTATGCCTTGAAAGTATGTTTTCGCTGTTTCTGTAGTTGTCTATGGGTTACGGCTTTCCGCAGAGTCCTAATAAGGACGAAGCGGCCGTCATTGTTAACCTGTGTTCCAGGGAAACCCTTTCTTTTGGAGTCCCTGTATCCTTTAATGCAAGAGACAGACGCACCACCTTGTCCGCTTGCCGCTTTTCCATTTTATTATTACGGGCCCTAAACTTCTACCACTTTATTAACTTTTAAACTTCGCTATGGTCAAGTTTTTCAAAATAATCGACAATTTACATACTTACAACACTGCAAACGTGGAAGGAGCAATCCCGAACAACTCCTTTTCTTTCTGTAGGTACTTAAAGCAGTAGAACACGACAAATAACCTCAAAAAATGGAATAATTTTTTTCTAGAACTGTTTTATCTGGGTTTATGTACTTATCTTTATTTTCCACCATTTAAGGAAGATTTACCAGTAATTTTTTTATAGGGTTAGGAATTTAAATGGAACGCTAATTATAGCGGCTCTATAAGATCAATCAAAAAATACGTCCTCAAAGATATTTTATTATGAGGCGAATAAAAAAGAAGGGTATATGTCACCAGGCCTAGAAATCGGGAAGAGTTGAAAGCAAGGATTCGGGCAGAGATAAGTTTTATCACGCCAGAAGTTTTGAAAAGAGTAAGAGAAGTGTTCTACCATCGGTTGGGTCTGCGCTAATATATTTATGGGACACATTTTCAACAATTGCTATGTTAAAAAAGTGACATTACAGTTTTAAAGTTATTGTTAATGTAATTCTTCCTTACAAACATGGTTTGACAGGTTGATGTAAAAAATATATACCTACTGTAATACTGTAATTGACCAATAGCAAACGGTAAAACCGATGAAGTTATTGTTTATACCATATTGTCATTATGCACTATAATGGATCATTCTTGCTGCACTTTGTTTTAGTTCTTTGTCCAACCGGTTTTTAAATACATTAACATTTGCTGCGGTCACTGTTTCCTCTGTTAGTGCATTCCATGAATATACCACACGATTGGTTAAGAAATTCTTCCTCTGGAATTTCACAGCTTTTTCTTTGTCTATCTTCATAGAGTGGCCTCGAAGATGCGCGTTTTGGTTGAGGTGGAAAATATTCTTGATCTCACACTGATAGTGCCCACTAATTATTTTATATGTCTCAATAAGGTCTCCCCTTCTTCTCAGTCTTTCTGGATATGATAAATTTTGCAGTGAAGTGGGTATTTTGGTAACTCTTCTCTGGATCTTTTCTAGAATCTCAATATATTTGACATAATATGGGTTCCATACACTGTAAGCATATTCCATCTTTGGTCTAATATAGTTTTTGTATAGTTTTGTAATCATTTCTACTGACTGGTCTTTAAATGCGTGCTTTACAAGATAGACAAAAGAGTTGGCCTTTTTGGAAATATTTACAATATGCTTTTCCCACTTTAAATTTGCAGTTATAGCAACGCCCAGGTCGTTCTGCTCATCCACTACTGTTAGTACTGTGTTGTTCAATACGTAATCTTCATTTGGGTTGTTTGGACCAATTCTTAATACTGTGCATTTAGACTCGTTTAACTTCATTTCCCATGTTTCGGACCAATCCTCTACCCTTTGGAGATCTCCTTTCAGCTGGTCTGAGTAGGAACAAGGGTTAACATATATTTTGACATCATCTGCAAAATTTCTCATTCTTGATTCAATAACATCCACAAGGTCGAAGAGATACGCTATAAAGAGCAGAGGTCCCAACACTGAGCCTTGAATAACTCCGCTGCTAACTGGGTGTTGTCTAGACATTTCTCCATTCACTCTCACTTGGTAACTTCTTTTATGCAATAAGTCTGTTATCAATGACAGTAATTGTCCTTGTACACCATAATGTTCAAGCTTGCCAAGTAAGAATTTATGAGGAACTTTATCGAATGCTTTCTCGTAATCCAGGTAAACAATGTCAGTTGGTTGGGAGTTGTCATGGTTTTC
This sequence comes from Polydrusus cervinus, assembly GCA_935413205.1. Lineage (NCBI taxonomy): Eukaryota > Metazoa > Arthropoda > Insecta > Coleoptera > Curculionidae > Polydrusus > Polydrusus cervinus. The sequence continues at coordinate 6,627,104 of OW284518.1, forward strand.
TGTCCAGTCATTCAGACATTCAAGCAAGTTGGATGTAGAAATCCGTGCTGTGATGGTGGTATCTAATTGCTTTCTGCAAAAAAAGATGTTAGTTCTTTCACAATGATTTTTCCATGCATTTCAATGGATTACAGTTAAGGCTTATGGGACGATAATTTTCTGGTTTGTGTCGGTCTCCTTTTTTAAATAGTGGTGTTACTATTGACAACTTCCATTGGTCGGGGATTCTTCCCAACTCTACACATTCCTGCATCACCTCCGCTAAGAGCGGATATATGGACAAATCCCTTGTTCGATAAGCTTTCCAAAAAGGCACCACAAGTGGTAATCTCCCCCCTCCTTGGGGTCCCAATTTTTTTTACATAACAAAAGCGAGGTCCATAAAAAATCTTTGAGGATGTATTTTTGGATTTTAAAGAAATCTTATCCCAGAGCCGCTATAAGCAGCGTTGAATTTAAAATCCCCGCACTGTAGCCCCGTTATGGCAAAAAACCAACAAAAGGCAAGTAAAAACGTTCATTTTGTATACTACTATTGGTTTGTTGGTTCAAGGAGGGTTGACCTGTTGTCAGTATAGTACATCATACAATCATGTCATGTACACTCTTAAAAATGACTTGGTAATTGGTACTAATTTTTATTTGTTCTCGTGTTTACGTTACCAAAAATAACTATTTTTAGTTAGGAAAACAAAAAATATTTTTTTCTTGGTTATATTTACCAAAAAATGATGCCATCAGAACAAAGAAAATATCTTGTTTTCATATTAGTTGGCAGAAATAAAATATTTTGTTTAGCTGAATTTTACTCTGTATATATCTTATTTAAATGTTACATCAAGGTTCCTACAAACTTGTATTTATCAATTATAAGCTTGTTGTAATAACACATTATAAATTTGTAGTCCCTATCATTTTGTTAATTTTGATTAAGATACATTTTTAGTTACCAGAAGTAACTTTTCTTTTCAAGTAATACTAACAACATCAACAGAGACGACGCCCTTGCCCGGTGGGTGACATGTGACATCATTCTAGCTAGGACTGTCAGGAGGTTATGTTTATGTTAGGGTGCTTTTGCGGTTCCCTGTCGATTTTTTCGTGTTTTTAAGGCAATAATTGGCCATTTTCATGGCTGTGTCCATGTGGAAAATGGATGTGACAATATTTGGTGTAATTTATTTGTGTTTATTGTCTTTCTTGTGAACGTTCTTATTGGCAGAAAAAAGTTAAATCATAAGTAAGTAAACATTTTATTTTTTATCATTGCAGTTGTACATTTAGAAAGTTTAAATGAGATTTTTATAAAGCATGGCAAGGTGACCAGATGAGAAATAACTTAAAAATTTTGTTTTTGTTTTTGTTCTGTTTCATGTCTATAAAAGAACGTCATATTGGTGAATTTTTAATCTGACCAAGTACAACAAATTTCATATAGCTGTATATTTTAAATAGAAAGTCCAGGGGATATTTTTTGTTTTTAAATAATCGCAGTTGCAAATAAGAAAATTTAAATAAGGACAATTTAGTTCTATAAGCAATTGAACAACCCAAAAGGTTGAGTAAAATAAGTTAAAAATCTAGTGTTTCTGTTTTGTATTGCATAAGTATGTGTTATAAAGAACATGAGAGAACAAGGAAATTGGAAATAATTTTTTTTAAAGAAACCATAATATCCCTGATAATGTATTTCAATTAGTTTACGCATACCTAATAGAGTAGTTATACCAAGGTGGCAATGGGGACCTAGGAAGGAATATTTTTCGTTACTAAGTATAAATTACATAATATGACATTTTTTTTAGAAATGAAACAGACTTTTTTTAAAGTTATTTCTATCAAATCAACTTGCTAATTTTGCCATGCGTTATAAGCAATTCATTCAAACTTTCTAATGTGCAACTGCAATGACAAAAATATAAAAATTTTACTTATTTATGATTCAACTTCTTTCTTACAATTAGAAAGTACAGAAAAAAGATAATAAACACAATGTTGTGACTACATACGTAATTGTTACTCTATGAAAATTTCAAATTTGACCCAAATAAATGATTGCTTTGGCAATATTTGTAGATTGCATCATTAACAAAAACAATATTTCCTTGAAAAAAAAATTTCAATTTTCCATATTTACACATTAGTTGTGACAACTAATTTTAAAAGCGGGAGTACCATATAAGTTTAGTTATCCGTATATAAAATTTCGTTTTGACAACTAAAATTTGTAGGTTGGGTTGGTGAATGTTATTAATTAGTTCAACAGTTCAATAACGACAATTTTTTTTGGTTGTACAAACTAATTTTTGGATTGAGTCCGATTTCACGAAAATAAATAGTTGTCAGAACCAAATTTTAGTAATCCATGTCATGTTATTTTTAAGAGTGTAATAAATCTTAAAGTAGGTAATTGTCTTGACGTATGTGGAAAACTGGAAATTTTTTTAAAGAAAAAAGTGCACATTTGCACAAATATTTAGTTCGGTTCGATTAACATAAGTGTAAAGTGATTATTTTCATTTCATTTTAAAATAAAACAATAAAAAAACAAACATTATCATTAACTCTTCATTTTTTACTTACTTTTGGCATCAATCAGTCTTTCTCTAGGATTTAAATCAGACGAGGATAGTTGTTCTTTCACTTTGGCTACGTCTTTTGGATGTAAAATATCAAAGAGGCTTTGGCCCAGTAAGTCTCCCTAAAAACATTCAGTGTAGTGCACATTAAAAATGCTTGCAAGTACATTTAGAAAGTGCTTGGTGCTTGTAGCTTTGCCCAGCTCTGCTTGGCAAGCATTTTGGTGAAAAAATCGGAAATCATGGAATTTTAGCACATATTTGTAATTTAATATTCAGTTGTATTTCTTACCTGTGAAAAATTCAAAACTTTTGAAACAGATTCCGAAACGTATAGAATTCGACCTCTGTCACAGCCAACTACAAACAGAAATCCATCGGCTGCCTAAAAATAACAAAATAAAATAATTATTGTGTGTTTGAAGGTTGGAGACAATGATGTTTCTTAAACGATAGAAGAGTTTTGGACTTGCATTATCTTTATTTGTTTTACATTACAACGTTTCAACTGGTAAGTATCTGCAGTCGTCTTCAGGTAAATACTAAATAAGTAAAGTAACTACAGCTCTATTTATAGATGCACTGGAGCATGACCGAGATGGGAGCAGTCATGCCTTTAGTTCGAGTGAGGTATTTTAAGTTTACATCTACTTAACAAAGGTTTCCAGATATTTCTTATATCTAATGATGGCTTACTAAAACAATCTGGGTTTTGGTATATGGTAGCAGCTTCCTTGAACTTCCTTTTTCTCCATTGTGGTTCTTTATACAGGATTTGAGCTTCTGCCCACTTGATGTGATGACCGTGTGTCCAGGCATGGTCAGCTGCAGCTGATTTTCCGGTTTAAGCATGTTGTTTCTGTGTTCCTTGACCCTAGTTTCAAGTGGTCTTAGAGTCTCACCAATGTATGATCGGCCACATTCGCAGGAGATCTGGTAGACACAGTTTTTCTTGTCTTTTTTACTTGAAACTAGGGTCAAGAAACACAGAAACAACACGCTTAAAAGAGAAACCGGAAAATCAGGTGCAGCTGTCCATGCCTGGACACACGGTCATCACATCAAGTGGACAGAAGCTCAAATCCTGCATAAAGAACCACATTGGAGAAAAAGGAAGTTCAAGGAAGCTGCTACCATATACCAAAACCCAGATTGTTTTAGTAAGCCATCATTAGATATAAGAAATATCTGGAAACCTTTGTTAAGTAGATGTAAACTTAAAATACCGCACACGAACTAAACGCATGATTGCACCCATCTCGGCCATGCTTCAGTGCATCTAGCTAGTATAAATAGAGCTGTAGTTACTTTACTTATTAAGTATTTATCTGAAGACGACTGGAGATACTTACCAGTTGAAACATTGTGATGTAAAAAAAATAAAGACAATGCAAGTCCAAAACTCTTCTATCGTTCAAAATAATTATTATTAGAACCACAACAAAAAATATTTAATTAAATAGTCAATGATCTTTTGTTGTCAAGTTTATTGCTTTTAGTTGATGCGCAAAATTGTAATTTAAGGTGAATCACATGACCCACATGCTCTAGGGGCGTAAAACTCTATTTTTACCGCTACCATGTTCTAAAATTAAAAAGTTGGTAACCATCTGAGAATAGCTTTTTTTTTAAAACCCTCTGAAAAATTATGAGTAGCCACATTGCAAAATTTAAAAATTTCAATAAGTGTTCTAGTGGGATTTGTTCGGGTTTGTTCGGTATTTTTTGTTTGTTTTGGTATATTGAAAAATTTAGAAATTTCCAGAATTCTTCTGGGGGTTGGAAAACAAATCAACAACAGAAGAGCCATTATTTGATGGCAATTAAAAACTAAAAGTACATAATTAATAAAAACACCTCAAGACTTTAGTAAAATATACCGGGTGTCCCATTATGGATAGCCACCGGTCATATATCGAAAAGTTCCGCATTTTGCCGCAAGAGGGCACAATTAAAAATTAAATATTGAATTTCTAAATTTCTCCGAAAATTCATTAAGGTATGCTATTAAAAAACTTAGACAATTCTGCATCATTTTGGTTTGGGGCTCATTGGCGTGCCGACTTTAATAAGAGTGGGGGAAGCTGTAAAGCTATTAAAAGTGTCATCATTTAATTTGCTGTTAGTTCTAAACGACTTATCCGATTTTAGTAAATTTAGGCTGGTTTAAAATAGAAAAGTAAGTAGGTACTTTTAATTGTCGTACACGATAACTCCTCAAAAAAAATTTATAAGGCACAATTTAAATCATACGGTATAACTATGATATTATTATCATAATCGGAATATAGATTAAATTTGCAAGAAAAACATGAAAAGTGCAGTTCAATATTTTCGCTTGCTTTAGAGTTATTGCCAAAAGAATAATTTTTAACACTTTAATTTGTAGAGACCATTGTAGTGCACATTTTAAAATTATGCTGGAGTATACGCGGTGGCCCAAAAAAACGTGGTGAATATATCTTGGATTTCTTTATACCCTATATATTGTATTTTTTTTTATGATAAAACACCTGCACTGTAGGAAAAATCCTTTAAGGCGCTTTGGGAGCGGTGCGAGTGCGAAAAAAGCGATTAACGTTGGTCTTGAAACGTTGAAGATTGTATTCATTGGGAAACACGACCTTAGGAAGATCATTCCACAAAGATGACGTTCTCCAGATGAAAGAATTCTTGAACAATGAAGTTCGAGGAGTACTAAGCTGAACAACATATGGATGAGCGGCAGCGGTTCGCAGTGTATTTCTGTTTTGCATTGCTCTAGGTGGAATCAAGTGGGCAATGTCAGTCAAACACCTGCCATAGAAATATCTGTAAAAGAGAGCCAAATCACCAACCTGTCTTCGATGCTCCAGGCTATCAAGGGGCTTGGTCAGCTCGGGGTCGCCGATCAGACGAACGGCTCTCCTTTGAATGGAATCCAGTAGCCGAAGGGTGTGCTTGGGTGCAGAGCTCCAGACATGAGAGCAATATTCTAATGATGGTCGAATCTGGGCTTTGTAGAGTGTCAAAAGTTGATGAGGTGTGTACAACTTTTTGGTGCGGAAAAGTACACCAAGTTTCTGTGCAGCTGCCTTGGCAATTGCGGCAACGTGATCATGCCAAGACATATTACCTCCCAGATTGACCCCCAGCAAATTAATAGACGGTGCCAGGGGAATTATTTTCTGATTCCTCACAAAATTCTACGCTTATTTTGTGATTGTTTATAATATGTTTAAATTCAATAGTTTTTGAGATATTATTGACGTTTGAAATATGGCATTTTCAGAATTTGACAGGCTATAACATTGGAACGGTTCATGTTAGACAAGAATGGTTTTCAACTCCCTATCTTAATATTCTTTTTTTTTTAAATTAAAAAATGCAACTTCCAACATTTTAACATGTTAAACCGTTAAAACCAGTTTTTTGGTTTAACATGGTAAATCGAAAGTTCGTTTCCTTGGATAGAGAATAAAAGACTAAGAAGGTAGGTGAAAACCTTTTTCTCTAAGATGAACCTTTTCAATGTTAGGGTAAGGTGGGGCAAGTTGGCGAGGTTAAGGAAAAAAACACTCTAAAAAATAAACTACAAATATTTTAAAAGAAAAAACAAGTGTAATAAATTAACGGAACATTGGTTAATTTTTGGTGAACAATCCATAAAAAAAAACAATAAAACATAAAGAAAAAAGTTGAAAATTAAAAGTTGTTGCATTTTCGTCATTTTGCCCCAATAGTGGGGTAAGATGACGAGCACATTGGGGCAAGACGACGATTACATACAAATGTCACATTTAAAAGAAGGTACCCCAATTCTCATAACTCGTGCAAGCTTCATGCCACCAACTTTCGCACACACCACACTTTATCCAATCAATTAACTGCCAAATTATCATTTACGATAGCTTATCGTAGCCTGAGAACCAGGTTATTCTATGTTTTTTTTTAATTGAGATTTTATCATCAAAGTATTCTATGTCCGAAGCTCTATCGACCAAACTATTCCATGTCACTCTACGCCAATCAGTTCACTAATTTCAAAGATTCGAACTTATACTATGTCCATATAAAGTTTTTCATATTCGGACCATTTTAGTCTATGTCCTCGCCAGCCAATAGGTCAATTATTCAAAAATTTTAGTATATTTTTGGATTACTCACTTTTTATAAACCCTTAAACCTAACTTAATTGCACTTTTAGAAAAAAAAAATTAAGATGTACCCAATAATAGCTGGTGAGTTTCAAAAATGCTCTACCCTAAAATTTTAAAAAATGGACATAGAATAACCCGGTTTTTAGGCGACGATATATGGCAGCAATTAAACTGTCTTCTGACCAAGACCTACAATCAGTTTTTCTCTTATAATTTCACACTATCTATAAAAAAAATATTTATAACTGCATGGGCAAAGATAACGAATTCGCCAATATGCTCCCGGGGCAAGTTGATGAATTCGTCAACATGCCCCCGTCAACATGCCCCTTGGACCATTTATAACAAAAACCTAAAGTAAATAAAATAAACAAAAAATAAAACTGATTTGGGCTATAACCATTACCTTGTATGGTTCGAGGAACAATATAAATATTCAACAGAATAGGACTGGTTCCTTTACTTTTTGCGCAAAACTCTATTTCACTGAACAAGAATATTATAACGACTAACCTCTAACACATTTGCAAGCACAAAATCGAACATATGTAAACTAGCGCCACCTATCATTTTAAGTTATATCAAGGTCCCAAGACGGCAGTATAAAGATGGGTATATAACAGATTTATGCTTTTGATTTTCATTAAAATTAAATTCGTTATCTTGCCCCGTACGTCAACTTGCCCCACCTTACCCTACAGCCTGTCAAAGTCTGAAAATGCCATATTTTAAACGTCAATATATCAAAAACTGTTGAATTTAGACATATGATATTTACAAAATAAGCGTAAAATTTTGTGGGGAATCAGAATATTAAACAATATATAGGGTGTTCCATTAAAAAAAAGAACAAAGTTATACTCCAGCATAATTTTAAAATGTGTACCTCAATGGTCTCTTTAACTTTTGCATTTCCAACTTTTATCTAAGTTTTAGGATATAGGCGAAAATAAACTTTACTCTATCGTTGACTCACCCTGTACATAGAACCGACGCAGGGTAAAAATAATCACATTAATAATAACCAAAAGAAGCTTAGCGGCAAGCGGACAGAGTAGTGCGTCTATCTTTTGCATTAAAGTACACAGGGACTCCAAAGGTAATGGAATCCCTGGGGCACAGGTAGGTACAGGTCGTTCTTGTTAGAACTCATCAGAAAGTCATAACCCGTAAGCGACCCCCATGCAGTACAGCGAGCCTGTTCTTTTAAGGCGTTTTTAAGAAATAAAAACGCGATGAAAACCTAGTAACGCCATCATAAGGAATCAACTCAATGCAAAAGATATAGCCATCTAACGTGAAAACGTAGAAATATAAATAAATCTAAATAAATCAAGCACGGAACGGCCACTTCACCAGTATAGGAAACATCCTTCGCTTCTCCATACATCTCCAAGCTTTGTGGATTCAGATCTAGATCGCGCTGCAGTCACCCACTGGTTTTGCAACACTGTTCCGTAAATGCCGTGTGTAAGTATAAATAAAATAGTAGATTTTAGTGTCCGTTAAAATATATAAACAAAAGAAGCTTAGCGGCAAGCGGACAGAGTAGTGCGTCTATCTTTTGCATTAAACTACACAGGGACTCCAAAGGTAATGGAATCCCTGGGGCACAGGTAGACAATGACAGGCTGTTTCGTTCTTGTTAGAACTCATCAGAAAGTCATAACCCGTAAGCGACCCCCATGAAGTACAGCGAGCCTGTTCTTTCAAGACGTTTTTAAGAAATAAAAATGCAATGAAAACCCAGTAACGCCATCATAAGGAATCAACTCAATGCAAAAGATATAGCCATCTAACGTGAAAACGTAGAAATATAAATAAATCTAAATAAATCAAGCACGGAACGGCCACTTCACCAGTATAGGAAACATCCTTCGCTTCTCCATACATCTCCAAGCTTTGTGGATTCAGATCTAGATCGCGCTGCAGTCACCCACTGGTTTTGCAACACTATTCCGTAAATGCCGTGTGTAAGTATAAATAAAATAGTAGATTTTAGTGTCCGGACACTAAATTCTACTATTTTATTAATAATAACAGAAATAACAATAATAAAGCGTCCGCCAATGACTTTACCGTATCTAAGTTTGTCTACGCCTCAAATTAAAAAACTACGTCTTGAAAAACGAAAAAATGCTGTACTACATAATATATGTGTCACACCCTTGCAATATTTTTCCTAACCTTATTCCTTGCACTATTTACTGTTTTAATTTATTTAATACTTCTTGAGCTATTAAGATACTGTTGTGATTATAACAATGCATAAATATTGTTACACCTATTTATTACTGCATACTTTTTAAACTAATTTTTATCTCGTGTAACTATAAATAATATTATAAAAGAGTTTTGGACTTGCATTGTCTTTATTAGTCTTAACCCAAGATTGCAAACCTACGTAAAATTTACGTACAGTGTTTTAAAATCTGAAATAAATGACCTATTCTTGATATTCTCGTTCTGCCGCTCAAGCAGTGCATCTACCATCGCCACATTCGGCTGCCGACGTGTTTGTGATGTTGCAGTTGTGGGTTGTATCTGACCGAATAAAAAGTGATTATGAATGCGCTAAATTCGTATAGATGTGTTAGGAATGCGCTATGTTCAACTAATCTTTTTATGCATATTTTTTGATTATTTCGTTTGTTTTGGATTCAGGAAATGTTTGTTATTTTTGAATAAAAATAAGTAATTAATTTTCCCTAAAACATTAAAAGGTTTGAGACAATTTTAGTACATATTTATAATACACGTAAAATTTACGTATTGTTGGCACCGACGGGACGTATACAGGGTGATTCCTAAGTTGATACTTCTTTTTTAGCTGCGTATAGAAGGCATTAAAATAAACAACATTTTCAAATACCTTTTTTCAAAAAACCCAAAAATAAAGTACTTACATTCATTTATTACACTACAAATCAAATACGGTTCTGCCTAACTTGCCTGTTGAATAACATTAAGAAAACTTCTGGGTGTAGAGAAGAAACATCCGCACTTCTACGACACTCACAACAACTTATCAACATAATTAGTTCATTGTTTTCCAATTTTACAAAATTTAATTTATTAAAATTAATTTGCTTCAGAAAACCACACCGCGCAGCGAATTGCCAAAATAAATAACTGACGACCGACCCGTGAAATGTATGTCTAACAAGACAAAAACAGGACAAAACAACATAAAGTAAAGGGCTACGTTTTATTGACTAGGCCCGCACTTTTTTGCTTCGGTATCTACCTCGGCTATTTTTAAGTTTTTTAAAAAAAGGTATTTGAAAATGTTGTTTATTTTAAGGTTTTCCATACACAGCTAAAAAAGAACTTAGGAATCACCCTGTATACTTTAAACGTTGGCAATCTAGGGTTAAATTACAGAGAAAAGTAGACATACCGGATTTCCTGCGAAGGTGGCCGATCTTAGATTGGTCAGATACTAAGACCATTCGAAACAAGGATCCAGGAACACAGAAACAATAGGGACGAAAAAGTCCTTGTATACACGGCGCGGCGCCAGGACTTTTGGGATAGGTGAGCCTGGTGATTTTAGGGTGGGCACTACCCAAATCAAAAATTACTTCTTAAAAAAAAGGTCGCCGCCTCACCCATGCTCTCTAACGCCATAAGCAAAACAACAATATTCTCCTCTTGTCCAAACGGACGTGTCTTAAAAGAAAGGTCATCATCGTTCTCTTTATCTATTATTACATTATTACATCCTTCTTTATACCACTCCTTTTTCATCAAAACGAAATTCCATTACAAAACTTGGGGTGGCCACTATGGTGGGTACTTATGTTTTTAGGGTGGGCCTGTGCATTTGTCTCATTTTTCATCACACAATTAGTCTAATTCCCCCCCCCCCCCGCGTATATTTAAAAAAAAATGTTTTTTTGTGTTCATCACTTACCTGCAAAATTAAATGCTTTAATTCCTGATCTGTTAAAAAGGAAGGTTTATATTGGCCTTCGGTATATGAATTGACAGCACCTCGTATAGTTTTTAAATGTTGAACTGCCATTCTAAGAACTGTCAATTTGTCCAATTTCCTGGACATGGCGTGGCACATGGGAATCATGGCGGACAATTCCGTGATGTAAGTGTTCATCTTGTCCCTTCTTCGTTTTTCGATTTCGCTGTGATTTTGTCTAAAAAAAATGTATTTGTTCGACTGGGCTCGAAAAGGACTTTTAGGGGAGACTTGCGTAATCGTATCTTACGCATTTTAAACAGTGGCGGCTCGCGGTCTTAAAACATGGTGAAGAGCTAGGAATAGTACGGGTACTTGAACAAACATTAACTAAAAACCCGTGTAACAAAACGTCTTTCTTATCCTCATCTGTCCAACGACTGAATGGAGTTTCCAACAAATCACAAACTTAGTCAGTATGAGTAGTATTTGCCCAAAATAAATGTCGGTTTTTATAGTAATACTTTTCAACTTCTATATTATTAAACTATCATTTTTGTTATAAGAACCATTATACCTAATTCTGCATTTTATATTTTAGTTTTATAAGTTTCTACAAGTGGAGTCAACTTTCTACAAGAAATTCGGGCAGATGTATTTACAAATAAATGGACATGGACTGGGCAAAAAAACAATATTACAATAAAGGATTGCAACATTATGAATAGGTTCGATTACTTTATTACCCGGCCCTTTTTAATATTGCAATTTAATTAATAACTGAAGACAATAACCATTTTGTTTGTTTGTAGATACAATGACCAAAAAGCGTTACAGATTTAAGGGACAAAGAAGTTTAAACCACAACTATGGAGTGGTTTCGCCGTTCCAACCAAAGACTAAAAAGAAAGGAGGCAGAATTGGTAAAAGTACGATTTGTTTATACGATTTTTTTCTTTATTTCGTATGATTATTTAGCACCCTTTGTTTAAAATTATTTTGTCTCTTAAACAATAAATGATATTATAAGTTTACTTTGATAGATAACAATTAACAAAATTAACAATCTAACAATAAAACAAATATTAACGTATTTAATTTTAAAATACTGTTTTTCCGTAGATTCAGAGACAAGAACCAGGACACCAATATACATACTTATTTATAACTTCTCTTTTGTTTTTTTATGTTATTTTATAATTTTTTTTTAATTAAAAGAAAAATGTCAAGCAATCCCATCGCATTAAAGACTTTTTCAACAAAAACGCCCGCCTTTTATTGAAAGATCTATCAATCAGTAGTACTCCTTTTGATCTGTTTAAAAACTTATATTTCATTAATAATTGGCTAAGTAGAGCGTTGCTTTTAAATATTTAACGCAACTCAGCAAATATCACTTTGCTGAACTGAGTTAAATTTTTAAAAGATACGCTCAACTTAGGCTTTGCTATGTTATTTAAAAGTAACTTAAATGAAACGATCTAATGCAACTGTTACGTTGCAATTTGCGTTTTTTTCTTGGTACCTATAATAATACCTATAATAATGCCTATACTTGCTGAAAACCCCTGGTATTTAACATTGAAAGTAAAAGAAAATATAAATAGAAGAAAATGACGTAATTGGCGACTACTGTTCTGTAATGCAGTTAAGTGAAGCCGATTGAATGCAAAAATGCGAAATCAAGTTCAAGGTGTACAACTTGCACTGTTATAATCTTTTACAGGGTGGTTTAAACTAATGCGGCGAAATATGCTTCATATTAAAAGTTTTCAGTTTTTATACAACGGGAAATAAAAAAGTAAAAAAAATCGTGACTTGTAACGTAAATTTAATTTCTTTATCATCGATCTCAAGTTATAATGATCTGACCACATATATACATACACTATATTGCTAATACCATAATTCAATGATGACACCACTGTAGGCAGATGATCAGGGTCCGTTGAGTATGCGCAGCTCGGAAATGTGCTTCTTGATGTAAACATTTGACAGGACCGACTTTCAAAATATTTTTACAAGCTTTTATTTAAATGCACCCATTTAGTTCGGGTGTGTACAGTTTATGGTCAAATAAAACTAAGTAACCAATATTTTACATACCTGAAATACCTTATTTCTGGTATTGAACCGCGATTCATGCAAAAAAGGATCATGCACTTTTTTCTACCCATCTTGAGACACAAGTCGCTAACAATAACGAAATGTCTGGTAAAGTTTTATAACTAAATTCGCACCCAAAACTTAAAAATAATATTCACAATCACACACGGAACATCCGAAAGAATACAACGTAAAAAAAGATGGAAACGACTAACAACTTACAAACTAACAAAAAAAAACGAAGGAACGAAACAAAAGATGGCAACGAATAAGAATACAAACAACAGCGAGCCGGTTCTGTTAGATATTGTGTCGGTTGCCTAATTTTTTCCCTACTGCGCAAGCGCCACGGGCCCAAACTCGGGTTATTTTGAATCGCACGATGGGTATCTTCTTGCTTTGTGCGGCTGCTGGTATTGGCAAGATAGTGTATATGGATCTGACTACTGTGATCGGTAAGTTTCATACCCTAACAGGGATCGATATAAACTTATATTCGTTCAGTTAAAGTGTATTTCAGAAAGGTGTAGAGTAATAAAAACTCATTGGGTATGCAAAGGGACTACAGAGTGACCCAACGAATATTTAAGCCACTTTTATAATTTGGCATTAATTACATTGCAAAACTCTTTATTTTCATCAAGTCCAGGTAGTACCACCCGGGTTTGGGTTAATTTATGGGTTTTGCCTATTGTTATCCATTCACAAACACTGAAAATGGTGTAACAAAGGCGGGCATTATGAACATTATTATACATAGTATTAGGTACACTTATTTTTTATTAAACATTATACAAAAATACAAAATACATTATACAGAAATTAAATTATAAAAAATCATAATATTCTTCGTCATCTGAAAAACTGTCACCTCCTCTTGACGTTATAATTAACGGGTCGACGGTCCGATGGATCAGGTGGTCAAGATCCCACATTTTCTCCTCTTCTTTAATGACATGATGGACTACTTTTCGCCAGCTCTCTGGTGTCACTTCCTTAATAGCTTGATCAAACAGTAGCTGAATGTCTTTCATTTTGAATGTCGTGTTGTGTCTTGTTACAAATCCTTTCACTTGCGCCCATATAATGTAGGGTAAGGTAGGATGTAGTTCGCAATAATATAGCGGTGTGCGCAGCACAGTTACATGACGTTTTTCAGCTATATCTTCCAAGGCATATTTTGTAAAACGATGACTGTAAATTTGCCATAGCTAATAGTTTCTTCTTTATGAAATTATCCTCTTGTGTTTCCTTGGTTAGTTATCATAAAAAATCATAATAAATGCGTAAAATTTACCTGCGTCTATGGCCAACACCGAAATTGAGCCGAACTAGACGAAATTTCCTATTTTATTACTCTACATCTTTCTGAAATAGACTCTAACTAGTTTTATGTGGGACTAGAAAAAATAGTGATTATTATACAGGGTGATTCACGTTGAGTGGCCTATTAGAAGATCTTGGAAACGAGTTAACTTATCTTTCTAAAAATTTGATAGCAGACATAAGTGGCTTTGAGCACTTAAAACATTATATTTTGAGGTTATTGTTACTTTCGGTTATACCGGAAGTTAATGCCAACTTTGCTATTTCAAATGGAACACCCTATATATTATAGCATTTTTGATTACGTTATTAAAATCTAAATTACTTTTGTTAATATTAATCTATTCCTATCTCTAACCGTTTTTGAGATATGAATTATAAAAGGATTTTTTTGTGTAAAAACGCTCCGAGAAGAAAGTTTAGTAACTTTGAAACTAATGAAGGTAAACATTTAAAATTTTGTAAGCTGTCAAGCAATACATACATCTTTAATTTAAATTACTTAGGTTTCACGTTCTTTATACAGGGAGTTCTTAAAATTGTGCCAATGTTTCCATTTAGATAAATGTGCATAAGTCAATTTTTGCAAATGGAACACCCTATTTTTAGCTTACTAACGCGTAGAGAATTAAATTTTCTATCTAAATGCCTAATGTTACAATCCACATTTTTAGTGGTTTTGGAATTATGAGCAATTTAAATAAAAAATCTTAAAATTATTGTTTGTGTTAATGCGACATTATTTTTGAAAATAAGGCTTCGACTGGGATTTTCGTTTGACTTTGAGCTTTGTTGTCAATTTGTAAAGTAGGCTTTGACCAAAATGATTTTAAAGTTGACACTTATCTTAGCCCTATTGTCATATTCTAGTTAACTTATTTAAAATTACGTTCATTCTTGATAATAATTATTAAAATAATTTTATTTAAAAAAATTAGAAATAGCCGAGAGCTAAGCAACGAACATAGTCACAATAACAAATGGTAACAAAGCTCAAAGTCAAACGAAAATCACAGTCGAAGCCTTGTTTTCAAAAATAATGTCGCATTAACACAAACAGTAATTTTAAGATTTTTTCTTTAAATTGCTCATAATTCCAAAACGACTAAAAATGTGGATTGTAACATATTAGGCATTTAGATAGGAAATTTAATTCTCTACGTGTTAGTAAGCTAAAAAATAGGATGTTCCATTTGGAAAAATTGACTTATGCACATTTATTTAAATGGAAACATTGGCACAATTTTAAGAACTCCCTGTATAAAAAACGTGAAACCTAAGTAATTTAAACTAAAGATCAATGTATTACTTGAAATCTAACAAAATTTAAAATGTTTACCTTTATTAGTTTCAAAGTTACTAAACTTTCTTTTCGGAGCATTTTTACACAAAAAAATCCTTTTATAATTCATATCTCAAAAACGGTTGGAGATAGAAATAGATTAATATTAACAAAATTTATTTAGATTTTAATAAGGTAATCAAAAATGCTATAATATATAAGGTGTTCCATTTGAAATAGCAAAGTTGGCATTAACTTCCGGTGTAACCGGAAGTAACAAAAACCTCAAAAGATAATGTTTTAAGAGCTCAAAGCCAATTATGCCTGCTATCAAATTTTTAGAAAGATAAGTTTACTCGTTTCTGAGATTTTCTAATAGGCCACTCAACGTGAATCACCCTGTATACCTCGTTTATAGAAATTTTGTACAAAATGTTTTTGAATAAGCTATCAAATGAATGGATAAAACACAACAAGACTCAAATTTGATTGATTGGGACCCTAGGCGCACATCTATTATAATCTTTATAAAATAATCTTTGTTTTTGATCGATTTGATTCATAAAATTGTAATAATGTATAGTTTTTTCCACATTTGTTATGCGAGTTACATGCACAGAATCCCACGGAAACCGCGGATTCAGCAGATTCCCAGGCTCATCTTTCCAAGAAGTTCTTATCTGTGTTTCAAGCCAAGTATCACTTTTATTGTAAACTAAAATCATTCTCTGGCTATATTCTGTGGCACACAGTCAATTTTTTATAACTTGTAATTCATTTTTAAATAAATTGTTTTTTAAAAACAAGTTTGGGTGTTCGTGTTATTTAAGTGGCGCAGTCGGTAGGATTGGTACGGTGGTGTTTTTCCCAAATTTTGAAGAATTCCGACCACTTTGCGGTTTCAACCCTTAAGTGCTGATCCGAAAGAACCAACATCGAACGACCCAGAACAAGTATTGACCAGGCCAGAGGATCGGGAAAGGACAAGGCTCTGAACGAAGACTTCGGAAAAAGTAAGTGCCATTTCCTTTTCACCCCCGTCAAACCCTTCGATTAGGACTTTGATAGGGATAGTTATAGGGCAGTGTATAGCACACAGTTTTTTCAGTCTATTGTAGACAAATTAGTTTTAGATTTTTTCAGTCTATTGTAGACAAATTAGTTTTAGATTTTTTCAGTCTATGGAAGACAAATTAGGGTAAGATTTTTGCAGTCTATCGTAGACACGTAAGTTAAGATTTTGAAAAATACCCTCTCGCAGAGAAAAAAAAGGAACTTTCATTTTTGCAGTCTATTGCAGACAAGTAGGTTAAGATTTTTGAAATAATATATATTTGTACACTTCTCGCAGAGAAAGTAAAGAAAAAAGTAATTTTCTTTTATTAAAGAAATATTGTTTATTCTAGTATTGTTTTAAATAGTAAATTATTCTGTTAATTTACTGAAGTAATTAAATTTAAGAAAATGTCTACAAAAGAGGCTCCAAGTGTAGTCAAAACTGTCAATTGGGATTTATTTAAATCCAAAATAGAAAATATTAAACCATTTAATGGGGACAGTAACTTTTTAGCTAGATTTGTCAAAAGATGTGACGACCTTGTTAATAAATATAAAACTTTTAATGACGATGATCTAAATCAACACGTATTTGAATGTATTCAAGAGAAATTAATTGATAAAGCCGAATACATGGTTGGCAGACGTGTCGAATTAGATGATTGGGATAAATTAAAACCTGCATTATTCCAATGTTTTTCTGATAGAAGAGATATTGATTGCTTGGTACAAGAATTGACGCGTACCAGACCTTATAAAAATGAACACCCTGTAGATTTTGGTAACAGATTGCAAATTTTGCGTAGTAACGTTATCCAACGTATTAGTAATGATACTACCTTATCTGACGAACAACGTAATTGCCAAATTGTTCATTATGAAAAAACAGCATTAAATACCTTTATAGGCGGTTGTACGGGAACTTTACGTAATAACATGTACATTAAAAAACCAACATCTTTAGAAGATGCAATGGCTTATATTAAAGAATATGAAAATTTCGAGAAATTATATGGAAATATTCCAGATAGACCAAATCAAAAAATAAATTTACCACAAATGCATAAACCAAACAACTATCAAAATTCGCAATACTCTCCTAATTTTGTTCCAAATCAATATCAAAACACGCCAGTTCAAAGACCCCAGTTCTTCCAAAACTTTCCAAACCAACAATATTACCCAAGACCAATGTGGCCTAGCCAACCAATTAACTTACAACCTAGACCAGCACAATCACGAAAATACCCGACAAACAGACAAGTATTTGGACCCCCGCAAAATGTGTTTAGACCCAACCAAATACCCCAAAATCAGATGCCAAAACCAACCCCTATGTCGACAACTTCGCGAAACCCTTCCGTAGCTACAAATAGAAATCAAAATCAAAATTCCCAAAACAAAAATTTTCAAAATCAAAATTTCCAAAATCAAAATGTTCAAAATCAAAATTTTCAAAATCAAAATTTCCAAAACCAAAATTTTAGATACCCACAGTATCAAAAACCTCATTTGGTTTTCGAGGAGCTTTTTTCAAACGAAATCGGCGACAACACAGAACAAGATGTAGCGACGCCGTTTACCGACTCTTATTATCAGTACGACCCAAACATGCCGTACTATAATGAAAACGAAATTATCAAAAATGACCAATCGGAATTTACCGACAAAAATCATGACGAAGATGAACAATATAGTTCTGAAAATTTTCGGGACACGGGCCCAGAAAACCCTCAAGCCTGACAGAAATTAATATTTCTTCAAATAATACACTACCATACGTAGCAATAAAAAAACCCAAAATTAAATTATTAATCGATACCGGTAGTTCGCGATCAATATTAAAACCATCAATAGTCGAACAATTCTACCCGAATTGTATTTATAATTCAAACAATACAATCAAAACAGCCCTAGGGAGCCAAACCACGCAATTTCAAGCTATAATACCAGCATTCGCAGAATTTGGCAGTAGTCACAAAATACATTTTATTTTATTTGATTTTCACGATTATTTTGATGGAATTTTAGGACTTTCAGATTTAATAAAAATGAATTTAAATATCGATCTAGTTAACAAAAAATTAGTCGGAAAAAACATTCAAATTCCGTTTCAGTACAGTGAACCTACCGAAGTTAATTTTTCTTTTTCAGTTAAACCCAATGAAAAAATTATAAAAAATATTCCTGTCAGTATATATAACGGTGAAATTTTAACAATACCTGGAAAAAATAATCAAGCCGCAGACGCGTTATCAAGATATCCAATCGATAATGATCTAAACGCACTGGAAACTCAATCAATAGACAATAACCCCGGAGACATAGACATCACAGTTGAGGACTACTTACAAAACGCAGATGTACTCCCAAATATTGATGAGTCAATCATCCAAGAAATACTTGACCCCCAATTTGAACAAACCCGAATTAAAATACTTTCGGACATTCAAATTGCACCCCCCGGTACACCCAAAGACCACAATATCACAGAGGACTCACAAACAGTACACACTTCTTTAGAAGAACCAATCCTTAATATACCTATATCGGAAAAATCTCTAAATACATTTAAAAATCAAATAATAATAACCGAAGGTGACATAGACAAAATTCAATGTAAGTTTAATAAAATATTTAAAAATACGCGATTGTATATATCTGTTTCTAGTAGAAATCCAACGCCCCATTTTGTACAAACTTTAAAAGAATATATAGAACCAAAACAAGTATACGCAGTATACTTTAGGAACCCAAAACTGGCCCAAAACTTTGTTATCACGGTCCAAAACCTATTTAAAAATTCTTCTTTTAAATTAATTCAATGTACAAAATTTTTACAGGATGTTGAAACTCTAAACGACCAAAAAGAAAAACTAGAACTATACCATACCACTAAAACTTGTCACCGCGGGATAAATGAAATGAAAATTTCTCTTTGTGCTAAATTTTATTGGCCAAAAATGTCCGTCGACATAGAAAACTATGTTAATAATTGCGAGACATGTTTAAAAAATAAATACGACAGAGACCCCCCTGTAATAAAATTTAATTTGACACCCACTAGCTCAAAACCTTTCGAACATATTCATATTGATACTTTTAAAATTTCAAACGAAAGCTATTTAACTATAATAGATTCATTTTCAAGATACGGACAAGCCTATTCGTTAAAAAGTCTAACAGGACCCATGGTAATAGAAAACCTCCTAAATTTTATATCACACCATGGATTGCCACAAAAAATAACTGCTGACTCAGGCACTGAGTTCAAAAACAAAGAAATCGAAGATTTTTGTAAAATATATAAAATCGAACTACATTATACTACCCCCAAAAATAGTAATTCAAACTCCCCTGTTGAAAGATTCCACTCTACAATAATCGAACATTATCGGTGTCTAAGGGAGGAAACTAGTACTTTTACCCCCGAACAGCTGATCAAACGAGCTATACTCGGCTATAATAATTCTATACATAGCGTAACGAAATTTACACCTTTTGAAATAGTTAAAGGACATATAAATAGTACCAACCCATTCGATATTAATGACCAAATAATTATATCAAATTACGTACAGAAACATAAAGAAACTGCTAAAGAACTTTACAGGAAAATTCAAGAACGGAACGCGGAAACTAAAGAAAAAATTATATCGAAAAGAAACGAAAATCGCCGCGAACCACCCGATTTTGATAAAGAAAAAGTAGCTTACATTAAAACCAAAGCTCGAAATAAAGCCTTACCTAAATTTAAAAAGTCACCAATAAAAGGACAGAGTAATATTAAATTAATTACGCACAAAGGAACATACCATAAAAGTTTTGCTAGAAAACCAAAAATTAAACAAAAACCCTCTTTGCAGGTAAACAATGAAGCTAATACTTCTAACACTGCTTCCGGTCCTTCAGATACTTCCAGCCAACAGTGAACAGACAGACATACAACTAACAATAATAAAAAATCCCATTTTCCCATCCAACTTGGCAATGCAAAAATTATTTATAATAAACACACCTTTTTACACTATATAGATTTACATCCAATAATAACGCAACTACAAAATATTGAAAAATACTTTTTTATAATAAAAGGCAACATTACAACAAAAAAACCCAATAACCCAATCTCTTATCAGGGCTTAGCGGAAAGTCTTCTCTTACGTACCGAATTTCTTATTCAAACTACACAAGAAAAACTCGAAAATCTCCACCCACACATACGCAATAGACGAGGTTTAATTAATATAATAGGTAAAACATATAAATGGCTTTTTGGCACGTTAGACGCTGACGATGGTAAACGTTACGACGAGGCGATCTTAAACTTAGCTCAAAACCAGAAAAATATAAAGAAAGAACTTAATTTACAAATATCCCTATCGAAAAATTTGATTGATAATTACAACAAAACGATATCGACTCTGAATAAAAATCAGAAAGAACTGGAATACAGCTTAAATATCTTTCAGGCAACAGTGCAAAATTCTTTTAATAACCTTAATCATTATATAACATTTCAAGGCGTCTTATCTCAAATAAATCTAGATTGCCAAAATTTAATTACCTTTGTTGACAATCTAGAAGATGCAATAATGTTTGCTAAGCTAAATACACTCCACAATTCTATAATATCTAGTCATGAATTAGAACAGACGATAACCTATTTGAAAACGATATACAGCGAAAATCAAATTCCAAATTTCAAAAATATTTTATCATACTATCAAATTTTAAGCACTCAAGTCACATTTTCTAAAACAAAATTAATTTTTGCTATACATGTACCTATAATTAAACCTGGAACCTATACCTTTTTCCATTTATATCCCGTGATCCAAAAAGGCAAGGCATTTATCCCAAAATACCCTTATTTGGCACAAACTTTTAAAGAAGTCCAGTTCGAAGAAAGTACTTGTCCATCAGTAGAAGATACCTATTACTGCATGGAGAAATTCTACCCACCAGACAGTTGTACCCTTCAACTAATGGAAGGCACCTCCACCACTGGTTGCAAAATTTTAGAAATAAAAATGGCAGAATCAATCTTTGAACAAGTTACACCCGAAGAAATTCTTGTCCTACCATCACAAAAGGAAAGAATTTTTGCCCAATGTAAAAGCGATCAATATTTGGAAATCGAAAACCCAACATTGATCAAAATTCCGAATTCTTGCAGTATTCAAGCAAAATACAAGAAGTTTATCCATGACGTCAAATTACAGCAAGGAAAACCATTAATACTACCGACTGTTGAAATAGCCACTATGGACACAACAAAGTTGTACCGAACACCAAATTACACCGAAATAAATTTCGAAGAAATCTATCGACTAAAAGACCTGGCCAATCAACTATCGTTAATACAAGAAATCAATCAATCTATCGAGAGTCCAATCACATTCAGCCTATTGACGTTCGTTATACTGATCCTATTATTATGGATCATTTTCAAGAAGAAACAATATATTGTCAGATGGTTTAAGAAAAAATCCAATCAAGCCAGAAAAACCGAAGATATCGATGACTTTCAAAATCCATCCTTGATTTTGACAGCTTAAGAAGGGAGGAGTTACATGCACAGAATCCCACGGAAACCGCGGATTCAGCAGATTCCCAGGCTCATCTTTCCAAGAAGTTCTTATCTGTGTTTCAAGCCAAGTATCACTTTTATTGTAAACTAAAATCATTCTCTGGCTATATTCTGTGGCACACAGTCAATTTTTTATAACTTGTAATTCATTTTTAAATAAATTGTTTTTTAAAAACAAGTTTGGGTGTTCGTGTTATTTAAGTTGCGTCAGACTAATAAAATTACTATTACCTATTAAAAGTTTTTCATAAACAGTGGGTGTAGGTGTATTTTATGTTTCTAGATATCAATATAAATATTCCACCCTATATATAAGTTTTAATACATTATAAATTATAAAAGTTCCGTTATAAGGTTATGAGATAAATGTCAGCAAAGAAACGGTAAGAATTTTTTTTATAGTCACACCCACTATAATAATATAACCAGGAGTTTTATGACATTTTATTAGTGGTAACAAAATTTACTCATAGGTCGAGAAAGGCACTTGAACTATTACATTTTTTTAAATATTTTTAAATTTTTAAATTTTTTGATATTTTTTTAAAAAAATTTTTGAATAAAAAAAAATTGATTTCACCACCATCAATCTCTGAGTAGTTGTCCATCACTGGCGATAAGAACTTATTTTTTTGAAACCCACTTAAATAATAACGGGTTAATAGAAATATTTTAAAATAATCTTGTCTTCTATTTAAAATAAACAAGTTGACACCTTCTTCCGGTATAACCGGAAGTGCCACCATATTTAAAGTATTCTTTTTTTCATAAACATAAGCAAACTGTCAAATTTTCTAAATTTTCTTACGTAAAGTTTTCGATATATAGATCGAGGCTGTTCCCGGTGGGACACCCTGTATACTGTAATATAGCTAAAGCATTGCTCATCATGAGTATCTCGGAAACTATAAGAGCTACAACATCGGTCAAAGAATGGTAAAGTTGCGGAATTTTGTGCTTAGTAATACTGTAAAAAAATGTCAGCTTTATATTTTACTTTTTGAAATATTCGAAAATAACGGAATCGGTGAGGATAAGAACAGTACAAGTCCAAAATTTGACATTTCGACCTGATATAGCCATTTTGTCTGTAATTCAAGGCTGCATCAAAAGAGTGTAAAAACAGTACTAATATCACTATATTAAGGCGTATGACGGCGCTCATCGTGATCGGTTGAGCGTAAGTACATACAATACAACTTTACAGAGAGTTTTTTTCGTTTTCCCAAAACTGTAACATTTGGACTTGTACTGTTGCTATTCTCACCGATTCAACTATAATTTTGAGTTTTTTTTTAAATTTATCTCACTTAATTTAACCGCTACATATTTTTTTTTTATGATAAAACACCTGCACTGTAGGAAAAATCCTTTAAGGCGGTCTTGGAGCGGTGCGAGTGCGAAAAAAGCGATTAACGTTGGTCTTGAAACGTTGAAGATTGTATTCATTGGGAAACACGACCTCAGGAAGATCATTCCACAAAGATGACGTTCTCCAGATGAAAGAATTCTTGAACAATGAAGTTCGAGGAGTACTAAGCTGAACAACATATGGATGAGCGGCAGTGTATTTCTGTTTTGCATTGCTCTAGGTGGAATCAAGTGGGCAATGTCAGTCGAACACCTGCCATGGAAATATCTGTAAAAGAGAGCCAAATCACCAACCTGTCTTCGATGCTCCAGGCTATCGAGGGTCTTGGTCAGCTCGGGGTCGCCAATCAGACGAACGGCTCTCCTTTGAATGGAATCCAGTAGCCGAAGGGTGTGCTTGGGTGCAGAGCTCCAGACATGAGAGCAATATTCTAATGATGGTCGAATCTGGGCTCTGTAGAGTATCAAAATTTGATGAGGTGTGTACAACCTTTTGGTGCGGAAAAGTACACCAAGTTTCTGTGCAGCTTTCTTGGCAATTGCGCAACGTAATCATGCCAAGACATATTACCTCCCAGATTGACCCCCAGCAAATTAATAGACGGTGCCAGGGGAATTGCGTGTCCTGCCATGACTATATCCGGTTCTGCAATGTTAACCTTTTTGGAGAAGACTGCTGCCTGGGTTTTCTTAGCATTAAATTCAACTTGTTGTTGTTTCTGGAGTCAAGGTAAAAGATGAGACAAGTATGCTGTCATCAGCAAAGCTATAAATTGGATTTTGGGTTTTCACTAGAAGGTCGTTAATATACAGTAAAAATACAACCGTATTATATACTACCGTGTTTTTAGAATTTTGGTACAAAGTTTCGTTCTTGTGGAACTGTTATCAATTTTTTTAAATACGGATTTGCATTTTTTATTCTATTTTATGAGACTTCTTTAAGCCCTAAATTCAACCATGTATCACACATAATAATTTTTAGACGTTTAAATGTCATGTTTACATCATTAGGAATGTGTTAATTACTTTTAAATAAGTACAGCGCTGGTGTCAGTTACTTAACAATTTTTACCAAGTACAACATGCAAATTAAAGCGAAATTTAACAGTTATTGAATGAATTAACTATATAATATCTATTTATATTTGTTTAGAGCAAATTTTATTACTTAGATTACCGATGGGTAGATTAAAGGGCTATAGAACTATTAACCAAAAATTACATCTTAATTCTAGTTTTTGATAATAAGATATTTAAAGCAGATAATTAGGAAACAAATAAAAATTTTAAATAAAAAACTGAATGAATGAAAAGTTGAATTCAACCACGCAAGCAACACTGATGAACAACTCAAATTTAGGATTTAATATAAATTATAACAAAGCAAGAAATAAAGTTAAACACACCAAAGGTGGTTATGACGGAAACTTTATATTTGATTGTTTGGCTTAATTATGTCAACAGATGTAGTGAGTTTGAGTTATAAATAAATAAATAATTTCCTTATTTAGCACTTGGCTAGTAATACTAATTTATAAGATAAACAAAATTTCAGAATGTATAACAATAACAAAGTCAACTCAATAAATGGACAGAGAGTCTTCTATTAAAAATTTTTAAGCTAGGCGCATTCTTAACACTATTTGGCAGATCATTAAAACAGCGAATCCCCTCATAAAATAAAGTTTTCTGTAGGGAAGTTGTTTTTACCCTAGAGATGTTATAATGCTGACTTGATCTAATATTGTAACTATGAAAATTTGATCTTTTTTCCAAATACAACCCTAAATAGTCAGGTTGTAAGTTATGTTCAATTTTATATATTAACATCATATTCGCCCTTGTAATGAACTGCCTTATATTTAGCCATTTTAATGATTTTAACATACTGGAGATTGGCGTATACCGGTCACAGTTTAATAAAATACGCATCACTTTATTTTGTTGTACTTGCAGTCTCTGTATTTCCTCTTTCGTACAAGATATTAATAATGAACAGGCGTATGAGAAATGAGGTAGAATTATTGTATTATACACGAGCATCTTTGTCCACTGAGATAAACATTGTGAGATCCGATTAAAAAAACCAATCTTTCTACACATGTGATCTACATGACTATTAAAATTTAATTGTGGATCCAAAATAACTCCCAAATACTTTATCTCAAAGACATAGTCAACAATATCACCATTTATATTTAGGAATAGCCCTGAAGTATTAAATTTATGACACATCACCTTGGAACCAATAATCATACATTTTGTTTTCGTTTTATTTAACTTTAATTTGTTTTGACATAACCATTCATACAATACTTGTAAATCATCATTTAGAGCTTTAATTATTTGTTCAAAATTTTGACCTGAGACAGAAATTAGGGTGTCATCCGCAAACAAATTTACAAACGAGTTTTTTAAACCCTTATGAACATAATTAACATAAATTATAAACAAAAGTGGTCCCAACACGCTTCCCTGTGGAACACCCCAAGTACTGTCTCTTTTATTAGATAGTTCATTATTGACCTTAGTTTGGTGACATCGATCTTTTAAAAAGTCTTTAATCCATTCTAGCGCGCTGTCCTTTAAACCATATAAAATTAGCTTTTTAATTAGAATATCCCCCTATCTATCGTTATGGTTATGTTCAAATTGCGGAGGCTTACTCAAAAATGCTTTAAAAAAAAGACCCTTGGTGGAAGACCTAATATGAAGGAGTTGTTTTACTGTTTGTTTTTGCTTGTTGTTTTGTTTGTTTGTTTCCTATATTACTCATATCCGGCTGTATGCAAATATACCCTAAATAAATGCCAGGAACGTATTTATAAAAGTAATTATCAAAATCCTGATGATTTAAAGATGACATCAAACCGTCTAAAAATTATCAAGAGTGAAATTAGGGATTAAAAATATCCAAAAAATAAAATAAAAAATGCAGATCCGTATTTAAAAAATTAAATTTGATAGCAGTTTTACAAAAACGAAACGTTGTACCGAAATTCTAATAAGAAGGTAGTATAATGCTAAAAAAGTTGCTATAACAATATTGTTTTTGTTTTCCTGTAGCGGTTAAAATAAGTCAGATAAATTTTTAAAAAAAACTCAAATTATTTCGATAAGTAAAAAGAAGGCTTACATTTTTTTTATGATATGTTTGGGCACAGACTTCTGCATTTGACCGATGCTGTATCTCTTATAGTCTCCGAGATACCCATGATGAGCACCGAATTTGGAACACCCTGTACAGTACCTACAACGTCACATTCACAACAAAAATATTATTTTACAATTTAGTGGTAAGTAAGTATATCATCATACATTTTTGTGATTTTACAAGAAAGTGCGACCATTAATTTTCTTGTAGTTTCACAAACTTATTTTTCAGTGTAGGTGCGTCATTAATTGGGTTCATTTTTAAAACAAACAACTGAGTGTACCTACGTACACTACTGAATTAACTGAAAAATAAAACAAAACTTTTTAATCACACAGTAAATCACGTAAAAACGATATCTATAACCATAAGTTTCACGAAGCCTCAAAATAAATACATTAAGGTTAGGCGAACTAACGCTAAAGCAATGTTGCATACTACTGATCTATTTTTAAATTGCCCTTCATTATAATGGAAATTGTTACATGCTGTTTGCCTGACTCACGTCACGTAACTATGCCGACGGTGAATATCAAAGCCATGTTGGGCGTTAGGTCTTCACTTGGTTTGAGCTCATGGACACGGTCGCTGGGGCGCGCCGAAATGCACGAGTGTTTATAATTATTGTCCATCGAAGTTAACCGTGGCCCTATTATGCATAGCTACATTCGGGTTAAATTAATATTATTAATTCGAACATAATTATTTTTATTTCAAAGGCTAAAATGGTAGCTGTATTGGTACATTAATATTCAATATTGTGAAAAAACTTTCCTCCTGGTTTTATTTGTATTCCAGACTATTCGACAGTCTGTGAGAATCTAAAGTTTTTGAGACACCCTCGTAAGTTTAGTGATTTGTATTTACTTTCAATTAGCAAATTGTAGGCAAATGGAATAACGATATTATTATCCATATTCTCATTAATAAAATTAATTCCGTATTTATTTTCACCTTGTATAACTGTTTACGTTTTGTTTTATTGCAACGGTATTTTTTGCGTTTTTCCGCGAGAAGGTTAACTTACTAGGATTAACCGGGTGAAAGAATCCGTTTTACCGTTACTTTTTCTAAGGTTATGTTATTTAATCATAATTAGTTTCATAATAATTACGTTGCCCGATATCTAATTACATGATTATCGATAATTATATTATTATACTTGATGGGATCGAGATTGATTCCTTCTTATCTAATAGAAATTAAAAGTAAGTGATTCCGACTGCGCTTAAATTTGCCGTGTTAGATTACGGTTCTTCTTGATCCGAATTACTAAAACCAGTGGCGGCTGGTCAGGTGAAGTAGGTGAAGGGGTACTTCACCAAAAAAATAAAATTAAACTAGGATAAAAGTTTTTCGACAATATTAAAGTACCAATACAGCTACTATTTTAGCCCTTAAAAAATAATTATGTTCGAATTAATAATATTAATTTGATCCGAATGTAGCTATGCGTAATAGGGCCACAGTTAACTCCGATGCAGGGGCGGTTCTAGACCCAAAATATTGGGGGGGCACCACATTGGCGTAGCCAGAAAATATGCTCGGGGGGGGGGCTGGGGAGGCGTAAGTAGGACTTTTTTTTTCTGAAGAGAGGGATAGTCGGGACTATTTATGTATTCCATGGTATTGTACCTAGCAAAGAAGGCGGAAAAGCGCCGCAGGCGAAAAATTTTCGGGGCCACGCCCAAAGTTCGTTTAAAATTTACCTAACTACTATCAAATTTCTAAAATTAAATTATTACCTCTCCCCCTTTGCATGGTTGGATTAAATTTTTTTTTTATGTTTTTTTTTTGATATTCCTAGCTGGCTCTTTATTTAAAAAAAAAAACATTTTTTATAATTGTGAAAAATATGAATATTGGTGTCAATCCAAAATTTTAACATAAGACTCTAACCAGCGTTTTCCGGGCTCGGTTTTTCATAATTAAAAAAAAAGTAAATATCGCTCACCACGCCAAAATTGATGATTTTTTCAGTAATCATGTATTTTAGGAGCGTAGATCTAAGAGCAGTTTTTGGTGCAAATGCTTAGATTTGGAAATACTCCTTCTTAAGTGCCGTATATTTATATTCCTAATAAAGAATTCTCATTTCATCCCGCACTATTTTTTTTATTATAAATTATCACACTTCTTCCATAAAAAATGTTTCAATTGAAATGTTTACCTTAATTTTTCTCTTAAGAAATAAATACCTAATTGTTTTTGTTGTAAAAATATTTTATTGCATTGGGTTATATTTTTGTTGATTTAAAATAGCTCTAAAAAAGGGAAAACGTATATAATAGAAAAATTCCATAAAATATTATTCTTTTTACTCGCCTTCCTATAAAATTGCGTCAAAAATCAATAACTAAAACGATATGCGTTAATCTCTATATAAAAGGGGACTTTTAGAAGGAAAAGTTTAAAAGCTAAACATTTCCTACAAGACCTTTGTAATCTAGGCCAAGAATACTATATTTTAATATTTAAATTAAGAGTCCATGCGTGAGATGAAAATGCAGCCCGGCAGCTCTCCCCCCCCCCCCCCCTTATATATGCCACTGGGCGCAGCCACAATTTTTAGTAGCCTTCGCAAGCAAATAACGCCACAGCCCAAAATTTTTTAGGATCATGCTCAAATTGTATCAAATTATGTAAATAACAAAGCACCCGGAATTTTTTTTTATCAGTGGCATGAATTTTATAGTTTTTTTTCAGAAATGTTGGGGGGTCCTGGGCCCCCCCAGGCTCCCCCGTAGAACCGCCCCTGCTCCAATGGACAATAATTATAAACACTCGTACATTTTGGCGCGCTCCAGCCGACCGTATTCGTTAGCTCAAAGCAAGTGAAGACCAAAAGCCCAACATGGCTTTTATATTCACCGTTGCTATGGTTACGTGACGTTAGTCACGCAAACATCATGTAACAATTTGCATTATGATAAAGGACAATTTAAAAGTAGATCAGTCGTATGCACCATTGTTTTAGCATTGATTCGCCTAACCTTAAGGTATTTATTTTGAGGCTTCGCTAAACTTACGGTTATAGATATCGTTAATACGTGATTTACTGTGTGATTAATATATGTTTTATTTTTTAGTTAATTCAGTAGTGTACGTACCTACTTAGTATTGTGTTTTAAAAATGAACCCAATTAATGACATAGTTTGTAATTTGCTAGAAACTCCATTCAGTCATGGGACAGATAAGGATAAGAGAGACTTTTCGTTACACGGGTTTTTAGTCGATGTTTGTTTAAGTACCCTCACTATACCTTGCTCTTCACCATTTAAGACTGCGAGCCGCCACTGACTAAAACCTAAGCAAATCATTAAGTTTTTTTTCACCAATGGAAAGGTGATATGTAACAAAACAGGCCTATTTATGTAAAAATTGGTATTATTGTACTCGGTCTCCCCTACAAAAAAATTATTTTTCAAGAAATGTCATAAGGAACGTTGTACTTTTAAAATGACGACATTTGTAATCTTTTTTTTATGGTAATGATCAAAATGATACTTACTTCTTATTTTCATCTGTTTTTGTCGATTTTGAGTCTTCCCCAGTGTCGTCGTCCACGTCG
Source organism: Polydrusus cervinus (assembly GCA_935413205.1). Taxonomy (NCBI): domain Eukaryota; kingdom Metazoa; phylum Arthropoda; class Insecta; order Coleoptera; family Curculionidae; genus Polydrusus; species Polydrusus cervinus. The sequence continues at coordinate 6,657,201 of OW284518.1, forward strand.
CTTGCCTCGCTAAAAAAAATAATAAAATTTAAAAAGTTAAATAAGTCGAGGAAAGTGGGGCACGTTTGGCCGTGGTGTAAATTTATCCATCATTACTTAAATTTTGAATTTTTAAGTTCTAGCTTTATTACGGACCTGTTGTAACACACATTCTGTCCGCCTATTTAAATATTTTCATTAAATATTGTACTTCCCCTTAGAGTTTATTTAAAAACCTAATTTGAATTATTTATTGTTGCTGATATGCACACACCGGGTATGTTTATTATTACGGAAAATAACATTTTCGTATTTTGTATGCGCCCTGCCCTGTATAAAAAAATTTAGTATTTCATAACGTGTATCTCGTTTATTTTAGAAGCAAGCACTTTTATACCGGATGATTTACGACGAGTTTGCATTCGAGATTTTGTGGAAACTACTAAAAATATATTTTTTTAAAAATCTGTAGGTTTAAGTTTATCGATATGCTTTCTTAAACTAAAATATTAACATGTTTTTGTTACTTCCGGTTATACCGGAAGTAGCCAAAACTTTTATTTTTTAAATACAATATAGCGTTTGTTATTATATTTTTGGTTTTTGAATTAAATTTCATCAAACACGTATTTTACCTAAGTCTACTAATTTCTGAGATATCTGCATATTTTGTAATTATTTCTTAAATGCATAGCGATTAAATTTTCCGGATATATTTTTAACCTTAGCTCCTGGACTAAAATTTTTTTAAAGAAAAAGATTTTCCTTTTCATTTTCCCAGATCCATCTCTAGATGCGTTTCGTCATATCATCAGTAGAGCTAGGATCCGACGAAAAGAAAAGGGATCTCGAAGCTACTTAAGGCAGCACTTGGTGGGACATACCAGTAAGAAGTGGCACGGAGCGCCATCTGTGTCGTTGTTAGACACTCTTGAGCATACCAGCACCTCTAACAAACTTATAGAAATAAGTAAATGTTAAGAGGAAATCGCCTGTAAAGACATTCGTCACAATTACAGGAGTCCCGCTAGGCAGCGCTAACTCACATCGGTTTATTAACCGAAAACAATGAGTAAAGAAGAAGATTTTCCTTTTCATTTGTAGTAAAATTTTTTTGTTTTTATAGAATCAACAAATCTCAAAAAATTATTAAACTTGGCATAAAATATACAGAGAGGTCACAATTAAGGGTTCATTGTAAAAACTTTAAACATTAAATACTTTCTTATTTTAAATGGAACACCCTGTATATTTTTATTTAATAGGATGATAAATTAGCTGCTCCTTAAAATTGCTATAAAATTTTCTATACCTATATTAACGCGATATTTAGAATATAATTTTTTTTAATATGATTTTTTCATCATCATTTCAATGATTTTTTTCGTATGTTTATTTTTCTGGTCTATTTGTCCTCTTCTAAGCTCCATCCATGGACATACTATATAATTTATTCCGTAATTGGGGTTCATAGAGGCAATACTGTTTTTCTCCCTCAATCCACTCCTGTTAACATGTCTTGTTTCTCTTTGTTATATAACCGATTAAGTGAAACCCGCACGTCACTGAAGAAACGTGACTTTAACTATTCGACCCTTCAAAATGAGCAATGTGAGCAAATCATGACAAAATTTGTTTCGAATTGAGAAACGAACACCTTAGAGACTTCCCATCTTAAATGTGTGTTAATTAGTTCACATTTAACTTTGTTTCTTGAAATTAATGTTATAATTGCCCGTGTAGTTCAATCAGATATTCAGAAACCACAAAAATACATACCACACGACCTATAGAAATATTACCTTGCCTGGATAAAGGGGGCTAAGACCGGGCCCCGCGATCGTGGGGGCCCCGTTTGTCTTGCGTTAAAAAATTATGTATACAGCGTCCTACACCTCACCTTCCGTCCTCTATTGCTCACTTATTAATTAAGTTAAGATTTTGAAATTTTGCAGACTTTACCTGTATCCTAGGGCGCATTTCAGGAAAATATTTTTGTTTATATAGGGTGTTTCAAAAAAGTGTGACGTCATAAGGATCTATTTTTTTGGATTACATGCCATAAATATTTTTACGTATTTTGATGCCTCTTAACTGCCGACATACCCCCAAAATTTTAATGAAATCGGTTAAGTATTATAGGCGAAAGAAATAAACACTAAGGAAAAGCACTTTTGCACCACTGGTTTTAAAAATTAATAAAAAAATAAAAATAACGTCTCGTTATTAATATTATACGAAGGAACTTAATAAATAAGATTGAATAATTTCGTTAACCAAGTTTGATTAATATAAATTGTACAGGGTGTCCAAAATTTAGTGTCAAACTTCAAAATCAATTTATTTTTCTTATTTCAAATTGGAACTCCCCTGTATATTATTATGTCATTCAATGCAGAATTAAGAATCAAACATTTGTCCTAATTACAACCCAATCGTAATTTCTTACGCATCAAGCTTTATTTGCTCATACATTAACTCATTTTATCAAAACTATTCCAACAGTCATTATTTTTAATAAATATCAAAGGTGGCTTTAAAAAACTATTTATTGGTAGATATTAACGTTTACTAAAGTGACAAAAAAAGTTCTTTTAGCATGCTTCTAATATAAAAATCATATCTACGAGCTCTTCTTGGTTGTATTCCATCACAAAAAATAATATAGCTTAATTAATTATTAATAATCTAACAATATTTGAAGATATACAGGGTGTTCCTTAATGACGTGTGTTAGGGTGTGATTCCTCAAGTCATTTTATGAAGAAAAGTTTATATAAATATATGTCCTAAACGGCTTAAATTTTTTGCTACAGGGTGTTGAGTTATTTTTTTTTAATGCGTTTTTTGTAATATCTCCGAAAGTACTTTAAATAATATTTTTAATATTGGCATGTGCTAATAGGACATAAAACCACATCTTTTAGCAATAAAAGTTTTTTTTTCCCACCAGTGGCGTCCCTGCAAACGTTTCCTATGATATTTTTTTAGAAAAAAAGTAGTACGCCACTGACGTTTTTTCATTTGGATATCATTTCTGATTAGCCTGGTCAATTCTGCATAAAAATGGTCTCTTGCGTTTTTCTCCTCAGGCACACCTTTCTTAATTAAAATAATTAAATTAGCTCTACTATTTATTATTTTTAACATTGATAATGCAAAATTTTGTTTTATAAAAATTATTGGAAATGACCACCTTCATTTAATAGGCATGCTTCCGCCCGTCTAATTTAATTTAATTATTTTAGTTAAGAACGGTGTGCCTGAGGAGAAAAACGCGAGAGACCATTTTTTGCAGAATTGACCAGGCTAATCAGAAATAATATCCACATGGAAAAATGACAGTGGCGTACCACTTTTTTCTAAAAAATATCAGAGGAAATGTTTGCCGGGACGACTGGTGGAACAAAAAAAATAACTTTTATAACTAAAGCATTTGGTTTTATGTCCTATTAACACATGACAAAATTTAAATTATTATCTAAAGTATTTTCGGAGATATACAAAAAACTCGTTAAAAAAATAATTCAACACCCTGTAGCAAAAAAATTTAAGCCGTTTAGGACGTATGTTTATATAAACTTTTCTTCATAAAATGACTTGAGGAATCACGCCCTAAAATATTAGCACATCATTAAGGAACACCCTTTATAATAACTAAAGTCAAAATGGGGGTTTCCGGTTAAACCAGAAGTGGTTTTGAAGGTTTAAATTGGTCTTCTATTTCCATATCTAACTTCGAAAAATACGAATATGTATTACAAGACAGAAGCAAAGAAAAGTCAAATACGGCGCCGACCTGCAATATTTAGGGCTTAAAGTTAATTGAGCTTAAGTCTCCAAATAGCGACCGCGAATAAGAAATCAGCAATTTAAGCTGTATTAAATTGTAAGCCGGCTTGAAGCGTTACGGAGAATACGGGCATAATGGTGGTATAAAGAACTCGCCTATTTTTATTAGTGTACTTTTAAAAAGGTAAACTTTTTAAATAGGAGGATTAGATGGTGGCCATTTGGTTTCAACCAGAGCCATAAAACCTAAATACACACACACAAATAGGAGGATTTCTAATATCAACCCCAGGATTCCAATAAAATGAACACAAAACCGGATAAAATTAAAACGTTTTCCGGTATATTTAAAATTTATGATATTTGGTAACAGTAAGTTTCTGTTATTTCACCTTAAAAGGGTTAAAACTTAAGTTACCGAAACCTGCCTTTACACATTTCGTTTGCACAATACGGAGTTAATTAAACGCTTGATCTTAGAAAAGTATTGTAAGGATTCCCTTACTAACAAACTTCTTGGTGACGTAACGTTACTTTAGCTAATAACTGCTGTATAAGTAATGAATTGTTTCCTACCTGAGTGAAATCTTTTAAAAGTTTATGAAGTGCATTACCTAAACTTCCTAACTAATATAAAGAGTAAGAAAGAATTTAACAATAGACTAAAAATTTAATAAAATTATGTTTTTATTTATTTCCTTAAAATTCTATTCGTTTACAAATGCCATCATCACGAGTTACTTTTATCTTGTATTCTACAGGGTGGCCCATTTATGTGAGCAAGTAATATTATACCGTCTTTACTATTAAAGATATAAAAAATTTTTTTATAAATGTTATAAAAAATATAAAAAATTGGACAAAAAAATATATGAGGAGCAACTGTGCAAAACGCATTAAACCATTTTTTATAATTTTCAAGGTAAATATAAAAATGTAGTGCGTTTTAGTCAATCTATCATTAGAACAACCCAGTTTGTTCAAGGTGCGATACAATTAGAAATAGCCATATTAAAAACACTCAGCTAAGCAAAAGGGATTAATTCCTATGCACGTTTAAGCAAAGTACAATAAATCCAATTCGCATTTAAGCAAAGTAAAATAAATTCAAAAAAAGAATAATAATTTTTGTTTAACGTGTTTCCATTCTTTTATTTCAATAATCTTATATATATAATTAATAATTATTTTACTGAAGTTTTAAATTTTATTAGCCTTATAAAATAATGTAAACTTAATTACTTCAAGCAAAACGCAATAAATCCAAACAAGAAGTAAGCAAAACGGAATAAATCCATACTAACCTAGCAAAATGGCATAAATCCAAATTCTGGTTAAACAAAATGCAGTAAATCCACTAAAAAATATACCATATTGTCATGAAAATCGAAAATTTAGATTAAAAAAGGAAATATTCCTTTTTAATCCTATTACATAAATCATTCTGCGCCACATGAAAATCTTAGTTTTTCTTCTAACTTACTTTGCTAGTTTTTTAAGTTTTATTCAAAACAACATATTATGGATTTAATGCGTTTTGCTCCTCATTTATGTTCTAAAATTATTTTTAATCATACAGGATGGTCCAGATAAAAAAGGAATATAAAAAGATTCTTTTTTAAAATGGAAACACCCTATTTATTTTAGCATTTCTTGTTTCCTCACAAAATTATCCGTATGACGCCATATTTAGTTTTTTAATTTTTTGCAACGTTACCAAACAAAATGTCAAATTCTTAAAATGAAGAAAAAATATAGTACAAACTTATCACCCTGTATTTCTCAATTAGAAAATCAAAAATGTCTTCTAAGCTTTTAATTTGAACAAGTAGTCCATACTTGAAGTAAAGTGCCAAGTTAAATAGGAAGAAATAATACTTAAAGTCAACATTCACTAAGATATATTATTTAGTAGGAAAAATTTGTAGTTACTTAGTTCTACAAGTTTCGAACGTAGAAACGTTCATCTTCAGGAGAAGTATAGATATATAGTATGGGAAATTGAGAGTGACACCCTCATACAGGTTTTGAGGAAGTTAAACCTCTCCTTTAATTTTTCGAAAACTTGTTTATTGGGTTAATTTTTATTATTAAAAATAATTGCCAATTTACAATTTCGCAATACTGTTAACGTGGAAAGAGCGGCAATACTGTAAAAATAACTTAACCTCAAAACCTTTAGTAAAAAATGTAGGTAAATAATTTTATTTTAGCAATCTTATAATTTCGTCTGTTTTATGTACTCATCTTCATGTTCTACCATTAAAGGAAGATTAACCAGTTATTTTTCTATATTTGTTGCCTAAAATAAAAGTTTCAAATTCGATTGTGGTTGGATCCACGTTCAAAATATATCGCGGTGGACAAATATTTGCATGGAAAAAAAACAACCAAGGTTAGTAAACAACGTTCATTTTGTGCGTATATTAGTTATTTACGATATAAGTATTGTAAAGATTCATATTACAACACGAGATGTTAAAGTTCTCAAACGATGCGTCAGCCGAGTTTAATAAAACATCGAGTGTAGTATTATGAATTTACAACAAGAATATTGTACAAAATTTTATCTACTTTCATCTATGAATAAAAATATTTGGCAAAAGGCATTTTTAAAAATAAAAATGCACCTGTAAAAATGCACCTGCTATTAAGTTCGCTAATCAAGTTTTTTATGTTACCTTTCGCATAGTTACTGTTTCGCATGGTTACTGTCGAAACTTTGTCAAACAAATTCAAAAATATAAAAAGCGTTGTTTAAAATGAGCGATTCTGATAGAAGTTTACCCTCTGATATAGAAGCAGCGGCAAACGAAGCGATCTCAAGTTTAGTTCCGACAAAATCCAAGGCGCGGTATGAGTTGGAGTATCAGAAGTTTAAAGATTGGTGCAAAGCTAACAAAATAAAGGAGGTGTCCTAATGATCCTTTTGGATTATTTTTCCGTAAAGCAACGCTCCCAGAAACCATCTACACTATGGACTCACTACTCAATGTTGAGAACTATGATTTCAGTCAAGAAAAATCAAAATATATCTTAAATAATAATTGGTAATTAATTTTCTTCTAAAAAGTGTGGTTTTATTTAACAGCAATATTTTAATATAACCGTTTTTTTTTTCATTACAGCACTAGTGCTGTAATAGATGCCCTTACAAAACGATTAACAGAACTATAAAATTCATATTACTAAAGAGTGAAAGTAGATAAAGTACATTTAATGCATTAATCTTGTAGAAATTATCTAGAAATTAGTGGAAAATTGGATATTTTTGAAACACGAAAGCGCATCTGTGCAGAAATATTTAATACGATCAGAAAATAATAATAGTTCGATATAAATATATTTTGGTAATATAGGTACCTTTAGTTTTCCAACCATTTCGTGCACTTTTTAGGAAAAAATTGTGTATGCATAGACTTTGGCATAAATGTTTTGATATAAATTAAAAAAGAACAAATTTTATCTGACATATTTGAATATTTTTTTAATATATATTTAAAACCCTGACTTTCGTAAGTGTCAGAGAACGACTCGTAAAATTTACAACATGTAAATTTGGTTTGTAGCTGAACATGGTGATTGTTCAGTTTCATATCCTAACTAGGATGGATATAAAATCTTATTCCTTCAGTTAACCGGAATAGCCCACTTTTCCAATCACTTAAGTGTAAAGAAACAGCAAATTTCCATGTAGGACGAGAAAATAGTATATTGTTTTATTAGGAGTAAAAGCGATACTTTTCTGACGAGTCTGTAGGTTTGCCGGACGAACAAAGTGAGTCCGGCAATTACGGACGAGTCATAATAAGTTGCTTTTACTCCGAATAAAACATACTTTTTTTTCTCCAGACGTTGTTTAAATATGAAAACACAAAGATACAAAATGTTTTAATTGTTTTATTTAAAAATTTTAAGTTTTGAGAAGGGGCTAGCGTTACTATGGATTTATTATTATATTGTTTGATAGCGACGTGCCATTCGATTTGACAAGTGTCAGCATTCATTATTGCGTAACTTTATTTAATTTTTATCCTTTCAAAAATAGAATTTTTTAAAACTACATTTACTTCAAATTAAAATGTCAGACTCAGAATTTACCTCTACCCCCCGGAGGTTGCCAAAATTGCAGCAAATGTTGCGAACAATTTGCTGCCAACAAAATCCAGTGGTGTTTACGAAGCTGCGTTTAAAAGATTCCAGGCATGGTGTAATGAGAAAAACACCAAAAATAATTCTGAAAATGTACTCTTGGCATATTTTTCGGAACTAGCGAGCAATCAAAAAATGAAAGGTTCAACAATGTGGTCACATTATTCTCTGTTAAGATCAAAATAATACACTGGTTAACAAGATTTTTGTCCCAAGCGCAAAAATGTCTGATTTCAATATAATTTTGCATGCTGAAATCAATCATGTTTTCAGAATTTCTCCATCACCCTTAGTTTTTATGTTCCAGTATATGTGATTATTTACCTATAAAATGCACGCATAGGTCTGTACTATAAGAGTCATCTAACAAAAAACTTGTGTCAGGCATTGCTATTTTATTATTTGTGTATTGTAACAATAACTTGTTGTGACTAGAAATAACAAAGTGTGCTCTGTGTGTCACGCGGAACATGTCTTGGCTTGTTGAGACCTGCAAGCAGTTCCGAGTCCTACATAACATTTATTGTTGTTTTAGTTATCGGCTAGAGCTCGGTGAATGAACATATACGCAGACTTTTTTAACGTTTTGAAGAATGTGCTGTGGTGCATTTTAAGCTATTGTAGTGTAACTCACCTGTAAAAATGCCAAGAAATTGTGTAAACCACCCGAACTCTTTTTGCTACATCTGCGGTGAATTGACATTTAAATCTCAAAAACGGTCTTTCACGCCTCTCGTTAATAAATGCTATGAACAGTATTTCAAGTGTAAAGTCGGCGATCAAGACAAAAGCTGGGCTCCCCATATTTGCTGTGTTACGTGTGTCAGACTTCTTACAGCGTGGGCAAAAGGTTAACGACATATGCCTTTTGCTATTCCCATGATTTGGAGGGAACCATCAGACCATATTACCGATTGCTATTTTTGTCTTACAAATATCAGTGGTATAACTTCTAAATCCAAACATACTGTTAAATATCCTCATATTCCATCTGCACTGAGACCAGTGCCGCACAGTCCGGAATTACCTGTGCCTGACCCCCACAAAATATGACACCGAGCGACGATGAAACTGCCGATGACGAAGTAAACAACGAAAGTTTTTCAGCCGAAAATATTGATCTGGATCCAACATTTACACCAGATTCGTCTTCTTGTGCGCCGCATCTTCTAAGTCAAGAAGAACTTAACGACCTTGTCCGCGATTTAAACTTGTCTAAGAAGCAAGCCGAACTTCTAGGTTCTAGATTAAAAGACTGGAATCTTCTACAGAGTGGCACAAAAGTTGCTTTTTATCGTAAGCGCCATGCAGAGTTTGAAGAATTCTTCTCTATGGAAGAATTCTTCAAATTGTATTTTGTAATGATGTATGCTCTGTTATGAAGGCACTTGGGCATGACTATGATACAAATGAGTGGCGTTTGTTCATTGACTCTTCCAAATCAAGCTTGAAAGCGGTACTACTCCACAATGGAAATAAGTTCCCCTCTGTTCCTTTGGCTCATGCAGGCAACATGAAAGAATCATATGACAACATGAATCTTCTTTTGGAAAAAATTAAATATATAGACTTTAAGTGGAATATTTGTGGCGATTTGAAAGTTGTTTCACTTTTGCTCGGCATGCAACTCGGTTACACAAAGTATTGTTGTTTCCTATGCGAATGGGACAGTCGAGATAGGAAAAATCACTATGAAAAGAAAGAGTGGCCTAAACGAACTTCCCTGACACCAGGAAATAAGAATGTCAGTGGTATCCCACTTGTTGATCCCCAAAAAATTTATTTACCATCTTTGCACATTAAGCTTGGGTTAATGAAGAATTTTGTTAAAGGTATGGATAAAACTAACAGTGCGTTTGCATATGTGAGAAGTAACTTCCCTAAAATCAGTGATGCCAAGATAAAGGAAGGTATTTTTGTGGGACCTCAGATCAGAGAGCTACTTCGAGATGAAAACTTTAGTGAGGCTCTGAATGGAGTTGAAAAAGCAGCATGGTTTTCTTTCAAGGACATTTGCAACGGCTTCTTGGGAAATCGTAAATCCGAAAATTACGTAGAGAATGTTAACAATTTATTGGTCTCATATAAAGCCATGGGTTGCAACTAGAGTCTAAAAATACACTTTCTTCATTCACACTTGGACTTTTTTCCGAAAAACCTTGGAGCAGTAAGTGACGAACATGGCGAGTGATTTCACCAGGACATTCTGGACATGGAGAAGAGATACCAAGGCAAATGGAGCCCCGCTATGTTGGCAGACTATTGCTGGACGCTGAAGAGAGATGTTTCTGATGCAAAGTACAGTCGAAAGTCATATATGACCACATTTTCTAAGTAAATATATCACTTTGTACTTTATTTTTTCATAACTTATACCCATATTATAATATATACGTTCACAAAAATTCATTGCTTTGTCACTTTAAAACCCTGCGTGATGGAAAAATTCTGAAAACATATATGAAATATGTTTAAAAAGTACTACCAAGTACACCCACTTCAGCTCGTGGGACAAAAAAAATCTTAAATTTTGTTGACCAGTGATATCAGACAAGGAATAGACATAAGCAAGTATTTGAAGCTACGAGCTTTTTTAAAGAAGCAAAACGAAGGCTACATTCCCAAAAAAGCTAAAGTATTCACCAGGGAACAGTTTGAAAAATTTCTATCTGAAGCTCCTAATCAGCAATATTTGGGAATTAAGGTAAATTTAGGTATTACCTTAAAGTATACAAATTTTTTATAAAGGTAATATATATAATTTTTAGATTGTTTTGGTTATTGGAATATCGGGTGCATGCCGATGTGAAGAAATGGTGAAAATGGTCGTTGATGACATACAATACTTAGGATCTGCGATTCACATAAGAATTCCTAATAATAAAACTAGGAAACCGCGGTCGTTTACTATTGTTGGGGAGCAATATTTAAGCATTTATAAAAACTATGCATCATTACGCTCGGAAGATATGCGCGAGAAGAGATTTTTTTTTAAATTTGTAAATGGTCGGTGTTGTCGCATGGTAATGGGAATTCATAAAATAAGGGCTGTTCCTAAGGAAGCATCAGTGTTTTTAAAACTACCAGGTGCAATAGAGTACACCGGTCATTGTCTTAGAAGAACTTCAGCTACACTGCTTGTAGATGCAGGGGCAGACATTACGTGTTTAAAGCGCTACGGGGGGTGGAAATCGAGTACTGTAGCTGAAGGGTATATCGACGAATCGATGACCAATAAGAAAGATATTGCAGAAAAAATTTTACAACCAAATAATAATAAATCAATTACTAATAATTTAAATACTGCAATAAATTCGACAGAAAGTGGTTTCACTGAGAGTTCAACACTAGAAAATACCGAAACAACCAACCAACAGGCCATCGTAACAAGCAGTCTTAATTTTTCTGGGGCTACAATTAATAATTGTACTTTTAATGTTGTATTTAAATAGTTATGTAGGGCCAATATGGGTAAACGCACCTCCTTAAACAAATTTAACTTTATTATTATTATTTATTATTATAGGGATTAACATAGTTTTTGAATGCTAGTGCTATTACCCTAAAAGTACATTTACCCTAAGTCACATTGCTGTACTTTATTTTTATTAAAATAAATAAAGTATGTTTATAACTTTCTGGCTCGCTTTCTGGTATTATTTAATATATATTTAGTCATAAGAACACAGTTGTTTTATCATGTTTTGTATTGTGTAAGTTTATATAATAAAAAATTATAATAATTAAAATTTAAAATTGTAATTTCCGATATTTTTCATTATATCTATGCAGCCAGCAGAATGAATACCGTTAAAAAGTATTAATCAATTATAGAAATATTTATGTAATTTTAATATTGTGTTACGCCTTTAAAAAATTTAATTTTATACTACTTATTACGTTCAAAGTTAAACTAAAAATATCGTAAAAGCTCTTAGAACTTTTAACTTAAATTAAAATACAGGGTGATTCCTAAGTTGATACTTTTGTTTTAGCTGTATATAGAAGGCATTAAATAAACAACATTTTCAAATACCTTTTTTCAAAAAACTTAAAAATAGACGAGATACATTAGAAAAAAGTCTAAGTGCGGGCCTGGTCATCAAAACGTAGCCTGATATACTTTGTGTTGTTTTCGTCTTATTAGTCATGCATTGTCAGTTATTTATTTGGCGATCTGCTACGGTGTGTTTTTTTGAAGCAAGTTAATTTTAAATTGATGACACGTGAAAATGGTAAAATTTGAAAACAATGAACTAGTAGATATGGTAGGTGCTAATTTACTGTGAGTGTCGTCAAAGTGCGGCTGCTGCATCGAGATTATGCGCTTTTCCTTGCGATCTCCTCCTACACCCAGAAGCTTTCTTAATGTTATTCAACGGGCAAGTTAGGCAGAACCGTATTTGATCCATAGTGTAATAAATGAATGTAAAGTAAGGTTGCCTATATCGTACCACTTTTTGGTTTTAATTAATAAATGAAATGTATATTTTTTGGTTTAAAACAATAAATCGGTCTATTGGACACCTAACTGCAATTTTGAAAATATTATTTTTTATTGAATTTATAAAAAACAGCTGTTTTTGTAAGGAAAAGCAAATGGTACGATTTAAGAAACTGGTTTCTTAAATCGTACTAGTGGGTTCCCAAATCGTACCACAGTGTTCTTTTGGGGTATATTAAATAAAAATGATTACAGTAAAGACAACAAATTACACAAAATTATTGTTTATATTAAGTATTTTACAAAAAAAACATTACAAAAATCTATCACACCTTTGAAAATAATTTTAAATGTACCTACAAACAAAAGTCGCACACGTAGTCCTTATTAAGACGTGTCACGTTGGAATACTATTCATGTTCGTGTGTGGTACGATTTAGGAAACTGTCAATCAAAATAATAAATAATACAATTCTAACCCCAACTTAGATCTAAAATTAAATTCAATTTTTGCAAATTTACAAAAACTTCCCAGGCTATTCTACTAAAAAAAAATATCTGTATAAATACTACTTACCAATGAGATATAGCCTTGCAAAAAATCAACAAAATTAACATGAAAATAGCCGAATTCTTTTAACTTGCTTTTCCCGCTTAGCGAAACACAACCGGTGCAAAACGATTATACTATGCAACTGGCACTAGTTAGACACTACAACAACGTCCGATAGATGGCGTATAATTTATCGTCTAATATGAAAAGTTGTAGTGGTACGATTTAGGCAACGGTACGATTTTGGCGACTTTACCCTAAGTACCTTATATTTGAGTTTTTTGAAAAAAGGTATTGAAAATGTTGTTTATTTTAATGCCTTCTATACACAGCTATAAAGAAGTATTAACTTAGGAATCACGCTGTATAGTATACCTAGTAGAAATTAAAATATTGGTTTAAAAAATACAAATACCTACTGGACAGATTGGAGAATATTTTTTTTTTTGGTTGTTCCACTCAGTAAAGTATGTAGACTCTATGGTACTGTTAACAATGATTTCATCATCATTTTTATCAGGCATGGTTGAAAAAGGACAAAGCAATAATTATTAATATTGAGAAAATATTTATTATTAATTTATCAATAAATGACGTTGTACAAAATGTTAAATTTAGTTGAAAAATGTACAGATATATGACTTTGGGTATAATTTGCAATCAAAAACAACTGTAGCAGTAGCACTACAAACATAAATAATAAAACATCAATGTTTTTAACACAAGTCTTAAGAGTGAGGTCTAGTAATGATGCATTCGCATTTCGTTTTTTATCAGTATTTCGTACCTTTTTCCTTTTATCCAAAAATCGGCGAAATACCGACATTTGAAGCATAATTATCAACAATTTAAAGTTTAACAAGTTTGAATACATAAAGTAATAAAAGCAGAAAAATGAACAAATTTCACAAACTTTCGTTTGTTGCCTTTATTAATTCATTAATCAAAATTTCTTTAGTTCGAAACTGTAGGTAATTGCCAAGCAAGGACAAGTATTTGGCCTCTTTTTGAATAAAGCGGAAAAAATAAGAAATATTCTTCAAAAAATCAAATGGCGAATTCATCACTAGACTCACTCTTGAGTGGATCCTGTACGATATAGTCAAGCTACTCAATCTGACATCCATGTGATAGTTATTTACGATATATACAACATATATTACAACACGAGATGTTAAAGTTGTCAAACGAGGCGTCAGCCGAGTTTAATAAAACATCGAGTGTAGTAATATGAATTTACAACAAGAATATTGTACAAAATTTTATCTACTTTCATCTATGAATAAAAATATTTAGCAAAAGGGATTTTTAAAAATAAAAATGCACCTGTAAAAATGCACCTGCTATTAAGTTTACTGATCAAGTGTTTTATGTTACCTCTTGCATAGTTACTGTTTCGCATGGTTACTGTCAAAACTTTGTCAAACAAATATAAAAAGCATATTTCAAAATGAGCAATTCTGATGGAAGTTTACCCTCTGATATAGAAGCAGCGGCAAATGAAGCGATGTCAAGTTTAGTTCCGACAAAATCCAAGGCGCGGTATGAGTTGGAGTATCAGAAGTTTGAAGATTGGTGCAAAGCTAACAAAAAGGAAGGAGGTGTCTGAGAAAATCCTTTTGGGTTATTTTTCCGTAAAGCAACGCTCCCAGAAACCATCTACACTATGGACTCACTACTCAATGTTGAGAACTATGATTTCAGTCAAGAAAAATCAAGATATAAACAGATTTTCTCAACTAATCGTATTTTTGAAAAGAAGTTCAGAGGGTTGCAAGGCCAAAAAGTCCAAAGTTTTTACAAAGGAAGACGTATGTAAGTTTCTTAGTACTGCAGATGATGAAACATATTTACTTATGAAGGTTGTTATGATAATCGGCATTTTTAGGGCTTGTCGGCGCGAAGAACTAGCTAAGTTAATGTTGGATCATATTGAACACAATGATTTATATAAAAAAAATTGTGATTCCATTCTCGAAAACCAAAATTATGCGAGAATTTTTTATAACAGAAGGAAATGTAACAGGTGTCAACTGTTTAAATATTTTTCGAAAGTATGCTAAACTTCATCCGCTTAATGCAACTCACAGGCGGTTTTTTGTATTCTATGGAAAAGGAAAATGCACCTCCCAGCCTGTCGCAATTAATAGTTTTGGAAGTATATCAAAAAAGATTGCAACAAAACTTGGATTGAATAATCCCGAAGGATACAGTGGACATTGTTTTAGGAGGTCCTCAGCCACCATTCTAGTTGATGGTGGTGCAGATGTGCAGATGTTAAAGCGTCATGGGGGCTGGAAATCCTCTTTTACGCCAGAAGGCGACGTTGAGAATTCTTTAGAAAATAAGAAACAAATAGCAAAGAAGATCATGGGGTCAGACACGGATTTAATGATTGGAAATTTGAACGTAAAGGGCTCCATCACATCCACTTCTGGTATACAAATTTCTAACTGTAAAAAGTGTATTATTAATATTTATAATGAACCTTAAGTGTTATATTTTAATAAATAATTGGTAATTAATTTTATATTTGTTAATAATAAATCATTTTTCTAAAAAGTGTGGTTTTATTTAACAGCAAAATTTTAATAAACCCGTTTTTTTTTCATTACATCACTAGTACTGTAAAGGCATCTATAACAGCACTAGTGCTGTAATAGACCGATTAAAACGGTCAGGAAAACAAACTAATATTACTATATTTTACTACATATTGTGAAATCGGGCCTAACAGGAGTTTTAAACTTAGGGTTTAGAAGAAATTTCTTGAATTGCAAATAAAACAACCAGTGTACCAATAAATCAATCATATCAAACGATCTCAGTACAAACCCGGTAACCTTAGCGAAGAGATACGAGGGGAGGAAATTTGACTGACTGAGACTTAGTTGGTCAAATAAAATGGCAATTTACTTAGTCAGTTCAGGTCAGGTATGCTCAGATAAATATTCAAATAATAAACAACTAATATGAGCATAGAGCAAGCAATACAATTTTATAATTCTAGGTAAGTACTTACTGAAATGATGCTTTCCTTTTCCTTCTCATTGATGGATTGAGTGTGCTGTCCACAATTTGGGTATCCATCATGGTGGAATTGCATGTTGAACTGGACAATGAGGCGTAGGAGAGAGATGACGAGCATGGATCTCTGTAAGGAAAAATATTATGGATTATTTGTTAGAATGAACTATACAAAATGCGTGTTAATTGTTACACGATTTACGAGGAAATGAGCTTTATTGACCGGTTTGCGTTTAATCGTCGGGCCATTTTCAGTAATAATAACAAAAAGGTATTGGATTCCTTTAAGAACCGATCTGTAATGGATCGGTATGACTGATTTACAGAACAATAACACCTAAGACCTTTAAGAAGTCGTATAGACTCCTCAACTATGGTAGTATTTTTCAAGCCGAAGTACTGACAGTAGAGAATGCGGATAATATCCTGCAAAAACACCTTGGCCTGGGAGTAGCCTCTTCAATCACCATCTTCAGTGATAGTCAAGCGGCGAGGCAATCTGTTCCAGCAGCATCAAATCAAAGCTCGTAAAGCGATGACGCAACAATCTATGCACACTTGGAAACCAACATCGGGTTACTCTGTGGTGGGTTCCTGTACACTCCAAAATAGATGGCAACGAGGCTGCTGATGCGCTCGCGAGAGAGGGCGCAGGCATGCCAGCTGATATAGCAGACAATACGGTGAACAAATCACTGTGATTAGTTAAAGAGGAGATTGATTACACGACCAAGCAGCTTGCACAGAACAGATGGACAGAGTTGATAACCTGTAGTACATCCAGGCAACTGTGGCCCACATTCGATAAAAAGAGAACCGCAAAGCCATTGAGACACAGTCGGAAAGACGTGGGAAATATTATTGCGGTTGTTACCGGACATTGCCTCTTCGGTAGACATGCCAAACGTATGCAAATGCCCATTAACGACTTCTGCAGAAGTTGCAGAGATGAGGAAGAGGAAGAAAGTATTCAACATTTTCTGTGTGGATGCTTTGGCTTCGCAAGAAGAAGGTTCACTGCTCTGGGTGAATCATTTTTCGATAGCCTGGAGAAACTAAGCAACTTACAACTTGGATGACTGAGCAGGTTTCTGAATAGTTGTAGCTGGTTTAAATAAGTTGTTAAAATCCTTCTGCGGTGTACCGTAAAACGGGGATATATGGAACGAATTTTACGCATTTTTTTTGATATCTTCTTTAAATGAAATATATTACATCTACACTTTTTTATTATCAGTAGCTTAATGTTTAGGCTAACGAGTTCCGATATGTAAAATTGTTTTTTGAGCCGCCATCTTGTATTTTTTTTTTGTCATTCCATATAACCCCGTAGTCGGGGATATATGGAATTACCTCTTTATCCCCGTTATGAATGAAAGTTTTCGATGTTTGCTTGCATCCGGGGGTTTATGAAACATGCGGACACCAAAAAAACACGGAGCGCCATTCTTCTCCTACACCTGTAGGCCCCAGAAGGCCTTCAAAAAGGCCGTCAAGAATAAAAAAGTTTAATCATAAAAAATATATAAACACAGGCATAAAGTAGGATTTCATAAAATAAAATAATATGAACTTAAAAACAAAGCAACAAAGTGTTTAATTTAAAAAAAAAACAGAAAAATCTCTTCAAATAAAGTTACAAATTAAAAAAGGCATAAATGGCACTTAAAAGACATTGTCGTTAAACGTGTGAATTCCTCGGCATATTACCGGCTCAGATAGTTTAAATTTCACCTGATCAATTTCGACGACACTCTCATCGGAAATACCAGGGAATACAAATTTATTTCGGGCACCCTTGAAAGGGCGCATGCAATCAACTGATATTTGATTGGCAATCTTTGTTATTTTGGCCACAAAGTCTTTTGAGTGCTGCTTTTTAGTGTCCTTATTATACGTAAAGCTACATATAATATAATTGTTTTTAGTCAGATCCTCTTTACAATTGATCCCAGTCTTAGGATTTGGAGGTAAAACTTTATTTTCTTCCATTTCCTGATCAGTGTCTGATTCTCCAGAGTTATTGGTTGGATCTTCTGGGGTTGTTTCAACTTCTTTATCGGAACGGTTACGGGAAGGACCTGGCTCGTTTTCGGGCAACAAACTGGTAAGCGACACGCTTTTTCCAGCAGGCACATTCATTTTTTTTGATCGTTTGTTGGGATTTGCTGCCTGTTCAACACGATTCCGAACCATAATATCCTCCAACGAGTCTGCCAGAGCATCGTTGTTTAATGCGGATCTCTTAGACTTAAGAAGTTTTGGAAGAACTTTGTTACGGTTCAAGGGTGATATACCGCTGCTCTCAAACCCAGCCATCATATTTTTAGAAAAATTAGGTTTAACCACCTCAAGGAGCTTTTTAAGCAGTGCAGGAAATTCGGACTTCGGGACTACACCACGGTGATTTTTTTTCCAATTACGCAAAACGCCTCCCCAAGCCCTTTTAACCGGACGAAAAACTGACACATCGAGTGGCTGACAGACGTGTGTGCTGTTCTTTGGCAAGAATATAAAAGAAATGTCGTTTTCCTCGCATTTTTCGATGATATTAACAGACAAATGGCTGGCCAAATTATCCCCAATCAGCACTTTCTTGCCAACTTTTCGCCGAAAATATGGGAGGGCCACCTTGTCAAACCAATCTTCAAATACATCCCCGTCAAACGAACCGCTGGATGTTCTGTTGTATTCCGTTGAATCAGGGCCTCCTTGAATCCACTCAGGGTAAATATGTTTAGCCTGGTATACTACGTAGACGGGCAACATAACACCATCTGCACTTCCAGCGAACATTAAAGAAGTTGAAGACTTGGACGTGTCTAGGATTCTTCTAGCATGTTTATTTCCTCTTGCCACATAAACTTTCTCTCTTCCGGGGTCATCGGTCAAATTAGTTTCATCATAATTGACCATGTTACCTGATGGGACATCTGTCAGCGTCTCTTTCAAGTGATCAAAGTATTCGTTGATTATGTCTTCATTCACGTCTGCTTTTACTCTCTTCGTATTTTCACTTATCCGTCTTGTTAACTCGGGGTTTCTCCGTTCAAAGCTCTCCATCCAATCCAACCCAGGTAAATTTTCGTGGAAACGATTTACCTGAACTCCTTTTCTGTTAAGATATTGCTGCACAAACTGTCGTATTTCTGACTGGGTAAAGGGATAGCCGAAATCAGCCGCAGTCAGCAATGCTTTAACAATGGCCTTTTCTTCTATGTCATTTAAAACAGGTGGTCTTCCCAACCTGTCGTTATTTTTTCCACGAAATTTGTTGTACAGGGTGGTTTTTGGCACCCCATGCCTCGTGGCTGCTTCCTCTAGGCTGCACCTACCGTTTGCGTAGTCCGCTAGCGCTCGTTCCATGTTTTCCTTAGAATAATTTCGTCGGTACGATGTTCCCAAGACGTGTTTGTGCTTGCGCGGCATCGTTCCATATAACCCCTACAAATGACGATTTTTTATAAATATGCATGTATCAAGGTCGTAGAATAAAAATTTGACAATGAAAATAATTCTGCCTAATAGTTGAGGTTATATACAACAATTATTTTATCTTGTAGAATTTCGTAGCTTCAATCGTTTCTGAGGTGCAGATGAGACTCTCAGGACAACGAAAATTTTTTATTTTCTACCAAGTATTGATAACTCTTTTAATAGCTTACCTGAAATATTTTGTCACAACAATGATAACCTGTTGGTCGGCTGAGATGTAAGCAACAGTGCACTAGAATGACAAGTTACTAAATTTCAAACATATGCTGACATGGCGCGAAATTTGAATGATGAAGTACAATATTCCATATAACCCCGTGGATTCCATATATCCCCATTCGGCGATAACCCGTAAACGGGCTCATAAAAAATATCTAAAGTTATTCTTTTGAATGTGGGTTTTAGTGCTCTTTAATAAACCTAAATAGAATTTTTCTCTAAAATAATTAGGGAAGCCAATAATTGACCCCATTTAAAATTACATGGGATTTCCTATGTCCCGCTCGACGATGCAACACCCGGTATATGTGGTGCACACACGCTATCGCCCTTTTACAAACAGCAAGTTGTAGGCTCGGCGCAAAGGTAATTTTATGAATGAGATGCGGGGTCTATCTTTGCTTTCTCGTCGTTGATAGGAAGTATACTGGACCTCTTAGGCCTAAGTATACTAGCTCTTTCGCCATCCGTGCTACAATGAAAAAAAAATGGCCGCGACGGTTCTGCAATATGGTATAAAAACTTATTTTAAACTTACTCAACAAGATTAGTCAATTCGTAGTAGGTTGGTTGGTAACTCTGGACCGATTGCTGCGGTAGACTCTGCTGGACCATGGTTGGTTTCAGTTCTTCCAGAGATATGAAATCACGATCGTCGTCAGTTGGAATTTGTAAAAGTCTGGAGTACGGGATATCCTGAACCGGGAAGTTACGAGCTACCATATTTAAAATATATAGTCTATTGTCTGTATTCTTTTAACGATAGCCATATTCTATCCGGAAATTAACTGTTCATTCACTTTTATTTTATAAGGTTTCTACGTAGAATCTACTGTACAAAAAGAGATTCTCTTAATTTAAAGAATATTATGTAAATTCAAGAGAATCAATATACAGGGTGTTACAAATTCGATATACCAGCATTGGAATGTCGGAAACCATAAGAGTTAGAAACGGTTAAATGGGGGCAAAGTTGTGCAATTCGGTACTGATTATAATGCCGCTTTAAAAGTTTTCAAATTCCAAATACTTCAGATTTTATTCGAAAAAAAACCGAAATTTTGCAAAATGGTTTTTATTTTTTCCTGAGCTCATTCGACTAGCTATTTAAAAATAATTGACACTTTGTCATTGCCACTTTTTCTCCTCTACAAAATAACGTTACTAAACTAAAGATCCGCCGTTTCGTCTCCGAGCGGCCATCACCAACTTTACTTTTTTAAACCCTCCTACCCTCAAAATGTAATGGTGATATTACTTTCTAATAATAATGAATTGTTCTTGCTTATTTTTTTAAATTCATATTTTTTACACTTCTTGTCAATCCGGTCCTGGCAAAATATTTCACCGCTGGATTTATTTTTATGGGGGGCTTTAAAAAATGTTATTTATAAAAATGACGTAGATACCATGGAAGAACTCGAAGAACGCATAGAGGTTGCATTTAATAGGATAAGGAGAAGATCGGTTGAAAGGGCAGGCGCCAAAATTGGAAGAAAAATCGATCGTTGTATTGAGCAAAATGGCAATCTCTTTGAACATTAAGAAAATTAGGATTTATAATTAGTAAATTTAGCAAAGTATTAGAAAATTCCTATAAAATAAATTATATTACTTATGTATGAATGTTTTAAATAAAATAAAGTTTTGTTTTTACATTGTGATTCGTTGCCAGGACCGGACTGACAAGAAGTGTAAAAAATATGAATTTAAAAAAATAAGCAAGGACAATTCATCATTATGAGAAAGTAGTATCGTCATTACATTTTGAGGGTAGGATGGTTTAAAAATCGGTTAAAAAAATCCAGGCCGTATTTAAAAAAGTAAAGGTGGTCATGGCCGCTCGGAGACGAAACGGCGGATCTTTGGTTTAGTAAGGTCATTTTGCAGAGAAGAAAAAGTGGCAATGACAAAGTGTCATTAATTTTTAAATAGCTTGTCAAATGAGCTCAGGAAAAAAAAAAAAGACTTTGCAAAATTTCAGTTTTTTTCGAATAAAATCGGAAGTATTCGGAATTTGAAAACTTTTAAAGCGGCATTATAATCAGCACCGAATTGCACAACTTTGCCCCCATTTAACCGTTTCCCTAGCTCCTATGGTTTCTGAGATTCCAATGCTGGTATGTCGAATTTGTAACACCCTGTATATCCATTATAGTCATTTTGCGTTTTGTATTTGACGTTTTTTTTTTTGATAGGAAAAAAAGTTTTAGGAAACCGACAAATTTTTCGGTTGATCCAAGTTGAATTCTACAAATTTTTTGAACTGCCTAATAATTGTGATTATGATGAATTGTAAATTAACTGTATCGTTTTTCGGTCATTTCATTAAACTTTCCAAATAACCTATATTTTAGTACACAGGGGCGGTTCTAGACCCAAAATATTGGGGGGGCACCACATTGGCATAGCCAGAAAATATGCTCGGGGGGGGGGGGGGGGGGGGGGGTTGGGTGAGCGTAAGTAGGACATTTTTTTTTCTGGAGAAAGGGACAGTCGGGACTACATGTATTTTATGATATTGTACCTAGTGAAGAAGGCGAAAAAGCGCCGCAGGCGAAAAATTTTCGGGGCCACGCCCAAAGTTCGTTTAAAATTCACCTAACTACTATCAAATTTCGAAAATTAAATTATTATCTCTCCCCCTTTGCATGGTTGGATTAAATTTGTTTTTTTATGTTTTTTTTTTGATATTCCTAGCTGGCTCTTTATTAAAAAAAAAATATTTTTTATAATTGTGAAAAACATGAATATTGGCGTCAATCCAAAATTTTAACATAAGACGTATGTATGACTCTAACCAGCGTTTTTCGGGCTCGGTTTTTCATGATTAAAAAAAAAGTAAATGTCGCTCACCACGCCAAAATTGATGATTTTTTCAGAAATCATGTATTTTAGGAGCGTAGATCTAAGAGCAGTTTTTGGTGCAAATGCTTCGATTTGGAAATACTCCTTCTTAAGTAATATTTATATTTCTAATAAAGCGTTCTCATTTCATCCCGCACTATTTTTTTTATTATAAATTATCACACTTCCATAAAAAATGTTTCAATTGAAATGTTTACCTTAATTTTTCTCTTAAGAAATAAATACCTAATTGTTTTTGTTGTAAAAATATTTTATTGCATTGGGTTATATTTTTGTTGATTTAAAATAGCTCTAAAAAAGGGAAAACGGAACAGACAAGTATATAATAAAAAAATTCTATAAAATATTATTCTTTTTACTCGTTTTCCTTTAAAATTTCATCGAAAATCAATAACAAAACGATATGCGTGTGAAACCTTAATCTCTATATAAAACAGGACTTTTAGAATGAAAAGTTTAAAAGCTAAACGTTTCCTACAAGACCTTTGTAATCTAAGCCAAGAATACATTATTTAAAGATTTAAATTAAGAGTCCATTTGTGAGATAAAAATGCAGCCCCCCCCCCTCTCCCCCTCTTATATACGCCACTGGGCGCAGCCACAATTTTTGGTAGCCTTCGCAAGCAAATAACGCCACACCCAAAATTTTTTAGGATCATGATCAAATTATGTAAATAATAAAGCACCCGGAATTTTTTTTTACCAGTGGCATGAATTTTATAGTTTTTTTCAGAAATGTTGGGGGGTCCTGGGCCACCTCAGGCCCCCCCGTAGAACCGCCCCTATTTTAGTATAAAACACATTAATTTGTGTAAATATAATAATTACCCTAGTGAGAGTTTTCCAAATAACAACAACACAACAAGCATAAATCCGATACATATAAAAAAAAGTACGCCTATTCCCTTAAGGGTCAGTTACCACTAGTACATTTAAGAATACTTTTAGATCATGCAATTCACCAAAACACTACGCGTAATCGCCGACTATCAACTTTATCAAAGTTCCTCACTAAAAGTCACAATTTAATTTAAAAACCGCACTGTATTTCCGAAAACTGCATAGAAAAATGTTCCTAGTATTTCTTAAACCACTTCATTAATTACCGTTAAAGATAATAAAAGCTGACCATGAATCTGCAGGAAAACAAATGCAACATGCAGCTGACATTTAAATGTCTTGGCGCGTCGAGATCGCCCCGTTTAAATAAAATCTAGTTGGCCGCCGTTGACGTTCGAATGTTCGAAAAAGCTCCGATCTGATTGGATAAGAGAGGGTGAAGTATGGGGTTGGTAACCCTGGCAACCAATAGGAGAAGGGTTTTGTTTTATAAATTTAAAAAATACATTTATTTTGTGGAAAATTAGTTGTAGATATAATTTTTTATTTGTGTTTTAGTTTTTTTTTAACTCCACTCACTTTGATAGTGTGTCCTAAACTTAATGCTCGATATTAACAGAGCCGATTTTTAGAAAAATATTAATTCTACTTAGCAATATATCCATATTTTTGGATTTAGCGGTGCATTCAGTGGCGTATTTAAGGGGGGGGGGGGGGTACCGGGTTACAGCAAAACCGGTAAAAATAATAATATTTTATAGTATTTTTCTATTCTATACTTGTCTGTTCCGTTTTCCCTTTTTTAGAGCTATTTTAAATCACCAAAAATATTACACAATGCAAAAGAATATTATTACAACAAAAACAAAAAACAATTAGGTATTTATTTTTAAAGAAAAAAATTAAAGTAAAATATTTTAATTGAAATATTTTTTATGGAAGAAGTGTGATAATTTATAATAAATAAATAGTGCAGGAAGAAACAACAATGCTTTATTATGAACAGGTATACAAAACGTCACTTAAGAAGAAGTATTTCAAAACCTAAGCATTTGCACCAAAAACTGCTCTTAGATCTACGCTCCTAAAATACACTTTTTCCATAAAAAATGTTTCAATTAATTATTTTTTGGTTTGTTGTGCAAATATTTTATTGCATTGGGTTATATTTTTGTGATTGAAAATAGCTCTAAAAAAGGCAGAACGGAAGAGACAAGTATATATTGGAAAAATGCTATAAAATATTATTCTTTTTACTCGGTTTCCTTCAAAATTGCATCAAAAATCAATAACTAAAACGATATGCGTCTGAAAACCCTGATCTCTATATAAAATAGGACTTTTAGAAGGAAAAGTTTTAAAATTAAATGTTTCCTACAAAACCTTTGTAATCTAGGCTAAGAAAACATTATTTAAAGATTTAAATTAAGTGTCCAAGCATTCAAAAATTAGGTTGCAATTAGATTTTTAGAGCCGAGCTCCGGACCTCGGGGGGAGCTGCAGCCCCCCCCCCCCCCCCAAATACGCCACTGGGTCGGACTGACTGACAATTTTTTTAAATGGAATGTCAAATTTTTTATTAGGTTTTCAAATTCTACGTATTTTTCATGTAGGACTTGCTATCCCGATTTTCAGCTGTTTCGAAGATATTGATATTTAAAGTTTTTTTTATTAAAGGTAATACTTTTAGTTCAGATTGTATTTTACATTAGAACATGTATGTTAAATAAATCAGGTATCTTACTAGCATCAACTATTCCTTATTATGTCAATACTGACTTTGACTTAAGTAATTTGTCAATTACCTAAAAATGTTAACAGAAAAGCAGCGCATCGACATTTTTATTATGTTGGGGTGTGGGGATAAAATAAGAACTCAAGCTGAGGTTTGTACTTTGTTTAACGAAAAGTTTCCAGAAAACCAAATTACTCAGTCGACTGTAAGTAGGGTAGTCCATAAATTTGAGAAGAATGGTACAGTTAGAGATTTACCTAGAAGCGGTCGCCCACTGGTTCTAACCGAGAATAAAAAAAATCGATTTTATGTTATCGCTTACTGAAAACCCCCACTCTTCAGTTGTTACTTTGGCGTTAGATAATGAAGCTACTTGTAGTATTTTTCAAGCGGAAGTACTGGCAGTAGAGAAGGCGGTCAATATCCTGCAAGAACACCTTGGCTTGGGAGTAGCCTCGTCAATCACCATCTTCAGTGATAGTCAGGCGGCGATTAAGGCAATCTGTTCCAGCAGCGTCAAATCAAAGCTCGTAAAGCGATGCCGCAACAATCTATGCATACTTGGCAACCAACATCGGGTTATTCTGTGCTGGGTTCCTGGACACTCCAAAATAGATGGCAACGAGGCTGCCGATGCGCTCGCAAGAGAGGGCGCAGGCATGCCAGCTGATCTAGCAGACAATACAGTGAACAAACCACTGGGATTGGTCAAAGAGGAGATTGACTACACGGCCAAGCAGCTTGCACAGAACAGATGGACAGGGTTGACCTGTAGTACATCCAGGCAACTGTGGCCCACATTCGATAAAAAGAGAACCGCAGAGCTATTGAGACACAGTCGAAAAGACGTGAGAAATATTACTGCGGTTGTTACCGGACATTGCCTCTTCGGTAGACATGCCGAACGTATGCAAATACCCACTAACGACTTCTGCAGAAGCTGCAGAGATGAGGAAGAGGAAGAAAGTATTCAACATTTTCTGTGTGAATGCCCTGGCCTCGCAAGAAGGAGGTTCACTACTCTGGGTGAATCATCTTTCGATAGCCTGGAGGAACTAAACAACTTACAACTTGGACGGCTGAGCAGATTTCTGAACAGTAGTGGCTGGTTTGAATGAGTTGTTAAAATCCTTCCGCGGTTACGTCGCATAAACCATCAGTGATCTGATGAAGGTGGGTTCTACGGAACACGTGTGGTATCACAACGGACCTAATCAGGACTACGTGAGACCGTTTGGTCAGAACCAAGGGTCTGCCACTCTTACCTAACCTAACCTACTTGTAGTACAGTGCATCGATTTTTTAAGAGCGAAAAATTACATCCTTATAAACCTATTCTTGTACAGGAACTACTAGAAGATAGATATGATAGACTGCTTGAATTTTGCGAAGAAATGATGGCAAGGATTAATGGTTGGTTGGTTGGTTGGTTTAAGGCGGGGGTTGGGCGTTCGGCCCAAGCTTCTTGCACTGCAGCCTAGTGGCTTATTGTGCTCCCCTATCTTGCTAGAAAAGATTTGTTCCTTTTATAAGGTCCAGCAAATTCCTACCAAGTTTGTCATGTGGGAGGTTATCCCCACATTGAATGTCTCCGAAGATTCTGAGTCTTCCTCGGGTCAGTGCTTCGCAGTTATATATGATATGTGAGGCGGTTTCGTCCTCATCGCCGCAAAGCCTGCATTCAATGGGACCATTGTAAATTCCTACTCGGTGTAGGTGTTTTCTTAAGCAGTGGCCTGTTAGTAGGCCGACCACTTGTTTTAGCTGGGTTAGCGTTAAAGGCATCATTCCAGTTGATAACTTTTTGGAGGGTTTTCCAATTGTGGCCCTCGCTTGGGTATGACCAGGTATCCTGTTCCATCGGGACAGGTGTTGTTGTTGTGCCCACCTGTCTGATGCTGTTCTGGTTGCCTGTTTTGATATGCCAAGGGCGGGTTTGTCGGAGGATTGATACTATTAATGGCTTTTCGGGGCTATTTGTTGAAACATCGATGAAAATAGACGCATGCGGTCTCCAAAAACATTTCATTTTTCAGAATTTTCTGGAAATTTTTATGCACGAATGGCATTCGGTAGAAAATTTACAGAATAAATAGCTAACACGTTAACATGTTATCTTAGTTTTTTATTTATTAAAAGTAATAAAACAATTTTAATTTATTATATATTGTGTGGTCTTATTTGAGTCCATAATACATAGGTTCTCTTGAGTGCTTGATGTTTTTTCACTGGATTTTGGGGTGCTATCTGTTCTTATTTTTTCTACAATGGCTTCATGATGTTCTTGATCCATTTGAAGGTAGCTGGAAATTGATTTGGAACTAACATGGCCAGTCAAGTTCCTGTTCTGCAATACCGCTTTTTGCAAATTTTGACACGGCTGTAGCTCTAAGTGAGTGATTAGAAACTTTTGTTTTTTTAACGTCTAGTCCCACTGTTTTTGCTTGAGTAGTAGTCCATTTTGCTATTTTATTTTGCCCAACAGGACTGTTTTTATATCATCGACTTCCAGTTGTAAAGGCGTTTGCGATCCGTATTAATTCCTATCTATCTATCTAGCTAATCTATTGCTCACGTCGCTTATGCGTGATTTGCTGCATGCGACTATAGGACGAAAAGTACTTTTCCAACGGAGTCTCGGGCGCCACCTCTTGGATTAATGTGGTAAGAGGCCCACAGTTACCTTCGAGTAGCTTTTAGACAGTGGAGAAAATAATCCAGGCGTTCAACTGCGTATGGTGCGAAGGAATAATAAAACAATCGGTTTTAAAACATTTTGTATTCAAAAACGTTTACATTAATATGTGCCCCATTTACTATCGGTTTAAAATGAATGATTTTACCAATTAAAAATAAAGCAAATAACAGAGAGAGGAGGATTGTATACGTTCTTTGTCTGCGGTAATGTATCTTTTATATCACTGATTAATCACGGCTAAAAATAAATGATTCCGGCTTTGACTTCCGACGGCTTGATTAAATTATAGATTCGCGTCTTCAGGTTCGCAAGCGGTCCGGCGGTCAACTTAATAACAGTAATATATAGACCCGCGGAAATAAAATCAGTACAAAGATCTGCAAGCGCGGTCGCAGCTTAATTAATAGGATAAAGGTCAGGACGGACTACGGTGACGGACTTGCAGATATCAGAAAAGGGTGCGGCCTATGTTTGAAAGAAAAGGTTTACGCGGTAAAGCTACTTGCGAATGCGGATGTTACTACGTCAAGCGGTATCGGTAAAAAGTTCCAGAAATAAACGACAATATGACTAGCAGTTCAGTGGCGGTCTTTAAATAGTAGATCGGTTTACGCATGCGTGACTGCGTATGAATCCCGCGGACCTACACTTTCTGGCTATCTAACAGTGTATAGAAATTACAAGTGTACGAGTAAGAGAAGGACGGTGTGATGTATGTGGTATTGTGTATGTTGTGTCGGTGTGTGTGTATGAGAGAGACAGATAGTCTATTTTCCCGGTCTGAATTTACATTAAGCAAATCAGAGTTCCTGCAGCAACTCGGACTTGCATAAAGGTGATAAAATGAATTTGCGGCCCGTTGTACTAAAACAAAACAGAGCTACTCGGCTAAGATGACCTGGAGTAGTCCGGTTCTGCATGTGAGAGGAAAAGAGATACGAAATTGTCGGTGTCATGTGTGTGAGTGTAATGGCGGTGGTAACCGGTGATATGAGAATGATACAAATGAACGATTTAGCCTTTGAAATTTAAAACGAGACAGAACTACTCGGCTAAGATGACCTGGAGCAGTCCGGTGTCGTATAGTTGAACTGTGGCTTGAATCAGAACGAGACAGAACTACTCGGCTAAGATGACCTGGAGCAGTCCGGTATCGTGTATGAGAGACACAAAGAAATAATTATTCCGGTTTAATACGTATATATGAGAGAGAGACAATATGACAGAGCTACTCGGCTAAGATGACCTGGAGCAGCCCGGTCTTATGTATGTGAAAACCATAAAACAACCCGGTATACGCGTCAGAATGAAAGAAAACATTATATTGTCAGTAGGTGTGAGTGAGAAAGCGGTCAGTAATGCCAGAATGTGTAGTATAGAACGGCGGTTTAAATATCTATTAATACATTTTATTGCTTACCGTTAATTTTTTACTTTAACCCGGATGGTCTCGGTATTTGTCCGGAGCTAGTCAAGAGAGTCGACCGGTTGCGGAGTGAGAGTATCGTACTCTCATTGTAAGACGGCACGATCTCGCTAAGGAAGGCTTCGAGCCCGGCTGAATCCCCTCTACTCGGCGCGCGACATCGAGAAGTACCGATGGCGACGGCGGTTCCGCGCCGACCCGCACTATGAACAGTGGGGAATGAAGGAAAACGAAGAAAAGCTATTTCCCGGTATTTCGCGACGGAAAACTTTAGAAAATTAATCAGTACAAATAATATGAATAATTTACGAACAAGAATGAACTTTGTGCGACGAAAAATAAGAAAGTTAAAAACGGATACGTATACAACCCTGTAAAAATAATGTAACTTCGTTACACAGTTTTCCAAAATGGATTGACCGTTAAAAATTAACGATCATTTTCAATACCTTCTCGTTTTGATTTTAGCAAGTTAAACAATCTGATTGGACAAAGATCGGGATATTTCTTATTAGCGACTAGCCATTTAGATGGAGCGCATGGTTTGGAGCCACCTTGTGTCTTTTTGCTGAATATGGGATTGTTTTCTATTTTACCTGTTGTTTGACCCCCATTGTCAATTTTTTTTAAATTCCAATAAGGTTTTGCTGCCTTCTCCCCCTCTGCATGCTAATTCATAGGAGAATATAAAAAACAACTTTTTTTGCAGACCTTCTGGGGTACATTCGTTGCAATTGTCAATTAACATTTTCATTTCATTATATTTTAGGGTAATTGAACTGACCTTTCTTTTATCCTCGTGCTTTTGCAATTCCTTTCTTTTAGCATTTTTTGAATCCCTGGCAGCTTTAAACTCTTGATCTTCAAATGGGTCTATTTTAATGCCATATTTTTCAAAGTATTCCTCCATCACCATTTTTGCAGTTAAATTCCACATTACTTTTATTATGGTTTCTTTATATTCATCGCCATTATTTTTTCGCATGTTGTAGCCCCAATCTTCAAGTACTTTAGCAATCTCATGCACTGATGTTTCCCGCTCTAGTTTATAGTTTCTAACAACACAAAACTCCATGAATTGTTTCCATACGAACGATCGGCTTTTCTCTGTATTGGGCGGGATAGTTTTTTCTATATTTTCATCAATTGCATCTTCATTAAATTCACCAAAACGACTAATTTTTCAAACGATCGGCTTTCAAATAATTATTAATAAAGAAAAAACGTCAAAGTTGACTTTTTTATTATTTGTTGCTATGGTTTTGGACATTTTTATTTAAACATACAAATAATTATTATTAAAATAGAAACATCAAAGTTGACTTCTTTATTACTTGTTGCTATGGTTGCTACAGTGCAATTTCCACTGTAATTCAGTGGAAATTGCACACCTCTTATGTCATTTTTTATACATGAGGGAAATTTTCTAGTAATATTTTATTTTCTATAAAGCTACATTTTGCCGGAACGGCAAGTTAATAGACAAAATTATCGATTCTGTTCTCATGATAATCCGCGATGGTTACTTGAGACGCACACTCAATATGCTGGTAAGGTTAATGTCTGGGCAGGCATAATAAATAATAGAATTTTGATACCATATTTTTTTGAAGGGAACCTTACCGCTGAACGTTATCTGGATTTTTTAACATTCGATTTAATTCCGGCATTAGCAGTTCTTTTTCCTAACCAGATGGATCCAGATATTCCAAATGAAATGGTATGGTTTCAACGAGATGGTGCCCCTCCACCATTTGACGTGAAGGTCCGAAGATGAAACCTTTACAAACCGTTGAATTGGTCGTAGGGGTACTATTGAGTGGCCGCCTAGGTCGCCGGATTTAACACCACTGGACTATTTTCTTTGGGGTTATTTAAAGGAAAGAGTGTACGGACCTAACAACATTGAAGATCTCAAAGAAAGAATAAAGACAGAAATAAATAGAATACCTCCTAATTTTATAAGGAATGCAGTAAAAGGATTTTATCATCGCCTAGGGGCTTGTCAGGTAGAAGGCGGTGGACATTTCCAGCATTTGTTGGGCTTATAGAATTTTTACTTTAGTAAAAAATAAAAATTTATTATGGATAATCTTTTTGTTTTACTTTTCAAATTAAATGTCAATATCTTGGCAACAGCTGGAAATCGGGATAGCAAGTCCTACATAAAAAATACTTAGAATTTTTCGTAGAATTTGAAAACGTAATAAAAAACTTGGCATTCCATTTAAAAAAATTGTTAAAGGCGTGACAACCGTTCTATGAAACACCCTGTATAATATTTTTTTATGTCAAAAAATGCACAATTAAAAATAAAAATTTACGGGTCCGCGCGTATTTCCTGGATGTTCTTCCTTTCATTGATATTAATTTTATGCGGGACTTTTGGGAGACGCAGTATACAGGGTCCTGCGCCTCACCTCCCGTCTTCTGTAGCTCACTTATTAATTAAGTTAGAATTTTGATATTTTGCAGACTGTACCTGTATCCTAGGGCGCATTTCAGGAAAATATTTTTGTTTATACAGGGTGTTCCAAAAAAGTGTGACGTCATAAGTATATGTTTTTTAGATTACTTATTTGGATGCATCTTGTAGTTGCCTACATACCCCTAAAATTTTAATGAAATCGGTTCAGTATTATAGGCGAAAAAAAATAAAAACTAAAAAAAGTCAGTTTTGCACCACTGGTTTTAAAAATTAATAAAAAGTAATGCCTCGTTATTAAAATTCTACAAAGGTACTTAATAAATAAGGTCCTAAAGTCTCGTTAACCCAGTTTGATTAATACGAATTGTACAGGGTGTCCAAAATTTAGTGTCAAACTTTGCAAACTTTAAAGCAATTTATTTTTCTTATTTCAAATTGGAACCCCTGTATATTATTATGTCATTCGATGCAGAATTACAATTCAACATTTGTTCTAATTACAACCCTATCGCAATTTCTAACGCATTAATACTTATTTACAGAAAACTCGTTTTATCAACCTTTCCAACAGCCATTATTATATAATAAATATCAAAGGTGGCTTTGAAAAACAATTTATTGGTATTAAAGTTTATTAAAGTGACAAAAGCCCATTTTGACTTTAGTTATTTTATAATTTTAAATATTATTAGATTAGTATTAATTATTTAAGCAATATTATTTTTTGTAATGGAACACAACCAAGAAAAGCTCGTAGATATGATTTTCATATTAGGAGCATGCTAAAAGAATTTTTATTTGTCCTTTTAGTAAACTTTAATATCAATAATTTGTTTTTCAAAGTCACCTTTGATATTTATTATATAATAATGACTGGTGGAATAGTTGATAAAATGAGTTTTCTGCAAATAAGTCTAAATGCATTAGAAATTGCGATAGGGTTGTAATTAGATTAAATGTTTGAATTTTAATTCTGCATCGAATTACATAATAATATACAGGGGTTCCAATTTGAAATAAGAAAAATAAATTGCTTTAAAGTTTGCAAGGTTTGACACTAAACTTTGGACACTCTGTACAATTCGTATTAATTAAATTTGGTTAACAAAGCTGTTAGACCATATTTATTAAGTACCTTTGTATAATTTTAATAACCAGGCATTATTTTTATTTTTTATTAATTTTTAAAACCAGTGGTGCAAAACTGATTTTTTTTAGTTTTTATTTTTGTTCGCCTATAATACTGAACCGATTTCATTAAAATTTTAGGGGTATGTAAGCAACTACAAGATGCATTCAAATAAGTAAGAAAATATATGACATGTAATCTAAAAAAACATATCCTTATGACGTCACACTTTTTTGAAACACCCTGTATAAACAAAAATATTTTCCCGAAATGCGCCCTAGGATACAGGTAAAGCCTGCAAAACGTCATAATCCTAACTTAATTAATAAGTGAGCTAAAGAAGACGGGAGGTGAGGCGCAGGACCCTATAGAACAATTGGCGAAATCTTTACTTTACGTTTATTGTTCTGTTGTTTTAGGAGCATTTAGGGTAGTAAAGTCTAGGACAAAAGAATACCCTGTATATGTATATAATTCTAAATCACCCACAAATTAATTATATTATTTTATGTACCGCATTTAAGTTGGTTTTAATTATTTTTTATTCAATGCGTATCTTAAAATTAATTATTATAAATTTTAATCTCATTTTTGCAACAAGTAACAATTAATGTGTGCTAGTCGTTAGGTAAGTTAACATTGGTATTATTCCAACACAATAATATTATACAAAATATTACTTAGCCAAAGAAAGGCTTCAAAATAATTCCAGCATTAATCTTTAAAATTTTTACCCATTTTGGCAAAATAATTGTTCCGTAAAGAAGTAAAATATGTTACAGGACACAGCTTTAGTACTTTACTATTAATATTCCTTATTTCTTAATAATATTATACATATCAGGTTCTTTTACTTAACTATATTATTATTATTACCTAATATGCCTTAAAACTAAGTTCGACTGGTTAGTCGTGCTAACCAGGACACTACAACGAGGCAACGCCCCGTTGGGGCTGGTCTTGACCCTGGTAAAAGGAATCCTGTGTTTACTTTAATTTTTGTTCGGCAAGTTAATCTTTACTGCCATGAAAGAGTTTTGTTTTGTTGTTACTTTACGAGAATTTGGTATTATAGTAAATTTGCGCTTGTTTTACTGGAAATATGGTACGAAAAAACCAGCTTTAATTAATCAGGTACATGTGTAGCAAAAGGTTTTTGTCGTAAGACTTGATTAAAAGTTAGAAATTATCGGGATTTGGGAGTGGGCGGGACTTACTCCTGTGGTATGGAAAAATGGGATTACTGTCTTGTCCGTCTGTTTGTGTCCTTTCCAATTTATTTGCTTTTCATTTTAAAAGTGGGCGTTGCCCTGTTCGTTATCTATGTCGTGGATTTTGCATTTTATATCTATGATTTTGGTATCATTATTACCTTATAGGGAAGTTTATACTGTTTATTTTATTTTGTTCGGTTTTGTTATAACAGCTTTAGTAGATAGATTTACCGTAATATACCGGGTGCGTCAACGAAGCGGGGACGGAAAATTAAATCATTATCGGGGAACTTGAAAGACTTGAAAGCGGCATATTTTAAAAATATTTAACATTATAGGGGAAAGTGTTCCACAATGAGACAAAAATTACGTTTCGGTAGGTTGCCAGAGGTAATGATTGAATTTTATAATTTTGTTGTTTCATGCACATAGATTGACATATTCCTCGTCATTTAACGCAATAAGTTTATCAATATATCGATTTAGAAAATAAATAGGGATTTTTTTAAAATCGTGATTTTTGTCTCATTGTGGAACAAGTAGGTTCCACTATGAGACAGAACTTTTTAGACCAAAAAACAATACAAAAAATATGAAAAAATATATATATTAAAGGAACATGAACATTCTTTTGAAAAAAACAGTATCCAAAAAACTTATTTTGCTAGATAGGACAACATAAAATATAAATCCGACAAGCGAAAAATAAAATAAAATCCTTCAAAATATTAGCGCACATTTAATGAGTTAAAATGAGTTAAAGTTTAGTTCAAAACGTATTAGAGCCTGTTGCCTCTTAGTTTTTTTCCCAGTCGTTAAATATTTTGATGTTTTTTTCTTCGATCATATCGATATATCTTCTGTTACGGGGTGGAAAAAACAGTTGTCAGACTTGTTACTTTTACGAAGGAATGAAATTTTAAATTCACTTTCTTTTTTATTTAAAATTTTTCCGACATAAAAACCAGTTTTTAATTCATCATATTGAAATAAAACGTACTCCCCAGCGACTGGTTGTCGCTCCAGTACAAGAAAGTTATCTTTATCCAAGGCATCTTCAATATCACTAGCATCTTCAGAGGAGCCCCTAATATCTTCCTGATAGGATTCCTTATCAGACTCTTCACTAGAAGATTCTTCAAACCCTAACATGGAAATAAAATTAAAATCATTAGATACTCACACGTTGAAAAATGTTGTTCCACAATGAGACACCGTCTCATTGTGGAACAAAACCAACTGTCTCATTGTGGAACTTTTTCGATATTATTTTAAGAAGTTGGCAAAAAAATTTCGATAGTTTTGAACATCTCTAGTTTAAACAGAATCCTAACCTAGAAATGCCCAAACAATTTCTGAATTTCTGATTTATCAAAAAACCACCGGATTTTTTTAAATCACCAATTAAAATATCGACTATAAAAAAAACTTACCTTAATTTGAGCTATGTAAGTCACTAAAGATGCTTAGAATTTTCTAAATTTCGTAAAATTTGGTGGAGCACATGCACAACTAAATATGTTCGTCGACCATATTTTTTAAACTAAATAGGTGGGAAGTTCAAAAAGTTATGGCGAATGTCTCATTGTGGAACACCTTCCCCTACACTGTGTCCCAAAAAGCGTGGCGGGCTAAACTAAAGCTTTTTTTTAATGGAACACCTTAATATATTATTTTCTAATTCCTTATAAAATTCAACGTATATTTTGTGTCATGTGTCACATTATGTCTAAATTCAATTGTTTTTAAGATATTGACGTTTAACATATGGCATTTTGACAGGCTGTAGCATTGAAAAGGCGCATCTTAGAGAAAAATGGTTTTTACCTCTTTATCTTAATTTTTTATTCTCGATCTAAAAGTTACAACTTGCAGTTAAACATGTTAAATCGAACGATAGTATCATTGGATAGATAGTAAAAAACTAAGATGGGGGGTAAAAACCATCTTCCTCCAAAATGCGTCGTTCCAATGCTACGGCCTGTCAAAGTCTGAAAATACCATATTTTATTTTAAACGTCAATAACTCAAAAACAATTAAATTTAGACATATGACATTTTATACAAAATATACGTAGCATATTATAGGAAATAAAAAAATAATATAATATGTAGGGTGTTCCATTTAAAAAAATTAAAGTTTAGTCCGCCACACTTTTTGAGCCATCCTGTATAATGTAAAATATTTTTAAAATATGCCTATTTTAAGTCCATACCTCACGCTAATTTAGTGTTTTATCGTATCATTGAAGATTAAGTCATTTTTATATGATATCTTTATTAATAATTATTAACATCATAAACGTACTAAAACCTACATAACACCTAACACTACATTAGTTACCATAATTTAATACGTTAGTTACCAAAGCATAATACGTTAGATACCAAATAATATTAGAACTATTTTTCATGAACATGTAAAACAATATTTTGACAGTTTTCAAATTTGATGAATACGCCTTTGTCTTTTCTCTAACGTCCACGATCTTAAAAAAGCCACTTTCAGCATTAAAAACTTCTCGTCTGACGCAGAACACACAAATTCGTTGACTTGTTCTCTTGTAAATACTTTTGATTTTTTTGCTCTATATCCAACATTTTTCTTCTTGATGAAACGTATTAAGGCGCCGTATTTGTCAATTTCCACTCTTTCCTTCAGTTCTAAAGTCTAACATGGAATATTTCGGCCATAAGGATGAAGCAGAGTATTCCTCAAAGAGTTTTGCGAAATACGCCAGCAATCCGTTTCTTCTGCACCTTGAACATGTACTTTGTTTCGCCACTCACAAAACTGCCAATATTCTTTTTCATAATGGATTTTAGATTTGTCCGGAAGCAAGTTCAACCTTATAATGTTGGCTGCAGCTAATATATCGTCAGGAATATCAAAATCTTGCATGATTTTAATGATGACTTTTTGAAATGCCAAAATGAAATGACATAAAACCTTGTTTTTATTTTCGCATCGCCGTTGTCAATGATACGATAAAGCTTTGAATACAACTCGATTATTAACGATTTAACACCGTCTCGGACATCGCGGGTGACATAAATTAATCTTCCGTCCCCACTTCGTTGGCGGACCCAATATATGACACTGGTAGAAATAATTTTCTCACAATCATACTGACCAGGTTACCTTAATTTACTTATCAGGCACCTTTGATTGTGAGTACATAATGCCTCGATGTCATTTATTGCACAGTCAAACTTGCTGATTAGTTAATTCTGGAGAAAAATCTTTGTGCAACCCAACATAAGTGTTTTTCCTGTGCGAAATAATATTTATAGTTTTATAGTTATTTAAGTCGTTCTATAGAACATTCAATTCAAAAGTTGAGAATAATTTTTAAGAGTTAAAAATTTTGAGGCGAAAATTTTCTAAATAAATATTTTTTGGTTAACATAATCAAAGATGATTTTCAATAATTTTGTTAATAAAGAAAGATTCCTCATGTGTTGTTTCTAAATTCCAGTTGCTTGGTGCAAATTTTGATTAATAAGTATTAATTACCAGGGCCGTAGCTAGACGTTATTCATGCATGGGGGGGGGTTCCATTTTTTGGGTGCCATGCCCTGTCAAATTGGAAAATAGCGCCGCAGGCGAAAAATTTTAGGGGCCACGCTCAAAGTTCGTTTAAAATTCACCTAACTACTACCAAATTTCGAAAATAAAATTATTACCTCTCCCACTCTGCATGGTTGGATTAAATTTGTTTTGGTTAATGTTATTTTTTACTTTTTTTTTTGATATTCCTAGCTGGTTCTTTATTAAAAAAAAACATTTTTTATATTTGTGAAAATATGAATATTGATAACAAACCAAAATTTTAACATAAGACAAATGTAGGTATTACTGCAACCGGCGTTTTTAGGGCTCGGGTTTTCATTTAAAAATAAAGTAAATATCACTCACCACGCCAAAATTGATGATTTTTTCAGAAATCATGTTTTCATTTTAGGAGCATAGATCTAACAGCAGTTTTTGGTGCAAATGCTTATAGGTTTTGAAATACTCCTTGTTAAGTGCCGTTTTGTATATTCATAATAAAGCATTCTCGTTTCTTAACGCACTATTTTTTTTATTATAAATTATCACACTTCTTCCATAAAAAATGTTTCAATTAATTATTTTTTGGTTTGTTGTGCAAATATTTTATTGCATTGGGTTACCTATATTTTTGTTGATTGAAAATAGCGCTAAAAAAGGCAGAATGGAAGAGACACGTATATATTGGAAAAATGCTATAAAATATTATTCTTTTTACTCGGTTTTCTTCAAAATTGCATCAAAAATCAATAACTAAAACGATATGCGTCTGAAAACCCTCCTAATCTCTATATAAAATAGGACTTTTAGAAGGAAAAGTTTAAAAACTAAACGTTTCCTATAAAACCTTTGTAATCTAGGCTAAGAATACATTATTTAAAGATTTAAATTAAGTGTTCAAGCGTTCAAAAATTAGGTTGCAATTAGATTTTTAGAGCCGAGCTCCGGACCTCGGGGGGAGCTGCAGCCCGGCTGCTAAATATGCTAAAATAAATAGGGTGTTCCAATTTTAAAAATGTACATTTTTATTGTCCTATTTTTTTGGGACCATCTTGTATATTTAAATATAATTTTAGAAAATATATTTTTTTAAGCCTCCAAACTTTTATAAATCCTTTTTTTGGTATCTTTAACAATAGAAGCGATATATTACTTTGTCACACAAATGAGCCACCCTGTGGATACGCGCAAAAAACATCTTTCTCTCTACATTTAGTTGCGCGCAGGTTGGAAAATATTTAATAAAAATTAGATTTAATAATTTATTATGTGATGCGACATATTTGGGAACGCCACTTGATGGTCTAAAAAAAAACCAACTACAATCATATTTAATATATTTATAAGTTTATTATAAGTAGCCGGTACTCATATGATTCTCCTAACGCTCTAGTAAAAGTCCACCATTTTGTCAATAAATATATTACATATTTATTAGTCATTGCTGCTAGACCAAGTAGAATAGTGAGAAGTGATCAACCGATTTCGTCTTTAGGTTCCTAAATGTTTGCTGTCGCTGCCAATTGAAAATAAATATGCTAGGTATAACCTACATTTATAAGCTTGTCGCGTACCTTTTAGGGGTAAATTAAATTCACCCTCAAAAGGCACTAACGGCTTACGGCAGCTCTTCGTCGGATGAACAAATGGTCGTCTGCAAGCGACGCTTATGCTTTTTGGAGGGCGCCACTCAGTTTCCTTTACGAAAAGGGTTTATAGAGCCTTTCTACTGAGAAGTAGACTCAATTTTTGCGAAAGGATGTTATTAGAGTTAATAATAAAAAAAACTGAGATAAATTCCAGTAATTTTAATGAAAACTGTCATTCTCTTCTTGACACGCAGATATATATGTATATTATGCCAATCATATTAAAAATAAAAAACTATAGAATGCCTGTATTCTGAACCTGTAAATTAAAAATTGCCCCAAGGCTTATTTACTTAAGTTTACCGAAACCTCGTTTATATTAATATATACATAACTATTCTTTGGCCAAAGATACCCCCTGCTATGTACATTATTTACAATAAACCACCTATAATTTATACCGACTTTTAGGCGAATAAAATAAAAAGGGAGTCAGAAAACACGCTTACAAGATGGTTAATACATTATATGAAAATTCCAAAAACTGATACGATATTATAATCTTACTGTTAATAAATGATTCAACTTGACCGGAAGTTATATTGGTAAAAATAATATAAAGGAATAAACTGGCCTTAGATCCAGGGCAAGTAGATTCTCAGGTACGGCTACAGCGGGTAGTGGTGGGTGAAACACATTAGCCCTTCAGTGGGGTGTTGGACTGAGGCTACTGGATCACCGAAGGTCAAAGTTCAACGACTTGGTGAGATGTTCGACACAGCTCTTCAGGCGATAACAAGAGATGAGTGCAAATTTACGTGGAAATGAGCCCTATAGTACGACCCTGTAAATCACACAAAAAATAACCAAATACCCAATTTTAAGAAGGAAATTTAACTAGCTTACCTCGTATCTGAGGGAATTCACACACCGACAGCACATGGCTCCGTTCCAAACAATTAGGGGTTTATCCCACGTATTATACGAAAGGCAAATAGAAAATAAACTTTTAGCAGGTTTTACACATTCTGCATATTTTAATTTTTAACAAAATTGTGCGTTAACTTGCACGATATCAAAATTGGAATTCAATCACCAAAAGTGACCACTCAGCCCGGATTCCGGAGCTCGAGAGAACGGCCTCCACGTATCGAACGAACCACGTCCCTCTTCGACCTCATGCATCTGGTGTACAGAAAAATGAGTGGTGGCGAATGCGCCAGAATAATGAAATATATACTGAAAATTATTACCAAACGTGGCGTTAAATTTATAAACGCTACAAGCTGTAAAATTCACATTTTTACTTACCGCAACTAGGATTATTTTTTTATCGCACAACTTACAAACTACCTAGCAACGTTTAAATCTATACAAAACCGTCATTTTCAGTAAACTGTGCAATTCAAGTACGGTGCATACCCGTCTTGGCGGACAGCTCGAGCTTAGTTGTTAGTGCCACTCTCACTCAGACCAGACGAAGCAAAATTCGACTATTGATAATGGTAAATTTTGAAAATTTGTTAAAATGTAGCGGAATGTGGCCGAATATAAAATATTATTAAAAGCTGTAAGACGAAAAATAAATTAGTTTGCAATTAGACTATTAGACCCCAAGCTTTTAGGCTGTGTGTGTGGGGGGGGGGGGGATGGGGGGGGGGGGAGTGGCTGCTGTGCTGCAGCCCCTGAAAATACTTATTTATATCCTTAGTTTAGTCAAGCGACCTAATGTTAGTCAGGCCCGGCTCGTGACTTTTTTTACAGGTGGGGCAAATTTTGATAACAGTAGCACTAGCATTACTCACATGAGCATTAGACGAAGCATGTTTGGTCACTTTTTCTTTTAAATGTAAGTGCCTAATAAAGGCTTCGTAGACGTGTAAATTCGTGCATTTACGTCTACGTTAACGGTTGCATTTTGTGATCGCTTCAACTGTCTATTATCTAAATACGTGGAACGATTGATCTTTCTATCTCATCTCGAAGTCAGTTTTCTTTATCGGGCAAACATACCTAATTCTTGAATTTGTTTTTCAGGAAGCCATTTTTTAATTGTGAACTTAGAACGCGCAGGTACCATGTCGAGAGCATTACCATTATTATTTTTTCTGGCCATCATAACCAACATTTCCCTTACATCCGGTGGTATATTAGATGATATTACAAATAATGTGGAGGCTTATACAAATAGATCACTGATGTCACTAACTCAGCCGTAAGTACACAGAAAGAGAAACGTAGTGTGATGTTGAGACCATTAAATTAAAGGACTGGAAGAAAGGTGTTTAAATATTGTTTTTCTACTCCGACATGGAAATTTGCTGTTTCCTTTACACTTAAGTGGCGAGAAAAGTAGGCTATTCCGGTTAACTTTGCGGGAATATTTCATTTCCATCGTAGATAGGTAATGAAACTGACCAATCACAGTGGTCAATTACAAGGAAACCAAATTTACATGTTACAATAGGATGTACAGTGTTGCAACCTTTAAAAATAAAATTTCCCATTTTTATAGAAAACTTTCACGAATGCAAACAATACTGAAAAAGTCTTTTATTATCAGATTACAACCACAAGTGATCCTAAAGAATATTCTACAAATATAACACTGTGCGTAAAAATTTCCCTTTTCCCTTTGGAGACAGCGCCGACCCATCATTCCTCTGTGCTTTGTTCTCACGAACCCGGAAATTTTCCATTAGTTGACAACACTGTTATGAAAATTACATTTCTTTATTTTCTTTGTGGTGTATTTGAAATCACTGTCCAATCACAGTATATTATATTTACTGAGGCTCCGCCTTCTTTTTCAAGACACTTAATTATATAATTTAAATGCATATTATGGTACAATTTGTTATTAATTTGTTCAATATAATAAAATCTAGACGCATTTATAATAGATTTATTAATAATGCAACCGGCTGCATGAACATAAAAAGTTAATTTCATGTAGCATCATTTATCAGTTGGCTTTCCCACAATTAGCTTAAGGTCTCGATAGTTGAGAGAGTTAGGGCGTTGCACTATGGATCCAAGGGTCGTGAGTTCGAGCCCGGCAACCGGTAACTTTTGTTTACATTTTTTAGCATAGGGTTCGTAAGTTTGGTCGTAGAAAAAATATACTGTTTAACTCGAGTGGATTGTTCATATTGCGCTCGGAAGTTTGAGCACTCAGCCTACGGCGTCGTGTTCAATTTACTTCCTCGTGCGATATGGACATCATATCCACTCTTGTTGTACAAACTACTATTCTATATCGCTACGGTTACAACTGACATTAAATTATAATAGCCAGTTTTTGGCAATCAACAAAATTCCGCTATTTGATTTTTCAGACGCTAAAATCTCGACAACCGCTGACTCCTGAAACCCGAATTTGGCTTCGTTATAAAGAATGATACTTGCCGCTCAATATAAAACAGGTTTTACCAAATTATTCTTGTAGTTTCAGAAAAATTTGCCTTTGAAATATCGTTAAGCAGGATATTGTTGGTTGGCAAAAACTGGCTAATATTGTATTCCTACACTCTATTCTGTGGATATTGCTCGAAACTGGTAATATTTCATTTATTGACGATCTTATTTTAGATAAAAACATTAATGAAAATATTTTTAATCGAAACCTGTTCGCCTTCGTTCGGTTTTTATTTATCTTTGCACTATTTAAAGGTTCGTGGTTAAACAATTGAACATGAAACATATTCTAAAGTTTTTTGGGGCTGTTGTCTTTGTGATGTAATGTAGGATTTATAGCTATTGTTTTCATTATGGGTGCGGATATTTTAGAAGGTACGTTATATATTTTTTTTACTTAGAAAAGGTAATCACGGGTTACTAATATTAATTAATTGACATTTAACATAAATACACATGTCACAAAATAAAAAAACTAAGATAGGAAGGTGAAAATAATTTTTCTCTAAGAATATCCATTCCAAGGCTACAACCTGTCAAAGTTTAAAAATGCGATATTTTAGGCGTCAATAATATTGATTGATTGAATTGAATTTAGACATATAACATTTCATACAAAGTAAACGTGGAATTTTATAGGAAATTAGTAAATTTTATAATATGAAGGGTGCTACAAATTCGTGTGCGTACACGGGGATCTCGAAAACGGTAAGGGATACGAAGATGGTTAAATTAAGGCAAACTTGCATATTTTGGGTCCTAATAATTTGGTGAAAAAAAATTGTAATTATTCCGAATGTTTTCGGAGAT
This sequence comes from Polydrusus cervinus, assembly GCA_935413205.1. NCBI lineage: Eukaryota > Metazoa > Arthropoda > Insecta > Coleoptera > Curculionidae > Polydrusus > Polydrusus cervinus. The sequence continues at coordinate 6,700,569 of OW284518.1, forward strand.
ACCCGAAAAAAAAACAAAATTTCCATTTTTGGTTTTTAATTTTTTGCGCTTTTATTTATTTTAAACTTGGGAAAAAAATAAAAACACTCTTTCATGGCCGTTTTTTATGTTCTACAAGATGGCATTATTAGTTTTTAAATTCGACGTTTCGTTATTTAGTTACCAACCTCAAGTCAATTTTTTTTTAATACGGACCTGGAATTTTAAATACAGTTTTAGGGATTTCTAAGCTTTAGAAATTTAATACAATAGGTATACACGTTTTTGAAATTTAAACGTTTTGTCATTTTATAGCACATTTTTCAAATTATCTTTTTTATTTCATTACGGTCCTGAACATTTAGAGCCAAACTAAAAACAAAAGATTTCTGATTTAAAAAATCCGTCCATTTTTACTCAAAAAGGCCTAATATTTAATATCTTCTAAGAGAAATAACCCAAAGTTACGGCCTCAACATACATCATCAGATCTTCTAAAAAGTAAAAAAAAATTAAAGTGTTGTTGAAACAAACATAAGCGCATCACAGTAACAAAACTAGACTCCAGTCCCAACAGTATTTCGGTCTAGGTATCAAGCAAAAACCATAGGACTTAAGATATACGTTATATTAATAAGATACTCATAAAAAATAGAATTACGACTTCTCATGCCTTAAAAACTTGCATACTTCCTAGCTTAGAGTATTGTGACGGTTAATCTTATTAAAAAAATAAACAGCCTAAACTCCATAACTTCGTGTTATGTAATTTTAATATTTAAGTTATCATAAAAATAATTGCCAGGGCCGTCATAGTAAAGAAAGGATAATTTAAAGTGATGTGTTATTTGATGACAAAACGTTAACATTTTAAAAACCTTTAAATTGTATTAAATTTCCAAAGCTCAGAAGTCCTAAAAACTGTTTAAAAAATTCCAGGTCCGTATTTAAAAAAAAATAATTGAGTTTGGTATCTAAAGAACGAAATATCAAATTTGAAAACTAAAAACGCCATGTTGTAGAACATAAAAACGGCTATGAAAAAGTGTTTTTTGTTTAAAGTCTAAAATAAAGGCGCAAAAAACTAAAAATTTCGGTTTTTTGAAAGTATTTGGAATATTTACTATTTTTTTTCACCAAATTATTAAGCCCCAAAATACGCAACTTTGCCTTAATTTTACCTTCTTCGTATCTCTTACCGTTTTCGAGATCCCCTTGTAGGCACATGAATTTGTAGCACCTTGAATAAAGATTCCATTTAAAAAAATTATTTGGATATGCCCTCATTATTTGGGACACCCTATATAATTTGAATAAATTGTAATTTGTAGATCTAATGTCTCGTTATAATTATGTTTTTGAAAAATATTAAAAAGTTAACCTAAACATTAAACCAGTTTGGCAAATATTTTGGGTCAGGAGCGTTAGGAACTATTATATTGTCATTTCCGCAACGGTCATATCTGCAACAGTTTTTTTATTGTTTAAAAAATATACATTTTTTAAATGAAAAGTGATTTGCCGGCGTGCAGACAAGATTAAAATTGAAAAAACTTTATGCCTCCGCTGGGAATCAGCGCGCTTGAGGTCAAAATGAGAGGTTCTGGGTTCGATTCCCAGCGGAGGAATAAAACTTGTTCAATTTTAATCTTGTCTAATACGTCGGCAAAACACTTTTGATTTAAAAATTATATAGGTAGGGTAAAATGGGGTAATGGCGGTCACTTAACGAAATTTGGTCATAAAAGTCAAAATATGAAGTATATATTTATTCTGATAGAAGAAAAATGAAACATAAAAGTTACTCTAAGTTGTCAAAAACAAAAAGAACTGAAAATCTAACATTTCTTGGTAAAAACTCTTAAATTAAAAAAAGTTACTTTGACCGGTATTGTCGTAACATTCGGGTATTACCGGTCATAGCATGGGTAATACCGGTCACAAACAAAAATCACAATTATATCCGGTTGGAGAGTCCCTTGCAGAACACAGGGAGTGTGCCCATTGTCCGCATATGACACACCTGTACCACATCTCATTATTCGCTCCGTATTCACCACAAATCACACATAAAGTGAAATCTATCTCATTATCACTGTACATCTATAAAATATAGATGCTAGATATTTTATCTGGTTCGACATTTCTACTTCCTGCTCCCCGGTGAAAACAGTTTTTCTACCCAAAATAGGACTGACAAAGTTTCCTTTCTGAATTTTTACTTGTAAGGTTGAAAATGTAATTTCACATCTTTTAGCTGCAGTTCGCATGGAAACCCCTTGCTGATATAATCGTTTAACAGCATTCAGGTTTTCAACTGACCACTTTGCTCTGTTAGTTAATCTTACACGTGGCTTTGGCATCTGCAATAAAGAAAATCAACAAAATTAATTTTTGTTAATGAGGGCAATACCGGTCACTCGACCGACATTGCCCTCATATGAAGGCATACATTCAAAAATAATTTAGGACCTTAAAATTTTGATTATCACTCAATTCAATACGTAAGATTATTCTATGATGTACCAAACAACCGATAAACTAAGCACATTCTTAAGAAATAATAAATATAAGTACTTACGGCTTATTTTCAATGATGACGAAATTAGAAAAAACACAAGAAAAACAAATAGCCGACTGTTCCGCGTCAACACTTGATGGTAACTGAAACGATCAAATGCCCTCAATGCTAGGGCATTAAAAACAGCCGTTTGCACCAAACGCTGTTGCCGGATCTATCTTCCTTAAGGAAATATAGGGTTGACCGGTATTGCCCATTGACCGGTATTACCCCATTTTCCCCTACATTTTTTCCTAATTTTAAAGACCTAGACACAGTAATTCCTTGTACCTATGTTTCATATAAGTAATACTTACTAATCTGGCCCAATTTTTAATTAAACTTTTTACTACCTAAACATTGGGGACATTTTGCCAACCAACAAATTCCCGCTAATCGATTTTTCAGGCGCAAAGATCTCGACAGTGGCTGATGCCTGAAACAAGATTTTCGATTCGCTGGAAAGAATTATGCTTTCTGTTGAATATGAAACAGGTTTTTACAAAATTGTTTGTCTGAATTCCCAGAAAATCACATTTGAAATATTTTTTAGCGGGATTTTTGTTGTTTGGCAAAATGTAGCTAGTATTTTAATCATTTCCGCAACATTTGTGTCTCATCTCGTATCGTTAAAATAGTGCCCGTTTACATAATATTTAGAACATTATGATTATAAAAATAAAGTAGAGAGTTTAGCGTCCGTATAAGTAAATAGAAAAAAGTTTTTTTTTTCTTTTTTTTTTTAGCGGCAGGCCGCTAAAAAACTTTTTTCTATTTACTTATACGGACGCTAAACTCTACTTTATTTTTAAAAACACGGCATTGTATACGGAATGGATCGGCACCGCCAGTGGGCTACACGGCGCGATCATTGAGTTGATTCCTACTGATGGCGTTACTGGGTTTTTATAGCGTTTTTATTTCTTAAAAAATGCCTTGAAAGAACAGTCTCGTTGTACTTGGAGTTGCTTTCAGGCTATGGCCTTTTGATGAGTTCTGACAAGAACGAAACAGCCTGTCATTGTCTACCTGTGCCCCAGGGAACCCATTACCTTTGGCGTCCCTGTGTACTTTAATGCAAAAGATAGATGCACCACTTTGTCGGCCTGCCGCTAAAAAACATTTTTCTATTATGATTATGTTTATCGTTTAAGCTAGAATTTTAGCATTATTTTATTTCAACGCAACAGCTACTTGAGATCAGCCAGAAGTTTCAAGCACATAAGTTTAATTGAGAGACAGTTGCGTGTTGCGGAAAGGACAAAATAATTCGTTCATTTAAAAAAAAAACTATAAATTCGCCTAAAAGAAATAGGTAGCTTTAATATAGAATTAATTTTTTTTAAATATCACTGTTCCATTTATGCCAAATTTCATGAAACCACTCAACTACTTTATCCAACCATAAGATTGTCATTGAATTATTGTGATTAGTTTCGAGTAATACAGGATACGTTGTTGTAAAAGTTGTATTATTTTTAATTGTTTTATTTTAGATATCTTATTGAACTGATAAATAAAAATATAATTACACCTTTTCGCACTCTCGTGGAATCGGTCACACCGAATCTCAATGGTCTTATACCTGATTCTATTTTAAACAGGTAAGCCAATTTTTTTTTTTAAATTGTTAGTTGCTGTGTCAGTTACCTTTTTCATATTTAATCTTTAAATGAGGCTTTAAAAACTTAGCCAAAGAAACCCTGGTTTGGAAGTTGAGTCGTAGAAAAAATATATTGTACAACTCAAGTGGATCGGAAGTTTGAGCGCTCCACCTATGTCGTCGTGCTCAATTAACGTAATGGTGCGATATGGACATCATATCCACGCTTGTTGTACAAACTACCATTGCGCGTATTGTCAAATATAGCGAACCATTTTTTGTCACGCAATATATAAGTATTTTTATTATAATAATATTAATATATTTATTACATATTAATAATATTATATTAATTATTATTGGAAGTTAATATAGATATTCCCTCAATAAGGTTTCAATTGCTTATAGACTGAATTGTTCTTATTTAAATTTTCTTATCTGCAACTGCGATTATTAAAAAGCAAAAATATCCCCTGGACTTTCTATTTAAAATATACAGCTATATGAAATTTGTTGTACTTGTCAAATTAAAAAGTCATTAATATGACGTTCTTTTATAGAAATGGAACATAGAACAACATTTTTAAGTTATTTCTCATTGGGTCACCTTGCCATGCTTTATAAAAATCTCATTTAAACTTTCTAATGTACAACTGCAATGATAAAAAATAAAATGTTTACTTAATTATGATTTAACTTCCTTCTACCAATAAGAACGTACACAAGAAAGACAATAAACAGAAATAAATTACACCAAAAACTATTGTCACATCCATTGTCTACACGGCCATGAAAATGGCCAATTATTGCCTTAAAAACACGAAATAATGGGCATGGAACCCCAAAAGCACCCTAACATAAACATAACCTCGTGACAGTCCGGGCTATAATAATGTCACCCAATGGTCAAGGGCGTCAAGTTTCTGTTGTAAAGTGCGTACAGCGATGCCGTAAGTTATAAATATAAAGAATAGTATTACTTGACAAGAAGAGTTAGTTCTGGTAACTAAGAATGTATCTTAATCAAAATTAACACAATGATAGGGACTACAAATTCATAATATGTTATTACAACAAGTAATTGATAATTACTAGTTTGTAGGAACCTTGATGTAACATTTAAATAAGATATATACAGAGTAAAATTCAGCTAAGCCAAATATTTTATTTCTGCCAACTAATATGAAAACAAGATAATTTCTTTGTTCTGATGGCATCATTTTTTGGTAAATATAGCCAAGAAATAAATCTTTTTTGTTTTCCTAAACTAAAAAAAGGTATTTTTGGTAACGTAAACACGAGAACAAATAAAAATTAGTACCAAATACCAAGTCATTTTTAAGAGTGTGGTAGAAACGAAATCGCACGTTTACATTGTAGTATTATAATATTCCTTTAAATTTTAGTTTTAGTCATCAACTGGAATTTTTTCGACGTATGGAAAAAAAATGTCGTGAGAAGTGTAACAATGCTATGAATATTGACAAATCCAATCTACAACTCATAAAGTGCTCCGCAACTTGTATCATAGATCATGCTAAAGACATGGGGATTCTGGTTCCATTAACACAGATTATGATTTATGTTTCTGATGCTTTTCAAAATCTTTATGGTCTTGTACCGAAAGTTATGTAATATATAAATGTTGAAGTTTGTATGTTTGTTTGTTGCTTCATTACACCCAGTGGCATCAATGGCATATAAAATTTACCCGTAACCCGTACAGAGTCACTTAGGACATAAGTCGTACTGTGGGGTCTGTGAGACACCTAACCATATATACATATATATATATATATATATATATTAGGAGTTAGCTAATGAAAAATTTTTATGAAATAAAGTCATATTTTCACGAAAATATTTATTTGATTTTTGAAAAGCAAAAAGTAGTACATTTTTAAAATTTACATGTTTTTTTTTTTCAAAATATAACATAAACATGTCAAACGATATTTACCTGTAAAGAAACTAAATGAACAACAGTAAAACGAAAAAATAATCATAAATTTTTATCAAGAATTACAAAAATAACAAGCTTTATTTTAAAGGTAATTTTTACACTCTACATAGGAAAGGTGCACTCTAAACATATTAGGTTTTTACACATAACACATAAGTACTGGGTTCTACGTTTAAGTCTTTTGGGACACACAAGAGCTTGTAGAACGCGTGAAACAATCTATACGTCATGTGCAGCGTTGCCAAGTCATTGGCAAAGTCGTAATAATTATTAGGGGAAAGGGGGATAAGATGGCGAATCGGGTAAGATGACGAATTGGAAAATTCTGATTATTGTAATTAGATAGCGCCACTTGGTTGATTGCCGAGTGTAGCATGTATGCTTCGTAAGTTGCCTATGTATTAACATCAAAATCTGACTTACTTTATTGACAATATTTCACCATTTGTGTTTAATGGTTATGTCATTATAATATTAGTGTAAGACGAAATAAGCTTTATAGCGTTTGTGTTGAATCTTATTTTCAATCGGTAAATATTTTCTTCAATGTTATGATATTATTTATCTATAACCTATTAAATTTTCGTGAAATAATATCTCTTTGTTGGTTAATACAAAACTCGATTCAAAATTTCCTGGTCGGCTAAAATGACGAATTCGCTAAGTGGGCAAGATAGCGAATTCTTCATCTTACCCGACCGAAAGATATGGCGGCATTATCTAATGTGGCTTACGATAAGGTAGCCATAAAAATACCGTACAATCTTTCAGAGCAACTGGATAAGTCCCACTTAATTCTCAAATTTTTAATTATTCTAACTTCGAATCCTCAATGACCACAGACAAGCCATACGAGCCTTCCAAGAATGTCGACGAAAACTTAGACCATGATGTACCGGGACTACCAGATGTCATTAATGCTCTTTCAGCAAATATTGTCACTGCAGTGGGAGGAACATCTCATAATACTTCCTCTACTAATGTCTTAGATATTTCACTACCAGGGCAGTCTAATGCAGAATCATTGAATTGTCTATACCTCACTTGCCTATTGCTGCTTATAAAGAAAAGAGACAGAGGAAGAAGCTACCTACTATGCATATAACAAGTACCCCTGTTAAAAGTGCATTAGAAGAAAAAGAAAATGAAAGAAAAACTATCGAGGAGAAAAAAGAAATTAATCGAAGGAAAGAAGAGAATAAAAGATAGAAAGTTGAAGAAGAAAAGTGAGGTTTGACGATCATGATGTTGGAGAATCCTCTGACTCCTCCATATCAGTAAATTACATGGAGGAAGATGACGATAATGTAGAGGAACAAGAAGAAATTTGTTTAATTTGTAACGATTCTGGAAAAAATAAAATTTGGTACGCCTGTTCCCTCTGAAGTAAATGGGTTCATGCAGCATGCTCAGGACTAACATCCGCAGAAGCGAAGCGCAAAGCATATATTTGCGACTTTTGTGACAATAATTAATATATCTTTCTAATTACCCACCGTTTTTCTTTTATTCAATAATCCTCGACATCTTACCCGTATGCTTTCGTCATCTTACCCATACATGAGGGCAAGATGACGAATTTGTCATTAAATTTTGAACTTACGAAAAAAAAAATTTACAGTGAAGATACAATGATAAGAAGCAAACTGTTGGGAACTAAAATTATCCTGAATGCTCTAAAATACGAAACAAAGTTTTAGGGCGAAATATGACGAAGAAAAAAAAAATATATGCTTACTGTCGTCATCTTGCCCTCCTTTCCCCTACTGTTATTTCTTAGATAGGGAAACCTCTACACTTAAATACAATTTTAGGACAAAATTATATAATTGAAATTATTTTGTTTTATTTATATCACATCATAGTCATCCTCAGACTCCCCCTGTAAAATATTTCATGATTAGGCAATTAAATATGCAGTTTTCTTAAATTTTATTGAATTACGAACTTCTGTCGCAAACAGTAAAAATAGTAAATATTTCAAAAATGCTCCTTAAAGACAAAGAAAATATTAATTGGATTCTCGCTGAAATGTGATAAGAATAAGGTAATCAGTTAGTAGTAATCACAATCTGGTAGCCGTTGGCAACATCTTATTAAGGATAACTAACTGCTTCGTCGACATCTGATCCCAGAAAAGGTGTAATAACATGGTTTCCAAAACTACGTTTTATAAGGCGACAAACCATATGATTGTACCATTTTACTGATGCGTATAATATTTTAAAAAATAGCTTGAGTAAAATAGTAGTCTCGTGAAACTTGAGTATGGGAGGGCGGAGATTATAGGTACCTACCTACTTAAGAAAAATTATTCTAATTTTTGAGGTAAAGTCTAAAATGCACGATTTAAAAAGTCAAATTGGAAAAGCTATTAGTAATATCCTGGCAAAAGTGCATACAGCCCCAGTGGCGGTTCGCGGTCTTAAAAAATGGTGAAGAGCTGGGTATAGTGCGAGTACCTACTTAAACAAGCATTGACTAATTTATATTTTAAATAAGTACTTACATAGCTAGTGTTCTTGTTAATCGGATCGATTCTTCGATTGAGGCACTAGCGTTTTCTTTAAAGCATCGGCAATAGTATTTTAATTTTGTTTAAAATTTCTTAACATTAATTGACATTTTAAGTGTTCTCCAGAATCCCCGTGTTTATGCGATGATCGAGTAATATTTAAAAAATCTGTATATCTGTCCCTATTCCAAACGTTTATTCGAAAAGAGTAACACGACCAACAAAACAATTTTTGTAAGGCGGCACTACTACATAGCCAATTATATTCTAAAAAATAGGAACACTTAAAATTAATCTTATAGGATCTGCCACTTTTTTTTAAATTCTTTTTTAAAGTCTATGTTTAAGATTCCAGTAGTCGCCCGTGTAACAAAACGTCTCTCTTATCCTCATCTGTCCAACAACTGAATGGAGTTTCCAACAAATTACAAACTATGGCTTTGGACAGAATAAGTGTTATTAGGGGTGTACCACAAGTATCTATTTTAGGCCCTTTGCTTTATATAATGTATACTAATGAATTGGTGAGTATTACAGGTCAGTATACAGTTCTTTATGCCGATGACACCACTCTGATCTTTAGTGAGGCGGACTCTGATTCTATGATAATTAGCGTTGAAAGAGCTTGCGGTGACCTTGACAGGTACTTTTCAGGCCATGATCTTCTTTTAAACATACCTAAGACTCAGTGTATTGTTTTTGGGAATCGAACTGACCATGCTTTTGCATTTACCTACAGGAATAGTAAAGTCCAGAATTTAGATCGGGTTTCCTTTCTTGGTGTAACAATAGACAAGAGATTGGACTGGAGAGCGCATGTCGAGGCTATCGCGACTAGTATATCGAGGTACTGTTATGCTCTAAGAATTATTGCTGAGAATGTCTGCATAGAGGCTGCAATGTCAGCCTATCATGCATTTGTTGCATCTAAGATTAGGTATTATAGGTATGGTATTATTTTTTGGGGGAATTCTACAGATATGGACAGGATTTTAAGATTGCAAAAAAGATGTGTCAGGTGTATTTTCGGAATGAAACGAGACAGTTGTAAAAATGTGTTCATTGGTAAACAAATTTTAACATTGGTTTGTATGTATATAATGGATTCCTTTATGTTTGTGCATGGTAATAGAGATCTGTTTGAAGATTCTAAACATTGTTATCCAACTAGACAAAGGACTAACTTACACATAGAAAAATGTAATTTTAGCTATATTCAGAAAAATGCTCCTAGTGCTATAATAAAGATTTATAATAGTTTTCCGGATAGTGTTCGAAATCTCCCAAAGTGTAAAGTTAAAAGTACTATAAAAAACTATTTAATTAAAGAAGCATAGTATAATATAAGTGAGTTTTATAATGATGCAGATAGATCTGATATGCTTCTGTAAAAATACTATCGCCTATTTGTGTATCTTTGTATTGGATTATCATTGCGTCAACTGCCACTACTATGTTTGTGAAGTAGGTGTCTGTTATACATATTTTTATTTCTAAATATTTCTTGTTTTATACTTAAGAATATTTTACCATAAAACTGTTCCTTATGTAAAATTATTGTTTTTAATCAGATATTATTTTTTGTATAAGTACTATGTAGAATATCTTTTTTTATAACATTGTTCTATGCCTTTTGGTTTTTTTGAATAAAAAACATTTATCTATCTATCTATCTATGTCATTAATTGGGTTCATTTTTAAAACACACAATAAAAATTAAACTAAGTAGGTAAGTACGTACACTACTGAATTACCTGGAAAATTAAAACAAAACGATATCTATGACCGTGGGTTTCGCGAAGCCTCAAAATAAATACCTTAAGCTTAGGCGAACCAATGCTAAAACAATGGTGCATACGACTGATCTATTTTTAAATTGCCCTTCATCATAACGCAAATCGTTACTTGCTGTTTGCGTGACTGACGTCACGTAACCATAGCAACGGTGAATATCAAAGCCATGTTACGCGTTGGGTCTTCACTTGCTTTGAGCTAACGGACACGACCGGCTGGGGCGCGCCAAAATGCACGAGTGTTTATAACAATTATCCATCGGAGTTAACCGTGGCCCTATTATGCATAGCTGCATTCGGATTAAATTAATATTATTAATTCGAACATAATTATTTTTTAAATACTAAAATGGTAGCTGTATTGGTACATTAATATTTAATATTGTCGAAAAAATGTCCTCCTGGTTTTATTTTTTTTGGTGAAGAGCCCCTTCACCTACTTCACCTGACGAGCCGCCACTGATCCTAGGTTTTCATTATAAATTTATTCTTAAAAATATCTTAAAAGCATATTTTCGCTGTATTGAGAATTGCTTACAGGTTATGGCTTTCTGCTGTGTCCTAACAAGGACCGAACAGCCTGTCATTGTCTACCTGTACCCCAGGTAACCCATTACCTTCGACATCCCTGTATACTTTAGTGCAAAAGATAGATGCACTACTTTGTCTGCCTGTCCTCATTAGATATAAGAAATATCTGGAAATCGTTATAAAATAGATATAATCTTAGAATAATACCGCGCACGAACTGAACGCATCTCAGTTATGCTCATGTGCACCTAGCTACAGTGGCGGCTCGTTAGGTGAAGTAAGTGAAGGGGCCCTTCACCAAAAAAAATAAATAAAACCAGGAGGAAATGTTTTCTACAATATTAAATATTAATATACCAATATAGCTACCATTTTAGCCCTTAAAAAATAGTTATGTTCGAATTAATATTATTAATTTAATTCGAATGTAGCTATGCATAATAGGGCCACGGTTAACTCCGATGGACAATAATTATCCACTCTCGTGCATTTTGGCACGCCCCAGTCGACCGCCGTGTTCTCTACTCAACAGCATTAAAAGGAAAGCAGAGCCATCCAGTCAAGCGGATTTGTTTTCTCGTCGCTATGGTTACGTGACATCACTGGCCACTGAAACGCAAGACGTCACGCGGCACATGAATAAATTTGCATTATAAAGAAGTGCAATTTGAAAATAGACCAGTCGTATACCATTGTTTTATCATAGGTTCGGGAAGTTCTGGTATTTATTTGTGAGGCTTCGCGTAACTTACGGTTATAGATATCGTTTTTACTGTTATTTACTGTGGGATTAAAAAGTTTTTGTTTTTTAGTTAATTCAATAGTGTGGAAGTACCTACTTCTTGGTTCAATTGTTATTGTGTGTTTTAAAAATGAACCCAATTAATGACATAGTTTGTAATTTGTTGGAAACTCCATTCAGTCGTTGGACAGATGAGGATAAGAGAGACGTTTTGTTACACGGGCGACCTACTGAAATCTTAAACATAGATTTAAAAAAGAATTAAAAAAAAGTTGCAGATCCTATAAGATTAATTTTAAGAGTTCCTGGTTTTTAGAATATAATTGGCTATGTGTTAGTGCCGCCTTACAAAAATTGTTTTGTTGGTCGTGTTTACTCTTTTCGAATAAATATTGCGTTTGGAATAGGGACGGATTTACATATTTTTTAAATATTACTAGATCGTTGCCTAAACACGGGCATAGGCGCCGATTCCGTGGGGGCTCTGGGGGCTTGGGCCCCCAAAGCCATATTTCTTTAGGGGCGTAGCCCCCATAGCCTAACCCTCATAGTACGTTTACATAATAATGATACTAATAGCAATTTGTTTGCGAACGTGCGTTACTTGAGATTTGATAATTTAATTTTTTTCTATTTAAAATTAAATTATGCTAGATCTGGCAACCCTGGTATGCCACTTTGCTTAGAGCACGTAGAGAATTTGGAAAGTCCCTGGTCTCAAAGTCTCAAGGTTGCCAGGTCTGGTGAAATTTCACTAGATTTAATGATTTCGAAACCAATCCAAAGTGATTTGGTGAAAACCTCCGTTAAATACCCCAGTTTTAGTGAGTTTTCGGATTTTGTAGCAAATAAGACAAAGTCGTCTAAAATACAATACAAAAATGCAATATTTTAAAAATATTTTTTTCAAAAACACGGCTATTTTTAATTATCCGCTCGATCTATATTTTCTACACGTTGGCAGCCGTGATGTCAGATCTGCGCATCATGCAGATCTGACATCACGGCCTAGTCAGCGAGGTCAAGCATCGGCGCGGTCAAGTTGGAGCCAGTGTTACCAGATCTCCTGTTTTAACAGAAGATCTACTGTTTTCACTCTTAAACTACTGTTCTACTGTTTTCACCCTCAAATCTCCTGTTGAAATTTTTTTAATACCAAAGAGGTAATTAAGCTACATAATTCACAAATGTACACAAAAACATTGGATCATTCGGAACTAACTGGCCAGAGCCGTATTTCCGTACGGGCCCGGTACTTTTTTTTTAGAAGTCACTTTGGATGGAGGAATGGCCCCGCGCGTCTTGGGGCCCACAATTTGAATCGATGACCTTTTTTTTTAGAAGTTACTGTGGAGGGGGCCCCAAAATTTGGACCGATGACCTTTTTTTTTAAAGTTACTGTGGAGGGAGCCTTATTATATTTAAAATTTATTAACTATTACATTATATAATGTGTATATTTAATAAAGCAATTTTTTTTTATTCGTTGAGATCCGGGCTCCAAGCCCCCAGAGCAATTCTGAAGTTCCGGCGCCTATGAACACGGGGATTCTGGAGAACACTTAAAATGTCAATTAATGGTAAGAAATTTTGAACAAAATCAAAATACTATTGTCGATGCTTTAAAAGAAAACGCTAGACGTCAACCGAAGAATCGTTCTGAATCTGATTTTCAAAAACTTGCTATGTAAGTACGTAATTAAAATATAAATTAGTCAATGTTTGTTTAAGTACCCGCACTATACCTAGCTTTTCACCATTTTTAAGACCGCGAGCCGCCACTGCCTAGCTAGTATATATAGATCTGTAGTTACTTTCCTTATTTAGTATTCACCTGAAGACCACTAGAGGTATTTACCAGTTAAAACGTTGTCATTTAAAACAAATAAAGACAATGCAAGTCCAAAACCCTTATTTTATCTTTCATTAATCATCAGTGTCTCTCCTACGTTCAAACATACACGATTTAAGTTTTCTGTGTCGTCGCAATCCAATCCATTTCGCTTTTCCGCAGTTTTCCGTTCACTTGTGTTTTTAACTTTTAATTAGAAGCATGGAAAACGTTCATGATACAAAAATGTTTCGATAAACGCAGACGACCAATTAAAACTAAAAATAATGAAATTTTTTTTTAAAGGGCGCTAATCTGATTAACGAGTCAAAAAGGACGTTGTGATTTATATTTATCCCAACGCGGAAGGAAATATTAAAGTATAATTAAACCGTTTTAACATGGACAATTTAATTACACTACTAACACTATGCAAATTCATTATTAACTGTAAATATTTGTACAGCATACGCCGAAATAGTTATTTTCCTAACAAGTGCAGAAAGTGATACTTTCCCGCACGCGACTGAAGTTGACCTGAACGACGCAGAGCGGAGTTCGGGCAAGCGGTCAAGGGCGGGAAAGACACTTTACGCATGAGTTAGGAACAATATTTTTTCTACGACCGTATATACAAAAAAGTAAACCATTTTTCAAAAATTATTTTATTTCAACATACATATATAAAACTTTAACTAAAAACTACTAATTATTATAAATATTAATATTACTTATATATAATATTTCTCCTTACACCATGTAACAAAATGGTCGTATTGCTTTTCATATCTTAGTCTGGATTTGGCAAGTAACAGCTCGGAATTAGCTTTATCTGCAGCCTTCAAAATGGCTTCGGGCAGTTCTTCGTCGGATGAATCCATTAATATTATTGCTTCGGATTCGATTTAATGTGGTTTAATTTAGAAGAAGATAGTATTCAGTCACTTCGAAGATATTTTGAACAACTTTGACGTTTTAGTAACAATTACACGCCTGGGTTATCATAGCAACTGAAATCAAATCCGGTGGTTTGATAGTTGTTTTGTGACATTACTTTAAAGAATGTACAGGGTTATATAAAATTATCTTCATTATTTTATATTTTCAAAAAATTAAAAATGCAACAAAAAGCTAGAAAAGATGTAGATTTTATTTGATGGACTATTTCGTAAATATTTATTTACCTGTTGTAACAATAGTTATAACTTCCGAAGTAAAAAACTATCTAATAAGGTCAAAATTTGCATTATTTTACGCACTAGTGCGGGAAAGTGACACTTTCAAAACTAAAATGCGTGCAGGAAAATAGGTTAAAACGCACGGTCGTAGAAAAAATATATATTGTCATGGTAAACAGGGTTAACTTAACAATACCGCATGTTTGGTATAAGCACAGCCAGTAGCGTATTGGGGGGCAGCTGGGCTGCACCCCCCCCCCCCCCTCCTGCCCCGAGCTCGGAGTCTAATTGCAAACTAATTTTTAGTCTTACACCTTGTACTAATTGTACTAATATTCGGCCACATTCCGCTACATTTTAATATTCACTATTATCAATAGTCGAATTTTGCTACGCTTGGCAACAGTGTTTCTTGATCGTCATAGTGACACTAACAACTAAACCAGAGCTGTCCACTAAGCCGGCTGTTCACCGTACTCGAGTTGCAGAGTTTATTTGTTGAAAACGACGTTTCTACACACAACTACAAAATAGTGCCCTGCAATCTGCACTCCCGCAGTTGCTGGACCAGACGCTGTGCAGAATTGTATTTCGCGAAAAAATCGAAGAAGAAAGTCTTTGACCACATCACATACCGTTCTGTGCACAATATCCTAAATATTTGCCTAAACATACAAAAAATATCAATTAAATAATTTTCTTAAATTTTATGTAGTATAAATTCTATTGCCTTTGAAACAAGATAAATCGCTTTTGCAAACAAGATAAATCAAGAAATAAACATTATGCGGAACTCGTATTTCGTAACCGAATAGCTTTCTTCTTGTGACAGGAGAAATTTTCTTATACAAAGATAATTTCGCGACCGAAAGGATAAGAAATACTGATCAAAAAATGAAATGGCGAATGCATCACTAGACATCTCTCTCATCGGACCTGTTTGTGACAGCCTGTATACGACGACATATGAGTATTTTAATCGAAAATAGTCAACATTCAAGTCCATCTCCAGAAAAATATGAAGATACTATATCGAATCCAATTATTGGAGAAACTTGATATTTGCACCTGGTACATATTACACATATAAAGGATGTATGTTACGTCAGAAATGACCTTTTTCCCCGGGCACAATAATTGTGTTATTTAATAAAATTATACTTTCAGAATAAATAAAAATGTGTTTTTTTGTTTAATACTTACACCATTAGAGCGTTTTTACACGGCACCATATATCGCGCGCGACAAATGGTCGCAATATTGCTTTTACACCAAATTATGTATTTTCTAATGAGCCATTTTCACACACAAGCGATATTAGAGAACACATAATTTTGGTGTAAAGCAATATTGCGACCATTTATCGCGCGCGATATATGGTGCCGTGTGAAAACGCTCTTACGATCAGCATGCAAAAGCGATTTTTTTAAAAATTTGTTAAGACAAAAGTTACTGGACTTTTAGACCCGAGCTCCTGGGCTCGGGGGGGGGGGGGGATGCAGACCGTCAGCCCCCCCCCCCTCTTATATACGCCACTGGACCTGACTACGCCCATTAATCTGTAGATCCTGAATTAGAAAACGACAAGACAATATAATGTAAATGTATAATATGACGTGTAAATTGTATAATGAAGCGTAGCGGAAAGTAACCATATCAAGCTGAATTTGACAGCAATTATCTTCGAGGGGAGGTATTTACTCCCTACTTATTTGCGTATTTATTTACCGACCTTTACAGCCCTCTGTGCAATTACAATTCGAAATATGGATTAAAATGATAGGTGTATGTTTCTGACAGCCATTTAGTTTGTTAGTGAGTTATTTAAAAATACATTTCTCTGTGCGTCATTTCGAGTTGTTTTTTTATTGAAAAACTTTAAAAAAACTTAAAATATGACAGAATTTTAACTTAGGTGTAACAGGACATATATACAAGGTGGCGCATCGAAAACGAAACAGAGACATTCACTGCCAGCTCAGTCCTTTTTTGGAAAAACGCTTAGACCCGTCGATTTTGTTTTCGAGGGTGACACAAAATTGGCAAAAAATCAAGTTAAAACGTACAGCTCCCTAGGCGGGGGTGGCACCACCCCTAAAATCTTAAGTGGAAAGGGGGGTCGAGTGATAGAGTAGGGTTGCCTATATCGTACCAATTTTTGGTTTTAATTTTTTTTCTTATAAATCGATAAATAAAATGCATATATTTTGGTTTAAAACAATAGATCGGTCTATTGGACACCTAACTGCAATTTTTAAAATATTATTTTTTATTTAATTTATAAAAAATAGCTGTTTTTGTAAGGAATAGCAAATGGTACGATTTAAGAAACTGGTTTCCTAAATCGTACCACAATGTTCTTTTGGGGTATATTAAATAAAAATGAGGACAGTTTATTGTAAAGACAACAAATTACACAAAATTATTGTTTATATTAAGTATTTTACAAAGAAAACATTAAAAAAATCTATCACACCTTTGAAAATAATTTTAAATGTACCTACAAATAAAAGTCGCACATGTAGTCGTTATTAGGACGTGTCACGTTGGAACACTTTTCATGTGTGTATGTGGTACGATTTAGGAAACTGTCAATCAAAATAATAAATAATACAATTCTAACCCCAATTTAGAACTAAAATTAAATTAAATTTTTGTAAAATTACAAGAACTTCCCAGGCTATGCTACTAAAAAAAAATATCTGTATAAATACTACTTACCAATTTATATGTATATTTAAGAAAGATACACTCTTAAAAATTACTTGGTATTTGGTACTAATTTTTATTTGTTCTCGTGTTTACGTTACCAAAAATAACTATTTTCAGTTAGGAAAACAAAAAAGATTTTTTTCTTGGTTATATTTACCAAAAAATGATGCCATCAGAACAAAGAAAATATCTTGTTTTCATATTAGTTGGCAGAAATAAAATATTTTGTTTAGCTGAATTTTACTATGTATATATCTTATTTAAATGTTACATCAAGGTTTGTACAAACTTGAATTTATCAATTAAGCTTGTTGTAATAACACATTATGAATTTGTAGTCCCTATCATTTTGTTAATTTTGATTAATATACATTCTTAGTTACCAAAACTAACTTTTCTTTTCAAGTAATATTATTCTTCATATGTATAACAAACGGCTCACTTACAACAGAGACTTGCCGCCCTTGACGGTGGTCGGTTGTCAGAGGTTATGTTATGTTAGGGAGCTTTTGCGGTTCCGTGTCGATTTTTTCGTGTTTTTAAGGTAATAATCGGCCATTTTCATGGCCGTGTGGACAATGCATGTGACACTATTTGGTGTAATTTATTTGTGTTTATTGTTTTTCTTGTGTACGTTCTTATTGGCAAAAGGAAGTTAAATCATAAGTAAGTAAACATTTTCTTTTTTATCATTGCAGTTGTACATTAGAAAGTTTAAATGAGCTTTTTATTATTAATAATTTTTTTTTTGTTTTGTGTTGTTTTGTTTTTGTTCTATGTTCCATTTCTATAAAAGAACTTCATATTGATGACTTTTTTATCTGACCAAGTACAACAAATTTCATATAGGTAGCTGTATATTTTAAACAGAACGTCTAGGGGATATTTTTTGTTTTTTTACAATAGCAGTTGCAGATAAGAAAATTTAAATAAGAATAATTCAGTTCTATAAGCAATTGAACAACCCAAAAGGTTGATTAAAATAAGTTAGAAATCTAGTGTTTCTGTTTTGTATTGCATAAGTATGCATTATAAAAAACATGAGAGAACAAGGACATTGGAAATCATTTTTTTTTAAAGAAACCATAATATCCCTGATAATTTATTCCAATTAGTTTAAGCATACCTAATAGAGTAGTAATACCAAGGCATGTTTTTATTTAAATGGGGACCTAGAAAGGAATATTTTTCGTTACTAAGTATAAATTACATATGACATTTTTTTTTAGAAATTAAACATACATTTTTTAAAGTTATTTCTATCAAATCAACTTGCTAATTTTGCCATGCGTTATAAGCAGTTCATTCAAACTTTCTAATGTGCAACTGCAATGACAAAAATATAAAATTTTTACGTATTTATGATTCAACTTCTTTCTTATAATTAGAAAGTACAGACAAAAGATAATAAACACAATGTTGTGACTACATACGTAATTGTTACTCTATGAAAATTTCAAGTTCGGTACAAATAAATGATTGCTTTGGCAAAATTTGTAGATTGCATCATCAACAAAAACAATATTTCCTTGAAATTTTTTAAAAATTTTCCATAGTTACACATTAGTTGTGACAACTAATAGGTATGGTTTAAAAGCGGGAGTACCATATTATAATATTAAGTTATCCGTATACAAAATTTTTTTGTATACTGATAATATACTTGACAACTAAAATTTGTAGGTTGGGTTGGCTAATGTTATTAATTAGTTTTACAGTTCAATAACGACAATTTTTTTTGGTTGTACAAGCTAATTTTTGGGTTGAGTCCGATTTCACGAAAATAAATAGTTGTCTGAACCAAATTTAAGTACTCCATACCATGTTATTTTTAAGAGTGTAGCTCAAAGGGAATTAAGTAAAAAAATTATGCTCGGGTTTATGAAGGTTAAACATACACCGAACGTAATTTTGTTATAAAGGTAATATGTAATATTTGATGTACAACGTCGATTATTGACACACAGAGCAGTAATAAGTTTTATTTTATTATTTAGTATTTTTTCTAAAATACAAGTATTTATTATATGGACATCAATAATTTCATCTATTCTAGAGTTTGAAACGCCCTGACGCCCGGCGCAGAGCTCCAAATAACGGTGCTTGGTATTTATTGCATTTGGAACAATGTAGATCCGCCCAAGTAGCATTTTGACGTTGGGTCAACGTCGGTGCCGTCAACTTAACGTTGCCACACAACGTTAACACGACGTCCTAGCGACCTTTATTTACACAAGTTTTGGGAATAAAATCCTAGTTGTTACGACGATGATACTATGTAATATACTATATGATACTGAAAAGTTGCATTCACCTAAAAACGAAATGCAAGTCCAAAACTTTACTGCCATTCAAAATTACATTCCATTCATTTAAGTTCATAACCTATTTTTAAGATTCAGGGGATTGCTTTCCTCTACGCATCATAAAAGCGTTCTAGTTGAAAGGCACTTCACATTTAACATTTATAAAGCATACAATGCAATCCCTAATTTATTTATTATTATTTATTTATTATGTTATAGTGCCTCGGCTGCTGTGGCCATTGGCACGTTTACAAGAATATACATTACCATAATCTATATAATATCGTAGCTAACGAAAATATGGTGTGTTAAACGAAAATATAAGACTTACAGGGAGTTGTACATATTAATGTCTTTTAAAAATTTTATCACATGTTGTTGCTGACTCGGTGAACCTAGGGTTTTCTTGAGCTCTGCTGGTATGTGGTTGGCTTGCCTGCTTTCGGTATATTTGGGGCACAACGTGAGGACATGACGAACTGTTAGGGTTATGTTGCAGTAGTCACATACAGGTGGGTCCCCAGAGTCCATTAAGTACCCATGGTGGCGCGGGTGTGTCCGATTCTTAGCCTATGGATTATGACTGCATCTCTCCGGCTCATGGGGGGCAGGTTAGGTGCAATCTTAGGTTGTATCTCTGAGAGCTTCGTATTTGCCTGGTTCCAGTGGTTTTCCCATTTGTTTAATATATTTTGTTTGAAGTGGTTCTTCAGATCTTTTGAAAGCTGAATTTCTTGAATTGGCAGGTTCAAACTCAGAGCTTCCTTAGCAGCTTGGTCTGCTTTTTCATTGCCCATGATACCGACGTGAGATGGTGTCCAAACGATTCCTATCTGGATGTTTCGGTCCGAAAGTTGTTGGCAGATATTATGTATATTTTCTGCCAGTGGATGTTGAGTATACATATTTTCTATGGAGTGGATCGAGGCTAGTAAGTCTGTACATACGGTAACCGCCTTATTCTGACTTGTGATGGTTTTAAGTGCCATAAGTATTCCATATAATTCCCCGGTATGTATACTGCAGAACCTAGGAAGTAGGTATCTTGCTATTGTTGTTTCTGTGGTCGTGACTGCGCAGCTTACTCCCTTGTCATCTTTTGAGGCATCGGTATATAGGATATTTTCGGGGTTTTTAGTATTGATAAGTTCCAAGAAGGATTGTTTGAGTATTTGGTTGGGAGTTCCATGTTTTTTGTGTTTACATAAGGACTTATTAATAAATGGCATTATTTTGGTCCATGGAGGAATTGTTGAAATTGGATTAACAGATGTTTTAGAGAGGTCGCTGGTCTCTAGGAGCTCTTTTAATATCGTTGGAACTGAGTGGGGATCTTTAGAGAAGTTAGTTTGTATTATCTGATCAGTATTTAAAAAACTGTAAACAGGATTCTTCGGATTAGCAGAAACCCCAGCAGAGTATGTAAAAGAAATTGATCGCGACGAAAAGAGAGGGGAATTTCATGTGATTCACAGTTGAGAGAGTCTGCGGGGCTGGATCTAAAGGATCCTAGGCATTTTCGAAGGGCAGTATTGTGGACTGTGTTTAAGATTTGCTATCTAATTTGGAACGAATCAATGCTCGGTATATTCTAATCAAGACTGTTTCTTGTGCTCCCCACTGGCGGTGTGCTAATGTTTTTAATATATTCATACGTTTCAGACAATCCGCTTTGATTTCCTGGATGTGTTTCTTCCAGGTAAGTTTACTATCGAAAGTTAGGCCAAGGAATTTAAGATTGTCTACTGCTTCTAAGGGGACCCCGTTCAGTGTTACATGGGAAATATAGTTTGTTCTTCTTCTGCTAAATCTTATGATTTTAGATTTTGAGGTCGAAAATCTAAATCCTGTTTTCTCTGACCAGTTAAATAGATCATTCACTGCATTTTGAAGTAGGGTACATATAGTTAAAGGATTTCTTTCTGTGCAGTAGAGAATTAGGTCATCTGCATAAAGGGCATATTTAACTGGCGACCGAATCCCGTCGCAAATGTCAATAATGATTAGGTTAAATAAAGTGGTGCTAAGAACTGCTCCCTGTGGAACTCCATCTTCTAGAGAAATGTGGTGGGATATTTTTTTATTAGCAGACACTCTGGCAGTTCTATAACTGAGAAAGTTTTGTATACATTTTAATATATTGCCAGTTACCTAATTTATTAAAATGTTCGATTCTCTTAAAATTAAAAAAAAAACAATATAAAACTGTATTAAAGGTTGGAGACAATGACATTTCTTGAATGGCAGTAGAGTTTTGGACTTGCATTGTCTTTATTTGTTTAGAATCACTACGTTTTAACTGGTAAGCATCTCCAGTCGTCATCAGGTGATTCATTCACATATAAATAAATAAAGACAATGCAAGTCCAAAACTCTACTGCCGTTCAAAACTGTATTAGTCACTGATTAGACCTTCACCAATATTAACATTTTAATTTTATCTCTTATTTTTTAATGCTTTCCTTCCTCCAGATAACTAAATAATATTATGTTTAGATTAATTTATAGTTAAATAGTAATTTTATACTAGAATTTAATATATCTCTGGGGCCAAAAAAATTGTTTCAGTATCATACTGCCTTTTGGTCAATTGGACGTGGAAAATTGGACGCACGACTATTGGTCGCAGTCAATTGGACGCGCGACAATTGGACGCGTGCGAAAATTGGACGTGGGACAATTATTGGACGCATGTGACAATTGGACACATGCAACAATTGGACGCATGCAAAAATAAAAATAGTTTGTATAAGTATTATTGCAAATACCTGTAGGTATAACAAAGGGATAAATTATTTCAATAATAAATAAAAACCATTTCAAAATATAAGGGATTAAATTCATTATGTATAATAGGCAATAAAGAAATAATTAGGCATAATTGTACTTTGAGGACACTTGGATAGGTCGTACTGATAGACGCCAACGCCGAAGACCGCCACTGTACAGTGTTGAACTATGGAACGTCTATGCACTAGTAGAAAGAGACATTCCCCGAACTAATAATGCCATTAAAGGTTGGCATAATAGTTTCTCGTCCATCGTCAACGCTGTCCATCCATCCATATGGAAATTTATCAATGCCTTAAAAAAAGAAAACAGCCTAAATCGGTTGAAAATAGAGCAACTCATAGCTGGACAAATGCAACCCCAAAAGAAGATGTATCGAGAAACTGCTCAAAGAATAAAAACAGTGGTCGCTGATTACAACAACAGACCAGTTTTAGAGTACCTGCGAGGCATTGCACACAATTTTCAATTGCAAGTGTAAGGAATTTTAAATTTCAAATATTAGTATATATACACTTTCGTCTGTTAATAGTCTACATCGTGTAAATATGCGATTTTTTTATTTTGACAAACTTCTGTGCTTTTATTTTACATTTTCATGTGTTATTTTTATTAATAAAATAATAATATGACACTTTTATTCCTGTTTTATTATTCTATACTTTGCGACCAGTTGTCCCAGCGTCCAATTGTGGCCGCGTCCAACTGTCGCCGCGTCCAACTGTCACCGCGTCCAATTGTCGTAGCGACCAATCTTCCGCGCCCAATTGTCGCGCGCCCAATTGTCGCGCGCCCAATTGTCGCGCGCCCAATTGACCGCGTCTAATTGTCGGTAATCCCTTTTTGTAGTATTTGGTACAAAAACATAAAATTAACTATACCTACTTATATTATCCTAAGATCTTTGTAAATGAGTACTACAAATAAACCATATTATTATAATAATTATTATTATTAAGTAGGTACCTGCATTAATTGGCGTAGAAAAAATTCCAATAGTCAAAACGAGGGGTATGCGGATTAGTTCAACAATTTCATTGGGCAAAATCGACTATTAATTTAGTGTACAACTATAACTTTTTGAAAATGGTGTACGGACATTTTTTTTTTGTTACGCTAGTAGTGTTACCACTTGTATCTAACGCACTCACTCAAGGAACGCAAAAATACCCTCTTCTGGATGGGGTAATTAGTGTCGGCACTAGTGGGTTGCACATACCCGAAGATTTTGGGGTGGGTTTACTTTTTAATGTGTTACAAAATCCCAATATGGCAAAAATAATTAAAAAATTCATCAGTGCGAAATGTGCAACCCACATCGATTGGTTTTTTGAAAATTTGATGAATTCTACTGATGATGACACATGGGCATTGAACAGTAAGTACTCATTTAATTATATTAAAATATCAGATATCTAGCACAGTTGATGGGGTTACAAAGGGGGTCCGTGGAAAAATTTTCAAGGGGGGCAAATATTTTAATAATTGATTGCTTAAGAAAATTGTAATTAGTGTAAAATGTTTTTATTTGAAAAAAATTGTGATTGGGTCTATTGATGTTTGAAACTTCTAAAATGATTTTTTTTTTTAAATATGAAAGTTTGACAAAGACATTGAAAAAGTTTTAAACATAATGAAAGACCGGAATTGGGGGTTTTCCACTTATTTTATTGTGTGAACTATCAACAATAAAAATAACAAGCATGAGAAACAAGTTCATTGCTTGACTGATAGAAGTGTTTTGGACTTGCCTTGTCTTTATTTGTTTTATATCACAACGTCTCAACTGGTAAGTATCTCCAGCCGTCTTCAGGTGAATACTAAATAACTAAAGTAACAGCTCTATTTATACTAGCTAGATGCACTGAAGCATGACTGAGATGGGTGCAGTCATGCGTTTAGTTCGTGTGCGGTATTTTAAGTTTACATCTACTTAACACAGGTTTCCAGATATTTCTTATATCTAATGATGGCTTACTAAAACAATCTCGAGGAACCCTCGAATGTAGTTCTTTATGCAGGATTTGAGCTTCTTTCCACTTGATGTGATGACCAGGCATGGTCAGCTGCACCTGATTTTTCGGTTTCTCCTTTAAGCGTGTTGTTTCTATGTTCCTTGACCCTAGTTTCAAGTGGCCTTAGAGTCTCACCAATGTAAGATCGGCCACATTCGCAGGGGATCTGGTAGACACAGTTCTTCCTGTCTTTTTGACTTGGTGGTTTCGTCTTCGTCAGGTGGCTTCTTAAAGTGTCTTTCGAGTTGAATACCGTATTGATGTTGTATCGTTGTCCTAGTCTTCTAAATTCTCTCAGATACTCCTTTGACATACGGAATGTTGAGTGTTGATTGAGACTCTATTTGCTTCTTTTGTGTATTTGGCTGATTCTTGCGATTTTCCAATAGTTTATCAAACTAAATGCAGGGGGTAGCCTTTTTTGTTAAGGTTGGTCTTGATGTAGTTGGTTTCTTCTTTGAGGGCTTCATTTGAATTACAGATGGTAATTGCTCTATCCACCAGCGTTCTTACTTAACGTTATGATATAAAACAAATAAAGACAATGCAAGTCCAAAACTCTTCTATTAGTCAAGAAACATCATTGACTCCGACCTTCAAACAAACACTAAGTTCAAATTGCAATTTCGCAGCGAAATGAAGTGTTGTGCTAATTCATTTTGAAATGCTAGATAAGCAAAAAACTGTTAAGTTAGGGGTTCATACTATTATGGGAGACGGCCATTTTATCAAGTTTTTTGTCTCAGAAACCAGCATAATCAGCTTATTTAAAACCCTTTGTGTTCCGACGGCAACGGGACCACACATTTTACCGCTCAATGACCCTAATGAATAAAAGTGTAGCAATTGCTTTTTCTTATAAAATCGAAGTAATTGCTTGAAAGCCAATGAATAAAAACTAAAGTAATTGCTTTTGCTTCCAGCAATTGCTTAAAAGTGCGGGAATGCTTTTTCTTAAAAAATAGAAGCAATTGCTACTTTTTGCTTAAAATGTGATGAATAAATTAAGGAATTGCCTTTTCTAGTGTAGCAATTGCTTTAAACTTTTCAAGTTAGGTCGACCCCTGCATCATTTGCTTGGTAGCAGTCAACTTTAGTTCTCCGCGGCATACACGTGCGTTGCTTTTAATTGGTGTTGTCAATTATGGCTGAATATATGAACGTCCGTAAAAGAAAAATCTATAGTGTACGTAAAAATTGCAGATATAATGATTTCAGAAATTCATATCGATTTGACCGCGTAAAAGTTGAGTGGTTGGCAAATTATTTTTTGACTGACACTGGTGGAAAGCGAGGGGGTGCACTGTCACCTATAAATAAGATGAAGTCTTTCTGCGGCAATTGTCGGATCCGGGCTTTCAAAATTCTGTAGGTGAAGAACTAGATATTCACCAAACTACTGTCTGGAAGACATACACTTCTGTAATGGATGCAGTTTTGGAGAAGGCCAATATTTTTATTAAATTTTCTACAAGTGCTGAAACTGTTGTGGAAGCTAAACGGTTGTGGTCAGAGAAATACCGGTTTCCAAATGCCATCGGCGTGATAGACTGTACACACGTCAGGATTCCAAAGTTTCAAGAATTCGGTGATGAATATATAAACCTAAAAGGGTACCCCAGCATCAACGTGCAGGCTACTTGTAATGCACAAGAAATTTTTACAAGTGTAGACTGCCAATGGCCAGGCTCTGTGCACGATAGTAGAATTTTCAAAAATTCTAATATATACAACATTCTTAAAAATAGCACAGAAGAATGAGTATTATTAGGAGACGATGGCTACTCTATATCGCCTTGGGTTATGACTCCCTGGAGAACTCCTGCAACCCAAGAGCAGCAAAATTATAATAGCGGTTTCTGCCGTGAACGTGTCATAATTGAACGATGTTTTGGGCAGTTAAAAGCAAGGTTTCCTGTCCTTCAGTATAAAATTAGGAATAAATTAGAAAAAATTTCATCCACGATAATTGATTGCGTTGTGCTTCATAATATCGCTAAACATTTAAATGATGAAGATTTTCATTGTGGGTGCAAGAAGAAACTGATGTTTTTGTAAACAGCTACATTGTATTTAAGAAATTAAATCTCGAAGAGAAAATTTCACTGTTTTCATCAATTATTTCAGAATTTAAAAGAAGTGTCACCTCAGGCTTAATGAACAGAACAACTAACTTTAACAAAAGCGCAAAGAGGTCATTACCTACCACTCCTCGCAACAGTCCAAGAAATAGTCCCTGTAAAATGAATTGTTTTTACTGTGCGTATGTTAGTTTATCCGTTATGTTTCGTCCGTGGGAAAATTGTCGCGCAACGTCAGTTAGCTGTAAACGAAATCATTTGTCTTTAGACGCACAACAAAAAGTGAAAAATGTGTACGATTGTTTAATAAGTACAGGATTTATTAAAAAACTGCTATTAATATGTTTTATAATATAATTACATTATCCTATGTTCGAGTTTGTTAAATAATGTTATTTGCAATACAACTCAAGTTGAAAATAAATCACTTTTTTACTTTTACCTGATGTCAACGCCTAGAGTAAAATATCTAGAAGGGACCCATTTTATTACCTGGGACGGATTATTGAGTTAAATAAAAGCAAAAACCAAGACGATATACTTTAGGATACACTTTACCTCTACATCCATACAGGTCAAGACTGTCAAGAGACGAAAATATAACTAGAGCGTGTCAAATGATCTCAGATTAGAAAATAAAGGTGCACACTGACCAGTTTTTATGAAGAAAGGGGAAAGTGTGAACAATGTTCTTCGATGTGTGTCGAGTCCAGACCTCATTGTAAATGCAGTTTGTGCGGAGTTTTCCTTTGTGTCAATGAAAAAAAGAATTGCTTTATTGATTATTAAGGCAAATTATAATCTGTTTACCAAAAAAAATTTAGGTTTCTTCATATCGTTACTTTTATTAACATACTGTGTTCAACACTCTAACTCTTGATTTTTATCGAATAATTGGAAGACGTATTTTCATTAGTCCCAACGGGACCCATCATCGGTCCCATGCACCCCCCCCCCCCCATTTTCCTCTAATATTTACTAAAAATTAAAATAAAATTTTATATAAGTATATCGACCCCTAACTTAAGAGAGAAAGCAAAGAAATTTAAAAAATTTAATAAAAACAATACCTTGGGACATAAAGAGTTAAATAAAATATTTATCTAATTTCAAGAAATATGTTTAAGGCCACAGAAAATCTTGAATTGAGAGACCCTTTTTCTCTGTAATTTTAGGCAAATGTCTAAAGTAGTTTTCTCCAAAGTCTTAGCTGACGCTTGTATTAAAATATAATTGTATAACATTCATCCCCTTTTTAGTGATGGATGCTAGCACAAAGATCCCATCAAGCAAATTGAAATTGAACTTGGATGTCTCAACGGGCAACTTTGATCAATGCTTGAAAATTAGAAGTGGGACACGCCCTGTCAAGGCAAACTATTGCTTGGGTACTCTCCAGATCAATATATTAGATTTCTTAGACTTTGAGTCGGTAAGTCTGATGAGTCCTACTTCAAAAAATTATTTTATAAATCTAAACCCAACTCAATAGATACGTTTAAGCAATGTCTTATTTAGGGAGGAAGCTGCTGGGCTGCAGCCCCCCAATTTTAAACTAACTTTTTATCTTACATATTTTACTAATATTTTATATAGTATTAGCATAAATATATATAGGCTAGGCTAGGAGGCTCAGCCTCAACATCGCCTTTTGTAATTATTTTTTTTTAATTTATTATTTTTATTTTTTTTGTGTGCTTATAGCGGCATCAACTGCTGTGGTCATTAGCCGCGTTATAGGTATTAATTAATCATTAGCATATTATTATTATTATATTCGGCCACATTCCGCTACATTTTAACAAATTTTCTAAATTCACTATTTTCATAGTGCACTGAGAAAAGCTTCAGCAAGAAATTCTTTGCTAAGATTATTTTGGCTGTAATATTAAATTTTCAACCTACGATAGCAAAATGAATTTCTTATTGCAAAAGAAACAATTTACCTGAAAACTCTTTATATCCGTTACAAAAACCTTTGCTATTATAGAAAACTTACATTATGATAACAGCTAAGTAAGTATTTATAAAAAATTATTTTCTAGGACTACTATTTGCTTTGCTGGAGAAGTAATGCAGTTTGCTGCTTTTAAAAGAAATCTTTATAAAAAAATCTTTTCTAGTGCTCTAAAGAGTTTTTAAAAGGGTAGCAAAATTTTTTTTTGGAATTGGAAAAATCGTAACTGTTCGGTTCGAATCGGATTATTTCGTGGTGAAAAATTCAGTCTGATTGGGCCAATTTTTATATTGAGCATCAGTCGTCCCGTTCCTGTCTCCACATGTCTTCAGGTATTAATTTTTTCTGATATTTAGATGCTCGTTCCTTCATAAAGTTAAGTCGTCGCATCGGTGGCTGTTGTTGGTGACCATGATGACTCGACATTTGTCTCATTTTTTCCAATAAACATTGTCTTGGCTCAAAAATGTTTCCAGTGTGCAGTGCTTTATTGGATTGTGACATCAATGACAGTGTAGATTTTTAATATCAGTGTTAAAAGACCAAAGTTATTTTAGTTTTATGTTAATTTTTTTATGTTATGTGTTTAGTTTAACTGTTGTTTATTTAATAATAATTTTTGTGTGAGTCAAGTTTTAGAGAAAAGAAAATTAGTAATTCTTTAGCAAATGCTATTCATAATAAAAGTCCTTAAACTAAAATACAACTTACCAAAGTTTTAAACACAGTATGATTTTTAAAAGAAAGATTTTAAGAAATATCTCAAAAGTAAAATACTTTCTTTTTCTAAATAAAATACTATGTAATTATTATTTTACCTAATATTCGGGCTAGATGTAGGAAAAAGTTTTTTCGGCATTCCCTTTTGGATATTTGTTTAAATTTAAAGTAAACAGATATTTTTTAATAAGATATGTTTTAACCACTCAAAGAAAAAAGCAGTAAAATATTATTGTTTTTTTTTAAGCAGCTAAAACTGAAACTATTTTTAGGTTATGAAGTGTTGTTTTCTGTTGTATTAAATAATAAAGAGAAACATTTTTTTTAGTTTCAAATCTTTGACAACCTATTCAGACGTGGGGAACTGCATGATATAAAATATGATGGAGTTACCTGAAAAATAAGCTTTATACTATGTTTAATTTTTGATATAGCATGGAAAATATTATTTTTAATAACACAATTTTAAATGAATCAAAATTTTTTGAAACTTACGTATCCAAAGTAAAAAAAACTTGGTTTATATAAATGTGTTATTAAGCATAATATGTTCTCTAGAGTATATTAAAAATTCAACAAAATATACGGCTACTTTTTTGGGCCACACCCCACATATTATAGCAAATAAGTGGTGCTGTCATAATAAACCACTTTACTATTATAGCAATGCTTACTTGCTACCGTAGCTAAAAAAGAGTTCCTGAAGTAAGCAGGTACATTCTGACGCAGCAAAGTAACTTTCTTGAAATAAATAAAAAAATCTTTCTAATATAGCAAAATGTTATACTGATATTGAAAAAACATTCTTGTTTCAATAACGATGCAGATGGCGTAGAAAAGTAACTTTATTGTTCTAGCAAAGTCTCTTTATAGCCGATGGTCAGTTACTTTGCGAATACAACATTTTTGTTTACTTGAGCTAAGTGATCATTCTTTATAAAGTGACTTTATTACTACAGCAAAGAAATTACAGCCAAATGGATTTTACTGTCTCAGGTAGTTTTTCTTTTGTCCCCTATGTTAGCATTTTTCTTTATAAGCGGTATAAAGATTTTTATAAGGACAGCAAGAATCTTCTCTCAGTGTGACACTAACAACTAAGCTAGAGATGTCCGTCAAGCCGGCTATGCACCGTACTCGAATTGCACCGTTAGTTTGTTTAAAACGACGTTTCTACTCACTCGCTTCAATGCTGAATTATTGTGAATTATTGTCTTAGCTGGTTTTATATAAATTTACCGTTTACACGTTGCTAAGTAGTGTGTGAGTTTTGTGTGACGAAAAAATAATCCTAGTTGTCGTAAGTAAAAATGTGAATTTTACAGCTTTTACATGTAGGATATACCTGGTATATGTATTTTTAATTAGGAGCGAGAGTTACCATTTATGAACCTAACCACGAAATCGGTTGGTTACTCGTCACTATTCAACTTGATCTAGCAGCAACGATGTAATTACTTGATATTCTGTACTAATATTTATTTGTTTTCGTGCTTACATTACGAAAAATAACTATTTTTGGCTAGAAAAACGAAAACAAATTATTCCTTTGTTATAGAATATCTTGTTTTCATGTTAATTGGCAGAAATAAAATATTTTGTTTAGCTCAATTTGACTCTGTATATGCCTATATCCTATTTAAATGTTACATCAATATTCCTACAAACTTGTATTTATCAATCAAGCTTGTTGTAATAACACATTATGAATTTATAGTCCCTACCATTTTGTTAATTTTGATTAAGATAATTCTTGGTTACCAAAACCAATTTTTCTTTTTACACTGAGAGAAGATTCTTGCTGTCCTTATAAAAATCTTTATACCGCTTATAAAGAAAAATGCTAACATAGGGGACAAAAGAAAAACTACCTGAGACAGTAAAATCCATTTGGCTGTAATTTCTTTGCTGTCGTAATAAAGTCACTTTATAAAGAATGATCACTTAGCTCAAGTAAACAAAAATGTTATATTAGCAAAGTAACTGACCATCGGCTATAAAAAGACTTTGCTAGAACAATAAAGATACTTTTCTACGCCATCTGCATCGTTATTGAAACAAGATTTTTTTTTCAATATCAGTATAACATTTTGCTATATTAGAAAGATTTTTTTATTTATTTTAAGAAAGTTACTTTGCTGCGTCAGAATGTACCTACTTACTTCAGGAACTCTTTTTTAGCTACGGTAGCAAGTAAGCATTGCTATAATAGTAAAGTTATTTATTATGACAGCACCACTTATTTGCTATAATATGTGGGGTGTGGCCCAAAAAAGAATTTGATTTTTAATATACTCTAGAGAACATATTATGTTTAATAACACATTTATATAAACCAAGTTTTTTACTTTGGATACGTAAGTTTCAAAAAATTTTAATTCATTTAAAATTGTGTTATTAAAAACAATATTTTCCATGCTATATCAAAAATTAAACATAGTATAAAGCTTATTTTTCAGGTAACTCCATCATATTTTATATCATGCAACTCCCCACGTCTGAATAGGTTGTCAAAGATTTGAAACTAAAAACATTTTTTCTCTTTATTATTTAATACAACAGAAAACAACACTTCATAACCTAAAAATAGTTTCAGTTTTAGCTGCTTAAAAAAACAATAATATTTTACTGCTTTTTTCTTTGAGTGGTTAAAACATATCTTATTAAAAAATATCTGTTCACTTTAAATTTAAACAAATATCCAAAAAGGAATGCCGAAATAACTTTTTCCTGCATCTAGCCCGAATATTAGGTAAAATAATAATTACATTGTATTTTATTTAGAAAAAGAAAGTATTTTACTTTTGAGATATTTCTTAAAATCTTCCTTTTAAAAATCATACCGTGTTTAAAACTTTGGTAAGTTGTATTTTAGTTTAAGGACTTTTATTATGAATAGCATTTGCTAAAGAATTACTAATTTTCTTTTCTCTAAAACTTGACTCACACAAAAATTATTATGAAATAAACAACAGTTAAACTAAACATGTAACATAAAAAAATTAACATAAAACTAAAATAACTTTGGTCTTTTAACACTGATATTAAAAATCTACACTGTCATTGATGTTACAATCCAATAAAGTACTGCACACTGGAAACATTTTTGAGCCAAGACAATGTTTATTGGAAAAAATGAGACAAATGTCGAGTCATAATGGTCACCAACAACAGCCACCGATTAACTTTATGAAGGAACGAACATCTAAATATCAGAAAAAATGAATACCTGAAGACATGTGGAGACCGGAACGGGACGACTGATGCTCAATATAAAAATTGGCCCAATCAGACTGAATTTGTCACCACGAAATAATCCGATTCGAACCGAACAGTTACGATTTTTCCAATTCCAACAAAGAATTTTGCTACCCCTTTAAACACTCTTTAGAGCGCTAGAAAAGATTTTTTTTATAAAGATTTTTTTTAAAAGCAGCAAACTGCATTACTTCCTCAGCAAAGCAAATGGTAGTCCTAGAAAAGAATTTTTTATAAATACTTACTTAGCTGTTATCATAATGTAAGTTTTCTATAAAAGCAAAGGTTTTTGTAACGGGTATAAAGAGTTTTCAGGTAAATTGTTTCTTTTGCAATAAGAAACTCATTTTGTTATCGTAGGTTGAAAATTTAATATTACAGCCAAAATAATCTTAGCAAAGAATTTCTTGCTGAAGCTTTTCTCAGTGTAAGTGATATTATTCTTCATTTGTATAACTAACGTCGTCGCTGTTTTGGCCACTTTTTTAAATTCCTACCAGAGACCGTTAACGATAATATTGAGAAAAAGAGTCGTAGTCCGGAGGGTCGATTTTGTTTGACGTGCCGTGTCCATATCTTCGTGTTTTCAAGACAAGAATCGGTCATTCTCATCTTGATTTCCTGGTTATTGCACGCATGCTTGGCTGTGATAAAAAAATAAAAATTTTCGGAAAATGAATCAAATCAACTTGCTAATTTTACCAAGCTTTATAAGCAGTTCATTTAAACTTTCTAATGTGCAACTGTAATAATAAAAAATAATAAAAATTGTATTTATTTATGATTTAACTTCTTTCTTACAATTAGAATGTACAGAAAAAAAGATAAAAACACAATTTTGGTAAGACTACATATACGTGATATTTATTTACTATGGAAATTTCAACTTTGGCCCAAATAAATTATTGCTTTAGCAATATTTGTAGATTGCATCAATAACAAAAATAATATTTCTTTGAAAATAAATCTTTTCACATTTACACATTAGTTGTGACGTTGTTCCATGACGATGATGAATAACGCCAGTTGTCAGACGATTGACCATCTATAGGCGGGCCGCGGCCTCAGGATGGTCGCGCGTCTCTGATGAGTCCCAGTAGGACGAAACAACGAAAGGATTGAGATGTTAACGGAAGAAGACAGGGCATACCGTTGTTAGCAGTAAGTCTAAAACCTCCGTAAACTGCCATTCCCCACTGACAAGGTGAGGGGACAGCGGGTAATAGACGAAGGGGTGCACAGCGTGCAAACCCTGGACGCTCGATGCCGTGGAGTACTACCAATAAACGAATCGTTTACCGATAGGTACACCTAGTTTCACGGTTAACTTCCAGGTGGAAATATTGAAATGTGGTGGATTCTTCATATGATACGCACTATATATACAGCCGAGTAAAACCGAATAATAATATAATTCTGTGAAGAAGAGAATGGAATGCAGCCAGCCAATGACGTTTTTAATATTGATAACTGTTGCCAGATCTTTAGTTTTAGGGGTGGATCTACCGTTTTGATGTTTTCCTGTCTATCGCTAAGCTACCGCTAAACATTAAACGTGAATTAATTTACGCTTTCAAACTAGGCATGCTAATAAATACTAAAATAGTTTCCTTAACAATAATTTTTAATTTAATTTAAAACAAAAGACATATTGGAGCAAAATCATTATTGCCGGGTCGGCACCACACTTCATACTCCGATTAGGTTTGACTTTTCAGATTCAGCAAATCCCCCAGTTCGAGACGATGTCGTACTCATATACCTATCTTAAGTCGATTAGCATTATTTGTCAAATTATCGTCTGTATAAATAACTATACCTACCAGAATAGCAGACTTTTCTGCAGTTAGCAGATTTTTAGAAGCATATCTATTTGCAGAGCTGCAGAATCATTTCGTATATTAGCATTATTTTTCAAATTATCGTCCGTATAAATACCTACCAGATTTTTCTGCATTTAGCAGATTTTTCGAAGCATATTTGCAGAGCTGCAGAATCATTTCGTAATTTGCAGATTTTTAAAGAATTTTTAATAAATAAGGAATACATTAACAATTAGAATTAAAAACACAATATAAAATGAAAATATTCAGAATTGTTTTTTCTGAAACTATTGATAAGGACGAAATAAAGGCAAGGGGCCAATAAAAATATATCTGATAATACAACCTTGATACACAATTCTGCAGATGATCCACTCCGCAGAATAATTCGTTGACCAGTCTGGCAACACTGCCCCGATGTTTGCGCTGGTCCACTAAAAGTGTCGGCCTGCCTAAGCGCTGTTGCGCGATCGTTAGCGTTGTTGCGCGATCGTTAAAATTAAATAATAATTTGGCTGTTGATTGACTGTGACAAAGATCGAAAGTGAGGTAAGGTTATTTTATAGTATTTTCGACAATAGGGAGGTAGAGTTTAGATTTATTATATATTTCGATTACTTTTTAGGAGGCCAAGACAAGATAATAATATTTGAGTAAGTCTGGCATTTTTTGACATACCAAAATGAGAGCTGAAAATTTCAAGATGACAACTGGGTCCGCTTTTGGAATATTTTTTTAAATGGAAATGGGTTCTCCAATTAACATTTATTTTATTTTTTTTAAAAATTACCTACCTTTTGCAATTTTTTTTTTTATCCGGAACGTAAAATATACAGACATTATTTTGCAAAAGTAATTAAAATTTTTTTTTTAATTATATTTTTTTAATTTTTAAATTAGAGAATCTCTCAAGCATAACATACCTTTAAAATGAGGTATCAGTAGAAGGATATATTCCAAAAGCGGACCCAGCTGTCATCTAGAAATTTACAGCTGTCATTGGTATGTCAAAGAATGCAAGACATATTTTAATAATAATTATTTAACCAGCAAGTTTGACTGTGACAGACGTAACATTGGCAGAAATAATTTTCTCACGATCATACTGGCCCGGTTACCTTAATTTTTAATTTACTAATCTCGCACCTTTGAATGTGAGTATCTACCTATCAAATGCCTGTCAAAGTCATTTATGTCACACTCAAACTTGATGGTTAAATACTAATTATTAAAATTCATTGTGCAACCCGACGTTACTCAAGTATTATTGTTCTAAATTTCATTAAAATATACCGAACGACTTAGAAGTTAGAAGGGGGGGGGGGGGGGGCTTTAGATCCTCACTGTATAACACAGCAGTTTTATAATTTTAGTCAATATCTTGGGATATTTTTTGGGATATATATTTTAATTTTTGTTTTATGCCCCAGGGCTTGGAATTATCCTAATTTTCTTATTAGAACAGTGGCGTTGATCACTGTTTACGAAGTTTTTGTTGATTTACGGCAAAATTTGGTTAATTTCCTAAAAAGAAAACTAATAAATGATCCTAAGATATCCACTCCCAAATTCAGGAAGTGATATAAAATAACAATGCGTATTACGAAACTAAACTAAGTGCTGTGATTGGTGAAACGGCAACAAAGCCATTTTTCGAATTTTGTTATGAGCAGTTTGGTTGGATTCATCCTTTTCATCAATATATCGTTTATTGTTGCAATTTGACATTGGCAGCACCTGTCGAATTTTTATAATATTTTTTTTAGTATATATCCCTAAAGGTTAGTTCATATAAATATCTAGATGCGAATCACGAATTGCGGATATAAGCAAAAAAAATCGCGATTTTTTCCTATTTCATACGACACGCGAAATATTGAGAAAGTGAAAATTGGCATCACATTTTTATTTTTACCTATAAGTAATTTCGTTTTAAGTTTTCATTCCTTTTTCATTGTTGATTAAACTTTAATTATCAAGAAACGTCCAAATTAACAATGCAAATTTGTTATGTTGGCATTGGAAGACGAGCAATCGCTGCCTATTTATTGTTAAAAAATAGAGAACAAAAACAGATAGGTCAGTAGAAACCTGCGAGATTTTTCAATTTAGAAAGAAACAGGATGCCTATCATAATTTAATTCAGAAAATGAGGCTAAATGACCACAAAATTAATCTTCCCGCTACTAATTTTAAATCCACCAATAAGATAATATCAAATTCAAGATTCTCGTGCTCTAAATTAAAATTTTCCGAATCGCAAAATAACTTCGCCTCTAAATTTAATTTGAAATCGACCAATGAGACTAATTCAGGATTCGTGATTCGCGTAATGCCCCTTTGTCACCTTGTCTTTGCGTCGGCATAGTTCATTGTATCGATATAGTCGATCATTACAATTTGACACCTACACATCACATGTCAAATTTTGATAAGATAGTTTTTTGCGTAACATATTATTTGGTTTAAATAATTTTAATCGCAATTAATTTTATTTATTATTAATATTCAAACAGCGAACAATTAAACCCTTATACCCCCCTCCCGCCCACCCCCGCTCTTGTGACCTAATTAACAGCAACCTATTGCCAGCGGGTCTCTTAAATTTATTGCAAAGCATTAAAATCACATTATCTTGTTTAATAGTGATTACAGGAATTTCTTTCTCTGTCTTACACATACTATTGATTTGTAAAGACGCTAAAAGACGAAGTTTCACGACGCGAAAATATATAGGCTGTTGCGGCTAAAAATTGCAGCAAAATTAAAATTATTTTATTCACCTGGAAGTTAGCCGTGAAACTAGGTGTACGTCCATCGGGTTTGTGACGGTACCACGGCTAGCCTGTCATTTAATTTGATGTTAACATTCCTTGCCTCACTTAAAATGAAATGTAAGGTCATCCTTGTTTCTGATTCTGGGTGCTCATCAGTGATCTGGCTTGGCAATGTGGCACGTTCGATGTCCAGTTAGCATATTGATCCTCTAGACTCCTTAGCTCATTGTTGTCGGTGATTTATTCGACACGTGAGAGGTAGGCAGCTTGGCTGCTCCTAAGTTCTAGTTAAGGCTGATTAAGCCTTCTCATTCGATCAAGTTGTGACTTTGAATTTCAATATTTAAAGAACGACGGATCAGTGCAAAAATGCGGCTACCGTTTTTGGAGACAACTTACGTTTGTCTCCATTTTCGATCAATTTCAGACACAAGATATTGTATTATTTTACGCAATAAAAGACGGCGCCCTTTGAAGTCACGTCGGTTCTTACGTAGCGAATGAATCATAGTGCGCCTATCTATTCGGCTTTCTTTAAATGTTAAAATTCAAAGGTTGTGAAAACTAAAAGGTATGGTTTAAAAGCAGGAGAACCATATTATATAAACATTAGATGTTAAAATTGCTTTAGATATTGGCAGTATATAAAAATTCGTTGTGACAACTAAAGTTTGTAGGTTGGGTTGGTTCACGTTATTAATTAGTTCAATACTTCAATAACGGCAATTTTTTTTGGTTGAATGGTTGTCAGAACCAAATTTTAGTAATTCATACAATGTTATTTTTAAGAGTGTAGACAGGTATGCTGAGAAAAATTAATTATAACCATTATAAGAATTCTTATGGCCATTATAAGAATATTTAATACTATTTGGGACAGCAATACGAGCTAATACGAGTTATACACCAGATATTGCTAGAACCAGTCCATAAGGATAAATAAAATATGTTATACTGTTTATATGACACGGATGGTAACCATAAAGGTTTGTTCCATAGCGACTATAAAACTAGGGCTGGGCGATTATCAAAAAAAATAATCGATTTTCGATTATATGAATGAATCGATTATTTTCGATTAATCGATTAATCGAAAATAATCGATTAATCGAAAATAATCGATTAATCAAAATAATCGATTAATCGAAATAATCGATTAATCGTTTTTTTTTCGAATCGCCTTATTGAAAACAATCAGTTAATATAAAAAAATCAAATAATCGAAAATAATTATCGATTTTTTTCATTATATACTTAAATAACATTGAAATAATATCTAAATCATAATTATCATTAATGTTGACAAGGCAAACTTGAGGGTAATACATAATAGAGGCCTTAAGTTATATCGTTGATTTTGTCGCAAAATATTTTTATTAATCTATTCGATTAATCTAAAAATTGTTATTATTTCGATTAATCGAAAAAGACATATTTTAATCGAAATTATATCGATGATCGAAAAATCGAAATAGTTGTTTCGATTTTTTGATTAATCGAAAACATTTCGATTTTTCTATTAATCGATTAATCGAAAACATTTCGATTTTTCGATTAATCGATTGATCGAAAAATCGAATAATTTTCAATTAATAATCGATTAATCGATTTTTCGAATAATCGATTAAAAATATATCCTTAATCGAATAATCGATTAATCGATTATTACACGATTAATCGATTATTTTGCGCACCCCTATTTATAACCAGTAAACACAGTTGAAAAAGAGTATAATCCAGTTTTATAACCGGTAAAAAACTGTTGTAGCTGCCAATATAAAACGTTTTTATATGTTTGCCGATTCAAATTTTGCGCTTGCGCAGTCCCAATATTAATTTTTTATAAATTTATCGATCGCTTATCTCTTTACGCAAACTCCAAGCAACAAGCGAAATTTTGGATGATTGTATGTTATAAGACCAAAAAATAATAAAAGTAAAGAAATTATATTTTATAATAATTATATTGGTATTGACAAATTTCATTTTTTGATTTTAAGTTTTAAAACATGTGCAATCATATATCCAGAATTTAAAATAAACAGATAAATGGCCGATAATATAAAAAATAGTAAATAATAAAAATAGATTAACATTTTAAAGGTATTTATTTAACTAAAAAAAAAGTAAGGGTATTTACCCTCAACACTTTCTAATCAAGAAACAACGAAAAATCACAGCTCTTAGGTTACAAAATACTGATAATTTTACACCACCACAAATAAAGCTTAATAATAACCTCACAACACTGTTCACAAAAAACAACACAAACATCTGAGATAACCCGTACAGCCGAACAAATGTAAATGGCATCGTAAAACACGTCTTGATACGTCGCAGTCTCCTCCACTCTTGCCAATTAAAAGTATGTTGCATAAGGGTAAATAAATGTTTAATATCAAATAATAATTTAATTAATACCCCCAAAAAAGCGTTTTATTGTTGGTATAATCTTTATGTTGTATAAAACCATTTTTATTTCCAAAAAGAATGTATTATTAAAATACATTCTTACAATTCTGGGCTTATATTCATAATTATTTCGTTTTATTGTCCGTATAAATAAAGAGGTAGAAATTCTGTATGCTGTTCGTTAGTTAACTTTTTTGCTATACCCAAGCAGGATTTTCACAACGTCCGACTAATTTCGTAATATTTGCGACGTCGCATTAAGTACAAATAATACACACCTCTTGACCGTTACTAGACGACGTTGAGTCATCCTTTGTTTTGACCATATTTGATAACGTTGTACCGAGGTATAACATCCAACGTTAGATCAGCGTCCGATTTGGTCATATTTGATAACGTTGTACCGAGGTACAACATCCAACATCAGATCAGTGTCGGATTTTGTCATATTTGATAACGTTGTATCGAGGTACAACATCCAACGTCAGATCAGCGTCGGATTTTGTCATATAAAGAATTGCCGTGTTTGGGTCAGTGAGCCAATGACGTCAGTCAAGGACTCAAATAAAACTCTTTCATTTAGGGGTTCTATATAATGTTGCAACAACATGAATATTTTATCCATGTGTCCTTTTCCGGTATTGAATCAACATTTGACTGACGATGCCTTTTTGACGGTGGCCAAAATAAAAGTCCATTTTCTTCCCACTTATAGGGCACTGGTTCCACTTCTTGCAACTCCTTGATTAGTACTACTTTAAAGTAGTCACCCATTTCTTTCTTGGCTTTGCTATTTGTACAAGAAAACTAAATGATTAACGATTAAAAACTCGACGATTAAGAACGACTCCCCGGTGCGCGCGTTAATATTTTGTTAGGTTGTGGATCGATTATCGGGCGTGATTACTGTTACGTCCGTAGGGATGTTAACATTACCGAGGGAATTTTAGTTGCTGTTATTTTACCGCTAATGTTAAGCATCCACAGAGAATGTTTTAATTTAATCGATAAAACAATTAAGGAAACCTTAAATATTGATTGTTATAGCTAGCGTTAGTTCGGATAATTTTTAATACGTTATCGGAAAGGTAGCCACGACCCAACAAATATAAATTACATAAGTAATCAGTTGATCTCGCCCGATAATACAGGTTCCAATTGTTTCGGGTCGTGAATAGGTCGTATTTAGTAACCTTTTCGATCAAAGGTTGTGTTTGGTAAGCCATTGGGTAAAAAAAAACACTCGAAGTTATTGGTAGTAAAACTTTGGTAGTTTGTACGACTACGCCATTTTATCCATTTGCAATAATGCATCTTTGGCGGCCATTGTTGTTCAACTTTAATTATTTCTGTTTTATATGATCAATACTTCTATGATACGTTTTAAAACACATAAAAACTTTGTAATAAAGCAACAGAATTATAACTTTAAAGTTTAGAGCAAAAAAACCCTTAAAAAAAATAATATTTTTTTGCAAAAATATTTTTTAAACAAAAACTGCGAATTTGCATGGCGCGCTTTTTATTTTCTATATATCTTAACCATAATTATCAGTAAAGTAGCTTGCATTTACGTTTTTACTATGTCAGTAACACGAACAAAATAATTTAAAATTATCATTATGCTAAACGTTTCTACCATCTAATTTAAATATAACAATGCGACATGATTATTACATACAAGTTACTATTGTCTTGTTATATTTTGTAGGTCAGTGAAGTTGTGATAATATAACCAATTAGTATATATATGCCGACTATAACTATCATATATCTAAAATTTTGCACTACATGGTCTAATTTCTTGTACTTCAAAATATAGTCGCCAC
The DNA here is from genome assembly GCA_935413205.1 of Polydrusus cervinus. Lineage (NCBI taxonomy): Eukaryota > Metazoa > Arthropoda > Insecta > Coleoptera > Curculionidae > Polydrusus > Polydrusus cervinus. The sequence goes on from OW284518.1 coordinate 6,741,944, forward strand.
TTGTCTTTAATAACAACTTTAAGTTGGTTTCCGACGTCGAAACGACCCAAAAATAATTGACCATATTGGTGCAAACAGGAGTTGTTACAAGGTCGTACTGACGTAGTAAGCCGACGTCGGGTCGAGTAGGACAACATCGGCGCGACGTAAAATTGCTGCTTGGGTAGTAATAGATTGTTTAATAGTGATTATTAAAAATGTTGCTACTGGTATAAGACTACACTTATAAAAATGACTTGGTATTTGGTACTAATTTTTATTTGTTCTGGTGTTTAGGTTACCAAAAATAACTATTTTTATTTAGGAAAACAAAAAAGATTTATTTCTTGGTTATATTTACCAAAAAATGAAGCCATCAGAACAAAGAAAATATCATATTAGTTGGCAGAAATAAAATATTTTGTTTAGCTGAATTTTACTCTGCATATATCTTATTTAAATGTTACATCAAGGTTCCTACAAACTTGTATTTATCAATTAAGCTTGTTGTAATAACACATTATGAATTTGTAGTCCCTATTATTTTGTTAATTTTGATTAAGATACATTCTTAGTTACCAGAACTAACTTTTCTTTTCAAGTAATATAATTCTTCATATTTATAACTAACGGCATCAACAGAGACTTGACGCCCTTGCCCGGTGGGTGACATGACATCATTCTAGCCAGGACTGTCAGGAGTTTATGTTTATGTAAGGGTGCTTTTGTGGTTTCGTGTCCATTTTTTCGTGTTTTTAAGGCAATAATTCGCCATTTTCATGGCTGTGCCCGTGTGGAAAATGGATGTGACAATATTTGGTGTAATTTATTTGTGTTTATTATCTTTCTTGTGTACGTTATTATTGGCAGAAGGAAGTTAAATCATAAGTAAGTAAACATTTTACTTTTCAAAAAAGCATGGCAAGGTGACCCGATGAGAAATAACTAAATATTTGTTTTTGTTTTTGTTCTATGTTTTATTTCTATAAAAGAACGTCATATTGATGACTTTTTAATCTGACCAAGTACAACAAATTTCATATAGCTGTATATTTTAAATAGAAAGTCCAAGGGATATTTTTTGTTTTTTAATAATCGCAGTTGCAGATAAGAAAATTTAAATAAGGACAATTTAGTTCTATAAGCAATTGAACAACCCAAAAGGTTGAGTAAAATAAGTTAAAAATCTAGTGTTTCTGTTTTGTATTGCATAAGTGTGTATTATAAAGAACATGAGAGAACAAGGACATTGGAAATAATTTTTTTTAAAGAAACCATAATATCCCTGATAATTTATTCCAATGAGTTTACGCATACCTAATAGAGTAGTAATACCAAGGCATTTTTTTTATTTAAATGGGGACCTAGGAAGGAATATTTTTCGTTACTAAGTATAAATTACATATGACATTTTTTTTAGAAATGAAACAGACTTTTTTTAAGTTATTTCTATCAAATCAACTTGCTAATTTTGCCGTGCGTTATAAGCAATTTATTTATACTTTTTAATGTGCAACTGCAATGACAAAAATATAAAAATTTTACTTGTTTATGATTCAACTTCTTTCTTACAATTAGAAAGTACAGAAAAAAGATAATAAACCCAATATTACATACGTAATTGTTACTCTATGAAAATTTTAAGTTTGGCCCAAATAAATGATTGCTTTGGCAATATTTGTAGATTGCATCATTAACAAAAACAATATTGCCTTGAAAAAAAATTTTCAATTTTCCATATTTACACATTAGTTGTGACAACTAATTTTAAAAGCGGAAATACCATTTGATTTAGTTATCAGTATATAAAATTTTGTTGTGACAACTAAAATTTATAGGTTGGGTTGGTTAATGTTATTAATTAGTTCAACAGTTCAATAACGACATTTTTTTTTTGGTTGTACAGACTAATTTTTGGGTTGAGTCCGATTTCACAAAAATAAATAGTTGTCAGAACCAAATTTTAGTAATCCATACCATGTTATTTTTAAGAGTGTAGACAGGTATAGAAGAGACTATCGAAAATTGATTTTTATTAATAAAGCCGCATAAAAACAAAAAAGCAAAAACATTTTCGTTGAAATATCTACATCTGTCATCATGTGTGAGTCATATAGGCAAAAAATATTAAATATATGGTTAATTCTCTGGATAGAGAAATTTTTTAAACAAACGCCGAAAAAAATATATTTTAACGTTTTTTCTAACTTTTCCATTATTTATTAGAAAAGAATTTCCTTTAGAATAACTCATTTTTGGGCTAGGTAGATGCCGGCTAAGCTATTTGATGTCGGCAACCTTTATAAATGAGTTTTCGATGGTCCCTTCTACAGGGTGATTCCTAAGTTGATACTTCTTTTTAGCTGTGTATAGAAGGCATTAAAATAAACAACATTTTTAAATACCTTTTTTTAAAAAAATTAAAAATAAGGTACTAATAATTAACTAACCAGCAACTTTGACTGTGGCGTTATTGACATTGGCAGACATTATTCTATTATGCAAAAATGTCAATATGGTTTTATTTTTAACTTGAAACCCCTAACCCTAAAAAAACTTGGTTACAAAATATGAGCCCCCCTTGAACATATTTTCTTGCTACGCCACTGCTTAAGGATTCCGTTCGACATGTAATTCGAGAATTTTTTTAACAAGTACACTGAGAAAAGCTTATATTAAAAGATTATTTTGGCTGTAATATTAAATTTTCAACCTACGATAGCAAAATGAATTTCTTATTGCAAAAGAAACAATTTACCTGAAAACTCTTTATACCCGTTACAAAAACCTTTGCTTTTATAGAAAACTTACATTATGATAACAGCTTAGTAAGTCTTTATAAAAAAATCTTTTCTAGCGCTCTAAAGAGTTTTTAAAGGGGTAGCAAAATTTTTTGTTGGAACTGGGAAATTTGTAACTGTTCGATTCGAATCGGATTATTTCGTGGTGACAAATTCAGTCTGATTGGGCCAATTTTTATATTGCGCACCACACCAGTCGTCCCATTCCTGTCTCCACATGTCTTTAGGTCTTCATTTTTTCTGATATTAAGATGCTTGTTCCTTCATAAAGTAAAATCGCCGCATCGGTGGCTGCTGTTGGTGACCATTATGACTCGACATTTGTCTCATTTTTTCTAATAAAAATTGTCTTGGCTCAAAAATGTTTCCAGTGCTTTATTGGATTGTGACATCAATGACAGTGTAGATTTTTAAATCAGTGTTAAAAGACCAAAGTTATTTTAGTTTTTTGTTAATTTTTTTATGTTATTTGTTTAGTTTAACTGTTCTTTATTTAATAATAATTTTTGTGTGAGTCAAGTTTTAGAGAAAAGAAAATTAGTTATTCTTTAGCAAATACTATTCACAATAAAAGTCCTTAAACTAAAAGACAACTTACCAAAGTTTTAAACACGGTATGATTTTTAAAAGAAAGATTTTAAGAAATATCTCCAAAGTAAAACACTTTCTTTTTCTAAATGAAATACAATGTAATTATTATTTTACCTAATATTCTAGATGCATAAAAATGTTTTTTCGGCATTCCCTTTTGGATATTTGTTTAAGTTTAAAGTGAACAGAAATTTTATAATAAGATATGTTTTAACCACTCAAAGAAAAAAACAGTAAAATATTATTGTTTTTTTAAGCAGCTAAAACTGAAACTATTTTTAGGTTATGAAGTGTTGTTTTCTGTTGTATTAAAAAATAAAGAGAAAAATACATTTTTTTAGTTTTAAATCTTTGACAACCTATTCAGACGTGGGGAGTTGCATGATGTAAAATATGATGGAGTTACCTGAAAAATAAGCTTTATACTATGTTAAATTTTTAATATTAGCATGTAAAATATTATTTTTAATAACACAATTTTAATTGAATCAAAATTTTTTAAAACTTACGTACGCAAAGTGAAAAAACTTGGTTTATAAATGTGTTATTAAGCATCATATGTTCTCTAGAGTATATTAAAAATTCAACAAAATATACGGCTTCTTCTTTTTTGGGCCACCCCACATATTATAGCAATGCTTAGTTGCTACCTTAGCTAAATAAGAGTTCCTGAAGTAAGTAGGTACATTCTGACCCAGCAAAGTAACTTTCTTGAAATAAATAAAAAAATCTTTCCAATCTAGCAAAATGTTATACTGATATTGAAAAAAAATTTTTGTTTAGAAAACGATGCGTATGGCGTGGAAAAGTATCTTTATTGTTCTAGCAAAGTCTCTTTATAGCCGATGGTCAGTTACTTTGCTAATACAACATTCTTGTTTACTTGAGCTAAGTGATCATTTTTTATAAAGTGACTTTATTACTACAGCAAAGAAATTACAGCCAAATAGATTTTACTGTATCAGGTAGTTTTTCTTTTGTCCCCTATGTTAGCATTTTTCTTTATAAGCGGTATAAAGAATTTTATAAGGACAGCAAGAATCTTCTCTCAGTGTATATAGTACAAAAAGTACAGAGGAACTTTTGAATCGAATGATCTAGCGCAGAACAGTTGGTGGCGGACATTTTCAACATCTTATAAAATAGTTTATTTTCATACTTTGCTGCTTGTCTGTTTTGTTTTAAAGGTTAATATTTCGTAAAAGGTAACATGTAAAAATATATAATACTTATGTTTTATAAAAAAAATGAAAATTGTTACACGTAAGTAGCATTTTCTGGATTCACCCTGTATAATATCATTTTAAAAAATGCATTTTAAAATAAAATTGACTAGTCCTAGCGATTCCTCATTAAGTGGGCGATATTCTAAATAAAGGGCTTCATCATCACCCTGTATAAGATATTGCAGTTTGTAATTATTTTTTCAATTCACGTCTTGAGTCACTCGGGGCCCCTCAAAACATAAATTTGTGAAATACATATTTGCCCACTTTTTAGTTCAGTATCATTTAGCAGCTAGTTCGTTTTAAAATATAAAGAAAAAAAATTACCCAATATAACCACGTCATATGGACATTAAATATCTTCTTTCTTCATACTCTTCATCCAAAATTTGTAAATTTTAGGATCCCACGGCAAAGTTTTTTTTAAAAAACAAGGACACATTACAGCTTATCTTTCCATTAGCCAACCATCCATCTGTCGGAATATGCATACCAGATGGCTGCACGGCAGACGATCTATACGGAGTTGTGCAGTTGCTTAATTTGACGTTTAATATACCCTTTGAATGTCAAACTGAAGATCAAGCAAATACTTCATTCACTACTGGAGCATGGGCCGTCATGTAAGCATATCAAGAATGTAAAAAAAAATTGGAATATTAAAAAATATATTAAAAACAATTAAATATAATTTTTCAAAATGGTCCATAATATAGTTAAAAACGTCACACACATTTACACGGAAAAACAGAACAATAATATAAGAAATAATACAATTCATTTATATATTTTATGAATATGATATGAATTTTACAGTTCTGTAAATCGTTTTGTTTTGTTTACAGCACTAGTGCTGTAATGGAAAAAAACGGGTTTATTAAAATTTGGTTTTTTAATAAAACCACACTTTTTAGAAGAATGATTTATTATTAACAATTATAAAATTAATTACCAATTAATTATTAAAATATAACACTTAAGGTTTATTATAAACATTAATAATACACTTTTTACAGTTAGAAATTTGTATACCAGAAGTGGATGTGATGGAGCCCTTTATGTTCGAATTTCCAATCATTAAATCCGTGTCTGACTCCATGATCTTCTTTGCTATTTGTTTCTTATTTTCTAAAGAATTTTCAACGTAGCTTTCTGCCGTAGAAGAGGATTTCCAGCCCCCATGACGCTTTAACATCTGCATATCTTCACCACCATCAACTAGAATGGTGGCTGAGGACCTCCTAAAACAATGTCCACTGTATCCTTCGGGATTATTCAATCCAAGTTTTGTTTCAATCTTTTTTGGTATACTTCCAAAACTATTAATTCCGACATTTCCTTTTCCATAGAATACAAAAAACCGCCTGTTAGTTGCATTAAGAGGACGAAGTTTAGCATACTTTCGAAAAATACTTAAACAGTTGACACCTGTCACATTTTCTTCTGTTATAACAAATTCTCGCATAATTTTGGTTTTCGAGAATGGAATCACAATTTTTATATACAAATCATTGTGTTCAATATGATCCAACATTAACTTAGCTAGTTCTTCGTGCGGATAAGCCCCAAAAATGCCGATTATCATGACAACCTTCATAAGTAAATATGTTTCATCATCTGCAGTACTAAGAAACTTACATACGTCTTCCTTTGTGAAAACTTTGGACTTTTTGGTCTTGTAACCCTCTGAACTTCTTTTCAAAAATACGATTATAAATAATAAATCCCACAAAGTTTATACTTAAATCAGGTCTCTTGGAGAAAATGGACAGCTTTTTCGAAAAATACGATTAGTTGAGAAAATCTGCTTATATCTTGATTTTTCTTGACTAAAATCATTGTTCTCAACATTGAGTAGCATTGCTTTACGGAAAAATAACCCAAAAGGATTTTCTCAGACACCTCCTCTATTTTGTTAGCTTTGCACCAATCTTCAAACTTCTGATACTCCAACTCATACCGCGCCTTGGATTTTGTCGGAACTAAACTTGAGATCGCTTCGTTTGCCGCTGCTTCTATATCAGATGATAAACTTCCATCAGAATCGCTCATTTTGAAAAACGCTTTTTATATTTTTGAATTTATTTGACAAAGTTTCGACAGTAACCATGCGAAACAGTAACTAATAACTAATATTTGATTCGAATACCAGCTTATTTTTTAAAATAATAACATTAGGGTTGCTTGAATCTAAGTTTAAAAAATAATTTATAGCACAGAATATATAGCTACGCAGCTGCGTAGCTATATATTCTGTAATTTATAGTAAGAATAGGGAGACATTTATTTTAAGATAAGATAAATATCCCATTTTAGTTGTATGATATTTTTACATTACATTCTATTGATTAAATTCAATACCGGGTGGCGCATCGTGATTGGAAACATAGGAAATCCCATGCAAGTTTTAGACTGTCCAAATATCTGCTCGCCTGTTGACTTTAGAGCGGGGTTGTAAGGAGACCTTATTAGGGTCTCTGTGTGGTGAGTGCATGCGAAGTTTGAACAATTTTGGACAAACCGATCTTAACTTATTTGAATAGGATTGCGGTTGTATTTCATTGAAATTCAACAAGTGATGCTGCGGACACCAGCATGATTGAACTTGTCAATCTGTGATTTGTCATTGTCAAATGTAATTTAAAAGTATTAGATTTTTTACTGGTAATATTTTTTTACCAAGGTAATTATTATGAGTTACCTACACAATAGAAGAAAAAGTCAATATGATAAAATGGTGGAAGGTAAATTGGGGAGAAAGAGCAATAAAATAATTGTTTGTAAAAAAAGGTACAGGTAAATTGGGGAGAGACATCTCATCATGTTACAGGTAAATTGGGGAGAACAAATAGGTACTTGGGCACTATTCTATTTACTGTTTAGAACATAGATATTTAATTAAAAGTCCATTTTATAGTAAAAAAATATATTGTACTACTTATTAAAACTAAAATGTATTTATAACATAATTCATGATGGTACATGATTTACATGACTTTTGCCAGTATAAGAAACACATTTGACAAAATGTAATCTTGACATTTCACCATCTCTATATTTTTTTATATTTGATCTTAGCAATTCTTGTTTTATGCGGACAGCTTGACTTTGTATTTTCTTGGAAAGTGAACTACTATTAATTTTAATATATATATATATCAGTTTGGAATTCTATTAGTACATTAATAATGTGAAATAACGATGGATGCGCACTTTAAAAATACTTATTAAATTTAGATTGGAAACTCTCACAAGCATTTGTGGTATTCTCTGTAGAGTTACTACATGAAGCCCATAATATTGGTGGAAATCTAGCTTGCTTAGATATATAGTTGTCAACTAAATAATCAGCCATAATAATAACAGCTTTTGTGTTAAGTTGACTCTTTACAAAATCAAATACGAGACAATCTGACACTTCAATATGATCTAAGTAGGCCATACCAAATAAATGACGTAACCATTTTCCTACTTCACTATTTGGATCACTATATTTATTTGACCTAAGTGAAACTTGCATCCCGTTATTTTCGAATTAGGGAAAACTTGCTTGTTCAAAATCTGCAACTACAATTTTTGGATTGAAAACATAGTTTTGCTGAAGACATATGCTCTGTATGTGTCGAAATAAAGTAGTGTAAGATTTACTAGATTTATCTGGCAACAAGCAAAATGCTATAGGTGTATAATTACCGTTGTTAATGGCATGAATTGTAAATAGTTGACAAAAAAATTTAGCACAGTATTGAAAGGTTCCGTCTACGTAAATTTTTTCACATTCACACAGATATTGCAAATTTGTAGCACAGGAAAACACTATAATTTTCGCTTGTTCATCACAAACTGGCATAAAACTTTCACTTTTGATGGTTTTAAAATCGGATGCTTTTAAAATTTGGAAAACTTCATCCTGTGATTTAGGCAGGGTAGGCTGAAGCTTTCGCCGTGCATTGTAAATATTTTTCCTTATAAGACTTATACCTGTTGATGTTATATTTTCTAAATCACCAACGTTTTCTCTTAAAACTGTATGAATAGTTTTTGATGGACGTTGCGATATGTCGATCGTGGCTTTTCTTTTGGTACTGTTGCTAATTTTCTTTCTGCTAATTGTTTCGCTGGTGTAACTTTCATGGTTGTGTTGCTCATTTTCTTTGCGGGTAATACAAGTGTCTTCAATTGTATATAATTCGGCCTATTTTTTTTTAGTGCAAGTCCAAAAACTTTCACCAGAGGTTTTTACCACACTTTTTTTTGAAAAAGTAAAACCACAATACAGAATTAGGGCTTTGACACGTTCACTAACAATAAATTCGAAATTTTCCATTTTATACTGCGATCTATCACATATAACTCAAAATAATATACTAACCACCTGCACTTACCTTATTTTATCTGGTATTTCCACTAATTACTTGTAATACAGCCTTTTTGGATCCTACCTACCTATCTTTATACATTGTCCCCAGTTTACCTGTGACAATTTTAATCCTTAGGTTCGCTTGGCCCCAATTTACCTACCCTAAAAAGATTAAATCCCGAATTTACCAACACCGGATAAAATGATACTATGTGGGGAAAAGCTTCAGTATTGTATCTGATATGTTTTCGGTTTATTTCCCTGATAGACCCATACAATCTAAAAAAATTACCCATTATCAACACGCTAATGTTCGTAGACAATTTTTCGATCGTTTAGGAAATTGTTTAGCAGTAAATAGCGGTTTATTTGAACATTTAATTAAGATTTTGTGGAAGTGGTCCATCTCTCAGTGGAGTGATATTATAAGTAGGGGGAATAATTAATACATATAATATAAGGATTTCAATCCTTAGAAAATCCTAGTGTCGTACATGTTTCGAAAGCAAAGGCCTTCATCATCAGCGAAATGAAATAAAAAAATAATTACAAGAAGAGAGACCCCCGACATTGTAAATCAAACTAAAAAGAGAAAAAGGAGGAAATGAATAAAAATTCTATTAAAATTGTTATTAAAATTTTTGATATTTAGTTTCATAAAGAGAAAAAAGATCAATAAAATGTAGTAGCATGTATTATTCTTACCTGAGGAACAGAAAAAAGTTTTGAATTAAAAATTTTAAGTTTTACATGTGATTAAATTAGGAATTTGCAAAAACTTTTTAATTATATTAAATTAAAAGAAAAAAAAGTAGTAATAAGTAAAGGACCATCATTAAGATGGATCGTTCAGAAACATGGGAGATTGAAAGGTCTGAAAACTGAAAATATGAGTGCAATGTCAAGGGCTAACAGATCTAAGAGTAGCTAGGAGTAGCAATATAAAGTGATAAAAAGTGTTATGGTAGTGTATTAGACAAAGAAAGTAGATAATATTGTATAAATTGAGAGTGACAAGTAGCGAAGCCAGGAGAAATCTGAACGTTCAATTTGTGAAGTAAAGTAGATAGTTTCTTAGTACTGCAGATGATGAAACATATTTACTTATGAAGGTTGTCATGATAATCGGCATTTTTGGGGCTTGTCGGCGCGAAGAATAGCTAAGTTAATGTTGGATCATATTGAACACAATGATTTGTATATAAAAATTGTGATTCCATTCCCGAAAAACAAAATTATGCGAGAATTTGTTATAACAGAAGAAAATGTGACAGGTGTCAACTGTTTAAGTATTTTTCGAAAGTATGCTAAACTTCGTCCTCTTAATGCAACTCACAGGGGGGGTGTTTTGTATTCTTTGGAAAAGGAAATGTCGGAATTAATAGTTTTGGAAGTATACCAAAAAAGATTGCAACAAAACTTGGATTGAATAATCCCGAAGAATACAGTGGACATTGTTTTAGGAGGTCCTCAGCCACCATTCTAGTTGATGGTGGTGCAGATATGCAGATGTTAAAGCGTCATGGGGGCTGGAAATCCTCTTCTACGGCAGAAGGCTACGTTGAGAATTCTTTAGAAAATAAGAAACAAATAGCAAAGAAGAGCATGGGGTCAGACACGGATTTAATGATTGGAAATTCGAACGTAAAGGGTTCCATCACATCCACTTCTGGTATACAAATGTCTAACTGTAAAAAGTGTATTATTCATGTTTATAATAAATCTAAGTATTATAATATTTTAATTAATAATTGGTAATTAATTTTATATTAATAATAAATTATTCTTCTAAAAAGTGTGGTTTTATTTAACAGCAAAATTTTAATAAAACCGTTTTTTCCATTACAGCACTAGTGCTGTAAAGGCATCTATTACAGCACTAGTGACCATTTTTGACATTTCCTCGATTTAAACTGGACCTTGGTTTAAATCAACGATTTCATTCGTCCTGGATATGCCGTTTTTAACTATACAGATGTGTACAGGGTTTCTAAAATTCGATGCTCAATATGGGTATCTCAGAGACTATAAGAGATACAGCATCGGTGAAATTGCAGAAAAGTTACAGGATTTTGTGTCCAGTAATATCGTAAAGAAAATTTTAGCTTTCTTTTTTACTTTTTGGAGTAGGTATTCAAATACAACTAATATAAGTAAAATTTAAAATTATTGTTTTTTTTTAAATTTATGTGACATATTTAAACCGCTACAGAAAAACTAAAACAACATTGTCAAAGCAACTTTTTTAGCTTCAGTGTTTTTGGAATTTCGGTATAACGTTTTGTTTTAGGGGAACAGTTATTAAATTTAATTTTATAAATACGGACCTGAATTTTTTATTTTATTTTTCAAAATCCCTTTATGTATTACATTATCCCCAACACTTAATAATTTTTAGACGTTTTGATATCGTCTTTACATCATCAGGAATTTGATAATTACTTTTAAATAAATACGGTCCTGGCATATATTTAGGGTATATTTACATACAGCCGGATATAAGTAATATATTATGTAGAAACCAAATTGAAAGAGAAAGGACCAGCACCAAAAAACAAACAGTAAAAAAACTTCTTTATATTCGGTGTACAAACAAGTGTCCTTCTTCTCGAATGCATTTTTGAGCAAGCCTCCATAATTTTGAACATAACCACAACTCAAACTCACTACATAATAATAATAATAATAATAATAATAATAATAATAATAATAATAATAATAATAATAATAAAAATAATAATAATAATAATAATAAGTTTTAAAACAAATATAAATGCTTTTTAATACTCACCTGAATGCTGGTAACCTTACTACTGCCATCAATACCTGGGCAATACCAATACTTACCTACTCATTCAGAATCCTTAAGTATTCAGACACGGATTTGCACGAACTAGATAGGCTTACGCGCAGGCTGCTAACAAAATTCAGGTTCCACCACCCACGCTCTGCACTTGAAAGAATCTACCTAAAACGAAAGGAGGGAGGAAGAGGTATCATTAATATATATAACTTGTGCAAGTCGCAAGAGACCTCTATGAGAAAATACTTCCAAGAATCGAATGGGGAAATTCTTAAAAAAGTGGTAGCAGCAGACTCTGGATATACAGCCCTAAACTTAAAGCAAAACGGATTACCTAACATCATCTGCGTGCCGCCAAGTCAACAGCTTGTAACTTGGCAAGAGAAAGCTCTACACGGCAAATACCCTACTGCACTCCAAAATCCACTCATAGATAGAGAAATGTCACTAATTTGGTTAGAGAAAAGGCAGCTTCACGCTGAAACAGAAGGTTTTATAATCTCCATCCAAGACCGTGTCAATCGAACTCGAAACAATGAAAAAGTCATCTTGAAAAGAAATGTGGAAGATGTGTGCAGAAAATGCAATTGCCCCGAAGAAACGATAAAACATATCACGGCGGAATGTGGTGCTATGGCCCCCAACGCTTACCTGGGGAGACATAATCAGGTGGCAAAGATAATCCACAAGGAACTAGCCATAAACTAGGGCAAAGGGAAATCCTCCCACCATACTACCAATACTCACTCGAGCCAGTCCTTGAATCCCATGAATATCTCTTATACTGGGACAGGCCAATAATACCGGATAGAACAGTAGACCACAACCGTCCGGATATTCTTCTCATCGAAAAAACCACCAAGAAAGCTTTGATAATCGATATAGGTTGCCCACTAACACACAACCTCTCTAAAACCGAATCGGAGAAGAAGACCAAGTACTCGAATTTGGCTGTAGAGATAAAAAATATATGGAAGCTGGATAAAATCGACATAATTCCGATCATAATATCGGTGGAGGGAGCTATGACGAAAAATTTCAAGCCCAACTTGGAAAAACTGGGCCTTTCAGGTTATTTATACCAACTTATCCAGAAAAGCGTCATCCTCCAAACTTGCCATATAGTACGAAAGTTTTTAAACAGTACAGGTTAAGATGAATCTCTGTACTATAAATAATACCAGCAGCACCAACAAGAAGCTGTGAAACCTAACATTGAGAAAATAATAATAATAATAATAATAATAATAATAATAATATTAATAATAATAATAATAATAATAATAATAATAATAATAATATTAATAATAATAATAATAATAATAATAATAATAATAATAATAATATATACACATTTAAAATATTTAAAAAGCATGGATAATACATACAGAAACCTTTCCCTGGACATAAAATACAGACAGATTAAAATCACCTGTCCATCGATAGAAAATCATTATTATTGTAATAAGCCTTGTTTAATATGTTTAATGTTTAATAAGATATTTATCACATTGTCCCTAAACTGTTTCATTGGCAAGTCCCTCACAGCAGCAGGAAGCTTATTAAAAAACTTCGGCCCAAAGAAACTAGGTCCGTCTTGCGTCCTCTTTAGGCGACAGTAGTATGGTTGTATATTCTCTTTTTCACGCGTATTGTATTGGTGAACATCTCCATGGGTTATATATGAATCGATATTCTTTTTCACATATAACAGACTTTCCAATATGAAGATCGATGGCAGGGTCAGAATGCGAAGCTGCACAAAAGCTGCTCTGCAATCATCCCTATATCCCAATCCAGCGACCAACCTCACAGCCTTTCTCTGCAATCCAAACACTCTCTCAGACTGGGACGAATGTCCCCACACTAACAATGCATAGGTTAGTCTACAGTGAAACAGACCAAAATATGCCACTCGCAAATTATTATGGGACACACTATTAGTCAAGTTACGAAGTACAAACAGGCTGCTTCTCAATCTTTTACATAGGATGTCAATATGAGCATACCACATCAGTCTATGATCCAAGTGTACACCCAGAAACTTGACGTAGTGACGTCCCAGTTAACGGCGGCTGTATCTCTCATTGAAAACATCACATTAGTGGTTTTGTCGATATTGAGGTGAAGCCTATTAAGAGCAAATCAATGTTCGGCCCTCTCCTGCAGTTTGGCAGACATTCCCTGAGCATTCTCAATTGTATCGGCAGTAATCGAGATGGTGGTGTCATGAGCGAATATTGTGAACTTAGCTGACGGTTCAGACAAGGGCAAGTCATTAATATATATGATAAACAGAATAGGGCCCAGATCAGACCCCTGTGGAATACCGATAGTAATGTTACTCTCCGCCGACACCACTCCCCCAACTCTAACCGCTTGTTTACGTTCTGATAGGTAGGATGAGAGAAGTTTCACACTTTCTGCACTAGAAATAAGCCTCTAGCTTGCGTAGCAGAATGTCATGCGAGACGCAGTCGAAGGCTTTGCTTTGGTCACAAACGCAGTTAATTCTTGTGAGTTGAATGACTCTAGGATATAGGAAACAAGATGTAAGATACCTAAAGTTGTATTTCTGTTTTTTCTAAAAACAAATTGACAATCTGAGAAATAGTTGTTACGGTCAAAGAATTCTATAATTTGTATAGCCATACATTTTTCCAGAACCTTAGAGAACACGGGCAGCAATGCTGTGGATTGCCTTTTTTAAATATGGGTGTCACCACGGCCTTCTTAAGAGCAGCAGGAAATGTTCCTTCACTGAAACATAAATTTATGAGTTTTGTTAAGGGAATAATTATTAGATGTCCAATATTCTTTAATAATTTTGTACTAAATCCATAGACATCAGTGCTGTTCTTGCATTTAATTTTCTCAATGACATCTCTAACTTCGTTATAAGTAACTTCTCTAAAATTGAACCTATCCATTCGTGGAGGAACATTAATAAATTCGATAGGATCATGTTGTGAGTGGGGGATCTTATCGTCCAGCTCATGGGCTATGTTAGTGAAGAATTTGTTAGAAGTATCTGCAGATACGCTACAGGAGTTATTGACTCTTTCTGAGCCACCTCTGCTCTTGTTAATAATCCTCTACATGCATTTAGCTGGGTTATTTGCATTTTCGATCAATCTACAGGTTGATCTGGTCTGTTGATATAATTAAGCCAAACAATCCAGTAAGTATAAAGTTTCCGTCATAGCCACCTTTGGTTTATTTAACTTTTTTTCCTGCTTTGTTGTAATTTATATTTAATCCTAAATTTGAGATATTTGTCAGTGTTGCTTGTGTGGTTGGATTCAACTTTTCGTTTATTAATTTTTATATACTATTTTTGTTTGTTTTCTTATTATCTGCTTTCGATATATTATTATCAAAAACTACAATTAAATAAGTAATTTTTGGTTAATAGCTCGATAGCCCTTTAAATCTACGCATCGGTAATAAAAAGTAATAAAAAAACAGATATCTTATACACGGTGATTCGTAAGTTGATACTTCTTTTTTAGCTGCGTATAGAAGGCATTAAAATAAACAACAGTTTCAAATATCTTTGTTCAAAAAACCCAAAAATAAAGTACTTACATTCATTTAATACACTACAAATCAAATACGGTTCTGCCTAACTTGTCCGTTGAATAATAGTCCATGGAATTGGTACATTTTACCTTACATGAAATAAGGTAGTTCTGATTTTTTGATATGTTATATCTGATGAAGTGGTAATAACAAATCCAAATTTTCGACCTCGAAAGCCCTTCGGATCATTGTTAAATATCTCAAAAACCTTAAATTTTGTTACTTTTTTCAGGCTTTGCCAATTTTAACCACCAAGGACTAATATTACGGCAAAAGTAGTTATATACAATCTAAAAGCAAACAAAATTTGCAAAAAAACGAGACTAATTTCGTCCTTGTAGGTTGAATAGTTTCTAAGTTATGGCAGTTCAAACTTGTGCAAAATTTCCAAAATAGATTTTTTTTTTTAGTTTTTGTCGGTTTTAACCATCAAGAAACTATTTTACGAAACAGTTAGCATAACAATAATAGGAAAGGGCTAGTCGTTCAACAAAATGACACTAGTTTCGTTTAATCAGACCTAATAGTTCTTGAGATACAGATGTCCAGAGCTGATGAGATTAGTAATAAACGAAATAAGTGTTATAATTATCAAAAAAAAAACCTTGTAGTAAGTACAAATTTATTAATTGAAGTTTTTTTTATAATATGAAATATATTCAGAACCTTGGCACTATTGAATTTGCTTATGTATTTTATTATATATACTAGTTATTTTTGTAAATCTTTAACGGACCAGGCTTATCCTCTAAATCCACAGCACTTCTTTTGGGGGCAGCTTGCTGTGTCAATACTTCTTCATCATCAGGTAGATCTAAATCGTCATCTGACGGTGGATCGTCGATAAGTGGCTCATCAATGTCGTCAATAAGGTCTGGTATGTTCTCGCAAGATTGACCGCTGCAGTGGTTACAAACAGCCGAGCATTTGAGTCCTGCCTTTCTACAACCGCAGTTGTTGGTACAACCTTTCTTGCAGTTGCAGGAAATCATGTTTAGCAGAGGCTGAGGAGCTGGTGGTTTCGTCATTAGTTGCGGAATGCGGCCTTGTTCACTTCGAATCCAACCCCAATCGAGAGGATTCTTCTCGTTTCCAAGCCACTTCTCTACCTGAAAAAAAAAAACTAAGAACCATATCTCGCGAAAATCTATAGTGACTGATAGATAGCCTTTTAAAAGAAAAAACCTCTTCAGACAGACAATATAATATAAAATATAATCTTTACCTGTTGGTAAGTACGCAGACAGAAATATTGCAGCATCCCTGGTCGGAGGCAACCTGGCGAGGTTCATTTTAGACTTAGCTGCCGCTCTTGTAAACAACTGGAAGCGAAGGTCATTGAGATTTTAGGATTCACTATTGCCTCCAAATCGCGAAACGAGAAAGCTCTCTTCTGCTTCGATGACCTGCGTAGGGTGGAATTGGGGCTCAGAAAACTTCAGCGTTTTGTTCCAGGTGCCGTTGTCTTTTCAGTATCGATAGAAATTTCATTTTCCCTCGCCCAAAAAGGGCGGATGTTGTGTCACAACCACTGAACGCATGCAGAAACAAGGTTAGTCCGGGTTGTGCTCGGTATGTGAATGAAGTTGACGAGTAGCTGATGTCTGGGTTTTTACCTCTCCCACATTTTTCAAATATGATTTTCTTTGGTCGGTTTGCTGAGTGAGTGTGGTCCCCTACATCTCGCGACAAACCACAAAGTAGAACCAACAGATCAAAATTAGTGTCATTTTGTTGTGAGATTAGCCATTCTTCACATTATAATGATACATTTTTCGGAAAATACTTTCTTAATGGTTGAAATTGACAAAAACTAAAAAAAATTCTAAAATTTTTATTTTTTTGGAAATGTTGCAGAAGTTTGATTTGCCATATTTGAGAAACTGTTTCACACACACTAGCCAAATTAGTCTAGTTTTTTGCACATTTTGTTTACTTTCCGATTGTATATAACGACTTTTACCGTAATATGAGTCCTCAATGGTCAAAATTGACAAAAACCGATAAAAGTGCGAAAATTTAACAGTTTTTGAGATATTTAACAATGATCCGGACGGCTTTCGAGGTCGAAAACTTGGATTTGTTATCACCACATCATCAGATATAACATATCAAAAAATCAGAACTACCTTATTTCATGCAAGGCAGCACCCCTATTTTAGTACGATTTCCATGGACTATAACATTAAGAAAACTTTTTGGTGTAGAGAAGAAACATTCGCACTTTTACGATACTCACAATAAATTAGCACCATAATTAGTATATTGTTTTCAAATTTTACCATTTTCACCAATTAACTTGCTTTAGAAAACCACACCGCGCAGCGAATTGCCAAAATAAATAACTGACGACCGATCCGTAAAAGGCATGACTAACAATACAAAAAACAGAGAAAAATAATAAAGTAAAGGGCTACATTTTGATTACCAGGCCCGCGCTTAGATTTTTTACTTCTGTAACTCGGCTATTTTTAAGTTTTTTGAAAAAAGGTATTTGAAAAGGTGTTTATTTAAATGCCTTCTATACACAGCTAAAAAAGAAGTACCAACTTAGGAATCACCCTGTGTAGTAGGGTGGGGCGAAAAAATAAAATTTAAAAATTTAAATTGCATTACCTCTCAAAATTTGAGTTGGGATTTAGTGGTTAACTACAATTTTTTTCCAATTTTTCGGACGTCATCTTCTGCCTCCAACTTGACCTTGATTCCGTTCTAAATTTTGATATTATAGCCTTGGATTCATATATATTTTCTAGTGGATATATTATATTTAAATAAATAATATTATATTTTTCACGGTAGAAAAGACGTTTGCCATGGAAGGGAATGAAGGCAAGCACCACCGTCATATTATAGTTGAAGACCATCTATCGTTAATACAAGAACCAGGATCATAATATTTAGGTCATGTTACACCGCCTTCGGGTTCTGCAGAAAATATTAGGGAGGCAATCCTAAGCTTTTTCAGAACAAATAATATAAGTCTTGAGCATCATCTGGGTATTGGTTGTGATGGTACGAATGTAAATACTGGAATTATAAGGCTCCTAGAACTAGAACTAAAACATCCCCTTCAGTGGGTTATCTGTGAGTTGCATTGAAATGAACTTACGTTACGTCACCTTTTTCAATACCTTGATGGCAGCACCACTGGACCACAAAAGTTTTCTGGATGCATCGGCAAGTCGCTGGAAAATTGTCTGCAGTTGCCTTTAGTGGAGTTTCAGAGCATTGAGTGCAAATTGCCAACCATTGATAGAGACGGCAAAGATATTAGTACAGACCAAAAGTACCTTTGGGACATGTGTCATGCTATTTTAAATGGCCATTGTTCTCTCGGTCTTTCTAAAAGCGAACCTGGCAAGTTGTCCCATTCAAGATAGCTAACAACTACCAATCGTATTCTCAGAGTTTATATTAGAACAGAAGGGCCGTCAAAGAACTTGAAACTTTTAGTTATATTTGTATTAAAAGTTGAGGCTCCGCTATGGTTTCAAATAAAGACTCATCCATCCTGTAATGATGGTTCTCGTCATACCTGGATGAGCACTAGTTTGACCAGATACTTGAGCAAAGATTTGAAGAAAGTAGTAAACCCCGTAATTCAAAGAAATGCGTATTTTGCTAATCCTAAAAATATTTTGTTAAGTATGATAACTGATGAGAGGCGACACGTCCAAGAGCTAGGATTGAGGCATATCCTTAAATCCAGAGCCAACCCAAATCAAATTTCAAAGAATGCTATAAGGCAATTTAAAATTCCGCTGCTAAACTTCACAGCCACAGACTATATTGATATAATTGACTGGCAGACTACAAAAATAACCGAACCTCCTATTTTAAGAAATACATCTAATGAAGAGTTGCAGTTGCTTATTGGACAAGGGCAAAAACCGGTGCTTAATTTATCGAGATATCCCGGTCATACACAATCAGTGGAACGTTGTGTGAAACTGGCAACTGAGACTAGCATGTCTGTCGTTGAACCTAAATCAAGAGATGGCTTCATCCGAGCTAGAATCAAGTCACGTCAAGATCTACCAAATTTTGAGACCAAATCAAGCTTTCAAGTGGTCTAGGAAACTTACCAACTGCTGGGCGTTTGAATATTATCTTATACTTTGTGGTTGATAATGTTTAAAAATAATAAAATATTTCAAATAACCTTATGAGTCTTTAATTAAATTATAATTCACGCACATATACCATAAGAATCGTTTATTTTTTTTTTTTCTTTGTGATAAAACACCTGCACTGTAGGAAAAATCCTTTAAGGCGCTCTGGGAGCGGTGCGAGTGCGAAAAAAGCGATTAACGTTGGTCTTGAAACGTTAAAGATTGTATTCATTGGGAAACACGACCTCAGGAAGTTCATTCCACAATGATGACGTTCTCCAGATGAAAGAGTTCTTGAACAATAAAGTTCGAGGAGTACTAAGCTGAACAACATATGGATGAGCGGCAGCGGTTCGCCGTGTATTTCTGTTTTGCATTGCTCTAGGTGGAATCAAGTCGGCAATGTCAGTCGAACACCTGCCATGGAAATATCTGTAAAAGAGAGCCAAATCACCAACCTGTCTTCGATGCTCCAGGCTATCGAGGGTCTTGGTCAGCTCGGGGTCGCCGATCAGACGAACGGCTCTCCTTTGAATGGAATCCAGTAGCCGAAGGGTGTGCTTGGGTGCGGAGCTCCAGACATGAGAGCAATATTTTAATGATGGTCGAATCTGGGCTTTGTAGAGTGTCAAAAGTTGATGAGGTGTGTACAACCTTTTGGTGCGGAAAAGTACACCAAGTTTCTGTGCAGCTGCCCTGGCAATTGCGGCAACGTGATCATGCCAAATCATATTACCTCCCAGATTGACCCCCAGCAATGACTATATCCGGTTCTGCAATATTAACCTTTTTGGAGAAGACTGCTGCCTGTATTTTCTTAGCATTAAATTCGACTTGGTTACTGTCACCCCAAGCCAAAATTTCTTCCAGGTCATTGTTGAGGCGCAATATTTCATGCTGCCTGCGAAGATGTGCGTCGGCAGCGGATGTTTGGGGAGTCAAGGTAAAAGATGAGACAAGTGTGCTGTTATCAGCAAAGCTATAAATTGGATTTTGGGTTTTCACTAGAAGGTCGTTAATATACAGTAAAAAGAGGGTAGGCGACAATATGGACCCTTGAGGAACACCGGCATTGATGGTGAAGGTGTCTGAGAGAAACCCGTCAATCGCCACTTGCAGAGAACGGTTCTTAAGGAAGCTGGTTAACCATAAACAAAATCCATTAGGCATACCGTAGGATCGCAATTTACTTAGAAGCCCATCGTGCCAAACACGATCAAAAGCCCTAGAGATGTCCAGTGCAACAGCCCGGGATTCTCCATGATGTTCGATGGTGTTGCTCCAAAGATGGGTGACATATGCCAGAAGGTCACCTGTTGATCTGGACTTTCGAAAACCGCATTGATGGTCGCTGATAATGTTAAGCCCTTCCAGATACTTTAGGAGTTGTTGGTTATGAATGTTGTGGTTTATGAAATCGAAACAAATTAGAGGGCCGGGTTGGAGGCAGAAGATATTTTTCAAATTTGATAATATTTTACAGGAAGATTGATAATACTAATAGGCATCTTTTGATGGGTAAAGCGTTTAAAAATTTGCAAAAAAATTTTTTTTTGTTTTTCGCCCCACCCTACTGTATAGTTAATTCATTCTATAACTGTTAAATTCCGCATTCATTTGCATGTCGTGTTTGGTAAAAAATTGTTATATAATCGACACCAAAGTCATATTTATTAAAAAGTAATTATCAAATTATGTGTGATACATGGTTGAATTTAGATCTTAAAGGGGTCTCAAAAAATAAAATAAAACATGCAGGTCCGTATTTAAAAAATTAAAGTTGATAGCAGTTCCACAAAAATGAAACATTTTACCTAGATTCTAAAAACAGGGCGGTATAAAGCTAAGAAAGTTGCTTTAACAATGCAGTATTTGTTTTTCTGTAGCGGTTAAAATAAGTCAGATATATTTAAAAAAAAACTTAAAACTTTTTTACTGGGCACAAAAATCCGTCCCTTTGCCCTCCATTTTATCGATGCGGTATATTTTATAGTTTCCGAGATACCCATGTTGAGCAGAGAGAATTTAGGACACCCGTACATTTAAAAAAAATAATATTCAGTTTTTTTTGAAAATATTTGCAATACTTAATGATTTTTTGACACATTTTGCCAAAATTAATGTGCTTTTTTCTGTTTTTTTATGATTTAAGTAAGAATATAAATTAAGTCAATAAACCACGTTTAAATCCAGTGGCGACTCGTGATTAATTTTTCAAGGGGGTCATATCAATTTTAGGTTTACCTACAGGCTCCAGGTAACTAACAAACTATTAAACAGACCGGCACTCGTATTTTCAATAATCAAAAATAAAATTTTACACAACACAAGCTTTCAGTTTACTGTGACTCCGAAATCACAGAAATCAGCTGGTTTATAAACAATTGTGCAGTGTTATCAATGTTTTAAAAGAAAATCAAGCATTCTATAGGTATTTTTATATGGGGAATTGTAATAATTTGTATTTCTTTATGGGGTTTTTCTGAAATTATGTATTTTTATTTTGTGCAAGTAGTAAATAAAAGTTTGTGCGAGTAGTAAATTATGTGTAATTCGAATCGGCAATACTACATTTCTTCAGCACTAGCCCCATTACTTTAAGTTCTTTGTCTTTCATGCAAGTGGTGAATCATGCATTTATCTTTTTCTTACTCTCAGTATATATGAAAATAAAGAGTCACGGTCACGGTGTCTTTGTTCCGATATTGTCGCACTAGTATGAGAGGGGGAGGAGTTGGTGTTTGGTGCCATAGTGACGTTACCGTTGCTCCCCTTGAACTAAAATCAATCGCATGTATTGAAAAAGATTTTGAAATATGCGGAATAACGGTTAGTGTTCAACCGAATGAAAAAATTATCATTTTGACATGTTATCGATCCCCCGACGGCGATTTTGTAACCTTTTGTAATAAACTAGCTCAGGTTTTGGATTTCGTGTATAAACCAAATTTAAAAATAATTTTAAATGGAGATTTTAATTTAGATCCTCAAAGAGATAAGCGTGATTATTTAATATTAGGTGATATATTAGGCAGTTTTAATATCTCTAACATTGTAACTACCCCAACAAGAGGGGATTACATGCTGGACCATGTTTATTCTAACGATGTGCTGGGGTGCACCGTGGAAGACAACTGCATCTCTGATCACAGATCCTTGATTATTGATCTTAATGTTCGACTTTCTTGTACTCATAAATCTCAGAATATTCAAAGGAGGGTTTTTTCAGACAACAATATTCAATCATTCTGTAATAATCTGCTCAATGAAAATTGGTTATCAGTCTATCAGGAAACTGATGTAAATATTGCATTCAAAAGATTTCATGAAATATTTCTATTTTATTTTAATTTAAATTTTCCATTAAAAACAACTATAATTAACAAAAATAAAAAAAGTTGGATCACCCAGGAGATTCGGCAATCTAGTAGGGCTCTAAAAGAACTTTTTAAGTTAAGGAAAAGGCTTCCCCGGCAATACAGGGAAGCCAAGAAGGCACATTCAACACTGGTTAGGGAAACCAAAAGATTGTATTATCAGGGTCGAATTCATAACGCTGAAAACCCAGTTAAAGAGGCGTGGGGAGTAGTGAAGGAACTTACTAATAAATGTAATGAAAAAAAGAATTTAGAAATTTTTAATGACGGTCGGTTAGAGAGTGATCCAAAGGAAGTCGCTACCATTTTCAATAATTATTTTAAAAATGCCCCATTAGAAGTGGTTAGTAAAATCCCAGTATCTGGACATCCGGAGGGGGCTGTCATTGAGCCTACGGCAGCTAGTCTATTTTTATATGGATTAAATGAATTGGAGTTAATATCGATTGTAAAGAATAAAATCAAGGACAAGAAATCAGCTGGTTTCGATGAGGTGTCAGGGTGGCTGCTTAAGCAGTGCATTAAACCCATCGCGAGTGTACTAACTTATCTAGTAAATATGAGTTTTGAAAAAGGTCAATTTCCGGAAATTTTAAAAATCAATAAAATCATCCCTATTCTTAAAAAAGGTGATGAAAATTTAGTCGAGAATTATCGTCCTGTGGCTCTTATCCCTATATTCTCAAAAATATTTGAGTATTGTTATTTAAGTCGACTAGATCCTTTTCTAGAGAAGTATAAGGTCCTGTCGCGACATCAGTTTGGTTTTCGTCGGGGACGTTCTACAGTGAACGCAATCCAACATTTTTATGAGCGAATGATTGAGCATATGGAGCATGGAGAGTGTCCTGCTGGAGTATTTTGCGATCTCAGTAGGGCATTCGATTGTGTAAATCACCAGTTGTTGTTGACCAAAATGGAGTCGTTTGGAGTTAGGGGAGTCCCTCTTCAGTGGTTGCGGAGTTTCTTAACAAATCGGAAGCAGTATGTTTCTGTATCACAGATCGATCCGGTTACAGGAAGAAAGTCATTTGCTTCAGACATGACCTGCGTTAATATAGGAGTCCCTCAGGGATCCGTATTGGCACCGATATTGTTCATTTGTTACATCAATGATCTCTTAGAGAATATACACCCTGAATGGGCGGCGGCTCTGTTTGCGGACGACTCATCATTCATAGTTTCAGGTTCAAACCACGATGAACTAGAGAACATATGTAATAGCGGTATGAAATTGCTCCTAGAATGGTTTAATAAGAATTATCTGTTCCTTAATAGCTCAAAAACCACTTATATTAGGTTTCACACTGCGCAGAGTGGACGAAGTCTTGATATTGACCTTGACCTGAAGATTGGTAATGAAAACATTGCCCGCTCGAACTTCTCAAAATTTCTGGGTCTGACAATTGATCAAAAACTTAATTGGAAGGAACATTGCTCTTTGATGTGTTCTAAGCTTAGCGGTCTTTGTTATATGATCAGAAATTTAAGAATCGCTCTTCCTATAGGAGACCTTCTCTCTGTTTACAATGCCTTTGTAGGCTCCCGTCTGCATTATGGTATCTGTTTTTGGGGGGTCTCCTCTGCGTCAAGAGATGTTTTCATAGTGCAGAAGAGGGTGTTGAGGTGCATTCTTGGCTTTCCACCCGGTTCGACCTGTAGGTCACAATTTATGAAACTGGGAATCCTCACCCTTACAGGCGTTTTTATTTACGAACTAAGTAAATTTATTTTTTTGAATAAATCAAAATACTTACAAAATTGTGATATTCATCAATACCTTACCCGTGGTAGACATGATTTGCATACGACAGTAAGTAGACTAAATATTAGCAAAAATTCGCCTCATAACTTAGGGCCAGTTGTCTTCAACAAGCTTCCCCAGAACATTAAGGACGCAAAAAATCTAAAAATATTTAAAAATCTACTCAAAAGTTTTTTGATTAATCGAGAGTTTTATAGTATGAATGAATATTGGGCACAAGCATGGTAAGGTATGAACCTATAAATCGGAGTTTTATATTTTTATATTTAATGTTTTTTAAAAAATTGTTGCTTGTTTGTGATTGCGTTATTTACACTTAATGTATGTATTTTATTGACGGATTCCATACATATTGTTATGTCACTTTGGAAATAAAAATTATTATTATTATTATTATTATTATTATTATTATATTTTTTCAGTGAGAAATTTAGACTTAATATTTTTTAATTTTCAATTGTGCCCTCTTGTGGTGAAAAGCGGAACTTAAAAATTATTTCCAGAATTCTCTAATGGTCACTTTAAGAACGATTTTTTTTCCTGACATTCTATGACCAGTAGTTTCCGAGATGTGGTGAGTGGCCAACCATACTAAAACACCTAGTTATACATTTTTCATTTTTAGGGTATTTTTTCTATTTGTTATTGTAACGATGCTGGCCTCTACTACATATGATGTAAACTGCCAATATACTAAAAAAGGTAAGAACTTTATTACATATTTCAATACTTACAGTGGGTTACATAAAGAAAAATTGTTCTCGGTTAGCTTAACAGCGTACCGGGTGTCCCACTAAGAATGGCTCTCGGCCGTATCTCGGAAACTACTGGGCATAGAAACTCAGGAAAATAAATTATAACTAAAGTGGTCATGAGAAAATCCTGGAAATAATTTTTAAGTTCCGCATTTTGCCGCAATTGAAAAGTAAATTTTAAAAGTTTACATATCTCCGAAAATTCCACATTAAGGTATATCTTTGACAACACCATTGAAAAGCTTGGACAATTATGCATCATTTTGGTCTTATGCTCATTGGCGTACCGACTTTAATAAAAGGGGGGGGGGGAAGCGGTTGAATGTGTAATCAGTTAAATCGCTGTAACTTATAAACGACTTATCCGATTTTAGCAAACTAAAGACTGTTTGGAAGAGAAATGTATGCACTTTTACCAATAGTATTTAGTTGTCCATAATAGTTCTCAAAAAAAATGCTAGAGGGCGCAATTTGTAATAATAACACATTTTTTGATTTTACTCCGAAAAAATAAATCATACGATATAATTATGATACCATAATCGAAACTAGATTAAATTTGCTAGAACAAATATTAAAACCGCTGCTCGATATCTTCGTTCGTTTCAGCGTAATCGCCAATAGAATAATTTTTAAAAGTAAGCGATTAAATATTTTTTAGAAAAAAAGTGGGACGCCACTGATATTTTTTCATGTGGATATTATATCTGATTAGCCTGGTCAATTCTGCATAAAAATGGTCTCTTTGTCTTTCTCCTCAGGCATACCGTTCTTAATTAAAATAAATTAACTCTACTATTTGTTATTATCATTATTAACATTGATAATGAAAAATTTAGTTTTATAAAAATTGTTGGAAATGACCACCTTCACTTCCGCCTGTCTAATTTAATTTAATTATTTTAATTAAGAACGGTGTGCCTGAGGAGAAAAACGAAAGAGACCATTTTTATGCAGAATTGAGCAGGCTTTCCGTTTCAGTATTTCTTAACAGCCTATATTCTCTATATTTTTATATATTTATTTATTACATTGACAAATACAAAGTAAAAAGAAATGTCAAAAAAACAGAAACAAAGCAACAATTCACAAAATCTTAAGTGTCTAAGTAATCGCTTAACTTGTAGGGTTATAAATCAATTAGAAAATTTTTCAGTTTCCTCTTAAATAGGCGTTCGTTAATAATCAAAATATTCATAAAATTAAGAGATATCATTCAATCACTTTAGATAAAAAAATATTGGGATCTCGTAAGGTGACCCTAATGAATATCGTCAATCGAATTCGGCTCGTAAGTGAAGTCGAATTTCCCCAGATTTTGGGTGTTTTGGCCAAGTTTTTCCCCAGATCTGGCGAAAAATTCCCTGGGTCGGCATCACTGTTCCAATGACAATTATTCGTATCCGGAATATCTCTTCGGACTTCGTATTGGAATCGACCCTGCTATCTCGGCGGCGCTTCCGCCGCGATTTTGATGTTGACTTCTACTCGCTCGGGTCTCCGGCCGACTCCCCGATCTTATTAACTTAACGCTTTAAGATCCAATATTACCGAAACTATACGGCGGATTATTGAACACCGCGCCCTCTATGATGATAAAAATTACTTTATACGTGCTCTCACGTCTATCACTGAATGGGGAGTGTGGGATTCCGTATCAATACCTTAAAGATTTTATAAAAACTTTTTTTTTTTTATTTTTGATATTAAAGACGCTATATTACTTTATCACACAAATGAGCCACCTTGTATCTTATTATTTTTTCTAAGTAATGCCAAAAGAACATTTTTCAATATTCTTTATTCCTTTTCTTTGGGGTACAGAGTTTTATTATTGCTGTAGGGGAAAGGGGGATAAGATGGCGAATCGGGTAAGATGACGAATTGGAAAATTCCGATTATTGTAATTAGATAGCGCCACTTGGTAGATTGCCGAGTGTAGTAGGTGTGCTTCGTAAGTTGCCTATGTATTAACATCAAAATCTGACTTACTTTGTTGACGATATTTCGCCATTTGTGTTTAATGGTTATGTCATTATAATATTAGTGTAAGACGAAATAAGCTTTATAGCGTTTGTGTTAAATCTTATTTTCAATCGATAAGTATTTTCTTCAATGTTATGGTATTGTTTATCCATAGCCCATTAAGTTTTCGTGAAATAATATCTCTTTGTTCGTTAATACAAAAATCTCGATTCAAAATTTCCTTGGCGGCTAAGATGACGAATTCGCTAAGTGGGCAAGATGGCGCATTCGTCATCTTACCCGACCGAAGGATGTGGCGGCATTATTTATTTTAATGTGGCTTACGATAAGGTAGCCACAATAAAAGATGCCGTACAATATTTCAGAGCAACTGGATTAGACCCACTTAATTCTCAAATATTTAATGATTCTGACTTCGAACCCTCAATGACCACAGACTAGCCTTCCAAGAATATCGACGAAAACTTAGACCATGATGTACCGGAACTACCAGATGTCACTAATGCTTTTTTAGCAAATATTCACTGCAGTAGGAGGAACATCTCAAAATACTTCCTTTAATGTCTTAGATATTTCACTACCAGGGCTATCTTATGCAGAATCATTGAATTGTCTACCTCACTTGCCTATTGCTGCTTATAAATAAAAGAGACAGAGGAAGAAGCTACCTACTCTGCATATAACGAGTACCCCTGTTAAAAGTGCATTAAAAGAAAAAGAGAATAAAGGAAAAACTAATGAGGAGACAAAAGAAATTAATCGAAGAAGAGAAGAGAATAAAAGAAAGAAAGTTGAAATGATGAAAAAGCAGATCAAAAAAGGCCAAAATGTCAAAAAAGTGAGGTTTGACGATCATGATGATGGGGAATCCGCTGACTCCTCCCTATCAGTAAATTACATGGAAGAAGATGACGATAATGTGGAGAAATAAGAAGATATTTGTGTATTTGTAACGATTCTGGAAAAAAGAAATTTGGTACGCCTGTTCCCTCTGTCGTTAATAGGTTCATGCAGCATGCTCAGGACTAACATCCGCAGAAGCGAAGCGCAAAGCATATATTTGCGACTTTTGTGACAATAACTAATATATCTTTCAACCTACTGTGTTTCTTTTATTCAATAATCCTCGGCATCTTACCCGCATGCTTTCGTCATCTTACCCATACATGAGGGAAAGATGACGAATTTGTCATAAAATTTTGAACTTACGAAAAAAAAAATTACAGTGAAGATATATAGATAAGAAGCAAACTGTTGGGAACTAAAATTATCCTGAATGCTCTAAAATACGATACAAAGTTTCAGGGCAAAATATGA
Source organism: Polydrusus cervinus (assembly GCA_935413205.1). Classification (NCBI taxonomy): domain Eukaryota; kingdom Metazoa; phylum Arthropoda; class Insecta; order Coleoptera; family Curculionidae; genus Polydrusus; species Polydrusus cervinus. The sequence continues at coordinate 6,770,601 of OW284518.1, forward strand.
CGAAGAAAATAAAAATATATGCTTACTGTCGTCATCTTGCCCTCCTTTCCCCAACTTAATTCTTCTTTAAGAAAAAATAGTTGCACAGCGTGTCTCAAATTCGATGCTCATCATGGGTATCTCGGAAACTAAAATGGTTACGGAATTTTGTGACGAGTAATATCGTAAAAAAAAATTGAGCTTTCTGTTTTATTTTTTGAAATCTCTTTAAGCCTTAAATATAACCACGTATTACACTTAATATTTTGAGGCGTTTTAATGTCATCTTTACACCATCAGGAATTTGATAAATATTTTTAAATAAATACGGCTCTGGTGTCAGTTATATAACAATTTTTTACCAAACACGACATGCAAATGAATGCGGCATTTAATAGTTATAGAATAAAGTAATGACTAAAATATAAACTAAAGTAAAAGACTCAATCGTTGCCCCAATGATTATACAGGGTGATTCCTAAGTTAATACTTCTTTTTTAGCTGCGTATAGAAGGCATTAAAATAAACAACTTTTTCAAATACCTTTTTTAAAAAAACTAAAAAATAGCCCAGTTACCGAAGTAAAAAATCTAAGTGCGGGCCTGGTAATTAAAACGTAGCCCTTTACTTTATGGGGGGGAGTCGGCTAATCGTGCGCGGCGGCTAATCGTGCGCATGTCTTTATTTTCATAATCTGCGTATATAATTCTAAATGGGTATTCAGGCGCCATCCCTTGCCAAGCCTATGTACTATGACATATTGTCGGATATGGATTGGTACCCTTAAGGATGAATTAATCGGTTCATACTTCGCTGTGGTGCTAAGATGCTTAATAGATGTTGAGTCTGCTGATAAGTGAAGTGAAAAGATAGTGTGTAGAACAAGGACAAGGACATACCTAGTTTTGTAGGAGGAGTTTGTAGACGAATGTTAATAAGAATAATTGTTTTAATTGGTTGGGATAAAGGGTTTCATTTTGAATAGTCCATCCAGGGAAATCCCCTCTTTAAATAAATTGCTGACATAGCAAAAAGGAACCCCTTCTCCCATCTGGTAAGGGTTACAAAACATTATAAAAACTCAAACGGACACTTACTCAGTGGAGTTGTTTAACATTTTCAAGTGCAAGGGTAACCTCTGCCCATTTGGTCATTCAAGTAAAGATGTAGAAACAGAATCTCAGATCAGAACAGTTTCCAACCAGTGAGTAAGTGATCTTGATAATGTTTATTTAAATTGTTTATTTCTATTTTGGCCTGAGTTGACTCTAAAGCGGAAGTTGTTTTTCATAAACTTAGAACAAATAGCCTCGTATGTGAGTTTTAAGGAAACAACTCTTCTTTAGAGAAAACTCTCTAAATTTACTAATTTAAGAACTTTATTTTTATTTCTAAAGACTTCTATCTTATTCATTATTATGTAATCGTCAATTGCTTTGCTTTGCTTCGCTTAAATAAAACTATTAAAAATCTTTGGTGTTTTAGTAACTAAATAGGGCACAACAAATTAAATAAATTAAAACGTAATTTCAAATCATCTAAGCTACACGTTCCCGTCGCCTATCATTTTGATACGTGTCAAGTGGACTTTACTTATTCAAAATGGTCGCTTCGTTATTTACGTATGTCGTGTACTAGTAGATGCTTCGAACAAAAAAGCCGTAGGTATTTCTATTTTTAAATTTTTTGATAATCGTGTTCGTTAATACATTGCTTAATGAGTCCTCTTGAAACTGATATATATAATTTAGGCAAAAAATGTTTTATATTGTTTTAAAGAATTTAAAACCGAATCTGCCACTTTCGGTTAACCGGGCACAGTGCGCACGATTAGCCGCCATGTATTTAGCATTGTTAAGAATGCATTTAAATTACACAGCCACACAATAAAGGGGTCAGGCCATGTTTACTATATGTTTTTAGGGTCGATAAATCCAAATCCGAGGTCCAAAAAAGTTAGCACGTTAGAGTTTCGGCATAACCTCAAAAGAACCCATAATTACAGTCTTAAATATCTTAGATTATAATATTTTGCATTTTTGTAGATGCCGAAATACCAACGTAAAACAACAAAGGCGCAATGGAATCCAGAAATCATGATTCAGGCTATAAGAATAAATAAGTATAATCTTAGCTTCAATAAATTATTGTATTCGTTTCCCTTTTCAATGGGCACGATTATCCTATCCATGCGCACCATTAGCCGCATACGTCGGGTAATTGTGCGCAGTGTCACATTTTGAAATTTCGAATTTTAAAGTCACAATGTGCATTTTTATTTAAAATTAATTACAGAATAATAAATCTAAATTGTTAAAGAATCTTGATAGCGAACCTAGAAGTCCAATCTTTTGTCATTTCGGAAATATTACAATTTTGGCTTAGGTGCGTACCAATACCCGACTCTGCCCTATTGTTTTTCTCCGTTTTTTGTATTGTTAGTCATGCATTTTACGAATGAAATTTGACCGATGCTGTATCTCTTATAGTTTCTGAGATACCTATGATTAGCACCGAATTTGAGACACCCTGTACAGTAATATCCAAATTACTAGGTAGATGGTTTACAGCACTAGTTATATTATATTATCATTAAAAGTTATTTTATTATTTTTTAGGATCCTGCCAACTTCTTACTGCCTTTTCAGTTTACACAAATGGCAAAAAATTATTTAAAATAAATAAAGACTCCTCAGAGTTGTCTTGCTTGAATGGAATACGATTTTTAAGCATGCTATGGATCATACTTTTTCACACTTTTTCAGTTATTTTTGCAGGGCCAGTTTTAAACATATTGGATATCTTGCAGGTATTGTATTTTACTATACCAAATATTTGCCTTATGTTCATGTCATTCAACCTGGACTGATTAGGGGCCTATTTTCTTGTTCTATTTTTTTTTTGTGACCATAAAATCTAAAGTTGCCATGTGAAACGCGACTTGGCCCAAAACAAAAGAATTGTAGCCTAAAGTTGTTGTTGTTTTTTGTATGAAACACCCTAGGTATATGTTTTTTATTTTTATGAAAGGTACCTATATCTTTTCTGATTCCAAAAATATATTATTTATGTACATTAGCTTAAGCCTTTTTTTAGATATGAGCGATTAAATTAAAAAAAAAACTGTATTCATTCTAGTTTAATAAGTCTAGAATGCTATGGAAATTAATATTATGTTCAATATGGCCCCATACCCATAACGCTATCCTATTATTATTATTATTATTTTCAGGTTCCACAGATTGTATCTGGATATGGCTTCTATCCTGTTTCGGCATTGGTTGCAAGAAAGCAGGTAGATTGGTAGGTTTGGAAAAGTTCAAGTTTCAGTTGTCGATGTCGTTTAGTACACGTCTGACAATTCCGCTGGTTTCTATAAGAACAACTTTTTGTAGCTGGTAGTATATTTGTTCTTTAATGTTTAGTTTTTTTAGGTTTTCGAAGAGTGTGTGTGATATTTCTCCAGTTGCACCTATGATGATTGGTACTACCATCACTTTTTCTTGGTTCCACATTTCTTTTATTTCGTTAGCAAGAGGTAAGTATTTACTAATTTTTTCTCTGTGTTTTTTTTGTAAGTTTGCGGCAAGCGGGATAGAGAAGTCGATCAGGTAAGTATGTTTGTTAATTTTGTCAGTGAACACCATGTCTGGTCTATTGTGTTGTAAGGGAAGATCCGTTATTATTTCTCTGTTCCAGTATATCTTATAGTTTCCTGTTTCATGAATGCTTTCTGGGTTGTATTTGTAGTATGGGATTGTTTCGGTGATTGTCGGTTCGTGGATTTTTAAGAGCTCTTGGTGGATTACTTTGCCAACATTGTCGTGCCTTTTGGTATATTCTTTTGGGGCTAGTGTTTGGCATCCGCTTATGATGTGATCGATGGATTCGGCTTGTTCTTTGCACATTCTGCATCTATCTGTTGGGATACGTTCTTTCATTATAAATTTTTTATAATTGCGTGTCGCAATGACTTGGTCTTGTATTGCAATGATGAATGCTTCGGTTTCGGGAAATAGATATCCAAGTTTTAACCACATGAGGGATGCTTCCTTGTTGATGTGTGGTTGTGTCAGCAATGCTGGATATCTGCCATGTAATTCCTTTCTTTTCCACTTATCCTCGAGGTTATCTTCCTCAGGTTCGTCGTTATTTTCTTGTGCTAGGTTTAGCGGTGTTGATTTTTTGTCTAGTTTTTTTAGGATTTTATATAACTGGTTATTAGTGGCTTCATCATTAAAGTATTTTCTGAGCGTCGTTATTTGTTTTTGGTTGTGTCTTGGTATGTGGATAATTCCTTGCCCTCCTTTTTCTCGTGAGATGTTCACTCTTTCTATTGAGCTGCGTGGGTGGTGTTTGCGGAATTTGGTGCTCATTGTACGGATGTCACGATTGAGCTCTTCGAGTTCTGTGTCTGTCCAGGAGATTACGCCAAAGCTGTAGGTTAGAATAGATATAGCGTATGTGTTTATTGCTTTTGTCATGTTTTTGGAATTTAGTTTTGTTTTTAATATTTTCCTTATTCTTTCCTTGAATTTGTTTTTTAGTGTTTCTTTGCTGTGTTTTTGATCTATTCCTCTCGCTTGTTGGTATCCTAGATATTTGTACAATTCTTCATTTTCCATGCCTTCTATTTGTCCTTTGTCTGCTCCCATGTCATACCCTTCATATTGTCTCCACTTTCCCCTTTCCATTGCATTGATTCGGCATTTGTCCAGTCCAAATTCCATGTGTATGTCGTCGCTAAATGTTTTTGTGATTTGTATTAGTTTTTCGATGTTTTCTTTGTTGTCTGCATATAATTTTAGATCATCCATATAGAGGAGGTGGCTTATTGTGTTGTTTTCTATGGTTGTCCCTTTGTTTGTTTTATTTAGCATGTGTGAGAGAGGGTTCACTGCCATGCAAAACCAAAGTGCACTAAGCGCATCGCCCTGGAAAATTCCGCGTTTTATTTCTATGTTGTCTATTGTGAATTTGTTTTTGTTGTTGTTTACGCTTAGTGTTGTTTTCCATTTAGTCATTGTTTGTTTCAGGACGCTCTGAATAAACGGATCAATTTTATAAATTTTTAGCACTTCTAGTAGCCACGAGTGTGGGACACTGTCAAAAGCCTTTTTGTAGTCGACGTATGCAGTGTACAATGGTTTCCTTTCTTTCTTTTTGTGTTGTGTTATAATGGTGTCAACAATCAGTTGTTCCTTGCAGCCTTTGGTTTTTCTTCTGCATCCTTTTTGCTCTATTGCTAATAGGTTGTTTTCGGTTAGATGTGCATATATTTTGTCTGTAATAATTGATGTTAATATCTTATAAATGGTTGGGAGACATGTAATCGGTCTGTATTTATCTGGGTAACTGCTGGTCGGTGTTGTTTTTGGGAGTAAGTATGTTAGTCCTTCAGTCATGAAATCGGGCATTTCTGCTTGTCCTTTTACAATCTCAGAGAATAGTTGTGCTATTTTGTCGTGTGTGCTTGTAAATCGTTTCCACCAAAAGTTATGCAGCCCGTCTTTTCCTGGTGATTTCCAACTGTGTGTTTTCTTTATGGCTTTTTGTACATCGTCTATTGTTATGTTATGATTGTTCATTTGTTTTTTGTTGTGCATTCTTGTTTTTTCATCTCTGATCCACCTTGATGTTTGTTTGTGTTTCTTCTCATGTGACCATATACTGCTCCAATAGGTTTTAGTTTTTTCTTTATCTGGGTTTTCATTTTTTTGATCGTTGTTTGTTTTTTGGTTTAATTCTCTGTAAAATTGTCTTTCGTCTTCTTTAAATTGTTTGTTGTGTTTTCTGCGTTGGTCACTTTCTTTAAGTCTCCTTAGTCTTTTGGATTTGGCAGCAAGTTTCTGTTTGAGTAGGTCTGTTATTTCATTTATGTTGTTATTTTCTGCATTTTTATGTATTGCTATTATTTGTTGAGCTTTGTTCTTTAGCTTTTGACTTGCGTTTGGTTCTTTTGCCTTTGTTAGTCTTCCTATTTCTGTTCGTAGTTCATCTATCTTTTTGTTGATTCGTCGTTCCCATGGTGGTGGCATATTTGTTTCTTGGGTTTGTTTGTTTTGGGGTTTTTTTGGTGCAATGATTTTTGAGACTGTTGCCGCTCCTATGTAGGCCAGGTTGTGTATGATGGTGAGGTTGTCTTCGTTTTTTATTTTGTTCTTTATTATGTTGTTTATTTGTGTGATGATTTTATTCGTATTTGCTCTAATTTTTGCTTTCAGTTTGGGTAGTTTTGGTCTTAGGTTTGGCATAGTTCCGTAATATTGCATGTATGTCTCTTCGAAGCAGTTTTGTATTTGTATTTCCTCTTCGGTTATTTCTCCCCTTTGCTCGTTTATGGTTTGGTTTTCATTTCTTGGTGGTGTTGTTGGATTTATTCCTAATTCCTGTTCGGCTTCTCTTTTTATTCGGTCCATTGTTTCTGGAGAAATTTTGTTTGCCGATAAGATGGCTCGTTTTTGGTCCAGGATGTTTTGTATTGTTCTTTGTCTAAGCTCTGGGAATTGTCTCGTTACTTGTATGTGTAGTTCTTTGCTGTATCCTGTGGTTTTAGTTTCCATATTGGTTAAAACAAGAAAGCTGCGATATAGAAATTTATTCATGTCATCTGTCCATTTTATTCTTTGTCGCAGTCTACCCTGTAGAGTGGTTGGATGTCCTTGAACTTCCAAAGCATCTCTGCTGGGTGGTGTTGTTTCTCGATTCCTGTTCATTGCGTCGGTGTTTGCCTTTTGCAGGTCAGCGGCACCGGTTCCACTGGGTCCTGCAACAGACTGGTCATTAGGGCGGTTCCGAACGGAGTCAGCCTGAGTCTCCGCCACGCCCGAGTAGCGATTTCGACGAGTCCTTATAGCGTCAACATGTCACACTTCTGGGGTTGCTGGCCCCAACAGCGGTTTGCCTGTTTTTGGTCCGCGGGTGTTATTTTATTTCACACCTACTCGTCAGCTAGGCTGATTAGAGCTTTCCCCTATCCGCCACCTGGGGACGCGTCCGGTAGGAGACGGGCAACTCCCTCGGATTATTATTATTATTATTATTATTATTATTATTATTATTATTATTATTATTATTATTATTATTATTATTATTATTATTATTATTATTATTATTATTATTATTATTATTATTATTATTATTATTATTATTATTATTATTATTATTATTGTTATTATTATTATTATTATTATTATTATTATTATTATTATTATTATTATTATTATTATTAATATTATTATTATTATGTTTTCAGTGTTCTATTTCTCAGCTTCTTGTTGGTAAGGCTGGTGTTATTTACAGTACAGAGAAGAAATTCATCTTAACCTGTACTGTTTAGAAATTTCCGTACTATATGGCAAGTTTGGAGGATGACGCTTTTCTGAATAAGTTGGTATAAATAACCTGAAAGGCCCAGTTTTTCCAAGTTGGGCTTGAAATTTTTCGTCATAGCTCCCTCCACCGATATTATAATCGGAATTATGTCGATTTTATCTAGCTTCCATATATTTTTAATCTCTATAGCCAAATTCGAGTACTTGGTCTTCTTCTCCGATTCGGTTTTAGAGAGGTTGTGTGTTAGTGGGCAACCTATATCGATTATGAAAGCTTTCTTGGTGGTTTTTTCGATAAGAAGAATATCCGGTCGGTTGTGGTCTACTGTTCTATCTGTTATTATTGGCCTGTCCCAGTATAAGAGATATTCAGGGGATTCAAGGACTGGCTCGGGTGAGTATTGGTAGTATGGTGGGAGGTTTTCCCTTAGCCCTAGTTTATGGGCCAGTTCCTTGTGGATGATTTTAGCCACCTTATTATGTCTCCCCAGGTAAGCGTTGGGGGCCATAGCACCACATCCTGCCGTGATATGTTCTATCGTTTCTCCGGGGCAATTGCATTTTCTGCACACATCTTCCACATTTCTTTTCAAGATGACTTTTTCATAGTTTCGAGTTCGAATGACACGGTCTTGGATAGAGATTATAAAACCTTCTGTTTCAGCGTGAAGCTGCCTTTTCTCTAACCAATTCAGTGACATTTCTCTATCTATGAGTGGATTTTGGAGTGCAGTAGGGTATTTGCCGTGTGGGGCTTTTTCTTGCCAAGTTAGAAGCTGTTGACTTGGCGGCGCGCGGATGATGTTAGGTAATCCGTTTTGCTTTAGGTTAAGGGCTGTATATCCAGTGTCTGCTGCTACCACTTTTTTAAGAATTTCCCCGTTCGATTCTTGGAAGTATTTTCTCATAGAGGTCTCTTGCGACTTGCACAAGTTATATATATTAATGAGACCTCTTCCTCCCTCCTTTCGTTTTAGGTAGATTCTTTCAAGTGCAGAGCGTGGGTGGTGGAATCTGAATTTTGTTAGCAGCCTGCGCGTAAGCCTATCTAGTTCGTGCAAATCCGTGTCTGAATACTTAAGGATTCCGAATGAGTAGGTAAGTATTGGTATTGCCCAGGTGTTGATGGCAGTAATAAGGTTACCAGCATTCAGGTGAGTATTAAAAAGCTTTGTTAATCTGCTTTTGTATTTGTTTTTAAACTCCCTTTTTAGGCTTGTGTGGTTTATTTGTTGGTTTTGGGAGATGCCTAAGTATTTATATGTTTTGTCCTCATCTAGTATATCTATGCCTTCAAGCAGTCCACGATTTTGTTGAGTCTTTCCGCGTACGACATTCAAGATTGCGCACTTGTCTAATCCAAACGACATTTTGATGTCATCGCTAAATGTCTTGGTTATTTGAATTAGGGACTGTAGGTGGGTTTTGCTTTCAGCGTAGAGTTTGATATCGTCCATAAATAGAAGGTGGTTTATTCTAAAATTCTCAGTTAAGTTGGGACGATATTTATATTGCCAAGCTTCTCTTGTCCAATATGGAGATTGGTATTCCATTGCTCCATTAGGGTGCCTAACATGTTGCGTATTAGGGGGTGTACTTTGTATATTTGCAATATCTTCTTTAGCCAGTCGTGAGGAACAGAATAGAATGCTTTACTATAATCGATGTAGCACATATTTAGATTTCGCCTTTTAACTTCAGCAGTTTGATAATAACGGCATCGATGGTAAGCTGTTCCTTGCAACCCAAAGCTTTCCTAATACAGCCCTTTTGCTCATCAGCTACCAAGTTGTTATTTATGCAGTGTGTGTATATTTTTGAATACATGACTGATGTTAAAAGTTTATACACCACTGAAAGACAGGTGATCGGTCTATAATTTTTTGGGTCGTTTACCTGTCCTTTTTTAAATAAAAGGAAGGTATTGCCACTGGCAAGATGAGCTGGGAAGTGTTCGGGGTTCAGGAGAGCCTTGCTAAAGCAGTTTGCGATTACAGGGTGTAGGCTGGTGAAAGTTTTGAGCCAAAAATTATGAATTTGGTCAGGTCCCGGGGATTTCCAGTTAGCCAAGTTCATAGTGGCATCCCTTATGTCGATGGATGTTACTTGCGGCTCAGGCATTTTTTGCAAAGTTTTAGCCTCGGCTTCAACTTTTTCGAGCCAGCTTGCTTCTTCATTGAAATGGGACGCGTCAGACCAAATATTACTCCAAAATGCAATAAATTGGTCTTTATTTATGTCAGTTGGAGTAACGTCATTTTCTTCTTGATTCAGTGTCCTATAGAAGGTTTTTTTGGTTCGTGGTGAACTGTTGGTTTTGTACCTTCCTCTTTGTGGCTTTATTGTATCGCCTTAGACGGGCGCCTTTAGCCTTACATTTTTGTCTAATGTTGTCTCTTACGATTGTTAGCAGCCGTTTTACATCGGGACTATCTAAAGGAATACTCTCTGCTTTCAGTATATTTTTAACCTTTTTAGCAACCTTGCTGCTAGAGTTTCCATTTAGATGTTCTCCAATGATATCACTTTGTGCTCGTAACTGGCTTATTTGTGTTTCAAGTCGCATTTTCCAAGCGGGTACCGCTTGTTTCTTGGTGATTTTGTTCTCCGTTCTTTGATATAATGCCTGACCATTGAGTTCAATCACAGTTGCTGCTGCAGCATATAACCCACTGTGTAATGTCTTGAGGTCCTCAGTTCTATTTAAGGACGTCCCTGCTGCTAGGTTTACTCTCGCTAGTATTTCATGGGTTCCTTTCTTGAATCTTAGCTTAGGGATACTCGGCCTCAAGGTCGGGTCACTATTTTCGAATAAGGACAAATTTTCCAAATATTTTTGGTTTGTATTGTCCGTATCAGCCTGTGTAGTTTGATCTTGTTCGTTTCTTACTTCCTGCTGTGCTGTTAGCTCTTCCCCTTGCTGAAGGTTGTGCAATGTTCTGCCAACTTCACGCCGGATTTGGTCTATTTCAGCTTAAGGTAGCAGGCGGTTAGCATAAATAGCTCTTTGACGGCACGCTACATTTTGTTCGGACAGTTTTAATTCCGGATATATTTGGCTTATTTCTCGGTGGAGTTTTATTCTCCAGCCAGGGCGGGGGTTATCTTCACAGTCGTTAATCAAGAGGAATGTTTTGATAAATGTTCTATTCATGTCACGAGTCCACTTGATTCGACCGGTTTCTGTTCTTCTGGGTAGACCAGCGGCAGTTCTATCGACTCCAGGGTCGGGCCGCAACCTAGTCTCCATTGGGATGTGTTCCTCGCCGGTGTTCTGTTGATTAATAGTGCGGTTGTCGGCAGGGGCTTGTCTTAGCATCCTACCGTTAGAATTATTCGTACTAGTCGGATTTATGCCTCCCCCAGAATCCGTGAGGCTGACTGCTTGCGCAGCGTGGGATTGTAAACCTTCGTTTCCACCCACCTGGGGTACATTCTTCTTATTATTATTATTATTATTATTATATAGCTTTTGTTGGTATTGCTGGTATTATTTAGAGTACAGAGAAGAAATTCATCTTAACCTGTACTGTTTAGAAACTTCCGTACTATATGGCATGTTTGGAAGATGACGCTTTTCTGAATTAGTTGGTATAAATAACCTGATAGACCCAGTTTTTCCAAGTTGGGCTTGAGATTTTTCGTCATAGCTCCCTCCACCGATATTATGATCGGAATTATGTCTATTTTATCCAACTTCCATATATTTTTTTATCTCTATAGCCAAATTCGAGTACTTGGTCTTCTTCTCCGATTCGGTTTTAGAGAGGTTGTGTGTTAGTGGGCAACCTATATCGATTATGAAAGCCTTCTTGGTGGTTTTTTCGATAAGAAGAATATCCGGTCGGTTGTGGTCTACTGTTCTATCCGTTATTATTGGCCTGTCCCAGTATAAGAGATATTCAGGGGATTCAAGGACTGGCTCGGGTGAGTATTGGTAGTATGGTGGGAGGTTTTCCCTTAGCCCTAGTTTATGGGCCAGTTCCTTGTGGATGATCTTAGCCACCTGATTATGTTTCCCCAGGTAAGCGTTGGGGGCCATAGCACTACACCCCGCCGTGATATGTTCTATCGTTTCTCCGGGGCAATTGCATTTTCTGCACACATCTTCCACATTTCTTTTCAAGATGACTTTTTCATAGTTTCGAGTTTGAATGACACAGTCTTGGATAGAGATTATAAAACCTTCTGTTTCAGCGTAAAGCTGCCATTTCTCTAACCAATTCAGTGACATTTCTCTATCTATGAGTGGATTTTGGAGTGGATTAGGGTATTTGCCGTATAGAGCTTTCTCTTGCCAAGTTACAAGCTGTTGACTTGGCGGCGCGCGGATGATGTTAGGTAATCCGTTTTGCTTTAAGTTAAGGGCTGTATATCCAGTGTCTGCTGCTACCACTTTTTTAAGAATTTCCCCATTCGATTCTTGGAAGTATGTTCTCATAGAGGTCTCTTGTGAATTGCACAAGTTATATATATTAATGAGACCTCTTCCTCCCTCCTTTCGTTTTAGGTAGATTCTTTCAAGTGCAGAGCGTGGGTGGTGGAATCTGAATTTTGTTAACAGCCTGCGCGTAAACCTATCTAATTCGTGCAAATCCGTGTCTGAATACTTAAGGATTCCGAATGAGTAGGTAAGTATTGGTATTGCCCAGGTGTTGATGGCAGTAGTAAGGTTACCAGCATTCAGGTGAGTATTAAAAAGCTTATTATTATTATTATTATTATTATTATTATTATTATTATTATTATTGTTTACCAAGGCACTCTAGATATATGGAACCACACAAACTCCATATTTTTGGTATCAGAAAAGAAAGAGCTTTTATAAAAATGAGGGGTTTATAAAATAACAATAAGCTACAGGTAATGAGGTAATATACCTGTTTCCATCACCAGTTTATGAAATTGGTAGTAATGGTTACCAATGTGTTTATAATGAATTGATATAACGAGCGTGTGGAGCCAAACCCCGATCAGTACCCAAAGTACATTTCAGAGATATTCATGTTTAAAGATCTTGGCAAGTTAAAGTTCTAAATTTATCCTGAAATTTTTATAAAATTCCAATGAACCGGCTATATTTTTGTAGTGAACTTATTTAGAATCTTATACCGCACGTGTAATATTTGAAACTGGCGATAGTTGGCTTAGAAACATAATTTAGTTACGTAGGTACTGACTTATTGGGTTTTGGCATATCTATTTAGTTATAAACCCATTACTTTTATAACTTTATTGTAAATTAGCATTACACTAACTAACTAAAAGTTGTCTTGAACGGCAGAAGAGTTTTGGACATGCATTCAAAATGGCGCCGACACGACCACGCGTAAATAGTACAAGTGAAGATAAAATTACCTATACCTGTTGCAGAACAAAAAATTTTTCAGGCTTAATCTGCATCGAGTGTGGCAAGGCCTTCCATACTTCTTGTGCAACAAGAGTTTGGGCCGAGAACATAATCATAGTATCATAGTGGATAAAACACGTTTCGTGTGTGCCAATCATGACATAACCTCGACGCCTCAACATGATGAACACAGAACTCAGGAAGTGGTGATTTCTCTCCTCAAAGACATAATAGTTGGCCTGAGGGAGAAAAATGCCTTGCTTAAAGAAAATAAAAAGCTGCTGGAAGAAAAAGTTAGTGGATTCCTAAATAATACCAAATTTCCCCTAGAAAAATTCCAAGAATGCGACATGGAAATACCAACACCAACAATCATGAGCCCCGCATTGTCACGAACACCACTCGTGACCTTACCGATAGAACAAACAACGCAAAGCGATGCTGATGGGGATATCCAAATCCTAAATATCGAAGATCTCAAGATGAACCGAGACCAACAAAATATTAAATTAAACAAGCCTACTGATTCTGACAGTTTAAACAACAAAGAAGCCATTGAGCCAACAAAAATAAGGAAAGCTATAACAACAGCACACTTACAACAATACATTGACTTAACAACAACCCCGGCGGAAAACACTTCAGTTGGATTAGCAAAACCTCCTCCCAATCATACCACCAAAGTGTTTCAGAGACTAAATCGTCCTGCCCCCTTTAAGGGTACCAAAGTAACTGACTGTGATCTCGAGATGGCGAAGAATTCAGAAGACACATATTGGATTTTTGTATCGGGTTTTAGTGCCCAAACATCACAGGAATCGATATCTGCCTACATAAAAAAGTCCATTAACGTGGAATACTGTACCTGTGAAAAATTAAAAACAAAAAAGGATCGTTGGAGAAGCTCCATTAAAATTGGCATTCGACCAGAAGACAAATTAAAAAATTCTCTGTCCGGAATTATGGCCACTAGGAATAACATATAACCATTTTATAAACCTACGACGCAAGACATATGTCCACAAAGATTACAGAAAGTAAACCATAAAAACTCGGGTGCACAGGTGGGTACATCTCTTAGTATCATGCATTACAATATACAAAGTCTAGGTGATAAGAACAATCTTTTAGAATCATTTTTAATTGACAACAACCATAATATACTGTGTTTTAATGAGCACTGGCTTGGTAAGAATGAACTAGATAGAATTCACATTAGTGGGTTCACTCTGGCCTCTGGCTTTTGTAGGTCCGAGCAAAATCATGGCGGCGTGGCCATCTTTGTTGAAACAAAACTCGATGTTACCCCGCTATCTTTTGATGTGGTGGGAATGTCAGAGGAAGTAAATTTTGAAGTAGCAGGAATGGCATATAAAGGCGCACAAATTATTACCATATACCGCTCCGCTGTTGAAGATTTAAACATTTATTTTAACAAATTGACAGAGTTGTTGGAGAAACTCGACTTAACAAAAACGATAATAATATTTATACATTTTCAAAACAACTCCATAGAAGCGCGGTTGCTTTGTAACCTACTGGAATCCTACGGACTTCTAAGTCAACAAACGCGCCTACTAGAAATAATTCATGCCTTGATAATATTTTTACAAATCTTAATGAGTCTTTTTATCATGTAAAAGTTATTGAACCGAGTTTGTCTGACCATCTTGCTCTCTCGTTTTCCTATAAGATGGAGAAATAGCGAGTAGGAGGTGGCACTCGGGTAACCTATAGACCAATAACAGACATAGGCCTATTCCATCTGTATAACATAGTGAAGAATGTCGATTGATCTTTTATAAATGATAATGCATCTGTAAATATAATGTGTAAAAAATTTATTGAAATAATAACTAGTGCTTGCGATGCTTGCTTCCCAGAAAAAAGTAGGATAGTTGGTGATGGATCATCTGCAACTTACAAAGCGAACTGGTTTAACGATGAAATAAGACAGTGTAGAGAAACCTTACACTTGCTAACTCGGTTGAATAAAACAGACCCAAATTTGGTTCCCCATGAAATGGTAAAATCTTATCGAAGTCAATACCGCAATAACATAGAGGCGAGTAAAAAGAAATATAATGATAACCTTATAAACTCTTCCAGTAACAAAAATAAAGCCGCTTGGGACATAAAAAAAAAAATCCCTCCACAAAGGGACCGCTATCTTCAAGTTTACATGCAACAGACTTTAACCAGTATTTTTGCAATATTGCTAAAGGCATCATAAGGGATCTTCCTACATCCCATAAAAACCCAATGGACTATGTAACACCCAACATTAATAAGAAACATGAGTGTTTCAAGTTTGCGGAGCTAACGTTTAATGATGTAAGAGATATTATATCTAATTTTAAAAATAGTCCTGGTAAAGACAGCTACAATTTAAATGTTAAAATACTAAAAACCCTAACGGAAATAATAATCATTCACTTGACATTATTAATATATGTCTAAAAAAATCTGTCTTTCCTGACTTCTTGAAAAACGCTCGTGTAGTCCCTATACACAAAAAAGGTTCCCCAAATGATGTATCAAATTATAGGCCTATTTCCATAGTACCGGTTTTCGAGAGTGCTCTTAAAGCCCAAATTTGCAATTATCTGGAAAGTAACAAACTATTAAACCCAAGGCAGTTCGGATTTAGAAATAATATGTCAACAACTACAGCTATTCATGAGCTTACTAGTTGTATCCAGGAATGCTTCGAGGGAAAAAAATTTGCCCAAGCCTAATTTTTTGATTTAATGAAGGCGTTTGATTGTGTGTCACATGCCCTACTGATCCAGAAGCTCTCTCACTATAATTTCAGTAATGACAGCATACACTTAATTGAGTCGTATCTATCGAATCGACTCCAGTATGTATCTTTTAATAATGCTAAGTCAGACAGGACATATATCATGCATGGCGTACCCCAAGGCTCAGTTTTGGGGCCCATATTATTCTTGCTATATATAAACTATATAAATACATGCATATCTACGAACTCTGCCACCTTATTATTGTTTGCTGATGATACCAGTACAATTACCAGCTCTAAAGATCTTGGGGAACTGGATCGGGAGGTCATGGAGACGCAGATGGATGTACAGACTTGGTTCATCGTCAACAAATTAAGTATTAATGCTATTAAAACGCAGATATTACATTTAGACCCGGTGTCATAAATACTACACCGGTTAAATTTTTGGAAGTCTATCTCGACACAAAGTTACCCTGGGAGGAGCATACAACTCAATTAGCTAGCAAATTAAGTAGAAATATTTATATCATACGTAACTAAAAGGGAATTGTTTCTGAAAGCGTCCTTATAACTGCATACTATGCCTTCATAAACTCGCATCTATCCTAACTGAGAGATGTGCCCCCTCGACCTCAAAGTGTTGGTCTTGATTTCCTTTAGTTGGGTGCGATTAATTGAAATGTAAATATGTTATTTTAAATATATGTTTGTATAATATTCTTTTTAAAAAAAAACAATATTTTACATTTTTAAAAAATGACTAATAATTATGCTTATATATATATAATATATGTATTTTTACTTTGACTTGTGAAATTATTGTTATGAATAAATTGTCATGAATAAATTTTGATTGATTGATTGTCTTTATTTTTTTTGAATCACTACGTTTCAACTGATAAGCATCTTCAGTCGTCTTCAGGTGACCAATGTAAGATTGGCCGCACTCGCAGGGGATCTGGTAGACACAGTTTTTCCTGTCTTTCTGGCTTGTTGGTTTCGTCTTCGTTAGGTAGCTTCTTCAAGTGTCTTCTTATTTTCTCGGATACTCCTTTGACATACAGAATGTTGAGTATTGGTTGTATCTCTTTCTCTGCTTTACGTGCGTTTGGCCGATTCTTGCGATTTTCCAATATTGTTTCAACCAATCTCATGGGGTAGCCATTCTTTTTGAGGTCGGTCTTGATGTGGTTAGTTTCTCTTTTGAGAGCTTCGTTTGAGTTACAGACGGTAATTGCTCTATCCACAAGGTTTCTTACTATGCCATGTTTTGCGTTGTTTGAGTGATTTGATATATAATTGAGATATTAGCCTGTATGTGTAGGATTTCTGTTGTAGGGTAAAAATAAGGCTTTACCTTATTTTACCTAATTGTACAATTTAATGGTATGTATAATATTATTGTTACCAAACCCTGATATCAATAACGAGGATATAGTCAAGGGTATAACCCTCTATTAAAGGTAACAATATATTATTGTATATTAAATATAACAATACCATTTATATAATCATAGGTTAAGCTTAGAGGTAAGGTTACGAGTTTAAGGTTAAGTTTAGTATATGACTATGTATGACTATGACTGATTTGTAAAATAGAATAGAAGAATAAAAATATATACATTTTATACACGTCTTGATGACTCTCTCTTATCGAACCAAGTAGTTACCTTACATGGCATTCCTGCCAGTCCAACTACAGTACATGGATTTTCAGTAACTACCTTACACTGTACACTGAAGTTAGGAAGGTGTTACCATTTTTCTCTGCGTTGACGTCTGACGGTAATTCGTTGTTTTCTTCTTTCTCCATGGTGAATTTAATTGTCGGTGCAAAGTTATTGATGTGATGTAGGAATTCTCTGAGTTCGTCATCGACAATATGGCGTAAATTTTAAGCAATATTACAGAAATATAAACATAAATAAAAATTATCACAAAAAAAATAAGTACCCATAGCTTTTCAGACAAAATGGGCGTCTCCGCATCACTCCACAATATTTTTTAATTAATATTACAACAATATACCACACATTGCATGAGTGTTGCTGCAATATGTTATAGTATTGCGTGACGTTAAATATGGCTTTGTTATGCTAAGACTTGACACAATCATTATCTATTGCATACATATTACAATCACCATAACATCTCCATACCTCCGAATATATTATATTATTATTATGAGTGCAATTTTGAGATAACAAAACGTTGTTCGGTGGGTATGTATTGATTTTTAGGTCTTTATTCTTTGCATCACCGACCTTTTACCGCAACTTAACACTCTTTGCTTTGAAAATAAAAAATCTAACAAACCGATCGGCACAATTTTTCCTAACCCTGTATAAACAATACGTACATGTTTTACGTTAACATAGCCGCAACTTCAAAATAACTGAAATCAGCAGGCCGATAGGTAGTTGTAATGTGTTGTCAATGGTTATGATTTTATTTAGAGTGGTAAAATTATTATACCTATCTATACCCTCAATCCAAAATTACTGTCAGTGGTTTATCGTTTTCTTATAGGGTTTACCTGGTTGTACGAAGTTAGTGCAAACAATTCCAGTGTATTTTCTAAAATAGAACAAAAAATTTGTTTTCATGGATTATTTCCCTGACTTCGTACAACCCGCTGCTCTCAATATGAATGCGATGAGTCACTGACAGTAATTTTGAACCTGGAGTATAGCGAGACAAATTATTCGCTAATCGGCAACACTGTGATTACTAACGAGGCTAATATTATAGCACTTTTAGTATTTGGATACCACAAAGAGTATGATCGTTATCAATGCCGTTCATGCCGTAGATACGTTCTTTATGATCTCAGGATTGTTGGTGGTTTATGGATATTTAAAAAGTAAGCATATGGGTAGCCGATTTAACATTTTACATTTTTATCTGCACAGATATCTAAGGTAAGTTAAAGCTTTGGCTTTTATTTTATCTCTATGACAATACCCTGAAGACGTGCTTGTTATAGTAATTGTACTATTTAATAGTAGTTTGTACAACAAGAGTGGATATGATGTCCATATCGCACTAGGAAGTATGGAGAATCCACTCGAGTTGTACAGTATATTTTTTCTACGACTTAATTTCCGAACTTCATGCTAAGAAGTTTAAAAAATTAATTAAATTAGGCATCATAACTTGTCTTTTAAGTTGGCTTGTGAGAACGGTAATAAGAAATAATTAAACAAAAATTCATTTTGACGGCAAACCCATTGACCAAATTACATTGTAACATATTCATCGATTTGGGTAAGTTCTTATATTTATATATATATATATATATACAGAACGCTAACAATACTGCGTCTTTCCATAACGCGACCTTATGGCGTCTCCTAGAAATACGGTACCTAGCCGAGATCTTATTCAAATATATCGGTAAAAAAGAAAACTCGGTGTCATATCTGGTTTCAAATTTAAATTATCTTTAACGGTTGCGAAGATGTATATTTGTACAATACTGCGTCTTTCCATACTTGTACCTTATTGCGTCCGAAATATATTTTTCTTGTTTTGCTAACCATGCTGCACAATAGACATCCAGTAAAGCCATAAGGCGTTGTTGTCGGTTTTATTAAATTTCTTTATTTTGTTACTGCTTTTAGCAAAAAGTAATAAAAGTATTTATTCTTTATTTTTATATTACATTCACTTAGAAATTAAAATTATTCTGATGCTATATAGGGTAGTTCTCCAAAGTCTCGTTTATGGTTTTGTTATTAAGAAGTTAGACTATAAGATATAAATCGACATAATTTTACTTAAACATTTTCAATTGGGACTTGGGACTAGGAACATTTTTTTATTATTGAATTTGGCGCTATATTCTTTGTAGAGCCGTTAGAAATGGTAAGTGAGTTAATGGACACTGTGTTTATTTAACACTGGACGCCATTCAGGATTTTCAACACATACACACATAATCATGGATTTCGACTAGTTTCGAAAGGGTTTGACTGAATCTTTAGTTAGAAAAGCAAGAATTGTGAATAAAAAAAGGCAGTGGGAGATCTATAAGGTTCACACTGTACAAAAAGTACACAAACATTCGGCATTTAAGCCAGTAAATGTATCCTACGAAACCACGATTATCGTCGAAGTGACTATCCCCAGCGAATGACAGTTTTAGAGTGGTTTGAGTGTAATTCGCATAATAATGAAAACGTGTTTATAAAGGTTTGCTTAGTGTAAAAGACCTACTGGATAGAATTACAAATAAAACATACTTTGAGGTTTTTTAAAATCTATATAATAAATAATGCAATATAAATTTTATACTCATAATTTTTATGAACAAAGCCACAAAAACAAAAATCGTTTGGTGCTTCCTTAAACTTTATTGGTTGGTTGGTTAACGATGGGGGCCTTCTTGCAATACAGCCTCATGGCTTGTTGTACCTTATCCTGACCATGTCTTTTTAAGAAAGACGTATTTCCTTTTAGAAAGTCCGATAGATGTCTACGACTACGAAGCCATGCCGAAGGTTGTGATCTCCTTTAATTTCTCCGAGGATTTTAAATCTTCTGCAGGTTAGTATTTCGTAGATATCTTTAATGTAATAGGTAGTTTCGCTATTGCGTAAAAGGACTTAGCACCGCACAGCCTCCAGATTTTACCACATAGATCGACAGTCATCAACTCAATGGTATTCCATTTAGATCCGTAATTCGTGAACCGTCTCTTTTATTTCAGGTGTCGGATCAGTCCGAATTATTCTTAAGATCCGACACTTTGAACCGGCTCAGATCCGATCCGTCCATCTCTACATATTACACACCCGTATACCTCATATTATTATGGGTTGATGATAGTGATGTATAACCACAGCACCATTTGGAGTGTGTCTTCAGGTTTTTCTAAGCAGGCTTCTTCATCTTATTAGACCAATTTTTGCTTTGCTTAGGTTTCCAATAATTTGTTGGTTCCAGGTCAGCTTGTCATCCAGGATTAGTCCTAGGCAGTATGCCTATTTAACTATTTTTATCTATTCGCCAAAGATTTTTAGGTTGTCATAATTTCTTGTTTATCTTCGTTTGGTGAAATGTAAAATTGCAGTCTTTGCTTCGTTGACGTTACAGTCCACCTTCTTATCAGCACTGCTCGCTTCTCAGTGGTCTTTGCATAAGCTTTCCTAGTATATTGGCTTGTATAGAGTATAAACTGTTTACCTAGTTTTGCTCAAGCTATCAAAATGGGTCTTCACAAGGCAAATTCACTCAACAGCAATTAAATAACAGGGCACAACTCAGTTACATGAAACAAATATAATAAACAATTACTGTTCTGATTAAGAACCAAAACTATTTTATGCTAACTGGGGGTGTATCGTCCCCTTGCTTTATTAGTACCATCTCGAGTTCTTACTTTCATATTTCTTTTGCATTTATGACTTTATCTTATATAAACTCACACAATATCAATCAACTAGCTAGTGCCCCCCGAAATAAGTATTATATATTATAAGACAGAAGTCTATCGAACGGGTAAAGGATTTCAACAAAATCCACCTCGTAGGTATGTTAATCAGGTCCCATGTAAGACCTGAAACTTACAAGACGGACTCCTGAAGGTACGGACGCTCAGAATTCCAGTGAGGTTTTTAATAATTCCTGGAGTACCAGGAATACTTAGCAATTGCTTTCTCACCTATGATCATAACAAATACATTACGTTACATACCAGGCTTCTTATCTTTCATTAACCTGTCCTTTGTGCACTTATATAGTCACAGATGCCAACACTTTCATCTTTCTGCAGTCACTCACTAACTAACTGTTCTTAGATGCATCTTTCTTTTATCTCATAATATGAAATAAATAGGACCCACAGGAAAATTTACCACATCATTACATAATTAATTAAAATATGTATTACGGATAAAATAATAAAAACGAAATAAAAATAAATTGAAAAGAAAAAATAAATAACAAACATAAATTAACGATATTTTATACATTTGCTCTCATAACGAGTATTACATCGTCTGCATGTTCCTTGGCTTAGAAGACGTCTGCATTGTGATATGTTATTAACTCATCAACCACTAAGTTTCATATGAGATGTAACAATACTTCTCTCTGAGGACATCCCTGAATTACGTCAACTGTTAGGGAATCTTCGTAGATGCTGGTTGTGATTTGCCGATATTCTAGCATGTTGTGAATTTCAACTAGTAGTATCGTCGATACCATGTCTTTTGGCAGCCGACATTATCGCAACGCACTTACTCTTTCAATAAAATATCTCTTTTTAAATATGGTTCATAAAAATAATATCGATATCAAAGTTCCTATGTATAGTGTAGGTACCCAAGGCTTATATTGCATAATAAATTGATAACATTTGAATTACACAACAAAAGCCGCGTGATAGAAGTTTGTACATATTACATACTAGTTATAAAATAATATCATTAAAAAAATAGTATTTTTTAAATATTGAGATAAAACCTTATGGCTAGTTAATAAAATCTGTCGTTTTGAGATAAAAGATATTTTCATTTTTTAGAAATGGAATGAAACACTTATTTTTTGGAGAAAATTTTACCCCTTTAGCAAAATACTTTCATAGCGCCCATTAATATCTTGCACCAAGATCGCATAGTAAACCAGCATTCCAAATTTAAAATATTTATAAACTTATGGTTTACTATATCTGCGGGTTGTTTTTACCCTTTAAGGATGTATTTCGAAAATAAAAAAAATAAAATGATGTATTTTGACTTTTATTAAAAAAAGAGTGTAGTGAAGAAAAATCAGAAAAAGAAGGTTCAAAACATCGATACCAAGAGAATACTCCTATGATACGTGCACTTATAGGGAAACTAAACCAAGAGAAATGATCAAATGTAAAAATGTTACCGATCATAATTTTGGACGACGTTTAAATCTGTAACGTTGCCTGTAATAAAGATTCAGCGAACGCAAATTTCCGTCTAAAGTCACTTTTCTTCTCGACATTTACGTCGCGGCTTTGAGCCATGCTGTAACCCATTTAGAACAGATGTTCAGGTTACTTAAGTTTATGGGGCAATTTGATCACTGTCTTTAAAGTTTGTATATTCGTAATATCGTCAATTTTAGCTAGATCTATAGAAATTCCGTGACGAATTACAACATCACTCAAATATCTCAGTTCAGCAGAACCAAATTTACTTTTATTCTCATTTAAAGTTAATACAGCTTTATTTAAACGATCAAAAACAATTAGTACAACTTCTAAATGTTTAAAAATAATTTCTCATTATACTCCAAAAAAAAGCCTACGAAATTAAAAGGAAAATTCTAGACTAAATCTATGTATTTTTTATAAATTAAATTTAAGATAATGACCTGTGTCAAGATTAATTATCGCGACAAGCTTTTATTTATATCATTCAATTTTATAATGTAACAAGAGGATAGGTTTAATTTACTTCAAAGATTATTTTCTTATTTTTAGTGCATTCAAATAAAAGCATTCTTTAAAAAAATTTTTAATATTAGTTTATTTATTTCTTTTTTAGTATTCGCTAGATATTTTTTCTAAGCATGTTCAGTTCAATTACTGCGTCATTATTCAGGTTTGTTCGTTTTTTTTTAATGCATTGTCATCCGTACTAAATCACTAGCAAAATTTCAACTCCGTAGGAAGAGGTTCGGGTTTGCTCGGTTTTTATCATAAAAATGCATTATCATCGGAACTAAATCACCATGTGAAATTTCAACTCCCTAGGATCATAAAAATGCATTGTCGTCTGAACTGAATCACTAAAATTTCAACTCCGTAGGATAAAAGTAAGGGGTTCAGGTTTGTTGAACATAAAAATACACTGTAATCGGAACTGAATCACCATGTAAAATTTCAACTTCGTAGGATAAAAGAAAGTGGTTCTAATTCAGCTTGCAAGATTTGACACTAACACACACCCACAAAATCCATACATATATAGCAAGTTAAATAAATGATTTTAAAAATTGTTTTATATTTAGGGGTGCGTGTACCCTCTTAGAGGGTGAGTTTAAAAAAATCCTGTCTTAGTGAATGTTTGCAGCCCAAACTAAAGCTGTATGCAAAATTACAGCTTTCTATCTTTGGTAGTTAGGCCTGGGTTTAAGAAATTAGCGGTAGTGGTAAAAGTCCGACATAAAAAATAATGTTATATAAAAAAATTAAACAAAATTGACGTGGTTTGGTGTTTTCCTTAAAAGTCAAAGGGTTTTAATATGAAAAAAATTTAATTTTTAGTGTTTTTTTCTCCTAAGAGGGCTAGCTTTGCAATATTCTTGCTTAGTGGACGTCTAAGAACGTAAATAGGACTGTAGGCCAAATTTAAACTTTTTAACATTAGTTTTATTTTTTATTCATTTTATGCGAAATACCCATTAAAATTTGAAATCACATTTATTATCTATTATAATAAAGGTTATTACATTGTTGTCACATCTGTGGACGCAGCATTGTACCTTTCCAACAAAATCGTTAAAAAATACCCGGATGTATATTTTTCGTACAAAGATGAACGCCCCTCTATATTGAGTTTACATGAACTTAAAATATACATTTACAGTTACAATACGCATAATACTGCGTCCAATTTTTTTTTTTTTGAAATTTAATAAATCATAAGTAATGCACCTAATTTAGTTTATTTTGATACCAAAAGTAAGATGAGAAATAATGCTTTATTGTGCTATTTTTAAATATCACCTATGTTGGCCCGTGAGCAAAATAACACAGGATAACAATACTGCGTCCGGTATACGGCCGTCATATCATCCAGGACGCAGCAAGATATGGTAGAGAGCAAATGCATGGACGCAACATTGTTTGTAGTCTGTATATATATATATATAACTTGTGTAAGTCGCAAGGGACCTCTATGAGAAAATACTTCCAAGAATCGAACGGGGAAATTCTTAAAAAAGTGGTAGCAGCAGACACTGGATATACAGCCCTTAACCTAAAGCAAAACGGATTACCTAACATCATCCGCGCGCCGCCAAGTCAACAGCTTGTAACTTGGTAAGAAAAAGCCCCACACGGCAAATACCCTACTGCACTCCAAAATCCACTCATAGATAGAGAAATGTCACTGAATTGGTTAGAAAAAAGGCAGCTTCATGCCAAAAAAGAAGGTTTTATAATCTCTATCCAAGACCGTGTCATTCGATTTCGAAACTATGAAAAGGTCATCTTGAAAAGAAATGTGTAAGATGTGTGCAAAAAATGCAATTGCCCCGGAGAAACGATAGAACATATTACGGCGGGTTGTGGTGCTTAATGCCCTCAATCTCTTTAGTAATAACGTTAGTCTAAAATCGCTCTCTGACGCCGAGAAGAAAGATCAATGGGCCCAAAAGCCGCTACATGGACGACACTACAACGATTTGAACCAACCCTATATAGACAAAGAAGCATCCAACAGGTGGCTGAAGGATGGTGTGCTATTTCCTGAGACAGAATGATTCGTGATGGCGATACAAGATCAAGTCACACACACGAAACTACACCAAATTCATTATTAAAGATAGGTCCATTGAATCTGATAAATGCAGAAAGTGCAACGAGAGGTCTGAGACCATACAGCATATTACATCTGGCTGTACTTACCTGGCTAATGTTGACTACATGCAGAGGCACAATCAGGTGTGATTGTAATGTTTGGGGCGAGGGAGAAATAATACTGATTACGGCGTTTATCTTACGGTCATTTATTATATGAGTAACGATCGGGTAACACTAGATTCTATGACTACTTTACAGCGTTTACAGACTAAGGAAGCTTCGTGGGTTTTAAGGACGCGACTTGCTTCTTGCGGTATGGTATGCAGACTGTTCTGCCAAGCTGTCTGCAGTTCCCTTGTGCCCTTGACTCGGGAGTTTCCGGGTACGTCCGGCGGCTGGGTGTTCACTATGCAGTGACGGCGACATCCACTTTGGCTGGTCACCATAACAAATATCATACACCAAAAGCTGAATAATAAATACGGGTTACTTAACACCTATGTACCCTACTACAAGTACCAGCCTAAACCAGTGCTTGAGAGTAATTCCTTTACACTATACTACGACCGGGTAATTATCACCGATAGACGGGTGCCGAATAATCGGACTGATGTAGTGCTGGTAAACAAGGAAATGAAAACAGCATACTTGATAGACGTCGCTATACCCAACAATAACAACTTATTGGAAAAATACCAAGAGAAAAAGGCCAAATACGCTGATCTGGCCATCGAGATACAACAAATGTGGAAACTTGATAAGGTTCACGTGATACCGATTATCGTATCATCAACCGGACTGATACCGAGCACTTTGGAACAGAACCTCAAAGCACTAGGTCTGCAATACAACACCTTTATCGACATCCAACAGGCAGTCCTACTCAGCACCTGACACATAGTTAGAAAATTCCTACAGGACAGTCTATGACACCGACTACAAAACTAGTCTACTCCTATTGATGCATAATCCGGGATAGGCTATAAACCAACTTTTGTTGAGAAATTGCATGTCACTTCTGAATAATAATAATAATAATAATAATAATAATAATAATAATAATAATAATAATAATAATAATAATAATAATAATAATAATAATAAAAAGTAGCCGTCTGGGTTCCGGTTTACGAATCTAGGCCCAGGGTAGAACCTGCCTGCCGTAAAAGGCGGCTAAAAGGTTGATGGTCCTTGCCTTAAAGGGGCCTACATTGGTCACCGGCTACCGCAGGTAGGCGTAGGAACTGATGTAGTGAAGAAACGGCTGACTCCATGTTAGGGGCGGTTTCTCAACAGCGTCTGTTCCCTATGTTAAGGGCGGCTGTATCAGTAACCTGGCAGAAGGTATAAATGCAAACCATTTCTGACGAAATGAGTAAATTTGGACTTTAACAAATATGATATCGAATTTAGAAGAAGATATACCCCAGGTGGGTGGAAACGAAAGTTTGCAATCCCACGCTGCGCAAGCAGTCAGCCTCACGGATTCTGGGAGAGGTACTAATTCGATTAGTACTAATGTAACTAACGGCAGGATGCTAGGACAAGCCCCTGTCGACAACCGAACTATTAGTGAACATAACACCGGCGAGGAAAACATCGTAATGGAGACTAGCTTGCAGCCCGACCCTGGAGTCGATAGAACTGCCGCTGGTCTACCCAGAAGAACAGAAACCGGTCGAATCAAGTGGAGTCGAGACATGAATAGAAGCTTTATCAAAGCATTCCTCTTGATTAACGACTGTAAAGATAATCCCCGCCCTGGCTAGAGAATAAAACTCCACCAAGAAATAACCAGACTACACCCGGAATTAAAAATGACCGAACAAAATGTAGCGAGCCGTCAAAGAGCTATATATGCTAACCACCTGCTACCCCAAGCTGAAATAGATCAAATACGGCGTGAAGTTGGCAGAACGTTGCACAACCTTCAGCATGTGGAAGAACTAACAGCACAGCAGGAAGTAATACATGAACAAGATCAAACTATACAGGCTGATACGGACAATACGAACCAAAAATATTTGGAAAATGTGTCCTTATTTGAAAATAGTGACCCGACCTTGAGACCGAGTATACCTAAGCTAATATTCAAGAAAGGATTCCACGAAATACTAGCAAGAGTAAACCTAGCAGCAGGGACGTCCTTAAATAGAACTGAGGACCTCGAGACATTCCACAGTGGGTTATATGCAGCAGCAGTAACTGTAATTGAACTCAATGGTCAGGCATTATATCTCAGAACTGATAAGAAAACAACCAAGAAACAAGCGGTGCCCGCTTAGAAAATGAGACTTGAAAAACAAATCAGCCAGTTACGAGCACAAAGTGATATAATTGGAGAACATCTAAATGGAAACTCTAGCAGCAAGGTTGCTAAAAAGGTTAAAGATATACTGAAAGCAGAGAGCATTCCTTTAGACAGTCCCGATGTAAAACGGTTGCTAACAATCGTAAGAGACAATACAAGACAAAAATCTAAGGCTAAAGGAGCTCGTCTAAGACGATACAACAAAGCCACAAAGAGGAAGGTTCAAAATCAACAGTTCACCAGTAACCAAAAAACCTTTTATAGGACATTGAGCCAAGAAGAAAACGACGTTACTCTAACTAATGACATAAATAAAGACCAATTTAATGCATTTTGGAGTAATATTTGGTCCGACGCGTCCCATTTCGACGAAAAAGCAAGCTGGCTCGAAAAAGTTGAAGCCGAGGCTGAAACTTTGCAAGAAATACCTGAGCCGCAAGTAACATCCAGTGATATAAGGGATGCCACTAAGAACTTGGCTAACTGGAAATCACCGGGATCTGACCAAATTCATAATTTCTGGCTCAAAACTTTCACCACCCTACACCCTGTTATCCCAAACTGCTTTAGCAAGGCTCTCCTAAACCCCGAGCACTTCCCAGCTCATCTTGCCAGTGGCAATACCTTCCTTTTATTTAAAAAAGGGCAGGTAAACGACCCAAAAAATTACAGACCGATCACCTGTCTGTCAGTGGTGTATAAACTTTTAACATCAGTCATGTATTCAAAAATATACACACACTGCATAAACAACAACCTGGTAGCTGATGAGCAAAAGAGCTGTATTAGGAAAGCTTTAGGTTGCAAGGAACAGCTTACAATAGATGCCGATGCAGAAATTAAAAGGCGAAATCTAAATATGTGCTACATAGATTATAGTAAAGCATTCGATTCTGTTCCTCACGACTGGCTAAAGAAGATATTGCAAATATACAAAGTACACCCCCTAATACGCAACATGTTAGGCACCCTAATGGAGCGATGGAATACCAGTCTCCATATTGGACAAAAGAAGCTTGGCAATATAAATATATCAAAAGGTATATTTCAAGGCGACTCTTTAAGCCCCCTCTGGTTCATTTTGGCCATGAACCCACTGTCCTCACTACTAAAATCAACATCCTACGGATATCGTCCCAACTTAACTGAGAATTTTAGAATAAACCACCTTCTATTTATGGACGATATCAAACTTTTCGCTGAAAGCAAAACCCACCTACAGTCCCTAATTCAAATAACCAAGACATTTAGCGATGACATCAAAATGTCGTTTGGTTTAGACAAGTGCGCAATCTTGAATGTCGTACGCGGAAAAACTGAACAAAATCGTGGACTGCTTGAAGGCATAGATATACTAGATGAGGACAAAACATATAAATACTTAGGCATCTCCCAAAACCAACAAATAAACCACACAAGCCTAAAAAGGGAGTTTAAAAACAAATACAAAAGCAGACTAACAAAGCTTTTTAATACTCCCCTGAATGCTGGTAATCTTACTACTGCCATCAACACCTGGGCAATACCAATACTTACCTACTCATTCGGAATCCTTAAGTATTCAGACACGGATTTGCACGAACTGGATGGGCTTACGCGCAGGCTGCTAACAAAATTCAGATTCCACCACCCACGCTCTGCACTTGAAAGAATCTACCTAAAACGAAAGGAGGGAGGAAGAGGTCTCATTAATATATATAACTTGTGCAAGTCACAAGAGACCTCTATAAGAAAATACTTCCAAGAATCGAATGGGGAAATTCTTAAAAAAGTGGTTGCAGCAGACGCTGGATATACAGCCCTCAACTTAAAGCGAAACGGACTACCTAACATCATCCGCGCGCCGCCAAGTCAACAGCTTGTAACTTGGCAAGAGAAAGCTCTACACGGCAAATACCCTACTGCACTCCAAAATCCACTCGTAGATAGAGAAATGTCACTGAATTGGTTAGAGAAAAGGTAGCTTCACGCTGAAACAGAAGGTTTTATTATCTCTATATAGTACGGAAGTTTCTAAACAGTACAGGTTAAGATGAATTTCTTCTCTGTACTGTAAATAACACCAGCCTTACCAACAAAAAGCTGAGAAACAGAACACTGAAAACACAATAATAATAATAATAATAATAATAATAATAATAATAATAATAATAATAATAATAATAATAATAATAATAATAATAATAATAATAATAATAATAATCATAATAATAAAAAAACTATTTAAAAATGTAATATCCGGGCCATACAGTGCCCAAACTAAGTTACTTTATATTAAGGGAAGTTTATTTAAAGGTTGGAGAGAATGACGTTTCCTGAACGGCAGTAGAGTTTTGGATTTGCATTGTCTTTATTAGTTTTAAATTATAACGTCTCAACTGGTAAGTATCTCCAGTCGTCTTCAGGTGAATACTGTATTGTACTGTCAGTAATCACCTGAAGACGACTGGAGATACTTACCAGTTGAAACGTTGTGATTCAAAACAAATAAAGACAATGTAAGTCCAAAACTCTACTGCCATTCAAGGTAAGTTTAGTTACATTGACTTATGTTGATTTAAGGAATATGTGGTAGGTTTTAGTAAATACCTTTCATAAAAAACAAAAATTATTATATTTTAGATTGACACCGCCGTTCCTAGCAATAATATTATTATGTATGTATTTGATACAATATATGGGATCTGGGCCTTATTGGTCATTCGTTGTGAACAATTTACAAAATCCTTGTGTGAAAAATTGGTGGTCAGCCCTGCTTTTCTTCCAGAATTATATCAACGTCGAACACATGGTAAGTACAAGAAAAGTTTTAGAAATTATAATCAATACACTGTGATTGGTACGTTAAAAGTAGAGTTGGTTCTCTTTTATTTTTAAATGACGGATCGGTGACGCGCGGCAGAATACGTGGACGCTTGGCCGACCGGCAACGGAATTTTAATTACAATTTCCGTAAGGAGTTGTTGCAATGCAAAAGTTTTCAGTATTCGTACAAAGTACACGAAATGGTGCAAAAATTGAAGGTATAATAACAAAATTAATACTAAAATATATTTCTACCAAATTATTGTTATTTTTTGACCGAACTAAAGATTTGCGTACAGACGCACTTTCTTATTTCAAAAATATCTTTTTTTCTGTGACGGGAAAAAAGTTTGACATTTTATCTCTGTTGACAGGTAATAAAATGTCACTTTTTGTGAAATTACTTTTTTCCCCGGGAAAAAAGTGATGTGATTGCTTTTTTCCCCGGGAAAAAAGTAATCACTTTTTTCCCGGATATAATATACACACATAAGTGAAGGTAGATATTTAATTTTAGAATATTTTATTATACAAAAAGTTACATTTTCTTTAAATCAAAAAGTACAATTATTAAATGTGCATTGCATACATGACCTGTTCATTTTACTATTCGGTACAGTCGAATTTTCTCGTGTTGAAATTGTAGCTGGTCGCAAATCGGGTGTTCTTTCAGCACTGCCACAGGTTCTAAACACTTTATTAGCTATTTCTGTCCTGTGTGCTACCGATTCATCAACATATCCTTCAGCGACCGTTGATGACTTCCAACCGCCATGTTTCTCGAGTGTCAACAAGTCTCCCCCAGATTCAACCAAAAGTGTAGAAGACGATCTTTGAAATGAATAACCCGTGTATAAGGTAACATTTTCAAGTTGAAGAAAATTAGCTACTGTTTGGGGTACCTTATAAAACTGATTTTTACCCACAACTTGATTGATACATTTTCCATTGTGATATGCATAAAATAGGCGGCGATCCTTTGCTGCTGTTGGACGAAGGGCTATGTACATTCGGTAAAATTTAATATATTTTTCAGTAACTACAAATCTCCTGTTGACATCATTCTTTGTTTGCTTAATTTTCACAATTAATAACGTTCCCGAATCTTCAATATCATTTAATGTTACCTGGCTGATTTCGCAAATTCGACAAGCTCCTGCAATCGCAAGTAAAACAACAACCTTGGCCATTAAATAAACTTCATCGGGAGCATTATTTAAAAAATCACTAATATTTGTACTCGTAAAAATCACAGCTTTCTTGGGCGTGTAACCTTTCCCATTTTGTTTTAGAAATGCAATTAGTTTGAAATATTTTGAAATGTCTACATTATTATTGGATTGTAACATACTTTTAATCATTGAATAATTCGACTACACTGTTGATGGCTTTTGTTGTTGTGTCAGTTCCGAAAAATAGGTCAATAACACCGTCTCCGACAAAGAACTGCATGCCTTTTCCATCTTCCATTCCATAAATCTTGAAAACGCGTTTTCGTAAATTTTGCGCGATTTAGCTGGCAATAATTTTTGTGACGCTACTTTCGCTGCTTCTACTAATTCTGGTGGAGTCAGGGAAAACTCAGAATCAGACATTTTAAACTTTATATTATTTAAAATAACTACTAAATAACCACTAAAGTTCTTACTTTTTATATTAAATCACGGAATTAAATTGACAGATATTTGGTTATTTTAAAGGTTTCCTTAGAAACGCAGGTCCAATTGTCGCTATAAGTAAAACAGCCTACCTACTAGTTTAAAAAGTCAAATTTCACATCGATACTTTTCTGACTTTAATATATTGTAATAATATCGTCGTTTTTCCCGTCACAGAAAAAAATAGTGTATTATACACGGGAAAAATATTAGATTTTAGCTCGAGGTTGTGTTGTCTCCCGACGCGAAGCGGATACTTTTTTCCCTTGTATAATAAATAACTATATTTTCACTAATTTCTAGACAATTACTACAAGCTTTGCATAAAATGTACTATATACCTTGTAGCATTCAATTTTACCGAAGCATTTATTATGTTAAGATTGGATAAGTATGAATGCTCCATGGTAATTTAAGTACTTCCAATTTTAGTATTAAATAAGTTTTCTACGGGTAAAGGTTTAAAAGAATTTGAGATTACCTGATGTAGCTTCGATTTTCGTTGAGTTTGTTTTCAGTAATTTTTGGGATAATATTTGACCGTAAATTTTATGGGCTGTGTAAACATGCTCATCTTTATTTTGGATTTCCCTTTATAGATAATTTCTATTTTCCAATTTCACAAGTATTGTTTACTGTTAGTATATTTTGGAGGTTGGATTTGTCAGCCTTGATGCTGTTAATTCGTCGAAGAGGAATAACCTGTCGGTACCGGTCGTTTTCCAATAATTCAGCTTGGAAGCTTGGCTAATCGATAATCTTTCTGGGTGCTAAGCCAACAGTCAAATAATTTACAGAAGGTCGTTCAGAAAATAGTCCTGGCGAGTCGGGATATTGGTTTATGCCGCGAATTCAGTGTTAAAGAGAATAGGATGTTGCTAACTTCCGAATATAAAATTACCTTTCCGTTTCCTGCTGGGGACCAGCCATCTTGAGTAAAAGATTACCTCACTTTTTCCCAGGCAGCCGTCCGGTGTGTAAGCTTTGAGCTATGCTGACCCATAAAAAGGGAATTTAGTCACATCCTTAAGGATTATAAGGATTCCTGGTCTTATTCTTTCAGCTTGTTGGTAAGACTTTTTTATTTTTCTAGAGATTGGGATAATTTTACTAAAAAAACTGTATTTGCAGATTTGAGGTTAGAATAAACCACGTTTTGGGTACTATCACCAGCTTGTGAGGATCAGTTATTAAGAATCAGCTTTTAATGATCAGCTTTTAAAATGCAGCTTTTAATTTTGAGAAATAATGGTCACTATTAAGTTTTGTGGTTAGCTATCCACTCTTAAGCATGGGATTTCTGGATTAGCTTTTAATGGATTGATCAAGAGATCAGCTCTTAGTTTTTGGAATCGACTATCACCTTTAAATTTGGAATTGGAAAAGGAAGACTTGTATATATGCTTGTATATATAGTACTTATGGATGGGTAAAGCCAGGATGTCTCTTACTTTGAATACCCGGGAACACTAAGCGTATCAGGCCAGTTCTTTTATTAAATTTTATATAATGTAATACCATCTTCGTAAGTAAACCACTATTATAACTTAAATTCAAAACACAAAAAGGGTAAGGTCTGATAAAGGTTCTAGAACACTTGGGACATTGTATGCTTACCGTTCAGTATATCATTAAATTTTTTAAATGCATAACCTTACCAAGTAGTGTAGTGTTAATATTTCTATATACAATTATCAATGGCCAAGTCTTTAAATCTGATTAACCTCGGATCTGTCATTTGTTTAAACCGTCCATAATTTCATGAAATGACATTAAGTTTTTTTAATAAAATAAACTTGAAATTACCATTTTGATTTCAAACCAGGTGTTTTATTTTTCTCTGGAAGTGTTTTCAGATATGCCTCTGTGAAAGACGTCAACAGCTTTATAGTCCAAGTGGTTTTCTTGTTTTGGTACATTTGGAGAGTAATTAATTTAATTTACTAAAAACAAGTCGTGCCCTCTCGGGTTGAAAGAGTGAACCAAGGCTATGTAGCTAAAAACCCCCAGCCTCCGCAATTGAGCGACCGTATGCAACTTTAGGTGCCACCCTGTCAATAGGGTGCCACAACCTACACAAATGAACGTTTTCTTACTAACCTTGGTTTTTTTTTCCATATAAATAATATATTATTATAAATACTTGTGCACGGAGATATTTTCCGATATATTTTGAACGGGGATCCAACCCCAATTGATCTTAAAACTTTTATTATAAGCAACAAACATAGAAAATTAACTGGTAATTCTTCCCTAAATGGTGGAACATAAAGATAACCCGATAATATAAGATTTCTAGAAAAAAATTCATTTTTTACTAAAATATTTAAGGTTATGTTAGTTCTACTTACAGTATTGCCACGTTAACAGTATTGCTAGTTTGTGAATTGGCGATTATTTTGAAAAATTTGACCATAGCGAACGTTAAAAATTCATATCAATGCCCAAAATCCATTTTTAACTGTTTAAAACGAATTCTACAGCTATTTTGTTGTACTTTCGGAGTTATAATTCTTACGCAAGCAGAAATAAACCCGACAAACCTATTTTTCTTCTGTGCATTTCAGTAAAACAATTATTAATTAAAATACCTGGTTGAGAAAATAAATTGTTTATTTTTATTAATACATATATTGCTTTTTGTCTGTTATTCAGCAAAAAGCCGAATGTGAGAAAGATAGATATATTCAAAAATGAGTTGGTTTAAATATAAGAACTTATCCAAATCGATAAATATGTTACAGTGTAATTTGGTTCATGGGTTTGCCATCAAAATTAATCTTTGTTCAATTGTTTTTTATTACCGTTCTCACAAGTTCATGCCCAACTTTAAAGACAAGTTATAATGCCTAATTTAAATAATAATATTTTTTTTTAAATTCTTACCAGTTCGGAAGTTAAGTCGTAGAAAAAATATAGTGTACAACTCGAGTGGATTGTCCATATCGCACTTGGAAGTTGGAGCACTCCGCCTATGACGTCGTGCTCAATTTACTTCCTCGTGCGATATGGACATCATATCCACTCTTGTTGTACAAACTACTAATTCAGCAACTTGGACTTTAAGTCGAGTCGTGAGAATTGCGACATGAGGTAACTGATTATAAAGCATTTCAGGTTCGTTGCAATATGATAAAAAAATTTTTTTGAATTTATTTTATTCGATTACACAGGCCAACAAGAAAAAATATTTTTTTTGGTGCCCAGGTTTTTTGAGCTGATTTTAGCTATATTTGGGGCGCTGAATCTAAATATAAAGTCAGTTTTTCCCTATCAGCCCTAGTTTTTTAGATATTAGTTATACTTAAAAAGGTTACACGCGTGTACGGCTCGCACCTGCTTGCTATTATCCACTCCGTGTTTTAACTCATGTTATGTATTTTTTAATTTTTTATATTGGTCTAATATTCAATTAGTAATTAAAAAAAAACATTATACAATAAGGAAAGCTTGGACCTCATTTGTTTCTGTTGTTCAAAATTTTCTGGGGAATCGCAAGGTAGACAACTACAATCAAGTGGTCAACGAGATGCTCGACAATTTCAAATCCATTGGGTGCAACATGAGCGTAAAATTACATTATTTGCATAGTCACTTGGACCGGTTTCCAGAAAATTTGGGAGACTTCAGTGAGGAACAGGGTGAAAGGTTTCACCAAGATATTAAGATTATGGAGGACCGCTACCAAGGACGTTGGGACATAAACATGATGGCAGATTACTGCTGGAAATTAAAAAGACTGTTCCCAAAATACTTATGTACTCAAGAGTTTCACGAAAACGAAGCTTTCAAAGTGTGCATGAGTGACTGCTAATTTTAATATTGCCTTTTATCTGTATTTTTGTACAAAAATATACCAATTTTTTATATTTTTGAGTAAGATATAATAATGACACACATTTTTGTTTTGTTTTTTTAAATTAATAAAGGGGTAAATTATGGGGTTTTCACTAAAATGTAGTATTTAAATTTGAGCTCCTAGGCAAAAACTAACAACAGATTTGGGATCAGGGCATCAAATTTATACAAAAACAGCTAAAAATTCCCCGGCGCCAAAACCACTATTGTAGACGGAAGAAGAATTTTGTACGCAAGCGCGCAAACTCCCAGAAAAGAGTCTGGGAGAAAGGCCCCTTTCTCTGGGTGCGTCACTGATTACTGCTGCTACTAATTATCACTAAGGCTAAAATATTTATATCCGAACCATAGGCGTACCATGTTTACAAATGTATATTGAACATACCAAACAAAAAGTACTTTTATATTGCCCAAAATCCTTGTGAAAATATTTTATAATGTCGTGCAAACTCCTATAGGAAAGCAACGTTCTTACATTACGACACTTGTTACGTAAGTAAGTTGCATCCCAATTTAATGAAACAAAACCAACACCGCAAAAACTTCCTCCCGTTTATAGCGAATTCGCGTTGATTCGGGGGATCCTTATGATGATAGTCCTTGCTCGTCTGCTACGACGCTTAGCTATTTAAACGCCATCGTTGCAGCTTTAACCCATTAACGCCCAGAATTATTTTTTGTTAGTTATTTTACATATTTTTACTTTTCTGAGTTAATATGAGTAGGAATGCACCAAAAAAAAATATTTTACGTCAGTTTTTTAGAAAATGACTGCTACCATATGGTATCACTGGGCGCATATGATACTGTAAAATACAAATACTTACAATTTTAAAATACATATTTATTTATGGAATTATTAAAAGTAAATTTTTACATTGTGTGATAATTGGCAAAACAGACTACACAAAGACCTACATCACACTTAGAACACATTGTCCTACCAAAACTCTTGCAGCCATTTCCAGCGCAACGGCGTCTATTACATGGAGCAACATAATGATGCATACCGTCATATCGAATACCTGGCAGAAGTGTGCGTGAAACAGACGTTTTCGCAGGACCTGCTGATTTTGCCGGTACACCATAACGTGCTAAGTATACTTGTACCAACTCCCTTCTAAACTCTATGTTGGAGGTTTTATTGTGATTCTTCTGTGCATTGTTTATTGCTGCATGATATCGTTGCCAAAATATAGCTTAAAAATATCTGTACAAGACATTTGTTCGAACCGCTTTTAATCGTCCACTGAAAATAAACGGGCTCCAGGTTTGATGTCGCCTTTAATCCAGACAGTATCTGGTTTCTGAGCTAGACGATTTCGAATCCAGTAGTTGTTATCTGAAACCGGACAATACGTATCTTTTGAGGTCGATGCAGAAGATGATTCGGTTACGGATTGATTAGCCGGCGCTGAAGATGATTGGTTAGGACTTTCTGCAGAAAAGTCGTCATAATTATTGCCTAAACGTGTATTATCGTCAATTTTATTTCCACAGGTGCACGATATTGTCGACCTGTTAAATTATTTAGCATGCCTCCGTCATCTTCGTCAGCGGAATCTTCATCGGTGTCGACATTGGGATCAGGGGGCTCGATAAATATTTCGTCAATTTGATTTTCTGCATCGTCATTAGCGTATGCTATGTCTAAAGTTTCAGACAATGAAAATCCATGTCTGTAAAAAAAAATATATATATATATATACAGACTACAAACAATGTTGCGTCCATGCATTTGCTCTCTACCATATCTTGCTGCGTCCTGGATGATATGACGGCCGTATACCGGACGCAGTATTGTTATCCTGTGTTATTTTGCTCCCGGGTCAACATAGGTGATATTTAAAAATAGCACAATAAAGCATTATTTCTTATCTTACTTTTGGTATCAAAATAAACTAAATTACGTGCATTACTTATGATTTATTAAATTTCAAAAAAAAAAAAATTGGACGCAGTATTATGCGTATTGTAACTGTAAATGTATATTTTTAGTTCACGTAAACTCAATATAGAGGGGCGTTCATCTTTGTACGAAAAATATACATCCGGGTATTTTTTAACGATTTTGTTGAAAAGGTACAATGCTGCGTCCACAAATGTGACAACAATGTAATAACCTTTATTATAATAGATAATAAATGTGATTTCAAATTTTAATATTTCGCATAAAATGAATAAAAAATAAAACTAATGTTAAAAAATTTAAATTTGGCCTACAGTCCTATTTACGTTCTTAGACGTCCACTAAGCAAGAATATTGCAAAGCTAGCCCTCCTAAGAGAAAAAACACTAAAAATTAAAACCCTTTGACTTCTAAGGAAAACACCAAACCACGTCAATTTTGTTTAATTTTTTTATATAACATCATTTTTATGTCGGAATTTTACCACTAAGTGGTGAAAATACCACTACCGCTAATTTCTCAAACCCAGGCCAAACTACCAAAGATAGAAAGCTGTAATTTTGCATACAGCTTTAGTTTGGGCTGCAAACATTCACTAAGACAGGATTTTTTTAAACTCACCCTCTAAGAGTGTAAATACACCCCTAAATATGAAACAATTTTTAAAATCATTTATTTTTTGTGTGGAGTTTGTGGGTGTGTGTTAGTGTCAAATCTTGCAAGCTGAATTAGAACCACTTTCTTTTATCCTACGAAGTTAAAATTTTACATGGTGATTAAGTACCGATGACAGTGTATTTTATGTTCAATAAACCCGAACCCCTTACTTTTATCCTACGGAGTTGAAATTTTAGTGATTCAGTTCAGTCGATAATGCATTTGTATGATCCTAGGGAGTTGAAATTTCACATGGTGATTTAGTTCCGATGATAATGCATTTTCATGATTAAAACCGAGCAAACCCGAACCTCTTCCTCTCACCCTACGGAGTTGAAATTTTGCTAGTGATTTAGTACGGATGACAATGCATTAAAAAAAAACCTAACAAACCTAAACTTCATCCTCTTATCCTATGGAGTTGAAATTTTACATGGTGATTTAGTTTCGATGATAATGCGTTTTTATGATAAAAACCGAGCAAACCCGAACCTCTCACCCTACGGAGTTGAAATTTTGCTAGTGATTTAGTACGGATGACAATGCATTTAAAAAAAAACCGAACAAACCTAAACTTTATCCTCTTATCCTACGGAGTTGAAATTTTCCTAGTGATTTAGTACGGATGACAATGCATTTAAAAAAAAACGAACAAACCTAAACTTCATCCTCTTATCCTACGGAGTTGAAATTTTACATGGTGATTTAGTTCCGATTATAATGCATTTTTATGATAAAAACCGAGCAACCCCGAACCTCTTCCTCTCAAATTACGGAGTTGCAATTTCGCTAATGATTTAGTACGGATGACAATGCATTTAAAAAAAAACGAACAAACCTAAACTTCATTCTCTTATCCTACGGAGTTAAAATTTTACATGGTGATTTAGTTCCGATGATAATGCGTTTTTATGATAAAAACCGAGCAAACCCGAACCTCTTCCTCTCACCCTACGGAGTTGAAATTTTGCTAGTGATTTAGTACGGATGACAATGCATTTAAAAAAAAAAACGAACAAACCTAAACTTCATCCTCTTATCCTACGAAGTTGAAATTTTATATGGTGATTTAGTTCCGATGATAATGCGTTTTTATGATAAAAACCGAGCAAACCCGAACCTCTTCCTCTTACCCTACGGAGTTGAAATTTTGCTAGTGATTTAGTACGGATGACAATGCATTTAAAAAAAAAAACGAACGAACCTAAACTTCATCCTCTTATTCTACGGAGTTGAAATTTTACATGGTGATTTATTTCCGATGATAATGCATTTTTATGATAAAAACCGAGCAAACTCGAACCTCTTCCTCTCACCCTACGGAGTTGAAATTTTGCTAGTGATTTAGTACGGATGACAATGCATTTAAAAAAACCGAACAAACCTAAACTTCATCCTCTTATCCTACGGAGTTGAAATCTTACATAATGATTCAGTTCTGATCACAATGCATTTTTATTATAAAAAAAAAAACGAACAAACCTGAATAATGACGCAGTAATTAAACTGAACATTCTTAGAAAAAATATTTAACGAATACTAAAAAAGAAATAAACAAACTAATATTAAAAATTTTTTTAAAGAATGCCTTTATTTGAATGCACTAAAAATAAGAAAATAATCTTTGAAGTAAATTAAAGCCATCCTATTGTTACATTATAAAATTGAATGATATAAATAAAAGCTTGTCGCGATAATAAATCTTGACACAGGTCATTATTTTAAATTTAATTTATAAGAAATACATAGATTTAGTCTCCCTCTACCTAGAAGAATTTTTATTTTAATTTCGTATGCTTTCTTTTGGAGTATAATGAGAAATTATTTTTAAACATTTAGAAGTTGTACTAATTGTTTTTGATCGTTTAAATAAAGCTGGATTAACTTTAAATGAGAATAAAAGTAAATTTGGTTCTGCTGAAGTGAGATATTTGAGTGACGTTGTAATTCGTCACGGAATTTCTATAGATCCAGCTAAAATTAAAGGTATTACGAATATACAAACTTTAAAGATAGTGATCGAAGTGCCCCATAAATTTAGTTAACTTGAACATCTGTTCTAAATGGGTTAAAGCATGGCTCAAAGCCGCGACGTAAATGTCGAGAAGAAAAGTGACTTTAGACGGAGATTTGCATTCGCTGAATCTTTATTACCGGCAACGTTACAGATTTGAACGTCGTCCAGAATTATGATCGGTAACATTTTTACATTGGATCATTTCTCTTGGTTTAGTTTCCTTATGAGTGCACGTATCATAGATGTATTCTCTTGGTATTGTAATGATGTGGTAAATTTTTCTGTGGATCCCTATTATTTCATATTATGAGATAAAAAAAAAGATGCATCTAAGAACAGTTAGTTAGTGAGTGACTGCAGAAAGATGATAGTGTACTTAGGGTCTGTGACGGCATCTGTGATTATATAAGTGTACAAAGGACAGGTTAATAAAAGATAAGAAGCCTAGTATGTAACGTAATGTATTTGTTATGATCATAGGTGAGAAAGCAATTGTTAAGTATTCCTGGTACTCCAGGAATTATTAAAAACCTTACTGGGATTCTGGGCGTCCATACCTTCAGGAGTCCGTCTTGTAAGTTTCAGGTCTTACATGGGACCTGATTAACATACCTACTAGGTGGATTTTGTTGAAATCCTTTACCCGTTCGATGGAATTCTGTCTTATAATATATAATACTTATTTCGGGGGGCACTAGATAGTTGATTGATATTATGAGAGTTTATATAAGATAATGTCATAAATGCAAAAAAAATGAAATTAGTGACTCGATGGTACTAATAAAGCAAGGGGACGATACAACCCCCAGTTAGCATAAAATAGTTTTGGTTCTTGATCAGAACAGTAATTGTTTATTATGTTTATTTCATGTAACTAAGTTGTGCCCTGCCATTTAATTGCTGTTAAGTGAATTTGTATTGTGAAGACCCATTTTGATAGCTTGAGCAAAACTAGGTAAACAGTTTATACTCTATACAAGCCAATATACTAGGAAAGCTTTTGCAAAGACCACTGAGAAGCGAGCAGTGCTGATAAGGTGGACTTTAACGTCAACGAAGCAAAGACTGCAATTTTACATTTCACCAAACGAAGATAAACAAGAAATTATGACAACCTAAAAATCTTTGGGGAATAGATAAAAATAGTTAAATAGGTACACTGCCTAGGACTAATCCTGGATGCCAAGCTGACCTGGAACCAACAAATTATTGGAAACCTAAGCAAAGCAAAAATTGGCCTAATAAGATAAAGAAGCCTGATTAGAAAAACCTGAAGACACACTCCAAATGGTGCTGTGGTTATACATCACTGCCATTAACACATAATAATATGAGGTATACGGGTGTGTAATATGTAGAGATGGACGGATCGGATCTGAGCCGGTTCAAAGTGTCGGATCTTACGAATAATTCGGACTGATCCGACACCTGAAATAAAAGAGACGGTTCACGAATTACGGATCTAAATGGAATACAATTGAGTTGATGACTGTCGATCTATGTGGTAAAATCTGGAGACTGTGGGGTGCTAAGTCCTTTTACGCAATAACGAAACCACCCAACACATTAAAGTTATCTACGAAGTACTAACCTGCAGAAGATTTAAAATCCTCGGAGAAATTAAAGGAGATTACAACCTTCGGCATGGCTTCGTAGTCATAGACATCTATCGGACTTTCTAAAAGGAAATACATCTTTTTTAAAAAGACATGGTCAGGATAAGGTATAACAAGCCATGAGGCTGTATTGCAAAAAGGCCCCCACCGTTAACCAACCAACCAATAAAGTTTAAGGAAGCACCAAACGATTTTTGTTTTTGTGGCGTTGTTCATAAAAATATTATGAGTATAAAATTTATATTGCATTTATTTATAGATTTTAAAAAACCTCAAAGTATGCCTTGGAATTGTTTTATTTGTAATTTTATCCCGTAGGTCTTTTACACTAAGCAAACCTTTATAAACACGGTTTCATTATTATGCGAATTACACTTAAACCACTCTGAAACTGTCATTCGCTGGGGATGGTCACTTCGATAATAATCGTTGTTTTGTAGGATATATTTACTGACTTAAATGCCGAATAGATGTTTGTGTACTTTTTGTACAGTGTGAACTTTATGGATCTCCCACTGCCTTTTTTCTATTCACATTTCCTGCTTTTCTAACTAAAGATTCTGTCAAACCCTTTCGAAACTAGTCGAAATCCATGATTATGTGTGTATGTGTTGAAAATCCTGAATGGCGTCCAGTGTTAAATAAACCCAGTGTCCATTAACTCACTTACCATTTCTAACGGCTCTACAAAGAATATAGCGCTAAATTGAATAATAAAAAAATGTTCCTAGTCCCAAGTTCCAATTGAAAATGTTTAAGTAAAATTATGTCGATTTATATCTTATAGTCTAACTTTTTAATAACAAAACCATAAACGAAACTTTGAAGAACCACCCTATATAGCATCAGAATAATTTTGATTTCTAAGTGAATGTAATATAAAAATAAAGAATGAATGCTTTTATTACTTTTTGCTAAAAGCAGTAACAAAATATAGAAATTTAATAAAACCGACAACAACGCCTTATGGCTTTACTGGATGTCGATTGTGCAGCATGGTTAGTAGAATAAGAAAAATATATTTCGGACGCAATAAAGTACATGACATGGAAAGACGCGGTATTGTACAAATATACATCTTCGCTACCGTTAAAGATAATTCAAATTTGAAACCAGATATGACACCGTGTTTTCTTTATTAACGATATATTTATATAAGATACCGCCTAAGTACCGTATTTCTGGGAGACGCCATAAGGTCGCCGTATGGAAAGACGCAGTATTGTTAGCGTTCTGTATATATATATATATAGCGAAACCGCCCAGTGATATCATATGGTATCAGTATGTTTTGCGCCGATTTTGTAAAGTCAGGTGAATTTTTTAAAATAAGATATACGTTATAGAGGGTTTTATATATATATATATATTACTTAGTCAATATCAATACTTGTATTTAATGAAAAATATACTATCACTGAAAAACTATACTTACTCAAAGCAAATGTCCATATTTTTCTATTGACGTAAAATGAATGGTATAATAACACGTGTTTTTATGCTCACAAATATCGGCAATGGTATTTAAAGACTTAAAACACAACTGAAGATGCTTCCCGCAATTAACGCACTTATCAGAATTATTATCCCACCCACAAAATGGTCGATGTCTTAGTATTAGCTGATTTAGCAATACCAAACGGTTTCACTGGGCGTTAATGGGTTAATTATCACCTCATTCATGCGAGAAAGGATCGTAATATGACAGAATTTCAAATTATTTTAGTGCGTTGATCACACCTGGTACCTCAACGTAGATTGGCAACTCTACTTATGCGCGCCCCTTTTTCTGCTGCCGTTAACCTGGAAACCAAAAATTGGATTGACCTTAATACTTTTGGCCCTGATGGGTTTTTTGGTAGTGCCGTTCTACGTCACATGGAATAATGAATTGCCTTCCATTCACACCAATTTGTATGGGTAGGTAAGAAGACTTTAGGACATGCTTTGCCACTTAAGTAAATAAGGCAATGCAATTCTATGAAAGATTGGTTCGTTAACAGTATTACAAAAAGCGTTTTTTAATATTCTCAAACCACTGAATGGCGTCAGTTTTAAGTTATTCCAGACAATGTCACCAAAGACCCAATAATTAGGAACATAGATGGAAAAAATCAATCCTGAAATGCGTGGTTGGGTACAAAATATTTTTGAGTTGGGCATGGGATCATGCCTTAGATAATATTAATAAGTTTCATTTTTT
This sequence comes from Polydrusus cervinus, assembly GCA_935413205.1. Taxonomy (NCBI): domain Eukaryota; kingdom Metazoa; phylum Arthropoda; class Insecta; order Coleoptera; family Curculionidae; genus Polydrusus; species Polydrusus cervinus. The sequence continues at coordinate 6,814,552 of OW284518.1, forward strand.
TTGCACCAATAAAAATTGGTCTAATAACAAGTTATACCGGCTTAGTACAAAGTACCGGAACGCTTAAATATCTTCAAAATTCTCAACGCTACGCTTACAAAATTCGGTATTTAGGGGTTTCTGGGCATGTGGAATTGAATAGGGATATCAATATTGTTGCTAGATTTTTCAGTTTTGCGCTACACGTAGTCGTTTTGTTATTTTAAATAGAACACTCCTTATATTTTTTGCAATAAATTTGGCGTCCCAAGCTTAGCAAGTTTCCAAATTTTCAAAATTTTGATTTCTACTAGTTTCTGAAATATGACAACACAGAATTTTTCAAAAAAATTTAATTATTTTATTATTTTAGAATAAGCATTAAGCTTATAGGAAACGCCCGAAAATATGATTACCTGATGAACAGTAGGCGCTGGTTCATATTTTAGGGCGTTTCCGATAAGTTTATTGCTCATTCTAAAATAATAAAATGATGTAATTTAATTTTTTTGAAAATGCTGTGTTGTCATATCTCAGCAACTAAACTGCTGGACAATTGCACATTTTTACTGCAATAAATTGGGCGTCTCAAGCTTAGTAAGCTTTCAAATTTTATCTCTACTAAACTGCTGTACAATAATTGCTTTCGAGCAAGAAAAATTTCGCCTAAATTTAACAGTTAATATTTTCTGAACCAGATATGATATCGACCTACGGTTTTGAAAGGTTGATAGATTCATTCCTTGGGAAACAATTTTCAATGTTGGATTTTATTTAACTATCAGAAAATTTTATATACAGGTTGTTAAAGAAGACGATGATTTTTGCTCCAATTTTAATGGCGTGTAACTTTCAGAATATTATTTTAAAATTTTATCACTCTACGTCAATTGAATCACTGGTTCATAGCAAAGAAAGTAATTTGTCAAATTATTGATATCTGCTATATTTTAAGAAATACCGATTTTTTTGGAAAACCTTGCTGACCTGAAAGTTTCATATTTAAACAGTTTTGTTAAATCTAAATATTTTTAAATAGTATATTACGTTACAAGACCGGAAAGTACTATTTTACAGGAAAAAGCAGGCAATTTCCAGGACGAGCCACCAGGCGAGTCCTGGGAGCCTGCGAGTCCTGTTAACGTACTTTTCGGTTGAGTAAAAATATTTTTTTTACAATCGACACAAGACACCAGTACGAGAAAATGTTAATAATGGCTTACTATAAAAATTATGTTTAATAATAACTATAAAAAATACAATTTGGTACGTAGGTTCTTAATTCTATTTGATAATATCTATTTTTGAATTGTTATGTTGAAAGTACAATTTTGTGGGGTATTGAATTGTAGACATGACTGGAAATTTTTTGATGCATCTTTATAGGATCCACATTTGATCCTCCTGCAAAAAAGAAGGACCGGAAAAGTACTTTATTACTCTTTTATTACTTTCCGGTCTAGACCAGCAAAATGATATTTTCCGGTCGAAAAATTATCTAGAAAGTGCTTGTTTTCCGGTCGATTGAAAAAAAAATATTTTGATATGCAAATATAATGATTTACATAAAGGGTGGGGACTTTAACTAGAACAAATTCGATAGAAGTTTGGAAAAATTTATTTCGGCAACAAAAATAAATTATTTTACCTTTTGTATAAGGTAAAACATAACTGAACTTAATTTTTTTAAATGGAAAGATACCACTTATGGTACCTTTTCGGAAAGTTGTTTTAAAGATAAAATTGAATATCCTTTTATATTTAATTTTAATTTATTTTCATTGGAACATATTCGCTAGAATGAATATAAAAATAATTGTAAAAAATGCAATAACACGTCGATTGAGTTGTTTTGGGGGATTTATACTCATAACAAAATTTTGTTTTGTCAACCCTCTTAAGGGCGTGAAACATACCCAACTTAATTTTTTTACAATAAAAAATAGGAATAAGTGAAAATGAAAAACAATCGGATATTCAATTTTCTCTTTAAAATAGCTTTTCAAAAAGGTATCATAAGTGGTGTCTTCCCATTTTAAAAAAATTAAGTTGAATTATGCTTCACCTTATAAAGGGGTAAAAAAAAATTTGGTGCCAAGCTGTGTTTTTTCATTTTTCAAAAATATTTTTTCCTAAACTTCTAGCGAATTTGTTCCAGTCAAAGTCCCCACCCTGTATGTAAACTTTTATCAATAGTACATTTTTTTGTGAAATTTATACTATAATTTTTTTCCCGTATGTAGTGAACTTTTGACCATTTAATTTTTAGAGACCAAACAAAGTACAAGTACCTATATTACCTAAGAACCCACACGAGAGCCAGCTCTTGGTTTGTGGGAGCATTGATAGGGTATGTCATTGCAAAAATAAAATTCAATAGCACCTGGCCTATTATTAAATTTAATAAGGTAAGGGTTTTAATATAATCATTGAATATTACCTTAAAGTAGAAAATAAAATATAACAACCAAAAACTAGAATACCTAATAGAGGAGTTATTTATAAATATTATTCATTTAAATGATTTTGTTGGGATTAAGTTAAAATTAAAGGTTAGAACAATCAAGTTTCTCCGAGGTTTTTTATATTTAGCATATACGTATATAAAATGCAAACATAAGCATTTTCTTATTTACTATTTTTCAATATTTTGGAAAGTATCATAATAGTATCAATTACAAACCTCAGGGGAAATGGTTTTTTGGTAAATTTTTCTGAATTTTTAGTATCTTGTAGATCTTGTAATACTGATTTAAAGTGTCCATTGTCGTAATACAATTCTATATCTAGTTTTTGAGTTGTGGCCTTTTAAAGTTGGTACTAACTTCTTATTTTGATATTTTCTGCATTGTCTGGAGTTTTCAGTTATTTCTTTAAAATTATCAACTATTTTATGTTTTTTTACTGATAAAAAAGTAGGCCTTAAGTGTTCTTTCACTTATGTAAAAATAAAATACACTGCACCGCAAAATTAACCGGATGGAAAACAATTCGCTTCAATTCAATCTTAAATAACTTTTAAGTGTTTTGATTAAATTCGATAACTTTTTGAAACGTTGCAGATGCAGTCGTCTTTATCATGTTCTGATATCGCTTTTACGAACAGTGAAAATGGATATGTTCACATACAGGGTAGCCAAAAAAATTGCATTTTACGCTTAATTTCTAAACACCCTGTGGAAAAATTAAAGAACTGATTGATGTTTTTTTGTACGGCATTTTTAAGTCCAATCTTTTCTGAACAACTTGTTTTTTGATTCATACCGATATCTAAATTATTAAAGGAAAAACACAGGTTTAAAGGAAATAATGCAATAATCCTTTATTAGCAACGAAATATTTAATAATTAACAAGGGCAATAGTGGTAAGATTAAAATCGAGTATTTCCTCCACGAGCCTGAATAACAGCTCTCATCCTTTCAGGCATAGATTGAATTAAAATAGCAACTGCGTCTTGGGGTATCTGCTGCCACTCGTTTGTCAGTGCCTGTGCTAGCGCCTCCAAAGTTTGAAACTCACCGTAGTTTTGCCTAACTCTCCTTCCCAGTGTATCCCACATGTGCTTAATAGGGTTCAGATCCGGACTTCTTGAGGGCCAGTCCAATACCTGAACGCCAACATCGTTCAAATACTGCCTCGTTATTCGTGCTCTGTGTGGTGGAGCATTATCTTGCAGTAATTTAAAATGTTCTCCTATAAAATGCGAATATGGTATCACATGTTCTTCTAAGCACTGTCTGATGTATTTATCAGCGTTAATACCCCCCTGAAGTGTAATGAGGTCTGTACGGGCCTCCAAAGATATGCCGCCCCATACCATCACTCCTCCGCCACCAAATTGCACTCTAGGAGAGAAACAACATTGAGAGTATCGTTCTCCAGGCCTCCTCCACACTCTTTGACGTCCGTCAGGTGAATATCGCGTAAAACGAGACTCGTCTGTAAATAGAACGTTTTGCCAGTTGTTCATGTTCCAATCTGCATGAGCTCGAGCAAATTCAAGGCGCTGCCTTCGATGACCTGCGTCTAATAGAGGTCCTGTGGCAGGTACATGAGATGTTAGATTCTGTTGTCTTAACCATCTAAGTACAGTGTCAGATGACACCAAGGTACCATGAACATCTGCCAATCTTACAGCTAAAACCGGAGCAGAGGCTGTTCGCTCTCGAAGAGCCTGAAGACGAAGAAATCGATCTTTAACTGCATTTATGACTCTTGGTCTTCCCTCCCCGGGTCTTCTCGAGTAAGAACCAGTTTTTCTAAATCTTTGGATCGCATCGGATATGGTACTGCGTGGATGGCCAAGCCTTTCTGCGATATACAGAATCGGACGACCATCATCCTGTAAAGCGACGGCTTGTGCCACTTCTTCTGGTCTCATATTTAATTTAAATTAATACACTTTTACGTTACCGTTTACGGAACAGCTTCAAAACACAAAACAACCAACAACTTACTTTAAAAAAAAACAACACTTAAGAAACGCTTGAAGTCCAGCAATTAATAAATCTGTACATTTGTTGACAAAAATCTTCTTGACAAGCCATGGTACCATGGAAACGAGATTCAGAAACACAAAAAAAACAAAGCCAACTACAAATTTTTAAATTTTTTGTTGCTAATAAAGGATTATTGCATTATTTCCTTTAAACCTGTGTTTTTCCTTTAATAATTTAGATATCGGTATGAATCAAAAAACAATTTGTTCAGAAAAGATGGGAATTAAAAATGCCGTACAAAAAAACATCAATCAGTTCTTCAATTTTTCCACAAGGTGTCTAGAAATTAAGCGTAAAATGCAATTTTTTTGGCTATCCTATATCCATTTTCACTGTTCGTAAAAGCGATATCAGAACATGATACAGACGACTGCATCTGCAACGTGTCAAAAAATTATCGAATTTAATCAGAACACTTAAAAGTTATTTAAGATTGAATTGAAGCGAATTTTTTTCCATCCGGTTAATTTTGCAGTACAGTGTATGTGCAGGATGTTGAGTAACTTTTCGTTTCTCTCTTACATTTATAAAACACTTTTAGAATTTATTTCTTCCCTAAAAATGAAAGCTTCAAGATTTTCGTCTCAATCAAATTATCGACTTGAATTTTTTTAATTATTTCTGAATTTAAAGAAATATATATATACTTAATAAACCTTCGAAAATCTTGATATTAGAGACTTTTTTATGTATAGAAGTAATGAGTATGAGAAAAGGCTTTATACTGAGAAAAATTAATTATAATCATTATAAGAATTCTTATGGCCATTATAAGAATATTTAATACTATTTGGGACAGCAATACGAGCTAATACCAGTTATACACCAGATATTGCTAGGACCAGTGCATAAGGATTACTAAAATATGTTATACTGTTTATATGACTCGGATGGTAACCATGAAAGTTTGTTCCATAGCGACTATAAAACGTACTTCTATGGGTATACACATTAGTTAAAAACGATTAGGTATATTGTTTATATGACACGGATTAATTATAACCATAAAGGTTTATTCTATAGCGACTATAAAACGCTTTATAAAAAGTAAATACAGTTAAAAACGAGTACAATCCAGTTTTATAACCGGTATAAAATTGTTTAGCTGCCAATATAAAACGTTTTTATACTATGTGCCGATTCAAATTTTGCGCTTGCGCATTCCCAATATTATTTTTTTATAAATTTATCGATCACTTATCTCTTTACGCAAACTCCAAGCAACAAGCGAAATTTTGGATGATTGTATGTTTTAAGACCAAAAAATAATAAAGGTAAATAAATTATATTTCACTATATACATTGGTATTGACAAATTTCATTTTTTGATTTTACCAGGTAACTACTGCTATTTTTCGCTTTAGAACATGTGCAATCGTATATCCAGAATTTAAAATAAACACATAAATGGCCGATAATATAAAAAATAGTAAATAATAAAAATAGGTTAACAGGTATTTATTTAACTAAAAAAACAAATAAGGGTATTTACCCTCAACACTTTCTAATCAAGAAACTACGAAAAATCTGAGATCATAAACACAGCTCTTAGGTTACAAAATATTGATAATTTTACACCACCACAAATAAAGCTTATTAATAACCTCACAACACTGTTCACAAAAAACAACAAACATCTGAAACAACCCGCGGCCGAACAAATGCAAATGGCATCGTAAAACACGTCTTGATACGTCGAAGTCTCCCCCACTCTTGCCAATTAAACGTTTCCTTTAAAGCCATCAAAACCGTCACTGCCCCTGATAATATAGTTTAAAACATACTATTATAATACGTTTCTTTGTAAGTAGGTATTAATTATTTTTTTTTTACGGTTCGCCGACTACGTAGGCCATCTTGAACCGGTCATCGACCACAAATGTGATCTACCGACTAGGGAGTGTGAAACGGCACCTTCATCCTACGAGATCTTATCCAGCCTCTCCGGCGTGAATAGGATGGCTAGGTGTCGATTCATTTTACACTCTTCCCTGAGGCAAGAGCACGCCGTGTTCCTAAGCGGTCACCCGCCCAAGTACTAACCGCGCTCGACACAGCTTAACTTCGGTGATCTGCGGGAACCGGTGCTTAATATGTCGACAGGCCCTTGCCTTATTAATTATTTATCTATATCGAATGTTGTTTCCTTCTTGCAGGTTATGTTGTTAATAATTTGGGCGTCGGTTCTAGTCCTTCTTAATATTTGTATTTTTATGGGACATGACGCCCTAACTTCACCGGAATACCATAAATTCAGTAACGCATTTTACAACTCGTTAGTCAGGCCTGTTTGGGCAGCCTGTATTGGATGGATAATTTTTGCTTGTACTTTTGGACATGGAGGTAAGTGCGTTACTAGAGAAACCACTGGCGGCTCGTCAGGTGAAGGGGCTCTTCACCAAAAGAAAATTAAACCAGAAGGAAATTTTTTAGACAATATTAAATATTAATCTACCAATACAGCTACCATTTTAGCCCCTAAAAAATAATTATGTTCGAATTAACAATATTAATTTAATCCGAATTGTTTTGTTGGTCGTGTTTACTCTTTTCGAATAAACATTGCGTTTGGAATAGGGATAGATATACAGATTTTTTAAATATTACTCGATCGTTGCGTAAACACATCATCACATCGTGTAGAACACTTGAAATGTCAGTTATTGTTAAGAAATTTTAAACAAAATTAAAATACTATTGCCGATGCTTTAAAGAGAACGCTAGTGCCTCAACCGAAGAATCGATCCGATTTACAAAAAAACTAGCTATGTAAGTACGTATTTAAAATTTAAGTATGTACTCGCACTATACCCAGCTCTTCACCATTTTTTAAGACCGCGAGCCGCCACTCAGATAAACTAGAATAGTAGTTTTTATTACATGATTACAAGAGTGAATATGATGTCCATATCGCACGGGAATGTAAATTGAGCACGACGCTGTAGTCGAAGTGCTCAAACTTTCGTGCAAGGGTGTATTTCAGGAAAATATTTTTCCACCAGATGGCCCAAAAAAGTGAGATAACAAAAAGCTGTATTTTTTTTAATGGAACATCCAGTATTTTATTGCATATTTAGGGTTCGTATGGGAGGTTTAAGAGAAATAAACTAAAAACTAAAAAATAACGGTCCTGGAATAAAAAATTAATTTATTTTTTAAACCATGATATTGTCACGATAGGGAATCATATCATAACATTTCATAAATCAATATATTTTCCATTTTAATATTTTAATCATTATTCGCGTTTACCGCCGGCCATTCAACGCAACATGAAACCGGCGCCGAGTTTATTAAACAAATCTTAAAAAGTTGCAATTATGAAATGTTATACGTACATCCCGATCTAACAATTATTGTGGCGTCATCAAGTCGGTAGAAACAAGGTATACGACCTAAGCCCGTTGTCTTCCTAAAGTGGGAAAAATCGCTGACTTGATGGAACTACACATGGTTGCTAGAAAAATATCGGAGGGCACTAGTGCTCCCGTCCGTGACGCATTCAGTTCACAAATTTCCGAACTGAATGCATCACACCCTAAAATCTGGGCGTGACAATATTGGGTGAGAGTTATGAGAAGGGGTCTAGAGATATTATAAATCTAATAGTGGTTATCTATTTTATACAGGGTATTTATAAAAAACGTTTTCAAAAACGACACAGTTTCAATTCATTTTTCTCAAATTTTTCAAATAGAATACTCTGTAAATTATTTGACTATTTAATGTAAAGTTCTTACGTAAGCTTTTTTTTGTACTATAAGCTTATAAGTTATTTCCAACCGTTTTCTAAAAAATTGCAAATTTAATAAATTTAAGTTTAAATATAAAGTTTTATTATTAAAATTATACCTAGGCGACTACTAAACTAAATAAATGTTTACAAACAATTTATTTTATTTTAATCTGTGCACAAGTCAACGCATTCTTGAAAAGATCTGTTTACATCCCTTAATATTTCCCGTTCAAAATATCAGACAAAATCGCGGTGGACAAATTTTTCCATGGCAAAATGCAACCGACGCAATGACATACGTTCATATCGCTGCTTTCCGACAAGAACGTCACAATTCAAAATTTGTTATTTTTCACTTTTCTGTACAATAAGTGGTAAAAAACCTGTTAAAAGTAACCAGTAAAACCGACACTAGTCAAGTTTGCATAGTTTCCGCTAGATGCCATTGTTACCATTTGGCACTTCTGAACACCTGCAACCTATTTGCGAGTAAGACTGTCACAAGTTGTAAAGTGCTAAAGTTATCGGACATACTGTAATCATTTTTCCGGAAAAACCGATCTAGAACAAAGAGTGACAGTGGTATTATTTCTTTTATCCAGGCAAGAGGGTGACATTTCATTTTGTGACGTTCTTTCCCGTAAAAGTAAGTAGTTTTCGTATATATTATTGTGTGTGAGAAAGTTACATTTGATATTATAACTATCTTCCCTGAAAATAATAGCAATTTTCTTACATTTGTTTGTTACAATGCGATTTTTTTTTAGTTGTGGCACTCTTGCTTTCAATTGAAAAATATTTTTTAAACATAAATGATAAAATAACTAAATGTGACAAAGAACATGAAAGTGTGTTGAGTTAAAAACTTTTATTTTTTTTAGGTCACAATATGTCAAAAGGAGAGGCAAGAACCTCTTTAATCTTAAAACTTACGAAAAGAAATCTAGAAATACACAATGTGGACGAACCGATGTGGAAAATCCGAACCAAAAATCGAAAAGTAAGTCGTCATAGCACATTTTTTTGGGGAAACATTATAAAATAAATAATTAAATAATAAAAGGTAATTTGGGTTTTTCTTTTCTACTATTATATTGTTTCTTGCGACATCAATTTTAAACTCATAAATACCACTATTTGTTTAGGGAAACTTTTTGTAATTTCACCGGTAAGATTTTATTATGCTCGCAATATTCTTATATATTATTTCGAGTATACCAAATAGGTATACTTTAAATATAAAAACAAATAAATAACATATTTTCATTTTAAGATGTTTAAAATACCGCTTTGGTTAATGTTAGTAGTGGGATAGAAGAAAGCGCCAAGATAACTACTTTCAATAACATTGAAGCAACAACAGGGGACAATAATCCAGAAAAATGTCAAAGTAAGCAGGGCAATAAATAACTGTTAAAAAAAAATACCATACAATGTTTTTTCAAAACCTATTTTTTTTTTGTTTATTAGGTTGAAACATTTGTTGACAAATTTGATGGGAACTGAGTGATTTTTAATTTATGTACTCACAGAGATTAAATCAATATTGTAATAAAAATATTGTGCCCCGTTTTTATTACGATTTTAACAAAAATCTTTGGTTTTTGTTTAGTTTATTGCTTCCGCTATATTTATTTCAAATTAAGCTTATGTTAAAGTTCGCTGTTAATTTATTTCTTGTATTGTAAGTTAGGTACCGTTATAAGTTCAAAACTATAATATATTTTATATAAGCAAAATGTTGAAAGTGATGCTACTTTTTGTATAATATTTCAATGTAATAATATGTAGAACATCAAAATATGTTTTTTTTTCATTATTTTTTTCAAGAAAAAACGTCACTTCTATTTTTTTTTCTAAAATAATAATATATAACTTATAACATTTTTTTACATTGAACATGTCATTAAAAACGCTTAAATTTATAAATAAATATAATTCTTTACAAATTTCAATCGCTTCTATTGAAAAACCGTAATTTCTTAGTTGTGACAGTCTTGTCGGAAAGCAGCGATATTGTATACATTTTATGGATTAAATTTTGTAGTAAATGTCTTAAAATGAGTGGAAAACTGGATATTTTTGTAATAAGGAAGTGCATTTGTGCACAAATCTTTAGTTCGGTCAGAAAATAACAATAGTTCGGTAAAAATATACTTTGGTCTTAATTTCGTGCACTCTTTAAGAAAAAATTGGACTATGATTTAAATTAAAATAGAACACATTTTATGTAACAGATTTTCATATTTTTGAAGTATATTCAAAACCTGACTTCTGTAAGTGTCAGAAAACGACTCGTAAAATTTACAACGTGTATATTTGGTTTCTTTATGATTGACCACTGTGATTGGACAGTTTCATATCCTCACTAAGACGGATATAAAATTATATTCGTTCATTTAACTGGAATAGCCCACTTTTCCAATCATTTTAGGATAAAGGAAATAGAAAATTATCATATGGGCGTAGAAAAAAATGAATTTAACCAGTTACCAGTTAGTTATATCAAATATTAATTATTGGCAATTTTTTTTTCTGTTTCAGGTATTATTAATATGTTTTTGTCTCTACCCATATTTCAAGTATTAAGCAGATTTACATATTCAATGTATTTATTTCATTTGACCATATTGCAGATACACATCCTCGCTTTAAAAACACCAATATACTTTTCCTTTTTCCAAATAGTAAGTATCAAATATGAAAATTAATTGAAAAATGTTTAGCGGCGTAGAGTTTAAAAAAAAATGCAAAAGTTTAAAGCCTTTGTTGGGAATTGAACCAGGAACCTCTTGAGTACCAGTCTAACGGTACCAATTGCGCTACGGAGACTCTAAAGTTCTTATCCGCCGGTGGCAATCTATTACCTACGTGCACTCGATATAGGCGTATCCGCGGTGGCGCCAAGAGAGGGCCAGGGTAGGCACTGGTCCATCCTGAAACTACCCGCTTGACCAAACTTAGAACGCGCCAAGAAAGTGATATTTCGTATAGAGCTCTAGAAAGGAACACAGCTTTATCACAAGGTCCTATAGATGGTTCGAAACAAATATACAGCACATATCTAAGAACATGGATTTACCGCAGCTTTATCGTATTTACGTCACAAAGATACCTGTGACTAGGATTTGTTCTATAATCTATGGCAACTTGGTGATGAATCTAAGATATCTTATTTAACTCATTTTTATTCTAGGTTATAAAAATTTCTAACTTTATGACTCACTTCAACAGGTGCAGTGTTAGAATGAACACGAAGCCGTTATGGCGTTCTCTCTAAATTCGTTTGGTGTCAGTTTGTTCGTCATAAAAGTAGTTTATTTTAATAAAAAGTCGTGTAAAATGTGCTTTCTCGCGTTTTTTGAGACGAGACCAACAAGACTACAAGCTGCTCTCACAATTTAAGGTTAGTTGAAGGGCCTTTACTTTCGTTTGCCGCTTATCGTTTGTTCGGTTTTCAATGTCAACCATCTTGTGTTATAGTAAAAATATTGTGAATAAACCTAATCCAGATTCCAGACATTTAATTTGCATTGGACCGTTCTTGCCTTTTGAGTTTTGCAGAATACAGAGACGTTGTAGGAACTTGAGGAATTTTTATTACAAGAACCAATATTATTATATTATGTTGCTTGGTAAGTTTAAATGTTTTCTATGGTATAATGCATGCATAACCTTTTAACACGCAACATGTAGTTACCAAAGATTTGTTTACCAATGTATACATTTTTGCTGTTGCAGAGGCTGTTATTTGGCTTGATTATAAAGAAAAAACGATTAAGGTGGCCGAGTAGGTAAGCGATTGGGTGAGGCAGGATAAACAAAGGGATGTGTAAAGAAAAAATAAAGTCAGGTCACAACGGATAACTAGCTTTTATTTAATAAAAAAGGTGTTCTGAAATTTTAGTTTTATTTCCGAACCACGCTTTTTTTTCAGATAAATATATTTTGAATTGCATATTGCTGATTTATTTCAATGACTAAAATCGCTTTATATACCTAATATAAATAGGCATATATTTTTTGATTTACTTGAACTCCTTCATTTCTGTCATCATTTTGAATCCAATACGTAAATATTAAAACTTATAACATTATTCACAAAGAACCAATAAATAATATAATAGAATAATGATTAACTTTCGTATGGTGATGGCTGTTCGTGAATAATGGTTTAATTTTGACATTTACTTCTTGAAGTCAAAACGATGACCTAATAATGGAGTTCAAGTTAAATCACAAAATAACGGCGTAAGCTTCATCTTAGCAATGTAACTGCAATAGATTACGTCTATCAAAGCCACATATTGAATGCAGTCATTCTTTGAAACAGACATGGAGTCACGCTATATCACTGCGATAGAGTTATGTTTCATCCCTGGGTGGTAAATTAGTTCTTTAAATACGCGGACATTAAGGCAAGTTGAGGGCATCTCTGGGACATCTGTGATCTAAGCTCAGTGATAAAACATGTAACAATAGCTGTGTCATTCCAGCGGCATGGTTTGGTCAGGCGGGTAAGAGTGCCCATCCAAGTGCCCACTCAAGTGCCAACCCAAGTGCACACCCAATTACGAATAGTGACCTTGGCTCGGGGGAGTATAGGTGATGCTGTGCCCACCCTAAAAAAATCCGGCTCGTTTGTACCCACCCATTGAAATTTTTCTGGTGCCGCCACTGAGGCATTTAACGGATGGCGGATATGTTGAATCTTTGTAATTTAAAAACAAATGAAAACCAATGTAATTCCATAATAATTACAATGCTATCATTCAAAACAAACCATATTTGGAATGTGCTACAACAAAATTGTTGGTGGCAGTGGCCCTCAACAAGGTTAACGAGAACTTTGCTTTAAAATTTCCTGTGTCTTAATTATCCTATACAGGGTGTTACAAATTCGACATACCAGCATTGAAATCTCGGAAACTATAGGAGTTAGAAAAACGGTTAAATGGGGGCAAAGTTGTGCAATTCGGTGCTGAATATAATGCCGCTTTAAAAGTTTTCAAATTCCGAATACTTCCGATTTTATTCGAAAAAAACCGGAATTTTGCAAAACCGTTTTTATTTTTTCCTGAGCTCATTTGACTAGCTATTTAAAAATAAATGTCACTTTGTCATTGCAATTTTTCTCCTCTACAATATGACTTTACTAAACTAAAGATCCGCCGTTTCGTCTCCGAGCGGCCATCACCAACTTAACTTTTTTAAATACGGACCTGGATTTTTTTTAACCGATTTTTAAACCCTCCTACCCTCAAAATGTAATGGCGATATTACTTTATCATAATGATGAACTCTCCTTGCTTATTTTTTTAAATTAATATAATTTACACTTCTTGTCAGTCCGGTCCTGGCAACGAATCACAATATTAATTAAAAACTTTATTTTATTTAAAACATTCAGACATAAGTAATATAATTTATTTTATAAGAATTTTCTAATATATCTAAATTTACTAATTATAAATCCTAATTTTCTAAATATTGAAAGAGATTGCCTTTTTGCTTAATAAACGATCGATTTTTCTTCCAATTTTTGGCGACAGTCCTTTCAACAGATCTTCCCCTTATCCTACCAAATGCAACCTGTATGTTATTTGAAAAATAACATTTTTTTTAAATAAAGTTTTTAATTAATATTGTAAGTCGTTGCCAGGACCGGACTGACAAAATGTGTAAAAAATATGAATTTAAAAAAATAAGCAAGGACAATTCATCATTATGCGAAAGTAATATCGCCATTACATTTTGAGGGTAGGAGGGTTTAAAAATCGGTTAAGGAAAATCCAGGCCCGTATTTAAAAAAGTAAAGTTGGTGATGACCGCTCGGAGACGAAACGGCGGATCTTTAGTTTAGTAACTTCAATTTGTAGAGGAGAGAAAGTGACAATGACAAAGTGATGTTTATTTTTAAATAGCTAGTCAAATGAGCTCAGGAAAAAATAAAAACCATTTTGCAAAATTTCGGTTTTTATCGAATAAAATCGGAAGTATTCGGAATTTGAAAACTTTTAAAGCGGCATTATAATTAGCACCGAATTGCACAACTTTGCCTCTTTTTAACCGTTTTTCTAACTCCTATATTTTCCGAGATTCCAATGCTGTTATGTGGAATTTGTAACACCCTGTATGTACCAGTATTTTATGAACAACATTTCTTTTTAGGCTTGTTTATTCTGCGGTGTAACTATTTTTACTATGGCTCTTTCTGTATTTTGGACATTGGCATTTGAATATCCAGTTACAACCATAGAAAAATATTTTTTGCAAGAACGTCGACTCAAGCAAGTTAATAAAAAAAATAAACAGGTAATATTATTTGCTAATTAAATGACTTTCTTATAAATATTAGATTAAGTACCTACTTGAGTAGTCCGTTACTTTGTGATATTGCATATTAACAAAAACAATTACAGCATGTTCATTAAGTAAGTACAATAAATTTAAGGGTTTAATCTTCGATTGATTTTAAGACAAAAAGTTCATATAATTATGAGTCCGCAACAGCTTCGTTTTCCAGATACAGGGTGTTCAAAATTGAAGCAAATTTAAGATTTTTCGATATCCAGGGTGACCACCTTGAAGTCAGTTGAAAACCGGAGATATATAATAATTCTTTCTTTCTTAAAAAATGCGCCGCAGGCAAAATTTTTTGGGTGCCACGCCCTTTTTTGGGCTATCAATATAGCCCAAAAAGGGGCGTCGCACCCAAATGACCCAAAACTTAGAGATTCTATGAGTAACAGTCAACAACTTTAATAACTATAAGTATAAGTAGGTACACAATAAAAGCAAAAATAAAAAAAAATAATTTATAAGCAGGCCTGTTTATACGTCAGGCACTGACTTAAAAACCAATTATTATGGGCGCACCTCCCTGTTCTTTAACCAGGTAAGGATTAAAGGATTGTTTTCAAACATTTTTATTAATAATAATTGTCACATCTAGATAAATTCCAAAATGAGTTTTTAGGTCCAAACTCAAAAAATAACAAAAAACAAACTCTATCTTAGACAAAAGTTAAAATAAAATAAATTCGTAAAGCACGTTAAGTAAAACTAGTAAAAGTAAGTTAGGTACCTACTTAAATATTAAATACAAGTTATATTACAACAACAACAAATTCCTAACCAATGGTAGGTAATGTAAACGAAAGCATTTTAAACTTGCTGAAATTTAAAAAAATACTTTTTATTGTTGCGGCAGCATTCTAAGAGTTCTTTTTGCTTTTCTTTCGACAAATATATAGCAAATTCTTGACAGGTCATTTTAAAATTGAGCTTTGTGCATAATTCCATTTTTACCAAGTTAACTCGCATCCTGTTTCTATCATCGGTCCACAATCCATTCATTAACGAAAATACACGCTCTAAATAAGCATTACTCACTGGTATCGAAAAAATCTTCGACACAATTTTTAAAGTTTCGGGAAATGTACCGAACTTAAAAAACTTTACCCAAATCTTGTCAAGGGGGGTAGTGTTAAAAAAATGTTCATCCTCCTTAAGAAGTTTAGCTAATGTTTCGTTTAGAATTGAAATTTCATCGAATAATATATCTTCGTCAACAGTGTGTGCAAAACAAGCGTTTTTAGCTTCCAACATTGCTGTGTAGGTAATTTCATGATTATTTTTAAGGTTTATATTCGCAAAATACTTAAAAGGGGAAGTATCAAGCTTATAATAGCGTTCCAGATAATCCAAAGTTCTCTGGTAGCTTCTCTTTCGAATTTTAATCTTTCATATTGGCTTAGGTATTTTAGGGCAGCCATTACTTTACTGCCAAAGAATTTATTTTGTAGTCGGGATTGAAGTTTTGAATATAATTCCGACATGACAGAGTGTAGATCAAAACTTGATAGGCTGTTGCTTTGTAATTTTAAAAGAGAAGTATTTAGGATAGTCATATAGTGATGAGTGAAATATAGGTAACATTCTGATATTGTCATCTTTGGTTGGATATCTTCAATTAATTCGTTTTCTTGATCTTTTATAAATTCCCAAATGGTTTTATGACATTCTTCTTCCCCTAGTTGTAAAAAATACGATTTCACTGCCGGCCAACAATGAATAAGACGTTCAAGAGCATTGAGTAAAGACAACTATCTAGTAACTACGTGTCTTAATATTTGGTCATATTCCATTTCCAAGAAATCAAAACATTCTTTAAGTTTTTCATATTTCTTGCTAGAATTCGAAAATTCGGCATAAACCTTTAGAACTAAGTTTTCAACGTCATATGATAATACTTTACAAGCATTTCTGCCAGCATTATGTATTACATGACAATTGCAGTTTGCTTTTATAATTCCTGGATTTTCGGAAATTAGCTTCTGGAATATAGAGTTATGAACGCCGTAATTCACAGACGCGTTGTCCGCACTATATGCACTTACCGCGGAAATTCTCAGACCGCATTTGGACAAAGTATTTTTAATTTCACGTGTAACACTTTGCGAACTTTCATCGTTATTTTCGTGAAAATCAATAAGTTTGTCTTGAACTCCAGTGTATAAATCAAAATATCTGACTGCCATAGGAAATAATTTTTGATGTCCTTTATTAGATGCATCACAAGAAATTGAAAATGGGATATTCTCGTTGTCATTGCCAGTAAGGTATTTTAGGCAATCTTCAATGGACTTGGGACCTAGCACATTTTCCACAATACCTTCAGATTTTGTTCGTCCACAATAAATTTTTTTAGCGAAATTCGAATCTTTAAAGAGGGAAGCGTTAAGTTTGATACCGCAATCTATGCTCCTATAGCTATGATGATGCATAATGCCATGATACACTTGGGCCACTTCAATTATTGTTAAAGAATCTTCTTCTGCTGAATTCTTTAACGGTATAAAATTCGTTAAAAGTTGACTTGACGTTTGACTTTTGCACCAATTTTGATGTTTTTTAGTTTTCATGTGGGATTTTAGTGCCCTTTCACCATCATGCTTGACTGTAACTTCGATATTACAGACACGACAACGAGCTCTAAATGTATCTAGTTTAACTAACCAATTTTTATATGACGGGTTTTCGCACCATTTGTCGTTAAAATTGGTAAAATAGACTGCTTTTTTTATTCTTTTGGGTGGGGTAGGTACGGCCGCGGCATTGCCAGAGTCACTGTCACTACTATCACCCATGGTAAAAGCTGCTTTAATTCAATAAACTATTTTATTTCGCGTCTACTTTATTACCGCCGAACAACGTCAAATGCTGCGCGAAATTGTGCACGAAATGCTGCGTGAAAACGGAAAATTAAAACACAACGACGCTCAAATTTATTAAATCGTGAAGGTTCTCGTGATCGGCCGATTTCAAACGAGCACGTTTGCCACATGGCGGCCCGATGTTGCCGTTCCGATTGTTATCGTTTCGATGTTGCCGTTAATACTTCATTTCATTAAAGTTATTTTTTAGAAAAAATACGAAAATTCTTAAAAACCGGAGCTTTTACTAAAAAAACCGGAGCCCGGAGGTCAAGTATAAAAAACCGGAGACTCCGGGTGACAACCGGAGAAGTGGTCACCAAAAGCTCCTAGTGGTAATATTGATTTATTTATTGACTAGTTATATCTGTTGAGTTTGCTGTGACAAGCTATAGTTCCATAGTTCTAATGGGAGACATAAACATTGAAACGTTACCGCCCCCCGCCAATGCGGAAGTAAAAGAAAGTAGTATTTTTATATTTATTTGTTTTTAATTAATAATAGTATTTGTTATAAATAACATTATTTAATCATTTTGATAGCCATTTAAAATAAGATTTAATATTTAAATAAATCAAATTTAAGGAGGACAAAAAATGTGGGTCCCCTAGAGGTCCGAGTTTAACACACGAATGTGCCACACGATTCCACGCGGAGAATCATTAGTTTACCAATCCTTAAATTTCATACGTGTAATTACGTTAGGTATGAGTTTACTGTCTTTTACCCTGGAACGGGTGGATTGATGTTATCGAGCATATATACGCATATGCAATTTAAAGAATGGCTCGGTTG
Organism: Polydrusus cervinus; assembly: GCA_935413205.1. Classification (NCBI taxonomy): domain Eukaryota; kingdom Metazoa; phylum Arthropoda; class Insecta; order Coleoptera; family Curculionidae; genus Polydrusus; species Polydrusus cervinus. The sequence goes on from OW284518.1 coordinate 6,832,781, forward strand.
ACCGTCTAGTTCCGGGACCCAATTGACCGCCTATTATGACCCTACGTTGTGTTTGACCGCTACGTTGTGTTTTCCGTCGTGTCACGTGTAACGTGTAACCCAAATCCGCTGATCAGCAGTATGAAGTATTACACCGAGAAAAGCGCCGAATTTTGAACAGGGAATTCTTAAAACCGTATTTTAGTAAGTGTAGGATAGTTAAGAGGTGCGAGTACTCGAAAGTGGCTGAACGCTAACCCCGGATAATTTGAAAGAGACGCGGCGCGGTTGGCGTTATCGGTTGCTCAGAGAAAGTCGGAAAATTCCAGCTTCCAAAGGTTTGCCTACCCTGTGCACAGGACGAGCTAATGAGGCAGTAGCCTACAGCAGTAGCTGATCTCTATAGGCGCACCTCTTGCAGTTGCTAGGATGAGCAGTAGCCCCGGACAGTAGTCCTCTGCCCCACGTTGGAGGAAACGGCGGAACCATCCGTAATCCCCCCTTACAACCTCTAACGTAGGATCGTATAGAAGGTTATTAGGAAAGTGAGGTTAGACCAATCAGACACCTTTTAAATTAGGTATAGAACCGGCAGTACCGGGCTGGCTAAATAGAAAGAGGCAAATCACAGCGGTGGAAAATGAGGTCACCTCAAAACACAGTAAAAATCCCCACATCTCCACGACTTTCAACGATAGAAAAGTCGTTATATCCCCCCAGCATTGGCATTAGCCCGGGATATAGGGCGGTGAGAGAGCTTGGCAACCCTTGCAGTCTACGAATCTAAACCGTGTACGAGACATCCCTTATATTCTCCGCCATGAACGTAATTGACTAGTGTGACGTAATAACCTTAGCCAAACCCGATACTTCGCGTATTTTATTGAAGATAAAAGGCTTTATAAATCCCTGTGCAAATGCGTCGCCCAGTAGGTTTCAGATCCGAGAAAAAATAGTTATCTATAAATTTTGCCGTATTTGCCTAACACAGATAAAGGCCTGCGAACAGGTAAAGCTAAATAAAAAAAAGGGGAACCACGCGACATATTGCCCTTTATCCTGACCTGCAATATTCGTCCCGTTGTTCACATCTTCCCCATTTGGACCGACCACCTATAAACAAAACCAGCTATATTGTTGCCAATAATTATCGGGTTTTGTTAAATCATAATGAGAGGTAAACATTTAAATAACAGATGCACGTGTTCAAGTGCGACCACCCCTTGGCAGCAAGCCAGAACACCCTAAAATTTATGACCTGAGAACCGTACCGTTTCCCAAACGACACCCACTTGAGTATCTGTTTACTTATCTTTGTGGTTATTTAGGAATTTTGCGTGAGAAAGAATTTTTAACAGAAACCTCTTTTGACTTTCATTTAAAACAAAAATCCACGTTATCAAATAACTGTCTTTAGCCATCTTATTAAGGAAACGAAAATTGAGCTCAAATTAGTTTTACACTGCGTTAATCCCCGAGTTATAAAGAAAAGAGCAATATTCTGAAAAGAACCCAAATTTGTACGGTTGTTTTATGACCCAAATAAATTATACCTAAAGCCCTTGTAACCTGAGAATATATCCTTTACAAAGAGAACTAATAAGTTTTTAACTTTTTATAGTAAATGCCCGGTGCTTAGATTTTCTTTACCTTTTAATTGGTTTTATTAAGTTAGGTTAGATTTTGTCAATTTCGTATTGGCAAAGTACGCCCCCTGAGTGAAAGCTATCCCCATTATCGTAACACGTACAAAAGAAGAGAAATTAATATTTATTTAATTGAGAATTTCCTATTATTATTATTTTATTATTATCATTATTATTATTACTTTTTATAGTAAATGCCCGGTGCTTAGATTTTCTTTACCTTTTAATTTGTTTTATTAAGTTAAGTTAGATTTAGTCAATTTCGTATTTGCAAAGTACGCCCCCTGAGTGAAAGCTATCTCCATCATCGTAACACGTACAAAAGAAGAGACATTAATATTTATTTAATTGAGAATTTCCTATTATTATTATTATTATTATTATTATTATTATTATTATTATTATTATTATTATTATTATTATTATTATTATTATTATTATTATTATTATTATTATTATTATTATTATTATTATTATTATTATTATTATGATTATTATTATTGTTATTATTATTATTATTATTATTATTATTATTATTATTATTATTAATACTATTATTATTATTATTATCTTTCGCGCACGCTAGTACCGGGTTTAACAAGAGTTATGACCGTTAGAATACCTTACTCAAAAAATATAGAAAATGAGACACAATCTTTAAACTATTATTTTAACGCAAATTTAACCGTAACCATGAATTTCAATTAACTTTGCATTTTAATATACGCGATTCCGGACGGTACTTGTAACCCGCAACGAAAGAATGGTAGGAAAATTGGGAAACCAGAGCAAGGTTGCCGTAACGTAACTACAACCCACACTCTGGCCGGAAATATCGGGAAAGCCAAAGCAAGGTTGCCGTAAAATAACTACAACCCACACTTTGACTGGAAAACTCGGGAAAACCACAGCAAGGTTGCCGTAAAAGAACTACAACCCACACTCTGATTGGAAAAGTCGGGAAACCCAAAGCAAGGTTGCCGTAATTAAACTACAACCCACACTTTAGCCAGGAAAATGTTAGAATATGGTTAAGGTTGGTCATGGAAAGGAAAGAGTAGTTTGTGCGCGGCTCTCGAAAATAAGAACATTAGGGTATATGGAGAAAATTTAAACTAATTTAGAAAATTAGTGTTTGCCCTCAATGAAATTAGAAAACTGTTTTAGAGATAAAATACATAAATTTAGAAAAAGTTTATAACACAAACAAGAACACAGTTTTCTAGAGAATGTTAACTTTATCACTGATTTTAATTTACTTAATCACAAAAAAAAACTAAATGAATTAAATAAGAACCCCTTTTAGATTTGCCAGCTGAAAATAACTTATTACGAAACGATAGAATCAGTAAATTATAGAGAAAATTTAAAATGAGTGCCCCAAGAGCGATTTTAAGTTCAGAAAAATTATAATCGAGAACCCCAAGAGAGATTTTAAGCTTTTAAAAAATTATAATCAAGAGCCCCACGAGATTTTAAGCTTAGAAAAAATTTTTAGTCGAGAGCCTTGTTTTTGGGTCGTACCCGCGTTTTTATACCACCACGCCGAGGCGCAGTTCTTCCCGTCTCCTTTTTGTGCGATCGTTCCGAGTGTGGCCTGGTTCTTCACGATGCCGGTGAGCTACGAGTCCCGGCGCGGCATTGCATCGGCATCGCGGCGCTTACGTTTGTCATTTAAGATTTTTGACCAATGTCCATTTTGTTGGACTAACGACATTTAGGAAACTATTACAGCTATAACTATTATTATGTAGTATTATTTATGTATTCTTTTACCTTTGATAATTAATCTATTTTTGACGTGTGCCCGAATTTTACAGAAGATATAGTGGCCTAGGTTAGTTCCGTTACAGACGCCCCCTATTATTTTGAACGAGGGAATATCCCGAGCGAAAAATAATAACCTACAATATTTAGAACCGCATAATAGGGTAAGAATAATTACTAGATAAGTTTTGCGCAGTTTCCCTTGTTCAATTTCCAGCAAACCAGTGTAATTTGAAAACTCCATATCCTGGTCACGGCACCACTGAAACGTTACCGCCCCCCGCCAATGCGGAAGTAAAAGAAAGTAGTATTTTTATATTTATTTGTTTTTAATTAATAATAGTATTTGTTATAAATAACATTATTTAATCATTTTGATAGCCATTTAAAATAAGATTTAATATTTAAATAAATCAAATTTAAGGAGGACAAAAAATGTGGGTCCCCTAGAGGTCCGAGTTTAACACACGAATGTGCCACACGATTCCACGCGGAGAATCATTAGTTTACCAATCCTTAAATTTCATACGTGTAATTACGTTAGGTATGAGTTTACTGTCTTTTACCCTGGAACGGGTGGATTGATGTTATCGAGCATATATACGCATATGCAATTTAAAGAATGGCTCGGTTGACCGTCTAGTTCCGGGACCCAATTGACCGCCTATTATGACCCTACGTTGTGTTTGACCGCTACGTTGTGTTTTCCGTCGTGTCACGTGTAACGTGTAACCCAAATCCGCTGATCAGCAGTATGAAGTATTACACCGAGAAAAGCGCCGAATTTTGAACAGGGAATTCTTAAAACCGTATTTTAGTAAGTGTAGGATAGTTAAGAGGTGCGAGTACTCGAAAGTGGCTGAACGCTAACCCCGGATAATTTGAAAGAGACGCGGCGCGGTTGGCGTTATCGGTTGCTCAGAGAAAGTCGGAAAATTCCAGCTTCCAAAGGTTTGCCTACCCTGTGCACAGGACGAGCTAATGAGGCAGTAGCCTACAGCAGTAGCTGATCTCTATAGGCGCACCTCTTGCAGTTGCTAGGATGAGCAGTAGCCCCGGACAGTAGTCCTCTGCCCCACGTTGGAGGAAACGGCGGAACCATCCGTAATCCCCCCTTACAACCTCTAACGTAGGATCGTATAGAAGGTTATTAGGAAAGTGAGGTTAGACCAATCAGACACCTTTTAAATTAGGTATAGAACCGGCAGTACCGGGCTGGCTAAATAGAAAGAGGCAAATCACAGCGGTGGAAAATGAGGTCACCTCAAAACACAGTAAAAATCCCCACATCTCCACGACTTTCAACGATAGAAAAGTCGTTATATCCCCCCAGCATGGGCATTAGCCCGGGATATAGGGCGGTGAGAGAGCTTGGCAACCCTTGCAGTCTACGAATCTAAACCGTGTACGAGACATCCCTTATATTCTCCGCCATGAACGTAATTGACTAGTGTGACGTAATAACCTTAGCCAAACCCGATACTTCGCGTATTTTATTGAAGATAAAAGGCTTTATAAATCCCTGTGCAAATGCGTCGCCCAGTAGGTTTCAGATCCGAGAAAAAATAGTTATCTATAAATTTTGCCGTATTTGCCTAACACAGATAAAGGCCTGCGAACAGGTAAAGCTAAATAAAAAAAAGGGGAACCACGCGACATATTGCCCTTTATCCTGACCTGCAATATTCGTCCCGTTGTTCACATCTTCCCCATTTGGACCGACCACCTATAAACAAAACCAGCTATATTGTTGCCAATAATTATCGGGTTTTGTTAAATCATAATGAGAGGTAAACATTTAAATAACAGATGCACGTGTTCAAGTGCGACCACCCCTTGGCAGCAAGCCAGAACACCCTAAAATTTATGACCTGAGAACCGTACCGTTTCCCAAACGACACCCACTTGAGTATCTGTTTACTTATCTTTGTGGTTATTTAGGAATTTTGCGTGAGAAAGAATTTTTAACAGAAACCTCTTTTGACTTTCATTTAAAACAAAAATCCACGTTATCAAATAACTGTCTTTAGCCATCTTATTAAGGAAACGAAAATTGAGCTCAAATTAGTTTTACACTGCGTTAATCCCCGAGTTATAAAGAAAAGAGCAATATTCTGAAAAGAACCCAAATTTGTACGGTTGTTTTATGACCCAAATAAATTATACCTAAAGCCCTTGTAACCTGAGAATATATCCTTTACAAAGAGAACTAATAAGTTTTTAACTTTTTATAGTAAATGCCCGGTGCTTAGATTTTCTTTACCTTTTAATTGGTTTTATTAAGTTAGGTTAGATTTTGTCAATTTCGTATTGGCAAAGTACGCCCCCTGAGTGAAAGCTATCCCCATTATCGTAACACGTACAAAAGAAGAGAAATTAATATTTATTTAATTGAGAATTTCCTATTATTATTATTTTATTATTATCATTATTATTATTACTTTTTATAGTAAATGCCCGGTGCTTAGATTTTCTTTACCTTTTAATTTGTTTTATTAAGTTAAGTTAGATTTAGTCAATTTCGTATTTGCAAAGTACGCCCCCTGAGTGAAAGCTATCTCCATCATCGTAACACGTACAAAAGAAGAGACATTAATATTTATTTAATTGAGAATTTCCTATTATTATTATTATTATTATTATTATTATTATTATTATTATTATTATTATTATTATTATTATTATTATTATTATTATTATGATTATTATTATTATTATTATTATTATTATTATTATTATTATTATTATTAATACTATTATTATTATTATTGTCTTTCGCGCACGCTAGTACCGGGTTTAACGAGAGTTATGACCGTTAGAATACCTTACTCAAAAAATATAGAAAATGAGACACAATCTTTAAACTATTATTTTAACGCAAATTTAACCGTAACCATGAATTTCAATTAACTTTGCATTTTAATATACGCGATTCCGGACGGTACTTGTAACCCGCAACGAAAGAATGGTAGGAAAATTGGGAAACCAGAGCAAGGTTGCCGTAACGTAACTACAACCCACACTCTGGCCGGAAATATCGGGAAAGCCAAAGCAAGGTTGCCGTAAAATAACTACAACCCACACTTTGACTGGAAAACTCGGGAAAACCACAGCAAGGTTGCCGTAAAAGAACTACAACCCACACTCTGATTGGAAAAGTCGGGAAACCCAAAGCAAGGTTGCCGTAATTAAACTACAACCCACACTTTAGCCAGGAAAATGTTAGAATATGGTTAAGGTTGGTCATGGAAAGGAAAGAGTAGTTTGTGCGCGGCTCTCGAAAATAAGAACATTAGGGTATATGGAGAAAATTTAAACTAATTTAGAAAATTAGTGTTTGCCCTCAATGAAATTAGAAAACTGTTTTAGAGATAAAATACATAAATTTAGAAAAAGTTTATAACACAAACAAGAACACAGTTTTCTAGAGAATGTTAACTTTATCACTGATTTTAATTTACTTAATCACAAAAAAAAACTAAATGAATTAAATAAGAACCCCTTTTAGATTTGCCAGCTGAAAATAACTTATTACGAAACGATAGAATCAGTAAATTATAGAGAAAATTTAAAAAAGAGCGATTTTAAGTTCAGAAAAATTATAATCGAGAACCCCAAGAGAGATTTTAAGCTTTTAAAAAATTATAATCAAGAGCCCCACGAGATTTTAAGCTTAGAAAAAATTTTTAGTCGAGAGCCTTGTTTTTGGGTCGTTCCCGCGTTTTTATACCACCACGCCGAGGCGCAGTTCTTCCCGTCTCCTTTTTGTGCGATCGTTCCGAGTGTGGCCTGGTTCTTCACGATGCCGGTGAGCTACGAGTCTCGGCGCGGCATTGCATCGGCATCGCGGCGCTTACGTTTGTCATTTAAGATTTTTGACCAATGTCCATTTTGTTGGACTAACGACATTTAGGAAACTATTACAGCTATAACTATTATTATGTAGTATTATTTATGTATTCTTTTACCTTTGATAATTAATCTATTTTTGACGTGTGCCCGAATTTTACAGAAGATATAGTGGCCTAGGTTAGTTCCGTTACAACATAGAGAATCTTAAACCATCAGCCTATCTTAAAAAACGGAACGATCTGTTTGGTTTAGTAACAATAATAAAATAATCTAAGCGTGTAGTTAGGTCGAATCATAGAATATGTGGCACATCAATCGATCACATTATAACTAATCTTAAAGATCACCTAAGTTATGACATTAGAGAATGCGGTTTTTCTGATCATTTGGGCAACTATTTTTAAAGGGTCTATTAACGCCGCCATTTTCTTGCTTTTATCTGTCATTGAGATTTGCTTTAATTAGAAGTTCGTAGATGGCGCGCAAATGTCGGATCGCCCAATATTCATTTTTATCGTAAAACATTCCGATCAGTTGTAAAATCCAGATTATTTTATTCAAATACAACGTTGTCACGTTGTAAAAATTTGTCATAGTAGCTCAGATTCTACACCTGTGGAATATGAGCTTTTATATATTTTTAGTATAAAACCTACATTCGGCTTTTGCTACAATAATTGCTAATTAACCTAAAACGAATTTTATCTATTTTATATAAAATTATTCTCAAAGAAACTTACAATAATCGAAAAGCTAAACGTTACCTGACGTATTTCTCTTTAAAAATAAGCATATAATATACGTGTCTCTTAAAATCAAATCATTATAAGTATTTTACTATTATTTCAATAAAAATTTATTTAAATATTGTACACATATTGACTTTAAGCGTTATAACGTTACGTAAAATTTAATTAATACATCTCGCTCTTAAAACTTTTATTTTAGGTGTACTTCTTGGCGTTTACCAACTTCACAAAATCTTAAGTCCTCTAATTCGACATTTCGTTCTTTGAATACCACCAAGTTAATATTTTTAAGCACATACCTGGAATTTTTATTTTTGATTAAATTCGTGGTATACTTCTGTTAGCGTCAGCAGTTCAAATCCTTTGAGTTTGGTAATCTTTATTTTTCTTTAAAAATTATGACTTTCTTTTCAGAAAAAAAGTTCTCTGTGGTTCATAGGCGTGTCAAAATAGTGGGGTTGAAGAATTTAAGCGTGGCAATTAAGGCACGTCGATATAGAGTAACCGATTTTGTTAATCGACAAAAAAACTACTTTAATCAGTGTCAAACTATTCGTAACATTGGCATTGCCCAAATTGCGTAATATTTAAATATTGTTAGTGATTGGGTTTTTAAGTAAATAACTTTTGGTAAGTATCTTTTCTTCATTACAAAAAGTAACAAATAAAAAATTTCAACTTGAAGAAGTAGTCCATACTTAAAGTGGAGTGGAAATTCAGAAGGAAAGAAATAAGAACACAAAGTCTTCCTCCACTATTATATTAAATTAAAGAATCTCGTATGTTCAGAGAAACTTTTTATTTCTACATGTTTCGAATGCAGAAGCATTCATCTTCAGGAGAATGAATGAAAAAAGAAGAAACTAATAGATATCACCCTAAAGGAGCATCAAAATTGTAAGTTCAGTAAATAGAACTGTGAGAAAACTAATACACACGTGGTATTGTAACAATAAAAATATATGGGATTCAGGCTCATGCATGGCACTGTAAAAGTTTATATGCAGAATAAAAAATATAACATCTCTGTCTGAGAAGAATGGTTGGAAAAATGTGGAAAAGAAAAAGTTAATAATTAATCCAGAAATTGAAATTGAAGGCTGGTCATAACAGAAAACTGAAGTGTGAGGAAGTTCCTCACACTTCAGTTTTCTTTCCTTCTAAATAAAAAATTTGTTATTATAGAAATGTTTTTAAATTTTATATCAAACCCTTCCTTACTGAAATATGCTCGTGTTTATTAAAAAAAATTAAAACTTGACAAAATTAAAGGAGAATGAGCGAGGGTGGCCAAAAGTAAAAAGCAGTGGTTTAGTTAAAAAATTCAAGATCCGGGGCTGGAGTTAAACTGACACGACCTTAGAGACGTTATACTCGACAACGAATTACTTAAACTTTTGCCCGGTTTCAATACACCGTAACTTTTTCAATTTCGAACTGATTGTACTACACTTTTCGTCATTGAATAGGCAGTTTCGTTTCAGATGTATGTAGAAAATTAAAATAAAAGTTATAGCACTATATGCGTTATATCCGATAAAGGATTCTGGAAGAATCGGATAGTTCAAATGCGTATTATTAAATTGATGTCTATGACAGGGAGGAACATACACAGTATTCAGAAATGATAGAGTAGGGCCAGTAGACATACGTTTTTATTTTACGTTCTAATTTTTATTCGATTCGATCGATCCAATCATCTATTGGTATTGTTTATTTTTAGGGGACACACTGTAGAAATAGGTGCCAATAGAGAGAGTACATTTCAACGGTGGGGGGGGGGGGGGCAACTAGCCACAAAACTGTAAAAATTCTCTTACAAATGAGTTCGAGAGAAACGCTTCCGCCGTCCTTGTCTAAAGTGACTTAAAATAAAAGGTTCTCGTCATTTAGTATTAAAAAAAAAGTTGTCGCAAGCGCAACAAAAAATTTTAGTTTTGGTTTCACATACAAATCACAACCTACTGGAATTAACCAACAACAGTCTTATTATCATTTATGTCGACCTCTAGCGGAAGTAATTCCGTGACAGTGGAATGTTTGGTAGAGTAACAGCCACAAATATAACATTCTTGTTTTGTTTTGTTTTTTATTTGTTTTTTATTCTTGTTTACATTTCTATCTCCTGTATATAAATTTCAGCAAAATATGCCGCCTCGGTAAAAAATTATCCAAGAATCTATAGTAGACTCGACACTATTATTCAGACTAACAGTTTTATAAAGGAATGACAGTAATAATGATCGTGTAAGGGTAAAAAGACTGATGCGAGAACGATGAAAGATCATGCAGGACTGTCAGTCCGTTTGATTGTCTAGGGTCTGGGCAGAGCACGGCCGTATAGGAGCTTCGGCTACTAGCGACTGAAATACTGTTGATGGTCGACTTTTGCATTCATTAAGTTAATGAGACACGGAAAATAGGCTTTGGAGGCCCAAAAGAATATATATAAGAATAAATTAGATACAGCTGTATTGTAGTCCACATTGACTGTTATTATTTACAGATAAGTAAATTTTTTAATTCATAATGGAACATTTTATGTCTTAAAAGGTTAGTTTTATTGAACGGCAGTTTAGGGTTAGTTTTATTATTTTGATAAAAGTGGTAATTTGTTCATTTCTGTATGAGAGGAAGAAATGGACGAGTGTCTCAGTTATTTCAACTGGAATTTCATTTTCCTACCAATTAAATTAATTTTCCACAGTGTTGACCGGGCTATCAATACGTGCGGTCGATTTTATCACAACAGTTAAAGTGCATATAATTTAAGTTTGTGAGAAATGAACGTAGATAGCGGGGGGAAACTAGCGGGGGGAAACCCCCCGATATAGGATTTAAAAAAATTGGATCGGAGGTGAATCCCTCTCACCCCCTTTTCCAACAAGACATAGAAATGGCGCAAAGAGAAAAAAATAAGGACACAGGTAACGGGCTGGAAAATGCCAGCCCAACGGTAACTAAAGAAAAACTATATTACGAAAAAAATGACCTAGTAGGACCTTTTTATGTTTATATAGAAAATTTTTCAAAAGACTTTAGAGGCAAGCTAAACGCGATTAAAATAAATGATATAATTTATAATACCCACCCAGAATTAGATAATAAGATAAAGGAAATTGACTCAGTAGGTCGCAATAGAGTAAGAATAAATTTTAAAGATAGCAAATCCGCAAATCGTTTGGTAGATTCACAATTGCTAAAACAATACAGTTTGGAAGCATACATTCCGAAATTTACCGTTCTTAGTCAGGGCGTTATTTCCGGGATGGAAACTGATATTACAGATGAAACCTTAAAGAAAAAAATTAAACAATTTGATTCGCATTGTAACTTCACAATATTCACTGTTAAAAGAATTACAAAAGCAATATTAGATGAAAAAACGAAACAAAAAACAATAGTAAATACAAAATCGGTAATAGTAACCTTTAAATCATCAACCCTTCCCAATTATGTAGCAATAGGACACGTAAAATGCGAGGTAAAACATTACATTCAAAGAGTTATATTATGTTATAACTATTATAGATATGGCCATACCAGCAAACAATGCAAAAGTAAAATAAGATGTCCAATCTGCGCAGCAGATCATGCGGAAAACCAATGTGCCATAAATGCGGTGGAGAGTAAATGTTTAAATTGCAAAGGTAGTCATAAAACCAATAACCTAAAACAGTGTGCCGAGTTTTCTAGGCAAAAAAATATTAAACAAGCTATGGCTGAAAAGAAACTCTCTTATAAAGATGCCGAAAAATGTTTTCCAAAAACTACCTATGCTTCTATAACAGCAAATAATTTCTCAGAAATAGACCTTTATGAACTTAATAAACAATATGCTGCTTCACAATCTCAAAATAAAAATTATTCTCAAAACAATTCCTCTAGATATACCCAAATAAAAACACCTCCTAAAAGAAATAGAGTGGCTAGTCCAACCCCTGAAACCCATACACAGCACCAACAAATTCTTTCTCAATTTAAAATAACACAGGGAGGCAAAGATATTACAAAGGAATCAGTTTATCAACAGGGAATCTCTACAAATTTTCTTAATAGGTCAGGTCCAAGTACCAACAGATTTGATCAAGCAGTAGATACTAATAAAGTGGTAGAATTGGTTATGTCAATAATAAATTTTATGAAAGAAAAAAATACATTTGAAATAAATAAGACTGAAATTGAAAATTTAATAAATAACAGGGTAACAGACAAATAAAAAAAAACAGTGTTTAGTAAAAGGGTTTTAATTTATTTAAGAAAAAACTTTATTTAACTAAATTTATATTCGATGAACAAATTAAAAATATGTCAATGGAATTGCCGGTCGGCAATGTCTAATAAAGTAAATCTTGAATATTTATTATCTGAAAACGAAATCGATATTGCGTTATTGTCCGAAACCTGGTTTAAACCAAATCAGTACATATCATTTTTAGGTTATAATATTATTAGAAAAGACCGCCTTGATGGGAAGGGCGGAGTAGCGATATTAATAAAAAATAATATTAAATATAAGGAAATATTAGTAACCCATTTTAATAATATTTTGTATACTGGAATTAAGATACCAATGGATAATGGGTTAGAATTAAAGCTAATTTCATTGTATATTAAACCCCAAACCGGAATTACTACGAATAACTGGAATTCTTTTTTTCACACTTTCAAAATCCTTATTTAATCTGCGGAGATTTTAATGCTCACCATGTAGCATGGGGATGTAATGATAGTAATCTACAAGGAAAATACCTTTTAGAAGCGATAGATCAAAGTAATTTAAATTTTTTAAACAACGGATCGTACACGCGATTACACCCATCGGGTGGAAACAATTCCGCGTTAGATCTATCATTGACATCACCAGACATACTTCCTGACCTACAATGGTCAACGCTAGATGATACCCTTGGATCAGACCATGTGCCTATTCTTATAACATGTAACGTAAATCCAAGGCCTACCTCTTTTAACAATACCTATAAGAAATGGAATATGAACCAAGCAAATTGGGATTCCTTTTTTATTGAAAGCGCGAAAGAGTTTTCTGATATTGAAAATTGTACTTATGATTTATTTATGGAGAAACTAAACAAAGCTATAAGTAATTCAATCCCCGCAATAGAGAGTAATAAAAAAACAAAAAAAATTGGTAAGTCTTGGTGGAATAGAAATTGTCAAAACATAGTTAATAAAAGAAAGGAAATGTACTCGCAATATAAATTAAATCCCAATGCCGCGAATTTAATAGAATACAAACGAATCGACGCTTTAGCGAAAAAAACATTAAAGGAAGCAAAACGGGAACAATGGAGAAATTACTGCATGTCTTTAAATAAAAATACCCCCATTGGAAAAGTGTGGCAAAATGTCAACAAATTTAAAAATAGAAGACAGGAAAACAGATGTGAAATATCTCTAAATGATCCCTGGATAGAGCAGTTTAAGGATAAACTGACACCCCCTTATATTATCAGTCCGTTTAACCCGGAAGCACTTACTGATAATCGTGACAATGAATTAACAAGAAAATTTGATACAAAAGATCTAACAAGAGCATTAAAAACCACCAACAACTCTGCTCCAGGAAAGGACAAAATTCACTACTCCATGCTATCCAACTTACCTGAAAAGGCAAAAAAAATTTTATTAAATATTTTTAATGACATATACTCTGGATTAAGACCTATCCCAGAAGACTGGTACGAATATATAGTGGTTCCAATTTTAAAACCAGGAAAACCTGGAAACGATCATAATTCATATAGACCCATCGCCCTGGCATCGTGCATATTAAAGACATATGAGAGACTTATTAAAAATAGACTTGAATTCTGGATGGAGAAGCACAAAAAATTTCCACGAACCCAGTATGGATTTCGCAAAGGAACATCGACGCAAGAAGTGATAGCGAACTTAGTTACAGATATCCAATTAGGTTTTACAAAGAACGAATCCACCTCAGCAATTTTTTTAGATATACAGGGAGCTTACGATAATGTTAATTATAGCATATTAATTAAAAAAATGAACGCACTTGGCATTCCAATACAAATAATTAAAAATATATACTACCTATATCACAGTCGGCAACTTTTTGTTAGAACAAATGAGGGACTAACAAAACCACAGACAGCAAAAATTGGCCTACCCCAAGGAGGTATACTGAGTCCGCTTCTATATATCATTTACACATATGACTTGGAATCCATTTTTGAAGATGAAGAGTGGCTATTACAATTTGCAGATGATATTTGTCTCTACTCTAAAAATAAAGCCGTTCAAAAAGGAATAGACGCTTTAAAAAAAACTTTTTTGAAAACCCAAACATGGCTGGAGAGAAATGGACTTACACTTTCACGGGAAAAAACTGTCGCATGTATTTTTTCAAGAAGCAGATCGCAGCCACTGAACCAAATACAGATTGATGATACAACAATAGCCTGCAAAGGTACTATTAAGTACCTAGGCATGAATCTGGACCGAAAATTACTGTGGAAAGATCATATACAAAGTATTATTAAAAAAACCGAAAATAGCATCAACCTTTTAAGAGCCTTCAGTCATTACAAATGGGGAGCTGATCCTAACATATGTCTATTGTTTTATAAGGCATTTATACGATCAATAATGGATTATGGATGTTTGTTTTATGGCTCAGCTGCAGACACACATTTAAAAAAACTGGAACAAATTAAAAACAAAGTCCTTCGCAAATGTGTCGGATTCTTAAATAGCACACCCATACATGTACTGGAAGCCGAAACAGGGGAACCTCCATTAGAACTAAGAAGAAAACTACTAGCTGATAAATTTTTACTCAGAATCATAGCTAAGGAAAGTGTGTTAGTAAGTAAAATACATGATCTTACAGTATTAGGCTATACACACGCCTACTGGAGAGTAAAAAATCTCCCACTATTGACTATAAGCTACTCATGGATAACAGAAATAAAAGATAAAATATATCAGTCATCTCCATCTCCATTTTATCAACTTAAACTCTCAAACATTAATAATACACCTAAAGTAATAATTAAGAAGCAAGAAACCGGAGATCAAAATATTATACGATTACAGTTTCTAGAAGATCTCAACACAGTTTGGAAAGGGTCAGAACACATATTTACAGATGGGTCATTGATGGCTAACCGTACTGACTGTGCCTTTTATCATCAGAATAAAAACATTTCCAGGAAATTTAGACTACCAAACAATGCATCAATTTATACAGCAGAGTTATGGGCTATCCTGGAGGCACTTAGATACTGCTTAGGTTTTAAACAATATAACAATAAACAATTTGTAATCTTTTCAGATAGCAAAAGCGCTCTGGAAGGAATATCTAACTGTAATAATAATGCACTTACCAATCATATTATCGTGGAAATCTTAAAAACATTTCATATTCTAGAGTACAATAATATTATAATCAATTTAGTGTGGATAAGAGCCCACATAGGAATATCAGCTAATGAAATAGTTGATAAACTAGCTAAAGAAGCTACCACAATCGATTATATAAATATGGAACTTAAAATTCCTTCATCTGACATAATAAAAAACGCGAAAGAAAAAATGATTCATGAGTGGCAGATGCATTATACTGAATGTAATAAGGGATTGTTCTATAAGGCAATTTTCCCTATAATTCCAAAAACTTCTTGGTTTAATAAAATATCAAATAGAAATTTAATAAGAATTATTTCAAGAATCCGAACTTCTCATGCTTTATACCCGAAACATAAGAAGAGGATAGGTTTAGTTGGTACCGAGTATTGTAGTTGTGGAAGAATAGGCGATATGGAGCATTGCATTCTAGAATGTATCAACCTACAAAATAGCTTAAACTCGCTGTTTGATGATCTGGGTGACTTCGTGACAAGGCCGTTCAATTTGAGTCACCTCATATCATTGAATGATGTAAATATTTATAAGGCACCATACAAACATATTATAGATAATAGAATAGAATTATAAAAAAAAATAATAATAATAATAAAAAAAAATAATAATAAAAAAAAGGAATATAAGCACAGCTATATTAAAAAAAAATAATAATAAAAAAAAGGAATATAGGCACAACTATATTAAAAAAATAATAATAATAAAAAAAAGGAATATAAGCACAACTGTATTAAACAAAAAAAAAAAAAACATTATTTAATGTTATACCTATATAGAGATAAACACCCAAATTTCAAAATGTAAGGTATCATAATTCCAGTAAAAAAAAGGATAGATTGTTTTTCTTTCCTCTCTCCTCAAACATTTTCGAAGAAAGGAACGCTCCTTCTTCAGACTACTGAATCAAAAAATCGAAGCTGGCCATTTGGTTTAAACCAGTGCCATTAACGTAATACACACACACACACACACACACACACACACAATTTTGGTAAAACAAGGTAAGTGATAAAGAGTAGGCCATGGAAACATCAAAATGGCTTATTTCAACCTACTTTACAATATGAAATTAAATTGTTCGAGAAAATTTTATCCGTTAGTGCTATTTTATGTACAACCTGCGTTTTAAAAATACTAATGTTGGGTCGCACAAAGTATTTTAATAACTTAACTAGCAAGTTTTACTGTGACATACATCACATTGGAAGAGATAATTTTATCAATACTGACCCGGTTACCTTAATTTTTAAATTACTAAACAGGCACCATTATACCTCAATTAAACTAAACTAAATTAAAACTAAACGAAATAAATTAAATTAAGAAACAAAGAGCAGTGTTTATACTTCAACTCAACCACCCAATGGAACTCACAATAAGAGAAGAACAAAGTGCGCCTAACTTTTAAGTTTTCGAAGAAAACTGCTGCACCAACTTGATCAACGTTGCGTCGTAATGTTAAATGAAAAGAAAAATCAAATATCAACACAAATTTAGGGTTAGTTGCTGAAATTTTTCTTCATTCCCTTCTTTCCTTTCCTTATTGAATGACGGAAATCACGGATTATGCCGATCGTCCCACGAAAATTTTCGAATCAACTAAATTAAACTAAGAAAGTTAAAAGTTGACCAACTTCTTAGTTTAGTTTAATTGAGTTTAATTCCTTAATTGTATGTATAAATGGTTCCATACGAATGTAGTATTTTAATTTCTTAATTATCTTAGCTTAGTTAGGTTAAGTTTAGTTTAGTTGAGGTATAAAGCAGCCATTAATTGTGAGTTCATAATGCCTGTCAATGCCAGTCACAGTCAAACTTGCTGTTTAGTTTTTTCTGGCTAAAAAAATCTTTGTGCAACCTAACATTAGTGGAATTTCTCGATTTTTTTAAAATGGCAGTCCGTATTTGCATTATTATAATAACATTCTTTATTTAATTTTTTTTCGCAAGTTAATATTAATATTCTATAAATAATAAATAATAAAAATTAACAAGAAATATTAAAAATATGTAATTTCTAAACCAGTGTATAAGCCATATATGTCAAAATAAGTCTAGTATGTCATGGAAAGAAACTCATTCATTTTAATCTTCCTAATTATTATTAAACACCATCTGACATTTTGGTTTAATATAGAAAGAAACAATGGTATTGTTTTCAACGACATACTAGACTTCTTATGCCTTATACACGAGTCCAGAAATTTCATTTATGATCTCGTTAATTTCTATTATTAAGTTGTGTTACACCGTTAACAAAAAGTTAAATTAAGAATGTGCATCAATTTTCCCAACTTTCCCCTACATAAGTAACTTAACGTTTTAGCTGGCCATTGAACTAAGAAGCATGACGAAGATTGATTAATTTGAAATCTACAAGATAGATTTAAAAGCAGTCGAGTGAACCAATATGATTTAAATATTATAATTTTTTTCCACTTATTTATTATTTGTCAAATATATGTAAACTAGAATAAACTCTATGGCAATAAATATTTTTTATTTATTTTCTACCTACTATGCTATACACTATTGGCAAATTGCGAAATCTGTAATGCAACCAAGAGAGAAGGGCACATCTGGGCAAAACCTGCAGTTAAAAAGATACACCCAACAACTCCTACATTACTACTGAAAGGGGGGATATGTGTGTGGTGTGGCCGAGTCGACGTATCGATTGCTCCCGTGGCTGCTTCGACCGCGTGTTCTATAGAATGGAAGATGGGAGGTAGGGGATAGCGAGTTCTCTGTTTAACGTGTTAAACGCTACTAATAATCTCCGTCTGATGCGTTTATATCGGCACCCCAGAATCGAGTTAACCAATAGTCTATACAAAATAATATTAAAAATTAAACATCGGTACCTCTCTCGCGTCGGTCAAATAGGCAGGCTAAGTCTGACGTCACGAGGGTCGTGATTTAAAAAACATTTACAAACCTTTTTTGAATAGCCAGACGAACTTACTTTGTCTATTTGTTTGTTTTTTCTTTCGCTCAGACTCTACTAGGGAATCTTTCCAGAATAGTAGTTTGTAACACAAGAGAGGGGATATGATGCCCACATTGCACGAGCAAGTAAAACTTCTTAGCGGGAATGGTTATGCAAGATGGCGGAGATCCGCTAAAAATCTTTTTGCATATTTCTTCAATCCGCTATTTTATTATAGCTTCCGACGAGACACGTAATTTTTAGTAATTTTCTTTTTGCAGAACTTAAAGACTGTCTTCGGCCACCTACGCCCTGCGCGTAATGGAGATAGATACTTAACCTCACATGCACTGAGGTCAGTCTATTTTACGTATTTCTATTTAGTGTTGAGATTTTGAATTCTATTTTTGGGTTCTGGTGTGGGTACTTAAAGACCATTTTTATTAATCCAGAAATGAGCATTAAGGATCCGAATGGGGATGTCAAGCAATGAAACGTGTAGATCACCTTTAAAAAAATTAAATATACTTATCGAAATGCTATTGTTTTTTTTACAAGCATGAAGAGTATATAATATAAACCTATTCGCAAAAACACAACGTCATCATGATACAAGACCCTTAATTAAAATATACCCTGTCCTAGACTATCCCTCTTCAAGAGATCTCCACTTTACAATGGAATCATTTTTTACAATAGAGTTCATCAGGCAACTTGTTTTACCTCAAAATTTTGCTAGGTATAAGAAATCAATTTTTGAGTACCTGGTAGGTAAATTTAGAACCCTACAGTATTGAGGAATTTCTGAGCTTATGAGCAGGGTCGGGCACCGTTAATGGTGGTTGGTACACGCATGTACAGTGGATGACGTAATGTCTTAGATTTTGTAGACTTTTAAAAGTTTTAAATATTTGATTTTAATATATAGGTAACTGTAAACAATGCGTCCTCTCTGTTTTAAAATGTATACTATGTCATATAATATGTAAGTTTTATTGGATTTTTTATTACACATTCATACTTCAGTTGCTTTGACGCTCGACCATTTGGTTTTTAAATACAAACTACTTTTGACTAGTTTCAAATTGACAGGGGCGCTTTTAACAAATAATTATAACTGTCACTGTGGAAATGATCAAATAATGAAATTTATCCGGTCTTTTTATCCACTTGCATTTCTTTTCCATCCTATTTAGCCGATAGCAAACTACCTACGTTTTTTGACATTTTAAATCAGATTATTTATACATGAGTGGAATTGTCATATAAAATATCATAAAAGAGAAAAAAAACTTTTGGCGGGTATGAAAGTTTGTTGCTTAGCAATTTCGCGAATGAAATTTTTATGAGCGAAATTACCAAAAGGCAACAAAATTGAATAAAAACAAAAGAAAATTTTGCCGATACAAAATTTTCGCTCGAATGATATTCGACAAGACTATTTAACAAGAAAATAATAAAAACACGCTGTTTATTTAGCAAACTAGAAACTTTGTATATTTATTACTAAATTAAACGTACAGTTGTTATAAGTAATAGTTTGTCCATTATTTTTTTTATCAAAGCATGGTTTTGCGTGTGATTAACTTGCATGTGAGAAGTCGAAGGTCCAGAACATGCTTCATTTGTTGTTTTGAAATTTTCGATGAGCTTCAGATAATGACTTAGATCTATATATATATATATACAGGGTGATTCACGGTGGATGGTACGTTAGAAGTATATGACGAACCAGTTAACGAATCGTTTTGAAAATTTGGTTCTTTATATAAACGGACATGCTCTATTTACCCAAAATATTTTTAATGATGCAGTGTTGCCACGTCTACCTAAAATTAGTAGCAACTTCGTTATTTTAAATGGAACACCCTGTATTTTATTAAATTTTTGAACCCTCTATTACTTTCTTAACAACTTTATTTAAAGTTGCTCTATACTTATCTCTTACCGTTTCTAAGATAATAATTAAATTGCATTTTTTTGACGAAAAACGTTAACTTAAAAAAATGTTGATATTTTTGAACTCTGAAATATTAGAGCCCCGAAAATTGGTGACTGGGTAAATATTACCAGGAGCCTTTTAACCCTATGCCGAAATTTTAGTTGCGTTATACAGGGTGGTTTACCTGAAAAATAAGCTTTATACTCTATTTAAATTTAGGGTAAAAAAAGAACGCTCTAGCTTTGCATCATTTTGACTTTGACCATGATTTCTGTTTTGACAATGCTCGTGTTCTGGATAATGAAGTATAGTAAACTATCGAAAGAGAGCTATATCAGAAATGGTGCATATTAACCTTATTGATTCAGCAGCGGTGAACCATCGTACAGATGTTGGTAATCTTTCCATTAGCTCTAACACCGTAATAGATAAATTAAGAATTTTAACCCCTCTCAGAAACAGACTTCAATAAATAATTAAGCTTAATTGAACAACTTGGCAACATAGTTTTTCAGTTAACAATACACACCTCCTCGTTGCCAGTACAATTTTGTAATTTTCCTTAAATTTTAATATTTAAAAAATACTTTCTGTCTTATTTGTTTTGATAATTCTAACAATGATTTTGTATTTTTCCTGCGTTTTTTGGTAGCTTAACATGACAACACTGTTGGTAATACCTTAAGTTTATAATAATACTTTAATTTAGCACTTCTATCAAATTCTTGCATACATAGACTAAAGTTAAAAAAGAAAAATTTTTAACAGTGAATCAATATTAAGAAAACATTGTCTTTGTGCTCCCCATGGAGAGTTTCCATAGTACGGGTGATATGTTGTTTTTAGAACTAAACATCTTAGCTACCACATTTTAATTTTTGAGGGTAAGTGCTTGATTTCATGCCTACATGTTTTCGTGTTTTTATGCTTTATGTTTTGTTGTTTTATTTGTTTTATTTGACATAGTTTGTGAAACTTTAAACTATCAATTTTTTGATTTCAGAAAATATATATTATACATTTATAATTTGAACTTTGAATATGTTTTGTGATGTGTTAATTTTCTTATTAGTATTCATGTATTTGATGTTTAAGAGATTTTATATGAGTTAAGACTAAATATACCCATTGGTAAATTTTTTCTGCAAAATTAAAAACATGTATTTTTTGTACATTAGCTTGAGAAAGATGAAAATCATCATCGAAACGTCGCCAAAGAAATAAACAGTAATTCTCAGTACGCATGTCCTTTATTCCCGCTACACCCACACGCTTGATCAAGGACATTAGTTGCTTTCTTCATGAGTATCTTTATTTTTTTAAGAAAGCATGAAAAATAAATTTTCAAACCACCTGAAAGTGCCTTATACTGTAAGGTGTATTTTGTCTAACACTGTTAGATAATAAAATACAAATCGGATTCTGTGTTTTTACAGTATCTTTATTGTTCTAGCAAATACTCTTTATAGCCGATGGTCAGTTACTTTGCTAATACAACATTTTTGTTTACTTGAGCTAAGTGATCATTCTTTATAAAGTGACTTTATTACTACAGCAATGAAATTACAGCCAAGCATCTTCTCTCAGTGCAGTGTTAAAAGAACAAAGTTATTTTAGTTTTATGTTAATTTTTTAAAATTTTTAAAAAGTTGGTTTATATAAATGTGTTATTAAGCATAATATGTTCTCTGGAACATATTAAAAATTCAACAAAATTTAAGGCTTCTTTTTTGGGCCATCCCACATATTATAGCAAATAAGTGATGCTGTCATTATAAATTACTTTACTATTATAGCAATGCTTATTTGCTACCTTAGCTAAAAAAGAGTTCCTGAAGTAAGTAGGTACATTCTGACCCAGCAAAGTAACTTTCTTGAAATAAATAAAAAAATCTTTCCAATGTAGCAAAATGTTATACTGATATTGAAAAAAAAATCTTGTATTGAAAACGATGCGGATGACGTAGAAAAGTATCCTTATTGTTCTAGCAAAGTCTCTTTATAGCCGATGGTCAGTTACTTTGCTCATACAACATTTTTGTTTACTTGAGCTAAGTGATCATTCTTTATAAAGTGACTCTGTTGACGACAGCAAATAAATGACAGCCAAATGGACTTTCTTATCCCCGGTAATTTTTCTTTTGTCCCCTATTCAAGTAAATTTCTTTATAACAGGTATAAAGATTTTGATAACTACAGCAGGAATATTCTCTCAGTGTAAAAAAGATTTTTTATGAAGAATTTTTTCAAGAGCAGCAAACCTTCTCAGCAAAGCAAATAGTAGTCCTAGAAAAGATTTTTTTATAAAGACTTATTTAGCTGTTATCATAATGTAAGTTTTCTATAATAGCAAAGGGTTTTGTAACGGGTATAAAAAGTTTTTAGGTAAATTGTTCTTTTTGCAATAAGAAATTAATTTTGCTATCGTAGGTTAAAAATTTAATATTACAGCCAAAATAATCTTAGCAAAGAATTTCTTGCTCTTAAAATTCAAAAAACAATATAAAACTGTGTTACTCACTAATTAGACCTCCACCAATTTGCATTTTAATTTTATCTCTTATTATTTAATGCTTTCCTTCCTCCAGCTAACTAAATAATATTGTTTAGATTAATTTATAGTTAATTAGGAATTTTTAAATAAAATTTAATATATCTCTGGGGCAAAAACAATTGTTTCACTGCCTTTGTCCACTTTTTGTAGTATTTGGTACAAAAACAATTAACTATTACTACTTATATTATACTTAGATCTATGTAAATGAATACTACAAATAAACCATATTATTATTATTATAATTATTATTAGTACCTGCATTAATTGCCGTAGCAAAAACTCCGATAGTCAAAATGAGGGGTATGCCTATTAGTAGTCCTATTATTAGTTCAACAATTTCATTGGGCAAAATCGACTTTTAATTTAGTGTACAACTATAACTTTTTGAAAATGATGTACGGACGTTTTTTTTTTGTTACGCTAGTAGTGTTACCACTTGTATCTAACGCACTCACTCAAGGAACGCAAAAATACCCTCTTCTGGATGGGGTAATTAGTGTCGGCACTAGTGGGTTGCACATACCCGAAGATTTTGGGGTTGGTTTACCATTTAATGTGTTACAAAATCCCAATATGGCAAAAATATTTAAAAAATTCATTAGTGCGAAATGTGCAACCCACATCAATTGGTTTTCTGAAAATTTGATGAATGCTACTGATGATGACACATGGGCATTAAAGAGTAAGTATTTATTTAATTGCATTAAAATATCAGATATCTAGCATAGTTGATTGGGTTACATGGAAAAATTTTCAATAATTGCTTAAGAAAATTGTATTTAGTGTAAAATGTTTTTATTTGTAAAAAATTGTGCTTTTATCAATTAGTGTTTGAAACTTCTAAAAAGAAAATTTGTTAAAATATGAGAGTTTGATAAAGGCATTGAAAAAGTTTTAAACATAATTAAATACCGAAATTGGGGGTTGTCCACTCATTTTATTGTGTGATCTATTATCAATAAAAATAACAAGCATCAGAAACAAGTTCATTGCTATTTCGTATTTATTTTTAGTATTTATATTTTAGGAAAGCTCTAGAATAATAAGGACTAAAGGATAATGTATATTACACTAATAAAAATGTTCACTCTAATGTTTTTTCTACTTATTCCTATTCCAATTATTTAACATATTATCAAAAAATGAATAAATAAAATGGGACAAAAACCCTCTATAAGATTAGATCAGCAATTATTACCCAACAAAATGTTATATTACAACAACGCCTTGAAAAGAACAGTCTCGCTGTATTGGGAGTTGCCTACAGGTTCTGACTTTCTGATGAGTTCTAACAAGAACGAAATAGAATTGTCTACCTGTGCCCCAGGGAACCCATTACCTTTGGCGTCCCTGTGTACTTTAATGCAAAAGATAGATGCACTACTCTGTCCGCTTGCCGCTAAGCTTCTTTTCTTTATATATTTTAACGGACACTAAATTCCACTATTTTATATTACAACAACATTCGGTGACATTTTATAAAAGTAACTCTTGTTACATTTTTACTAGTATATAACTAAAAATAACCAAGTTCTGAATATAACCTTCCAATTAGGTACAATTAAGTTACATTTCTACAACATCACCAAAGTAATAGGTCATTATTAGAAGTGTCCAAATTGACACTAGATGTCGGCCCAGATTACATACTCCTGCTTAACTTCTTCTTCTTCTTCTTAAAATAAAACTTTTTGATGTTGAGGGACCTAATAATATCAATCTGAAAGAAGAAAAGTAATACAGTCTTCAGTTAGTTTTTACTTTTAAAAAGGTAACAAAAGTTTGTTTTAAACAATATCATCTAAGTTGTTGTATTATAATATGTTTAGTTGGACGTGACTATACTGCTATAGCGCCAAATTAAAAAAATAGGTATGAATTTACAAAAAGTTACGTTAAATTACGAGATATTGGTGAGATTTTGCAAGCCAACAAAATCCCGCTAGTTGATTTTTCAGGCCGTAAAATCTTTGCACTGGCTGATACCTGAAACCAGATTCTCGATTCACTGAAAATAATTATAATTGCCCCTAAATATGAAACAGGTTTTTCCAAAATTGTTTGTGTGGATTCCGAGAAAATAACATTTGAAATAGCGTTTAGAGGGATTTTGTTGGTTTGCAAAATGTCACCATTCAAAAAAGGTACTTAAAAATATGTTTAGAATTAAATCCTATTACCATAATATACAAATTTCAAGATGTTATTTAAAAAAATGGGAAAAGCAAACCAAACTTTTAGACACCAAAGATGAAAATTGATTTTAATAAAGCAAAATATAGATCCCTTTTCGATACCTTAGCAGAAAAATAAAACATAAATGATACCAGAGATATACAGGGTGT
The DNA here is from genome assembly GCA_935413205.1 of Polydrusus cervinus. Taxonomy (NCBI): domain Eukaryota; kingdom Metazoa; phylum Arthropoda; class Insecta; order Coleoptera; family Curculionidae; genus Polydrusus; species Polydrusus cervinus. The sequence continues at coordinate 6,857,954 of OW284518.1, forward strand.
GTCAGTAAGGTGTCTGTCTTAGATAGCACCTAAACTATCAAAGATAGGGAAAAAAGTGTAATACAAAAGTTAAAGGTTTTTTTAGGATACATAATATAAAAATATTTTCTAATCTACAGGGTGGTCCTAAAAAGTGGTACTGAATAATAAAAAAGAAAATTAAATGGGACACCCAGTATAATTTTCTAGAATATGATTCAATGGAATAAGGACTTTGCAGCCCTATTAAAATTTTTAAATTGAAATGCAACGTTGCCAAGTAATTAATTTTTTTCCGAAATTTTAGTAATTTTAAGGGTATCGTTAAAAAATCATAGCAACCTGTGGATTAACCCTGAGCAAATATAATTTACGTTGTAAGTACTTTAAGGTACGATATATTGATCTATAATAATGTTTTTTAAATCTCTTATACAGAGCGTTCATTACAAGTTGGACAACTCGATAGTTTTAAAAATGCTTTATTTCAATTTTTTTAAATGGGACCCCCCCTAATTTTTTTAGGCAAAAGAATTTATCTTTTGAAAACCTTACTTTTTTGTTAAATATGTCATATATCTAAATATCATAGTTTTTGAAATATTTTAGGATTTGTATTAAATCAGGGTAAAAAAGGAAAGTTCTAATTAAACAATTTAGTCAAGATTGCTTTGGAACAAAAAATAAATAATTTTCTTTGTCACAGCTGTCATTGCAAAATTATTTTGCTAACATTTTGTGCTTTATAACTGTTTAAAGTTTAGTTTCCTGAACTAACTTTGTCGAAATAGAAAAATATGAGTTATGATAAAGTTAGTTCAGGAAACTAAAATTTAAACAGTAATAAAGCACAAAATGTTAGCGAAATAATTTTGCAATGACAGCTGTGACAAAGAAAATTATTTATTTTTTGTTCCAAAGCAATCTTGACTAAATTGTTTAATTAGAACTTTCCTTTTTTACCCTGATTTAAGACAAATCCTAAAATATTTCAAAAACTATGGTATTTAGATATATGACATGTTAAACAAAAACGTTAGGTTTTCGAAAGATAAATTCTTTTGCCTAAAAAAATTAGGGGGTCCCATTTGAAAAAATTGAAATAAAGCATTTATAAAACTATCGAGTTGTCCAACTTGTAATGAACGCTATGTATAAGAGATTTAAAAAACATTATTATAGATCAATATATCGTACCTTAAAGTACTTACAACGTAAATTATATTTTCCTAGGGTTAATCCACAGGTTGCTATGATTTTTTAACAATAACCTTAAAATTACTAAAATTTCGGGAAAAGATTAATTACTTGGCAACGTTGCATTTCACTTCTAAAGTTTTAATATGGTTGCAAAGTCCTTATTCCATTGAATCATATTCCAGAAAATTATACTGGGTGTCCCATTTAATTTTGTTTTTTATTATTCAGTACCACTTTTTAGGACCACCCTGTAGATTAGAAAATATTTTTATATTATGTATCCTAAAAAACCCTTTAATTTTTGTATTACACTTCTTTCCCTATCTTTTATAGTTTAGGTGCTATTTAAGACAGACACCTTACTGACACACCCTGTATAATAATAATAAATAAGGACTCGTTACAAAGTAAGCGTTACTATGTGATCACTAAAAGTAACGAGTCCTATTGTTATAAGACTTGTTACTTTTGGCTTTTCGTTACTCTGAATTTAAATCTAAGTACCTATTCTATCCAGAATTTTACAACGGACGATTTCGTTCTAATTAACTGTAATTTTAGGAAAATCTCTATAGTAGTTTTCTCCAAAGTCTTGGCGGACGCATGAATTAATATATGGTTGTATAACATTCATCCCTTTTTAGTGATTGATGCTAGCACAAAGATCCCATCAAGCAATTTGAAATTGAACTTGGATGTCTCAACGGGCAACTTTGATCAATGCTTGAAAATTAGAAGTGGGACACGCCCTGTCAAGGCAAACTATTGCTTGGGTACTCTCCAGATCGATATATTAGATTTCTTAGACTTTGAGTCGGTAAGTCTGATGAGTCAACCCCTCCTGGCTACGTCAAAAAATTGATTTTATAAATCAAAAGCCAACTTGATAGATACGCTTAAGTACTGGCGTATTTAGGGGGGAGGCTGCTGGGCTGCAGCACCCCAATTTCAAAGTAATTTTTCATCTTTTATATTTCACTAATATTTTATATAGTATTTATAGTATTAAGGCTAGGAGGCTCAGCCTCAACTTCGCCTTTTGTAATTTTTTTTTACTATAAAGTATTTTATTAGTATTATTATTATGTTTTCAATGTTACCGTCTCTATATATAATGTATAAAAAAATATATGTTTTAAAATTACTTGTAAATATACCGGATGGTCCAGAAAAGTGTAACAATAAAAATATACCTGTTATAAATAGAACACCCTATATATTTTAGCATTTTTAATTATTTAATTTTTGCAGCGTTGCCAAACAAAATACAAAATTCTAAAAATTTTGGGAAAAATGTGATAGTACAAGATTACCTGCATTTCTCGATTAGAATATCGAAAATCTTTTGTAAAATACTTAGTTTTGGGGACAGGCAAACTGTCTCAAATCTTCAAGTACTTAAAATTTTGTACAGGGTGTTTTCTGTGGACATGTGAATATAGAAAAATTTAAAATTCAATAACTCTGTTTTTTCAAATGTTATGTTTCTCAGCTTTTTGTTGGTATTGCTGGTATTATTTACAGTACAGAGAAGAAATTCATCTTAACCTGTACTGTTTAGAAACTTCCGTACTATATGGCAAGTTTTGAGGATGACGCTTTTCTGAATTAGTTGGTATAAATAACCTGAAAGGTCAAGTTGGGCTTAAAATTTTTCGTCATAGCTCCCTCTACCGATATTATGATCCGAATGATGTCTATTTTATCTAGCTTCCATATATTTTTTTATCTCTATTGCCAAATTCGAGTACTTGGTCTTCTTCTCCGATTCGGTTTTACAGAGGTTGTGTGTTAGTGGGCAACCTATATCAATTATGAAAGCTTTCTTGGTCGTTTTTTCAATAAGAAGAATATCCGGACGATTGTAGTCTACTGTTCTATCCATTATTATTGGCCTGTCCCAGTATAAAAGATATTCAGGAGATTCAAGGACTGGCTCGGGTTTGTTCGGGTAATATGGTGGGAGGTCTTCCCTTAGACCTAGTTTATGGGTCAGTTCCTTGTAGATGATCATTGGCATCTCATTATGTCTCCCCAGATAAGCGATGGGTGCCATAGCATCACAACCCGCCGTAATATGTTCTAGCGTTTCTCCGGGGCAATTGTATTTTCTGCACACATCTTCCACATTTAGTTTCAAGATGACCTTTTCATAGTTTCGAGTTCAAATGACACGGTCGTGGATAGAGATTATAAAACCTTCTGTTTCAGCGTGAAGCTGCCTTTTCTCTAACCAATTCAGTGACATTGATGAGTGGATTTTGGAGTGTAGTAGGGTATTTGCCGTGTAGAGTTATCTCTTGCCAAGTTACAAGCTGTTGACTTGGCGGCGCGCGGATGATGTTAGGTAATCCGTTTTGCTTTAAGTTAAGGGCTGTATATCCAGCGTCTGCTGCTAGCACTTTTTTAAGGATTTCCCCATTCGATTCTTGGAAGTATTTTCTCATAGAGGTCTCTTGCGACTTGCACAAGTTATATATATTAATGAGACCTCTTCCTCCCTCCATTCGGTTTAGGTAGATTCTTTCAAGTGCAAAGCGTGGGTGGTGGAATCTGAATTTTGTTAGCAGTCTGCGCGTAAGCCTGTCTAGTTCGTGCAAATCAAGATCGCGCACTTGTCTAATCCAAACGACAATGTCTCAATGTCTTGGTTATTTAAATTAGGGACTGTAGATGGGTTTTGCTTTCGGCGTAGAGTTTGATGTTGTCCATAAACAGAAAGTGGTTTATTCTAAAATTTTCAGTTACGTTAGGACGATATCCTTAGGATGTTGATTTTAGTAGTGAGGCCAGTGGGTTCATGTCCAAAATGAACCAGAGGAGGCTTAACGAGATGCCTTGAAATTCCCTTTTAATATATTTATATTTCCAAGCTTCTGTTGTCCAAGATGGAGGTAAGTATTCTATTGTTCCATTAGGGTGCCTAACATGTTGCCAATTAGGGGGTGTATTTTGTATATTTGCAATATTTTCTTTAGCCAGTCGTGAGAAACAGAATCAAATGCTTGAGATTGACTTTCTTGTGTACGTTCTAATTGTCAGAGGGAAGTTAAATCATAAATAAGTAAATTAGAGTTTAAATAAACTTTTTATAAAGCATGGTCAGGTGACCTGATAGAAATAACTTTAAAATATTATTTTTTTTTGTTCTACTTTCCATTTCTATAAAAAATATCATTTGTAGACTTTTTAATCTGACCAAGTACAACCAATTTCATATAGCTGTTATATTTTAAATGGAAAGTTCACGGGATATTTTCTTGTTTTTTAATAATTGCAGATGCATAAAGGAAAATTTAAATGAGAACAAGTCAGTTCTATAAGCAATTGAACAACCTAAAAGATTGATTAAAAGAAGTTAAAATTTAGTATTTTTGTTTTGTATTGCAACATGAGAAAACAAGGACATTGGAAATAATTTTTTTTAAAGAAACCATAATAGGTATCCCTAATAATGTATTCCAATTAGTTTACACATACCTAATAGAGTAGTAATACAAAGGCTTTTTTTATTTAACTGGTGGATAATGAAAGTAATATCGTTCGTTAGTGAGTATAAATTACAATAATAATATAACTATTTTGTTGCATTGACAATAATACTGATACGGTACTGATATTGAGTAGAGTTTTTGTATTTGGTCAGATTAAAAATACAATATCTTTATTTTATCAAATTAACTTGCTAATTTTGCCATGCTTTATAGGCAGTTCTTTTAAACTTTCTTATGTGCAACTGCAATGATAAAAAAATAAAATTTTTATTTATTTATGATTCAACTTCTTAGAATTAATTAGAATGTACAGCTTTTGCTTTTTCGGCTTTTTTCCTCTTCGTTCGCTGCCAGGGCCATTCCCGACCTACAGCTTAACGTGGGTTCGGCTTTGTCAATTATTAAAATACATTTTTACATTGTGTGATAATTGGCAAAACAGACTACACAAAGACTTACATCACACTTAGAACATATTGTTCTACCAAAACTCTTGCATTCATTTCCAGCGCAACGCGTCTATTACATAAAGCAAAGTAATGATGCATACCGTCATATCGAATACCTGGCAGAAGCGTGCGTGAAACAGACGTTTTTACAGGACCTGCTGATTTTGCCGGTACACCATATCGTGTTAAGTATACTTGGACCAACTCCCTTCTAAACTCTATGTTGAAGGTTTTGTTGTGATTCTTCCTATACAGAAACCATGTATTGTTAATTGCTGCATGATATCGTTGACAAAAAATAGCTCAAAAATATCTGTACAAGACATTTGTTCGAGCCGCTTGTAATCTTTTACTGAAAATGAACGGGCTCCAGGTTCAATGTCGCCTTCAATCCAGACAGTATCTGGTTTCTGAGCTAGACGATTTCGAATCCAGTCGTTGTTCTCTGATACCGAACAATACGTATCTTTTGAGGTCGATGCAGATGATTCGGTTACGGATTGATTAGCCAGCGATGAAAATGATTTCTGCAGAAAAGTCGTCATAATTATTGCCTAAACGTGTATTATTCGTCAATTTTATTTCCACAGGTGCACGTAATTGTCAACCTGTTAAATTATTTAGCATGCCTCCGTCATCTTTGTCAGCGGAATCTTCATTGGTGTCGACATTGGGATCAGGGGGCTCGATAAATATTTCGTCTATTTGATTTTACGCATCGTCATTAGCGTATACTATGTCTAAAGCTTCAGACAATGAAAATCCATGCCTGTCTAAAATATATATATATAGCGTAACCGCCCAGTGATACCATATGGTATCAGTATGTTTTGTGCCCATTTTGTAAAGTCAGGTGAATTTTTAAAAATACGATATACATTATAGAGGGCTTTAAATATATATCTTAGTCAATATCAATACTTGTATTCAAGAAAAAATATACTATCACTGAAAAACTATACTTACTTAAAGCGAATGTCCATATTTTTCTATTGACGTACAATGAACGATAAAATAACACGTGTTTTTTTGCTCACAAATATCGGCAACGGTACTCAAAGACTTAAAACACAACTGAAGATGCTTCCCGCAACTAACGCACTCGTCAGAATTATTATCCTACTACCACCCAGAAAATGGTCGATGTCTTAGTAATAGCTGATTTAGCGATACCAAACGGTATCACTGGGCGTTAATGGGTTAACCCATTAACGCCCCCCGATAAGTGTGCGATATTCTATTTAAAGGGCTTCATCATATTGCATTTTGTAATTTTTTTTCAGTTCACGTCTTGAGTCACTCGATGACCCTCAAAACTTAAATTTAGGAAATAGTTATTTGCACACTTTTTAGTTCAGTATCATTTAGCAGCTGGTCCGTTTTAAAATATAAAGAAAAAAAATTACCCAATATAACCACATCATCAGTGTCCGCAAGAAAGTCCACATCAAATGGCATATTTTTTATTATTAGGTATAGGTAAAAATTGAAAAAGCAGTTAGTTTTTGCTTGCCTAAAAACCAAAAATGACGTATACTGAAGCAGCTGCACGACTTGTGTTACCTGTCAAATTTGACATTCTTAATAAAATATGTTCAAAAATGCCCTTATTTATCAAAATATCGAAAAATTTTATTTGAGAAAGTTGTTTATTTAGATATTTTTAGCCTCTGTATAAAATTTTTACGGTCTAATACGATTTTTATTTTTTGCCAGTTTTTTGAAAATTTTGATCAACCCTCGTAGATTAACTTTTATACGACGATGTTAAACCATTTGCCTTTACTTCATTTGTTATCTTAATCCAAATTTGTGTGAAATTTATGTTTCCAATCACTTATCTTGCTTCAAAAACTGAAATTGTTATTGATCAGTATGTAATGTTTGATGCAAAGTTTATCTAATTGAATCAGTTTTGCCAAAATCGACGTCTCTTATTTTTCTTAAGTTAGTAAACAAATGTACAAAAAGAAAATATTAGCAAGCTTTCGTTGAAATTTTACTTAATTAATATTGGATCAAAGAGAATAAATATTAATCGCTCGAAACATTTTATTCAACAAAAATATAGTTTACAAGTAGGCGATGCATTCGTTGCTAAGGAACATTACATTCATTTATTGTTTATTTAATTTCTGAAGCAAAAGTATCAACTAAGACCTAATTGATTAGACCGTATTGTAATCAATCAACAATAAAACTTTTAAATAATGTTAACAATAGAAGAAAAAATTGAGATTGTTCTACTTTGTGGAGAAACCAATCGCCACAAGAAAATTTCAACGAAAACTTCCTAATATTTACTTTTTGTACATTTGTTTACTAACTTAAGAAAAATAAGAAACGTCGTTTTTGGCAAAACTGATGTTATTAGATAAACTTTGCATCAAACATTACATACTGATCAAGTGATCAATAACAATTTCAGTTTTTGAAGCAAAATAAATAATTGGAAACAAAAATTTTACACAAAATTGCATTAAGATAACAAATGAAGTAAAGACAAATGGTTGCACATCGATGTATAAAAGGTAATCTACGAGGGTTGATCAAAATTTTCAAAAAACTGGCAAAAAATAAAAATTGTATTAGACCGTCAAAATTTTCTACAAAGGCTAAAAATATCTAAATAAACGACTTTCTCAAATAAAGTTTTTCGATATTTTGATAAATAAGGGCATTTCATCATTGTTCTCAAGACATGCGCCGATGAACTTACACCAGTATTTTGTAGACTTTTCAACTTATCCTACAAAAAAGGAATATTTCCATCCTGCTGGAAGGCGGCCCGTGTCCAGCCCATTCCAAAGAAAGGTAAAAAGACCCTGCCAAGCAACTACCGACCCGTCGCATTGCTTCCAGTAATTTCAAAAGTAATGGAGAAAGCTATTAACCAACAACTCCTAAAGTATCTGGAAGGGCTTAACATTATCAGCGACCATCAATATGGTTTTCGTAAGTCCAGATCAACAGGTGACCTTCTGGCATATGTCACCCATCTTTGGAGCAACACCATCGAACATCATGGAGAATCCCGGGCTGTTGCACTGGACATCTCTAGGGCTTTTGATCGTGTTTGGCACGATGGGCTTCTAAGTAAATTGCGATCCTACGGTATGCCTAATGGATTTTGTTTATGGTTAACCAGCTTCCTTAAGAACCGTTCTCTGCAAGTGGCGATTGACGGGTTTCTCTCAGACACCTTCACCATCAATGCCGGTGTTCCTCAAGGGTCCATATTGTCGCCTACCCTCTTTTTACTGTACATTAACGACCTTCTAGTGAAAACCCAAAATCCAATTTATAGCTTTGCTGATGACAGCACCCTTGTCTCATCTTTTACCTTGACTCCCCAAACATCCGCTGCCGATGCAAATCTTCGCAGGCAGCATGAAGTATTGCGCCTCAACAATGACCTGGAAGAAATTTTGGCTTGGGGTGACAGTAACCAAGTCGAATTTAATGCTAAGAAAACCCAGGCAGCAGTCTTCTCCAAAAAGGTTAACATTGCAGAACCGGATATAGTCATGGCAGGACACGCAATTCCCCTGGCACCGTCTATTAATTTGCTGGGGGTCAATCTGGGAGGTAATATGTCTTGGCATGATCACGTTGCCGCAATTGCCAAGGCAGCTGCACAGAAACTTGGTGTACTTTTCCGCACCAAAAAGTTGTACACACCTCATTAACTTTTGACACTCTACAAAGCCCAGATTCGACCATCATTAGAATATTGCTCTCATGTCTGGAGCTCTGCACCCAAGCACACCCTTCGGCTACTGGATTCCATTCAAAGGAGAGCCGTTCGTCTGATCGGCGACCCCGAGCTGACCAAGACCCTCGATAGCCTGGAGCATCGAAGACAGGTTGGTGATTTGGCTCTCTTTTACAGATATTTCCATGGCAGGTGTTCGACTGACATTGCCCACTTGATTCCACCTAGAGCAATGCAAAACAGAAATACACGGCGAACCACTGCCGCTCATACATATGTTGTTCAGCTTCGTACTCCTCGAACTTCATTGTTCAAGAATTCTTTCATCTGGAGAACGTCATCTTTGTGGAATGATCTTCCTGAGGTCGTGTTTCCCAATGAATACAATCTTCAACGTTTCAAGACCAACGTTAATCGCTTTTTTCGCACTCGCACCGCTCCCAGAGCGCCTTAAAGGATTTTTCCTACAGTGCAGGTGTTTTATCATAAAAAAAAAATTTTGAACATGTTTTATTAAAAATGTAAAATTTGACAGGTAATGCAAGTCGTGCAGCTGCTTCAGTATACGTCATTTTTGATTCTTAGGCAATCAAAAACTAACTGCTTTTTTAATTTTTACCTATACCTAATAATAAAAAAATATGCCATTTGATGCGGACTTTCTTGTGGACACTGTATGAACATTAAACATCTTCACCCTTCATCCAAAATTTGTAAATTTTAGGATCCCAAGGCAAAGTTTTTTTCAAAAAACAAGGACACATTACAGTTTATCTTTCCAGTAGCCAACCATCCATCTGTCGGAATATGCATACCAGATGGCTGCACGGCAGACGATCTAAACGGAGTTGTACAGTTGCTTAATTTGACGTTTAATATACAATTTGAATGTCAAACTGAAGATCAAGCAAATCCTTCATTCACTACTGGAGCATGGGCCGTCATGTAAGCATATCAAGGATGTAAAAAAAATTTTAATATTAAAAAATATATCAAAAACAATTGAATAGGATTTATCAAAATGGTCACATCCATAATATAGTTAAAAACGGCACACACGGTCACACGGAAAAGGGCAATAATAATAATATAAAAAATAATACGATTAATTTTTTCCACTACTAACTTTAAAATCACTCATTATTGACCGATTATTAACTTTAGAAATTGTTTTTCTTTGCCCCTTGCAGAAGCCTCTATTATTTACCGTCGTTATTGGCAACGGTCAATAATAGAGGCTTCTGGCAAAAACAATATAAAACAGGCAACTTGACCATTTTTTATTTTAAAAATATATGAAAACGTCATGTTTAGACCACCAGGTATTCCAGCTTTCTTTGTTTGGCACCAGTCCTTAAATACTGAGTAGGTTTTTAAATACAAAATATTAGATTTTTGGGGTAGCAACTCATCATTAATTTATTGCGCTTCCACCCTCATTTCTGGAGGAGTGCACGTATCAGTAATAGTTTCTTCGCTCATTTTATCAAAAAGACTTGAATTTTTTTATGAATTGACAAATACTGACAACTAAGAATGCCATCTGACAAAATAAAAAAAATGCTGCAAATTTCAAGGCAAAGGTAACTTGACTGAAAAAACAGAAGCAACCCTAAGAAGGCATGTTAACTTCAATTGAATGTTGTAAATGTGTTAGTAGTGAAAAAAAATATATATTTACCACGATTTAGACAACTATTATTGCCCTCACGTCACGACGCTCGGTCAATAATAGTATATGTCTAAACCTTGGTCAATAATATACTATTATGATAGTTTTCCCATTCCTCAAATACACTAATATTTGATTCCAATACTAGCTTATTTTTAAAAATAATAAAATTAGGGTTGCTTGAATCTAAGTTTAAAAATAATTTATAGTAAGAATAGGGAGATTTTTATTTTAAGATAAAATAAACATCACATTTTAGTTGTATAATATTTTTACATTAAATTTTATTGATTGAATTAAATACCGAGAGGTGCATCGTAGTTGGAAACATAGGAAATCACATGCAAGTTTTAGACTGTCCAAATATTTTCTTCTCTGTTGATTTTAGAGTGGGATTGTAGAAAGACTTTATTAGAGTATCTGTGTGGTGAGTGCACATGCGGAGTTTGAACCAATTTGGACAAACCGATCTTAACTTATTTGAATAGGATTGCGGTTTGTTTTTCATTGGAATTCGACAAGTGATGCTGCGGATAACAGCATTGATTGAACTTTTCAACCTGTGATTTGTCATTGTTAAATGAAATTTGAAAGTATTACATTTTTTACTAGTAATATTTTTTTTATCTAGATAATTATTATGCATTACACAATAGAAGAAAAAGTCACTATGATAAAATGGTACTATGCAGGGAAAAGCTGAAGTATTGTATCTAATATGTTCTCTGTTTGTTTCCCTGATAGACCCATTTCTACCAAGTCGGCCATACAAAAACGTATTACTAAGTTTGAGGCGAAAGGCACTGTAATAAACAACTTTACATGTAAAGCATAGAGTCATGAGAGAGCTAAAGCAAACAATAATAGACATCTTAATATTTTACTTCATGTCGAACAAAATAAAAAATACCAATACTAGAACTCTCTGGCAAGGGGTAGGGAAACATCACACCACAGCCTACTATTTTAGGATTTTGTTGCTTGGCAAAATGTCACCATTTACAGTTTTTCTTAACCAAATTATTAAGCCCCAAAATACGCCACTTTGCCTCATTTTAATCATCTTCATATCTCTTACCCTTTTTGAGATCTCTAGGTACGCACACGAATTTATACTGTCCTGCATATTATAAATAAATGCTTGTTATGAAATAGACTATACAGGGTGTTTCATTAAGGTTCGAAACTACTGGGTATAGAAATTCAGAAAAAAATCATCATTAAAGTGGCAGTGAGAGAAGCCTGGAAATAATGTTTAAGTTCCCCATTTCGCCGCAAGGGGCACGGTTGAAAATTAAATAATAAATATCCTTAGACAGCTTAAGTATTTCTTCATTATTTTGGTCTCAGGCTTATTGGCGTACCGACCTTGACAAGACTGGGGGAAGCTACTAAAAAAGTAATAATTTAAAATTTTAGTAAATTTAAGCTTGTTTGAAAGATAAACGTCTAGTAAGTAGGTATCCATAATACACGATTGTTGTAAAATTGTTAGAGAGCGCAATTTGCAATAACAACAGTTTTTCTTTAAATCATATAGTATAATTATGACATCATAATAGGAAAGTAGATTTTTAATAATATGATTTTTTTAAATTTTATTCCAAAAACCTAAATCATACGGTATAACTATGACATCATAATTGGAAAGAAGATTAAATTTGCAAGAAAAAATGTGTAGACCGCAGTTCAATATATTCTTACATTTCAGATTTTTTGTCAAAATTGGTAAAAGTTAATTATTTTAATGGAAGAAGGGATTGTTTTCATAGTTCCTTTAGTCAAGCATTCCGTGACAATTTTTTTTTAAATTTTATGATTGTGTAGGTTTGTTACTCATTCTTCCGTAGCCCAAAAACTATTTTAGAATTAATAGATTATTAATAATTATATGTATTTATTATAATATATCCAAGGAAAACTTCTAATATAGGCATAATTCTAAGATGGTTTTTTAAAAAATAAATCTAGATAGCTGTGAAACCAAATCAACACTATCAAAATTAAGAAATATGGTAATCATTCGGATTATCTGGAGTTTTCTAGATTGAGATCCCAGTGTAAGCAACTTTCTAAAGAGTGTTATGATAATTATGTTGTTTAGACAGAGAATAATATCACTTAAAGCAGCAAGCATTTCTGGAAATTCGTCAATGCAAAGCGTAAGACTGCTAATATCCCTTATGAGTTATTTTACACGGGCGACAGGGGTACTTCAGGGCCTGATATAGCCAATCTCTTCGCTGATTACTTTTCATCCATTTACTGTGATAAGCATTGTGATATTCCTAATCAATTGTCAACAAACAATATGAACATTTCTAACATTAACCTCTTCATATCTGATGTGTATACTAAGCTGAGTACGTTGGATTGTACCAAGGATCCTGGACCGGATGGAGTGCCCCCTATTTTGCTTAAACATTATAGTTTTATTCTAGCTAGGCCCCTTTTCTATACCTTAGTTGTTTGAACATATAGTAACGGATTATCCGACCGAGTCATTCACCGGTTTTATCATGGATGAACAGTTTGGATTTCAACGTGGAAAATCAACAGAGCTTAACTTGGTGTCATATACTGATTTTCTGACAGAGACCTTGGAAGATGGTGGTACAGCTCACTCTATCTACACAGATTTCTCAAAGGCATTTGATAGAGTCAATCATCAGGTACTCTTAGCCAAGCTTAAAGTGCTTGGTATTCAGCGCTCTCTGCTGAAATGGTTTGAAAGCTATTTGCATGATCGATCTCAGATTGTCAGGGTTCATAACTTCAGTTCTAGGGCAGTAAGGGTTACGTCAGGAGTACCCCAGGGCTCCCATGTGGGCCCCTTACTTTTTAATCTCTTTATTAATGATATTCACACCTGTTTCAAATTTTGTAGATATCTTCTATTCGCTAATGACCTAAAATTGTGAACTGTTGCAGTTGGATTTGGTTAACTTCATAAATTGGTGTAAGTTAAACGGAATGGAACTTAACGCTTCAAAGTGTCACTTGCTGCTCTTCTCTCGATCTCGACCTCCACCTACTTACCAATATTTTATTAGGCATGATGCATTGAAGCTTGTGGATAGTGTGGTTGATTTGGGGATCACATTAGATCGTTCTCTTATGTTCGTGCCACATATTATAAACATTAAGAACAGGGCACTTATAATGTTGGGGTTCATAAAGAGATCTTCCAGGGATTTCACGGGTCTCCAATTGTTAAAGTCTCTGTACTGCTCGTTGGTAAGATCCCATCTGGTATATGCATCTACGGTATGAAATCCAAGTTATGCAGTCCATGTAAATGGTTTGGAGAGCGTCCAGCACAAGTGTCTTAAATATTCCGTATTTAAAATTCCAGAGGAAGATGCAATGACTTATACGGAGTCTATGTTAGGGCTGGTTTCACTAGAGACTCGACGTAGGAGACATGATTTGAAACTATTATACAATATCTTGAATCATGTTTGCCATTGTCCGGACCTGTTATTGAAATTACCAATTTGTATCCCACCTAGAACCACACGTTCGAATTACACTTTTTATCAGCCATTCAATCGTACAAATTACGCTTCTAACTCTTTTTTTTATTGAGATCTACTGAGTTAGCTAACTCTAATTCTAATGAGTTGGACTTTTTTTCATTACGTTCTAAATTTTATAGGAGCTTAAGACTTGTGTCCTGATTTTATTTTATTTTATTTACTGTTCAGTTATAACCTGATTTTAATTGCTAAATGGGCAAATTACCTTAATTAATTTAGTGTTACTTTGTTTAATTCTTTATTGATACTGTTTTAAAATAAGTTTGTGAATTTTTATGTATACATAATATATGAATTAGATATGATTGAATTTTGTAAATGGGCTAAGCTCGTTAATAAATAAATATAAATATATCTCCCTGAAAACATATTTATTAAAACATTACATTCAAATTTTGTCTAAATTATAAGCAGTATTTCAAGATTATGTTATCAACATAAATTAGTTTTTGGGCCATTGGAATTATGTAGGTTTGTCACTAAACCTACATAATCATAAAGGTTAAAAATAATATTTTTGTCGTGGAATACCTGACCATGAAACTATGATAACAATCACTTCTTCAATTAAAGTGCTAAAAATTATTCGTTAAGCATTAACTCTGAAACGAAAAAAGACATTTAACTGCAGTCATCAAATTTTTTGGCAATTTTAATCTACTTTCCAATTATGACGTCATCGTTATACCGTGTGATTGTATGATTTGAGTTTTCGGGATAAAATAAAAAACTGTTATTTTTACAAATTCCACCGTCTAGCAATTTAATTACGAACTACCAATGAATACCACAAATAAAAGTACTTACCCTCCTCTTCTAAACAAGCTTAAATTTACTTAAATCGGATAAGTCGTTTGGAAGTTACTGTTATTTAAATAACTACATTTTTAATATCTTCCTCAACTCTTATCAAAATTGGTACGCCAATGAACCTTTAACCAAAATGATGCAGAATTGGCTAAGCTTTGTGATAATTTTTTGAAGATTTACCTTAATGTGAGTATTTTTCGAGAAACTTGGATTTTTAATATCTAATTTTCAATTGTGGCAAAAAGCGGAACTAAAAAATTATTTCCTGAATTATCTAATGGTCACTTTAATAACGATTTTTTTCCCTAAGTTTCTATGTCCAGTAGGTTCCGAGATGTGGTCGGTGGTCAACCATATTAAAACACCCTGTTATATCTATATTTCTATTTTTAGAGTATTTTTTCTACTTATTATTGTAACGATGCTGGCCTCTACTACATACGACGTAAACTGCCAATATACTAAAAAAGGTAAGAACTTTATTCCTTACTTGATTCCATATTTACAATAATTTCGGTGGGTTGCATAAACAAAAATTTTTTCTCGGTTAGCTTAACCACGTATTAAAACGACAAAATTTAATCAGAGGCTAGCAAGGCCTACTGCATGATTGCGCGAAATTGCCTTAGATTTTGCAATAATCGACAGCTGTCAGTGCTGTCAGATGCCAGTTTCAAGTACTTTTGACTTTGCTTGTCATGGCTAACTAGAAACCTAAAAATGACGGGGTTTTCACGAAAATTTAATTAAAAATCGAAATATTGGCAAAACTAGTAAATTTAGGAATAGGCATGACTTAACAATAATAAAAGATACCTTTTATATCCAACAGACGAGTCTAATGAATATAGGGGGTTTTATTTGAAAAAACAGAGTTATTGAATTTTAAATTTTTCTATATTCACATGTCCACAGAAAACACCCTGTACAAAATTTTAAGTACTTGAAGATTTGAGACAGTTTGCCTGTCCCCAAAACTAAGTATTTTATAAAAGATTTTCGATATTCTAATCGAGAAATGCAGGTAATCTTGTACTATCACATTTTTCCCAAAATTTTTAGAATTTTGTATTTTGTTTGGCAACGCTGCAAAAATTAAATAATTAAATATGCTAAAATATATAGGGTGTTCCATTTATAACAGGTATATTTTTATTGTTACACTTTTCTGGACCATCCTGTATATTTACAAGTAATTTTAAAACATATTTTTTTATACCTTAAAACTTTTATAAAAACTTTTTTTTTGGTATCTTTAATAGTAGAGACGGTATATTACTTTGTCACACAAATGGCCCACACAACACAAGAACATCATATAAATATCCATTGGATATTGTTCAAGGAGAATGCAATTATCCACAGGATATCCAGTGATTTGCTGGAGACATCCATAGGATAATCCAGTGGGAAAAAATAGTTATCCGTGGAACATCCTGTGCATAACTTTTAGGATATCCTGTGAATATCTCGAAGACTTTTATAGGCTCTTACCTGGATATCCTAAAATTATCTTTTGGATGGAATCTAGAATCTTAATGGGACATATCCAAGACATTCAAAAAATATATTCAGAATGTACAGTGCCGGCAGTTTGGGCTAGTAGCACATTCGACATTTTGTATTCAGATTCATAATTCGCTCATTTAGTAAAATTACAGTAGTAATTTTATTTCTATTAGGTACTTCAGCAAAATCAAAAACCATTCTTTTTAAATTATATTTTCATATATAATATCACAAGAGATAAAATTTTGTCGGCAAAATTTTCGAAAGGTATGAAAGTTTGTTGCTTGGCAATTTCGCGAATGACATTTTTGACAAAATCACGAGCCGTCAGGCGAGTGATTTTGTCGAAAATGTCATGAGCGAAATTGCTTAAAAGCAACAAACTTAAATAAATCCTTGAGAACAATTTTGCTTACACAATTTTTTCTCGAGTGATATTCGACATGACTATTTGACTAGAAAAAAGACAAAGAACAATAAAATTAGAAAACTTTTATTTAAGAATAAAACAAAAAAATTACTTATTTATTGATGTAAAAGTTACAGTTGTGATAATTAAACGTTTGTGCATTATTTGATTGATTTTGATTTGATGATATTACTTGATCTGGTGCTTTTTCTCTTAAGTTTGCAATTAATTTTAAATGATGTTCAGAGTCTAACTGCAAATAAGGCTTCAAAGAATTGGCGTGGGAATGTCCTGTTAATTTGATAATTTCTTGCTCACCAACGCCATTTTTTGCAAGGGCAGAAATAGTGGAAGAGCGATGTGAATGGTTTGTTACTTTAAATTTTTTGGTATTTACGCCGATTTTTTCTGCTGAGATTTTGGTCCATTTCGACATGCTGTTTATTCCAATAGGCATGTTTTTGTACCAAATTTCTTTCTTCCAATTTGGATGAACTGTCAAAAAGAGCCTGTCACTTGTAATTTCTGGATTGGTATTTCTTTTTTAAAATAATTTTAAAAATAGACGAATAGGACAAAGATCTTTGTTAGTGTTGTTTTTTACCAACCATTTGCTACTGGCCAAGGCTTTTGCACCTCCTTGTGTAGTCTTTGAAAATATGGGATTGTATTCGATACGTCCCGTAAATTCTTCATTTAGGTCTAATTCTTGGTGGAAATAATGTACTTTGCAGTTCACTGCTTCGTTACCTCGCCACGCAAGTTCAAAAGAAAATAAGTGAAATATTTTTTTCTGTAGGCCGTCTGGGTTGTCTTCGTCATGAATTTTTATCATTTCCAATAATTCTTGTGTTGTAAGGGCTTTCGAACTTGTTTTTCTTTTTTCTTGGTTACCTTGAAGTTGTTTTCGTTTTAAGTCCTTTGCCAAACGGGCTGATTTAAAAAGAATGTCGGTAAATGGGTCTATTTTTATATTAAATTCTTGATAATACTTTTCTTGTAGCATCTGCGCCGTGGTATTCCATATGCTTTTGATACTTGACTCTTTGTAGTCCTCTCCATTTAGTTTTTTCATGTTGTAAGCATAATCTTCCATAATTTTTGCTAATTCTTCGGCTGGAGTATGCTTTTCAAGCTTATAATCTCTTATCAATAAGAACTGCGAAAACTGTCGCCAAATGGAAGTTTTGGAGATACGCGTATTTGGAGGTATATTCTCCGACACTGCCTTTTTAATTTCTGTAATGGATTGTATTCCAAATCCGTTTTTTTCTTCAGAAACACTCATTTTTAAACTAAAATAATTTGACGTTTGTTAACAAGAAATAATACAATGACATTTTAAATAATTAACAGAACCATTGTAACAAAACTTCTTTCAATCAAAAATTAAAATTTTGCCGCGGCAAAAATCACATGTGAATTTTGTCCAGGTAGGTGCAGGTAGTAATTTTGCCAGTAGAAGACCGGCCGTTGCTATGACATTTTGCCAGTGTAAAACACTCTAGTTAAATAGTCACTCTAATATGGCCAAAATGATAAAAATAAAACTACACATCAAATATTATATGCTTTAGTGTTTAAAACCTAATTTTTCTCTTTTTTCTTTTTTCCTAAGTTATCTCATGCTCGTGCTGGAGCGTGCCGAAGCCATTTTTTCATCTTCTCCTTAATTTCCCTATTTGAGCATTTTAAGGAAGGTATTCGCTAAGCAGCGTCTGTAAAACATTCTATCAATTATCAAAATATTAGCGTTGAAGCTATAGATAAATTTAAGCTTATAATAATGAAATAATATAAAAAAGTAAGTAATATTTTTTTCTACATTTTCAGCAATTTTTAACTTAACAAATATTACTATGTTTTTCTGTTTTATTTTTTTTGGTTATCCATCGTTATCCATGGGCTCTGAAATTTATAAGGGGGTCATTTTTACAACGTCTGTAAAATGTAGATTTTCGGCTGACCATTATTGTAACCTACCTGCAAATTGATGATACTTTACCTCTCACAGTCAAACAACTCTGGTACTTCTTTGATCACAGTAAAAGAACCCTATAAATTTTCTTTGGTAAGCAGTAAAAGCGGTAAACCAAAATCAGTCACAATTTCGAGCCGCCATCTGTATTTCCTTTTCCACTTCGTTTGTTAGTGTGGAGACTAATCGTTTTCACAAAAAAATACTACAAAATATTGAACGTTTTGTGTCTGTTTTAATCAAATCAACAAATACGTTTGATAAATTACACGAATCGACGAACCTGAAATTAAAATGAACGCCAATTTTAATTTTTGAGGTTAGGTAGATGATTCCTTCTCTCTATTCTTTTTTTCACTGGCGCCAAGTTCGAATTGCTTGTTTTGTTTAAATACACAACAGAATATAATTTGTTAGACAACACATAAAACTATAATATTTTTAGACATAATAACCCAAGGTCCTTAGTCTATCTAAGAACTAACGAAAATAAATAAATAAAAAATGGCTTTTGCATTAACGGAAATATTTAATATCCTGTAACAATATCCTTAGGATATTCAAATATACTTTTAGTAGGATGTTGTCCCAAACCATAACTTTTAGGACATTTCGGATATCTAATGGATTTTGTTCACCAATATTTATAGGATATTCAAAATTGAAAGGTTCATAGGACATATAAATATCTCATAGATATCCAATGGATATCCTATATTGAATATCTTTTGTCTGGATATTAGGATTTCTTGAAGATATCCTGGGGATGATATGTATTGTGTGGGGGCCACCCTGTATCTTGTTATTTTTCTAAGTAATGTAAAGAGGAAATTTTTAACTATTCTTTTTTTCTTCTCTTTGGGGTACTGCGTTTTATTATTGCTGTACTTATTGGTTATTTTTACTATTAAAAAAATACACCTTGATTGACGCACATACTCTCATTAGAATTCTTTGGGTATCTCGGAAACTATAAGAGATACAGCATCGGTCAAATAGTAGAAAAATTTGAGCTTTTTGTTTTATTTTTGGAAATATTCAAAAAAAAACAAAAATTTTGAGTTTTGGTTTTCAAATTTATCTTAATTATTTTAATCGCTACAGAAACATAAATGCAACATTGTTTAAGCAACTTTTTTAGAACCTTGGTACAACTTTTCATGTGTGTAGAACTGTTATCAACTTTAATTTTTTTAATACGGACCTGCATTTTTTATTTTATTTTTTGAAAACTCTTTAAGCCTTAAATATAACCACGTATTACACTTAATATTTTTAGATGTTTTGATGTCATCTTTATACCCTTAGGAATTCGATAATTACTTTAAAATAAATACGGCTCTGATGTCAGTTATATAAAAAAATTTTACAAAACACGACATGCAAATGAATGCGTTATAATTATTAAACTAACTAGAGTAAAGGACTCAATTATTGTTGGCATAGACCCAATAATTATATTATATATTATATAATATTAACTTCAACATAAACTTATTTAGGTTTTAAAAAGATGTCATCACTATAATAGGTTTCGCATCTCTTTCGATTAAAATTGGCGCGAAAAACTTAACAGTCGTTTTGTGTTGTGTTCCGTGAGTAAGCATGTCGACAAAAGTAGCCATTTTGTAAGGAAAGGATGAGCTTTTACATCATGTATTAGTAAATATTAGTTTCAAAATCCTTTTTGCAGGTGTATAAAAAGTAAAGTGACTGTTTAAATTATAATTGAAAGATTGTTCGACTTACCTGTAAGGAAGATCAATCTCAATTATACAAGCATCGAAGTTCTATGATAGATAATTATGGCTGGTTTCATATTCTATGTGATTCACGCACTTTGTTAAAAGTAAACAATTTTTTATCGTATCGGCTAATCCTCTGACCCTACTACTATCAAAAAGTGACTGAACTAATCGCACTACTGGGTAGATTGTGGAGGAAGGGCTCTTGTTATATCGATGGTATAACCTCAGAATTACTAAAGAATATATGCAATGAAGTTTGCAACCCATTGCCATACTTAATAAATAAAATTATTAAAGAAGATAAGATTCCTCTTATATTTAAAAAGCCATTGTAAAGTCAGTCTTTAAATCAGGTGATAAAAAAGATGTATTTAACTATAGGCCATTTTCTTTAATAACTTCTTGGGCTAACATTTTTGAACTAGTTGTCAAAAAACGAGTTACTCAATTTATAACAGGATGTAATCCATTATCGCCGAGGCAATATGGATTCCAGGAGGGTAAGTCAACGGATGATGCATTATCTTACCTAACATCTAAGATTGAAAAATCTTTGGGCCATAGAGAAAAATGTTTGTGTATTTTTTGGACCTAAGAAAGGCCTTCGACACTGTAAGTCATAAAAAGCTATTAGCAATATTACAAAATCTTGGCTTTCGAGGAGTGGTTTTGCAAATGTTTAAGAATTACCTTTCAGATCGAACCCAAGTAGTTATTATAAACGAATGTATTAGTTCAGAAAACAACTTAAGTTTGGTGTTCCTCGGGGTATACTACAGGGGTATAAATACAGGATGGAATTGGAAAGGGTATAGGGGAAAGGGGAGCCTTTTTTGCGACCAATTAGCAATTTCAACGCGCCTTCAAAAGTTTTGATTAAAATAATAGGTAAATTATGTTTGCGCTCGATTTGACAGGTTTCTAAAATGCTTACCATGTTTATACTGGATTACAAATAATTATAAAAAATAATATATTTATTGCATTAATTTAAAGTCATAATTATCGTTCGACGGCACGCCCATTTATTTTGGTGGCGAAACGTCGTCTTTAAAAATTTTATAAGGTTTGGATAGACTATATCTCTTATAGTTTCCGAGATACCTATGATGAGCATCGAATTAATGACACCCTGTACAGTAATATCCAAATTACTAGGTAAATGGTTCACAGCACTATTATCATTAAAAGTTATTTTATTATTTTTTAGAATCCTACCAACTTCTTACTGCCTTTTCAGTCTACACAAATGGCAAAAAATTATTTAAAATAAATAAAGATGCCTCAGAGTTGTCTTGCTTAAATGGAATACGATTCTTAAGCATGCTATGGATTATACTTCTACACACTTTTGGAATTAGTTTCGCTGGATCAGTTTTTAACATACTGGATGTCTTGCAGGTATTGTATTTAACTATAGCGAATATTTGCCTCATGTACAGGGTCATCCAACCTGGACTGAATAGAGACAAATTTTTTTAGTTTCCCTGTATTTTTATTCAAACCATTACAGCCATCTTGTTTATAGTGACCGTAGAATCTAAAAGTGACATGTAAATGCGACTGGGCCTAAAACGAAGGAACTGTGGCCTAAAGTTGTTGTTTTTTTTTAAATGAAACACCTTAAATGTTTTATTTTTTATTTTTGTTAAAGGTATATCTTTTCTAATTCCAAAAATATATTATTTATCTACATTAGCTAAAACCGATTTTGAGATATGAGCGATTAAATTTAAAAAAAAAGCTGTATTCATTCTAGTTTAATAAGTCTAAAATTCTTTGGAAATGAAAATGTTCAATATGGCCCTCATAAGGCTATCCTATTACTATTTACATTGTTTTGTTTTCCAAGGCACTATATCTAGACATATAGAAACTTCATCCAACAAGATGTGATTTTAATGCATCGCCATTACAAAGGTTTTACTCGTCCAAGGCTTTCTAGACTTAGTAAAGTAGAATTGATACAACTTTTTAAATATTTGATCGCTCACACTTTAAAAATGGGTTTGTTCGGGTCTGTTCGGGTCTGTTCGGGTCTATTCGGGTCTGTTCACCCTTCTAGAAGAGCTACAAATTGTATTTAGTTTAACTTTTTGTGTTCTATTACTTAAATATGATTTAAACACTGTAGAATAGTGTAGAACTTTACCCCTGATCCCCATTAATTCCAATTTGTTTAATAGGATGTGATGTTCGACAGTATCAAAGGCCTTAGACAGGTCCAGGAAAATAACCAGAGGCTAACCCTGTATAAACAAAATATGTTTTACGTTAACATGACTCTGACTCCAAAATCACTGAAATCAGCTGTCTGATAGATCGGTTGTAAAGTGTTTTCAATGGTTATGATTTTATTTAGAGTATTAAAATTATTATCTATACCCTCAATCCAAAATTACTGTCAGTGATTTATCGTTTTCATAATAGTGTTCAACTGGTTGTACGAAGTTAGCGAAAACAATTCCAGTGTGTATTTTAAAACTCTGATACAGCAAAATATTTATTTTCATGGATTTTTTCCTCTGACTTTGTACAACCCGCTGGTCTCGATATGAAAGCGATGAGTCACTGACAGTAATTTTGGACCTGGAGTATAGCGAGGCAAAATATGCGCTAGTCGGCAACACTGCGATTCTTCGGCACCCACCTGATTACTGTCTTTCTTTTTCTCTTTCATTCTTGTGTGCAATTATTTCTTTCAGGCACTAATATTATAGCACTTTTAGTATCTCGATACCACCAAGAATATGATTATTATCAATGCCGTTCATGCAGTAGATACCTTCTTTATGATCTCAGGATTGTTGGTGGTTTATGGACATTTAAGCAAGCATATGGATAGCCGATTTAACATCTTAGATTTTTATCTGCACAGATATCTAAGGTAAGTTTGGCTTTGATTTGATCTCTATAGTGATACCCGAGACGTGCTTGTTATAGTAATTGTACTACACTGCACCGCAAAATTAACCGGATGGAAAAAAATTCGCTCCAATTCAATCTTAAATAACTTTTAAGTGTTTTGATTAAATTCGATAATTTTTTAACACGTTGCAGATGCAGTCGTCTTTATCATGTTCTGATATCGCTTTTACGAACAGTGAAAATGTATATGTTTACATACAGGGTAGCCAAAAAAATTGCATTTTACGCTTAATTTCTAAACACTCTGTGGAAAAATTGAAGAACTGATTGATGTTTTTTTTGTACGGCATTTTTATGTCCCATCTTTTCTGAACAACTTGTTTTTTGATTCATACCGATATCTAAATTATTAAAAGAAAAACACAGGTTTAAAGGAAATAATGCAATAATCCTTTATTAGTAACAAGAAATTTAATAATTAACATGGGCAATAGTGGTAAGATTAAAATCGAGTATTTCCTCCACGAGCCTGAATAACAGCTCTCATCCTTTCAGGCATAGATTGAATTAAAATAGCAACTGCGTCTTGGGGTATCTGCTGCCACTCGTTTGTCAGTGCCTGTGCTAGCGCCTCCAAAGTTTGAAACTCACCGTAGTTTTGCCTAACTCTACTTCCCAGTGTATCCCACATGTGCTCAATAGGGTTCAGATCCGGACTTCTTGAGGGCCAGTCCAATACCTGAACGCCAACATCGTTCAAATACTGCCTCGTTATTCGTGCTCTGTGTGGTGGAGCATTATCTTGCATTAATTTAAAATGTTCTCCTATAAAATGCGAATATGGTATCACATGTTCTTCTAAGCACTGTCTGATGTATTTATCAGCGTTAATACCTCCCTGAAGTGTAATGAGGTCTGTACGGGCCTCCAAAGATATGCCGCCCCATACCATCACTCCTCCGCCACCAAATTGCACTCTAGGAGAGAAACAACATTGAGAGTATCGTTCTCCAGGCCTCCTCCACACTCTTTGACGTCCGTCAGGTGAATATCGCGTAAAACGAGACTCGTCTGTAAATAGAACGTTTTGCCAGTTGTTCATGTTCCAATCTGCATGAGCTCGAGCAAATTCAAGGCGCTGCCTTCGATGACCTGCGTCTAATAGAGGTCCTGTGGCAGGTACATGAGATGTTAGATTCTGTTGTCTTAACCATCTAAGTACAGTGTCAGATGACACCAAGGTACCATGAACATCTGCCAATCTTACAGCTAAAACCGGAGCAGAGGCTGTTCGCTCCCGAAGAGCCTGAAGACGAAGAAATCGATCTTTAACTGCATTTGTGACTCTTGGTCTTCCCTCCCCGGGTCTTCTCGAGTAAGAACCAGTTTTTCTAAATCTTTGGATCGCATCGGATATGGTACTGCGTAAATGGCCAAGCCTTTCTGCGATATACAGAATCGGACGACCATCATCCTGTAAAGCGATGGCTTGTGCCACTTCTTCTGGTCTCATATTTAATTTAAATTAATACACTTTTACGTTACCGTTTACGGAACAGCTTCAAAACACAAAACAACCAACAACTTACTTTAAAAAAAAAACAACAATTTACTTAAGAAACGCTTGAAGTCCAGCAATTAATAAATCTGTACATTTGTTGACAAAAATCTTCTTGACTAGCCATGGTACCATGGAAACGAGATTCAGAAAGACAAAAAAAGACAAAGCCAACTACAAATTTTTAAATTTTTTGTTGCTAATAAAGGATTATTGCATTATTTCCTATAAACCTGTGTTTTTCCTTTAATAATTTAGATATCGATATGAATCAAAAACAAGTTGTTCAGAAAAGATGGGAATTAAAAATGCCGTACAAAAAAACATCAATCAGTTCTTCAATTTTTCCACAGGGTGTTTAGAAATTAAGTGTAAAATGCAATTTTTTTGGCTACCCTGTATGTGAATATATCCATTTTCACTGTTCGTAAAAGCGATATCAGAACATGATAAAGACGACTGCATCTGCAACGTGTCAAAAAATTATCGAATTTAATCAAAACACTTAAAAGTTATTTAAGATAGAAGTGGAGCGAATTTTTTTCCATCCGGTTAATTTTGCTGTGCAGTGTATTTAAAAAATTTAAACTGGATATTTTGTCTTTCCTTATTCTATTGGCATAGAAATTTGATTTATTCAATAACACTGGGGAACAGAAAAAATGTTTCCGAGACCAAAGTAGAAAAATCTTACTTATTTTATTATACTAGTTAACAATCTGTCTTGTAAAAGTCTCAACTGGCTCCGGTTTTATAAATTCATGCTAATTATGATAATAACTTAACTGTCATTATGGTGAAAAATTTGACCAATAACTGAGAAATACCGGGATTATGTACTTTATAAGGGGTAATGGGGGTAACATAAATCCTTAACCATTGTTAGTTAGTTGTATTTTAACCACCAGTTGATTGAGAGATGTTCGTATTTGAAGAATTAGCGAATTTTAAGCAACATGTCGCAAGTTTTGGTAGATAAGTCGGATCTTTTTGGTTATATAAGTGGTGAAGTGATTTTTAGGAAACAAAAACGTACTCTTTGCCCTTTAATAAAACAGGCTTACCCTTGTATTTTGGCTGCAAAGTTGGAGGATTAAAATTGAGCTTCCCATATCTGTTTTTACAAATATGTGCGTTCATCATTCGTGGCTGGAGAAAGTAAAAAAAAAGTATAAGGTGCCCTTCAAGGTTCCTATGATCTGGCGAGAACCGAAAGACCACGTTACTGACTGTTAATTTTGGTTGACGCCTCCCATCAAAAAAGGCTTTTCGGAAAAAAAAAGGTCTGCGATACAGTATCCAAATTTACAATCCGGCATACGACCGGTGCCTCATAGTGACAAGTTGTCTGTCCCTAATCCACCTTAGAAATATATGCTTGATTCTGATGATTATCCAACGGATTCAAAGAGTAGTGTACAGGAAACGCGCCGGTCCATCAACCTTGCCTAACAAAATAAGTCAAAGTAAATTAAGTGGCCTTATAAAGGATTTGGAATTGCCAAGAAGACAGCAGAATTCGTTGTAAATCATTTTCTATATTCTCGTCTTACTTCCTTTACGGAAAATTGTAGTGCTGTAAGTGACAAGCACGGTGAGAGATTCCATTAGAATGTTTTAAACATGGAAAGAAGGTATCAGGGAACTGTGAGATGTAAGCCTACTACTGCTGGACTATTACAAAAGATTCTCCAGAGGCTGCTTTTAAAAAGCAGACTAAGAAGCGCACAATGAGTATCTTAACTTTAAATTCAATGCTAAAAAAATGAGCGATTGAATTGCCTTTGTTGAACCAACAATATATTGTTATCTGTTGAACAGATGTTATTATGGATCTGGACGACGAATCTGACGAAACGAAAGGAAATTCTTCTTCTATACTTATTGTTTTCGGTTAGTAACAGAGTTCCCCTTTCGTTTCATCGGATCCTAGCTCTACTGATGATTTATGATATGACGAAACGCGTCTAGAGATGGATCTGATGAAACAAAAAGAAATTCTTCTTCTGTAGATGTTTTTTAGTTAAAATTATATAACAAATAATTCCGATTTTTTTTTGGCGAGCCAACTTTAATAAGATTTTTTAGTTAGTTGGGTGTAGTTGAAACCAAAAAAAATAAGTTCTGATCAGGAAACAAAAAAAGATGTTGAAATTTGTTCCCCAGTGTTATTATAAAACCCTAATTCTAGGCCTATAGATTGATATCCAGACTACTGCTGTTCAAAGAAAGGTTAATTACTTTGGCTTATGTTGATCTAAGGAATATGTGGTAGGTAAAGACCTTATATAAACATCCTATATAAAAACAAATATTATTATTTTTTTAGATTGACACCGCCATTCCTAGCAACAATATTAGTAAGTATGTATTTGCTACAATATATGGGATCTGGGCCTTATTGGCCATTCGTTGTGACCAATTTACAAAATTCTTGTGTGAAAAATTGGTGGTCAGCCCTACTTTACATCCAGAATTATATCGACGTCAAAAACATGGTAAGTACAAAAAAAATTTTAGAAGTTATAAACGATACACTGTGATTGACGCGTTAGAAGTAGAGTTGGTTCTTCTTTAGTTTTGGTTTAGCGGATCGTTGAACTGGCACAATTTGGAAAATTTTGGGAATTTTGAAAATTGTTTTTTTGTGCATGAGCGGTAAATTAATTTTTTGGTTTGGTCTTTCTGGGTTAATTCCGTAGAATTTCTCAAAATTTTCGTGGTCTTTAATATAAGCTATTGCGTGCAATAGCGATGTTGGTTTTTTAATATACAGGGTGTCCCGTAACTTATGGGCCGTAGAGTAACGGGAGATACTAGACATCAAACTAAGCCGATTATGTCATATACGTTTTTTCGGATTGTCACTTATGTTTTTTTTTGTTAATTTTATTATTTACTATGTTTTTTTATGCTTTGGGATGTTTAAAGGGAGATATCTCGACAACCGTTAAAGATATTAAGATCAATCAAGTACACGATTTTGACTCCGAAAATGCCCTTTTTAAGAAACTATAATTGAAAAATACCTAATATCACAGGTAAGAAAAAAAATCATAGATTTATAAAGCCCAGTGTATGCAACTGGCGCCCTCCAGTTTGAAACTAAAAAATTTCTGCAAATTCTTATTTCTTGCTCATAAAAACATAACATTGCCAACTTTCAATTTGATTCATTAAACCGTTTTAAAATTACGGCTTATTTTCGAGAATAAATTTTTACTTTCAACACCCTGTATCTCTAGAACGAGTAACAATCTCCAGTCGTATTCACCTGAAGACGACTGGAGATGCGTACCAGTTGAACCGTAGTGATGCTAAACAAATAAAGACAATGCAAGTCCAAAACTCTACTCCCGTTCAAGAAACGTCATTGTCTCCAACTTTTAAACAGACACCATATCGCACGAGGAAGTAAATTGAGTACCACGCCGCGTAGGCGGAGTGCTCAAACTTCCGAGCGCAATATGGACAATCCACTCGAGTTGTACAGTATATTTTTTCTACGACTTAACTTCCGAACTTCATGCTAAGTATTTTAAAAAATTATTTAAATTAGGCATCATAACTTGTCTTTTAAGTTGGCCATGAACTTGTGAGAACGATAATAAAAAACAATTGAACAAAAATTAATTTTGATGGCAAACCTATGGACCAAATTACACTGTAACATATTTATCGACTTGGGCAAGTTCTTCTACTTGTACAAACTCAATTTTGAATATAGGTATCTATCTTTCTCACATTCGGCTTTTTGCAGAATGACAGACAAAAACGATATATTATGTATAAATAAAAACGAACAATTTATTTTCTCAACCAGGTATTTTGATTAATCATTGTTTTACTGAAATGTACAGAAGAAAAATAGGTTTATCGGGTTTATTTCTGCTTAAGTAAGAATTATAACTCCGAAAGTAGGTACAACAAAATAGCTGTAGAATTCGTTTTAAACAGTTAAAAATGGATTTTGTGCATTAATATGAATTTTTAACGTTCGCTATGGTCAAATATTTCAAAACAATCGCCAATTTACAAACTAGCAACACTGTTAATGTGGAAAAAGAAGTGGCAATACTAGTAAAACTAACATAACCTTAAAAATTTTAGTAAAAAATTAATTTTTTTCTAGAAATCTTATAATTTCGTCTGTTTTATCGGGTTATCTTTATGTTCCACCATTTAACGAAGAATTACCAGTTAATTTTCTATGTTTGTTGCGTATAATAAAAGTTTTAAGATCAATTGGGGTTGGATCCCCGTTCAAAATATATCGGAAAATATCCCCGTGCACAAATATTTATAATAATATATTATTTATATGGAAAAAATAACCAAGGTTAGTAAGAAAACGTTTATTTGGTAGCTTTATAGTACATTTTAAGCAAAGCTTGTAGTAATTCTCTAGAAATGAGTGAAAATAAAGATATTTTTGAAATAAGAAAGTGCGTCTGTGCGCAAATCTTTAGTTCGGTCAGAAAATAACAATAATTTGGTAGAAATATATTTTGGTATTAATTTTGTTATTATACCTTCAATTTTTGCACCATTTCGTGCACTCTTTAGGAAAATATTGTGTATACATAGACTCTGGGATAAATGTTTTGATTTTAATTTAAAAAGAACAAATTTCATCTGACAGATTTGCATATTTTTGAAGCATATTGTTAACCTACCTTCTCTTAACTGTCAGAAAACGAATTTACAACATGTAAATTTGGCTTCTATGTAATTGACTACTGTGATTGGTCAGTTTCATTACCTAACCAGGATGGTTATGAAATTTTGCCGCATAGTTAACTGGAATAGCCTACTTTACCCGCCACTTAAGTATAACAGCAAATTTCCATGTGGGGGAAGAAAAAAGTATTTTGCACGCAAGCGCGCAACCCCCCAGAAAAGAGCCTGGGACAAAGGCCCCTTTTCCCGCCACTGATTGCTGCTGCTACTATTATCACTAAAGCTGAAATATTTATATCCGGACCATAGGCGTACCCATATTTACAAATATAAATTAAAAATTCAAACCAAAAAGTACTTATTTACATTTTATATTGCCCAAAATCCGTGGGCAAATACTTTATAATGCAGTGCAAACTCCTATTTAGAAAAGGAACGTTCTACATCAAACGTTTTTTCGCCGCGCGTCACTTGTTACGTAGATAAGTTGCATCCCAATAAAACCAAACCAACACCGCAAAAACTTCCTCCCGTTTGATCTGGGGGATCCTTACACCGTGTCCTAGCTAAATACGACTGCGTGCGATGCGGGATGTAGGTTGCACGCACGCATCGTCCTTGTTTGCGGAGAAAGCGGAGGTGGCAAAATAGGAAACGAAATTTGCGGTCTTGCGTTTTGCCCACAGTAGCAATGAGGGCCTCAACACGTAGCATTTTGTTAGTGGAAAACAGTGCAGTTAAATTAAAACTATTAAAAAAATTAATGTGACGTAAAAGAGAAAAAACTCACATTATCTTTAAAAACAGGTTAATTTATGGTGAGTTTCATCATTTGTATCCGCAATTGCGTGCGATGAAACAGCATTTTAGCAGTACACCAGGATGAAAATAAGTACTTTTGACTATATTGTCGAAAAAATACATGATACTTGTTATCACTACACAACAAACTTTCAGAGACCTATCTCCATAGAAGAAAGTACACCTCCATCGCAATTTGTCAGACGACAACTGACAAGAAAATAAAACCGTTTTAATTTCTAAACAGGGCGTGCGATGCGACGTTGCCGCAACGCACGCATTTCGTGTTTAATTTGGACAACTTCATTTGTTGCTCTGCGTTTAGTCCTAAATGTTTACCGCATCACTCCGCACGCACGGGAAAGCCCGCTTTTAGCTAGGACACGGCGTTATGCTGGTTGTCCTTGCTCGTCCGCTGCGGCGATTAACTATTTCAACTCCATCGCTGCAGCTTTAATTATTACCTTACTCATGCGTAAAAGGATCGTAATTTGTCAGATTTTAAATTATTTTAGTGCGTTTCTCAAACCTGGTACCTCAACGTAGATTGGCAACTTTACTTATGCGCGCCCCTTTTCCTGCTGCCGTTAACCTGGAAACCAAAAATTGGATTAACCCTAATACTTTTGGCCCTGATGGGTTTTTTGGTAGTGCCGTTCTACGTCACATGGATTAATGAATTGCCTGCCATTCACAGCAATTTGTATGGGTAGGTAGTGTGGTGAAGATGTGTATAAAGAATACTTTAGGACATGCTTTGCCACTTTTAAGTAAATAAGGCAATGCAATTCTATGAAAAATTGGTCCATACAATAGTATACTAAAAAGCGTTTTTTAATATTCTCAAACCACTAAATGGCCTCAGTTTCAAGTTATTCCAGACAATGTCACCAAAGTCCCAATAATTAGAACATAGATTTAAAAATCAATCCTGAAATGGGTGGGTGGGTACAAAAGCGCCAGACATTTTTGAGTTGGGCATGGAATCATGCCTTAGGCATTATTAATAACTTCTGCCTTTCTTGCACCAATGAAAATGGTTCTCATAACAAGTTAAAACCTGGTTAGTAAAAAGTACCCGAACGCTTATATATCTTTAAAATCTTCAAAGCTACGCT
Source organism: Polydrusus cervinus (assembly GCA_935413205.1). Classification (NCBI taxonomy): domain Eukaryota; kingdom Metazoa; phylum Arthropoda; class Insecta; order Coleoptera; family Curculionidae; genus Polydrusus; species Polydrusus cervinus. The sequence goes on from OW284518.1 coordinate 6,889,481, forward strand.
TACGAAATTTGGCATTTGGGGGTTTCTGGGCATGCGGAATTGAATAGAGATATCGGCACTGTTGCCAGATTTTCCAGTTTTGCGCTACATGTAGTCGTATTGTTATTTTAAATAGAATACTTCTTATATTTTTACTGCAGTAAATTTGTCGTCTTAAACTTAACAAGATCACAAATTTTCAAAATGTTATCTTTACTAGTTTCTGAAACACAGCATTTTCAAAAATAAAATGTTATTGTATGATGAGCATTAAGCTTGTCGGAAACACCCGGAAATATGAATACTTTAAGAACAGTAGGCGCAGGTTCATTTTGGGCGGGATAAGTTTAGTGTTTATTCTAAAATAATAAAATAATGTAATTTAATTTTTTAGATAATGCTGTGTTGTCATATCTCAGCAACTAGTGAAGATAAAATTTTGAAAATTTGGGAACTTACTAAGTTTAAGACGACCTGTAGGGTAAAAATAAGTCTCTACCTTATTTTACCTATTTTAGTTGTATTTATAATGTTATTGTAATAATCATTCCCGAACCTTGGTATCAATAACAAGGATATTGTTGAGGGTATAACCCTCTACCAAAGGTGACGGTATATTATTTTATATTAACTATAAATAATAACATTTAAGGAAGGGGCGATTTTGAAAATATTTAAGCGTTCCGGTACTTTCTACTAACCCGGAATATTGAAATTAAATGAAAAAACCTGTTAATTTACCTCACATCTATAGAACCAATCAGAACGCAAATTTTCATAGCAACCACCTTGGTAACGTGGTCTTTTCCGATAAGACCTACGACTAGCTCGGTAAGACCACAGTAGCTTTTTGTCAAACAAACAGTAATTTATTTTACGAAATCAAGTTTAATAAATAAATATTATAACACCTACAAAATAAAAGTGACACACAACAGTATTTAAGGTGATTTTAGGGCATAAACTTAACTTAATTATTGACCTTTTCAATGAAATGTTTTGACAAAATGTATGCAAGATTAAACCCAGTGTGCTTTGCTTTGACGTGAGCTTAAGAAATCTTGGCGTTTTCATGGCAACCGTAATGACAAGCGAATTTAATTTTTGACGTTCCACGCGTCTGATTGAGTTATAGATTTTTATTTAATTTGTAATATGAGTAGGTTCGGGAAAACTAGTCTTGACAAAATTAGAGCAGAGGTTAGTGATAGTATATGTAAAAATACCTTAAAGAATAAAAAGAATATTTAAAATTTATTTACCTTGTTTTGTCAAGAGAGAGGCCAACATTTGGAAGCTTATACTACAAAGGCAAAACTAGCAGATATTTTGTTGGATTGGGCCTATAACATTAAAAAAGCAGATGGATCGGACTTTAAAGATTATACCGTTAAAACAATATGGAATACCACCGCTAAACTTATGAAAGAACAGTATTTTGATGAGTTCAACCGATACGTGGATCCTTTTATTGACATAGAGTTTAAAACAGCCAGAGAAGGTAGAAATACTAAAAGAAAATTACAACAAAAAATATAGAATATAGAAAAACAAGCTCGCAAGCCTTAACTATGGAGGAATACCATAAAATTATCAATAATTACGATGAAAACACGCCAAAAGGGTTACAGAAATTTTTTTTTTCAAATAGCGGCGTATGAGCTGGCATGACGTTGTGGGGAAGCATCCAAATGTCTTGTCACCTTCTTTCAACAAGAATTGAATAATAGTGGAACTGCTACAAGTCGCTTAATTTATAATCCCATTTTCACCAAAACATGCCAAGGTGGTAGCAAAAAATTAGCGCAAAACAAATATCTTATAGTCAATACTGCAAAACCAGAAATGTGTCCCTTGAGTTTGTATAGTAAGCTTATTGAAAAGCGAGGTGACGCTACGTCGGATATACTATTCCTGGCTCCAAATCGTTATTGGAACAATACTCCTACTTCAAAATGGTATAAAAATTCACCAGTTGGCTATAATGAGATATCTAAATGGACTAAAACAGCAGCAAGAAAGATTGGACTTGATACAGCTAATCGCAAAATAACAAATCATAGTATCAGAGCAACAGCAGTTTCAAATTTAAGTAAAGCAGGAATACAACACCAGGAATTAATTAAAATCACTGGGCATATGGAAGTACTTCATCCATTGAACCGTATCTACAAATGGATGAAACACATCACGAAAACATAATTAAAACAATGCGGCCAAGTAGCAGCAGTGTTGTTCATTCTTTAAAAAGGGACCAGTTGATAGAAAACTTTGCGCAGAAAACTCAAACTTTTAATAATTGCTTAATTGTTTACAATAATTACTACTGTTCTCCTCAAAATACACCGAACCAACATGGTTGAGATAGGAAGCTAAGCTTCAACTCCGCCAATTGTAATTTTTTATTTTCTTTCTTAAAATTACAATAAAGACCTATTTATTTATTTATTTATTTATTTTAATATGATGTATTTTTAGAAGCATGGTTTTACTATTTGTATAATTTGTTAAACTTATATTTTATATTCTGTTACCTGCTAGTTCTAAAATAAAAAAAATTAACATTTAACTTGTATATTTGCAAGTTGATTGATGGAAATTTATTTAAAAGTAAAGTAAAGTAGATTATTTCTTTCTTCCATATACCTGAGTATTTGCATATTATTTGACTTTATTATAAAAGGCCTTTATTTCGAGCTCAGTAAATTATCCAATAAAATAAACCTCTAGAAGCGGCGTCTTATCTTCATACCGTTGTTTTTCACTCGAAACTAGATTTTCTTAGAAAATTTTCATTTAATATAATTTTTACTTATAATCAAAGATAAGACCCTCCAGCTAAAGCTATCGGGATCTTATCAGATTATAAGTAAAAATTACATTTCGTTAAAATTATCAGAAAATCGATTTCTTGTAAAAAACAGCGGTATTACCGATAAGACGCCTCCTCTATCGGTATATTACTGTTGAAAGTTTCATATTTGAACCGTTTTGTTAAATCTAAATATTTTTAAAATGATATTGATATACATTCAGGATGGGGACTTTACCTATGAACGAACAAATTCGCTAGAAGTTTGAAAAAAATTATTTCGGCACCAAAATAAAAAATTTTTACCTTCTGTATAACGTAAAATATAACTTAATTTCTTTAAATCGGAAGATACCACTTATAATATCCTTTCGGAAAGTTAATTTAAAGATCAAATTAAATATTCTTTTGTATTTAATTTTAATTTACTTTCATTGAAATATATTCATTAGATAGAGAAAAAAATTTAAAAAACATTGTAAAAAATGGAAAAACACGTCGATTGAGTTATTTTGGGGGCTTCGTACTCATAACGAAACTTTGTTTTGTCAACCCTCAAGGGCGTGAAACATAACCCAACCTAATTTTTTTACAATAAAAAATAAGAATAAGTGAAAATGAAAAACAATCGAATATTCTATTTTCTCTTTAAAATAGCTTTTCAAAAAGGTGTCAATAGTGGTATCTTCCCATTTAAAAAAATTAAGTTTGGTTATGTTTCACCTTATAAAGCGTATAAAAAAAAATGTTCGTGTCAAAATGTGTTTTTTTATTTTTCAAAACAATTTTTTCATAAACTTCTAGCGAATTTGTTTCAGTTAAAGTCTCTAGCTTGTATGTAAATTTTTACCAGAAGTACATTTTTTGGTGAAAGGACGTACCCCGCACAAAGCTTATGGGAAATGGCTTTCGGCTAATCTTTCTGAATTTTTAATATTTTCTAGATCTTGACGTCCTGATTAAATGTGTCCATGGCCATAATCCAATCATATGACTAGTTTTTAAGTAATGACCTTTTAAGGTTGGCAACTTCTTACTTTGAGATTTTATGCATTGTCTGGAGTTTTCACGTGTTTCTTAAAAACTACCATTTATATTTATTTATTGGTACAAAAGTAGGCCTTAAGTTTTCTTTAACTTATATAGAAATAAAATATGTAGAGGATGTTGAATAATTTATAGGCGGTTTAAATAAATACTAATATTAAAGAATTATGAAAATCCAAAAAAAAAATGTTACTTATTTTTTGAATTTTGAAAACAAACGGCTAGATTTTGTTCATATTTTAATATCTTGTAGTGCCAAGCTGTGGATGAAAAAAAATGGGATAGGTTGACGTAGAATATATTGCCGGGTATTTTATTTTTCAAAAAAAAATTGAAAATTCACCTGAAAACGTAATAAACGACTTTTAATTGTTTCATTTAATTATTATGCCAATCTGTAACAATTTTCTATTAAAATAATAATTATTCTTTAACACATTCTTATCTTTTATATACAGGGTGAACCAGTTCCAATAATTTACACAAGTGAAAACTTTTAAATAGGTATAGGAAAATAAAAAATATAAATTATGAAAAAAAAATTTTGTTATGACTCTTAAGATAATCTAAACGTATCATGTGAGCCAAGGTATTTTACGAAAAAAATATTTTATAATTTAACAATAATATTTTGTCATTTGATAAAAAAAAACATTTTTTAATTCTCCTATATTTAAAAGTTTTCACTTGTGTAAATCATTGTAACTGGTTCACCATGTATATCTAAGATAAGAATGTGTTAGAGAATAAATATTGTAAAAGAAAATTATTATTGATTGGCATAATAATTAAATGAATCAATTAATAGTATATTACGTAATAAGTGTTGTAAAAAGCAATTTACGCACAAATAGAAAAGTTACGCACGACGCCGCGTAGCGGCGAGTGCGTAATTCTATGAGTGACAGTGACAGTGAAATAGAAAATTTAACTCCACCCAATATTAGCGAAATTGCAGAAGCTGCTAAAAACAACTTGTTACCGGCGAAATCTGAATATCGATACAAATTTACTTACCAAAGATTTATGAAATGGAGATTAAAAAACGACGTTAAATCATTTTCCGAGAATGTAATGATGGCATATTTCCAAGAACTATCAAAAACGATGAAGCCTTCCTCACTTTGGTCATTTTACTCAATGTTAAAGGCCACAATTAATATAAATCACAATGTCGATATTGCAAACTACTCCAAATTACAAGCTCTTCTGAAGAGAAAATCGGACGGCTTTAAATCCAAAAAATCCAAGATTTTGACAAGCAAGAATATAAACGATTTTCTAGAAAACGCACCAGATGATAAACATTTGTTTATGAAGGTAATATATTGAGCTCAATATAATGTTAAATGTGTAAATTTATTTCAAATCGTCTTTTAGGTTGCTCTTATAATTGGTATAAGCGGTGCATGCAGGAAACAAGAGTTGCGTAATATAAAACCGTCAGATATCTAATTATTAATATTCCCGATTCAAAAACTAAACGGCAACGTTCTTTTGTGGTGTCAGAATATTTTTACCCAAAGGTTAAAAAATATATAAACATTCGCTCTGCAGTAAGTACAGCTCCAAATTTACCTTTTTTTCTAAACTATATAAACGGAAAATGTACCAAACAGTCTGTTGGTATTAACAAGTTAGGAAAGGTTCCAAAAGAAATAGCCAAATATCTGGGACTACCAGAAGCAGCGAATTATACAGGACACTGTTTTCGACGCTCGTCCGCGACTATTCTTGTTGACGCGGGTGGTGACTTATTAGATTTAAAAAGACACGGCGGATGGCAGTCCTCAGCCGTAGCTGAAGGGTATGTGGATAATTCCCTAAATAATCAAACTAACAATTCGTCTAAAATATCATCTGCAATAGCAAGTACTAGTAGTAGTACTAATAGTATTAATGAAAATTTCATTGAGGCAACTAATAATGTAAATCTTACTTATGCTTCAACAAGCAAAAGAAACGATATACCTTTTGTCTTCAATAATTGTTCTGTAACTATAAATAATTATTGTAATGAGAATAAATAATATTATAAAAAATAACATTTGTAAATTTAAATAATCATACTGTAGAATTATTACAATATATACCTTCTCGTTGATGTTATCACGTTCTTAAATTAATAATATTGTTACCAGTTAAGATGAAAAACTAAAACTAAATGATGTTGTGTGAATAAGTAGGTCGTAGGTAAAGTATGGTACGTAATACGTGTTGTAATGCAATTACGCACTCATAGAATTACGCACTCGCCGCTACGCGGCGTCGTGCGTAACTTTTCTATTTGTGCGTAAATTGCTTTTTACAACACTTATTACGTAATATACTATTATTACGTTTTCAGGTGAATTTTCAATTTTTTTTTTTGAAAAATAAGACACCCGGCAATATTCTACGTCAACCTAAACCCATTTTTTTTCATCCTCAGCTTGGTGCTACAAGATATTAAAATATGAACATCTCTAGTCGTTTGTTTTCAAAATTCAAAAAATAACTTTTTTTTTTTGGATTTTCATTATTTTTTAATATTAGAATTTATTTAATCCGCCTATAAATTATTCAACATCCTTTACATATTTTATTTCTTTATAAGTGAAAGAAAACTTAAGGCCAACTTTTCCACCAATAAAGAAACATAAAAAATTGATAATTTTAAAGAAATACGTGAAAACTTCAGAAAATGCAGGAAATATCAAAATAAGACGTTGCCAACTTTAAAAGGCCATAACTCAAAAACTAGTCATAGGATTGGATTACGGCCGTCTACACTTTTAATCAGGACGTCAAGATCTAGAAAATACTAAAAATTCAGAAAAATTAGCCGAAAGTCATTTCCCATACGCTTTTGTGCGGGGTCCTTTGTACTAGAATTTTTTTCCCGTATGAAGTAGACTTTTGACGGTTCAATTTTTAGAGACCTAACAAACTTCATGGCATTATATTACTTAAAAACCCACACCAGAGCCAGCTCTTGGTTTGTGGGAGCATTGATAGGGTATGTCATTGCAAAAATAAAATCCGATGGCACCTGGTCTATTAATAAACTTAATAAGGTAAGAGTTTATTATTAATCTTAATCCAATCATTAAATATTGCCTTAAACTAGAAAATAAAACATAATAACCAAAAACGTGAATGATACAGGGATATAATTATCATTAATTTAAATGATTTTGTTGAGATTTGGCTAAAATTAAAGGCTAGAACAATCAAGTTTCTCCGAAGTTTTTTATATTTAGCATAAAAAAGCTACCATAAGTTTCTGAGGCGTAAATATGACGATCTAACCCAACTTAACTTAGTTCAAAAGTGGATGATTTCGGAGACACAGAGTGTCAAAAGTTCAATTGGGTTTGGGGGGGGTTGCGGGTTGAGAAATTAAAATCTGCTCTCATTTTTATTGTAAAGTTTAGAGGGCACCACCTGCGGTACCTTGCACATATTTAAAATGAAATAACTTTTATGAGCCACCTTCTATTCAACTTTTAAATAAAAATTTAGATTATCCAACGTCTTTTACCTAAAAAAGGTATTCGTGGTAATAAATGATTTGAGCAGCTGTTTTTGAGATATCCGGATTTAAAAAAAAGGTGTTCAATTTATTACAATAATTTAGACCTGGCCATATACGAAGTGATTTTTTTAAATCCGGATATCTCAAAAACAGCTGCTTAAATCAACTTTTACCATGTATACCTTTTTTAGGTAAAAGACGTTGGAGAATCCGATTTTTTATTTAAAAGTTAAATATAAGGTGGCTCAAAAAAGTTATTTCGTTTTAAATGTGTGCAAGGTACCGCAGGTGGCGCCCTCTAAACTTTACAATAAAAATTAACGCAGATTCTAATTTCTCACCCCGCAAAACCTCTCCAAGCCGAATATTGTGACAATACACCAATTATTAAAAAAATTTTCATAACAATGAAAACCAGATTGAACTTTTGACACTCTGTATCTCCGAAATCATCCACTTTTGGACTACGGTAAGTTGGATTAGATCATCATATTTACGCCTCAGGAACTTGTGGTACCTTTTTTTCCGCACCTTTTAGAGACACCCTGTAGATATCTATATAAAATTGAAATATAAGCGTTCTCTCATTTACTATTTTTCAATATTTTGGGAAATATAACTTTTTCAATTTTTTTAAAAATTTGTCAGGGGACTCCTCACAAAGCTTATGGAAAATGACTTTCGACTAATTTTTCTGAATTTTTAGTATTTTGTAGATCTTGATATCCTGATTAAAAGACTCGCGTCTATATCTCAGCCTAATGACAGGCACACTGCGCATGTCAGGCGGATTGCGTGATGGCGGGATATTTGAAATTTATATAGGTAGAAATGAGTTCAATTATAACATGTAAAATATGATTGATATAGCGATTAATTAATTAAATTTTTAATATTACGGTATTCTATCTATATTTTTAAATCAAACACTTTATTCTTTTTTTCTTTAACCTTTCAAATAATTCAAAGATAAAAATGTGGTTACCGGTGTTGACAGTCTACGATTTTGTAATTCCGACTGTTGTTATGGAGGGTGAAGAAATCATAGGGCTTATTGTTGTTTGGTGCAATAATACCAGAAATGATGGATGTGACCACAGAATAATATGTGACGTTTTTTGATGCATAAGAAATTTCTTCCAAATTAATTTTAATTTTCCTGTGTGAACATTAATATTTGTTTTTGTACTCCATTTTACCCCACAGTCTGTGTACACATAAACTGTTCTACAATTTAAAAAATGACGGTTAGGTTTTTACTTTCAAAATATTTAATATTTTGTGTCAGCCGCATGCCATAACAACACTTACTGATTAATAACCTGCCCCTCCAATTTATTTATGCCCCACAAGGACTGGCAAACTGTTCTTGTAAGAAATAGTAGTTTGTGCAACAAGAGTGGATATAATGTCCATATCGCACGAGGAAGTAAATCGAGCATGACGCCGTAGGCGGAGTGCTCAAACTTCCGAGCGCAATATGGACAATCCACTCGAGTTGTACAGTATATTTTTTCTACGACTTAACTTCCAAACTTCATTCTAAGAATTTTAAAAAACTATTTAAATTAGGCATCACAACTTGTCTTTTAAGTTGGCCATGAACTTGTGAGAACGATCATAAGAAACAATTGAACAAAAATTCATTTTGATGGCAAACCCATTGACCAAATTACACTGTAACATATTTATCGATTTGGGTAAGTTCTGATATTTATACAAACTCACTTTTGAATATATCTATCTTTCTCACATTCAACTTTTTGCAGAATAACAGACAAAAAGCGATTTATGTATTAATAAACACGAACAATTTATTTTCTTAACCGTAGATGTTTTGATTTTACTAAATTGCACAGAAGAAACAAAGGTTTGTCGGGTTTTTTCTGCTTGCGGAAAATTATAACTCCGAAAGTACAACAAAATAGCTGTAGAATTCGTTTTAAACAGTTAAAAATGGATTTTGTGCATTAATATGAATTTTTAACGTTCGCTATCGTCAAATTATTCAAAATAATCGCCAATTTACAAACTAGCAACACTGTTACCGTGGAAAGAAAAGTTGCAATAGTGTAAGTAGAAATAACATAACCTTAAAAATTATAATTAAAAAATTGATTTTTTTTCTAAAAATCTTATAATTTCGTCTATTTTAACGGGTTATCTTTATGTTCCACCATTTAAGGAAAAATTACCAGTTAATATTCTATGTTTGTTGCTTATAATAAAAGTTTTGAGATCAATTAGAGTTAGATCTCCGTTCAAAAGAATATATCGGAAAATATCCCCGTGCACAAATATTTATAATAATATATTATTTATATGGAAAAAAAATAACCAAGGTTAGTAAGAAAACGTTCATTTGGTAGATATTTAGTACATTTTATGCAAAGCTTGTAGTAATTGTCTAGAAATGAGTGGAAATAAAGATATTTTTGAAATAAGAAAGTGGGTCTGTGTGCAAATCTTTAATTCGGTCAGAAAATAACAATAATATGGTAGAAATATATTTTTGTATTAATTCTGTTACTATACCTTCAATTTTTGCCCCATTTCGTGTACTCTTTAAGGAAATATTGTGTATACATAGACTCTGGGATAAATGTTGTGTGGGAGTAGAAAAATCTAATAACTCGACGATGACTCATCACCGCGACGTAAAAAAATTATTAAATCATTTTCTACCTATAGTTTAAATTTAATGTTCCGCCATCACGCTATCTGCCTGACATGCGTAGTATGGCTGCCATTAGGCTGAGATATAGACGCGAGTATTAAAAGTGGCCATGGCCGTAATCCAATAATATAACTAGTTTCCGAGTTATGACCTTTTAAAGTTTTTATATAATAATTATTATGTATATCAAATCATTAGCAATTATTGTATGTGTGAAGCCATCACTGCCTCTGATACCTAGTATATTTTAAAAAAATACGATTACATTCGTTCCATTGTAAGTATTAATTGTCTATATCGAATGTTGTTTCCTTCTTGCAGGTTATGTTGTTATTAATTTGGGCGGCAGTTCTAGTCCTTCTTAATATTTGTATTTTTATGGGACATGACGCCCTAACTTCACCGGAATACCTAATTTCACTTTATAATATTACTAATTCTACTAAACTAATTTCACTTTATAATATTACTCACATACAAATTTGATCTACGATTATGTCAGTTTTTGAATAAGTTTGTTTGTATTGACCGTTGCTAAGCGGTTGCTAGGAAAACTGTGCGATTTTTTTACCAAGCTGTGCGATTTTTTTACCGTGCGTAATGGGAATCTTACATTGATCGGAAACGGTGTGTTTTTAACTATTTACAGTAGTGGTCGTAGGTAAAAGTCGTTTACCTACGACCACTACTGTAAATAGTTAAAAACACACCGTTTCCGATCAATGTAAGATTCCCATTACGCACGGTAAAAAAATCGCACAGTTTTCCTAGCAACCGCTTAGCAACGGTCAATACAAACAAACTTATTCAAAAACTGACATAATCGTAGATCAAATTTGTATGTGAGTAATATTATAAAGTGAAATTAGTTTGATTAGGTACATAAAAAATGTCGAGTGACAGTGAAATAGAAAATTTAACTCCACCCAATATTAGCGAAATTGCAGAAGCTGCTAAAAACAACTTGTTACCGGCGAAATCTGAATATCGATACAAATTTACTTACCAAAGATTTATGAAATGGAGATTAAAAAACGACGTTAAATCATTTTCCGAGAATGTAATGATGGCATATTTCCAAGAACTATCAAAAACGATGAAGCCTTCCTCACTTTGGTCATTTTACTCAATGTTAAAGGCCACAATTAATATAAATCACAATGTCGATATTGCAAACTACTCCAAATTACAAGCTCTTCTGAAGAGAAAATCGGACGGCTTTAAATCCAAAAAATCCAAGATTTTGACAAGCAAGAATATAAACGATTTTCTAGAAAACGCACCAGATGATAAACATTTGTTTATGAAGGTAATATATTGAGCTCAATATAATGTTAAATGTGTAAATTTATTTCAAATCGTCTTTTAGGTTGCTCTTATAATTGGTATAAGCGGTGCATGCAGGAAACAAGAGTTGCGTAATATAAAACCGTCAGATATCTAATTATTAATATTCCCGATTCAAAAACTAAACGGCAACGTTCTTTTGTGGTGTCAGAATATTTTTACCCAAAGGTTAAAAAATATATAAACATTCGCTCTGCAGTAAGTACAGCTCCAAATTTACCTTTTTTTCTAAACTATATAAACGGAAAATGTACCAAACAGTCTGTTGGTATTAACAAGTTAGGAAAGGTTCCAAAAGAAATAGCCAAATATCTGGGACTACCAGAAGCAGCGAATTATACAGGACACTGTTTTCGACGCTCGTCCGCGACTATTCTTGTTGACGCGGGTGGTGACTTATTAGATTTAAAAAGACACGGCGGATGGCAGTCCTCAGCCGTAGCTGAAGGGTATGTGGATAATTCCCTAAATAATCAAACTAACAATTCGTCTAAAATATCATCTGCAATAGCAAGTACTAGTAGTAGTACTAATAGTATTAATGAAAATTTCATTGAGGCAACTAATAATGTAAATCTTACTTATGCTTCAACAAGCAAAAGAAACGATATACCTTTTGTCTTCAATAATTGTTCTGTAACTATAAATAATTATTGTAATGAGAATAAATAATATTATAAAAAATAACATTTGTAAATTTAAATAATCATACTGTAGAATTATTACAATATATACCTTCTCGTTGATGTTATCACGTTCTTAAATTAATAATATTGTTACCAGTTAAGATGAAAAACTAAAACTAAATGATGTTGTGTGAATAAGTAGGTCGTAGGTAAAGTATGGTACGTAATACGTGTTGTAATGCAATTACGCACTCATAGAATTACGCACTCGCCGCTACGCGGCGTCGTGCGTAACTTTTCTATTTGTGCGTAAATTGCTTTTTACAACACTTATTACGTAATATACTATTATTACGTTTTCAGGTGAATTTTCAATTTTTTTTTTTGAAAAATAAGACACCCGGCAATATTCTACGTCAACCTAAACCCATTTTTTTTCATCCTCAGCTTGGTGCTACAAGATATTAAAATATGAACATCTCTAGTCGTTTGTTTTCAAAATTCAAAAAATAACTTTTTTTTTTTGGATTTTCATTATTTTTTAATATTAGAATTTATTTAATCCGCCTATAAATTATTCAACATCCTTTACATATTTTATTTCTTTATAAGTGAAAGAAAACTTAAGGCCAACTTTTCCACCAATAAAGAAACATAAAAAATTGATAATTTTAAAGAAATACGTGAAAACTTCAGAAAATGCAGGAAATATCAAAATAAGACGTTGCCAACTTTAAAAGGCCATAACTCAAAAACTAGTCATAGGATTGGATTACGGCCGTCTACACTTTTAATCAGGACGTCAAGATCTAGAAAATACTAAAAATTCAGAAAAATTAGCCGAAAGTCATTTCCCATACGCTTTTGTGCGGGGTCCTTTGTACTAGAATTTTTTTCCCGTATGAAGTAGACTTTTGACGGTTCAATTTTTAGAGACCTAACAAACTTCATGGCATTATATTACTTAAAAACCCACACCAGAGCCAGCTCTTGGTTTGTGGGAGCATTGATAGGGTATGTCATTGCAAAAATAAAATCCGATGGCACCTGGTCTATTAATAAACTTAATAAGGTAAGAGTTTATTATTAATCTTAATCCAATCATTAAATATTGCCTTAAACTAGAAAATAAAACATAATAACCAAAAACGTGAATGATACAGGGATATAATTATCATTAATTTAAATGATTTTGTTGAGATTTGGCTAAAATTAAAGGCTAGAACAATCAAGTTTCTCCGAAGTTTTTTATATTTAGCATAAAAAAGCTACCATAAGTTTCTGAGGCGTAAATATGACGATCTAACCCAACTTAACTTAGTTCAAAAGTGGATGATTTCGGAGACACAGAGTGTCAAAAGTTCAATTGGGTTTGGGGGGGGTTGCGGGTTGAGAAATTAAAATCTGCTCTCATTTTTATTGTAAAGTTTAGAGGGCACCACCTGCGGTACCTTGCACATATTTAAAATGAAATAACTTTTATGAGCCACCTTCTATTCAACTTTTAAATAAAAATTTAGATTATCCAACGTCTTTTACCTAAAAAAGGTATTCGTGGTAATAAATGATTTGAGCAGCTGTTTTTGAGATATCCGGATTTAAAAAAAAGGTGTTCAATTTATTACAATAATTTAGACCTGGCCATATACGAAGTGATTTTTTTAAATCCGGATATCTCAAAAACAGCTGCTTAAATCAACTTTTACCATGTATACCTTTTTTAGGTAAAAGACGTTGGAGAATCCGATTTTTTATTTAAAAGTTAAATATAAGGTGGCTCAAAAAAGTTATTTCGTTTTAAATGTGTGCAAGGTACCGCAGGTGGCGCCCTCTAAACTTTACAATAAAAATTAACGCAGATTCTAATTTCTCACCCCGCAAAACCTCTCCAAGCCGAATATTGTGACAATACACCAATTATTAAAAAAATTTTCATAACAATGAAAACCAGATTGAACTTTTGACACTCTGTATCTCCGAAATCATCCACTTTTGGACTACGGTAAGTTGGATTAGATCATCATATTTACGCCTCAGGAACTTGTGGTACCTTTTTTTCCGCACCTTTTAGAGACACCCTGTAGATATCTATATAAAATTGAAATATAAGCGTTCTCTCATTTACTATTTTTCAATATTTTGGGAAATATAACTTTTTCAATTTTTTTAAAAATTTGTCAGGGGACTCCTCACAAAGCTTATGGAAAATGACTTTCGACTAATTTTTCTGAATTTTTAGTATTTTGTAGATCTTGATATCCTGATTAAAAGACTCGCGTCTATATCTCAGCCTAATGACAGGCACACTGCGCATGTCAGGCGGATTGCGTGATGGCGGGATATTTGAAATTTATATAGGTAGAAATGAGTTCAATTATAACATGTAAAATATGATTGATATAGCGATTAATTAATTAAATTTTTAATATTACGGTATTCTATCTATATTTTTAAATCAAACACTTTATTCTTTTTTTCTTTAACCTTTCAAATAATTCAAAGATAAAAATGTGGTTACCGGTGTTGACAGTCTACGATTTTGTAATTCCGACTGTTGTTATGGAGGGTGAAGAAATCATAGGGCTTATTGTTGTTTGGTGCAATAATACCAGAAATGATGGATGTGACCACAGAATAATATGTGACGTTTTTTGATGCATAAGAAATTTCTTCCAAATTAATTTTAATTTTCCTGTGTGAACATTAATATTTGTTTTTGTACTCCATTTTACCCCACAGTCTGTGTACACATAAACTGTTCTACAATTTAAAAAATGACGGTTAGGTTTTTACTTTCAAAATATTTAATATTTTGTGTCAGCCGCATGCCATAACAACACTTACTGATTAATAACCTGCCCCTCCAATTTATTTATGCCCCACAAGGACTGGCAAACTGTTCTTGTAAGAAATAGTAGTTTGTGCAACAAGAGTGGATATAATGTCCATATCGCACGAGGAAGTAAATCGAGCATGACGCCGTAGGCGGAGTGCTCAAACTTCCGAGCGCAATATGGACAATCCACTCGAGTTGTACAGTATATTTTTTCTACGACTTAACTTCCAAACTTCATTCTAAGAATTTTAAAAAACTATTTAAATTAGGCATCACAACTTGTCTTTTAAGTTGGCCATGAACTTGTGAGAACGATCATAAGAAACAATTGAACAAAAATTCATTTTGATGGCAAACCCATTGACCAAATTACACTGTAACATATTTATCGATTTGGGTAAGTTCTGATATTTATACAAACTCACTTTTGAATATATCTATCTTTCTCACATTCAACTTTTTGCAGAATAACAGACAAAAAGCGATTTATGTATTAATAAACACGAACAATTTATTTTCTTAACCGTAGATGTTTTGATTTTACTGAATTGCACAGAAGAAACAAAGGTTTGTCGGGTTTTTTCTGCTTGCGGAAAATTATAACTCCGAAAGTACAACAAAATAGCTGTAGAATTCGTTTTAAACAGTTAAAAATGGATTTTGTGCATTAATATGAATTTTTAACGTTCGCTATCGTCAAATTATTCAAAATAATCGCCAATTTACAAACTAGCAACACTGTTACCGTGGAAAGAAAAGTTGCAATAGTGTAAGTAGAAATAACATAACCTTAAAAATTATAATTAAAAAATTGATTTTTTTTCTAAAAATCTTATAATTTCGTCTATTTTAACGGGTTATCTTTATGTTCCACCATTTAAGGAAAAATTACCAGTTAATATTCTATGTTTGTTGCTTATAATAAAAGTTTTGAGATCAATTAGAGTTAGATCTCCGTTCAAAAGAATATATCGGAAAATATCCCCGTGCACAAATATTTATAATAATATATTATTTATATGGAAAAAAAATAACCAAGGTTAGTAAGAAAACGTTCATTTGGTAGATATTTAGTACATTTTATGCAAAGCTTGTAGTAATTGTCTAGAAATGAGTGGAAATAAAGATATTTTTGAAATAAGAAAGTGGGTCTGTGTGCAAATCTTTAATTCGGTCAGAAAATAACAATAATATGGTAGAAATATATTTTTGTATTAATTCTGTTACTATACCTTCAATTTTTGCCCCATTTCGTGTACTCTTTAAGGAAATATTGTGTATACATAGACTCTGGGATAAATGTTGTGTGGGAGTAGAAAAATCTAATAACTCGACGATGACTCATCACCGCGACGTAAAAAAATTATTAAATCATTTTCTACCTATAGTTTAAATTTAATGTTCCGCCATCACGCTATCTGCCTGACATGCGTAGTATGGCTGCCATTAGGCTGAGATATAGACGCGAGTATTAAAAGTGGCCATGGCCGTAATCCAATAATATAACTAGTTTCCGAGTTATGACCTTTTAAAGTTTTTATATAATAATTATTATGTATATCAAATCATTAGCAATTATTGTATGTGTGAAGCCATCACTGCCTCTGATACCTAGTATATTTTAAAAAAATACGATTACATTCGTTCCATTGTAAGTATTAATTGTCTATATCGAATGTTGTTTCCTTCTTGCAGGTTATGTTGTTATTAATTTGGGCGGCAGTTCTAGTCCTTCTTAATATTTGTATTTTTATGGGACATGACGCCCTAACTTCACCGGAATACCATAAATTCAGTAACGCATTTTACAACTCGTTAGTCAGGCCTGTTTGGGCAGCCTGTATTGGATGGATAATTGTTGCTTGTACTTTTGGATATGGAGGTAAGTTACTAGAGAATCTAGAATAGTAGTTTGTATAACAGTATAACAATATTAGTGAATATGATGTCCACATCGCATGAGAAAGTAAAAGGAGCACTACAGCGCCAGCGTCGAAGTTCTCAAACTTCCGACCGCAATATGGACAATCCACTCGAGTTGTACCGGGTGATTCATTAAGGGTGACGAGCGGCCATATCTCGGAAACTACTGGGCATAGAAATTCAGGAAAAGAAATTATAACTTAAGTGGCCATGAAAAAATCCTGGAAATAATTTTTAAGTTCCACATTTTGCCGCAAGAGGGCGTAATTAAAAAGTAAATTTTACATATCTCCGAAAATTCCACATTAAGGTATATCTTTGATAAAACCATTAAAAAGCTTGGACGATTATGCATAATTTTGGTCTTATGCTCGTTGGCGTACCGACTTTAATAAGAAGGGGGGAATCTGTTGAAAGTGTAATCATTTAAATCGCTGTAACTTATAAACGACTTATCCGATTTTAGCAAACCAAAGACTGTTTGGAAGAGAAATGTATGCACTTTCGCCAATCGTATTTAGTTGTCCATATTAGTTCTAAAAAAATGCTAGAGGGCGCAATTTGTAATAATAACACATTTTTTGATTTTACTCCGAAAAAATAAATCATACGGTATTATTATGATGCCATAATCGAAAAGCAGATGAAATTTGCTAGAAAAAATATTAAAACCGTAGTTCGATATTTCCGTTCGTTTCAGCGTTAACGCCAATAGAATAATTTTTAAAACTTTAAATGACGAAGCCATTATATATTTTTTAGAAAAAAAGTGGGACGGCACCAATATTTTTCCATGTGGATATTATTTCGGATTAGCCTGGTCAATTCTGCATAAAAATGGTCTCTAGCGTTTTTCTCCTCAGGCACACCGTTCTTAATAAAAATAATTAAATTTAACTTACCGTTTTGCTAAAAAAAAAAAGAGTAATTTTTTTGACCTTTGACTTCGAGCCAAATTTTTTCCATACACGGGAATGTTGGGGAACTTTCCAATTTTATTTATATTTGTATTTTAAACATTTCTACTGATTTTCAGCTTGTTGTAAATTTATGTACCTTCACTATAATTTTTTGGTCTAATTTGACCGGACTAACTTACGACTAGCACATTTATAGAGATAATTCTTGTGTTTTAAGTTTATTATTGTTTTAAAGGAAAATACGTTTCATTGATAAATAAAGTGTTGTTAAATAAGTTACAAAACGGTTGTTTTAGTACTTTTAAAGATTAACTGACCATGGGGGTCCGCATTTAGTATAATCCGATATCGGGGATCCGGAATTTTGCGAAATTTGGGAACCACTGCACTCTGGTATAAATGTTTTGATTTAAATTAAAAACAAACAAATTTTATCTGACAGATTTGCATATTTTTGAAGTATACTCAAAACCTGACTTCTGTAAGTGTCAGAAAATGACTCGTAAAATTTACAACGTGTATATTTGGTTTCTTTGTAATTGACCACTGTGATTGGACAGTTTCATATCCTAAATAGGAGGATATGAAATTATATACATTCAGTTAACCGGAATAGACCACTTTTCCAATCACTTTAGTGTAAAGGAAATAGAAAATTTCCATATAGGAGCAGAAAAAATGTATATAACGAATAAACAGTTAGTTATATCAAATATTAACTATTGGCAATTTTTGTTTTCTGTTTCAGGTATTATCAACATGTTTTTGTCTCTGCCCATATTTCAAGTATTAAGCAGATTTACTTATTCAATGTATTTACTTCATATGACCATGTTGATGATATACATACATGCTTTAAAAACACCAATTTACTTTTCCATTTTCCAAATGGTAAGTATCAAATATGACAATTAATTGAAAAATGTTTAGCGCCTACACATACAGGGTGGCCCATTTGTCTGACAAAGTAATATACCGGCTCTCCAATTAAAGATATCAAGAAAAAGGGTGTATAAAAGTTGTATACTCAAAAATTATTTTTAAATATACAGGATGGTCCAGAAAAGTAGGACCATATTTTTTTATTGGATATCGATATCTACCCTAGCCAAATCCCGTAAACACGTAGCGGTCGGTTGTCCAAGGTAGACTGTTTGACGTCATCGGGTGCGGTATTACCAAACGTCTTATCTAGGCTAGATCTTAAGGGTGCTGTGGCACTGTTCTTGGGTTAACATACCTTTACGTATATAAGTCAAATAAGAAAGAACCTAATAAAACGAGGAACAGCAAAACTTAATAGCCAATTGAATGCAAATTGTTTATCTTGCATGTTAGTTTATATTACCTTTTTATAGGTGACCATAAATATTGCATTAATTATACCTATGTATATAACCTTAACGAATAAAATGAAAACCTTCTGCTAATAAGTGACAAATTATCCCATATTGCATTTTATTTATTTAGTATAATATTCCAGTTTATGTAATTATATCGTGTCATTTTTAAATATAATAAAACAAATTATTAGGTTTCAAAGGGTAAGGTAAGAAAAATGTCAAAAATAATTTTTGTTCAGGCTACTACCAACTTAAAAGCAGAAATAACTTTTTTTTTATGATAAAACACCTGCACTGTAGGAAAAATCCTTTAAGGCGCTCTGGGAGCGGTGCGAGTGCGAAAAAAGCGATTAACGTTGGTCTTGAAACGTTGAAGATTGTATTCATTGGGAAACACGACCTCAGAAAGATCATTCCACAAAGATGACGTTCTCCAGATGAAAGAATTCTTGAACAATGAAGTTTGAGGAGTACTAAGCTGAACAACATATGGATGAGCGGCAGTGGTTCGCCGTGTATTTCTGTTTTGCATTGCTCTAAGTGGAATCAAGTAGGCAATGTCAGTCGAACACCTGCCATGGAAATATCTGTAAAAGAGAGCTAAATCACCAACCTGTCTTCGATGCTCCAGGCTATCGAGGGTCTTGGTCAGCTCGGGGTCGCCGGTCAGACGAACGGCTCTCCTTTGAATGGAATCCAGTAGCCGAAGGGTGTGCTTGGGTGCAGAGCTCCAGACATGAGAGCAATATTCTAATGATGGTCGAATCTGGGCTTTGTAGAGTGTCAAAAGTTGATGAGGTGTGTACAACCTTTTGGTGCGGAAAAGTACACCAAGTTTCTGTGCAGCTGCCTTGGCAATTGCGGCAACGTGATCATGCCAAGACATATTACCTCCCAGATTGACCCCCAGCAAATTAATAGACGGTGCCAAGGGAATTGCGTGTCCTGCCATGACTATATCCGGTTCTGCAATGTTAACCTTTTTGGAGAAGACTGCTGCCTGGGTTTTCTTAGCAATAAATTCGACTTGGTTACTGTCACCCCAAGCCAAGATTTCTTCCAGGTCATTGTTGAGGCGCAATACTTCATGCTGCCTGCGAAGATGTGCGTCGGCAGCGGATGTTTGGGGAGTCAAGGTAAAAGATGAGACAAGTGTGCTGTCATCAGCAAAACTATAAATTGGATTTTGGGTTTTCACTAGAAGGTTGTTAATATATAGTAAAAAGAGGGTAGGCGACAATATGGACCCTTGAGGAACACCGGCATTGATGGTGAAGGTGTCTGAGAGAAACCCGTCAGTCGCCACTTACAGAGAACGGTTCTTAAGGAAGCTGGTTAACCATAAACAAAATCCATTAGGCATACCGTAGGATCGCAATTTACTTAGAAGCCCATCGTGCCAAACACGATCAAAAGCCCTAGAGATGTCCAGTGTAACAGCCCGGGATTCTCCATGATGTTCGATGGTGTTGCTCCAAAGATGGGTGACATATGCCAGAAGGTCACCTGTTGATCTGGACTTACGAAAACCGTATTGATGGTCGCTGATAATGTTAAGCCCTTCCAGATACTTTAGGAGTTGTTGGTTAATAGCTTTTTCCATTACTTTTGAAATTACTGAAAGCAATGCGACGGGTCGGTAGTTGCTTGGCAGGGTCTTTTTACCTTTCTTTGGGATGGGCTGGACACGCGCCGACTTCCAGCAGGATGGAAATATTCCTTTTTTGTAGGATAAGTTGAAAAGTCTACAAAATACTGGTGTAAGTTCATCGGCGCATGTCTTGAGAACAATGATAGGAATTTCGTCTGGACCAGAAGCTTTATTGACGTCGAGTCCTTTAAGAATCCGTTTAACAAGACGCTGACGGAACACGATTTTAGACATTTGCGATTGAACTGAGGGAATGTTGGGTGGTGGTTTTCCCTGAAAGTCTACAGTGGAATGCGAGGAAAACAGTTCAGCAAGTAGGTTTGCTTTATCCCCGGCTGTGGTTGCTATTGTGCCGTCGGAACGTGTTAGAGGTGGAATAGTTGACTTTGTAAAGTTTTGGCTGACGGCCTTAGCGACTGACCAAAAGGACCTTGATCCGCTAGGACTGGCAAAAAGTTCGTTTTTGATTCTCTCGTTATGAGCTTCTTTGCTTTGGTCTATCATTTGCTTTGTAACAAAGATGGTGCGATTTTCAGGAGTAGGGTTTATACGCCACTGTCGGTAAGCCAGGTTTTTAGATCTGGCAGCACGCTCACAATTCTTGCTAAATCAGGGCTTGCTGTTGGAAGGGCGCTTTTTGGAGAAAGGAATAAAGGCCTCCATGCTAGTTAGAATGACGTCGGAGACCTCCTTTGCACAGACAAATGGATCCGAAGAAAAGCATACGCTGCATATTCCAGTTTATGTAATTATATCGTCTCATTTTTAAATATAATAAAACAAATTATTAGGTTTTAAAGGGTGTAAGAAAAATGTCAAAAATAATTTTTGTTCAGGCTACTACCAACTTAAAAGCAGAAATAACTTTTAGAACTAAAAAGAAACTAAACTTGGTTATAAGGCCGATGTCGCGTCGTCGTAGCCATTGTGTACGTATATTACTGAAACTTAGTAGTTGTGTAGTGCCATCGTTACAACGTTGGATTTGGAATAGAACTACAACGTTGTAAAATATTACCAGTATCGCCGTTGTGCCGCAGCTATTTCTTCGTAGTCGAGTGCTGACTATTATTTTTTATACAACGCCCCAGGTAGTAATACATTCGTCGGACGTCGGAAAATGCTGCCTGGGTTGCTTTAACATTTTTAACACTATTATGAAAATTCAAGAAATTAATTTCTATTAATCACAGAATAGTCTCCCCTGATCCGCTTAGCTTAACCCGCCCTTGAATGTGGAATAGTAGTTTGTACAACAAGAGTGGATATGATGTCAATATCGTACGAGAAAGTAAATTGAGCACGACGCCGTAGACGGAGGGCTCAAACTTTCCAGTGCGATATAGACAATCCACTCGAGTTGAACAGTATATTTTTTCTACGACCTTATGCTAAAAATTGTAAAAAAAAAGTTTGTAGGTTGCCGGGCTCGAACTCACGACCATTGGATCCATAGTAAAACGCTCTAACGTCTGGACTATTAAAGCGTTTAGTAAATTATCGTAAAACCAATGAAATGAAATTAATTTTCTATGCACATTCAGCATGTTGCATTATTGATAAATCTGTTATAAATGGGTATAGATTTTGTTATATTGAACACATTTATAACAAATTGTACCATATGCATTTAAATTATATAATTTAATGTCTTGAAAAAGAAGGCGGAGCCTCAGTAAAAATAATATACTGTGATTGGTCAGTACTTTTAAGAACAACAATGGCTTCTCTATAATTGTCTACTAGGATTAGTCAGTTTGGTTGGATATGATATATTCCCGCACAGTTAACTGGAATAGCATACTTTACTCGCCACTTAAGTGTAAAGGAAACAATAAATTTCCATGTGGGCGTAAAAAAACTGTATATATGAGTATTTTATAAACAAACATTTCTTTTTAGGTCTGTTTATTCTGCGGTGTAACTATTTTTACTATCGCTCTTTCTGTATTTTGGACATTGGCATTTGAATATCCAGTTACAGCCATAGAAAAATATTTTTTGCAAGAACATCGACTCAAGCAAGTTAATAAAAAAAAGAAACAGGTAATATTATTGGCTAATTAAATTACTTTCTTATAATATTATATATTATTATTATTATTATTATATGGTATTATGGTATATTAGGCATATTGTATAATATGAATAATTTTTGTTGAGATACTTTTTCTTTTCAATTTTGCTGCAGTTATTTTCTTTTTTTTTGCTGTTGTTTCTTTAATTTTTCTTTCGCCTCTTTTATAATGCTGTCGCTTGCGCATTTAAATGTACGTTCTCTATCAAATAACTTTAATACATTGTTGGAGCATGTACGGACAAAGAAATATGATGTTTTCGGAGTCTCGGAGACTTAAGTTAAGTTTGAATATTGACTCTGGTATCGTCAGTATTTCAGGTTACACCTTTGTAAGGCAGGATAGATCACTGAGGGGGGGTGGGGTTGGCGTATACATAAGAAGTGACTTACAGTTCTCTGTACTGCTTCAGGAAACTAGGGACTATCTAGAGCAAATTTGGATAAAAATTAAACTTTCCAACCAGTCTATTGTGATAGTAAGTATCTATAGACCTCCGAACTCTGATTTCACACAATTTCTTAACCATTTTGAAGACACGTTGGCTAATTTTTTTGCAGAAAGTGATTTCATTCTTGGCGACTTTAATGTTAATATGTACGATTCTGGATCAACCAATGTGGGTTCTCTTACTAATTTAACTAAAACATTTGAGCTTAATCAGATAATAAACTCCCCAACTCGTATCACGACTACAGGCTATTCCCTTATTGATTTGATTTTTTCATCAACCAAAGAGGTTAAAGACACGGAAATTTTGGATGTGCATGTATCCGATCACATGTTGGTCGGCTGCAGGATTGATATAAAACAACCTGATAGACCTACCTATAACTTCAGTTACAGAGCATTGTGTAATGTAGATCCTGTATCATTCCAGCGTGACCTTGAAAGCGTACCATGGTGCAATTTGTATAGTATAGAGGATATTGACGACAAAGTGGAATTTTTGACGAGTAATGTCGCTCAGCTCTTCGATCTCCATGCGCTTGTACGAGTAATTAAAGGTAAAACGCGGCCTTACGCTCCGTGGATTACCGATAATATTTGGCTTATGCAAAGTTTGCGAAATAAAGCCTTAAACAAATTTAGAATTAACAAAACCAACGCAAATAGAAACAACTATAAACAGCTTCGTAATTTAACGACAAACGCAGTTAGGGCGGAAAAAAAGGCATACTTAAATACAAGGTTGCAAAATACAACCCAAAAAAAAAAAATGGCGCGAGCTCAAAAAACTAAACATCTGCAAACAAACAAACGAACTTCCGCAGACACTAAATGATCCCGACAAATTAAATAAATACTTTGTAGATGCCTCCAGGACCAGTGGCGTACCCGATCCTGATTTGATTCGACAAAACTCTAACAGTGTTATTGTCAGCAATACTTTTGCTTTTAAGCCCGTTGATGATCTCGCAATTGTGGGAATTGTTCAGGGTATTAAATCAAGGGCTATAGGCCATGATAAATTAAATATAACCTTACTTCTGCTATGCTGCCCTTTTCTGATCCCCTACATTAGGCACATAATTAATGTTTGCATAAAAAAATCATATTTTCCACTACTATGGAAAAAAGCAAAGGTTATCCCCTTACCTAAAACTAAAAACCCGACAGAACTTGGCCACCTAAGATCAATCTCAATACTACCAGTATTATTAAAAATTCTAGAGAAGGTACTGGAAAAGCAAATGCAATCTTTTTTGTACCCCAATAATGTTATTCCCGAAAAACAATCTGGATTCCGCCCCGGCTACAGCTGCTCAACGGCTCTATCTGATGTGACGGGCGACATCCGTAGAGCATCTGATGTTGGTAAAGCAACTGTTCTAATATTGTTGGATTATTCGAAGGCCTTCGATATGGTGAATCATGAAACGCTTATAGACATGCTGCACTACGTTGGCTTCTCGAAAAATGCCAGCGATCTCATAAAATCATTTTTAACCGATAGGGTGCAACATGTGGAGTTAAATGGAATAAAGTCTGACGTATTAAATCTAAATTGCGGTGTCCCCCAGGGCAGTATTTTGGGTCCGATTCTGTATTCAATTTATACATCCACCTTTGGTAAACAGTTAAAATACTGTAATCATCATATATACGCGGATGACACCCAACTATATTTCTCGTTTAAACCTTCCGAATGTATACTGGCTAATGACAAAATTAATTATGATCTTAAGCAACTGTACTCAATCTCTGAAAGACACAAACTTAAACTTAATCCGAATAAATCGATAGCTATTCTATTTTGTAGTGAGCCATCAAGAATAAATATAATGAATACTCTTAAAATAAAAATGTCAGATGTGGAAATCCCCTTTAAGGAAAACGCTAGAAATTTGGGTTTAATTCTCGATAATAGATTAAGGTTTAAAGAGCATGTCACGTCTAAACTAAAATCGGCTTATGGTATATTAAAGAGTATTTTCTCACTGCGTCACCTCCTTAATTCTGCTGTTAAGGCCCAACTTTGCGAATCGCTTGTACTGTCATTGCTTAATTTTTGTGACAACGTATACGGTCCTTGTTTGGATACCTTGGATATTCAAAGAATACAAAAACTACAAAATTCCTGTCCGAGATATATATTTGGAGTAAGGCGTCGTCAAAGAATTACTTACAAACTTACGGAACTCAAATGGCTTAACATGTACAGCCGCAGAGTACTCCATACTTCTTGTTTTATATTTGGTATTATTAAAAATAAACGCCCAGCTTATTTGTACCGGAAGTTAACTTTTAGAACTGATGTTCATAGATTGAACATTAGACCAAAGACTCTTATTGATATTCCCCTGCATCATAAGGAGCTGTTTAAACGATCATTCTCTTATAACGCTGCACATTTGATGAATGCTAACACCCCAACCGACCTCACGTTGAGCTGCCTGGCTTACAAAAAAAAACTAAGCTCCGATTAATGTCTGCTCAGGTGTGACCAATTTTCAGTGATTTCTTTTGAATTGGGATTTGTACTTAATTTTGATTTTGTGTTTTATTTTCGTTGCTATTTTCTGGTTATGATCGACACATTTGCCATATTACCAACTATACCTTATTTCTTTGTCTAAGGTCCCAGGTTACCTGTTTGCGTTTACTGTTTTTGTCTGGGTATTAAACTTTGCAAATCTTTAATTTTGAATCAAATTTTCTTTCTAGTTATATAGTCATATCTGTTGTTGGCAGTTGCCATTTGTTGTAATCAGTATATTATTGTTAAGTTATTGGTGTTTATATCATTATTTTAGTCTTAGTTAAGTAGTCTAGTACAAGGCCACAACAGCCCCTGACAACATGTTAGGAAAGCTGAAACAATGGCCTATTGGTCCAAATACTTTATAGGCTTAAAAGTAAGATTGATGTTATTTCTTTATATAATAATTTATTCATCTTCTTTTATATTTTATTTTGTATATTGTAGAATGGACTAATAAACGTCTTATATTGAGTACCTACTTGAGTAGTCCGTTACTTTGTGATATTGCATATTAACAAAAGCAATTACAGCATGTTCATTAAGTAAGTACAATAATATCTTCTTTGATTGGTTTTAAGATAAAAAGTTCGTATAATTATGGGTTCGCAACGACTTTGTTTCTCAGATACAGAGTGTTTAAAATTGAAACAAAATTAAGATTTTTCCATATATTTTATGAATTGTGTCAGCTATTTCATTGAAACTTAGTACACAGTAATAGATATTTAAAGACTACATTTTGCAAGTATTAAGTAATAATTTTTTAATTTATTTTCGTTAGGTCTATCTCGTAATTTCTTTCTTCTTGAGTTCGAACAATTTTAATTCCCACTTAAATTTGTCCATGTTGGTGCATAAAAATCGATTTAGGAAATTTTCTTGAAAACGGTTCATCCTTTCAAAAATTATCATGAGACCCTTTATGTGTATTTTTTACCTGTCTTACCCGATAGTGCTTTAAAAGAGTCACTAGCGTGCCAGGGTCAGTTGTTTGCTCGAAAATTCTAAGAAGATAACCCATATCTACGCTCATGGTTTAATGAAAAATAGTTTAATATTTGCAAAATGGAGTCACGCCCAGATTTTAGGGTGTGACGAGGGACGTAAAGGTAGCACGGAACCTTAGCGGCTATTAGTAAAACAAAGCGATTTTGAAAACAAATTTATTAAAAAGATAAAAATAATAATTACCTGAAGGGTTTACAAAAAGAATCAAAATTAATTAAAACCTGGATTTAAACCTTTGTCAACAGATGAAAAATAAAATTATACTTACATGAATTTTAGGCTTATCGCTGGCGTCTTGAGGACCAACAAAATTTCACAAATTTTCGAACTGAATGTGTCACGGACCGGAGCACTAGTGCCCTCCGATATTTTTCTACCAACGATGTGTAGTTCCATCAAGTCAGCGATTTTTCCCACTTTAGGGAGACAATGGACTTAGGTCGTATACCTTATTTCTGCCGACTTGATGACACCACAATAATTGTTAGATCGGGATGTACGTATAACATTTCATAATTGCAACTTTTTAAGATTTGTTTAATAAACTTGGCGCCGGTTTCATGTTGCGTTGAATGGCCTGTATTAAACGCGAATAATGATTAAAATATTAAAATATTAATTTATGAAATGTTATGATCTTATGGTTCCCTATCGTGACAATATCTACTAGCAAGTTCTAAGTTTCAATGAAATAGCTGACACCATTTAAAAAATATATGAAAAATTCTTAAATTTGTTTCAATTTTGAACACCCTGTATCTGGAAAACGATGCTGTTGCGTGTTATATAAACTTTTTGTCTTAAAATTAATCAAATATTAATTCTATAATGTTACTGTACTTACTTAATGAACACCATGTATATGAGCACTTTACTGTATTCCAATACCACTTTATTTATTGATTAGTGACTGCAGTTTCGTAGTACTACTACATTATCAAACTGAATTCTAACTTTCTTATTATAGCTATTGTAAGAAACGACGTGGGGTAAATGTTAGCTACAAACCTATCCATTTTACGTATTTTAAAATAAAAAATCTTGAATAGATATTGTTTTTGTTTAATAAAACAAAACGAAGTACTAGGGGAAAGGAGGGCAAGATGACGACAGTAAGCATACATTTTTATTTTCTTCGTCATATTTCGCCCTAAAACTTTGTTTCATATTTTAGAGCATTCAGGATAATTTTAGTTCCCAACAGTTTGCTTCTTATCATACTATCTTTACTGTAATTTTTTTTTCGTAAGTTCAAAATTTTATTACAAATTCGTCATCTTGCCCTCATGTATGGGTAAGATGACGAAAGCATGCGGGTAAGAGGTCGAGGATTATTGAATAAAAGAAAAACAGTGGGTAATTAGGAAGATATATTAGTTATTGTGCCAAAAGTCGCAAATATATGCTTTGCGCTTCGCTTCTGCGGATGTTAGTCCTGAGCATGCTGCATAAACCCATTTACGACAGAGGAAACAGGCGTACCAAATTTTATTTTTTCCAGAATCGTTACAAATTAAACAAATTTCTTCTTGTTCCTCTACATTATCGTTATCTTCCTCCATGTAATTTACTGATATGGAGGAGTCAGAGGATTCCCCAACATCATGATCGTCAAACCTCACTTTTCTGACATGTTTGCCTTTTTTGATCTGCTGCTTTTTTATTTCAACTTTCTTTCTTTTATTCTCTTCTCTCCTTTGATTAATTTCTTTTTTCTCCTCGTTAGTTTTTCTTTCATTCTCTTTTTCTTCTAATACACTTTTAACAGGGGTACCCATTATATGCATAGTAGGTAGCTTCTTCCTCTGTCTTTTTTCTTTATAAGCAGCAATAGGCAAGTGAGGTATAGACAATTCAATGATTCTGCATTAGACGGCTCTGGTAGTGAAATATCTAAGACATTAGTAGAGGACGTATTTTAAGATGTTCTTCCTACTGCAGTGACAATATTTGCTGAAAGAGCAGTAATGACATCTGGTAGTCCCGGTACATCATGGTCTAAGTTTTCGTCGACATTCTTGACAGGCTCATATGGCTTGTCTGTGGTCATTGAGGATTCGAAATCAGAATCATTAAAAATTTGAGAATTAAGTGGGACAGTTGCTCTGAAAGATTGTACGGCATTTTTATGGCTACCTTATCGTAAGCCATATGAGATACTGCCGCCACATCCTTCGGTCGGGTAAGATGAAGAATTCGCTATCTTGCCCACTTAGCGAATTCGTCATCTTAGCCGACCAAGAAATTTTGAATCGAGTTTTGTATTAACCAACAAAGATATATTATTTCACGAAAACTTATAGATAAACAATATCATAACACTGAAGAAAATACTTACCGATTGAAAATAAGATTCAACACAAACGCTATAAAGCTTATTTCGTCTTACACTAATATTATATTGACATAACCATTAAATACAAATGACGAAATATCGTCAATAAAATAAGTCAGATTTTGATGTTAATACATAGGTAACTTACGAAGCATACCTGCTACACTTGGCAATCAATCAAGTGGCGCTATCTAATTACAATAATCGTAATATTCCAATTCGTCATCTTACCCGATACGCCATCTTATCCACCTTTCCCCTATTTAAAACAAAACATTTAACTATTTCAAGTCAAGTGTTGCTATGTAAAATATATAGTATTATTATCTAACTTGTTTTGGAATAATACAGGGTGGCCCATTTGTCTGACAAAGTAATATACCGTCTCTACTATTAAAGATATCAAAAAAAAAGTTTTAATAAGAGTTATAAGGTATGAAAAAATATATGTTTTAAAATAATTTTTAAACATACAAGATGGTCCAGAAAAGTAGGGCAATAAAAAGATACATTTTTTTAAATAGAACACATTAGGTATATATTTTAGCGTTTTTTATTTCCTTACAAAATTTTCCATATGACCCCATATTTCGTTTTTTAATTTTTTGCAACGTTGCCAAACAAAATGAAAAATTCTTGAAATTTTGGAAAAAACATGATTTTTCCCTGTATTTCTCAATAAGAGTATCGAAAATCGAAAATTTCTTGTAAGCTCTTAAGTTTAAGGAGAGAAAAATTGTCTAAAATCTTTAAGTACCTACTTAAAATTTTGTACAGGGTGTTTTCTGTTGACCTCCAAATATGCAAAATTTTTGTTTTTTCACATGAAACACCCTACATTTATTAGGCTTGTCTGATAGATATTGTAAGTATCTTTTATTATTGTTAAGTCATAACTATACCTAATTTTACTGGTTTGGCCAATATTTCGTTTTTTAGTTAAATTTTCGTGAAAAAAACTTTGGTTTTTATTTTTATAGTTCGCATGACCAGCAAAGCCAAAACAAATGTTTTTGAATATAATCTCATATTAAAATAAATTGATAACTTTAGTTAGGTAGGTATTTATTTAATTAAATAAAGAAATAAAAATATAAAAAGCGTTTTTCAAAATGAACGATTCTGATGGAAGGTTACCATCTGATATAGAAGCAGCGGCAAACGAAGCGATCTCAAGTTTAGTTCCGACAAAATCCATGGCGCGTTATGAGTTGGAGTATCAGAAGTTTGAAGATTGGTGCAAAGCTAACAAAATAAAGGAGGTATCTGAGAAAATCCTTTTGGGTTATTTTTCCGTAAACCAACGCTCCCAGAAACCATCTATACTATGGACTCACTACTCAATGTTGAGAACTGTGACTTCAGTCAAGAAAAATCAAGATATAAGCAGATTTTCTCAACTTATCGCATTTTTAAAAAGAAGATCAGAGGGTTACGAGGCCAAAAAGTCCAAAGTTTTCACAAAGGAAGACGTATGTAAGTTTCTTAGTACTGCAGATGATGAAACAGATTTACT
Organism: Polydrusus cervinus; assembly: GCA_935413205.1. NCBI lineage: Eukaryota > Metazoa > Arthropoda > Insecta > Coleoptera > Curculionidae > Polydrusus > Polydrusus cervinus. The sequence goes on from OW284518.1 coordinate 6,920,082, forward strand.
TATGAAGGTTGTTATGATAATCGGCATTTTTGGGGCTTGCCGGCGCGAAGAACTAGCTAAGTTAATGTTGGATCATATTGAACAAAATGATTTGTATATAAAAATTGTGATTCCATTTTCAAAAACCCAAATTATGCGAGAATTTGTTATAACAGAAGGAAATGTGACAGGTGTCAACTGTTTAAGTATTTTTCGAAAGTGTGCTAAACTTCGTCCTCTTAATGCAACTCACAGGCGGTTTTTTGTATTCTATGGAAAAGGAAAATGCACCTCCCAGCCTGTCGGAATTAATAGTTTTCGAAGTATACCAAAAAATATTGCAACAAAACTTGGATTGAATAATCCCGAAGGATACAGTCGTGGACATTGTTTTAGGAGGTCCTTAGCCACCATTCTAGTTGATGATGGTGCAGATGTTAAAGCGTTATGGGGGCTGGAAATCCTCTTCTACGGCAGAAGGCTACGTTGAGAATATGAAAATATGGATGTAATGAGTTTTAAGGTGCTTACTGTAAATAACGAACGCATATCCTTGACGTGTTTTGGCGGGATTTTTTTGAATTTAAATTGAGTTTTGTGGAAAGCGTGAACTGACTTATGAAGAAAGGATCGAAAATGGAAAAGAAAAATGTGAGGGAAGTAGAAGAAATCACGACATGATGCAAAATGTTATATATAAAAAGGGGGGATGAGAGTTTTAAATAATCGAACGTTGTAGTGATTGTAGAGTAATTCTGGTTGCCTATAATTAATATTGTTTTAAAACACTAAGTGGACGAAATGCCATCATACCTTGAGGATATCATTGTATATTGACGTGTGAGTATTGAAAATCAAATTTTAGACATTTTAAATCAATAAGAATGTTTTAAATTCTTTGAATTCCACTAATTCTTTCCAAAAAATTCTATTATTTACCTACTGTTATAAACAAATTTCAATTCTCGCTTTCAGATAGCACTGAAGATGGCTAAAGCCGAAAGCGCTCTGCTCCGATTTTAATAAAATAAAAGTTTTTACACGTAATACACACTCTCTCTTCTTCAATTTTACTCTACGTGTACACAGCCACAGCTACTTTTCTATAAGAAGTTTTGTCAAGAGAAAGCTAGTATGCCATCGAAAAAAACTTTTTTAATTTTAATCTTCGTAATTATTATTAAACAACATCTGACATTTTGGTTTAATATGCGCAGACGTGTCTAGAAATTTCATTTATGATCTCTTTTGTTAATTCCTACTATTAAGTTCTGTTACACCATTAAAAAAAATTAAATGAAGAATGTGCATCAATTTGCCCAATTTTTTCCTACATAGCTAACTTTACCTTTCAGCTGGCCGTGCAGCTAACAAGCATGATGAAGATTGATCAATCCGGAATCTACGAGATACATTTAAAAGCAGCCGAGTGAACCGATATGATTTAAATGTTATTATTTTTTCCACTCATACCTATTTATTATTTGTCAAATATATGTAAACTAGAATAAACTTTATGGCAATAAATATGTCTTATTTATTTTCTGACTACTATGCTATATATAGAATAATATTTCAAATGAAACATCGGTATTGAAATCTCGGTAAGCCTCAGAGAGAGATACACAAGCGTCGCGATGCCTGTGTACCTCTCTCGCGTCGGTCAAATAGGCAGGCTAGGTCTGACGTCATAAAGGTCGTGGTTTAAAACACATTTTCAAACCTTATCTGAAAAGCCAGACGCACTTACTTCGTCAATCTGTTTATTTTTCTTCCGCTCAGACTCTACTCGGGAATATTTCCAGAATAGTAGGTTGTAAAACAAGAAAAAGGATATGATGCCCACATTGCACGAGAAAATAAAAAATTTTAAGTTATTTCTCATCGGTTCACCTTGCCATGCTTTAAACTATCTAATGTACAAAACTACAATAATAACAAATAAAATGTTTACTTACTTATGATTTAACTTCCTTCTGCCAATAAGAACATACACAAGAAAGACAATAAACAAAAATAAATTACACCAAATATGGTCACGTCCATTGTCCACACGGCCATGAAAATGGCCGATTATTGCCTTAAAAACATGAAAAAATTGACACGGAACCGCAAAACCACCCTAACATAACATAACCTCCTGACAGTCCTGGCTAGAATGATGTCACCGCCACCGTCAAGGGCGTGAAGTCTCTGTGTATATTGAGTACAGCGACGCCGTTAGTTAAACATATAAAGAATAATATTACTTGAAAAGAAAAGTTAGTTCTGGTAACTAAAAATGTATCTTCATTAAAATTAACAAAATGATAGGGACTACAAATTCATAATGTGTTATTACAACAAGCTTAATTGATAAATACAAGTTTGTAGGAACCTTGATGTAACATTTAAATAGGATATAGACAGAGTAAAATTCAGTTAAACAAAATATTTTATTTCTGCCAACTAATATGAAAACAAGATATTTTCTTTGTTCTGATGGCTTAATTTTTTGGTAAGTATAACCAAGAAAAACCTCTTTTTTGTTTTCCTAACTAAAAATAGTTATTTTTGGTAACGTAAACACGGGAACAAATAAAAATTAGTACCAAATACCAAGTCATTTTTAAGAGTGTAGAGAAATCGCAATTGCGTGGCAGATTTTTTTTCGTCTAAATTTCCTTAGTGTAAAAGTTTATAAATTTATAGGCGGAATTGACACGACCCCAAAAAATTTTCGTTGCTGGAAAAACGTTGCTGATAAACGTTGCTAACTTTACACATATTTTTTAATGACATGTTCAATGTTAAAAAATGTTATAAGTTATATATTGTCGCGTACCTTTTAGGGGTAAATTAAATTCACCCTCAAAAGGCACTAACGGCTTACGGCAGCTCTTCGTCGGATGAACAAATGGTCGTCTGCAAGCGACGCTTATGCTTTTTGGAGGGCGCCACTCAGTTTCCTTTACGAAAAGGGTTTATAGAGCCTTTCTACTGAGAAGTAGACTCAATTTTTGCGAAAGGATGGTATTAGAGTTAATAATTAAAAAAAAACTGAGATAAATTCCAGTAATTTTAATGAAAACTGTCATTCTCTTCTTGACACGCAGATATATATGTATATTATGCCAATCATATTAAAAATAAAAAACTATAGAATGCCTGTATTCTGAACCTGTAAATTAAAAATTGCCCCAAGGCTTATTTACTTAAGTTTACCGAAACCTCGTTTATATCAATATATACATAACTATTCTTTGGCCAAAGATACCCCCTGCTATGTACATTATTTACAATAAACCACCTGTAATTTATACCGACTTTTAGGCGAATAAAATAAAAAGGGAGTCAGAAAACACGCTTACAAGATGGTTAATACGTTATATGAAAATTCCAAAAACTGATACGATATTATAATCTTACTGTTAATAAATGATTCAACTTGACCGGAAGTTATATTGGTAAAAATAATATAAAGGAATAAACTGGCCTTAGATCCAGGGCAAGTAGATTCTCAGGTACGGCAACAGCGGGTAGTGGTGGGTGAAACACATTAGCCCTTCAGTGGGGTGTTGAACTGAGACTACTGGATCACCGAAGGTCAAAGCTCAACGACTTGGTGAGATGTACGACACAGCTCTTCAGGCGATAACAAGAGATGAGTGCAAATTTACGTGGAAATGAGTCCCATAATACGACCCTGTAAATCACACAAAAAATAACCAAATACCCAAATTTAAGAAGGAAATTTAACTAGCTTACCTCTTATCTGAGGGAATTCACACACCGACAGCACATGGCTCCGTTCCAAACAATTAGGGGTTTATCCCACGTATTATACGAAAAGCAAATAGAAAATAAACTTTTAGCAGGTTTTACACATTCTGCATATTTTAATTTTTAACAAAGTTGTGCGTTAACTTGCACGATATCAAAATTGGAATTCAATCACCAAAAGTGACCACTCAGCCCGGATTCCGGAGCTCGAGAGAACGGCCTCCACGTATCGAACGAACCACGTCCCTCTCCGACCTCCTGCATCTGGTGTACAGAAAAATGAGTGGTGGCGAATGCGCCAGAATAATGAAATATATACTGAAAATTATTACCAAACGTGGCGTTAAATTTATAAACGCTACAATATTGTCACGATAGGGAATCATAAGATCATAACATTTCATAAATCAATATATTTTCCATTTTAATATTCTAATCATTATTCGCGTTTACCGCCGGCCATTCAAGGCAACATGAAACCGGCGACGAGTTTATCAAACAAATCTAAAAAGTTGCAATTATGAAATGCTATATGTATATCCCGATCTAGCGATTATGGTGGCGTCGTCAAGTCGGCAGAACCAAGGTATACGACCTAAACCCGCGTCTTACAAAAGGGGGAAAAATAGCTGACTTGACGAAACTACACATGGTTGCTAGAGGAACGATCGGCGGGCACTAGTGTTCGAGTCCGTGACGCATCCACGTCGAAATATGTGAATTTTTGTTGGTCCCAAATCTCAGCGATGAGTCCAAATTTAAGTAAGTATAATTTATTGCCAACTGTTTTATAAAGGTCTAAATCCAAGTTTATTATTTTGAATTTCTTGTAAGCCCTTCAGGAATTTATTATTTTTATATTTTCAATAAATTTGTTTTCAAAAACGTTTTGTTTTTCTGATAGTCGCCAAGGTCCCGCGCTACCTTACGTCCCTCGTCACACCCCTAAAATCTGGGCGTGACATATGGTGGAGGTGCCGCTTTTCTCTTTTTTTCGAAATTTTATTTTCTTTTTTAACCATTGACATATGGTAATCGCGCCGGTCTTCTTTTTTTTACGAAATTTTACTTCTTTTTTAATCATCGACATAGAGTGGAGGTGTTACGAAATTTTATCTGCCTTTTGAACCATTGAAAGATAGAGGCGCAGCACTCCTTATCTTTAAAAAATAAATTCATTTTTCTTTTGTAACACTTCGCGATAAACACAATTTTGTTCATACGTTAATGCAATTTTTTTTCAAAATTTTAGTAAACTTTATCCTTATACAATAAGCCAGGACCTTACACTATTATTAAACATAATATAAGAGCATAACAAGGATTTAGGCCTTTGAAATATTTATTTGTGGTGAAGATTTAGTTTTTTTTCAGGGAAATACTTATTTACTTATTGTTTACTTATTGTTTCGCATATCCGCCTTCTTTTAGCATATTACGAAATATATTACTTAATTACTTATCTTTAAAAACCCTTGGTCTTGAAATTAAGCAAAATAAGAGCACTAGTCAATCACCACCTATCATTACTGTCAATCACGGACCTACCACCAAAAAATTTTGTATTTCCAGGAAGTTTTTTTATCAAAATTTAAGACCAAGTCATCAAATTTAAACTTAGTTACTTAATTTCTTTTATTCAGTCAATTTTACATATTTTAATTTCAATTAAGTACAAACACAAAGTGTATTTCTAAAGACAGATCGGTATCTTTCATTACAATCTAATTTTTTAATTATTCTAACTAATCGCTTTTGAATTACAAAAATATTTTGAATTTGACAATCCTTTCCCCAAAAAATGATTACATACAGGATTCAAAGTTAGCAAATTACAATATTTTTAGAGTTTTTCGTGTATTCAATAATAATATAGTAGGTATTTGTTAAAATAATAGAAGAGTTAAATTACAAATAAAGAAAGCGTTTAAGTATATCTATGTAAATATTAGCGAAGTTTTTTTTTGAAGATGTGGGATAACGAAATTTTGAAAAATATATTATTTATAACAACATTAATTAAAATATTTACCAAAACATTTCCAAACATTTTGTCAAAAGAATATCGTAAAATAGCAGTTAACTTTTGTGAAAGACCTTTGATATGGAAAACCCAGTCTAAATATTCATTAATTCGTACCCCTAAAAATTTTGTACTTTGGGTCGATTTCTGATGGATTTTTATTAAAAATCTCGAAAACCACCTAAGATATTACAAAACATTTTGGTATATGTAAACTATTACGATATGAAAACACATATTTCTAATCCAAAAAATTTTTTCTTTCTCAAAGCAGTGGCGTCGGTACAGTCGCGCCTCAATACAATTTTAACCAAAAAATATGTTACGCCATTGAATGTTCCAAACAATAGCTGTATTATTACTTATTATTTAATTTTAAACAAAAAGTTCTCTGCCATCTTTTTCCTAAAATTTAGCGTTTGAAAGAAAATAATTAAAACAATAATCATTACAGAATCGATAACATTGCTAACTTAAATTTGGTTAAACGATTTTTGCTTAAGAGTGAAGTCTAGTGATGCATTCACCAATTCATTTTTTGTTCAGTATTTCTTATCCTTTTCGCTTCATTTAAGAGCGGACAAATAATCGCCTTTTTTTTCGAGGACACGTCTGTGCGCCGGATGCACTTAGGCCAGGTTTCGCTCATCGTGCAAATAATCGTGCTTGTGCAGCCATTACCTACAGTTTTGAACTTAAGAAATTTTGATTAATGAATTGATAAAAGCATGTGTGTGTTTATTATTTTATAAATTCAAACTTCCTCAACTTTAAATTTTTTAAAAAATATATTACTGTTTGTCAGAAAATTTATTAATCTTGAATACATTGCCATTTCAAATAATTTTGAAAAATCTGTCAATAAACTTATGTGCCTATAATTAGTCATTTAAGGGTGACACAGACCTTTTAAAAAAAAAAAAAAAAAAACTAGTTTTACATTTCTTTTTTACAACAAATAATGTTTTTACATACACTAATAGAAAATTTTACAATGCTGGTAGGAATTTCAGAAAAACCGGAACTATGTTATGTTATTATACCGTAGTATATGTAAATATATGTTATTACAGTTAAACGGGATACTCGATACATTTTTCATGAGATCAGTTCATCATACTCCTTTTTCTTTTCCTTATATCGGTCTTTATAATTTTGATGATGTAATAATTATGTGACAACAATAATACTTCTTAATTTCAAATTATACTGATTACAAAAAAGGATAAAATAAAATGACGTCACAGAATGGAATAGACTTACCAAGAAGTCCACTAATGAATAGGGCTCAATGTCTATTAACACTTTTTTAAATGTTTTTTCACTCTGACACACTAGTAATTGAATATATATTATTTGGCAGCTTGTTGTCATTTGATGCACATGTAATAAGGATTTTTTTTCTGTGACAATTAAGCGGTGACGAGGATATAATAAGTTATTCATCCTTGTATAATTACTATAGACATTTACAGTTTCAAATTTCAATTTATTATTTCTAAACAAAAACATTAAATACGCAAAAATATAAAGACCATATACTGTTAATAGGTATATTCAATTATTCAAAATGCAATAATCTAGAAAGCTCATTTTATTTAGGTATTAACATTATTGTTCTTTTGTACTACAAAAACCCTTTTTAGCTCAAAGCTACTTACTACCCACAGTATGCCATATCGCAGGACAGATTCAAAATTTTCATGGTATAGAATTTCTAAGGTGTTTAAGTTCATATAGTTAGCCAATACTTTCATTCCATAACCTATACTACCCAGTTTCAAACACAAACCATTTATAGGGTTGCTCCATGATAAAAATTCTTAGGTATTACCAAGAAATAAAAAATAGCTAAGAATTTTGTATTATTTCAAATACATTTTCTTGTCACATACAGTGACAGTATCGGGTTTATTTAATTTATTTTATTTAGTGCTGAAAATAATTAATTTAATTTTCTCATCATTTAAAATTAATTTATTTTGTGAAAACCAGTATACTCCCCTGAGGTATACCAATACCGCTTTTCGTTAGTTCAGATTTGATTTCTCTGCTACCATCCTGAACTTTTTTTTGAACTTTAGATGGAAATACTGTTGAAAAATATATTAATAAAATTATTCATAAATACACGCCACTGTCCATTAACATAACCATTAACCAGTCCTGCTTACTCAGACAGGGCAGAAATTCATTTTTGATTTAATTGCCAAAAACTTTGTTATTACTAATAAAAATACCCTGGTATAAAATTCAATAAAACATACGACAGAAAAGTAATAAAAATATATTATATAGATAAAATATAGATCAACATTACGATCAAGTAAAATAAAAAAGACATAGGGTACATATTAAATATAAAAAATATAAAAATAAAAACAAAAAACAAAAAAAAAAAAAAAATCATATAAGTATAAATAAAATGCACAGTATATTAGTAAACAAGCACTTTAAAGTTACAAGAGTTCTTCCAATTACTCAAAATGGGTTTACTTAAATAAATAATTTAAAACAACAATTTTTCAATTTAATGTTAAAACAATTTGATTTCAATAAGTTTTAAATAAAATAATAATGACATACGTATCGTTAGGCTATCATGAAACTAAAAAATATAAAAAATACTTTTATTATAATCATAGCAGCATCATAAACAATACCATTATAATTAGGTATAGAATACAGAGGAAAGATACAAACAATCTCAATATTATCCCATATAAAAATATTTTCTTCAACAGATTTGTGTTACCAATAGTTTTAGGAATGCGGTTAAACCAAGAAAGTAAGAAAAAAAAACTGTGGTCAGGAGTTAGCCATCCCTGTCACAGAAATTTTTAAATAATTTAAAATTCCATTTGCAGATTGATCCTACAAAAATATTTTTCTAGCAACAGATGTGTGTTACTAATAATTTAGAGTTGACAATTATACTAAAGAAATAAGAAACTCTGGTCAGGAGCTAGCCATCCCTGTCACAGAAATTTTGAAAATTTTTTTTAAAAAAAAACTTCCATTTTTACATTCCTCTTTCACATATCCCAAGCTTTAAACTAAAATTTAAATACAAATTGTAATAAAAAATATACACTGGAAATACTTGAGCATAAAACCTTCTACTACTATCTTCCGAAAATAAATATGGCACAGATTTAGTGCATCGAAATATAAGATATTTCAATTAAATTTTTCCAATAAGGGTTAGTAGGCCCGACCCATATTGCAAATATTTAATACACTAGTCAGTGTTTCACCTTGTTATTTACGCCAAGACTGTGCGCAAAGTGTTTTGGATAAATATCATCGTAATTCACAATGACTTAGTCTCGCGCGGACATCAAAATTTCACAAGAAGAAATTTTGACATTATGAAAAGTTGATAATGGATATAGATTGAATATGAAATAATGATTTTAAATGTGGCAGCTAAATAAAGCTTGCAATTATGAAATATATATGAAAAGCTGAAATAAGCTATTGTTATAAGTAGGTACCTTTATTATGTATGTTTATGTTATATAAAGAAAATATGAATCCTGCAAAAGGCAGAAGTAAGGTTATTGCGTAGGTGGAAGATAGGGGTTTACAAATCGGTAGAAGGCTTTTTCAAGTATTATCCAAAATCCTACGCAAGGAAAAAAGGAAAAATATCAATGCAAAAAATAAATGCATTTATAAATAGTAATTTAAGAAAATGATACAATCGAGGACACAATTTTATAGGTAGATCAATCTAACCTCAAATCTTTAGGTATAAGTACCAAAACTTTGACATTTCAATTTTACAGCAACTCAAAATGCAATGCTAATAAATAATATTATTTCTACAAAAATTCAGTAGCAGACGAGATAGAATACAAAAGAATTTATCAATCAAAAATCTAATTAGCAAATTATCAATTTAAGTACTTGATTTAATAATCTAAATACAATAAATAAACCTCAAACTCTGCATTGCCTGCTATTTCTTTAATTTTCTATTGATAGTTGAATATGAATATGAATAATATGAACAAAGATAGTCTAATGTAAATTTTCAAGTAATCAAGTCATTTAACTAACGCTATAAGTTTTAATTCTGAATTTTCTTTTAACAAAAGTATAGGATATTCAAAATATCAAAAACCCAAATGCAAATGTAAATAAGATTTTAATTATCTAAGCATTTTAGCGCTAGAAAGTGCAATATTCTGGCATTAATAAATAAAAAATATAAAAAATAATTGAAAACATTCAGAGATTTTAGATAAAATATTAAGCAAAAAATAGGAGCATATACTTACTCTTTGTTTCATTCTTTTCATGTAAACACTGCTGCACTACCACGAAGCCACCTGGTCGGACACCTGTTCCATCCTCAATCAGTATTGCTGTCGGCCCCAACACTAGAGACAGAACAGCCATTGTACAGCAAGCATGACTCAGTATTGTTGGTATCCAGCCTTCACTGCCAAGACACATCGATGCCTGCTGACTAAGCTACACTATCCCAATCCAATCATGGAAGTCTTCATCAATTCATGCCCAAGTAGATGAAACACTAAAACCGCCATTCATCGACACTAACTATGCAGTACGACCGAAAGGAGAAGGCAAGGCTGCTAACAACGAAACAATTGGCAAATCAAGAAGATGTACACTGCATCACTTGAACTATCACTATAACACTTCACAAACACTAGTGATTGCCAATTTAGACGATTTTCTTCAAGAAAAGCCATTAATCGCGCCGTTTCCCGAAGCCTTGCATCGCAACACTGGAATTTGCAACATTTGCAAATTTCAAACAAACCGAAATCATCCAGCAAGCATCCAATGTAAGGTTAACTTACGAAAATGACTCTTGTAGCAACAAAAGAGACGTCTAGCAACAACAACCACAGAAGAAAAAATGGCTTTATAGGACAACAACCACAGAGGAAGGACCCTATGATATGGAACTAGCGTCCCAAGCAGCAGGTCAGAAAATAAAGGGATACCAAAAATAAGTATGGCATCGGCTGTCTACGCAATAGGCCTTGGCACCAACATCGGCGATGCATTCCGTCGATAGAGCACCCACAGCTACGGCGTGCTTCAACCATTCGGCCAATGGACCCAACCGCGCGTTGGCCCACCATCTAACCATTGACGACACGACAGGACCGTACCCAGGCATGGACTTTATTTTGGTGTAGTGACCAAGTGCAAGCGAAAAGTGTTTAGGGACAATTAAGATGTTTCATTTTATATAAAGTTTGTTACCATTTGATATCCAATGGTATTTTTTTCTTTATAAATTTAATACATTTACTCATAAAAGAAGGGAAGTGGAGCCAACTTTTGAGTCAATATTAAAATTTTTTTTTCATACACTTCAATTTTTTAAAGTAAATAATGTAACCTCTACTTCCTTTCGGCCATCGCTGGGGGCCAGCTCTTTTAAGACCGGGGGATGTGTCACGATAGGGAATCATAAGATCATAACATTTCATAAATCAATATATTTTCCATTTTAATATTCTAATCATTATTCGCGTTTACCGCCGGCCATTCAAGGCAACATGAAACCGGCGACGAGTTTATCAAACAAATCTAAAAAGTTGCAATTATGAAATGCTATATGTATATCCCGATCTAGCGATTATGGTGGCGTCGTCAAGTCGGCAGAACCAAGGTATACGACCTAAACCCGCGTCTTACAAAAGGGGGAAAAATAGCTGACTTGACGAAACTACACATGGTTGCTAGAGGAACGATCGGCGGGCACTAGTGTTCGAGTCCGTGACGCATCCACGTCGAAATATGTGAATTTTTGTTGGTCCCAAATCTCAGCGATGAGTCCAAATTTAAGTAAGTATAATTTATTGCCAACTGTTTTATAAAGGTCTAAATCCAAGTTTATTATTTTGAATTTCTTGTAAGCCCTTCAGGAATTTATTATTTTTATATTTTCAATAAATTTGTTTTCAAAAACGTTTTGTTTTTCTGATAGTCGCCAAGGTCCCGCGCTACCTTACGTCCCTCGTCACACCCCTAAAATCTGGGCGTGACAATATTTTAGAAAAAAAAATAGAAGTGACGTTTTTTCTTGAAAAAAAAATAAAAAAAAACATATTTTGATGTTCTACATATTATTATATTGAAATATTATACAAAAAGTAGCATCACTTTCAACATTTTGCTTATATAAAATATATTATAGTTTTGAACTTAACGGTAACTTACAATACAAGAAATAAATTAACAGCGAACTTTAACATAAGCTTAATTTGAAATAAATATAGCGGAAGCAATAAACTAAACAAAAACTAAAGATTTTTGTTAAAATCGTAATAAAAACGGGGCACAATATTTTTATTACAATATTGATTTAATCTCTGTGAGTACATAAATTAAAAATCACTCAGTTCCCATCAAATTTGTCAACAAATGTTTCAACCTAATAAACAAAAAAAATAGGTTTTGAAAAAACATTGTATGGTATTTTTTTTAAATAGTTATTGCCCTGCTTACTTTGACATTTTTCTGGATTCTTGTCCCCTGTTGTTGCTTCAATGTTATTGAAAGTAGTTATCTTGGCGCTTTCTTCTATCCCACTACTAACATTAACCAAAGCGGTATTTTGAACATCTTAAAATGAAAATATGTTATTTATTTGGTTTTATATTTAAAGTATACCTATTTGGTATACTCGAAATAATATATAAGAATATTGCGAGCATAATAAAATCTTACCGGTGAAATACAAAAAGTTTCCCTAAACAAATAGTGGTATTTATGAGTTTAAAATTGATATCGCAAGAAACAATATAATAGTAGAAAAGAAAAACCCAAATTACCTTTTATTATTTAATTATTTATTTTATAATGTTTCCCCAAAAAAATGTGCTATGACGACTTACTTTCCGATTTTTGGTTCGGATTTTCCACATCGGTTCGTCCACATTGTGTATTTCTAGATTTCTTTTCGTAAGTTTTAAGATTAAAGAGGTTCTTGCCTCTCCTTTTGACATATTGTGACCTAAAAAAAATGAAAGTTTTTTTAACTCAACACACTTTCATGTTCTTTGTCACATTTAGTTATTTTATCATTTATGTTTAAAAAATATTTTTCAATTGAAAGCAAGAGTGCCACAACTAAAAAAAAATCGCATTGTAACAAACAAATGTAAGAAAATTGCTATTATTTTCAGGAAAGATAGTTATAATATCAAATGTAACTTTCTCACACACAATAATATATACGAAAACTACTTACTTTTACGGGAAAGAACGTCACAAAATGAAATGCCACCCTTTTGCCTGGATAAAAGAAATAATACCACTGTCACTCTTTGTTCTAGATCGGTTTTTCCGGAAAAATGATTACAGTATGTCCGATAACTTTAGCACTTTACAACTTGTGACAGTCTTACTCGCAAATAGGTTGCAGGTGTTCAGAAGTGCCAAATGGTAACAATGGCATCTAGCGGAAACTATGCAAACTTGACTAGTGTCGGTTTTACTGGTTACTTTTAATAGGTTTTTTACCACTAATTGTACAGAAAAGTGAAAAATAACAAATTTTGAATTGTGACGTTCTTGTCGGAAAGCAGCGATAGTATATGGGTTTATATATATACATATATATTTTTTTTTGTCGATTAGATTTGATATTTAATACGTAGCCTATGTCTATTTTCTATTTTATTTTTTATGATCATAAAGTTGATCTATGTTTATCGATATAACACATTTTTGTTACTTTTCTATCGTAAGGAGGTAATTTCATTGAAATTTGTACCAGGGTATTTTCATTAGTAGTAGTATCAGGGTTAAATTATTGATTACACTATACAAGTATTATTTACAAGTCGAGGTGGGTACGAATTGGGGTATCCTACCGGCACAATCGAGGGAAGAGTCTACCGAACACTTAAGAAATTTGAGCGGTACATATCAGAAAAGACGCGGAGACGCCTGACACCACACCACAGTAAACCACCACACCTCTATGGCCTGGCAAAAATACACAAACATAATATGCCTCTAAGACCAATTACAAGCGCCCGTAACTCCCCTACATATGAAGTAGGTAAATTTTTACCTCCCCTACTCCAACCACTTCAAGGAAACAGCACGTCATTTGTAAAGAACTCGCAACACTTTACACAAATAATAAGAGAAAAGAAAGTACAACTAGGAGACCAACTGGTCAGCTTTGACGTCGAAAGTCTTTACACCAACGTCCCTATAAAAGACGCACTTAAGGTCATCAGGAGCAGACTTGAGGAAGACCTGACCCTACAAGAAAGAACACCGCTACCCACAAATGTCATCATGGAACTATTGGAATGCTGCCTTAACAATTCTTATTTTCAAGAAAAAGACAGATTTTTTAGCCAAGAGGACGGACTACCAATGGGCTACGATATGTGGATGACACCTTCATTATTTGGAATGGAAATGAGGACGAACTCAGAGAATTCTTACATCACATTAATAACTTTGCATCGACAATTAAATTCACCATGGAAAAAGAAGAGAACAACCAATTACCTTTTCTAGACGTCAACGTAGAGAAAAATGGCAACACCTTCCTAACCTCAGTGTACAGAAACCTACACATACAGGGCAATATCTCAATTATACATCAAATAACCACTCAAACAACACAAAACATGGCATAGTAAGAAACCTTGTGGATAGAGCAATTACTCTCTGTAACTCAAACGAAGCTCTCAAAAGAGAAACTAACCACATTAAGACCGACCTCAACAAGAATGGCTACCCCATGAGATTGATTGACACAATATTGGAAAATCGCAAGAATCGGCCAAGCACACGTAAAGCAGAGAAAGAGATACAACCAATACTCAATATTCCGTATGTCAAAGGAGTATCCGAGAAAATAAGAAGACTAGGACAACGATACAACATCAACACAGTATTCAGCTCTAGAGACACTTTAAGAAGCCACCTAACGAAGACGAAACCAGCAAGCCAGAAAGACAAGAAAAATTGTGTCTACCAGATCCCCTACGAATGCGGCCAGTCTTACATTGGTGAGACACTAAGACCACTAGAAGTAAGGATTAAAGAACATCGGAATAACACCCAAAAAGGAGAGACCGAAAAACCAGGTGCAGCTGACCACGCCTGGATGCACGGCCATCATATCATGTGGACAAAAGCGGAAATCCTGCAAAAAGAACCACACTGGAGGAAGAGGAAGTTTAAGGAAGCTGCGACCATAAACCAAAATCCAGGTTGCTTTAGTAAGCCTTCATTAGATATGATAAACGTCTGGAAACC
Organism: Polydrusus cervinus; assembly: GCA_935413205.1. Classification (NCBI taxonomy): domain Eukaryota; kingdom Metazoa; phylum Arthropoda; class Insecta; order Coleoptera; family Curculionidae; genus Polydrusus; species Polydrusus cervinus. Next base: position 6,935,125 of record OW284518.1, read on the forward strand.
CTTGTTAAGTAAATGTAATCTTAGAATAAGACCACCCAAGAGTTAAACGCATGATTCATCGAGCATGACGTCATCGAGCATGACTCATCAAGCATGACTCATCCAGTTATGCGTCATCACCTAGCAACACGCATGACTCCGCCCACTAGTCATGCGTCACAGCACCTGCCTAGTATAAATATAGCTGTAGTTACCATACTTATTCAGTATTCACCTGAAGACGACTGGAGATACTTACCAGTTGAAACGTAGTGATTATAAACAAATAAAGACAATGCAAGTCCAAAACTCTACTGCCGTTCAAGAAATCCTCATCGATCTTTCGCTGTGTCTGCCCTATTTAAACAAGGTGTTGGGGAACAAGGGTTGATTAAGTTAACAGTTCACTTAAACGCAAATTATATATATGTATAGATCCTAGTCATTATCTGAAGCTCATCGAAAATTTCAAAACAACAAATGAAGCATGTTCTGGACCTTCGACTACTCAAATGCAAGTCAATCACACGCAAAACCATGCTTTAATAAGAAATAATGGACAAACTATTATTTATACCAACTGTACGTTTAATTTAGTAATAAATATACAAAGTTTCTAGTTTGCTAAATAAACAGCGTGTTTTTATTATTTTCTTGTTAAATAGTCTTGTCGAATATCATTCGAGAGAAAATTTTGTATCGGCAAAATTTTCTCTTTGGTATATTCAATTCTGTTTCCTTTTGGTAATTTCGCATATAAAAATTTCATTCGCGAAATTGCTAAGCAACAAACTTTTATACCAGTCAAAAGTTTTACCGGCAAAATTTTCTTTTTTATGATATTCTATACGACAATTCCACTCATGTATAAATAATCTGATTTAAAATGTCAAAAAACGTAGTTTGCTATCGGCTAAATAGGATGGAAAAGAAATGCAAGTGGATAAAAAAACCGGATAAATTTCATTATTTGATCATTTCCATATAGTGACAGTTATAATTATTTGTTAAAAGCGTCCCTGTCAGTTTGAAACTTGTCAAAAGTAGTTTGTATTTAAAAACCAAATGGTCGAGCGTCAAAGCAACTGAAGTATGAATGTGTAATGAAAAAATCCAATAAAACTTACATATTATATTATGACATAGTATACATTTTAAAACAGAGAGGACGCATTGTTTACAGTTACCTATATATTAAAATAAAATATTTAAAACTTTTAAAAGTCTACAAAATCTAAGACATTACGTCATCCACTGTACATGCGTGTACCAACCACCATTAGCGGTGCCCGACCCTGCTCATAAGCTCAGAAATTCCTCAATACTGTAGGGTTCTAAATTTACCTACCAGGTACTCAAAAATTGATTTCTTATACCTAGCAAAATTTTGAGGTAAAACAAGTTGCCTGATGAACTCTATTGTAAAAAATGATTCCATTGTAAAGTGGAGATCTCTTAAAGAGGGATAGTCTAGTACAGGGTATATTTTAATTAAGATTCTTGTATCATGATGACTATGTGTTTTTGCGAATAGGTTTATATTATATACTCTTTATGCTTGTAAAAAAAACAATAGCATTTTGATAAGTATATTTAATTGTTTTAAAGGTGATCTACACGTTTCATTGCTTGACATCCCCATTAGGATCCTTAATGCTCATTTCTGGATTAATAAAAATGGTCTTTAAGTACCCACACCAGAACTAAAAAATAGAATTCAAAATCTCAACACTAAATAGAAATACGCAAAATAGACTGACCTCAGTGCATGTGAGGTTAAGTATCTATCTCCATTACGCGCAGGGCGTAGGTGGCCGAAGACAGTCTTTAAGTTCTGCAAAAAGAAAGTTACTAAAAATTACGTGTCTCGTCGGAAGCTATAACAAAATAGCGGATTGAAGAAATATGCAAAAAGATTTTTAGCGGATCTCCGCCACCTTGCATAACCATTCCCGCTAAGAAGTTTTACTTGCTCGTGCAATGTGGGCATCATATCCCCTCTCTTGTGTTACAAACTACTATTCTGGAAAGATTCCCTAGTAGAGTCTGAGCGAAAGAAAAAACAAACAAACAAATAGACAAAGTAAGTTCGTCTGGCTATTCAAAAAAGGTTTGTAAATGTTTTTTAAATCACGACCCTCGTGACGTCAGACTTAGTCTGCCTATTTGACCGACGCGAGAGAGGTACCGATGTTTAATTTTTAATATTATTTTGTATAGACTATTGGTTAACTCGATTCTAGGGTGCCGATATAAACGCATCAGACGGAGATTATTAGTAGCGTTTAACACGTTAAACAGAGAACTCGCTATCCCCTACCTCCCATCTTCCATTCTATAGAACACGCGGTCGAAGCAGCCACGGGAGCAATCGATACGTTGACTCGGCCACACCACACACATATCCCCCCTTTCAGTAGTAATGTAGGAGTTGTTGGGTGTCTCTTTTTAACTGCAGGTTTTGCCCAGATGTGCCTTCTCTCTTGGTTGCATTACAGATTTCGCAATTTGCCAATAGTGTATAGCATAGTACGTAGAAAATAAATAAAAAATATTTATTGCCATAGAGTTTATTCTAGTTTACATATATTTGACAAATAATAAATAAGTGGAAAAAAATAATAATATTTAAATCATATTGGTTCACTCGACTGCTTTTAAATCTATCTTGTAGATTTCAAATTGATCAATCTTCGTCATGCTTGTTAGTTCAATGGCCAGCTAAAACGTTAAGTTACTTCTGTAGGGGAAAGTAGGGCTAATTGTTGCACATTCTTAATTTAACTTTTTGTTAACGGTGTAACACAACTTAATAATAGAAATTAACGAGATCATAAATGAAATTTCTGGACTCGTGTATAAGGCATAAGAAGTCTAGTATGTCGTTGAAAACAATACCATTGTTTCTGTCTATATTAAACCAAAATGTCAGATGGTATTTACTAATAATTAGGAAGATTAAAATGGATGAGTTTCTTTCCATGACATACTAGACTTATATTGACAAATATGGCTGATACACTGGTTTAGAAATTACATATTTTTAATATTTCTTGTTAATTTTTATTATTTATTATTTATAGAATAATAATATTAATATATATAAAAATTAAATAAACAATAAACAAAAGAAGCTTAGCGGCAAGCGGACAGAGTAGTGCGTTTATCTTTTGCATTAAAGTACACAGGGACTCCAAAGGTAATGGAATCCCTGGGGCACAGGTAGACAATGACAGGCTGTTTCGTTCTTGTTAGAACTCATCAGAAAGTCATAACCCGTAAGCGACCCCCAGAACAGCGAGCCTGTTCTTTCAAGGCGTTTTTAAGAAATAAAAACGCGATAAAAACCCAGTAACGCCATCATGAGGAATCAACTCAAGGCAAAAGATATAGCCATCTAATGTGAAAACGTAGAAATATAAATAACTCTAAATAAATCAAGCACGGAACGGCCACTTCGCCAGTATAGGAAACATTTTTCGCTTCTCCATAATACATCTCCAAGCTTTGTGGATTCAGATCTAGATCGCGCTGCAGTCACCCACTGGTTTTGCAGCACTATTTCGTATATATACTTACACACGGCATTTACGGAATAGTGCTGCAAAACCAGTGGGTGACTGCAGCGCGATCTAGATCTGAATCCACAAAGCTTGGAGATGTATTATGGAGAAGCGAAAAATGTTTCCTATACTGGTGAAGTTGCCGTTCCGTGCTTGATTTATTTATATTTCTACGTTTTCATGTTAGATGGCTATATCTTTTGCATTGAGTTGATTCCTTATGATGGCGTTACTGGGTTTTCATCGCGTTTTTATTTCTTAAAAACGCCTTGAAAGAACAGGCTCGCTGTTCTGGGGGTCGCTTACGGGTTATGACTTTCTGATGAGTTCTAACAAGAACGAAACAGCCTGTCATTGTCTACCTGTGCCCCAGGGATTCCATTACCTTTGGAGTCCCTGTGTACTTTAATGCAAAAGATGGACGCACTACTCTGTCCGCTTGCCGCTAAGCTTCTTTTGTTTATATATTTTAACGGACACAAATTTCTACTATTTTAAATAAACAATGTTATTATAATAATACAAATACGGACTGCTATTTTAAAGAAATCGAGAAATTCCACTAATGTTAGGTTGCACAAAGATTTTTTTAGCCAGAAAAAACTAACCAGCAAAATTGACTGTGACATAACTGGCATTGACAGGCATTATGAACTCACTATTAATGGCTGCTTTATACCTCAACTAAACTAAACTTAACCTAACTAAGCTAAGATAATTAAGAAATTAAAATACTACATTCGTATGGAACCATTTATATATACAATTAAGGAATTAAACTCAATTAAACTAAACTAAGAAGTTGAATTTCTTAGTTTAGTTTAGTTGATTCGAAAATTTTCGTGGGACGATCGGCATAATCCGTGATTTCCGTCATTCAATAAGGAAAGGAAAGAAGGGAATGAAGAAAAATTTCAGCAACTAACCCTAAATTTGTGTTGATATTTGATTTTTCTTTTCATTTAATATTATTTTGAATAGAGATTAAGATAATGCTTATTAACGACGCAACGTTGATCAAGTTGGTGCAGCAGTTTTCTTCGAAAACTTAAAAGTTAGGCGCACTTTGTTCTTCTCTTATTGTGAATTCCATTATGTGGTTGAGTTGAAGTATAAACACTGCTCTTTGTTTCTTAATTTAATTTATTTAGTTTAGTTTTAATTTAGTTTAGTTTAATTGAGGTATAACCTGGGCATAAAGGTGCCTGTTTAGTAAATTAAAAATTAAGGTAACCGGGTCAGTATTGATAAAATTATCTCTGCCAATGTGATGTATGTCACAGTAAAACTTGCTAGTTAAGTTATTAAAATACTTTGTGCGACCCAACAGTAGTATTTTTAAAACGCAGGTTGTACATAAAATAGCACTAACGGATATATTTTTCTCGAACAATTTAATTTCATATTATAAAGTAGGTTGAAATAAGCCATTTTAATGTTTCCATGGCCTACTCTTTATCACTTACCTTGTTTTACCAAAATTCTGGACATTTTAGGAAACAGCGAAAAATTTATATACTTACGTGGTAATTTTTTAATCAAATTTTATTAAAAAGATAATTTTCTATAAAATTAAGGTATCGAATAACAATGGCTGATGTCTATTTAAAATTTGAAAGTTGACTCTACTTCTGGTTAAACCGGAAGTGGTTTTGAAGGTTTAAATGGGATGGGATTTAAATGGGGTTTAAATGGCAATCTACACATTTAATTACTCCTAGAATTTTTAAGTATTTACTTTGAAAATAACGAACAAAGAGCTGGTATAATAATAATAATAATAATAATAATAATAATAATAAATGCCTTTATTATACATGTAAATACAATTTACAAAAATTGTGAAAAACGGTGGCGGTATCCAACACTGCTGCTCATACAACCACCTTACTTGGAATTAAATATAAAAAATATTATTTTACAATAAATAGTGCTGGAAATAATAATAAATTAGGAAGAAATAAACAGTTATTAATAATAAATAAATAACATTTTATAAATTCTATAAATAAATAGGTAAGTAGGTAATATAATAATTTTAACAAAAGTAAATTTTCAAAAATTCTTTTTGTGCTGAGACTTTAAATACAGAATATATATTATTAAATACCAAGAGAAATAATTATATTAGTTTCGATTAGTAATAATATATTTTTTTAATTCTTTGCGAAATTTATTTGAGCTAGTCGCTGTTTTGATGTCATTGGGAAGAGAATTAAAAATATTGACGGAGTTGTAAGAAAATGAACGCTGAAAAAGGGCAGAACTGTGCTTTGGAACGCTATACAGGTCTCGAAAACGGGTTTGCCTATCATGGATATCTGAACCTCTGATTAGTTTTTCGTATAAATATTTAGGAGATCTGGTCGTTTCAATAGAGAACACTAAATTTGCAATGTGTAGCATATATCTTTCTTGCATATTTAGCCAGCCAGATTCCTGGAGAGCAGGAGTTATATGGTCGTATTTACGTATCCCATAGCTAAATCTTAAACATGCATTCTGAAGTTTTTGAAGACTGTTTTTATCTACTTGTGGAAGTGCCGGCCAGTAAACTACGTCGCAATAACTTAATTGAGATAGAATTAGAGAATTACATAGCCTAAGTTTTGTCGCAGAGTCGAATACATCTTTGTGCATATAGAGAAGTTTAATTTTGGCATAGGTTCTTTGCAGTAATTTTGAGACATGAACAGAAAACCTCAGCTCTGGATCTAACAATAACCCAAGGTTTCGACAGTCGGTAGAAGGCCTAAGGTCAACGTTGTTTATAGAAATTTTAAACAACGGATCATGTATAACAGTTTCTTTACCCCTGCCAAATACCATAAGCTGAGTTTTAACTGCGTTTAAAACCAATTTATGCGCTTTAGACACCTGGGAAACCAACTCTAAGTCACTGTTAATTTTGTATACCGATATAATAAGTTGATAGAGAAAAAAAGAAAAATATATTTGCGTATCATCTGCATACTGGTGTGATAAACAAAACTTTAAAAATCTGGAAAAATCAGCAGTGTAAATAGAAAAGATTAAAGGTCCCAGAATGCTTCCCTGCGCAACGCCTTTATTAACTGGTACAAACTCAGAAGCCTCGCGATTTGTTAGAACCCTCTGTTGCCTATTTCTAAAATAGTCCTGGAAAAACTGTAGCGCCATATCTTCCAATCCAAAATATTTTAGTTTAGTATGCAGTATTTCATGGTCTATAGTATCAAAAGCCTTACTATAGTCCAGCAAAACGAGACAACTGCACTGATTTTTGTCATTGGCTGTAAAAATGTCATCAGTAACTTTAAGTAAAGCTGTTGTTGTGCTATGATTACTTCGAAACCCCGATTGAGTGGAGGGTAGAATGTTATTTGAGTCCAAAAAGAGTTTAAGTTGCTCGGCCACGATTTTTTCCAGAATTTTGGAAACAGTGGGCAATATACTTATAGGTCGAAAATCGGCTAGTTCTGTTGGATTGGGTTTTTTGGGGATAGGACTAATATTAGCATATTTCCAAAGATTTGGATATTTTCCCAGGGATAAACATTTATTAATAATGAAAGCTAAATAATTATTTAAATGGGGAAGTGTGTATAGTAACATTTTAAGTCCTATGCCATCATAACCAATCGCGTTAGTTTTTATTTTATTTGCAAGTTTTTCAACTACCTCACCAGTGACCTCAGAAAAAACAAATTTGTCATAGTTGCCAAAGAACTTACCCACGTAATTTTGGTTTATAAATTCACTATTATTAGCTGTAACATTTGGAACTGAATTTTGAAAATATTCCACAAAATCATTTGCGCATCCTATCTCAGCTGAAGATTTGGTTTTATCAGTAGTACGTCCTAGATTGAGATATTTTATAGTACGCCAAAAGTTTTTTGGATCTTTTTTAAAAGTATATTGCAAGAAGGCCTTTTTTTCCGCCTTAACAGTTATATTAACTTGGTTGCGTATGCGCTTATAATCATTCCATGTTATATCCGTTTTATTACGTTTATACTTTGAAAGTGCCTTATCCCTAAGTTTCATCATGTATTTCAAATTGGGCGTAAGCCAAGGGGCAGGTGGTTTAGTTATTCTTGATGTTTTAAAAGGTGCATGTATGTCAAATAAATACAAAACATTTTTATTAAAATAGTCAACCATGGCATCCACATCATCCAATGTATATAAAAAGTTCCAATTAATAAGACTAAGATCATAAACAAAAGAATTATAATCAAAATTAGAAAAATCCCGATAAGTGCGAAACATTGGTGTAGGTTTGTTTTTTGTTATTTTTATTCGAAAGTTTACCAGTTTGTGATCAGAGATATCATCCATATTAAGAGTTTTAGCATTATCGACAAATTCTTGTTCCGAACAAATCAATAAATCAATAAGAGTACTAGAGTTATTCGAAATCCGAGTCGGTTCAGTAATGCACTGATGTAAACCATATTTGTTTAACAAATTACTTAGATGTTGGTAGTTCGTATTGTTAGTATTTAAAAAATCAATATTAAGATCACCACCAAAGGCAATAAAGTCATATTCAGGTGTAATACTCACCAAAGAGTTTTCTAGATCATCCAAGCATTGATATACATTTGAGTTAGGGGGCCTATAGAGCGTTCCCAAACACAGCTTCTTACCTCCAAGCTTAATGGTAATCCAGAGTTGTTCTAAAGGGCTAATAACGTTATTATCGATATTCAAAACGGAATATTTTAGCTCATTTTTTATATAAAAAGCAACACCGCCGCCGCGACCAGTGCGATCATTTCGTACCAAATTAAAATTTTGAATGGCTAAGCCATCACTATTAATATTAGAGTTAAGCCAGGTTTCTGAGAGACCAATGACATCAAAAGATCCTTCAGCTAGAACGTCACTAAATAAATCAAAATCAGCACATAAAGATCGAACATTAAAATGTGAAAAGTCTATCCAGGTATTTTGCATATTACAGTTTTGACTGCTTAATTCAAATTTAGAACAATTTATTATATGGAATAAAAGTAATAAATGTGCTTAGTGCTTTGGTTTAGTTACTATAAGAAGTAATAAATACATATAAGTTTTAGCAATTAATTTTTTTTAAATAATAATAAAAATAAAAATATTATACTAGTGTAAGACAAATGAACTAATATCCAGTCATGTAATCCTACTTTAAAAATAGTAAACAGCTAAAATATCTAAGAAGTAGGAAATATAACAGTAGGATAGTTAACTACAACTTTGACTACAACCTTCAAGACCGGGCCTAAATGACCCAAGAACATAAACTTTAAAATTGCAGGACGGCATACATTTTAATAAATAATATGCCTGCCTCATATTTTAGTTAAAATGCCTTCAATTTATTTCCTACTTTTTATTCGTAGAGAAAAATAAGGTTTATAGCAAATATGATAATATATTTAGCAAAAAAGGGTCGGATTAACGGTTAATGTAAATATAGATTTTATCAAGAGAACCAACATGTACAATCTCATACTATCACTGCCGTCTCGATTAAGTCGTAGTCAGTAATTTTAGAAGAGTTTTCATACAAAACACTTTCTTATTGCGAAATAATAACTTTTTTATTTTCTGCGTCACTCCACATCATAATTTTTCCATTGGCGGACCACACTTTGTTTTTACCATGCTGTTTTTTTGAATTCATTAGCAAATTGTATCTGAGTTTGGTTAAATCCTCAAAAATAGAGTATTTGGAGTCTTTCAAAAACTTTTTTGCATTGAAAACCTCATTTCTTTTAATATTTTGAACAAAATTCACCATAATTATACGAGGGTTTTCATTAGCACTCTTATTATTACCGACTCGGAAGGCACAGTCAATATCTCGGGAAGTACATGAGATATTAAGGTTGGTATTGATAAACCCAGTGACCAAGCCAGCAACATCTTCACCGTCTTCCTCGGGTATCCCAACAAAGCGTAATGCATTTCTTTTTGAGAACTGTTCTAGAGAATCCACATTCTCTTCCAAGGACCTAATGGCCTTGGCATTTTTTACTATATTTAAGTTAAGGGATTTTATATCATTGCTAACCTGTGAAATTTTCTCCTCTAGCTTGGAAAACCTAAGGTCAAATTCTGCTTTAATTTGCCCAAGGAAAGTTGCACAGACTTTGGTGATCAGTTTCTCATTTGGATCTTCACTGGCAGAAGCGCTTCTGGTGATTTTGCTCATTTTGTCACTTAGCAAAAGATATATAACGTAATTATAAACAACTATTAAAGTTCCTGGTCACAACTTTATCGACGCGAAATATTAGACCTCTTCGGAATATGTCAACAACCTTTTCTTGCGTGATTTTGACCACTAATTAAAAAGATTTATGAGAAAAAAAGGTATCAGGAAGAGAGTTAAAACAACTTTCAATAACACTATACACTTTTTGAAAATTAGTTTCCAAAAAAACCACTACTTTTTGAAGTTTAAGCAGGAGCTCACAATTACCAGCAACACATGGCTTGACCTTCACACACCAAAATATATAATACGTCAATTTCATTAACACCCAACTATACCGGGTGACAACGAATGTTGTTACAAACAACAACAACAAAGTTAAGGTTAAAAACCCACAACACAAAGTTAATAACGATAACACAAAGTAGTCGTAGATTGTCGTTCGTTGCGTTAAATTTAAAAAAAAAAAAGATCAAACGCATCGTTGCCAGCTCAAAATAAAGCTTAGTTGAGTAACCAAAAATTTTCTATGGTGCTTATCAAATTTAATTTAAGCCAGCTTTAAAATTTAAGGGAGCTTAAATTAAGTCCGCTTTATGAAAAAATGGAGACTACGGGCATTAGTACTACGAAATTGCAGTCACTAATCAGTAAATAAAGTTATATTAGAACACAGTAAAGTGCTCATATACATGGGGTTCATTAAGTAAGTATAGAAACATTAGGGGATTAATCTTTGATTGATTTTAAGACAAAAAGTTTATATAATCATGGACCCGCAACGGCTTCGTTTTCCAGATACAGGGTGATCAAAATTGAAACAAATTTAAGAATTTTTTATATATATTTTAAATGGTGTCAGCTACTTCATCGAAACTTAGAACTTGTTAATAGATATTCAGAGACTACATTTTGCAAATATTAAACTATTTTTCATTCCACCATGAGCTTAGATATGGGTTATCTTCTTAGAATTTTTGAGCAAAAAATAGCGGTATTTGTTAATTTGGGATTTAATCTTTTTAGGGTAGGTAAATTGGGGCCAAGCGAACCTAAGGATTAAAATTGTCACAGGTAAACTGGAGACAATGTATAAAGATAGGTAGGTAGGATCCAAACGGGCTGTATAACATGTAATTAGTGGAAATACCAGATAAAATAAGGTAAGTGTCTCTTGAGTTTTGAGTTCGAATTTATTGTTAGTGAACGTGGCAAAGCCCTAATTCTGTATTGTGGTTTTACTTTTTCAAAAAAAAAGTGTGTTAAAAACCTCTGGTAAAATGTCAGGCAAAATTGTATACAATTGGAGACACTTGTATTACCCAAAAAGAAAATGTGCAACACAGCCATGAAAGCTACACCAGCGAAACAATTAGCAGAGAAAAAATTAGCAACAGTACCAAAAACAAAGCGACGATCGACATATCGGAACGTCCATCAAAAATTATTCATAAAATTTTAAGAGAAAACGTTGGCGATTTAGAAAATATAACATCAACAGGTATAAGTCTTATAAGGAAAAATATTTACAATGCACGGCGAAAACTTCAGCCTACCCTGCCTAAATCACAGGATGAAGTTTTCCAAATTTTAAAAGCATCCGATTTTAAAACCATCAAAAGTGAAAGTTTTATGTCAGTTCGTGACGAACAAGCGAAAATTATAGTGTTTTCCTGTGCTCCAAATTTGCAATACCTGTGTGAATGTGAAAAAATTTACGTAGACGGAACCTTTCAATACTGTGTTAAATTTTTTTGTCAACTATTTACAATTCATGCCATTAACAACGGTCATTATATACCTATAGCATTTTGCTTGTTGCCAGATAAATCTAGTGAATCTTACACTACTTTATTTAGACACATACAGAGCATATGTCTTCAGCAAAACTATGTTTTCAATCCAAAAATTGTAGTTGCAGATTTTGATCAAGTTATACATAATGCTATAGGTATTGTTTTCCCTAATTCGAAAATAACGGGATGCAAGTTTCACTTAGGTCAAGCTTGGTTTAGAAAGATTCAATGTCTTGGACTAAAAAATGAATATAGTGATCCAAATAGTGAAGTAGGAAAGTGGTTACGTCATTTATTTGGTATGGCCTACTTAGATCATATTGAAGTGTCAGATTGTTTTGTATTTGATTTTGTAATGAGTCAACCTAACACAAAAGCTGTTATTAGTATGGCTGATTATTTAGTTGACAACTATATATCTGAGTAAGCTAGATTTCCACCAATATTATGGGCTTCATGTAGTACCTCTACAGAAAATACCACAAATGCTTGTGAGAGTTTGCAATCTAAATTTAATAAGTATTTTTATAGTGCGCATCCATCGTTATTTCACTTTATCAATGTATTAATAGAATTCCAAACTGATACATATATTAAAATTAATAGTAGTTCACTTCCCAAGAAAATACAAAGTAAAGCTGTCCGCATAAAACAAGAATTGCTAAGATTAAATATAAAAAAATATAAGGATGGTGAAATGTCAAGATTAAATTTTGTCAAATGTGTTTCCTATATTGACAAAAGTCATGTAAATCATGTACGATCATGAAGTATGTTATAGATACATTTTAGTTTTAATAAGTAGTAACATCTATGTTCTAAACCTAAACAGTAAATAGAATAGTGCCTAAGTACCTATTTGTTCTCCCCAATTTACCTCTACCTTTTTTGACCAACAATTATTTTATTGCTCTTTCTCCCCAATTAACCTTCCACCAAAAATAGCACACCACACTATCGGGTAAGACAGGTAAGAAATACACATAAAGGGTCTCATGATAATTTTTGATAGAATGAACCATTTTCAAAAAAATTACCTAAATCGATTTTTATGCACGAATATGGACAAATTTAAGTGGGAATTAAAATTGCTCGAACTCAAGAAGAAAAAAATTACGAGATAGACCTTACGTAAATAAATTAAAAAAGGATGACTTAATACTTGCAAAATGTAGTCTTTGAATAACTATTAGTGTGTTGTAAGTTTCAATGACGTAGCTGACACAATTGACAAAAAAATATAAGGAAAAATCCTAAATTTGTTTCAATTTTAAACACCCTGTATCTGAAGAACAAAGCCGTTACGAACCTATAATTATACGAACTATACCGGGTGTTGCATCGTCGAGCGGGACATAGAAAATCCCATGTAATTTTAAATGGGGTCAATTATTGGCTTACCTAATTATTTTAGAGAAACATTCTATTTAGATTTATTAAAGAGCACTAAAACCCACATTCAAAAGAATAACTTTAGATATTTTTGATGAGCCCGTTTACGGGTTATCGCCGATTTCTTTTTAACTATTTCTCCTTTTTATGGCCCCGTATTTGCGGGCACCAGTCAAGGTAAAAGATGACTGTTAAATAAAGTTGTCATTTTGAAATGTGTGTTTTATTGTTATAAAAACTCGTACATCGAAAATATTAAAGGTGTATTTATGAGTACAAATTAATCGGAATAAAACTAAAATAAAGTATCCAATTACATAGTTAATTATGACATTTTACATGTTTCAATATTTAACCAATTAATAGGTGGGATATAAATTGTTAGAACTTTAGGATTTAAGAAGATGTTCAAATATTCCTCCATTGACTGCTAGACAATAACCGAGGCGATCATAAAACTCTCTTCTTACATTCGCTATAGTTGGTAAACTGAAATTCTATTGCATTCGGCAGAAATAGCATTTTTTAACTCGTCCAGATTTGGGTATTTTTTATCTTTGTATATCCTGTTTTTTAAATAGCCCAGAGAAAGAAATCATTTGGCGATAAATCAGACCTGGCTGGCCAATTTACTGTATGATTTAAGCCAATAACATTTCCATTAAAAGAACGGTTTAAATATTCTCGGACAGCCAGGGTACTATCTGCGGGGCAGCCATCCATTTGGTACCAAACTTCCTGATTTTCACTGGCGGCATCATGTAAAGTAGGTAAAATATGATCTTCAAGTAGTTCCAAAAAATATTCTGCATTTAAATTTCGTGTAAGAAATAATGGCCTGATAATATTTTCTCCAAAAATTACAGCCCAAACATTAACTTTTTGTGGATATTGCGTCCTTGTTTCGACAAACCTGTGTTGGTTTTCTTTGCTCCAATATGGATAATTTTGAACATTGGGTTCATTGTTTAACGTAAATGTGCATTCGTCAGTGAAACAAATGTTTTTAAAAAATTCCCTATCCATGCTTGCTCTTTCAATCATACCAAAACAAAACTCCTGTCGTCGTATTTCGTCCCTATCTCTTAGCTCTTGGTGCTTTTCATATTTGTATGAATAATATTTATGTCGTTTCAAAGCTCGTAACGCTGTGGTGTGATCTAATCCTATGTCATCCTCAAGTTTCCTTGTGCAGATCTTCCCATCATTTTCTTCCACGCACAATAAAACTTGCAAGTCCCTATCATTTCTTCTTTGTTCCTGCCTTTGCAAGTCCCTATCATTTCTTGCATCTCTTCTTTGTTCCTGCCTTTCTTCACATCTGCAGTTATTTATTACAGTGCCTTTTGTCTCAAATTTCTTGATAGTCTTTTTGACTGTAGATTTTGCAGGTATCGGTCCATGTCTGACACATTTTGATAAGTATTTCCTTGATAATACCATTTAATCATCAATATTTTTTCTTCAGAAGTGTAATTTATAGCTAATATTTTCGATGTACGAGTTTCTATAACAATAAAGCACACATTTCAAAATGACAACTTTATTTGACAGTCATCTTTTACCTTGACTGGTGCCCACAAATACGAGGCCATAAAAAGGAGAAATAGTTAAAAAGAAATCGGCGATAACCCGTAAACAGGCTTATCAAAAATATCTAAAGTTATTTTTTTGAATGTGGGTTTTAGTGCTCTTTAATAAACCGAAATAGAATTTTTCTCTAAAATAATTAGGGAAGCCAATAATTGACCCCATTTAAAATTACATGGGATTTCCTATGTCCCACTCGACGATGCGATACCCAGTATGTCTTAAAACTTAAAACTAATCAAAGACTAAACCCTTAAAGTTTCTGTACTTACTTAATAAACATGCTGTAGTTTAACAAAAAGCCAATATGTGTAATTTTACTTTGTTATAAAATCACTTTTTATTTACTGATTAGTTACTGCAGTTTCGTAGTACTACTACATTATCAAACTACACTACGTTTCACAGTTATATATAACTCTATATAAAACTATCAAACTAAACTACGTTTCACAGTTATATATAACTCTATATAAAACTATCAAACTAAACTACGTTTCACAGTTATATATAACTGTGAAACGTAGTGTAGTTTGATAATGTAGTAGTACTACGAAACTGCAGTAACTAATCAGTTATATATAACTGTGAAGCGTAGTTTAGTTTGATAGTTTGATAATGTAGTAGTACTATGAAACTGCAGTTACCAATCAGTAAATAAAAAGTGATATTATAACAAAGTAAAATTACACATAGTGTCTTTTTGTTAATATGCAATATCACAAAGTAACGGACTACTCAATCCAATATGCTGTATATTGTTTTTGTTAATATGCAATATCACAAAGTAACGGAATACTCAAGTAGGTACTCAATCTAATATTTATAAGAAAGTCATTTAATTAGCAAATAATATTACCTGTTTCTTTTTTTTATTAACTTGCTTGAGTCGATGTTCTTGCAAAAAATATTTTTTTATGGCTGTAACTGGATATTCAAATGCCAATGTCCAAAATACAGAAAGAGCCATGGTCAAAATAGTTACACCGCAGAATAAACAGGCCTAAAAAGAAATTAAATGTGTGGAGTTGGTTGTACACTGTATTATGAAGAAAGGAAAAACGTTGTATTTCAGTGTAACTGTTTATTTACTGACGCCAAGCGCTTTCGGCCTTATTTACTTAAGGCCATCATCAGGGCTTAACCTAGTTAAAAAGAGTTTTGAAAGCAATGCTTAAAAAGTTTTTGTGGTACATAATTTATGTTTAGACATAAACATATACTCTTTTTGACTGGGTTAAGTCCCGATGATGGCCTTAAGTAAACGCCAACGCCAACGCCAACGCCAAACGTTGTGATGTAAAACAAATTTCTTAAATATTAAGAACATGAGTTTAATGTTAAACAGTTATATTAATATTTAATCAGGGCTTTAACTATTAAATCAGCGTTGTAACTAATATATCAGTTTTTTAAACTATTAAAATAAATTTGATTAACAAATATTTTCTTCAATAATAACAAATAGATAACTTCATATTCAATGTGCCATATTAGGTAATAAAGTAACTTAATTCCAAATAAATCTCGTCCAAATAAATCCGTTTGTTAACTATAACCAGACTTTTTCCTCGGTGTAGATTGCCCCCAGCTGATAAGAACTTTAGAATCTCCATAGCGCAATTGGTAGAGTTCAACTGGTAATCAAGGGGTCCCTGGTTCAATTCCTAGCAGATGCATAAAACATTTCCATTTTTTTATATATGTAGGCCGTTTTTCAATTCATTTTCATATTTGATACTTACCATTTGGAAAAGGGAAAAGTAAATTGGTGTTTTTAAAGCGTGTATGTATATCTTCAAGATGGCCATATGAAGTAAATACATTGAATAAGTAAATCTGCTTAATACTTGAAATATGGGCAGAGACAAAAACATGTTGATAATACCTGAAACAGAAAACAAAAATTGCCAATAGTTAATATTTGATATAACTAACTGTTTAGTGGTTAAATACATTTTTTCTACTCCTATATGGAAATTTTCTATTTCCTTTACACTAAAGTGATTGGAAAAGTGGTCTATTCCGGTTAACTGAATGCAGGGCCGTAGGTAAGGGGGGGGGGGGAGGGTTTAGGGGTTCACCCCCCCCCCCAAGGTATATTACTTGACTAAACTACCCAACTCAAAAATCGTCTCACTAGCCTTACTAGAGAAGATAAAAAAGATTCTTTTCTAAAAAAAATATTACTAAAATATATTAGATACTAAAAACAATATTACCTAAATGAATCAAGGTGGGTCCTTCCACGTTCGCTTTACCTCATTCATCACCTTAAGATTTACTAACAATTTTATTTGTCCGTATGTTGGACAACTTCCATTTCCGACAAGTGCGTTTAGTCAGTTCTGTTCTGTGGTCAGTCCGACCCAGTGGCGTATTTGGGGGGGGGGGGGGGGGGCTGCAGCTCTCTCCGAGCTCGGCTGCAGCTCCCCCCGAGCTCGGCTCTAAAAATCTAATTGCAACCTAATTTTTGAACGCTTGGACACTTAATTTAAATCTTTAAATAATGTATTCTTAGCCTAGATTACAAAGGTTTTGTAGGAAACGTTTAGTTTTTAAACTTTTCCTTTTAAAAGTCCTATTTTATATAGAGATTAAGGTTTCGGACGCATATCGTTTTAGTTATTGATTTTTGATGCAATTTTAAAGGAAACCGACTAAAAAGAATAATATTTTATAGCATATTTTTCCAATATAAGTATACTTGTCTTTTCCGTTCTGCCTTTTTTAGCGCTATTTTCAATCAACAAAAATATTACCCAATGCAATAAAATATTTGCACAACAAACCAAAAAATAATTAATTGAAACATTTTTTATAGAAGTGTGATAATTTATAATAAAAAAAAATAGTGCGTGAAGAAACGAGAATGCTTTATTATGAATATACAAAACGGCACTTAACAAGGAGTATTTCAAAACCTATACGCATTTGCACCAAAAACTGCTGTTAGATCTATGCTCCTAAAATGAAAATATGATTTCTGAAAAAATCATCAATTTTGGCGTGGTGAGCGAAATTTACTTTATTTTTAATCATAAAAAGCCGAGCGCGAAAAACGCTGGTTACAGTAATACATATGTCTTATGTTAAAATTTTGGTTTGTTATCAATATTCATATTTTCACAAATATAAAAAATGTTTTTTTTAATAAAGAACCAGCTAGGAATATCAAAAGAAAGTAAAAATAACATTTACCAAAACAAATTTAATCCAACCATGCAGAGTGGGAGAGGTAATAATTTTATTTTCGAAATTTGATAGTAGTTAGGTGAATTTTAAACGAACTTTGGGCGTGGCCCCAAAAATTTTTCGCCTGCGGCGCTATTTTCGGATTTAACAGGGCATGGCACCCAAAAAATGCAACTTTTTTTAACTTAATAACCTAACCCCCCCCCCATGAATAACGTCTAGCTACGGCCCTGACTGAATGTATATAATTTCATATCCTTCTGTTTAGGATATGAAACTGTCCAATCACAGTAATCAACTACACAGAAACCAAATATACACGTTGTAAATTTTACGAGTCGTTTTCTGACACTTACAGAAGTCAGGTTTTGAATGTACCAGTACAATTGCGCTAATATGAATATGCACTCTTATGAACGACTCAGTAATATGAACATAATATTTCTTGCATAATTGACCACTCTGTAGTATGAATGTACAGAGTGGTCAATGTAAAAGGAAAATCAAAATGCCTTTCTTCAGTTTACTCAATTAAGGGAGAAAGCAGAACAATTTTGCTATAAAATATTAGTTAAGTATCTTAGGTTAGGTTATTGTATCATTTTGATCTTATGCTCATTGACGTACCGACTTTAATAAGAGGGGGGAAGCTGTTGAAAGTGTATCATTTAAATCGCTGTAACTTATAAACGACTTATCCGATTTTAGCAAACTAAAGACTGTTTGAAAGAAAAATGTATGCACTTTCACCAATCGTATTTAGTTGTCCATAATAGTTCTCAAAAAAAATGCCAGAGGGCGCAATTTGTAATAACACATTTTTTGATTTTACTCCGAAAAAATAAATCATACGGTATAATTATCATACCATAATCGAAAAGTAGATGAAATTTGCTAGAAAAAATATTAAAACCGCAGCTCGATATCTCTGTTCGTTTCAGCGTTATCGCCAATAGAATAATTTTTAAAACTTAAAATGAAGAAACGATTATATATTTTTTAGAAAGAAAGTGGGACGCCACTGATATTTTTCCATGTGGATATTATTTTGGATTAACCTGGTCAATTCTGCATAAAAATGGTCTCTTGCGTTTTTTTCCTCAGGCACACCGTTCTTAATTAAAATAATTAAATTAAATTACACGGACGAGGTGGTAATTTCCAACAATTTTTATAAAACAAAATTTTTTATTATCAATCAAAATAATAAATAGTAGAGCTAATTTAATTTAATTATTTTAATAAGGACCATTTTTATGCAGAATTGACCAGGCTAATCCGAAATAATATCCACATGGAAAAATATCAGTGGCGTCCCACTTTTTTTCTAAAAAACAGCTTCTTCATTTAAAGTTTTAAGAATTATTCTATTGGCGATAACGCTGAAATGAACGGAGATATCGAGCTGCGGTTTGAATATTTTTTCTAGCAAATTTCATCTTCTTTTCGATTATGGTATTATAATTATACCGTATGATTTATTTTTTCGGAGTAAAATCAAAAAATGTGTTATTATTACAAATTGCGCCCTCTAGCATTTTTTTTGAGAACTATTATGGACAAATAAATACGACTGGTGAAAGTGCATACATTTCTCTTTAAAAAAGTCTGCTAAAATCGGATAAGTTGTGTAATGTGGAATTTTCGGAGATATGTAAACTTTTAAAGTTTACTTTTCAATTACGCCCTCTTGCGGCAAAATGCAGAACTTAAAAATTATTTTCAGGATTTTCTCATGGCCACCGAAATATGGCCGCTCGTCACCCTTAATGAATCACCCGGTAAAACTTGAGTGGATTGTCCATATTGCGGTCGGAAGTTTGAGAACTTCGACGCTGGCGCTGTAGTGCTCCTTTTACTTTCTCATGCGATGTGGACATCATATTCACTAATATTGTTATACTGTTATACAAACTACTATTCTAGATTCTCTAGTAACTTACCTCCATATCCAAAAGTACAAGCAACAATTATCCATCCAATACAGGCTGCCCAAACAGGCCTGACTAACGAGTTGTAAAATGCGTTACTGAATTTATGGTATTCCGGTGATGTTAGGTTGTCATGTCCCATAAAAATACAAATATTAAGAAGGAGTAGAACCGCCGCCCAAATTAATAACAAGATAACCTGCAAGAAGTAAACAATATTCGATATAGAAAATTAATACTTACAAAGGAACGTATGTAATCATATTTTTTTTTAATATATTATCAGAGGCAGTGATGGCTGCTAGCATACATAATTGCTAATGATTTGATATACATAATAATTATTATATAAAAACTTAAGGCCGTAACTCGAAAACTAGTCATAGGATGGGATTACGGCCACGGCCACTTTTAATACTCGCGTCTATATCTCAGCCTAATGGCAGCTATACTGCGCATGTCAGGCAGATATCGTGATGAAACTATAGTTAGAAATGGATTTAATAATTTTTTTACGTCACGGTGATGAGTCATAGTCGAGGTGTTAAGTTTTCTTACAAGAACAGTTTGCCAGTCCTTGTGAGGAATAATTAAAATGAGGGGGGGGGGGGGGCAGGTTATTAATCAGTAAGTGTTGTTATGGCATGCGGCTGACACAAAATATTAAATATTTTGAAAGTAAAAACCTAACCCTCCTTTTTTAAATTGTAGAACAGTGTGCACAGACTGTGGGGTAAAATGTAGTACAAAAACAAATATTAATGTTCACACATGAAAATAAAAATTAATTTGGAAGAAATTTCTTATGCATCAAAAAACGTCACATATTATTCTGTGGTCACATCCACCATTTCTGGTATTATTGCACTAAACAACAATAAGCCCTATGATTTCTTTTAACTATGACCCTCCATAACAACAGTCGGAATTACAAAATCGTAGACTGTCAACACCCGTAACCACATCTTTATCTTTGAATTTTTTTGAAAGGTAAAAGAAAAAAAGAATGAAGTGTTTGGTTTAAAAATATAGATAGAATACCGTAATATTAAAAATGTAATTAATTAATTGCTATATCAATCATATTTTACATGTAATAATTGAATTCATTTGTACCTATATTAATTTCAAATATCCCGCCATCACGCAATCCGCCTGACATGCGCAGTGTGCCTGCCATTAGGCTGGGATATAGACGCGAGTCTTTTAATCAGGATGTTAAGACCTACAAAATACTAAAACTTCGGAAATATTAGCCGAAAGTCATTTTCCTTAAGCTTTGTGAGGAGTCCCTTGATAAATTTTCAAAAAATTGAAAAAAGTTATATTTCCTAAAATATTGAAAAAAAGTAAATAAGAGAACGCTTATATTTCAATTTTGCGGGGTGAGCAATTAGAATCTGCTCTCATTTTTATTGTTAAAGTTTAGAGGGCGCCACCTGAGGTACTTTGAACACATTTAAAACGAAATAACTTTTTTTGAGCCACCCTATATCTAACTTTTAAATAAAAATTCGGATTCTCCAACGTCTTTTACTTAAAAAAGGTATACGTGGTAAGAAATGATTTAAGTAGCCGTTTTTGAGATATCCGGATTTAAAAAATTCACGTATATGGCCAGGTCTAAATTATTGTAATAAATTGAGCACCTTAAAGCGTAGGCGGTAAATTAAAATAACGTCGCTAAAAACTTGGGTACACGAAGTGAATTTTTTAAATCCGGATATCTCAAAAACAACTGCTCAAATCGTTTCTTACCACGTATACCTTTTTTAGGTAAAAGACGTTGGAGATCCGAGTTTTTATTTAAAAGTTAGATATAGGGTGGCTTAAAAAAGTTATTTTGTTTTAAATGTGTGCAAGGTACTTCAGGTGGCGCCCTCTAAACTTTAACAATAAAAATGAGAGCGGATTCTTCACCCCGCAACTTTTAGAGACACCCTATATATACTAAATACAAAAAACTTCGGAGAAACTTGATTGTTCTAGCCTTTAATTTTAGCCAAATCTCAACAAAATCATTTAAATGAATGATAATTATAACTAAAGTCCTCTATCATTCTCGTTTTTGGTTATTATGCTTTATTTTCTAGTTTAAGGCAATATTTAATGGTTGGATTAGTATTAATAATAAACTCTTACCTTATTAAAGTTAATAATAGGCCAGGTGTCATCGAATTTTATTTTTGCAATGACATACCCTATCAATGCTCCTACAAACCAAGAGCTGGCTCTGGTGTGGGTTTTTAAGTAATATAATTCCATGAAGTTTTCTAGGTCTCTAAAAATTAAACCGTCAAAAGTTTACTTCATACTGAAAATAAATTCTAGTAAGTAGGTACAAATTTAACCAAAAAAATGTAGTTCTGGTAAAAATTTACATACAAGGTAGGGACTTTAACTGAAACAAATTCGCTAGAAGTTTATTTTATTTTTTTTTATTTTTATTTTTATGATAAAACACCTGCACTGTAGGAAAAATCCTTTAAGGCGCTCTGGGAGCGGTGCGTGTGCAAAGAAAGCGATTAACGTTGGTCTTGAAACGTTGAAGATTGTATTCATTGGGAAACACGACCTCAGGAAGATTATTCCACAAAGATGACGTTCTCCAGATGAAAGAATTCTTGAACAATGAAGTTCGAGGAGTACTAAGCTGAACAACATATGGATGAGCGGCAGTGGTTCGCCGTGTATTTCTGTTTTACTTTACTCTAGGTGGAATCAAGTGGGCCATGTCAGCCGAACACCTGCCATGGAAATATCTGTAAAAGAGAGCCAAATCACCAACCTGTCTTCGATGCTCCAGGCTATCGAGGGTCTTGGTCAGCTCGGGGTCGCCGATCAGACGAACGGCTCTCCTTTGAATGGAATCCAGTAGCCGAAGGGTGTGCTTGGGTGCAGAGCTCCAGACATGAGAACAATATTCTAATGATGGTCGAATCTGGGCTTTGTAGAGTGTCAAAAGTTGATGAGGTGTGTACAACCTTTTGGTGCGGAAAAGTACACCAAGTTTCTGTGCAGCTGCCTTGGCAATTGCGGCAACGTGATCATGCCAAGACATATTACCTCCCAGATTGACCCCCAGCAAATTAATAGACGGTGCCAGGGGAATTGCGTGTCCTGCCATGACTATATCCGGTTCTGCAATGTTAACCTTTTTGGAGAAGACTGCTGCCTGGGTTTTCTTAGCATTAAATTCGACTTGGTTACTGTCACCCTAAGCCAAGATTTCTTCCAGGTCATTGTTGAGGCGCAATACTTCATGCTGCCTGCGAAGATGTGCGTCGGCAGCGGATGTTTGGGGAGTCAAGGTAAAAGATGAGACAAGTGTGCTGTCATGAAAAAATAGTTTTGAAAAATGAAAAAAACATATTGGCACTAAATTTTTTTTTTACACGCTGTATAAAGTGAAACATAACCCAACTAAATTTTTTTAAATGGGAAAATAACACTATTGACACCTTTTTGAAAAGCTATTTTAAAGAGAAAATAGAATATTCGATTGTTTTTCATTTTCACTTATTCTTATGTTTTATTGTAAAAAAATTAGATTGGGTTATGTTTCACGCCCTTGAGGGTTGACAAAACAAAGTTTCGTGATGATGAGTATGAAGCCCCCAAAACAACTCAATCGACGTGTTTTTACATTTTTTACAATAATTCTTTCCAACCATATAGTGAATATGTTCCAATGAAAGTCCCGACCCAATGAAAATAAATTAAAATAAATACAAAAGGATATTTAATTTGATCTTTAAATCAAGTTTCCGAAAAGATATTATAAGTGGTATCTTCCGATTTAAAGAAAATTATTTGAGTTATATTTTACGTTACTTATACAGAAGGTAAAACAATTTTATTTTGGTGCCGAAATAATTTTTTTCTACGACCGTCGCTTTTAACCCATTTTCCCGCACAAATTTTAGTTTTGAAAGTGTCACTTTCCCGCACTAGTGCGGGAAAGTAAAATAATGCAAATTTTGACCTTATTAGATAGTTTTTCACTTCGGAAGTTATAACTTTTGTTACAACAGGTAAATAAATATTAACGAAATAGTCCATCAAATAAAATCTACATCTTTTCTAGCTTTTTGTTTCATTTTTAATTTTTTGAAAATATAAAATAATGAAGATATTTTTGTGTTTTTTATAATAATTAGTAGTTTTTAGTTAAAGTTTTGTATATGTATGTTAAAATAAAATAATTCTTGAAAAATGGGTCGGTATACTTTTTTGTATAAGGTCGTAGAAAAATTAATGTTCCTAACTCATGCGTAAAGTGTCTTTCCCGCCCTTGACCGCTTGCCGGAACTCTGCTCCGCATCGTTCGGGTCAACTACAGTCACGTGCGGGAAAGTACCACTTTCCGCACTTGTTAGGAAAATAACTATTTTCAAACTGCTAGCGAATTTATATAGGGAGAAATAATACTCAAAGTCAACCTTCACTAAGATATATTTTGTAAGAAAAATGTTACTTAGTTCTACATATTTCGAACGTAGAAACGTTTATCTTCAGGAGAAGTATAGTTATAGTAAAGGAAATTGTGAGTGACACCCTCATAGAGCTTTTGAGGAACTTAAGTACTTGAAGAGAAAAATGCTTAGAAAAGAAACCAAATTTTTTTTTTTATTTTCTTTAATTTTTTTTTTGTTTTTCTTTTAAGCGAAAATTCCCATAGAGTGAACATTTAATCGTTAGGCTAAAGAAAAGAAAAAATATCAAGACTACCCTAACTAAGCGTTCCACATCCTTTTAAAAAACTAAATTCCGCAATAAAATCACCATAAAACCTTCACTTACATAAAATGTTTTCTTATAGCTATTAATATAACGAGATTATTATGCGATTTATAATAGTCGAGGACATTAGTAGGTGACGAGGCAACAGCCGAGTCACCCGCAATGTTCGAGACGGTGTTAAATCGCTAATAATCGAGTTGTATTCAAAGCTTTATCGTATCATTGACAACGGCGATGCGAAAATAAAAACAAGGTTTTATGTCATTTCATTTTGGCATTTCAAAAAGTCATCATTAAAATTATGCAAGATTTTGATATTCCTGACGATATATTAGCTGCAGCCAACATTATAAGGTTGAACTTGCTTCCGGACAAATCTAAAATCCATTATGAAAAAGAATATCGGCAGTTTTGTGAGTGGCGAAACAAAGTACATGTTCAAGGTGCAGAAGAAACAGTATTGCTGGCGTATTTCGCAAAACTCTCTGAGGAATACTCTGCTTCATCCTTATGGCCGAAATATTCCATGTTACGAGCGACTTTAGAACTGAAGGAAAGAGTGGAAATCGACAAACACGGCGCCTTAATATGTTTCATCAAGAAGAAAAATGTTTGATATAGAGCAAAAAAATCAAAAGTATTTACAAGAGAACAAGTCAACGAATTTGTGTGTTCTGCCTCAGACGAGAAGTTTTTATTGATGAAAGTGGCTTTTTTAATTGGAATTGGAGGAGCCTGTCGAACTAATGAATTAGCGAAGATGACCACGGAAGATGTAGACGTTTTAGAGGACAAGCTGACTGTTACTATTCCCGACTTAAAAACCCACAAAAACATATTTTCGCTGTGATATTTGACGGCGAAGTCAATTTTGTGCTTTAATTTAAAAATTACGCAATGTTAAGGCCAGACCATGTCACTCACCAAAGATTGTTTGTATCATATAGAAAAGGGAAATGTACGGTACAGCCCTGCGGCATTTACTTCTTCTCTAAAATACCTCAAAAAATAGCTAAGTATCTCTCACTTGAAAATCCTAATTTGTATACTGGTCACTGCGTTAGAAGATCTTCGGAAAATTTTCTTGTTAATGCTGGAATTAGACCAACAAGAACTTGGTGGATGGGAATCGGCGAAGGTTGCTAGAGGGTATTTAGAAGAAAGTGTGACCAAGAAAGTTTCCATTGCTTACAATATTCAAATCGGCGATGTTTCCGGCAGTGGATTAAGCACTGGGGAACCGCACAAATTCGAAAGGAGTGCTTGCTCGGTCATTAATCAGTCTTCAGAGGGCATACCTAAGATCGTGGACGTTAAAGACAAAGGTGTATCCATCAAATTTGAAAACTGTCAAAATATTGTTTTACATGTTCATGAAAAATAGTTCTAATATTATTTGGTATCTAACGTATTATGCTTTCGTAACTAACGTATTAAATTATGGTAACTAAAGTATTATGAGTAATAATTGTTAATAATTATTAATAAAGATATCATATAAAAATGACTTATTCTTCAATGATACGATAAAGTTTCTTCTAATAGTTACCATACTATAAAATGTCTTCGAACAGCACAGTTCATTCTGTTACGACAACAATGGTGCATATGTCTTACCAACACTCATAATTTATCATCTTTTCGTTCTACCACAACCTCTCAGTAAGTACCTTAACACCGTAAAGTTGTTAATCAAAATATGTCAGAAATCTAAATTCATTATTATGATAACATTACAAATTGTTCATTTTTGTTCAACTCATGGCCAACTTATTGAAAGTGCCGATATTTTTACATTTTTTAAATAAAACATAAAATATTAAAAGAACATTGCGTTTTAGAGCATTTATTATGCTTCCTGTATTACAAAAATATTTTAAAAATGTGCGTTTTATTTATCCTAGAACCTTTGTATTAAATAAATTTCGATATTTTTAAGAACAACGGAGATATTGAACTTACACGCACTAATCAACCACCCTGTATATAAAAAAAAATTTTAAATAAAAAACCAGCCACAAATAGCAAAAAATTTTTTTTAAAAAATACTTATAAAAACAAATTTA
This sequence comes from Polydrusus cervinus, assembly GCA_935413205.1. Taxonomy (NCBI): domain Eukaryota; kingdom Metazoa; phylum Arthropoda; class Insecta; order Coleoptera; family Curculionidae; genus Polydrusus; species Polydrusus cervinus. Next base: position 6,961,567 of record OW284518.1, read on the forward strand.
ATCCAACCATGCAGAGGGGAGGAGTAAATAATTTAATTTTCGAAATTTAATAGTAGTTGAATTTTAAACGAACTTTGGGCGTGGCAACGAAAATTTATCGCCTGCGGCGCTATTCCACCTACTTCTCTAGGTACAAATCATAAAATGTAGTTCTGACTGTCCCTCTCTCCAGATTTCCCAGTTTTGAGCTACATGTAGTAGTTTTGTTATCTTAAATGGAACACTCCAATAAATTGGTCGTAAGACTGAGGCCATTAATGCCCGTATTCTCCGTAACGCTTCAAGCCGGCTTAAAATTTAATACAGCTTAAATTGCTGATTTCGTATTCGCGGTCGCTATTTGGAGACTTAAGCTCAATTAACTTTAAGCCCTAAATATTGCAGGTCTGCGCCGTATTTGACTTTTCTTTGCTCCTGTCTTGTAATAGATATTCGTATTTTTCGAAGTTAAATATGAAAATAGAAGATGAAATTGAAATATTTATTGAGAACGATGGAGATATTTTGAATGTTATAAATCTTCGATTTTCCAAAAGAATCTACGAACGAGAAGTATATTATCAACATAACATAATCTTGTAAAAGTAGTTTTTGTGGGCGGTCCACCGCCAGTCAAAAAAATGTTCTTTTTCTCCTCTGCCACTTTTTTACATAGCTCTTTCTTCCTATTACAATATAGTTTTTTTAGCTGATTAGCATCCCGATAGGTATTTGAAGAATTTACCGCATTAAACTCAACGAATTTCCATACTTCTTTCCGTTTTTTTACGGAAGCACGGTCGTTTTTTTTTGTCCTCAAGAGTTATCGCATATTATTGTCAACGTTAATCTGAATAGGAATGCTTTTACTGAATATGTACAATTAAAGCAATTTTTCTCGTCCATTTTATCAGGAAAAGGAAAATTATGAAAGAAAGTAAATTTTATTTCAGCAATTTAAGAATGTTTTAAAAGCTAATGTTAAAAACCCACAACACAAAGTTAGTAACGATAACACAAAGTAGGCTTAGATTGTCGTTCGTTGCTGCAGTCAATAACTTTTAAAAAAAGAAGAGAATAACCACATCGTTGCCAGCTCAAAATAAGGCTTAGTTAAGTAACCAAAAATTTTCTAAGGTGCTTATCAAATTTAATTTAAGCCAGCTTTGAAATTTAACAGAGCTTAAATTAAGTCCGCTTTATGAAAAAGGAGAATACCGGGCATTAGTGGTTTGAGAATATTAAAAAACGCTTTTTAGGATACTACTATTCGAACCAATTTTTTATAGAATAATTGCATTGCCTTATTTACTTATGCTCGTATTCTCCATTTTTTCATAAAGCGGACTTAATTTAAGCTTCCTTAAATTTTAAAGCTGGCTTAAATTACATTTGATAAGCACCATAGAAACTTTTTGGTTACTTAACTAAGCCTTGTTTTGAGCTGGCAACTATGCGGTTATTCTCTCCTTTTTTTAAGAGTTAACGCAACGAACGACAATCTATGCCTACTTTGTGTTATCGTTACTAACTTTGTGTTGTGGGTTTTTAACCTTAGCTTTCAAAACATTTTCAAATTTCAACTGACATAAAATTTTCTTTCTTTCATAATTTTCCTTTTCCTGATAAAATGAAGGAAAAAAAGGTGCTGTAATTTTACATATTCGGAAAAAGCATTCCTATTCAGATTAACGTTGACAAATATGCGATAACTCTTGAGGACAAAAAAATCGACCGTGCTTCCGTAAAAAAACGGAAAGAAGTGTGGAAATTCGTTGAGGAAGACTTTAATGTGGTGAATCCTTCAAATAACTATCGGGATGCTAATCAGCTAAAAATACTATACTGTAATAAGAGGAAAGAGCTTTGTAAAAAGTGGCAGAGGAGAAAAAGAACATTTTTTTGACTGGCGGTGGACTGCCCACAAAAACTACTTTTACAAGATAATGTTGATAATATGCTTTTCGTTCGTACCTAGATTCTTTTCAAAAATCCAAGATCTATAACATCCAAAATATCTCCATCGTTCTCCATAAATATTTGATCTTCTATTTCCATATTTAACTTCGAAAAATACGAATATGTATTACAAGACAGGAGCAAAGAAAAGTCAAATACGGCACAGACTCGTGGTTAAGCCTGCAATATTTAGGGCTTAAAGTTAATTGAGCTTAAGTCTCCAAATAGCGACCGCGAATACGAAATCAGCAATTTAAGCTGTATTAAATTTTAAGCCGGCTTGAAGCGTTACGGAGAATACGGGCATTAACTAGCAAAACAGCTCCATAATGCCCTAAACTATTCTTTATACAAATCTTCACCTACCCATACAAATTGCTGCGAACGGCAGGCAATTCATTAATCCATGTGACGTAGAACGGCACTACCAAAAAACCCATCAGAGCCAAAAGTATTAAAGTTAATCCAATTTTTGGTTTCCAGGTTAACGGCAGCAGAAAAAGGGGCGCGCATAAGTAGAGTTGCCAATCTACGTTGAGGTACCAGGTTTGAGAAACGCACTAAAATAATTTAAAATCTGACACATTACAATCCTTTTACGCATGAGTAAGGTAGGTAATAATTAAAGCTGCCACGATGGAGTTAAAATAGTTAATCGTCGCAGCGCAAGAACGACCAGCATAAAAATCCCCCGAATCAACGCAAATTCGCTTCAAACGGGGAAGAAAGTTTTTGCGGTGTTGGTTTGGTTTTATTGGGATGCAACTTATCTACGTAACAACCCGCTTGACCAAACTTAGAACGCGCCAAGAAAGTGATATTTCATATAGAGCTCTAGAAAGGCACACAGCTTTATCACAAAGTTCTATAGGTGGTACGAAACAAATATATAGCACATATCTAAGAACATGGATTTATCGCAGTTTTATCGTATTTATGTCACAAAGATAACTGTGACTAGGATTTGTGATAAATCTAAGATATCTAATTTAACTCATTTTTATTCTAGGTTATAAAAATTTCTAACTTTATGACTTACTTCAACAGGTGCAGTGTTAGAATAAACACGAGGCCGTTATGACGTTCTCTCTAAATTCGTTTGGTGTCAGTTTGTCCGTCAGAAAAGTAGTTTATTTTTATAAAAAGACGTGTGAAATGTGCTTTCCCGCGTTTTTTGAGACGAGACCAACGAGACTACTAGCTGCTCTCACGATTTAAGGTTAGTTGAAGGGTGAATGCCTTTACTTTCGTTTGCCGCTTATCGTTTTTTCGGTTTTAAATTTATCACCATTATTTGTATTATAGTAAAAATATTGTGAATAAACCTAATCCAGATCCCAGACATTTAATTTGCATTCTTGCCTTTTGAGTTTTTTTTGAGAATATAGAGACGTTGTAGGAACTTGAGGAATTTTTATTACAAGAACCAATATATTATATTGCTTGGATGCTTGGTAAGTTTAAATTTTTTACATAGTATTATGTATGCATAACCTTTTGACACGCAACATGTAGTTACCAAAGATTTGTTTACCAATGTATACATTTTTGCTGTTGCAGAAGCTGTTATTTGGCTTGATTATACCGAAAAAACGATTGAGGTGGCAGAATAAGCGATCGGGTGAGGCAGGACAAACAAAGGGCTATGTAAAGAAAAATAAAGTCAGGTCACAACGGATAACTAGCTTTTATTTAATAAAAAACGTGTTCTGAGATTTTAGTTTTATTTCCGAACGAGGTCTTTTTTTCAGATTAATATAGTTTGAATTACATATTGCTAATTTATTTGAATGACTAAAATGCCTTTATATAATATAAGTAAGCATATATTTTTTAATTTACTTGAACTTCTCCATTCATGTTATCATTTTGAATCCAATACGTAATGAAGCATATAATAGAATAATGATTAATTTTTGTATGGTGAATATGGCTGTTCGTGAATAATAGTAGGTATAATTTTGACATTTACTTATTGAATTCAAAACGATGACCTAATAATGGAGTTCAAGTTAAATCACAAGATGACGGCGTATGCTTCATTTTAGCAATGTAACTGCAATAGATTACATCTATCAAAGCCACATATGCAGTCATTCTTTGAAACAGAAAACAGACGTATCACAGAGATAGTCACACTATATTACTGCGATAGAGTTATGTTTCATCCCTGTGGGGTAAATTAGTTCTTTAAATATGCGGACGTTCAGGCAAGTTGAAGGCATCTCTGGGACATCTTTGATCTAAGCTCAGTGTCATTCCAGTGGCTTGATTTGGTCAGGCGGGTAGGGTCGCGCGGCGAATAACATTTGATGTAGAACGTTCGTTTTCTAAATAGGGGGTTTGCACTGCCATTATAAAGTATTTGCCCAAGGATTTTGGGCAATATAAAATGCAAATAAGTACGTTTTGCTTTGTATTTTTAATTTACATTTGTAAATATGGGCACGCCTATGGTCCGGATATAAATATTTCAGCTTTAGTGATAATAGGAGCAGCAGCAATCAGTGGCGGGAAAAGGGGCCTTTGTCCCAGGCTCTTTTCTGGGGGGTTGCGCGCTTACGTGCAAAATACTCTTTCGTCTATTGATAATATAATCGAATAAAATAAAAATTTTAAAAAAATCAAATGGAACAGAAAGTTATAAATTCGATGCTCACCATTGGAATCTCTAAACGGTAATAGTTAAAGCGAAGATTCGATTGGGGCCAAGTTAAATAATTTAAAGACGACTAAGAAGCCGTTTGACAGATTTAAAAAATGTCTGTATACTCCTTTCTGGTTATCAGCTGGACTGGAGTGGGTTGGGAGACTGTACATTTTTTACTCTTTCCTGCCGTCTTTAACCTACTAGAATCTTAGATTATGATACAACTACAAGAGATATGATACCGCGCAGGTGGGCGTGACTTTCGTGACGTCACCTAGCGAGTAAAAACCGCCATATTGCGATATTCTCCGTTGTTTACGTTAGAATTTGAATTATGTACCAGTCGTTTATTTTTGATAACTGATTTGTAAAGTTACTGGAAAGTGAGGTGTGCGGTATATGGTTGTATAATGTCGATAATAAACGCAAGAATTTTACGCCTGATGTCCAATTTTAAGGAATTGCAAGGTGTTTGGAAGCGTGTGTTTAAACGCAACTCTCAACGATATTTAAAATTAAAAATGCTGGTGCTTGCCTCAAACATTTCAGTGACGGTGACCATGAATGAAATTTTAAAACACGAATTTTTGAAAAATACACCTGACAAATATAGGCCTACTAAACTACGCTTTGCCGTATAATTGGGCGCGTTCAATTAAAAAATTTCTCTCTAGGTGACGTCACGATCTACTGCGCATCCTGTTGATATCATACCTTGTATAGTTGTATCATGATCTTATATATACTTATTAGGCATTTGTTCACTCCGAAGACTGATTTTTTTTTAGGCCAAGTTTAAAAAAAGTAAACTCTAATGCAGACAAGTATATTAAGATTTGATGGAAAAAAATACACTTCTCGAAGAGAAAATGAAGAAACCAGTAGCTTTCAAAAGGCACTTTTTTTTATTCTAGTACTCTTTTAAAGAGTTAATTATTCTGGGAATTTACTGAAGTAATTGGATTTAGCAAAAATGACTACAAACGAGGCCCAAGTTTTGGCCATAAGTGTCAATTGGGTTTTATTTAAATCAAAAATAGAAAATATTAATCCATTAAATGGAGACAGTAATATTTTAACTATAGTTTTTTTGAATGATAGAAGAGTTTTGGACTTCCATTGTCTTAAATTGTTTTACATCACAATAGGTGAATACTAAATAAGTAAAGTAACTACAGCTTTATTAATACTAGCTAGATGCACTGGAGCATAACTGAGATGGGTACAGTCATACATTTAGTTTGTGTGCGTTATTTTAAGTTTACATCTACTTAACAAAGGTTTCCAGATATTTCTTATATCTAGTGAGGGCTAACTAAAATAATCTGGGTTCTGGTATATGGTAGCTGTTTCCTTGAACTACCTCTTTTTCCAATGTGGTTCTTTATGCAGGATTTGAGCTTCTGTCCACTTGATGTGATGATTGTGTGTCCAGGCATGGTCAGCTGCACCTGATTTTTCGGTTTCACCTTTAAGAGTGTTGTTTTTGTGTTCCTTGACCCTAGTTTCAAGTGGCCTAAGAGTCTCACCAATGTAAGATCTCGCATATTCGCAGGGGAACTTGTAGACACAGTTTTACTTGTCTTTTTCTTCTTTTCTTGTCAAGTGGCTTCTTAAAGTGTCTTTCGAGCTGAATACCGTATTGATATGGTATCGTTATCCTACTCTTCTAATTCTCTCAAATACTCCTTTGACATACGGAATGTTAAGTGCTGATTATGACTTTATTTGCGTCTTTTGTGTATTTGGCCGATTTTTGCGATTTTCCAATAGTTTATCAACTAAATGCATGGTAGCCATTTTTATTGAGATCGGTCTTGATGTAATTAGTTTCTTCTTTGGGGGCTTCATTTGAATTACAAGCATTCTTTCTATGCCATGTTTTGTGCTGTTTGAGTGATTTGAAGTGTAATTCAGATATTGACCTGTATGGTATGCGTAGGTTTCCTGTACACTGAAGTATGGATGGTGTTGCCATTTTTCTTTACGTTCACATGTTCACATCTAGGAAAGGTTATTGATTGTTTTCTTCTTTCTCCATGCTAAATTTGATTGTCGGCGTCAGGCTATTAATGTGATGTAGGAATTCCCTGAGTTCATCATCGTTTCCATTCCAAATAATGAAGGTGTCGTCCACATATCTCAGCCACGTTTTTGGTTTCTTTTTTGCTTGTTTTATTGCTTTGGATTCAAACCATTCCATGTAAATGTTGGCGATTATTGGTGAGAGAGATGAGCCCATCGGTGGTCCGTCCACTTGGCTGAAAACCCTATTTTTTTTCTGGAAGTAAGAATTATCAAGGTAACATTCTAATAGTTCCATGATGGTCTCCAAAATAGCTACCCCATGCATTTAGTTGATACACTATTGAAAAATCGGCCAAATACACAAAAGAAGCAAATAAAGTCACAATCAATACTCAACATTCCAACATTCCGTATGTCAAAGGAGTGTCTGAGAGAATTAGAGGGCTAGGACAACGATACACTATCAATACGGTATTCACTCGAAAGACACTTTAAGAAGCCACCTGACAAGAAAAGAAGAAAAAGACAAGAAAAACTGTGTCTACCAGATCCCCTGCGAATGTGGCCGATCTTACATTGGTAAGATTTTAAGGCCACTTGAAACTAGGGTCAAGGAATACAAAAACAACACGCTTAATGGAGAAACCGAAAAATCAGGTGCAGCTGACCATGCCTGGACACACAATCATCACATCAAGTGGACAGAAGCTCAAATCCTGCATAAAGAACCACATTGGAAAAAGAGGAAATTCAAGGAAGCTGCTACCATATACCAGAACCCAGATTATTTTAGTAAGCCCTCACTAGATATAAGAAATATCTGGAAACCTCTGTTAAGTAGATGTAAACTTAAAATACCGCACACGAACTAAGCGCATGACAGCACCCATCTTAGTTATGCTCCAGTGCATCTAGCTTGTATAAATAGAGCTGTAGTTACTTTACTTATTTAGTATTCATCTGAGTACGACTGGAGATACTTACCACTTGAAACGTTGTGATATAAAACAAATAAAACAATTCAAGTCCAAACTCTTCTATTATTTAAAAAATATCATTGTCTCCTCAAACAGACTATAGTCTCTTCATTTCCAACTTGCACTAAATTAAAACATATAGACGTGGACACTCGGCTTGAACGGGATCGTATTTAGAATTTTTTTGTCTTATTGTGTCATAATTACCTTCTAAATATACCCCTGTTCAGACGAGTGTTCAAGTGTATGCGTTTCTGATGAAAATCTGTCTATCTATTATAGAGAAAAGGCTCAATAACTTTCTATCTTTTATATCTTTAATCACAGTAAAAATCCCTATATCAAAAACAATTAATAATAAAAAGACTGGTAATAACAAGTAGAAATAATTATTCTTCAACATTCCCCGTAATAATTATTTCTTCTAAACCGATCTTCACTCTTAATTCTGCAGTCCTATGTGCTTGTAATGGTTTGGTAAACATATCTGCCAGCTAATTAATATGAAAAACTTTTTTTCTTTTTCAATCGTTTCTTAAAATGGTATTTTATAACTACATGTTTTGTACGTCGTAGTGCTTCACTATCGTTGTTTTTTATCATATGGATAGCACTAGTATTATTGACGTAGACCAAAACTTAATTATTAAAAACTCCCAGCTTCATTGCTACTTCTCGAATCCATAAAATATTTTTGATAGCTCACAAGCAGATACATATTTATTCTCTGCTATAGAAAAGGCTACAGTTGTTTGTTTTCTGAATCCCCACATAATTGCTCCCCCAGCATATGTAATTACATAACCACTTGTAGATTTTCTTCCTTCTTTATTCCCAGCATAATCTGCAACAATAAATGCTTCTTCATTATTAAAGAACATTATTCCAAGTTTATTGGTGCCTTTTAAATATCAAAATATTCGCTTAACACCTTTCTAGTGACAGATTTTAGGATTCTCCATGTATCTGCTCAGGAAATTTGCCATGAAACAAATATTTGGTCTCAAAATGATTTGTTTTTATTCAGAAACCCTATTTACAAGTTAACGGCCTTCTACCTTCTGGAAAACATCCCAATTTCCATGTTTAATTTTTTATTAAGGATATGTATTCCTCATCCATGGCCTTTTTCCATTTTTCATCTTGAAAAGCTTGCTCAACCTTATAATTTTCAACATCTCCTACCATCGCTACAGCCATATTTACATTTTCTTGTCTAAAACGTATTGGTTTTAATAAATTATTTCAATCCCTTAAATTTCCATCTTATCATACTACTACACAAGCATTTTTTTATTGCAATGTTCAACTTTAAAAACCATTTCGAAAGGTTTGCCTTTTCTTAGAAATATAGCACATGTTTTTTTATTTTTGATAAAGTTGCATTTCTTTTGGTTGGAAATTATAATATAATTTTAATCCAATATAGTACCAGTTGAGAAAAGATTATATTTTAGCTAAGGAACATAAATAAAACACCATAAATAGTTGAGGAGATCCAAATATCTTCATTAAAGGCTTGCACCTTAATATTTTCCCTTCCGGTAGCCATTTTTTTTTATGATAAAACACCTGCACTGTAGGAAAAATCCTTTAAGGCGCTCTGGGAGCGGTGCGTGTGCGAAGCCATGGTAGAAGAGCCAATACCAATTTATACTATTACCTACTTAGAAAACTCACAATTTTCAATAAACCAGTTTCTAAGGGGACATGCGTTCACTTGCACCAGAATCTAAATACTAATCCATCTCGATCATGGCCTTTAGTGTATTTCTTATTCTTAAACCAATAGTTTTTCATGATATGCCACCTTTTTTACAATAATAACAGACAGGGAAATATGCTGGGCCCAAACCCTGATGAAAAACTTTCTATATACAGGGTGTCCCGTAACTTATGGGCCGTAGAGTAACTGGAGATACTAGACATCAAACTAAGCCGATTATGTCATATACGTTTTTTCGGATTGTAACTCGTTCTAGGGATACACAGAAAGTAAAAGTTTATTCTTTAAAATAAGCCATAATTTTAAAACGGTTTAATGAATCGAATTGAAAGTAGGCAATATTATGTTTTTATGAGCAAGAAATAAGAATTTGCAGAAACTTTTAAGTTTCAAACTAAAGGGCGCTAGTTGCATACACTAGGCTTCATAAATCTATGATTTTTTTTCTTAACTGTGTTTTTGAATTATAGTTTCTTAAAAAGGACATTTTCTGAGTCAAAAATGTGTACTTGATTGATTTTAATATATTTAACGGTTTTCGAGATATTTCCCTTTAAACAAAGCATAAAAAAACATAGTAAATAATTAAATTAACAAAAAAAAAGAGACAATCCGAAAAAACCTATATGACATAATCGGCTTAGTTTGATGTCTAGTATCTCCAGTTACTCTTCGGCCCATAAGTTACGGGACACCCTGTATATTAAAAAAACAACAACGCTAGGGGACGCAATAGCTTATATTAAATAACACGAAAATTTTGAGAATATCTACGGAAATAACCCAGAAAGACCTAACCAAAAAATTAATTTACCGCTCATGCATAAAAAAAACAATTTTCAAAATTCCCAAAATTTTCCAAATTGTGCCATTTCAGCGATCCTAAACTAAAAGAGAACCAACTCTACTTCTAACGCATCAATCACAGTGTATCGTTAATAACTTCTAAAATTTTTCTTGTACTTACCATGTTGTTGACGTCGATATAATTCTGGATGTAAAGTAGGGCTGACCACCAATTTTTCACACAAGAATTTTGTAAATTGGTCACAACGAATGGCCAATGAGGCCCAGATCCCATATATTGTAGCAAATACATATTTACTAATATTATTGCTAGAAATGGCGGTGTCAATCTAAAAAAATAATATTTGTTTTTATATAGAATGTTTATATAAGGTCTTTACTATAACCTACCACATATTCCTTAGATCAACATAGGCGCAGAATTAGGGTTTTTTAAATAACACTGGGGAACAAATTTCAACTTCTTTTTTTGTTTCCTAATCAGAACTTATTTTTTTGGATTCAACTACACCCAACTAACTAAAAAATCTTATTAAATAATATCCTAGTTGTCTCGCCAAAAAAAAATCTGAATTATATTCAATAGATGTAGCCGTTACTTGATGAAGATCCATTATAGAAACTAGGTTAAAAAGAATACAAAAATGTATAAATCTTCACTTATTTTTTTTATTGTACTATGACAATTGTTTCGACACACATGAGCATTAGATTTCTACTATCTGACGAAGACACTGTGTGTCGAAACAATTGTCTTAGTACAATAAAAAAATAAGTGAAGATTTATACATTTTTGTATTCTTTTTAACCTAAATCTGAATTATTTGTTATATAATTTTAACCAAAAAACATCTACAGAAGAAAAATTTTTTTTTGTTTCGTTAGATTCATCTCTAGACGTGTTTCATCATATCATGACTTATCAGTAGAGCTAGGATCCGACGAAAAGAAAGGAGAACTCAAAGCTAATTATCCAGCACTTGGTGGGGCACACCGGTAAGATGTGGCACGCAGCGCTATCTGTTATCTGTGTCGTTGTTAGACACTCTTCAGCATACCAGCACTTCTAACAAAATTATAGAAATAAGTAAATAATGTTAAGAGGAAATCACCTGTAAAGACATTTGTCACAGTTACAGGAGTCCCGCTAGGCAGCGCTAACTCGCATCGGTTTATTTAACCGAAAACAGTAAGTACAGAAGAAGAATTTCCTTTCGTTTCGTCAGATCCGTCGTCCAGATCCATAAAAACATCTGCTCAACAGATAACAATATATTGTTGGTTCAACAAAGGCAATTCAATCGCTCATTTTTTTAGCATTGAATCTAAAGATAAGATACTCATTGTGCGCTTCTTAGTCTGCTTTTTGAAAGCAGCCTATGGAGAATCTTTTGTAATAGTCCAGCAGTAGTAGGCCTACATCTCACAGTTCCCTGATACCTTCTTTCCATGTTTAAAACATCCTAATGGAATCTCTCACCGTGCTTGTCACTTACAGCACTACAATTTTCCGTAAAGGAAGTAAGACGAGAATATAGAAAATGATTTCCAACGAATTCTGCTGTCTTATTGGCAATTCCAAATCCTTTATAAGGCCACTTAATTTACTTTGACTTATTTTGTTAGGCAATGTTGATGGACCGGCGCGTTTCCTGTACACTACTCATTGAATCCGTTTGATAATCATCAGAATCTAGGATATATTTCTGAGGTGAATTAGGGACAGACAACTCGTCACTATGAGGCACCGGTCGTATGCCGGATTGTAAATTTGGATACTGTATCGGAGACCTTTTTGATGGGAGACGTCAACCAAAATTAACAGTCAGTAACGTGGGCTTTCGGTTCTCGCCAGATCATAGGAACCTTGAAGGGCATCTTACACTTAGCCAGCCACGAATGTTGAACGCACATATTTGTAAAAGCAGATATGGGAAGCCCAATTTTTGTTTCCTAAAAATCACTTCACCACTTATATAACCAAAAAGATCCGACTTATCTACCAAAACTTGCGACATGTTGCTTAAAATTCGCTAATTCTTCAAATACGAACATCTCTTAATCAACTGGTGGTTAAAATACAACTAACTAACAATGGTTAAGGATTTATGTTACCCCCATTACCCCTTATAAAGTACATAATCCCGGTATTTCTCAGTTATTGGTCAAATTTTTCACCATAATGACAGTTAAGTTATTATCATAATTAGCATGAATTTATAAAACCGGAGCCAGTTGAGACTTTTACAAGACAGATTGTTAACTAGTATAATAAAATAAGTAAGATTTTTCTACTTTGGTCTCAGAAACATTTTTTCTGTTCCCCAGTGTTATTGAATAAATCAAATTTCTATGCCAATAGAATAAGGAAAGGTAAAATATCCAGTTTAAATTTTTTAACTAGTACAATTACTATAACAAGAACATCTCGGGTATCGCTATAGAGATCAAATCAAAGCCAAACCTTTAACTTACCTTAGATATCTGTGCAGATAAAAATGTAAGATGTTAAATCGGCTACCCATATGCTTACTTAAATAACCATAAACCACCAACAATCCTGAGATCATAAAGAAGGTATCTACTGCATGAACGGCATTGATAATAATCATATTCTTGGTGGTATCGAAATACTAAAAGTGCTATAATATTAGTGCCTGAAAGAAATAATTGCACACAACTTACATGAAAGAGAAAAAGAAAGACAGTAATCAGGTTGGTGCCGAAGAATCGCAGTGTTGCCGATTAGCGCATATTTTGCCTCGCTATACTCCAGGTCCTAAATTACTGTCAGTGATTCATCGCTTTCATATCGAGACCAGCGGGTTGTACAAAGTCAGAGGAAAAAAATCCATGAAAATAAATATTTTGCTGTATTAGAGTTTTAAAATGCACACTGAAATTGTTTTCGCTAACTTCGTACAACCAGTTGAACACTATTATGAAAACGATAAATCACTGACAGTAATTTTGGATTGAGGGTATAGATAATAATTTTAATACCTACTCTAAATAAAATCATAACCATTGACAACACTTTACAATCTATCTATCAGCTAGCTGATTTCAGTGATTTATGAGTCAGGGTCATGTTAACGTAAAACATATTTTGTTTATACAGCGTTAGGAAAAATTGTGCAAATCAGTTTGTTAGATTTTTTATTTTCGAACAAAAGAATGTTAAGTTGCGCTAAAGGGTCGGTAGTTTTTACCTGATATCTATCAAAATTTTGCCGCTGAAAAATCGTCGTGTTGATTTTGTCCAGGTAAATGTAATTAAAAGTTTTCCACTAGAAAACAGGTCGTTGCTGTAATATTTTGCCTATATAAAAAATTCTAGTAAAATTGTCCCTTTAATTTTACGAAAAAACACTGCACCTTTTATTATGAGGTTTTTAGTAGACCTCGAGCGATACAGTATTTTGTTTGCCGATACGATCGTATCGATCGATATAAAATGCCGATATCCATTATTATTATTATATCGGCAACATATTATATGTAATATTTAACTCATTTCTTTAAATGGTATTATTTACACGTATCGGCACTGACAACATACTTTACATAATATAAACGAAATTTTAATTTAAGTCCATAACTCTCCAATCGTGCGACAAGACTTTATGAATTGCTGCAGAATAAACCATGTTCAATGTTTATGAGTCTCATTGTTGCCAAATGTAACATAATTGTCTGATAAATCTGATATGATTGACAATCCTGCGCTAAAATATAATTTCTTTCATCTGGTAGCACAGTTGATGCGTTTCGACTATTTCAAGTAACGAATTATATAGTTTTAATCGTACCTAATTTGACTTTTCTGCGTTATAATGTTAATTGTTTTATATCGTTAAATTTTGGCACAAATGAACAATATCAGTTAATGTTTCTTTAACATCGGAAGTAGAAAAAAAAATATTGACGATTTGCAGCTGCGGTATTGGATAAAATTGTATTTACTTAAAAACGTTAAGAGTATAATCTTTGGTTTTTTGGTCTTCAAAAAATATTTATCGGCAATTATATAAATTTTATAATTATATCGGGTATTGCATAGTCGAGCGGGACATAGGAAATCCCATGTAATTTTAAATGGGGTCAATTATTGGTTTCCCTAATTATTTTAGAGAAAAATTCTATTTAGGTTTATTAAAGAGCACTAAAACCCACATTCAAAAGAATAACTTTAGATATTTTTGATGAGCCCGCCGATTTCTTTTTAACTATTTCTCCTTTTAATTGCCCCGTATTTGCGGGCACCAGTCAAGGTAAAAGATGACTGTCAAATAAAGTTGTCATTTTGAAATGTGTGCTTTATTGTTATAAAAACTCGTTCATCGAAAATATTAGCCATGAATTACACTTCTGAAGAAAAAATATTGATGATTAAATGGTATTATCAAGGAAATAGTTATCAAAATGTGTCAGACATGTTTGCTGCTCTGTATCCGAATAGACCGATACCTGCAAAATCTACAGTCGAAAGGACTATCAAGAAATTTGAGACAAAAGGCACTGTAATAAATAAGTGCAGATGTGAAGAAAGGCAGGAACAAAGAAGAGATGCAAGAAATGATAGGGACTTGCAAGTTTTATTGTGCGTGGAAGAGAATGATGGGAAGATCTCACAAATATGAAAAACACCAAGAGCTAAGAGATAGGGACGAAATACGACGACAGGAGTTTTGTTTTGGTATGATTGAAAGAGCAAACATGGGTAGGGAATTTTTAAAAAATATTTGTTTCACTGACGAATGCACATTTACCTTAAACAATGAACCCAATGTTCAAAATTATCGATATTGGAGCAAAGAAAATCAACACAGGTTTGTCGAAATAAGGACGCAATATCCACAAAAAGTTAATGTTTGGGCTGGGATTTTCGGAGAAAATATTATCGGGCCATTATTTCTTACACGAAATTTAAATGCAGAATATTTTTTGGAACTACTTGAAGATCATATTTTACCTACTTTACTTTGGTACCAAATGGATGGCTGCCCGGTACATAGTACCCTGGCTGTCCGGGAATATTTAAACCGTGCTTTTAATGGAAATGTTATTGGCTTAAATCAGACAGTAAATTGGCCCGCCAGGTCTCCTGATTTATCGCCAAATGATTTCTTTCTCTGGGGCCATTTAAAAAACAGGATTACAAAGATAAAAAAAACCAAATCTAGACGAGTTAAAAAATGCTATTTCTGCCGAATGCAATAGAATTTCAGTTTACCAACTAGCGAATGTAAGAAGAGAATTTTATGATCGCCTCGGTTATTGTCTAGCAGTCAATGGAGGAATATTTGAACATCTTCTTAAATCCTAAAGTTCTAACAATTTAATAGTACCTACCTATTAATTAGTAAAATATTGAAACATGTAAAATGTCATAATTAACCTTGTAGTTAAATACAATACCTGCAAGACATCCAGTATATTAAGAACTGATCCAGAAAAAGTATTTCCAAAAGTGTGTAAAAGTATAATCCATAGCATGCTTAAGAATCGTATTCCATTTAAGCAAGATAACTCTGAGGCATCTTTATTTATTTTAAATAATTTTTTGCCATTTGTGTAGACTGAAAAGGCAGTAAAAAGTTGGTAGGATTCTAAAAAATAATAAAATAACTTTTAATGATAATAGTGCTGTGAAGCATTTACCTAGTAATTTGAATATTACCAGTGACAACGCCAGGATTTTTGGGATGGGTGGGCACAAGTGGGCCCGATGATTTTAGAGTGGGCAGTACCAAAAAAAAATACTACAAAAAAAAGGTCAACTACCCCTACACAAAGGTCAAAGCCCGACAACCCCAACTCTACACCTCCACAACCTACGCAAAGGGCAAAGCCCGACAAAAGTGATGAGGAAAAAAAAACAAAATCTCCCTCTTGTCCAAGGTGGCGTCTAAAAAAAGGGTCATCCTCGTTCTCTTGAAAATAATATACAATAAAACTTTCATAGTCAAATCCCCGTTCCCCCGGAAATTCCATTGCAAAACCGTCACTTTTGGGTGGGCACTAGGGTGGGCGCTGATGTTTTCAGGGAGGGCCGGTGCCCACCCTGGCCCTCCCCTGGCGCCGCCGCTGGATATTACTGTACAGGGTGTCACAAATTCGATGCTCATCATAGGTATTTCGTAAACTATAAGAGATATAGTCTATCCAAACCTAATAGAATTTTTAAAGACGATGTTTCCATCGAAATAAGCGTGTTTTTAAAATGGCAATAAAAAATACAATTAAAATTCGCCGACCCACTATATACCAGGACCGCTCACTACTAAGCGCTAGGCGGTCAGATTTTGGGCTTACTCTTCAGTTAAAAAAGGCTGCGCGGTCCCCGTCGGCATTCCGTCTTCACTTCTAATGCTTTGTCTCTTTTCCACTTATAAGATTATAGTATCATCGCATGCTATTTAATTGAGATATTATTTTAAAATAGTATATAGGCATGGGTAACGTCTTAAATTTTCGCGTGTCATTACAATGACACTGACACTGACACCGCTTGTGGTATCAACACACTGTGTCAACACAATTGCGTCATGACACACTTGCGGTTTCGCGTTTTGAAACCAAAAATGACAGATGAAATGATGCAGGCGCACATTTTTTTTATCGTTGCCGTTGGATCCAGTGCATTTTTCTACCGTTTTAAGGCGAGATACTTGGCCGCAACGCCTATTCAAAGATGAAACCAGAGAGTCACATCACAACACAAGTGTTTAAGCATATTACGTATCATACAAGCGTTATTGTATCATAGAAGTCATTGACGCTGTTTCAAGTCCGGAGAGTCTCGAGTGTTTTCTGTTTAGGCTGTTTTAGTGTGTCGTAAGGTGTCACGGTGTCATACTTAGACAAGGAAAGACCTCGTCTAAGGTGACATAGGAATCATCGACGCGGTTTCAACACCTGTGACACACCGAAAGGTGTCAGCACAAAAGCGACATTCAACACTGTGTTACCCATGGATCATCAGTCAAGGTTTTTTAGTGTTTGCTTGAAGGTGTTGTGTTGTTGGTTTTTGTTTAATTTATAATAGTGGTTCAATAGTAATAAAAAATAAACCGTGCAAAAAATAGTGTAGGGTAATACTCAAATTTTTATTAAGGGGTAAGTAAAAATAAGGTAATATAATATTATGCACCTACCTAAAGGTTGTGTACCTAGTTAAATAGAAAATATTACTTTTTTAATACGTGCATTGCGCACATTAGTTTTATTGGTTTAAATTTAATTATACTATGATAGATCTACAGGGCCGTAACCAGGATTTTAATTCGGGGCGGGGTTTTAAGTTTTTTGTCGATCCATTCCATGGAAAGGGAGTTAGAGCGGCGGTGTGGCACGCAAAAAAATCATCTTCACTTAAATTTATATCGTTATTTTAAAATGAATAATTTTTACTCGTGTTTTTGTTATTTTTCGTGTGGAGTGCGAGGTTTCTGCACCGGTCGTAAATATTTCGGGGGGGGGTTAGACCCCCTAATCCCCCGCCCCTTGGATACAGCCCTGTTAGACGATATAGGATAGAGTTTCTGCGTGCAATATTTTTGTATCTGTGGTAAGTGTGCTTATTTTTTAAAATTATTTCAGCAGATACAATGTCGAACAGATGAAAATTACTAGTTAAAATAGCGCAAAATATGGCAAAAAATGACCAAAATGATAGTGACGATAGCGCTAATCCAGATGACCTAACCGTGCTACAAAATATTTCATGGAGTCTTCAACAAGAACATAATTTTTCCAGAACAGAGGTGTATATCAATTGTGAATGAACTCTCTTATTTGGATAATATTCCTATATTTGCAGAAGATGGAATAGTATTAGGCCAAAATCAAATAAATGATTCTAATGTTATAATATAATACACCAAGATGTTATGTTGTCCTCTAAAGCAGATGGTATGGTATTTTCCAAGGATGGTATTTACCAAGGAAATAGAAAAAGCTGGAAGCACATCGATCACAGAAACTTTTAGTGTCTGTTTGAAGGTTGGAGACAATGATGTTTCTTGAATGATAGAATAGTTTTAGACTTGCATCGTCTTTAATTTGTTTTACATCACAACGTTTCAACTGGTAAGTATCTCCAGTCGTCTTCAGGTGAATACTAAATAAGTAAAGTAACAGCTCTATTTATACTAGCTAGATGCACTGGAGCATGACTGAGATGCAGTCATGCGTTTAATTCGTGGGCGGTATTTTAAGTTTACATCAACTTAACAAAGGTTTCCAGATATTTCTTATATCTAGTGAGGGCTTTACTAAAACAATCTGGGTTCTGGTATATGGTAGCAGCTTCCTTGAACGTCCTCTTTCTCCAATGTGGTTCTTTATGCAGGATTTGAGCTTCTTCCCACTTGATGTGATGACCGTGTGTCCAGGCATGGTCAACTGCCCCTGATTTTTCGGTTTCTCCTTTAAGCGTGTTGTTTCTGTGTTCCTTGACCCTAGTTTCAAGTGGCCTTAGAGTCTCACCAATGTAGGATCTGCCACATTCGCAGTTTCGTCGTCGTCAGGTGGCTTCTTAAAGTGTCTTTTGAGTTGAATACCGTATTAATGTTGTATCGTTTTCCTAGTCTTCTAATTCTCTCAGATACTCCTTTGACATACGGAATGCTGAGTGTTGATTGTGACTCTACTGGCTTCTTTTGTGTATTTGGCCGATTCTTGCTATTTTCCAATAGTTTATCAACTAGATGCCCGGGGTAGCCATTTTTGTTGAGGTCGGTCTTGATGTAGTCAGTTTCCTGTTTGAGGGCTTCATTTGAATTACAGATGGTAATTGCTCTATCCATAAGCGTTCTTACTATGCCATGTTTTGTGCTGTTTGAGTGATTTGAAGTGTAATTCAGATATTGACCTGTATGCGTGGGTTTTTTTAAAAAATGCAGGTCCGTATTAAAAAAATTAAAGTTGATAACAGTTCCACACTAAAAAAGTTGCTTAAACAATGTTGCATTTATTTTTCTGTAGCGATTAAAATAATTGAGATAAATTTGAAATTACCAAAACTCAAAATTTTTGTTTTTTCCGAATATTTCAAAAAATAAAACAAAAAGCTCAAATTTTTCTACTATTTGACCGATGCTGTATGTCTTATAGTTTCCGAGATACCCAAAGAATTCTAATGAGAGTATGTGCGTTAATCAAGATGTGTTTTTTTAATAGTAAAAATAACCAATAAGTACAGTAATAATAAAACTCAGTACCACAAAAAGAAGAAAAAAGAATAGTTAAAAATTTCCTCTTTACATTACTTAGAAAAAATAACAAGATACAGGGTGGCCCATTTGTGTGACAAAGTAATATACCGTCTCTACTATTAAAGATACCAAAAAAAAAGTTTTTATAAAAGTTTTAAGGTATAAAAAAATATATGTTTTAAAATTACTTGTAAATATTCAGGATGGTCCAGAAAAGTATAACGATAAAAATATATCTACACCCTATATATTTTAGCATATTTAATTTTTGCAGCGTTGCCAAACAAAATGCAAAATTCTAAATATTTTGGGAAAAATGTGATAGTACAAGATTACCTGCATTTCTCGATTAGAATATCGAAAATCTTTTGTAAAATACTTAGTTTTGGAGATAGGCAAACTGTCTTAAATCTTCTAGTACTTAAAATATTGTACAGAGTGTTTTCTGTGGACATGTGAATATAAAAAAAATTAAAATTTAATAACTCTGTTTTTTCAAATAAAATACCCTATATTCATTAGACTCGTCTGTTGGATATAAAAGGTATCTTTTATTATTGTTAAGTCATACGTATTCCTAAATTTACTAGTTTTGCCAATAATTCAATTTTTATTAAAATTTTCGTGAAAACCCCGTTATTTTTAGGTTTCTAGTTAGCCATGACAAGCAAAGTCAAAAGTATTTGAAACTGGCATCTGACAGCACTGACAGCTGTCGATTATTGTAAAATCTAAGGCAATTTCGCGCAATCATGCAGTAGGCCTTGCTAGCCTCTGATTAAATTTTGTCGTTTTAATACGCGGTTAAGCTAACCGAGAAAAATTTTTGTTCATGCAACCCACCGAAATTATTGTAAATATGTAATAAAGTAAGGAAAAAAGTTTTTACCTTTTTTAGTATATTGGCAGTTTACGTCGTATGTTGTAGAGGCCAGCATCGTTACAATAATAAGTAGAAAAAATACTCTAAAAATAGAAATATAGATATAACAGGGTTTTTCAATATGGTTGACCACCGATCACATCTCGGAACCTACTGGACATAGAAACTTAGGGCAAAAAATCGTTATTAAAGTGTCCATTAGATAATTCGGGAAATAATTTTTAAGTTCCGCTTTTCGCCACAAGAAGGTACAATTGAAAATTAGATATTAAAAATCCAAGTTTCTCAAAAAATACTCACATTAAGGTAAATCTTCGAAAAATCATTACAAAGCTTAGCCAATTCTGCATCATTGGCGTACCAATTTTGATAAGAGTTGAGGAAGCTATTGAAAATGTAATGGTTTAATTAACAGTAACTTCTAATAGACTAGTCCAATTTTAATAAGTTTAGGCTTATTAGGAAGAGGAAGGTTAGTACATTAGTTGTCTTATCCATTGGTAGTTGATAATTAAATTTCTAGAGAGTGCAATTTATACAAATAAGTTTTTTTTATTTTATCCCAAAACCTCAAATCATACGGTAAAACGACGACGTCATAATCAGAAAGTAGATTAGATTTGCAAAAAAAATTTGATGACTGCAGTTCAATGTCTTCTTTCGGTTCAAAGTTAATGCTAAACAAATAATTTTTAACACTTTAATTGAAGAAGTGATTGTTATCATAGTTTCATGGTCAGGTATTCCACGACAAAAATATTATTTTTAACCTTTATGATTATGTTGGTTTAGTGACAAACCTACATAATTCCAATGGCCCAAAAACTACTTTAAAGTTGACAACATAATCTTGAAATACTGCTTATAATTTAGACAAAATTTTAATGTGATGTTTTAAAAAATACGTTTTTATGGAGATAAGTAAATTAAAATAGTTCAGAACTGATTAATTTTGATAGTGTTGATTTTGTTTCATAGCTATCTAGATTTATTTTTTAAAACACCATACAGTGTCCACAAGAATAGGATGTTTAGACCAATTACACAAAAGAGATTAAATGCATTTTATAATAAAATAGAGGAGGAATCCTGGGACTTCATTGATCTGGAAATCCTAAGTGCTGAACAAAAATTTGAAAATTTTATGAAAATTCTGGAGGGTGCCTATTCTTGTTGCTTTCCAAAATAAAAGTATATAGTAAGATCAGACCAAGGTGATAACATTACATGGTTTAACCAGGAACTAAGGGAAATGAGGGAGCACTTAACATTCTTAAAAGATATGAGTGATAGTAATTACATAAGTACACAAGTGTACAAAAGTTATAGTTCCCTGTATAAAAACAAAATAAAACAAGCAAAAATAAGTGCTAATGATAACATAATACTCAACTCCAATAACTCTGTGAAAACAATGTTGAACATAATAAATACTCAAAGAGGTAAGATAAAAAATAACTCGGTTGAATCCAATTTATTTCCAGATGACTTTAATAGTTTTTTCTCTAACATTGCTAAAAATATAGTAAAGAACATTCCACTATCTAATACCGACCATAAAAACTATTTATCATCAGTTAGTCCGCCTTCTAAGGCATTTTGTTTTTCCGAAGTGACATTTAATGATGTACGTGTAATCATAGATAGCTTAAAAAGTAAGGAAAGTCGTGATTTGTTTGGTTATAATACAAAATTAATAAAAACAATTAAAAACGTTATTCTTATACCCCTAACAAAACTTATAAATAGTTGTTTCAGAGAAAGGAAATTTCCAAATATTCTAAAAAAAGCGATCATAATACCAGTATTCAAGAATGGTGACCCTAACTTGCCTGGAAATTATAGGCCAATTTCATTACTTCCGATTGTTTCAAAGATATTTGAAAAATGTATAGCATTGCAACTAGTGGCTTTCTTTGAAGGGAATGGTCTTTTCTCTGCCAGTCAGTTTGGATGTCGGCAGGGAAAAAATACAACTATGGCAGTTCTGGATCTGACGTCACGCATTATAGAAGCATTTCATAATAAAGAATATATGTCAGTAACTTTTTGCGACCTAAGTAAAGCATTTGATTGCGTAGACCACAACATTTTATTAAAGAAAATTAAATTTTATAACTTTGATGCCAGTAGTATTGAACTAATAGGTTCCTATCTTGCAGACAGATGCCAGAACGTGAGGTGTGATGATGTGACGTCGGCAGAAAGAGTAGTAAATATAGGTGTTCCACAGGGTTTGATTCTTGGACAAATCTTGTTCTTAATCTACATCAATGACCTACCGGCAACTGATCCTAGGGCAGGACACACTATTTTTGCAGACGACACAACTCTCTCTTCTGCTGGCGACTCATTGGAAGAGGCTTTAATAGGGTCCAGGGAATCTCTGGAATTGTCGAGTGAATGGTTCTGAGCAAATAGGCTTCTTCTCAACGAGGATAAAACCAAGCGGATGGTATTCACTATGAGAGACTCAAGTGATATTTCGGGTGATAATGTTTCGGAGACAAAATTTCTGGGGGACACTCTTGACGCAAAACTACAATAGGGTAGTCATATTAGTCAGGTGGCTAAAAAGCCAACAAAAGCTGTATTTCTAAGAGGACTCTCGAGTTGTGTTTCTCCAGCTATATTGAGAACAGCATATTTTGCAATATTTCAGTCCCATGTCTCATATGCTATTTTGGCTTGGGGGCACTCTGCGGAGGTTTATAGACTGTTTGCCATCCAAAGGAGAGTAGTAAGAGTAATATCCAATCTCGGCTACAGAGACGATTGTAGAGGGGCGTTTGTTGCTCTTCAAATTTTAACATTGCCAGCCCTCTATATTTTACAGAATTTACTTTTTATAAAAAAGGCAGATAATTTTAAATCACACACAGACATACATGACTATAATACACGCAAGAAAAATAATTTAGTACCCTTATGGTGGCGCTTAGGAAGGTGTCATCAGGATGGCCCGGGCTATTGGGCAATTAAATTTTATAATGTTTTGCCAGAAAGCATTAGGAACCTGCCTTATAAGCAATTCTACAGCAAAATGAAGGAGATCTTGACTGATAATGCTTTTTATTCATATACAGAATTTTTAAATTTTAATGTATTTTAACCTGTGTTTCTTTTTTTGGTACTAGATTTACCTATGTATATTTTTTGACGTGTGTAAACATTATTATGTATTAACATGAATAAAGGAATTTTGAATTTTTAATTTTGAGAAAAGTCCGTATCAAATGGAATATTTTTCTATTATAAGGTATAGGTAAAAATTGAAAAAGCAGTTAGTTTTTGCTTGAATAAAAACCAAAAATGACGTATACTGAATAGCCGCACGACTTGCGTTACCTTAATAGGTTAATAGGTTAATAGGGTTAAAAATGCCCTTATTTATAAAAATATCGAAAAACTTTATTCGAGAAAGTTGTTTATTTAGGCATTTTTAGCCTCTGTCGAAATTTTGACAGTCTATTACAATTTTTTTTTGCCAGTTTCTTGAAAATTTTGATCCACCCTCATAGATTAACTTTTATACATCGATTTTATTTCAAACTTTTGCTTCAGAAATTAAATAAACAACAAACGAGTGTAATGTTCCTTAGCAACGAATGCATCGCCAACTTGTAAACTATATTTTTGTTGAATAAAATGTTTTGAGCGATTAATTAATAATAATTCTCTTTGATCCAATATTAATTAAGTAAAATTTCAATGAAACCTTCCTAATATTTTCTTTTTTACATCTGTTTACTAACTTAAGAAAAATAAGAAAGGTCGTTTTTGGCAAAACTGATGTAATTAGATAAACTTTGCATCAAACATTACATACTGATCAAGTGATCAATAACAATTTCAGTTTTTGCAGCAAAATAAATAATTGGAAATAAAAATTTTACACAAAATTGCATTAAGATGGCGAATGAAGTAAAGGCAAATGGTTTTATAATGTATAAAAGTTAATCTACGAGGGTTGATAAAAATTTTCAAGAAACTGGCAAAAAATAAAAATTGTATTAGACTGTCAAAATTTCGTAGAGGCTAAAAATGCCTAGATAAACAACTTTCTCGAATAAAGTTTTTCGATATTTTAATAAATAAGGGCATTTTTGAACCTATTTTATAAAAAAAGTCGAATTTGACAGGTAACGCAAGTCGTGTAGCTGCTTTAGTATACGTCATTTTTGGTTTTTAGGCAAGCAAAAACTAACTGCTTTTTCAATTTTTACCCATACCTTATAATAAAAAATATGCCATTTGATGCGGACTTTTTTGCTGACACTATATGAGAATTATGCCTAAGTTAGAAGTTTTCCTTGATTATATTATGATAAATACATTTAAGAATGATATATTAAATCGAAAGTAGTTTTTGGGCCATGGAAGAACGAATAACAAACCTACACAGTACACAATCATAAAATTTAAAAAAAAAATTATCACGGAATGCTTGACTAAAGGAACTA
The DNA here is from genome assembly GCA_935413205.1 of Polydrusus cervinus. Lineage (NCBI taxonomy): Eukaryota > Metazoa > Arthropoda > Insecta > Coleoptera > Curculionidae > Polydrusus > Polydrusus cervinus. Next base: position 6,986,260 of record OW284518.1, read on the forward strand.
TGAAAACAATCACTTCTTCATTTAAAGTGATTAACTTTTACCAATTTTGGCTATAAATCTAAAATGTAAAAAGATATTGAACTACGGTCTACAAATCTTTCATGCAAATTTAATCTTCTTTCCAATTATGATGTCATAGTTATACCGTATGATTTAGGTTTTTAAAATAAAATAAAAACTCTTATTAATAAAAATCTACTTTCCTATTATGATGTCATAATTATACTATATGATTTAAAGGAAAACTGTTGTTATTGCAAATTGCGCCCGCTAACAATTTTACAACAATCGTGTATTATGGATACGTTCTTACTAGACGTTTATCTTTCAAACAAGCTTAAATTTACTAAAATCGGATGTCGATGTCGGTCGTGTACCCACTTTAAAGTAGTAGCTTCCCTCACTCTTGTCAAGGTCGGTACGCCAATAAGTCTGAGACTAAAATGATGAAGAAATATTTAAGCTGTCTAAGGATGTTACGAAAGGTAAATATACCTTAATGAGAGAATTTTGGAGAAATTTAGAATTTTATTATTTAATTTTTAAGCGCGCCCCTTCAGTGATAGTCAGGCGGCGATTAGGGCAATCTGTTCCAGCAGCGTTAAATCAAAGCTCGTAAAGCGATGCCGCAACAATCTAAGCACACTTGGCAACCAACATCGGGTTATTCTGTGCTGGGTTCCTGGACACTCCAAAATAGATGGCAACGAGGCTGCCGATGCGCTCGCAAGAGAGGGCGCAGGCATGCCAGCTGATCTAGCAGACAATACAGTGAACAAACCACTGGAATTGGTCAAAGAGGAGATTGACTACACGGCCAAGCAGCTTGCACAGAACAGATGGACAGGGTTGACAACCTGTAGTACATCCAGGCAACTGTGGCCCACATTCGATAAAAAGAGAACCGCAGAGCTATTGAGACATAGTCGAAAAGACGTGAGAAATATTACTGCGGTTGTTACCGGACATTGCCTCTTCGGTAGACATGCCGAACGTATGCAAATACCCACTAACGACTTCTGCAGAAGTTTCAGAGATGAGGAAGAGGAAGAAAGTATTCAACATTTTCTGTGTGAATGCCCTGGCCTCGCAAGAAGGAGGTTCACTACTCTGGGTGAACCATCTTTTGATAGCCTGGAGGAACTAAGCAACTTACAACTTGGACGGCTGAGCAGATTTCTGAACAGTAGCTGGTTTGAATGAGTTGTTAAAATCCTTCCGCGGTTACGTCGCACTAACCATCAGAGATCTGATGAAGGTGAGTTCTACGGAACACGTGTGGTATCACAACGGACCTAATTAATACTACGTGAGACTGTTTGGTCAGAACCAAGGGTCTGCCACTCTTACCTACCTACCTACCTACCGCGCCCCTTGCGGCAATATGGGGTACTTAAACATTATTTCCAGGCTTTTTTCATTGCCACTTTAATGATGATTTTTTTTCTGAATTTCTATACCCAGTAGTTTCCAATATATGGACGGTGCCCAACCTTAATGAAACACCCTGCATAGTTTATTTAATAACAGGCATTTATTTATAATATGCAGGAGAGTACAAATTCGTGTGCGTACCTAGAGATCTCAAAAAGGGTAAGAGATACGAAGATGATTACAATGAGGCAAAGTGGCGTTATTTGGGGCTTAATAATTTGGTTAAGAAAAACTGTAAATGGTGACATTTTGTCAACCAACAAAATCCTAAAATAGTAGGCTGTGGTGTAATGTTTTCCTACCCCCTGCCAGAGAGTTCTAGTATTGGTATTTTTTATTTTGTTCGGCATGAAGTAAAATATTAAGATGTCTATTATTGTTTGCTTTAGCTCTCAAGACTCTGTGCTGTACATGTGCAGTTGTTTATTACAGTGCCTTTCGCCTCAAACTTAGTAATACGTTTTTGTATGGCCGACTTGGTAGAAATGGGTCTAACAGGGAAATAAACAGACAACATAATAGATACAATACTTCAGCTTTTCCCTGCATAGTACCATTTTATCATAGTGACTTTTTTTCTATTGTGTAACGCATAATAATTATCTAAGTAAAAAAATATTACTAGTAAAAAATGTAATACTTTCAAATTTTATTTAACAATGACAAATCACAGGTTGAAAAGTTCAATCAATGCTGGTATCCGCAGCATCACTTGTCGAATTCCAATGAAAAACAAACCGCAATCCTATTCTAATAAGTTAAGATCGGTTTGTCCAATATGGTTCAAACTCCGCATATGCACTCACCACACAGATACTCTAATAAAGTTTTTCTACAACCCCACTCTAAAATCAACAGAGAAGCAAATATTTGGACAGTCTAAAACTTGCATGGGATTTTCTATGGTTCCAACTACGATGCACCAGTCGGTGTTTAATTCAATCAATAAAATTTAATGTAAACATATTATACAAGTAAAATGTGATGTTTATTTTATTTGAAAATAAATATCTCCCTATTCTTACTATAAATTATTTTTAAACTTAGATTCAAGCAACCCTAATTTTATTATTTTTAAAAATAAGCTAGTATTGGAATCAAATATTAGTGTATTTGAGGAATGGGAACACTATCATAATAGTATATTATTGACCAAGGTTTAGACATATACTATCATTGACCGAGCGTCGATTTAAGACATGAGGGCAATAATAGTTGTCTAAACCGTGGTAAATATATTATTTTTTTCACTACTAACACATTTACAACATTAAATTATTAGGGGAATAAATAAAAAACATGAAGTCTTCCTCCACTGGTTTAATAAGGTAATAAAATTAAAATATGGTAGACATTCTACATGTTTCGGGTGTAGAAACACCCATCATCAGGAATAAGATACAAAGAGAAAAAATAGTTATATTAAATGAGAGGAACAAAGATAAATGGTAGTGAACATCGATGGAGCTCTCATGGAGCCATGAAATATAAAATAATATGACATGAGTTAATGATTAAAGATTGGGATACTTAATTCTTAACACTGACCATGGGCAACAGGTAACAGTGATAAGAGGGGCCCGTTTGGGCAAAGAGAAAGATATAAGAAAAATGGAGACTCACAGGTCAAGAACTTTCATCCCTTTTTTGACCTCGTGCCGAACGAAAGTCTAACAAACAATTTCTGTTCTCTAGACATTTTTCAAAGTTTTTCTAAAAGTTTTTTAAAAAATATTTTTTAACAATTTAATTCCAGCCATGCTGAAATTAAAACCCACTGGGGTGCCAGTCCGTTTCGGACTTGTCCCCCAATTTCCCCTAATAGTTATGGACTAAGATTCACACAGTATACAGTGAAACAATTACTGTTACTTATCTATATAATTTTTCTATAAAAAAGGTTAATTAAACAACCGTTCTTTCTCCCCATGGTTTCCGGGATGAAAGTTCTTGACCTGTGAGTCTCCATTTTTCTTATATCTTTCTCTTTGCCCAAACGGGCCCCTCTTATCACTGTTACCTGTTGCCCATGGTCAGTGTTAAGAATTAAGTATCCCAATCTTTGATCATTAACTCATATCATATTATTTTATCTTTCATGGCTCCATGAGAGCTCCATCGATGTTCACTACCATTTATCTTTGTTCCTCTCATTTAATATAACTATTTTTTCTCTTTGTATCTTATTCCTGATGATGGGTGTTTCTACACCCGAAACATGTAGAATGTCTACCATATTTTAGTTTTATTACCTTATTAAACCAGTGGAGGTAGACTTCATGTTTTTTATTTATTCCCATAAATTAACTCCACTTTAAGAATGGACTACTTCTTCAAAATTAAATTATTAATTAAAGTTAACATGCCTTCTTAGGGTGCTTCTATTTTTTCAGTCAAGTTACCTTTGCTTTGAAATTTGCAGCATTTTTTTTATCTTGTCAGATGGCATTCTTAGTTGTCAGTATTTGTCGATTCATAAAAAAATCCAAGTATTTTTGATAAAATGAGCGAAGAAACTATTACTGATAAGTGCACTCCTCCAGAAATGACGGTGGAAGCACAATAAATTATTGATGAGTTGCTACCCCAAAAATCTAATATTTTGTATTTAAAAACCTACTCAGTATTTAAGGACTGGTGCCAAACAAAGAAAGCTGAAATACCTGGTTGTCTAAACATGACGTTTTCATATATTTTAAAAATAAAAAATGGTCAAGTTGCCTGTTTTATATTGTTTTTGCCAGAAGCTTCTATTATTGACCGTTGTCAATAACGACGGCAAATAATAGTGGCTTCTGCAAGGGGTAAAGAAAAACAATATCTAAAGTTAATAATTGGCCAATAATGATTTTAAAGTTAGTAGTGGAAAAAATATATAAATTAATCGTATTATTTTTGTATTATTATTATTGCCCTTTTCCGTGTGACCGGGTGTGCCGTTTTTAACTATATTATGGATGTGACCATTTTGATAAATCCTATTCAATTGTTTTTGATATATTTTTAATATTCCAATTTTTTTTACATCCTTGATATGCTTACATGACGGCCCATGCCCCAGTAGTGAATGAAGGATTTGTTTGATCTTCAGTTTGACATTCAAATTGTATATTAAACGTCAAATTAAGCAACTGTACAACTCCGTATAGATCGTCTGCCGTGCAGCCATCTGGTATGCATATTCCGACAGATGGATGGTTGGCTACTGGAAAGGTAACCTGTAATGTGTCCTTGTTTTTTGAAAAAAACTGTGCCTTGGGATCCTAAAATTTACAAATTTTGGATGAAGGGTGAAGATGTTTAATGTTCATACAGTGTCCGCAAGAAAGTCCGCATCAAATGGCATATTTTATTATAAGGTATAGGTAAAAATTAAAAAAGCAGTTAGTTTTTGCTTGCCTAAGAACCAAAAATGACGTATACTGAAGCAGCTGCACAACTTGCGTTAACTGTCAAATTTGATATTTTTAATAAAATATGTTCAAAAATGCCCTTATTTATCAAAATATCGAAAAACTTTATTTGAGAAAGTTGTTTATTTAGATATTTTTCGCCTCTGTATAAAATTTTGACGGTCTAATGCAATTTTTATTCTTTGCCAGTTTTTTGAGAATTTTGATCAACCCTCGTAGATTAACTTTTATACATCGATGTAAAACTATTTGTCTTTACTTCATTTGTTATCTTAATGCAATTTTGTGTAAAATTTTTGTTTCCAATTATTTATTTTGCTTCAAAAACTAAAATTGTTATTGATCCATATGTAGTGTTTGATTCAAAGTTTATCTAATTACATCAGTTTTGCCAAAAACGACGTTTCTTATTTTTCTTAAGTTAGTAAACAGATGTAAAAAAGAAAATATTAGGAAGCTTTTGTTGAAATTTTCTTGTGGCGATTGGTTTCTCCACAAAGTAGAACAATCTCAATTTTTTCTTCTATTGTTAACATTATTTAAAAGTTTTATTGTTGATTGATTACAAGTGCAGGTTTTATCATAAAAAAAAAAAAAAAAAAAAAAAAAATACGGTCTAATCAATTAGGTCTTATTTGAGACTTTTGCTTCAGAAACTAAATAAACAATAAATAAATGTAATGTTCCTTAGCAACGAATGCATCGCCTACTTGTAAACTATTATTTTGTTGAATAAAATGTTTCGAGCGATTAATATTTATTCTCTTTGATCCAATATTAATTAAGTAAAATTTTAACGAAAGCTTCCTAATATTTTCTTTTTGTATATTAAATTTGTTTACTAACTTAAGAAAAATAAGAAACGTCGATTTTGGCAAAACTGATGCAATTAGATAAACTTTGTATCACACATTACATACTGATCAATAACAATTTCAGTTTCTGAAGCAAAATAAATGATTGAAAACAAAAATTTTACACAAAATTGCATTAAGATAACAAATGAAGTTTTACATCGATGTATAAAAGTTAATCTACGAGGGTTGATCAAAATAATAAAAATTGTATTAGACCGTCAAAATTTAGTACAGAGGCTAAAAATATCTAAATAAACAACTTTCTCGAATAAAGGTTTTCGATATTTTGATAAATAAGGGCATTTTTGAACATATTTTTTTTTAAATGTCGAATTTGACAGGTAACGCAAGTCGTGTAGCTGCTTCAGTATACGTCATTTTTGGTTTTTAGGCAAGCAAAAACTAACTGCTTTTTCAATTTTTACCTATACCTAATAATAAAAAAATATGCCATTTGATGCGGACTTTCTTGCGGACACTGATGACGTGGTTATATTGGGTAATTTTTTTTCTTTATATTTTAAAACGGACCAGCTGCTAAATGATACTGAACTAAAAAATGTGCAAATAACTATTTCTCAAATTTAAGTTTTGAAGGTCCTCGAGTGACTCAAGACGTGAATTGAAAAAATAAATTACAAAATGCAATATGATGAAGCCCTTTATATAGAATATCGCACACTTAATTAAGAATCGCTAAAAGCAGTCTTTATTTTGGAAGTGCATTTTTTGCAAATGATATTATACAGGGTAAATTATAAAAGTCCTACGTGTATTAACCTTCATTTTTCGTAATAAAACATAAATTATATATTGTTACATTTTTACATCTCACAAATAATTCTAGATAATTTTCATAAATTGTGTTTTACTGTGTTGAACCGTTTACGAAATATTAACCTTTAAAACAAAACAGATAAGCAGCAAAGTATGAAAAGAAACTATTTTATAAGATGTTGAAAATGTCCTCGACCAACTGTTCTGCAGGAAATCAAACGATTCAAAAGTTCCTGTAATACATTTTGTACTCTAAGCTTGTTGAGAAAATTCTCACATTACATGTCGAATGGAATTATTAAGCAGTGTCGTAGCCAGAAAATATGTTCTGGGGGGGGGCGCATATTTTCTAATAAGGTTTTTTAGGGTTCGGGGTTTCAAGTTAAAAATAAAACCATATTGATATGTTTAAACATAATAATATAATTTTGGGTTGCATAAGGATTTTTAACAATAATTAACTTACCAGCAACTTTGACTGTGGCATAAATAACATTGGTATAAGTAGTTTTCTTACAACCAAGTAGGCCTGGTTAGCTTAATTCTTGATTAACTAATCAGATAACTTTTATTTTGCGAAAATAATGCCTGCCAATGTCATTAATGCCACAGTCCAAGTTGCTACTTAGTTAATTATTGTTAAACATCTTTATATTACCTACTTATTTATCCACCGAATTCATCAAATTTTATTGTCACGACTTTTAAGGCAAGCTGAATGCAGTCATGTTAGTATAGAAGCGACCATCAACAATTTATTTATAAAGGTTGCCAATATCAAACAGCTTAGTCGGCATCTATCTGGCCAAAAAAAGGGTTTATTCTAAAGGAAATTTCGTTCTACTGATCGAAAAGCCAGAAAAAATGTTAAAATTTATTTTTCTCGGCGCTTGTGTAAAAATGTATCTATCCAGAGAATTAACCATAAGGTACAGGCGCCATTTAAGGCCACATTAAGGATTGTTTAATTTTTATTCACCTAAAATAAATATTATTTGTTTGAAACTGCATATACACACTTACTTTATTGCATAAACTTACATATTTAATGCCTTAACTTTTTTCTTGATGGATAGAATCATAGATTTAATAACAAAAAACAATATATATATATATGCAAAATGGCCTTATTTGGACACTAGGTTCCTATTAAGACCAGTACAGTTTTGTGCTCTCAAAATACATAAAAGTTATAGTCGTGGTTCTGGACCAGTTTTGCGTTTATTCTGTATTGTCAAGTAACTAGAATAATAAACAAATTTCTATTGATTTAGAACAACAACATGTATCTTGTTAAATTTAAAACACAGAACACTTAAAAGTAAAACTAAATATTTAACTGCATATTATTGGACAGTAAAACAGTCTATCTTGCTTGCTTAATTCTGCGCACTTTTCCTGGGCATATTTACCACATGAACAGCATCTGCGCATGTTAGGTACTTATTCTGTCTTCCTCACAAACAAAAAAAGGTACCATAATTTCTGTTGTATTGGGTAGAATTTCCACTCGAGTGGCCTTATTAGAAAACTGAAGATGTTTTAATTAAACAATTCATAAAATCAAAATGAGATAAAGTAACCACAAAGCATAATCAGCTATTGATAAACAAATGCTTGTTTACATAAATCAAACATGATATCAAAATTATCATTTAATATTTTAATATCAAAATAATAAGAAGAAATCTTATCTTATGTTATAAGTCAAAATTTGCACAACGGAGCACAAAATTACAGCGAAATAGAAAACGTCTGGTCGGTTAAAATCACGATGCACACTGTTAATTTCAAATTTGGGCTGGCTAGGGATTGATACATATCGCCATCTAGTAATTTTTCGTAACACTTTTAGATATATTAGGAATTGGCCTTATTATGACACTGGCCTTATTTGGCGCCTGTACCTTATATTTAAAATTTTTTTGTCGATGGACTCGCTCCCTATATGACTTACACATGATGACGCAGGTGTAGATATATCGACGAAAATGTTTTTGCTTTTTTGTCTCTTCTATGCCTGTCTACTCTCTTAAAAATAACATGGTATAAATTACTAAAATTCTGGTTATTTATTTTCGTGAAATCTGACTCAACCCAAAAATTAATCTATACAACCAAAAAAAAACCAGCCCTTATTGAACTAATTAATAACATGAACCAACCCAATCTACAAATTTTAGTTGTCACAACGAAATTTTATGTACATATATCTAAAGCAATTTTTACATCTTTATTATGGTACTCCTGCTTTTAAACCATACCTTTTAGTTTTTAAAACTAATATGGTAAGTTGAGGAATTATAACAAATATTGCTAAAGCAATAATTGTTAAAATTTTCATAGAGTAACAATCACGTATGTAGTCACTAGTCTCAACATTGTGTTTATTATCTTTTTTCTAAAACCACTGCAGTGGCTCAGAGGTTAGTTACTGGCATTCGACCGTGGCGACCCGGGTTCGATTCCCGGAGTAGGCATACGTACAATAAAAAAAGTATGTCCGAAATTTAGTGGATTTAAGAATGCAGGGAAGAGTGTAAAAGGTATCATCTCCCAACCCACCCCATTCACGCCGGTAACACAAATTATAGACCAATATCGATATTGTGTAACTCTTCGTAGGTCTTGGAGATAATATTGTACTCTCGCATCCACCGATCCGCCAGGAATTTAATTGCAGGCGAGCAACATGGATTTATGCAAAGTAGATCAACAGTTAGTAATTTAACTCTTTTAACTCAATTTGATGCAACTGAGATAGATAAGCAGGGACAAGTGGATGTGATTTACACAGACTTCTTCAAGTCCTTTGATCGAAGTGATCATAGTGTCCTTCTAAGCAAACTAGAGGTGTATGGCTTTAGTTTGGATGCTATTGCCTTTCTTAAAGATTACCTAACAGATCGGCAGCAATTTGTTTCATATAAGGGATTTAACTCTCATAAGTACACTGCTTCTTCTGCAGTTCCCCAGGGTTCCAATCTGAGGCCACTATTATTTCTGATTTTTGTAAATAAATTGGCACGTGTTCTGGCGGAGAATAAACTCTTTTTTGCTGACGATTTAAAAATGTTTAGGTCAATATCAAACATAAACGACTGTTATGCACTTCAGAATGATTTGGATCGGCTGGGGGTGTGGTGTGATCGTAATCGATTGAGTCTGAATGTAAGCAAATGCAAAGGAGTAACATTTTCACGGAAAAAAGACACGATTGATTTTGATTACACTATTTCTGCGGCGATACTTGATCGCTCGATGCTGCCGGGGATCAGGGTATAAAATTTGATTAGGAACTAACCTTTAATTCACATGTATCAGATGTTGTATCCAAAGCCACTAGGGCACTTGGTTTTATCGTGCGGATCTGCAGGGATTTTACCAATATAAATGCCATAAAAAAGCTGTATTTTGCATTTGTTCGTTCTAAGCTAAAGGCAGTATTGAAAAATTACAGCGTATCTTTTTAAAGTACTTAGCACTGAAGCGTGATGGTGTCTACCCTGCAAGAGGTATTGCATATGATATACTTCTTGATAGTTTTAATTTTTGTTCTCTGGAACTGCGAAGAAATGTATCTTCGATTATTCTATTATACGAAATCCTACATGGTAGAATTAATTGTCCTGACCTACTCGCACAAATTAATATTTTGGTACCCAGATTAAACTCAAGGAATAACATAACATTTTATTGTCGTCGAGCTAATACTAATGTAGGTGTATCTTAATTCTCCAATTTAATTGTTGTGTGCTAATTTTAATAGAATATCGCATATCTGTGATATATTTGTATGTACTATTAGTGAAGCAAGGAGAGTGGGTATGCAATATCTCTAAAATATCTTCATGTCTACTGTTAACTGTTATATTGTTGTAATTCATCATTAATATTCTTATTAGTTAGTTATACTGTATCTTTATTTGTTATAAGGTCTTTATTTGTATTTTTTCATTTACCGCCCTATAAATGGTTGTTTGTTGGGCTATAATGCTAAATAAATAAATAAGTAACCAAGCCGAATGAGATCAGACTTCTAGTGGGGTGCGGAAGAAGATACACACTCCCCAATCGGTAGGTCATGCAATGGCAAGAAACCAAGGGTTGAAAGCTCTTGGGGGTGTCGCATGACCGAGGATCGTGGTTCAAAACCCACGTTAAGCTGTAGGTTGGAAATGGCCCTGGCAGCGAACGAAGAGGAAAAGAGCCGAGAAAGCAAAAGCTATACATTCTAATTAATTCTAAGAAGTTGAATCCTAAATAAATAAAAATGTAATTTTTTTATCATTGCAGTTGCACATAAGACAGTTTAAATGAACTGCTTAAAAAGCATGGCAAAATTAGCAAGTTAATTTGATAAAATAAAGATATTGTATTTTTAATCTGACCAAATACAAAAAAATTCATATCGCTATTATATTTTAAACAGAAAGTATAAGGAATATTTTGAAAACCTTCAGTAAATAAAATCATTAAGGAATAATTTGGTTACAAAATATATCTACACATGTAGATATATTGGGGACTCTACACACTATCAGTACCGTATCAGTATTATTGTCAATGCAACAAAATAATTATATTATTATTGTAATTTATACTCACTAACGAACGATATTACTTTCATTATCCACCAGTTAAATTAAAAAATGCCTTTGTATTACTACTCTATTAGGTATGCGTAAACTACTAATTTGAATACATTATTAGGGATATTATGGTTTCTTTAAGAAAAATTATTTCCACTGTTCTTGTTTTCTCATGTTTTTTCTAATTTATACTTATGCAATACAAAACAAAAATACTAAATTTTAACTTATTTTAATCAAGCTTTTAGGTTGTTCAATTGCTTATAGAACTGAATTGTTCTCATTTAAATTTTCTTATATGCATCCATTTAAAATATAACAGCTATTTGAAATTTGTTGTACTTGGTCAGATTAAAAAGTCTAGAAATGACATTTTTTATAGAAATGGAACATAGAACAAAAAAAATATAATATTTTAAAGTTATTTCTATCAGGTCACCTGGCCATGCTTTATAAAAAGTATATTTAAACTCTCTAATTTGCAACTGCAATTATAAAAAAATAAAATGTTTACTTATTTATGATTTAACTTCCTTCTGACAATTAGAACGTACACAAGAAAGTCAATCTCAAGCATTTGATTCTGTTCCTCACGACTGGCTAAAGAAAATATAGCAAATATACAAAATACACCCCCTAATACGCAACATGTTAGGCAACCTAATGGAGCAATGGAATACTAACCTCCATATTGGACAAGAGAAGCTTGGAAATATAAATATATTAAATGGTATATTTCAAGGCGACTCGTTGAGCCCCCTCTGGTTCATTTTGGCCATAAACCCACTGTCCTCACTACTAAAATCAACATCCTACGGATATCGTCCCAACTTAACTGAAAATTTTAGAATAAACCACTTTCTATTTATGGACGACATCAAACTTAACGCCGAAAACAAAGCCCATCTACAGTCCCTAATTCAAATAACCAAGACATTAAGACATTGTCGTATTTATTAGACAAGTGCGCAATCTTGAATATCGTATGAGGAAAGACTGAACAAAATCGTGAACTGCTTATTGAAGGCATAGATATACTAGATGAGGACAAAACATATTAATACTTAGGCATCTCCCAAAACCAACAAATAAATCACACAAGCCTAAAAAGGGAGTTTAAAAACAAATATAAAAGCAGACTTACAAAGCTTTTTAATACTCACCTGAATGCTGGTAACCTTACTACTGCCATCAAAACCTGGGCAATACCAATACTTACCTATTCATTCGGAATTCTTAAGTATTTAGACACGGACTTGCACGATCTAGACAGGCTTACGCGCAGGCTGCTAATAAAATTCAGATTCCACCACCCACGCTCTGCTCTTGAAAGAATCTACCTAAAACGAAAGGAGGGAGGAAGAGGTCTCATTAATATATATAACTTGTGCAAGTCGCAAGAGACCTCTATGAGAAAATACTTTCAAGAGTCGAATGGGGAAATTCTCCAAAAAGTGGTAGCAGCAGACGCTGGATATACAGCCTTTAACTCAAAGCAAAACGGATTCATCATCCGCACCGCCAAGTCAACAGCTTGTAACTTGGCAAGAGAAAGCTCTACACGGCAAATACCCTACTGCACTCCAAAATCCACTCATAGATAGAGAAATGTCACTGAATTGGTTAGAGAAAAGGCAGCTTCACGCTGAAACAGAAGGTTTTGTAATCTCTATCAAGACCGTATCATTTGAACTCGAAACTATGAAAAGGTCATCTTGAAAATAAATGTGGAAGATGTGTGCAGAAAATGCAATTTCCCCGGAGAAACGAAAGAACATATTACGGCAGGTTGTGGTGTTATGGCACTCAGCGCTTATCGGGGGAGACATAATCAGGTGGCAATGATCATCTACAAGAAACTGGCCTATAAACTAGGTCTAAGGGAAGACCTCCCACCATACTACCCGAACAAACCCGAGCCAGTCCTTGAATCTCCTGAATAGCTTTTATACTGGGACAGGCCAATAATAATGGATAGAACCGTAGACCACAACCGTCCGGATATTCTTCTTATTGAAAAAACGACCAAGAAAGCTTTTATGATAGATATAGGTTTCCCACTAACACACAACCTCTCTAAATCGGAGAATCGGAGAGAATTTGGCGATAGAGATAAAAAAATATATGGAAGCTAGATAAAATAAACATCATTCGGACCATAATATCGGTAGAGGGAGCTACGACGAAAAATTTCAAGCCCAACTCGGCCTGTCAGGTTATTTATACCAACTAATTCAAAAAAGCGTCATCCTCAAAACTTGCCACATAGTACGGAAGTTTCTAAACAGTACAGGTTAAGATGAATTTCTTCTCTGTACTGTAAATAACACCAGCAATACCAATAAAAAGCTGAGAAACATAACATTGAAAACATAACTAACAATACTAATAAAATACTTTATTGTAAAAAAAAATGTACAAAAGACGAAGTTGAGGCTGAGCCTCCTAGCCTTACCTATTAGTATATATGCTAATACTATAAATACTATATGAAATATTAGTGAAATATAAAAGATGAAAAATTTGTTTGAAATTGGGGGGCTGCAGCCCAGCAGCCTCCCCCCTAAATATGCCACTACTTAAGCGTATTTATCGAGTTGGCTTTAGATTTATAAAATAATTTTTTGACGTAGCCAGGAGGGGTTGACTCATGCTTTATAAAAAGTATATTTAAACTCTCTAATCTGCAACTGCAATTATAAAAAAATAAAATGTTTACTTATTTATGATTTAACTTCCTTCTGACAATTAGAACGTACACAAGAAAGTCAATCTCAAGCATTTGATTCTGTTCCTCACGACTGGCTAAAGAAAATATTGCAAATATACAAAATACACCCCCTAATACGCAACATGTTAGGCACCCTAATGGAGCAATGGAATACTAACCTCCATATTGGACAAGAGAAGCTTGGAAATATAAATATATTAAATGGTATATTTCAAGGCGACTCGTTGAGCCCCCTCTGGTTCAGCCAGGAGGGGTTGACTCATCAGACTTACCGACGCATAGTCTAAGGAATCTAGTATATCGATCTGGAGAGTACCCAAGCAATAGTTTGCCTTGACAGGGCGTGTGCCACTTCTAATTTTCAAGCATTGATCAAAGCTGCCCATTGAGACACCCAAGTTCAATTTTAAATTGCTTGATGGGATCTTTGTGCTAGCATCTATCACTAAAAAGAGGATGAATGTTATACAATCATATATTAATTCATGCGTCCGCTATACTGAGAAAAGCTTTAGCAAAAAATTCTTTGTTAAGATTATTTTGGCTGTAAAATTAAATTTTCAACCTACGATAGCAAAATGAATTTCTTATTGCAAAAGAAACAATTTACCTGAAAACTCTTTATACCCGTTACAAAAACCTTTGCTATTATAGAAAACTTACATTATGATAACAGCTAAGTAAGTCTTTATAAAAAATTATTTTCTAGGACTACTATTTGCTTTGCTGGGGAAGTAATGCAGTTTGCTGCTTTTAAAAGAAATCTTTATAAAAAAAATCTTTTCTAGCGCTCTAAAGAGTTTTTAAAGGGGTAGTAAATTTTATTGTTGGAATTGGGAAATTCGTAACTGTTCGTTTCGAATCGGATTATTTCGTAGTGACAAATTCAGTCTGATTGGGCCAATTTTTATATTGCGCACCAGTCGTCCCGTTCCTGTCTCCACATGTCTTCAGGTCTCCATTTTTTCTGATATTTAGATGCCCGTTCCTTCATAAAGTTAAATCGTCGCATCGGTGGCTGTTGTTGATGACCATTACGACTCAACATTTGTCTCAGTTATTCCAATAAAAATTGTCTTGGCTCAAAAATGGTGTGCAGTGCTTTATTGGATTGTGACATCAATGATAGTGTAGATTTTTAATATCATTTTTTTTTTTTTTATGATAAAACACCTGGCACTGTAGGAAAACTCCTTCAAGGCACTCTGGGAGCGGTGCGAGTGCGAAAAAAGCGATTAACGTTGGTCTTGAAACGTTGAAGATTGTATTCATTGGGAAACACGACCTCAGGAAGATCATTCCACAAAGATGACGTTCTCCAGATGAAAGAATTCTTGAACAATGAAGTTCGAGGAGTACTAAGCTGAACAACATGGATGAGCGGCAGTGGTTCGCCGTGTATTTCTGTTTTGCATTGCTCTCGGTGGAATCAAGTGGGCAATGTCAGTCGAACACCTGCCATGGAAATATCTGTAAAAGAGAGCCAAATCACCAACCTGTCTTCGATGCTCCAGGCTATCGAGGGTCTTGGTCAGCTCGGGGTCACCGATCATATGAACGGCTCTCCTTTGAATGGAATCCAGTAGCCGAAGGGTGTGCTTGGGTGCAGAGCTCCAGACATCAGAGCAATATTCTAATGATGGTCGAATCTGGGCTTTGTAGAGTGTCAAAAGTTGATGAGGTGTGTACAACCTTTTGGTGCGGAAAAGTACACCAAGTTTCTGTGCAGCTGCCTTGGCAATTGCGGCAACATGATCATGCCAAGACATATTACCTCCCAGATTGACCCCCAGCCAATTAATAGACATTGTTAAAAGATCAAAGTTATTTTAGTTTTATGTTAATTTTTTATGTTATATGTTCAGTTTAACTGTTGTTTATTTAATAATAATTTTTGTGTGTGTCAAGTTTTAGAGAAAAGAAAATTAGTAATTCTTTAACAAATGCTATTCATAATACAAGTCCTTAAACTAAAAGACAACTTATGAAAGTTTTATACAGGGTATGATTTATTTTACCTAATATTCAGGCTAGATGCAGAAAAATGTTTTTTGGGCATTCCCTTTTAAATATTTGTTTAAATTTAATGTGAACAGATATTTTTTAATAAGATATGTTTTAACAACTAGAAGAAAAAAGCAGTAAAATATTATTGTTTTTTAAGCAGCTAAAACTGAAACTATTTTTAGGTTATGAAGTGTTGTTTTCTGTTGTATTAAATAATAAAGAGAAAAATAAACTTTTTTTATAGTTTCAAATCTTTAACAACCTATTCAGACGTGGAAAGTTGCATAATGTAAAATATGATGGAGTTACCTGAAAAATAAGCTTTATACTATGTTAAATTTTTGATATAGCATGGAAAATATTATTTTTAATAACACAATTTTAAATAAATTTTTTGAAACTTACGTACCGAAAGTGAAAAAACTTGGTTTATATAAATGTGTTATTAAGCATAATATGTTCTCTAAAGTATATTAAACATTCAACAAAATATACGGCTTCTTTTTTTGGCCACCACACATATTATAGCGAATAAGTGGGGCTGTCATAATAAAACACTTTACTATTATAGCAATGTTTAGTTGCTAGCTTAGCTAAAAAAGAGTTCCTGGAGTAAGTAGGTAAAGTAACTTTATTACGACAGCAAAGAAATTAAGCCAAATGGATTTTACTGTCTCAGGTAGTTTTTCTTTTGTCCCCTATGTTAGCATTTTTCTTTATAAGCGGTATAAAGATTTTTATGAGCACATCAAAAATCTTCTCTCAGTGTAAGACTTTGGAGAAAACTACTATTGAGATTTTCCTAAAATTACAGTTAATTAGAACGAAATCGTCCGTTGTAAAATTCTGGATAGAATAGGTACTTAGATTTAAATTCAGAGTAACGAAAAGCTAAAAGTAACGAGTCTTTTATAACAATAGGACTCGTTACTTTTAGTGATCACATAGTAACGCTTACTTTGTAACGAGTCCTTATATATTATTATTATATATCTCTGGTATCATTTATGTTTAATTTTTCTGCTAAGGTATCGAAAAGGGATCTATATTTTGCTTTATAAAAATCAATTTTCATCTTTGGTGTCTAAAAGTTTGGTTTGCTTTTCCCATTTTTTTAAATAATATCTTGAAATTTGTATATTATGGTAATAGGATTTAATTTTAAACATTTTTTAAAGTACCTTTTTTGAATAACTCGTAATTTAACCTAACTTTTAGTAAATTCATTATTCGACTTCATTTCAACTATTTTTTTTAATTTGGCGCTATAGCAGTAGTCACGTCCAACTAAACATATTATAGAAGGAAAGGAATAAGAACACAAAGTCTTTCTCCACTTTTAGATTAAAGAAAAGTTATTTTAAACGGTTGTAAAATTCTCTACATGTTTCATATGCAGAAGCATTTATCTTCAGGAGAATAAATAAAAAGAAAAATTATTAGATATCACCTTAACGGAGCATCCAAATTTGCAGGCACAAAGAACCGGTTCAATGAATAGAACGGAGAGAAAATCATAATGTGACTAGCATTATAAAAAAGAGAAAAAAAAATGATGGGTTTATGGCTTAGGGCACGTAAGAGTTCAAATGTAGAACGAAGGGTTCAGCAGAAAAAAGTAATGTTCGATTATATTGAACAGAATGTAAAATTGGAAAATATTTTAAGAAAAATCATTATGAAAATTTATTGAAGAAATTTTTTTTATTAAGAAAAATCATTATGAAAACTTTGGAAAAGAAAGTTTGAGGAAGAAAAACTATATTTGAAAGTTTTTAAATAAAGATGTAAGCCTGAAAAAGAGATAACTTTTAGGTCACATCTATTAAACAAAAATAGAAAAACCCTACCTCATAATGAAGTTAAGAGTAAGTGTAGCCAAAGTAATAAAACATTTCGTCGGCCTCATATGAATATTGCCTAAGTCCACTTTTTAGCAAAAATGAGGTTTTAGTGCCATCTTGTGAAATAAAGTAAAAGCCATAAAGCAGTACAAAATTTTAGCTCAAAGTCGTAAGATGGCGTCACAACCTCATAATTTGAAATATGCGTAAGTCCGACCATTTACAGGTTTCTGTGAAAATTGCTTAAGTACACTGTCGCAGTGTGTTCCAGACATCAGAGCAATATTCTAATGATGGTCGAATCTGGGCTTTGTAGAGTGTCAAAAGTTGATGAGGTGTGTACAACCTTTTGGTGCGGAAAAGTACACCAAGTTTCTGTGCAGCTGCCTTGGCAATTGCGGCAACATGATCATGCCAAGACATATTACCTCCCAGATTGACCCCCAGCCAATTAATAGACATTGTTAAAAGATCAAAGTTATTTTAGTTTTATGTTAATTTTTTATGTTATATGTTCAGTTTAACTGTTGTTTATTTAATAATAATTTTTGTGTGTGTCAAGTTTTAGAGAAAAGAAAATTAGTAATTCTTTAACAAATGCTATTCATAATACAAGTCCTTAAACTAAAAGACAACTTATGAAAGTTTTATACAGGGTATGATTTATTTTACCTAATATTCAGGCTAGATGCAGAAAAATGTTTTTTGGGCATTCCCTTTTAAATATTTGTTTAAATTTAATGTGAACAGATATTTTTTAATAAGATATGTTTTAACAACTAGAAGAAAAAAGCAGTAAAATATTATTGTTTTTTAAGCAGCTAAAACTGAAACTATTTTTAGGTTATGAAGTGTTGTTTTCTGTTGTATTAAATAATAAAGAGAAAAATAAACTTTTTTTATAGTTTCAAATCTTTAACAACCTATTCAGACGTGGAAAGTTGCATAATGTAAAATATGATGGAGTTACCTGAAAAATAAGCTTTATACTATGTTAAATTTTTGATATAGCATGGAAAATATTATTTTTAATAACACAATTTTAAATAAATTTTTTGAAACTTACGTACCGAAAGTGAAAAAACTTGGTTTATATAAATGTGTTATTAAGCATAATATGTTCTCTAAAGTATATTAAACATTCAACAAAATATACGGCTTCTTTTTTTGGCCACCACACATATTATAGCGAATAAGTGGGGCTGTCATAATAAAACACTTTACTATTATAGCAATGTTTAGTTGCTAGCTTAGCTAAAAAAGAGTTCCTGGAGTAAGTAGGTAAAGTAACTTTATTACGACAGCAAAGAAATTAAGCCAAATGGATTTTACTGTCTCAGGTAGTTTTTCTTTTGTCCCCTATGTTAGCATTTTTCTTTATAAGCGGTATAAAGATTTTTATGAGCACATCAAAAATCTTCTCTCAGTGTAAGACTTTGGAGAAAACTACTATTGAGATTTTCCTAAAATTACAGTTAATTAGAACGAAATCGTCCGTTGTAAAATTCTGGATAGAATAGGTACTTAGATTTAAATTCAGAGTAACGAAAAGCTAAAAGTAACGAGTCTTTTATAACAATAGGACTCGTTACTTTTAGTGATCACATAGTAACGCTTACTTTGTAACGAGTCCTTATATATTATTATTATATATCTCTGGTATCATTTATGTTTAATTTTTCTGCTAAGGTATCGAAAAGGGATCTATATTTTGCTTTATAAAAATCAATTTTCATCTTTGGTGTCTAAAAGTTTGGTTTGCTTTTCCCATTTTTTTAAATAATATCTTGAAATTTGTATATTATGGTAATAGGATTTAATTTTAAACATTTTTTAAAGTACCTTTTTTGAATAACTCGTAATTTAACCTAACTTTTAGTAAATTCATTATTCGACTTCATTTCAACTATTTTTTTTAATTTGGCGCTATAGCAGTAGTCACGTCCAACTAAACATATTATAGAAGGAAAGGAATAAGAACACAAAGTCTTTCTCCACTTTTAGATTAAAGAAAAGTTATTTTAAACGGTTGTAAAATTCTCTACATGTTTCATATGCAGAAGCATTTATCTTCAGGAGAATAAATAAAAAGAAAAATTATTAGATATCACCTTAACGGAGCATCCAAATTTGCAGGCACAAAGAACCGGTTCAATGAATAGAACGGAGAGAAAATCATAATGTGACTAGCATTATAAAAAAGAGAAAAAAAAATGATGGGTTTATGGCTTAGGGCACGTAAGAGTTCAAATGTAGAACGAAGGGTTCAGCAGAAAAAAGTAATGTTCGATTATATTGAACAGAATGTAAAATTGGAAAATATTTTAAGAAAAATCATTATGAAAATTTATTGAAGAAATTTTTTTTATTAAGAAAAATCATTATGAAAACTTTGGAAAAGAAAGTTTGAGGAAGAAAAACTATATTTGAAAGTTTTTAAATAAAGATGTAAGCCTGAAAAAGAGATAACTTTTAGGTCACATCTATTAAACAAAAATAGAAAAACCCTACCTCATAATGAAGTTAAGAGTAAGTGTAGCCAAAGTAATAAAACATTTCGTCGGCCTCATATGAATATTGCCTAAGTCCACTTTTTAGCAAAAATGAGGTTTTAGTGCCATCTTGTGAAATAAAGTAAAAGCCATAAAGCAGTACAAAATTTTAGCTCAAAGTCGTAAGATGGCGTCACAACCTCATAATTTGAAATATGCGTAAGTCCGACCATTTACAGGTTTCTGTGAAAATTGCTTAAGTACACTGTCGCAGTGTGTTTAAGGCGCGTGTATTGCTTGCATCCGCTTTGTTGCTCTTAATATCAGTATATAAGTAAAACAACTTGAAATAATTATTGCTAAATATCTTAGGTAAGTAAGTTTAGTGCAAATAGTATAAAAGTATTTTATTATTACTAGCTTATCTTGGTTAGAAACCCTTTCAAATCTTAATAGGACTTAGGCAATTTTCAAATAGTTAAAAAATGGAGTTAGGCATATTTTATGGACTTACGCAATTTTTATATTGATCTGATTAGGGAGTTACGCATTTTTCAAAGATAATTTTATCTGTGATCGTTTCGAAATAGAAAAAAAAAAGTTCTCCGATTTCAAAAATGTTTATATATTTTTGCATTTCAGACGATTCTGGATAACTTTTGTGTCGTTTTCGTTCTGTATGTTGATCGGTCTGGTGTTCTCTGGTTTTGTCTGTCTATCTGCAACGTACCGCGATAACTTAAAAAGTATTTATTCGGTTTTGACGAAATTTGGGGGATAGTTTCCACCTAGGGTCAAGTTGATCCAATTTTATGGGGGTTGACAATGACCACCCAGAGGCGGAGAAAAGAGGTGTTTTTACTAAAATTTCGCATTTTATTACAAAAAATGGCTTGTGGGATCATCGAAAATTTTGTTTAGATTTAAAAACAAAATATGTGCGAAAAAAATATAAAAAAAAACTCCAAGGGTTGCGGGAGCCAGAGGTGGAGACAATATGGATAATTTCATAAATTAATGGAACTTTTTTCATTTTAAATAAAGCAGTGCTTATGGGGTATTAAATTGTTTGTGATTAATTACTACACAACATCTAAATAAATAGTGTAGGATACTAGTTTTGATTGTTGTCCACATTAGCGATATTTTTTTTTAGAATGAACCAGCATTCACGAAGCTTTCGGATTCTTAGTAAAGCAAGGCTCCAAAATAAAGATAATTGTTCTAGTCAACCAGAAAAAAATTAGCTTTCTATTGCACTAAGAAATTTGGAAGTAGAGTGTGTGCAAGCTAAAGAGGTCTTGAAAGAAAATGTGGACCCTAATATTTTTAATGAGAGTTTTATTACAGATAGCATCATACTAGAACTCAATGACACTCATTATTTAGAAAATCTAATAGATGTAGAAATTATAAATAATGCAACAGTAATTGATGAAGAACCCCAAACTAGCTATCAAGGACATAATAATTGTGAATATGCAGTAAACGAGAGCGTCACCTTGAAGAAAAATACCCAAAATAAAGGCTCTTTAAACGATAATATCCCAATCGGTGAAAATGCTTTTGAAGACGAAGTACCTTGCTATACAAACGCCATTGAAGCTGAAAGCAGTAGAAGCCGCATTCCAGAACAGGAAAGTCCAACATCCGATGAATGCTGGAACGATAGTGGCAGCAGCTCAAGTAGGACAGGAGGCGAAGACGAAAATGAAGAAGTCGTCTTGGCTGAAAGTACCACCACAACTAATACAGAAAACAAAACAGATATAGAAAACAATATCCGCAAAAGGAAGAAAAATAGACTAAGTGATAGTACAGATTGGGAAATAAATAGAAACAAAAAGAAAAGGGAAGAGGGAAAATGTTACATGGGAAGAAAGGGTAACAAATTTTCTGTTAATAAAAAAGAAAAAAAAATTAAGAAAAGATGTACATGTAAAGGAAAATCCAAGACAAAATGTTCAACGGAGTGCTGTAACATAAATGAGGAACAAAGACAAAAAAATTTCAATAAATTTTGGAGCTTTACTTGGGAGGAAAAACATATTTACGTGAGAGGAAGAATAGTCTCAGCAGACCCAAAAAGAGTTAAGAATCGAAAAGTTGAAGGGCAAAGCCGAAGAGGAGTGACATATAACTTTTTTTTAGATAATAAGAACGAGAGGGTTAGAGTATGCAAAACTATGTTTTGCAATACTTTGGGAATGTCCATGAGAACCATGACATATTGGTTAAATAAAGATACATCTCCAGAAGTAAAAAAGAGCACGAAAGTCCAACCTAAAGCTAATGATTTAAGTCAAAGAGAATTAAAAAGTTCTGAAACAAGACAATCAGTTGAAGAATTTCTGAATAGCTTGCCAAAGTTAGAATCACACTATTGTAGGAAATCATCAGCTAAACTGTACTTGGAACCATGTTGGAAAAGTAAATCTGAGCTTTATAGAGTCTATATAGATTTATGGTGTAAGAATAAGCAAGTTAAAACTGCTAGCCAGACGCTGTTTATGTATATATTTGATGACATGAATTTGTGTCTTTTTAGTCCTAAGAAGGACGAATGCGACGTTTGTGTTGGTTACAAGACCAATAATATTTCAGAAGAAAAATATTAAGAGCATGTACAAAAGAAAACTGAAGCACGAAATGAAAAGGAAAAAGATAAAGAGTCGCAAGATTTAGTTTTTACTATGGACTTGCAATCTGTTTTGTTGTGTCCCCAATCTAACGTATCTGCCCTTTATTACAAGACCAAACTAATAGTTCACAATTTTACCATATTTGATTTACATTCAAAAGAAGGATATTGCTTTTTCTGGCATGAAGGTGAGGGTGAACTAAAATCCAACTGCTTTGCTTCTCTTATTTGCAAGTTTTTAGCAACGAGAGTGATCCCAAACATCGACAAGGAAAACAAACCCAATAATATAATTCTTTATAGCGACGGCTGCTGTGCTCAAAATCGTAACGTCACTTTGTCAAATGCCCTCTTAAATTTGGCAATGGAAAGCAACATCTCAATTATTCAAAAATACCTCGAAAAGGGTCACACTCAAATGGAGTGTGACTCCATGTACTCCACCATTGAGAGGAGAATTTCGGGACGAGTTATAAATGTGCCAGCAGATTACATTGTTCATGCCAGAAATGCTAGAATAAATCCAAAGCCTTATGAAGTACAATACCTGCATTATGGTTTCTTCCAAAATTTTTCTTCCATTAATTTTATGAACTCGATTCGCCCTGGGCATAAAACCGGTGACCCCACCGTTAAAGACCTAAGAGCCCTAAAATACCTACCTGATGGATCAATTCAATTCAAACTTCGTCATTCTGAGAATTTCGAACCAATGCCAGTACGAATCAATCAATCAACTACTATGATACCTATTCAGAATCTACCCTCACTCTACCGAAATAAACTAAAAATAAAGCGAGAGAAGTATGAACATTTACCATCATTGAAAAACACTATGGAACAGGACTATTATAGTTTTTATGATGCTCTTGCCTATGAATATTAATTAAAATTATTTTCTTTTAATACTTATTTACTTAATAACTAAATTATTAACCTATTATTATTTTATTTTATAACTTGTTCTTATTTTAGTCAAAATAATTTAAAGCTGTTTTTTTGTTGTGTTAAACAGTTTTTAGGATGTATTGGATTTATTATTAAAGTAAAAAACATAAATTGGTATTTTCTTTTCAATTTGCAAAGTTTTTGTTTTATTTCCTAAATTCTTCTTGTAATCAAAACATTTGCAAACTGTGGTACGATTTTTATTATTAACATAAACTAGAAGTAAAATAATTTTAAAATTAAAAAAAAACTTGTCGTTCCTTTAATCAAATAATTTGCAAGCTAGTTTTTGTGTCTAATAGTTTTTGAGATAATATGTCTTTATTTTTGATTAGGTATTAAAATAAAAAAACATTAAATATTATTATTTTCTTTTAAATATCCACATTTTTTCATGATTATGAAAATTGCCCAAGTCCAAAATGTTGACATTATTAGGAATGATTTTTGCGTAACTCCATTAGTTTTTCTAAAACTACAAAAAAATATGGTTTCCCTCCTCCATCCCATCATAGAGTTTAACTTAATTAATACAAGAAATATAAATCGCGGTGGGAACTGTATCCTTGTTTTCATACGTTTTTTCCGTCTCCTGTAAAATTTACTTTTTTGGACTTAAGCAATTTTCATATGAGGACGACGATTTTGGACTTGAATAACATGTTACTTTTGCTACACTTACTCTTAACTTCATTATAAGGTAAGGTTTGTCTATTTTTGTTTAATAGATGTGACCTAAAAGTTATCTCTTTTTCAGGCTTACATCTTTATTTAAAAACTTTCAAATATAGTTTTTCTTCCTCAAACTTCTTTTCCAAAGTTTCCATAATAATTTTTCTTAATAAAAAAAATTTCTTTAATAAATTTTCATAATGATTTTTCTTAAAATATTCTCCAATTTTACATCCTGTTCAATATAATCGAACATTAATTTTTTCTGCTGAACCATTCGTTCTACATTTGAACTCTTACGTGCCCTAAGCCATAAACCCATAATTTTTTTTCTCTTTTTTATATTGCTAGTCACATTATGATTTTCTCTTCGTTCTATTCATTGAACCGGTTCTTTGTGCCTGCAAATTTGGATGCTCCGTTAAGGTGATATCTAATAATTTTTCTTTTTATTTATTCTCCTGAAGATGAATGCTTCTGCATTCGAAACATGTAGAGAATATTTCAACCGTCCACTCCACTTTAAGTATGGACTACTTCTTCAAGTTTAAACATATTATATTACAACAACTTGGTTGATATTATTTAAAATAAACTTTTGTTACCTTTTTAAAAGTATACAACTATATTATATAACTGAAGACTACATTACTTTTCTTCTTTCAGATTGATATTATTGGGTCCCTCAACATCAAAAAATTTTATTTTAAGAAGAAGTTAAGTAGGAGTATGTAATCTGGGCGATATCTAGTGTCGATTTGGACACTTCTAATAATGACCTATTACTTTTGTAGAAATGTAATTTAATTGTACCTAATTACAAGGTTATATTCAGAACTTGGTTATTTTCAGTTATAAACTTTTAAAAATGTAACAAGAGTTACTTTTATAAAATGTCACCGAATGTTGTTGTAATATAAAATAGTGAAATTTAGTGTCCGTTAAAATATATAAAGAAAATAAGCTTAGCGTCAAGCGGACAGAGTAGTGCGTCTACTTTTTGAATTAAAGTACACAGGGACGCCAAAGGTAATGGGTTCCCTGGGGCACAGGTAGACAATGACAGGCTGTTTCGTTCTTGTTAGAACTCATCAGAAAGTCATAACCTGTAGGCAACTCCCAATACAGCGAGACTGTTCTTTTCAAGGCGTTGTTGTAATATAACATTTTGTTGGGTAATAATCTCTGACCTAATCTTATAGAGGGTTTTTGTCCCATTGTATTTATTCATTATTTGATAATATGTTAAATTAATGGAATAGGAATAAGTAGAAAAAACAGAGTGAACATTTTGATTGGTGTAATATACATTATCCTTTAGTCCTTATTGTTCTAGAGCTTTCCTAAAATAGAAATATTAAAAATAAATACGAAATAGCAATGATATTGTTTCTGATGCTTGTTATTGTTATTGTTGATAGATCACATAATAAAATGAGTGGACAACCCCCAATTTCGGTATTTAATTATGTTTAAAACCTTTTCAATGCCTTTATCAAACTCTCATATTTTAACAAATTTTCTTTTTAGAAGTTTCAAACATCAGTTGACCAAAGCACAATTTTTTTGAAATAAAAACATTTTACACTAAATACAATTTTCTTAAGCAATCAATTATTAAAATATTTGCCCCCCTTGAAAATTTTTCCACGGACCCCCTTTGTAACCCCATCAACTGTGCTAGATATCTGATATTTTAATATAATTAAATGAGTACTTACTGTTCAATGCCCATGTGTCATCATCAGTAGCATTCATCAAATTTTCAGAAAACCAATCGATGTGGGTTGCACATTTCGCACTGATAAATTTTTTTATTATTTTTGCCATATTGGGATTTTGTAACACATTAAATGGTAAACCAACCCCAAAATCTTCGGGTATGTGCAACCCACTAGTGCCGACACTAATTACCCCATCCAGAAGAGGGTATTTTTGCGTTCCTTGAGTGAGTGCGTTAGATACAAGTGGTAACACTACTAGCGTAACAAAAAAAAAACGTCCGTACACCATTTTCAAAAAGTTATAGTTGTACACTAAATTAAAAGTCGATTTTGCCCAATGAAATTGTTGAACTAATAATAGGACTACTAATAGGCATACCCCTCATTTTGACTATCGGAGTTTTTGCTACGGCAATTAATGCAGGTACTAATAATAATTATAATAATAATATGGTTTATTTGTAGTATTCATTTACATAGATCTAAGTATAATATAAGTAGTAATAGTTAATTGTTTTTGTACCAAATACTACAAAAAGTGGACAAAGGCAGTATGATACTAACAATTTTGTTTTTGCCCCAAAGATATATTAAATTCTATTATAAAATTCCTAATTAACTATAAATTAATCTAAACAATATTATTTAGTTATCTGGAGGAAGGAAAGCATTAAAAAATAAAAGATAAAATTAAAATGCAAATATTGGTGGAGGTATAATGAGTGAGTAATACAGTTTTATATTGTTTTTTGAATTTTAAGAGAATCGAACATTAATAAATTTGGGATTGCGTTGTATACTTTATAAATGTTAAATGTGACGCACCTTTCAAGTAGAGCGGTTATATGATGCGGAAGAGAAAGCATTCCCCTAAATCTTATAAATACACTGAGAAAAGCTTCAGCAAGAAATTCTTTTCAATAGATGTAGCCGTTACTTGATGAAGATCCATTATAGAAACTAGGTTAAAAAGAATACAAAAATGTATAAATCTTCACTTATTTTTATTGTACTATGACAATTGTTTCGACACACAGTGTCTTCGTCAGATAGTAGAAATCTAATTTATTAATTAATATAAGAAATTCTTTGCTAAGATTATTTTGGCTGTAATATTAAATTTTAACCTACGATAGCAGAATGAATTTCTTATTGCAAAAGGAACATTTTACCTGAAAACTACCAAGAGATGGCGCTAACGTATATATACGACAGAAGAAGGTTGATATTATATGCATTAGGTTTTAAAACTTTCATTTGGTATGGTATGAACCACCCCGGTGAAACTTTAAATGAGAGATTTTGCATCACAAGGTCATTTTTCATTGAAGCTTTGCCTCCTCCTCATCAGGGAGAAATTGGCGCTATCTGCGCACTCAGGTTCTTCAGTTGGCAGACTGAGAGTAGATTTTTGTCGCATTCTTTTGACGCATAGAAGAGAAGGACAGTCCCATTCCAAACTAGTTTAAGAAACCATAAATTGAATCAGTTGCTAATCGGATCAACTCGCCGTCTTAAGCTGTCAACACTCAACAGAGTCAATTTATTTTTTCCACGTGTTTTTTTGCATTTTTATTCTTAAATTTTGTAAAATTCTAATGATTTTGGCCATAAAAATGTCTAAAATCTATAGTTTTTTAAAATATTATTCCAGCCTACCATGCAGGTAATTAAAATTCTGTATCTTATAGTTAGGTTTGTTTATTAACTTTATTTGCATTATGCACACGAAGGCACACTTTTTATATTGTAAATTTACAATTTATAATAAGCTAATAAACATGAAACCTTATACATATTATGTTACCGATTAGAAATGTATTTTATACTAATAAGACTTATTTGTTTTAAGGGATTTTTTTAACATTGACCAATGTTAACGGAATGAACATGAGGACGAAGACAATGGTAACGAGCTAACTGAGTAAGTAATTTTTATATATTATAACAAACTTTTATCACTTTGTTATCAACATGGCATAGTGTTAATCGCAGTGTTGGAGGCAGAAAATATATTCTTGTATTTCTCCAGGTTGCACTAATTCTTACTTAGTCTCTGTCGCAGATGAGGACTCTAAAAACAAACACTTTTCAATTTCATTTAAAAGATGCCCAACATGTGCATACCTGGAAAGAGCATTGCAACATTAATTCTAATAACGAGTGTACAAATTTACGAATCTGCGAGGATCTAACATAGAAAAAAACACATATTCAAATAGTCTTAATGTAGAGTTGTACCCTAACTATAAGAAATTATTGATAAAATCATACGTTTAGATATATATAAATACATCAAAGACACACTACCAAAAAGAAATAATAGTTCAGGTCACAGTGAAAAGGTTAAAAAATTTAAAGAGACCAGTGCAAAATAATCTCATTGCTTCTATATAGATATCCTTTTCCTTAGACATTTCTAACATGGACGAAGAGATCTGACAAATTTATAGTGTTTTCGATTTACTGCTCTCGGGCACTCTGAGAGTGCTTTCCCCGAGATTGTATGTATTGCATGTTCAATTATCAAAATCGAGTAATCTCACTACATGGCTATGACAGATTTCGGGCAGATCTATGATGTCTCATAGCGCTCTCGGAGTACTGGTAATTGAAAACGCTATTAGTTTTGAGCCGACACTGCTTCTTTTTCTTTTGTTTCAGAGACTTCTCTAGAAATTCCCCATGGATTTAGAGACATTATTATTAGTGAGACCTGATAGACCGAAGAACATTACTTTATTTTCGTTAAAGTTGTTATTTTATTTTACACTGTTTTATGGTCCAAGAAATTGTACAAATAGTTCTATTATGCATAGGAGAAAAGGCATTGTAGCTAAGACTGTGTACTACTTATACGATTTTCTTGGCTTCCTTTCAAATTTTTTTTTGAAAATAAACCTAATTTACTTTGTTAATATAAAAATGTGTTTTGATTTATTCCATAAAATAAAAACCTTTATGCGACTTTTTATTGATTTAACTCGTGATTCATTACTTTTTGAATCACGATTTAAATCAATAAAAATTAATAATAAATCGAAAATCATAAAATCGCCGTTCAAATTTCCCGCCATTGCGCCTCTCATAGCGAGGTGGCAAACTAAAGCTCTTTCTCTGTCTCTTCTTTCTCTCTCTTTTGTGTTGCGTTTGTTTAACAAGGAGTTAACATTTCTAACCCTATAAATTTTCTTTGGTATGAACACCTACCCTGTACTGACGAGAACAAAAGAGTTCGAAACCGGTCTGCAGGTGGTGACATCCTACCAATGTAAAGTTTTCATTTCTTGGTAGAACCATGCAATCCGATTTGTATTTTATTATCTAACAGTGTTAGACAAAATACACCTTATAGTATAAGGCACATCTGGTGAAAACTTTTTAAAAAAGTCTAATTTCTGGTGATTTTTCGGCACTGATGATAAGCTTATATCTTAAAAAAAAAGAGAGAAAAATGGCTTGATTGTGTTTTATTCTTCTTTGTTAAAAATGGTGACATCGATGCAAAAACTTATTGGTTTCAAAAGCGAAAAGCGTTTGTCTTTGTCTGGAAACTCTCTACTTCTCTGTGCCGAATATTTCTTAGTAGCGGGGGATTAACAGAATTTGTATCTGTTTCTGTTTTATATATAGTGATTTCTAAAAAAAAAAAAGGTCGTACCTCGGAAATAACACACATCTCATTTAAGGTCTTGGCACCGGGGTGCGCACTTATGTTTATAGCTTAAACAACATGAGTGCCCACGTCAAAAGCTTAAATGAGAGGTATGTTATTTTCGAGGTATGACCTTTTTTTTTTTTTTTTTTAGAAATCACAGCATTATTATTTCCTTTTACATTAATTATATGGTGTTGTATGTGATAATGCGAGAAATTAAGAATCTGGTGATTTCTGGCAACTTTTAAAGCAAGGGTCTGGTGATTTTTAATTTTTTGACCTGGCAACATTGCTTTCAGGTGGTTTGAAAATTTATTTTTCATGCTTTCTTAAATGTTTGCTTTCACTTGACTAGTAAGAGATTCTGTGTTTTTACAATTTTTGAAAACTTTTTATACCCATTACAAAACCCTTTGCTATTATAGAAAACTTACATTATGATAACAGCTAAGTAAGTCTTTATAAAAAATTATTTTCTAGGACTACTATTTGCTTTGCTGAGACAGTAATGCAGTTTGCTGCTTTTGAAAAAAATCTTCATAAAAATGAATATTCTTGCTGTAGTTATCAAAATCTTTATACCTGTCATTTACTTAAATAGGGGACAAAAGAAAAATTACCGGGGATAACAAAGTCCATTTGTCTGTCGAAGGGACCTACAGCTTAACGTGGGTTCCGAACCACGATCCTTAGGTATGCAACTCTCCCTTCCAAGGGCTATCAACCCTCGGTTTCTGGCCTTATTGCATGACCTATCGATTGGGGAGTGTGTACCTTCTTCCGTACCCCACGAGATGTCCGATCTCATCCGGCCTGGTTACCGGCGTGAATTTAGAGATGATACATTTTACGCTCTTCCCTGCATTCTTAAACCTTTTAAAATTCGGACATACTTTTTTTTATTGTGCGTATGCCGACTCCGAGGATCCGAGTGACTTACCGCTGAGTCACCGCCACAGTTAAGAAATAGTGGTTCACCTGTCTGCTCAGTGATGCGTAATGGAGGACTTATGGGATTATCATTGTGATTTTGGCCAGGCTTGGACGTAAGTAAGAACAAACCCGTAAGGGTTCAGCAAGTAAGAAAATATTATTTTGAAGTTATTGATATTTCTTTGAAATCTAGAGCAATTTATTTTAAGAAAGTTGGCAAAATATGGACAGAGAAAATTTAAATACTTTGGTTCGTGGGGGTATATAAATTTCGGGAATTTAGGGAAGGAATGATAAAGTTCGACTTGTGCAGCAAAATTTTACAAATAATGTTGTTATTGAGCAGTTTATGTACAAATAACTATGTAGGACATGTGCGTCTGTCACATAATCTAACAAACGAGAATCTTTTCAGCAGCTGATCATGAGGAAAATTTCTTTCGGGATAAACTCCATCTCCATATCACAAAGCTTTTAAAAAACGTCTTTGAATACTCTGAATATTATCAATGTTAATTTTATTAAACGGAGTCCAAATGTTTGAAGAATATTCCAATTTTGAATTTAACAATAGAACGATACGAAGTTGATAAAGGATCAAGTGGTCGAAGATCTCTAACAGTTCTAAGAATGAAACCAAGTGATTTATAGGCAGTGAATACGATATGATCAATATTGTTATATATAGACATTATGGCATAATCCTTCTTTCTTAAATTCCCTTTTTTCTTATTATTTAAAGTTAATATTAAATTAAAATCTTTGTTTTTCTTGGGTTTTCGGTCACTCTTGAATAAAAGATTTTTCTTTATAAGGGGTTAACGTTTCGGTTTTATTAGGAAACCATCATCAGAACCTTATTTAATTTTTTACACTTCACAAAACTTTAAATTCACAGTATGACTATCATATTGGAAAATTTCATACTGTGAATTTAAAGTTTTGTGAAGTGTAAAAAATTAAATAAGGTTCTGATGATGGTTTCCTAATAAAACCGAAACGTTAACCCCTTATAAAGAAAAATATTTTATTCAAGAGTGACCGAAAACCCAAGAAAAACAAACATTTTAATCGATTAAAACGGTCAGGAAAACAAACTAATGTTAATATTAAATATACCTACTGACCCAATTATTTGTTATTAAAACAAGCAAACTACAAGGATGCTATCTTAGCATATTGCCGAGCTTGCATTTTGTTATCAATCAATAACTGGGTTAGTTTATTGATACTGATTGGTATAAATAGCAGGCCGGCACTATGCAAAAGATACCACTCGGTCAAGACCATTCAGGTTACCACCATCGGGTCAGGAGCATTCGGGTCTCGACCATTCCGGTCAATACCAATCCGGTCGACACCATTTGGGTAGATACCATTCCGGTCGACGCCATTCCGGTCGACGCCATTCCGGTCGACACCATTCCGGACAAGATACCATTTAAGGCACGACCAATTTGGGTAGATACGACTCGGTCCAGATAAGTAATATTGGGTCAGTAGCAGCGCAGAGTCCTGTTCCAATTATCAGCCCTTTGCCCTAGAGAGCTCGTCCCTAGCCAATAATGTTGTTGTAAGTAAAACCTAATTTTATGTAACCGTTTTAACTGCCGTTTCATATTATATAATTAAGTAGGTGTTATGGAGACTTGTCGCCTTTTAATTCTTCCCCACGTGACAATATGAGGAACAAAGGATGGTTCCCCATTGAAAATAAATCCTAGATTCTTAGACGCAGGATCTCACCATTTATGGTATAGTCGAAATTAAAAGTGGTGTTTTTGTTGGTATTTTTAGGGGATCTCCGCTACCTTGAATAACAACTCCTGCTCGGAGGTTTTCCTTCCTCGTGCGATGTGAGCATCATATCCCCTTTCTTGTTTTACAAACTATTATCCTGGAAAGATTCCCGAGTAGAGTGTGAGCAGAAGAAAAATAAACAAATAGACGAAGTAAGTGCGTCTGGCTTTTCCGAAAAGGTTTGGAAATGTGTTTTAAACCACGACCTTTATAACGTCAGACTTAGCCTGCCTATTCGACCGACGCGAGAGAGGTACACAGGCGTCGCGACGCTTGTGTACCTCTATCTGAGAGTTACCGAGATTCCAATACCGATGTTTCATTTGAAATATTATTCTGTATATAGCATACTAGGCAGAAAATAAATAAGAAATATTTATTGCCATAAAGTTTATTCTAGTTTACATATATTTGACAAATAATAAATAGGTATGAGTGGAAAAAATAATAATATTTAAATCATATTGGTTCACTCAGCTGCTTTTAAATGTATCTCGTAGATTCCAGATTGATCAATCTTTGTCATGCTGAAAGGTAGAGTTAGCTATGTAGGGAGAAGTTGGGAAAATTGATGCACATTCTTTATTTAATTTTTTTCTAACGGTGTAACACAACTTAATGGTAGAAATTAACAAAAGATATTATAAATGAAATTTCTAGACACGTGTATAGGTCATAAGAAGTCTAGTATGCCGTGGAAAACAAAACCATTGTTTCCGCCCATAGTAAACCAAAATGTCAGATGATGTTTAATAATAATTATTACGAAGATTAAAATGAATGGGTTTCTTTCCATGGCATACTAGATTGTTCTTGACAAATATAGCTTATACAGGTGTAAGAAATTTCATATTTATAATATTTTTTGTTAATTTCTACTATTATTAAATGAATAATAATATTAACTTGTGAAGAAAGAAAATAAAATAAACAATTTTGTTGTAATATTACAAAAATGGAGTGCCATTTAAAAAATCGAGAAAATTACTAATGTTGGTTTGCACAAAGATTTTTAACCAGAATTAACTAACCAGCAAGTTTGACTGTTACATTTTTTTTTTTTTTTTTTTTATGATAAAACACCTGCACTGTAGGAAAAATCCTTTAAGGCGCTCTGGGAGCGGTGCGAGTGCGAAAAAAGCGATTAACGTTGAAGATTGTATTCATTGGGAAACACGACCTCAGGAAGATCATTCCACAAAGATGATGTTCTCCAGATGAAAGAATTCTTGAACAATGAAGTTCGAGGAGTACTAAGCTGAACAACATATGGATGAGCGGCAGTGGTTCGCCGTGTATTTCTGATTTGCATTGCTCTAGGTGGAATCAAGTGGGCAATGTCAGTCGAACACCTGCCATGGAAATATCTGTAAAAGAGAGCCAAATCACCAACCTGTCTTCGATGCTCCAGGCTATCGAGGGTCTTGGTCAGCTCGGGGTCGCCGATCAGACGAACGGCTCTCCTTTGAATGGAATCCAGTAGCCGAAGGGTGTGCTTGGGTGCAGAGCTCCAGACATGAGAGCAATATTCTAATGATGGTCGAATCTGGGCTTTGTAGAGTGTCAAAAGTTGATGAGGTGTGTACAACTTTTTGGTGCGGAAAAGTACACCAAGTTTCTGTGCAGCTGTCTTGGCAATTGCGGCAACGTGATCATGCCAAGACATATTACCTCCCAGATTGACCCCCAGCAAATTAATAGACGGTGCCAGGGGAATTGCGTGTCCTGCCATGACTATATCCGGTTCTGCAATGTTAACCTTTTTGGAGAAGACTGCTGCCTGGGTGTTCTTAGCATTAAATTCGACTTGGTTACTGTCACCCCAAGCCAAAATTTCTTCCAGGTCATTGTTAAGGCGCAATACTTCATGCTGCCTGCGAAGATGTGCGTCAGCAGCGGATGTTTGGGGAGTCAAGGTAAAAGATGAGACAAGTGTGCTGTCATCACTACATAACTAACATTGACACACATTATGAACTCACAATCAAAGATGCCTGATTAGCAAATTAAAAATTAAGGTAACCAGGCCAGTATGATTATGAGAATATTATTTCTGCCAATGTCATGTATGTATATCACAGTCAAACTTGCTGATTAGTTAATTATTATTAAAACACTAAGTGCAACCCGACATTAGTATTTTTAAAGCGCAGGTTGTAAATAAAATAACCTTAACGGATACATTTTTCTGGAACAATTTTATTTATTATTATAAAGTAGGTTGAAATGAACCATTTTAGTATCCATAACCCACTATTTACTACTTACCTTATTTTACCAAAATTCTGGACATTTAAGAAAACAGCGAAAAATTAATTTTTAAATCAAATTTGTCATTATAAAGAGATGATTTTTTATAAAATTTAGGCATTGAATAACAATGGCTAGATTCTATTTAAAATTTGAAAGTTGACTTTATTTCTGGTTAAACCGGAAGTGGTTTTAAAGGTTTAAGTAGGCTTAGAAATGGCAATCTACACATTTATTAACTTCTAGAATTTTTAAGTATTTGCTTTAAGAATTACGAAAAAAAATGCTGGTATATTACGTCAATTCTACTATACTATATAGGGTGCTACAAATTCATGTGCGCAGGGGCGGTTTTACGGGGGACCTGGGGGGGCCCAGGACCCGGCAACATTTCTGAAAAAAGCTATAAAATTCATGCCACTGATAAAAAAAAATTCCGGGTGCTTTATTATTTACATAATTTGATACAATTTGAGCATAATTATAAAAAATTTGGGGCTGTGGCGTTATTTACTTGCGAAGGCTACCAAAATATGGCGCTGCGCCCAGTAACGTATATAAGTATATAAGATGGGGGGGGGGGGGGGCTGCCGGGCTGCATTTTCATCTCACGCATGGACTCTTAATTTAAATCTTTAAATAATGTATTGTTGGCTTAGATTACAAAGGTATTGTAGGAAACGTTTAGCTTTTAAGCTTTTCCTTCTAAAAGTCCTGTTTTATATAGAGATTAAGGTTTCACACGCATATCGTTTTAGTTATTGATTTTTGATGCATTTTTAAAGGAAAACGAGTAAAAAGAATAATATTTTCTAGCATTTTTCTATTAGTTACTTGCCTGTTCCGTTTTCCCTTTTTTAGAGCTATTTTAAATCAACAAAAATATAACCCAATGCAATAAAATATTTTTACAACAAAAACAATTAGGTATTTATTTCCTAAGAGAAAAATTAAGGTAAATATTTCAATTGAAACATTTTTTATGGAAAAAGTGTGATAATTTATAATAAAAAAAATAGTGCGGGATGAAATGAGAATGCTTTATTAGGAATATAAATATACGGCACTTAAGAAGGAGTATTTCCAAATCTAAGCATTTGCATCAAAAACTGCTATTAAATCTACGCTCCTAAAATACAAGATTTCTGAAAAAATCATCAATTTTGGCGTGGTGAGCGATATTTACTTTTTTTTAATCATGAAAAACCGAGCCCGGAAAACGCTGGTTAGAGTCACACGTACGTCTTATGTTAAAATTTTGGATTGACACCAATATTCATATTTTTCACAATTATAAAAAATGTTTTTTTTTTAAATAAAGAGCCATCTAGGAATATCAAAAAAAAAACATAAAAAGAAAATTTAATCCAACCATGCAAAGGGGGAGAGGTAATAATTTAATTTTCGAAATTTGATAGTAGTTTAAACGAACTTTGGGCGTGGCCCCGAAAAATTTTCGCCTTCGGCGCCTTCTTCGCTAGGTACAATACCATGGAATACATATAGACCCTCTCTTCAGAAAAAAAATGTCCTACTTACGCCCCCCTCCCCCCCGAGCATATTTTCTGGCTTCGCCATTATTTTGGGTCTAGAACCGCCCCTGCATGTGCGTACTCGGGGATCTAGAACAAGGTAAGAGAAACGAGGATGGTTAAATTATGGCAAAGTGGCGTATTTTGGGCCTAATAATTTGGTGAAAGGAAATTGTAAATATTCTAAATACCTTTGGAAATATACGAAGAGAACCGAATATTTTAGTTTTGGTTTTTGATTATTTTTTGAGCCTTTTGACGTGAGAAAAAAACAAAAACACTTTTTTATAGCCATTTTTTATGTTCCACAAGATGGTGTTATTAGTTTTTAAATTCGACGTTTCATTCTTCTTTGGATACCAACCTCAAGTCATTTTGTTCCGTTTTTGTATTAACTTGCTTGAGTCGATGTTTTTGCAAAAAATATTTTTCTATGGCTGTAACTGGATATTCAAATGCCAATGTCCAAAATACAGAAAGGGCCATGGTGAAAATAGTTACACCCAAGAATAAATAGGCCTAAAAAGAAATGTTTGTTCATAAAATATTCGTGCATACAGTTTGCACATTTACGGGCGTATTAAGCTTTATGTTATGAATGTGGGAACAGGGATGACTATTCTGTGATTTATAGAAATTACTTTCTCCACGATTATTACTGAATGCAATAATTTCAAAATCATTTTTGATAATAGAATGTAAAAATTCTCGCTCTTGAGTTGGAATATTTATTCTGAAACACTTGCATCTTATGCGTTTTGCGTGTATTTTCATTCCATAATATTTTGAAATTGATCTAAGCGACAGAGGTTGCCATGAATTTCGAAACTGTCAATGTCAGCAGACAAATTTTAGGGCACGTCAAAATATGAGTGAAAAATCGGATGAATCAGATATGGAACTGCATAATACTCCACCTGAAATTACAAATATTGCGAATAGTATTTTTGGTCGTGGAGAAAATATAGTCTGCTACTCGGTTAGAATGAAAATTCGATACTCGTGGTTCCTCACGCTCGCGTTCGGAATCTTCCACTCGGATGAAATTTTCATTCCAACCTCGTTACAGAATCTACTATTCTTAAATTTTCATAATTATTATAACTAAAAAATGCTAATAATAAAAAAAATGTTAAAGCAAAAGTTCTTGTTACCCAAACAGCATTTTTCCGACGTCCGACGAATGTTTTACTACCGGGGCATTGCATTAGGTATAAATAATAGTCAGCACTCGACTACGAAGAAATAACTGCGGCACAACGGCGGTATTGGTAATATTTTACAACGTTGTAGTGCTATACCAAATTCAACTACTAAGTTTCAGTAATATAACTACAAAATGGCTACGTCGACGCGACCTCGGCATTATAACCAAGTTTAGTTTCTTTTTATTTCTAAAAGTTATTTCGGCTTTTAAGTTGGTAGCCTGAACAAAAATTCTTTTTGAAACTTTTCTAACTTTACTTTTTGAAAAATAATTATTTGGCTTATTATTTTTAAAAATTATACGATATAATTTCATATACTGGAATATACTACACTGAGAGAAGATTCTTGCTGTCCTTATAAAAAATTTTATACCGCTTATAAAGAATTGCCTGTCGATATATCAGTTGCCGCAATTGGTAGTGTTCAACTGGTAATCAAGAGGTTCCTGGTTCAATTCCAAGCAGATGCATAAAACTTATCCCTTTTTTTTTTAAATATGTAGGCCGCTAAACATTTTTCAATGAATGTTCATATTTGATACTTACTATTTGGAAAAAGGAAAAGTAAAATGGCGTTTTTAAAGCATGGATATTTGTCTCCAACAGGGTCTGATGAAGTAAATACATTGAATAGGTAAGTCTGCTTAATACTTGAAATATGGGCCGAGACAAAAACACGTTGATAATACCTGAAACAGAATATTCGGTTAACTGAATGGATATAATTTCACATCCTCCTACTAATGATATGAAACTGTCCAATCACAGTAATCAATTACAAAGAAACCAAATATACACGTTGTAAATTTCACGAGTCGTTCTCTGACACTTACAGAAGTCAGGTTTTAAATATACTTTAAAAATATGCAAATCGGTCAGATAAAATGTGTTCTTTTTTAATTAAAATCAAAACATTTGTACCATAGTCTATACATACACAATTTTTTCCTAAAGAGTGCACGAAATAAAGCAAAAATTATAGGTATATATACCTATATTACTAAAATTAATACCAAATTATATTTTTATAGAACTACAGATTTGTGCACAGATGTCCTTTCTTATTACAAAGATCTCTAGTTTTCCACTCATTTCTAGACGATTACTACAAGATTTTATCCATATAATGTATACAGGGTGTCCCGAAATTAGGTGACAATATTTTAAGGGGATAAAGTACATCCAAAAATAGGACTAAAATCCTCTATTAATATACCTTCAAAAATGCTTCGTTAAACCGAAAATTTGTAAATCGATTTTACTGAAAAATGGTGAATCCTACCGAAATGAAGCAAGAGTATCATTTTTCAATAGAAGACTTTATTGCTTTTAAAAATTGCCCCTGGCGTTAAAAAATCCTACAAATAAAAAAGTTAGGGCAATATTCTCCTCACTACCTACTCAGTGGGACGCCACCGGAAGAAATACACCTAAGCTAAACAAACCGTTTATTGCGTCTTGTCATAGGTGAAACATGTATCAAATTGTGTTTTGATACTTCAATCAGTTTCTGAGATATTGTGAAAAAACCGCTTATCATAGCTTCCATTCGGGGGGCTCTAGCCCCATAACGAAGGGTTTTTGAAGGTATATTAATAGAGGATTTTAGTCCTATTTTTGGATGTACTTTATCCCCTTAAAATATTGTCACCTAATTTCGGGACACCCTGTAGTAGATATAGTATAGGCATTCTAGCTCAATAAGAGTTGTTTTCCCATGTTAATCCCCGTAAGAAAATTTTAGGTCTGATCTGCATTTTTATGACGCCTTTGGGGGCGCGGCCACTTAGTCCCAGGAACCAGCTACTAAGCCTCTACATTAGGCATTGGATACTAGAGCAGTAGCTACATTGGGCATTATCTACAAAATAAACGTATTTACTTGCCTCTTACATTTTTTGCAAAGTAAGGAGGGGATTATTCCTGCTGGAAAAATATCCTTTTTTTTTATTTACATAATTAGGGAATATTTTTTTAAATTCTGGTATTAAAAACTTTGCAAGAACCGTAAGATAATTCTTTAATATTACATTTTTAAATATGCACTCTTAAAAAGAACATGGTATGGATTACTAAAATTTGGTTCTGACAACTATTTATTTTCGTAAAATCGGACTCAACCTAAAAATTAGTTTGTACAGTCCGTTAAAATATATAAAGAAAAGAAGCTTAGCGGCAAGCGGACAGAGTAGTGCGTCTATCTTTTGCATTAAAGTACACAGAGACGCCAAAGGTAATGGGTTCCCTGGGGCACAGGTAGACAATGACAGGCTGTTTCGTTCTTGGTAGAACTCATCAGAAAGCTATAACCCGTAAGCGACCCCAGTTGATTTCTACTGATGGCTTTACTGGGTTTTCATCGCGTTTTTATTTCTTAAAAACGCCTTGAAAGACCAGTCTCGCTGTATTTGGGGCCGCTTACGGGTTATGACTTTCTGATGAGTTCTAACAAGAACGAAACAGCCTGTCATTGTCTACCTGTGCCCCAGGGAACCCATTACCTTTGGCGTCCCTGTGTACTTTAGTAGTTTCTCTAGTAACTAGCACTTACCTCCATGTCCAAAAGTACAAGCAAAAATTATCCATCCAATACAGGCTGCCCAAACAGGCCTGACTAACGAGTTGTAAAATGCGTTACTGAATTTATGGTATTCCGGTGAAGTTAGGGCGTCATGTCCCATAAAAATACAAATATTAAGAAGGACTAGAACCGCCGCCCAAATTAATAACAACATAACCTGCAAGAAAGAAACAACATTCGATATAGATAATTAATACTTACAAAGGAACGTATTGTAAAAGTATTTTTTTTTAACTATATTATCACATGCAGTGACGGCTTAAAGGGGAGCCCTCCACCCCTCCCATTTCGATTCATTAGTTATCTTATATCAAAATCGCTAATGATTTGATACAAAAGCCTTCAATATTTCTAGTGCGTAGCCAATTTTTTGAAAATTTGTCAAAGGACAAATTCAAATTCAATTTGGTGTTCATTTTTTATAAATAATTTTGTTAATAATTGGTGTATTGTCACAATATTCGGCTTGGAAGGGTTTTGCGGGGTGAGAAATTACAATCTGCTCTCATTTTGATTGTAAAGTTTAGAGGGCGCCACCTGCGCAAACATTAAATAAATTATAAAATTATTTTGAATTGAAATCTTCCTTCTTGAATGATTTTTTTTATTTAATCAAGGAAAGAAAAAAATTCACCCAACAAGGAATATTTTAATTCAAAATAATTCTAAATTATTTAATGTTTTCATAAAAAAAAGTCAAGTGCTCCTGATGGGATTTGAACCTGTGAACTTTCGATCCGTAGGCCATGGCTCTAGTGTCTACGCTATGGCGACCCATAAACATTTCCTGCTTAAGTTTAATATATGACATTTTCTTCAGCTGGGCTTGTTTTGACTGGTAATAGATTTTTCAGTATATTCTTAACTTTTTTATAATTGGCGTATTTTCGCACTCTAATCCTGAATCACTCGACAAATACGTGATAAATAAACTAAACTGCCTTCTAAAATTTGTTCTTTTTAATAAATAGGTGTGGTCTGTCAAATTGGCATCAGATATGCTTAAATTAAATTGTGTGCCTTGTATTTCCACTCTAGAGTTAAAATATTTTCTTTTAACACGCGTGTGATATTCGGCGCTTTTGAGGCAAGTTAACCGTGCTTTTTTTCTCATTTTCATGGGTGGTCGTAGGAAAATAAAAATAACGTCACTAAAAACTGACTTGTGTACACGCCGTGAATTTTTTAAATCAAGATATCTCAAAAACAGCTGCTCAAATCAACTCTTACCACGTATACCTTTTTTAGGTAAAAGACGTTGGAGAATCCGAATTTGTATTTAAAAATTAAATATAGGGTGGCTCAAAAAAGTTATTTCGTTTTAAATGTGTGCAAGGTACCGCAGGTGGCGCCCTCTAAACTTTACAATAAAAATGAGAGCAGATTGTAATTTCTCACCCAGCAAACCCCCCAAGCAGAATATTGTGACAATACACCAATTATTAAAAAAATTATTCATAAAAAATTAAAACCAAATTGAACTTTTGACACTCGGTATCTCCGAAATCATCCACTTTTGGACTAAGGTAAGTTGGGTTAGATCGTCATATTTACGCCTCAGGAACTTGTGGCAGCTTTGTCTCCGCACCTTTTAGAGACACCCTGTATATTTTTTTTACTGTAAAGTTGACACTGGCTCATTTTCTAAAATAATTTGAAATGCCTTAATGTTTGGTAAATAATTTTTTATTTTACACACGGACAAAAAATACAATTTATTAGGACCGGAAGGTAGTTTAAATGCGTCTTGTACAGGAGCCAAGGTAAGAATTCTACCAACAAAATATTTCAATTGTATGAAGTATTGAAATTGGATCACATATCTAAGATTATAATGTGTTTAAAACAATTATTGTAACTAGAAAAAAGTTTTTTTAGCGGCAGGCGGACAAAGTGGTGCATCTATCTTTTGCATTAAAATACACAGGGACGCCAAAGGTAATGGGTTCCCTGGGGCACAGGTAGACAATGACAGGCTGTTTCGTTCTTGTTAGAACTTATCAGAAAGCCATAACCTGTAAGCAGAGCTGTAAGTAACTTAAGTAACTAGATACTTTTTAGTATAGTACTAGTATACTTTTTAGTATCTAGTTACTTAGTAACTAGATACTTAGTAACTTAGTTCTTTTTTGAATCATGCCAAAAGGAACTGTAACTTCGTTACTTTTGAAAAGTAACTTGTATCTAGTTACTTTTTAGGAGTAACTATACACTTAAAAAGTAACTAGATACTTTAAACTAAGTTCCTTTTAAAGTAACTAAGTTAGGTACTTTTAAAGTTCCTCTAGGATATCTACCAATAATGCACACGTGCCGTCCATCAGATGATAACCAAGGGACGAGCGGCAAGTCGCGACAAAAATATCCTGACATTAACAAGGTTTTTCTCAAATATAACAACCCGTTGCCTTCTTCAGCTCCCGGGGAGCATTAATGCTTCTCGCAGACATGCCCTCTTAGATGAGAATTTTGAAAGGTTGGTATTTTAAAAGCCAACGGGGTCTTTTAAAAACGTTCTGATTTTTTTTTGGTTCCTTATAAAAGTTCCTACTATATTTGGATTTGTTACTTTATTTATTTAGTTTTGTCACATATTTATTTAATAGGTTTTTTGTTACTTATTTTTTCTTTCTACTTTTATTAGAAATGTATTAAGTTTGTAAGTATAATAAATTCGTATTCGTTATACATTTTTCATTTATATGTTATCACTACCTGGTAAATTTATGGTATCTAGTTCAAAAGCATTTTAGTTACCTTTAGAGTGTCATAATTACAATTAAAATGACTTAAAATATATCTTAGTTACTTTTAGAGTATGGTAGTTACAATCAATGTAACTAGTTACCGGAAAAGTATCTTAGTTACTATAACTAGTTACTTTAATTAAGTAACTAAGAACTAAGTTACTTTTAGGTAAAAGTAACTATTCCTTATAAGTATTTAGATACATTTGTGCAAAAGTATCGAAAAAGTAACTAGTTACTTTTCTGAAGTAACTTTCACAGCTCTGCCTGTAAGCAACTCTAAGTACAGACTGTTCTTTCAAGGCATTTTTAAGTAATGAAAACCGCGATGAAAACCCAGTAACGCCATCAGTAGGAATCAACTCAATGCAAAAGATATAGCCATCTAACGTGAAAACATAGAACTAATAAACCAAAGTACGGTGGCCAACAAACACCAGTATAGGAAACTTTACGCTTCACTAAAAAATTTTCTACGGGTTTGTAGATTCAAATATAGATCGCGCCGTAAAGCCCACTGGCGGTGCCGATCCATTCCGTATACAATGCCGTGTTTTTAAAAATAAAGTTGAGAGTTTAGCGTCCGTGGAGTT
Source organism: Polydrusus cervinus (assembly GCA_935413205.1). Classification (NCBI taxonomy): domain Eukaryota; kingdom Metazoa; phylum Arthropoda; class Insecta; order Coleoptera; family Curculionidae; genus Polydrusus; species Polydrusus cervinus. Next base: position 7,029,694 of record OW284518.1, read on the forward strand.
GCTTACAGGTTATGGCTTTCTGATGAGTTCTAACAAGAACGAAACAGCCTGTCATTGTCTACCTGTGCCCTCGGGAACCCATTACCTTTGGCGTCCCTGTGTACTTTAATGCAAAAGATAGATGCACCAATTTCTCCGCTTGCCGCTAAAAAAACTTTTTTCTATTTACTTATACGGACGCTAAACTCTCTACTTTATTTTTAATTATTGTAACATATTTTTAACAGATTGGATACTAAATTAATGAATCAATTATAACTGAAAATAAACTTGTTTAATACGTTTTTAGGTGAATTTTAATTTTTTTTTAGAGAAATAAAATACCAGGCATACCGTACCCGTACATCATTCTATACCATTTATTTTCCTCTAAAGCTTGATACTACAAGATATTAAAATATAAACAAAATCTAGCCGTTTGTTTTCGAAATTCAAAAAAATGGAAATGAAAATTTTTTTCGGATTTTCATTATTTTAAATATTATTAATTATTTAATCCTCTTATAAATTATTCAACTCCTGCACATATTTTATTTTTACAAAAGTGAAAGAACACGTAAGACCTACTTTTTCACGAATCAAGAAACATAAAAAAGTTCATAATTTTAAAGAAATACGGGAAAACTCCAGACAATGCAGAAAATATCAAAATAAGAAGTTGCCAACTTTAAAAGGCCATAATTCAAAAACTAGTCATAGGATTGTATTACGGCCATAGACACTTTTAATCGGGATTACAAAATACTAAATATTTAGAAATATTAGCCGCTAGCCATTTCCCATAAGCTTTGTGAGGAGTCCTTTGACAATTTTTTTAAAAAAATTCCAAAATATTGAAGAATAGTAAATAAGAAGTCGCACAACTAAGTAGGTATGTACACTACTGAATTAACTGAAAAATAAAAACAAAACTTTTTATTCACACAGTAAATCACGTAAAAACGATATCTATAACCGTAAGTTTCGCGAAGCCTCAAAATAAATACCTTAAGGTTAGGCGAACCAATGCTAAAACAATGGTGCATACGACTGATCTATTTTTGAATTGCCCTTCATCCTAATGCAAATTGTTACATGCTGTTTGCGTGACTGACGTCACGTAACCATAGCAACGGTGAATATCAAAGCCATGTTGGGCGTTGAGTTTTCACTTGCTTTGAGCTAAAGGACACGGTCGGCTGGGACGCGCCAAAATGCACAGGTATAACTATTGTCCATCGGAGTTAACCGTGGCCCAGTTATGCATAGCTACATTTGGATTAAATAAATATTATTAATTCGAAAATAATTATTTTTTAAGGGCTAAAATGGTGGCTGTATTGGTACATTAATATTTAATATTGTCGGAAAATCATTTAAATTAATGATATTTATAAATAAACTCCTCTATTCTTCTAGTTTTTGGTTGTTATGTTTTATTTTCTAGTTTAAGGCAATATTCAATGATTGGATTAAACTCTTACCTTATTAAATTTAATAATAGGCCAGGTGCTATCGAATTTTATTTTTGCAATGACATACCCTATCAATGCTCCTACAAACCAAGAGCTGGCTCTCGTGTGGGTTCTTAGGTAATACAGGAACTGGTAGTTTTTTAAGTCTCTGAAAATTAAATGGTCAAAAGTTGACGTCATACGAGAAAAAAATTCTAGTATGTACAAATTTCATCAAAAAAATGTACTTCTGGTAAAAGTTTACATACAGGGTAGGATCTTTGACTGGAACAAGTTTAAGAAAAAGTATTTTTGAAAAGTGAACCAATACATTTTGGCACCAAAAAAATCTTTCCAATATTGGTGTATGCGGAACATATATCCAGTGGATAGAATACTAACTTACTTCAAGAACATGACAGTAACGTCAGGTGTTCCGCCAGTGGCGGATTTAGAAAGGGGCGCCCCCCCCCCCCCCCCTAGGGAAGATTGATTATATTATCTAAATATTCTAAATGATAAAACGACGATACTTTTTCCGATTATAAAAGTCTGTCGCCTACTGAGTATTGGAATAGGGTGATATATATTCAAATTTTGGACAAACTAATAGTCGATTTAAAAGTTCGTTTCAATGAAAAAACTATTGAAAATTTTAGTTTAAATACTTTAATTCCCAACACTCTGAAAATGACAAATGACGACAGTCTTATTAATTCTTTAACAACAATAACGGAACGGTTTGGAGATCTTCTAGGAAACCCTCTGGTAACACAATTAATGGGTGAAGTACAGTTATACAAACAAAACTCTCTTCCAACTGATAACGCGCTAGAAGCTCTTGAAAACTGTGATGCCAATTATTTTCTGAAAATTAACGCCTGTCTTAAACTTCTTTGTACGTTTTCAATTTCTGTTGCCACCGCAGAAAGAAGTTTTTCCACTCTAAGAATTTTAAAAACTTACCTGAGGTCTACCATGCTAGAAGACCGCCTTAACGGTTTAGCTTTACCATATATCAATCGAAGTATGGATTTAGACATAGATGAAATTATCAATCGGTTTGCAAGCAAAAAGAGACGGCTTGATTTTGTCATTTAAATCGATTTTTAAATTTTTTGATACTTACAAAATGGTATAAAAAACTTTAAAGATAATTTTTAGTTTCGCCTGTTATTTTTTGTCTGCTCTTAATAGAGCATTGTTTTGCTTATTTCAGTATTTTATTTTTTTCATTATGTCTTAGTATTATTTTTTTGTATTTACCTTTTTTTCGGCACAAAAGAGTTCTTTGCACTAAATAAATAATACCAAAAAAATATACCTCTCGTTTTAAATTTTATTCCACATTAAAGTTCCGTAAATAATAGGAATGTAAAGGTTGTGTCTACAAATACTGAAATTTCGGTTATAAAATAAAAAAGTTTTGTTTTTCCTGTTACTACTAAATTTGGTTAATTTTTGGCAAAATTAGGGCGTGGCACCCAAAAATTTTCGCCTGTGGCGCATTGCTTGCGGCGCTCTTACTTTCTTCTTACACTTTCCTTTTGCAACCCCCCCCCCCCCCTAGACCAGATCCTAAATCCGCCACTGTGTTCCGCAAGGTTCACACATCGGTCCCATTTTATTCATCCTTTTCATAAATAATGTTATAAACTGCTTCGAGGTATCTCACTGTCGTATACATACCGGGTGTTGCATCGTCGAGCGGGACATAGGAAATCCCATGTAATTTTAAATGGGGTCAATTATTGGCTTCCCTAATTATTTTAGAGAAAAATTCTATTTAGGTTTATTAAAGAGCACTAAAACCCACATTCAAAAAAATAACTTTGAATATTTTTGATGAGCTTGTTTACGGGTTATCGCCGATTTCTTTTTAACTATTTCTCATTTTTATGGCTCCGTATTTGCGGGCACCAGTCAAGGTAAAAGATGACTGTCAAATAAAGTTGTCATTTTGAAATGTGTGCTTTATTGTTATAAAAACTCGTACATCGAAAATATTAGCCATGAATTACACTTCTGAAGAAAAAATATCGATATTGGGGCTAAGAAAACCAACACAGGTTTGTCGAAACAAGGACGCAATATCCACAAAAAGTTAATGTTTGGGTTGGGATTTTCGGAGAAAATATTATCGGGCCATTATTTCTTACACGAAATTTAAATGCAGAATATTTTTTGGAACTACTTGAAGATCATATTTTACCTACTTTACATGATGCCGCCAGGGAAAATCAGGAAGTTTGGTACCAAATGGATGGCTGCCCGGCACATAGTACCCTGGCTGTCTGGGAATATTTAAACCGTGCTTTTAATGGAAATGTTATTGGCTTAAATCATACAGTAAATTGGCCAGCCAGGTCTCCTGATTTATCGCCAAATGATTTCTTTCTCTAGGGCCATTTAAAAAACAGGATATACAAAAATAAAAAATACCCAAATCTAGACCAGTTAAAAAATGCTATTTCTGCCGAATGCAATAGAATTTCAGTTTACCAACTAGCGAATGTAAGAAGAGAATTTTATGATCGCCTCGGTTATTGTCTAGCAGTCAATGGAAGAATATTTGAACATCTTCTTAAATCCTAAAGTTCTAACAATTTAATAGTACCTACCTATTAATTAGTAAAATATTAAAACATGTAAAATGTCATAATTAACCTTGTAATTGGATATTTTATTTTAGTTTTATTCAGATTAATTTGTACTCATAAATACATCTTTAATATTTTCGATGTACGAGTTTTTATAACATTAAAGCACACATTTCAAAATGACAACTTTATTTGACAGTCATATTTTACCTTGACTGGTGCCCGCAAATACGGGGCCATAAAAAGGAGAAATAGTTAAAAAGAAATCGGCGATAACCCGTAAACGGGCTCATCAAAAATATCTAAAGTTATTCTTTTGAATGTGGGTTTTAGTGCTCTTTAATAAACCTAAATAGAATTTTTCTCTAAAATAATTAGGGAAGCCAATAATTGACCCCATTTAAAATTACATGGGATTTCCTATGTCCCGCTCGACGATGCAACACCCGGTATATAACGCATGCTGTTTGTGTTATATATGTATAGATATTTAAGCGTTCCGGTACTTTTTACTAACCCGGTTTAACTTGTTATTAGAACCATTTTCATTGGTGCAAAAAAGTGGAACTCATTAATAATATTTAAGGCATGATCCCATGCCCAACTCAAAAATGTCTGGCGCTTTTGTACCCACCCATTTCAGGATTGATTTTTTTCATCTATGTTCCTAATTATTGGGTCTTTGGTGACATTGTTTGGAATAACTTGAAACAGACGCCATTCAGTGGTTTGAGAATATTAATAAACACTTTTTGTAATACTGCTATACGAAACAATCTTATAGTAATATTCATGATAGAACTCGCGAGATCCTGGCCCAATCACGTCATATGAATGGCATGCTGGTTAATTTTAGTGTATTATGTTGGTATGACTTGACGTATATTACAGGATCGGACTTTAAAATTACAAATTTTTAATATAAAATGTATGTTTAAACTTTAAACGAATAATATTCTTTAAGCCACTAATAGTTATTGTTGTCATGCTAAACAAGATTGCAATAAGATGAAGTTACAAAGTTGCAAAACAGATTATTAAATGACAGCTTCTTTTATTGTGTTCTTTCCTCGTTTGGAAATAGGTTATTATAACAGAGATAGTACATATGCTTACCGGTCGACACAGTGGTAAATAGAAAAAGTCGTGTAAGCTATTTGAGTAAAACGTACAATAGAAATGTTAATTTAATATTTATATACTAATGTGTTATTATACAGTATATCTCCGTAAGTTGGAACCATATGGAAAACTTTTTTATTATTAATTTTACGATAAAAAGTTATTCTTCATAAAAAGGTCTGCATGGTCTAAATCCTAAAATACAACTATCAGATATTAAATTCTTCTAGGCGTATACGAGGTTTGTCAAAAAATATGAATTTTGCCCCATATTTTTCAGTGTAATTGCATATTAGAACATAGTTTTTAATACCGAACAATATTTCATAATTACAGTTTTCGATATTGTCAAAAATAAAGGTACTTTACTCTTGGGCAAGATTCCTATTTTTTGACAAACCTCGTATACGCCTAAAAGAATTTAATATCTGATATTTGCATTTTAGGGTTTGGATCATGCAGATCTTTTTATCAAGAATACCTTTTTTGCGTAAACTTAATAATAAAAAAGTTTTCCATATGGTTCCAAATTACGGATACATACTGTATATTATATCTAATATTGACATAGGCGTAGTTCGGGGGATACTTTGTGGTGCTAAGCCCCTAAATCTAGCACCCTCAAAAAAACACAATCTATTAACAAGAAAAAGGTTGGAATGTTAATTTTAAAAAACAGTTTAACAGACCACAATAATAAGATTTGTTAAATACCGAAACTTTCAGTTGTACGAAAATGAAAACTAATAATCGCTAAAGGTGAATTATTATTTTACAACCCCTATAAATTCGTACGCCAATAAGTTAACTAAAATTTTTAGCAATAAAAAAATGCTTCCTAAGATCACACGAAACCACACTAAAATTCAAAACAATCAATTCAGAAATACCTAAAATATAAGCTTGTTTCCATTATAATAATTGCGAAATATTTTTTTATTTTAAAGATTTAAGGTTGTCTTTTTTTTTAGTTGAAATCGATTTAAATAAATAAATAATTACTAAAAAACAAAAAAAATAAAAAATAAAGTTTTGTCGGAAGCGGGGTTCGAAACCGCGACGCTTAGTTCCAAAGTGGAAAGCCTATACCCTACGCCAAGAAGGCGCCTTCTAAAAAGCAGGTTCAAATGCGTAATATGACTAAATGCAAGAAATTATTGTAAAAATAAATTGAAACTGTTTAAAAATACCTTCTCAGTAATGGCATCAGCTGCGGTACTACGCAAAGAATAGTTATGATCAATAATTAATTGTTAGTTATAGTCTAAAACAGAATATCATACGATTATGAATCAAACATTGGTTGAATACGTCTCTGTCAAAATCTGGGGAAATTTTGAAAGTCCTAATCAGCCGGCCGAGGCGATATATCTAGATGTCAAATGTCAAAAAACGGGTTCTCTCGTGAATATTTCTTGATATAGAATTGCGTTGCCGTATTTAGTTAAATGGCAAAACAGCTCCATAATGTCCTAAAGTTTTCTTTAAACAACTATTTACCACATTACTTACCCATAGAAATTGGTGCGAATGGCAGGCAATTCATTTTTCCATGTGACGTAGAACGGCACTACCAAAAAAGTTATTAGGGCCAAAAGTGTTAAGGTCAATCCAATTTTTGGTTTCCAGGTTAAGGGCAGCAGGAAAAGGGGCGCGCATAAGTAGAGTTGCCAATCTACGTTGAGGTACCAGGTTTGATCAACGCACTGAAATTATAATGAAATATTCTGACATAATATAGGATATTCTGGCATAATGATACCACGAATCAACGCAAATCGTTGCAAACGGGAGGAAGTTTTTGCGGTGTTAGTTTGGTTTTATTGAATTGGGATGCAACTTACTTACGTAACAAGTATCGTAATGTAAGAACGTTCCTTTGTATGGCATTACAAAGTACTTGCACAAGGATTTTGGGCAATATAAAATGTAAAATTAGTTCATTTCGTTTTGTATATTTGTAAATATGGGTACGCCTATGGTCCGGATATAAATATTTCAGCTTTAGTGATAATAGTAGTAACAGTAATTAGTGGCGGGGGAAAGGGCCTTTGTTCCATGCTCTTTTCTGGGGGTTACGCGCAAAATGCTTCTTCCGTCTATTGATAATTGAATAAAATAAAAAAAATTAAAAAATTGAATGGAACAGGATGTTATAAATTCTATGTTCACAATTGGAATCTTTAAACGGTAATAGGTTCAAGAGTTCAGCCAAAACAACTGGTTGGTTACCATCTCTGATCCACTGCGACTCACAGTTACCTAAATGTGGAAACAACACTCTTAAAAATGACTTGGTATTTGGTACTAATTTTTATTTGTTCTCATGTTTACGTTACCAAAAATAACTATTTTTAGTTAGGAAAACAAAAAAGATTTTTTTCTTGGTTATATTTACCAAAAAATGATGTCATCAGAACAAAGAAAATATCTTGTTTTCATATTAGTTGGCAGAAATAAAATATTTTCTTTAGCTGAATTTTACTCTGTATATATCTTATTTAAATGTTACATCAAGGTTCCTACAAACTTGTATTTATCAATTAAGCTTGTTGTAATAACACATTATGAATTTGTAGTCCCTATTATTTTGCTAATTTTTATTAAGATACATTCTTAGTTACCAGAACTAACTTTTCTTTTTAAGTAATATTATTCTTCATATTTATAACTAACGGCATCAACACAGACTTGCCGCCCTTGCCCGGTGGGTGACATGTGACATCAATCTAGCCAGGACTGGCAGAAGATTATGTTTATGTTAGGGTGCTTTTGCGGTTCCGTGTCCATTTTTTTATGTTTTTAAGGAAATAATTGGCTATTTTCATGGCCGTGCCCATGTGGAAAATGGAAGTGACAATATTTGGTGTAATTTATTTGTGTTTATTGTCTTTCTTGTGTACGTTCTTATTGGCAGAAGGAAGTTAAATCATAAGTAAGTAAACATTTTATTTTTTGTCATTACAGTTGTAAATTAGAAAATTTAAATGAGATTTTTATAAAGCATACCACGGTGACCCGATGAGAAAAAACCCATATCGCAAAATCGTCACTTACAGTGACTCTAAAGGTAAAAGTTATTACATAAAAGAATTTTAAAAAAATTGAAATTTTTATTTTTTCATTTTTTTTTGATTTTTTATAATTTTTTTTTAATATTTTGTTTTACTATATTATTTACTTTTGTATCACACTCCTGTGGACTGTGATGTGAAAACATATCGCTTAATTTGTCGATATAAAACCTGTTAAAAATATTTCAATTGATATTTAAGTATTTCAATCTTAATATGACAACTACAATAAAACAACAAAATATTTTTTTATAAACGCGATTATTACACATAAAAAATATCAAAATGACAGCTGTCAGTATATAACTAATAATACTCTAACTCGTGCATTTTATTTTTATCCTTTTTATTTATGTTTCACAAAATTAATACTTAATATTAAATAGTTTAATTGAAATAGTTGAACTTTGAAATTGTCAAAATGACAGCTAGCAAAAAACAACCTTTTTTTCAACACACAAAATTTTTATTCCATACTCATTTTTCATTCGCATGCCAAATTTTGTTCAGACCAGATAAGTAGTTTTCAATTCATGCTTTTACTTCTTCGGATATATTCGTTTTTCTAAGACATTAATAGCAGTCCATTTTAAATTTCACAACTATTATACTTTTCCGAATATAAAGATTGAAGATATTTTATAGGGTCGAAACTTTAATATTTGGTTAAAGCAATATTGCACAATTACGTTAGAAGAAGCAAGATTTACAAAACTGCAATAAAAATTACAAGTTTATATTTAAAAATAAAAACCTGATGATGGTATCTAGATGACGAAACGTTTTACCCGAAATCTGATGACATCGTATGATAGGAAACAAAATACGGCAATGCAAATGTTAAATTATTTTTTCTTTATCTTTTCAAATAAAGTCACAAATCCAAATATAAGAATATAAAGATTGATGATGTTTTATAGGGTCGAAACTTTAATATTTTGTTAAAGCAATATTGCACAAATACGTTAGAAAAAGCAAGATTTACGAAACTGCAAATAAAAATTATAAGTTTATATTTAAAAATAAAAACCTGATAATGGTATCTAGATGACGAAACGTTTTACTCGAAATCTGATGACATCGTATGATAGAAAACAAAATACGGCAATGCAAAAGGTAAATTATTTTTTCTTTATTCCTACAAATAAAGTTACAAATCCAAATATAAGAATATAAAGATTGAAGATGTTTTATAGTGTCGAAACGTTGATATTTGGTTAAAGCAATATTGCACAAAGACATAAGAAGAAGCAAGATTTACGAAACTGCAATAAAAATTACAAGTTTATATTTAAAAATAAAAACCTGATGATGGTATCTAGATGACGAAACGTTTTACTCGAAATCTGATGACATCGTATGATAGGAAACAAAGTACGACAATGCAAAAGTTAAATTATTTTTTCTTTATCTGTTCAAATACAGTCACAATGAATAAAAACTTGGAAAAAATCTTATCGGCAATTTTCGGCTATTCCGGAAATCCCCGATATTGAAAAAAATTAATCAAAATTTAGGTAAGCAGACCGACATTAAAATGAAAAATGCATCTATAAATACTATATTTGGAGCTATCTGTTTTATAACACTGTATTGTAGAAGTTTCGAACTATCTCTTATGCCTAATTTTAAAGCGCGAATTGATATAATAACTTTTAAAACTTACGATGAAATATGCCATTTTCGGCCTTTTTTGACACTTCAAATTTTTAATATACACGATGACGCTTTATAATTCCAAGGCAATCTTTTCGAAAAATCATAATTCTGTTAAAATGAAACTGTTACGGAAATTGCAGAGCATTTTTAAAATTAAAATTTCGGTAATAAATTGGACATATGAAGCTTTAATTTTGGTCTCATTAAATTGTACAAATCCCAAATAATCTATAACATTCAATTTTTTACTTTAAAACGCTAAAAGAACTTTAGAATCTATAGCCGAAAACACTCATTTTAGGCCAATTTTGACAGCGGTATTTAATTTCAATAGATACTGACTTGAAACAAAATATTTCAAAGCACTCTATTCATATCCAAGTTAGTTTGAGATTTGAAAATTTTTCCTATCCGCTCTATCAAAATGTTTATTTTTCTCAAATTAAAAAAAATAAATTGATAAATTAAGATATAGGGAGACATTGAGAAAAGGTTGTAGAATAAAATAAGCCTAAAAGGAACTGTGTAAAGATATTATTGTAAAAAATATAGTCGATTAAGTAAAACTTTTGATATAAAACAATCTTTAAAAATTCAAAAAACATATTTTTTAAATATGAAATGTATTGCTGGAGGACGCGCATAGTGTTAAATTTAAAGTCTACTTATCCCTTTAGACAATAGAACAAAAAAAAATTCAAAAAGTTGAATACAGGTTATCAGTGGCGGGTTTGAACGTACCAGTAACTTAATGAAAAAAATTCAAAAATTTTACATCCAATCGTTTATTGCTCTTTTAGTAAAAAAGATTTAGTATCCAAATAATACATTTCCGGTGCATTTTGACGAGCTCTTTCGGATAAGGGCTATGCCATTTAAATAAAAAATGTATTTAACACAAAAAAAACTTAAAAGCCGAAAAAATTTTTGGTCCAAAATCGTCATTTTCAGTTTTTCCCAAATTTTCACGATTTAAAAAAATATTAGGTATAGAAACATGTATTGTGAAAAAAAAGTATTTGAGACGGCCTATCAGGCTGTCTAAGCGGAAAGTATGTCCGATCATTTTGAATATACCCTTCAAGTTGACCCAAAATGACCCTGCATAGAGCATTTTTCAATTTTTAACGATTCAAAAAAAATACTGCCCATTTTCTAATCTTCTTCAAAAACAATAGGGTTCTGAAGCTGCTGGTCCTCTACAACTGTAAAAAGTTAAAATCAAAAAAAATAGTTTTTGCGACCTAAAATGGATTTCATAGGAAATATTTTTTATTTAAATATTTTTTCATTTTGACGTTTAATAACTTTTTTCCGTTACACCCTTTATATTTGAACTTTTTACTGAAGATCCTCCTATTATTTCGCTATAAACCCAGAAAGTTTGAATATTTTAACTTTATCCGTTTTCTAGAAAAAAAATCGGGAACATGAAAATGTCAAATGTGACACAAATTTCCAAGATAGAATACAATAGGAATCCTAAGATAGGGGATATAAACATATCGCTCGTTCGCGATATGTAATAACTTAAAAATATTTATTTCTATAAAAGAACGTCATATTGATGACTTTTTAATCTGACCAAGTACTACAAATTTCATATAGCTGTATATTTTAAATCGAATCAAATCGAAGGGAATATTTTTTGTTTTTTAATAATCGCAGTTGCAGATAAGAAAATTTAAATAAGGACAATTTACTTCTATAAGCAATTGAACAACCCAAAAGGTTGAGTAAAATAAGTTAAAAATCTAGTGTTTCTGTTTTGTATTACATAAGTATGTATTATAAAGAACATGAGAGAACAAGGATATTGCAAATCATTTTTTTTTAAGAAACCATAATATCCCTGATAATTTATTCCAATTAGTTTAGGCATACCTAATAGAGTATTTTATTTATTTATGATTCAACTTCTTTCTTACAATAATTAGAAAGTACAGAAAAAAGATAATAAACACAATGTTGTGACTACATACGTAATTGTTACTCTATGAAAATTTCCAGTTTGGCCCAAATAAATGATTGCTTTGGCGATATTTGTAGATTGCATCTTTAACAAAAACAATATTTCCATATTCACACATTAGTTGTGACAACTAATTTTAAAAGCGGGAGTACCATATAAGTTTAGTTATCCGTATATAAAATTTCGTTTTGACAACTAAAATTTGTAGGTTGGGTTGGTTAATGTTATGAATTAGTTCAACAGTTCAATAACGACAATTTTTTTTGGTTGTACCAACTAATTTTTGGGTTGAGTCCGATTTCACGAAAACAAATAGTTGTCAAAACCAAAGTTTAGTAATCCATACCATGTTATTTGTAAGAGTGAAGGATGTTGTCACTAAACTGCTTAATACCAACTTCCTTCTGATGCTGCAACCTAAATGTATTGCCTTAATTTGGAACACTAGGGTCCATGCTAGATACCATGTTGATAAATACAAAACGTTGTCATACCAAACTCATCCAATAATACCCTTCGAATGCTGTGAATACCTTCTTGATAAGCCTCACATTCCCAATTTAAAACTATTAAAACTGAATCATAACGACGTTGAAGACTTGAGCATTGCACAATACAAACTTAACCAATATTCTGATGAGCTAGATAAACTTATTAAAGAGCCATCACCTCTTGATCATCGCCCAAACGATCCTGTACGTCTTTTGTAAATGGAGACCTAACAGACATCCCAGAATCGGATTGGCCATCACCAACGACAGCTCTGGTCTACCACCACCTCCAGTGTCAAGATCAAAAGTTACGCAACCTGATGCCAGAAAAAAAAACGGCGCCCGTTAAATGGATAAGGCCTTGGAAGAAGAACCCTTGCAACTTCAGGCTCTCCATGGACGTTAAAAGTCGCTGCAAAGAATCGACTTTTTTATTAAAGGGGAAGTTGTTATCTGCTCATATTGTCGCGTATCAAAATGGTAGGCGACGGGAACGTATAGCTTAGATAGTTTAAAATTACGGTTTAATTTATTTAATTTGTTACTGAAACACCAAAGATTTTTAATAGTTTTATTAAGGCGAAGAAAAGCAAATCAATTGACGATTACATTATAATGAATAACATGGAGACTTTGGAAATAAAAAATAAAGTTATTAAATTAGTAAATGTAGAGAGTTAAAAGAAGAGTTATCTCCTTAAAACTTACATACGATGGTATTTCAAGTAAGTTCAAGAGAAACAATTTCCGCTTTACAGTCAACTCGGGCCAAAATAGAAATAAAAGTTGTACAATTAAATAAACATTACAAAGAACACTTACTCACTGGCCGGAAACTGTTCTGATTCTGAGATTTAGGTTTTACATAATTTAGAGAGACTTAGTTGACCAACCGGGCAGAGGTTACCCTTACACTTGAAAACGTTAAAACAACTCCACTGAGTATGTGTCTCTTTGAGTTTTTATAATGTTTTATAACCCTTATAAGATGGCAGAAGGGGTTCCTTTTTGCTATGTCAGTAATTTATTAAAATAGGGGATTTCCATGGATGGACTATTTAAAATGGAACCCTTTATCCCAACCAATTCAAACAATTAGGTTTATCAACTTTCGTCTACAAACTCCTCCTACAAAACTAGTGTGATAGTGTCCTACCCACTATCTTTCCCCTACACCTATTCTTATCATCAGACGAAACACCTATTAAGAGTCTTAGTACTATAACGCAGTATGAAATTAGTAATCCATCCTTAAGGGTACCCATCCATATCCGACAATATATCCACGTGCCGAATTTGACCACGAGACGAGTAACCCGGTGTGGTGTTAGCATATTGCAACAAACCTGAGATGCTTTGTAATAGTTCTTCTTCATGTCGCAATTATCACGACTTGAAGTTGCTGAATAAGCATTTATCTCCTTAAATACCTCGACAGTTCACATATTTGCATTCATTAATTTATGACCATTACTATGTCCATTTGGTGTTTGTTGATTGTGTTAAATTAAAAAAGTATTGAATTTTGTTACTAATCAATTTTTCTTAAAAGTGAAGTGAGTTTTTAACGAGATAATATGTATATTAAAAAACCCACATCGCTAGAGGACGCAATAGCTTTTTCCCCGTCTTAGTTGGCGTTCTACCGATACACCATTTAAAACTACAGGAGAACCAACTCTACTTCTAACGTATCAATCACAGGGTATCCTTTATAATTTCTAAAACTTTTCTTATTCTCACCATGTGTTCGACGTTGATATAATTCTGGAAGAAAAGCAAGGCTGACCACCAATTTTTCACACAAGAATTTTGTAACTTGTTTATAACGGATGGCCAATAAGGCCCAGATCCCATATATTGTAGCAAATACATATTTACTAATATTATTGCTAAGAATGGCGGTGTCAATCTAAAAAATAATAATTTTTGTTTTTAATGAAAGGTATTTACTAAAACCTACCACATATTCCTTAAATCAACATAAGTCAATGTAACTAAACTTACCTTGAATGGCAGTAGAGTTTTGAACTTGCATTGTCTTTATTTGTTTTTTTTAAGTACAACGTTTCAACTAGTAAGTATCTCCAGTTGTCCTCAGGTAATTACTAACAGTACAATACAGTATTCATCTGAAGACAACTGAAGACACATACCAGTGGAGACATTGTGATTTAAAACAAATAAAAACAATGCAAGTCCAAACCTCTACTGTCGTTCAAGAAACGCCATTGTCTCCAACCTTAAAATAAACTTAACTTAGTACAAAGTTGCTTAGTTTGGGCACTATATGGCCGTGATATTAAATTTTTGAAATAGTTTTTTGACTTGAACTTGGGTTTTTTAATAACACTGGGGAACAAATTTTAATTTCTTTTTTGTTTCCTAAACAGAATTTTTTTGGATTTAACTACACTCAAGTAACTAAAAAGTATTTTTAAATATTCTAGTTGGCTCGCAAAAAAAAATCTGAAATATTTTTATAACACCTGAACTTATAAGCATAAACTATAAACATCATGTTTAAAAGATAACAATATATTGTTGGTTTAACAAGATCAATTCAATTTTTTTTTAAGATAAAATACCTGCACTGTAGGAAAAAACCTTTAAGGCGCTCTGGGGGCGGTGCGAGTGCGAAAAAAGCGATTAACGTTGGTCTTGAAACGTTGAAGATTGTATTCATTGGGAAACACGACCTCAGGAAGATCATTCCACAAAGATGACGTTCTCCAGATGAAAGAATTCTTGAACAATGAAGTTCGAGGAGTACTAAGCTGAACAACATATGGATGAGCGGCAGTGGTTCGCCGTGTATTTCTGTTTTACATTGCTCTAGGTGGAATCAAGTGGGCAATGTCAGTCGAACACCTGCCATGGAAATATCTGTAAAAGAGAGCCAAATCACCAACCTGTCTTCGATGCTCCAGGCTATCACTTTGTTAGCATTGAATTTAAAGTTGAGACACTCATTCTGCGCTTCTAAGTGTGCTATTTGAAAGCAGAATCTGGAGCATCTCTTGTAACAGTCTCACAGTTTCATTTTCGCTGATACCTTCTTTCCATGTTTAAAACCTCCTGATGGAACCTCTCACCGTACTCGTCACTTACATCGAGAATATTCTAAATGATTTTTAACGAATTCTGGTATTTTCTTGGCAATTCTAAAACACCTTATAAGGTCACTTAATTCGCTTTGACTTATTTTGTGAGGCTTTTGACTCGGAAGTTCACAGAGAAAATCGGAGTCTTATGAGGTTGATGAAGCGGCGATATTTTCTGGTACACTACCGTTTGAATCCGTTGGATAATCATCAAAACCAAGAGTATATTTCTGAGGTGGATTAGGTACTGGCAACTCGTCACTATACGGCACCGGGCGTATGGAGATTTTAAATTTGGATATTGTATTGCAAACCTTTTTTTCTCCGAACAGCCTTTGTTGATAGCAGGTGTGAGCCAAAATTAATAGTCAGTAACGTGGTCTTTCGGTTCTCGCCAGATCATAGAAACCTCAAAGGGCATCTTACGCTTTTTTCCACTCGGTTAGCCGCGAATGTTGAATGCACATTTGTAGCGACATATATGGGAAGCCCAATTTTTATCCTGGTTTCCAACTTTGCAGCCAAAATACAAGGGTAAGCCTTTTTATTAAAGGGCTAAAAGTGCGTTTTTGTTTCCTAAAAATCACTTCACTACTTATATCACCAAAATGATCCGGCTTATCTCACACAAACTCGCGACATGTTGCTTAACATTCTCTAATTTTTCAAATACGAACATATCTCGATCAACTGGTGGTTGAAATACAACTAAATAACAATTAAGGATTTATCTTACCATATTACATTAATGGGAGTTAATTTATTATCATAATTGGCATGGATCTATAACACCGGCACTAGGTAAGACTTTTGCAAGATAGATTGTTAATTAGTTAAATAAAATAAGTAAGATTTTGCTAATTTGGTCTCGGAAACATTTTTACTGTTCCACAGTGTTATTGGATAATTTAAATGTCTATGCCACTAGAACAAGAAAAGGTAAAAATTTTAATATCCTGTATAATTTTTAAATAGTACAATTACTATAACAAGAACGTCTTAAGGGTATTGCTATTGAGAGAAAATCAAAAACAAAGCTTCAACTTACCTTAGATATCTGTGCAGATAAAAATGTAAGATATTAAATCGGCTACCCATATGCTTACTTTTTAAATATCCATAAACCACCAACAAACCTGAGATCATGAAGAACGTATCTACGGCATGAACGGCATTGATAATGATCATACTCTTGGTGGTATCCAAATACTAAAAGGGCTATAATATTAATGTCTAAATATGTATGCAATAGATTATGTGTAACAAACAGATACTCAATGTCACGCAATATTATAACATATTGTAGCAACACTCAATAATGTTTTGAGGCCGAGTGTCTTTTTTCTTACAAAATATGTGTTTTTTTATTATATTGTTGTAATATTAATTAAAGAATATTGTGGGGTGATGCGGAGAAGCCTATTTTTCTATGAAAAGCTATATTTTTTGTGATATGTATGTAATATTGCCTAAAATTTACGCCATATTGTCGTTACTGGATCCCCAGAACCAGCTACTTTTGTCCACATTATAGCTCCTCATTGAGACTATAAGATCTGATATAAAAATAATAATAAAAAATATCAAAGGCGTAAAGCGAGAGAACATAATCCGGGGTGACATGTATAGTGTTAAGGTGGCCACTCATAATTATGGCCTATCACTTTGTTATGTTGAGGAATTTAATATTATCAATCTGAAATAAAAAAAAGTATTGTCTTCCTTATTTATATAAACAGTTATTTTACTTTTAAAAATGCAACAAAAGGTACTTTTAAGCTTTGTATGAAATATATCAAAATATTGTTATAATATATAACCTATTTGGTGGGTAATTATTAGTTTGAACTTTGAAATAGTTTGGAGTTTGAAATAAATGGCACGTATTAATTTTAAAAAATGTACACTTGTTTGTACCTTATGCTTATATTTATTTTGCTGGTACCTGCCGTGTCTGTTAATAACAAAACAGGTACCAGTTGTAGTGATGTCAAGTCGTTGTCAGAATAAAAATGAATGTTCTAAAAGTTAATAAATGACCTAGGCCTTTATTTCACGTTCACGAAGAAGCCTAGTGTACTGAAGCTACCAGCGGACGACACAGGCCACGACATTGGTCCTTCTACCGTCGCATTGAATCAGAAAAATCGAAGAAGTTATTTACCTGGTTTATCATTAGCTACAAGAACATAACGTCACGTCAGGTCAGATCTTCCCTTTTACCAAAATACCCTCACGTTCCTTTCCTTTTCCCAAAATACCCTCACGTTCCTGTCCTTTGACTGCTTACACTTTAAATATTTGAATTTAAAATCGTAAATTTATTTTAAATGATGTTTATTCGTATTATAATTGAAATTTAGGTAAATTGCAAAGATTTACATTACAAATGTTGCAAAATTTGCAAAGAACGGCATAGTACTCTACTGCATCAATCGGTAACAATAGATAATCATGACGATACTATTCCACAGCGGCTAAACCGCTCATTTCAAGAAATATGTATAAATCCGAAGGAAGTCACAAAAAGAACAATTTTGTCATTTGTAGCAAAGGTATTCGATCCACTTGGCCTTTTAGGGCCCATCTTAATCCGATACAAATTATTAATTCAAACTCTGTGGCAGATACAAGCTACTTGGGATGACTCGGTTCCGCTAGAAATTTATAATCAATGGATTGATTTTCAAGGCCAAATATCTCAAATTCATTTGCTTCAGATACCAAGGCATGCTCTTATAAATAATGCGCAACAAGTCATATTACACGGTTTCTCTGATGCAAGTGAAAGGGCCTACGCTTGTTCAATATATCTGCAATCTGTAGATCATCAAGGTCATCTTGAATCTCATTTATTGTGTGCAAAATCTCGAGTGGCTCCTTTGAAATCAATTACCTTACCACGTTTGGAGCTCTGCGATGCTTTATTATTGTCACGTTTACTTAATAAATGTTTAAATATGTTAGATCTTAAGATAGATAAAGTTTTTTTGTGGACAGATTCTACAATAGTACTGTCATGGATTGCGGGTGAACCACGAATGTGGAAAACTTTTGTTTCAAACAGGGTAGCTGAAATTCACGAATTATCAGTTGTTAAAAATTGGAATTATATTTCTTCTTTAAACAATCCAGCAGATATTATTTCGCGTGGCGCGAATCTTGTTGATCTTATTAATTCAGACTTATGGTGGCATGGCCAACCATTTCTTCAGGAAATTCCAGAGAATTGGCCTAAAGATACTAATATAGAGAGTTTTTCTCGAAATTTAAATAAAGCTCCCGAATTTAAATCTCCAACTGTGTCTTTTTTGTGCAATCAACCTACGGAACGTTTTGATATTTTTGAGAGATTCTCAGATTACCATACGTTGGTACGTATAACGGCTTATTGCCTAAGATTAATAAATAACATTAAAGTTCCAAAAAATTCTCGACAACTCGGATTAATAACTGAGGATGAAATCGAACGCGGAAAGGTCGCGTTATTAAAAGTCGTACAAAGAGAGTGTTTTTTTATCGATCTCGACAGTCTTACTAAAATTAAAGCTGTCAAAGCTAAAAGTAATTTAAAATCGTTGTCTCCTTTTTTAGATACGAAAGGTTTCCTTCGCGTGGGCGGTAGACTTGAAAATACAAATATGTCCTATGATTAAAAACATCAGATTCTTTTACCAGATAAACATCCTCTTACACGACTAATATTAAATAACGAGCATAAACGCTGCTTACATGGAGGTTTGCATACCACTTTATCTCATGTTAGACAAACTTTTTGGCCAATAAATGGTAGAAATTTTGTTAAGACCTGTATACGTAAATGCATCAAATGTTTTAGGGCTAAGCCTTCTGATTTGTTAATAAAAATGGGACAACTTCCTAACTCTCGGGTCACGCCTGCAAGTCCTTTTATTTCTTCAGCAGTTGATTTTGCAGGTCCGTTTGAATTAAAAGATGGTAAAACAAGAAATAAAAAAATTATTAAGGCATATATAAGCCTTTTTGTGTGTTTGTCAACGAAAGCCGTTCATCTAGAGCTCGTCTCAGATTTAACAAGCGATGGTTTTTTAGACGTATTGAAAAGATTTGTGTCGAGGCGAGGTCTCTGTACTGATTTGTGGTCAGATAATGCAACAAATTTTATTGGCGCATCCAACGTACTTACAACGATAGATACATTTGCAAACAACGAGCGGTTTCAAAACTATTTAAGCGAGAATAAAATAAACTGGCATTTTATTCCAGCTCGGTCTCCCCATTTTGGCGGATTATGGGAAGCCGCGGTTAAATCCTGTAAACATCATTTAAAACGCGTATTACATCAAACTCCTTTGACATATGAAGAATTTTATTCAATTTTAATTCAAGTGGAAGCAGTTCTTAATTCCCGTCCTATTATTCCCATGTCTTCCGATCCTAATGACCTGGAAGTACTGACTCCTGGACAGTTTCTAATTGGACGTCCCCTCACTGCTGTACCGCAACGGGACCTCACGACTTCCAAAATTAACCACATCAAACGTTATCATCATATGCAACAAATTTTTCAACATTTCTGGAACCGATGGGTCAAAGAGTACTTGCATATGCTACAGCAATGCACAAAATGGCAGTTTAGCAAGGATTCCCAAGTTAAAGTGGGCTCTATGGTATTGCTAAAAGAAGATAATGTACCTCCTCTGTGCTGGACGATGGGAAGAATACTGAAAGTTTATCCGGGTTCCGATGGCATTGTGCGGGTGGCCAGCGTACTAACTAAAAATGGAGAGCTTAAACGAGCCTTGGCGAAATTGACTTTATTACCAATCGACAATTAAAATCATAGTAGTCAAGGACTTTTTTTTTAAATGTTATAGTCAGTTTTTTTTATTGAAGGTCTAGCCTCTCAAAGGGGGCGGTATGTTTGTACCTTATGCTTATATTTATTTTGCTGGTACCTGCCGTGTCTGTTAATAACAAAACAGTTACTAGTTGTAGTGATGTCAAGTCGTTGTCAGAATAAAAATGAATGTTCTAAAAGTTAATAAATGACCTAGGCCTTTATTTCACGTTCACGAAGAAGCCTAGTGTACTGAAGCTACCAGCGGACGACACAGGCCACGACAACACTTATTATTTTAAGCCTGTGAATACGGCTGCCACAGTCTATATCTCTCAGATATACTTTAAAATAAACATGTTTCTTTAGATAATACAATGCAGAACTATCTTCTGATGCTTGAGTGGTATTCGGTGAAATATTTCCCGAATTGTTAGTACAGTTAAGTAGTAATAGGTCTTTAAAAAAAAGTAGTAGTATACATTTTGATCATAATTGAAACAGAATTTATTATTTTAGTACAGTTTCTTGGCCACGGTATGGCAGCTCCGTGGTGGAGCAGTCGCATTTGGCCGCAGGTGACCTGGGATCGATCCCCGGGACGGGTGTACGCTTAATAAAAAAAGGATACCAAGATTTTTTTTTTACCGCATCAGTGGCTCAGTGGTTGAGTTACTCGCATTCGACCGTTGCGACCCGGGTTCGATTCCCGGAGTACGGGCATACGTACAATAAAAAAAGTATATCCGAAATTCAGTGGATTTAAGAATGCAGTATGTCACTAGTAATTCCTAATAACGGAACTGAGAAGAAAGTCATGGACTGGACTTCTGTGGGGGAGGGGGGGGGGGGGGGAAGTAAAAATAATAACTAGTGCATACACGTGGTTCGGATTCCACGTTAAGCTGTAGGTCCCGTCTGGCTGACATTACCCAGACGATAGGGGATACAATGGGTCTCATATAGGTATAGTAGTATAGTAGTATACTGGCTATTCCGCCAATCCCAGCAAAAAAAAATACCCAAGATTTTAGAGGTAAGAATGTAGTATGACGCTGGTTGACTCCCGAATACGACCCATTGAGGGTGGATAGTCCTGCCTTTAGGGGACTGACGGATAAACCAGTGCATGCGCGTGGTTCGGGTCCCACGTGAAACACTTTTAACATAAGACATATGTATTACTGTAACCAGCGTTTTCGGGCTCGGTTTTTCATGATTAAAAATAAAGTAAATATCGCTCACCACGCCAAAATTGATGATTTTTTCAGAAATCATGTTTTCATTTTAGGAGCATAGATCTAACAGCAGTTTTTGGTTCAAATGCTTATAGGTTTTGAAATACTCCTTGTTAAGTGCCGTTTTGTATATTCATAATAAAGCATTGTCGTTTCTTCACGTAATATTTTTTTTATTATAAATTTTTATTATATTTATTATATTATATTATTTTTTGGTTTGTTGTGTAAATATTTTATTGCATTGGGTTATATTTTTGTTGATTGAAAATAGCGCTAAAAAAGGCAGAACGGAAGAGACAAGTATATATTGGAAAAATGCTATAAAATATTATACTTTTTACTCGGTTTCCTTCAAAATTGCATCAAAAATCAATAACTAAAACGATATGCGTCTGAAAACCCTGATCTCTATATAAAATAGGACTTTTAGAAGGAAAAGTTTAAAAACTAAACGTTTCCTACAAAACCTTTGTAATCTAGGCTAAGAATACATTATTTAAAGATTTAAATTAAGTGTCCCAGCGTTCAAAAATTAGGTTGCAATTAGATTTTTAGAGTCGAGCTCGGGGGGAGCTGCGCCCCCCCCCCCCCCCCCCAAATACGCTACTGGGTCGGACTGACCACAGAACAGGACTGACTAAACGCACTTGTCGGAAATGGAAGTTGTCCAACGGACGGACAAATAAAATTGTTATTAAATCTTAAGGTGATGAATGAGGTAAAGCGAACGTGGAAGGACACACCTTGATTCATTTAGGTAATATTGTTTTTAGTATCTAATATATTTTAGTAATATTTTTTTTAGAAAATAATCTTTTCTATCTTCTCTAGTAAGGCTAGGGATTCGGATTCCACGTTAAGCTGTAGTTCCCGTCTGGCTGACATTACCCCGACGTTAAACAAAATGGATACAATAAGCCATTTGGCTACAGTATATTGACAACAGGTCAACCCTCCTTGAACCAACCAACATTTTTTTTGTAAATTCGTAGCGAAATGAAGTGATTTGTGCTAATTCCTTATGAAATACTAGAGAAAAGCAAAAACTGCTAAGTTAGGTGTTTATACTATTATGGGAGACGTCCATTTTATAAACAAGAAGCTTATATAAAGGTTTATAGAGGTAATTTTTTTTACTAGTATTTGAGAAGTTATATAGAAAAAGCGATGATTACTACTAATAATATCACCTAAAGTTGTACGATACATCATAGCCAACACCACCATCTTCCAGTTATTATAGAGGTGATTACCATCACTTCTACATAACTACGGATATTCTAGAACAGCAGTAGAGTTTTGGACTTGCATTGTCTTTATTTGTTTAGAATCACTTCGTTTCAACTGGTAAGCATCTCCAGTCGTCTTCAGGTGAATACTAAATAAGTACGGTAACTACAGCTCTATTTATACTAGGCAGGTGAGTTGACGCATGACTAGTGGGCGGAGTTATGCGTGTTGCTAGGTGATGACGCATAACTGGATGAGTCATGCTCGATGAGTTTTGACTAAAGTTTTGAAGACAAAACCACCAAGCCAGAAAGACAAGAAAAATTGTGTCTACCAGATCCCCTGCGAATGCGGCCAATCTTACACTGGTGAGATACTAAGACCACTAGAAGTAAAGATTAAAGAACATAGGAATAACACCCAAAAAGGAGAGACCGAAAAATCAGGTGCAGCTGACCACGCCTGGACGCACGGCCATCATATCATGTGAACAAAAGCGGAAATCCTGCAAAAAGAACTGCACTGGAGAAAGAGGAAGTTTAAGGAAGCTGCGACCATACACCAAAATCCAGGTTGCTTTAGTAAGCCTTCATTAGATATGAGAAACGTCTGGAAACCCTTGTTAAATAAATGTAATCTTAGAATAAGACCACCCAAGAGTTAAACGCATGATTCATCGAGCAGACGTCATCGAGAATGACTCATCCAGTTATGCGTCATCACCTAGCAACACGCATAACTCCGCCCACTAGTCATGCGTCACCTCACCTGCCTAGTATAAATATAGCTGTAGTTACCGTACTTATTTAGTATTCCCCTGAAGACGACTGGAGATGATTACCAGTTGAAACGTAGTGATTCTAAACAAATAAAGACAATGCAAGTCCAAAACTCTACTGCCGTTCAGGCAAATATTTGTTATTGTAAAATACAATACCTGCAAGATATCCAATATATTAAAAATTGGTCCTGCAAAAATAACTGGATAAGTGTGTAAAATTATGATCCATAGCATGCTTAAAAATCGTATTCCATTTAAGCAAGACAACTCTGAAGCGTCTTTATTTATTTTAAATAATTTTTTTCCATTTGTGTAGACAGAAAAGGCAGTAAGAAGTTGGCAGGATCCTAAAAAATAATGAAATAACTTTTAATGATAATATAATATTACTAGTGCGGTAATATTTCTTTATCTACTTTCATTTAGTAATATGAATTTTACAGTTCTGTAAATGGTTTTGTAAGGGCATCTACTACAGCACTAGTACTGTAAAGGAAAAAAACGGTTTTATTAAAATTATGCTGTTAAATAAAACCACACTTTTAAGAAGAATGATTTATTATTAACAATTATAAAATTAATTACCAATTATTAATTAAAATATAACACTTAACATAAAAATACATATAAACATTAATAATACACTTTTTACAGTTAGAAATTTGTGGATGAAAAAGTGGATGTGATGGAGCCCTTAACGTTCGAATTTCCAATCATTTAATCCGTGTCTGACCCCATGATCTTTGCTATTTCTTTTTTATTTTCTAAAGAATTCTCAACGTAGCCTTCTGCCGTACCACCATCAATTAGAATGGTGGCTGAGGACCTCCTAAAACAATGTCCACTGTATCCTTCGGGATTATTCAATCCAAGTTTTGTTGCAATCTTTTTTGGTATACTTCCAAAACTATTAATTCCGACAGGCTGGGAGGAGCATTTTCCTCTTCCATAGAATACAAAAAACCGCCAGTGAGTTGCATTAAGAGGACGAAGTTTAGCATACTTTTGAAAAATACTTAAACGGTTGACACCTGTCACATTTCCTTCTGTTATAACAAATTCTCGCATAATTTTGGTTTTCGAGAATGGAATTACAATTTTTATATACAAATCATTGTGTTCAATATGATTAACTTAGCTAGTTCTTCCCGCCGACAAGCCCCAAAAATGCCGATTAACATAACAACCTTCATAAGTAACTATGTTTCATCATCTGCAGTACTAAGAAACTTACATACGTCTTCCTTTGTGAAAACTTTGGACTGTTTGGCCTTGTAACCCTCTGAACTTCTTTTCAAAAATGCGATTAGTCGAGAAAATCTGCTTATATTTTGATTTTTCTTGACTGAAATCATAGTTCTCAACATTGAGTAGTGAGTCCATAGTGTAGATGGTTTCTGGGAGCGTTGCTTTACGGAAAAATAACCCAAAAGGATTTTCTCAGACATCTCCTTTATTTTGTTAGCTTTGCACCAATCTTCAAACTTCTGATACTCCAACTCATACCGCGTCTCGGATTTTGTCGGAACTAAACTTGAGATCGCTTCATTTGCCGCTGCTTCTATATCAATTCCATCAAAATCGCTTATTTTGAAAAACGCTTTTTATATTTTTGACTTTGTTTGACAAAGTTTCGACAGTAACCATGCGAAACAGTAACTATGCGAAAGGTAACATAAAAAACTTGATTAGTAAACTTAATAGCAGGTGCATTTGTATTTTAAAAAATGCCTTTTGCCAAATATTTTTATTCATAGATGAAAGCAGATAAAATTTTGTACAATATTCTTGTTGTAAATTCATATTACTACACTCGTTGTTTTATTAAACTCGGCAGACACCTCGTTTGACAACTCTAACATCTCGTGTTGTAATATGAATCTTTACAACACCTATATCGTAAATAACTATTATGTAACCCACCGTAAGTATTGTAAATATGTCATAAAGTAAGGAATCAAATTCTTACCTTTTTTAGTATATTGGCAGGTTACGTCATATGTAGTAGAGGCCAGCATCGTTACAATAATAAATAGAAAAAATACTCTAAAAATATAAATGTATAATAGGATATTTCAATATGATTGGCCACCGACCACATTTCGGAAACTACTGGGCATAGAAACTGACCATTAGAGAACTCTGAAAATAGTTTTTAAGTTCCTCTTTTCGCCACAAGAGGACACAATTGAAAATTAAATATTAAAAGTCTAAGTTTTTCCGAAAATACTCACATTAAGGTACATCTTCGAAATATCATTACAAAGCTTTGGCGTACCAATTTTGATAATAGTTGAGGAAGCTATTGAAAATGTAATCGTTTAAATAACAGTAACTTATAAAGGACTAATTCGATTTTAGTAAGTTTAAGCTTGTTTGGAAGAAAAATAGTAATTACTTTTAATTGTCCTATCCATTGGTAGTTCGTAATTGAATTGCTTGAGGGTGCAATTTGTAAAAATAACATGGTATAACGATGACGTCATAATCGGAAAGTAGATTAAAATTGCAAAAAAATTGGATAACTGCAGTTCAATGTCTTCTTTCGTTTCAGAGTTAATGCTAAACGAATAATTTTTAACACT
The DNA here is from genome assembly GCA_935413205.1 of Polydrusus cervinus. Taxonomy (NCBI): domain Eukaryota; kingdom Metazoa; phylum Arthropoda; class Insecta; order Coleoptera; family Curculionidae; genus Polydrusus; species Polydrusus cervinus. The sequence goes on from OW284518.1 coordinate 7,055,805, forward strand.
TTAAGTGAAGAAGTAATTGTTATCATAGTTCCATGGTCAAGTATTCCACGACAAAAATATTATTTTTAAGCTATATGATCATGTAGGTTTAGTGACAAACCTACATAATTCCAATGGCATAATAACTGCTTGTTGGCAATCATTCTAGCAATGATAATTTTATTTGTTGCTGCTCTGAATAGTCCTGTGGTGGATGTTTCAAACCAGATTCTTAAGTTCTTTAGCCAAGATATTCGTCTCCTGCCGATGCTTCTCTTACCCTGAACCTTTCCTTGCATTTTAGTAATTTGTATTTAGTTTCGTTTCTCATAATGTGATCCAAATATTCCAATTTTCTTCGTTTTACTGTGTACATTATTTCTTTTTCTTTATTAAGTTTTTGGAGTATTCGGGTGTTTAAAACTTTGTCCATCCATGATATTTTGATTCTACGGTATGTCCACATCTCGAATGATTCAAATCTCTTTGTTGTTGCCTCAGTCAAGGTCCAAGATTCCACTCCGTATAACAGGATGGAGAATAGCATCGGAGTAGTCTTAAATTCAAATTATGTGTTCTGAACAATTTTGACATTTGGATGAAAGCTGCTCGTGCTTTTCCAATTATTGACTTTATTTCTTGAGAATGGTCCCACTGTTCATTAAGTACTGTGCCAAGATATGTGTATGTTGACACTCGTTCTACTACTTTCTCATTGATGATAAATTGTACTCCTTCAATTTTTTCTTTGCCAATTATCATGACTTTTATTTTACTGGTGTTAACCTCTAGGCCATATTTCTTACTAATTTCAACAACACTGTTTATCAAAAGCTGGAGTGCAGTGTCGGCAAAAATGCCGGTGTCATCGGCATATCTAAAATTATTCATTCGTTCGCCGTTCAATAGTACTCCTACTTCCATGTACTCTAGAGCTTCTTGGAAAATTGCCTCTGAGTACATGTTGAATATAAGAGGTGACAATATACATCCCTGGCGTACTCCTCTTAGAATTTTCACTTCCTCTGTTTTGTCTTGGTTAATTCTTATGGAATACAGCTTATAATTTAGACAAAATTTTAATTATGTTGTTTTAAAAAATAAATCGAGATAGCTGGGAAACAAAATTTGCAGGTTTCCATGGAGATAAGTAAATTAACGAAGTTGTAAATTGATTTAATTTTGATTGGTGTTGATTTTGTTTCACAGCTATCTAGATTTATTTTTTAAAACACCATATAAAAATGATGCCTATATTAGAAGTTTTCCTTTAGTATTTTATAATAAATACATATAATTAATAATAATCTATTAATTTTAAAGTCGTTTTTGGGCCATGGAAGAATTAGTAACAAACCTACACAATCATAAAGTTTAAAAATACTTTTTATCGTGGAATGTCCAAGGAACTATAAAAACAATCACTTCTTCAATTAAAGTGATTAACTTTTACCAATTTTGGCAATAAATCTGAAATGTAAAAATATATTGAACTGTGGTCTGGACATTTTTTCTTGCAAATTTAATCTTCTTTCCGATTATGATGTAATTTTTATAGTATTTATGATTTAAAAGAAAACTATTGTTATTGTAAATTGCGCTCTCTAACAATTTTAATAGAAACTATCGTGTATTAATGGATACGTATTTACTAAGTTCTAACCTTTCTCTTTTAAACAAGTTTAATTTTAATAAAAGCGGATAAGTCGTTTAGAAGTTACAGCAATTTAAATTATTACTTTCTTAGTAGCTTCCCCCACTCTTATCAAGGTCGGCACGCCAATGAGCCTGAGACCAAAACGATGGAGAAATATTCAAGCTGTATAAGGATGTTAACGGTAACCGTAATGATCAACCACGCCCCTTACGGCGAAATGAGGAACTTAGAAGATATTTCCAGGTTTTTCTCAATGCCACTTTAATGATGATTTTTTGATGAGTTTCAATACCAAGTAGTTTCCAAGATATGGACTGTGGCCAATCTTAATGAAACACCCTGTATAGTTTATTTCATAACAAGCATTTATTTACAATATGCAGGATAGTGCAAATTCGAGTGCGTACCTGGAGATCTCGAAAAGGGTAAGAGATACGAAGATGATTGAAATGGGGCAAAGTGGCGTATTTTGGGGCTTAATAATGTAGTTAAGGAAAACTGTAAATATTTCATATACCTCCAGAGGTATCCGAAAAATTACGAAATTTTTAATTTTTGTTTTTAAATTTTTTCGGCTTTTTCTTTTATCCAAACCCTAAAATTGTTTTATGTACTATTATCAGTAATGAATCCCTCGTATTTTCGAATTAACATTGGTAAGCAAACCAGATATAACGCTACTTTTTGTACATCCCAGAAAAAAAAATCGGACCAAAGACACGGTGATCGTGACTCTATTTCAGATAAATTTATGCTTCACCACTTGCATAAAAGACAAATAATATGAAGTAATTGGGATAGTGCCGAAGAAATGTAGTCCGATTGATGTCTAATTCGAATTACACATAATTTACTACTCCAGTTTTCGACAAAATAAAAGTATCTAATTTCACATATTTTCATATCCCATCAAATCCCATAAAGAAATACAAATTATAATTATTCCCCGTATAAAAGTACCTATAAAATGCATGCATTTTTTCGTAAACTAAAAATGGCCCAAAGATGCGATGTTCAAAGATTCCTGCTCAAACATTGACAAGACCGTGTTCATTTTGTAGATTCGAGTACCGATAATTTTGTATACTTATTCAACTTATTATTTAATGTTAAATTCGTCTAAAAATACGAATAAAAATATTTAAATTAATCGTATTGTTCTTTATATTATTGTTCCGTTTTTCCTTGCGACCGTGTGTGCTGTTTTTATTTATATTATTATGGATGTGACCATTTTGAAAAATTATATTTAATTGTTTTTAACATATTTTTTAATATTCCAATTTTTTTTGACATCCTTGATATGCTTACATGACGGCCCATGCTCCAGTAGTGAATGAAGGATTTGATTGATCTTCAGTTTGACATTCAAATTGTATATTACACGTCAAATTAAGCAACTGCACAATTCCGTATAGATCGTCTGCCGTGCAGCCATCTGGTATGCAGATTCCGACAGATGGATGGTTGGCTACTGGAAAGGTATTCTGCAATGTGTCCTTGTTTTTTGAAAAAAACTTTGCCTTGGGATCCTAAAATTTACAAATCTTGGATGAAGGGTACGAAGAAAGAAAATGTTTAATGTCCATATGACGTGGTTATATTGGGTAATTTTTTTTCTTTAATTTTCAAAACGGACTAGCTAGTAAATATAATACTGAACTAAAAAGTGTGCAAATATCTACTTCCCCGCAGCCACCTCCGTTAATACGCCACTGCTTAAGCGTATGTATCGAGTTGGCTTTAGATTTATAAAATAAATTTTTGACGTACCCAATAGGTGTTTTAACATATACAGGGTGATTCACGTTGAGTGGCCTATTAGAAGATCTCGGAAACGAGGAACCCTATCTTTCTAAAAATTTGATAGCAGGCATAATTGGTTTTGAGCTTTTAAAACATTATATTTTGACGTTTTTGCTACTTCCGGTTATACCGGAAGTTAATGCCAACTTTGCTATTTCAAATGAAATACCCTGTATATTTTAGCAGTTTTAATTACCTTATTAAAATCTAAATAACTTTTGTTATTAGTAATTTATTCCTATCTCTAACCGTTTATGAGATATGAATTATAAAAGGATTTTTTTGTTTAAAAACGCTCCGAGAAGAAAGTTTAGTAACTCTGAAACTAATAAAGGTAAACAATTAAAATTTTCTAAGCTTTCAATTAATACATAGATCTGTAGTATAAATTACTTAGATTTCACGTTTTTTATACAGGGAGTTCTTAAAATTATGCCAATGTTTCCATTTAAATAAATGTGCATAAGTCAATTTTTGCAAATGGAACACCCTATTTTTTAGCTTATTAACGTGTAGAGAATTAAATTTCCTATCTAAATGCCTAATATGTTACAATCCACATTTTTAGTCGTTTTGGAATTATGAGCAATTTAAATAAAAAATCTTAAAATTTCTTTTTGTGTTAATGCGACATTATTTTTGAAAAGAAGGCTTCGACTGGGATTTTCGTTTGACTTTGAGCTTTGTTACCATTTGTTATTAACTACCTATGTTCGTTGCTTAGCTATTTCTCATTCAAAGCCAAACGAAAGTCCCAGTCGAAGCCTTCTTTTCAAAAATAATGTCGCATGAACACAAACAGAAATTTTAAGATTTTTTATTTAAATTGCTTATAATTCCAAAAAAACATATTAGGCATTTTGATATGAAATTTAATTTACTACACGTTAGTAAGCTAAAAAATAGGATGTTCCATTTGCCAAAATTGACTTATGCACATTTATTTAAATGGAAACATTGGCATAATTTTAAGTACTTCCTGTATAAAAAACGTGAAACCTAGATAATTTAAACTAAAGATCTATATATTACTTGAAAGCTTAGAAAATTTTAAATGTTTACCTTTATTAGTTTCAGAGTTACTAAACTTTCTTCTCGGAGCGTTTTTACACAAAAAAATCCTTTTATAATTCATATCTCAAAAACGGTTAGAGATAAGAATAAATAATTATTAACAAAAGTTATTTAGATTTTAAGAAGGTAATCAAAAATGCTAAAATATTCAGGGTATTCTATTTGAAATAGCAAAATTGGCAGTAACTTCCGGTATAACCGGAAGTAATAAACACGTTAAAATATAATGTTTTAAAAGCCCAAAACCAATTATGCCTGTTATCAAATTTTTAAAAAGATAGGGTTACTCGTTTCCGAGATCTTCTAATAGGCCACTCAACGTGAATCACCCTGTATAAATACACTATATTGCCAATACAAGCAGCCGCACGAATCAAGAATACACCAATCGTGCGATTCAAAATAACCTGAGTTGGGGTCCGTGGCGCTTGCAGCAGGAAAAAAATTAAGCAACTGACACGATTGCTGACAGAACGTTAACAAAACTCAAGGTCTCTTGAATAGAACCGGCTCGCCGTGCCGTTGTATTCTTATCCGTCGCCATCTTTTGTTTCGTTCATTCGTGTGTGGTTTTAATTTCCAAGTTTTGGCTGTTAATATTTATAAAATTTCACTGTAGACATTTTTTTTGTTAGTTTGTAAGTTGTTGTAGTCGTTTCCATCTTTTTTTACGTTGTATTCGTTTGGATGTTCCATGTGTGATTGTGGATATTATTTTTAAGTTTTGGGTGCGAATTTAGGTATAAAACTTTACCAGACATTTTGTTATTGTTAGCGACATGTGTCTCAAGATGGGTAGAAAAAAGTGCATGATCCTTTTTTGCACGAATCGCTGTTTAATGCCAGGAATAAGGTATTTCAGGTATGTAAAATATTGGTTACTTAGTTTTATTTGACGATAAACTGTACACACCCGAACTAATGGGTGAATTTAAATAAAAGCTTGTAAAAACATTTTGAAAGTCGGTCCTGTCAAATGTTTACATCAAGAAGCAAATTTCCGAGCTGCGCAAACTCAACGGACCCTGATCATCTGCCTGCAGTGTTGTCATTATCGAATTATGGTATAAGCAATATAGTGTATATGTGGTGTTTACTCACAGACTTACCGACGCAAAGTCTAAGGAATCTAATAAATCGATCTGGAGAGTACCCAAGCAATAGTTTGCCTTGACAGGGCGTGCCCCACTTCTTATTTTCAAGCATTGATCAAAGTTGCCCGTTGAGACCTCCAAGTTCAATTTCAAATTGCTTGATGAGATCTTTGTGCTAGCATCTATCACTAAAAAGAGGATGAATGTTATACAATCACATATCAATATTCTTGGCTTAGATTACAAAGGTCTTGTAGGAAACGTTTAATTTTTGAACTTTTTAAAAGTCCTGTTTTATATAGAGATTAAGGTTTCAAACGCATATCGTTTTAGTTATTGATTTTTGAAGCAATTTTTAAGGAAAACGATTTAAAAGAATAATATTTTATAGTGTTTTATTATTAGATACTTATCTATTCCGTTTTCCTTTTTTTAGAAAATATAAACCAATTCAATAAAATATTTTTACAAGAAGACAATTAGGTATTTATTTTTAAAGAGAAAATTTTAATTGAAACATTTTTTATGAAAGAAGTGTGATAGTTTATAATAAAAAAAATAGTGATGGAAGAAACTGAAATGCTTTATTGTGAATATACAAAACGGCATTTAAGAAGGAGTATTTCAAAAGCTAAGCATTTGCACCAAAAACTGCTCTTAGATCTACGCTCCTAAAATACATGATTTTTTGAAAAAATCATCAATATTGGCTTGGTGAGCGATATTTACTTTATTTTTAATCATGAAAAAAAGAGCACGTAAAACGCGGGTTAGTCATACATACGTCTTATGTTCAAATTTTGGATTGACACCAATATTCATATTATCACAAATAATATAAAAAATGTTTTTTTTTTAAATAAAGAGCCAGTTATGAATATCAAAAAAAAAAGAAAAAAAAACATTTACAAAAACAAATTTAATCTAATCATGCAGACAGGGAAAGCTAATAATTTAATTTTTAGTTGGTGAATTTTAAACGAAATTTGGCCGTGGCCACGAACATTTTTCACCTGCGGCGCTTTTTCGCCTTCTTTACTATGTACAATATCATGAAATACATATAGTCCCTCTCACGCAGAAAAAAATTTCCTACTTACGCCTACTGAGCCGCCCCCCCCCCCCGAGCATATTTTCAGGTTACGCCACTGGTTACCACAACCTTTCTGTTACTTCTAGTTATATAATTTCCTAAATTTATAAAGGGTTACTAAGCAACCTTTATAAACACCTCTTAAACTGTTAAGTGACGAGATATTAAATAAATGTATTTGATTATAAGATCCGGTTGTGTAATTACGACTTAAGCTTAGTTTAACGTTGAACTAAGCTTAAGTAGTAATTTTACAACTGGGCTTAAGTTATTTGGAATTAAATTCGAGGCTCATATACATAATTTCAAAATTATATTTTTAAAAATTGGAAAAAAACCTTTTTTTTTAAATATTTTTTTATTAATTAACAAATTTTAGTTTTTTATTCTTAGGTAGCTTAGCTAATGTAAAGATAGAAAAAAAATAAAAGAATGTAGTGGTTTTCTCTACAAATAAAAATGGAAAAAATAACTGTAACAATGATTTTAAAAAAAATTATCTATAAAAGATCTAAGTAAGTATATTAATTTTGCTTTATTCGAATCAATTTTCATCGCTGGTGTCTAAAAGTTTGACTTTCTTCCTCATCCTTATAAATAACATATTAAAATTTTATTTATTATTGGCCTAGGATTTAATTCTAAACAACTTTTTAAAGTACATTTTTTGAATATCTCGTCATTTAACCTCACTTTTTTTAAATTCATAACTATTTTTTTAATTTGACGCTATAGCAGTAAGTGGTCACGTCCCACCAAACATATTATATTACAACAACATTGAGTGACATTGTTTAAAAGTATCTTTTGTTACATTTATAAAAGTATATAAGTGTTATATAACTGAGGACGACATTATTTTTCTTATTTCAGATTGATATTATTAAGTTCCTCAACATCACAAAGTGACACACGCGATTGATATTTTTTAATATAGTTATTATTTTATTATTAATAATATTATTATTACATTAGCACATATAGTCTCACTGATGAGCTATAATGTGGACAAAAGCATATAGTTCTAAAAATCCACTAAAGACAATATTGCGAAAATGTTTGGCAAGATTACATAAAAATCATCATAAATAAAAAACAACAAAAAAATAATAGCTTGTCATAAATAAAACAGGCATCTTCATGCTATTTTTAAATTATACAATATAACAAAAATACTTTGCATGGATGGTTGCTGCAATATTGCAGTTCCAATAATTACTATTGATGATCGAGGGCAAGATTGATGATTGGCTGCGAAACGTCGGTCAATGGGCAGGTATACACACAAGAGCTTGTGGAACGCGTGAAACAATCCATACGTCATGTGCTGCGTTGTCAAGTTATTGACAAAGTCGTAATAATTATTACTGTTATTTAGTGCTTAGATAGGAAAACATCTAAACTTAAATACAATTTTAGAACAAAATTATACAGTGTGTCCAAAAAAGTATGCAACATATGTAAAAGTTTTTTATTACCGATTTCTCAGAAAATTTTATTCTTGATAAAAGTTGGTGCATGCCTTGAAACTATAAATGCATATTTCACATTTCACCTGCGGCTAATAGTAAGGGAGCAAATGCCATTTTTTCGAAATTGCATTAAGAGTAAAGTACCTTAGTTATTAGAAACACAGCAAAATTTTAAATGGAAATGTTATTGCAAATTACAAACATAGCTCAAATACGAAATTTGAGTTACGTATCTCAATTTTTATTTTATTTTTTCTAATCTCTAATTTCCCCTAAACGGTACGCCTCTGGTCGATTTTTCGTTTACGCAATTTTAATATATTTATCAAATAACTTAAACGTGGGTTTATAATAAAAATGCATTAAGTAGTTGCAAACTTTTAAAAACTTTTCAATGAACCGGGTCGGTTTAGATATAAGCGTGTTGCACGCCTACTTAAACACATTTTAGCCAACTTCTGTTGAAACTAAATTATAATAAAATTCAACCCTTTTCATAGTACTGGAAATAACTACTAATTTATTTGTCATTTTCACCCAGTACGCTAAAGTCCAAAAATCTACTTTAAAAAAATGCATATAAAATTAGAGATTAGAAAGAAAAAAAATTGAGACGTAACTCAAATTTCGTATTTGGGCTATGTTTTTAATTTGCAATAACACTTCCATATAAAATTTTGCTGTATTTCTAATAACTAAGGTACTTTACTCTTAATGCAATTTCGAAAAAATGACATTTGCTCCTTTACTATTAGCCGCGGGTGAAATGTGCAATATGCATTTATAGTTTCAAGGCATGCACCAACTTTTATCAAGAATAAAATTTTCTGAGAAATCGGTAATAAAAAACTTTTACATATGTTGCATACTTTTTTGGACACACTGTATAATGGATATTATTTTTATTTTATTTTTATCAGTTTGAAATCAAATAAACATAGTCAATAACGTGAATAAGATTATCAGGAGAAAGCATGTAAAGTATAAAACGTGCAGTCGCTGATACACACCGCAAGAAACAGAGACACGATGAAAAAGGTTATCGCAAACATCCGTTAGTGGATACGCGCAAGACGAAGAAGGTAAGCAGGAGGATGTAATCTGAGGCGACATCTAGTGTCGAATTTGGGCACTTATAATAATGACCTATTACTTTGGTGATGTTGTAGAAATGTGACTTTATTGTACTTTTAAAGTAATCCTAAGAACTTTGTTATTTTCAGTTATATACTTTTAAAAATGTAAAAAGAGTTATACTTTTATATAATGTAACCGAATGTTGTTGTAATTTAACAATTTGGTGGGTAATAATCGCTGACCTAATCTTATACAGAGTTTTTGTACCATTGTGTTTGTTTATTAATATTTTGATATGTTAAATTAATGGAATAGGAATGAGTAATCTAGAGCTTTCCTAAAATAAAAATACTAAAAATAAATATAAAATAGCAAGGAATTTATTTCTGATGCTTGTTATTTTATTATTGTCTTTAATTATGTTTAAAACTTTTTCAATGGCTTTGTCAAACTTTCATATTTTAACAAATTTTCTTTTTAAAGTTTTAAACATCAATAGCCCAAATCACAATTATTTTCAAATAAAAACATTTTACACTAAATATAATTTTCTTAAGCAATCAATTATTAAAATATTTGCCCCCTTGAAAATTTTTCCACGGACCCCCTTTGTAACCCCATCAACTGTGCTAGATATCTGATATTTTAATAATAATAAATTAAATGAGTACTTACTCTTCAATGCCCATGTGTCATCATCAGTAGCATTCATCAAATTTTCAAAAAACCAATCGATGTGGGTTGCACATTTCGCACTGATGATTTTTTTAATTATTTTTGCCATATTAGGATTTTGTAACACATTAAAAAGTAAACCCACCCCAAAATCTTCGGGTATGTGCAACCCACTAGTGCCGACACTAATTACTCCATCTAAAAGAGGGTTTTTTTGCGTTCCTTGAGTGAGTGCGTTAGATACAAGGGGTAAAACTGCTAGCGTAACAAAAAAAATATGTTCGTACATCATTTTAAAAAAGTTCTAGTTGTACACTAAATTAAAAGTCGATTTTGCATAATGAAATTGTTGAACTAATACGCGTATCCGTCGTTTTGACTATCGGATTTTTTGCTACCGCAATGAATGCAGGTACTTATCATGTAATTTGATGTACAACATTGTTTACCGACATATAGATCAATAATAGATGTTATTTTATTATTTACTATTTTTTCTAAAATACAAGTAAGTATCTATTAAATGGACGTTAATAATTTCATTAATTCTAAAGTTTGAAACGCAATGCTGCCCGGCATAGAGCTGCGAATAATATTGCTTTGGATTTACTGTATTTGGTACAATATAGATCCGCCCAAGTAGCATCACGAGCGACCTTTATTCACACCAAAACCGGGTTGTTACGACGCTACCTCGCGTCTAAAGGTTTTTATCTACTCTGTCCGCTTGCCGCTAAGCTTCTTTTCTTTATATATTTTAACGGACACTAAATTCGACTATTTTATTTAACTTACACACGGCATTTACGGAATAGTGCTGCAAACCGGTGGGCGACTGAAGCGCGATCTGGATCTGAATCCACAAAACCGTGGAGATGGTATTAGAGAAGCGAGAAATGTTTCCTATACTGGTGAAGTGGCCGTTCCGTGCTTGATTGATTTAGATTTATTTATTTCTACGTTTTCACGTTGGATGACTATCTTTTGCATTGAGTTGATTCCTACTGATGGCGTTACTGGGTTTTCATCGCGTTTTTATTTCTTAAAAACGCCTTGAAAGAACAGGCTCGCTGTACTGGGGGTCGCTTACGGGTTATGGCTTTATGATGAGTTCTAACAAGAACGAAACAGCCTGTCATTGTCTACCTGTGCCCCAGGGATTCCATTACCTTTGGCGTCTCTGTGTACTTTAATGCAAAAGATAGACGCACTACTCTGTCCGCTTGCCGCTAAGCTTATTTTCTTTATATATTTTAACGGACACTAAATTCCACTATTTTGTTTTTATTTACTTACATTTAGTAATATGAATTACAGCTCTGTAAATTGTTTTGTAACTAAGCAACACTAGTGCTGTAATAGATGCCCTTGCAGCACTAGTGCTGTAATGGAAAAAACGGGTTTATTAAAATTTTGCTGTTAAATAAAACCACACTTTTTAGAAGAATGATTTATTATTAACAATTATAAAATTAATTACCAATTATTAATTAAAATATATCTTGATTTTTCTTGGACGAAATCATAGTTCTCAACATTGAGTAGTGAGTCCATAGTGTAGATGGTTTCTGGGAGCGTTGCTTTACGGAAAAATAACCCAAAAGGATTTTCTCAGACACCTCCTTTATTTTGTTAGCTTTGCACCAATCTTCAAACTTCTGATACTCCAACTCATACCGCGCCTTGGATTTTGTCGGAACTAAACTTGAGATCGCTTCGTTTGCCGCTGCTTCTATATCAGAGGGTAAACTTCCATCAGAATCGCTCATTTTGAACAACGCTTTTTATATTTTTGAATTTGTTTGACAAAATTTCGACAGTAACCATGCGAAACAGTAACTATGCAAAAGGTAACATAAAAAACTTGATTAGTAAACTTAATAGCAGGTGCATTTTTACAGGTGCATTTTTATTTTTAAAAATGCCTTTTGCCAAATATTTGTATTCATAGATGAAAGTAGGTAACATTTTGTACAATTTTCTTGTTGTAAATTCATATTACTACATGCACTCGATGTTTTATTAAACTCGGCTGACGCCTCGTTTGACAACTTTAACATCTCGTGTTGTAATATGAATGTTTACAACACTTATATCGTAAATAAGGTTATTTTGTTCACCATTGTTATCGTTATGTTTTTTAACTTTAGGTTTATTTAATTAAACTATACCTACAACGGACTTAGTGCAGCAAAGTATTCTTATTTTATTTATTATGATTTACACTTACAGCTTTTACTTAAATCAAGTAAATTGCTAAAAATGGCAACAAGGGCCACTTTACTGTTAATTATTAATATATAACTTCCAAAATTTAAGAATCGTCTTTAAAATAGTGATTTTTTAACAAAATTAAAAAAAAATGGAGGAAGTAAAAAAAATAATAATAACATTTTGGATCAAATTGTGAAGTTGAAGTGAATCTACATTTAACTAAATTTAAAGTTTAAAGTGGTTAAGGTAAGAGAGTGGCAGACCCTTGGTTCTGACCAAACGGTCTCACGTAGTCCTGATTAGGTCCGTTGTGATGGTTAAACATGGCGACATTTTGATCTTGTTCTTTCTTAATTAAAAATGGCGAGGTCCAACACAATGTTAAAAACTTCAATTTACCCAGTGATTTAATTTTTCTGTTAATTGAACCCCCACTTTTTGGTATAGGTAAAACGTAAACTACGCAAATATTTAAAAAGTGCCTATAAGATTTTTTTTTTAAGACTGACCAGAAAATATACACTTTCTGGACAATTTTTCGTCCAGAAAATAACGTTTTGCCGGTCTCGGGACCGGAAAATTGACGTAAGGGACAGGAAAAATCCTTTGCAAGTCCCTTACGTCAATTTTCCATTCGCTCTTTGATAATGGAATCTACTTTGATTTCGTTACTAAGGTAACAAAATTTCGAATGTATTGTTGAGTGACAGTTCGTTTGATGAATTTGTTGTTTATGTCAAACTTGTTTCGCGAGTGCGCAAATTTAAAAATATTATGAATTCAGATTTTGAGTTATCGGGCACGGAAAATGAGATTCCAGAAGAAATTTTGGAAGCAGCAAGGAAAGCGACTTATGATATATTGCCAGTAAAATCAAAAGCCCGTTACGAGAAGTCATACGATGCATTTAAAAATTGGTGTCGCGAAAAAAAAGTGAAAAATGTAAAAGAAGAAGTCCTTTTGGCATATTTTGCTGAAAAATCCCAAAAACTGCCTTCTTCAACATTATGGAGCTTATATTCAATGCTAAAATCTACTTTGGCCATAAAAGATAATGTGAACATTAATAATTTTTTTAAACTGATAGCGTTTATTAAAAAGAAGTCTGTTGGTCATAAACCGAAGAAATCTAAAATTCTGTCAAGAGAACAAATTAAAACGTTTCTGAACAATGCTCCCAATAGCGAATATCTTCTGCTTAAGGTAAGTTAAAATAAAAAACAAGTAAAAACTGGTTACAATTTACAATAAATTTTAATTCTATTTTAGGCGCTTTTAATTATGGGCTCGGCAGGTGCATGTCGCCGCGAGGAACTCGTTAATATGGCAATCGATGATATCGAAGATAAGGAAACAATGTTGATAGTTAAAATACCCATAACCAAGACAAATACCACCAGGACGTTCATTCTAAATTCCGAAAGAGATTTGCAACTTTATAGGAATTATTTGCAATTGAGACCACCGCATACTAACCATAAACGGCTATTTGTTTTTTTCAAAGATGGGAAGGGTTCAACCCAAGTAGTAGGATTGCATTCTGTGGGTAAAGCCTCTAGCAAAATCGCTTCTTATCTTAAATTAGACAATCCAGGCGAATATACCGGCCACTGCTTTCGTCGAAGTTTAGCAACTCTACTAGTAGATGGAGGAGGTGACATGATAAATTTAAAAAGGCATGGTGGAGGGAAATCTTCCACTGTAGCAGAAGGCTACCTAGAAAATTCAGTAAAAAACAAAATTGATATAGCAAACAAAATCCAAGCGGGATGTTCTAAAGATAATATACAGAAAACTAATTTTTTTACCACTACCACTACAAAAAATATAACCATTCCCACCATTTCAGACATATCTTCCCTCCAAATATTTAACGTTCACAATTCTACATTTAACATAAATATTCAAAAATAACGTATTTTCCAGTTTATGCAGTTGTTACCAGTATTTTTATTCTTTTATCTGGTTTTAGTAATGTTAATCAATTTTTTATATAAAATGAAATAGAATATAAAGAATTAAAAAATGTATTATATAAAAGTGTCGGTCTTAAAAAAAATATTGTACGTCACGCAACCGGAAATTTGTGTTTTTCAGGTCTCCCCAAGATTCCAGGACTCGCCTACGGCTCGCCCTGGAAATGCTTGTCTCGACCTGAAAAATACTGCTTTCCGGTCTTGTAACGTAAATTACTATTTGCTATACCGGTGTCGCGAAAAAAGATCGCCAACAATTAGTCGCGCGAAAAAATATCGCGCACAATTGGGCGCGTATCAAATGGTCGCCGGCGAAAAAGGATCGCCGACGAAAAAAGGCCGCTTGCAATTGATCGCGCGTAAAAAGGGCGCGTAGGAAAATATCGATATGTGTCTTAGTTCCTTATTGCCCTGTTTTTCGACTTAACGAACAAATAGACCATAAATACCCCCCCTCATTAAACCTGTACCCTTATTTTAATCCGTTTTAATAGCTTATTAAACCTTTACCCTTATTTTAATCCGTTTTAATAGCTTTGCACGTGAGAATTAAAATACCTTGAAATTCCAGAAATAAACAAACAATGGGATTACAAGTACTTCTAGTTATAAAATCCTTAACCATACGTCCTAACTTAATTGGTTTTTAAAAGGGTATAAGAACAGTTTGGCAAAATATCCTAGTTTATTACTCGTTAAGTTGTCGATTTGTCAGGATGGTGTTAACTTACGTAAAAAGTCAGAAAGGTGCCAATATGTTAGTGTACAATGGATGTATCCACACAAAGAAAAAATTATTGGTGAAAAGACAATATGGAAGTGTGGCCAATACAAGAAGTATAAATGTACCGGGAGAGTTCACACAGTGGGAGATGAAGCAGTGAAAAGTACAAGCCACAACCACGTTGCAGATGCATCCATAGTAGAGGCAAAGAGAGCTTGCAATAGAATAAAGGAACTAGCTCATCAAGTTGAACTAACCACACAAGGTAGATAGCTACTGTTTCACAAGAAGTTTCTATGGACGCATCTGGGAAGTTACATTCCATTCCATCCTTAAAGCGAACTATTCAGCACACACGGCAAAGAATTGAAGCTATCCCGACAAATCCTAGAAATTTAACCGACCTTGCTATTCCGGAAGAATACACAAAAAATAGCAATGGCGAACCGTTTCTTTTATTCGATAGTGGTCCAAACGAGCAAAGAATTTTAATATTTTCCACCGAAAGAAATTTAAATTATATGGAGAGATGTGACCACTGGTATGCTGATGGAACATTTACATGCACTCCTCTATTGTTTGGTCAGCTGTATACAATCCATGGCGTACAGTATAGCAACGTTTTACCAACTGTTTTTGCTCTTCTTCCTAATAAAACTCAGGCAACATACATTCGACTCTTCCAGGAATTAAAAAGGTTACGACCAGGTTGACGACCTATAACAATAATGGTGGATTTTGAAAGAGCAGCGAGACCTTTTTTCGCGCGATCAATTCCGCACGCCCTTTTTTTGTCGGCGCTCTTTTTTCGCCGGCAACCTTTTGCTATGCCCCATTTGCGCGCGACTTTTTGGCGATCTTTTTTCGTAGATTCTGCTATACCGTACACCGTGTTAATACGGTTACTTTCCTAAATTTGTATGTGTATAACGTAATTAAAAATTGTGATTCAGCTAGTATGATAACATTTTTCTGTCCCTTATTTACCTACATACAACATAGAGTACGCAGACAAAAAAAAGTGGCTATATGAATTGTTAGCTATACTACTAGACATTGATATGGTGACCTTTCTAAACTTGTATGTAGGCTAACATAATCTAAATACATTAATTCAACAAAAAATTTTATATTTATGTTAGGTACATACATTGCGAAAACACGAACTACATATTAAACGATATCACAAAAAACAATTTTCAAAGAAAAATTGGCAGGCGCGTTGGTTTTTTCTCATATAATTTACAAATATTTATCAGGAAAATGAAATGCGTTTTAATATTTACCATGTTCATAAATCAAATAACAGTATTTAAATATTATAATATATCATCCTCTAGAAGTAAAATATACCGACAGACAATTTAAACTAGTTGGTTTATTTGTCCGGCCTTCTCAGTCATTTTTTACTTGAAAATATTGGTTGTAACTCGTAATAAGGTTGTAACTCTGTTGGGTGCCGACGTCAGGTCGCATAGGCCAATGTAGGGCCGTTGTAATGCTGCTTGGGGAAGTCGTTATTTTTTTTATACTTGTAGGTGATGACTTTGCTCGCTTTTACAGCGTTATGCAACGTCCTTGTACGTTGGATATATCCCGGGTGTCCCATTATGGATGGCCACCGGCCGTATCTCGGAAACTACTGGGCATAGAAATTCAGGGAAAAAAATCGTAATTAATGTGGCTGAGACAAAATCCTGAAAATAATTTTTAAGTTTCGCATTTTGCCACAAGAGGCACAATTGAATATAAAATTTTAAAATTCTAAATTTCTCCGAAAATTACCACATTAAGGTATACATTTGGTAACATCATTAGACAGCTTAGAAAATTCTGCATCATTTTGGTTTTGGGCTTATTGGCGTACCGGCCTTGATAAGAGTGGGGAAAGCTATTGAAAGTGTAATCATTTAAATCGCTGTAACTTCTAAACGACTTATCCGCTTTTGGTAAACTTAAGCTTATTTATAAGAGACAGGAAAGTAGGTACACGATAGCTACTAAAAAAATTGTTAGAAGGAACAGTTGTAATAATAATAGTTTTTTTTATCATACGGTATAATTAGGACATCATAAAAAGATTAAATTTTTAAAGAAAAAACGTGAAAACCGCAGTCCGGTATCTTTGTGTGCTTCGGAGTTATTTATAATAATAACAGTTTTTTTAATTTATAACAAAAACTTAAATCATACGGTATAACTATGACATTATAATCGAAAAGTGTATTAAATTTGCAACAAAAACTGTAAAGACCCCAGTTTAATATCTTCTTTCGTTCCAAAGTTAGGTAGGGTAAGGTTGCCTAAATCGTGCTACTTTTTGGTTTTAATTTTTTTTCTTATAAACTGGTAAATAAAATATATATTTTTTGGTTTAAAACAATAGATCGGTCTATTGGACACCTAACTGCAATTTTTAAAATATTATTTTTTATTTAATTTTTAAAAAACAGCTGTTTTTGTAATTAATAGCAAATGGTACGATTTGAGAAACTGGTTGCCTAAATCGTACTAGTGGGTTCCTAAATCGTACCACAGTGTTATTTTGCGGTAAATTAAATAAAAATAAGTACACTGTGTTGTAAATGAAACAAATTACACAAAATTATCGTTTATATTAAGTATTTTACAAAAAAAAAAACATTAAAAAAATCTACCACACGTTTAAAAATAATTTTAAATGTACCTACAAACAAAAGTCGCACACGCAGTCCTTATTAAGATGTGTCACATTGGAACACTTTTCATGTGCGTGTGTGGTACGATTTAGGAAGCTGTCAATCAAAATAATAAATAATACAATTCTAACCCCAACTTAGATCTAAAATTAAATTCAATTTTTGCAAAATTACAAGAACTTCCCAGACTATTCTACTAAAAAAAAATATCTGTATAAATACTACTTACCAATGAGATATAGCCTTGCAAAAAATCAACAAAATTAACATAAAAATAGCCGAATTCTTTTAACTTGCTTTTCCCGCTTAGCGAAATACAACCGGTGCAATACGATTATACTATATGCAACTGGCACTAGTTAGACACTACAACAACGTCCGATAGATGTTCGTATAACGTAACGATTTTGGCGACATTACCCTACCTATTGCCAAAACTATAACTTTTACCACTTTAATTGAAGAATAATTGTTTTCATAGTTTCGTTGTCAAGCAATCCACGACAAAAAATATTTTTAAATATCATGAGCGTGCAAGTGTGTTACTCATTATTTAATGGCCCAAATGCTATTTTAGAATTAAGAACATAATTAGGGAAAATTTATAATTTAGGTGAAACGAAATCAACCCCTGTCAAAATTAAATTAGTTGGCAACTATTTCAATTCATTTATCTTCATGGAAACCTGCCAATTTTGTTTTACGGGTATCTAGATTAATTCTTTAACCCAGATATGCCCACTGTCCTTTAAGAAGTACTCTTTACAGAAACCATTTTAAACCGCCCGCGTAATAATACATATGGTTTCCGTAAGATTGCACTGTATTATTCGCCAAGATTAAAGCATATACTGTTTGGTTTTCATGAGATACCGTGTTATTTTTGTGTTTAATGATATATACGGAGTCCTTGAAAAGTGATAATGGATGTTCACTATGACTTCAAGATAACAGGGTAAGTTTATTTCATAAATCATAACAAAAATCGGCCAATAGATTATTAAAATTAAATAAATTAGATCAACAAGTAATTATAATAAGGTTATGTTGAAAATTTGCGGGAAATGTAAGTTCCACGTGGGCGTAAATATAGGTGTCCTTCTAGAAGGACTGTGGGCTAATAGACAACATTTATTTTAGGGGAGCAACGCTTACTGATCTTCTTTCGATACTAGAAGATGACAAAGAGGATGTTAGCAAAAAAGCAATTGACATTGCTATTATGCCGCCTACAAACTCCTGCGATATATTAACCGATGAAGATTCGGGCGATGACGATGACGTCAACGTGAACAATTTGCCGCCTTCCCAACTTCGAGCAGAAGCCGAACTCTTTGAACAAAATTATGACGATGAATGGGAAGATGAAGATAGAATTCCACTCTCCGAGCTTCGTAATCAATTAATATCCAAAAAACGTTATGACGATATAAAAAAAAGAAATATAATTGGGAGAAAGATGATATAGAAAATTCATGTCTTGATCTTGAGTGGCCCAATTTTTTTCTACCTTCGAACAACCTTTCGCCAATATCGCTGTTTGAAAATTATCTCGATAAAGAAATAATAGATATGTTTGTTACTTGCACTAATATGTACGCAGCTAATAACAACAGACGGTCAGATATTACTGCAGAGGAAATAAAAGTATTCATTGGAATTTTGCTTTTGAGCGGATACATGTCGACGCCAAGACGAAGAATGTTTTGGGAGAATTCTCCAGATTCTCACAATGATATTGTATCCGATTCTATGTCTCGAAATCGTTTCGAACATATTTTGTCATGCATACATTGTTGTGATAACAACAATTTGGACAAAAACGATAGGTTTGCTAAGGTTCGGCCCTTATTTAATAAAATGAATAGTCGATTTTTGGAGTTTGCCCCTATTTGATCAGTTTCACTGCGTTGACGAAGCTATGGTACCTTATTTTGGCCGTCACGGGTGCAAACAGTTTATAAGAGGCAAACCGTTGAGATATGGATATAAACTATGGGTCGGAGCTTCCGCTAGTGGGTATATAGCATGGTATGAACCATATCAAGGTGCCAAATCCGAAATCAAAGATTGCTACAAAAACTTAGGCTTGGGGCCTTCTGTTGTCTTGGAGTACACTGACGTTTTACTTTCTAAATATAAACTACCGTACAGTATTTATTTCGATAATTTCTTTACAACTTTACCTCTAATAGAAGTACTAACAGAGAAGGGAGTCAAGGGTACTGGTACAATAAGGAAAAATCGACTTGCAAATTGTCAGTTGAATTCTGATGAGATTCTTAAAAAAAATCGTGGAGATTTCGATTTCAAAGTGTCAAGTGAAAAATCTATTATCGTTGTGAAGTGGTCAGACAACAATATGGTCCACATGGTTTTAAATTTTTATGGTGTATTCCCGTTACACCAGGTTACCCGCTATTCTCAGAAACAAAAAATGAGGATACCTGTGACACAGCCACAAAATATAAAAAAATATAACACTAATATGGGGGGTGTCGACCGAAGCGACCAAAATATTAGCTTATATCGTATAGCAGTTAGGGGTAAGAAATGGTATTTTCCACTTATTACACACTTGCTCGATGATGCCGAACAAAATGCATGGCAACTTCACAGAAAACAAGGAAAAAAACTAGACCACTTGGCCTTCCGAAGAAATGTCGCCATGTCGCTTATTTAAAGCAACAGAGAAGATAGGGGGCTTAATTTACATAGAAGGCTTAATAGACCTTCACCTTTGGAGAATGTGGAGTCAAGATATGACAGATTAGATCATCTTATTGAAGAGCAGGATAGGCAGACAAGATGCAGAGTGTGCCATAAAAAAGTGTCTACGAAATGTCGAAAATGTAATGTTACGCTTCATGTCCGGTGCTTTATATCTTACCATACACGATCATAATTGTTCATTGTGTTTAAATCCAATTTTACAGTAATTTATAGAATACGTATACTGTAAAATTTAGTTCTAAATAAAAAAATGTTTTTTGGTTATTCTAATTTATTATTACTTAATCTAGCAATATATATGCCCACTGTCCTTTTAAAAGAACGCCCATTATTGCTGGACTCACTAGCTTTAGATTTTTTTTTGCATTTTTTGTAGGTTATTATGTGCCAATAGAAACCAAATCAACAAAAAATTAACTTAAATTTAAGCAAAAAATATGGTTGGGCATATCTGGGTTTTAAACACCATATTCGATTTATGTCTAAATTAGAAGTATTCAATGATTGTATCATTAATAAGTGGTTTTGGGCCATAGGAATAATGAGTGACAAACTTACATAATCATAAAAGTTATACAGAGTGATTCCTAAGTTGATACTTCTCGGCGACCCCGAGCTGACCAAAACCCTCGATAGCCTGGAGCATCGAAGACAGGTTGGTGATTTGACTCTCTTTTACAGATATTTCCATGGCAGGTGTTCGACTGACATTGCCCACTTGATTCCACCTAGAGCAATGCAAAACAGAAATACACGGCGAACCACTGTCGCTCATCCATATGTTGTTCAGCTTAGTACTCCTCGAACTACATTGTTCAAGAATTCTTTCATCTGGAGAACGTCATCTTTGTGGAACGATCTTCCTGAGGTCGTGTTTCCCAATGAATACAATCTTCAACGTTTTAAGACCAACGTTAATCGCTTTTTTCGCACTCGCACCGCTTCCAGAGCGCCTTAAAGGATTTTTCCTACAGTATTAAAATAAACAACTTTTTCAAATACCTTTTTTCAAAAATTTTAAAAATAGCCGAATTACAGAAGTCAAAAATCTAAGGGCGGGCCTGGTAATGAAAACGTAGTCCTTTACTTTATATTGTTTTTCTCCGTTTTTTGTATGTTAGTCATGCATTTTAAGCAATTCGCTGCGCGATGTCGTTTTCTGAAGCAAATTAATTTTAATAAATTGGTGAAAATGGTAAAATTTGAAAACAATGAACTAATTATGATACTAATTTGTGCGGTTGTTTCTTCTCTACACCCAAAAGTTTTCTTAATGTTATTCAACGGGCAAGTTAGGCAGAACTGTATTTGATTTGTGGTGTAATAAATGAATGTAAGTACTTTATTTTTGGGTTTTTTAAAAAAAGGTATTTGAAAATGTTGTTTATTTTCATGCTTTTTATACGCAGCTAAAAAAGAAGTATCAACTTAGGAATCACCCTGTATATCCCCTTTCTTGTTTTACAAATAACTATTCTGAAAAGATTACCGAGTAGAGTGTGAGCGGAAGAAAAACAAACAAAAAGACGAAGTAAGTCCGTCTGGCTTATCAGAAAAGGTTTGGTTATGTTTTTTAAATCACGACCCTCGTGATGTCCGACTTAGCCTGCCTATTTGACCGACGCGAGAGAGGTACACAGGCGTCGTGACGTTTGCGTGTAAGAGTTACCGAGATTCCAATATCGATGTTTCATTTGAAATATTATTCTGTATATAGCATACTAGGCAGAAAATAAATAAGAAATATTTATTGCCATAGAGTTTATTCTAGCTTACATATTATTTGACAAATAATAAATAGGTATGAGTGGACAAAATAATAATATTTAAATCATATTGGTTCACTCAGCTGCTTTTAAATGTACCTCGTAGATTCCAGATTGATCAATCTTCATTATGCTAAAAGGTAAAGTTAGCTATGTAGGAAAATTTGGCAAACTGCAGCACATTCTTCACTCAATTTTTTTTAACGGTGTAACACCACTTAATAGTAGAAATTAACCAGAAATATTATAAATATATAGTTTCTAAACACGTTACTATTAATAAATGAATAATAATATTAACTTGTTAAGAAAGAAAATAAAATAAACAATTTTGTTATAATATTACAAAAATGGATTGTTATTTGAAAAAATCGAGAAATTCCACTAATGTTGGGTTTCACAAAGATTTTTAACCAAAATAATTAACCAGCAAGTTTGACTGTGACTGATATTGACAGCATAGGCGCCGGAACTTCAGAACTTCTCTGGGGGCTGGGAGCCCGGATCTCAACGAATAAAAAAAAAATTCTTTATTAAATATACACATAATATAATGTAGTTAGTAATAACATATTTCTAAAACCTCAAAGGTAACAAATTTGGCTAAAAATGGCTGGAATGAAATAGTCAAAAAATATATACATACAAAAACAAAAGTAAAAAATTAAAAGAATAATATAAAGCGGTTAATAATATAAATAATAAATAAATATTAATAATAAACTTAACAACGATAAGAGGTGGCAGGTATAAATTTATAATATTTTTTAGGTTAGTAGAACAGTAGTTTAAGAGTGAAAACAGTAGATCTTCTGTTAAAACAGGAGATCTGGTAACACTGGCTCCAACTTGACCGCGCCGATGCTTGACCTCGCTGACTAGGCCGTGATGTCAGATCTGCATGATGCGCAGATCTGACATCACGGCTGCCAACGTGTAGAAAATATAGATCGAGCGGATAATTAAAAATAGCCGTGTTTTTGAAAAAAATATTTTTAAAATATTGCATTTTCTATTGTATTTTAGACGACTTTGTCTTATTTGCTACAAAATCCGAAAAATCACTAAAACTAGGGTATTTAACGAAAGTTTTCACTAAATCACTTTGGATTGGTTTCGAAATCATTAAATCTAGTGAAATTTCACCAGACCTGGCAACCTTGAGACTTTGAGACTAGGGACTTTCCAAATTCTCTACGTGCTCTAAGCAAAAAGGCAGACCAGGGTTGCCAGATCTAGCATAATTTAATTTTCAAAGCCAAAATAATTTTTTCCTAAATATGATAATCTGCTAAATTAAAAAAGGAAACGATAACTGCAGATAAATTTTATAGAAAAAAATTAAATTATCAAATCTCAAGTAACGCACGTTCGCAAACGAATTGCAATTAGTATCATTATTATGTAAACGTACTTTGAGGGTTAGGCTATGGGGGCTACGCCCCCAAAGAAATATGGCTCTGGGGGCCCAAGCCCCCAGAGCCCCCACGGAATCGGCGCCTATGATTGACGGGCATTATGAACCACAATCAAAGGTTAGTAAATCAAAAATTAAGGTAATCGGGACAGTATGATTATAAAAAAATTATTTCTGCCCATGTCATGTATGTATGTCACAGTCAAACTTGCTGATTAGTCAAATATTATTAAAACCCTTTGTGCAACACGACATTAGTATTTTTTAAATGCAGGTTGTAAATAAAATAGCCCTAAAGGATACATTTTTCCCGAACAATTTGATTTAATATTATATAAAGTAGGTTAAAATGAACCATTTTTTCATAACCTACTATTTACTACTTACATTGTTTTGCCAAAATTCTGGACATGTTAGAAAACAGCGAGAAATTGATGTAGGTACGTGGCCATTTTTAAATCAAATTTGTCATTAAAAATATAATTTTCTATAAAATTAAGGCATCGAATAACAATGGCTGGTTTCTATTTAAAATTTGAAAGTTGACTTTAATTCTAGTTAAACCGGAAGTGGTTTTAAAGGTTTAAGAAGGCCTAGAAATGACAATCTACACATTTATTAACTTCTAGAATTTTTAAGTATTTACTTTGAGAATTACGAAAAAAATGCTGGTATAATATTTCAGTTTTATTAACACCCAACTAAGGTGCTAAAAATTCGTGTGCGTACAAGGGGATCTCGAAAACGGTAAGAGATACGAAGACGTTTAAATTGAGGCAAAGTTACGTATTTTGGGGCTTAATAATTTGGTGAAAGAAAATTGTAAATATTCCAAATACCTTTGGAGATATTCAAAGAAAACCAAAATTTTTAGTTTTGGTTCTTGATTGTTTTTTTGGGCCTTTTGACATGAGAAAAAACAAAAGACACCCTTTGATAGCCGTTTTTGTGGTCCACAAGATGGCGTTATTAGTTTTTAAATTCGACGTTTCGTTCTTTAGATACCAACCTCAAGTCATTTTGTTTCTTTTTTTTTTGTTAACTTGCGTGAGTCGATGTTTTTGTAAAAAATATTTTTCTATAGCTGTAACTGGATATTCAAATGCCAATGTCCAAAATACAGTAAGAGCCATGGTCAAAATAGTTATACACCTGAATAAACAGGCCTAAAAAGGAATTGTGTAAAAACACAGAATTATTTTTACTTGTCAGGTGATAGCAAACATTTTAAGAACACCTTTCAGGTGGTTTGAAATTTAATTTTCATGCTTTCTAAAAAGAAATGTTTATTCATAAAATACTCGTACATACAGTTTCCACATATTAAGGCGGATTAAGCTTTATGTCATGGAGGTAGAAGCAGGAGCTTTCTGTGATTAATAGAAATTAATTTCTTAAATTGTCATAATTCTGTTAAAAATTTTAAAATAAAAGTTTTTGTTACCCATGTAGCATCTTTCCGACGTCCGACGAATGTTATTGACGTTGCATTAGGTATGAATAAAAGTTAGCACTCGACTACGAGGCAATAACTGCGGCACGATAAATGACACGATATAATTACATAAACTAGAATATACTAAATAAATGAAACACATTATGGGATAATTTGTCACTAATTAGCAGGAGGTTTTCATTTTATTCGTTTAGGTTATATACCGGGTGTCCCACTAAGAATGACTTTCGGCCGTATCTCGGAAACTACTGGGCATAGAAACTCAGGAAAAAAAAATTATAACTAAAGTGGTCATGAGAAAATCCTGAAAATAATTTTTAAGTTCCGCATTTTGCCGCAATAGGGCGTAATTGAAAAGTAAATTTTAAAAGTTTACATATCTCCGAAAACTCCACATTAAGGTATTTTAATAACACCATTGAAAAGCTTGGACAATTATGCATCATTTTGGTCTTATGCTCATTGGCATACCGACTTTAATAAAAGGGGGGGGGGAAGCGGTTGAATGTGTAATCATTTAAATCGCTGTAACTTATAAACGACTTATCCGATTTTAGCAAACTAAAGACTGTTTGGAAGAGAAATGTATGTACTTTCACCAATCGTATTTAGTTGTCCATAATAGTTCTCAAAAAAAAATGCTAGAGGGCGCAATTTATAATAATAACCCCTTTTTTTTTGGTTTTACTCCGAAAAAATAAATCATACGGTATAATTATGATACCATAATCGAAAAGTAGATTAAATTTGATAGAACAAATATTAAAACCGCAGCTCGATATCTCCGTTCGTTTCAGCGTTATCGCCAATAGAATAATTTTTAAAAGTAAGCGATTATATATTTTTTAGAAAAAAAAGTGGGACGCCACTGATATTTTTTCATGTGTATATTATTTCTGATTAGCCTGGTCAATTCTACATAAAAATGGTCTCTTGCGTTTTTCTCCTCAGGCACACCGTTCAATTCAGTCAGTGATTTAATTTCTCTGTTAATTAAACCCCCACTTTTTTTTATAAGACTTACGTATGCTACGAAAACCCTAAAAAGGTGACTAAAAATATTTTTTTTTACTCCCACATGGAAATTTGCTGTTTCTTTTACACTTAAGTGGCGAGTAAAGTAAGCTATTTCAGTTAACTGTGCGGCAAAATTTTATAACAATCCTAGTTAGGTTATGAAACTGACCAATCACAGTAGCCAATTACAAGAAGTTATTGTTGTTCTTAAAAGTACTGACCAATCACGATGTATTATTTTTACTGAGGCTCCGCCTTCTTTCTCAAGACATTAAATTATAATATAAGTACAGACAATAATTGGTTTATTCGTCCGACTTTGTCTGTCGTTTTTACTTGAAAATATTGGTAGCCCTGGTGCTTCAAACACAATGACAAGTCGGTTCCCGACGGCTTAACGACCCAAAAATGATTGACCATATTGGTGCAACTGAGCCGTAATAACATGAAGAATCTATTCAATATCACCATTTGTAATAACAATAATTGTCAGTCGCGATCTCAATATGTGAGATAAAAACACAAAAACATACAATATAACAACAAAATAGGAATAGATCATCGCGTATTGAATTAAAAAAAGAAAATATGTATTTGTTTTCAATTTAAATAAAATTTAAACAAATAACATTCGTTTCTGCTTTTTGACTTCTGATTCTAGGAATCGAGGCTCCATAATTTTCTAAATAACAAAGTGTGCAGTAAACTTGACTAAACACAATTTATTTATGCTATACAATCTATATAAGAAACAGAATTCTCAATTTATATTATTTTTATAAGATAATAAGATGTCTGTTGAAATTGAAAAAGAAATATAAATTAAAAAGAAATAAGAATAAACATTGCTTTCGTCTCTCATATGGCAACTTCCAGTCCTGTGTGTTTCCCAGTGGCGGCGCTAGGATTTTTGGGATGGGTGGGCACAAGTGGGCCCGATGATTTTTAAATGGGTACTATCTAAATGAAAAGTGATTTCTAAAAAAAAAGGTCGCCACCTCCGCCACACTTTATAACGCCTTAAGCAGGGGCAAAGAAATCTTAAATCTTACCTCTTCTTCAAAGTGACGCCTAAAAAAAGAAAAGATCATCGTTCTCTTGAAACTAACATACAGCACCACTTTTTTCTCATAAAGGCTTTTATAGCCAAGTCCCCCTTCCCCCCGATCCATCAATTTAGGTTGGGCACCAGGGTGGGCACTCATGTTTCTAGGGTAGGCTGCTCCCCCTGGTATTTCCCAACCCAACAGAATTAAAACTCGATAGATAATACAAATACAAAAATGGGCTTCGGTTCGGATCGAAAGTTCTTTCTGAATGGCTTATTCCCGACAACAAATTAAACAAAATATTAATACGCCATCTCTTAGACGTACATGCAAAACGACACGCCGTCGGTGGCCCGACAAGGTAAAAACAAAATCCAGCAAGAAAAATAATGATGAGACATTTTGGCTGTCGTCCGTTATTGGCTATCAAGTCCACGAACGAAGCCGTCCGTTGTAGAATTCTAGGTAGAATAGTTAGTTTAGATTAGGACTCGCTACTTTTAGTAATCACATAGTAACGCTTACTTTGTAACGAGTCCTTATATATTCATTTTACATCACTAACAGATTAATTGTTTGTTATTTAGTTTCCATTTCCATTATATTTAATTCATTCGGTGCGTATAAGGATGCGACGGTCATCCCCAGAAGCGGACTGTTTTTCGTCCATTTTGAAATAATCATAACTAACTTGAAAAATCGCTTATTCATAAATGACCGAGGAAACATTTTTATCTAATTTCTAAAATATGCGGACCAAGGCACAACGATTCCATTTATGTGCGGGCGAAACACTTAACAATAGAAATGCAAACAGACGACGACGTTGTATGGCGTCATCCGCAAGTAGGAAGACTGGAAGAGGCAGCATTGACGCCATATGGCGTCGTCCGCAGCGAACGGTTAATTAGTATTTAGTACTTGGGCCCATATTATCCATCTCCTGTTAACTTTATCAGCAAGATAATTTCCAAAGAAACTATTGTTGAGACAATTGTTTCCATAGAAATTATCTGGCTGGTAAAGTTACCAGGAGATGGATAATACCGGCCCTAGTCGCTTTATACTAATTTTGAAAAGCATTAATCTATTTTAAATTTTTTAATGGTATTTTTATGCCTGGTTGTAACTGTACATAATATATATTAATTTAAACAGGTAAAATTATACTTAATTACATATTTAGGTACCTATAGGTACTTGTACGTTTTTGAGGGTGGATTGCACCATTCGTTAAAAACGCTTTAAATTATGCTTAAGTAAACTTTAATTATTTTGGATAATAGAAAAGAATACCTTAAGTACGTTTTAACAAATGGTGCAATCGACCATAAGCGACATCAGCTCGACCAATCAGGAGCGTTAACGTCATAATCCCTAATCCCCCACCACCGTGTCGCTCGGACGGTGTCGCTGTCGTTGAATCATTTCAACTTCACTTTGTTTACGTGTGGCGACAGCTGTCGGCGCGACACTCATTGATGAAGTGAGGATGTGTCGCCTGCGACAACCGTAGCTCAGAGAACGCGGCTTAAAGCCGAGTTCTCAGAGCATCGTTTTGTCGCTGGCGACACGTGTTGTGACTAATAGAAAATGAGTATTTTGACATGTGACTCCAATACTCATTTTCTATTGGTTACATCACGTGTCGCCAGCGACAGAACGAAGCTCTGAGAACTCGGCTTTAGAGTTACTTTTTGTTCAAAACTTTAATTTTATGTGTGTGAGATATGTCGTGTAAACGATAATATACCCATTACGGGGTCTGGACCTGTGTGAATCGAAACATTGCACCTCACCAGCTACGCCGTAGCCTCCGACAGTTATTTGTCGGAGGCTTTGGCTACGCCATGGGTATTATTCTCTATATTATATCGTTAGGTTCAAAACCTCCCTAATACTAATAAATTCATTTGTATTCACTATAACGTTTAAAGTTACAGTAATTTCATAGTCTCCGTAGCTTCATCTCTAAAATATTGGTTGAACTAAGTAAGATTAATTAGAAAGTTTGTTAGAGTTACCGACAACAGAGGTCTTTCTCTGCTCGCCATGATAATAATAAAATGAAAATGTCAAAAAACAGCTGTTCATGGTTGAGTGATTCAATGTTTTCTTTTCACATTTAGTTTCTACTCACTACAATCAACCTAATTTCTTTGAATTTCACCGTTTTCCTAATTTAAAATGATACGTGAACTTGCATTTTCTGAAATAACTAGAGTAAAACAAACTACGCGTGATTGGTAAGATGACAGGAATATTATTTGTAGTTTTCAATTAAATAACAATAAGCAGTTTTCGTAAACATGAACAGTAACGGTGATTTTGTGGGGCCCACAAGTGCCCCTCGAGATGGTGCTCTAGTGGAAAATAACGCTGTGATATTGGAGAATGGGAATGTGAATTGCGACATTGCGGAGGAAGTGATTTCAACTGATTCCGATGAGTATTTGTCTGGTGGGCCTTTCAGGTAATATTATGTTCAGTGTTGCATTTAATTTAATTATTAGGGGCTAAAATTACGGTGTTTGGTATACTGTGTCATTCTTTTATGGTACACACTCACAAATAAGAATGCAACAACAATGATCAATTAGGTATATAGTACTTTGACACCTAACAGAGCTCCGAGCCGAACTCTTAAAATATATTTTATATAAATAATACTAGCTATCAGAGATATAGAGGCTATTTTTTAAATTAAGTGTTGCACCAAAGATGTCTCTACTTGCTCATTTCCGAAGCCTCTTTTACTTTTTAGATACAGAAACTACGATCTCCACAGTTCCACTGCTTCCAACGTTACTTTGTTGGCCCAAAGTATGACAATTTCTGACAATAATGAAAACAGTAGTATGGCTGATAGTAGTAGGAATATTTCATATAATCATAACATTACATTTGATAACATTGATATATTAAATCCTATACAGATACCCATTGTTGGGTATGAGATAATGGAGGAACGGGCAAGATTCACGGTAAGTAACTAATGAGATTTAGTGGTAAATAACTGATTAAATAACTAAATACAAAATGTACTTATTGGATTTTTGATCTAATGATAATAATAATTATTATAAATATCAGCCAAAAAAATTCCTAAAAAAAGAATTACTAAAGTTTATTGGTATTGTAAAAATTATTGGGTAAAATATTTTTTTTTTTTAGTAAAAATCCGTCAATAAACGTGGACAGGATTTGGTTAAAGAGAATGCAATGTTTTTAAAGTATACAGGGTCCTGCACCTCACCTCCCGTCTTCTATAGCTCACTTATTAATTAAGTTAGGATTTTGATATTTTGCAGACTTTTACCTGTATCCTACGGCGTATTTCAGGAAAATATTTTTACTTATACAGGGTGTTCCAAAAAAGTGTGACGTCATAAGGATCTATATGTAGGTATATACTTTTTGCAGACTTTACCTGTATCCTACGGCGTATTTCAGGAAAATATTTTTACTTATACAGGGTGTTCTAAAAAGTGTGACGTCATAAGGATCTATATGTAGGTATAGCATCCAAACTTTACAGAAAACTTATTTTTGTACTTAAGTGACAAAAAAGAATTATTCATTTCGCATGCTCCTAACATGAAAATCATATCTACGAGCTTTTCTTGGTTGTATTCCATCACAAAAAATAACGAAAAAATAATATAGTTTAAATAATTAATAACAATCTAACAATATTTGAAACTACCTATATAATAACTAAAGTCAAAATGGGATTTTGTAACTTTAATACCAATAAATTGTTTTGCAAAGACACCTTCAATATAATAATGACTGGTGGAATAGTTGATAAAACGAGTATTCGGCAAATAAGTCATGATGCGTTAGAAATTGCGATAGGGTTGTAATTAGGACAAATGTGGGATTCTTAATTCTGCATTGAATGACATTATAATATACAGGGGTTCCGATTTGAAATAAAAAAAAATAAATTGCTTTAAAGTTTGACGCTAAACTTTGGACACAAGTGGTACAAAACTGTTTTTTCTTAGTGTTTATTTTTTTTTCGCCTATAATACTGAACCGATTTTTTTAAAATTTTGAGGGGTAGGCAACTATAAGAGGCATCCAAATAAGTAAGAATATTTATGGCATGCAATCTAAAAAAAATAGATTCTTATGACGTCACACTTTTCTGGAACACCCTGTATAAACAAAAATATTTTCCAGAAATGCGCCCTAGGAGTCTGCAAAATATCAAGTTCCTAACTTAATTAAGAAGTGAGCTATAGAAGACTGGAGGTGATTTACAGGACCCTGTATAGTTATAATTTTGCGTGGAGCTGGTAACATTAAAGAATTTAGAAATATCCACCCTAAAAACCATGGTAGGCGAGGTGGTATAGGCTTTAAAATAAAATAGAAATTCATATATTTACTTACACGTTTCATGGCTTATTTTGTTAAACGTTCCCCTATTTCAATATTCATAAGTTATAAATTTGGTCTAATAATTTTTAGTAGGTACGAAGCGAAGTGATAGTTAATATTAAATATTTTATATATACTTAGTTGCCGTTAAGTTAATAGTCAACATTTACATTCATTTCATCAAACCTACCGTTAATTTTTATTAATAATTAATTATGTTAGTTTGTAATTGGTTTATATATTTTCTCATATTGGGCTTTTTGCAGAATAACAGACAAAAATATTTACTAATAAAATGAATTATTTTTCTCAACCGATGCTAGTTTGGATAATTGGTCTGCTGAAATGCACAGGAGATAAAAAGGGTTTGACCGAGGGGTAAACCAATGCCTTAAATTTGTACAATAAAATACCCTTTTTAACAAAAAATATCTTGTTTTCTGAAAAATACCTCAAAAATACCCAAAAAATACCCAAAAATACTTAAGAATACCCGAAAATAGCTAAAAATACCTAAAAATACCTCAGTAAAAAATAACTTTCGCTAATGACCTTGCGTATTATTTATTTCATTTTAATAAAGATACACTATTTATTTTAAAGACCAGCATTTATTTCTTAAAAACAAAAATTTAGCTTCAGAAATTTGCTAAAAATAAAAAATAAACTTAACTGCCTAACTTTAGCATGACAGGAATACATACTAAAAATAGGACAGTTTTGTGGGTATTTCGTATTGGCTAAATAAAATAGGTATAAAACATTAGGTACCTCGGTACGTACTAATTAAACATACTAAATATAAATGATTAGACCTATGATTAACCATAACAGAACACAAATATTTACTTAAGAAATTTGCTAAATAAATCAACAAAACTTAACAGTCTAAACTTTGGCATAGTACAAACTCTTAAACTAAGCCACTTTTGTGGGTATTTGGTTTTGGACTTGGCTGAATAAAATAAGTATAAAACGTTAGTAGGTACACGGTACCTACTAACTAAAAATACTATATAAATTTTAATGATTTAAATTATGATTAACTCTAAAAACACAAATATTTAACCGAGTATTTCACTTAATGTAATGTATGTAATACTTCTATTGCTAGTCGGGCCGGAATTTTTGTCCCGCAAACATTACGGTGTGGACTGATATATCTTTCTTTGTCGCTCTCCACAAATGTGCCGTTGTGCGCATGCGTGAGCAGCGGAATTGCGCGCGGTTCCATAATTGTGATACGGCGATTGAAAGCTCCCTGTATGGCTTACTGTCTCCACGTGTTACGCCAAGGCCATTTCGCGGTGTTACGCCGAGCATGCGCGCAATCGCCATTAAATTTTAAAAATTGCTGGATCCGTTACTTTTTATTAGGAAACACACTTGAAAGTATCAAATAATGCCTAAAAATACCTAAAAAAATACCCAAAAATACTTAAAAATACCCAAAAATACCCAAAAAATACCCAAAAATACCCAAAAATACCCATAAATACCCAAAAATACCCCCAGCTTGTACAATAAAATACCCCAGTGGTTTACCCCTCGGGTTTGACGGTTTATTTCTGCTTGCGTAAAAATTATACCTCCGCGAGTACAACAAAGTAACTGTAGAATTCGTTTTAAACAGTTAAAAACGGCGTTTATGCATTAATATGAGCTCTTAACGTTCGCTATGGTGAAGTTTTTTTTAAAAATAATCGCCAATTTACAAACTAGCAACACTGTTAACGTGAAAAGAAAAGTGGCAATACTGTAAGTAGAAATAACATAACCGGGAACATAACCTTAAAACCTTTAGTAATGAACAAAACTAGTTTTTTAATAGTTATTTATGTATCAAGGGTACTAAGCAGTGTTGCCGATCTGTTACAATTGTAAGATTTGTTACATTTTCAAAGGATCTGTTACTCCTTTAAGCAATCTGTTACGTTTTTTTGAGCTTAATTTTTCTTGGATAAGAGGACCTTTTTTATCACTTTTGTTCGGGTTCGCCCTTGCGTAGCTTGGGTAGGGGTGTTGACCTTTTTAAATTTTTTTTTTAGAAGTCGCTTTACATTGGAAGGAGAGAGATATTCTAATGCTGTTACTCTGTTACTATTTTAGTAACTCTGTTACGGTTTTTAAGCTAATCTGTTACGATTGAAAAAAAATTTGTGGCAACACTGGTACTAAGTAGATGATTATGCCCTGAGGGTGACATTGTTACAAAGCCGAGGGCCCCTGGCCCGAGGGTTTGTAAATCGCCCGAGGTCATGATACAACTAGGTATATATATCTTGTAGTTGTATCATGGCCCGAGGGTATATATCTTTTAGTACCCGTGGTACATACAAACTTTTATGTCATACCAGTGCATTTTAAATAATAAATATAATATATAGGTAAAAGTTAATTTATATATTTTTATTTTTTATTTATATAATAAAAAATAAGTTAATCGATAACTGTTTTTTGCGTCTTAATGCCCGCGCGGGCCATAATGTGTACTTTATGCCCGCGCGGGCCATAATGTGTACTTTATGCCCGCGCGGGCCATAATGTGTACTTTATGCCCGCGCGGGCCATAACGTGTACTTTATGCCCGCACGGGCATAAAGTAATCCATTATGTAGATGGTATCTATAAGATATAAAAACACAATAATGTACTGGTATGACAAAATCTTTTATGTACCTACTCATCTTCATGTTCCACCATTTAAGGAAGATTTACCTATTATTTTTCTATATTTTTTTCGTATAATAAAAGTTTTAAGGTCCATTGGGGTTGGATTCCCGTTTAAAATATATCAGAAAATATGGACAAATATTTGGCAAAAAACCAACCAACGTTAGTAAAAAACGTAAATTTTTTAAATTTTGCGGGAGGGGGGGCAAAAGGACCTGAAATCTATTAATTAGCGCGACATTTTTTCGGGTTCCACGCCCAAAAAACTTTTTTGGACCATAAAAAAAATTTCAAATTAAAAAAAATATATGTATAATATTATAGGGAGTTATACTAATACGCTAATATAAATAATTTAAAACTTATAAAAGAAAATTATGAAATAAGCATAACAGAGCAAAAAAATATTAAAAATAAGGTTGCATGGCTACGCTACGTGTTTACTCTATTTGTAATAAACCCAATCTATTCCGGGTTTTGGGCAAATTTAATGCCTTATCCACTTTATATCCCCACACAAATTTCATTACTCACCGTCAATAAGTAGTTTTTAATCTTTCTGGCCAACACACCGACGGAAATACGAAACATGCAAAGATCGAATACCGGACAATCTGTAGTACACATAGTGACGTCCATTTTTGTTTTTAGGTTTATAAACTTCGAATTGAAAATAAAATCACGGGTGACTGCTGGTACGTCTTCCGAAGGTACACGGACTTCGTCAGGTTGTGCAATAGATTTAGGAATAGGTTTCCGGACGTTGTGAAGTATTTGCCTCGAAAAAGATGGTAAGTATCCTAGTACCCACTACTGGGTAAAGTATATCTCAAAGTATAACGTCTAACATTTTAGGTAAAGCGATGCACAAATTATATTTGCTATTAAAGATCATGTCAACCAACTGATCTTAATTAAAATCCTTTTTAATTTTTTTATAATTTATTTGCTTTTAAATACCTAAACACGCTCTAAATAGGTACCTACCAACTTTTTTAAATTAATTGAAGAACTTCGGCTGCTCCATGCCAAAGCACAGTTTTTATTCGCACAACAATGACAAATCACAGGTTGACAAGTCCAATCAACGCTGGTGTCCGCAGCATCACCTGTTGAATTTCAATGAAGAATCAACCGCAATCCTATTCAAATAAGTTAAGATCGGGTTATCCAAAATTGTATATATCCGCATGTGCACTCACCACACTGAGACCCTAAAAAAGTCCACTACAACCCTCTAAAGTCAACAGGGGAGCAATTATTTGAAGAGTCTAAAACTTGCATGGGATTTCCTGTTTCCAACCACGATATACCAGCCGGTATCAGTGGCGGTTCGTTAGGTGAAGGGGCTCTTCACCAAAAAAAATAAAACCAGGAGGAAATTTTTTCGACAATAATAAATATTAAGGTACCAATACAGCTACCATTTTAGCCCTTAAAAAATAATTATGTTCGAATTAATAATATTAATTAAATCCGAATGTAGCTATGCATAATGAGGCCACGGTTAACTCCGATGGACAATAGTTATAAACACTCGTGCATTTTGACGCGCCCCAGCCGACCGTCTCCGTGCACTACCCTCGGTTCCATGAGCTCAGAGCAGCAAGTGAAGATGAAGACCCAACGTCCAAGTGGCTTTTCACCGTTGCTATGGTTACGTGACGTCAGTTACGCGAGAGCATGTAACAATTTGCATTATGATGAAGGGCAATATAAAAATAAATCAGTCGTATGCACCATTGTTTTAGCATTGGTTTGCCTAACCTTAAGGTATTTATTTTGAGGCTTCGCGAAACTTACGGTTATAGACATCGTTTTTACGTGATTTACTGTGTGATTAAAAAGTTTTGATTTTATTTTTCAGTTAATTCAGTAGTGTACTTAGTTTAATTTTTATTGTGTGTTTGTACCATTTTTTTAGACCACGAGCCGCCACTGGCCGGTATACAATACGGTTTTATTAAAGTAGAGAGACAGAAGCGAAGGTGATACACTTTGAAACCTACTTTAGCCAATACGTAGCTCGCTAAAAAAAATTGCAATACACAAAACAGATACCTACTTAAACTTATCGGTACAAGTATTAATAATGTGTGTGAAATTGAAAAACCCGAAGAAAGTGCATCCATTTCTGTTTCTGCGGATACACGATGTAGTAACCTCCTCTAAAATGGTTATTCCAGATAATAACAATCTGACATACACAGATAAAAAAAAATCGTTTTTAAAAGCC
Organism: Polydrusus cervinus; assembly: GCA_935413205.1. Taxonomy (NCBI): domain Eukaryota; kingdom Metazoa; phylum Arthropoda; class Insecta; order Coleoptera; family Curculionidae; genus Polydrusus; species Polydrusus cervinus. The sequence goes on from OW284518.1 coordinate 7,092,060, forward strand.
CAAAAAATTATTTAATTAAATGGCCTCCCAGAGTCCTGACCTCAACCCTATAGAGAATCTATTGGATGTGGTTTAGAGCGAATTTTACGTCATCATCTGGAAAAATATTACACAAGTAATGGGCAAGTGTATGTTTTAATAGAAAGAAAGTTTTTAGTGACAGGCGAACAAAGTAGTGCATCTTTCTTTTGCATTAAAGTACACAGGGATGCCAAAGGTAATGGGTTCCCTGGAGCACAGGTAGGCAATGATATGCTGTTTCGTCCTTGTTAGGACTCATCAGAAAGCCAAAACCCGTAAGCAACTTCCAGTACAGCGAAAATATGCTGGCGGATAAGTAATGCCTGACACTAAAAACTTTCTTTCTATTTACTTATACGGACACTAAACTCTTTATTTTTAAAAACACGGCATTGTATACGGATTGGTGCAGCACCTAGCACGATTTATATTTGAATCTACAAACCCATAGAAAAAGTGTAGGGATGCGAAAAAACGTGTCCTATACTGGTGTTTGTTGGCCAACCGTATTTAGTTTATTTATTACATTGAGTTGATTCCTACAGATGGCGATATTAGGTTTTCATCACATTTTTATTCTAAAAAATGTTTGAAAGCAAATTTTCGCTGTAGTGGAAGTTGCTTACGGGTTTTGGCTTTCTCATGAGTCCTAACAAGGACGAAACAGTCTGTTATTGTCTACCTTTGCCCCAGGGAACCCATTACCTTTGGCGACCCTGTGTACTTTAATGCAAAAGATAGATGCACTACTTTGTCCGCCTGTCGCTAAAAGCTTTCTTTCTATTTTCTTATACGGACACTAAACTCTACTACTGTATGTTTTAATGTCTGATAGAAAACGAAAATATAAATAAAGAAATCGAGATAAAAATAAATATTTCTCAACTTTTGCTACCAACTGTATATTTATTTTGCTATTACTATGATTTCGATATATAAATAATATATATGTACAATTAATTAACTATTTTGTTGGTTAGTTAATTTTTGCATAATAGGGCACAATTAGTAAACAAGATTAGAAGTCACTAGGGCTTTATCAATCAAATCCCACTTTTACTTTCTACGCGGACTGTACTTTACTAAAATTCGGTATTAGGTATCTCTGTCGTAAACCGACTCTCCTTTTCTATCATCGGCGCATCTTAGGGCTCAAGCTACATTGCATGACCTGTATAAATATTTTTAGGTTAAAAAACAACTTTGACCCAATATTTCTGGACGAGCGAATAAGCGGACTTCAGACATTGGTTAACGCAATTCTTCGATGTCCTGAGTTGGTCAACACGCAGGAAATGCAGGATTTTTTTTGTTTAAATGAGCCTCCCATTCATTCAGACAGTAATGAAGAATCTAGGGTAAGTTATCTCTATTTTATTAATAATAATATAAAATATATTAATACAGGATGATAAAAACTATTGAATATACAGGGTCCTGCAATAATGCCTGAGGCTTCTATAGCTCCTATACGAATTAACTTAGGAATTTCATTCATATCCAGACTTGTACTGTATCATATGGCGTATTTCAGGAAAATATTTTTTTATATACAGGGTGGACCAAAAAAGTGTGATAACAAAAATTTGTATTTTTTTTTAATGGAACACCCAGTATTTTATTGCATATTTAGGTTCGTATTAGAGTCCTTTATAATTGTCCAATATTTTATTTATTTTGCTGTTGTTTAAGAGTAATAAATTAATAACTAAAAAAATTATGATTTACGGGCCTGGAAAAATTTTTTAAAAAAACATCTAAATTAAATTTTTAAGTCATGAGATTGGGTGAGATTTATGACAAGGGGTCTAGAAATATTATGAATCTAATAATGTTTATCTATTTTATACAGAATGTTCATAAAAAGGTTTTAAAAATGACACTTTTTAAATTCATTTCTCTCAAGTTTTTTAAATGGAACACCCTGTATATTATTTGACAATTTTATGTAAAATTCTTAAGAATTATTTTTTGTACTACAAGCATTAGATATTTCTAACTGTTTTCGAAAAAATTGCAATTTTTATAAATTATGTTTTATTATTAAAATATACATAGGCGACTAGACTAAACTACAATAAATGTTCAAAATGTATTTTATATTCCGACGTGTCAAAATGACATTTTTATGGATTTCATTTTCAGTGTCAAAATGACATACTTTATAGGACTGAGTACTATAATGATTTCATTATAGGGCTGAGTACTATAATGATTTCATTATAGGACTGAGTACTATAATGATTTCATTATAGGGCTGAGTACTATAATAATTTCATTATAGGACTGAGTACTATAATGATTTCATTATAGGACTGAGTACTATAATGAAAAATAGACGAAAAAATTAAAACATTTATTTAAAACAAAATGGAACAAAATTTAATGATTAAAATTAAAAGTAGCATTATTACAATTCATTAAACTGATGTTGGACATAGGAGTTGAAATTGTTGCATTGTTGTGATTTTTAATTTCTATGGTTTCTGTTTCTTCTGAGGGAACGACAGTCGATGAAACACTCGATAATGATTTCTTCCCGAGAATGGCTGATGAAATTCTTTTCTTGTTTTCGCAAGAGTTCTCTATATATCCTTCAGCAACTGTGTCACTTTTCCAGCCACCATGGCGTTTAATAGTCCTCCTGAATCAGCCAGCAGTGAAGCTGAAGACCTCCGGAAATAGTGAGCTGTGTATTCGGCGGAATGGGGTAACTTTAAAAAAGCAGCGATCGTTTTGCACATATTTCCGAAAGTATGTATACCCACTGGTTACTTTGTACATTTGTTGTTTCTAAATGATAGAAAAAAAAACAGAAACTTCGGCATCGGGGGGTCTCATTGCTACATAGGTCCGAACAAGCTGCACCATATTTATTCCTTCGACATCGCCAGGTGTTGGTTTTTGTACTAAGTATGAAAATTCGAAAAACAACCCCCTCATCGTGTACATCTTCTATCCTTAAGTTTTTTAACTCAACTCTTCGACTTATACCTATTATCATTGACACTTTTAATAGCAAGTATGTTTCGTTGTCTGTCTCTTGTAAAAACTTTGCAATAGTTTCTTTAGTCAAAATCCTGTATTTTTTGGGTGTGTAAGAATCAGATTTTCGTTTTAAAAAGCTATCAATTGATTGAACTGACTTATGTCCACGTTTTTCTTAAGTAATAGTGTACATAGAGTAATAACTCCATAAACTCGAAGACTTTTTCTTCACTGATTCTTCCTTGAAATATGCCAAAAGTACCTTTTCGTGTACAATATTTACAACCTTTTTCTGGGAACACCAAGTTTTGTAATTGGCATAAGTTTTTTCATATATGCCTTTAGACTTTTCGGGCAACCAACCAACTGCTTTATTGGCCAATTCTTTCATTTCTGATATCAAATTATCCATATCATATTATATAAACGTTAAAATTATAAATTCAATTCTGACAATGACAATACAAACAAATATTTCTATAGTTACTTGGTTTTTTTTAAATCAAGCTATCAGTTTACTGACGAAAACTTAAAATTCATTAAAGAAAACACAAAAATAGTCGGAATATAAAATATTATATGAAATTCGGATCATAATAACGATCATTATGATACACGCTGTGTTATTAGACTCGGCTGAGGCCTCGTCTAATAACGCAAATTTTAACATAGTTATCAAATAACTTAACCATGTAGGTATTTGTAATAAAAATGCATTAAGTAGTTGCAAACTTTTTGAAATTCTTCAATGATACGTGTTGGTTTAGATATTAATTAAAAAATGCATATGAAAAAATAAAATTTAGGAGTAGGCCATGCAAATAATTAATTGAATTTATCTTATAAATAGGCTATTTGATTTTTCAATATCTTTTATTAAAAAAAAGCTTTTATTTGAATGGCTAAAAAGAAGAAAATAAACTTCATTCATTCTTTTTGTTACATTATAAAATTTTAAGAAATAAAGGATTGTCGACTAATCTATGTATTTCTTATAAATAAAATTTAAAAAGATCTGCGTCATGATTTATTCTCATGCGACGTTCTCATAAAATTTTATATGTAAGGGTTTTATTTACTCAAAGTTTATTTTCATCTTTCTAGCGTTTTCACATAAAAGTTTTTTTTGGAATTTTTTATAATATTAGTTTATTTATCTCTTTTTTTAGTTCTTGTTGGAAATTTTTCTAATTTAATTAATGTGTCATTGTTCGGGTTTGTTCGTTTTTTTTATCATAATATTGCATAGTTATACAGGGTGTTCATTTGAAAACTTCCCACCACGGATTTATCGAAAACCACTGATTAAAAGAAAAAGCGCCGAGACACGTCAAAAGATGTGCCAAAGGGGACAACTTTTTAACCAAAAACTACTTCACCCCCTTTTACCCTCTGCCCCCCGGGGTCATCCCCTTAAAAATTTTAAACGACAAGGGGTATCAAGTAATAGCTTGTTTGAAAGGTCTTTCAAAGTGCTTTATTTTGACGTTTGATTTTTTTAAATCGGTCGATTCGTTTTCGAGAAAATTAGAAAAATCTTAATCTTAATAAATAAAAATCTTATACCTGTTTAGTTTGTTATAGTTGCTAAGGAAAAGAAAAAATTTAATTTGCTGTCAGTTACCTTTGTGACAATCTCGGGATAGTGAAAATTAATTTATTGATTAACATTTTACTTCCATAATGGTTTACACACTAGCCGAAAGAGTGGAAATGATTCCAATTTATGGTGCCCAAAATCAATGTGCTCGGCAAACTGCCGTCACATTTAACGCCAGACATCCGGAAAAGATAACTTCGCATAGATATGTTTTGGACCTTGTTACTAAATTTACTCAAACTGGATCTGTTGCAAATAAAAAACGTAACCATCGTAGAGTTTTGGATGAAGCCGCTCAGGTTGAAGTTTTGGGTCATTTTGGCATAAATCCTAATACTTCATTACGCAAAATTATTGATGCGACTGGTATTTCAATAGGCTCTGTACACACAGTTACTAAATTACATGAATTTCATCCATTCAAAATGAAAATATTGCAAGAGTTAACCGAAGATGATTTCGATAGGCGAGTTGAGTTTTGTGAACAAATGACTGCAGCGATTAATGATAATACCATTCATGTAAAGAATATCTTCTTCAGTGGTGAATGCACATTTTATCTAAATGGATTTGTTAATAAGCATAACTGCAGGTATTGGAGCAATGAAAATCCTCATGCTTTTGTAGAAGGGCATACTCAGTACCCCCAAAAACTTGTATGGGCAGGCATTTTAGGAAACAAAGTGATTGGGCCATTGTTTATTAGTGGGAATTTAAATGGAGGCATTTATTTAGATATGCTGGAAAATACCATCAATCCGCTTATCACTGAAACCATTGAAAACCAAATCGAAGACGATGGAAACCCTATACTTGATGAGGCTGAAATATATTTCCAGCAAGACGGCGCTCCTCCTCACTATGTTCTTCCGGTTCGGCAATGGCTAGACGACGAGTTTCCAGATAAATGGATAGGGCAAAGAGGACCTATAGAATGGCCTGCTAGATCTCCTGACTTGACGCCATTAGACTTTTTTCCATGGGGCCATTTGAAATCTATTGTGTTCACTCCCCAACCTGAAACTTTGGATGAACTTTACAACAACGCATCATCGAAAGCTGCCATGATCTCCCACAGCATGTTTTTAAAAATGTCCGTCAGGAATTTGAACATCGCCTATATCATTATTTGGCCAATAACGGGCAACATTTTGAACACTTATTGAAACAAAAAGTGATATTTTCGTGTGAACAAATTAGGATAAATAAGGATTTTTCTAACTTGCTCGAAAACGAATCGACCGATTTAAAAAAATCAAACGTCAAAATAAAGCACTTTGAAAGACCTTTCAAATAATCTATTACTTGATACCCCTTGTCATTTAAAATTTTTAAGGGGATGACCCCGGGGGGCAGAGGGTAAAAGGGGGTAAAGTCGTTTTTGGTTAAAAAGTTGTCCCCTTTGGCACATCTTTTGACGTATCTCGGCGTTTTTTCTTTTAATCAGTGGTTTTCGATAAATCCGTGGTGGGAAGTTTTCAAATGAACACGCTGTATATATTAACTGATTCTGTAAATTTTTCACTCCGTATGATAAGAGGAAGGGGTTCGGGTTTGTTCTGGTTTTTGTTAATAGTTATTTTTGTAGCATAAATACTTTTTTTTGAATTATTACCAATACCCGACTTATGTCTCCAAAATAATGTACAGGGTCATGCATCCAACCAGGACTGAACAAGCGCCTATTTTTTGAGTTTCCCTGTATTTTTGTTAAAACCAATATAGCCATCTTGTTTATATATGTTTGACCTTAGAATCTAGAATTTCCTTTTAAAACGCCACTTGGCTTAAAACAAAGAAACTGTGGAGTAAAGTTGTGGTTTTTTCAATGAAACACTATTTTTATTTTTATGAAAGGTATTTCTTTACTGATTCCAAAAATATATAGTTCAAACCGTTTTTAAAATATGAACGATCAAATTTTTAAAATTTGTTTTATATGTTTAATATGTCTAGAATGCCTTGGTAATTAAAATATTCAACATGGCCCCCATAACGCTATCATATTACTATATACATGGTTTTGTTTTCCAAGGCACTCTAGACATATTGTCCAACAGCTCCTATGACGTTAATTTAAGACATATTAAATTAGAATTGACACAGCTTTTGAAAAATTTGATCGTGCATATCTTTAAAATGGTTTGAACTAATATAGACATAGATAAACTATATATTTTCGGAATCAGGAAAGAAAGACCTATCATAAAAATAAAAATTATACAGGGTGTTCCATTAGAAAAAAACACAACCTCAACAGTTCGTTTGTTTTAAGCCAAGTCGCGTTTTAAATGGTAATTTTAGATTCTGCGGTCAGCCATAAACAAGATGGCTATATTGGTTTTACTAAAAATACAAGGAAATTCACAAAATAGGCTAGGTTAGTCTAGGTTAGATGATCATGTACACCACTTTCATTTATTTTATCGGTTTCTAGCCTTATTCCTGAGCTATGATAAGGCGAAACGCGTTTAATGATAAATATGACGATATAAAAATTGATAACATTTTACAGGCAATGTTTGAAGCATTGGAAGATACGATAACGGATCTGAAGTTACAGTTAAGAGAAAGAGATGGCCAGATCGATAAACTACAGGAAAAGGTGCAGAATTTACTGAACGAAAATGAACATTTAAAAATGTCTACCCGGTAAGTATTGAACGCAACTGTCGGGAAATGAGATAGTTTACCAATTTTCCTTGTAAAAATATTTACAATATTAACAAACCTCTTTATTGAGAGTAAAAATAAACCTTTTTTTATCTTTATTCCCTATGTACCAAGTATAATGTTCATTACAGGGAATGTTAAACTAACTTACCTATCTAGCCCAGAGTATTTTTTAATAAATAGTAAGTTTAGGAATTCATAAAATATTAACAACGAAATAAAAAAAAAGACCAAGATTCCATCCAGGACTGAACAAGGGTATATTTTTTAAGTTTCTCTGTATTTTTATTAAAACCAATATAAAGAAATATTCACGAGAGAACTCGTTTTTCCACATTTGACATCCCGATATATGACCTCGGCCGGCTGATTGGGACTTTCAAAATTTCCCCAGATAAATAAATATAAGTAACAAAACTAAATAAATATAAATGAAGTAACAAATCCAAATATACTAGTAACTTTTATAAAGAACCAAATAAATTCAGAACGTTTTTAAAATGGCCCGTTGACTTTTAAAAGTACCAACCTTTTAAAATTCTCATCACATGTCTTTTTCCCTTTCATTGATTTCTTTAACAAACACAAAAATTACCTCCTACATGCACCTACGATCTACATACTTTCCCACTCTTACTTACTAATCTTGATAGTCCTTACTAACCCCAACCTCCAATAAAAAAATAATTATAGAATGTTGTGCTAACTTCCTTAGCAAAACAATGGATCACATCATATCCCGAATGAGCCAAACTCCTTTTCCTGTACACACTACCACTATTACCATAAGAAAACTAAACTAAGAAGTGTTAATTCGAACAACGAACAAGTAGAATAAAATGCTTTTCAAGAAATTTCGCGTTTGCTGTTTGACGCTCGCGACTCGCCGCTCGTCCCTTCGTGAAAATCTGATTAACGGCCGCCGATCGTCCCTTGGTCATCATCTGATGGACGGCACGTGTGCATTATTGGTATCTTAGAGGAACTTTAAGAGTAACTTAGTTACTTTAAAAGCATCTTAGTTACTTTTAAAGTATCTAGTTACTTTTTAAGTGTATAGTTTACTCCTAAAAAGTAACTAGAAACAAGTTACTTTTCAAAAGTAACGAAGTTACAGTTACTTTTGGCATGATTCCAAAAAGAACTAAGTTACTAAGTATCTAGTTACTTTAAGTAACTAGATACTATAAAAAGTATCTAGTTACTTAAGTTACTCACAGCTCTGATCCCTACTTACACTACACAAGGCTTCTAGACATTCTTCATAAACAATTTTCTTTTTTTAAATAGTGTACGATATATCCCGCTATATAAGTAATGATATTATTCGAATATATGGATGTTGGATCAGGTAAATAATCGTGATCATTCTCAATTGCAGAATAATTAAAATTGGAAAGTCTCTTATTCTTGCGTGCAACTTGTCTTCGCAATAGAATCAATTTTCGCTTTATCGTAGTACTGACTGAAAGTGTCTGTGCCCTGTGCCTGTTAGGTTTCCAGTTTGCTCTATTTACAAATTTCTTCCAAACATCACAACGTGCCGAGTCTTTGGGAAATCCGCAACAATATTTATATAAGAAAAAAGTTGTTTTTATTCCGCAGATAGAAAATAATAACCAGTATCAATAAAAAATGATAAAAGTGCAGTTAAGCAGTTAGTCCTAAAATTTTATTTAAATTTAATCATATTTAAATAAAATTGCAACTCAACAAGCCATAGGCAATTACCACCCAAACTTTATAAACACGGACCTGTCCTTTATTTATACTAACCTAAAAAACGTAATTTTCGCCGTTTTCTTCTTATCCACAGCATTTCTGCTGGACTAACTTCGCACGGCAAGAGATAATTAATATCTACCGTAGCAATAGTTTTACACTAAAATTGAAAAATTTCTCATAATATCTAAAATCACCTCGAGTATGATTGATCAAACAGCTGATTACACGAATGACATACGGATCAGGCTAAAATGGCGCAGGTAGGGTCACTTTTAGTCACGTGATGTCGCCTCCTTGTTTATTCTCGATATATCTCGATGATATATCGGGTGTTGCATCGTCGAGCGGGACATAGGAAATCCCATGTAATTTTAAATGGGGTCAATTATTGGCTTCCCTAATTATTTTAGAGAAAAATTCTATTTAGGTTTATTAAAGAGCACTAAAACCCACATTCAAAAGAATAACTTTAGATATTTTTGATGAGCCCGTTTACGGGTTATCGCCGATTTCTTTTTAACTATTTCTCCTTTTTATGGCCCCGTATTTGCGGGCACCAGTCACGGTAAAAGATGACTGTCAAATAAAGTTGTCATTTTGAAATGTGTGCTTTATTGTTATAAAAACTCGTACATCGAAAATATTAGCCATGAATTACACTTTTGAAGAAAACATATTGATGATCAAATGGTATTATCAAGGAAATAGTTATTAAAATGTGTCAGACATGTTTGCTGCTCTGTATCCGAATAGACCGATACCTGCAAAATCTACAGTCGAAAGGACTATCAAGAAATTTGAGACAAAAGGCACTGTAATAAATAACTGCAGATGTGAAGAAAGGCAGGAACAAAGAAGAGATGCAAGAAATGATAGGGACTTGCAAATGGCAGGAACAAAGAAGAGATGCAAGAAATGATAGGGACTTGCAAGTTTTATTGTGCATGGAAGAAAATAATGGGAAGATCAGCACAAGGAAACTTGAGGATGACATAGGATTAGATCACACCACAGCGTTACGAGCTTTGAAACGACATACATATTATTCATACAAATATGAAAAGCACCAAGAGCTAAGAGATAGGGACGAAATACGACGACAGGAGTTTTGTTTTGGTATGATTGAAAGAGCAAAAATGGATAGGGAATTTTTAAAAAACATTTGTTTCACTGACGAATGCACATTTACTTTAAACAATGAACCCAATGTTCAAAATTATCGATATTAGAGCAAAGAAAACCAACACAGGTTTGTCGAAACAAGGACGCAATATCCACAAAAAGTGTTTGGGCTGGGATTTTCGGAGAAAATATTATCGGGCCATTATTTCTTACACGAAATTTAAATGCAGAATATTTTTTGGAACTACTTGATGATCATAGTTTACCTACTTTACATGATGCCGCCAGGGAAAATCAGGAAGTTTGGTACCAAATGGATGGCTGCCCGGCACATAGTACCCTGGCTGTCCGGGAATATTTAAACCGTGCTTTTAATGGAAATGTTATTGGCTTAAATCATACAGTAAATTGGCCAGCCAGGTCTCCTGATTTATCGCCAAATGATTTCTTTCTCTGGGGCCATTTAAAAAACAGGATATACAAAAATAAAAAATACCCAAATCTAGACGAGTTAAAAAATGCTATTTCTGCCGAATGCAATAGAATTTCAGTTTACCAACTAGCGAATGTAAGAAGAGAATTTTATGATTGCCTCGGTTATTATCTAGCAGTCATTGGAGGAATATTTGAACATCTTCTTAAATCCTAAAGTTCTAACAATTTAATAGTACCTACCTATTAATTAGTAAAATATTGAAACATGTAAAATGTCATAAGTAAGCTTTTAATTGGATACTTTATTTTAGTTGTATGCCGGGTTGCACAAAGAAATTTTATAATAATTATTTAACCGGCAAGTTTGACTGTGACATAAATGACTTAGACAGGCATTATATACTCACATTCAAAGGTGCGTGATTAATAAATTAAAAATTAAGGTAACCGGGCCAATATGATTGTGAGAAAATTATTTCTGTCAATGTTACGTCTGTCACAGTCAAACTTGCTGGCTAAATAATTATTATTAAAATTCTTTGTGCAACCCGACATTATTCAGATTAATTTGTACTCATAAATACACCTTTAATATTTTCGATGTACGAGTTTTTATAACAATAAAGCACACATTTCAAAATGACAACTTTATTTGACAGTCATCTTTTACCTTGACTGGTGCCCGCAAATACGGGGCCATAAAAAGGAGAAATAGTTAAAAAGAAATCGGCGATAACCCGTAAACGGGCTCATCAAAAATATCTAAAGTTATTCTTTTGAATGTGGGTTTTAGTGCTCTTTAATAAACCTAAATAGAATTTTTCTCTAAAATAACTAGGGAAGCCAATAATTGACCCCATTTAAAATTACATGGGATTTCCTATGTCCCGCTCGACGATGCAACACCCGGTATACTTTGTTAATAAAAATATTGTACAAAGTGCTTTTGAATTTTTTTTGTACTAGACTTAACTTTTTGATTCCAAACTTTAAACAACTCTTAGAAACCCGTACATCGGGACATTAGGCGCATCTATTATAATATTATTGAAATTAGACTTTGTTTTGACCACTTTTTTTCGATTTGATTCATACGATTTTAATAACGTGTAAGTTATGACGTACGGGTATTCATTCACTGATACTGTATATATTGAAGCTTTAAATAACTGATTAAAATGTACCGTTGAAAAAATATACTAAAGATGCTTTTTTTACAGGTCGTCATCACCAATCAACTGTCCAAACTGCCAACCAAAGAATAATACAAGCTAAAACTATTGTGATATTTTAAACTTGAAATAATAGTTTATTTTAAGAGATATTTAGGTATACACCACCTAATTTTACGATATTATTTTATTCTTTTCAGTCTGCTGGCTACATGCATTGAGAGCGGTACATTTCTATAATATGTCCGAAAAGTTATTCTAAAAACTGCAAAACACCTGGAGAGAATGTATCACGAAAATTGAGATATATTTTCGAGACCGTATTTTAGTGTTTTATAGTTTTTTCGCAATGATAAGCGGCGTATCTTAAATAACAGTCGCCTTTAAACCAAACAAAAACTTAAATCTGCTCTCCTGAAAAATACATAAGAAAACCGCCGCTTTGAAGTGAATTTTAATATGGATCCTAAACAGAATTTTATTGATTGATTCAGGATAATTTGCCTTTTAGAATAAGACTGTTCGGCGCGACCTATGCGATACCGCGAATGATTTATATACAGGGTGCTACAAATTCGTGTGCGTACAAGGGGATCTCAAAAACGGTAAGACATACGAAGATGGTTAAATGGAGGCAAAGTTGCGTGTTTTGGGGCTTAATAATTTGGTGAAAGAAAATTGTGAATATTCCGAATACTTTCGGAGATATCGAAAAGAAAAAACAGTAATTTCTAGTTTTGGGTTTTAATTTTTTGCGCCTTTATTTTTGACTTGAGAAAATAACAAAAAACACCTTCTCAGCCGTTTTTTATGTTCTACAATATAGCGGTATGAGTTTTTAAATTCGACGTTTCGTTCTTTAGATACCAACCTCAAGTCAATTTTTTTAAATACGGACCTGGAATTTTAAATACAGTTTTAAAGACTTTTAAGCTATGGAAATGTAATCCAATTTAAATATTTTTGAAATTGTAACGTTTTGTTATCAAATAACACATCATTAGGTTTTCAAATTATTCTTTCTTTACTATTACGGCCCTGGCAATTATTTTTAGGATTATATAAATATTATTTACATTATGGAAAGTTATGGTGTTCAGGCCGTTTAAAATAAAATCTGGCCTGTTGGAAATTTTCCAGTGCCATCGAAAATTATATACACACACACATATACAGGCCGTTTATTATTTCAATAAGATATACTATACGAAATAAACAAATAATTCTATTTTTTATTGGTATTTTATTAATATAACATTATTTTTTAAGTTCTATGGGTTTTTTTTAGACCTAGATTGAAATACTGTAAAACAAAAAAAAATTAATGATCCTGGGTGAAAAAATAAGGTAACAGGAGTGATGTGCTTATGTTTGTTCCAAAAACAATTTCAATTTTTTTGTTACTATTTATATGATCTGACGATGCTAATTTCAGGCGAAATATGTAATAAAAATAAACAGACAGAAAAATATTTGAGGCCGAGACTTTGGGTCTTTTTTACAAAATATTAAATATCTTCTCTCCTCTTTAAGTAAAAATGGACATATTCCTTAAATCAGAAATCTTTTTTTTGACTCTAAATGTTCAGGACCGTAATGATATAAACAGTTAATTTGATGAAATTTGTTAGTAGATGACAAAATATTAAAATTTCAAAAAATTGTACATTGTATTAAATTTCTAAAGCTTAGAAGTCCCTAAAACTGTATTTAAAATTCCAGGTCCGTATTTAAAATAAAAAAATTGATTTGAGGTTGGTATCTAAATAAATACCGCTATATCGTAGAACATAAAAAACAGCAATGAGAAGGTGTTTTTTGTTATTTTGCCAAGTCAAAAATAAAGGCGTAAAAAATTAAAACCCAAAACTAAAAATTTCGGTTTTTTTCGGATATCTCCGAAAATATTCCGAATATTTACAATTTTCCTTCACCAAATTATTAAGCTTCAAAATACGCAACTTTGCTTTAATTTAAACATCTTATTCGAGGTTTTCTTGTACCCAACGAATTTCTAGCACCCTGTATAATATATACCGGGTGTTGCATCGTCGAGCGGGACATAGGAAATCCCATGTAATTTTAAATGGGGTCAATTATTGGCTTCCCTAATTATTTTAGAGAAAAATTCTATTTAGGTTTATTAAAGAGCACTAAAACCCACATTCAAAAGAATAACGCGGATTTCTTTTTAACTATTTCTCCTTTTTATGGCCCCTTATTTGCGGGCACCAGTCAAGGTAAAAAATGACTGTCAAATAAAGTTGTCCTTTTGAAATGTGTGCTTTATTGTTATAAAAACTCGTACATCGAAAATATTAAAGGTGTATTTATGAGTACAAATTAATCTGAATAAAACTAAAATAAAGTATCCAATTACAAGGTTAATTATGACATTTTACATGTTTCAATATTTTACTAATTAAAGGGTAGGTACTATTAATTGTTAGAACTTTAGGATTTAAGAAGATGTTCAAATATTCCTTCATTGACTGCTAGACAATAACCGAGGCGATCATAAAATTCTGTTCTTACATTCGCTTGTTGGTAAACTGAAATTCTATTGCATTCGACAGAAATAGCATTTTTTTACTCGTCTAGATTTGGGTATTTTTTATCTTTGTATATCCTGTTTTTTAAATGGCCCCAGAGAAAGAAATCATTTGGCGATAAATCAGGAGACCTGGCTGGCAAATTTACTGTATGATTTAAGCCAATAACATTTCCATTAAAAGCACGGTTTAAATATTCCCGGACAGCCAGGGTACTATGTGCCGGGCAGCTATCCATTTGGTACCAAACTTCCTGATTTTCCCTGGCTGCATCATGTAAAGTAGGTAAAATATGATCTTCAAGTAGTTCCAAAAAATATTCTGCATTTAAATTTTGTGTAAGAAATAATGGCCCGATAATATTTTCTCCGAAAATCCCAGCCCAAACATTAACTTTTTGTGGATATTGCGTCCTTGTTTCGACAAACCTGTGTTGGTTTTCATTGCTCCAATATCGATAATTTTGAACATTGGGTTCATTGTTTAAGGTAAATGTGCATTCGTCAGTAAAACAAATGTTTTTTAAACATTTCCTATCCATGTTTGCTCTTTCAATCATACCAAAACAAAACTACTGTCGTCGTATTTCGTCCCTATCTCTTAGCTCTTGGTGCTTTTTATATATGTATGAATAATATTTATGTCGTTTCAAAGCTCGTAACGCCGTGGTGTGATCTAATCCTATTTCATCCTCAAGTTTCCTTGTGCTGATTTTCCCATCATTTTCTTCCACGCACAATAAAACTTGCAAGTCCCTATCATTTCTTGCATCTCTTCTTTATTCCTGCCTTTGCAAGTCCCTATCATTTCTTGCATCTCTTCTTTGTTCCTGCCTTTCTTCACATCTGCAGTTATTTATTACAGTGCCTTTTGTCTCAAATTTCTTGATAGTCCTTTCGACTGTAGATTTTGCAGGTATCGGTCTATTCGGATACAGAGCAGCAAATATGTCTTACACATTTTGATAACTATTTCCTTGATAATACCATTTAATCATCAATATTTTTTCTTCAGAAGTGTAATTCATGGCTAATATTTTCGATGTACGAGTTTTTATAACAATAAAGCACACATTTCAAAATGACAACTTTATTTGACAGTCATCTTTTACCTTGACTGAGGAGAAATAGTTAAAAAGAAATCGGCGATAACCCGTGAACGGGCTCATCAAAAATATCTAAAGTTATTCTTTTGAATGTGGGTTTTAGTGCTCTTTAATATTACCTAAATAGAATTTTTCTCTAAAATAATTAGGGGAGCCAATAATTGACCCCATTTAAAATTACATGGGATTTCCTATGTCCCGCTCGACGATGCAACACCCGGTATATGGCCCATTTTTCGGTAAAACTAAAAAGCGACAAACTCTTAATAAAAATAAAATGCATCGTTACCCTTAACCTTTAGAGTTCTTGGCAGTGTTTTATTTCATGTTAAATTAAATATGCGCCTTATGGACTTGACAGTCCTGTAATTTTTTTTTATCATATTGTTAGTAGTATCGTTGTTTAAATTGTAATATTATTGAAATTATTTTTTATATATTAATATACCTAAACCCCAATATTAATAAATGTTAAAAGACAATAATTTTAATAAATAAATGTATCTTTACATTTTATATGAACTCTGTCAAAAAATTATGAGACTCATGTATATTTTAAATGATTATTTAATAAAGTAATTTATATACTTAGTTACATACGATTAAAAGTATGTCCCAGATATCTTAGCTGCGAGTTCGTTTTTCGTACCTTGTTTAATCGGCCTTGATATCTTGGTCATACTTTATACAATGTTTTTTTATCCCTGTGGCTTCGTTGGAAATGACGTATTGCGCAATATAATAATTTACACCTGAAGACGACTGGAGATACATTTACTTAGTATCAGTGAAAAAAACGTTGTGATTTACAACAAAGACAAAGTAAACAAAATAAATACTTACAGAGAATAGCAGTTTGTACAACAAGAGTGGATATGGTGTTCATATCGCACGAGGAAGTAAATTAAGCGGAGTGCTCAAACTTCCGAGCGCAATATGGACAATCCACTCGAGTTGTACCGGGTGATTCATTAAGGGCGACGATCTCGGAAACTACTGGGCATAGAAATTCAGGAAAAAAAAATTATAACTAAAGTGGCCATTAGAAAATCCTGGAAATAATTTTTAAGTTTTTTTGCCGCAAGAGGGCGTAATTGAAAAGTAAATTATAAAAGTTTACATATCTCCGAAAATTGCACATTAAGGTATATCTTTGAAAACATTATTAAAAAACTTGGATAATTATGCATCATTTTGGTCTTATGCTCATTGGCGTACCGATTTTAATAAGAGGGGGGGAAGCTGTTGAAAGTGTAATCAGTTAAATCGCTGTAACTTATAAACGACTTATCCGATTTTAGCAAACTAAAGACTGTTTGGAAGGGATATGTATGCACTTTCACCAATCGCATTTAGTTGTCCATAATAGTTCTAAAAAAATGCTAGAGGGCGCAATTTGTAATAATAACACATTTTTTGATTTTACTCCGAAAAAATAAATCATACGGTATAATTATGATACCATAATCGAAAAGTAGATAAAATTTGCTAGAAAAAATATTAAAACTGCAGCTCGATATCTCCGTTCGTTTCAGCGTTATCGCGAATAGAATACTTTAAAATTTTAAATAAAAAATATTTTTTAGAGAAATAGTGGGACGCCACTGATATTTTTCCATGTGGATATTATTTCGGATTAGCCTGATCAATTCTGCATAAAAATGTTCTCTTGCGTTTTTCTCCTCAGGCACACCGTTCTTAATTAAAATAATTTCCAGGATTTTCTCATGGCCACTTTGGTTATCATTATTTTTAATTAAATTAAATTAGACGGGCGGGGTGGTCTTTTCCAACAATTTTTATAAAACAAAAATTTTCATTATCAGTGTTAATTAAAATAATAAATAGTAGAGCTAATTTAATTTAATTATTTTAATAAAGAACGGTGTGCCTGAGGAGAAAAACGCAAGGGACCATTTTTATGCAGAATTGACAAGGCTAATTCGAAATAATATCCACATCGTAAAATATCAGTGGCGTCCCACTTTTTTTCTAAAAAATATATAATCGCTTACTTTTAAAAATTATTCTATTGGCGATAACGCTGAAACGAACGGAGATATCGAGCTGCAGTTTTAATATTTTTTCTAGCAAATTTTATCTACTTTTCGATTATGGTATCATAATTATACCGTATGATTTATTTTTTCGGAGTAAAATCAAAAAATGTGTTATTACAAATTGCGCCCTCTAGCGTTTTTTTTTAGAACTATTATGGACAACTAAAAACGATTGGTGAAAGTGCATCCATTTCTCTTCCAAACAGTCTTTAGTTTGCTAAAATCAGATAAGTCGTTTATAAGTTACAGCGATTTAACTGATTACACTTTCAACAGCCCCCTTCCTTATTAAGGTCGGTACGCCAATGAGCATAGGAACAAAATGATGCATAATTGTCCAAGCTTTTTAATGGTGTTATCAAAGATATACCTTAATGTGGAATTTTCTGAGATATGTAAACTTTTATAATTTACTTTTCAATTACTCCTCTTGCGGCAAAAAGCGGAACTTAAAAATTATTTCCAGGATTTTCTCATGGCCATTTTAGTTATAATTTTTTTTTTCCTGTATTTCTATACCCAGTAGTTTCCAAGATATGGCCGCTCGTCACCCTTAATGAATCACCCGGTACAGTATTATTTTTCTACGGCTTCCAAACTTCATATTAAAAATTTTAAAAAATTATTTAAATTAAACATCATAACTTGTCTTTTAAATTGACCGTGAACTTGTAAGAAAAATAATAAAAAAAAACAATTGAAGAAGAGCTCATTTCGATGGCAAATCAATGGACCAAAGTACACTGTAACATATTTATCGATTTGGGTAATTTCTTATATTTACACAAAATCACTTTGAATTTATTCTCACATTTGGCCTTTTGCAGAATAACAGACCATAAAATGAACAATTTATTTTTCTCAACCATAGCTAGGTTAGGTAAGGTTAGGTAAGAGTGGCAGACCCTTGGTTCTGACCAAACGGTCTCACGTAGTCCTGATTAGGTCCGTTGTGATACCACACGTGTTCCGTAGAACCCACCTTCATCAGATCACTGATGGTTTATGCGACGTAACCGCGGAAGGATTTTAACAACTCATTCAAACCAGCCACTACTGTTCAGAAATCTTCTCAGCCGTCCAAGTTGTAAGTTGTTTAGTTCCTCCAGGCTATCGAAAGATGATTCACCCAGAGTAGTGAACCTCCTTCTTGCGAGGCCAGGGCATTCACACAGAAAATGTTGAATACTTTCTTCCTCTTCCTCATCTCTGCAGCTTCTGCAGAAGTCGTTAGTGGGTATTTGCATACGTTCGGCATGTCTACCGAAGAGGCAATGTCCGGTAACAACCGCAGTAATATTTCTCACGTCTTTTCGACTGTGTCTCAATAGCTCTGCGGTTCTCTTTTTATCGAATGTGGGCCACAGTTGCCTGGATGTACTACAGGTTGTCAACCCTGTCCATCTGTTCTGTGCAAGCTGCTTGGCCGTGTAGTCAATCTCCTCTTTGACCAATCCCAGTGGTTTGTTCACTGTATTGTCTGCTAGATCAGCTGGCATGCCTGCGCCCTCTCTTGCGAGCGCATCGGCAGCCTCGTTGCCATCTATTTTGGAGTGTCCAGGAACCCAGCACAGAATAACCCGATGTTGGTTGCCAAGTGTGCATAGATTGTTGCGGCATCGCTTTACGAGCTTTGATTTAACGCTGCTGGAACAGATTGCCTTAATCGCCGCCTGACTATCACTGAAGATGGTGATTGACGAGGCTACTCCCAAGCCAAGGTGTTCTTGCAGGATATTGACCGCCTTCTCTACTGCCAGTACTTCCGCTTGAAAAATACTACAATAGTTGGGGAGTCTATACGATTTCTGTATTTGTAAACTTTCGGAAAAGACCCCGGCTCCCACACCAACGTCCATCTTTGAACCGTCTGTGAAGATTGCGTGATCTGTTTTCGTTATATTCTGATTGCCTTCCCACTCTTCCCTACTCGGAATGAGTATAGAATACCTTCTATCGAAGCATGTTATTGGGACAGAGTAATCAGTCGGGTCTCGTAGATTATTCCCCGGGTGAATCTTTAGTATACTGCCATAGCTAGTTTCATTAAATTGTTCTGCTAAAATGCACAAAAAAAAATTTATTCGGGTTTATTTCTGCTTGCGTAAGAATTATAACTCCGCGAGTACAACAAAGTAGCTGTAGAATTCGTTTAAAACAGTTAAAGCGGCGTTTATGCATTAATATGAACTCTTAACGTTCGCTATTTTTTCAAAATAATCGCCAATTTACAAATTTAGCAACACTTAACGTAAAAAGAGAAGTGGCAATATACTGTAGAAATGCCATAACCTTAAAACCTTTAGTAAAATATATAGAATTAATTTTTTTCTAGAAATCTTATAATTTCGCCTGTTTTATCTTGTTATTATGTAGGTACTTATCTTCATGTTCCACCATTTATATAAGGAATATTTGCTAGTTATTGTTCGATATCTGTTGCGTATAATAAAAGTTTTAAGGTGGATTGGGGTTTTGGATCCCCGTTAAAAATATATCGGAAAATATCGCGGCAAATCAATGGACCAAATTACACAATTATTTATCGATTTAGGTAGGTAATTTCTTATATTTACACAATATCACTGTGAATATTCTGACATTTGGCCTTTTACAGAATAACAGAAAAAAAGAGATTTATATTTATTAATAAAAATGAACAATTTATTTTTCTCGACCATAGCTAGTTTGATTAAATTGTTCTGCTAAAAAGCACAGAAGAAAAAAATTTGATGGGGTTTATTTCTGCTTGCGTAAGAATTATAACTCCGAAAGTACAACAAAATAGCTGTAGAATTAGTTTTAAACAGTTAAGAACGGCGCTTGTGCATTAAAATGAACCTTTAACGTTTCCTATCGTAAAGTTTTTCAAAATATTCGCCAGGAAAGTGGCAATAGTATAGAAATTCCATAACATTTAGTAAAGAATAAAATTAATTTTGTTCTAGAAATCTTATAATTTCGTCTGTTTTATGTATGTACCTACTTATCTTTATGTTCTACCATTTAAGGAACATTTGAGGGGTCTAGTGCCAAAGGGTACAATCTCCAGTTTTTAACAAAAATGAGATAGATGGCGCTTCAGATGTAATTTTTAGCGCTGAATTACAATAAACCATCATTTTGTACCAAAACGATTATTCTCCAGTCTATTTTTGGTCTAAAATATTTGGCTTAGTTCCATACCGTACAATCTCCAACAATATTTTAGTTTTAAACTGTACAATCTCCTAATTCGTCAATTAAAGCAAAACGTACAATCTCCAATGCATAATAATACCTTATCATGCGCTTACTTTCAAAGTGAGCTATATTCCTTTCGCGCTAAAATCAACGGTTTACGTGTTGTTTTGACAGGTTATAACTCGAAATAATTTTATTATTTTTATTCTTCTAAAGTCTATTCAACGGAAAGGTTGTTACTTAAGTCTAAATAAAAATTGTTATTTGAATTAAAAAGCATTATTTTATTTTCAAAGTGAACAATCTAAGTTCCATAACGTACAATCTCCATTTATTTTTTGTATAGGTATAGTTTTGCCAAAAAAAACTTTTTTTTTCTATAACTTCACAAACTGTCTATAGATAATGACTACATCTCAAAAGAATACTTAAAGTTAAAAAAAAAGGAATAACATTTAATTTAGAGGTTTTTTTCGTTTTCTGAAAATTTCTTTAAAATGGATATTGTACAGTTTGGAACTAGACCCCTCGCTAGTTATTGTTCTCTATCTGTTGCGTAAAATAAAAGTTTTAAGGTTGATTGGGGTTTTGGACCCCCGTTAAAGATATATCGGAAAATATCGCGGTGGTTATTAAAGAACGTTAATTTTTTAGGGATATAGTAGGGAAGAGTGGGGCATAGTGAAATACCTAATACTAAAATGGCATTAACACAGATTATAGTAAACTCTGGCAAATGCGATTATGTTACAATACATGTGTATGTATGTGTATCTCGTTTTTTTCGCATTTGCTCGAATTTAAAATTAAAAAAAAAATATATTCGTTGACAAAATTCCGCTTTGCCCCAGTGCATGGGGCAAAGTAAAATAAAAGTAAAAAAATGTATTTAGGGTTTAATAATAAACATGAAACTCAAAAATTGGTGAAATATTTTGTAAAAAACAAATTATTAAATCTAAATAAATTCCATTTTTCCATGACGAAGAAATCATGCTTCTATCTTCAATTTCTGGAAACACAAAAATATCAAAATGGCCTCTATAGCTTCGCATAAATTTGGCACTATAAAGAGTCTTTCTGCGTGTCTAATTTTCGAGTTATTCTTTTTTTTTTTGTGGGATTAGTGGTTTGTGTGAATTCAGTTTTGCTTCCTTTAGCTCTTCAAGATAGGGAGTTTTGGGATAATTCTTGTGATCTAACAGATCTTATAGACGCTTCTAACCACGCAATTTTGATTTGACTTCCTTTTGTAATTTCTCATCTGGAAAAAATACATAATGTAATTTTGTTTGTGGGCTAAGATATAATGGGGCAAAGTGGAATAGTAATTTAAATTGCCCCATAAGCAAAATTCCACTTTGCCCCATCAGACAAGAATTTCTTTCAACACAAAAAAAATAACAAGATGACAAAAAACTATATAAATAAAACTTCCTTATACATTACCTTAATAGTTTACACTTCAAAGCGCGAAAATCTCAAAATCACTTGTAGGAACCACGTGCGTCTTGGTAAACCCAAACTATACTGGCGTTATAATAACTCCCCTACTCTGCATTTCAACATGATGGCGCCCCTTTGTCGAAAGGGTGCGTTCACAATTTACATATTTCACTTTGCCCCACTATTTCACTTTGCCTCACTCTCCCCTACATTTGTATGCATTAAATCTTGTATTAAATTGTCTAGAAATGAGTGGAAAACGAAAGATTTTTGAAATAAGAAAGTGCATCTGAGAAATCTTTAGTTCGGTCAGAAAATAACAATAGTTTATTAGACATATACTTATTTTGGTATTATACCTTCAATTTTCGCACCATTTCGTGCACTTTTTAGGAAAAAATTGTGTAGGTATACACATAGACTCTGGGATAAATGTTTTGATTTAAATTAAAAAAGAACAAATTTTATCTGACAGATTTGCATATTTTTGAAGTATATTCTTAACCTCACTTCTGTAAGTGTGTACCTATGGTCTATTTCTTTTCGATTGCGAACGATGACAGAAAAAAAATTGAACAAACATTCACCTAATTGGTTTAATCATGGACCAATTTACACTACATGAATGCATAGCCAACTTATTTAATTTTTTTTTTAATCACAGAAGAAGAATAAGAAATTTCCGTTCGATTGATTTCTAGCAAATATATGCTAATTATAAACCTTTTAGCAATTAAAAATAACTTTTAGCTCTAGTTATATTACGAAACAAACAATCTATTAACTTTCTGTACATAAAATCGGTTAATTTCACGTTTTTCTGCAACATAAAATAGTAAACCTATGCCTATACTTTGGGTTGAAGCAAAATAAAGGATGATTAAAATTTTAAGCGAGGCTAGGCCTATAACTCCTCTTAATTAGGCAATCCAACGATGTGTCAAAATAGCGGCTGGATGGCAAATACTGCTTTGTAATTGGTACACGTGACCATAAAAATAATGTTACTGGTGGCATTAAACGGGTGACTGAATGCTTTTTGCCATCCAACCTCTATATTGAATCGCGTGGTTTGGATTCCCTAATTATTGATAAAACATAACCTACAAATTCATCTTCTTAAAGGCCGCTTTACTGTTTGCAATTTTTCTTTCACGCAAGTTGTCTTGCAGCAATTAATATTGCGGCAATAAAAATTTCACTTCGTTTTCAGCGTGCAATGACTTGCCAAGATCGTAGGTGATGTACCACTTGCCAACCATTAAAATAAAAATAAATTTGGTTAGGACTTACCGGCGCTTTTTGTGCATTCATTTTAACAAAACATCATTACAGGGCATGAAAGCAAACCAACAAAAACAAAACGTACCCCCTATAGGTTAGAAAAAACATAAATAAATGTCAGGGATTTTTATATTTAGTTTGGTGTCTCATAAATCACCAGAAAATCCTCAGAATTGCGCTTGCAATGGCAATAAAAATACGGTCCGAGTTATATTTCTTGCAAGCAATACAAATTGCGCCAGCTGATCATTAGCCTCGTTCTGCGCATACTCCCGGGCAATCTTTTCTTGCGTGAAAGAATAATTGTAAACTGTAAAGCGGCCTTAACAAGTGTTAATTTAAAATTCACCGCTATAAACAGTAAACAACAAAATGTCAGTTATGACGTAAATCCCTAACCTTACTTTTTCAACTTCTTAAAAATGAAAATTCTTGCATTTTTTTATTGTAAAACGGGTTTCTGTCATCGTTCGCAATCGAAAAGAAATAGACCATAAGTAAGGAGACGACTCGTATAATTTACAACATGTAAATTTGGTTTCTTTGTAATTGACCACTCTGTGATTGATCAGTTTCATATCCTAACTAGAATCGATATAAAATCATATAGCTCACTTTTCCAATCGCTTTAGTCTAAAGGAGACAGCAAATTACCACGTGGGAGTAGAAAAAAAGAACATTAACGTTACTAGCAACAAAATTGTTATTTATTTTATTAAGTGTTAGCTATTACATAACTAGAAAAGATGGTTCGGATTCACTTTCCTCTTCCTGGGCGTGATGCATCCTCGCGGGCATCTTACTCCATCTTGGAATTTGCGATTTTTTCCCCGTTATCATGGAGACGTCATCTGCAGATGACATTCCGGACACCGAACTGTTCCTACAACGACGACCGAAAGCAGCTGTCTCGATTTGTTCCAGACTTTTTTGGGGATTTGTATTCGATAAATTTGGTGACGATTTCCGGGATCTGAAAAATGTTTTGAGTAAAAAGGGACAGTGAAATGTTTATGTACGGTAGAAAAAATATGCGTAAGTTGATTGTACCATTTGAATTCGCTCTGAGGTTGACATCTACAACAACCCGGTGAAACTTTAAATGAGGGATTTTGCATCACAAGGTCATTTTTGATTGAAGCTTTGCCACCTCCTCATCAGGGAGAAATTGGCGCTATCGGCGCACTCAGGATCTTCAGTTGGCAGAATGAGAGTAGGTTTTTGTCGCATACTTTTGACGCATAGAAGAGAAGGACAGTCCTAGTCCAAGCTACTTTAAGAAACCATAAATTGAACCCGTTGCTAATCGGATCAACTCGCTGTCTTAAGCTGTCAAAGTCAACAGCAACAGAGTCAATTTATTTTTTCCACGTGTTTTTTGCATTTTTATTCTTAAATTTTGTAAAATTCTAATGATTTTGGCCATGTCTAAAATCTATAATTTTTTAAAATGTGATTCCAGCCTACCATGCAGGTAGTTAAAATTTTGTATCTTATAGTTAGGTTTGTTTATTAACTTTATTTGCATTATGCACACTTTTTATATTATAAATTTACAATTTATAATAAGCAAATAAACATGAAACCATGACCAATGTTAACGGAATGAACATGAGGACGAAGACAATGGTAACGAGCTGAGTGAGTAATTTCTATATATTATAACAAACTTTTATCACTTTGTTATCAACATGGTATAGTGTTAATCGCAGTGTTGAAGGCAGAAAATATATTTATGTATTTCTCCAGGTTGCACTAATTCTTACTTAGTCTCTGTCGCAGATGAGGACTCTAAAAATAAACACTTTTCAATTTCCTTTAAAAGATGCTCAACGTGTGCATACCTGGAAAGAGCATTGCAACATTAATTCTAATAACGAGTGTACAAATTTACGAATCTGCGAGGATCTAACATAGAAAAAAACACATATTCAAATAGTCTTAATGTCGAGTTGTACCCTAACTATAAGATACAAATTATTTATTGATAAAATCATAGGTTTAGATATATATAAATACATCAAAGACACGTTACACTACCAAAAAGAAATTATAGTTCAGGTCACAGTGAAAAGGTTAAAAAATGTAAAGACACCAGAGCAAAATAATCTCATTGCTTCTATAGATATCCTTTTTCTGAGACATTTCTAACATGGACAAAGAGATCTGACAAATTTATAGTGTTTTCGATTTACTGCTCTCGGGCACTCTGAGAGTGCTCTCCCCGAGATTGTATGTATTGCATGTTTAATTATCAAAATCGATTAATCTCTCTACATGGCTATGACAGATTTCGGGCAGATCTATGACGTCTCATAGCGCTCTCGGAGTACTGGTAATTGAAAACGCTATTAGTTTCGAGCCGATACTGCTTCTTTTTTTTTGTTTCGGAGACTTCTCTAGAAATTCCCCATGGATTTAGAGACATTATTATTAGTAAGACCTGATAGACCGAAGAACTGCTTTATTTTCGTTAAGGTTGTTATTTTATTTTACACTGTTTTGTGGTCCAAGAAATTGTACAAATAGTTCTATTATGCATGGGAGAAGAGGCATTGTAGCTTAGACTGTGTACTACTTATAAGATTTTCTTGGCTTCCCTTCCAATTTTTTTTTTGAAAATAAACAATTTACTTTGTTAATATAAAAATGTGTTTTGATTTATTCCATAAAATAAAAACTTTTATGCGACTTTTTATTGATTTAACTCGTGATTCATTACTTCTGAATCACGATTTAAATCAATAAAAACTCGTCAAAAATTAATAATAAATCCAAAATCATAAATCGCGGTTCAAATTTCCCGCCATTGCGCCTCTCATAGCGAGGTGGCAAACTAAAGCTCTTTCTCTGTCTCTTCTTTCTCTCTCTTCTGTGTTGCGTTTGTTTAACAAGGAGTTAACATTTCTAACCCTATAAATTTCTACAATAACATCTTCGTTACTATCGAAAGTGTTATAAAAACTATCGCTCTATCGATATTAAAGTACTTGGTTGTAAAAGATTTTGAGGGCCAGGAACAGTAACTTTGGTGCATGAATAGATACTTTGGTGGGAGGGCAGAATTTTTTTTTGTAATCTTGACACTGGGCTAAGAAAAGAGGCATTTTTTCTTCTAAAAGTGTAGTTTTATGGAACCAAAAGCTATCGATAGCTTTTTCCTTTTACTATCCCCAAATAGCATTTTAATCATTGTTATTGTTAATTTTAACAAAAGGTGTAGAGTAATAAAATGGGAAATTTCAGTTCTGCTCAATTTCGGTGTTGGTCATAGGGGCAGGTAAATTTTGTGCATTAAATTATTTATGATAACGAACCAAAGAAAAAAACGAAGATAATATGATAAAGAAGGAACTATATTAGCTATAACAAATTTACACAAACAACGTTTTATGAAATATGCCGTGGAAGATATAGCTGAAAAACATAGTGTAATTGTGCTGCGCACACCGCCATATCATTGGGAACTAAATTCTATAGAACTTATATGGGCGCAAGTGAAAGGATATCTATGTAGCAAGACACAACACGACATTCAAAATGAAAGACGTTAAGCTACTGTTTGATCAATCCATTAAGGAAGTGACACCAGAGAACTGGCGAAAAGCAGTCCATCATGCCATTAAAGACGAGGAGAAAATGTGGGATCTTGATCACCTGATCGATCAGACCGTCGACCCGTTAATCATAACGTCAAGAGGAGATGATAGTTCCTCAAATGACGATGAATATTATGATTTTTTATCATTTAATTTCTGTATAAAGTATTTTTTGTATTTTGTATTTTTTTATAAGGTTTAATATAAAAAAAAATAAGTGTACCTCTACCTAATACCATGTAGGTACATAATGAATGCCTTCGTCACGCCATTTTCAGTGTTTGTCAATGCATGAATAACAATAGGCAAAACCCATAAATTAACCCAAACCCGGGTGGTACTACCTGCGCTTGATGAAAATAAAGAATTTTGCAATGAAATCAATGCAATTGCATCAATGGGTCACTCTGTAGTCACTTTGCATACCTACTGAGCTTTTATAACCTACAACTTTCTGGAAGGTTTATTTAATTAAACTATACATCGGAATTAGTGCAGCAAATTTGAATAGTAAAAAGTATTCTTATTTCATTTATTATGATCTGCATTTACAGCTTTTACTTAAATCAAGTAAATTGCCAAAGGGATATACTAAAAGTGGCAACAACGGCCACTTTACTGGTAGGTAAATATTAATACAGTATTTCTAAAATTTAAGAATCGCCTTCAAAATAATGATTTAAAAAAAAAGTTAAAAAAAATAATTCTATTTTGTTTTAATTAGTGAATTAAAGTGAACCTGCATTTATATAGTTGTCGAATAAAATTTAGTTAAAATTGTTAACACGCAGTTCACATAACGAGCATTTGATAAATTGCAAAGTGGTCAAACATGGCGACATTTTGATCCTTTATTAATTGAAAATGGCGAGGTCCGCAGTTCATTCTAAAATATTACCTATTTTAACAAGAACACACAATTTAGTTGGATAATCTATACTTTAACGCTAGGTATACTAACTTTCACATACGTTTTTAATGCTTTAACGTTTCTATTTTCAAGCGTTTTGGCCAACATGTGATTTAAAAATTCGCGGTGGTACACAATGAACACTTCAATCTATTACCTTTCAATCAGTTAAAACCCCGTCAAGAGATTATTGTTACAGCACCGACATCGACTGCTGTTAACATGCAATCTCCTTCTTACGCTCTTGCCCTCGTACATCTTTTTCCGTACTTCATCAATACAATTGTCTTCTGTGCGTTCTTTCAATATCACAGAGCCGGCATTCATTCGTTCACGTGTCGAATAATAAGTGCAGTGTATGTTATTGTTTTTGGTATTTTTAGAGATCATTTGCTATTATTTTGTGCGTTGAGTTTCTAGTTATACCGGGTGTTGCATCGTCGAGCGGGACATAGGAAATCCCATGTAATTTTAAATGGGGTCAATTATTGGCTTCCCTAATTATTTTAGAGAAAAATATGTGCCGTGCAGCCATCCATTTGGTACCAAACATCCTGATTTTCCCTGGGATCTTCAAGTAGTTCCAAAAAATATTCTGCATTTAAATTTCGTGTAAGAAATAATGGCTCGATAATATTTTCTCCGAAAATCCCAGCTCAAACATTAACTTTTTGTGGATATTGCCTCCTTGTTTCGACAAACCTGTGTTGGTTTTCTTTGCTCCGATATCGATAATTTTAAACATTGGGTTCATTGTTTAAGGTAAATGTACATTCGTCAGTGAAAGAAATGTTTTTAAAAAATTCCCTATCCATGTTTGCTCTTTCAATCATACCAAAACAAAACTCCTGTCGTCGTATTTCGTCCCTATCTCTTAGCTCTTGGTGCTTTTCATATTTATATAAATAATATTTATGTCGTTTCAAAGCTCGTAACGCTGTGGTGTGATCTAATCCTATGTTATCCTCAAGTTTCCTTGTGCTGATCTTCCCATCATTTTCTTCCACGCACAATTTTCTTCCACGCACAATAAAACTTGCAAGTCCCTATCATTTCTTGCATCTCTTCTTTGTTCCTGCCTTTCTTCACATCTGCAGTTATTTATTACAGTGCCTTTTGTCTCAAATTTCTTGATAGTCCTTTCGACTGTAGATTTTGCAGGTATCGGTCTATTCGGATACAGAGCAGCAAACATGTCTGACACATTTTGATAACTATTTCCTTGATAATACCATTTAATCATCAATATTTTTTCTTCAGAAGTGTAATTTATGGCTAATATTTTCGATGTACGAGTTTTTATAACAATAAAGCACACATTTCAAAATGACAACTTTATTTGACAGTCATCTTTTACCTTGACTGGTGCCCGCAAATACGGGGCCATAAAAAGGAGAAATAGTTAAAAAGAAGTCGGCGATAACCCGTAAACGGGCTCATCAAAAATATCTGTTATTCTTTTGAATGTGGGTTTTAGTGCTCTTTAATAAACCTAAATAGAATTTTTCTCCGTTAAATAATTAGGGAAGCCAATAATTGACCCCATTTAAAATTACATGGGATTTCCTATGTCCCGCTCGACGATGCAGCACCCGGTATACTGTTGGACTGTGTGTATCTGTAAAGCCAGTAAACATATTGTTTATTTGGTAATTAACTATTACAGGAAAACCAGTCCGGCCCTAACTAAACTTTAAGTTCTGCAAAATTAATGTTACTAGAAATGACGTGTGTGTCATCGACAGTCATTAAAAGATTACATTAAATGAAGTGTAGCGTTGACCCGTAGGTTTGTAAATAAATTTATTTTATCTCAGAAAAGTTTTAGATATCTTCAACTCAAAATAAAATTTATCAAATTTCTTGAAAGTCTACGAAGAACAGTCAAAAATTTGATTATGCCTTAAAAAATTAAAGTGCCCTCATTTTTCACTTTAGAATTTTTTTTGGTATATTGTAAATTAAATCGCACATTTTTTAATCGAACCTCCACATACCTTATTGGTTGTTGACGCGCGGGAGACATTTCTGGAACTACACCTTCCTTAGGACTGGAATTATTCCTCCATCTCGAAGCAGTGCCAGGGTCGTAAAACCTTTCCCGAGTAATGTAATTGATATAAGCCTTTCTGTATTCTGGTTGGCACTCAAATCGACCCTGAAACTCGGGCGAAGTCGGTTTGAATCGATTATAGTCGGAACTATCAACTTTGGGTTTCCAGGTTCCCCTAGGAAGTGTTGGCAATGACTAAAAAATAGGATAAATTGAGCATATAATTTCTATTGTCTGTTTGAAGGTTGGAGACAATGACGTTTCTTAAACGGCAGTAGAATTTTGGACTTGCAGTGTCTTTATTTGTTTTCAATAACAACGTTTCAGTTGGTAAGTATCTTCAGTCGTCTTCAGGTGAGTATTCACCGGTGGATGGAACGTTAGACTTTT
Source organism: Polydrusus cervinus (assembly GCA_935413205.1). NCBI lineage: Eukaryota > Metazoa > Arthropoda > Insecta > Coleoptera > Curculionidae > Polydrusus > Polydrusus cervinus. The sequence goes on from OW284518.1 coordinate 7,122,378, forward strand.
ATGGGTGATACGTTTTATTCAAGAATTTGCTTGCTCAGATAAACAAGCATGGTCTATCGTTTCAAAATATTTTCTGCAATGCAGCGTTGCCTCTTCTGCCCGAAACAGGTGGCAACATCGTTATTTTAAATAGAACACACATTTTCAGACTTTGACAGGCTGTAGCATTGGAACGGTCAATCTAAAAGAAAAATGGTTTTCACCTCCCTATCTGAGTTTTTTATTCTCTATCCAAAAACACTGACTTCCGGTTTAACATGTTAAACCGGTATACCATTTTTTTGGTTTAACATGTTAAACCGAAAATTATAACTTTTTGATAGCAAAAAAACCTAAGATAGAGCGGTAAAAACCATTTTTCTCTTAGCTGCGCCGTTCCAATGCTACAGCCTGTCAAAGTCTGAAAATGGCATATTTTAAACGTCAATATCTCAAACACAATTAAATTTAGACATATTAACATTTTTACAAAATATACCATGCATTGTATAGGGGATTAGACAATAATATAATATATAGGGTGTTCAATTTAAAATAACGATGTTGCCACCTGTTTCGGGCAGAAGCGGCAACGCCTCATTGCTGTAAATATTTTAAAACGACATACCTATTATGGTTGCTTATCTGAGCAACCAAATTTCTCAAACGTCTAACGTTCTATCCGCCGTGAAACACTCTGTATTATACTTACTTTTGCCATGGTCTTTTGCTTGTCTTCTTTCCTAAAATAACGGGAAGATATAACTTTTTCCCTCTCTACGCTATTCGTCCTACTTTGGCTGCTCCATCTAGAAAAATTCCCCTCCGATTTTGAAATGTTAATTCTTGGTTCTGTGCCCTTTATAACTCTGGGCGAACCATATGTTTGTCTATCTAAAAAATATCGAAAAAATATACTAAAATAATACTTTGCACCTATAAATTTTGGAACTACACAGATGTCGTTACATCTGATCCCAATGGCGACATGAAGTTATGTGGGTGGCCGTATTTGTGGGACGAGGGACGAGTTTTAAGGTGGTATATTTTTAAATCACCTCGAATAAAAAGTTTACCACCTACCTAGTTTTTAAAATGATTTTTACGCAACAATATTCGCTTCAATATCAAAGAAAAACACAAAGGGCGTCAAAATTTGAAGGTTTAATTCTTATTCAGAAAAAATTTTACTCGCCTCAGGAGAAGCTGCATTCTCCAATTTTGGCTTTGTCTTATGGAGAAAATATTTTTGGATTGAAAGACTAAGCTAATTCCAAAATCACGAAATATATTATGTATTCCCGACTACCCCTCACCATCATAAAAAAGTTTGTTCGTTGCTTGCGCTACGGAAGCCCTCTTGTAACTACTTATATACAGGGTGATTCACCTTGAGTGGCCTATTAGAAGATCTCGGAAACGAGTAACCTTATATTTCTAAAAATTTGATAGCAGGCATAATTGGTTTTGAGCTTTTAGAACTTTATAACACATTAGGCATTTAGATAGGAAATTTAATTCTCTACACGTTAGTAAGCTAAAAAATAGGGTGTTCCATTTGCAAATATTGACTTATGCACATTTATTTAAATGGAAATTTTAAGAACTCCCTGTATAAAAAACGTGAAACCTTAGTAATTTAAACTAAAGATCTATGTATTACTTGAAAGCTTACAAAATTTTAAATGTTTACCTTTATTAGTTTCAGAGTTAATAAACTTTCTTCTCGGAGCGTTTTTACACAAAAAAATCCTTTTATAATTCATATCTCAAAAACGGTTAGAGATAGGAATATATTATTATTAACAAAAGTTATTTAGATTTTAAGAAGGTAATCAAAAAGGCTAAAATATACAGGGTATTCTATTTGAAATAGCAAAGTTGGCATTAACTTCCAGTATAACCGGAAGTAATAAAAACGTCAAAATATAATGCTTTAAAAGCCCAAAACCAATTATGCCTGCTATCAAATTTTTAAAAAGATAGGGTTACTTGTTACCGAGATCTTCTAATAGGCCACTCAACGTGAATCACCCTGTATACTATATAGAATTTAAGCATTGAATAAAATTACGGATTTCTATTTAAAATTAAAAAGTTTACCTCACTAACTGCTAAAATTTTTAAATCTTTACTTCAAGAATTACGAAAAAATTAGTGAGGAGTAAAAAATAACAAGTTTAATTTTTTGACGTTTCACTTTATAATTATTTTCATAATTTTATTCTAAACCTAAACTTTTCTAACAATTAACTGAAACCCTAAACTTTTATAAAAAAAAAAAATTGGCAAAACTGGAACTGGGAATTTTATAATATTTTTTTCACAAAGAAGATATTTTTTTTACCCTAAAATATTTTAAAATTTTTTTCGTAACCTAAACTTTTCTGACAATCGACTAAAACCCTAAACTTTTATTCCTAAAAAAAACACAAAATTGCCGTATTTAAAAAAATTTAAATTTTATAATTAAAAAAAAATGTTTTTTTTTTACCCCAAAATATTTATATAATCTTATGTTATACAGGTACCTAAACTTTTCGAACAATTTTAACAAAATTTTATTTAAAAAAAACTGGTAAAACTGGCGTAGGTACTCAAAAAAAATTTAAAAATTATAATTAAAAAAAAAAAAAGTTTTTTTGTCGACTCCAAAATATTTTCATAATTTTATTTTAGACCTAAACTTTTTTATCAATTTACTGAAACCCTAATTTTTTGTTTTAAAAAAAACTGGCAAAATTGCCGTACTCAAAAAATTTAAAGTATTTTTTTTTAAATGTTTTTTTTCGACGCCAAAATATTTTCATAATTTTATTTTAGACCTAAACTTTTCTAACAATAATTGACTGAAACCCTAAGAAACAGGTAGTATCTGCATTTAAAATTTATGTTGGTTTTGTACAAAACTACTTTTATGGAAAACTAACCTGTTTTGGATGAGTTATCCACCTCTACATCTAGAAACCTCTCCGAACTCCTAGATGGTGGCCTAGAATTCGGCCTGGAAATGGATCTAAAACTCGACCTTCTGGGAGTCTCTGGTTGCGGATGCAAATAACTTCTTAGGTGCGGTATTAGTGGGTGCTGAATATTTTCACTGGAGTCGCTATCGATTATAAAGTCTACGGGACTTTTAATGTTGTTTACTGGCAACGCTGGTTTTTGTTTTTCATAGTTTTTGTATTCAACGAAGGCGCTTGTATACTCTGAAATACATCGTGAAATAACAAAATAAAATTATTAAAATTTAAAGATTTATGTACTTATTTAATTCTCGTTGGGTTGCATAAAGATTTTAAACAATAACTAACTTAGAAAGTGAAGATTTTAAACAATAACTAACTTAGAAAGGTGTCGAGTAATAAAATGGGAAATTCCGTTCAGTTCGGCTTAATTTCAGTGTTTGCCATAGGCGCAGGTAAATTTTGTGCATTAAATTATTTTTAATAACTAACCAAAGAAAGAAAAAAAATTTGATAAAAAAGGAACTACTTATTAGCTATAGCTAATTTACACAAACATCGTTTTATGAAATATGTCGTGGAAGATATAGCTAAAAAACATAGTGTAACTATGCTGCGCACTCCACCATGTCATTGCGAACTAAATCATATAGAAATTATATGGGCGCAAGTAAAAGACTTTGTAGCAAGACACAACACGACATTCAAAATGAAAGACGTTAAGCTACTATTTGAACAAGCCATTACGGAAGTAACACCAGAGAACTGGCAAAAAGTAGTAAATCATGGCATTAAAGAAGGGGAGAAAATGTGGGATATTGACCACTTGATCGATCGGACCGTCGACCCGTTAATAATTATAACGTCAAGAGGAGATGACAGCTCCTCAGATGACGAAGAATATTATGATTTTTTATAATCAGACTATAGGGACTTTGACTGTGACATACATTTCGTTGCCAGAAATAAATTTCTCACAATTAAAGTGACTCGGTTAGCTTAATTCTTAATTTGCTATTGTTGGGTTGCATAAAAATGTCATTCAATAATTCAGGCGCGGTTTGTCCATAAGGTAAGTTGGTCAACCTTATTAATTTAGTTTTTAAAACAAAAAGGTAATTATCCTTCATAAAATGCAAAACTTCCTAAATGTGCCATGCTAAAACTCCCCAGCCCAAGGTTAATAAAATATTGAGTTATTTATTTTCTGGTTAATTGAAATATTAAAAAGGTGATAACAATATATTTTCTATAATTTAAAATGTATACATTTCGCAAAGAAATTAAGTAAAAATCAACAAACCTGGTTGCAAAAATAGGGTTCCTTCCAAATGTAGATTCGTTGGCGTTTTTGTCAAAAGATGTTGTTTCGGAACTTTATATCGTAAAAACTTGTCCCTATTTTCGGTATCCATATATAGAGAACCTGAAAAATAGGTCGTTTATTTAGGATCCCTGTCAGCATAGGCGCCGGAACTTCAGAATTGCTCTGGGGGCTTGGAGCCCGGATCTCAACGAATAAAAAAAAAATTCCTTTAATAAATATACACATAATATAATGTAATAGTTAATAAATTTAAAATATAATAAGGCTCCCTCCACAGTAACTTCTAAAAAAAAAAAGGTCATCGGTCCAAATTTTGGGGCACCCTCCACAGTAACTTCTAAAAAAAAAGGTCATCGATTCAAATTGTGGGCCCCAAGACGCGCGGGGCCATTCCTATCCAAAGTGACTTCTAAAAAAAATGTACCATCCAATGTTTTTGTGTACATTTGTGAATTATGTAGCTTAATTACCTCTTTGGTATTAAAAAATGTTCAACAGGAGATTTGAGGGTGAAAACAGTAGAACAGTAGTTTAGGAGTGAAAACAGTAGATCTTCTGTTAAAACAGCGTATGCCACGTATGCCAACGTATAGAAAATATAGATAATAATATTGGATTTTTGTATTGTATTTTAGACGACTTTGTCTTATTTGCTACAAAATCCAAAAAATCACTAAAACTGGGGTATTTAACGAAAGTTTTTACTAAATCACTTTGGATTGGTTTCGAAATCATTAAATCTAGTTAAATTTCACCAGACCTGGCAACCTTGAGACTTTGAGACCAGGGACTTTCCAAATTCTCTACGTGCTCTAAGCAAAGTGGCAGACCAGGGTTGCCAGATCTAGCATAATTTAATTTTCAAAGCCAAAATAATTTTTTCCTAAATATGATAACCTGCTAAATTAAAAAAGGAAACGACAACTGTAGATAAATTTTATAGAAAAAAATTAAATTATCAAATCTCAAGTAACACACGTTCGCAAACGAATTGCTATTAGTATCATTATTATGTAAACATACTGTGAAGGTTAGGCTATGGGGGCTACGCCCCCAAAGAAATATGGCTCTGGGGCCCAAGCCCCCAGAGCCCCCACGGAATCGGCGCCTATGCCTGTGAGGCCTCCAGCAGACATTTTTGTAAAAGGATCAAGTGTTTTAGGGAATAATCAATATACGTCCTATTAAAAATTACAAAAAAATACTTGTCCATAAGCAGTAAAATATAATTTTTAAGAAGGTAAGACAAAGTCTTCCTCCACTGTTATATTAAAGAAATATTTTAAGAGACTTCTCTACATGCTTCGAACGCAGAAGCATTCATCATCTTCAGGAGAATAAACAAAAAGAAGAAAAACTAGTAGATATCACCCTAACTGAGCAACAAAATTGTAGGTTCGATGAAAAAATGAGTAGAACGGTGAGAATATAAGTACACACATTGCATTGTGAGAAAGAAAAACATATGTGGAGTTGGGGCTTAGGGCACTATAGGAGTTTAAATGTAGAATAAAAAGTTTGACATCTGTGCGTGAAAACACTGTTAAAAGATATGAAGCAGAAATGATTATTCCAATTCACTCCTGCTTCATATCTTTCAACAGTTTTTTTACACACAGAAGTCAAACTTTTCACTCTACATTTAAACTCTTATAGTGCCCCAAGCCTGAAACCCACATATGTTTTTCTTTCTCACAATGCAACATGTGTACCTATTTTCTCACCGTTCTACTCATTTTTCCATCGAACCTACAATTTTGTTGCTCAGTTAGGGTGATATCAACTAGTTTTTTCTTCTTTGTATTTATTCTCCTGAAGATGAATGCTTCTGCGTTTGAAACATGTAGAGAAGTTTCTTAAAATATTTCTTTAATATAACAGTTGAGGAAAGGTTAGGTTAGGTTAGGTAAGAGTGGCAGACCCTTGGTTCTGACCAAACAGTCTCACGTAGTCCTGATTAGGTCCGTTGTAATACCACACGTGTTCCGTAGAACCCACCTTCATCAGATCTCTGATGGTTGGTGCGACGTAACCGCAGAAGGATTTTAACAACTCATTCAAACCAGCCACTACTAATCAGAAATCTGCTCAGCCGTTGTTGCTTAGTTCCTCCAGGCTATCGAAAGATGATTCACCCAGAGTAGTGAACCTCCTTTTTGCGAGGCCAGGGCATTCACACAGAAAATGTTGAATACTTTCTTCCTCTTCCTCATCTCTGCAACTTCTGCAGAAGTCGTTAGTGGGTATTTGCATACGTTCGGCATGTCTACCGAAGAGGCAATGTCCGGTTACAACCGCAGTAATATTTCTCACGTCTTTTCGACTGTGTCTCAATAGCTCTGCGGTTCTCTTTTTATCAAATGTGGGCCACAGTTGCCTGGACGTACTACAGGTTGTCAACCCTGTCCATCCGTTCTGTGCAAGCTGCTTGGCCGTGTAGTCAATCTCTTCTTTGACCAATCCCAGTGGTTTGTTCACTGTATTGTCTGCTAGATCAGCTGGCATGCCTGCGCCCTCTCTTGCGAGCGCATCGGCAGCCTCGTTGCCATCTATTTTGGAGTGTCCAGGAACCCACCACAGAATAACCCGATGTTAGTTGCCAAGTGTGCATAGATTGTTGCAGCATCGCTTTACGAGCTTGGAGGAAAACTTTGTATTCTTATTTCTTACCTTCTAAATTTCCACTCCACTTCAAGTATTGACTATTTCTTCAAGTTATATCTAATTTTTAAGTTCTACCTAAGTGGAGTCACTTGACACCCCTTCGGATGACCTTAAGGTTGGATCTAATACCTGATTACATAATTTTTTCTGTAATTTTAAACTAAAGATTTAAAAATTTGAGAAGTTAATAAGGGTGTAAATTGCCATATTTCGGCCAATTCCAACCTTTAAATCTACTTCCGGTTTAAACGGATGTGAAGTCAACTTTTAAATTTGAAATATTAACCCCTCATTTTTATTTAATGCTTGAGTTCTATGTAAAATTCTCTTTTCAATGACATACCACACTTTATCATTTGTTTTAAAAATTGCGGTCAATTACAAAGAAACCAAATTTAGATGTAAATTTTACGAGTCGTTTTCTGACACTTGACAGACGCTAAGTTGAGAATATTGTAACGAAGTTACATAATTTTTACAGGGTTGTATACGTATCCGTTCTTAACTTTCTTATTTTTCGTCGCACGAAGTTTATTCTTGTTTGTAAATAATTCATTTTAATTGTACTGATTATTTTTCTAAAGTTTTCCGTCGCGAAATAACGGGAAATAGCTTTTCTTAGTTTTCCTGTACTCCCCAGTGTTCTGACTACGGGTCGGCGCGGAACCGCCGTCGCCATCGGTACCTCTCGATGTCGCGCGCCGAGTAGAGGGGATTCAGCCGGGCTCGAAGCCTACCTTAGCAAGATCGTGCTGTGTTACAATGAGAGTACGATACTCTCACACCGCAACCGGTCGACTCTCTAGACTAGCTCCGGACAAATACCGAGACCATCCGGACTAAAGTAAAAATTAACGGTAAGCAGTAAAATGTAGATTATTAATATATATTTAAACCGCCGTTCTATACTACACATTCTGGCATTACTGACCGCTTTCTCACTTACACCTACTGACAATATAATGTTTTCTTTCATTCTGACGCGTATACCGGGTTGTTTTATATTTTTCACATACATAAGACCGGGCTGCTCCAGGTCATCTTAGCCGAGTAGCTCTGTCATATTGTTTCTCTCTCATATACATATATTAAACCGGAATGATCCAATAACTTCTTTGTTTCTCTCATACACGACACCGGACTGCTCCAGGTCATCTCAGCCGAGTAGTTGTGTCTCGTTTTTTTAAATCCCAGTCATAGTAGTAATTATACGACACCGGACTGCTCCAGGTCATCTCAGCCGAGTAGTTCTGTCTCGTTTTAAATCCCAGTCACAGTAGTAATTACACGACACCGGACTGCTCCAGGTCATCTCAGCCGAGTAGTTCTGTCTCGTTTTAAATCCCAGTCATAGTAGTAATTATACGACACCGGACTGCTCCAGGTCATCTCAGCCGAGTAGTACTGTCTCGTTTTAAATGTCAAAGGCTAAATCATTCATTTGTACCATTCTCGTGTCACCGGTTACCACCGCCCATTACACTTCCACACATGGCACCGACACTTTCGTATCTCTTTTCCTCTTACATGCAGAACCGGACTACTCCAGGTCATCTTAGCCGAGTAGCTCTGTTTTGTTCTAATACAACGGGCCGCAAATTCATTTTATCACCTTTATGCAAGTCCGAGTTGCTGCAGGAACTCTGATTTGCTTAATGTAAATTCAGACCGGGAAAATAGATTATCTGTCTCTCTCATACACACACACCGACACAACATACACAATAACACTTACATCACACCGTCCTTATCTTACTCATACACTTGTAATTTCTATACACTGTTAGATAGCCAGAACGTGTGGGTCCGCGGAATTCATAGACAGTCACGCATGCGTAAAGCAAAACCGATCTACCATTTAAAAACCGCCACTGAACTGCTAGTCGTATTGTAGTTTATCTCTGGAACTTTTTACCGATACCGCTTGACGTAGTAACATCCGCATTCGCAAGTAGCTTTACCGCGTGAAGCTTTTCTTTCAAACATAGGCCGCATCCTTTTCTGATATCTGCAAGTCCGTCACCGTAGTCCGTCCTGACCTTTATCCTATTAATTAAGCTGCGACCGCGCTTGCAGATCTTTGTACTGATTTTATTTCCGCGGGTCTATGTATTACTGTTATTAAGTTGACCGCCGGACCGCTTGCGAACCTGAAGACGCGAATCTTTAATTTAATCAAGCCGTCAGACGTCAAAGCCGGAATCATTTCTTTTTAGCCGCGATTAATCAATGAACACAAGATACATGACCGCAGATAAAGAACGTATACAATCCTCCTCTCTCTGTTATTTCCTTTATTTTTAACTGGTAAGATCATTCATTTTAAACCGATAGTAATTGGGGCACATATTAATGTAAAAGTCTTTGAATACAAAATGTTTTAAAACCGATTGTTTTATTATTCCTTCGCACCATACGCAGTTGAACGCCTGGATTATTTTCTCCACTGTCTAAAAGCTACTCGAAGGTAACTGTGGGCCTCTTACCACATTAATCCAAGAGGTGGCGCCCGAGACTCCGTTGGAAAAGTATTTTTCGTCCTATAGTCGCATGCAACAAATCTCGCATGACGTGAGCAATAGATTAGCTAGATAGATAGATAGGAATTAATACGGACCGCATTATAAGACTGATTTTCAATTCATTACATCGCCACAGCACTGAAAGTGTGCCAAATATATTCTTTATCGTCATAGGAACGGATAATAATAACGCAAGCAAAAAAATGCGAAATCCTTTATAGAACAATATGAAGGTGGGGATCAGTGGCATATTTAGGGGTTGGGCTGTTGGGCTGGAGCCCCTCCTCCCCCCCCCCCCCCCCGAGACTAACGGCTCCGGTCTAAAAGTCTAATTACAACCTAATATTTCGTCACTTTATTTAAATTTGTAAATAATGTATTCTTGGCTTAGTTTACGAAAGGTCTTGTAGGATACCTTTAGCTTTTAAACTTTTCCTTCTAAAGGTCCTGTTTTATATAGAGATTAAGGTTTCGGACGAATATTCGTTTAGTTATTGATTTATGATGCAATTTTATAGTAAAACGAGTAAAAAGAATAATATTTTAAAGTATTTTTCTATTATATACTTGTCTGTTCCGTTTTCCCTTTTTTAGAGCTATTTTAAATCAACAACAAAAAACAATTAGGTAAGTATTTATTTTTAAAGAGCAAAATTAAGGTAAACAGTTTAATTGAAACATTTTTTATGGAAGAGTGATAATTTATAATAAAAAAATAGTGCGGGAAGAAACAAGAATGCTTTATTATAAATATACAAAGCGGCACTTAAGAAGGAGTATTTTAAAACCTAAGCATTTGCACCAAAAACTGCTCTTAGATTTACGCTCCTAAAATACATGATTTCTGAAAAAATCAACTAATTTTGGCGAGGTGAGCGATATTTACTTTATTTTCAATCATGAAAACCCGAGCCCGAAAAACACGCTGGTTAGAGTCATACATACCTACGTCTTATGTAAAATTTTGGATTGACACCGATATTCATATTTTTCACAAATATAAAAAATGTTTTTTTTTAAATAAAGAGCCAGGTAGGAATATTTAAAAAAAAGTAAAAAAAACAATTACAAAAACAAATTTAATCCAACCAAACGAATGCGGTTTCCAAAAAACATTTCATTTTTCAGAATTTTCTGGAAATTTATATGCACGAATGGTATTCGGTAGAAAATTTACAGAATAAATAGCTAACACGTTAACATTTTATCTTAGTTTTTTATTTATTAAAAGTAATATTACAATTATTGTAATTAATTATATATTGTGTGGTCTTATTTGAGTCCATAATACATAGGTTCTCTTGAGTGCTTGATGTTTTTTCACTGGATTTTGGGGTGCTATCTGTTCTTATTTTTTCTTCAATGGCTTCATGATGTTCTTGATCCATTTAAAGGTAGCTGGCAATTGATTTGGAACTAGCATGGCCAGTCATTTTTATAAGTTCCTGTTCTGCAATACCGCTTTTTGCAAGTTTTGACACGGCTGTAGCCCTAAGTGAGTGATTAGTAATTTTTGTTTTTTTAACGTCTAGTCCCACTGTTTTTGGTTGAGTAGTAGTCCATTTTGCTATTTCATTTCGTCCAACAGGACTGTTTTTATACCATCGACTTCCAGTTTGCCAAAATGGACTGACGTTAAAAATAAACGATCATTTTCAATACCTTCTCGTTTTGATTTTCGCAAGTTAAACAATCTGATTGGACAAAGATCGGGATATTTCTTATTAGCGACTAGCCATTTAGATGGAACGCACGGTTTGGAGCCACCTTGTGTCGTTTTGCTGAATATGAGATTGTTTTCTATTCTACCTGTTGTTTACCCCCATTGTCAAATTCTTTTTTTTTAAATTCCAATAAGGTTTTGCTGCCTTCTCCCCCTCTCCATGCCAATTCATAGGAGAATATAAAAAACAACTTTTTTTGCAGACCTTCTGGGGTACATTCGTTGTAATTGTCAAATAACATTTTCATTTCATTATATTTTAGGGCAATTGAACTGACCTTTCTTTTATCCTCGTGCTTTTGCAATTCCTTTCTTTTAGCATTTTTTGCATCCCTGGCAGCTTTAAACTCTTGATCTTCAAATGGGTCTATTTTAATACCATATTTTTCAAAGTATTCCTCCATCACCATTTTTGCAGTTAAATGTTACATTACTTCTATTGTGCTTTCTTTATATTCATCGCCATTATTTTTTCGCATGTTGTAGCCCCAATCTTTAAGTACCTTAGCAGAGCATTCGTTTTGTAAAAATTATGTACCCTTTAATAAAAAACGACAATAATAAACAGTGCAATTTATTTTAACAATTTTACTGCTAAAACCTAAAAATACAATCCCATTTAGTCTGATAAACTATTTCGATAATGAAAGAAAAAGTGGAAATGCGCAAACCAATATGCAGGAAGCCGTAATGAAAACACTGAGAATTAGTTTAAGGACTATGCAGAATAATGTGCATGAAAAAAAGCATAATATAATACCCAAGAATACTAAAAAATATAAACGAAAAACACCGTTTATAATTATAGCCTAAACACTCTCATCGTCACTTATAAAATCTGAAAAGTCCTCGTCGTCTGAGTCGTCTTCGAATGGAGAAATTATCATTGGCGCTACTTCGACATCTAGTACTTGTTTTCGATCCCACCAATCCCTTATTAATATTTCTGTATGTTCCACCGATTTCTTCCATAACTCTTGTGTAATATGATCTAACGAATCTTGCCAAACTATTTGTACTTTCTCCAAGATGAAGTAGGCTGTTTATTTAAAATTCTTGAATGATATGATGCATTATCTAATACAATTAAAGACGGAGCATCCAAATTTGGTATCAATTGAACTTTTAACCATTTTTCAAACATTTCACAAATTAATATTATCATGACAGTCAGCACTTTTTGATATTGAAAAAAAAATTAAACTTGCACCTGCAACATATCCTGTTGCAGAACCGGCATGCAAAATAATAAAACGCTTTCCCGTACGGCACCCCTTTTTCCTTTTAACACTTTTTACAGACTCATCTTGCCAAGATTTTGAACCACTTCCACTGGAAAATATGCACGTTTCGTCTAAAAATACCACTTTTCTAAATTTCGATTTGTAATTGTCCGTATATTTTTTTAAAAACTGAACAAGCTGACTCACTATCTGTGGCTGCTCACATAAAAATCTTCGGTTACAGTCTTTTTTATAGCGAAAACCTAAATTTTTTAATAATTTTGATAACGCTTTAAGTCCAATTTCCAAAACACCCCGAATTTTTAATGTTTTTTGTAAAACTGGAAGAGTTACATTGGTTTTTGATTTGTATAAATCGTAAATCACATTTCAAACTCCAATTTTAATATTTTCGCTTACATCCTCAGTCTTTGGCTTACTTCGTTTACACTTTTTAGTATTCTTGGGTATTATGTTATATTTTGTTTCATGCACAATTTTCTGCACAGTCCTTAAACTAATTCCCAGTGCTTTGGCTACTGTTTCCTGAATATTGGTTGGCGAATTTCCACTTTTTCTTTCATTTTCGAAATAGCTTATCAGATTAAGTACCATTTTTTTTGATGGGGGATGCAAAAACCCAGAAAATTGTTTCATTTTGTCACAAACTGTCAAAGTCACAAAACTGGCATATTTAAAATAAAACGTAGCTGGTGCTATTATAAGCTTTTTTAGAATCGCTGGAAAGTAAATACATATATATCCTTTTTTTTTCATGTCAAAATGGAATAAGTCTGTCTCATTTATCTTACGTATTTTATTTAGAGGGTAAAATTAAACGCAAGTAAAGAAAACAAAAACTGAGAGTATGTCTTTTTTTAATCGTATGACCCGCACGATAAGACCAGATCCGACTATAACAGTACAGCATGATACCACTCAATATATGAAAAATATCAAAAACAACAAGTTAAAATTCTAGGAATTACGATTGCCATTTAACAATATGCAATAATAATTTAAAATGTAAAAGAAATATTCTGCGTCATAACGTTGTTATACGAAAAGCAGCCTATCAATTATTTATAAATTTCTTGCTACTGCTCAAATTTATTATTTTACGATACAACTTTTATACGTCTTTTCACTATTAAAAGAAATACGATAGTCAGTTTATTTTTGTTGTATTGTGAGAATTTTGGAGCACATTATTGTGAGAAGGTAAATATGAAAGAAAAACTGTTTTTAAAGTTGTTCAAGGAATTAATATGTTACGGAAAGATGTGCTTACATAATCGGTCGTTGCTATACAGTAACCAACATTTATACATATTTTGATTATACAGGTTATCCCGAAATTAACGTACAATATTTCTAGGGCGTAAAGTACTTTAAAAAATATGAGAAAAATGTCCTCTAAACATACTCCCAGAAATGCTTCTTTAAGGGGCTAGAGCCCCTCAAAGTGAGTCAAGAGGAAAGTTTTTTTTGTAATAAAACCGTAGCGTTATTTTTAAAATTAATTTTACTCTAGAACGGTGCTTCCTATCAAAATAAAATAAAAGCATCTTTTTTTTCAGAATAAACTATAATTTCAAATAACTGCGTTTAAAATTAAAAAATATTAGAAATAAAAACTAGTGGATAATATTTACCGTAACCCCAATCAATGCGACGCCACTGGGAGAAATAGTTTTACTTTAAATTCACCGTAATGTACAACTTATCGGTTGTAAGGCATGTACCAATTTTTATGCCAATATCTTAAACTGTTTTCATGCTATTACAGAAAAAATTTTCATCTCGACCTGCTTTGAGGAGCTCTAGCCCCTTAAAGAAACAGTTATGAGAGTATGTTTATAGGACATTTTTGTTATATTTTTGTATGACCTTTATGCCCTAAAACTTTTGCGCTAGTTTCGGGTCACCCTATAGAATTTATGATTGTACGATACACCTTTCTACAAGGTTTTTACTATTTAAGAAAATACGATGGTCATATTATTTTTGTCGTGAGAATTTCTGTAGTATATTATTGTAACGGGGTGAATATAAATAAAAACCTTTTGAAAAGTTGTCCAAGGAATTAATATGTTACGGCAAGATATGCTTTCATTGTTGGTCGTACTACTGTATAGCAACTGTTGTAGGTTACTACCTATCAAGATGTATACATTTTTTAATTATAGAATTTATGATTACCATACCAAAATACGATAACCATTTTATTTTTGTAGCAGATTATTGTGAGGAGATTTAAAAAAAAAACACTTTTAAAGGTTCAAGAAATTAATATGTTACAGCAAAATGTGCTTACATAGTCGGTCGTTGTTATAGTTATAGAAATGAAAAGCGAAAATGAAAATGTTACTATGTGAATCTGTTATAAATAACGCTCTTGTTCGAGAAAAACGTATCCATTACGGCTATTTTATTTAAACCTTCTCGATTTATTCAAATAGCATCCCACCTTTGCTCCTTTGCTCTTTTTGGGCGCCCATAAACAACATTTCTATATTCTACATTCTATTTAGGAGCTTCAGGCTTCATGGCTTGAACTTTAGTAAACTTAAAATCATGCATGTTTTGCTGATCTAAAATTATTTGAACTGATGAATTTATTATGCCTAAATCATAATTTGGCATATTATTATCGTATTGAAAAATTTCCTGACGTTTATTGGCGGTAGATTTGGGTGCATTTTATTAAAATTTATACATTTTTTAAGGATAACTTTATCACATTATCCAAATAAAATAAATAAATTCATAAGTTGTTGTGTTCAATAGTTGCTTCAAAAATATTGAACAAAAATAATATTTAATAAAATACCACAACAATAACTAAAGTGACACAATTTTTAGGTCAAACAAGAGTTTGTCATGGTATACTTACTAAAAACTATAAATATAAATTAAATTGTCGAGAAAATTTAACAAATGATCGCTCATAGGTGCAAAACAAGTTAAGTATAAATATTATATACAAAAATAAAGACCTAATTTAAGTATCTTTTTAAATCAGGGATAATATATAGTTTTACATTTAAAAAAATAGAAACGTCATTGTCTCCAACCTTTAAACAGACACAAAAAAATAGACTTATGGTCACCTATTCAAGTAACCAAATTAACTGTATTTTTAAACCACCCTGTATATCGCAACTAATATTTGGGCACTAACATTTCACAGTTTAAAAATATCAGCAATTATTTAGTTAACGTTTTCTGTCAAAAAAATACAATTTAATTAATATCTTAGAAACGGTATAGGATAATCTTTTAAAAAAAATGTTAAATAATTAATTTACGGCTCGAGAATATGTTAAAATACAAAATGCTCCATTTAAAATATCGAAGTTGCTGAGATCTTGGCAATACTGATCATTAAACATATTTTGGTGTTTTGGATGGATGGTAAGCATATATTCTTTTTATTAATTTTTATGTAAATAATCAAATTTTTAGAACAATTCGTTAGCTGATTCATCATATACTTCTAATGTATCATCCACCGTGAGTTCCCTTATACTTTTACTGAAAGGTCAACTATATATAACGAGTGTTACTTTAAAATTATTAACCAAACTGTAGAAGAATACAGGGTGATTCCTAAGTTGATACTTCTTTTTTAGCTGTGTATAGAAGACACTAAAATAAACAACATTTTCAAATACCATTTTTTTAAACTCAAAAATAGGCGAGATACAGAAGTAAAAAAATCTAAGTGCGGGCCTGGTCATCAAAACGTAGCCTGCTATACTTTATGTTGCTTGTCTTATCTCTTATTAGTCATGCAATTTACGGGTCTGTGGTGAGTTAATTGGCAATACGCTGCGGTGTGTTTTTCTGAAGCAGGTTAATTTTAAATTAGTGACACGTGAAAATGGTAATATTTGAAAACAATGAACTAGTAGATATGGTGCTAATTTACGGTGAGTGTCGTCAAAGTGCGGCTGCTGCTTCGAGAATATACGCAGAATGCTTTTCCTTGCGGGCTCATCCTACACCCAGATGTTTTCTTAATGTTATTCAACGGGCAAGTTAGGCAGAACCGTATTTGATCCATAGTGTAATAAATAAATGAAATTATTCTATTTTTGAGTTTTTTGAAAAAAGGTCCTGTATTCTTCCATAGTTCGGTTAATAATTTTTTCTACTCCCACATGGAAATTTGCTGTTTCCTTTACACTTAAGTGGCGAGAAAAGTAGGCTATTCCGGTTAACTGTGCGGGAATATTCCATTTCTATCCTAGATAGGTAATGAAACTGACCAATCACAGTGGTCAATTACAAGGAAACCAAATTTACATGTTACAATAGGATGTACAGTGTTGCAACCTTTAAAAATAAAATTTCCCATTTTTATAGAAAACTTTCACGAATGCAAACAATACTGAAAAAGTTTTTTATTAGCAGATTACAACCACAAGTGATCCTAAAGAATATTCTACAAATATAACATTGTGCGTAAAAATTTCCCTTTTCCCTTTGGAGACAGCGCCGATCTATTATTCCTCTGTGCTTTGTTCTCACGAACCCGAAAATTTTCCATTAGTTGACAACACTGTTATGAAAATAACATTTCTTTATTTTCTTTGTGGTGTATTTAAAAGCACTGACCAATCACAGTATATTAGATTTACTGAGGCTCCGCCTTCTTTTTAAAGACACTAAATTATATAATTTAAATGCATATGGTACAATTTGTTCAATATAATAAAATCTAGACGCATTTATAATAGATTTATTAATAATGCAACCGGCTGCATAAGCATAAAAAATTAATTTCATGTAGCATCATTTATCAGTTGGCTCTCCCACAATTTGCTTAAGGTCTCGATAGTCGAGAGAGTTAGGGCGTTGTACTATGGATCCAAAGGTCGTGAGTTCGAGCCCGGCAACCGGAAAACTTTTTTTTACATTTTCTAGCATATAGTTTGTAAGTTTGGTCGTAGAAAAAATATACTGTTCAACTCGAGTGGATTGTCCATATTGCCCTCGAAAGTTTTTACTTCCTCGTGCGATATGGATATCATATCCACTCTTGTTGTACAAACTACTATTAAAGTAACATTCGTTATATATCGTCGACCTTTCAGTAAAAGTGTTTTTATTATTTAAGTAGATTTATCAATTACCTGAAAGGTGTAAATTGGTAAGCTTCTTACACAGCGGCGGTCTAAACACATTTTGATAAAGCACAAAATTTCTCCTATTTTCAGTTTCCATGTTCATGTCGCCCAACAACTGTAAAGTGGTGGCCTTTCTGTGTAACTTCTCCTTTTTTTCCAATAGAAAAGCTGTGAAGTTTTCTCTGTAATCAGTGATGTGGTAAAAGTCGCCTTCTAATTTTAAGTTTGTACATCTTCTGATAAGCTGTGGTCGATATAAACTGAAATTAATAAATTTAAATTAGTTGATTTTTAAATTATGTATAGGGAGTATTGCCGGAATCTAGTTTAAAATTCTTTAATTGGAACGTTATAGGAACGTATAGTACCGGCTGTCCCACTTAGAATGGCTCTCAGCCAGTATCTCAGAAAGTGTTAGTCGTATGGCTTGCGGACATTTTTTTATATTAAAAGTGATCACAAGAAATTGCTGGAAATTAATTTCAAGGTTCTCAATCGAGCGCTACAGGACGCAATCGTAAACTAGTGGCCTTGTTAAGTTATATTGAGAGTACCATTTTCGTATACTTTGAGCCTTTCTGAACAAAATTCACTCTGGGAACGTCTTTCTCAGTTTTAAAATAAAGTGGTGGGGAAGGTTGAACATTATTTTAAATAAATGCTCATATCTTCGGGTTGGCTCAGCAGAATTCTATAAACTTAGTGTTGTTAAAAAGAGTTTCCCCTAGTCTATATTCAAAGAGTGTTCTTTACTCTATATTCCACTATATAAACTATGACAATATGATTTTTAAAGTATTCGCTAGAGGGAGCTATCTTACAACTTAACAAACATTGCGCATTTATTCAAAACTTTTAAATATAATAGTATATTTATTTTTACCTCATTATAAAGATGAATAGAGGTCTAAAAAAAAACTTAATATCTTTTTTCAATCCGGAGATATGCCAAGAACAAAAATAAACAGGGAAAAATATGATTATATTTAAGTTTAAACGGTAAAGGGTTTTCGAAAGTCAAATAGGCCTTGGAAAAACCAAATATGATTTAAAATTAGATGCTTTTACGTCAAAATATTATTACTCAAACTTTCAAAATACACCGCGATAATGTCAAACGCTTCTTCAAGTAAAAAAGGCATTTTCAAAAACAAATACAACGGCACAACAATAAATATATCGGTACAACACTGTAGACCCGATGAAAATTTTGACGTTGAATAACCTCATTTTACATCATATTTATATTGTTTCCATGGCCTAGTTGACTTTTGAACAAACCTTTACCGTTGAAACTTAAATAAAATCATATTTTTCCGTGTTTATTTTTGTTCCTGTTAATATCTTCTGTTTGAAAAAGTTGTCCAGTTGTGGGTTTCAGTAGTTTTTTCCATTTTTTAAATTCATTTTTGTAATAAGGTGAAATTAAATGTACTACTGTATTTAAAATTTTTGAAACAATGCGCATTGTTTGTTAAGTTGTAAGATAGCTCCCTCTAACGCCTACTTTAAAATCGTATTGTCATAGTTTATATAGTGGAATATAGAGTAAGGAACACTCTTTTTAACAAAACTAAGTTTACTGAATTCTGTTGATTCAATCCGGAGTTATGAGCATTTATTTAAAATAATGTTCAACCTTCCCCCACTACTGAAAAACTGACAAAAACGTTCCATAAGTGAATTTTGTTCAAAAAGTCTCGAAGTATACGAAAATGGTACTTTCAATGTATCTTAAGGCAACTTTTGAAAATACTGAGTTTTACTGATTAAGCGTTACGGTTGCGCCCTCTATCGCTCGACTGAGAAACTTTTTTATTAAAATATTTTCCAGCAATTTCTTATGCTCACGTTTTCTACAAAAAAAATTGTCCGCAAACCAAACAATTTTGTAATTTTTTTTTTATTTCAAAACGTTGTGACAAACAGTTCCTGAGATATGGCCGGCGTTCATTCTTATTTGACCACCCGGTACATGTATTTTAAAATCCATTTACTGAAACACACCATTAATTTTTTTTTTCAGTTTTCATTCTAGTTTAATTATTTTTAGGTCCTGTGAATGGGAGAAATTGATGGGTCATTAAATAACCCTTATTGTTACCTTGAAAAAGTAACGGTATACTTTGTGTCTAATTTATCTAAACCACGCAAATGCTAAAAACCGTAACATTTAATGACGACATAAAAAGAAATCGTGAAAAATGTAGGCCTCAAATCGAAACCTAGACCCCAATCACGAAAATGTACGTACGGGGGTAATAAAGTTTCAGCTGATGAAATATCACTTCCGTTATTGGCTTTGATTGGGTAAATTCTTTGAAAGGCCATAATTTGTATTATTTTATGTATATTAATAAAAAAAACGTGATATTTATTACAAAGTCAGTCGTGCTCTTATAGTTTGGCAAAGAAAGATAAAAGCGTTATAGTTTATTTTAGAAAGGTGTAGAGTAATTAAATAAGAAATTCCGTCCAGTTCGGCTCAATTTCGGTGTCGGCCATAGACGCAGGTAAATTTTGTGCATTAAATTATTTATGATAACGACTAACCAAAAAAAAAATGATAAAGAAGGAACTATGAGCTATATACACAAACATAATATGCCGTGGAAAATATAACTGAAAAACACGGCCATATCATTGTGAACTAAATCCTATAGAACTTATATGGGCGCAAGTGAAAGGATTTGTAGCAAGACACAACACGACATTCAAAATGAAAGATGTTAAGCAACTGTTTAATCAAGTCATTAAGGAAGTGACACCAGAGAACTGGCGAAAAGCAGTCCATCATGTCATCAAGGAAGAGGAGAAAATGGAGTATCCTGACCACCTGATCGATCGGACCGTCGACCCGTTAATTATAACGTCAAGAGGAGATGACAGTTCCTCAGATGAATATTTATTATGATTTTTTATAATTTAATTTCTGTGTAATGTATTTTTCTATTCTGTATTTTTTTTAAATATTTAATAAAAAAAATAAGTGTACATAATGAACGTTTTCGTCACACCATTTTCAGTGTACTTGAATGGATAACAATAGGCAAAACCCATAAATTGACCCAAACCCGGGTGGTACTTCCTGCACTTGATAAAAATAAAGAATTTTGCAATGAAATCAATGCCAAATTATGAAAGTGGCTTAAATATTCGTTAGGTCACTCTGTAGTCCCTTTGCATACTTACATAAAGAGCTTTTATTACTCTACACCTTTTTAAAATAGACTATAGTCAGGAATTTATTTGTTCGCTTCACAGCTTTACATAATATGTAGGCCAAATTAATTCATATTTATAACCCTAGATTTTATCAGCTTATTCTTAGTTAAATCGTACATTGGAAATCGGTTAATTATAGTAGTTTGTACAACAAAAGTGGATATAATGTCTATATCTGACTGAGCACGACGCTCAAACTTCCTCGACGGAGTGCTCAAACTTCCGAGTGCGATATGGTCAATCCACTCGAGATGAACAGTATTATTTTACTACGACCAAACTTAGGGACCTTATGTTAAAAAGTTTGCAGGCTGCCGGGCTTAAACTTACGTCCATTGTATCCAACGTTCGAGGCTTTACCGTTTTGGCCACTGGATTATTTTAGAAATTATGGTAAAACCAACTCAATAATAATGCTACAAGAAATTAATTTTCTATGCACATTCAGCAGGTTGCATTTAAAGCGGTTATTGTATAAAGGAAACAAGTCCACATTTGTACAAAATTAAACTAAGATATACATTTTGTAAAATGAAAATCAACGGATCACTGAGTCTATAATGGAAACTTCTCCCGCTCGCATTCGCGCGATTTTATGGGATGAAATTTCGTTGATTGTATAAGGGAACTAGTCCGGGACTTGTTGCCTTTATACAATCATTTTGGCATCATGACCGCATTTATGTACCAATGCAATACGTGTCACTAAAATTATTATTTTTTATTTTTATTTTTTTTTTTACGGTTTGCCGACTACGTAGGCCATCTTGAACCGGTCATCGACCACAAATGTGATCTACCGACTGGGGAGTGTGAAACGGCACCTTCATCCTACGAGATATCCGATCTCATCCGGCCTGTCCGGCGTGAATAGGATGGCTAGGTGTCG
Organism: Polydrusus cervinus; assembly: GCA_935413205.1. Lineage (NCBI taxonomy): Eukaryota > Metazoa > Arthropoda > Insecta > Coleoptera > Curculionidae > Polydrusus > Polydrusus cervinus. Next base: position 7,144,031 of record OW284518.1, read on the forward strand.
ATTCATTTTACACTCTTCCCTGAGGCAAGAGCACGCCGTGTTCCCAAGCGGTCACCCGCCCAAGTACTAATCGCGCTCGACACAGCTTAACTTCGGTGATCTGCGGGAACCGGTGCTTAATATGTCGACAGGCCCTTGCCCACGTGTCACTAAAAGCAAATGCAAAAACATCAAAGCCACGTTTCACTGTAAAAGTGGTGGAGACACATGAAGTGTTGGACTTTAAAGCATGGTGGCCAGCTTACTTTAAGAAAACTACGAAGGAAGTCGGCGTAGGTAAGAAAAAAGAAAATTTTAGCATAGCTAAATATAAACATTTAACTTATGCAAGTGACAGTCCAGGTTTTATAGTAGCAAGGGAGTTCATAGATGGCATTACCTTGTTCAAGTTTCATTTATCAAAAAACGTTGCAACCCCTCCATTTCCACATGTAAGGGCTTATGAAGAAAAGGTACCAATTAAGGCCAAAAACCTGGAGGATCTTATGAAACTTTTACCATACATTCCTGATGAAGAACAATAATTTTTTCAACAGTTTAGGGAATGGCCAAAAACAAACAGGGAATATGATTCTGAATAGTTTTTTTGACTTTCAAGATGTAGGATAGGTTTTTTTTTTTTTTATGATAAAACACCTGCACTGTAGGAAAAATCCTTTAAGGCGCTCTGGGAGCGGTGCGTGTGCAAAGAAAGCGATTTACGTTGGTCTTGAAACGTTGAAGATTGTATTCATTGGGAAACACGACCTCAGGAAGATCATTCCACAAAGATGACGTTCTCCAGATGAAAGAATTCTTGAACAATGAAGTTCGAGGAGTACTAAGCTGAACAACATATGGATGAGCGGCAGTGGTTCGCCGTGTATTTCTGTTTTGCATTGCTCTAGGTGGAATCAAGTGGGCAATGTCAGTCGAACACCTGCCATGGAAATATCTGTAAAAGAGAGCCAAATCACCAACCTGTCTTCGATGCTCCAGGCTATCGAGGGTCTTGGTCAGCTCGGGGTCGCCGATCAGACGAACGGCTCTCCTTTGAATGGAATCCAGTAGCCGAAGGGTGTGCTTGGGTGCAGAGCTCCAGACATGAGAGCAATATTCTAATGATGGTCGAATCTGGGCTTTGTAGAGTGTCAAAAGTTGATGAGGTGTGTACAACCTTTTGGTGCGGAAAAGTACACCAAGTTTCTGTGCAGCTGCCTTGGCAATTGCGGCAACGTGATCATGCCAAGACATATTACCTCCCAGATTGACCCCCAGCAAATTAATAGACGGTGCCAGGGTGTCCTGCCATGACTATATCCGGTTCTGCAATGTTAACCTTTTTGGAGAAGACTGCTGCCTGTGTTTTCTTAGCATTAAATTCGACTTGGTTACTGTCACCCCAAGCCAAAATTTCTTCCAGGTCATTGTTGAGGCGCAATACTTCATGCTGCCTGCGAAGATGTGCGTCGACAGCGGATGTTTGGGGAGTCAAGGTAAAAGATGAGACAAGTGTGCTGTCATCAGCAAAGCTATAAATTGGATTTTGGGTTATCACTAGAAGGTCGTTAATATACAGTAAAAAGAGGGTAGACGACAATATGGACCCTTGAGGAACACCGGCATTGATGGTGAAGGTGTCTGAGAGAAACCCGTCAATCGCCACTTGCAGAGAACGGTTCTTAAGGAAGCTGGTTAACCATAAACAAAATCCATTAGGCATACTGTAGGATCGCAATTTACTTAGAAGCCCATCGTGCCAAACACGATCAAAAGCCCTAGAGATGTCCAGTGCAACAGCCCGGGATTCTCCATGATGTTCGATGGTGTTGCTCCAAAGATGGGTGACATATGCCAGAAGGTCACCTGTTGATCTGGACTTACGAAAACCGTATTGATGGTCGCTGATAATGTTAAGCCCTTCCAGATACTTTAGGAGTTGTTGGTTAATAGCTTTCTCCATTACTTTTGAAATTACTGAAAGCAATGCGACGGGTCGGTAGTTGCTTGGTAGGGTCTTTTTACCTTTCTTTGGAATGGGCTGGACACGCGCGGACTTCCAGCAGGATGGAAATATTCCTTTTTTGTAGGATAAGTTGAAAAGTCTACAAAATACTGGTGTAAGTTCATCGGCGCATGTCTTGAGAACAATGATAGGAATTTCGTCTGGACCAGAAGCTTTATTGACGTCGAGTCCTTTAAGAATCCGTTTAACAAGACGCTGACGGAACACGATTTTAGACATTTGCGATTGAACTGAGGGAATGTTGGGTGGTGGTTTTCCCTGAAAGTCTACAGTGGAATGCGAGGAAAACAGTTCAGCAAGTAGGTTTGCTTTATCCCCGACTGTGGTTGCTATTGTGCCGTCGGAACGTGTTAGGAAGGAATAGTTGACTTTGTAAAGTTTTGGCTGACGGCCTTAGCGACTGACCAAAAGGACCTTGATCCGTTAGGACTGGCAATAAGTTTGTTTTTGATTCTCTCGTTATGAGCTTCTTTGCTTTGGTCTATCATTTGCTTACATTGGTTTCGGGTGGTAACAAAGATGGCGCGATTTTCAGGAGTAGGGTTTTTACGCCACTGTCGGTAAGCCAGGTTTTTAGATCTGACAGCACGCTCGCAATTCTTGCTAAACCAGGGCTTGCCGTTGGAAGGGCGCTTTTTGGAGAAAAAAATAAAGGCCTCCATGCTAGTTAGAATGACGTCGGAGACTTCCTTTGCACAGACAGATGGATCATCCAAAGAAAAGCATACGCTTGGCCAGGGAAAGTTGCGAAAATGGTCCTTTAGGTCTTCCCACTTAGCTGATGTATAGTGCCAAATCTTACGGGGTTTAGGAGATTGTTCAGAACTAATTGGCAGCTCGCTTAGGGTTGAAATAAGTTTGTGATCGGAGGAGCCCAATGGTGGTTGTACGGTGACCGTATATAGGTCTGGATTTGAAGTTAAAAAGAGATCTAAAAGACTAGCAAAATCCCCAGCTCGGTCTGGAACCCGGATACCATTCAACCTATTTCTTTGTGAATAAATAATTATAAATATAATTTTAACGTGTTGTCATCAAATACCACATCACTAGTAATTCAAAATATCCTTTCTTTACTATTACGGCACTGGCAATTATTTTTATGATTACTTAAATATTAAAATTACATAATAGGAAGTTGTAGTGTTTATGCTGTTTCTTTTATCAATAAGATTAACCGTCACAATACTCTAAGCTAGGAAGTAAGCAAGTTTTTAAGGCATAAGAAGTAATTCTATTTTTATTAGTATTTTATTAATACAACGTATATCTTAAGTCCTATGGTCCTTAGACCTAGAACAAAATATTGTAAAACAGAAAAAAAATAATGCTAGGAAACTGGAGTGTTAGACTAGTTATGTTACTGTGATGCGCTTACATTTCTTTTAAAAACAATTTAAAATTCTTTTTACTGTTTAGAAGATCTGATGATGCTACTTTTCAGACAAAACATGTAAGAACAATAAACAGAACTAGATATTTTAGGCCGTGACTTTGGGTCTTTTCTCTTACAAAATACCAAATATTAGGTCACTGAGGAAAAATGGACGCATTTTTTAAATCAGAAATCTTTTATTGTTAGTTTGCCTCTAAATGTTCAGGACCGTAATGAAATGAAAGAGATAATTTGAAAATGTGTTATTAGATGACAAAACGTTAAAATGTCAAAAAATTGTATATTGTATTAAATTTCTAAAGCTTAGAAATCCCTAAAACTGTATTTAAAATTCCAGGTCCGTATTTAAAAAAAATGACTTGATATTGGTAACTAAAGAAAGAAACGTCGAATTTAAAAACTAATTACGCCATCTTGTTGAACATAAAAAATGCTATGAAAAAGTGTTTTTATTTTTTTTTCCTAGTTAGAAATAAATTAAAATACAAAAATGGAAATTTCGGTTTTTTTCGGATATCTTCGGAAGCATTCGGAATAATTACAATTTTTTTTTACCAAATTATTAAGCTTGATAATACGCAACTTTGCTTCAATTTAACTGTCTTCGTATCTCTTACCGTTTCCGAAATCCCCTTGTACGCAAACGAATTTTTAGCACCCTGTATAGGTTTAAATTATATCATCCGCCTTGCAGAACATAAAAATAGAAACATCGACTACTGTTTACTCTTAATGTATTCATGGATAACATATTGGATTTCCAAGTCTGTAGGTATCGCTTAAATGTCACTAAATAAATAAACAAAACATATACAGGGTGATTCCTAAGTTGATACTTCTTTTTTAGCTGCTTATAGAAGGCATTAAAATAAACAACATTTTCAAATACCTTTTTTCAAAAAAATTAAAAATAGGCGAGATACAAAAGTAAAAAATCTATGTGCGGGCCTGGTCATTTAAACGTAGCCTGTTATACTTTATGTTGTTTCTCTTAATAGTCATGTAATTTACGGGTCGGTGGTCAGTTATTTGGCAATCCGCTATGGTGTGCTTTTCTGAAGCAAGTTAATTTTAAATTGGTGACACGTGAAAATGGTAAAATTGAAAACAATGAACTAGTAGATATGTTTTAAATTTACGGTGAGTGTCGTCAAAGTGCGGCTGCTGCTACGAGATTATACGCAGAACGCTTTCTCTGGCGGGCTCATCCTATACCCAGAAGTTTTCTTAATGTTATTCAACGGGCAAGTTAGGTAGAACCGTATTTGATTCATTGACCAAAAGAACCTTGATCCGTTAGGACTGGCAAGAAGTTTGTTTTTGATTCTCTCGTTAAGAGCTTCTTTGCTTTGGTCTATCATTTGCTTACATTGGTTTCGGGTGGTAACAAAGATGGCGCGATTTTCAGGAGTAGGGTTTTTACGCCACTGTCGGTAAGCCAGGTTTTTAGATCTGACAGCACGCTCGCTATTCTTGCTAAACCAGGGCTTGCCGTTGGAAGGGCGCTTTTTGGAGAAAGGAATAAAGGCCTCCATGCTAGTTAGAATGACGTCGGAGACCTCCTTTGCACAGACAGATGGATCATCCGAAGAAAAGCATACGCTTGGCCAGGGAAAGTTGCGAAAATGGTCCTTTAGGTCTTCCCACTTAGCTGATGTATAGTGCCAAATCTTACGGGGTTTAGGAGGTTGTTCAGAACTAATTGGCAGCTCGCTTAGGGTTGAAATAAGTTTGTGATCGGAAGAGCCCAATGGTGGTTGTACGATGACCGTATATAGGTCTGGATTTGAAGTTAAAAAGAGATCTAAAAGACTAGCAAAGGGGGCAAGTTAGGCAGAACCGTATTTGATTCGTAGTGTAATTTTTTTTTTTATTTATTTATTAACAAGTAGGGATACAACAGACACTAAGTCCAATAAAGCATCCACGTTGTGGTATTAGCTAGTGGGAATTAAATGTTTTAATTATACAAACAAAAATATAATATAAAACCTTACAAAAATTAAAATTAAAAACAAAAAAAATTACAACAATGATCTGACATGTTTTCTAAATCTAACTATAGACATATCGAACATTTCCATACTTAAGGAAAGACCATTATAGGTACGTGTCGCTCTATAGATAGGAGAATTTTGACCTGAATTCGTATTTCGAAGTGGAATGTTAAATGTATTTTGAAGCCTTAGGTCCCTAACCGGTACATTAAAACTTAGCTTTGATCTAAGTATTGGCGAATCAATAAGACTATTAACCAGCTTATAAATCATAACAAGATCAGAAATTGTCCGTCTTCCAGCAAGCGTTACTACTGAAAACTTTTCCATAATAGGTTTATAATTGCTATTTACTATAAGTACATCCGTCTTACGTGATAAGAACCGTAAAAATTTATTTTGAATACTTTCCAGCCTCCGCAGATAAATCGCGTACTGAGGACTCCAAACAACTGATGCAAAATTAAGTTTACTAAATATAAACGCGTAGTACAAATTTAGAATTGTTTGAGGATTTTGAAAATTTAAACTGTTTCTTATAATAAATCCTAAGAATCGGTTACACTTATTAACAATCTGCTCAATGTGAGAGCTAAAAATTAACTTATAGTCCATTATAACACCCAAATCACGTATTTCACTTACCGACTTAAGATCACTATTATAAATAATAAATAAATGTAAGTACTTTATTTTTGAGTTTTTTGAAAAAAGGTATTTAAAAATGTTCTTTATTTTAATTCCTTCTATATACAGCTAAAAAAGAAGTATCAACTTAGGAATCACCCTGTATATTTATTGAAGTATAGTGTTTTGCTTAATTACTTCGTAAATGACGTTTATACTATAACCAAACCTTTAATTATTATATCTAAAATATTTAATAACCACACCCACATAGACCTCACTCTTCCATTGGCCAAAGAAAGTCAATAATTTGCTTAATTTTTTTTTTAATTTTAGCACGGTCTTAAACTATATTAACGTTTTGAAGGCACGACAAAAACAAGAGCATTAAAACTTAAATATATAAAAAAAATTACTTACAATTTTTTATTCAAAGTATTGTATGCTACCGCTCTTTAGTTCAGGATACTACTGATCAAAACCTGCCAAGAAAGCCAATTTTATGAACACCGGAAAGAAAATTTTCCCGCAGTATTATTAATAATCAGTTATAATCGAGATCGATATAAATGGGTGTGCTGCTCTATGAATGTTATCACAGCAATTTACTCAATAACGATTGAGGCAAGATTGATGTTAAAATCCTGAGATAAGTTTTTTTTTATTAAGGCTACCTCAACCTTTGCATAACAAAAAAATCCGTTTAAAGGTTGGAGACAATGACGTTTCTTGAATGATAGAAGAGTTTTGGACTTGCATTGTCTTTATTTGTTTTAAATCACAACGTTTCAACTGGTAAGTATCTCCAGTTATCTTCAGTAGAGTATTCAACAGTAATATATCGATATAGGAGGCGTCTTATCGGTAATACCGCTGTTTTTTACAAGAAATCGATTTTCTGATCATTTTCACGAAATGTAATTTTTACTTATAATCTTATATGATCCCGAGAGCTTTAGCTCGTGAGTCTTATCTTTGATTATAAGTAAAAATTATATTGAGTGAAAATTTTCTTAGAAAATCTAGTTTTTAGTGAAAATCAACGGTATGAAGATTAGACTCCGCTTCTAGAGGTGTATTTTATTGGATAATTTACTGAAACCGAAATAAAAGCCGTTTGTGATAAAGGAAAATATGCAAACACATCATTATGATTTACTTTTAAGTTTATAAACGCGCCACAACTAACAATTAATTAAAAATGAATGAAAGAATAAGATTTGTGAAGATGCTTAAGTACTACCTTCTGTGACCTGTTTGATAACAATGACCTGGAAGAAATTTTGACTTGGTGTGACAGTAACCAAGTTGAATTTAATGCTAAGAAAACCCAGGCAGCAGTCTTCTCCAAAAAGGTTAACATTGCAGAACCGGATATAGTCATAGCAGGACACGCAATTCCCCTGGCACCGTCTATTAATTTGCTGGGGGTCAATCTGAGAGGAAATATGTCTTGGCATGATCACGTTACCGCAATTGCCAAGGCAGCTGCACAGAAATTTGGTGTACTTTTCCGCACCAAAAGGTTGTACACACCTCATTAACTTTTGACACTCTACAAAGCCCAGATTCGACCATCATTAGAATATTGTTCTCATGTCTGGAGCTCTGCACCCAAGCACACCCTTCGGCTACTGGATTCCATTCAAAGGAGAGCCGTTCGTCTGATCGGCGACCCCCGAGCTGACCAAGACCCTCGATAGCCTGGAGCATCGAAGACAGGTTGGTGATTTAACTCTCTTTTACAGATATTTCCATGGCAGGTGTTCGACTGACATTGCCCACTTGATTCCGCCTAGAGCAATGCAAAACAGAAATATACGGCGAACCACTGCCGCTGATCCATATGTTGTTCAGCTTAGTACTCCTCGAACTTCATTGTTCAAGAATTCTTTCATCTGGAGAACGTCATCTTTGTGGAATGATCTTCCTGAGCTCGTGTTTCCCAATGAATACAATCTTCAACGTTTCAAGACCAACGTTAATCGCTTTTTTCGCACTCGCACCGCTCCCAGAGCGCCTTAAAGGATTTTTCCTACAGTGCAGGTGTTTTATCATAAAAAAAAAATCAAATGCCCTTTTTAGATCAAAAAATAGACATGCTGTATGCTTATTCTTATCAAGATTTTTCATGGTTTTATTATATAAAGCAACAATTGCGTGCTGAGTCGACAAGCCCCTACGAAACCCGAATGTCCCGAATTGCCGTGGAGAAAAAAATTTATCTGTTCAAGGAACGCAACAAGACGTTTATAATATGCCCTTTCGAAAAACTGACAAGAGCGCTATACCACGATAATTAGAAATACTATGTTTATCGCCCTTTTTAAAGATTAGCTGAATTATTGTGTTTTTAGGAAAACTAAATTTTTTTTTTCGATAGTACTAAGCACAAAATTCCGCAACTTTGCCACCATTTGACCGATGCTGTTTCCGAGAAACCCATGATGTGCATCAAATTTGGGACACCCTGTATAGTTAAATGCAAATAACATTTCCTTATGACATTTGTTGATATTTGGACAAATAACATCATTTTCCGACATTTGAAAATTATAAATAACATTTACAGATTGAAGCAAATGCGATATGTTAAATATCTTAGATTATTTTTTAATTTGTAATGAAGCAAAAACAAACAAGAAAATATTTTTTTTTTAAACTTCACAAATGAATTTTTTTTCCATATGATGCAGACTTTCCGCGGGCACTGTGTAGTTATTTAAAAAAAACATTTTTTATATTTGTGAAAAATATGAATATTAGTGTCAATCCAAAATTTTAACATAAGACGTATGTATAACTCTAACCAGTGTTTTTCGGCTCGGTTTTTCATGATTAAAAATGAAGTAAACATCGCTCACCACGCCAAAATTGTTAATTTTTTCAGAAATCATGTATTTTAGAAGCGTAGATTTAAAAGCAGTTTTTGGTGCAAATGCTTAGGTTTTGAAATACTCCTTCTTAAGTGCCGTTTTGTATATTCATAATAAAGCATTCTCGTTTCTTCCCGCACTATTTTTTATTATATCATCACATATCATCATCCATAAAAAAGTTTCGATTCAAATTTTTACTTTAATTTTTCTCTTTAAAAATAAATACCTAATAGTGTTTTGTTTTTGTTGTAAAAATATTTTGAGTAAGACGAAAAATTAGGTTGCAATGAGACTATAAGAGCTCCTAGGCAACACCCCCCCCCCCCCCCCCGCAAATACGCCACTACCACAGCTTAAGATTCCCACAGAAACATAACGTTTAAAAAATATTTAAATATGACTAAAATATAAAAAATTACCGACCCCTTAAAGCGACAAAAGAATGTTTTATTCAGTGACCGCGAAGAAAAGTATTTAAGTTAATATTCCAAAAAAATATTAAGTACTTACATTTTGTTCGGTAAACAGTTTTTGCTATTGCCGGATACTTCCGATCGTATGAAAGATACCCGACTTTATGGGCCCAGGAAAGACATTTTTCCTGCCGTGTAAACTAATAATCAGTAAATCAAAATCGATGGAAATGGGTGTGGGGTTCTTATAATCGGGGGTAAGTAATCCAATGCATTATCAAGACTAACCTGATAAGTATACGTAATAATGGGGTAATTATGCGTATTTTTGCCCTTCCCCAAACAATCCCTTAAAATGTAAAGTGTAGAGGAAACGAAAACGAAATATTTATAATTTAAATCTATTCGGGAACGAAAACTTTATGTTTAAAGCGCTGTTACCTTACTGTGTGTCATGAGACACACGGAGTGTGTCTCAATATTGTGGCAAAGTAAAATAACTATCCTTCAACGGCAGTAGAGTTTTGGACTTGCATTGTTTTTATTTGTTTTGAATGACTACGTTTCAACTGGTAAGCATCTCCAGTCATCTTCAGAATTGAAAACAAATAAAGACAATGCAAGTCATAAACTCTATTACCGTTCAAGAAAAGTTATTGTCTCCAATCTTTAAATAAAATAACTATGGTTTGTTTAGATTAGATAAATTTGAAAAATTTGATAAAGAAGTGCTGTCAAGGACCTGAGGTGTATGTTTTAAAATTATTCTAAAATATCAGTTATGAATTGGATATCTTGAACACTAAATAAATTAGTTTTAAGTTTTTTTTCTTTTTTAGTTTTAGAACTTTTTTAACTTTTGGGACAGGGAAACTAGTTTTCAATACCTAAAATTTACTGTTTTTGAAATATACATTGTTATTGTTTGTTTGAATATTGGAGACAATAATGCTTCTTGAATAAGCATAACTGAGATGGGTGTAGTGTATCTATTTAAGTAGATGTAAACTTAAAATACCGCACACGAACTGAACGCATGACTGCACCGATCTCAGTTATGCTCCAGTGCATCTAGCTACTATAAATAGAGCTGTAGTTACTTTACTTATTTGGTATTCACCTAAAGACGACTGGATATGCTTACCAGTTAAAACGTTGTATTGTAAAACAAATTCTTATTGTGTGCGATTTAAGTATACGAAAAAATTAAATTATTACCTCTCCCCATCTGCATGGTTTAATTAAATTTGTTCTTGAAAATATTTCTTTTTACTTTTTTTTTGATATTCCTAGCTGGCTCTTTATTTAAAAAAAAGATTTTTTATGTTTGTGAAAAATATGAATATTGATGTCAATCCAAAATTTTAAGATAAGACGTATGTGTGACTCTAACCAGCGTTTTTCGGGCTCGGTTTTTCATGATTAAAAATGAAGTAAAGATCGCTCACCACGCCAAAATTGTTGATTTTTTCAGAAATTATGTATTGTAAGAGCGTAGATCTAAGAGCAGTTTTTGGTGCAAATGCTTAAGTACTCCTTATTAAGTGCCCATTTGTATATTCATAATAAAGCATTCTCGTTTCTTCCCGTACTATTTGTTTATTATAAATTATCACACTTCTTCCATAAAAAATGTTTCAATTGAAATTATTATTATAATTTTTCTCTTTAAAAATAAATATGTAGGTAGGTAGTTTTTTGTTTTTGTTGTAAAAATATTTTATTGCTTGGTTTATATTTTTGTTGATTTAAAATAGCTCTAAAAATGGGAAAACGGAACACACAAGTGTCTAATAGAAAAATACTATAAAATATTAAGTATTCTTTTTACTCGTTTTCCTATAAAATTGCATCATAAATCAATAACTAAAACGATATGCGTCTAAAACCTTAATCTCTATATAAAACAGGACTTTTAGGAGGAAAAGTATAAAAACTAAACGTTTCCTACAAGACCTTTGTAATCTAAGCCAAGAAGACATTATTTAAAAATTTAAATTAAAAATCCAAGCGTGAGACGAAAAATTAGGTTGCATTGCTAAATACACCACTGGCTATAACTATATCGTAGTTTGCTTTTAATCACGGTATTTTATAGCAATCTAAAGCTTTAAATTAAACGATGCGGTGCAGTGATATCGCTGGTGCCACTCGGTGCAACAGTAATTTTAAAACAAAAGTCAGATCTAACCTTTGCTACATTTAATTTACGCTTTGAAAGTTAAAAATACTCGTAAATAATTTTTCTTATAGTTAAGTACTTTATTTACAACGGGTTGCAATTGGAAAAAAATGGGGACTAAAACCCCACATAGTACACTGGATCTATACAGCTATTATAAGACCTATATTAATATACGGGGTCCTGGTTTGGTGGACCGCTTTGGAAAAAGCAGTGCACACTAAGTCAATAACAAAGATACAAAGGGCAGCTTGTTTAGGAATAACCGGAGCCCTTAAGTCAACCCCGACAGCGGCGCTAGAGGTCATGTTATATATACCCCCCTTGGATATCTATGGAAAAAGTATAGCTGCAAAAAGTGCCCTGCGACTAAAAGGGTCGAAATTCTGGAAGGAAACTAACTACGGGCACAGCAGTATACTAAAGATTCACCCGGGGAATAATCTACGAGACCCGACTGATTACTCTGTCCCAATAACATGCTTTGATAGAAGGTATTCTATACTCTATAAGGGGTGTAAGGGGTGATGGCATATATTCGGTCAAGATAGCTAACCCAAACGTCAACCTCGCCTGCCCGAGTGGTGACTTTGTCATCCGGTGCACCCTGCTAGAAACTAAAGAGGCTCTGGCGACCGAGTCACGGCGGAATAACCGTTTCAACCTAGGATTGAAGGAAATGTCGTCCTAACTGGACCCCCTATCAACCCGCACTGGCCAGCGTGATAGGTGATAGGCTAAAAACCTCAAACCAAGATGAAAGGCAAAAATCATGGAGGGCCCTCAGTCCCCGGCAGACCGTATGTCCCCGGCCAAGGCGGCGGTCGGAAAAGACAGCGGTTAGAGGGTGCTAAGAATCACCGGGTTGGATCAGGCTGCCAAGGAAGACGAAAACTATATATCGCCACATACAATACAAGAACCCTTTCAACCGACGAAAAACTATTAGAACTGGAGGAAGAACTCAAACAAGTACACTGGGATGTACTTGGAATAAGCGAAATCCGCAAAAAAGGAGAACAACAACTCCTACTAAAATCAGGAAATATGTATTACCACAGATGTAACGAAAATACTTCTGTGGGAGGGGTGGGACTGCTAATCCATAAACGTCATGTGCAAAGTATAACACAAATCAACAGTGTAAGCTCCAGAGTGTGCTATGTAATACTAAAATTGAACCAGCGATACAGTATTAAAATTATACAAGCATACGCACCCACATCCCAACAACCAGACGAAGACATCGAAAGCTTTTACGATGACATAGCTCAAGCCATGTCAACTTTCCCAACCTATTTCACAATACTGACTGGGGACTTTAATGCCAAGTTGGGCAAAAAACAAAATGAAGAAGAAACGTCACTGGGATGTCATGGCATAGGAGACAGAAATGAACGAGGAAACCTGCTGCTCCAATTTCTTCTACACCACCAACTAACGGCTATGAATACGTTTTTCAAAAAGGCAGAACATCGAAAGTGGACATGGATTAGTCCGGATGGCAGAACAAGAAACGAAATCGACTTTATTATCACAGACAAAAAGCACATAATCTCGGATGTGTCTGTGCTGAATAGACTGTCAGTGGGAAGTGACCATAGAATGGTGAGAGCGAAGATAATGCTAAACCTAAGGACGGAACGTAATAAACTTGTGAATGGGAACAAAGGCAAAAAGTGGACAAAGGTGGACGATATCGAGGAATATCAAAAAACGATAGAACAAAATTTGAAAGACGATGAGACAAATAATCTCGAGGATCTGAATAAAAATATTGTGGAATCAATTAACGCCGCTCAAAAGAAACACTGCTTGAAGCAAACAGAAAACGAGGATAAACTCTCTATGAACACTAAAAATTTGATGAGACAGAGAAGAATACTACTAGGAAAACATCCACTACATAAAGATGAGCTGAGGCAGCTAAATAAGGATATCACGAAAGCTGTAAGGAACGATACCAGAAGTTACAATAATAAATGGGTGACTAGAGTTATAGAAGAGAATAAAAGCATGAGGGTACTTCGAAATAAGTTAAGTAAGGGAAAAACTGAAATAACTAAACTAGAAAATGAGAGAGGACAAATAACAAACAACAGAGAAGAAATTCTGAAGATCGTTGAGGGCTTCTACACCAAACTATATAGAAACCAGAGTCAAGCAGAAGCATCAGAAAGCATACCCCATATACTAAACCAAGGATCGGAAGAGATGCCAGAGATAACGGAAGAAGAGGTCCTAAAGTCATTGTCAGAAATGAAGAACAATAGAGCACCTGGCGAAGACGGGGTTGTTGTAGAAGCCATCAAACTAGGAGGAAGAGAACTACTCAAAGCAATAACCAAACTCTTCAATAAATGTCTAGATGAAGGAACAACCCCACAAGTATGGAATAATGCCATTATCGTGATTATGCACAAGAAAGGCAGCATCACAGACCTACAAAACTATCGACCGATAAGTCTGTTAACACATCTGTATAAACTATTCACTAAGATTATTACCGCAAGGCTTACTAATAAACTGGACCTGTATCAGCCAAGAGAGCAAGCAGGGTTCCGAGCCGGATATGGAACGAATGACCATCTTCAGGTGATAAAATCGCTAATAGAAAAAAGTATAGAGTACAACAAGCCCGTAATACTAATATTCGTCGATTATGAAAAGGCATTCGACTCCGTAAACCACCACGAACTGTTTAAGGCTCTCGCGAACTGTCGTATAGATCACCGCTACATTTCCATACTACGACACATATATGAACATGCAACGGCAACAGTGAAAATACATGCGGAAACAGATCGGTTCAAGATTGAAAAAGGTGTTCGGCAAGGTGACACAATTTCGCCAAAACTTTTCACAACTCTGATAGAATACATGTTTAAAAAGATGGACTTAGACAATAAAGGCATAAACATTAATGGAGAAAAGCTCAACCACCTACGTTTTGCTGACGATATCGTGATGATCACAGACCGACTAGACGAAGCAATTGAAATGATCGCAGAACTATCCGCAGTTTCAAAAAAGGTAGGCTTAAAAATCAACATTGCCAAGACTCAATTTATGACGAACTTAGTTCCCAGTCAAAACTTAATGATGGAAGGACAGGAAATTCAATACGTAACATCTTACAAATACCTGGGACATGAGCTCCGAATGGGTAGAGATAATCAGACCTGCGAATTAAACAGAAGGATAGGACTGACCTGGGCTGCCTTTGGCAGACTTAAACACGTAATAAAGGCAGATATACCGATTTGTCTCAAACGAAAGGTGTTTGACCAATGCGTCCTCCCGGTACTAACATATGGCTCGGAAACACTCACACTAACTCAGAGAACTGTCAATAAAATAAGAATAACCCAACGAGCCATGGAGAGGTCCATGTTAGGAGTTACACTACGAGACAAAATCAGAAATGAAGAACTACGCAGAAGAACAAGAGTTGCGGACGCAATTGAAAGAATCGCATACTTAAAATGGAACTGGGCTGGTCATGTCGGAAGAATGGCAGACAATAGATGGACGAGGAGAATACTGGAATGGCGCCCCAGAGACGAAGCATACAGAAACAGGGGACGACCGCCGACCCGATGGACAGACGACTTAAAAAGGATTTCTCCGAACTGGATCCAAGATGCCCAGGATCGAGCTAAATGGTCTACGTTGAGAGAGGCTTATGTCCAGCAGTGGACGAGACAAGCTGATATATGATGATGATGATGATGATTCTATACTCATTCCGAGTAGGGAAGAGTGGGAAGGCAATCAGAATATAACGAAAACAGATCACGCAATCTTCACAGACGGTTCAAAGATGGACGTTGGTGTGGGAGCCGGGGTCTTTTCCGAAAGTTTACAAATACAGAAATCGTATAGACTCCCCAACTATTGTAGTATTTTTCAAGCGGAAGTACTGGCAGTAGAGAAGGCGGTCAATATCCTGCAAGAACACCTTGGCTTGGGAGTAGCCTCGTCAATCACCATCTTCAGTGATAGTCAGGCGGCGATTAAGGCAATCTGTTCCAGCAGCGTCAAATCAAAGCTCGTAAAGCGATGCCGCAACAATCTATGCACACTTGGCAACCAACATCGGGTTATTCTGTGCTGGGTTCCTGGACACTCCAAAATAGATGGCAACGAGGCTGCCGATGCGCTCGCAAGAGAGGGCGCAGGCATGCCAGCTGATCTAGCAGACAATACAGTGAACAAACCACTGGGATTGGTCAAAGAGGAGATTGACTACACGGCCAAGCAGCTTGCACAGAACAGATGGACAGGGTTGACAACCTGTAGTACATCCAGGCAACTGTGGCCCACATTCGATAAAAAGAGAACCGCAGAGCTATTGAGACACAGTCGAAAAGACGTGAGAAATATTACTGCGGTTGTTACCGGACATTGCCTCTTCGGTAGACATGCCGAACGTATGCAAATACCCACTAACGACTTCTGCAGAAGCTGCAGAGATGAGGAAGAGGAAGAAAGTATTCAACATTTTCTGTGTGAATGCCCTGGCCTCGCAAGAAGGAGGTTCACTACTCTGGGTGAATCATCTTTCGATAGCCTGGAGGAACTAAACAACTTACAACTTGGACGGCTGAGCAGATTTCTGAACAGTAGTGGCTGGTTTGAATGAGTTGTTAAAATCCTTCCGCGGTTACGTCGCATAAACCATCAGTGATCTGATGAAGGTGGGTTCTACGGAACACGTGTGGTATCACAACGGACCTAATCAGGACTACGTGAGACCGTTTGGTCAGAACCAAGGGTCTGCCACTCTTACCTAACCTAACCTAACCTACAACGGGTTGGCAATAGTGGCGGCACCTCGAAGGGGGCAAAAGAGACTAAACTTTGTCAGTGATTTTTACCCTCCTTAACATTTTTTCGATATTATAAATGAATAAAATGTTTTAAATATTTAAAAAATTATTTTCAAAAAAATGCTGATTCATATCAGGTGAAGAAGGGCCAAAAATGATGCGGTAACGCAGTTAGCAATGGACTGTAACTTAAAGAAAAGAAATGGGCACACAAGATGGTCGAAATCGCACTCTTACCTGGACTGATTAGCCGTGGCGGTAGAGAGGGCCCTCTTTCTTCCTCCAATTTTGTTCTTATATGATGGAGAATCAGCCACGCACTTGCACTGAATAGTTTTAGATAAAATCCGATTTATTACCAATACATTATGTCTATATTAAGCAAAAATGGTGAGTTTTTCGCCCAACCTCTTTCGCCGTACTTTCTGGCTTCACGGTTCGGACCCAAGTCCTCGACATGCGCGACTATGCGCCGTTCATGGAGAGTGACGAAATCAAGAACTTGTGCGTTCACGGAAAAATGTTATATATTATAGACTAATTATTGAAAACTAATTATCTTAAATAAATTAAAATGAAAGAAAATGTTACCATACCATTGTAAGGCCAATTTAAAAAGAAAATAAGAAAATAATAATAGTTTTCTTAACAATATAATAACTTTTTTTTCTACTCCCACACTGAAATTTGCTATTTCCTTTACACTAAAGGGATTGGAATAGTGAGCTTTTCCGGTTAGCTGAATGTATATGATTCATATCCATCCTAGTTAGGATATGAACCTGACCAACCACAGTGGTCAATTACAAAGAAAGAAAATTTACATGTTGTAAAATTTACTAGTCGTTTTCTGACACTTGACAGAAGTGAGGTTAGAAATATACTTTAAAAATATGCAAATCTGTCACATAAAATTTATACTCTTTTAATTTATATCAATACATTTATCCCAGAGTCTACGCATACAACATTTTTTCCTAAAGAATGCACGAGATGGTGTGAAAATTGACGGTATAATACTAAAATATATTATTTCTAAATACTATTATTTTCTGACCGAAATAAAGATTTGCACACAAGTTTCTTATTTCCAAAATCCCATGATTTTCACTCATTTTTAGACAATTACTACAAGGAATAAGTAAAAACATGAAGTCTTTCTCCACTGGTTTATTGAAATAATAAAAAATTTTTAAATTCTACATGTTTTGGGTGTAGTAACACCCATCATCAGGAAAAAATACAAAGAGAGAGCATTAGTAAATAAAGGAGCAAGATTAACTGGTAGTGAACATCGATGGAGCTCTATCGAGCCATGAGAGATAAAAATTAAGAACTGATGATTTAAAAAATTGGTATACTTAGAGCCTCGAGGCTAAGTTTGGACACTGACCGTGGGCAAAAGGTAACAGTGACAAGAGGGCCCGTTAGGGCTGAGAAAAAAATATATAGGAAAAATGGAGACTCATGGGTCCAGAAATCTCATCCCGAAGAAAACATGGGGAGAGAAAAGAAAGGGATGAGATTTCTGGACCCATGAGTCTCCATTTTTCCTATATATTTTTTTCTCAGCCCTAACGGGCCCTCTTGTCACTGTTACCTTTTGCCCACGGTCAGTGTCCAAACTTAGCCTCGAGGCTCTAAGTATACCAATTTTTTAAATCATCAGTTCTTAATTTTTATCTCTCATGGCTCGATAGAGCTCCATCGATGTTCACTACCAGTTAATCTTGCTCCTTTATTTACTAATGCTCTCTCTTTGTATTTTTTCCTGATGATGGGTGTTACTACACCCAAAACATGTAGAATTTAAAAATTTTTTATTATTTCAATAAACCAGTGGAGAAAGACTTCATGTTTTTACTTATTCCTATAAATTAACTCCACTTTAAGAATGGACTACTTCCTCAAAATTACTACAAGATTTAATATATAAAATATACTATATACTTACCTACAAAATTAACGTTTTTTTACTAACCTTGGTTGGTTTTTTTTCATGCAAATATTTGTCCACCGCGATATTTTCTGAATTCCGATATTTTGAACGGGGATCCAACCCCAATCGATCTTTAAACTTTAATTATAAGCAACAGATATAGAAAAATAGGAAAATTTAAATAGTTTATTCTATCAAATGAAAAAATATTATTTTTAAGTTATAAAATGTTTTTTTGGTAGAATTTTTACCTTGGCCCTTATACAAGATGTCGTTCTAATAAATTATCGTTTTTGTCCGTTTGCAAAATAAAATAGATATTTACGATATAAGTGTTGTAAAGATTCATTTTACAACACGAGATGTTAAAGTTGTCAAACGAGGCTTTAGCCGAGTTTAATAAAACATCGAGTGTAGGAATATGAATTTACAACAAGAATATTGTACAAAATTTTATCTACTTTCATCTATGAATAAACATATTTGGCAAAACGCATTTAAAAAAATAAAAATGCACCTGCTAATAAGTTTACTAATCAAGTTTTTTATTGTCTGTTTAAAGGTTGGAGACAATGACGTTTCTTGAACGGCAGTAGAGTTTTGGACTTGCATTGTCTTTATTTGTTTAGAATCACTACGCTTCAACTGGTAATTATCTCCAGTCGTCTTCAGGTTAATACTGAATAAGTACGGTAACTACAGCTCTCTTTATACTAGGCAGGTGGTGTGACGCATGAATAGTGGGTGGAGTCATGCGTGTTGCTAGGTGCTAAAGTACTAGGTGGAAACCAAAAATATGGCTAAGATATGTGGATGACACCTTCATTATTTGGAACGGAAACGAGGACGAACTCTTACATCACATTAATAACTTTGCACCGACAATTAAATTCTCCATGGAAAAAGAAGAGAACAACCAATTACCTTTTCTAGACGTCAACGTAGAGAAAAATGGCAACACCTTCCTAACCTCAGTGTACAAAAAACCTACAGATACAGGGCAATATCTCAATTATACATCAAACCACTCAAACAACACAAAACATGGCATAGTAAGAAACCTGGTGGATAGAGCAATTACTCCCTGCAACTCTCAAAAGAGAAACTAACCACATCAAGACCGACCTCAACAAGAATGGCTACCCCATGAAATTGATTGACACAATATTGGAAAATCGCAAGAATCGGCCAAACACACGTAAAGCAGAGAAAGAGATACAACCAATACTCAATATTCCGTATGTCAAAGGAGTATCCGAGAAAATAAGAAGACTAGGACAACGACACAACATCAACACAGTATTCAGCTCTAGAGACACTTTAAGAAGCCACCTAACGAAGACGAAACCAGCAAGCCAGAAAGACAAGAAAAATTGTGTCTACCAGATCCCTTGCGAATGCGGCCAATCTTACATTGGTGAGACACTAAGACCACTTGAAGTAAGGATTAAAGAACATAGAAATAACACCCAAAAAGGAGAGACCGAAAAATCAGGTGCAGCTGACCACGCCTGGACGCACGGCCATCATATCATGTGGACAAAAGCGGAAATCCTGCAAAAAGAACCGCACTGGAGGAAGAGGAAGTTTAAGGAAGCTGCGACCATACACCAAAATCCAGGTTGCTTTAGTAAGCCTTCATTAGATATGAGAAACGTCTGGAAACCCTTGTTAAGTAAATATAATCTTAGAATAAGACCACCCAAGAGTTAAACGCATGATTCATCGAGCATGACGTTATCGAGCATGACTCATCAAGCATGACTCATCCAGTTATGCGTCATCACCTAGCAACACGCATGACTCCACCCACTAGTCATGCGTCACAGCACCTGCCTAGTATAAATAGAGCTGTAGTTACCGTACTTATTCAGTATTCACCTGAAGACGACTGGAGATGCTTACCAGTTGAAACGTAGTGATTCTAAACAAATAAAGTCAAAACTCTACTGCCGTTCAAGTTTTTTATGTTACCTTTCGCATAGTTACTGTTTCGCCTGGTTACTGTCGAAATTTTGTCAAACAAATTCAAAAATATAAAAAGCGTTCTTCAAAATGAGCGATTCTGATGGAAGTTTACGCTCTGATATAGAAGCAGCGGCAAACGAAGCGATCTTAAGTTTAGTTCCGACAAAATCCAAGGCGCGGTATGAGTTGGAGTATCAGAAGTTTGAAGATTGGTGCAAAGCTAACAAAATAAAGGAGGTGTCTGAGAAAATCCTTTGGGGTTATTTTTCCATAAAGCAACGCTCCCAGAAACCATCTACACTAAGAACTCACTGCTCAATATTGAGAACTATGATTTCAGTCAAGAAAAATCAAGATATAAGCAAATTTTTGTTTCCATTACAGCACTAGTGCTATAAAGGCATCTATTACAGCACTAGTGCTGTAATAGATGCCCTTACAAAATGATTTACAGAACTGTAAAATTCATATTACTAAATAAATGTAGATAAAATAATTTACTAAACATTAGGATATTTTAAATGCTTTTAGAAAAAGAGCCAGTGTAAACTTTTACAGTAAATAAATAATATGCCGTAAGGCATTTTTCATAAGCTTTGTGAGGTGTTCTTTAGATCAGCAAAGTATTTACTTCTTATCCCAGTTGTGTTTTTTTTACCGTAGTATTATTTTGATATATCATTGTCGCTTTTGTGTTAATTTGATTCTCTTGCAATTAAGTCGTTTAGCGATAAATTATTTTACCGGGATGTTATTTCAAATATAGTTTTATTTGTATTGAAATACACAGTATGTATTAAAGTACTTTTTTCTTTATAAATAAAAAAAATAAAAAAAAAATATTTATCTAATTTCATTATTTAGTAATATGAATTTTATAGTTTTGTAAATCGTTTTGTAAGGGCATATATTACAGCACTAGTACTGTAATAAATGCCTTTACAGCACTAGTGCTGTAATGGAAAAAAAACGGTTTTATTAAAATTTTGCTGTTAAATAAAACCACACTTTTTAGAAAAATGATTTATTATTAACAATTATATCTTAATTTTTCTTGACTGAAATCATAGTTCTCAACGTTGAGTAGTAAGTCCATAGTGTAGATGGTTTCTGAAAGCGTTGTTTTACGGAAAAATAACCCAAAAAGATTTTCTCAGACACCTCCTTTATTTTGTTAGCTTTGCACCAATCTTCAAACTTCTGATACTCCAACTCATACCGCGCCTTGGATTTTGTCGGAACTAAACTTGAGATCGCTTCGTTTACCGCTGCTTCTATATCAGACGGTAAACTTCCATCAGAATCGCTCATTTTGAAAAACGCTTTATATATTTTTGAATTTGTTTGACAAAGTTTCGACAGTAACCATGCGAAACAGTAACTATGCGAAAGGTAACATAAAAAACTTGATTAGTAAACTTAATAGCAGGTGCATTTTTACAGGTGCATTTTTATTTTTTAAAATGCCTTTTGCCAAATATTTTTATTCATAGATGAAAGTAGATAAAATTTTGTACAATATTCTTGTTGTAAATTCATATTACTACACTCGATGTTTTATTAAACTCGGCTGAAGCCTCGTTTGACAACTTTAACATCTCGTGTTGTAATATGAATCTGTACAACACTTATATCGTAAATAACTATTACGATACAAAACTTAGTTGACTTATTCTGACCCTTGTCATTTTAAACCCAAAACTGTCAATTTAGGATGGGTTTAAATTTTTTTTTTAGCAAATACGTCTGAAAATGTTATAATTGTTAAATGGAAGAGCTTTTCTTAAATAACAAACCATGCATCTAGCGGTCATAAATAGCAATTTGTAATCTTTCGCTTAAAAACTCAGATTGCCGTGACTTTATGTAGTTGAGATTGACTTTGCACGTAATATTGAAATTCACAATCAAGTAAGGTTTCACACACATCTCTGATCCAAACTGATAAATCTATCTGAGGACATGGTACTTTTTGGCTGAAATTAAATACTATGCAGGGTATCCCATAACTTATGAACTGTAAAGTAACTGGAGATACTAGACAGTAAACTAAGCCGATTAAGTCATATACGTTTTTTCGGATTGTTACATGTTCTAGAGATACAGGGTGTTGAAAGTAAAAGTTTATTCTCGAAAATAAGCCATAATTTTAAAACGGTTTAATCAATCGAACTGAAAGTTGGCAATATTATGTTTTTATGAGCAAGAAATAAGAATTAGTAAGAATTTTAAGTTTCAAACTAGAGGGCACTAGTTGCATACACTTGGCTTCATAAATCTATGATTTTTTTTCTTACCTGTGATATTAGGTGTTTCTCAATTATAGTTTCTTAAAGAAGGGCATTTTCTGAGTCAAAAAGGTATACTTGATTGATCTTAATATCTCTAAAGGTTTTCGAGATATTTCCCCTTAAACATCCCAAAGCATAAAAAAGCATAGTACATAATTAAATTAAATTTTTATTTATCAAAAAAAAAACCTATACAGGGTGTTACAAATTCGATGTTCACCCTTGGGATCTCATAAACGGTAAGAGATACGAGGAAGTTTAAATTAGGGCAATATTGCGCAATTCATAGCCGACCAATATGCCAAGAAGAAATTAGGAAAATTCCGAGTATTTCCGAAGATATACGTAAAAACCGAAAATCGCCGTTTTGGTTTTTAATTTTTCCTGGCTTTATTTAAAGAGATAATGGAAAATAAATTTCACACTTTCATTGCCACTTTTCATCTTCTATAAAGCAGTGTTCTTAGATTTTATGTCCGACGTTTTGTTTTTCGGATGCCATCGTCAGGTTTGTTTTTTTAAATACGGACCTGTATTTTTTATTGCATTTATCTAAACTTTATATGCGATGTAATCTTAATGCAAAATTACTTTGATTGAATATCAACGTTTCTACCCTATAAACACATTGCACATGCAGCCAGCAATAAACATTTTCCAAAGACTTGATAGAAATTTAAGCGATTATGACCAGCTTGGAAAGCCTCGACAAAAATATGGTAACCGTATTACAGAAGACGAAATTCAGAACGTTTTAGGCCAGGTATGTAACATAAAACTTCACAAGAATTGTTTTTTTACAAAATAAGTTAACATTGTATACATACAATATCCTGAAATCTTATGGTGTTTCACGTTATTATAGGTGGACAATGATGCAACTATATCCAGTAGGCAAATTGAAGCGGAATCCAATTTGCCATCCTTAAACCATGTTAAGGCATGGAAAGTTCTAAAAAATGCCTGTTTGAGACCCTACAAAATTCATATATCACATGCATTGCGAGAAGGAGACGCTGAGAGAAGGCTAACTTTTTGTAATTGGCTACTAGATCAAGATAACCAAAATCGCAATTTTTTAAGCAATATTCTTTGGAGTGATGAGGCTACATTTACAAATTGTAGTGTTTTTAATAGAAACAATGAACATATTTGGGCAAGAGAAAATCCCAAAAAAAATAGAGAAGTACGCAAGCAAGTACGCTTTTCTCTTAATGTTTGGGCAGGGATATTAGGCGATATAATTTTTTTTACCACAACGACTAACAGGGGAGTATTATCTAGTATTTTTAAATAATACATTCCAAGATTTTTTATCTGAAATCCCGCTTGCACGGCTGCAACAAATTTGGTTTCAGCAAGATGGAGCACCTGCTCATGGCACGAGAGATGTTACAACCTTCTTACATGCTGAATTTCCAGGCAGATGGATTGGAAATCGTGGTTTTATTGAGTGGCCGGCACCACTGGATTTCTTTTTTTGGGAGCCATAAAAAGCAAAGTGTATAAGCAGCCCATTGACGTAATAGAAGAGCTTCGAGTTCATTGCATAAATGCGTTTGTATCAATTCGAAGAAGGTCGGTACACAGAGCTACTCGAAAAGTTCGCGTCAAAATTGAAAATGTATAAATCAAAATGTAAATCTTTTTGAACATCTAAGATAAACATTTGTCATTAGTTTCTACCTCTTCTGGGTTGAAATAATTTTAATTTATAAAAAATGTAAATAATAGATAATTTTGAATATTTTAGTACCTAAACGTACTGTAATTATCATTTTGTGATATTTGTTATTGTTTTAGGTATAGCTTTTCTTGTGTTTCCGAAAATACTGTTAAATCGATCGTTAATACCTAATCCAAAAGTTTTTTAAATAAAATATTCCTGAAAATGTTTTTATAAGGTAGAAACGTTGATATTCAATTAAAGTAATTTTGTATTAAGATTACATCGCATATAAAGTTTAGATAAATGCAATAAAAAATACAGGTCCGTATTTGAAAAAACAAACCTGACGATGGCATCCGAAAAACAAAACGTTCGGACATGAAATCTAAGAACACTGCTTTATAGAAGATGAAAAGTGGCAATGATAGTGTGAAATTTATTTTCCATTATCTCTTTAAATAAAGCCAGGAAAATTAAAAACCAAAACGGCGATTTTCGGTTTTTTACGTATATCTTCGGAAGTACTCGGAATTTTCCTAATTTCTTCTTGGCATATTGGTCGGCTATGAATTGCGCAATTTTGCCCTAATTTAAACTTCCTCGTATCTCTTACCGTTTATGAGATCCCAAGGGTGAACATCGAATTTGTAACACCCTGTATATGACATAATCGGCTTAGTTTGATGTCTAGTATCTCCAGTTACTCTACGGCCCATAAATTATGGGACACCCTGTATAATATAATTTAAGCGACGAGTATCATTTATAGACTTCAAATGATGATGCCCTGAGAATGGTATTGCATTTTTGAAAAACATTTGGTCAAACGCAATGTTCTTAACGCTACTTACCTTTGGGTAATGTGCACATACGACCTCTCGTACTCAGAATGAAACTCATGTTGACCTTCCAATTTTAAAGAAGTGTTTCGTTGTGGCCTTTTACTTATGATTGGCGCCTGAAATAAATTAATAAAAACATTTAAAATCCTGTCATTATAGGATTATACTTAATATCGTATACAGTGGCCTTATTTTTAAAATATAAACCTAACTTTTTTTTTAAATGTGATACCCGGCAACTTTTTTTCTTAACATATTTGGATTTATTTTAACTTAAAGAAAAATAATTGTTTATATTTTTAATTATAATCTTAAGGCACTGATGTTGTCCTTTACAATAATATTGTTATGTCGATGTAGGGTAAAGTCGCCAAAAGCGTACTGTTGCCTAAATCATACCACTACAAGTTTCATATAAGACGATAAATTATACGACATCTATCGGACGTTGTTGTAGTGTCTAACTAGTGCCAGTTGCATAGTATAATCGTTTTGCACCGGTTGTGTTTCGCTAAGCGGGAAAAGCAAGTTAAAAGAATTCGGCTATTTTCATGTTAATTTTGTTGATTTTTTGCAAGGCTTTATCTCATTGGTAAGTAGTATTTATACAGATATATATTTTTTAGTAGCATAGCCTGGGAAGTTCTTGTAATTGTGCAAAAATTGAATTTAATTTTAGATCTAAATTGGGGTTAGAATTGTATTATTTATTATTTTGATTGACAGTTCCCTAAATCGTACCACACACGCACATGAATAGTGTTCCAACGTGACACGTCTTAATAAGGACTACATGTGCGACTTTTGTTTGTAGGTACATTTAAAATTATTTTCAAAGGTGTGATAGATTTTTTTAATGTTTTTTTTGTAAAATACTTAATATAAAAAATAATTTTGTGTAATTTGTTGTCTTTACAACAAACTTTACTCATTTTTATTTAATATACCCCAAAAGAACACTGTGGTACGATTTAGGAACCCACTAGAACGATTTAGGAGACCAGTTTCTTAAATCGTACCATTTGCGATTCCTTACAAAAACAGCTGTTTTTTATAAATTAAATAAAAAATTATATTTTAAAAATTGCAGTTAGGTGTCCAATAGACCGATCTATTGTTTTAAACCAAAAAATATACATTTCATTTATCAGTTTATAAGAAAAAAAAATTAAAACCAAAAAGTGGTACGATATAGGCAACCTTACCCTACTAGTATTTTAAATAACACATTTTAAAGAGAAATACATCAACAAACTAACTGTGCAACTGGAGTACGCTGCATAGCCGGCTTGGTGGACAGCTCGAGCTTAGTTGTTAGTGCCACTATGACGATCGAGAAACACCGTTGCCAAACGTAGCAAAATTCTACTATTCTAATAGTAAATTTCGACAATTTGTTAAAATCTAGCGGAATTTGGCCGAATATAAAATGTTAGTAAAAGTTTGTAAGAGGAAAAATTAGTTTGCCATTAGACTATTAGACCCCGAGCTTCTAAGTTCGGAGGGGGGGGGGGGGGGGGATATAAGATATAACAATAAAAATTGTGGATATAACTATATTTTACTTCATAGTATTTTATTGTTAATCGATAATGATTCCACCAGAAACAAATTCCATATCTCAAAAAGAATTCTATCAAAACAAAATAAACATTTTGAAGAACTGCATCATCTACTTGAGAAGTACTTTCAGGGCATAACAAAGTAAACTTACTTGTCAACATATTTTTTTTAATGCTCATTGAAAAAAAGACCAAATCTACTTACTCACCAAGGTGGTTCCAAACTTCTTAAAACATCGTGTATACTCAGAGGTAAGGTTCTTAAGCGAGCCATCGGGTAAGCTCAGATTGTCAATAGGAAGCGCTAAAGCTAAAAATACATTTCAAAATTATTATTATCGAGCCTATAGCATATTTTACTATAAACATAAATTTTTGTTCTAATAATCTTGGAAATGACGTAATTTTTTTTTAAAGCCACAAAATTGCTTTTTTTATAGCTCTTTATGCACGTCTTAATGCGTAAAAAGTTACACTTGTCCTCATGGAATGCAATAAATTTTTCTTTTTTTTTTACCTTAATTTATAATAGCCAACACTACTTATAACAAAATAAAATATTATTTTTTACAACTACCTCAATGTTAATCTTTGCTTTGAGTTGTTATTAATTTTTAACTAACTTAAAAAAGATGCATCTACTCAATTTATCCAGTATGTATAAGGTTTGTATTGGAGACCCTTTTTGTGTGTTTGTAGAGGAGAAAAAGTGACAATGACAAAGTGTCATTTATTTTTAAATAGCTAGTCAAATGAGCTCAGGAAAAAATAAAAACGTTTTCGTTTTTTTTTCGAATAAAATCGGAAGTATTCGGAATTTGAAAACTTTTAAAGCGGCATTAGAATTAGCACCGAATTGCACAACTTTGCCCCCATTTAACCGTTTCTCTAACTCCTACACTGAGAAAAGCTTCAGCAAGAAATTCTTTGCTAAGATTATTTTGGCTGTAATATTAAATTTTTTACCTACGATAGCGAAATGAATTTCTTATTGCAAAAGAAACAATTTATACCCCTTACAAAAATCTTTGCTATTATAGAAAACTTACATTATGATAACAGCTAAGTAAGTCTTTATAAAAAATTATTTTCTAGGACTACTATTTGCTTTGCTGAGGAAGTAATGCAGTTTGCTGCTTTTGAAAATAATCTTTATAAAGAAATCTTTTCTAGCGCTCTAAAGAGTTTTTAAAGGGGTAGCAAAATTTTTTGTTGGAATTGGGAAATTCGTAACTGTTTGGTTCGAATCGGATTATTTCGTGGTGACGAATTCAGTCTGATTGGGTCAATTTTTATATTGCGCACCAGTCGTCCCGTTCCTGTCTCCAGGTCTTCATGTCTTTAGGTCTTCATTTTATTTAAGATATTTATATGCTCGTTCCTTCATAAAGTAAAATCGTCGCATCGGTGGCTGTTGTTGGTGATCATTACGACTCGACATTTGTCTCATTTTTTCCAATAAAAATTGTCTTGGCTCAAAAATGTTTCCAGTGTGCAGTGCTTTATTGGATTGTGACATCAATGACAGTGTAGATTTTTAATATCAGTGTTAAAAGACCATAGTTATTTTAGTTTAATGTTAATTTTTTTATGTTATGTGATTGTTTATTTAATAATAATTTTTGTGTTAGTCAAGTTTTAGAGAAAAGAAAATTAGTAATTCTTTAGCAAATGCCATTCATACTAAAAGTCCTCAAACTAAAAGACAACTTACCAAAGTTTTAAACATTGTATGATTTTTAAAAGAAGATTTTAAGAAATATCGCAAAAGTAAAATACTTTCTTTTTCTAAATAAAATACAATGTAATTATTATTTTACCTAATATTCAGGCTAGATGCAGAAACATGTTTTTTCGGCATTCCCTTTTGGATATTTGTTTAAATTTAAAGTGAACAGATATTTTTTAATAAGATATGTTTTAACCACTCAAAGAAAAAAGCAGTAAAATATTATTGTTTTTTTTAAGCAACTAAAACTGAAACTATTTTAGGTTATGAAGTGTTGTTTTCTGTTGAATTAAATAATAAAGAGAAAATTTCTTTTTAGTTTCAAATCTTTGACAACCTATTCAGACGTGGGGAGTTGCATGATATAAAATATGATGGAGTTACCTGAAAAATAAGCTTTATACTATGTTTAATTTTTGATATAGCATGGAAAATATTATTTTTAATAACACAATTTTAAATGAATCAAAATTTTTTGAAACTTTCGTACCCAAAGTGAAAAAGCTTGGTTTATATAAATGTGTTATTAGGCATAATAAGTTCTCTAGAGTATATTAAAAATTCAACAAAATATACGGCTTATTTTTTGGGCCACCCCACATATTATAGCAAATAAGTGGTGCTGTCATAATAAACCACTTTACTATTATAGCAAATCTAAGTTGCTACTTTAGCTAAAAAAGAGTATCTGAAGTAAGTAGGTACATTTTGACCCAGCAAAGTAACTTTCTTGAAATAAATAAAAAAATCTTTCCAATATAGCAAAATGTTATGCTGATATTGAAAAAAAAATTCTTGTTTCGAGAACAATGCGGATGGCGTAGAAAAGTATCTTAACGGTCTCTTTATAGCCGATGGTCAGTTACTTTGCTAATACAACATTTTTGTTTACTTTAGCTAAGTGATCATTCTTTATAAAGTGACTTTATTACGACAGCAAAGAAATTACAGCCAAATGAATTTTACTGTCTCAGGTAGTTTTTCTTTTGTCCCCTATGTTAGCATTTTTCTTTATAAGCGGTATAAAGATTTTTATAAGGACAGCAAGAATCATCTCTCAGTGTATGGTTTCCGAGATTCCAATGCTGGTATGTCGAAACATCCTGTATAGTAACGCTTACTTTGTTACAAGTCCTTATTTATTTTACATCTTTGGTGTTAGATCAAATACAACCTTATTAAGATATCTACTTTCAGCTGGTTTGAATTTTTTTTTCATGCATTTTTGGATGTTGGCTACCACCTGACTAGTAAAAAATTCTGTGTATTCACAATTATTGTCATTCCCTTATTAAGACAGTTTATCAGTCTAAATGATCGTGGAGGGTATGCTTGTTTATGCCAATGTATCAAGAGCCGTTTTGTTTTATATAGGCTACGTTCCGAAGATGGGCCTTTTCAAGATTCTAATGAATTTTACTTTTCTTAACGGAAACTTTTATTCATTAAAAACAGAAAGGACGTTCCTACGTGTCCATTTTCAACTATACAGGGTGAATCACTGCAGGAATTTTATTGAGCACTCTATTTACCTGGTTTTCTTTTTCTATAAGCTGAAAGCTGATCAACGGTGATCGGTGGTTCGTAGATAACCTGTCTTTCGGCATGATCCTCATTCTTAATTTTCTTGTCGTCTGGTGTGTCTTGAGTAGTGATGTTTCTGAAATATTGTCCTTTTATTATCTTAGAATTACCACTAGCGACACAGCACTATAGTCTATTTCAGAAAGGTGTAGAGTAATAAAATGGGAAATTGCTTTCAGTTCGGCCCAATTGTGGTGTCGGCCATAGGCGCAGGTAAATTTTGTGCATTACATTTTTTATGGTAACTAACCAAAAAAAAAAGGAGATAATTTGATAAAGGAGGAACGATTAGCTATAGCAAATTTACACGAACATCGTTTTATAGAATATGCCGTGGAGGATATAGCTGAAAAACATACTGTAATTGTGCTGCGCACACCGCCATATCATTGCGAACTGAATCCTATAGAACTTATATAGGCGCAAGTGAAAGGATTTGTAGCAAGACACAACACGATATTCAAAATGAAATACGTTAAGCTGCTGTTTGATCAAGCCATTAAGGAAGTGACACCAGAGAACTGGCGAAAAGCAGTCCATCATGTCATTAAAGTAGAGGAGAAAATGTGTGATTTTGACCACCTGATCGATCGGGCCATCAACCCGTTAATTATAAAGTCAAGAGGAAATGACAGTTCCTCAGACAACAAAGAATATTATGATTTTTTATAATTTAATTTGTATTTTATATTTTTTTATAATGTTTAATAAAAAATAGGTATACCTATCTAATAGTATGTAGTACATTATGCACGTCCTTGTCACACCATTTTCAGGGTTTGTAAAAGGATAACAATAGGAAAAAACCCGTAAATTAACCCAAACCTGGGTGGTACTACCTGCACTTGATGAAAATAAAGAATTTTGTAATGAAATCAATGCCAAATTAAGTAAGTGTCTGAAATATTCGTTGTGTCACTCTGTAGTCTCTTTGCATTCCTATTAAACTTTTATTACTCTACACCTTTCTGAAATATACTATACAAATTCTAGTTTTTTAACTACTATAATATTTGTTTTACTCCCATATGGATCTTATCTGTTTCCATTAAACCCAAATGACTAAAATAAATGTACACCAGTTAACTAAATGGATATAATTTCGCATCAGTTCTTGTTAGGACATAAAACTGACTTATCACAGGAGTCAGATCATTTTAATTTGAAAGAGATTACAAAGAATTCCAATTAACGCCTCGTTTCTATGACACACCAGAATTGAGATTAAATATATTTAAAGAAAGTGTAAATCTGTCAGATTTGTTATTTCATTTTCAGATTCGGTGCATGCACCAATTTTTACAAAAGAAATAAGCACAAAGGCCCCGAGTACTGTGCTGAACGCTGGCAACCGACACTTAGTAAAGAAGGAACAAATGGTTTGCAAAGGATTTGTGTGGATGGTTATTTCCAGGGGACTCTTAAAGATTGACCGGTAGGCTGACAATAAATCTTAGATTTTGTCTGAGTGCCTAATATTTGTAGGTTACGGTAACTTTACTATTGGTAACTGGACATCGAACGTGTCACATTGCCAAGCCAGATCACTGATAAGCGCCCAGAATCCAGTCCACCCTCACGCCGAAAGGCTCGTCCATCGGGTTTTGAGGTACCATGACCAGCCTGTCATTTAATTTGATGTTAACATTCCTTGCCTCATTTAAAATGAAATGTGAGTTCATCCTTGTTTCTGATTCTGGGTGCTCATCAGCAATCTGGCTTGGCAATGTGACACATTCGATGTCCAGTTATCATATTGATCCTCTAGACTCCTTAGCTCATTGTTGTCGGTGATTTATTTGACACATGAGAGGTAGGCAGCTTGGCTGCTCCTGAGTTCTAGTTAAGGCTGATTAAGACTTCTCTTTCGATCAATTTGACTATTGTTATGCACAGTACATATTTATACAAATCAAAACTAGAAATTCCAGGACGAAAAAAAAGTATTTATTTCCCTAATTTTATACTTGCATGCTCCGTTTTATTTACAAACTTTATAATGACGTTCCGGAGTATTGCACCCGATAAAACATTGTTATGAGAGAATATTTAACTTTTCGCTTCATAACTTTATGTATTATGCAAATCAGTAGCGTGTCTAGTAAAAACTTGTTGCATATTGAGCTGCTGTATTGTCGATTAGCATTACTGCCGTGCTTAGCAGAAACGCCGTATCTACAAAAATTTCCAAAAATATGATATTGGCTTAAAATTTGGTTTTCTATCGGTAGAACTTAATAAAAAAGCCATACCTAATACCAAAACTCATATAATATATCTGTCTTTGTCGTATCTAACAAAAATAGGGTTCCATGCTTAGTAAGAATGCAGCATCTATACCTTGCTTATGGAAAATGCCGCACCTACATGTAAACACGGCGTTTTTCCTAAGTATACATACGTTACTGCATTTTTAATAAGCACGCGAGCAGTTAATTTTTGGCGTAACATACCAACTAGAAGTGACTTGTGTTAATAATATTGTTTTATATTCCAAGTACATTTTTATACGAGTTTCTTTATTCGAATGATGAGTGTTTAATACAAAGTAAAATGAATGGTGTGTTTTATTTAGTGGCATTTCGTAAATTAGGTAATATAAAAGGGTGCTTAATAAAAACGCATGCAGTACTGCATTTTTCTTAAGCAAGCTTAATTCCCCACTGTCTGTATTACTTAGGAAAAACGAGGCAAACAGCATAATTTATAACACCTTATGTTATTTTCAATTTTTTTTAAGGAAAACATGAATTTTCCCATAAAACAAAACAATTTATTAAACAAACTCTAACTAAAATTGTCCAAGTTATTACGGCTGCAAAAAAACAGGAAAACAAATAAAAATCCATTTTTTTTCATTACTGTTTTCTCTGTAGATACTGCGTTTCGGCTAATCAGGGCAGATTATTGGTCCGGATTTTTTTAAATTTGACATATACATTCGGGGTGACCCCCCCCCTTATCGCAATCTAGAAGTCGAAATTTTAGAATTTAGGGAGTTAATAAATGTAAATTTTGGCCAACTCAAACCTTAGAACCACTTTGGTGGTGAATTCAACTTTTAAATTTTAATCGCCGCTATTTTTATTTGATGCGTTAATTTTATTCCGATAACTTAAATTATACAGTATAACTATGACCTCATAATCGAAAAGTAGCTTAAATTGACAAAAAAAAATATGTCAAGACTACAGTTCAATTTATTTTCTTACTTCAGAGTTATTGCCACAAGAATAACTTTAACCAATTTACTTGTTAAATGTTAATTTTTTAATTTTATGATTGTGTATGTTTGTTAGTCATTATTCCAAGGCCCAAAAACTACTTTTGAATTAATAATCCAAGAAAATTTACAAATTAGGCATAATTCTAATATACAGGGTGATTCCTAAGTTGATACTTCTTTTTTAGTTGTGTATAGAAGGCATTAAAATGAACAACATTTCCTAATACCTCCATTATACAGATACAAGTTGTATTAATTTTGCAGTTTTTCAGAGCTCTCGTGCCACCTCTAATGCTGCTTAGCGCCCCCCCCCTCAGGGGGGCGCGCCCCCCAGTTTGGGAACCCCTGGTATAAATAAAGAGGTAGCAATTCTGTATGCTGGTCGTTAGTTAACTTTTTTGCTATAGTAATAGATTGTTTAATAGTGATTATTAAAAATGTTGCTACTGGTATAAGACTATTCTTTACAATTCTGTTTAATTAGTCGATTTTGCTCTATGTAGTCATGCAATTTACGGGTCGGTGGTCAGTTATTTATTTAGAAATTCGCTGCGGTGTTTTTAACTAAAGCAAAATAATTTTAAATTGGTGACACGAGAAAATGGTAAAATTGAATAGCAATGAACTAGTAGATATGGTGCTGATTTACGTTGAGTGTCATCAAAGTGCGGCTGCTTCTTCCGTTGCGGGCTCATCCTACACCCAGAAGTTTTCTTATTCAACGGGAAAGTTAGGCAGAACCGTATTTGATCCATAGTGTAAATGAATGTAAGTACCTTATTTTTGAGTTTTTTGAAAAAGGTATTTGAAAATGTTGTTTATTTTAATGCCTTCTAAACACAGCTAAAATAGAAGTATCAACTTAGCAATCACCCTGTATTACGGTGTTTTAAGAAATAATTTGAGACAGCCGTGGAACAAAATCAAGACCTCTCAAAATTAAACTATTTCAGTTTATTTATCTCCATGGAAACCTGCCAATTTTGTTTCACAGTTTTTGTTCTAGATTTATTTTTCAAAAGGCCTTATTAGAGTTATGTATAAATTTGAAGTAAATAAGAATAATTATTTATTTTATTAGTAAGTAGTTTTAGGGCCACTGCAATAATGAGTGACAAACCTACAGAATCATAAAGGTCAAAAATATTTTTTTCAGGTCAGTTTTATATCCTAACTAGGAAGGATATGAAATCATATTCGTTCAGTTAAACGAAATAACCCACTTTTTCAATCACTAGAGTGTAGAAGAAAAAAAAAAGTCCCTACAGGCAAAAGTCAATAGGGTTCATTTCGGGAGACCTAGCTGGCCATTCAATACACCCCTTCATCCAATCCATTTGCCAGTAAAAGTTTTCTCTAGAGATTCCCATTCCCAAATTGAACAAGGTACTTATAAAATTAGGTCTAAACTGATACCAGTAAAAATGTAGTTTATGTCCTTAAAACGCGCTTTTTATCGCCAAAATACCTGTAGATAATATCTATATTTCGATCTAACTCTCTTTCCTAGAAAATGGACCACGAGGCGCTATACCTACTGTTCTTTTACCTACCTATCTGAAAGTGCCACACCATGTTCTTTTAAAGCCATCAAAATAAAAAAAATGTATTATTTATAAAACTAGATAACTTATCCCGAACAAAAGGGAACATTATTTTTACACGACTTTTCTTTCCGACTTTTCTATCTGGGTTAAACAAAAACTCGCGTGTCTCGATGGCCACGACAGAGGGTTGCAGGAGTGACTGACTGTGAAATGTTTACGGATTTAATCAAATGTTGATTTTAGAATTGCGCAAAACCCATTGACCTCTTTACAAAAAGATTGTGATCTTTTTGGAAATCTAGGTGAACTATTAAAGATTTAGGTGACCTTAACTCTCGGAAAGGTCGCCAGACTTAATTGAATAGTATAATTTATGCACCTCATTTACATGTAACTTCATTTAGTTTCCCATTTAAATGTAATTCTCGAAAAGAACATGACAAGCACTACTAGCAGAATATAAACTTACTAAGAAGGGGTGTTACAGAACTTGTCCTTTTTGGGTCAAATATTAAAATTTCAAACGACAATAATAATAGTTTTTTCGACTTCCACATGAAAAATTACTGTTTCCTTCTCACTAAAGGTATTGAGAAAGTGCGCCATTCCGGTTAACTGAACGGATATGATTTTATATCCATCCTAGTTAGGATAGGACACTGACGAATCACAATGGTTAATTACAAAGAAACCAAATCTACACGTTGTAAATTTTACAAGTACGTTTTTTGACACTTGACAGAAGTGAGGTTAAGAATATAATTTAATAGTTATTTACGATATAAGTGTTGTACAGATTCATATTACAACACGAGATGTTAAAGTTGTCAAACGAGGCGTCAGCCGAGTTTAATAAAACATCGAGTGTAGTAATATTGATTTACAACAAGAATATTGTACAAAATTTTATCTGCTTTCATCTATGAATAAAAATATTTGGCAAAAGGCATTTTTAAAAATAAAAATGCACCTGTAAAAATGCACCTGCTATTAAGTTTACTAATCAAGTTTTTTATGTTACCTTTCGCATAGTTACTGTTTCGCATGGTTACTGTCGAAACTTTGTCAAACAAATTCAAAAATATAAAAAGCGTTTTTTAAAATGACCGATTTTGATGGAAGTTTACCCTCTGATATAGAAGCAGCGGCAAACGAAGCGATCTCAAGTTTATTTCCGACAAAATCCAAGGCGCGGTATGAGTTGGAGTATCAGAAGTTTGAAGATTGGTGCAAAGCTAACAAAATAAAGGAGGTGTCTGAGAAAATCCTTTTGGGTTATTTTTCCGTAAAGCAACGCTCCCAGAAACCATCTACACTATGGACTTACTACTCAATGTTGAGAACTATGATTTCAGTCAAGAAAAATTAAGATATAAGCAGATTTTTTTACTTACAGCACTAGTGCTGTAATAGATGCCCTTACAAAACGATGTACAGAACTGTAAAATTCATATTACTGCATGACATTATATTTTTGATGGGGTGTTTCTTAACCTTTGCATTAATTTTTATCTGGCGATTTTTGGGTATACTAGGTTACTTAATAAACAACTCATTGTTATGTTACAACGACGTTTCGTACGTCTGTATCGTGCTTTTTCAAGTTTTTATTCAAACATCTTTGGAGTTAAGATGAAGATTTTTCCTTTCGTTTCGCCAGATCCGTCTCTAGACGCGTTTCGTCATATCATGACTCATCAGTAGAGCTAGGATCCGACGAAAAAAAAAGGGAACTCGAAGCTACTTAGGCAGCACTTGGTGGGACACACCAGTAAGATGATCTTTGGAGTTGGAGTGTTTTATGGTAAACTGTGAAAACAAAAACTTCAAGATGTTTGAATAAAAATTTAAAAAGTACGATACAGACGTACAAAACGTCGTTGTAACATAACAATGAGTTGTTTATTAAGTAACCTAGTATACCCAAGAAATTATAGAAACTATAGAAAATGAAGTGTGAGAAAGATAAAAGTTATTAAATTCTATTAAAAATAAAGTTTTTATTTAAAATAGCAGTTTTAGTTAATAAGATTTACTAGATGGAGAACCACATATTGGTTGAACGCAGTAGAGTTTTTCAGGTAAATACTACCTTTTCTAAACGTCAACGTAGAGAAAAATAGCAACACCTTCCTAACCTCAGTGTACAGAAAACCTACACATACAGGTCAATATCTCAATTACACATCAAACCACTCAGACAACACAAAACATGGCATAGTAAGAAACCTTGTGGATAGAGCAATTACTCTCTGTAACACAAACGAAGCTCTCAAAAGAGAAACTAACCACATCAAGACCGACCTCAACAAGAATGGCTACCCCATTAGATTGATTGACACAATATTGGAAAATCGCAAGAATCGGCCAAACACACGTAAAGCAGAGAAAGAGATACAACCAATACTGAACATTCCGTATGTCAAAGGAGTATCCGAGAAAATAAGAAGACTAGGACAACGATACAACATCAACATAGTATTCAGCTCGAGAGACACTTTAAGAAGCCACCCAACGAAGACGAAACCAGCAAGCCAGAAAGACAAGAAAAATTGTGTCTACCAGATCCCCTGCGAATGCGGCCAATCTTACATTGGTGAGACACTAAGACCACTAGAAGTAAGGATTAAAGAACATAGGAATAACACCCAAAAAGGAGAGACCGAAAAATCAGGTGCCGCTGACCACGCCTGGACGCACGGCCATCATATCATGTGGACAAAAGCGGAAATCCTGCAAAAAAACCGCACTGGAGGAAAAGGAAGTTTAAGGAAGCTGCGACCATACACCAAAATCCAGGTTGCTTTAGTAAGCCTTCATTAGATAATATGAGAAACGTTTGGAAATTTGTTAAATAAATGATATCTTAGAATAAGACCGCCCAAGAGTTAAACGCATGATTCATCGAGCATGACGTCATCGAGCATGACTCATCGAGCATGACTCATCCAGTTATGCGTCATCACCTAGTAACACGTATGACTCCGCCCACTAGTCATGCGTCACCGCACCTGCCTAGTATAAATAGAGCTGTAGTTACCGTACTTATTTAGTATTCACCTGAAGACGACTTGAGATGCTTACCAGTTGAAACGTAGTGATTCTAAACAAATAAAGACAATGCAAGTCCAAAACTCTACTGCCGTTCAAGAAAAGTCATTGTCTCCAATCTTTAAACAGACACCATAAGAATTTCTTTAATATAATAGTGGAGAAAGCCTTTGTGTTCTTATTTCTTTCCTTCTGAATTGCCACTCCGCTTTAAGTATGGACTACTTCTTCAAGTTAAATAAAAAATGTTTTGCCGGCGTGCAGACAAGATTAAAATTGAAAAAGTTGTATGCCTCCGCTAGGAATCGAACCCAGAACCTGTCAATTAAGCCTCAAGCGAGCTGCCAATTGCGCTACGGAAGACCTAATGAGTTTCTCTCACCAACTTCGGTCATACCTATAACTTATTCAATTTTATATTAGTAGTAATAGTCTGGAATCTTCTATGATTCACAGACCTGGGAAGGTGCTATAAGGGGAACTCACTTTTTTAATAAAGTTTTATAGGGTGAGCAAAAGTTGTAGAGATTATTGAGGTGCACATTTTAAAATTATATTGGAGTATACGGGGTGGCCTCGTATACTTCAAAAGAGCTCTACTACTAATTGAACTGTATACTACTAATTGAACACCCTATATATTGTATTATTTTCTAATACCCCACTAAATTCCAAAGTTGATTAGTTCTATTTTTCTTTAAGATGAACCTTTTCAATGTTACAGCCTCTCAAAGTCTAAAAATGCCATATTTTTAACGTCAATATCTGAACAACTATTAAATTTAGATGTTTGACATTTATAAAATAACCGTAGAAGTTTGTGGGGAATCAGAAAATAATACAATATACAGAGTGTTCTATTCAAAAAAGAGGTATATTTACCACATATTTGGGCTGCCCCGTATTCTCCAGCATAACTTTAAAAGGTGCACCTCAATGATCTCTACAAGTTTTGCATTTCGAACTTTTATCTAATTCTTAAGATTAAGGCGAAAATGAGCTTTATCTAATTTCATTTAGTAATATGAATTTTACAGTTTTGTGAATCGTTTTGTAAGGGCATCTATTACAGCACTAGTGCTGTAATAGATACCTTTACACCATTAGTGCTGTAATGAAAAAAAAACTGTTTTATTAAAATTTTGCTATTGAATAAAACCACACTTTTTAGGAGAATGATTTATTATTAACAATTATAAAATTAATTACCAATGGGCTCTTTCACTAAATTTTGATTTTGGTTGTAGTGTATAAAGGAACATAAAATAAAATTTTCTGTGTTTTTACTTTCTGATATTTTTAAGCCATTACTGAGAAAACAAATAAATAAAAAAACTATTAGAACAAAAACGCGGACTTTATCGAAACTACGTCATGAAAATGGAACTTGACAATGTTGCCAGTGTTTTTGTAAAATGTGTAATACGAATAATGACTGAAAAATAATCCAATAGAAATAATAGTCCAAAACGGACTTATCTGGAATAATAAAAAAATTACCATATCATTTCTCAAGTATTATATTTTGTCCTGAAATAAATTTAATAAACTTCTAAGCACAATATTTTTCTTAGACCGTATGTAACTTATAAAACATTTTACATTTGGCAACACCGAAATTAATCCCAGAAGGCAGCTTGGATGACAGATTAAAAAAATCCTAACCCACTTTATTTGTTGACATTTCAATGGTTTGATATTTTATTTTTGGTTTAAATTAATTTACATGTATAAATAAAAGTGTCTACCAAAAAACCTAAGCTGCTCAAATACCAGCGTCAGCGTTCCAAATAAAATATTCATATCATTTCCAAAAGGAGAGGCGCAACTAATCAGAAGAAAAGAGTGACTGATGGTTAGGATTGCCCCACACGTAACTCTCGAACTCGAACCTTATAATACGGTTTGTGAGGACCATTTTAATATGAGTATTATTTAAATAGCAATAAAAAATATTTTTTTTAAACGAAAAGAACTCAACTTGTAAGTGTTTTATGAAAAATGAATATAACTTGTGTGAAAGTCTCTTTAAATTAAATTGTATATTACTTATTTATGTTTGTTTTAGCTGCAGGAGGATGCAGCTAATTGGATTCACTATAAAACTATGGGCAATAGAATATTTTTAAAGCCAGATGTTATTCCTTATTTATATTTGAAGCGTCCACCAGCATCTGAACTGAAAAGCCAGCTAACCAGATCTGCCAAAAAAAAGAAAAATGGAGTTTGTTCATGCTAGAAACAAGACTGCACTACTTGTTCTATAGTTGTACCTGAGATTAATAAAAATGTTCCTTTAAAGCTATGTTTATTATATTTTATATTAATAGTATTAAGGTATTGAAACCAGATTGTCGGGGTCTTGTGATAAAAATAAATTGGGTATCAACCAAAATGCGTTTTAATTTACTTATTTCTCAAGCTTTCTACATTTTTTGACCAATTATACTTTCTTTTATAAATTAAGTAGATTTTTAATAATTAACTTACCAGTAACTTTGACGGTGACATGACATTGGTAAAAATACTTTTCTCACAATCACAGTGACCCGGTTACCTCAATTTTTATTTTACTAATTAGGCAACTTTGATTGTAAGTAAATAATGCCTGCCAATGTCATTTATGTCCAGTGAAAGTTACCGGTGAATTATATATTTTTAAAAATCTTTTTTCGACCCAACATTCACACTATTCTTTTAATACTAATCATAATCATAAAATTTTTGGTTGAGCTAAGCATAAGCATTAAAAGAAACCTGCTTATAAAAGGTTACCTACAATAAAGTAAAAGATGGCAAATAAACATTTTAAACTTTATTATTATTCTTTTACATGTTTAACATTAATGGGAAAATCTGGCTTTCCCAACACATTTTTACATAATTTATAATATTTGTACACTTTTCTTCACCTAGAGTAACTTCCATAATATTAACTTGAGGATTCCAAGGTACCAATGTTGGTCCTGCTTTATTTACTAATGAATCCAAGTCCATTTTTGCATCCCCTACCTTGGTTAGTATTACTTATTTCCAGTAACAAATTACAGAAGTCACTGAAGGCTCTTCACTTCTCCTATGTAGCCATAAAAGAAAGGCAATGCCATGTTTACAGTCTCCTAAAATACAATAAATTGGTATAAATAACAAATAAATGTCCAGCAAGCAGTCGTTGAAATGAAATTTTAAGGTTTACCATTACATTTGACAAATTAAAAGATCTTCTTCTTTCGAACCCTACTTAACTTTTACTTTGAAGGCAAAAATGTGTACTTATGGAAAACTTTACGAAGGTTACTTTAGTGTAACCCAATATATCATTGTAAATTTAAATACAGAAATCATTGACTTACCTTTACTGGCAGCACAATCTT
Organism: Polydrusus cervinus; assembly: GCA_935413205.1. Taxonomy (NCBI): domain Eukaryota; kingdom Metazoa; phylum Arthropoda; class Insecta; order Coleoptera; family Curculionidae; genus Polydrusus; species Polydrusus cervinus. Next base: position 7,185,144 of record OW284518.1, read on the forward strand.
TGCATTCACAACTAATAACAACCTCTTATTTTAAATCAATTGTAGCTTCCACATAGTAGGTATCCTTTGTTGCTTACCTTATGTTCGGGTGTAATTTTAACATGTACAATACATAAATGATTTTCTCTTTTGACTTGAACATAGCCTACTGCATTGTCACTGTATGATGATTTTTGTGCTCTAAAAGTAAATAAAAATACATTGGTAATAAATGGAAAAGATAGTTTTAACCTCAGATCGAGCCTCAGATTAAATAATCTGACTTTAAAATTTGTTTTAGTTTATGTAAAAGCAAAGGTCAGAAAGACATAAAAAAAGAATATTTTAGATAATGTATACACTGGTTGTTTGTTGTTTAAAGGATAATTTGCAAAAAAGTCTACTTACTTTGTTGTTTTTAACTTCAGCACTGAAAAAGTTTGAGTTTGTAACGAAAAAGTCGTTCACCATTAAGGCATTCACCTTGCGAAGATTATCAGAAGATCCTTTCTCAAACTTAGTTCCATTATCAAGTAAAGAAAAAGAACAAAACAAAAAAAACACTATTTTAGATGTCAACAAAAACATAAAAAGACGAACAGCTGTTTCCCGATCGATACGATCCCTGTAAGCTTTCATGCGCCGGTCCGCGCATGCTCAGTAGCAACGTTCTTTTGAACCTATGTCATAGATCGCGCCTGTTTTGGGTTTTTAAATTTGTTCGAATTTAAGCAGGTTTTTAATGAGCTGAAAAAAACTAATGGTATGACCCAGCAACAGTTTTATTGATCAAAACCACTTATAATAGCACCGACTTAACAATTTAAATGCCAAAACTATCAAATTTGAGAATAGTGAAAGAGCCCATTATTAATTAAAATATAACACTTAAGGTTTATTATAAACATTAATAATACACTTATTCACTTATTACAGTTAGAAATTTGTATTTTATTCAATCCAAGTTTTGTTGCAATCTTTTTTGGTATACTTCCAAAACTATTAATTCCGACAGGCTGGGAGGTACATTTTCCTTTTCCATAGAATACAAAAAACCGCCTGTGAGTTGTATTAGGAGGACGAAGTTTAGCATACTTTCGAAAAATACTTAAACAGTTGACACCTGTCACATTTTCTTCTGTTATAACAAATTCTCGCATAATTTTAGTTTTCGAGAATGGAATCACAATTTTTATATACAAATCATTGTATTCAATATGATCCAACATTAACTTAGTTTGTTCTTCGCGCCGACAAGCCCCAAAAATGCCGATTTTCATAACAACCTTCATAAGTAAATATGTTTCATCATCTGCAGTACTAAGAAACTTACATACGATTTTTTTTGAGAAAACTTTGGACTTTTTGGCCTTGTAACCCTCTGAACTTCTTTTCAAAATTGCGATAAGTTGAGAAAATCTGCTTATATCTTGATTTTTCTTGACTGAAATCATAGTTCTCAACATTGAGTAGTGAGTCGATAGTGTAGATAGTTTCTGGGAGCGTTGCTTTATGGAAAAATAATCCAAATGGATTTTCTCAGACACCTCCTTTATTTTGTTAGCTTTGCACCAATTTTCAAACTTCTGATACTTCAACTCATACCGCGCCTTGGATTTTGTCGGAACTAAACTTGAGATCGCTTCGTTTGCCGCTGCTTCTATATCAGAGAGTAAACTTCCATTAGAATCGCTCATTTTGAAAAACGCTTTTTATATTTTTGAATTTTGTTTGACAAAGTTTCGACAGTAACCATGCGAAACAGTAACTATGCGAAAGGTAACATAAGAAACTTGATTAGTAAATTTAATAGCAGGTGCATTTTTATTTTAAAAAATGCCTTTTGCCAAATATTTTTATTCATAGATGAAAGTAGATAAAATTTTGTACAATATTCTTCACTGAGAAAAGCTTCAGCAAGAAATTCTTTGCTAAGATTATTTTGGCTGTAATATTAAATTTTCAACCTACGATAACAAAATGAATTTCTTATTGCAAAAGAAACAATTTACCTGAAAACTCTTTATACCCGTTACAAAAACCTTTGCTATTATAGAAAACTTACATTATGATAACAGCTAAGTAAGTATTTATAAAAAATTATTTTCTAGGACTTCTATTTGCTTTGCTGGGGAAGTAATGCAGTTTGCTGCTTTTGAAAAAAATCTTTATAAAAAAAATCTTTTCTAGCGCTCTAAAGAGTGTTTAAAGGGGTAGCAAAATTTTTTGTTGGAATTGGAAAAATCGTAACTGTTCGGTTCGAATCGGATTATTTCGTGGTGACAAATTCAGTCTGATTGGGCCAATTTTTATATTGCGTATCAGTCGTCCCGTTCCTGTCTCCACATATCTTCAGGTATTCATTTTTTCTGATATTTAGATGCTCGTTCCTTCATAAAGTAAAATCGTCGCATCGGTGGCTGTTGTTGGTGACCATTGTGACTCGACATTTGTCTCATTTTTTCCAATAAACATTGTCTTGGCTCAAAAATGTTTCCAGTGTGCAGTGCTTTATTGGATTGTGACATCAATGACAGTGTAGATTTTTAATATCAGTGTTAAAAGACCAAAGTTATTTTAGTTTCATGTTAATTTTTTTATGTTATGTGTTTAGTTTAACTGTTGTTTATTTAATAATAATTTTTGTGTGAGTCAAGTTCTAGAGAAAAGAAAATTAGTAATTCTTTAGCAAATGCTATTCAAACTAAAAGTCCTTAAACTAAAAGACAACTTACCAAAGTTTTAAACACGGTATGATTTTGAAAAGGAAGATTTTAAGAAATATCGCAAAAGTAAAATACTTTCTTTTTCTAAATAAAATACAATGTAATTATTATTTTACCTAATATTCTAGATGCATAAAAATGTTTTTTCGGCATTCCCTTTGGAATATTTGTTTAAATTTAAAGTGAACAGATATTTTTTAATAAGATATGTTTTAACCACTCAAAGAAAAAAGCAGTAAAATATTATTGTTATTTTTAAGCAGTTAAAACTGAAACTATTTTTAGGTTATGAAGTGTTGTTTTCTGTTGTATTAAATAATAAAGAGAACATTTTTTTTTTAGTTTCAAATCTTTGACAACTTATTCAGACGTGGGGAGTTGCATGATGTAAAATATGATGGAGTTATCTGAAAAATAAGCTTTATATTATGTTCAATTTTTGATATAGCATGGAAAATATTATTTTTAATAACACAAATTTAAATGAATCAAAATTTTTTGAAACTTACGTATCCAAAGTAAAAAAAACTTGGTTTATATAAATGTGTTATTAAGCATAATATGTTCTCTAGAGTATATAAAAAATTCAAGAAAATATACGGCTTCTTTTTGGGCCACACCCCACATATTATAGCAAATAAGTGGTGCTGTCATAATAAACCACTTTACTATTATAGCAATGCTTACTTGCTACCGTAGCTAAAAAAGAGTTCCTGAAGTAATTAGGTACATTCTGACGCAGCAAAGTAACTTTCTTGAAATAAATAAAAAATCTTTCTAATATAGCAAAATGTTATACTGATATTGAAAAAAAAATTCTTGTTTCAATAACGATGCAGATGGCGTAAAAAAGTATCTTTATTGTTCTAGCAAAGTCTCTTTATAGCCGATGGTCAGTTACTTTGCTAATACAACATTTTTGTTTACTTGAGCTAAGTGATCATTCTTTATAAAGTGACTTTATTACGACAGCAAAGAAATTACAGCCAAATGGATTTTACTGTCTCAGGTAGTTTTTCTTTTGTCCCCTATGTTAGCATTTTTCTTTATAAGCGGTATAAAGATTTTTATAAGGACGGCAATAATCTTCTCTCAGTGTTGTTGTAAATTCATATTACTACACTCGATGTTTTATTAAACTCGGCTGACGCCTCGTTTGACAACTTTAACATCTCCTGTTGTAATATGAATCTTTACAACACTTATATCGTAAATAACTATTACGCACAGCCGTGCGTAAGAATGGATTTACTTATAGGGTGAACTGTACATAAATAACTATTACTCTATCGTTGACTTACCCTGTATAGACCTTAACACTGCAAAATTGGGTACGGCGAGGGAAGTGAAGAGGTCGGAGTCATATTGTTGCCACTGCCTTACTAATATACAGTTACCGGCAAAAGTTGGACCCATTTGGGAATTTTTTTTGTTATTGAAATTTAAAAAAAAAACTTTTTATGCTGATAGCCTCTGCATGATTGGTAACCTTAAAACTTGTTTTGACATTAGTCACGTGAATACTTGTTTGTCTGGAAAATTGAAAAGTATATATTATTTTGTCGTAAAAATTTGGTATTAGAATACAAGATATTGAAAAAAGTTATTTGAAAAAAGTGTTTAGATTTTAATTTTATGCTGGTGTGCACAGTTTAAAATAAATTAGAAAAAATAATTCTTAAAATCAATTTCTAAAAATAAATAAATTGATTCCAAAATTTATTTTTTCTAATTTTTAATTTGGTAGGAGCCATTTTAGGAGGCACGTTAAAACTTGTTCAAAATTAGAAACTGTCTTTTGTAAGCACAATGTTTCAAAAATACCTATAATTGGTAAATATGGTTGCTAGAACAAGGCCTGGACGCACCCAGTGACATGATAAAAAGCTAAATTTTGAATTTTAGCAAATAACATTTTTTCAAGATAAAAATATTTAATTAAAATTTTTAAATATTGATTTTCAATCATTTAACACATTTTCATTAAATTGAAGGAAGTATGAAAGTAACATTTGATATTTTTTTAAATTTAAAAAAAAATTTTTCTTTTTTGAATTTTTGTTTTAAACTTTGCACACCAGCATAAAATTAAAATCTAAATACTTTTTTCAAACAACTTTTTTCAATATCTTGTATTCTAATACCAGATTTTTACGACAAAATATATACTTTTTAATTTTCCAGACAAACAAGTATTCACGTGACTAGTTTTTACATAGGTTACCAATCATGCAGAGGCTATCAGCATAAAAAGTTTTTTTTTAATTTCAATAATAAAAAAAATTTCCATATGGGTCCAACTTTTTGCCGGTCACTGTATATAATAGTAACAATATGACTTAGGAAGAGGACTTTAATGATATAACAAACAAAAAAGTCAAAAACTCACAAACTACAACATTGGTTCTTTAATGAAGTCAATTATTTAAAGAAATACAATTTATTGGACACTGAACTACATATGCATTTTAGTAAATAATTGAAAAACAGTGTCTCTCATTAATTCAATTGGTAACTGACTTTGAAATTGTAACCTTTTTTTTAGGCAATTGTTTACATAATCCTCATTATTCGTGACGTCATCACCGTATACAATGGCATACTCTTGATCGCACAATTCTTCGGTATCCTTCACAAAGAAAATGTTTTTCCTAAAAGAAAATAAAACTAGTTTTTTTACAATGGCGGAAAGTAGTACTTTTTCGCACGCAAGCAAATACGAATAAGCCACTTTGTATATGTATGTATTAGAAGAATTTTTTTTTATGAAAGAATCGTTAACTACCTTTGTCCGGCATATTTCTCGTCATTATAATATTTCAATACTAGTGTTGAAATATCAAGGCACACTATTTAATTTAAACATATGGTGCCAATTTGACAGACAGACAGATTTATTAAAACGAACGAATCTTAGAAAGCAGTAATTGAAAAGTGTTTAAATTGATTATCATGTATTTGTCGAGTAATTCAGAATTAGAGTGTGAAACTACGTCATCTGAAATTATAAAAAATGTTGTGTTTCTAGGGTGGGCCGGTGCCCACCCTGCCCCCTCCCCCCCTGGCGCCGCCGCTGATCAACACTAGTGTTGAAATTAGCATACTTAGGATTATGTTCCACTTAATATCTGGTTTCATAGTTTGTCAATAGGCGTTTCCTTTATTTGTACCTACTTAGTTTAACTTTTTCATATTTTATATATCATAGGAAGAACTAATCCTGGATTGATTTCTAAATTAACCAGAATGAAAATTTTTTAATTTAATTAAGGAAAGATGCATTAAACATAAATTTAAAAAATTCACCCAACAAGGAGGATTTCAATTCAAAATAATTCTATGAATTATTTAATGTTTTTATAAAAAAAAAGTCAAATACTCCTGATAGGATTTGAACCTGTCACCTTGCCATCTATAGGCTAGAGCTTTAATCTCTACGCTATCGCTAATAATAAAGATTTGTTGTTTAATACATAACTCTCTCTTTAGCGCGATTTGTTTTTTCTGGTAATAGATTTTCCAGTAGATTAATATTAACATTTTTTATAATTTCAGATGATGTAGTTTCACACTCTAATTATGAATTACTCGACAAATACATGATAATCAATTTAAACACTTTTCAATTACTGCTTTCTAAGATTCGTTCGTTTTAATAAATAGGGGTGGTCTGTCAAATTGGCACCATATGTTTAAATTAAATAGTGTGCCTTGATATTTCAACACTAGTATTGAAATATTTTTTTCCTACGACCACCTATGAAAATGAGAAAAAAACACGGTTAACTTGGCTCGAAAGCGCCGAATATCACACGCGTGTTGAAAGAAAATATTTCAACTCTAGAGTGGAAATACAAGGCACACTATTTAATTTAAACATTATGGTGCCAATTTGACAGACCACACCTATTTATTAAAAAGAATACATTTTAGAAAGCAGTTTATTGTTTAACTTATTTATCATATATTTGTCGATTTATTTCGAATTAGAGTGTGAAAATACGCCATCTGAAATTATAAAAATATTTAGAATATACTGGAAAATCTATTACGAGTCAAAACAAGCCCCGCTGAAGAAAATGTCATATATTAAACATAAAATTCTTATGTGTTGCCATAGCGTAGAGACTAGAGCTATGGCGTACAGATCGAAAGGTCACAAGTTCAAATCCCATCAGGAGTATTTGACTCTTTTTTATAAAAACTTTAAACAAATTATAGAATTAGGTATTTTGAATTGAAATCTTCCTTGTTGGATGAATCTTTTAAGTTTATATTTAATGCATCTTTCCTTGATTAAATTTTAAAAATTCATCCAACAAGGAAGATTTCAATTCAAAATACCTAATTCTATAAATAATTATTTAATGTTTTTATAAAAAAAAGTCAAATATTCCTGATGGGATTTGAACCTGTGACCTTTCGATCTGTAGGCCATAGCTCTAGTCTCTACGCTATGGCAACACATAAAAATTTTATGTTTAATATATGACATTTTCTTCAGCGGGGCTTGTTTTGACTGGTAATAGATTTTCCAGTATATTCTTAATATTTTTTATAATTTTAGATGGCGTATTTTCACACTCTAATTCGAAATCATTCGAAAAATACATGATAAATAAGTTAAACACTAAACTACTTTCTAAAATTTGTTCTTTTTAATAAATAGGGGTGGTCCGTCAAATTGGCATCATATGTTTAAATTAATAGTGTGCCTTGTATTTCCACTCTAGAGTTGAAATATTTTTTTCACAAATCAAAGGTTTTTTTAATAATTCTTTATGGTCGTAGGAAAAATAGTGTACATTACTCGTGTGAAGGTGATTATTCTAAAACTCGGAGAATTTCCGCACTCGGCTGACGTATCGTGCTAAATATCTCCTCGTTTGAAAAGTATTACTTTCATCACTTGTTATGTAATATACTATTTTTAACACGTGTCGTGTGCGTGTGTGATATTCGGCGCTTTCGAGCCGAATTAACCGTACTTTTGTTCTCATTATCATAGGTGGTCAGAGGAAAAATAGAACCGAAAATAAACTAGACTATATGAAATTTTACCGGATTTTCGGGTTATATTTTCGAGCTAGTCTGGTAAAATTAGTTCAAAAGTGCTGATTTTTTAGCCAGTTTTAATATATAACTATTATTTTAACTTACAGTTGTGACTTTGAGAGGTTATCTGGGTATTCTTCGGCATATTTGTAAAACACATCACGTAAGGATTTTGTTATCACTCTAAAAAACAATAAAACGCAGGTTTAAATTTTTTAATTTCGTTTTAAAAAATCAACTTAAATTATTGATGTTTAACTCTAGGTGGTCAAATTCCCTTATCCTATTTAACTTGAAAATTAATTGATTAATTGATACAGTATCGGAAAGGACGATTTCTTTCAAGACGAAGACTTCTAATAATGGGCACAGGCCCGCGCCGTACATAAGGGCAAAGTCGTGTGGTGCACGACGGCGCCGAGGCGCCGAAGGCGCCTAAAAGCCTTAAAACTCAAAAGTAAAAAAAAGATAAAGCAACAAACAACATTGTCAAAACAAAATTTATAATGATAAAAAAAAAACAGTAAGGAATTGCTAGCTATTACATTGTTTTTTATTTGTTTATTATTTTATTTTTTCTCTTTGAGACGAGGGAACCGAATTTCTCGAAAATAATATATTTTCCAAATGAGAGTACGCAATAATAGCATTTATTTGATCGAATACGTAGCATGATAACATGAATTGTGTAAACCCAAACAAATCTGATTTTATTCATGTTTGAGCTTGAAATTTGGCTTGCAACGAGCCAACGAGCGGACAAGCGTTTTTTTCCTGTCTGAGCTTGCAATGTACGAAACTTTATATATTAAGCGCTGCATCGGTCGCGATTTCATTTGTTGCCAGATGCTCGATCGATAATTAACTTAGCGAAGTGAAAAGGTGCATGGGGTAAAAGATATATGTTTTTGAAACTCGCAATGAACGAGACATAACTGCCGTGGAACTTGTTAAAGAATTGCAATATTTACAAAATTTTGATGAAAAAGTTATTACGTCTCCAAAAGAAACTTTAAATTATATAACAATTAACAACTTAGCGGATTCTTTTCCTAATACGAGCATAATACTTCGTATTTTATTAACAATGCCGGTTTCGGTTGCTACCGCAGAACGATCTTTTTCAAAACTCAAAATAATAAAAAATTATTTAAGATCGACCATGGGGCAAAACCGACTAAGTAATCTTGCTATCATTTCAATAGAATCGGACCAGCTAAAAGAATTAGACACCGAAGATTTAATTAAACAATTTGCAAAAATTAAAGCACGAAAAGCTCAATTCACTTAGCTAAAATATTAATAACAATACCTAATACCTCGATATTAACCTTAAAAAGGTGACATTTGCATTATTAAAATAATACATTGTTTTGTTTTTATTTGTCGATCAGTTTCGTCCTGTAATATATAAACGAGTATTTTTTATGTTTTAAATATTTTTTTAATTTCTTGTGCTTTTGTATCATATATTACATTTGAAACTAAAATACAAAAATTTTGAGTTGTAATACTGTTAGAATATATTTCTGTTTTCTTGAAGTTTATAATTATGTTATGTATCTCAATGAGAAAATACTTGTATGGCTTGTACTTGTAAAATATAAAAATAAATTTATGAATATACTTTTTAAAATTATTGTTCAATTCAATAGTGGATAATAATACCTAACTTAACCCGTATCTGTACTCACATATGAACGTTGAACGAATTTGGGGCGTTATTTTAAATTTGCACAAGGGCGCCAAAAGTGCTAGGCGCGGGCCTGAATGGGCATTTTTACTTTTTAAATCGGCCCACAAATAAAAGTTCATTGGGGGTGAGGTCTGGAAATCTGTCTGCCCACTGGTTTAAAAACATTTGGATTAAAACTTGACAAAACGAGCAGTGCCCCATTTTTAGATATAGATAAAGAACTTATAATATACTTCTTCACTAAATTTTGATTATGACCCTATATACAGCGTCATCAGTTAAGGGTGCGGAGCGGGCATATCTCGGAAACTACTGGGCATAGAAACTCAAAAGAATGATAACCACAGTGGCCATGAGAAAATCCTGGAAATTATTTTAATTAAGAACGGTGTGCTGAGGAGAAAAACGCAAGAGACCATTTTTATGCAGAATTGACCAGGCTAATCAGAAATAATATCCACATGGAAAAATATCAGTGGCGTCCCACTCGCTTCTTCATTTAAAGTTTAAAAAATTATTCTATTGGCGATAACGCTGAAACGAACGGAGATATCGAGCTGCGGTTTCAATATTTTTTCTAGCAAATTTCATCTATTTTTTGATTATGGTATCATAATTATACCGCATGATTTATTTTTCGGAGTAAAATCAAAAAATGTGTTATTATTTATAAACGACTTATCCGATTTTAGCAAACTAAAGACTGGTTGGAAGATAAATGTATGCACTTTCACCAATCGTATTTAGTTGTACATAATAGTTCTAAAAAAAATGCTACCTCTAGCATTATCTTCCAACTAGTTTTTAGTTTGCTAAAATCGGATAACTCGTTTATAAATTACAGCGATTTAAATGATTCAACAGCTTTCCCCCATCTTATTAAAGTCGGTACGCCAATGCGCATAAGACTAAAATGATGGATAATTGTCCAAGCTTTTTAATGATGTTATCAAAGATATACCTTAATGTAGGATTTTCGGAGATATGTTAAATTTTAAAATTTACTTCTCAATTACACCCTCTTGCGGCAAAATGCGGAATTAAAAAATAATTTCCAGGATTTTCTCATGGCCACTTTGGTTGTCATTTTTTTTTCCTGAGTTTCTATGCCCAGTAGTTTCCGAGATATGGCCGCTCCGTACCTCTGATCACGCTGTATAAAACCAGAAAAAACAAAATTGCCTACGGTTTTAATTTTTTAATTCTTTAATTATTTCCAGAGAAAATCATTACACAAAATACGCTTTCTAATAAAAACACGCAAAACTAACGAAAACCGACGTCACAAACAATTCCAAGCAATGGCAGCAGCCAATCGGTTTGTAAGAGACGCACTCCTACCTGAGGTCTCGCGTTCGGTTTACTGTTTCAAAACTGTTTTTGTCTATTTAGGTGATCAGAACATAGATAGGAATATAATCAGTCGTACGACTGGCAAATAAAAGAATTGGGCGGTTAATAGGATGACGTTCATCCTCTTATCTTATGTTTTTTAACTACCAGCTTTCGTGTTGTGTTTTTAATTGTTTCTAGAAAAGGTTTGTGATACTCTAGGAAGATTTTTATTACTGAGATATATTTTTAATATCATCATTTTCATATCATCAACACATATTGCAATCACCATAACATCCACATACCTCCAAATGTAACATTATTACAATATTGTATAAATGCAATGCTGCGTTAACAAAACGTTGTTTATCGAATCGTAATGGTATTTTTTCACTAAAAAACAATCATCATAAATAATGATCCATATGCAACTGGCAAGACAAGAGGGAGGAAGTGTTTTACTAGCTGTTGACCAGCGATTTAAATCATCCAGAATTATGTTTCAGAACGAAAATTTGTTACCGCATATTGACTTAATATAGATTAAGGTGTGTTTTGATTACTCGACGATGCTGTTTTTCGTAGTGTATATACCTCCACCGGGGACCTTAAATGATTTAGATCATCTTTTTGAGTTTTTTTATTGCATCTGTTCAATCATGTATTTGATAAAAACGTCTGTATCCTGGGTGAATTTAATTTACCCTCATTCTCAGAGTTCGTGGATAGTGGTGTGGAGAATCATTGTATAAGAGTTTGTTGGAGAAACAGTTTAAATTATTTATGATGCCAACTGTACTTTTAGTAAAATATAATTCTTTACTATGCAGTTAAATTTGAACATGTAAAATCATCTACCTAGAAAACTTTCTATATGCAAATTTATCTCAAATCGGCAAATTTCAAAGGATTACGTTTAGAATACGCATAAATTATCTCCAGTCCTACCAATATACAAATTTCCAGAATAAATTTATCATCACGGTTGCCAATATAACATATCAGCAACCTATTGGTCCACGTCACGAACGGGACCACCCTTATCACAATGGTTCCTAGATAGCGTCTTTCATCGACTAATTTAATTGGCTGTTGGGGGATTCTTCTGAGGGGTGTTGGTTGGGGATTCTTGGTTTTACGTTACGTGGAGCAGTGCTTGCTAGTTATTCAGGCAGAATAGTTCATTTCCTGTGATCCTCGCCCTACACGGGACTTTCGTACGGGGAAACCAGTGCCTGCTGGTCTGTTCTAGTTAACAGTTCATATCCATTAATTTATATTTCTTCCGTCCCACGAGAATGGGATTTTAAGCGGAATTGAGTGTTTGCCCGGTTAAATGTATAGAACAGTTGGTGTCAGCTCATGTTTTCGTCCGCCGTAACAATGAAAAGTTTAAGCGGATTTGCTGCTTATTTTTATTTTATTTTGTAGTAAAGTTTCAATTGTTGGTGCCCAAAAATAAAGGGACTTCTGACTTTGCTTAATACGCTTTGAATTCAAATTCAGATACTCTGATACTCACCAAAAAGTGATATTTCGTTTAATGACAGATTTCTATATGTCCTAATGATACGTTAACTCAGTGCAAGTTAGGATATGTGACTCTTAGTGTAATATAATCTGTACCAGTTATTACAGCAAATAGATGTTTGTCTTCACAGTAAGGTCTTCCTTCTTTTATTAGCCTGAAATGCATGAACCAGAAATACGGCCTATTCAACCAACTCCAACCACTTCTTGTACGATGTCCAATGAAAGTCTAAACCGGCATCGTACAGAGTTCTTAGTCATTTTTTAACCTACATGAATCTGAAGCAAGTTAATTTTATCAGGAACGTCAGCAACAGAATATTAGATCTAGTACTTCATAACAAAAAAAAAATGCATAGTTGAGGGTGCCCCGGACATCTCTCTTGTCGGGAAGGATGAACATCATTCTGCTCTTTCTATATCGCTGCAATACTCTCAGTCGGTTAATCACAAGGTTAAGTTAGGTAAGAGTGGCAGACCCTTGGTTCTGACCAAACAGTCTCACGTAGTCCTAATTAGGTCCGTTGTGATACCACACGTGTTCCGTAGAACCCACCTTCATCAGATCTCTGATGGTTAGTGCGACGTAACCGCGGAAGGATTTTAACAACTCATTCAAACCAGCCACTACTGTTGAGAAATCTGCTCAGCCGTCCAAGTTGTAAGTTGCTTAGTTCCTCCAGGCTATCGAAAGATGGTTCACCCAGAGTAGTGAACCTCCTTCTTGCGAGGCCAGGGCATTCACACAGAAAATGTTGAATACTTTCTTCCTCTTCCTCATCTCTGCGGTTCTCTTTTTATCGAATTTGGGCCACAGTTGCCTGGATGTTCTACAGGTTGTCAACCCTGTCCATCTGTTCTGTGCAAGCTGCTTGGCCGTGTAGTCAATCTCGTCTTTGACCAATCCCAGTGGTTTGTTCACTGTATTGTCTGCTAGATCAGCTGGCATGCCTGCGCCCTCTTTTGGGCGGTTAATCACAAACATCACTTTGGGATAAACTTAGAAAATAACTATAATTTTCGCAAAGCTAACTTTCCTTTAATGTATAATAAGTTTCTGGATGTTGATTGGTCTTTCCTCGCATCACTAGATAGTCTGGATGATGCATGCACTTCTTTCTACGAAAACTTCTTTGAGATTGTTGACCTATGCGCGCCACTGAATGCAAAAACTCCGAACGGTAAGTATCCACCTTGGTTTACTAAAAACATTATTCAAGATAAAAAAGAAAGATAAGTTCCACCATAAATTTAAGAAAACGGCTTGTCCCCAATCTATGCAAAATTTTAAATTCTTAAGGTCCAAAATTAAAAAAGATATCCAAACTTTCTCTAAACACTACCTACAAAGAATAGAACTTGATATTAGAAGAGACCCTAAAAATTCTGGAATTTTATTAAAAACAATAGGGAGACCTCCAACGTTCCAAATGCAATGTCTTATGATAATGAAGAGTTCACTGATCCTCTTGACATTTAAAAAAATTTTGCTATGTTCTTTAAACAGCCATTTCTAAATAGTACTTCCGGTGCTTTGAGAAACGATCAAACTATTTATAAGCATATTATTAATGTTCATTACTTTTCGGAAGATGAGATCATCAATGCCTTAAAGAAGATTAAACCGAAGTTTACTACTGGGCCGGATTCTGTTCCGGCATTTTTAATCCATGATTGCCGTTTTGTTTTGGTGAGACCACTTCATATTATATTTAATCTATGTCTTAAGTATCAGATAATACCTCAGCCTCAGATATGGAGAAATTCTAGAGTATGTCCTGTATATAAAAAGGGTGATAGGTCGTAAGTATCTAACTACCGACCAATATAAATTATCTGTAATTTTTGTAAAGTGTTTGAGTTCTTACTTCGCGAGTCTGTCTTTCCGTTGATTCGCGGGCAAATAGCTCAGCGACAACATGGATTCTTTGAGGGTAGATCCACGACCACCAACCTGCTAAATATTGCACAACATCTTTCTGAGTCGTTGGATGAGGGTATACAAACTATATTTAGATTTTTCAAAAGCTTTCGATAGGCTTGATCATGGTATTTTGATTTCAAAATTAGAAAAATTTGGATTTTCAGAGTCTTTGTTGGCACTAATTAAGTCATATTTCTCCAACCGCTGCCAGTACGTTTTCCTTCACGGGCTCAGCTCTGATAAATATACCGCTGGCTCCGGTGTCCCCCAGGGATCGCTGCTTGGGCCGTTACTTTTTATTCTTTTTATAAATGATATTGGTGATTATCTGGATGTCGATCATTTAATATACGCTGATGATATTAAACTATATAAAATAATTAGAAACATCAATGATTGTATTATTATTCAACGCAATTTAGAACTAATTAATAATTGGTGTCTTAAAAATAATTTAAAGCTTAACGTTGAGAAGTGTAAAGTTGTGTCATTTATGAACAAATTTTCTGTAATTAACTATGATTATGTCCTTGAAAATAAAATTATTTCTCGCTCTGACTCATTCTGTGACTTGGGAGTAGTTTTTGATTCAAAGCTTTCGTTTATACCCCATATAAATAAGATTTTATTGTGCTCTGCACTAGGGGTTTTAATAGCGTTGATGTCTTAACAAGCTTATATAATGCCTATGTAAGATCGAAACTTGAATATGCGGCAGTGATCTGGACACCTGAGTATAATTCTACTTCTTCAGAGATTTAAATATGAATCACTCTGGGATCGCCGTGATTACCACCTCTTAATGGCTCTATTTAAATTACTAAACAATCAATTGGACTGTGTTGATATATTGGGTAAGCTTAATTTTAATGTGCCACGATTGAATTCACGACAAAATATTACTTTCTACCTGCCTAATCCAAAGACAAATATTCTAAAATTTTCTCCTGTCTTTCTAATGTGTGAGAAATACAACAAGCGATTTGACTTAGATTTTTCATTTCTTCTGCCAAAAAGGTCATTGCGGCATTAATATTTTAAACTGGGGCTAGTATTATTTTTTGTATATATGATTTTCTGTGTTTAGTCTCTTTTTTTTTCTCTCTTTTTTACTGCTATTTTTGTTACATACAAATTTTATTTAAAATAATTAGTTTGGGCTTACGTATAGACTAGCTTAATTTTGTTAGCATTTTTACTTCATTTTTAGTATATTTATTTTATGTGTACATTTTTCCATGGCCCTGCCTTGTAGTTATGGTATTTAACCTGTAGGGTAGGTAATGTAAATAAATAAATAAACAAAAATTAAAAGAATTATAATTTTTTTCAACTTTTTTGCATCGACTTTTCATACTATTTAAATATACGAGTATGTTATACTTACATGCCCTCCTTATCAAACAGGAAATCAAAAAATGTTCCATTTCCGCCGTTCGTGGTTAAAAAAGAAAATATAGTATCTATGTTAAACGCAAGAAAAAAAAATATTTTAAACATTCTTCAAAGTACCACAGTAAAGTTTTAAAAATTTTCTATAGGTGTACCTATTCATTTTCTTATCTAAAATTAAATATTTTTACTAGTTATTGTAATATAATTTTTATAACGTAATTTGAATTCTATTATATTAATGCTAATTTATTAGATTTTGTTTGAATTACGGACTATAATATCTTGACTGCCAACAATTTTGGTATCTTGCATTACCTGAAAGCCAATTTTAGAAAAAACGCACTGAAAAAATAATAATAATAATAATAATAATAATAATAATAATAATATTAATAATAATAATAATCATAATAATAATAGGACTCTGAACCAATAAGAAAATGACCTTACTCCAACTAATGACATGAATAAAGACCAATTTAATGCATTTTCGAGTAATATTTGGTCTGACGCGTCCCATTTCAATGAAGAAGTAAGCTGGCTCGAAAAAGTTGAAGCCGAGGCTGAAACTTTGCAAGAAATGCCTGAGCCGCAAGTAAAATCCCTTGATATAAGGGATGCCACTAAGAACTTGGCCAACTGGAAATCACCGGGACCTGACAAAATTCATAATTTTTGGCTCAAAACCTTCACCAGCTTACACCCTTTAATAGCAAACTGCTTTAGCACAGCTCTCCTAAACCCCGAACAATTCCCAGATTACCTTGCCAGTGGCAATACCTTCCTTTTGTTTAAAAAAGGGCAGGTAAACGATCCAAAAAACCACAGACCGATCACCTGTCTGTCAGTGGTGTATAAACTTTTAACATCAGTCATGTACTCAAAAATATACGCACACTGCATAAACAACAACCTGGTAGCTGATGAGCAAAAGGGCTGTATTAGGAAAGCTTTGGGTTTCAAGGAACAACTTACAATCGATGCCGTTATTATAAAACAAGCAGAAGTTAAAAGGCGAAATCTAAATATGTGCTACATCGATTATAGTAAAGCATTCGATTCTGTTTCTCACGACTGGCTAAAGAAAATATTGTAAATATACAAAGTACATCCCCTAATACGCAACATGTTAGACACCTAATTGTCCATATTGGACAAGAGAAGCTTGGCAATATAAATATATCGAAAGGTATATTTCAAGGCGACTCGTTAAGCCCCCTCTGGTTCATTTTGGCCATGAACCCACTGTCCTCACTATTAAAATCAACATCCTACGGATATCGTCCCAGCTTAACTGAGAATTTTAGAATAAATCACCTTCTATTTATGGACGATATCAAACTCTACGCTGAAAGCAAAACCCACCTACAGTCCCTAATTCAAATAACCAAGACATTTAGCGATGACATCAAAATGTCGTTTGGATTAGACAAGTGCGCAATCTTGAATGTCGTATGCGGAAAGGCTGAACAAAATCGTGAACTGCTTGAAGGCATAGATATATTAGATGAGGACAAAGCATATAATTACTTAGGCATCTCCCAAAACCAACAAATAAACTACACAAGCCTAAAAAGGGAGTTTAAAAACAAATACAAAAGCAGACTAACAAAGTTTTTTAATACTCACCTGAATGCTGGTAACCTTACTACTGCCATCAACACCTGGGCAATACCAATACTTACCTACTCATTCGGAATCCTTAAGTATTCAGACACGGATTTGCACGAACTAAATAGGCTTACGCGCAGGCTGCTAACAAAATTCAGATACCACCACCCACGCTCTGCACTTGAAATAATCTACCTAAAATGAAAGGAGGGAGGAAGAGGTCTCATTAATATATATATAACTTGTGCAAGTCGCAAGAGACCTCTATGAGAAAATACTTCCAATAATCGAATGGGGAAATTTTTAAAAAAGCGGTAGCAGCAGACACTGGATATACAGCCCTTAACTTAAAGTAAAACGGATTACCTAACATTATCCGCGCGCCGCCAAGTCAACAGCTTGTAACTTGGCAAGAGAAAGCCATACACGGCAAATACCCTACTGCACTCCAAAATCCACTCATAGATAGAGAAATGTCGCTGAATTGGTTAGAGAAAAGGCAGCTTCACGCTGAAACAGAAGGTTTTATAATCTCTATCCAAGACCGTGTCATTCGAACTCGAAACTATGAAAAAGTCATCTTGAAAAGAAATGTGGGAGATGTGTGCAGAAAATGCAATTGCCCCGGAGAAACGATAGAACATATCACGGCGGGGTGTGGTGCTATGGCGCCCAACGCTTACCTGGGGAGACATAATCAGGTGGCTAAGATCATTCACAAGGAACTGGCCCATAAACTAGGGCTAAGGGAAAACCTCCCACCATACTACCAATACTCACCCGAGCCAGTCCTTGAATCCCCTGAATATCTCTTATACTGGGACAGGCCAATAATAACGGATAGAACAGTAGACCAAAACCGACCGGATATTCTTCTTATCGAAAAAACCACCAAGAAAGCTTTCATAATCGATATAGGTTGCCCACTAACACACAACCTCTCTAAAACCGAATCGGAGAAGAAGACCAAGTACTCGAATTTGGCTATAGAGATTAAAAATATATGGAAGCTAGATAAAATTGACATAATTCCGATTATAATATCGGTGGAGGGAGCTATGACGAAAAATTTCAAGCCCAACTTGGAAAAACTGGGCCTTTCAGGTTATTTATAAGTACCAACTTATTCAGAAAAGCGTCATCCTCCAAACTTGCCATATAGTACGGAAGTTTCTAAACAGTACAGGTTAAGATGAATTTCTTCTCTGTACTGTAAATAACACCAGCCTTACCAACAAAAAGCTGAGAAACAGAACACTGAAAACAAAATAATAATAATAATAATAATAATAATAATAATAATAATAATAATAATAATAATAATAATAATAATATCTTTTATTGCCATCAAAATCAATAGTAATTGACTAGCAACGTCATTAACCGGACGATTTATTATTATATTATACAGGGTGATTCACGTTGAGTGGCCTATTAGTAGATCTCGAAAACGAGTAAACTTATCCTTCTAAAAATTTGATAGCAGGCATAATTGGCTTTGAGCTTTTAAAACATTTTCTTTTTAGGTTTTTGTTACTTCCGGTTATACCGGAAGTTAATGCCAACTTTGCTATTTCAAATAGAACACCCTGTATATTTTAGCATTTTTGATTACCTTATTAAAATCTAAATAACTTTTGTTAATAATAATCTATTCCTATCTCTAACCGTTTTTGAGATATGAAGTATTAAAGGATTTTTTTGGGTAAGAACGCTCCGAGAAGAAAGTTTAGTAACTCTGAAACTAATAAAGGTAAACATTTAAAATTTTGTAAGCTTTCAAGTAATACATAGATCTTAAGTTTAAATTACTTAGGTTTCACGTTTTTTATACAGGGAGTTCTTAAAATTGTGCCAATGTTTCCATTTAAATATATGTGCATAAGTCAATTTTTGCAAATGGAATACCCTATTTTTAGCTTATTAACGTGTAGAGAATTAAATTTGCTATCTAAATGCATTATATGTTACAATCCACATTTTTAGTCGTTTTGGAATTATGCGCAATTTAAATAAAAAATCTTAAAATTTCTGTTTGTGTTAATGCGACATTAATTTTGAAAATAAGGCTTCGACTGGGATTTTCGTTTGACTTTGAGCTTTGTTACCATTTGTTATTAAGTGCCTATGTTCGTTGCTTAGCTATTTCTCATTCAAAGCCAAACGAAAGTCCCAGTCGAAGCCTTCTTTTCAAAAATAATGTCGCATTAACACAAACAGAAATTTTAAGATTTTTTATTTAAATTGCTCATAATTCCAAAACCACTAAAAATGTGGATTGTAACATATTAGGCATTTAGATAGGAAATTTAATTCTCTACACGTTAGTAAGCTAAAAAATCGGGTGTTCCATTTGCAAAAATTTACTTATGCACATTTATTTAAATGGAAACATTGGCACAATTTTAAGAACTCCCTGTATAAAAAACGTGAAACCTAAGTAATTTAAACTAAAGATCTATGTATTACTTCAAAGCTTACAATATTTTAATTGTTTACCTTTATTAGTTTCAGAGTTACTGAACTTTCTTCTCGGAACGTTTTTACACAAAAAAATCCATTTATAATTCATATCTCAAAAACGATTAGATATAGGAATAGATTATTATTAACAAGAGTTATTTAGATTTTAATAAGGTAATCAAGAATGCTAAAATATACAGGGTGTTCCATTTGAAATAGCAAAATTGACATTAACTTCCGGTATAACCGGAAGTAATAAAAACTTCAAAATATAATGATTTAAAAGCCCAAAACCAATTATGCCTGCTGTCAAATTTTTAGAAAGATAAGTTTACTCGTTTTCGAGATCTTCTAATAGGCCACTCAACGTGAATCACCCTGTATTTAAAAGAAAACATAAAAACTTAACGTGTTTAAAAAAATATGAAACCAATCCTACCCGCCAGGGCAAAGAAGAGTCACGTTGATAACCACTTAAAACCTGAAGTTAAAATCATAAAAAGATCTGCCGTGAAGAAAGTCTAACGTGGCTCTTTTAAAGGACGTCAATGTTACCTTACTTCTAATGTGTATCGGGAGCATATTATAGACCTTGACTACCATATAATATGGACCCTTTTCAACTTAAGTCGAGTTATGGGCTGGTATATGAAGGTCGCCTCTTCCTCTCGTTACAGTTGTCATTGAATTGGCGTAATGATGGAAGTTTTGTTCGAATAAATTACCATGTTTCTTTAAAAACATTACCAAATTCAAAAAATACAGGGATGGAGTACTCAGGATACCCCAAGATTCAAAGTAGGGTCGACATGATTCCCTGGGGTGAAGCCCCAGTAAACACCTTATAATGCGCTTCTGCACCAGAAATATGTCCTTGGCACCACAAGAAGAGCCCCAGAACAATACGCTATAGCTTATTAATGATTGGACAGCCGCAAAGTCGAATTGGCGCAAGGCTGTAGTCGTGAGAACCTCTCTTATTCTTCTTATCAGAGCGCAAAGGCGATTCAATCTAGATTGTAGCTCCTTCAAGTGTTGATCCCAGTGCACAGTCGGATCGAGTATGACTCCCAAAAATTTTACGGAGTTGGCAACTGGTATAGACTTGCCGTTTAATTTCACATAAAGTGAGTCTGTTAGATTTGTAGTTTTTGTGAATTCCATCAAACCTATCTTTTCACAATTCAACCTCAGTCAATTCCCGATGCACCAATCCTGCATAGCTCCGGCTGCATATGAACACTCCCCCGATAACTGAGCTCCATCATCCTCAGACAGTATCACAGTAGAATCGTCCGCGTACTGACACAGTAGGCCCATAACAAATTCCTCAGAAAGAGTGTTCACATACAGCAGGAACAGAACCGGCCCAAGGATCGATCCCTGAGGAACACCCTGCTTCATACAAGTCGCTCCAGAGAAAAACTGTTTTCCACCGCCGGATACGCAGACTACCTGTTGTCTGCCGGACAGATATGAGTCTACTAAGGAGGCCCATACTCCTAGAATCCCATATGTAGCTCTCAGTATTAAAAGCTTGTGGTCTATCGTGTCGAAGGCCTTTGAGAGATAGAAGAATAGGCCCACAACTTTTTTATTTTTATCAACAATTTCTATGATATAAGTAATTGCATTATATATAGCGAGTTGTGTAGATCTGTTTAATCTAAAACCGTATTGTTGTTCAGCCAAAATACTATTTTGGTTTAAGAAGTAAATTAGCCTTGTATAAATTACTCTCTCAAAGACCTTCGACACAGAAGATAGAAAAGACACTGGTCTATAGTTGGCAATATCCTGTCGGTCTCCTCTCTTAATCTTGTTGCCAATGGCGGCTCCTTCTTGAGCCCGCGTGGCTGCTTACTTTCTTATTATAAGAAATATGACGTAGGTTAAATTAGTAAGAGTTGTAGTTTTATGCGCCATGATTATGGCAATGCCAAAGAACAATTAAATATCAGAAACACGTGATTTATAAAAAAAATTCGCGATTTCACCAAGCGCCTTCATGTAATGCGCTCGGTTGTGGCTTGGGCTAGGAACCGAATCCTCAACAGTAATATATCATTAGAGAAGGCGTCTTATCTTTAATACCGCTGTTATTTACAAGAAATCGATTTTCTGACAAATTTTCACGAAATGTAATTTTGACTTATAATCTGATATGATCATTGATTATAAGTAAAATTGTGATCATTTTTTTAGAAAATCTAGTTTCGAGTGAAAAACAAAGGTATGAAGATAAGACGCCGCTTCTAGAGGTGTATTTTATTGGATAATTTATTGAACCCGAAATAAAAGCCGTTTGTGATAAAGGAAAATATACACACACATCATAATTTACTTTTAAGTTTATAAACGCTCCACAAAAGTAACAATTAAATAAAAATCTAAGACCAAATCAGACGCGGGGAACGTCAAAAATCAAATTCGCTTGTTGTCACCATGATTGCCATGAAAACGCCAAGATTTCTTAAGCTCACGTCAAAGCAAAGCACACTGGGTTTAATTTTGCATACCTTTTGTTATAAAACATTCCTTTAAAATTGTCAAAATTAAGTTAAGTTTATGCCCTAAAATCACCTCAAATACTGTTGTGTGTCACTTTTATTTTGTATGGCTTATAATATTTATTTCTTAAAATAAATTACTGTTTGTTTGACAAAAAGCTACAGTGGTCTTACCGAGCTAGCGGTAGGTCTTATCGGATAAGACCACGTTACTAAGGTGGTTGCTATGAAAATTTGCGTTCTGATTGGCTCTATATACGTGAGGTAAATTATCGGGTAAGACCCCATTACCAAGGTGGTTGCAATGCAAATTAGCGTTCTGATTTGTTCTATATATGTAAGGTAAATTATCTGCGGCACCTACTTTCTAAAGAACGCATAAAATCAGCGACCTCGGATGGCCCTATTCCAAACACTGGTGCTATGTAACTGAAAACAGGCTGAACTCTTGTTGATTTATCCGGAAAGATATCGCGACAAACGGCAAAGCACCGAGGTAGAGTGGGAGAAGCGGCAAGTGGATCCGACCGTTTTATAATTTGCCATATAAAATAGCGTATTTTTTTGACCCGAATTATTGTCATGCAAAAAAAATCCAGAAAAAAAATATAAGCTAAAGAACACCATTAAAATTATTGTCATTTCATTGTTGGAGCTTTATGAAATTATTTTTTTAATGAAAATAACTTTCACGCACTCCTCAATATCTGTTTTTCTGTGTGTCAAAATTTAAAAAGTTTTCAAAAATCCATTAAGATCTATACATTAGCCAGGATTTAGGTCAAGAGAACTTATTGTTTTTAATATATATATACAGGGTGTCCAAGACAAGGATACACTTTTTAGGGATCTTCTAAACCATAGAAGATACAGAGATGATTAAATTAGAAAAAAGTTGAGCCCTACTAAATTGTGTAACTTTGTGTTTTCAAATTTAAGAAACTCCGAACCCTTCCGAAGGTATTTGGGCATAACCGAATTTTCGCGATTTTGTTCTGACTCTATTTAAAGAGATATGTTAAAATATGGTTTAAAATCTGATAAAAAATATGGAACATTATTCAAGAGAAGAAAAATTGAATATCTGTTGTCGATATCCAAAGTCGAATTAATTCTACAGTTGGCTTTGAAAACAATAGAAAGTTGATAGATAAAATATGAATTAGTACTGATTCTTATGGATGAAACGTTTTTAAGTTCGAAACGTGTTATTAATACAACGTATAATACGTCGTTGAATTAGAAAGGTGGAGGGAGAGTGCAAGTGAAAGGATTTGTAGCAAGACACAACACGATATTCAAAATGAAAGACGTTAAGCTACTATTTGATCAAGCCATTAAGGAAGTGACACCAGAGAACTGGCGAAAAGCAGTCCATCATGGCATTAAAAAAGAGGAGAAAACGTGAGATCTTGACCACCTGATCGATCGGACCGTCGACCCGCTAATTATAACGTGAAGAGGAGATGACAGTTCTTCAGATGACGAAGAATATTATGATTTTTTCTAATTTAATTTCTGTATAAGTAATGTATTTTTTTATAATGTTTAATAAAAAATAAGTGTACTTAATACTATGTATATATCTTAAGATGGAAAGTTCTTGTGTATAAACACCTAATTTGAAATTCAGAAAAAAGTATTTCCTCGAGCCGGATTCGAACCGACAACCTCCGTATATCCAGTACAGAGCGCTAACCAATTGCGCCATCAATCCTTGCCGTTGTGAACCTACTTCCTTGATGGCGCAATTGGTTAGCGCTCTGTACTGGATATACGGAGGTTGTCGGTTCGAATCCGGCTCGAGGAAATACTTTTTTCTGAATTTCAAATTAGGTGTTTATACACAAGAACTTTCCATTCTAAGATATATACATACTTGATTTTCTTACGAAAAAGAACCGATAGGTATTAATCAGCCGCCTGAAAAGCATGCATCTGGTTGCGGAAACGGTAATGTTGTTGTTTAAAAAGGGTAAAAATGATTTACAATATCTATCACTGTGCGTATTTCAGTAAAAATTTGAAATTTTCGGACGAAAGTGTTTCCCAATTTGCCGTTGTGAACCTACTTCCTTGATGGCGCAATTGGTTAGCGCTCTGTACTGGATATACGGGGGTTGTCGGTTCGAATCCGGCTCGAGGAAATACTTTTTTCTGAATTTCAAATTAGGTGTTTATACACAAGAACTTTCCATTCTAAGATATATACATACTTGATTTTCTTACGAAAAAGAACCGATAGGTATTAATCAGCCGCCTGAAAAGCATGCATCTGGTTGGGGAAACGGTAATGTTGTTGTTTAAAAAGGGTAAAAATGATTTACAATATCTATCACTGTGCGTATCTTAATACTATGTACATAATGCACGCCTTTGTCACACCATTTTCAGTGTTTGTGAATGGATAACAATAGACAAAACCCATAAATTAACCCAAACCCGGGTGGTACTACCTGCACTTGACGAAAAGAAAGAATTTTACAATGAAATCAATGCCAAATTATAAAAGTGGCTTAAATATTCAAGCTAAACAGCCTGCAGAGACTGGCTTGCCTGTGCATCAGTGGTGCAATGAAAAGCACCCCTACCGCAGCGATGGAAGTAATACTAGGACTACCACCCCTAAACATTCACATCAGAAAGGAGGCCAGCTGTAGCGCCTCCAGGATGAAAATAAATGAGGAATGGAAGCAACAACCCATAAGAATAGGGCACACAAGAGCCGCGGATCTAATTAACGACGAGCTCTTGGAGATGCAAACAGATCACATGAAAGAGGTCTACAACTTCACCAGACCCTTCAACATCAGGTGCGACTCTGACGTGTGGTCAAAAGAGACACAACCGTCATTCGATAAGGGCCTGGTTTGGTACACTGATGGATCAAAAACGGCCGACGGAGTAGGCGCAGGTATATTTGTGGAAAGACCCAGAATGGAAATCAGCATTCCCCTGGGAAACTACGCCACAGTATACAAAGCAGAAATACGTGCTATACAAGCATGTGTACAGAAAAATTTTGAAAAGGGCTACCACGACCAAGAGATATACATTCTGTCAGACAGCTAAGCTGCCCTCAAGGCCCTGAACTCCAGTCGACTCAAATCGAGGATCACACTGGACTGCCTAAACGACCTAAAAGACCTGGCCTCAAGGAACAACAAGGT
The DNA here is from genome assembly GCA_935413205.1 of Polydrusus cervinus. Classification (NCBI taxonomy): domain Eukaryota; kingdom Metazoa; phylum Arthropoda; class Insecta; order Coleoptera; family Curculionidae; genus Polydrusus; species Polydrusus cervinus. The sequence continues at coordinate 7,210,538 of OW284518.1, forward strand.
AGAACTCCTATGGGTTCCTGGCCACTCGGGGACAGCAGGCAACGAAAAGGCCGATGAACTGGCAAGAGCCGGATCATCTCAAAAACTCAGGGGCCCTGAACCCGCCCTTGGCATATTAAAACAGGCAACCAGAGCAATATCAGAGAGGTGGGCACAACAACAACACCTATCCCGATGGAACAGGATACCTGGTCATACCCAAGCGAATTGGAAAACCCTCCAAAAAGTTATCAACTGGAATGATGCCTCTAACGCGCACCCAGCTAAAACAAGTGGTCGGCCTACTAACAGGCCACTGCTTAAGAAAACACCTACGCCGAGTAGGAATTTACAATGGTCCCATTGAATGCAGGCTTTGCGGCGATGAGGACGAAACCGCCTCACATATCATATATGCGAAGCACTGACCCGAGGAAGACTCAGAATCTTCGGAGACATCCAATGTGGGGATAACCTCCCACATGACAAACTTGGTAGGAATTTGCTGGACCTTATAAAAGGAACAAACTTTTCTAGCAAGATAGGGGAGCACAATAAGCCACTAGCCTGCAGTGCAGGAAACTTGGGCCGAACGCCCGACCCCCGCCTTAAACCAACCAACCAAATATTCATTGGGTCACTCTATAGTCCCTTTGCATACCTAATGAGCTTTTATTACTTTACACCTTTCTGAAATAGACCATAGCAGATTATAAAATAATGCGTGGGAATTAAAAAATTAAATCACTTAATATATTATGATTTTTGATAAGAAACTGTTGGGACATAATATGTACATTTTATAACCTGTTAAAACTATTTATTATTCTTCAAGTTGATATAATAGCGTTTGTGGCGATGGTGTTTAAACTATTTCTATTGTTTATCCTATCCTTTAACATAAGTATTATTTCCAGTTACTATACTGATCCTGAAACGTTCTATGAGTGGTTGGGTGCGGAGACAGACAAGCCGTAAGTATTAAAATACACAGCAACGTACCCGTAATATTCGTATTTGAGACATTGTAAATAGAGGTACACTGAGAGAAGATTCTTGCTATCCTTATAAAAATCTTTATGCCGCTTATAAAGAAAAATGCTAATATGGGATGGGGGACAAAAGAAAAACTACCTGAGACAGTAAAATCCATTTGGCTGTAATTCCTTTGCTGTCGTAATGAAGTCACTTTATAAAGAATGATCACTTAGCACAAGTAAACAAAAATGTTGTATTAGCAAAGTAACTGACCATCGGCTATAAAGAGACTTTGCTAGAATAATAAAAATACTTTTCTACGCCATCCGCATCGTTTTCGAAACAAGATTTTTTTTTAATATCAGTATAACATTTTGCTATATTAGAAAGATTTTTTTATTTATTTCAAGAAACTTACTTTGCTGGGTCAGAATGTACCTACGTACTTCAGGAACTATTTTTTAGCTAAGGTAGCAACTAAGCATTGCCATAATAGTAAAGTGGTTTATTATGACAGCATCACTTATTTCCTATAATATGTGGGGTGTGGCTCAAAAAAAAAGCCGTATATTTTGTTGAATTTTTAATATACTCTAGAGAACATATTATGCTTAATAACACATTTATATAAACCAAGTTTTTTTACTTTGGATACGTAAGTTTCAAAAAATTCTGATTCATTTAAAATTGTGTTATTAAAAATAATATTTCCATGCTATATCAAAAATTTAACATAGTATAAAGCTTATTTTTCAGGTAACTCCATCATATTTTACATCATGCAACTCCCCACGTCTGAATAGGTTGTCAAAGATTTGAAACTAAAAAAAAAATTATTTTTCTCTTTATTATTTAATACAACAGAAAACAACACTTCATAACCTAAAAATAGTTTCAGTTTTACCTGCTTAAAAAAAAACAATATCTTACTGCTTTTTTCTTTGAGTGGCTAAAAAATATCTTATAAAAAAATATCTGTTCACTTTAAATTTAAACAAATATTCCAAAGGGAATGCCGAAAAAACATTTTTATGCATCTAGAATATTAGGTAAAATAATAATTACATTGTATTTTATTTAGAAAAAGAAAGTATTTTACTTTTGCGATATTTCTTAAAATATTCCTTTTCAAAATCATACCGTGTTTAAAACTTTGGTAAGTTGTCTTTTAGTTTAAGGACTTTTAGTTTGAATAGCATTTGCTAAAGAATTACTAATTTTCTTTTGTCTAAAACTTGACTCACACAAAAATGATTATTAAATAAACAACAGTTAAACTAAACACATAACATAAAAAAATTAACATAAAACTAAAATAACTTTGGTCTTTTAACACTGATATTAAAAATCTACACTGTCATTGATGTCACAATCCAATAAAGCACTGCACACTGGAAACATTTTTGAGCCAAGACAATTTTTATTGGAAAAAATGAGACAAATGTCGAGTCGTAATGGCCACCAACAACAGCTACCGATGCGACGATTTTACTTTATGAAGAAACGAGCATCTAAATATCAGAAAAAATTAAGACCTGAAGACATGTGGAGACAGGAACGGGACGACTGGTGCGCACTATAAAAATGAGCCCAATCAGACTGAATTTGTTACCACGAAATAATCCGATTCAAACCAAACAGTTCAGAATTTCCCAATTCCAACAAAAAACTTTGCTATCCCTTTCAAAACTCTTTAGAGCGCTAGAAAAGATTTTTTTCAAAAGCAGCAAACCGCATTACTTCCTCAGCAAAGCAAATGGTAGTCCTAGATAATAATTTTTTATAAAGACTTACTTAGCTGTTATCATAATGTAAGTTTTCTATAACAGCAAAGGTTCTTGCAACGGGTATAAAGAGTTTTCAGGTAAATTGTTTCTTTTACAATAAGAAATTCATTTTGCTATCGTAGGTTGAAAATTTAATATTACAGCCAAAATAATCTTAGCAAAGAATTTCTTGCTGAAGCTTTTCTCAGTGTGTAAACGGGGGGGGGGGGAGGTGAATACGACCTAAAGACTACTGGAGATACTGACCAGTTGAAAAGTAGTGATTCAAAACCAATAAGGACAATGCAAGTCCAAAACTCAACTGCCGTTCAAGAAACGTCATTGTCTACAACCTATATCCACTCTTATTGTACAAACTACTATTAACTGCACATGCATGCCATTAATGATCTAAATTGCACATGCGAATAGTTCCGAATCGGTTAAGAATCCTTAACGCGAACAAAGCTAATTTTAACTTAACTCTTCTTTTCGTTTTAGGCGTGTTTGGCGGAAATTTCGTGATCTACTTTTTGAATTTGGCGACGAGCAACAGGAAAGACTTGAAAAAGGGGAAATGTAAGCCAAAACCAGTGTTGACACACTGATAGGGAAAATGTCCTAATTCTGAGGAGAAACATCAAGCAGTAGAAAGAAAAGGAAATTTACAATCATTTAGGGAATTTTTATAATTGTAGACACTCGCTAAGGAAAGAAAAAACCTACTTGAAATTAAAATAAAAACTATTTTTACGCAACTACTACAAATTTGAAGAAAAAATTGTCAAATTTTCCTTTAAAAATGTGTAGTTTTGGAGAACTGTGCTCCACTACACTAGTTTGATAAAAGAGTTCTTAAAAGACGCAAAGATCACGGTAATATACAGCGTGTCCCACCGGGAACTGCCTCGATCTATATTGGACGGCCCATTTAGAGCAACTTTTATACACTCTTAAAAATAATATGGCATGGATTACTAAAATTTGGTTCTGACAACTATTTATTTTCTTAAAATTGGACTCAACCCAAAAATTAGTTTGTACAACCAAAAAAATTGTCGTTATTGAATTGTTGAACTAATTAATAACATTAATCAACCCAACCTACAAAATTTTAGTTGTCACAACGAAATTTTATATACGGATAACTAAATTTATATGGTACTCCCGCTTTTAAAATTAGTTGTGACAACTAATGTGTAAATATGGAAAATTTAAATTTTTTTTTCAAGGAAATATTGTTTTTCTTAATGATGCAATCTACAAATATTGCCATCTATTTGGGCCAAACTTGAAATTTTCATAGAGTAACAATTACGTATGTAGTCACAACATTGTGTTTATTATCTTTTTTCTGTTATAAAGTTGAAAAAAGCTGCAGTATTTTTACTACAGAGGCCCTAGCTATTTGTAAAGCACTAAATTTTGCACTCGAATACGACAGTCAATATTTCGCTATATTGTCTGATTCTATGTCTGTTCTAAAAGCAATAAATAATATCCAGCCTTGGTCCTACAAAATTAATCCTATATTATGGCACATTCGAAAATTATTACGTCAAATCACTCTGCAAAAAAAGCATATAACATTTATTTGGGTAAAAGCACACACTGGAATACCAGATAATGAATATGTAGATACCCTAGCCAAGGATAGCACTCTCAATGGAACACCTATTAGCTCTAGTCTCACTCTTACCGATGCGCATGTCCTTCTAAAAATACAAATACTGGAAAAATGGAAATTAAGATGGAAAACCTATTGTAACACATCTTCAACAAGATATTCACTTCTTGTAAAAAGTATTCCCAATAAATACTGGCATAAAGATTTGATAGTTCCCAGACGATTTATAACAACCATTATCCGACTAAAATTGGGCCATGCTTGTTACCCAGCCCACCTAAATAAAATACGTATTGTTCCCTCTGACAAATGCGATTTGTGCGATATAAAATGTGATTTAGACCACTTATTCTTGGAGTGTAGAAAGTATGACAATGATGTTAATAGCCTATTTGAACAATTAATTCAAGAGTGTAAAGTCGAGTGCCCATTTAATATCCTAAATCTCTTATCCCTCGAAAATGTAAAAATCTTTAATGTACTGGTAAGCTACTTATATAAAACCAATTTAAAACTGTAAGTCCTACCTATCCTAGTCTTTCCCTATGTGTTTTCCCTTTTTATAGTGGTCTTCATTCCTTGTATGTCTTAAAAGAAAGTCGCCCTGACAGACCCCAGTGGCGTGAAGCGTGTATCCCTGTTTGATTGTTTATAAAAAAAAAAAAAAGTTTCTTTTACTTCTCTACTTTGTGACTGGCTGTATGGCTAATTAGCCAAATGCCATTAATAAAAAAAAAAAAAAAAAAAAAAATCTTTTTTCTGTACTTTCTAATTGTAAGAAAGAAGTTGAATCATAAATAAGTAAAAATTTTATATTTTTGTCATTGCAGTTGCACATTAGAAAGTTTGAATGAACTGCTTATAACGCATGGCAAAATTAGCAAGTTGATTTAATAGAAATAACTTTAAAAAAGTCTGTTTCATTTCTAAAAGAATGTCATATGTAATTCATACTTAGTAACGAAAAATATTCCTTCCTAGGTCCCCATTTAAATAAAAAAATGCCTTGGTATTACTACTCCATTAGGTATGCGTAAACTAATTAGAATAAATTATCAGGGATATTATGTTTTTTTTTTTAAATTATTTCCAATGTCCTTGTTCTCTCATGTTCTTTATAATACATACTTATGCAATACGAAACAGAAACACTAGATTTTTAACTTATTTTACTCAACCTTTTGGGTTGTTCAATTGCTTTGAACTGAGTTTTCTTATCTGCAACTGCGATTATTAAAAAACAAAAAATATCCCCTGGACTTTCTATTTAAAATATACAGCTATATGAAATTTGTTATACTTGGTCAGATTAAAAAGTCATCAATATGATGTTCTTTTATAGAAATAAAACAAAAAAAATATTTTTAAGGTATTTCTCATCGGGTCACCTTGCCATGCTTTATAAAAATATCATTTAAAGTTTCTAATGTACAACTGCAATGATAAAAAATAAAATGTTTACTTACTTAATACTTACTTATAATAACTTCCTTCTGCCAATAAGAACATACACAAGAAAGACAATAAACACAAATAAATTACACCAAATATTGTCACATCCATTTTCCACACGGGCACGGCTATGAAAATGGCCAATTATTGCCTTAAAAACACGAAAAAATGGACACGAAACCGCAAAATCACCCTAACATAAACATAACCTCCTGACAGTCCTGGCTAGAGTGATGCCACATGTCACCCACCGCGTCAAGTCTCTATAGTTATAAATATGAAGAATAATATTACTTTAAAAGAAAAGTTAGTTCTGGTAACTAAGAATGTATTTTAATCAAAATTAACAAAATGATAGGGACTACAAATTCATAATGTGTTATTACAACAAGCTTAATTGATACATACAAGTTTGTAGGAACATTGATGTAACATTTAAATAAGATATATACAGAGTAAAATTAATCTAAACAAAATATTTTATTTCTGCCAACTAATAATAAAACAAGATATTTTCTTTGTTCTGATGGCATCATTTTTTGGTAAATATAACCAAGAAAAAAATCTTTTTTGTTTTCCTAACTAACAATAGTTATTTTTGGTAACGTAAACACGAGAACAAATAAAAATTAGTACCAAATACCAATTCATTTTTAAGAGTGTATAATTGAATCTTTCTCGTATTACGGTTTTTTTCAATTTTAATGAGCGCCATTTTAGTTTAAAGGGACACAGAAACTTTAATCAGGAATATGTTTTCTGTGAAATCAATAATAAAAATATTTTTCATATGAAACGAGAATACCGGGTGTCCCGCTAAGGTCGGCCAGCGTCTGTATCTCGGAAAGTATTAGTCATACATTTTTGAAAACACATTTTTTTATAAGTAAACCGGCAAAAAAAAATACTGGAAATTAGTTTAAAAGTTATAAAATTGCCGCTAGAGGGCGCAACTATTGGAACAAAATACAATATTCAAGTTATCTTAAAAATAGCCTCATTAAGGTACTGTTATGGTATCGGATCGGTATTCTTGGGGCAGTTTGATCCTAAAAATTTTTTGTATCTCCAATAACAAGGGTGGGGGAAGCTGGTAAATAAGTTATTACATCTTTTACGTAATTTTCATAAATTTAGACTCATTTGAAAGACAATTTTATGCTTAATTAAGAAAGTAATGTTGTTGATGGGCGCCAGTTCGTATTTTGTTTTACAGAGGGCGCTATGTATAAAAGTTTAATTCTTCCTAATTTTCTTTAAAAAAAAATAAATGAAACGGGATACTTTTGTGTAATATGTTTGAAAGGCATAAAAAAACCTATATTGTGGTGAAAACCGCGCTTTGATGTCTTTATTCGTTGTCGAGTTATTTCCCAATAACCTTATTTTATTACTAAGAAATTATTGTTAGCCATTTTATATGATTTTTATGTCTAGATATCTTGATTAAGGAGGCCTTGGAATTGACTTAACCGAGATAATAGTAGGCGGTCCTAAAAAGAACAGTTTCAAATATAAGTGTCTCCTTCAATAAGACATAGTAATCGTATAGCTATTTACGATATAGGTGTTGTAATGATTCATATTACAACACGAGATGTTAAAGTTGTCAAACGAGGCATCAGCCGAGTTTAATAAAACATCGAGTGTAGTAATACGAATTTACAACAAGAATATTGTACAAAATTTTATCTACTTTCATCTATGAATAAAAATATTTGGCAAAAGGCATTTTTTAAAATAAAAATGCACCTGTAAAAATGCACCTGCTATTAAGTTTACTAATCAAGTTTTTTATGTTACCTTTTGCATAGTTACTGTTTCGCATGGTTACTGTCGAAACTTTGTCAAACAAATTCAAAAATATAAAAAGCGTTTTTTAAAATGAGCGATTCTGATGGAAGTTTACCTTCTGATATAGAAGCAGCGGCAAAAGAAGCGATCTTAAGTTTAATTCCGACAAAATCCAAGGCGCAGTATGAGTTGGAGTATCAGAAGTTTGAAGATTGGTGCAAAGCTAACAAAATAAAGGAGGTGTCTGAGAAAATCCTTTTGGGTTATTTTTCCGTAAAGCAACGCTCCCAGAAACCATCTACACTATGGACTCACTACTCAATGTTGAGAACTATGATTTCAGTCAATAAAAACCAAAGTATAAGCAGACTTTCTCAACTAATCGCATTTTTTAAAAGAAGTTCAGAGGTTTACAAGGCCAAAAGTCCAAAGTTTTCACAAAGGAAGACGTATGTAAGTTTCTTAGTACTGCAGATGATGAAACATATTTACTTATGAAAGTTGTTATAATAATCGGCATTTTTGGGGCTTGTCGGCACGAAGAACTAGCTTAGTTAATGTTGGATCATATTGAACACAATGATTTGTATATAATTAATTTTATAATTGTTAATCATAAATCATTCTTCTGAAAAATGTGGTTTTATTTAACAGCAAAATTTTAATAAAACGGTTTTTTTTCATTACAGCACTAGTGCTGTAATAGATGCATTTACAAAACGATTTACAGAACTGTAAAATTCATATTACTAAATGAAAGTAGATAAAATATTTTGCAGCATGGCTATTGGCTAATCATAATTAAACCTACTGGTAGCAATGAAACTTGGTAGGCCGTGAGTTGAATAAATAAACAAATGAAACAAGGACATCCATCATAAGTCACTGTTTGATAAGATTTTATTTAGGTTTATAGGTATTTGGTTAAAATGGCTAAATTATTGCATTCAGATGGATTGCCGGCATCATAAGATGTTCATTAAGCCATCAAAATAGAACAACAAAATTAGCAAATATTCAAATTCAAATTCAAAACGTGCTTACTTAATTGTTTTTAAAATACATAGTATTTGTTGAAAAAGCTATAAAATACCTAAACAAATGTACAGATTATAAATAATGAGTAATAAAGTAGAGAGTTTAGCGCCCATATAAGTAAATAGAAAAAAGTTTTTTTAGCGGCAGGCGGACAAAGTGGTGCATCTATCTTTTGCATTAAAGTATACAGGGACGCTAAAGGTAATGGGTTCCTTGGGGCACAGGTAGACAATGACAGGTTGTTTCGTTCTTGTTAGAATTCATCAGAAAGCAATAACCTGTAAGCAACTCCAAGTACAGCGAGACTGTTCTTTCAAGGCATTTTTAAGAAATGAAAACCTCGATCAAAACCCAGTAACGCCATCAGTAGGAATCAACTCAATGCAAGAGATATAGCCATCTAACGTGAACGTTCCTTAATCGAGATATTTAGGATTAAAGGTCATTTGAAATGGCTAACATCAATTTCTTGGTAAAAAATATTGTTATTTAGAAATAACTCGAAAACGACTGAAGATATTACAACGGGGATTCCGCCAAAATGTAGGTATTTTTATGCTTTTCAAATATTGCCTGTTTGAAGGTTGGGGACAATATAAATGTTTCTTAAATGATAGAAGAGTTTTGGACTTGCATTGTCTTTATTGGTTTAAATCACTACGTTTTAACTGGTAAGCATCTCCAGTCGTTTTCAGGTGAATAAGTAAAGTAACTACATCTCTATTTATACTAGCTAGATGCACTGGAGCATAATTAAGATGGGTGCAGTCATGCGTTTATTTTGTGTGAGGTATTTTAAGTTTACACCTACTAAAAAGGAGTATCTGAGAGAATTAGAAGACTAGGACAACGATACAACATCAATACGGTATTTAGCACGAAAGACACTTTCAGAGCCACCTGACGAAGACGAAACCAACAAGTCAAAAATACAGGAAAAACTATGGCTACCAAATACCCTACGAATGTGGCCGATCTTATATTGGTAAGACTCTAAGGCCACTTGAAACTAGGATCAAGGAACACAGAAACAACACGCTTAAAGGAAAAACCGAAAAATCAGGTGCAACTGACCATGCCTGGACACACGGTCATCAAATCAAGTGGACAGAAGCTCAAATCCTGAATAAAGAACCACATTGGAGAAAGTTCAAGGAAGCTGCTACCATATACCAGATTGTTTTAGTAAGCCCTCATGAGACTTGGGACCCAGATGTTCGTTTATGGCTGGAGATATGGAGCTCATGTCACATAGTCGTCTGTTACCAAGGATCAACCCGGCGGTTATCGGGTGCCGAAAGGGGAATCACCCCTGTACTCTCGATCGTGCAACACTACAATCTTTGTAGTCCTTGCCCAGAGTTCCACAGGTCCTTTACCGGGCTCAAAGTTTTCTGTCCTTGCGACAGTCGAGCTAGGCTGCCGCTGAACAAACACACTGAGTTCTCTCTCGAGACAACTATTGGCTTTAACTAAGCTTACCAAAAGCCCACCCAGTCCGGACCCTTAAAAGCAGGTCCGTGAGTGTGGAGACTGATACCTTCCATGACGATGATGAATAACGCCAGTTGTCAGATGATTGATCATCTATAGGCGCAGACCCTTTGCGGGCCGCGGCCTCAGGATGGTCGCGCGTCTCTGATGAGTCCCACTAGGATGAAACAACGAAAGGATTGAGATGTTAACGGAAGAAGACAGGGCATACCGCTGTTAGCAGTGAGTCTAACAACCCATTAAACTACCATTCCTCCACTGACAAGGTGAGGGGACAGCGGATAATAGACGAAGGGGTGCATAGGGTGCAAACCCCGTACGCTCGGAGCCGTGGAGAGCTATTAAAACTATTGTTTACCGATAGGTACGTCTATCGGGTCTTGAGGTACCATGGCCAGCCTGTCGTTTAATTGGATGTTAACATTCCTTGCCTCACTTAAAATTAAATGTGAGGTCATCCTTGTTTCTGATTCTGGGTGCTCATCAGTGATCTGGCTTGGTAATGTGACACGTTCGATGTCCAGTTATCATATTGATCCTCTAGACTCCTTAACTCATTGTTGTCGGTGATTTATTCGACACATGAGAAGTAGGCAGGTTGGCTGCTCCTGAGTTCTAGTTAAGGCTGATTAAGCCTTCTCTTTCGATCAAATAAGCCCTCATTAAATATAAGAAGTATCTGGAAACCTTTGTTAAGTAGATGTAAACTTAAAATACCGCACACGAACTAAGCGCATGGCTGCACCTATCAGTTATGCGCCAGTGTATCTAGCTTGTACTATAAATAGAACTGTAGTTACTATCAGTTACACCTGAAGACGACTGGAGATACTTACCAGTTGAAACGAGACAATGCAAGTCCAAAACTCTCCTATCTTCTCAAATATATTATACAATACGCATTAGCGACTATTAACAAAATTACTTTCTAATTATTAAGCATAAAATTATTTTTCAAAGGAGTCCAAATTTATTAAAATTTGATAAAAGATATGAATGATACAGTACGTTAAGTAATAACTTATTTACGAGCTTCCCCAACCCTTATTATTGGAGATACAAAAAAATCCAGAACAGGTAGGCTTTCTATTGCCGATATCAAAATAGTACCTTAATATCGCTATACTTAAAATAACTTGAATTTTGTTACGCCATCTAGCGGCAATCATAAAATAATTTCCGGTATTTTATGTTTACCGGTTTATCAATAAAAAAAAATTTCCCGAAAAAGTATGATCAATACTTTCCGAGATACAGCCGCTGGCCGACCTAAGCGGGACACCCGGTACCTATTTTTATAACAACAACTTTCTTTCGGTGTATAGGTGTCCCGTAACTTATGGGCCGTAGAGTAACGGGAGATACTAGACATCAAACTAAGCCGATTATGTCATATAAGTTTTTTCGGATTGTCACTTTTTTTTTTTGTTAATTTAATTATTTATTATGTTTTTTTATGCTTTGGGATGTTTAAAGGGAAATATCTCGAAAACCGTTGAGGATATTAAGATGTATCAAGTACACATTTTTGACTCAGAAAATGCCCTTTTTAAGAAACTATAATTGAAAAACACCTAATATCTGAGGTAAGAAAAAAAATCATAGATTTATGAAGCCCAGTGTATGCAACTAGCGCCCTCTAGTTTGAAACTAAAAAATTTCTACAAATTCTTATTTCTTGCTCATAAAAACATAACATTGCCAACTTTCAATTCGATTCATTAAACCGTTTTAAAATTATGGCTTATTTTCGAGAATAAACTTTTACTTTCAACACCCTGTATCTCTAGAACGAGTAACAATCCGAAAAAACTTATATGACATAATAGGCTTAGTTTAATGTCTAGTATCTCCAGTTACTCAACGGCCCATAAGTTACTGGACACTCTGTATTAAACAACTTTTTTTTGTAGAGAAGAAATTTTACACATACGAAGAACCGAGGGAAAGTGTGAGATTAAGTGCGCTAAAAATTCATTTTATTACGAGGGCCGTGAATTTGAGTGCGTAGACAGATGCCTATTTGAGGAGTTGAAAATGCAGCACACATTTTTTCCATTTTTCGAGCTTCTTGAAAGGGAAGATTTGCAAGATTATTTGAAAAAAAATATGTAGTTAAGTCCACCGCTTATTGTTATCAGTCATTAAATCGACAATTTTATTAACACCATTACTTTTTTTTAATTTAAGGATAAAGTGTTGTTATACGTATCGGGTGACACAAGAAACTGCTCCCCACCCTCCCATTTTCACTTCCAGTTTAACCCGAACTGAAGTCAACTTTTAAATTTTAAATAGAAACCCCTTATTTTTATTTTATATTTAAATTCTATAGAAAATTCTCTTTTCAATGACATATCACAATTTATTATTTGTTTTAAAAATGGCCGCCTATAGTATATTTCAGAAAGGTGTAGTAGAGTAATAAAATGAGGAAATCCGTCCATTTCGGTTCAATTTCGGGCTCGGCCAGAGGCGGGGATAAATTTTGTGCATTAAATTATTGATGAGAACTAACCAAAAAAAACACGAAGATAATTTGATAAAGAAGGCATTAAATTAGCTATTGCATATTTACACAAACATCGTTTTATGAAATATGCCGTGGAAGATATAGCTGAAAAACATAGTGTAACTGTGCTGCGCACACCGCCATATCATTGCGAACTAAATCCTATAGAAAACCTGTAGTAGGTATATCCAGGCAACTGTGGCCCACATTCGATAAAAAGAGAACCGCAGAGCTATTGAAACACAGTCGAAAAGACGTGAGAAATATTACTGCAGTTGTTACGGGACATTGCCTCTTCGGTAGACATGCCGAACGTATGCAAATACCCACTAACGACTTCTGTAGAAGTTGCAGAGATGAGGAAGAGGAAGAAAGTATTCAACATTTTCTGTGTGAATGCCCTGGCCTCGCAAGAAGGAGGTTCACTACTCTGGGTGAACCATCTTTCGATAGCCTGGAGGAACTAAGCAACTTACAACTTGGACGGCTAAGCAGATTTCTGAACAGTAGTGGCTGGTTTGAATGAGTTGTTAAAATCCTTCCGCGGTTACGTCGCACTAACCATCAGAGATCTGATGAAGGTGGGTTCTACGGAACACGTGTGGTATCACAACGGACCTAATTAGGACTACGTGAGACTGTTTGGTCAGAACCAAGGATCTGCCACTCTTACCTAACCTAACCTAAATCCTATAGAACTTGTATGGGCGCAAGTAAAAGGATTTGTAGCAAGACACAACACGGCATTTAAAATGAGAGACATTAAGCTAATGTTTGATCAAGCCATTAAGGAAATGACACTAGAGAACTGGTGAAAAGCAGTCGACCCGTTAATTATAACGTCAAGAGAAGATGGCAGTTCTTCAGATGATGAAGAATATTATGATTTTTATATAATTTAATTTCTGTATTATGTATATTGTGTATTTTTTAATGTTTAATAAAGAATAAGTGTACCTAGTATTATGTACATAATGCACGCCTTTGTCAGACCATTTTCAGTGTTTGTGAATTTATAACAATAGGCAAAACCCACAAATTGACCCAAACCCGGGTGGTACTATCTGCTGAAAATAAATAATTTTCCAATGAAATCAATGCCGAATTAAGAAAGCGGCTTAAATATTTGTTGGGTCACTCTGTAGTCTCTTTGCATACCTAATGAGCTTTTATTACTCTACACCTTTCTGAAAGAGACTAAAGACTACTTTTCCTTTGTTTTCTACAATGTCCACAGTTTTGGTAAATCAAGTTAAGTAGTAAAAAGTAGGCCATTGAAACCTTAAAATAGCTTATTTTAACATACTTAATAGTATTAAATTGACTGGCTTAAGAAAAATGTACCCGCCAGGGCTATTTTATTTTCAACTTGTTTTCTAAAAAAAAACGAAGCGGAATTTCTCAATTTTTTTAAATGGCAACCCATCGTTGTTTTATTATAATAATATTGTTCTTTGCATTTTCTTTTTAACGGTGTATCACAAGTTAGAATTATTCATTAGGCAATAATAGGAACTGACAAGAAACATCATAAATGTAATTTATAGACTCGAATAAGCTCTAAGCAGTTTAGTCAAGACCAGTCTATAGTCTACTTCAAAAAGGTGTAGAGTAATAAAAGCGTCATTAGGTATGCAAAGGGACTACAGAGTGACCCAATGAATATTTTAGCCACTTTCATAATTTGGGATTGATTTCATTGCAAAAAAATTTATTTTCATCAGTACCAGTCAGTATCAGTTTGGTCAATTTATGAGTTTTGCCTATTTTTTTTTATTCATTCACAAACACTGAAAATGGTGTGACAAAGGCGTGCATTATGTACATAGAATTAAGTACACTTATTTTTTATTAAACATTATAAAAAACATTACTATTCTTAAATTAAATTATAAAAAATCATAATATTCTGCATCATCTGAGGAACTGTCATCTTCTGTTGACGTTATAATTAACGGGTCGTAGAAATCATATTCTGACTTGGTTGTGACAACGTGCACCTCTGTAGTTTTCTTAAAGTTGAATGAAAGTTTCTTTATATGAACCTGTAGGTAAACGCTACCCTAAGAAGGGTATAAGCGAAAAGCGTTTGTAGATTTAATATTAGAAATGTTTTTTTATCACACACGTTCAATAATTTTTTTACAAGTAAACAATACAACCTCTACTTCCTTTCTGCCATCGCTGGGGGCCAGCTCACTTAAGACCGGGGGATGTGTCACGAAAGGGAACAATAATATTTCATAAACCAATATTATACATTTTTATAAATTGTTCGCGTTATTCCTCGCAACATGAAACCCATCTCAAGTTTATTAAACTAATCTAATAAAGTTGTAATTATGAAATGTTATACGTGCATCCCGATCTATCAATTATTGTCGAGTCATCGAATCAGCAAAAATAAGGTGCAGGACCTAAGTTCATTGTTTCCCTAAAATGGGAAAAATTGCTGATTTGACGAAACGATAGAAGAAATATCGGACGCCACTAGTGCTCGAGTCCGTGGTCAGTGACGCATCTATGTCAAAAAATTGTGAAACAACTTGTTGGTTCCCAAATTACCAAGACGCCAGCGATGAGCCCCAAATTTATGTAAGTACAATTTTATTTTAAAATCATTGTTAAAGGTTTAAATCCGAGTTATTTATTATTTTTGATTTTCTTTGTAAACCCTTCAGTTAAATATTATTTTGATTTTTATAATAGACTTGTTTTTAAAATTACTTTGTCTTACTTATAGTTGCTAAGGTTCTGTAGCTACCTTTACGTCCCTTGTGACACCCTAAAATCTGGGCGTGACAATATGAAATAGCGAATGCATCACTAGCCTAGTATTGATTGCGTTATATAGTATGGTAAATCGTAGTATATTACACCTACCTTTAAATTACATAGGGGAGAGTCGGGTATTGCCAAAATTGTAATATTTCCGAAATGACAAAAGATTGGACTTCTAGGTTTGTAACGATTTGGCTTTAATATTCTGTAATTAATTTTAAATAAAAATGCACGTTGTGACTTTAAAATTCGAAATTTCAAAAAGTGACACTGCGCACAGTTACCCGACGTATGTGGCTAATGGTGCGCATGGATAGGATAATCGTGCGCATTGAAAAGAGAAACGAATAAAATAATTTATTGAAGCTAAGATTAAACTTATTTATTTTTATAGCCTGAATCATGATTTTTGGATTCCATTGCGCCTTTGTTGTTTTACGCTGGTATTTCGGCATCTGCAAAAATACAAAATATTATAATCTAAGATATTTAAGTGGACGCCGTAGCTACCCGCTTTAACAGATTTCATGCTGATACCTTCACGAAAGCCAGCGGCCGGCTGACGTGGAAAGGCATCGCGGATGGCCGGCAATTTACGGGAGCCAGTGGCGTAACTACCAATAATTTATTACCAACTTCTAAAAAGAAAGATTACTCAAAACGATTGGCATTCTTGATTATCTATTTATGTTAACGTACAAACGTTTGCTGCGAGTGAAAAATTGAAAAATGGCTGACGGATAAATAATTTCTTCTAACAAAATATATATTTGGCATCATAATTGTCGCTTCTAATTGGTAAAAAATTAAATGGTAAGATATAGTGGTTTCATAGGATTTTATGTCAATTTGGGAACTTTTGGAATTAAACACTTTTGATTCCTCATTGCCTTGAAAAATATAGGAAATATGTATAAATATATATAAATAAAATGGAACAACTTTAAAAAATTGTCTACAAATAATTAAATAAAAAATTAATATAACTAACAGGTAAGTACCTACTCCTGAAAAAGTCGATGCTTTAAAAAAAAAGTGTAAAACTATGCAAAAATAGTTAGAAATTCGCGATATGCACAAAATGGGCTTTTTCAATAAATTTTCATTTTGACCCTATCGTATAGAGAACGAAAAAATAAAATTTTCTACCTTACAGTTTTAAAAATATTTAATTATTTACTGAGAAAATAATTAAACAAAGTGCGCTATCTAATAAAAACACGCAGAAGAAAGTACAAACGTCACAACAAAACCGGCAAATGGGCAACCCGGGACAGCCTTCATTCAGATAACAAATAAGAAATCTTCAATGTTTCACGTTCTGACATGTTGTGAAATTGTAAACTAAAAAACATCAATGATTTATCATTTCCGCTTATTTAAATAGAGATTTTTTAAAAAGTTTTAACAGTCGCCATTTTGAAATAGCTTAACAGAATCGCGCCAAAATTTATAAGCATACGGTACGAGATATTGATACATACAGATTATGATGTATCACAAGCTGTATGTTTCCATTTAAAAAAAAGATCGATGTCGTCATATCTTTGACAAACGAATAACGTCAAAATGTGAGCATATATGAAACTAAGTTGACGTGTCCGAGCGTTTCTCCAAAACTTACAGGAGAAGGCTATATTAATTTTATTCCGGACTTCTGCGAAGCCCTGTGTATAATAGTACTTCCAGTTTGAACAGAAATAAAATGGTGTGTCTACTATACAGGGTCCTGCACCTCACCTCCCGTCTTCTATAGCTCACTTATTCATTAAGTTAGGAGTTTGATACTTTGAAAACCTTACCTGTATCCTAGGGCGCATTTTAGGAAAATATTTTTGTATAAACAGGGTGTTCCAAAAACGTGTGACGTCATAAGGATCTATTTTTTTAGATTACATGCTATATATATTCTTACTTACTTGAATTCCTCTTATAGTTGCCTACATATCCCCAAAATTTTAATGAAATCGGTTCAGTATTATAGGCGAAAAAAAATAAAAACTAAAAAAAATCAGTTTTGCACCACTGGTTTTAAAAATGAATAAAAAATAAAAATAATGCCTCGTTAATAAAATTGTACAAAGGTACTTAATAAATAAGGTCAAACAGTCTCGTTAACCAAGTTTGATTAATACGAATTGTACAGGGTGTCCAAAGTTTAGTCTCAAACTTTGCAAACTTTAAATCAGTTTATTTTTCTTATTTCAAATTGTAACCCCTGTATATTATTGTGTCATTCGATGCAGAATTAAAAATTAAACATTTGTTCTAATTACAACCCTATCGCAATTTCTAAAGCATTAAAACTTATTTGCAGAAAACTCCTTTTATCAACTATTCCACCAGTCATTATCATAAATAAATATCGAAGGTGACTTTGAAAAACAATTTATTGGAATTAACGTTTACTAAGATGACAAAAAATAATTATTTTCGCATGCTTCTAATATGAAAATCATATCTACGCGCTCTTCTTGATTGTATTCCATCATAAAAAATAATATATAAATTAAATAATCTAACAATATTTGAAACTAAAGTCAAAATGGGCTTTTGTCGTTTTAATAAACTTTTATAACAATAAATTGTTTTTCAAAGCCACCTTCCATATTTATTTATAATAATGACTGGTGGAATAGTTGATAAAATGAGTTTTCTGCAAATAGGTCTTGATGCCTCAGAAATTGCGATAGGGTTGTAATTAGAACAAATATTTGATTTTTAATTCTGCATCAAATGACATAATAATATACAGGGGTTCCAATTTGAAATAAGAAAACTAAATTGATTTAAAGTTTGCAAAGTTTGACACTAAATTTTGGACACCCTGTACAATTCGTATTAATAAAACTTGGTTAACGAGTCTGTTCGACCTTATTTATTAAGTGCCTATGTATAATTTGATTAACGAGGCATTATTTTTATTTTTTATTAATTTTTAAAACCAGTGGTGCAAAACTAATATTTAATAGTTTTTATTTTTTTTTCGTCTATAATACTGAACCGATTTCATTAAAATTTTAGGGGTATGAAGGCTACTATAACAGGCATTTAAATAAGTAAAAATATTTACACACACATGTAACTTAAAAAAATAGATCCTAATGACGTCACACTTTTTTGGAACACCCTGTATAAATAAAAATAGTATCCTGAAATGCGCCCTGGAATACAGGTAAAGTCTGCAAAATATTAAAATCCTATCTTAACTAATAAGTGAGCTATAGAAGACGGGAGGTGAGACGCAGGACCCTGTATACATGTGTGTGAAGAAAGCAACGAAAATTAGCGGCAACGGTTTTTTTACCGTAAAACCTAGCCACGAATTTAGCGTCAAATTGTCAATTGCGCCTGCATATTTGGCAACGATTTATCACAGCAACGAAAATGATTACATCTCCCTGTAGCCACGAATTTCTCAATCAGTTGGAAAAAGTGTGAATGTGGCCACGGTAGTTTAAAATATTAATATTTTTTAACTTTAAATAATTAACAACGAATCTTAACTTTACTATCAATAAAATAATTAAATCCTAATTTCTTTAAAACTGTTGATTTAAACACACCTATTTTTTTTTATGAAGCTTAGCTTAAATCCTTACTATATTTCTAGCTTATATGACATACTCCAGAAAATGTCGGGGACTTTGTAAAAAATTAATAACTTCGAGATTCGCTTATAAATTGGAAAGAAATTGCATTTACATCCGAAATAAAAGTTTAGACGCCACCATATTTTAAGGGATGTTAGACTATACCTATAGCTTACATATCCACTATATGACATATTCCAGAAAATGTCGGGGACTTTGTAAAAAATTAATAACTTCGAGATGCCGCTTATAAATTGGAAAAAAATTGCATTTACATCCGAAATAAAAGTTTAGACGCCACCATATTTTAAGGGATGTTAGAATATACCTATAGCTTACGTATCCACTATATGACATATTCCAGAAAATGTCGGGGACTTTGTAAAAAATTAATAACTTCGAGATGCCGCTTATAAATTGGAAAAAAATTGCATTTACATCCGAAATAAAAGTTTAGACGCCACCATATTTTAAGGGATGTTAGACTATACCTATAGCTTACGTATCCACTATATGACATATTCCAGAAAATGTCGGGGACTTTGTAAAAAATTAATAACTTCGAGATGCCGCTTATAAATTGGAAAAAAATTGCCTTTACATCCGAAATAAAAGTTTAGACGCCACCATATTTTAAGGGATGTTAGACTATAGCTATTGCTTACGTATCCACTATATGACATATTCCAGAAAATGTCGGGGACTTTGTAAAAAATTAATAACTTCGAGATGCCGCTTATAAATTGGAAAAAAATTGCATTTACATCCGAAATAAAAGTTTAGACGCCACCATATTTTAAGGGATGTTAGAATATACCTAAGCTTACGTATCCACTATATGACATATTCCAGAAAATGTCGGGGACTTTGTAGAAAATTAATAACTTCGAGATGCCGCTTATAAATGGAAAGAAATTCTATTTACATCCGAAATAAAAGTTTAGACGCCACCATATTATAAGGGATGTTAGACTATACCTATAGCTTACGTATCCACTATGACATATTCCAGAAAATGTCGGGGACTTTGTAAAAAATTAATAACTTCGAGATGCCTCTTATAAATTGGAAAAAAATTGCATTTACATCCGAAATAAAAGTTTAGACGCCACCATATTTTAAGGGATGTTAGACTATACCTATAGCTTACGTATCCACTATATGACATATTCCAGAAAATGTCGGGGACTTTGTAAAAAATTAATAACTTCGAGATGCCGCTTATAAATTGGAAAAAAATTGCCTTTACATCCGAAATAAAAGTTTAGACGCCACCATATTTTAAGGGATGTTAGACTATAGCTATTGCTTACGTATCCACTATATGACATATTCCAGAAAATGTCGGGGACTTTGTAAAAAATTAATAACTTCGAGATGCCGCTTATAAATTGGAAAAAAATTGCATTTACATCCGAAATAAAAGTTTAGACGCCACCATATTTTAAGGGATGTTAGACTATACCTATAGCTTACGTATCCACTATATGACATATTCCAGAAAATGTCGGGGACTTTGTAAAAAATTAATAACTTCGAGATGCCGCTTATAAATTGGAAAAAAATTGCATTTACATCCGAAATAAAAGTTTAGACGCCACCATATTTTAAGGGATGTTAGACTATACCTATAGCTTACGTATCCACTATATGACATATTCCAGAAAATGTCGGGGACTTTGTAAAAAATTAATAACTTCGAGATGCCGCTTATAAATTGGAAAAAAATTGCCTTTACATCCGAAATAAAAGTTTAGATGCCACCATATTTTAAGGGATGTTAGACTATACCTATAGCTTACGTATCCACTATATGACATATTCCAGAAAATGTCGGGGACTTTGTAAAAAATTAATAACTTCGAGATGCCGCTTATAAATTGGAAAAAAATTGCATTTACATCCGAAATAAAAGTTTAGACGCCACCATATTTTAAGGGATGTTAGACTATACCTATAGCTTACGTATCCACTATATGACATATTCCAGAAAATGTCGGGGACTTTGTAAAAAATTAATAACTTCGAGATGCCGCTTATAAATTGGAAAAAAATTGCATTTACATCCGAAATAAAAGTTTAGACGCCACCATATTTTAAGGGATGTTAGAATATACCTATAGCTTACGTATCCACTATATGACATATTCCAGAAAATGTCGAGGACTTTGTAAAAAATTAATAACTTCGAGATGCCGCTTATAAATTGGAAAAAAATTGCATTTACATCCGAAATAAAAGTTTAGACGCCACCATATTTTAAGGGATGTTAGACTATACCTATAGCTTACGTATCCACTATATGACATATTCCAGAAAATGTCGGGGACTTTGTAAAAAATTAATAACTTCGAGATGCCGCTTATAAATTGGAAAAAAATTGCATTTACATCCGAAATAAAACTTTAGACGCCACCATATTTTAAGGGATGTTAGACTATACCTATAGCTTACGTATCCACTATATGACATATTCCAGAAAATGTCGGGGACTTTGTAAAAAATTAATAACTTCCAGATGCCGCTTATAAATTGGAAAAAAATTGCCTTTACATCCGAAATAAAAGTTTAGATGCCACCATATTTTAAGGGATGTTAGACTATACCTATAGCTTACGTATCCACTATATGACATATTCCAGAAAATGTCGGGGACTTTGTAAAAAATTAATAACTTCGAGATGCCGCTTATAAATTGGAAAAAAATTGCATTTACATCCGAAATAAAAGTTTAGACGCCACCATATTTTAAGGGATGTTAGACTATACCTATAGCTTACGTATCCACTATATGACATATTCCAGAAAATGTCGGGGACTTTGTAAAAAATTAATAACTTCGAGATGCCGCTTATAAATTGGAAAAAAATTGCATTTACATCCGAAATAAAAGTTTAGACGCCACCATATTTTAAGGGATGTTAGAATATACCTATAGCTTACGTATCCACTATATGACATATTCCAGAAAATGTCGAGGACTTTGTAAAAAATTAATAACTTCGAGATGCCGCTTATAAATTGGAAAAAAATTGCATTTACATCCGAAATAAAAGTTTAGACGCCACCATATTTTAAGGGATGTTAGACTATACCTATAGCTTACGTATCCACTATATGACATATTCCAGAAAATGTCGGGGACTTTGTAAAAAATTAATAACTTCGAGATGCCGCTTATAAATTGGAAAAAAATTGCCTTTACATCCGAAATAAAAGTTTAGACGCCACCATATTTTAAGGGATGTTAGACTATAGCTATTGCTTACGTATCCACTATATGACATATTCCAGAAAATGTCGGGGACTTTGTAAAAAATTAATAACTTCGAGATGCCGCTTATAAATTGGAAAAAAATTGCATTTACATCCGAAATAAAAGTTTAGACGCCACCATATTTTAAGGGATGTTAGACTATACCTATAGCTTACGTATCCACTATATGACATATTCCAGAAAATGTCGGGGACTTTGTAAAAAATTAATAACTTCGAGATGCCGCTTATAAATTGGAAAAAAATTGCATTTACATCCGAAATAAAAGTTTAGACGCCACCATATTTTAAGGGATGTTAGACTATACCTATAGCTTACGTATCCACTATATGACATATTCCAGAAAATGTCGGGGACTTTGTAAAAAATTAATAACTTCGAGATGCCGCTTATAAATTGGAAAAAAATTGCCTTTACATCCGAAATAAAAGTTTAGATGCCACCATATTTTAAGGGATGTTAGACTATACCTATAGCTTACGTATCCAATATATGACATATTCCAGAAAATGTCGGGGACTTTGTAAAAAATTAATAACTTCGAGATGCCGCTTATAAATTGGAAAAAAATTGCATTTACATCCGAAATAAAAGTTTAGACGCCACCATATTTTAAGGGATGTTAGACTATACCTATAGCTTACGTATCCACTATATGACATATTCCAGAAAATGTCGGGGACTTTGTAAAAAATTAATAACTTCGAGATGCCGCTTATAAATTGGAAAAAAATTGCATTTACATCCGAAATAAAAGTTTAGACGCCACCATATTTTAAGGGATGTTAGAATATACCTATAGCTTACGTATCCACTATATGACATATTCCAGAAAATGTCGAGGACTTTGTAAAAAATTAATAACTTCGAGATGCCGCTTATAAATTGGAAAAAAATTGCATTTACATCCGAAATAAAAGTTTAGACGCCACCATATTTTAAGGGATGTTAGACTATACCTATAGCTTACGTATCCACTATATGACATATTCCAGAAAATGTCGGGGACTTTGTAAAAAATTAATAACTTCGAGATGCCGCTTATAAATTGGAAAAAAATTGCATTTACATCCGAAATAAAACTTTAGACGCCACCATATTTTAAGGGATGTTAGACTATACCTATAGCTTACGTATCCACTATATGACATATTCCAGAAAATGTCGGGGACTTTGTAAAAAATTAATAACTTCCAGATGCCGCTTATAAATTGGAAAAAAATTGCATTTACATCCGAAATAAAAGTTTAGACGCCACCATATTTTAAGGGATGTTAGAATATACCTATAGCTTACGTATCCACTATATGACATATTCCAGAAAATGTCGGGGACTTTGTAAAAAATTAATAACTTCGAGATGCCGCTTATAAATTGGAAAAAAAATTGGGGTTGTGCATTGTCATTTTAATTTAACTTAGTTTATATCAAATTAAACAACAGCATTATCGGACAGAAATGGCAATAATAAATAGAAGTTATCATTAGATATCAAACAAGAACAATATCACACTGCCAAATTGCTATAAATTAAAGAAACTATTGTACTTCGCATTCCATAAAATAAGAAAGAATATCAAGAAAGAAATAGCCTTTCATTGTTAGCAATATAAACAAACAATTTTAATAGAGATCTATTGTAAAATTACGTTATAAATATATATTTACTTTAAATGTAATCTTATAGTAAGCGGCATCTCGAAGTTATTAATTTTTTACAAAGTCCCCGACATTTTCTGGAATATGTCATATAGTGGATACGTAAGCTATAGGTATAGTCTAACATCCCTTAAAATATGGTGGCGTCTAAACTTTTATTTCGGATGTAAATGCAATTTTTTTCCAATTTATAAGCGGCATCTCGGAGTTATGAATTTTTTACAAAGTCCCCGACATTTTCTGGAATATGTCATATAGTGGATACGTAAGCTATAGGTATAGTCTAACATCCCTTAAAATATGGTGGCGTCTAAACTTTTATTTCGGATGTAAATGCAATTTTTTTTCAATTTATAAGCGGCATCTCGAAGTTATTAATTTTTTACAAAGTCCCCGACATTTTCTGGAATATTGCATATAGTGGATACGTAAGCTATAGGTATAGTCTAACATCCCTTAAAATATGGTGGCGTCTAAACTTTTATTTCGGATGTAAATGCAATTTTTTTTCAATTTATAAGCGGCATCTCGAAGTTATTAATTTTTTACAAAGTCCCCGACATTTTCTGGAATATTGCATATAGTGGATACGTAAGCTATAGGTATAGTCTAACATCCCTTAAAATATGGTGGCGTCTAAACTTTTATTTCGGATGTAAATGCAATTTTTTTTTCAATTTATAAGTGAATCTCGAAGTTATTAATTTTTTACAAAGTCCCCGACATTTTCTGGAATATGTCATATAGTGGATACGTAAGCTATAGGTATAGTCTAACATCCCTTAAAATATGGTGGCGTCTAAACTTTTATTTCGGATGTAAATGCAATTTTTTTCCAATTTATAAGCGGCATCTCGAAGTTATTAATTTTTTACAAAGTCCCCGACATTTTCTGGAATATGTCATAGTGGATACTTAAGCTATAGGTATAGTCTAACATCCCTTATAATATGGTGGCGTCTAAACTTTTATTTCGGATGTAAATAGAATTTCTTTCCATTTATAAGCGGCATCTCGAAGTTATTAATTTTCTACAAAGTCCCCGACATTTTCTGGAATATGTCATATAGTGGATACGTAAGCTTAGGTATATTCTAACATCCCTTAAAATATGGTGGCGTCTAAACTTTTATTTCGGATGTAAATGCAATTTTTTTCCAATTTATAAGCGGCATCTCGAAGTTATTAATTTTTTACAAAGTCCCCGACATTTTCTGGAATATGTCATATAGTGGATACGTAAGCAATAGCTATAGTCTAACATCCCTTAAAATATGGTGGCGTCTAAACTTTTATTTCGGATGTAAATGCAATTTTTTTCCAATTTATAAGCGGCATCTCGAAGTTATTAATTTTTTACAAAGTCCCCGACATTTTCTGGAATATGTCATATAGTGGATATGTAAGCTATAGGTATAGTCTAACATCCCTTAAAATATGGTGGCGTCTAAACTTTTATTTCGGATGTAAATGCAATTTCTTTCCAATTTATAAGCGGCATCTCGAAGTTATTAATTTTTTACAAGGTCCCCGACATTTTCTTTAATATGTCATATAGTGGATACGTAAGCTATAGGTATAGTCTAACATCCCTTAAAATATGGTGGCGTCTAAACTTTTATTTCGGATGTAAATGCAATTTTTTTCCAATTTATAAGCGGCATCTCGAAGTTATTAATTTTTTACAAAGTCCCCGACATTTTCTGGAATATGTCATATAGTGGATACGTAAGCTATAGGTATAGTCTAACATCCCTTAAAATATGGTGGCGTCTAAACTTTTATTTCGGATGTAAATGCAATTTTTTTCCAATTTATAAGCGGCATCTCGAAGTTATTAATTTTTTACAAAGTCCCCGACATTTTCTGGAATATGTCATATAGTGGATATGTAAGCTATAGGTATAGTCTAACATCCCTTAAAATATGGTGGCGTCTAAACTTTTATTTCGGATGTAAATGCAATTTTTTTCCAATTTATAAGCGGCATCTCGAAGTTATTAATTTTTTACAAAGTCCCCGACATTTTCTGGAATATGTCATATAGTGGATACGTAAGCTATAGGTATAGTCTAACATCCCTTAAAATATGGTGGCGTCTAAACTTTTATTTCGGATGTTAAGGCAATTTTTTTCCAATGTATAAGAGGCATCTCGAAGTTATTAATTTTTTACAAAGTCCCCGACATTTTCTGGAATATGTCATATAGTGGATACGTAAGCTATAGGTATAGTCTAACATCCCTTAAAATATGGTGGCGTCTAAACTTTTATTTCGGATGTAAATGCAATTTTTTTCAATTTATAAGCGGCATCTCGAAGTTATTAATTTTTTACAAAGTCCCCGACATTTTCTGGAATATTGCATATAGTGGATACGTAAGCTATAGGTATAGTCTAACATCCCTTAAAATATGGTGGCGTCTAAACTTTTATTTCGGATGTAAATGCAATTTTTTTTCAATTTATAAGCGGCATCTCGAAGTTATTAATTTTTTACAAAGTCCCCGACATTTTCTGGAATATTGCATATAGTGGATACGTAAGCTATAGGTATAGTCTAACATCCCTTAAAATATGGTGGCGTCTAAACTTTTATTTCGGATGTTAAGGCAATTTTTTTCCAATGTATAAGAGGCATCTCGAAGTTATTAATTTTTTACAAAGTCCCCGACATTTTCTGGAATATGTCATATAGTGGATACGTAAGCTATAGGTATAGTCTAACATCCCTTAAAATATGGTGGCGTCTAAACTTTTATTTCGGATGTAAATGCAATTTTTTTTCAATTTATAAGCGGCATCTCGAAGTTATTAATTTTTTACAAAGTCCCTGACATTTTCTGGAATATTGCATATAGTGGATACGTAAGCTATAGGTATAGTCTAACATCCCTTAAAATATGGTGGCGTCTAAACTTTTATTTCGGATGTAAATGCAATTTTTTTTCAATTTATAAGCGGCATCTCGAAGTTATTAATTTGTTACAAAGTCCCCGACATTTTCTGGAATATTGCATATATTGGATACGTAAGCTATAGGTATAGTCTAACATCCCTTAAAATATGGTGGCGTCTAAACTTTTATTTCGGATGTAAATGCAATTTTTTTTCAATTTATAAGTGAATCTCGAAGTTATTAATTTTTTACAAAGTCCCCGACATTTTCTGGAATATGTCATATAGTGGATACGTAAGCTATAGGTATAGTCTAACATCCCTTAAAATATGGTGGCGTCTAAACTTTTATTTCGGATGTAAATGCAATTTTTTTCCAATTTATAAGCGGCATCTCGAAGTTATTAATTTTTTACAAAGTCCCCGACATTTTCTGGAATATGTCATATAGTGGATATGTAAGCTATAGGTATAGTCTAACATCCCTTAAAATATGGTGGCGTCTAAACTTTTATTTCGGATGTAAATGCAATTTCTTTCCAATTTATAAGCGGCATCTCGAAGTTATTAATTTTTTACAAGGTCCCCGACATTTTCTTTAATATGTCATATAGTGGATACGTAAGCTATAGGTATAGTCTAACATCCCTTAAAATATGGTGGCGTCTAAACTTTTATTTCGGATGTAAATGCAATTTTTTTCCAATTTATAAGCGGCATCTCGAAGTTATTAATTTTTTACAAAGTCCCCGACATTTTCTGGAATATGTCATATAGTGGATACGTAAGCTATAGGTATAGTCTAACATCCCTTAAAATATGGTGGCGTCTAAACTTTTATTTCGGATGTAAATGCAATTTTTTTCCAATTTATAAGCGGCATCTCGAAGTTATTAATTTTTTACAAAGTCCCCGACATTTTCTGGAATATGTCATATAGTGGATATGTAAGCTATAGGTATAGTCTAACATCCCTTAAAATATGGTGGCGTCTAAACTTTTATTTCGGATGTAAATGCAATTTTTTTCCAATTTATAAGCGGCATCTCGAAGTTATTAATTTTTTACAAAGTCCCCGACATTTTCTGGAATATGTCATATAGTGGATACGTAAGCTATAGGTATAGTCTAACATCCCTTAAAATATGGTGGCGTCTAAACTTTTATTTCGGATGTTAAGGCAATTTTTTTCCAATGTATAAGAGGCATCTCGAAGTTATTAATTTTTTACAAAGTCCCCGACATTTTCTGGAATATGTCATATAGTGGATACGTAAGCTATAGGTATAGTCTAACATCCCTTAAAATATGGTGGCGTCTAAACTTTTATTTCGGATGTAAATGCAATTTTTTTCAATTTATAAGCGGCATCTCGAAGTTATTAATTTTTTACAAAGTCCCCGACATTTTCTGGAATATTGCATATAGTGGATACGTAAGCTATAGGTATAGTCTAACATCCCTTAAAATATGGTGGCGTCTAAACTTTTATTTCGGATGTAAATGCAATTTTTTTTCAATTTATAAGCGGCATCTCGAAGTTATTAATTTTTTACAAAGTCCCCGACATTTTCTGGAATATTGCATATAGTGGATACGTAAGCTATAGGTATAGTCTAACATCCCTTAAAATATGGTGGCGTCTAAACTTTTATTTCGGATGTAAATGCAATTTTTTTTTCAATTTATAAGTGAATCTCGAAGTTATTAATTTTTTACAAAGTCCCCGACATTTTCTGGAATATGTCATATAGTGGATACGTAAGCTATAGGTATAGTCTAACATCCCTTAAAATATGGTGGCGTCTAAACTTTTATTTCGGATGTAAATGCAATTTTTTTCCAATTTATAAGCGGCATCTCGAAGTTATTAATTTTTTACAAAGTCCCCGACATTTTCTGGAATATGTCATATAGTGGATACGTAAGCTATAGGTATAGTCTAACATCCCTTAGAATATGGTGGCGTCTAAACTTTTATTTCGGATGTAAATGCAATTTTTTTCCAATTTATAAGCGGCATCTCGAAGTTATTAATTTTTTACAAAGTCCCCGACATTTTCTGGAATATGTCATATAGTGGATACGTAAGCTATAGGTATAGTCTAACATCCCTTAAAATATGGTGGCGTCTAAACTTTTATTTCGGATGTAAATGCAATTTCTTTCCAATTTGTAAGCGAATCTCGAAGTTATTAATTTTTTACAAAGTCCCCGACATTTTCTGGAGTATGTCATATAAGCTAGAAATATAGTGAGGATTTAAACTAAGCTTCATAAAAAAAAATAGGTGTGTTTAAATCAACAGTTTTAAAGAAATTAGGATTTAATTATTTTATTGATAGTAAAGTTAAGATTCGTTGCTAATTATTTAAAGTTAAAAAATATTAATATTTTAAACTACCGTGGCCACATTCACACTTTTTCCAACTGATTGAGAAATTCGTGGCTACAGGGAGATGTAATCATTTTCGTTGCTGTGATAAATCGTTGCCAAATATGCAGGCGCAATTGACAATTTGACGCTAAATTCGTGGCTAGGTTTTACGGTAAAAAAACCGTTGCCGCTAATTTTCGTTGCTTTCTTCACACACATCTGTATACTATAATGACAGGTAATAATATCATAAAAAAAACAAATGGAAAAAAAAATGTTGTCGCCAAAATGTAGATCATACAAAATCTCAATCGACGTGTTTTTCCATTTAAAAAAAAATATATTTTCCTAATCTAGCGAATTTGTTCCGGTTATAATCCTCACTCTGTACAACAAACCCGTACAACATAATTTCAACAGAAAATCAAATCCGCCCTCATAAACAATAAACTGGTTCGCACGACGAAATAAATATAATTCTTTTACTCTAATAATAGAATATTAATGTCCAATCGTCCACATAAAGAGACATAAATAACTATGAGTCAATTATCTATACAATTCATTTGGTGCATTGTACAGATTCTTGGTATCACCGACCGGCAAGGCCAGGCGGTTTGCGTCTCCATAAGTTCGCCACTGATATTGTAAGAGAGAGAGCATCGGTGGGCGACTGCGATGGATTACAAATAAGCTAAGAAATAGACTAAAAATCGAATTTTCGTTTAAAAAAAAACCGTAATCGTTTTGAAAAAAATGTTTTTATAAAAGTTGTCTAAAATTAGTTATAGAATATTGGAAAGTCCATATGGTGTTGCTAAATTAAAAAATAAATGATTTAAATATACATAATACATATATGACAAACCAAAAGGACTTTCCAATATTCTTTGCTAAATTTCAAAAAACTTTTATATACAACATTTTTTTCTTAATCGATTAATAAACCCTTGAAAAGAAAACTCGTTTTAGAGGTGTACGGAGTCCTCTTAAGACTGTAATTTTGGGGTCTTTTGAGATTATACCGAAACTCTGACGTGCTGACTTTTTTGGACCTCGGATTTGGATTTAGCGACCCTAAAAACATATAGTAAACGTGGCCTGACCCCTTTTTTTGTGTAGCTGTGTTATTTAAATGCATTCTTAACAGTGCTAAATGCATGGCGATTATTCGTGCGCACTGCGCCCGATTAACCGAAAGTGGCAGATTCGGTTTTAAATTCTTTAAAACAATATAAAACATTTTTTTGCCTAAATTATATATATCAGTGTCAAGAGGATTCATTAAGCAATCTATTAACGCACACGATTATCAAAAAATGTAAAAATGGAAATACTTACGGCTTATTTTTTTCGAAGCATCTACTAGTACACGACATACGTAAACAACGAAGCGACCATTTTGGATAAGTAAAGTAAAGCGATCCACCTGACTCATAATATGTCATAGTACACAGGCTTGGCAAGGGATGGCGCCTGAATATGGATTTCGAATTATATACGCCGGTTATCGAAATAAAGACATGCGCACGATTAGCCGACTCTCCCGTACTATACGATATACCTGGTGACACAAGAAAGATATAATTTTTTCCGTAATTTTGAAAGTAAAAATTTAAAAATTTAAAGAGTTAATAAGTGTACAATTTACCATCTTTCGGCCAATTCAAACCTTTAAATCCACTTCCGGTTTAACCGGAAAGGAAATCAACTTTTAAATTTAAAATTGAAACCCCCCATTTTCATTCAATGCTTTACTATGATAGATTCTATTTCCAATGACATATCACACTTTATCATTTGTTTCAAAAATTATCGCCTAGATCAACTTTCCTTTGTTTCCTAAAAAGTCCATAACTTTAATAAAACAAGGTAAATGGTAAAGATTAGGCCATGGAAACGTTTAAATGGTTCATTTCAACCGGTCTTATAATATGAAATTGACTTGCTTGAGGCTTAGGGCTATTTTATTAACAACCTATTAAAAAAAATCTCTTGATTTTTTTTTAAATCTTTGTTTTATTCAAATAAAATTTCTCATTTAATTTCCTTTCTAACGGTGTATTAAGTTAATAATTATTTTTTAGGTAATAGTGGAAATTAATAAAAATATCATAAATGTAATTTCTAGATCCGTATAAGCCATAAGAAGTTATGTCAAGTATGCCATAAAAAATAAATCATTTATTTCAATCTTCGTAATTATTATTTAATACCATTTTACATTTTGGTCTAGTAATAATATTTTTGTTCTCCACGGCATACTAGAATGTTCTTGAGTAAAATTTGTATAGCTTATTTGAGTGTAGAAATTACATTTATGATAATTCTTGTTAATTTTTATTATTACCTAATGAATAATTTTAACTTGTGTTACATCGTTAGAAAGAAAATTAAATGAATAATATTAAAACAAAGATGGGTTTGTTTTCTTAGAAAACACGTTGTAAATAAAATAACTCTAACGGATAGATTTTTCTTAAGCCAGTTAATTTTAATCTATAAAGTGGGTTAAAAAGGGCCTTTTTAACGTTTTCATGGCCTACTTTTTACTACTTATCTTGCCATTTTTTATACAAATGATAAAGTGTGATATGTGGTTGAAAAAAGAATCTTATATAAAATAAAAAATACTAAATAGGTTTTTATTTAAAATTTAAAAGTTAACCTCACTTCCGGTTAAACCGAAAGTTGTTTCGAGGGTTTAAATTGGCCGAGAAATGGCAATTTACATACTTATTACCGTCTCATATTTTTAAATCTTTTTGCTTTACTGCTAAAATTACGAAAAAATCGTGTCACACGGTATATTACAAGTAGCTAAATTAATATTCTAAAAATTATAAATGTTTTTGAAAATTAATGATTAATAGAGGGTGATTCCTAAGTTGATACTTCTTTTTTAGCTGTCTATAGAAGGCATTAAAATAAACAATATTTTCAAATACCTTTTTTCAAAAAACCTTAAAATAGGGGAGATATAGAAGTAAAAAATCTAAGTGCGGGCCTGGTCATTATAACGTAGCTTGCTATACTTTGTTTATTATCTTATTAGTCATGCATATTACGGGTCGGTGTTCAGCTTTTTCGCAATCCGCTGCGTGTTGATTTTCTAAATCAAGTTAATTTTAAATTGATGACACGTAAAAATGGTAAAATTTGAAAACAATAAACTAGTAGATATGGTGCTAATTTACGGTGAGTGTCATCAAAGTGCGGCTGCTGCTTCGAGATTATACGCAGAATGCTTTCCCTTGCGGGCTCATCCTACACCCAGAAGTTTTCTTAATGTTAATCAATGGGTAAGTTAGGCAGGACCATTGATCCATAGTGTAATAACTGAATTTAAGTACCTTATTTTTGAGTTTAAAAAAAAAGTATTTAAAAATGTTGTTTACTTTAATGCCTTCTACAAATACACAGCTAAACAAGAAGTATCAACTTAGGAATCACCCTGTAGATTGGCACTGTCTACTATTTTTTGTTCATTTATTATTAATTAGTGTTACAATAATTATCCCATACATAAAAACGACCCTAAAACTGGAGAATCCGTACTTATACAAAATATATAATATTGGTCAATGACGGTTCTAAAAAATATTTTTATTTTTACCCAAAATGCTGTGAATTTAATTCTCAACTATACCAAGGTAGAGAAACTTTTGAAAGAAAGTACATTTGCAATATCTAAGTTAACGCCATCTAGCGGTAACGGGAATACTGAAGGGTACAAATCAAGCTTAGTTTGTTGGTTAAATATAGTTCTCTTAAACGAATGCATGTTTTTAGGATCGGCTATACCAAACCAGCGTAATCGTAGGTTATTTTTAAAAACTTCTGAATTTACCCGAATGCTTTATGAATACTAGTTTCTGAAATATTGCCGACTGTACGATAACTCGACATCGAACGTGTCACACTGCCACGCTAGATCACTGATGAGCACCCAGAATCAGAAACAAGGATGACCTCACATTTTATTTTAAGTGAGGCAAGGAATGTTAACATCAAATTAAATGACAGGCTAGCCATGGTACACTGAGAGAAGATTCTTGCTGTCCTTATAAAAATCTTTATACCGCTTATAAAGAAAAATGCTAACATAGGGGACAAAAGAAAAACTACCTGAGACAGTAAAATCCATTTGGCTGTAATTTCTTTGCTGTAGTAATAAAGTCACTTTATAAAGAATGATCAATTAGTTCAAGTAAACAAAAATGTTATATTAGCAAAGTAACTGACTATCAGCTATAAAGAGACTTTGCTAGAACAATAAAGATACTTTTCTACGTCATCTGCATCGTTATTGAAACAAGAATTTTTTTTTTAATATCAGTATAACATTTTGCTATATTAGAAAGATTTTTTTATTTATTTCAAGAAAGTTATTTTGCTGCGTCAGAATGTACCTACTTACTTCAGGAACTCTTTTTTAGCTACGGTAGCAAGTAAGCATTGCTATAATAGTTAAGTGGTTTATTATGACAGCACCACTTATTTGCTATAATATGTGGGGTGTGGCCCAAAAAAGAAGCCGTATATTTTGTTGAATTTTTTATATACTCTAGAGAAGATATTATGCTTAATAACACATTTATGTAAACCAAGTTTTTTTACTTTGGATACGTAAGTTTCAAAAAATTTTGATTCATTTAAAATTGTGTTATTAAAAATAATATTTTCCATGCTATATCAAAAATTAAACATAGTATAAAGCTTATTTTTCAGGTAACTCCATCATATTTTATATTATGCAACTCCCCACGTCTGAATAGGTTGTCAAAGATTTGAAACAAAAAAAAATTTTTCTCTTTATTATTTAATACAACAGAAAACAACACTTCATAACCTAAAAATAGTTTCAGTTTTAGCTGCTTAAAAAAAACAATAATATTTTACTGCTTTTTTCTTTGAGTGGTTAAAACATATCTTATTAAAAAATCTCTGTTCACTTTAAATGTAAACAAATATCCAAAAGGAAATGCCGAAAAAACGTTTTTCTGCATCTAGCCCGAATATTAGGTAAAATAATAATTACATTGTATTTTATTAAGTAAAAGAAAGTATTTTACTTTTGAGATATTTTTAAAAAACTTCCTTTTAAAAATTATACCGTGTTTAAAACTTTGGTAAGTTGTATTTTAGTTTAAGGACTTTTATTATGAATAGCATTTGCTAAAGAATTACTAATTTTCTTTTCTCTAAAACTTGACTCACACAAAAATTATTATTAAATAAACAACAGTTAAACTAAACACATAACATAAAAAAATTAACATAAAACTAAAATAACTTTGGTCTTTTAACACTGATATTAAAAATCTACACTGTCATTGATGTCACAATCTAATAAAGCACTGCACACTGGAAACATTTTTGAGCCAAGACAATGTTTATTGGAAAAAATGAGACAAATGTCGAGTCATAATGGTCACCAACAACAGCCACCAATGCGACGATTTTACTTTATGAAGGAACGAGCATCTAAATATCAGAAAAAATGAATACCTGAAGACATGTGGAGACAGGAACGGGACGACTGATGCTCAATATAAAAATTGGCCCAATCAGACTGAATTTGTCACCACGAAATAATCCGATTCGAACCGAACAGTTACGATTTTTCCAATTCCAACAAAAAATTTTGCTACCCCTTTAAACACTCTTTAGAGCGCTAGAAAAGATTTTTTTCAAAAGCAGCAAACTGCATTACTTCCTCAGCAAAGCAAATAGTAGTCCTAGAAAATAATTTTTTATAAATACTTACTTAGCTGTTATCATAATGTAAGTTTTCTATAATAGCAAAGGTTTTTGTAACGGGTAGAAAGAGTTTTCAGGTAAATTGTTTCTTTTGCAATAAGAAATTCATTTTGCTATCGTAGGTTGAAAATTTAATATTACAGCCAAAATAATCTTAGCAAAGAATTTCTTGCTGAAGCTTTTCTCAGTGTACCATCACAAACCCGATGGACGTACCTATCGGTAGACGATTCGTTTATTGGTAGCTCTCCACGGCGTCGAGCGTCCGGGGTTTGCACGCTGTGCACCCCTTCGTCTATTACCCGCTGTCCCCTCACCTTGTCAGTGGGGAATGGCAGTTTATGGGTCTATAAACTCACTGCTGACAACGGTATGCCCTGTCTTCTTCTGTTAACATCTCAGTCCTTCGTTGTTTCGTCCTACTGGGACTCATCAGAGACGCGCGACCATCCTGAGGCCGCGGCCCGCAAAGGGTCTGCGCCTATGGATGGTCAATCGTCTCATATTGATCCTCTAGACTACTTAGCTCATTGTTGTCGGTGATTTATTCGACACATGAGAGGTAGGCAGCTTGGCTGCTCCTGAGCTCTAGTTAAGGCTGGTTAAGCCTTCTCATTTGATCAAATAGCCGACTGTATCATCCAGTACTTATTAAAAATTGATTTTTAACAAATAACATTGTGAAGCCGATCGTGAGTTGTAGTTCATAGTCTAGCCATCACCCTGTATAAAAAAGGCATAAAATAAGGTAAAATATATTTTATTAAATAGTTCAAAAGACATTGATCGAAATTTGACGGGCGTTTAAAATTAAAGTAGTTTTCAATTTTTTAAAATATACTAATAAAATACATACGGAGTGCTACAAATTCGTGTGCGTACAAGGGGATCTCGAAAACGGCAAGAGATACGGAGATGGTTAAATTGAGTTGCATATTCTGGGGCCTAATAATTTGGTGAAAGAAAATTGGAAATATTCCGTTAACTTTCGGAGATATCCGAAAGAAACCGAACTTTTTAGTTTTAGTTTTGAACTTCTTGCGCCCTTATTTTTGACTTGGAAAATAAACCAAAATCATTTTTTCAGCCGTTTTTTATGTTCCACAAGATGGCGTAATTGGTTTTTAAATTCGACGTTATGTTCTTGAGATATTAACTTTAAGTAAATTTTTTTAAGTAGGTACGGACCTGGAATTTTAAATACAGTGTTAGGGATTTCTAAGCTTTAAAAATTTATTAAAATTTAAAACTTTTTGAAATTGTTACGTTTTGTCGACTAACAACACTTTTTTTCAAATTATCTTTTCATATTTTTACGGTCCTGAACATTTAGAGCCAAACTAATAAAAAAATTTCTGATTTGAAGAATCTGTCTAGTTTTACTCAACTCTTTGATATTTTGTAAGGAAAGGACCCTAAGTTTCGGCTTTAAATATTTTTCTGTCTATTTATTTCTGTTTGTGTATGTTTGTTTTTGAAACAAACATACAGGGTGTCCCACCGGGAACCGAATCGATCTATATATAGAAAACCTATACATAGGAAAATATTAAAAATTTGACAGTATGCTGATGGGGGCGACCGGGCTAAAATATTTTCTTAATGGTGCCACTTCCGGTTATACCGGAAGTAAGTGTCAACTTGCCTATTTTAAATAGGCCACCCTATATATTATTACATTTTTGCATTCTACGCAAGATTCTAGGCAGATTTTGTATACTATGTCCTATACCTATGTCTAAACGTTTTTGACATATTTGAATTTTCATGTCAAAAATGACGTTTGCAAGCCTTAGGATAATAATTATCAATTTTTTCCATAAAGAAGCCTTATTTATTTAATTTAAGTGGGATTCCTTGTTATAAAGGACCTGCTTTAATTGATTTTTTATAATATTTTGATAACTAATAATACAGGGTGTTTAAAAATAAAATTAAAAATGAAAATTAAATAAGTGCATAAAGTCCAGATTTTCAAATAGAAACACCCAAATTTTATAATTATTTCTTATTTAGCATTAAAAATAAGGGTAAGTTTGCATAAGGTTGTATATCCCAAAAATTCTTAGATTTCGAAATATTGCCAATTTAATATTTTTATATGGGGATTTTGCTGCAGATTTTAAGTTCAGTTACTCGTTGGCTATGGCGGCATTGAAAAACAATCAAAAGCGAAAAAAATCTATGAAGCTGTCACTTACCATTTGAACATTATTAATAATCATGCTTGGGCGTTTAAATTATACAAACGAAGATTATTTAAACTTATTTATTATTTATGGAGAATGTGATAAAGTTATATCATGTCACATTTGCCATTCGATATCCGCAAAAACAGAAGCCATCACAAAGTGCTTATTAATAATGTTTAAATGGTAAGTGACAGCTTTTTAGATTTTTTAGCATTTGATTGTTTTTCAATGCCGCCATAGCCAACTAAGAGTAACTGAACCTAAAATCTGCAGCAAAATCCCCATATAAAAATATTAAATTGGCAATACTTCGACAACTAAGAATTTTTGGGATATACAATCTTTAACAAACTTACCCTTATTTTTAATGCTAAATAAGAAATAATTATGAAATTTGGGTGTTTTCATTTGAAAATCTGGACTTTTAACAGTTTTTTCATTTTCATTTTTAATCTTATTTTTTAAACACCCTGTATTAATAGTTATCAAAATATTATAAAAAATCTATTTAAGCAGGTCCTTTATAACAAAGAATCCCACTAAAATTAAATAAATAAGGCTTCTTTATAGAAAAAATTGTTAATTATTCTAAGGCTTGCAAACGTCATTTTTGACATAAAAATTCAAATATGACAAAAACGTTTAGACATAGGTATAGGACATGGTATACAAAATCTGCCTAGAATCTTGCGTAGAATGCAAAAATGTAATAATATATAGGGTGTCCTATTTAAAATAAGCAAGTTGACACTAACTTCCGGTATAACCGGAAGTGCCACCATTATGAAAATATTTTAGCCCGGTCGCCCTCATTAGCATCACCATAATGTCAAATTTTTAAAATTTTTCTATGTATAGTTTTCTATATATTGATCGATCCGGTGGGACACCCTGTATGCGAATCTTAGCAACACAACTAAACTAACATTCCAGTTGCCTTTTTTTTCTCTCGGGAGCATTAATTTTTTTCGGTTTTACAATATTTCGGTCTAAATATAATATGAATAAAATACTTAGTAATAAAAAAATAAAACTACTTCCCATGCATTAAAAACTTACTTAAGTACTTCCTAAAGCTTTGTTACGGTAAATTTTATCAATATATTAAACACCATAACTTTCTTTAATGTAATTTTAATATTTCAGTAATCATAATAATAATTGACAAGGCCGAAATAGTTAAAAAGCCTTTAATTTGTATTAAATATCTAAAGCTTAGTCTCCAAAACTGTATTTAAAATTCCAGGTCTGTATAAAAAAAATTAACTTGAGATTGGTATCTAAAGAACAAAACGTCGAATTTAAAAACTTATAACACCATCTTGTATAACATAAAAAGCGGTCATGAGAAAGTGTTTTTTGTTTTTTTTTCTCAAGTCAAAAATGAAGGCGCAAAAAACTAAAAACCAAAACTAAAAATTTCAGTTTTTTTCGGATATCTCCAAAGGTATTTCGAATATTTACAATTTTCTTTCAACAAATTATTAAGCCCCAAAATACGCAACTTTGCCTCAATTTAACCATCTTCGTATCTCTTACCGTTTTCGAGATCCGCACGAATTTCTAGCACCCTGTATATAATAATTTTGGACGTGCATATGGCTTCCATGGAATGACTATTTCTCACTCAAGCATTCGCCTTCGACTCATTCGCAAACTGTCATACTCGTGAGAAATGTGTATCGCTCCATGCTCGCCATGTAATAGCCAGTTTTTGCCAACCAACAAAACCCCGCTGTTAGAATTTTCAAACGCTAATATCTTTGCATTTACTGACTCCTGAAACCCGAATTTCGGTTCGCTAGAAAGAACGATAAATGTCGCTGAATATGAAATAGGTTCTTACCAAATTTTTTGTCTGGTTTCAGAGAAAATCGCGTTTGAAATAATATCGTTTATCGGGATTTTGGTGGCTGGAAAAAATTGACAAATATTTTCATTTATAGACTAAAATTGCCAATAAAAAATCTGTGAAAGGCGTTGTTTTTGAATAACTTCGGTTTCGTTTTCTTAATGCACGTCTCTATACAGTCCAGAAATTTTCTGAACTTATTTTTTTCTTTCTTGTTAGATGATATTTGGCACTTATCTTGATGTTTATTGGCGAACTCTATGCTTTGCCTGAAATAAAAAAAAACATACAGTATTTTCCTAATTTAATGCTATAATATGAATATTCCGGGTGGGTCGAAATATTTTTATTTTATTAGTTTTGTTTTTTTGATTCGCTACAGTGTGGAATACTTGCATCCTATAATAAGAAGCAAATTGAACGATTCAAGAGTTTTGGACTTGCATTGTCTTTATTTGTTTTACATCACAACGTTTCAACTGGTAAGAATCTCCAGTCGGCTTCAGGTGAATACTAAATAAGTAAAGTAACTACAGCTCTATTAATACTAGCTAGATGCACTGGAGCATGACCGAGATGGGTGCAGTCATGCGTTTAGTTCGTGTGCGGTATTTTAAGTTTACATCTACTTAACAAAGGGTTTCAGATATTTCTTATATCTAATGATGGCTTACTAAAACAATTTGGGTTCTGGTATATGGTAGCAGCTTCCTTGAACTTCCTTTTTCTCCAATGTTGTTCTGTAATACTGTAATACTGTAATAGTGTAATACTGTAATACTGTAATTGGCCAATAGCAAACGGTAAAACCGATGAAGCTTTTGTTTATTAACTTGTGTTATTGTTTACACCATATTGTCATTATACACTATAATGGATCATTCTTGCTGCACTTTGTTTTAGTTCTTTGTCCAACCGGTTTTTAAATACATTAACGTTTGCTGCGGTCACTGTTTCCTCTGTTAGTGCATTCCATGAATATACCACACGATTGGTTAAGAAATTCTTCCTCTGGAATTTCGCAGCTTTTTCTTTGTCTATCTTTATAGAGTGGCCTCGAAGATGCGCGTTTTGGTTGAGGTGGAAAATATTCTTGATCTCACACTGATAGTGCCTACTAATTATTTTATATGTCTCAATAAGGTCTCCCCTATGTATCCTTTCCCTTAGCGTAGTTAACCCAAGTCTTCTCAGTCTTTCTGGATATGATAAATTTTGCAGTGAAGTGGGTATTTTGGTAAATCTTCTTTGGATCTTTTCTAGAATCTCAATATCTTTGACATAATATGGGTTCCATACACTGTAAGCATATTCCATCTTTGGTCTAATATAGTTTTTGTATAGTTTTGGTCTTTGAAATGCGTGCTTTACCAGATAGACAAAAGAGTTGGAGGCTTTTTTGGAATCATTTACAATATGCTTTTCCCACTTTAAATTTGCAGTCATAGCAACGCCCAGGTCGTTCTGTTCATCCACTACTGTTAGTACTGTGTTGTTCAGTACGTAATCCTCATTTGGGTTGTTTGGACCAATTCTTAATACTGTGCATTTAGACTCGTTTAACTTCATTCTCCATGTTTTGGACTAATCCTCTACCCTTTGGAGATTTCCTTTCAGCTGGTCTGAGTAGGAACAAGAGTTAACATATATTTTGATATCATCTGCAAAATTTCTCATTCTTGATTCAATAACATCCACAAGGTCGAAGAGATACGCTATAAAGAGCAGAGGTCCCAACACTGAGCCTTGAATAACTCCGCTGCTAACTGGGTGTTGTCTCGATATTTCTCCATTCACTCTCACTTGGTAACTTCTGTTATACAATAAGTATTTTATCAATGACAGTAATAATTGTCCTTGTACACCGTAATGTTCAAGCTTGCCAAGTAAGAATTTATGAAGAACTTAATCGAATGCTTTCTCGTAATCCAGGTAAACAATGTCAGTTGGTTGGGAGTTGTCATGGTTTTCTGTCCAGTCATTCAGACATTCAAGCAAGTTTGATGTAGTGGACCGTCTTGGAAGAAATCCGTGCTGTGATGGTGGTATCAAATTGATTTCTGCAAAAAAAGATGTTAGTTCTTTCACAATGATTTTTTCCATGCATTTCAATGGATTACAGTTAAGGCTTATGGGATGATAAATTTTCGGGTTTGTGTCGGTCTCCTTTTTTAAATAGTGGTGTTACTATTGATAACTTCCATTGGTCGGGGATTCTTCCCAACTCTACACATTCCTGCATCACCTTCGCTAAGAGCGGACTGATCGTGTGGCTGCAGTGCTGAAGCAAGACTGTAGGAATTCCATCTGCGCCAGTTCTTGATTCCTTCTTCATTTTCTTAAGGGCTCTTTTGTAAGATCGGCCACATTCGCAGGGGATTTGGTAGACGCAGTTTTTCCTGTCTTGTTGGTTTTGTCTTCGTCAGGTGGCTTTTTAAAGTATCTTTCGAGCTGAATACCGTATTGATGTTTTATCGTTGTCCTTGTTGACGAAGACAAAACCAACAAGTCAAAAAGACAGGAAAAACTGTATCTACCATATCCCCTGCGAATGTGGCCGATCATACATTGGTGAGACTCTAAGACCACTTGAAATTAGGGTCAAGGAATACAAAAACAATACGCTTAAAGGAGAAACCGGAAAATCAGGTGCAGCTGACCATGCCTGGACACACGGTGATCACATCAAGTGGATAGATGCTCAAATCCTGCATAAAGAACCACATTGGAGGAAGTTTAAGGAAGCTGCTACCATATACCAAAACCCAGATTGTTTTAGTAAGCCATCATTAAGAAAAAGAAATATCTGGAAACCTTTTGTTAAGTAGATGTAAACTTAAAATACCGCACACGAACTAAACGCATAACTGCACCCATCTCGGTCATGCTCCAGTACATCTAGCTAGTATAAATAGAGCTGTAGTTACTTTACTTATTTAGTATTCACCTGAAGACGACTGGAGATACTTACCAGTTGCAACGTTGTGATGTAAAACAAATAAAGACAATGCAAGTCCAAAACTCTTCTATCGTTCAAGAAATATCATTGCCTCCAACCTTCAAACAGACACAAGAAGCAAATTGACGTATTGGTCGCTATTTTCTGGTCTCGCATCGTCTAGACATTTTTAATATTACTTAAATAAAAAATAAATGTATGTAAGATTTTTATTTTAATACAATTATACACATATTTTATATTGGGTTTGTTCTGTTTAAGTTCATCGATATGCTTTATTAAACTAAAATATTAACATGTTTTTGTCGCTTTCGGTTATACCGGAAGTAGCTTTAACTTTAATTTTTTAAATACAATATAGCATTTTTTAGTTTATTTTTGGTTTTTGAATTAATTTTTAATTAAATTTTATGGAATACGTTTTTTACCTAAGTCTACTAATTTCTAAGATATCTGCATATTTTGGAAATGCATAGCGATGAAATTATCCGTATATATTTTTTACCTTAGCTCCTGGACTAAATTCTTTTTTATTGTATAGTTAAAGAATTAACAAATCTCAAAATATAATTAAACTTGGCATGAAATATAC
This sequence comes from Polydrusus cervinus, assembly GCA_935413205.1. Classification (NCBI taxonomy): domain Eukaryota; kingdom Metazoa; phylum Arthropoda; class Insecta; order Coleoptera; family Curculionidae; genus Polydrusus; species Polydrusus cervinus. Next base: position 7,253,121 of record OW284518.1, read on the forward strand.
AGAGAGGTCACAATTAATTGTAAACAAATTTAAACATTAAAAACGTTCTTATTTTAAATGGAACACCCTGTATATTTTTATTTTATATGATGATAAATTAACTGCTCCTTAAAATTGCTATAACCTTTTCTATACCTATATCAACGCGTTTTCTTAGAATACCAAGTTTTTTTTAATAATGCTTAATGCGTAATGTTTATGGTATTAAAAAAAATTTACTATTTTAAGTATGGTTTGCCAAAAATAGTCAATTTTATGTAATCCCATAAGCATGAGGCCCTCTTGCGGTGAACTTTTAAATTTAAAAATAACTCCTTCCTAATTTTCATGGCCACTTTTATTAAAAACATTTTTTTTCCAAAGCTGTAGCGTAAGCGGTTTCTGATATACGACCGGTGGCCATTCATAATGGGAAACCCATGAAAAATAGGGATGGATCTGTGGCTGTGGGAAAAAAAAGTGTTCATTTTGTTTTGTGTGTAAAGTAAATACCAATTTATGTTTCATGTTGTACATCGTAAATTTTTCGCAAAATTTAGGGTACATTTTAAATTAATTTTATTAGGTAGAAAAAAAATATATAAAAGCGCAGTTTATACAGAGTGATTCCTAAGTTGATACTTCTTTTTTAGCTGTATATAGAAAGCATTAAAATAAACAATATTTTCAAATGCCTTTTTTAAAAAAACTTAAAAATAGACCAGATACAGAAGCAAAAAATCTAAGTGCGGGTCTGCTCATCAAACCGTAGCCTGCTATACTTTATGTTGTCTGTCTCATCTCTTATTAGTCATGCAATTTACAGGTCAGTAGTTAGTTATTTGGTAATCCGTTTCGGTGCGTTTTTCTGAAGCAAGTTAATTTTAAATTGGTGACACGTGAAAATGGTAAAATTTGAAAACAATCAACTAGTAGATATGGTGCTAATTTACGGTGAGTAATGTCAAAGTGCGGTTGCTGCTTCGAGATTATACGCATAACGCTTTCCCTTGCTGGCTCATTCTATTCCCAGAAGTTTTCTTAATGTAATTCAGCGGCGACGCCAGGGGGGGGCAGGGTGGGCACCAGCCCATCCTAGAAGTGCCCACCCTGGTGCCCCCCAAAATTGATGGTTGTTTTATAAGGGAATTTGGCTAGGAAAGTTTTGATGAGTAACGATGGTATTTTTTATTTATTTTTCGCTGTTTAGGGCGTATTAGGGAGCTTTTTTTTTAGAAGTCACGTTTGATTTGGGCAGTGCCCACTCAAAAATCATCGGGCCCATTTGTGCCCTCCCATCCCAAAAATCGCTGCCACTGATGTAATTCAACGGGAAAGTTAGACAGAACCGTATTTGATCCATAGTGCACTGAGAGAAGATTCTTGCTGTCCTTATAAAAATCTTTATACCGCTTATAAAGAAAAATGCTAACATAGGGGACAAAAGAAAAACTACCTGAGACAGTAAAATCCATTTGGCTGTAATTTCTTTGCTGTAGTAATAAAGTCACTTTATAAAAAATGATCACTTAGCTCAAGTAAACAAAAATGTTGTATTAGCAAAGTAACTGACCATCGGCTATAAAGAGACTAGAACAATAAAGATACTTTTCTACGCCATCCACATCGTTTTCGAAATAAGAATTCTTTTTCAATATCAGTATAACATTTTCTATACTGGAAAGATTTTTTTATTTATTTCAAGAAAGTTACTTTGCTGGGTCAGAATGTACCTACTTACTTCAGGAACTCTTTTTTAGCTAAGGTAGTTACTAAGCATTGCTATAATAGTAAAGTGGTTTATTATGACAGCACCACTTATTTGCTATAATATGTGGGGTGGCCCAAAAAAGAAGCCGTATATTTTGTTGAATTTTTAATATATATAGAGAACATATTTTGCTTTATAACACATTTATATAAACCAAGTTTTTTCACTTTGGGTACGTAAGTTTCAAAAAATTTTGATTTATTTAAAATTGTGTTATTAAAAATAATATTTTTCATGCTATATCAAAAATTTAACATAGTATAAAGCTTATTTTTCAGGTTACTTCATCATATTTTACATCATGCAACTCCCCACGTCTGAATAGGTTGTCAAAGATTTGAAAAAAAAATAAAAATTATTTTTCTCTTTATTATTTAATACAACAGAAAACAACACCTCATAACCTAAAAATAGTTTCAGTTTTACCTGCTTAAAAAAACAATAATATTTTACTGCTTTTTTCTTTGAGTGATTAAAACATATCTTATTAAAAAATATCTGTTAAAATAATTACATTGTATTTTATTTAGAAAAAGAAAGTATTTTACTTTTGCGATATTTCTTAAAATCTTCCTTTTAAAAATCATACCGTGTTTAAAACTTTGGTAAGTTGTCTTTTAGTTTATGGACTAGAATTACTAATTTTCTTTTCTCTAAAACTTGACCCACACAAAAATCATTACTAAATAAACACATAACATAAAACTAAAATAACTTTGGTCTTTTAACACTGATATTAAAAATCTACACTATCATTGATGTCACAATCCAATAAAGCACTGCACACTGGAAACATTTTTGAGCCAAGAGAATTTTTATTGGAAAAAATGAAACAAAAGTCTTGTCGTAATGGTCACCAACAACAGCCACCGATGCGACGATTTTACTTTATGAAGGAACGAGCATCTAAATATCAGAAAAAATGAAGACCTGAAGACATGTGGAGACAGGAACGGGACGACTGGTGCGCAATATAAAAATTGGCCCAATCAAACTGAATTTGTCACAACGAAATAATCCGATTCGAACCGAACAGTTACGAATTTCCCAATTCCAACAAAAAATTTTGCCACCCCTTTAAAAACTCTTTAGAGCGCTAGAAAAGATTTTTTTCAAAAGCAGCAAACTGCCTTACTTTCTCAGCAGAGCAAATAGTAGTTCTGGAAAATAATTTTTTATAAATACTTACTTAGCTGTTATTATAATGTAAGTTTTCTATAATAGCAAAGATTTTTGTAACGGGTATAAAGAGTTTTCAGGTAAATTGTTTCTTTTGCAATAAGAAATTCATTTTGCTATCGTAGGTTGAAAATTTAATATTACAGCCAAAATAATCTTAGCAAAGAATATCTTGCTGAAGCTTTTCTCAGTGTGGAGGTACCTTATTTTTGAGTTTTTTGAGAAAAGGTACTGGAAAATGTTGTTTATTTAAATGCCTTCTATATACAGCAAAAAAAGAAGTATCAACATAGGAATCACCCTGTATGTTCTAAATTTTTATTGTTGATAGCTACGCTTTGCAGCACTGTCTCTTTAACAGGTCACGAGCCGCCACTGACTCCTAATAACCACAAAACAATCAAAGGCAACATGAGCAAAGTTAAACCACTTTAGCGGTGTTGACAAAGATACGAAATTTTCCTTACTTAAACGGAAATCATAGTGATTTATGTGGCCGGCTGTACTATGTGTAAAGGCCTTTTTACATTGGGTGCAATTGCAAGAAAAATGGCCTGGAAGCATGCGCTTCGACGACGTTTTAATCAGCTGTTGCACGTTTTCCCATTTAAAACCTGCATCAGCTGTTTAAAACGTCGACAAAGTGCATGCTTTCAGGCAACTTTTTCTTGCAATTGCACCCAATGTAAAAAGGCCTTAAGAGAGTTGAAGAATACCTTTGTAGAGGTGTCAGGTTCTGTGGTTGTTCCCGAGCGAATCTACTAAGCAGTTGGTAAAATTTTCGGTGAAATCCTCTAAAAAAAAAAATTCTATAGTTAAGTGATGCCGTTTGCAGGTCTTAAAATAATTTTCAATTTTTCTTCTATATTTTAAACAGTATTAGTACAGGGTGTACACGTGAACTGTACCGGGTGATTCATTAAGGGTGACGAGCGGCCATATCTCGGAAACTACTGGGCATAGAAATTCAGGAAAAAAAAATACAACTAAAGTGGCCATGAGAAAATTCTGGAAAAAATTTTTAAGTTCCGCATTTTGCCGCAAGAGGGCGTTATTGAAAAGTAAATTATAAAAGTTAACATATCTCCGAAAATTCCACATTAAGGTATATCTTTGTTAACACCATTAAAAAGCTTGGACAATTATACATCATTTTGGTCCTATGCTCATTGGCGTACCGACTTTAATACGAACGGTGTGCCTGAGGAGCAACACGCAGGAGACCATTTTTATGCAGAATTGACCAGGCTAATTAGAAATAACATCCACATTGAAAAATATCAGTGGCGTCACACTTTTTTTCTAAAAAATATTCTTTATTTAAAATTTTAAAAATTATTCTATTCGCAATAACGCTGAAACGAACGGAGATATTGAGCTGCGGTTTTAATATTTTTTCCAGAAAATTTCATCTACTTTTCGATTATGATATCATAATTATACCGTATGATTTATTTTTTCGGAGTAAAATCAAAAAATGTGTTATTATTACAAATTGAGCCTTTAGCATTTTTTTTGAGAACTATTATGGACAACTAAATACGATTGGTAAAAGTGCATACATTTCTCTTCCCAACAGTCTTTAGTTTGCAAAAATCGGATAAGTCGTTTATAAGTTACATCGATTTAACTGATTACACTTTCGACAGCTCCCCCCCCCTCTTATTAAAGTCGGTACGTCAATGAGCATAGGACCAAAATGATGCATAAATGTCCAAGCTTTTTAATGGTGTTATCAAAGATATACCTTAATGTGGAATTTTCGGAGATATGTAAAATTTTAAAATTTACTTTTTAATTACGTCCTCTTGCTGCAAAATGCGGAATTTAAAAATAATTTCTTAGAAAAAAAAACTTAGAAATTATTTCCAGAATTTTTTTATGGCCACTTTAGTTATAATTTTTTTTTTCCTGAGTTTTTATGCCCAGTAGTTTCCGAGATACGGCCGGTGGCCATCCTTAATGGGACTCCCGGTACATGTGTACAAGCAATAATATTAAAAATAAAATTAAAAAACTGGAAAAAATCTACATTTTCATTGAAACCATCAAATTTTATAATTATTTCTTATTTAGCATTAGAAATAAGGGTAAATTTGTGTTGGCGGCGCGGCGGTTGTCGATATATCGTGTGTTCGACTATTGCTAACTTTCCTATTATAGGCGATACCATGTCGGTTAAATGAGTAAAGAGTTGTAGTTTCATTATGCTGATGATTATGGTGATGTAAAAAAAACAATTAAACATCAGAACCACGTGATATTAATATTTTGTTTAATATGTCTATAAACAATAATTTACTACCTGTCGATTGGAAGGGAGCGTACATACCAATTACGTTAGGCCAATACATCAGTATAGGAAACATTTTTGCGCATCCCTACACTTTTTCTACGGGTTTGTAGATTCAAATATCGATCGCTCTGCGTAACCCACTGGCGTGCCGCACCAATCCGTAATACAATTCCGTGTTTAAAAATAGTAGTAGAGTTTAGTGTTCGTATAAGTAAAAAGAAAAAAAGTTTTTTTAGCGGCAGACTGACAAAGTAGTGCATCTATCTTTTGCATTAAAGTATACACTCATTGTAAACCTGTGCGCCATCAGGAAACCCATTATATTTGGCGTACCTGTGTACCGTAATGCAAAAGATAGATGCACTACTTTGTCCGCCTACCGCTAAAAAACTTTCTTTCAATATAAAGAGTTTTCCATTAAAAAAACAACAACTTTACGCCATAGTTCCTTTGTTTTAAGCCTCATCGCTTTTTAAATGGCAATTTTAGATTCTACGCTCAAACATAAATAAGATGGCTATATTAATTAAACCGAAAATACAGGGATATTCAAAAATAGGCCTCTGTTTAGTCTCGGTTGGATAACCCTGCATACACCACAATATAGCTTCTCTAGCCTTAAGTTCATTAATGTAACAATAAAGGCGTTTATTGTAACAATGAAGGCGTTTATGATAACAATAAAAGCATTCATTGTGTCAATGAATGCATTCATCAAAGCAATGAATCTGTATTTTTTAAATTAATGTTCTAACTTCATAGAAACACTGAAAATATTCGTCAAAGCAATAAAACTTGTCGCGTACCTTTTAGGGGTAAATTAAATTCACCCGCAAAAGGCACTAACGGCTTACGGCAGCACTTCGTCGGATGAACAAATGGTCGTCTGCAAGCGACGCTTATGCTTTTTGGAGGGCGCCACTCAGTTTCCTTTACGAAAAGGGTTTATAGAGCCTTTCTACTGAGAAGTAGACTCAATTTTTGCGAAAGGATGGTATTAGAGTTAATAATAAAAAAACTGAGATAAATTCCAGTAATTTTAATGAAAACTGTCATTCTCTTCTTGACACGCAGATATATATGTAATTATGTATATTATGCCAATCATATTAAAAATAAAAAACTATAGAATGCTTGTATTCTGAACCTGTAAATTAAAAATTGCCTCAAGGCTTATTTACTTAAGTTTACCGAAACCTCGTTTATATCAATATATACATAACTATTCTTTGGCCAAAGATACCCCCTGCTATGTACATTATTTACAATAAACCACCTGTAATTTATACCGACTTTTAGGCGAATAAAATAAAAGGGGGGTCAGAAAGCACGCTTACAAGATGGTTAATACGTTATATGAAAATTCCAAAAACTGATACGATATTATAATCTTACTGTTAATAAATGATTCAACCTGACCGGAAGTTATATTGGTAAAAATAATATAAAGGAATAAACTGGCCTTAGATCCAGGGCAAGTAGACTCTCAGGTACAGCTACAGCGGGTAGTGGTGGGTGAAACACATTAGCCCTTCAGTGGGGTGTTGAACTGAGGCTACTGGATCACCGAAGGTCAACGCTCAACGACTTGGTGAGATGTACGACACAGCTCTTCAGGCGATAACAAGAAATAATAATAATAATAATAATAATAATACATTTATTATTTCCACAAGAAAGAAAGATAAATTACACAATGTAAGTAAAAAAAAATAACCTGGGAAATAATAGGCCATATTCGCAGCATCCCATGCAAGCATAGGTGCTGTTGAGGCCTAGATAATGTAGAAAATAAACTTAACTATAATGAATAAAAATAAATATAAATTTAAACATAGAGAGGCAGGTGGTCTGGTAAGAGACGAATAGAAACAGAAACGTTAGAGAGAAAGAAGAAGAGATACGCAGGGAAGAATGAAAAAGGTAATATAGCAGGTTTAAAGAGAAATGAGCAACGGCACGAACAGATCATTTTTATATTAATAAAAAATATTTATGTAACCTAATGATGAAAAAATCTTGATTTTATTTTCTTTTTAAATGTAATAATGCTTGCAGAAAAGTCATTTATTTTATATTTGTTAATAAGGGAAGCTATATTGTAACTAAATGAATTTTTAAAAAATTGTTTATTATGCGAGGGAATTGTTAGAATAAGTTGTCGACGAATATTTAGAGTATGTATATCAGTTCTAAACCTAATTTTGCTATACAGATATGGAGGCTTTTTAAATTTAATAATTTTATAAAAAAAGCATAGTGAATGCAGAGTACGCCTTTCATACATATTCAACCAACCTAGTTCAATCAGTTTATGTGAGATTCTCTCTCTACGACGTATTCCACAGGCAAATCTCATGCAGGAGTTTTGTATTTTTTGTATACGTCTGCTATCAATAGCGTCCAGAAAGGGACCATAAATGTGATCGCAAAAATTAAAGTGGGATAGAATAAGAGAGTCACTTAACAGCGCCTTGGTTTTCTGAGATAAATATTGCCTATGAGAATATAAACCTTTCAAAACTGAAAATGCTCTTTTTATGCACACCGTAATATGTTCCTTGAATTTTAATTTATTATCCAAAACAAGACCCAAATTTTTTGCAGAATTTTTAAATGAAATTAAATCTTGCCCCAAGTTTAGTTTAATACTATCTAATAAAGAATTTCTTACATTTTCGTTGCAAAACAGCAAGGCCACAGATTTAGAGGGATTAATTTTAAGCAGGTGATCATTGGAAACTTTAAGTAGCGCTTCTAAATCCTCATTAATTTGTGCGTTAGCAAGAGCGGCGTCGTTGGGGTTGAAAGATAAATATATTTGAGTATCATCGGCATATATATGATGTAAGCAATATTTGAGAAATTTCACGAAGTTTGATGTAAATAAGCTATATAAAAGGGGACCCAAAATGCTACCCTGGGGTACTCCTGTTTCAATACTAAGAGATTCAGAGTGCTTCCCATCCAGAGTAATTCTTTGTGCTCTACCCGATAAAAATGAAGACACGAGTGAAAACGCCGATACACTAAATCCTATATATTTTAAGATTGCAATAAGAATTTCATGATTAAGCATATCGAATGCTTTGGAGTAATCCAAAAGAATTAAAATCGTGGCTTTGCTCGCATCCCGCGCCCGCACTATATCGTCTGTTATGTCCGACAATGCCGTAGCGCAGCTATAACCCCTCCTAAAACCTGATTGTCGGCCAGGTAAAATATTATTAGTAGTTACGTAAGAATTTATTTGAAGTTCCATAACCCTTTCCAATACTTTAGAGAGGGTAGGCAGAATAGATATTGATCGCAGGTGTCCAAACTCAGTGGGTTTTTTTATTTTGGGCAGCGGAATTACGTTCGCAAACTTCCAGGATTCAGGAAAGTAAGATCTTTCAATGCAACAGTTTATAATATGTGTAATATATGGAATTATAAAGGGACAGCACAATGTTATCATTGTTATATTTAAATTATCTGCACCAAAGGCCTTGGATTTAAGGGCAAGAATAATTTTGGATATAATATCATCTTCCACTGTATGAAATACAAATGTTTCGTTATTTAAAGAATTATTTTTGTAGAAATTAATTAGATCTTGATTTGGATTTTTATTATTTTTTAATATTTGTGTAAAATATAAATTTAGCTGGTTCAAGTCATTTAAGTTATTAGGAAGGCTATTATTAGGTTTATTTATTACTTTTAGCTTTTTTAGTTCGTCCCATTTTTCTTTAACACTGCAATTCTGAAATTTATGATTTAAATAAGCTTTCTTTTCTGATCTTATTGCCGATGTTGTCAAATTTCGCAGTTGCTTATAATAATTCCAGTGCTCTCGGTTTTTGGTACGGCGATAACGGTTAAGTGCTTGATTTCTAATTCTTTGCATATATTTTATGTTATCTGTTATCCAAGGGGTATATGGTTTCCTATTTCCTTTATAAGTCTTGAGAGGGGCATGAATATCAAATATTTGTAATAAGGTGTCAGTAAGGAAGGTTACTTTTTGATCTATACTCTCAGTCTCATACAGAATGTTCCAATTGACAGCCTCAATGTCCGCTTGAAAATTTAACATATTAATTTGACCTAAGGATCTAAAACTGTGTTCAACTTTATCCGCTTGAGGAGTGGAAAATTTAAGGCAACTGTAAACTAGTAAATGATCTGAAATACCTACATCTTTTACACCTACATCTTCTACATTATCAGAATTATAACAGATTAAATCAATTAGCGTTTCACTTATATTAGATATTCTAGTTGGTTCCGAAATTAACTGATTTAATCCAAAGGTTTCTAAAATATTATTAAGTTGAATGACATATCGGGAGTCAAGTTTTAAAACATTTATGTTAAAATCGCCAAAGCATAATATATAATCAGCCACCGCCGTGAATTCAATAAGAATATCCTCAAAATAACTGAGGAAATCAACGCAGCTACTCTGAGGTGGCCTATAAAGACTTCCCACAATAATTATTTTATTATTAATTTTTACTTTAACCCATACATGCTCTATATACTCTTTGCATTCACTAAGAATCAATGAAAAGTCCTGATCATTTTTTATATATAAACCAACACCCCCTCCTCGAGTTTGTCGATCACGTCTAACAAAATTATAATTTTCTAGAGAAATTGCCTCATCAGATATATTCGGGGTTAACCAGGTTTCAGAAATCCCAATTAGGCTGTAGTCATTACTTAAAATATGGTTTTTAAATTCATAAAAATTATTTAGTAACGATCTGACATTCAAGTGTGCGCAGCTCAACATTTAGACAGAAATAAGTTTAAGAAGAATAAAACTAGATAGAGATATTACGAAAAAAAAAGAGAAAGAAGTACAGATAGAGAGAAAAGAAGGAAAGAAAAAAAAAATAGAACCTCTAAATAAAATAGAACCTCTAAATAAAATAGAACCTCTAAATTAAAAATACATTAAATCCTACAGCAATAAAATAACAAATTATTACCTATAAGCTTACTATAAAACTAGATACAGCAATCTACTTTTTTAACGATTGTAGGCGTGTTTTAGGTCTTTCCGCGGTTTTGATTTGATTTTGTGGCGTACCAGAACGATTAAAACTTCCTTGATTTTTGGCACTGCTACTATCAGCGGTATCGTGTCGTGTTGAGCCTGCTGGATTTGTGTTTAGCGAAGCCCCAGATGGGCCCGTTGCAGGAGTCACCGGTGCCGACAGTAACACCTCGGCTGCTGTGGCAACTAGTTGTTCGGCAACGATCGCTGATGACGCTGATGTCTCGGAGGTGTTGTCCGTATCAGAGAACTGCCTGGTAGGAGTAGCTGGCGTACTTAAGGACTTCCTAGGTGGCGGAGGAACGAAAACGTTGTCCTCGTCGTCGGACGTTTGGAATTGTTTATTCACGAGCTGTTGGTACGTAAAAACTTCGTCGCCAGTGAGAGAGAGTGCAAATTTACGTGGAAATGAGCCCCATAATACGACCCTGTAAATCACACAAAAAATAACCAAATACCCAAATTTAAGAAGGAAATTTAACTAGCTTACCTCTTATCTGAGGGAATTCACACACCGACAGCACATGGCTCCGTTCCAAACAATTAGGGGTTTATCCCACGTATTATACGAAAAGCAAATAGAAAATAAACTTTTAGCAGGTTTTACACATTCTGCATATTTTAATTTTTAACAAAATTGTGCGTTAACTTGCACGATATCAAAATTGGAATTCAATCACCAAAAGTGACCACTCAGCCCGGATTCCGGAGCTCGAGAGAACGGCCTCCACGTATCGAACGAACCACGTCCCTCTTCGACCTCCTGCATCTGGTGTACAGAAAAATGAGTGGTGGCGAATGCGCCAGAATAATAAAATATATACTGAAAATTATTACCAAACGTGGCGTTAAATTTATAAACGCTACAAACTGCTTACATTATATCGATGAAAATATTTCTAAAATCAATAAATAGTGTTCATCAATATGATGAAATTAAGTTTCTACATTAAATGTACGGCTTTTCCTTATAAAGAAATTAGGTTCCTACATTAAATGTACGACTTTTCCTTATGATAAAATTGAGTTCCTACACTAAATGTACGACTTTTCACTATGATGAAATTACATTCCTATATAAAATATTGGACTTTTCACTATGATGAATTTAAGTTCCTACATTAAATGTACGACTTTAAATATAATTAAATTAAGTTCCTACATTAAATACACGACTTTTAATTATGATGAAATTAAGGTCCTACATTAAATGTACGACCTTTCATTATGATGAAATAACATTCCTACATAAAATATAGGACTCTTTATTATTATGAATTTAAGTTTCAACATTACTTTTTCATCGGTTCTAAATTAATGATAAATATGTGTATGGTAATTGGTCGAAGGCCATAGTCGAGTAGCATAAGGCTGTGACTCAGAGATGTGACAATCGTCAAATTCTCACTTGTTTCAACTATTTCCGTTTTTTGAATTTTTTTATTATATTTAATAGAAATAACCCATACTTACCGTTTCTCCGATTCAGACCTCATCCACGTATTAAAATATTTGATGTCTTGGGAGTTAGTTTCCACAAAAGCTGTCAAACCTAAGTTAAAAGTAAGGAAACAAAATAGGAATATTTTAAACATTTTGACTGGATATCTAATGATTTAGTTCGTTTTATAAAAATATGTTATATATTTATACTTTCTTATCTAAAATGTTAATAATTTTTTTAATAGCTGTAGCGCCCACGCCCAATCACGGAATGTCACTCGTTGTAATCGATTTTTACAGGGTGTGTAAGTGGCCTGTTTAAACATACCTCTGAGAATCGGATATTTCCTCTGAATATACAGGGTCGACTTAATCATCTGCATCAAGCGTTATCAATAGTGTTTCACTTTCGGCTTGTTAGACGGTTAGACCAGCCCGATGAGACTTCTTATGGGCGGGATAAAAACTAGGAACCTTAGACTTCCAGACTATTCACTCAAGTTAGGACCTTCGTTTTGGGATTAATCAAAGAGGAGATTGTTTACCGGCCAAGCAGCTTGCACAGAACAGATGGACTGAGTTGACAACCTGTAGTAGGTACATCCAGGCAACTGTGGCCCACATTCGATAAAAAGAGAACCGCAGAGCTATTAAAACACAGTCGAAAAGACGTGAGAAATATTACTGCAGTTGTTACGGGACATTGCCTCTTCGGTAGACATGCCGAACGTTTGCAAATACCCACTAACGAATTCTGTAGAAGTTGCAGAGATGAGGAAGAGGAAGAAAGTATTCAACATTTTCTGTGCGAATGCCCTGGCCTCTCAAGAAGAAGGTTCACTGCTCTGGGCGAACCATTTTTCGATAGCCTGGAGGAACTAAGCCACTTACAACTTGGACGACTGAGCAGGTTTCTGAATAGTAGTGGCTGGTTTGAATAAGTTGTTAAAATCCTTCTGCGGTATACGCCGCACTAACCATTAGAGATCTGATGAAGGTTGGTTCTACGGAACACGCGTGGTATCACAATGGACCTTATAGGACTACGTGAGACTGTTTGGTCAGAACCAGCCCTATGAACCTTGGATCCATAAATTCGCATCAGTCACTTATGTCATTATTGTCATTAGTGTCACTTGTCTGCCACCTTAAAAGATGTCTGCCGTTCTTGGATTTAAAAGAGATTGGTTTAAATCAAAATACATATTTGAATAGTAACCAATCACGTTGCTCGGTTGCTCCATTTTCTTAACCACCTTTTGTGTTCGGCTTCGTTTTTGGTTTTGATATTTCTCATGACATATTTTGGGTTTTTATTACAAATATCTCAAGATCGTGCTTTGAAAATGCAAAGGAAAGTCTTATTGCATGTCTGGGTAAGAATTTACTTTAATATATTTAAGAAAAATAATCCGAAAACAGTTCCAACTATTTTCTATCGGTAAAGGTCAACGACCCTTAATTTCAAAACAATTTGTTCAAATTTTTACTCCCATCTCTGCAAGAAATAATTCAAGTCTCGTGATATGTAGTTGTTTACTGGCCGATTTAAAAAACGTCTATTTTCATAATATATCATATTTCATTATTTAATGTAAAAGTGCCTTCTTCTTAGAAGTAAATACCTCGTCAAAAATATCTGCTGTTGTTAGCTCGCCCCATCATTTCGCACCAAAAAGTGATCTTCGCTCTAGCAATTCTTGATGCTTTTGATGAAATTTATGCTTTTACAAAGTTCGCCGTACTGTGGTGTAATGTTATTTTTATTTTCTTCGAAGAGAAATATAGTACATTATACAACAAGCATATATTGGTGACTATTATTTACGCGGATAAAGTTTATGACACGAGCCGTAGGCGAGTTTCATAATTTTATCCAAGTGAATAAAAGCCACTATAAGCGAGTAGAATACTATACTTTGTCCACGACATCCAATAATAATTGTAGCCAGAATTACTAAACATCTTTATTTATTTAGAAATATTAATAGTAATATTTGTATTCACACAATGTGCCAAGTTAATTGTAGGAATCGAATTTAATTCTACATTAACATCTTGGTTATTCGTTGTAGTAGATGTAGATACTGCCTCATTCGTACATCCTCTGTAGAAAAAGTACTGGCCTTTTTAGGCTGAAAACCTTCAGATTTTCGTTTTAAAAAGGTTCTTAATTTGCTATAATTGTCAAGGTCAATACCATGATTTAAATTAATAGTAGTTTTAAGCATCGAGTACTTTGTTCATAACGTCAATGGTTTATATTTTGCGGACAACTCTGTGAAATACACTAACAATATGGATTCTGAAAAAGAACTAGTTTTCTTATCAATCCTCCATTGTACAAACGAATCATTTCGATTCTTCTGGTAATAAACTTAAACTTGCTATTTTTGCTGCTTCCTGTATATCTGGTGGGGTATAACACATCTCATCTTCGTTACCTCTAATCACTTTGTAAGTTCCCTAAATACAATTCTTGACTTTAAACTTGATAAGTTAAACTATATTTTGAAGTTTCAAATTAAAATCACAAAGCGCTTTGACTTGACATTTCATGGCATGCTTGAAATTTTCATCATACACACAAAATCGTATTATGGATGGACCTTACAGGGGAAACGACCAATGATATTTTTTGATTTCAAATCGCATTACCTGCAGATTTTTTCATTATTCACTAGTGAATAATGGGTATTATGGTTATTGAGCAAACACATATAATAATGAACATATTATACAATAGTCGTTGACAAAAATATTAAGATCTCTGTCATTGTTTTCTTCAGCCTTCTCAAGATTCTGTGCTGTGAATTTGCAATTGTTTATTACAATGCCGTTTGCCGCAATTTTAGAAATAACATTTTGTATTGCCGACTTATTGGGAATGGTTCTATCAGGAAAATAAATGAAAAACATATCAGATACAATACTTAAGCTTTTCCACGCATAGTACCATTTTATCATAGTGACTTTTTCTTCTATTGTATAACTCATAATAATTATCTATGTAAAAAATTATTACCAATCAATACTGGTGTCCGCAGAATTCCAATAAAAAACTAACCGCTATCCTATTAAATAATTTATGATCGGAATGTCCAAAATTGTTTAAACTCCACATGTGCACTCACCACACAGAGATCCTAAGAAAGTTCACCGGCAATCCCGCTCTAAAGTCAACAGGGGAGCAAGTACTTGGACAGTCTAGAATTTGCATGGGATTTCCTATGTTTCCAACAACGATGCACCACCCGGAATATCGGAGTTTCATAAAATGCTAGATTTAACTGGGTCGTTCTTGAAAAAAGCTGCATTTTCAGTGGGTGCATTTTTTAAATTCGAACATATAATCAGTGGGTTAAAAATTACCTACCACAAGTTATTAAAAATGTTTTACTTGTTGCAAGAGAGTAGCCTGTCAATATTATTTTCTTCATAAAATGATTTAATGTTATAATTCAGATCATCACCGTTATCATATCGATAACGGTAATGATATAACGGAGTTGATGACCATGCATGTTTTAAATTTTTTGTTATATTGTTTAAAAAAAAATGGTGTATTTTTTATACGTTAAGGCATAATCTCTGGTAAGACGCATAAAACAAATACAAAATTTCAAAGAAAAATATATTACTTACCTCAATAAACTGATTTAAGATCGAACAAACTACTGAGCACTTGTTTACATCGTATTTATCACGAAACACGCAGCAACGTACCCATACATTGTTAGCTTTGTACTGCCCCATCGCCACGGAGAATCAACATGCATGCATGCGCCTCTAGTGTTTGATGCGAAGAATTATAATCTGATAACGGTAATGATGGCAGTTAGTAGGTCGTACACGTAAAAAGATTTATATTTTTTAAGTCTCCAGAACTTAAATTGATATTAATTGATCGGAAATAAACAATTTAACCTATATGCAACAATTATGTTCTATTTCTTCTCGATTGGGAACGATGACAGAAAAAAAAAATTGAACAAAAATTCACCTAATTGGTTAAATCATGGACCAATTTACACTACATAAATGCATAGCCAACTTATTAAAGGTCTTTTTTTTTAATCACAGAAGAAGAATAAGAAATTTTCGTTCGATTGATTTCTAGCAAATATATGCTAATTATAAACCTTTTAGCAATTAAAAATAACTTTTAGCTCTAGTTATATCATGAAACAAACAATCTATTAACTTTCTGTACATAAAATCGGTTAATTTCACGTTTTTCTGCAACATAAAATAGTAAACCTATGCCTACTTTGTGTTAAAGCAAAAAGGATGCCCGATTTATCGACAAAATATAGAAGGCCATGCCAGACGCCAAACATTGTGACATAACCTTAAAAGTCATCTTCCTAAAGGCCGCTTTACAGTTTACAATTTTTCTTTCACGCAAGTTGTCTTGCAGCAATTAATATTGCGGCAATAAAAATTTCACTTCGTTTTACAGCGTTAAATGACTTGCCAAGATCGTAGGTGATGTACCACTTGCCAACCATTAAAATAAAAATACATTTGGTTAGGACTTACCGGCGCTTTTTGTGTATTCATTTTAACAAAACATCATTACAGGACATGAAAGCAAACCAACAAAAATAAAACGTACCCGCTATAGGTTATAAGTTGTGATTTAGTTAATTTTTGTAAGATAAAACCAAAGCCGGTTTTTAAAACTTATAGGGATTTTTCAAGGTTTAATTATGAACACTTTACTGTGGATTTAAATAATATTGACTGGACTCCTTTATTTTCTTTTAATGATATTAATGAAATAGTTAACTTCTTCAACAATAAACTTACTGACATTTATGACATACATGCACCTTTCAAAACCTCCAAAATAACAAAACCTCCAGCTCCGTGGCTAACTGAAAATTTGAAACTTATGATGAAGTTACGCGATCAAGCTTTATCTAAATACAAAAAAACAAGGACTGAGGCTGCCTGGAATTACTATAAACAACTAAGAAATACTGTCAACGTGGCGGTAAAAGCTGAGAAAAAAGCGTATTTGCAGCATGCATTCCGTACTGACCCCAAGAATTTCTGGAAAACCTTAAAATATCTAAATCTTTGCTCTGGAGACCCAAACAATTCTATACAGGGTGTTGGCGAAGACATCACTGCGGATGGGTTCAATAACTTTTTTATAAATACTATCCCGGTCTCTGCTTATGACCCCACCGATTTTATAAATCAAAATTACTTAAATAAAACAATGTTACAACCTGAAGTGCCAAGCTTTGAGTTTCAGGAAGTCACTGAGGATACCGTTAATACTATTTTGCATAATATTAAAAGTGGAGCAACGGGAGTCGACGGTATTAATATTAAAATGTTACTCTTTGCGGTGCCGCATCTGCTGCCTCATTTAACTTTTATTATAAATAAATGTTTAACCTCCCATGAATATCCTCAAATATGGAAAGCCGCTAGCATTCTGCCCATTCCAAAGATCGCCAACCCTACAGATTACTCTCATTTCAGACCAATAAGTATACTGCCTACGTTATCTAAGGTTCTGGAAAAGGTGGTAGCTGATCAACTAAACCATTTTCTTAAATTAAATAATATCCTACCAGTTACCCAATCTGGATTTCGTAAGGGACATAGTACAACAACGGCCCTACTTTCTGTCACGGATGATTTATGTAGGGCTTACGATAGCAATAAAAGCTCCGTTCTGGTGCTCTTGGATTATAGTAAAGCGTTCGACACGTTAAACCATGACACTTTAAATGCTAAACTCAAATATTTTGGTCTTGGAGACGGTGTGCTCACATTTTTTAAAAACTATTTTACTGACCGACAGCAAAAAACAATATTTAGAGGAACTTGTTCTACGTCCTTGGGAGTGTCTAGGGGTGTGGCACAGGGAAGTATCTTGGGACCTTTAATATTCTCAATTTATACAGCTGATTTTTTCAGGTACCTAAAGTACTGTAGCAACCATCAATATGCTGATGATACTCAGCTTATATTTTCTTTTAATTCTACTGAAATGGACATAGCTGTAGAAAGAATTAATGATGACCTTAAAACTATCTCTGAACTCTCAAATGCTCATGGTCTTATTTTAAACGCTAGCAAAACGCAGTTGGTGGTCTTTGACAGAGGGAAAAATTTAAATGACCTCAATATTAAACTTGGTGAAACTCTGTTGGAGCCTAAAGTAGTCTGTAAAAATCTAGGCGTTTTCCTGGATAATGAACTGCGTTTTGGTAATCATGTATCTTCAATTATTCAGAAGTCCATTTTCAAATTAAAACTCCTATATGTTCATAAAGACATTCTCGATCTGAGTATTAAGTTAAGACTGACTGATTCCTTGGTTCTATCACACTCTGCTTATTGCAACATAGTATTCTGGCCTTGCTTGACTCAGAAGGATAAGTACAGCTTACAAAAAATTCAAAACTCATGCCTTAGATTTTCGTATAATCTCCGCAAATTTGATCACATTTCTCAATACCTCCAGATGTCCGGTTGGTTTAATTGTGACGAAAGATTTAAAATTCAATTATGCAAATGCATTTATAAGGTACTCCAGACGCACGAGCCACTTTACCTATTCGAGAGGCTGACGACGGGTGCCGATGTACACGATCGTCAGACTCGTCACATGCATCTGTTTAATATCCCCAAACACCGCACTGCCCTCTTCCAACGTTCCTTTACATATAATGCGAGCAAATTATATAACTCGTTACCTGCTAATGTCAAGGGAGCCACCACCCTTGAGTCTTTTAGCAGACTCTTAAAACTATTTATTAAACATAAGAGAGATCCCCCAATTGCTTAAAACTACTATGTGTACTTTAGCGTTTTAATGTAATTATTTTTAGTATTTTTAGTATATAATATTATTTATTAGTTGGGTGGTTGTATGAGCAACGTAGTTGAATACCGCCACCCTTTCAACTTTCATTGTGTTATTCTTTTTTACGTAATATAAAGGCATTTTTATTTATTTATTTATTTATAGGTTAGAAAAAACATAAATAAATGTCAGGGATTTTTATGTTTAGTTTAATGTCTCATAAATCACCAGAAAATCCTCAGAATTGCGCTTGCAATGGCAATAAAAATACGGTCCGAGTTATATTTCTTGCAAGCAATACAAATTGCGCCAGCTGATCATTAGCCTCGTTCTGCGCATACTCCCGGGCAATC
This sequence comes from Polydrusus cervinus, assembly GCA_935413205.1. Classification (NCBI taxonomy): domain Eukaryota; kingdom Metazoa; phylum Arthropoda; class Insecta; order Coleoptera; family Curculionidae; genus Polydrusus; species Polydrusus cervinus. The sequence goes on from OW284518.1 coordinate 7,272,024, forward strand.
TTTTCTTGCGGGAACGAAAAATTGCAAACTGTAAAGCGGCCTTAACAAGTGTAAATTTAAAATTCTAACCGCTATAAACAGTAAACAATAAAATGTCAGTTATGACGTAAATCCCTAACCTTACTTTTTCAACTTGTCAAAAATGAAAATTCTTGCATTTTTTTTATTGTAAAACGGGTTTCTGTCCTCGTTCGCAATCGAAAAGAAATAGAAGTAGTAAAATTTAGGAATTTGCAGGTAGAATTATTTTTTCTTGTAAGTTATCTTCCACAAAAATATGGTTGGTTACGATAACGGAATATGACGTTTGGGAGAGTTTTAAACAAAAAACAGAAACAACAAATTATATTTAGGTAAAAGTATGCAGTATAAACACCGTTTGTATTAATGTTGTTATTAGGAAAAAAAATTAATATATTTTAAATAAAGTAATTTTTTACGGGTTACCTCAAATTGCAGCTTTTTTGAAGAATGACACAACTACATGATTACGTTATGCCATTGCCATCATATCATTGTTGTACAAACTACTGTTGGAATTTAGATACTCATTGGAAGAAAATAATTAATGTGTTGAAACTGGGTTAAGTCGAGAAATCAGTTACATGAGAAATGTATTTACAATAATTGTGTCTTTTAATACACATCTTGAATTTGAAGTAAGGGATTTTGTTACATGAGGATATGAAGTGTAAATTTATATTTATAAACAACCATCCTTCTTTGTATCCTTTATTATTTCGCTGTTACTTATTACTTTTTAAAAAATCCAATATCTGTCATAAATGACATTACACAACCATAAACACACGAGTTAATGTCATTTAATAAAGAAAACACGACGTTATAAGGTTTATATTTTTGTGCCGATATTTCTTTCTGGTGTTTTCGAACACACTCTTTCCTACATCTGTCTGCTGTTTGGTCGCCAAGTTGAAGGTCTATTCTGAAATTTAAAACAATGTCGGACAGTTTTAATGAGCTTTATGTACAGGGTGTCCCAAATTCGATGCTCATCATGGATAATTATCTCGGAACTATAGGAGATACAGCATCGGTGAAATGGTGGAAAAGTTGCAGAATTTTGTACCCAATAATATCGTAAAAAAAAATTCCTCTTATTCTTTTTGAAATATTCGAAATAAACTAAATTTTTAAGTTTTTTAAATTTATTTATATATATTTATTTTACCCGCTACAGAAAAACAAATACAACATTGTTAAAGCAACTTTTTTAGCTTTATACTACCTTAGCTGGATTGAACTTTATACAGGGTGATTCCTAACTAAAATAAATAACATTTTCAAATACCTTTTTTCAAAAAACCCGAAAATAAAGTACCTACATTCATTTATTACACTACAAATCAAATACGCAAGCGCGGATCCAGGGGGGGGGGGTCATGGGGGTCATGACCCCCCCCCCCCCAAAACAGAGAAACACAAACTAATTTTTATTGTTTCGCCGGGCTGCATGCATAACCCAATGAAATAAAATATTTTTACAACAAAAACAGAAAACACTTATAATATATTTATTTTAAAAAACTTAAAGTACAAATTTTAATTGAACCATTTTTAATGGAAGAAGTGTGATAATTTATAATAATAAAAATAGTGCGGGAAGAAACGAGAATGCTTAATATACAAAACGGCACGTAAGAAGGAGTATTTGAAAACCTAAGCATTTGCACCAAAAACTGCTCTTAGAACTACGCTCCTAAAATACATGATTTCTGAAAAAAACAACAATTTTGGCGTGGTGAGCGATATTTAATTTATTTTTAATCATGAAAAATCCATTCCGAGAAACGCTGGTTAGAGTCATACATTTTTTTTTTTTCACAAATATAAAAATGTTTTTTTTTTAAATAAAGAGCCAGCTAGGAAGCAAAAAAAAGTAAAAAAAAAAACAAAATAGTAGAATTTAGTGTCCGTTAAAATATATAACATTGCTTGCCGCTAAGCTTCTTTTGTAAAAAAAAACATTTACAAAAACAAATTTAATTAAACCATGCAGAAGGGAAGAGGTAATAATTTAATTTTCGAAATTTGATAGTAGATGATGTAGGTGAATTTTAATCGAACTTTGGGCCTGGCTCCGAAAATTTTTCGCCTGCGGCGCTTTCTTTATCTCACTTTGGGCTTGTGGCTTTTCTTGCCGGGCTTTGGGCGTAGCCCAAAAAAAATTTCACATCATTTACATGATTTGACCCCCCCCAAATCAAAGTTCTGGATCCGCGCCTGCAAATACGGCTCTGCCTACTTGCCCGTTGAATAACATTAAGAAAACTTCTGGGTGTAGAGAAGAAACATCCGCACTTTTACGACACTCACAAAAAATTAGCACCATAATTAGTTCATTGTTTTTAAATTTTACCATTTTCAACAATTTATTGAAATTAATTTGCTTCAGAAAACCACACCGCGCAGCAAATTGCCAAAATAAATAACTGACCACCGAATCGTAAAATGCATAACTAACAATACAAAAAACGGAGAAAAACAATTTAAAGTAAAGGGCTACGTTTTGATTACCAGGCCCGCACTTAGATTTTTTACTTCTGTAACTCGGCTATTTTTAAGTTTTTTGAAAAAAGGTATTTGAAAAAGTTGTTTATTTTAATGCCTTTTATACACATCTAAAAAAGAAATATCAACTTAGGAATCACCCTGTATTTATTCAGTTTTTTAATTAAAATTTTTGTTTGTTTTCTAATTATCTGCTTTAGATATTATAGTTTTATCAAAAACTACAGTTACTTAAATATGTAATTTTTGATTAATAGTTCGACAGCCCTTTAATCTACGCATCGGGAATATAAGTAATACAATTTGCTGTATAGTCTATTTCAGAAAGGTGTAGAATAAGAAAATGGGAAATTCCGTTCAGTTCGGCTCAATTTCGGTGTCGGCCATAGACGCAGGTAAATTTTGTGGATTAAATTATTTATGAGAACTAACAAACGATAATTTGATAAAGACGGAACCATTAGTTATAGCAAATTTACACAAACATCGTTTTATGAAATATGCCGTGGAAGATAGAGCTGAAAAACAGTGTAACTGTGCTGGGCACACCGCCATATCATTGCGAACTAAATCATATAGAACTTAAGTATATGAACACAAGTGAAAAGATTTGTAGCAACACAACACGACATTCAAAATGAAAGACATTAAGCTACTGTTTGACCAAGCCATTAAGATAATGACACCAGAGAACTGGCGAAAAGCAGTCCATCATGTCATTAAAGATGAGGAGAAAGTGTGGGATCTTGACTATCTGATTAATCGGACCGTCAGCCCGTTAATTATAATGTCAAGAGGAGATGAGTTCCTCAAATGATGACGAATATTATGATTTTTATAATTTAATTTCTGTATAATGTATTTTTTTTATAACGTTTAATAAAAAATAAGTGTACCTAATACTATGTACATAATGCATGCCTTTGTTACACCATTTTCAGTGTTTGTTAATGGATAACAATAGGTAGAACCCAAAAATTGACCCAAACCCGGGTGGTACTACCTGCACTTGATGAAAATAAAGAATTTTGAAAACGTCTAAAAATTATTAGGTATGATACATGGTTGAATTTAGGGATTAAAGAGATTTCAAAAATTAAATTTAAAAATTCAGGTCCGTCTTTTAAAAAATGAAAGTGTATAACAGTTTCACAAAAACGAAACGTTGTACCGAAATTTTATAAATACGGTAGTAAAAAGCTAAAAAAGTTGCTTTAACAATGTTGTATTGGGTTTTCTGTAGCGGTGAAAATAAGTTAGATAAATTTAAAAACCAAAACCCAAATTTAAAGTTTCTTTTGAATATTTCAGAAAGTAGAAAACAAAGCTCAAATTTCTTTTTACGATATTACTAGGCACAAAATTCCGCAACTTTGCCACCATTAATTTGACTGATGCTGTATCTCTTATAGTTTTCGAGATACCCTTGATGACCATCGAATTTGGGACACCCTGTACGGGTTTCTTATCATGTCTTTTTAATAGATAATGTAAGATAGAGAGAAGCATTCTTAGAGTGTGTTTTTTAATCGATCTCCTATATATCTTTAATTATTACTTTCCACTACAGACAATGAATAAAGAAAATTCGAAATTCAAATTGCATACAGGGTGACCCACTTATAATGGAACTAAGCTTATATTATCAGTATTTCTAAATTAATTGTTTTGCATTTTGTTGTGGTTACGTATGATTCTGGGGCACACTTTTCTATGGTTTAAAATTTTAGTTAAATCATTGACGTATGGATTTACATTGGTTTTAAAATAATAATTTATAAAGTAACGTACAGCTCGTGCAATATAGCTTGAGCTCTGACTTTTGGGTGCGCAGTAAACAGGTGGGAGGAGCTAGCCGAGAGCTCATTAATCTGATGATCTTTGAAACGCACACTTCTGTAAAGTCTGTCAGAAAAGTAGGACGTTCATTGGAAAAAAAGTTGTTGCTGTATTTATTTGTAATAATGCCTTTTAAAAGTAAAGTCTTAAACCGAGTATTGAGCGGTCAAAGCCGTGAAAGAGTTTATAGTTTAATACAATTTATGCAACAATAGGCAGATACAGGAAGACCAGAAATTGAGTTCTGAAAGGTTCACGAACGAGTTTCAGCCGCTACAAGGATTAGTCTAAGCGCAATTAAACGAATTAAGCAGGAAGCCAAAAAATAGATTCCAGAGCAGTTAAATGTTTTTCCACGCCAAACAAAAAGCGTGAAAACAAAAAAAGCAAAATAGTCTTGGACGTTGCTTTTCAAGGTGTTTTACGCAGAATAATTCACAATTTTCATAAAACAAAAGCAAGTGCCAACTCTAGCGAGAATTCATAAAAAATTTCAAAATGATATCAATTACCAGGGATGCCTGAACAGTTTAAGAAAAGAAATAAGAAAAATTGGATTTCATTTTAGAAAAATCAAAACCAATAGAAAAATTTTAATGGAGAAACCTGACGTAAGACATCTCCACATCCAATTTTTTTAAAAAATGAGAGTTTTCCACGCAGAAGGACGGCCAATTGTTTATATGGATGAAACGTATATACATTCATCACATACACACCAAAAAGCTTGGAGCGATAAAACAAACGAAGGCGTAAAACACACTGTATCAAAGGGCACACGCCTAATAATCGTAAACGCTGGAGGAGAAGATGGTTTTGTGCCAAATTCATACGTCAGATGGAAGTCACACTGCAGTACTGGGGATTACCACAATGAAATAAACTATGAAAATTATGAAAAGTGGGTAAAAAACAACCTAGTGCCGAATTTACGCCCGAACAGTGTAGTAGTAATCGACAATGCACCATATCATAATATAAGCAAATAAATAAGTTCCCTACATCTGTAACAAAAAAAGAAGCCATGAAAAAGTGGTTACTTGAGAGAAATATTCCATTTGACGAAAAAATGTTAAAACCAGAACTCTACAGTTTTATTAAAATGAGGAAACCAAGGGAGAAAAGTTATAAGATAGATGCAATATTTTCCAGTGCGGGGCACACCGTGGTTCGACTTCCTCCTTACCATCCTGATCTTAATCCTATTGAACTAGTGTGGGCACAGATGTTGGTTGGTTGATTTTTTCATAACAGGGCCAATTAGTAAACAAGATTAGAAGTCACTAGGGCTTTATCAATCAAATCCCACTTTTACTTTCTACGCGGACTGTACTTTACTAAAATTCGGTATTATGTATCTCTGTCGTACACCGACTCTCCTTTTCTATCATCTGCGCATCTCAGGGCTCAAGCTACATTGCATGACCTGTACCTTTAGCGATTATTGTATTTTAAAACTTATATCGATTAGCATCCCTCAAAACGACCAAATACAATATTTTAATAAATTGGCACAAGCAGTGGCGTGGTTTAAATACACTCGATAAGGAACAAGGTAGTAATTACCAAAAATTTTGAACCTGCTTCATCTAAAAATTACTATACAGGGTGTCCCACCGGGAACCGCTTCGATCTATATATGGAAAACTATACATAGGAAAATTTTGAAAATTTGACAGTATACTAACGCTTATGGGGGCGACCGAGCTAAAATATGTTCATAATAGTGGCACTTTCGGTTATACCGGAAGTAAGTGTCAACTTGCTTATTTTAAATGGGACACCCTATATATTATTACATTTTTGCATTCTACGCAAGATTTTAGGCAAATTTTGTGTACCATGTCCTATGCCTATGTCTAAGCGTTTTTGACATATTTGAATTCTTATGTCAAAAATGACGTTTGCAATCTTTAAAATAATTATCAATTTTTTCTATAAAGCCTTATTTAGTTAATTTACGTAGGATTCCTTGTTATAAAGGACCTGCATTAATAGATTTTTTATAATATTTTGACAACTATTAATACAGGGTGGTTAAATAATAGGATTAAAAATTAAATTGAAAAAACTACAAAAAGTCTAGATTTTCAAATGGAAACACCCAAATTTTATAATTATTTCTTATTTAGCTTTAAAAATAAGGGTAAGTTTGTGTTGTTTCTCTTAGTTGGCTATGACAGCGTTGAAAAATAATCAAATGAAAAAAAATCTATGACGCTGTCACTTACTTACCATTTGAACATTATTAATAAGCACATTGTGATGGCTTCGGTTTTTGCGGATATCGAATGGCAAATGTGTCACATGTTCTTGATATAACTTCTCCATAAATAATAAATAAGTTTAAATTTTCTTCGTTTGTATAGTATAAGCGCCCAAGCATGATTATTAATAATAGAAAAGAAGGTTTTTTAGTGCATCTATCTTTTGCATTAAGTACACAGGGACGCCAAATGCAATGGGTTCCCTGGGGCACAGGTAGACAATGACAGGCTATTTTGTTTTTATTAGAACTCATCAGAAAGCCATAACCTGTAAGCGACCCCCAGTAGCGGCAGGCAGTGGGTTACTGCAGCGCGATCTATATTTGAATCTACAAATCCGTAGAAAAATTGTAGGGTTGCGAAAAAATGTTTTCTATACTGGTGTGTTGGCCTAACGTATTTGGTATATTGTTGCTTTTATCGACGACTATCTTTTGCATTGAGCTGATTCCTATAGATGGCGTTACTGGGTTTTCATCGCATTTTTATTTATTAAAAGTGTCTTGAAAGCATAGTCTTTATATTTTCTTGTCACTGGCGAATAATTTTTAATTTGTCACATTGCAAATTTAATTTTATAGTAGAAAATACAGTACGCCATTACTTTAAAAGTATAGCATTTTTTTAAATGAAGCAGTTAAACAGTCAACATTTTTGATAATGACCTTGTTCCTTGTTGCGCGTAGGTAACTGCATAAAGCTACCTATAAAAATTATTTTCGTTAATTTCTTTTCTCAATTATTATCAGGATTACGGATTAAAATATAATAAGTTTTTTCATTAAAGCCTTGTATATTGAGCCAGGAATGGGTCTACTGAGGGCTTACGTTTGTTTTACTGTCGGGTTCTTGATACCATCTTTCATTTTTAATAGGAGGTTATGCCCATAATTCCTAAAAAATAAAAAAACGATTTAAAAATTTATTCGCCTATTTTTAAATATGTAGAAAATTTTTGACGCGGATTTCTGGGTATTTGGATTCGTTAGCAAACTGTCAAACTATCGGTAATTTGTGGGAACAGACCTAAAGATAGAGGTGTTACAAGTTCGACGCTTACCATTGGGTTTTTGTAAAAAGTTTAGATTACGTCAAAGTTGCATAATTTGGAAACTACGAACAAAGCGTTGACAAATTTAGAAAATTCCGATTACCTTTAAAGATATTTATAAAATCCCAAAAATTCTCATTTGTGTTTTTATTCTTTTCTAGCTTTATTTAAAAAGATCGCCGAAAGTTAATTTACCAAACAATAATACGACCAGTAGCAACCTATGCCAGTGAAACATGGACCCTGACAGTTCGCGACACTGAGCTCTTAAGAAGGTTTGAGAGAAAAATCCTGCGCATGATATATGGCCCGTGCCGAGACCCTGAAACTGGCCGTTACGAAATGAGAAGCAACGCAGAACTTGCTCAAATATATCAAAGCCTTGACATCATTCAGGAAATAAAGTCCAGCAGACTAAGATGGGCAGGGCACATACAAAGAAGTCAAAAAATGATCGACTAATAAAACGGGTTTGGGAGGAGGCACCACAAGGAAAAAGACCAGTGGAAGACCTAGGCTTAGATGGAGAGATAACATCAATAAGGATCTAGCTACCCTTGAAGTGGACCAGCAAGAATGGAAGGAGCTGGCTCAAGACCGTTCTGAGTGGAAGCAAATAGTCAAGGCAGCCATGACCCACCTTGAGTTGTAGTGCTACGGAGTAAGTAAGTAAGTAAGTAAGAAAGTTAATTATAACAATAAAAGGAATTTTTTTAGCGGAAGGCGGACAAAATAGTACATCTATCTTTTGTATTAAAGTACACAGGGACGCTAAAAATAATAGGTTTCCTGGGGCACAGGTTGTTGACAGGCTATTTCGTCCTTGTTAGAACTCATCAGAAAGCCATAACCTGTAAGAAATTCCCAATACAGCGAAAATATGCTTTCAATATATTTTTAAGAATAAATATATGATGAAAACCTAGTTTCGCTATCTGTAGGAATCAACTCAATGCAAAAGATAGCCATCAGACGTAAAAACATAGAACTAATAATAAATCAAGTACGGTAGCCAACACATCCAGTCCAGGCCTGAACAATAATACGAAAAACAAAACAAAAAAACCTTTTAAGTATTGTTTATCTGCATTTTCCTGATTTTAATTTTGACATTGACCAAGGAAACGTGTCGTTTTCATGCCCTGAGGATGACGTTATAAACGTTGAAACGTCAGCATTGAAACTAATTGGTTTTATTTGACACCTCCCAACAAACTACATCCATTAAATTACCAAATTGTGTCACAAACATATTAGATAATTAATATCTAGGAAATAAAAAGTGGCAATAACAATGTTAAATTAATTCTTTGGCCAACTCGTTAAATAAAGCTTTGAAAAAATTAAAAAGGAAAATAAAACACTCGATTTTTCACAAATATTTTTGAAAATTTCGCACCTACTTTTTCGAATCAATCAGAAGATTTCGTTTTGCATCATTACCATGAAAACGAAAAAAATTTCCAGAAAAACCCATGCTTTTTGAACTTCTGGCAGCCAAATTACAATGATTATTTACCTCATCCATTATAAAAGCGGGTTGATTTTCACCTGATTATTCAGCGATAATCTCCCGCTCTCCGGTAAAAATCACCCTTGTCAACAGTTAAAATCACACGTCTGTAACAACAGGTTTTTTATTGTCGTGGTGATGTTTGATGATTATCTAGATAACGAACAATGGCGTTTTTGGTTGTTACTATGGACAACAAATAAAATACAAACAAACGCCAAAGTGTCATTTCGAGATATCATTTAAACGTTTTACAAAAATGAAACGTTTTGGAGATTTTTCTCTCGAAAAAATCACCCAAAATGTTGATAAAAATGTATCTGAAAATACAAAGCGATCAAGAGACTTCATATGGAAGCAATTCCAGAATTTTTGTGAGACACGAGATTACCATTTTACATCAGTGGCGCCTGATGCTATGTTGGCAAAAATTTTGAAGGACTGGGCATACAATATGAGGAAAATAGATGGAACAGACTACAAAGAAGGTAAGCTGAGCGTTTTCTATTTCTAATTCTGCCTGTATGGTGTCCGCGCAATTGTCTCTCTGCCTGTACGTCCGTCAATCTCTTGTTCCACGGCAAAAAATCTTCGGAATGATTTTCGATAATTTCCCCATCCCTTAATATATTACTACAGATAATTTACCTCACATATACAGGGTGTTTTTTAATTGAGTGCCGATACTTAAGGTTGTGAATCCTTGGGTGATTTTAAGAAGAAAAGTTAATATTAAGATATGTCCTAAAGCTCTTCATTTTTGAGCTACAGGGTGTTAACATTTTTAAAAAAATATAACATTTTTTATCATAATTATTATATCACTCTTAGAAATTTTTATGAAATTTTGTTTACACCTCTTAATCATTAAGGAGCATTTTTTGACTTAAAAGGTTTGTTTTTAATTTTTACCAGTGACGTCCGTACTAATTTTTCTAAAAACCAAACTTATATTTAAAATCCTCATTTATTTTGAAGCAAATTTGGTCCATAGACATACTTTAATATGATGCACCCTTTTTGCATAAAAAAATAAAAACAATTTTTTTCTTCGGTTCATTCGGACTACTTTCGATATTTTGTTGAAATGAAAATTAATGAGCTTTAGGACAAATGTTAACATTAAATTTTATTCTTAAAATCACCCAAGGATTCAAAACCTTAAGTATCGGCACTCAATTAAAAAACCCTCTGTATAGAACCAATCAGAACACTAATTTTCATAGCAACCACCTTGGTAACGGGGTCTTATCCGATAAGACCTACCGCTAACTCGATAAGCCCCTGTAACATTTTGTCAAACAAACAGTAATTTATTCCAAGAAATCAAGTTTAATAAATAAATTTTCAAAGAAATGTTTTGATAAACTGTCTGCAAGATTAAACCCAGTGTGCTTTGCTTTGACGTGAGCTTAAGATATTTTGGCGTTTTCATGGCAACCGTGATGACAATAAGCGAATTTGAATTTTGACGTTCCACGCGTCTGATTTAGTCTTGGATTTTTAATAATTGTTACTTGAAACGCGTTTATAAACTTAAAAGTAAATCATAATGATGTGTTTGTATATATTCCTTTATCACAAACCGCTTTTATTTCGGGTTCAGTAAATTATCCAATAAAATACACCTCTAGAAGCGGCGTCTTATCTTCATACCTTTGTTTTTCACTCGAAACTAGATTTTCTAAGAAAATTATCACTCAATATAATTTTTACTTATAATCAAAGATCGGCTGGTTACTCGTGAAATTTTCAAATAATTCGCGACCTCGAAAAAATTTCCGGAAATAATGAATGCTCTAGGGAGATTATAAGTGAAAATACATAGAATCAGCGGCTTGGTAGTCGTTTCGGAAGATGTATAACGCATGCTTATGTTAATATTTATAGAAAATAGAAAAAGGTAGTATTAAAAAATATACTATATTAGGTAATATTCACATTGTCTAATAGTTGAAAAGAAAATCTTCTAAAATTTAGTTTCTTTGTAAATAAACGTACCTGTCCTTTTTTGGGTCCATCTTATACAGCCAAGAAACATTGACAACATTAAATACAATAATAACAAACAAAAAAATCTTAAACATTTTCGCACTAAAAGAAACAAAAAAAAAGTTATTATAATAGTATATTAAGTAATAAGGGCGAAAAATGTAGAATTTCGGACGTAATGCGTTCACGTAAAGCGCCGCGTTTGCCTAAAACCAATTGCTAACAGGATTTTCCTTTTAGAAACTAATGTTCATAGCCATGTCATATAATAGAATCTCATAAACAGCGATAGAGAAGTTTTGGACTTTGGCATTGCCTTCGGGGGCGTTTCTACAGGGGGACCTGGGGGGGCCCAGGACCCCCCAACATTCCTGAAAAAAACTATAAAATTCATGCCACTGATAAAAAAAAATTCCGGGTGCTTTATTATTTACAAAATTTGATACAATTTGGGCATGATTATAAAAAATTTTGGGCTGTTTCGTTATTTGCTACGCATGGACTCTTAATTTAAATCTTTAAATAATGTATTCTTGGCTTAGATTACAAAGGTCTTGTAGGAAACGTTTATCTTTTAAACTTTTCCTTCTAAAAGTCCTGTTTTATATACAGATTAAGGTTTCACACGCATATCGTTTTAGTTATTGATTTTTGATACAATTTTAAAGGAAAACAAGTAAAAAGAATAATATTTTATAGAATTTTTCTATTATATACTTTATTTTTTAGAGCTATTTTAAATCAACAAAAATATAACCCAATGCAATAAAATATTTTTACAACAAAAACAATTAGGTATTTATTTCTTAAGAGAAAAATTAAGGTAAACATTTCAATTGAAATATTTTTTATGGAAGAAGTGTGATAATTTATAATAAAAAAAAATAGTGCGGGATGAAATGAGAATGCTTTATTAGGAATATAAATACACAGCACTTAAGAAAGAGTATTTCCAAATCTAAGCATTTGCACCAAAAACTGCTCTTAGATCTACTCTCCTAAAATACATGATTTCTGAAAAAATCATCAATTTTGGCGTGATAAGCGATATTAACTTTTTTTTTTAAAACGGAAAACCCTGGTTAGAGTCATACATACGTCTTATGTTAAAATTTTGAATTGACACCAATATTCATATTTTTCACAATTATAAAAAATGTTTTTTTTTTAAATAAAGAGTCAGCTAGGAATATCAAAAAAACGCATTAAAATTTAATCCAACCATGCAAAGGGGGAGAGGTAATAATTTAATTTTCGAAATTTGATAGTAGTTAGGTTATCAACAACAACAAAATATTTTTGAGTTATTTCTCATCAGGTTACCTTGCCATGCTTTATATATATGAAGAATAATATTATTTGAAAAGAAAAGTTAGTTCCGGTAACTAATAATGTATTTTAATCACCATTAACAAAATATTAGGGACTACAAATTCATAATGTGTTATTACAACAAGCTTAATTGATAATTACAAGTTTGTAGGAACCTTGATGTAACATTTAAATAGGATATACACAGAGTAAAATTCAGCTAAACAAAATATTTTATTTCTGCCAACTTTTATGAAAATAAGATATTTTTTTTTTGTTCTGATGGCTTCATTTTTTGGTATACAGGGTGGCCCATTCGTCTGACAAAGTAATATACCGTCTCTATTATTAAAGATATCAAAAAAAAGTTTTTATAAAAGTTGTGAGGTATAAAAAAATATATGTTCTAAAATTATTTTTAAACATACAGGATGGTCCAAAAAAGTAGGACAATAAAAAGATACATTTTTTTAAATGGAACACCCTATATATTTTAACATTTTTTGTTTCCTTAAAAAATTGTCCATATGACGCCATATTTAGTTTTTTAATTTTTTGCAACGTTGCCAAACAAAATGCAAAATTCTTAAAATTTTGGAAAAAACATGATAGTAAAAAATTACCTGTATTTCTCAATAAGAGTATCGAAAATCGAAAATTTCTTGTAAGTTCTTAAGTTTAGGGATAGATAAACTGTCTTAAATCTTTAAGTACCGAAAATTTTGTACAGGGTGTTTTCTGTTGACCTCCAAACATACAAAATTTTAAAATACAATAACTCCGTTTTTTCAAATGAAACACCCTATATTTATTAGGCTCATCTGATAGATATTGTAAGTATCTTTTATTATTGTTAAGTCGTACCTATACCTAAATTTACTAGTTTTGGCAATATTTCGATTTTTATTTGAATTTTGGTGAAAAAAACTATAGTTTTTATTTTTCTAGTAAGCCATGACCAGTAAAGTCAAAACAAACGTAATTGAATATAATGTTATATTTATAATTATTATATTTATATTTATAATGTTTGTAAACCTATTTTCAATATCCAGTTGCGTAATAAAAACAAAATTTTATTAAATTAAATTAATACGTAACTAACTATGGTTATCAATTTGTTTTGATATGGAATACTATTTAATTACATTTGTTTTTAGTTTGCTGGTCATGGCTTACTAGAAAAATAAAAATTATAGTTTTTTTCACCAAAATTTAAATAAAAATCGAAATATTGCCAAAACTAGTAAATTTAGGTATAGGTATGACTTAACAATAATAAAAGATACTTACAATATCTATCAGACGAGCCTAATAAATATAGGGTGTTTCATTTGAAAAAACAGAGTTATTGTATTTTAAAATTTTGTATGTTTGGAGGTCAACACAAAACACCCTGTACAAAATTTTCGGTACTTAAAGATTTAAGACAGTTTATCTATCCCTAAACTTAAGAACTTACAAGAAATTTTCGATTTTCGATACTCTTATTGAGAAATACAGGTAATTTTTTACTATCATGTTTTTTCCAAAATTTTAAGAATTTTGCATTTGGTTTGGCAACGTTGCAAAAAATTAAAAAACTAAATATGGCGTCATATGGACAATTTTTTAAGGAAACAAAAAATGCTAAAATATATAGGGTGTTCTATTTAAAAAAATGTATCTTTTTATTGTCCTACTTTTTTGGACCATCCTGTATGTTTAAGAATAATTTTAGAACATATATTTTTTTATACCTCACAACTTTTATGAAAACTTTTTTTTGATATCTTTAATAATAGAGACGGTATATTACTTTGTCAGACAAATGGGCCACCCTGTATATAACCAAGAAAAAAATATTTTTTGTTTTCCTAACTAAAAATAGATATTTTTGGTAATGTAAACACGAGAACAAATAAAAATTAGTACCAGATACCAAGTCATTTTTAAAAATGTGCTTATCGCTTAATGCTTATTTTTTAATTGTGTCTTGGCCTTAATAATGGCTGACCTAATCCATATACCAAAGTAACAGAATCTTAAGCTAAACTTATAGCGCGGATTAATTTAAAAATAATTTAAAATATTACTTACATGACGATTGAGCACCACCTACTTTAGTGTTTTAATATTCATTGAAATACTTTTTATAAAAATAAATATAAAATTATCGATATAGTTTTTGAAGAATATAGGGTAAATTGTAACATTTGGAGTTTCTAAAATATGTGTGTATTTTTCTGCAAGTAATTTAAAGCAGTATCTATATTATTGAGATGTCAGTATGGGCAAGGGCCTGTCGACATATTAAGCACCGGTTCCCGCAGATCACCGAAGTTAAGCGGTGTCGAGCGCGGTTAGTACTTGGGCGGGTGACCGCTTGGGAACACGGCGTGCTCTTGCCTCAGGGAAGAGTGTAAAATGAATCGACACCTAGCCATCCTATTCACGCCGGACAGGCCGGATGAGATCGAATATCTCGTAGGATGAAGGTGCCGTTTCACACTCCCCAGTCGGTAAATCACATTTGTGGTCGATGACCGGTTCAAGATGTACTACGTAGTCGGCGAACCGTAAAAAAAAAAAAAAAAAAAGAGAGATGTCAGTAAGGTAAAAAAAAACTTCCTCAGAGATTGCCGGGGAATCTATCTCGTACGTGTTTAGTAAATTTAAAATAGTAAACATTTTATTGTAAGCTTTTCTATAAAATTTAATTACAATTTTCCATACTAATTCACAAGTTAGTAGTTTGTACAACAATAGTGGATATAGAAATAAAATAAAAAACATAAAGTCTTTCTCCACTGGTTTATTAAAAATAAAGTTAGAAGGTGGTAGATATTCTACATGTTTCGGGTGTAGCAACACCCATCATCAGGAACAAAATATAAAGAGAAAAATTCATAGAAAGGAACAGACGTAAATGGTGAGTGATAATGAACCTCGATGGAGCTCTCATCGAGCCATGGAAGATTAAATGTTGAGAAATGGGATAGTGATCAGAAGAAAATTGACATATTTAAGTCTTAACACTGACCATGGGCAACAGGTAACAGTGGTAAGAAGGGGCCCGTTTGGGTAAAGAAAAAAAAAATTAAAAAAGTCCTTTTCCGTTTTGACCTCGTGCCTAATAAAAGTTTTAAAAGTACTCCGACTCTCTAGTCTTTTTTAGTTCTTTTTTAAAGTCTAATTTTGGTTGTTATGTTAAAATTAACGCCCACTGGGGTTCCAGCCCTTTCGGGCTTGTTCCCCTAAATACATTTTTTTAAAATTTTTTTAATTTTTCGGCTATGAACTAAGATTCTACATCAGTTCTATGCCTTTTACTTTTCTTAACTAAAATATTTTCTTTTTTCCCTTAAAAAGAGGGCTAAATTAACAAATTTTCTTTCTCTCCACGGTTCCCAGGATGAAGGTTCTTGACCTGTGAATCTCCATTTTTTACATTTCTTAATTTTTTTTTTCTCTTTGCCCAAACGGGCCCCTTCTTACCACTGTTACCTGTTGCCCATGGTCAGTGTTAAGACTTAAATATGTCAATTTTCTTCTAATCACTATCCCATTTCTCAACATTTAATCTTCCATGGCTCGATGAGAGCTCCATCGAGGTTCATTATCACTCACCATTTACGTCTGTTCCTTTCTATGAATTTTTCTCTTTATATTTTGTTCCTGATGATGGGTGTTGCTACACCCGAAACATGTAGAATATCTACCACCTTCTAACTTTATTTTTAATAAACCAGTGGAGAAAGACTTTATGTTTTTTATTTTATTTCTATAAATTAACTCCACTTTAAGAATGGACTACTTCTTCAAAAATAGTGGATATGATGTATTTATCTCACGAGGAAGTATGTTGAGTACGACGGCGGAGTGTGTAAACTTCCGAGCGCAATATAGATAATCCACTGGAGTTGAACAGTATATCTTTTCTACGACCAAACTTACGAACCTTATGCTAAAAATTATTTTAAAAAAGTTTGCAGCCTGCCGGGCTCGAACTCACGACACAAAAAAGTAAACCTGTCCTTCCTTGGGGTCCCATTTTTTACGTGACAAAGGTGAGTCCCATAAATAATCTTTGACGACTTATTTTTGGATTTAAGAAAAATCCTATTCCCATAGCCGCTATAAGCAGCGTTCCATTTCAAATCCCCACCCTGTATATTTGAATAAAATGCACAATTTCTTAAGTAATTTATGAATATAAAAAATTATTTACCGGATTATTAATGTTCTGTTAAATTGTATTTAGTATACTTAATTTTATGTTACCAGGTGATACAAAAATATAAATGTGTATTTTGTGATAATGAATATATTTAATAATTATTATTTACGATATAAGTGTTGTAAAGATTCATATTACAACACGAAATGTTAAAGTTGTCAAACGAGGCGTCAGCCGAGTTTAATAAAACATCGAGTGTAGTAATATGAATTTAAAACAAGAATATTGTACAAAATTTTATCTACTTTCATCTATGAATAAAAATATTTGGCAAATGACATTAAAAAAAATAAAAATGCACATGCTATTAAGTTTACTAATCAAGTTTTTTATGTTACCTTTCGCATAGTTACTGTTTCGCATGGTTACTGTCGAAACTTTGTCAAACAAATATATAAAAAGCGTTTTTCAAAATGAGCGATTCGGATGGAAGTTTACCCTCTAATATAGAAGCAGCGGCAAACGAAGCGAACTCAAGTTTAGTTCCGACAAAATCCAAGACGCGCTATGAGTTGGAGTATCAGAAGTTTGAAGATTGGTGCAACAAACAAAATAAACAAAATAAAGGAGGTGTCTGAGAAAATTGTTTTGGGTTATTTTTCCGTAAAGCAACGCTCCCAGAAACCATCTACACTATGGACTCACTACTCAATGTTGAGAACTATGATTTCAGTCAAGAAAAATATAAATATAAAAGATATAAGCAGATTTTCTCAACTAATCGCATTTTTGAAAAGAAGTTCAGAGGGTTACAAGGCGAAAAAGTAAAGAGCTCCATCACATCTACTTCCGGTATACAAATTTCTAACCGTAAAAAGTGTATTATTAATGTATATAATAAACCTTAAGTGTTAGATTTTAATTAATAATTGGTAATTAATTTTATAATTGTTAAAAATAAATCATTCTTCTAAAAAGTGTGGTTTTATTTAACAGCAAAATTTTAATAAAACCGTTTTTTTCCATTATAGCACTAGTGCTGTAAATGCATCTATTACAGCACTAGTGCTGTAATAGATGCCCTTATAAAACGATTTACAGAACTGTAAAATTCATATTACTAAATGAAAGTAGATAAAATATATTAAAAATTTAAAACGAAGTATAATAATGCCAGTTTGGTCAGTGCATCCTACGTTTTTTTTTGTTATTTTTTCTTCTTCCTTTGCCGCCAGGGCCATTCCCGAAGGGACCTACAGCTTAACCTGGGTTATATAATCCCCCTCCCCCCTCCATGGGCTATCCACCATTGGTTTCATGCGTCATTGCATGACCTATCGATTGGGGAGTGGGTTACTTTTTCCGCACCCTACAAGATGTCCGATCTCATATCCGGCCTGGTTACCGGCGGGAATGGGGTGAATTAGGAGATGATACATTTTACACATATCCCTGCATTCTTAAACCTACTAAATATCGGACAGGTTTTTTTTTATTGTGCGCATGCCCACTCCGAGGATCGGACTCTGAACTCCACCGCCGAATGCCTGTAAGTCACCTCTGAGCCCCGAATGCCTGTAACTTACCTCTGAGTCACTGCCACGGTTTCTTAATACGTTCATTTACCTAACAAATATATCTGAGTTGTCATAATTTTGATAACAGAAAAAGTCAGAAGGAATGTTTACATGTAACGTCACCTTTAGATCACTTCTGATTATTTATAGCAGAAATTAAATCTTTTTACCTTCTTGCCCTTCTCTCTTCGAATAAAATGGTAGTAAAATGTAGTATATAACCGCAATCACACTATTTAATTAATTATTAAATTATAAAATACATAAAAAAAGCGATATTAAGTTTTGTTTGTGGCCATAAAGTTAATTTCATCATAAATCATCACCTACATACACATACACATACACGGTATTCGTTGGTAGGGGAGACCCGGTTTTTTTGTCACATTTTTCTTTTAGATGCTTTACATAATTTTCATAGATAATCAAAGAACGGCAGAGGCCTTTACTTGATACAACTCATTTGTAATTTTTTCAGATAGCACCTGGAAGAAATATCTAAATGTAAAAATAATGCACCTACCAATCAATACAAAGGTCTTGTAGGAAACGTTTAGTTTTTAAATTTTTTCTTCTAAAAGTCCTGTTTTTAATAGATATTAAGGTTTCGGAAGCATATCGTTTTAGTTATTGATTAAAGATGCAATTTTATAGGAAAACGAGTAAAAATAATAATATTTTATAGTATTTTTCTATTATATATTTGTCTGTTCCGTTTCCCCTTTTTTAGAACTATTTCAAATCAACAAAAATATAACCCAATGCAATAAAATATTTTTACAACAAAAACAAAAAACAATTAGGTATTTATTTTTAAAAAGCAAAATTAAAGTAAAAATTTTAATTGAAACATTTTTTATAAAAAAAGGGTGATAATTTATAATAAAAAAAAATAGTGCGGGAAGAAATGCGAGAATGCTTTATTATGCATATACAAAACGTTACTTAAGAAGGAGTATTTTAAAATCTAAGCATTTGCACCAAAAACTGCTCTTAGATCTACGCTCCTAAAAAAAGTGATTTCTGAAAAAATCATCAATGTTGGAGTGGTGAGCGATTAAAATTTTGGATTGACACCAATATTCAAATTTTTCACAAATAAAAAAAAGGAATATCAAAAAAAAAAATTAAAAAAAACTTTTACTAAAACAAATTTAATCCAAACATGGAAAGGGGGAGCGGTAATAATTTAATTTTTGAAATTTAATAGTAGTTAATTGAATTTTAAACGAAATTTGGGCGTGGCCCCGAAAATTTTTCGCGCGCTTTTCCACCTTCTTTACTACAATATTATGAAATACATGTATTGTAGTCCTGACTATCCCTTTCTCCAGAAAAAAAAAATATCTTACTACGCCCACTGAGCCTTCCCCTCCTAGCATATTTTCTGGCTACGCCACTGACTGGTAATCTTTTTTAAATACTGCAAACAGATGGCGATACTAGGTTTTCGACATATTTCATAAATAAAAATTAAAGCATATTTTCGCTGTATTGGGAATTGTTTAAACAGGTTATGGCTTTCTGATTAGTCCCAACAAGGACGAGACAGGTTATAATATCGATTAGCAACTTAATTAACAATCCACGAAGAAACGTCCAGACGCAACCAGAGTGCTTTTGCTATTAAGATTTAATTTGTTATTTCTGATATAAATTTAAACTCATTGTGAAGGGAACGATCTAGACACTCGGTCAGGAAAACGCTACCATTATGTTCAAACACTACCAGTTGGATTTGTAATTTAATATTATTATACAGTGCCATAATCTAGACCAATTTCGTTACAAGAGGAATGATAGGTCGCCCTTGTCACTATCACCAAAGGATCCTTTGTGGACCCGGTCCAGCTCTTATCGCCCGCGTCATAGCATCCACAGAGAAGAAAATGGTCAAAATTTCTTGTTTATACTACATATACCCGATACGATATTTACAAGCCACGTTTGCGATAGGCTGGCTGCACACTACTGGCAATATACAGGGTGTTACAGATTCGATGTTTATCATTGATATATCATAAACGGTCAGAGATACAGCAAAGGTTGAATTAGAGAAAAGTTGCTCAATTTGTTGCGGACCAATAGGCCATGAAGAAATTGGGAAAATTCCGACTACTTTCGAAAATATTCGTAAAAAATTAAAATCGCCATTTTGGTTTTTAATTCTGGATTTATTTAAAGAGATAATATGAAACAAATTTTACACTTTTATTGCCACTTTTCATCTCTTATAAAGCAGTGTTCCTAAATTTCGTATCCGACGTTTTGTCTTTTAGATGCCATCGTCAGGTTTTCATTTTAAATACAGGCCTGTATTTTTCATTGCATTTGACATCCGATGTAGTTTTATTAAAATTATTTTTATTAAATGTCAACGTTTCTACCCCATAAAAACATCTGCAGTCAAGCGCGGATCCAGGGGGGGGGGGTCATGGGGGTCATGACCCCCCCCCCCTCCAAAACAGAGAAACACAAACAAATTTTTATTGTTTTTCCGAGCTGCATGCATAACCCAATGAAATAAAATATTTTTACAACAAAAACAGAAAACAATTATAATATATTTATTTTAAAAAAATTAAAGTAAAAATTTTAATTAAACCATTTTTAATGGAAGAAGTGTGATAAGTTATAATAAAAAAAATTGTGCGGGTAGAAACGAGAATGCTTAATATACAAAACGGCACGTAAGAAGGAGTATTTGAAAACCTAAGCATTTGCACCAAAAACTGCTCTTAGAGCTACGCTCCTAAATACATGATTTCTGAAAAAATCAACAATTTTGGCGTGGTGAGCGATATTTAATTTATTTTTAATCATGAAAAACCCATTCCGAGAAACGCTGGTTAGAGTCCATACGTCTTATGTTAAAGTTTTGGATTGATACCAATATTCATATTTTCTTTCACAAATATAAAAATGTTTTTTTTTTAAATAAAGAGCCAGCTAGGAAGCAAAAAAAAAAGTAAAAAAAAACATTTACAAAAACAAATTTAATAAAACCATACAGAAGGGAAGAGGTAATAATTTAATTTTCGAAATTTTATAGTAGATGATGTAGGTGAATTTTAATCGAACTTTTGGCGTGGCTTCGAAAATTTTTCGCCTGGCGCTTTTCTTGCCGCGCTTTGGGCGTGGCCCAAAAAAATTTTCATACTATAATACATACAAATACCTTTTTTCAAAAAACTTTAAAGTAGGCGAGATACAGAAGTAAAAAATCTAAGTGCGGGCCTGGTCATCAAAGCCTAACCTACTATACTTTATGTTGTTTGTCTTATCTCTTATTAGTCGACCAATTTATGGGTCGGTGCTCAGTTATTTAGCAATCCGCTGCGGTGTGTTTTTCTGAAGCAAGTTAATTTTAAATTTTTGACACGTGAAAATGGTAAAATTTGAAAACAAGGAACTAGTAGATATGGTGCTAATTTTCGGTGAGTGTCATCAAAGTGCGGCTGCAGCTTCGAGATTATACGCAGAACGCTTTCCCTTGTGGGCTCATCCTACATTTAGAGGTTATCTTAATGTTATTCAACGGGCAAGTTAGGTAGAACCGTGTATTTGATCCATAGTGTAATAGAGATTTTTTTGAAAAAAGGTATTTGATAATGTTGTTTATTTTAATACCTTCTATACACAGCTAAAAAAGAAGTATCAACTTAGGAATCACCCTGTATATTTTTATTAAATTTTCCCCGACTTGTCGACAACAATTCAATATTTAAGTTAGGCACAGGACGTCCGACTCGTTTAATTTTAAGTTTTTCGCCAAGGTTCAATCGTAAAAAGTCATTATATTTAGAAATTAAATCCATTTTTTAATTAACTAAAGCAAAAGTCGAAACTGAAACAGAACAAAAGATAGACCGGCAAACAGTAACGCTCTAAACTAAGCGACGTCCATGGCTATACTAAAAATTTTGCAGCTCTGTATGTATGTATACGTAAACACGCTCTAAAAAATATAGGAGATATCCCGGCCTAGAAACAATTCTCATTTGCCATTGGTCGGCAACTAGTTTTATGACGTATACTGAGATTTTTGCAACGAACTGCATATGTAGCCGTTAAATTCGATGGATGGCCGTCACCGAGTGTGGACAAGACAAACTACATGGATACAAATTATATTTAAATAAAAAAATTAAAAATTTAGGTTTCGCAATTAAATCACAAAAAATAGAAATATATAAATATTTTCATATTATCAGAACATAAACTTGGCGCCACTGATCAAATATAAAAGAATGATGAATTGACTTTTCCAAAAATAAAATGTTCCTTTTACCAAAAAAGCACCTTATTGGACTACTAGTAGATGTTTCTGCTGCCAAGGATCCAGTGACTGATCGCCTTGAGTAAAATTGGACGAGATTTTCCAATTTTATCAAAGGGACTAGTGCAATTTTACTATAAAGGGCGTTATGAAAATCATTTAATATATTTAATCCCGCAAATCCCATTATGAAAACAAATATCAGGAAATTATTTTATAATGTTTATTAGTAAAGATGAAATCAAAATAATATTTCTTCCACATAATTAATTCTTATTTAGTCCGTGTAGGCAAGCATTTTGGCAATAATTAACTGTGTCTATCGTCCATTCCTTTGGAGGCTTTCTGCCTCTACCGCCTAATTGTAAGTCTATGCATGACTTAACACATCTTTCCAACGTCAGTTCAAATCTTGATCCACGTGCATTTCTAAAAAAAAATTTATAGAAATAATAAACCTAGATTTAAAGTAAATATGGGTAGTTGGTTGTACATTGTGTTCTGAAGAAAGAAAAAAATGTTGTTTTTCAGTGTAACTATTCATTAAAACTGGCGCCAAGCGCTTTCAGCCTTATTTACTTAAGGCCATCATCTGGGCTTAACCCTGAAAGTAAGTATGAAATATACAAGTTGTAAAATAACAATAAAATGATTGTATACTAGTTTAATAGAGTTTTAAAAGCAATGCTTATAGCTATTAATATAACGAGATTATTATGCGATTTATAATAGTCGAGGACATTACTAGGTGACGAGGCAACAGCCGAGTCACCCGCAATGTCCGAGACGGTGTTAAATCGCTAATAATCGAGTTGTATTCAAAGCTTTATTGTAGCATTGACAACGGCGATGCGAAAATAAGAACAAGGTTTTATGTCATTTCATTTTGTCATTTCAAAAAGTCATCATTAAAATCATGCAAGATTTTGATATTCCTGACGATATATTAGCTGCAGTCAACATTATAAGGTTGAACTTGCTTCCAGACAAATTTAAAATCCATTATGAAAAAGAATATCGGCAGTTTTGTGAGTGGCGAAACAAAGTACATGTTCAAGGTGCAGAAGAAACGGTATTGCTGGCGTATTTCGCAAAACTCTCTGAGGAATACTCTGCTTCATCCTTATGGCCGAAATATTCCATGTTACGAGCGACTTTAGAACTGAAGGAAAGAGTGGAAATCGACAAATACGGCGCCTTACTATGTTTCATCAAGAAGAAAAATGTTGGATATAGAGCAAACAAATCAAAAGTAGGTATTTACAAGAGAACAAGTCAACGAATTTGTGTGTTCTGCTTTACACTACTGGCTTTTTTGATGGGAATTGGAGGAGCCTGTCGAACTAATGAATTAGCGAAGATGACCACGGAAGATGTTAACGTTTTAGAGGACAAGCTGATTGTTACTATTTCCGACTCAAAAACCCACAAGAAACGTATTTTCGCTGTAATATTTGACGGCGAAGTCAATCCTGTGCTTTTATTTAAAAAGTACGCAATGTTAAGGCCAGACCATGTCACTCACCAAAGATTGTTGGTATCATATAGAAAAGGGAAATGTACGGTACAGCCCTGTGGCATTCACTTCTTCTCGAAAATACCTCAAAAAATAGCTAAGTGTCTCTCACTTGAAAATCCTAATTTGTATACTGGTCACTGCGTTAGAAGATCTTCGACAAATTTTTTTGTTAATGCTGGAGGAGATATATTAGACCTACAAGAACTTGGTGGATGGGAATCGGCGAAGGTTGCTAGAGGGTATTTAGAAGAAAGTGTGACCAAGAAAGTTTCCATTGCTCACAATATTCAAATCGGCGATGTTTCCGGCAGTGGATTAAGTACTGGGGAACCGCACGAAATCGAAAGGAGTGCTTGCTCGGTCATTAATCAGTCTTCAGAGGGCATACCTAAGATCGTGGACGTTAAAGACAAAGGTGTATCCATCAAATTTGAAAACTGTCAAAATATTGTTTTAAATGTTCATGAAAAATAGTTCTAATATTATTTGGTATCTAACGTTTTATGCTTTCGTAACTAACGTATTAAATTATGGTAACTAATGTATTATGAGTAACTTAAGGTGTTATGTAGGTTTTAGTACGTTTATGATGTTAATAATTATTAATAAAGATATCATATAAAAATGACTTAGTCTTCAATGATACGATAAAAAAGTTTATTGGTGGTACATAATTTATGTCTCTAAACAATAACCTAAACTTGACATTTTACAAACAGAATGATACAAACAAAGGTCTTGAAAATTAAAATAACAGACTTAAAATCAAAATTCTGACAAGGCCAGGTAATTTAATTTAAATAATAGTAAAGCTTACTGTGCAAACATGCATGTTTAAAAGAATAGTTTTTGTGGACTCTAAACAAGGGCTGGATATCGGCCATTAAAATTAACGAAACATCAACACAATCAACCAATATCTTGTAAGATCAGAAGATTTTCAACTTCGGTTGTTAAATTTGATGAGGAGAGTATTCAGATTTTTAAGGAATTATCTGTAAAAGATTTGGCAACAAGTTTAAAAAAATTTTATATTGAAAAATAATCTTATAGTGAAGTGGGCAAATGATGGTAAAGGTTTAGTATGCAGCGAAGGTTGATTGGCTAAACGAAAAAATTTATTAAATAGTCTAAAAAGTAAATTGCTGCTAGATGAATTTGTCATATTTGTGTTAAGACAGAGGACAGGATTTTTTTGATCTCTCTAGAAATTTTTAACTCCTCCAGAAGATCAAGATGTTTGACATTATGACCTGTGGAATGATTTTACTATTTGAAGTAGTAGAAGAATTGTGGTTGTTATATTTAAGATGGTATCCAAAAACTGATTTAGTTGGTCTACTTATATGTTCTTTGATTCTTATATATAAAGACCTGGTGGTTTTTCCAATATAGGTTTAGTCCGATCGGTAAACCAAACCAGGTTGCTGTTAAAAAGGGATATTTTTATAATTTTAGCTTATATTTGACATCCTATTAAGAACGGTAAGGATGATTTACTGACCGATGACAAACCAATTTATAAGTAAACAAATTAAATACTGCGCAAACTCTGCTATTTGTATTTATCTTCTTAGGTTTGTACCTGCTATTTTAAAAATAGTCCATTATATTTTAATCAGCTGATGCAAGTTTTTCCATATAAAACGACCATTGACTTGAACTTGCATCTAATGAAAAAAAGACTTTAAATAATTACTTTTTCTATATTGACTTTATACCTTTTAGCGTCAGACTGAAAAAATCTATAGCTATCATAAATCTTTCCAAACATAGATACCTACATAATAAAGAATATGAAAAATAATTAAAAACATTAGAAATTATCAATTACTTCAAAAAATCCCGAAATTTAATTAGAGCGGTCGGATCTAATAACTGATATCCAATCTGAACAGGAAAAATCGGCAGGTTTCAACTTCCATCCTAACTTGTTCGAGTCTTAGAAGTGTTTCATCTTTACATTTTATTTAAAAAACCATAATGTTTCTGTTACAATAGCAACAAGTCATAATAACAATACATAAACCTCCATATATATAATATAACAATAGTAATAGTTTTGATTTCTTTTGTGCCTTGTTCATTGCTAAATCTTAAAACATTAATATTTCAAGTTTTAATATAAGAAATCAAGTTCCACTATAAAAAATATTTTGTTAATTTTTTTTTTAACGCTTTCCTACAAACCTACGGTTTGGCGCCCCTTTGGAGCGGAAACCGCGTGCGGTGCACGCGTTGTAGGCGTGCTCTCGGGGACCTGGCTGCCTATATGCTCTGCACATAACCAATATAATAGCATTAGTACACGATTCAACATTTTTGTGTGAATGCCCTGGCCTCGCAAGAAGAAGGTTCACTGCTCTGGGTGAACTATTTTCCAATAGCCTGGAGGAACTAAGCAACTTACAACTTGGACGACTGAGCAGGTTCCTGAATAGTAGTGGTTGGTTTGAATAAGTTGTTAAAATCCTTCTGCGGTGTACGCCGCAGTAACATCAGAGATCTGATGAAGGTGGGTTCTACGGAATACATGTGGTATCACAACTGACCTTATAGGACTACGTAAGACTGTTTGGTCAGAACCAAAGGTCTGCCACTCTTACCTAACCTAATCTTACCTATGTACAAGATTTGTGATAAATGACTAAAGAGGGATACAGAACTTGCGCATTTTACATCATTTTGTGGATCATACAAATAGTAAGTATATAAGGGTTATGAATTACACGGCACTTAAAAGGCACTATATCAACCACAGTAGTTTATAAGATTACCTAAATTGTTCTTAATAGTTTTTATGCAATAAAAACAACACAACCCTTAAAAATCTCACAAAATACACATACACGAAAATAATAGTAAAAAATGAACGACCTGGTCACAAAAATCCCAGGGCACAACAGAGTGTAATAGAACGTAGATTTCTAGTTTGAGTTTTATATCAGTTATTTCGTAAAAATCAAGTTTATACAAAAAACATGTGGTCCTCATTATGCCAAGGCAGGCTAAAAGGCTACTTTCGGTAAATAAATAAATATACCACTGTCGAAACTCTTGGTACTTAAGCAACTCGAAGAAAGGTACACAAATTGTACTTTTTCCCTAAATTTTACTCGTTTTGCCTACCTGTAGACTGTGGATGACTCGCGCCATCTATTAGCTAAATTTCTAAGTGTCTATCATTTACACCCCTTTATGACTTAAGGGAAATGGCCGTCGGAATGAGTACCATGACGGTGGCCTGGTAGGGTACTGAAAACGACGGTACTATAGAGATGAGGCGGGGTAAAGTCTTAACTACCCTATAAGCCATGCTATAGGGTGGAAGACGTAATGATTGGGGTAATTGGAACCTTAAGGGGGGTTGGTAAGAGGTTAGAAGGTATATTGTCAAATAGACCAAAATGAGTTCCTAGTTTTACGTTTTAATAAGAAGTTCCGAGTTTCACTTCTTAATAAACAGTTCCCGGTTTTCGCGCTTGTGTCTCTAGTGACAAACCGTCGGTTCTTAATTAACCTTTTGTGAAGCGATTTTAAAGTTTGAAGTTCAGTTTCTGGGATTAAATCTCCATTATCAGGGTTACCATTATTTTAAAGACTCTTTAGTCTTGGGGATTATTACGAATATTTCTGGGTTCTCTTTGTTTAAATAAATAATATTTCTCGGTTTCTCATATAAAGGGTTTCTTTTAAAGATTGTTCTCATCCACGTTAAACGCATATCCGTGCTCTTAGTTGCACATTAGGTCTCATTTCCGTAAAACACTTCCCTTTATTCTCTTACCCATATCTTAGTTCTTCATATTTTAAAGCTACTTTTTATTTTATATTGTTAATAGATTTAAGTGTTTTGAGAATCTATTGTTTTATTACTTCGACTATTATAAAGAGGATAGTGGATTCACACTAACTAAAGAGTGGACGATTCGCGTTCGCGGCTAAAACCCGCACCGCTTCCAACGACCACCGAGGCTGCCGCTGAAACAACTGGTTAAGGTCCGATTGGTCTTCATTGGTAAGTCGTTATTATAATATTGATTAACAGCTTAGTTTACAATCCACGAAGAAACGTCCAGACGCAACCAGAGTGCTCTTGCTATTAATATTTAATCAGTTATTTCTGATATAAATTTAAACTCATTGTGAAGGGAACGATCTAGACACTCGGTCAGGAAAACGCTACCATTATGTTTAAACGCTACCAGTTAAATTTGTAATTTAATATTATTATACAGTGCCATAATCTAGATCAATTTCGTCACAAGAGGAATGATAGGTCGCCCATATCGCTATCACCAAGGGATCTTTTGTGGACCCGGTCCGGCTCTTATCGCCCGCGTCATAGCATCCACAGAGAAGAAAATGGTCAAAATTTCTTGTTTATACTACATATAGCGCATGCTCCTACTACCCGATACGATATTTACGACAAGCCACGTTTGCGATAGGCTGGCTGCACACTACTGGCAATATACAGGGTGTTACAAATTCAATGTTCATCATTGATATATCATAAACGGTAAGAGATTCAGCAAAGGTTGAGTTAGGGAAAAGTTGCACAATTTGTAGCGGACCAATAGGCCATGAAAAAATTGGGAAAATTCCGACTACTTTCGAAGATATTCGTAAAAAATGAAAATCTGTATTTTGGTTTTTAATATTTTCTGGATTTATTTAAAAAGATAATATGAAACAAATTTTACACTTTCATTGCCACTTTTCATCTCTTCGTATTCGACTTTTAGATGTCATCGTCAGGTTTTCATTTTAAATACAGGCCTGTATTTTTCATTGCATTTATGTAAACTTGACATCCGATGTAGGCAAGGGCCTGTCGACATATTAAGCACCGGTTCCCGCAGATCACCGAAGTTAAGCTGTGTCGAGCGCGGTTAGTACTTGGGCGGGTGACCGCTTGGCAACACGGCGTGCTCTTGCCTCAGGGAAGAGTGTAAAATGAATCGACACTTAGCCATCCTATTTACGCCGGACAGGCCGGATGAGATCGGATATCTCGTAGGATGAAGGTGCCGTTTCAGACATCCGATGTAGTTTTATCAAAATTATTTTTATTAAATGTCAACGTTTCTACCCCATAAAAACATCTGCAGTATTTTATTTACATTTTTTTTTATTATTGCAGATCAAAGCCATCTTTGATAATGTGTTACACAGAGAGAATGATTTTTCTCTTTCTAACCTCATCGAGAAGGCTGTTCCAAAACATTTCATGGCAAAATATGATACACATTATCGAAGATGTTTTTTTTTTATCAAAAAGGTTAAAAACTTTTTTAAATAAAAAATTGCTGAAAATGTTTTTATTGGGTAGGAACGTTGATATCTAAGAAAAATAATTTTGTATTAAGATTACTTTAGGTACCAAGTTTACATAAATGCAATAAAAAATACAGGTTCGTATTAAAAAAAACCTGACGATAGAACATAAAAGACAAAACGTCGAGCTGTCCTTTAGGGTTTGTTGCTCAACAAATAAACACACATTATTTAACACGTATCTATTAAGTAGTTACGAATAACTCAATAAATTATACTATTGTTTCGGTTCCCTGTTATTTGCGGCTAAACCCTTCTGATACCTTTGCAAACCCCTTTGCAGAATCTGGGTGGGTCTTCATTGAAGCTCTGTTGCATGTTCTGGTAAACCGTTTCTCTTAATTCTATACATGCTTTAATACATTTTTTTAACATTGAGCGCGTTGTTTCGTTTCTAAAAAAACAAAATAGTTATTTACGTTACAAGCAATGACGGATTCAAAAGTATTCTTAAGGGGCCCTTACGGAGAAAAAAATTATACAGAAAGGAAGGAAACAAGGTATTTCTATTAAATTGTGGTAAAATACCTCAAGGCTAGGCCGTATTATACCATAAATTTTTTGCGGCTAATTGAAAACATTTCCGATCAAACTTAAAATTGCCAAACAGGCACGATGATGATGATGATGTCGATCCGATAAAAACGTATAGCGGACATCGTTACCGATCTTTCTCTTGTCATGTAGGCGTTTTTGTTTACATCCGAATTATTGTGGAATTTTAATGTATTTTGGTTATTAACATATCGCGAACAGCGATATATTTATCCCTCATTTCTTTTAAAAATGTTCAAGGATTATATGTCGCAGTGTCGTGCAATGCCGTTTTAACCAGGGTAGGCAAAAATTGCATTTAAGACAAAAACTTACCTTCCGTAGCATTCAAGCATCTAAATCTCAAATTTTGTTACAAAATATCTTGGTTTTGAGTTTGTGGAAAGAATACTGGCAGAAGAAGAATTATTTTGCGATCTTTTCGTAAAAATTATTTTAAAACATCGTTATAACAATTGGTTTTGCGTTTTAAACAAAAGGTCCCTTTCCAGAGAGACTATTGTTTATTTATTTATTTATTTATTTAGGATACAAACAGAAATTCCCATAAACAGTATTCACTAATTTAATAATAAGTAAAATATGTCTATCCTACAAAAATATCAGTACTTATAAGCTAATAATAATAATGATTAGATAATAATACAAAAAAAAGAATGTATTTACCATAGGCAATAATAACATTAATAACAACGTGAGTAAACAAAGCATTATGATGCTTGTTATTCTAAAAGTCTTGGTTTTAGAGCCTTTTTAATTCTGTTTATAGATGTTGAAAAGAAATCCAGATCTAGGTCCGAAAAATAGCGATTTGAGTTTCTCATCATTGGATTGATTGGTGAGTTTTGAGAACTATTTGTATGATGAAATGAAGTGTAAAAAATGTAATTATTTCTTAGTTGTCGCGGTGCAATATTGAACGCCATCCTTGAGACCAGATATGGAGAGTCAACCCTATTCGAGAATATTTTAAACATGTAAACCAAATCCGATAAGATTCTTCGATTCCGCAAAAAAAATATACCAAAATTCAATCTTACAGTATTTATATCGTAAAGTATATTTATTTGTTTAAATAGTAGACATCTTAAGAATCTGTTTTGTACAGATTCATGAGATGTCTCCTATTTAATTTATATTATAATAATTTAATTATTCTCTTAAGCGTGTCTCTCCCACTCTGTTTCGAAAATAGGTATAAATCCTTTTTAATTAAGAAAAGGATTGTTCTGCAGACGCGCTCCTAGCCGGAATAGTAACAATTAACGCCTCCATATTTATATTTTTCCCAAAACCCGACGGCGCGAGGTCTAGCGAAAGGGCGAAAACACTAATTATAAATTAAAAATCTATCATCCACCTGATTGAACCAATGTTGCCAAAAACGAAATCAGCTATTATGTGAAATATGATGATAAGCTTACTGATTGTTAAATATTATGAACCTATCAGCAAAAATTATTTGAATGGTCACAAAAGTGCTTCTTATTTTACGCTACTTATAGAGGCGTGTTTCATATTTTATATTGAGAAAGCGAGGTAATTTCCAAACTACGGTAAAACTTGAAGATTGGCAACAGTGCACTTACCAAACGCGTGCTTTCTTGAAGGCGCGGGCTGATAGATGAAGGAAGGTCGAAGGTTGAGACGGGTTTATTTGTTACATATCTTTCTATCGTACAAAAGCAGTGCTTTTTTTTGCATAAGACGTTAATGCACAGGGCGATCTTTGCTTTCAGAACGATCTTACGGAAACAGGGATCTAGTTTACGATATAATAACCAAAGAATGCGTTCGTGAAAATTCGTGAATCGTTGTAGACTACCAAAAAATTAATGAAAAAAACAATACAGAGATCCTATTCCTAATATTCCTAATATTCGATAAACTTGGAAGGTGTCAATATTTTACCACCTTGGACGTAGCAAGCGAATTTCACCAAATAAAAATACCAAAAAAATACATTTAAAAAGCTGAATATAACGTTAAAAATGGTCACTATAAATATCTAAAAATGCCATTTGGCCTCAAAAATGACTTAGCAACCTTACAGCGAGTTATGGGCAACGTACTAATAAATAACGATACGAAATATTTTAATGTTTAAAACAAATAAAGATTTTCCTCTCATTTCGTCAGATCTAACCCTATACACGTTTCACCATATCATGGCTCATCAGGCTTATTTTTAATGTTTGTCTTTAAACACTTTTTAATCTGAAACCAACACATAATACGACATAAGAACAATTACCCAGTACATCGACTGATACTTGCAGAAAAGTATCCACATTATGTGGGTTAAATAGTAGTTTGTACAACAAGAGTGAATATGATGTCCATATCGCATGAGGAAGTAAATTAAAAACGACGTCGTAGGCGGAGTGCTCAAACTTCCGAGCGCAATATGGACAATCCACTCGAGTTGTACAGTATAGTTTTTCTACGACTCAACTTACGAACCTAATGCTAATAATTAAAAAAAATTTATTTCAATTAGGCATCATAACTTGTCTCTTTAGTTGGCCGTGAACTTGTGAGAAAGATAATAAAAAACAATTTTAAAAAAATTCATTTTTATGGCAAATCCATGGACTACTGACATTTTTTTGAGTCGTAAACTTCCTCGTTCGAAAAATGAAGGGAGAAAAATATGGTTCTTATGGCTAAGGAATGTAGTCATATCACTTAACTTTTGCTGCATTACAATGTATAGGTGTGTGAATACAGAAATGTTACTCTTAAGCAGTTCTATTTGCTCCAACTAATTTACCAATTAGATTTTATAGAAGGTTTTGAAAGAGTGCTTAATTTTTTATTGGCTGATCAATGTCCATCTCAGATCAATTATTATGTATTTACAATATGTTCTATATTGCTTATCTCCAATATTATATGCCGTTCTTACCTCATCCACCACAGATCCATCAAAAATGTTCTGTGTATCTATATTAGTTTATCACCATTCATAAATGGGTTTCCAAATTAATTTCTAGTTGTGTACTACCTACCTTTTAGGTACAACTACATGGGTTCTTCACAGAACGATTGAATTGAATACATAAAATATTATAAACCTAACAAAATTAATATGTCTTAAGACGGAAAAAAATTAATATATCTTACATTTTTACATGTCTTGCGATATCTTCAGACCTAATCGAGATAATTTCGTTATTTATTATTTATTAAATAGAATAGATGTGAGCGAAGGCTACTAAGTTAATTTTGATTCTTGAAAACCGTAGTTTTTATTGTAAAACTATTGCAGTATTTTTTTCATTAAGCAGAAACTATATAATCAGTCAGACTGGCAGTTGAGATGAGAGCGTGAAGTTGTACTACACTGTAACATAATATTTATCGATTTGGGTCATTTCTTATATTTACACAAAATCACTTTCAATCTTTTTCACCTTCGGCCTTCTGCAGAATATTTGACAAGAAGCCATCTAACATGAAAACATAGAACTAAATAAACCAAGTACGGTGGAACAACAAACACTATAATAGGAAACGTTTTATTTTCACTACATTTTTCTACGGGTTTGTAGATTCCAATATAGATCGCGCTGCAGTTACTGGGTTTTTATCACATTTTTATTCATAAAAATGTCTTGAAAGAATAGTCTTGCTGTACTGGGTGTCGCTACGGGGTTTGGCTTTCTGATGAGTCCTAATAAGGACGAAACAGCCTGTCATTGTCTACCTGTGCCCCAGGGAACCCATTACCTTTGGCGTCCCTGTGTACTGTAATGCAAAGGATAGATGCACCACTTTGTCCGCCTACCACTAAAAATTTTTGTTTCTATAATATTTTTATTATTAATATCTCTTATCATTTAGGAGATCCCAATGATGAACGTAAAATTTGAGACACACTGTATAATTAAAATATTTATAAACTTTTTTCCCACCATTTTATCACTGGGTTGCCGTTCTGCCCTTCTTTCAAATTAGGCTTTTTTCCTCTTCGTTCGCTGCCAGGGCCATTCCCGAGGGGACCTACAGTTTAAGGTGGGTTCCGAACCACGATCCTCAGTCATGCGACACCCCCCAAGGGCTATCAACCCTTGGTTTATTGCCATTGCATGACTTACCGATTGGGGAGTGTGTACCTTCTCCCGCACCCCAGGAGATGTCCGATCTCATCCGGCCTGGTAACCGGCGTGAATGGGGTGGGTTGAGAGATGATACATTTTACACTCTTCCCTGCATTTTTAAATCCACTAAATTTCGGACATACTTTTTTTATTGTACGTATGCCCACTCCGGGAATCGAACCCGGGTCGCCGCGGTTGAATGTCAGTAGCTCTACCTCTGAGCCACAACCGCGCCATCACTGGGTTATTTTAACATTTTTGAGGAGAAATGGTGCACAAAATTATAAAATAATATTTAATTATATGCACGTCTTGTAATAAATTAACTGTATAGTGAATTATATTACTATACTTATATAATCATTACCATAAAAAAATATAATTTACCGTTTTGAAGCTGCCTCGGCTGGTAAAACAAGTGATAAGTAAACAGTGCTGAAAACAACCACCAAAAATATAATTTTCTTAAACATCTTAAGTCCGTCTGGGTTCATTTTAAAATAATATTTAGGCAGTAGAGACTGCCAGGCTGTTCAAAAATTGTGTTGTGTAATAGCTAATTATTTATTGTATATTAATAATTATACTTCCACCATTACAATCAAAAAAATAATTGAAATCAATCATTATTATTTATTAATCTCAACTAGGAGAAAGTAAGGTAATGCAGGGTAGCAGGGTACCGCGTAGAGTAAAGTGGAGATAATTATATCACGTGGTAAAACTAAAAAATAATATGCTGTTCAACAATTGAACAGTTAAAGACGAATTTTGTTTTGCCTCACTGGGAATTTTGATACAGAGACGACCGTCTGCAGAAAAGACCATTTGACTATCCGCCCGCTTCGGAGCGGGAGATGCAATCCAACTAACCGCAATCGGGCACAGGTATTTCGAGCGGGGCAATATTCCCTTTCTCTGGTCTTAAAGCGGCGCTCGCGCATTCAGCGACTAACTTAGCAGGCCATCAGTTAGCGTTTTGCTGCATGACAGTGTTAAAAAGAGAAAGTTGATATCTATCAAAATTTGCAACGTAAAGTAAATAGTTTTGAGTATTGATCGCGTATCGTTCCATACAGAGAAACACATAAAATAATGGGAAAGATTCTAACTTTATTTTAGTTTTAGTTTAGTTTATAACTAAAAATAGGTTAAGTAAAGAAATTGTAAAAACCATTATCTCATTAAAAGTAACTTAAAAAGAAACAAAGAGAGATGCTGGCCATTTGGTTTCAACCAGAGCCGTGTGGAAATTTTCCGATTTTAGAATAATCACTTTCACAAGAGTAATGTAGGTACACTATTTTTCCTACGACCACAAAGAATGATTAAAAAGCTTTTGATTTGTGAAAAAAAATATTTCAATACCACCAGTGTTGAAAAGAAAAATATCAACACTAGTGTTTAAATTAGCATACTTTGGATTATGTTTCACTTAATATCTGGTTTCATGGTTTGTCAATAGGCTTTTTGTAGTTTAACTTTTTCATATTTTATATGTATATCACAGGAAGAACTAATCCTGGATTGACTTTTAGACTAACCAGAATGAAAAATTTTAAATTTAGTCAAGGAAAGATGCATTAAACATAAATTTAAAAAATCCACCCAACAAGGAAGATTTTAATTCAAAATAATTCTATAAATTATTTATTGTTTTTATAAAAAAAAGTCAAAATCTCCTGATGGGATTTGAACCTGTGAACTTGCGATCTGTAGGCTAGAGCTCTATTCTCTGCGCTAAAATTTGTTGTTTAATACATTACACTCTCTTCAGCACACATTTTTTATAATTTCAGATGGCGTATTTTCACACTCTAATTCTGAATCACTCGACAAATACATGATAAATAAGTTAAGTACTTTACAATGACTGCTTTCTAAAATTTGTTCTTTTTAATAAATAAGGATTGTCTGTCAAATTGACACATATGTTTAAATTAAATAGTGTGCCTTGATATTTCAACACTAGTGGTGAAATATTTTTTTTTCAACACACTTGTGATATACAGCGCTTTCTAGCCAAATGAACCGTGCTTTTTCCCATTTTCATAGGTGCTCGTAGGAAAATAGTGTTTTTACCAATTCTACACATTTGTTGCCAGTCAAACAGACAGTGTATTAATTTTCAAATTATTCATCGCATCGAATACTAATAATATAGAATATTAAATCAATATTTTTTCCATTGATTGAGTTTAAAAATATATAAACAGGGTGTTACAAATTCGACATACCAGCATTGGAATCTCGGAACCCATACGAGTTAGAGAAACGGTTAAATTGGGGCAAAATTGTGCAATTCGGTACTGATTATAATGCCGCTTTAAAAGTTTTCAAATTCCGAATACTTCTGACTTTATTCGAAAAAAACCGAAATTTTGCAAAATCATTTTTATTTTTTCCTGAACTCATTTGACTAGCTATTGAAAAATAAATGACACTTTGTCATTGCCACTTTATCTCCTTTACAAAATGACGTTACTAAACCAAATATTCGCCGTTTCGTCTCTGAGCGGCCATCACCAACTTTACTTTTTTAAATACGGACCTGGATTTTTTTAACCGATTTTTAAACCCTATTACGCTTAAAATGTAATGGCGATGTTACTTTCTCATAGTGATGTATTGTCCTTTCTTATTTTTTTAAATTAATATTTTTTAAAATTGCGTTTGCAAGGTTGTATAAGGAGAAGATCGGTTGAAAGGGCTGTCGCCAAAATTAGAAGAAAAATCGATCTTTGTATTGAGCCAAACGGCAATCTCTTTGAACATTTAGAAAATTAGGATTTATAATTAGTAAATTTAGAATTATTAGAAAATTCTTATAAAATAAATTATATTACCTACTTATGTGTGAATGTTTTAAATAAAATAGAGGTTTTAATTAATATTATAATTCGTTGCCAGGACCAGACTGACAAGAAGTGTAAAAAATATGAATTTAAAAAAATAGGCAAATACAATTCATCATTATGAGAAAGTAATATCGATAAATTTTGAGGGTAGGAGGGTTTAAAATTCGGTTAAAAAAAATCCAGGTCCGTATCTAAAAAAGTAAAGTTGGTGATGACCTCTCGGAGACAAAACGGCGGATCTTTAGTTTAGTAACGCCATTTTGTAGAGAAGAGAAAGTGGCAATGACAAAGTGTCATGTATTTTTAAATAACTAGTTAAATGAGTTCAGGAAAATATAAAAATGATTTTGCAAAATTTCGAATAAAATCGGAATTATTCGGAATTTGAAAACTTTTAAAGCAGAATTATAATAAGCACCAAATTGCACAACTTTGCCCCTATTTAACCGTTTCTCTAACTCTTATGGTTTCCGAGATTCCAATGCTGGTATGTCGAATTTGTAACACCCTGAATAGAGGGTTGTTAAAAAAACCGTAATTCGGTTTTTATATAATAACTTCTTTATTTATGGACCGATTTTATCAATTTTTATCTTGTTTGAAAAAGGACGAATAAAGAAAAACCGCTAATCTCATATTTTTGAGATTTGCTAAAAAAACAAAATAGCGGACATATCTCAACTTGGTTAGATTTTAAATCTCGCTGGAAATTTTTGGAATAGCACTGTACCTACAAGATTCTAAAAACTTAAATATTTCTGAACAGAATAAGATGTCGTACACTAAAATATGTTAAAAAATGGCTGACGTATGACAAAATAAAGGCATGTATGTTTTAACTGGTTGATTTCGATTTTTCTCTCGTTACTTTTCAAAATCATGAAATTATTTCTTTCGTGTCTTGCAATGAACTGCGTTAGGGGAAATTTTTTGATGAAGTCATAAATTGTGCTTTTCCCACTGTACAGCAGAAAAATTTCGAAAAACTTCAATAATTGTTTTTCAAAGCCATCTTCGATATTTACTCATAATAATGATTGTTGGAATAGTTGAAAAAATGAGTTTTCTGCAAATAAGTCTTGATGCGTTAAAAATTGCGATAGGGTTATATTTAAGACAAATGTTTGAGTTTTAATTCTGCATCGAATAATATAATAATATACAGGGGTTCCAATTTCAAATAAGAGAAATAAATTGCTTTAGACTTTGCAAAGTTTGACACTAAACTTTGGACACCCTGTACAATTCGTATCAATCAAATTTGGTTAACAAAACTGTTAGACCTTATTTATTAAGTACCTTTGTATAATTTTAATAACGAGGCATTATTTTTATTTTTTATTAATTTTTAAAACCAGTGGTGCAAAACAGATTTTTCTTATTTTTTTTTTCGCCTACAATACTAAACCGATTTCATTAAAATTTTAGGGGTATGTAGGCAACTATAAGAGGCATCCAAATAAGTAAGAACATATTATATGGCATGTAATCTAAAAAAATGTATCCTAATGACGTCACACTTTCTTGGAACACCCTGTATAAACAAAAATATTTACTTGAAATGCGCCCTAGGATACAGGTGAAGTCTGCAAAATATCAAAATATTAACTTACACAATACGTGAGCTATAGAAGACGGGATGTGAGGTGCAGGACCTGGTATAATAAATATTTATGATTTTTGTACGTGTTAAAAGTACATTTTTAAGGCACGCATGTAAAAAATGGCAGAATGAGCTAAGCGAATTTTGCAATTTACTTTGTCCAAACGAAGTTCTGGATCCGCGACTGGTAGAGATCATATCGCGATAGAAAACGGCGTTTCGACAGTTGAAAGCCACAGATGACATTCACAGCTGATTTTAGTTCCGCCGAAAAGTTACTAGAATTAGTGTGGACCGTAACAAGTTCACACGTCAGTTCGCGTCCTATTATTGTCGTTGTTTTTTGGTGTTTTTTAGTATTTTTGTGGCTGTTTTTTATATAGTGTATATAGAGTTTTCTGATTGAAAGTTAGAGTCATAACTAAAATGAAGCATAGTGATTGTTTTGTATACCAATATTTTAACCATATATACCATGTTTTACGTATTCTACCTAGCTGGTGCAGTATTACCGGCATTTATTACATTCTTTAATATTCACGAGCAAAGGAGAGTAGTGTGTCGAAAAGTTAAATTTTTTAAAAGCTTTGTCGATAATATTTATGTTACTAGTACATTACTTTATTGTAAGTAATTTCTATCACAATATCTAGGTAGTATTCAGTGGATACCTAATAGGTTCTTGACTTTTGTTCCAATTTGGATAACATCTCCAAAAGTTTCTTGACAACTTTAGTTAAGAACGATGATTTAAATAGAAAAATTTGTAGAGTCTTTTTTGATAAATTAAAATGGGAGATAAGGCACTTAATATTTAAATATTTTTTTAGTTTGTTAATGGAACCAAAAAATAGTCCGGTCCTGTCTTTTTAGCCAACCTCTAAACGTAAAATTAGGGAATCCAAACCACGTGATTCAATATGGCGGATGGATGGCAAAAAGCATTGAGTCACCCGTTAAATGCCACCAGAAAAATTATTTTCATGGTCCCATGTACCAATCACAAAGAAGTATTTGCCATTTAGCCGACAATTTGACACATCGTTGGATTGCCTAATAGACCAGACATCAACAGGGTGCCATAAATGACAAGTGACTTGGCGTTTTCTTAAAAAAATTTGACTTTACAGAGTGTGGAGAAAAGACATTAGAGGCCAAGAAAGGGTTTATTTTATGTGCAGTGATGAACAATTAATGTTATCTACTAATTGACTATTATTTAGAAAGTCATTTAAGACCTTCCAAGAATGTCCCAGTCAAAAAATCAGCACAACCAAGGTTTTTTTCTGATAATTAAAGTGAGGCGCACATGACGTCGTTGATACATCTCAAATGTCATCAGTCTCAGGACGTAGTGACGTATCTCGGTTTTGAGGAAATAAAAAGAACGACAAACTGATGTCATTCAGAGGGTTCCAGGGCATAGTTTTTATTTTTATATTACACATTAATACACCTTTATATTACACC
The DNA here is from genome assembly GCA_935413205.1 of Polydrusus cervinus. NCBI lineage: Eukaryota > Metazoa > Arthropoda > Insecta > Coleoptera > Curculionidae > Polydrusus > Polydrusus cervinus. The sequence continues at coordinate 7,311,992 of OW284518.1, forward strand.
CTAATACACTTGCAGAGATAGAGTTACGCCACTTCGACAAATGAAAAAGAACTTGAAAATAAATATATAATTCTGGCGTGCAACTCAAATCTAAATTTTGTGAGATACGCCACTAGGTCAGAAGACCGACGATATGGCAAATGAGCCACTCACATTTGACAATGGTCAATTGCTAAAAATATTATAATTCTTCTGCATCGAAAGAAGTTCTTGCGGTACAAAGTTCGCTGCAGTAAAGAACTAGTTCTTGGCCAGCTTCCCACTCTGGTTCTAGAGTTTGGTCCAGGCTGTTTCCGATTCCTCTTGCACAAGTATCAACACATGGATCTAGCGCCAATTTCTGATTCGGTCTACAAAATAAATGGTTAAAATATTAAGATAATGCCAATTATTAATGTCGGGTTATACAGGGTGTCCGGTAACTTATGGGCCGTAGAGTAACTGGAGATACTAGACATTAAACTAAGCCGATTATGTCATATAAGTTTTTCGGATTGTCACTTTTTTTTTAAATTTAATTATGTACTATGATTTTTATGCTTTGGGATGCTTAAAGGGATATATCTCGAAAACCGTTAAAGATATTAAGATCAATCAAGTACACCTTTTTGACTCAGAAAATGCCCTTTTTAAGAAACTATAATTGAAAAATACCTAATATCACAGGTAAGAAAAAAAATCATAGATTTATGAAGCCCAGTGTATGCAACTAGCGCCCTCTAGTTTGAAACTTAAAAATTTCTACAAATTCTTATTTCTTGCCCATAAAAACATAATATTGCCAACTTTCAATTCGATACATTAAACCGTTTTAAAATTATAGCTTATTTTCGAGAATAAACTTTTACTTTCAACACCCTGTATCTCTAGAACGAGTAACAATCCGAAAAAACTTATATGACTTAATCGGCTTAGTTTGATGTCTAGTATCTCCAGTTACTCTGCGGCCCATAAGTTACCGGACACCCCGTATATAGATTTTAAACCACCAATTAAATAACCAGCAAGTTTGACTGTAACATGCATATAACACAAAATAATTTTCTCATAATAAAACCTTTGATTGTGAATAAATATTTCCTGTTAATGTCATTTATATTACAGTTAAACGTAGCTGGTTAGTAAATTGTATTTAATAGTATATTATTTAATGAGCGTATAATGTAGGCCATAATAAAACGAGGAAGAAGTTTACGACACGAGCCAAAGGCGAGTGTTGTAAATCATCCGAGTTCATAAGACGCGAGTCAAATACTATAGTTTATCTACAACCATCCATTTATACAGTGCCTGAAAAAAAGTTGAGTTCATATGGGAAACTTTTATAACCCGTAAAAGTGTTGAAATGAGACACACTTTACACATTGTACCTAGAATGTATTACATATTTAATATATTCTTTTTTTACCTTTGTAGCTAGAAATTTAACATCTGGTGCTTCGTTGATAAATTTATTTATTTCTTCTCCAGTGAAAGCTTTCGATTTTTTCTGCTGATTCTCTTTCCAATAAAGCATGTAGTTTTGCGTAGGATTCTATTTTGATATTATGTTTAATATAAAGGGTGCTTTTTAGAATGGAATAGTAAGTCCACAAAGAGGACGACTTATACTTAGTGGCCAATCCTTTAAAATATACCAACAGAGTACCTTCGGAAAACGAGGTAGTTTTATTCGTTAAACGCCAATCCATAAATTGTTTATATGCTATTTCGTAATTATTCCTAGACTTTTTGGGTGCAAATCCAATGCAGCTGCTTGTGCTGCCGCGCGTATTTCTGGTGGGGTGTTCGGTAGTTCATTTTCACCCCCATTTTCAAAATCCATTATTATTGTAACGGTCTCTGTTACTGTTTTATTTAACTCGATGAATTCATATTTGTCGACGCTTTTCTTATAATGATATTTTGGATGATTCGGTACTGGTTCTGCCATCTATCTTTAAGTAGCAATGCTTGCGATGTGCATATAACACTTCCGTGTGGGGGAGAATCTGTTCTTTTGTTGAATGGCAAACAGCTGGGACCAGTGCCTCACTCAGAAGGCGACAGTTGTCGACTTGGGAAGTTGTTTTCGCCATCTTATATGGTTGTCATCTCTGCATAGGGCCATCACTTAGTGGTTTCTGGATAATTTGAAAATATAAAGTTCATCTTTGTTGATCCAGGCATGCTGATGCTGGCAAAATCACCGAAAAGGGTAAGAAATTCATATTGTGTCGAACGTTTTACGTTTTTCGGGATATCTTAGTCGCATTGGTTGATTATCATAACCTAATTCGAGTCTTTGTTTTTCAGCCTTATCATTTGCTTTGAGTAACGTTCTGGACTGAACTGTAATAGTCTTCAAGTCTAACTCATTCCTGAGTACAGTTCAGAAGCAGGCAGATTGCATCCACTTCTGCTGCTGATTTTTGGGTCCTTGCTACCATTTGCTGCGGAATATTCACTCACTGGCAGGACAAAGTACTTCGAAACTAAGAGTACAAGACAACTCAAGAGGTCAGGCCATTGTTAGCGTGTCTCGAGTCATCAGACCCTTGGTATCTACCGATACCTATCGAGTTTGGTCAGAATCGCAAGTATTCCGACACTCAAGCCCATGTTGCTTATTTAGGAACGCCTGTAGCCCGCAGGTTGTTCAGGACTTACAGGATATGAGCAGCTAAGTAACAGTTATAATTACAGCTCACTGGTAACACGTAGACTATATGTTTATTTTATTTAAGTGACAAGTGGTCATTTTCATGTTAAGCAGGCTCGTAATGTAAAGTAGTTATTAAATATTAACAGTCATGTGAGTCGCACAGCGCCCATGTAAAGAACTTGCAAGTTTTCCGTATTTAACGACTTAGATATGAGAATCTTATGAAGTATTTGAACATATATTTATGCGCACTTTACGTTTAAGACTTTTGAACTTTGTCATCTAAATATATTTGTTTATCAGATTTCACTAGGAGACTTCGTGTCCTGAACTGCATTAAAATTATATCGAGACTACCCAATCTTTAATCTTAATTAAATCATATCAACCAAAACAGCTGTTTTTGTTAGTAAATACTGTTTGTTTAAAGCCATTTGGACCAAGGCTTATCTACAGAAGTAGCACCATGCATTTGACTTTGTTATTACTCGCTTTATCTTGCTGTGGATGGCGCCCTTGAAACATGAAAACATTTGACAAAGCCAATGGTGTTAATTGGACCAAAGGGTGAGTTTTGCCCGGTTTCGTGAAGAGTACTCCAACAGGTAAACCAAGGTCATCAACCCATGGCCATAGTGCCCCGTACTGACAAGGCTAGCCGAGGCCCTTGTCCTTAACCATAACCACCCGTCAACATCTCTCAAAGAATAAGGAACAATGGTTACATTATCAATTATTACTAAAGTTAAAACACGCACAAAATACAAGCGAAACTTTAACATTTACGTCAACACATACTTAAGTTAACATTTCTGGTTTCCTTAGTAACGGGACGGAAGAGCAATGCGATGCGTCTCCGTCGCGTCCGACGCCTACTCCACTCCGTCTACTACAAGTGAAATTATAGCACGGGGGTCCTCGAGAGATTTTGGTCAGATATTTCGCCGTACTGATTTTTAGCTATAATGAGATTAATTTTATGTTATAATGAAGCCGAAACACTAGCGGTGAGTTGGAACACGGCTGATGTCTGATACGTCCTCTTATGTATTATATAAACCACAACACGCTATGGCGATTTTGGTTTTTAAAATTTACTATTGTGGCTTCATAATTACACTTGTGGTTTTATGATAATTACACTTATTGTATTATAGATAGCATAATGCTCTTATTATCAGAAGTATTATGCACCTATTATTAAATGGTTGTAGAAAAAAATATTTATGCAACCTAACGTAAATGGAAAAAATGTTGATGTGTTATAATATATACCAGGTTATAGCTGTAAAAATTCTACCAATTTAACCAAATTTGAATCTTTAATAATAACAAAATTACCTTTGATGGACACTTAATTTGGATAACCCTTGCATAGGAAAATATAGTTGTACCGTTATGGATCCAAAAATTCGTTTTTCTGCGATCGTCCACAATATGACATATTTTGAACGGCAGTAGACAGTGAACTTGCATTGTCTTTTTTTATTGAAGCTTTCAAACGAGAAACTAACCACATCAAGGCTGACCTTGAGATTGCTTGATATAATATTAGAAAATCACAAGAATCGACCAAACACACATAAAGCAGAAATAGAGATACAACCAATACTCAACGTTCCGTATATCAAAGGAGTATCCGAGAAAATAGGAAGACTAGGACAACGATACAATTTTAACACAGTACTCAGCTCGAGTGACACTTGAAGGAGCCACCTGACGAAGACAAAACTAATAAGCCAAAAGACAAGAAAAATTGTGTCTACCCGATCCCCTGCGAGTGCGGCCAATCTTATATTGGTGAGGCTCTTAGATCACTCGAAGTAAGGATTAAAGAATATAAGAACAACACCCAAGAAGGAGAGACTAAAACATCAGGTGCTGCTGACCACGCCTGGACGCACGGCCATCATATCATGTGGACAGAAGCCGAAATCCTGCAAAAAGAACCGCACTGGAGTAAGTTTAACGAAGCTGCCACCATACACCAAAACCCAGTTTGCTTTAGTAAGCCTTCATTAGATATGAGAAACGTCTGGAAACCTTTAAGTAAATGTAATCTTAGACTAAGACCATGTAAGAGTTAAACGAATGACTCATCGGGTGTGAGCATGACTCATCCAGTTATGCGTCATACACCTAGCTAGTATAAGAAGAACACGTATAAGAGTTAAAAGCATCCACAAAATAGTTATGCGTCACTGCACCTACCTAGTATAAATAAAGCTGTGATTACCATACTTATTTAGTATTCCCGTAAAGACGACTGGAGATACTTACCAAATGAAACGTGATTCAAAACAAAAAAAGACAATTCAAGTCCAAAACTCTACGGCCGTTCAAGAAACGTCATTGTATCCAGCCTTTAAAGGACACTAACATGTTTTGCGCCCACAATAGTACATTGTATAGCTAGCAGGAACAGCTGAATATTTATGGGCGACCGTAAAGATGGCCTGTCGAGTAGGGGCCGAAAAAGGCCGAAAACTTTTGTTATTTAATTTTTTGAAAGGGGAAGTAAGAAAAGTTGTCTTAATGGTGTAGAAACTTATACAAAAAAACTGGGTACTGTTAATACAAAATTAACCCTCTCCCTCTCAAGGGAAAAATGTTTAACAACAACAAGAGAGGCTATAGATAATTACTCTCTATACTACAGAAGAAAAAATTGGACAAAATTCTTTTAGTTTTAACGCAACTTTAGCCCTTAAAATTTTAGAAGTCAACCCGTTGTTTTATTTAAAAACGCATGTATACCACTATTTGCTTCATTCGGAACCTTAAGGCGAAAGCCAGCTCACTTTTGGAAAAAAAAGGAACTTCGAACCCATTAAGAACTCACTACATGGAGGTGGTCGAACATCCACATTGTCTGACACAGAACCTTATCCGTTTTAAATGTTTCCCTTGTCTGAAAGACATTTATGAGGTCCCTCCTGACTACACGACCATTATATGCCTAAGATAGAACGACATACGAAATTGAGTAGTCAATGAAATAGGTGAACAACTGACACTGGATAATTAAACAATACTTATGTTGGAAAATGAAGACAAATGGAAATCAATTGAAAAGGGAGTCATACAAATATTAAAAGTAAATAAATAAATAAATAAATAAAAATGCCTTTATATTACGTAAAAAAGAATAACACAATGAAAGTTGAAAGGGTGGCGGTATTCAACTACGTTGCTCATACAACCACCCAACTAATAAATAATATTATATACTAAAAATACTAAAAATAATTACATTAAAACGCTAGAGTATACATAGTGGTTTTAAGCTATTGGGGGATCTCTCTTATGTTTAATAAATAGTTTTAAGAGTCTGCTAAAAGACTCAAGGGTGGGGGCTCCCTTGACATTAGCAGGTAACGAGTTATATAATTTGCTCGCATTGTATGTAAAGGAGCAAAAGAGAAAGAAGAACGAAGAAGAAAATAAGATGAATAAGGGATAGGGTACAGTGAAGTAATACTGAAGGGTGATTTGCTACACTCCTAGAGAACCAGAGGAAGAGGGAAGGGTTTAGTCGGCAGGCACGCCCCTCACAGAACGAGAATCCGATACTCTGCAGGCACATACGATCCACTCGCCTACAAATCTTATGAAGATTCCTGATACTCTATAAAAAAACCATGACGCAATATAAGAATTATTAATTATTACAGTAAATGAGACATCCTATACACTTACCTCTCTGGACCCTCTGGAAGCGCCACTGAAAAATATATTGTCCTGGCGATCATAACCATTAAAAATATTTTTTTAAACATTTTTAGTTATTGTTAAATTTAATGAGATTTAATACATTTTACTGAGAAGTTGTTTAAAACTTTTGTTATGTAATCATTTGTTTTATACTGTTGCTCTTATATTTTATGATTATTACATTGAAAGTGGTAATAAATCAATCATAAAAAATCCATTAAAGTTTCCTTGATGTTGGTGCAATATTCTTGTATTTATAATATACATTTATGTCTGTTGTCTCAGACTACAGAAGTTGCAGAGATGAGGAAGAGGAAGAAAGTATTTAACATTTTCTATGTGAATGCCCTGGCCTCGCAAGAAGAAGGTTCACTGTCCTGGGTGAACCATTTTTCAATAGCCTGGAGGAACTAAGCAACTTACAACTTGGTCGACTGAGCAGATTTTTGAATAGTAGTGGCTGGTTTGAATGAGTTGTTTAAATTCTGCGGTATACTCCGCACTTACCAGGTGGGTTCTACGGAACACGTGTGGTATTACAACGGACCTAATAAGACTATGTGGACTGTTTGGTCAGAACCGAAGGTCTGCTACTTTAACCTAACCTAACCTCACCTCACCTCAGACCAATTTGATCTGAGTTTATGTAGTTCTATACTGGTATTAATAAATTAATAACATACTTTTTACATCCATTGTTACATCGAACAACTTTAATTTTACATGTTAAAAATAATTTGAATGTGAAAAGTTGTTATTTTTGGACATATTTTGAAAATATGTTTCATTAATTAACAAAAAAAGCACAATGCTTATCTTGAAGATTATTTTCTAACAGAATTTAAAAAATATAGGATTTATTCAACGACATGACTTGGATCAAAAATTACGTCAGAAGCTGTGACGTGCACCCATAGATAATACTGGGGAACAGCAAAAATGTTTCTGAGAACAAAATAGCAAATTTATATGATTTTTCTGTTTGGCAAAAGTCTCATTTTTTTCGGGTTTGTTCTGGTTGGATTTATTATACCAGATATAAATGGGTTAAATACATATAACATAAATCCTAAATTGTTATTTGTATTTCAACCACCAGTTGATTGAGAGCTATTCGTATTTGAGAAATTAAAGAGCTTTGAGCAAGAAGTCGCGAGTTTGTGTAAATAAGTTTATGTTATGTGCTAAAATAACTTTTGTGAAACAAAAACGTACTTTTGCCCTTTAATAATAAAGGTTTACCACTTGTATTTTGGCTGCAAAGTTGTATACCAGGATGACAGTTAGTCTGCCCATAGCTGCTGTTACAAATGTGCGTGCTCGCAGCTGGCTGAGTGAAAAAAAGCGTGAGATGCACTTCGAGGTTCCTACAGTCTTAAAAATGACTTGGTATTTGGTACTAATTTTTATTTGTTCTCGTGTTTACGTTAGCAAAAATAACTATTTTTAGTTAGGAAAACAAAAAAGATTTTTTTCTTGGTTATATTTACTAAAAAATGATGCCATCAGAACAAAGAAAATATCTTGTTTTCATATTAGTTGGTAGAAATAAAATATTTTGTTTAGCTGAATTTTACTCTGTATATATCTTATTTAAATGTTGCATCAAGGTTCCTACAAACTTGTATTTATCCATTAAGCTTGTTGTAATAACACATTATGAATTTGTAGTCCCTATCATTTTGTTAATTTTGATTAAGATACATTTTTAGTTACCATCAGAACTAACTTTTCTTTTCAAGTAATATTATTCTTCATATTTATAACTAACGACATCAACAGAGACTTGACGCCCTTGCCTGGTGGGTAACATGTGACATCATTCTAGCCAGGACTGTCAGGAGGTAATGTTTAGGGTGCTTTTTCGGTTCCGTGTCCATTTTTTCGTGTTTCATGGCCGTGCCCGTATGGAAAATAAAGGTGACAATATTTGGTGTAATTTATTTGTGTTTATTGTCTTTCTTGTGTACGTTCTTATTGGCAGAAGAAAGTTTAATCATAAGTAAGTTACCATTTTATTTTTTATCATTGTAGTTGTACATTAAAAAGTTTAAATAAGATTTAACCCAATGAGAAATAACTTTAAAAAATTTTCTTTTATTTTGTTTTTGTTCTATGTTCCATTTCTATAAAATGATATTGATGACTTTTGAATTTAACCAAGTACAACAAATGTCATATAGCTGTATATTTTAAATAGAAAGTCCAAGGGATATTTTTTGTTTTTTAATAATTGCAGTTGCAGATAAGAAAATTTAAATAAGGACAATTCAGTTCTATAAGCAATTGAACAACCCAACAGGTTGAGTAATAAGTTAAAAATCTAGTGTTTCTGTTTTGTATTGCATAAGTATGTATTATAAAGAACATGAGAGAACAAGGACATTGCAAATAATTTTTTTTTAAAGAAACCATAATATCCCTGATAATATATTTACATTAGTTTACGCATACCTAATAGAGTAGTAATACCAAGGCATTTCTTTATTTAAATGGGGGGGACTTAGGAAGGAATATTTTTCGTTACTAAGTATAAATTACATATGACATTTTTTTTAGAAATGAAACAGACTTTTTTAAAGTTATTTCTATCAAATCAACTTGCTAATTTTGCCATGCGTTATAAGCAATTCATTCAAACTTTCTAATGTGCAACTGCAATGAAAAAAATATAAAATGTTTACTTATTTATGATTCAATTTCTTTCTTATAATAAGAAAGTACAGAAAAAAGATAATAAACACAATGTTGTGACTACATACGTAATTGAAACTCTATGAAAATTTCAAGTTTGTCCCAAATAAATGATTGCTTTGGCAATATTTGTAGACTGCATCATTAACAAAAACAATATTGCCTTGAAAAAAAATTTTCAATTTTCCAATTAACACATTAGTTGTGAACTAATTTTAAAAGCGGGAGTACCATATAAATTTAGTTATCCGTATATGAAATTTCGTTGTGACAACTAAAATTTGTAGGTTGGGTTGGTTAATTATTAATTAGTTCAACAGTTCAATAACGACAATTTTTTTTGGTTGTACAAACTAATTTTTGGGTTGAGTCCGATTTTACGAAAATAAATAGTTGTAAGAACCAAATTTTAGCAATCCATACCATGTTATTTTTAAGAGTGTAATTCCATTGGATAAAGTTTATGAAACTCGCCTACGGATCGTATCATAAACTTTATACGCGTGAATAATAGCCACCATTATATAAGATCGTTAAATAAACTACCATTAAACATATTTTACCTATTTGGTATTGTGCTATTTTTTATTATATAATTATAATCTACTACCTAACTAATCCCTACACAATATTTCGATTTTGACATTTCAGCCTAGAAAACCTACCTTTCCTAATCCTCTTACGCAATTACTTGAAATTTTAATATTACAATCAATACTATTTTATCTTAATACCCGTTAACCTACTTCTCTAAAATTTTTGGTTAGTTATCATAACTAATTAAATGCACAAAATTTACCTGCGCCTATGACCGACACCGAAATTGAGGAACTGGATGGAATATTCTATTTTGTTACTCTACACCTTTTTGAAATAGACTATAACAGTTTAATAGTAGACATTATTAGTATTAGGGAAATTTTTTGTAGATGCTTTTTTTGTAAATTTTCTTAAAAAATTCCAAAATTTTTAAAAAAACTTACAATATTATTTTATTAAAAAAAGTTAAGAATTAAAACTTTATTTCCGTTCTTTTGTGGACGCCTATGGTTTGACCTATATGTATGAAAATATATGAAATATAACGCTTTCCTTCTTCCCCTTTCGTCTTGTGCATGCTCCCGCTCTCCGTACAACGCCTAATTGCGTTTATTGGTGGCCGGAGGCCGAATATTTATATTTATTTCATCTTTTGGCCGCCCTTAGGGCTTTTTCACACGGTGCAACTGCGATGCGATTTTCCGTTTGCGGTATGTCGCAACGATATCATGGAACTATAAAATATATGTAATCATATGTGTAATTTTCACATTATGCGGAAGCGCCAAAAAAAAAACGGAGCTTAGAGCGTTTTCACACGGCACCATAATATCGCGCGCGACAAATGGTCGCAATATTGCTTTTAAACCCAATTATGTGTTTTCTAATGAGCCATTTTCACACACAAGCGATATTAGAGAACACATAATTTGATGTAAAGCAATATTGCGACCATTTATCGCGCGCGATATATTGTCTCAATTTCTCAAAAATAGTGTAAAAAGCTCCTTCGACGAATCTTACTTGTAAAAGTGGATGTACCCAGTAACGTCGATTCACTCGATTGCTAGCAATAATTTTACGTTTCCTTCGCCTTCGATGTAGCGATGCCAATAAAATAACTTGTCTTCTAGTATACATGCTGCAAATACACTCCACTAACTGCAAAGATCACCTGAGCAATTACAACACTGCGCACAATGTTTTATTTTTAAATCGCTGGAGAAAAAATTATCGCCTTGTGTGAAAGCTTTCTGCGAATGCGATACGATATGTCGCAAACGGAAAATCGCACCGCAGTCGCACCGTGTGAAAAAGGCCTTAGGCGTTGCCTAACTCGCCTAATGGGTCAACACGGCCATCAATATATACATACATATTATTTATTGCGTTTATGGGGGTTTTCTAACAATAAAATTTTTTTGGTTTGCAATTATAATATTATTAATTTATTTTATAATTAATTAATTTGTTGTAAACAATGCTGTCGCGACTTCGGGACCTACGAGCCCGCAAGTCAAGTAACATTTAGGACCAAGAAGATCGATCCATTCCGCTGTCCCGTCGTTGTATAAGTCCACGTTATATTGCACACATTTGTAAGTACATTCTTCTAAATCAGAGGGTTGTTGCTGCTGTTCACTAAAATAAAATATATATTTTTAAAATTTGCAATTAATTATTTATTCATAGCATGGCCTTCTAGAATTTAACGAAGAGTGAGAGGCCAATTCATTTGAAAGGAGTGGGGAAATTTTGACGTAGATGACGTAAGTCGCTGTTAGTAGCGTGCATACAATATAGGCCAAAAAGCATTGCCTACCCTGGGAACAATAAAGCAAACAGAAACAATTTTTTTTGTATTTCAGTAATTTATTCATGTAATCAAACTTTGGCAATTTATCTCTACCTTAATGTAATAAATAATATAGAAATGATAAATTATTCCTATATCATTTCGACGAACGTATTCTTTGCTTAATATATCATAAACTAGATCCCTGTATAAGCATTCCGTAAGACAGTTCTAAAAACAAGGATCGCGCTGTACATTAGCGTCCTATGCAAAACTCTGCTTTTGTACGATTGGAAGCAAGCGGGAGACCCGGTAGGCAGTAGGGTAGAAAGAGATGTAGCAAATAAACCCGTCGCAACCTTCGACCTTCCTTCATCTATCAGCCCGCGCCGACAAGAAAGCACGCATTTGGTAAGTGAATTGGTGCCAATCTTCAAGTTTTACCGTAGTTTGGAAAATACTCCGCTTTCTCAATATAAAATATGAAACACTCCTCCATAAGTTATATTATTAATTAGTTTAGTAAAGATATTTTTTTAAAGGGATAACGGATTAGGTATCGTAAAATTAGAAGCACTTTTGTGACAATTCAAATAATTTTTGCTGATAAGTTCATAATATTTAATAATATAATCAGTAAGCTTATCATCATATTTTACATAATAATTGACTTCGTTTTTGGCAACATTGGTTCAATCAGGTGAATGATAGATTTTTAATTTATAATTAGTGTTTTCGTCCTTTCGCTACACTTCGCGCCGTCGCCGTCGAGTTTCGGGAAAAATGCAATATATGGAGGCGTCAATTGTTACTATTCCGGCTAGCATCGCGTCTGCAGAACGATCCTTTTCTGGTTTAAAAAGAATGCATACCTTCATATGAGACACAAAGGGGGAGACAGTAGAGACATGCTTAAGTAGATTAACTATAATCTCTCTGGAGAGCCACCTTTTGCAGGATTTAAAACGCAAAACCAATTTTCATGACGATGTTTTAAAATAATTTTTACTTAAAAACCTCCGTGTTGCAGTAATTTACAAATAATGTCGTTTTATTCTTCTTCTGCCAGTGTTCGTTACACAAACTCAAAAACAAGACATTTTGTTACAAAATTTGAAATTTAGATGCCTGAATGCTAGGGAAGGTAAATTTTTGTCTTAAATGTAATTTTTGTCTACCCTGGTTAAAACAGAATTTTATACCACCACCCCTAAAATCTTAAATGGAAAGGGGGGTCGAGTGATACCTTATTTTAAAGGTTTTTTAATTCTCTTTATAACTGAACTGAAGACATGAATTTTACATCATTATCTGTAATTCTTCAAAGTTCGTAAGTAAACAAACCGATCTCAACATCTTGTCATAACACTTACCTCACAATATTAACAGCCCGATGTGTATCGTGAACGGATGTCAATGCCTTATCACGATTTGACGAACAAAACTAATCTCAAATTGTTTAGTTCTGGCCGCTGACATGAATGTCTCTACTCAAGGTTAGGCCCCCGTCAAAGTCCCCAAATGAATCGGTAGTAGTTTTTAAAATTTAACGTTTTGTCATCTAATAACACCTTTTCAAATGATCTTTTTCCTTTCATTACGGTCCTGAACATTTAGAGCCAAACACAAAAGATTTCTGATTCGAAAAATCCGTTCATTTTTATATATATAGGGTGTCCGGTAACTTATGGGCCGTAGAGTAACTGGAGATACTAGATATCAAACTAAGCCGATTAAGTCATATAAGTTTTTTCGGATTGTTACTCGTTCTAGAGATACAGGGTGTTGAAAGTAAAAGTTTATTCTCGAAATTAAGCCATAATTTTAAAACGGTTTAATGAATTAAATTGAAAGTTAGCAATGTTATGTTTTTGTGAGCAAGAAATAAGAATTTGTAGAAATTTTTAAGTTTGAAACTAGAGGGCGCTAGTTGCATACACTGGGCTTCATAAATCTATGATTTTATATCTGACCTGTGATATTAGGTGTTTTTCAATTATAGTTTCTTAAAGAAGGGCATTTTCTGAGTCAAAAAGATGTACTTGATTGATCTTAATATCTTTAACGGTTTTCGAGATATTTCCCTTTAAACATCCCAAAGCATAAAAAAACATAGTACATAATTAAATTATTATTTTAATTATCAAAAAAAAACTTATACTAGATACTAGACATCAAACTAAGCCGATTGAGTCATATAAATTTTTTTCGATTGTTACTTATTCTAGAGATACAGGGTGTATATAATTTATGTATTATTAATTTAATTATGTACTATGTTTTTTTATGCTTTGAGATGTTTAAAGGGAAATATCTCGAAAACCGTTAAAGATATTAAGATCAATCAAGTACACCTTTTTGACTCAGAAAATGCCCTTCTTTAAGAAACTATAATTGAAAAACACCTAATATCACAGGGAAGAAAAAAATCATAGATTAATGAAGCCCAGTGTATGCAACTAGCGCCCTCTGGTTTCAAACTTAAAAATTTCTACAAATTCTTATTTCTTGCTCATAAAAACATAATATTGCCAACTTTTAATTCGATTCATTAAACCGTTTTAAAATGATGGCTTATTTTTGAGAATAAACTTTTACTTTCAACACCCTGTATCTCTAGAACTAGTAACAATCCGAAAAAACTTATATGACATAATCGGCTTAGTTTGATGTCTAGTATCTTCAGTTACTCTACGGCCCATAAGTTACCGGACACCCTGTATAAGTGGCCTGAGATTTGACATTTTGTAAGAAAAGAGACCCAAAGCCTCGGTCTTAAATATTTTTCTGTCTCTTTGTTTTTGTTACATATTTCGCCTGAAACTAGCATCATCAGATCGTATAAACAGTAAAAAAAAATTTAAAATTCTTTTTGAAATAAACGTAAACGCATTACAGTAAAATAACTAGACTAACACTCCAGTTACCTTTTTTTTCACTCGGGGGCATTATTTTTTTCTGTTTTACAGTATTTTGGTCTAGGTCTAAGGCAATAAACATAGGACTTATAATATATGTTATATTAATAAGATAAATAAAATACTAATAGAAAATAAAATTACTTCTCATGCCGTAAAAGCTTGCTTACTTCCTCTAGTATTGTGACGGTAAATCTTTTTGAAAAAATAAACGGCCTTACCACCATAACTTCCAGTAATGCAATTTTAATATTTAAGTAATCCAAAAAATAATTGCCAGGGCCGTAATAGTAAAGAGAGGATAATTTGAAATACTAGTGATTTAAATTGTATTAAATTTCCAAAGCTTAGAAGTCTTTAAAATTGTTTTAAAAATTCCAGGTCCGTATTTCAAAAAAAAAATTAAATTGAAATTGGTATCTAAAGAACAAAATGTCCAATTTGAAAACTAATAACGCCATATTGTAGAACATAAAGAAACGCTATAAGAAAGTGTTTTTTTTTTCTCCTAAGTCTAAAATAAAGCCACAAGAAATTAAAAACCAAAGGTTAAAATTTCGGTTTTTTTCGGATATCTATGAAGGTATTCGGAATGTTAACAATTTTCTTTCAAAAAATTATTAGGCCCCAAAATACGCAACTTTGCCTCAATTTAACCATCTTCGTATCTCTTACCGTTTTCGAGATCCCCTTGTACGCACACGAATTTGTAGCACCCTGTATATATCGGCGTGAAAAAGTCATTTTCAGGCAAAAAAAAATCACAATCAATTTCACTCTCCAATATCTCTAGAATCCAAATTTTAAAAAAATTTAAAACGTTTTTAAAATCTATAAACCAACATGGCCAGGATTCGGGCCAAGAGAACGCAATGTTTTTGGTCTAATTTATTAGATATAATTTCGCATGGAGCTGGTCCCTTTGGAGAAGAATTTAGAAATATTGTTCGGATGGTCTTAAAAAATAAAGAAACGTAAATCATATCGCGGACCATTGTCCAAGCCAATATTTTCGATATGAATTTGTGAGTCATACATTTTAAACATTTCCTCAAAAATTAGAAACATATGCGCTGGCACTCAATTTTGCGTAGATGTGGGCCCTCCCATACTCAATATCCACGATCCGCCACTGCTAGACACAGTAATTCATTGTATTCTTGAACGGCAGTAGAGTTTTGGACTTGCATTGTCTTTATTTGTTTAGAATCACTACGTTTCAACTGGTAAGTATCTCCAGTCGTCTTCAGGTGAATACTGAATAAGTACGGTAACTACAACTCTATTTATACTAGGCAGGTGCTGTGACGCATGACTAGTGGGCGGAGTCATGCGTGTTGCTAGGTGATGACGCATAACTGGATGAGTCATGCTTGATGAGTCATGCTCGATGGCTTGCTGGTCTCGTCTTCGTTAGGTGGCTTATTAAAGTGTCTCTAAAGCTGAATACTGTGTTGATGTTGTATCGTTGTCCTAGTCTTCTTATTTTATCGGATACTCCTTTGACTTGAGTAATACTCAATATTCCGTATGTCAAAGGAGTATCCGAGAAAATAAGAAGACTAGGACAACGATACAACATCAACACAGTATTCACCTCTAGAGACACTTTAAGAAGCCACCTAACGAAGACGAAACCAGCAAGCCAGAAAGACAAGAAAAATTGTGTCTACCAGATCCCTTGCGAATGCGGCCAGTCTTACATTGGTGAGACACTAAGACCACTAGAAGTAAGGATTAAAGAACATCGGAATAACACCCAAAAAGGAGAGACCGAAAAATCAGGTGCAGCTGACCACGCCTGGACGCACGGCCATCATATCATGTGGACAAAAGCGGAAATCCTGCAAAAAGAACCGCACTGGAGGAAGAGGAAGTTTAAGGAAGCTGCGACCATACACCAAAATCCAGGTTACTTTAGTAAGCCTTCATTAGATATGAGAAACGTCTGGAAACCCTTGTTAAGTAAATGTAATCTTAAAATAAGACCACCCAAGAGTTAAACGCATGATTCATCGAGCATGACGTCATCGAGCATAACTCATCAAGCATGACTCATCCAGTTATGCGTCATCACCTAGCAACACGCATGACTCTGCCCACTAGTCATGCGTCACAGCACCTGCCTAGTATAAATAGAGCTGTAGTTACCGTACTTATTCCAGGGGTATGAAACTTGGATAGGAAAAGACGCATCAAGTGTCACTTGTCTTCCACTACTTTTGCTGTCATCTTTCGACCAATCACGTTGCTCCATTTTTTAAAACCAACCGTTGATGTTTTTCCTTGTGTTCGGCTTTGAAGGTATTTTTCATGACATGGCTCTTTGTTTAGAAATTATTTATGTTTTTATCGCAAATATCTCAAGATCGTGATTTTAAAATGCAAAAGAAAGTCTTATTGCATGTCTGGGTAAGATGTTATATTAATATATTTAAGAAAAAAATCTGAAAACAGAGTTCAAACTATTTTATAGCGGCAAAGGTCGATGACACTAAATGTTTAAACAATTTTTTACTTTTCTGCCAGAAATAATTTAAGTATCTTGGTATGTATTTGTTGATTAAGCGATTTAAAAAACGTCTCTATTTTCACAAAATAATATTTTTTAATAAAAACTTCAAGTCAGTTTCTTATCGAGGTTGTTTAAAAATAAAGGCTCGATGTTATTGAACATATTCCGGGTACATTACCTTATTTTTGCTTTGCAACATGATATAAGATATAGGTAACTACTGATATTATCAAGTTGACTGTCTATTTAAGGGTTTACAAGAATTTAAGTGAATAAAATAACCAAGTTAATAAGTTCTGGTCACTTTAACTTTAAATATACAAAAGTTTTAGTAAAAGCAAAATAAACAATAAAATCTTAAAGTTACTTAAATTGTTTTTGTATTTGATATTTGTGATAACTAGTCGTAAGAGAAATAATTTGCCAATATAAGATTTTTGTCGCTGTTCTCTTGTTTCATGATAAATCCTTCAGAATGTTGATGAACATGATGTTAACCAACTGCCACTGGATTTAGACCCTTCACCGATACTGACCTTCACTGTAATAAGACCTCAACCTGATTTATTGATCTCTACTGGTACTGGATCTCGACATATGATTATGACCCTAAACTTATTTGTGTACATAGATGTGTGATCTCAGTTATTTATTTTCTTAATAAATTTATTTATGCGGCCGGTGTTTGTAGAGGGTGGTATGTCTATGTAGTAGTTTGAGAACACTTTTAAGGAGGATTAATCCTTGGCCTCTGCTTTTGTATGGGTTAAGGAATCCTTCAAGACTTTATTTTATATAAATTAAATGATTTTGTGCAATAAAAAAGTTGTATTATTGATTGTTTTACTAAAGATAAACCAAATATATTTGTCATCAAGGTAAATTAATATTTTGAGATTTAAAATTTGTGTTAAACAATTTTTATTAAAAATACGTTGTTGTTTACAAATCGTGCAATGCAAATTGTATTTATTAGTAACAAAAACGTAATTAAAAAAAATATTTACTACAAATTTTAAATTTCAAAATATTAATTTTGACCTTCAAAAAAATTAAAACATATGGTGGCTTCCCCTACCCCCCTTCCGCCAGGATTAGTTCAAACGCACTACACTTTGGCGTTAGCATCGTCATTTAAAAGTCACAGCGGCATCTATCATTTAACACGTTAATAACTTTTCTCTTTGTTCGAATTCTGTGACTTATTCAGTATTCACCTGAAGACGACTGGAGATGCTTACCAGTTGAAACGTAGTGATTTTAAACAAATAAAGACAATGCAAGTCCAAAACTCTACTGCCGTTCAAGAAACGTCATTGTCTCCAACCTTTAAACAGACAATTCATTGTATGTTTCATATTATTAATACTAAACTAATCTGGATCAATTTTTAATCAAAAAATAAAGTATTTTAATCTTTTCCGCATCATTTGTGTCTTTTTCTGCAATATTAAAATAGGGCCAGTTTACATAATAAAGCTGTAATTTTGACAGTATTTTACAGTTAACAGCTTTTTGATATCAGCCAGAAACTTCAGGCACTTAAGCTTAGTTGACAAAAAGTTGAATGTTGAAATGACAAAATAAAATTGTTCAAAAATACTCTTTTATAGTAATTTTGTCTTATGGCCATATTTAAAAACGGTTTTGCACCTTTTATAAATTTGCCGGAGAGAAATTAGAGACTCTAATACTATATTATAATATTAACAGTCCTACTCGTTGTTCGTTGTTTTTACAAAAATATTTGTTCCATGTCAGTTTTAAATGTGTGTTCCCGTCTGGACATGATTTTAATAACTATTTCGACACATGTTCCTCGACTTTAGAAATAGCCTTGAGAAAGAACCAATAAAGGTCGAAACCTTGGCAATTTTTTAATTTAGAGGAATTGTTTTTTATTGTCCTAAACCCACAAATAATTACCTACCTGGATAATACCTATATGACATTTTTTGTATGGCATTTTTTTTTAGAAACAATAATATTTTAAAATTACTTCTATCAAATCAACTTGCCAATTTTGAATTGAAGAAAAAGTTAATAAACACAATGTTATGACAACGTATACGTTATTGTTACTTTATGAAAATTTTAAGTTTGACCTAAATAAATGATTGCTTTGGCAATAGTTGAAGATTGCATTTATAACAAAATGATATGATATGACGAAACGCGTCTAGAGATGGATCTGGCGAAATGAGAGGGAAAATCTTCGTCTTTACTCATCGTTTTCGGTTAATAAACCGATTTGAGTTAGCGCTGCCTAGCGGGACTCCTGTAATTGTGACGAATGTCTTTACAGGCGATTTCCTCTTAACATTTACTTATTTCTATAAGTTTGTTAGAGGTGCTGGTATGCTCAAGAGTGTCTAACAGCGACACAGATGGCGCTCCGTGCCACTTCTTACTGGTGTGTCCCACCAAGTGCTGCCTTAAGTAGCTTCGAGATCCCTTTTCTTTTCGTCGGATCCTAGCTCTACTGATGAGTCATGATATGACGAAACGCGTCTAGAGATGGATCTGGCGAAATGAAAAGGAAAATCTTCGTCTTTACTCATCGTTTTCGGTTAATAAACCGATTTGAGTTAGCGCTGCCTAGCGGGACTCCTGTAATTGTGACGAATGTCTTTACAGGCGATTTCCTCTTAACATTTACTTATTTCTATAAGTTTGTTAGAGGTGCTGGTATGCTCAAGAGTGTCTAACAGCGACACAGATGGCGCTCCGTGCCACTTCTTACTGGTGTGTCCCACCAAGTGCTGCCTTAAGTAGCTTCGAGATCCCTTTTCTTTTCGTCGGATCCTAGCTCTACTGATGAGTCATGATATGACGAAACGCGTCTAGAGATGGATCTGGCGAAATGAAAAGGAAAATCTTCGTCTTTACTCATCGTTTTCGGTTAATAAACCGATTTGAGTTAGCGCTGCCTAGCGGGACTCCTGTAATTGTGACGAATGTCTTTACAGGCGATTTCCTCTTAACATTTACTTATTTCTATAAGTTTGTTAGAGGTGCTGGTATGCTCAAGAGTGTCTAACAGCGACACAGATGGCGCTCCGTGCCACTTCTTACTGGTGTGTCCCACCAAGTGCTGCCTTAAGTAGCTTCGAGATCCCTTTTCTTTTCGTCGGATCCTAGCTCTACTGATGAGTCATGATATGACGAAACGCGTCTAGAGATGGATCTGGCGAAATGAAAAGGAAAATCTTCGTCTTTACTCATCGTTTTCGGTTAATAAACCGATTTGAGTTAGCGCTGCCTAGCGGGACTCCTGTAATTGTGACGAATGTCTTTACAGGCGATTTCCTCTTAACATTTACTTATTTCTATAAGTTTGTTAGAGGTGCTGGTATGCTCAAGAGTGTCTAACAGCGACACAGATGGCGCTCCGTGCCACTTCTTACTGGTGTGTCCCACCAAGTGCTGCCTTAAGTAGCTTCGAGATCCCTTTTCTTTTCGTCGGATCCTAGCTCTACTGATGAGTCATGATATGACGAAACGCGTCTAGAGATGGATCTGGCGAAATGAAAAGGAAAATCTTCGTCTTTACTCATCGTTTTCGGTTAATAAACCGATTTGAGTTAGCGCTGCCTAGCGGGACTCCTGTAATTGTGACGAATGTCTTTACAGGCGATTTCCTCTTAACATTTACTTATTTCTATAAGTTTGTTAGAGGTGCTGGTATGCTCAAGAGTGTCTAACAGCGACACAGATGGCGCTCCGTGCCACTTCTTACTGGTGTGTCCCACCAAGTGCTGCCTTAAGTAGCTTCGAGATCCCTTTTCTTTTCGTCGGATCCTAGCTCTACTGATGAGTCATGATATGACGAAACGCGTCTAGAGATGGATCTGGCGAAATGAAAAGGAAAATCTTCGTCTTTACTCATCGTTTTCGGTTAATAAACCGATTTGAGTTAGCGCTGCCTAGCGGGACTCCTGTAATTGTGACGAATGTCTTTACAGGCGATTTCCTCTTAACATTTACTTATTTCTATAAGTTTGTTAGAGGTGCTGGTATGCTCAAGAGTGTCTAACAGCGACACAAATGGCGCTCCGTGCCACTTCTTACTGGTGTGTCCCACCAAGTGCTGCCTTAAGTAGCTTCGAGATCCCTTTTCTTTTCGTCGGATCCTAGCTCTACTGATGAGTCATGATATGACGAAACGCGTCTAGAGATGGATCTGGCGAAATGAAAAGGAAAATCTTCGTCTTTAAAATGATATTTCCTTGAAAAAAACTCTTTAACTTTCCACATTTACACATTTGTTGTGAAAACTAAAAAGTATGGTTTAAAAGCAGGAGTACCACATTATACAGTGTGATTCCTAAGTTGATACTTCTTTTTTAGCTGTGTATAGAAGGCATAAAATAAACAACATTTTCAAATACCCTTTTTCAAAAAACTCAAAAATAAGGTACTTACATTCATTTGTTACACTATGGATAAAATATGGTGCCTAACTTGCCCGTTGAACAACAATAAGAAAACTTCTGGGGGTAGAATGAGCCTGCAAGTGAAAGCGTTCTGCGTATAATCTCGATGCAGCAGCTGGACTTTGATGACACTCAGCGTAAATTAGCACCATATCTACTAGTTCATTGTTTTGAAATTTTACCAATTTAAAATTCTTCAGAAAAACACACGGCTGCGAAACTAACGACCGACCCGTGAAATGTATGTCTAACAAGACAAAACAACATAAAGTAAAGGGCTACGTTTTAATGACTAGGCTCGCACTTTTTACTTCGGTAACTCGGCTATTTTTAAGTTTTTTGAAAAAGGTATTTGAAAATGTTGTTTATTTTAATGCCTTTTATACACAGCTAAAAAAGAAGTATCAAATTAGGAATAACCCCACATATTAAATGTAAAAATTGCTTTAAAAACCCATAAATAAAATTTCATTGTGACAATTATTATTTGAAGGTTCGGTTGGTGAATGTTATTAGTTAATTCAACAGTTCAATAACGGCAATTTTTTTTGGTTGTATAGATTAATTTTTGGGTTGAGTCCGATTTCACGAAAATAAATGATTTTTAGAACCAAATTTTAGTAATTTATATCATGTTGAACGGCAGTACAGTTTTGGATTTGCATTGTTTTTATTTGTTTTGAATCATTACGTTTCAACTGGTAAGCATCTCCCGTCGTCTTCAGGTGAATACTAAAATACTTTCTTCTTAAGATCTTTTTAATATTCGCCTGAAGGCGATTGGAGATGCTTACCAGTGATTCGAAACAAATAAAGACAATGGAAATCCAAAACTCTACTGAAATTCAAGAAACCTCATTGTCTCCAACCTTCATATCACTTTTAATAGTGCGGAAACCGGACAAATGTTTTATCTTTCATTAGGTGTAATTGGATATTACTTATATTTACCCATATTGTGGAAACGCCTGTGAAAAATTTACTGTGCTGACGACAACAACCATGAATAAAATCGTGTTAAACATTTTAAATTGAGTTTCAAGTTCTTTGAAAAATGTATTCGGACTTAATACTAGCCGCATTGTTTAGAAATTGGATTATTGGGAAATATGTTTTATAACCTTATTCCTATTTTATACACACTTTATCAAACTATTAAATCATCTATTTCAATTTGCCTTAAGCCAGGGGAACGTAGGGTAATGTAAAATAGCGAAGCTACAGGTAAGACAGAAAGGTAACACTAACATGTTTTTGTTAGTCTAATCAGTGGCGGCTCGTACAGTAGGGCCACAGTGCCATGGCCCTACCTAACTGTA
The DNA here is from genome assembly GCA_935413205.1 of Polydrusus cervinus. NCBI lineage: Eukaryota > Metazoa > Arthropoda > Insecta > Coleoptera > Curculionidae > Polydrusus > Polydrusus cervinus. The sequence goes on from OW284518.1 coordinate 7,334,567, forward strand.
CACCAAGCTTTTTATTTCTCACTCGTAATTATTATTACTTTGTCTCCCTAGGCTTCAATCTTTTTGTAAATGTGAATAATTTATAATTTAAGACGTTAATATCTGATAACGCTTAACTATGCAAAAACTCCCTAATTTGTGCGTGACGCCTCGAAAATTCCCTGCCACCACACTGCTATGGCCAAATCTGTATTTGACCTGATGTTAAACGCGTACGAGAGAGATTATAACACCAATGAAAATATTGCCATCTCTTACTGACGCGTAGGAAAATCGGCCTTGTTTAGTCTAGCCAGATCCTTATATGATACTTTATTTTATTGAGAGTAAAGAGTCCCAATCGGGTTAGGGCACTATACTACAGTATAGTTATGCTTTCGGCTTTGCTACTTCTACCAGATACCAGGTGGCAAATGTTTTTTAAAACGGGTTTGCACAGTTTTTACTATTTAACATAAATTATTCTTGTAGGTTAGGTTTAGGTCAATCTGTCAGTGGATTATATTCCTGATTCTGGGTTTAGGCAATACTTAAGCCCTTTAGGTATGTTGTTTTCCGAAAAACATTTTGTAAACAATATTGGTAACTTCAAGAATAAAAGTGATGGAATCATTTTCAAATAAAAAACAAAGAAGTATGGAGGTTTCTTATAAGAAAATTTGAGTATTTTGTGAACATTTTTTGTTAGAACTACTGGAATACCTTATTAAATGATCCATTAATTACTCGATAAGTTTTTTGATTTTTTTTATATACATGGTTATAAAAATTCAATGCATTAGATTTGTTATCTCAGTTAAGATATAGAGAGTTGGTTAAATGGAGACAAAGTTGCATATCTTAATGCTGAACAATTTATTAAAAAGAAATTTAACTAAATTTCGATGACTTTCGAAGATATCCGAAAAAAGAAACGAAAAACTTGTTTTTTTTTAGGACAAAATAAGTACTGAATATTTTTAAAAACCAAGAGCACTTTCTTAAGGTCACTTTTTAAGATAATAATTTTAAGAGGTCAAAAGCTACCCAAAAATTTAAAAGAAATTCGGGACCTTATTTCAAAAAAATTAAGTTGATGTATCTAAAAAACAAACGCATTAAAAAATTTCTTATGCAAGTGCTCTTAGGTTTTCAAAATAATCAATATTTTGTCGTCAAGAAATTAAAAACAATTATTCAATTTTTAATTTTTTTTTCGGATGCTCAGGAAGTATTTTTTTAATTTCTTTTAACAAATAATTCAGGATTAAAATATTTTTTTTTTATGATAAAACACCTGCACTGTAGGAAAAATCCTTTAAGGCGCTCTGGGAGCGGTGCGAGTGCGAAAAAAGCAATTAACGTTGGTCTTGAAACGTTGAAGATTGTATTTATTGGGAAACACGACCTCAGGAAGATCATTCCACAAAGATGACGTTCTCCAGATGAAAGAATTCTTGAACAATGAAGTTCGATGAGTACTAAGCTGAACAACATATGGATGAGCGGCAGTGGTTCGCCGTGTATTTCTGTTTTGCATTGCTCTAGGTGGAATCAAGTGGGCAATGTCAGTCGAACACCTGCCATGGAAATATCTGTAAAAGAGAGCCAAATCACCAACCTGTCTTCGATGCTCCAGGCTATCGAGGGTCTTGGTCAGCTCGGGGTCGCCGATCAGACGAACGGCTCTCCTTTGAATGGAATCCAGTAGCCAAAGGGTGTGCTTGGGTGCAGAGTTCCAGACATGAGAGCAATATTCTAATGATGGTCGAATCTGGGCTTTGTAGAGTGTCCAAAGTTGATGACGTGTGTACAACCTTTTGGTGCGGAAAAGTACACCAAGTTTCTGTGCAGCTGCCTTGGCAATTACGACAACGTGATCATGCTAAGACATATTACCTCCCAGATTGACCCCCAGCAAATTAATAGACGGTGCCAGAGGAATTGCGTGTCCTGCCATGGCTATATCCGGTTCTGCAATGTTAACCTTTTTGAAGAAGACTGCTGCCTGGGTTTTCTTAGCATTAAATTCGACTTGGTTACTGTCACCCTAAGCCAAAATTTCTTCCAGGTCATTGTTGAGGCGCAATACTTCATGCTGCCTGCGAAGATGTGCGTCGGCAGCGGATGTTTGGGGAGTCAAGGTAAAAGATGAGACAAGTGTGCTGTCATCAGCAAAGCTATAAATTGGATTTTGGGTTTTCACTAGAAGGTCGTTAATATACAGTAAAAAGAGGGTAGGCGACAATATGGACCCTTTAGGAACACCGGCATTGATGGTAAAGTTGTCTGAGAGAAACCCGTCAATCGCCACTTGCAGAGAACGGTTCTTAAGGAAGCTGGTTAACCATAAACAAAATCCATTAGGCATACCGTAGGATCGCAATTTACTCAGAAGCCCATCGTGCCAAACACGAATAAAAGCCCAAGCAAACTATGCAACTTTGCCTCCATTTAGCCAAATCTCTATCTTTTATAATTACCAAGTTAACAATGTTAATGCATCGAATTTTTAACACCCTGTATTAAAGATTTTTGACTTGATATTTTGGCCCTACCTGTATCGACTATCACGAGCCGCCACTGACTATCCCTAATATCCTGTCTACTTAAATAGCTTTTTAAATATATATGTTATAAAACAAATAATAATAGAAAAATTAAATAAATTTCACATTAATCTAGGAGAAGGCAGGGCAAGGCGAGGTAGCGAGGTAACTGGCATAAGCGAACCAGAGGGCGTATGTAAAAATGCTTCGTTTATTCAGTGTATCGCACTGCAAGTAAAATAAACCCATTTATTGCTCTCCGCAATTATTAAATTATTCTAAAATGGGACTTGATTTACTTCTAATTCAAGGATATCGGAAGATCATGTCGTAAAACCAGCTTTACGATATTAGAATAGGGCAGCGACAGTGACGCGTCAATATGGCAGCTGAAGAGGTGATGAGGGACAAATTTGTCGTTTTCACATAAAAGACAATGCTAATTTTTCATTATTCCGACGGGAATTAGTTGTTTTTCTCATTTTTTTAAATTAGTTAATATTTTAACTGTTTTGATTTTAGAGGAATAAAACTAAGAGGTGGTCAGGTCTATTACTAGTGCGTTTTCATCTCAATTTTTAGTTTTTTCCTAGTACTTTGTTACATTAAAACTTAATTTAGTTGATTTTAAGTGTTTTTACATGTTTTACTTATAAAATAATAAAACACTTAACTTTAGCAGTTATTTTTTTTTGAGGGCCAGATCGGTCGAAGAACTAAAAAAATCAGCAATGTGGGAATCACTCAACTATTATAATACAGGGTGTTACAATTTCGACATGCCAGCATTTAAATCTCGGAAACCATACGAGTTAGAGAAACGGTTAAATGGGGGCAAAGTTGTGCAATTCGGTGCTGATTATAATTCCGCTTTATAAGTTTTCAAATTCCGAATAGTTCCGATTTTATTCGAAAAAAACCGAAATTTTGCAAAATCGTTATTATATTTTCCTGAGCTCATTTGACTAGCTATTTAAAAATAAATTACACTTTGTCATTGCCACTTTTTCTCCTCTACAAAATGACGATAGTTAACTAAAGATCCGCCGTTTTGTCTCCGAGCGGCCATCACCAACTTTGCTTTTTTAAATTTGCCGTTTTGCTCAATACAACGATCGATTTTTCTTCCAGCCCTTTCAAACGATCTCCTCTTTATCCTACCAAATGCAACCTGTATGGGTTCTTCCATGGTATCTACGACATTTTTATAAATAACATTTTTTAAAGCCCCCCCATCAAAAGAAATCCAGTGGCGAAATATCAGGCGACCTCGCTGGCCATTCTATTACCCCACCATTACCGATCTAGCTATTAAGGAATTCTTCATTTAAGAACAATTTTACTCTCCTGGTATTGTGCGGCGGCGCCCCATCTTAAAATGAATTTTAGACAAACTTTTTCATGAAACTTATTTGTAAAGGTTTTAAATAAAATAAAGTTTTTAATTATTAATATTGTGATTCGTTGCCAGGACCGGACTGACAAGAAGTGTAAAAAATATGAATTTAAAAAAATAAGCAAGGAAAATTCATCATTATGAGAAAGTAATATCGTCATTACATTTTGAGGGTAGGAGGGTTTAAAAATCGGTTTAAAAAAATCCAGGTCCGTATTTAAAAAAGTAAAGTTGGTGATGGCCGCCCGGAGACAAAACGGCGGATCTTTAGTTAACTATCGTCATGTTGTAGAGGAGAAAAAGTGGCAATGACAAAGTGTCATTTATTTTTAAATAGCTAGTCAAATGAGCTCAGGAAAAAATAAAAACAAATTTGTAAAATTTCGTTTTTTTTTCGAATAAAATCGGAACTATTCGGAATTTGAAAACTTATAAAGCGGAATTATAATCAGCACCGAATTGCACAACTTTGCACCCATTTAACCGTTTCTCTAACTCGTATGGTTTCCGAGATTTCAATGCTGGTATGTCGAATTTGTAACACCCTGTATGTTGTAGCAAATTATGTAACTGGATGTTTTGAAAAATGATTGTTACTACTGTATTATATAACATGGTACAAACTTTAAAGAACTTTTTGTCAACGGACCAAATGGTATGGCTTTCTAATTGGTAGTTCTTTGAATTTTACAAGTGATTAAATGAGAAATGATCTAGAAAACAATTTTTGATAACAGTGACGGCCCACGCTCTCAAAAACTGGTAAAGAGCTAGGTACCTATCGTGCCGGTACTTAAACAAACATTAACTAAAAACCCGTATAACAAAACGCAGTGGCGGCTCGTGATATTTATCGTAGGGTGTGCGCAGCAGGCAAAAAGCGCCGCAGACGAAAATTTTTCGAGGTGCCACGCCCCTTTTCACCTTTGCATCGATTTTCTTTGTGATTTTTATCCAAAAAAAATAAAAAAACGCAGTTTTTAAATGGAATTTAAATTTTCTTTGTTTTAGCACCAAATTTATTTTTTATTTTTTTAAAATTTCCTTTGGAAATCGAATGTCGAAAATTTATTTATAATGTCCTCTACAGAATTTTGGTCCATAACTATATCACTTCGTGTGACACAATCCAAACTACTAGCCATTATTAATTTTAAAACAACACAAAAACATCCACAACACCGTCAATAAACTTTAAACTTAAAAACAACACAAAAACATCCACAACACCGTCAATAAACTCCAAACTTATCTAATCGCGTCAAAAACTCAAAACAATCATATTAAATTATTGAAGTGTGTATTCAGATAGCGCACGGCGACGCTCTCTCATCGGGCGATTAACCGAATATTCCCGATCAATCCGCATAGGGAAAATCGCACGAAAATCCATCCATAAGAGCGCCGAACGAATACACACTACAGCACACAGCCGGTGAGTCTGCCCACGCGCTCGGTCGCACTTGAAGTCTTACGCCTTCGCCATTGTTATATTATACAAGTTCTTTATTTCAGTTTCCTAAATATTTTTTTAAATAAGTATAAATTTTATTTTTGCTGGTGCTTGACTTTCTTAGGCAGTGCGCGCGCACGAGCGCACTTGTTGACGAGCCGCCCCTGACAAAACGCCTCTCTTATCCTCATCTGTCCAACGACTGCATGAAGTTTCCAAGAAATTACAACTATGTCATTAATTGGGTTCATTTTTAAAACACATAACTACGTAGGTACGTACACTACTAAATTAACTGAAAAAGAAACTTTTTAATATACATATATACTTATGTTGGTATTTTATAGCTTTGTCAACAATTACTTTGTATTTTAACGACAATAAAGCACAATTTGAATTTAAATTTAAATAATCACACAGTAAATCACGTAAAAACGATATCTATTAACGTAAGTTTCACGAAGCCTCAAAATAAATACCTTAAGGTTAGGCGAACCAATGCTAAAACAATAGTGCATACGACTGATCGATTTTTGAATTGCCCTTCACCATAATGCAAATTGTTACATGCTGATGTTTACGTGACTGACGGCACGTAACCATAGCAACGGTGAATATGAAAGCCATGCTGGGCGTTGGGCATTGGGTCTTCACATGCTTTGAGCTAACGAACACGGTCGGCTGGGGCGTGCCAAAATGCACGAGTGTTTATAATTATTGTCCATCGGAGTTAACCGTGGCCTTATTCTGCATAGCTACACTCTTAAAAATGACTACGTATTTGGTACTAATTTTTATTTGTTCTCGTATTTACGTTACCAAAAATAACTATTTGTAGTTAGGAAAACAAAAAAGATTTTTTTCTTGGTTATATTTACCAAAAAATGATGCCATTAGAACAAAGAAAATATCTTGTTTTTATATTAGTTGGCAGAAATAAAATATTTTGTTTAGCTGAATTTTACTCTGTATATATCCTATTTAAATGTTACATCAATGTTCCTACAAACTTGTGTTTATCAATTAAGCTTGTTGTAATAACACATTATGAATTTGTAGTCCCTATCATTTTGTTAATTTTGATTAAGATGCATTCTTAATTACCAGAACTAACTTTTCTTTTCAAGTAATATTATTCTTCATGTGTCTAACTAACGGCATCGCTGTACTCACTTTACAACAGAGACTTGACGCCCTTGACGGTGGGTGACATATCATTCTAGCCAGGACTGTCAGGAGGTTATGTTAGGGTGCTTTTGCGGTTCCGTGTCTTTTTTTTGTGATTTGAAGGCAATAATTGGCCATTTTCATGGCCGTGTGGACAATGGATGCGTGACAATATTTGGTGTAATTTATTTATGTTTATTGTCTTTCTTGTGTACGTTCTTATGGGAAGAATAAAGTTAAATCCTAAGTAAGTAAACATTTTATTTTTTATCCTTGCAGTTGTACATTAGAAAGTTTAAATGAGCTTTTTATAAAGCATGGCAAGGTGATCCGATGAAAATATTTTTTTTGTTTTGTTCTTCTTCTATGTTTAATTTCTATAAAAGAACGTCATATTTATGACTTTTTAATTTGACCGAGTATAACAAATTTCATATAGCTGTATATTTTAAATAGAAAGTCCAGGGGATATTTTTTGTTTTTTAATAATCGCTGTTGAAGATAAAAAAATTTAAATAAGAACAATTCAGTTCTATAAGCAATTGAACAACCCAAAAGGTTGATTAAAATAAGTTAAAAATCTATTGTTTCTGTTTTGTTTTGCATAAGTATGTATTATAAAAAACATGAGAGAACAAGGATATTGGAAATAATTTTTTTTAAGGAAACCATAATATCCCTGATAATTTATTTCAATTAGTTTACGCATACCTAATACAGTAGTAATACCAAGACATTTTTTTATTTAAATGGGGACTCTAGGAAGGAGTATTTTTCGTTACTAAGTATAAATTACTTATGACATTTTTTTTAGAAATGAAACAGCCTTTTTGTAAAGTTATTTCTATCAAATCAACTTGCTAATTTTGCCATGCGTTATAAGCAGTTCATTCAAACTTTCTAATATGCAACTGCAATGACAAAAATATAAAATTTTTACTTATTTATGATTCAACTTCTTTCTTACAATTAGAAAGTACAGAAAAAAAATAATAACCACAATGTTGTGACTACATAGATACGTACCTAATTGTTACTTTATGAACATTTCAAGTTTGGCCCAAATAAATGATTGCTTTGGCAATATTTGTAGATTACATCATTAACAAAAAGAATATTTCCTGGAAAAAAAAATAAAATTTTCCATATTTACACATTGTTAAAAAACGGGAGTACCATATAATATTTAGTTATCAGTATATAAAATTTCGTTGTGACAACTAAAATTTGTAGGTTGGGTTGGCTAATGTTATTAATTAGTTCAACAGTTCAATAATGACAATTATTTTTGGTTGTACAGACTAATTTTTGGGTTGAGTCCGATTTCACGAAAATAAATAGTTGTCAGAACCAAATTTTAGTAATCCATACCATGTTATTTTTAAGAGTGTACATTCGGATTAAATTAATATTATTAATTCGGACATAATTATTTTTTAAGGGCTAAAATGGTAGCTGCATTGGTACATTAATATTTAATATTGTCGAAAAACTTTCCTCCTGGTTTTATTTTTTTTGGTGAAGAGCCTTTTCACCTACTTCACCTGACAAGCCGCCACTGGCTCGGAGAAATGGTCATAATATAAACTACTTCCTTAATGCATAGACCATATTATTATTTTTCTACTACTTACAGGATGGCCATTTACTGCGTTGAAGTATGACCGTTATTTATTAAAAAAATGTATAAATAGTTAAGATCAAAAGTAGAAAACATTATTTTCGTTTGATGTTTGAAACGTTAATTTAAAATCAATTTGTTAAATATTAATATTAGGTTTATTAATTATATTTTACTATTAACTATTTCTAATGATAAAGCTTATTAGTAGTATTTTAAAGCAACAAGTCACCATCGTAAAAATTATACAGTAACAACATTAACTTTGGCAATATTACATACAATTATTCGACATCAGAAATATGGATGAAGATAAATACAAAAAAATATCAATTGGTATGTTTTTATGGCATTTTTTACACCACCTTTATTATTCTTGCAGTACACTATACGGCAAAAAAGAGCAATGCCACAATCCGGAAATTATTCAGGACATTTTTATCTATTTTGGCACATCGCGTACGGACTTTACTTTATATGTCTGCGTCAACAATAAATAAATCCAAAAAAAATAACACCAGCACATAAAAGTTTATGTAGCACAATACGCACCTACTTGTACACATAGTTCTAAAAATTGGGCCATCGCACTACGGTTTTTCGAGTTCGATTTTTTGGCAAGACCCTACAAAATATCCACAGAAAAAAATTCGTTGGTTTAAACGTTCTTATAAGTAATAAGTAAAGACCGGATTCGAATAGCTCATGACGCAAATTTCAGGGGCTTTAAATCTTTCGTTAAAAACTGGTTAACGCTCCGTAAGTAACAGGGACGTACTTAAAATACTGATAGCTAGACAAATCGACTTTTTTGCCAGGCAAAAAGATCGACATATTGTATTAAATCAAGGGTTATTGTTTAACAGTGGCGCATATACGGGGGGGATGGGGGTACTATCCTCCCCCCCCCCCCCCCCCCATCCCCAGGAATTTAATTTGTAAACCTACGTTTTAATACCGATATTTTGCAAAAACTATTAAAATACCAACTGAGGTAATTTTTTACTCAATCTGGCGCTCGCAAGAGAGGGCGCAGGCATGCCAGCTGATCTAGCAGACAATACAGTGAACAAACCACTGGGATTGGTCAAAGAGGAGATTGACTACACAGCCAAGCAGCTTGCACAGAACAGATGGACAGGGTTGACAACCTGTAGTACATCCAGGCAACTGTGGCCCACATTCGATAAAAAGAGAACCGCAGAGCTATTGAGACACAGTCGAAAAGACGTGAGAAATATTACTGCGGTTGTTACCGGACATTGCCTCTTCGGTAGACATGCCGAACGTATGCAAATACCCACTAACGACTTCTGCAGAAGCTGCAGAGATGAGGAAGAGGAAGAAAGTATTCAACATTTTCTGTGTGAATGCCCTGGCCTCGCAAGAAGGAGGTTCACTACTCTGGGTGATTCATCTTTCGATAGCCTGGAGGAACTAAACAACTTACAACTTGGACGGCTGAGCAGATTTCTGAACAGTAGTGGCTGGTTTGAATGAGTTGTTAAAATCCTTCCGCGGTTACGTCGCATAAACCATCAGTGATCTGATGAAGGTGGATTCTACGGAACACGTGTGGTATCACAACGGACCTAATCAGGACTACGTGAGACCGTTTGGTCAGAACCAAGGGTCTGCCACTCTTACCTAACCTAACCTAACCTACTCAATCTGGCAGCAGCGTTCTCTAATTTTCGTCAACTGTCTCGATGACTGTCCATGTCCGCCATCCACAAGCTCCAATGCCACCATGATGCCGCTAATCCTAGTCCTGGTCCAGCTCCGTACCGTACCTGCTTAAAAACTTTATAATTTCGTGTTTCCTGGCCTGCCTTGAGAATGTTAATTTATTTTTAACTTTTATCATGTTTTTATTTATAAGTTAATTTTCTTTAAAAGTTATGTTTTTTTATAATAATTAACTGTTTTATTTTTTATTTCTTAAATGTTTTAAAAATGTATTTATTAATATATTATAGAATTTGTCCGGTTTTCAAAAAAGACGATTGCACCAACATAGAGAATTATAGACCTATATCACTATTGTCCTGTCCAGCCAAGATATTTGAGACTGTCTTATATAGGTTTATATATAATTTTGTTAGAAATAAGATATCAACTAAACAACACGGTTTTCAAAATAAAAAGTCTACGTCTACTAGTTTATGTGAGATAACTCATTATATTGCTGAAGACCTTGATGGAGAGAGTCAGGTTGATGTAATATATACAGATTTTGCTAAGGCCTTTGACAGAGTGTCGCATAGCATCCTTATACAAAAGTTGCACAAGTTTGGTTTTCATGATAATCTAGTACAATTCTTAAAGTCATATTTGTATAACAGATCGCAAAGGGTTATTGTTAGGGGTTTCTATTCTGACTATTTTTATGCAACTTCAGGTATTCCGCAGGGCTCTAATCTTGGATCACTACTCTTTCTATTATTTATCAACGACTCGGTTGAAGAAGTAAATGGTGCGGAAGTATTGCTATTTGCTGATGACCTAAAACTATATGCCAAAATTAACAACTACAATGACTGCCAGCACAGTCAAGAAAATTTAGATAAAATTTATCGATGGTCAATAAAAAACAAATTAGCATTTAATATTGACAAATGTTTTGTACTTAGTTTTAATAGGAAGAAAACACAAGTTAATGTTGCGTACAAAATTAGTGATAGGGCACTGGCTAGAGTTGTGGAAATGCGAGATCTTGGTAAGAATGTATGGATTTATTGTCAGAAATAGCAAAGAGCTTAATGTAGTATGTGTCAAGACTTTGTATGTTTCATATGTGAGGAGTATATTGGAGTATTGTTTTATAATATGGAGTCCGTGTTATGAGAATCATAAATATAATATAGATTATATAAATATATATAAATTTATGAGATATATACATTATAAGGAAACAGGGGTATACCAAATGCATATACCAAAAATAGATATAATGAAAGCTTATAACATTCAAACACTTGAAAGTAGGAGAAATGTTTCTGCCATCGTTTTTTTATTCAAAGTACTAAACAACATGATAAATGCTTATAACTTATTAGCTCGGCTTAACCTTTATGCTCCAGCATATAGAATAAGAAATCCCTTAAATTTTTATATTGATAATACTCGTACTAACTACTATAGAAACTCACCTATAATTATTGTAATGTCAAATTATATAATCAAAAACGATTACAGTTCGATATATGGAATATAGGCTCAGTAAGTAGGCTTAAATCAATATTCTATAAAATATTATAGCAGGATATATAGAATTTATTGTTAAGTACCATTTGTTTAGTTATGACTTATTACACAGGTCAATTTCTACCCTACACTTTAATTGGATGTAAATCTGTTGTATTTGTAAATAAATAAATAAATACATAGATTATGGTACTTAGGTATACCTGTAATGTAAAGTTTTAATTTATTTTACTTGTTTTAAGATATATTTTTTTTTAGTTTTAATTATTAGAAGTAAAGTCTTTATTTACACAGAACAAGAATATTAAATTTTCCAGTTAGGTATCTATGAAAGACGTCAACATCGTTAAATCCCAAGTGCTTTTCTGACTTTGTAACACTTGAGGTGTATTGTATTATTCATAAAGTCCGTGGTGCCCTCGGGTTGGAAGAATGAACTGAAGCTATGGAGCGAAAAACCCATGCTTACCGATAAAACATCTGCCGTACGCAAAATTAAGTTTCACACTGTAAAAAGGGTGTCACAACAGTCCATTACAAGACGAGTAAACACATTTTTAAATCAGATTTTTTTTAAATGAGTACGCCTTTGATTCGAATACTAATGTTTCAGCTTTACTTATTGTATAAATACTTATATTTTCTATTTTTAGATATGGTAATTCTTCCCAAATTGATGTTTCTCCTGACCCTCCCCAAACATAAATTTATGGCGTGTATGATTAAAATATCGTTATTGGTATGCGCCATTATTATATTATTACAAGTTTTTTTTTGCTACAAAATATTTAGTTTTGAGATAATGCTTAGATATGGACCTGTAATATTTTTTTTTATTATGGTAAGTAGAAATAAATCATCGCAGTGAAATAGTAGTTTATACAAAAAACTAGAGTAGTTTTTTCCCTTAAATTAACAACTCGTACGTAATCTCCAGTAGGCCTGCTCTAGTTGGAGTTTTCGTGTTTCTGTGACAGACATTTATATTATTATTATTATAATTATTATTATTATTATTATTATTATTATTATTATTATTATTATTATTATTATTATTATTATTATTATTATTATTATTATTATTATTATTATTATTATTATGTTTTCAGTGTTCTATTTCTCAGCTTTTTGTTGGTAAGGCTGGTGTTATTTACAGTACAGAGAAGAAATTCATCTTAACCTGTACTGTTTAGAAACTTCCGTACTATATGGCAAGTTTGGAGGATGACGCTTTTCTGAATAAGTTGGTATAAATAACCTGAAAGGCCCAGTTTTTCCAAGTTGGGCTTGAAATTTTTCGTCATAGCTCCCTCCACCGATATTATAATCGGAATTATGTCAATTTTATCTAGCTTCCATATATTTTTTATCTCTATAGCCAAATTCGAGTACTTGGTCTTCTTCTCCGATTCGGTTTTAGAAAGGTTGTGTGTTAGTGGGCAACCTATATCGATTATGAAAGCTTTCTTGGTGTTTTTTTCGATGAGAAGAATATCCGGGCGGTTGTGGTCTACTGTTCTATCCGTTATTATTGGCCTGTCCCAGTATAAGAGATATTCAGGGGATTCAAGCACTGGATCGGGTGAGTATTGGTAGTATGGTGGGAGGTTTTCCCTTAGCCCTAGTTTATGGGCCAGCTCCTTGTGGATGATCTTAGCCACCTGATTATGTCTCCCCAGGTAGGCGTTGGGGGCCATAGTACCACAACCCGCCGTGATATGTTCTATCGTTTCTCCGGGGCAATTGCATTTTCTGCACACATCTTCCACATTTCTCTTCAAGATGACATTTTCATAGTTTCGAGTTCGAATGACACGGTCTTGGATAGAGATTATAAAACCTTCTGTTTCAGCGTGAAGCTGCCTTTTCTCCAACCAATTCAGTGACATTTCTCTATCTATGAGTGGATTTTGGAGTGCAGTAGGGTATTTGCCGTGTAGAGCTTTCTCTTGCCAAGTTACAAGCTGTTGACTTGGCGGCGCGCGGATGATGTTGGGTAATCCATTTTGCTTTAAGTTAAGGGCTGTATATCCAGCGTCTGCTGCTACCACTTTTTTAAGAATTTCCCCATTCGATTCTTGGAAGTATTTTCTCATAGAGGTCTCTTGCGACTTGCACAAGTTATATATATATTAATGAGACCTCTTCCTCCCTCCTTTCGTTTTAGGTAGATTCTTTCAAGTGCAGAGCGTTATTATTATTATTATTATTATTATTATTATTATTATTATTATTATTATTATTATTATTATTATTATTATTATTATGTTTTCAGTGTTCTGGTTCTCAGCTTTTTGTTGGTAAGGCTGGTGTTATTTACAGTACAGAGAAGAAATTCATCTTAACCTGTACTGTTTAGAAACTTCCGTACTATATGGCAAGTTTGGAGGATGACGCTTTTCTGAATAAGTTGGTATTAATAACCTGAAAGGCCCAGTTTTTCCAAGTTGGGCTTGAAATTTTTCGTCATAGCTCCCTCCACCGATATTATAATCGGAATTATGTCGATTTTATCTAGCTTCCATATATTTTTAATATCTATAGCCAAATTCGAGTACTTGGTCTTCTTCTCCGATTCGGTTTTAGAGTGGTTGTGTGTTAGTGGGCAACCTATATCGATTATGAAAGCTTTCTTGGTGGTTTTTTCGATAAGAAGAATATCCGGTAGGTTGTGGTCTACTGTTCTATCCGTTATTATTGGCCTGTCCCAGTATAAGAGATATTCAGGGGATTCAAGGACTAGCTCGGGTGAGTATTGGTAGTATGGTGGGAGGTTTTCCCTTAGCCCTAGTTTATGGGCCAGTTCCTTGTGGATGATCTTAGCCATTATTATTATTATTATTATTATTATTATTATTATTATTATTATTATTATTATTATTATTATTATTATTATTATTATTATTATTATTATTATTATTATTATTATTATTATTATTATTATTATTATTATTATTATGTTTTCAGTGTTCTATTTCTCAGCTTTTTGTTGATAAGGCTGGTGTTATTTACAGTACAGAGAAGAAATTCATCTTAACCTGTACTGTTTAGAAACTTCCGTACTATATGGCACGTTTGGAGGATGACGCTTTTCTGAATAAGTTGGTATAAATAACCTGAAAGGCCCAGTTTTTCCAAGTTGGGCTTGAAATTTTTCGTCATAGCTCCCTCCACCGATATTATAATCGGAATTATGTCGATTTTATCTAGCTTCCATATATTTTTAATATCTATAGCCAAATTCGAGTACTTGGTCTTCTTCTCCGATTCGGTTTTAGAGAGGTTGTGTGTTAGTGGGCAACCTATATCGATTATGAAAGCTTTCTTGGTGTTTTTTTCGATGAGAAGAATATCCGGGCGGTTGTGGTCTACTGTTCTATCCGTTATTATTGGCCTGTCCCAGTATAAGAGATATTCAGGGGATTCAAGAACTGGCTCGGGTGAGTATTGGTAGTATGGTGGAAGGTTTTCCCTTAGCCCTAGTTTATGGGCCAGTTCCTTGTGGATGATCTTTGCCACCTGATTATGTCTCCCCAGGTAAGCGTTGGGGGCCATAGCACCACAACCCGCCGTGATATGTTCTATCGTCTCTCCGGGGCAGTTGCATTTTCTGCACACATCTTCCACATTCCTTTTCATGATGACCTTTTCATAGTTTCGAGTTCGAATGACACGGTCTTGGATAGAGATAATAAAACCTTCTGTTTCAGCGTGAAGCTGCCTTTTCTCTAACCAATTCAGTGACATTTCTCTATCTATGAGTGGATTTTGGAGTGCAGTAGGGTATTTGCCGTGTAGAGCTTTCTCTTGCCAAGTTACAAGCTGTTGACTTGGCGGCGCGCGGATGATATTAGGTAGTCCGTTTTGCTTTAAGTTGAGGGCTGTATATCCAGCGTCTGCTGCAACCACTTTTTTAAGAATTTCCCCATTCGATTCTTGGAAGTATTTTCTCATAGAGGTCTCTTGCGACTTGCACAAGTTATATATATTAATGAGACCTCTTCCTCCCTCCTTTCGTTTTAGGTAGATTCTTTCAAGTGCAGAGCGTGGGTGGTGGAATCTGAATTTTGTTAGCAGCCTGCGCGTAAGCCTATCCAGTTCGTGCAAATCCGTGTCTGAATACTTAAGGATTCCGAATGAGTAGGTAAGTATTGGTATTGCCCAGGTGTTGATGGCAGTAGTAAGGTTACCAGCATTCAGATGAATATTAAAAAGCTTTGTTAGTCTGCTTTTGTATTTGTTTTTAAACTCCCTTTTTAGGCTTGTGTGGTTTATTTGTTGGTTTTGGGAGATGCCTAAGTATTTATATGTTTTGTCCTCATCTAATATATCTATGCCTTCAAGCAGTCCACGATTTTGTTCAGTCTTTCCGCGTACGACATTCAAGATTGCGCACTTGTCTAAGCCAAACGACATTTTGATGTCATCGCTAAATGTCTTGGTTATTTGAATTGGGGACTGTAGGTGGGTTTTGCTTTCAGCGTAGAGTTTGATATCGTCCATAAATAGAAGGTGGTTTATTCTAAAATTCTCAGTTAAGTTGGGACGATATCCGTAGGATGTTGATTTTAGTAGTGAGGACAGTGGGTTCATGGCCAAAATGAACCAGAGGGGGCTTAAAGAGTCGCCTTGAAATATACCTTTTGATATATTTATATTGCCAAGCTTCTCTTGTCCAATATGGAGATTGGTATTCCATTGCTCCATTGGAGTACCTAACATGTTGCGTATTAGGGGGTGTACTTTGTATATTTGCAATATCTTCTTTAGCCAGTCGTGAGGAACAGAATCGAATGCTTTACTATAATCTATGTAGCACATATTTAGATTTCGCCTTTTAACTTCTGCCTGTTTTATAATAACGGCATCGATTGTAAGCTGTTCCTTGCAACCCAAAGCTTTCCTAATACAGCCCTTTTGCTCATCAGCTACCAGGTTGTTGTTTATGCAGTGTGTGTATATTTTTGAGTACATGACTGATGTTAAAAGTTTATACACCACTGACAGACAGGTGATCGGTCGGTAATTTTTTGGGTCGTTTACCTGCCCTTTTTTAAATAAAAGGAAGGTATTGCCACTGGCAAGATGAGCTGGGAAGTGTTCGGGGCTTAGGAGAGCCTTGCTAAAGCAGTTTGCGATTACAGGGTGTAGGCTGGTGAAAGTTTTGAGCCAAAAATTATGAATTTGGTCAGGTCCCGGTGATTTCCAATTAGCCAAGTTCTTAGTGGCATCCCTTATGTCGATGGATGTTACTTGCGGCTCAGGCATTTCTTGCAAAGTTTCAGCCTCGGCTTCAACTTTTTCGAGCCAGCTTGCTTCTTCATTGAAATGGGACGCGTCAGACCAAATATTACTCCAAAATGCATTAAATTGGTCTTTATTCATGTCATTAGTTGGAGTAAGGTCATTTTCTTCTTGGTTCAGAGTCCTATACAAGGTTTTTTGGTTCGTGGTGAACTGTTGGTTTTGTACCTTCCTCTTTGTGGCTTTATTGTATCGCCTTAGACGGGCACCTTTAGCCTTACATTTTTGTCTAATAGTGTCTCTTACGACAGTTAGCAACCGTTTTACATCGGGACTATCTAAAGGAATATTCTCTGCTTTCAGTATATCTTTAACCTTTTTAGCAACCTTGCTGCTAGAGTTTCCATTTAGATGTTCTCCAATGTTATCACTTTGTGCTCGTAACTGGCTTATTTGTTTTTCAAGTCTCATTTTCCAAGCGGGTACCGCTTGTTTCTTGGTTGTTTTCTTATCAGTTCTGAGATATAATGCCTGACCATTGAGTTCAATTACAGTTACTGCTGCTGCATATAACCCACTGTGTAATGTCTCGAGGTCCTCAGTTGTATTTAAGGACGTCCCTGCTGCTAGGTTTACTCTCGCTAGTATTTCGTGGGTTCCTTTCTTGAATCTTAGCTTAGGGATACTCGGTCTCAAGGTCGGGTCACTATTTTCAAATAAGGACAAATTTTCCAAATATTTTTGGTTCGTATTGTCCGTATCAGCCTGTATAGTTTGATCTTGTTCATGTATTACTTCCTGCTGTGCTGTTAGCTCTTCCACATGCTGAAGGTTGTGCAACGTTCTGCCAACTTCACGCCGTATTTGATCTATTTCAGCTTGGGGTAGCAGGTGGTTAGCATAAATAGCTCTTTGACGGCACGCTACATTTTGTTCGGTGAGTTTTAATTCCGGGTA
Source organism: Polydrusus cervinus (assembly GCA_935413205.1). Taxonomy (NCBI): domain Eukaryota; kingdom Metazoa; phylum Arthropoda; class Insecta; order Coleoptera; family Curculionidae; genus Polydrusus; species Polydrusus cervinus. The sequence goes on from OW284518.1 coordinate 7,352,140, forward strand.
TATCTGGCTTATTTCGCGGTGAAGTTTTATTCTCCAGCCAGGGCGGGGGTTATCTTCGCAGTCGTTGATCAAGAGGAATGTTTTGATAACTGTTCTATTCATGTCACGCGTCCACTTGATTCGACCGGTTTCTGTTCTTCTGGGTAGACCAGCGGCAGTTCTATTGACTCCAGGGTCGGGCTGCAAGCTAGTCTCCATTGTGTTGTGTTCCTCGCCGGTGTTTTGATGACTAATAGTGCGGTTGTCGGCAGGGGCTTGTCCTAGCATCCTGCCGTTAGTAGTATTAGTACTAATCGAATTAGTGCCTCCCCCAGAATCCGTGAGGCTGACTGCTTGCGCAGCGTGGGATTGCAAACTTTCGTTTAGACCCACCTGGGGTAAATCTTCTTCTAAATTCGACATCATGATTGTTTGACTCAGTATTTACACATTTCGTTAGAAATGGTTTGCATTTATACCTTCTGCCAGGTTAGTTCAGCCGCCCTTAACATAGGGAACAGACGCTGTCGAGAAACCGCCCCTAACATGGAGTCAGCCGTTCCTTCACTACATCAGTTCCTACGCCTACCAGCGGTAGCCGGTGACCAATGTAGGCCCCTTTAAGGCAAGGACCACCAACCTTTTAGCCGCCTTTTACGGCAGGCAGGTTCTACCCTGGGCCTAGATTCGCAAACCGGAACCCAGACGGCTTATTATTATTATTATTATTATTATTATTATTATTATTATTATTATTATTATTATTATTATTATTTTTCTCAATGTTAGTTTTCACAGCTTTTTGTTGGTATTGCTGGTATTATTTACAGTACAGAGAAGAAATTCATCTTAACCTGTACTGTTTAGAAACTTCCGTACTATATGGCACGTTTGGAGGATGACGCTTTTCTGAATTAGTTGGTATAAATAACCTGATAGGCCCAGTTTTTCCAAGTTGGGCTTGAAATTTTTCGTCATTGCTCCTTCCACCGATATTATGATCGGAATTATGTCAATTTTATCCAGCTTCCATATATTTTTTATCTCTATAGCCAAATTCGAGTACTTGGTCTTCTTTTCCGATTCGGTTTTAGAGAGGTTGTGTGTTAGTGGGCAACCTATATCGATTATGAAAGCTTTCTTGGTGGTTTTTTCGATGAGAAGAATATCCGGACGGTTGTGGTCTACTGTTGTATCCGTTATTATTGGCCTGTCCCAGTATAAGAGATATTCAGGGGATTCAAGGACTGGCTCGGGTGAGTATTGGTAGTATGGTGGAAGGTTTTCCCTTAGCCCTAGTTTATGGGCCAGTTCCTTGTGGATGATCTTTGCCACCTGATTATGTCTCCCCAGGTAAGCGTTGGGGGCCATAGCACAACAACCCGCCGTGATATGTTCTATCGTCTCTCCGGGGCAGTTGCATTTTCTGCACACATCTTCCACATTCCTTTTCATGATGACCTTTTCATAGTTTCGAGTTCGAATGACACGGTCTTGGATAGAGATAATAAAACCTTCTGTTTCAGCGTGAAGCTGCCTTTTCTCTAACCAATTCAGTGACATTTCTCTATCTATGAGTGGATTTTGGAGTGCAGTAGGGTATTTGCCGTGTAGAGCTTTCTCTTGCCAAGTTACAAGCTGTTGACTTGGCGGCGCGCGGATGATGTTAGGTAGTCCGTTTCGCTTTAAGTTGAGGGCTGTAAATCCAGCGTCTGCTGCTACCACTTTTTTAAGAATTTCCCCATTCGATTCTTGGAAGTATTTTCTCATAGAGGTCTCTTGTGACTTGCACAAGTTATATTTATTAATGAGACCTCTTCCTCCCTCCTTTCGTTTTAGGTAGATTCTTTCAAGTGCAGAGCGTGGGTGGTGAAATCTGAATTTTGTTAGCAGCCTGCGCGTAAGCCTATCTAATTCGTGCAAATCCGTGTCTGAATACTTAAGGATTCCGAATGAGTAGGTAAGTATTGGTATTGCCCAGGTATTGATGGCAGTAGTAAGGTTACCAGCATTCAGGTGAGTATTAAAAAGCTTGTTTAGTCTGCTTTTGTATTTGTTTTTAAACTCCCTTTTTAGGCTTGTGTGGTTTATTTGTTGGTTTTGGGAGATGCCTAAGTATTAATATGTTTTGTCCTCATCTAGTATATCTATGCCTTCAAGCAGTCCACGATTTTGTTCAGTCTTTCCGCGTACGACATTCAAGATTGCGCACTTGTCTAATCCAAACGACATTTTGATGTCATCGCTAAATGTCTTGGTTATTTGAATTAGGGACTGTAGGTGGGTTTTGCTTTCAGCGTAGAGTTTGATATCGTCCATAAATAGAAGGTGGTTTATTCTAAAATTCTCAGTTAAGTTGGGACGATATCCGTAGGATGTTGATTTTAGTAGTGAGGACAGTGGGTTCATAGCCAAAATGAACCAGAGGGGGCTTAAAGAGTCGCCTTGAAATATACCTTTTGATATATTAATATTGCAAAGCTTCTCTTGTCCAACATGGAGATTGGTATTCCATTGCTTCATTAGGGTGCCTAACATGTTGCGTATTAGGGGGTGTACTTTGTATATTTGCAATATCTTCTTTAGCCAGTCGTGAGGAACAGAATCGAAAGCTTTACTATAATCAATGTAGCACATATTTAGATTTCGCCTTTTAACTTCAGCCTGTTTTATAATAACGGCATCGATTGTAAGCTGTTCCTTGCAACCCAAAGCTTTCCTAATACAGCCCTTTTGCTCATCAGCTACCAGGTTGTTATTTATGCAGTGTGTGTATATTTTTGAGTACATGACTGATGTTAAAAGTTTATACACCACTGACAGACAGGTGATCGGTCTGTAATTTTTGGGGTCGTTTACCTGCCCTTTTTTAAATAAAAGGAAGGTATTGCCACTGGCAAGATGAGCTGGGAAGTGTTCGGGGTTCAGGAGAGCCTTGCTAAAGCAGTTTGCGATTTTAGGGTGTAGGCTGGTGAAAGTTTTGAGCCAAAAATTATGAATTTGGTCAGGTCCCGGTGATTTCCAGTTAGCCAAGTTCTTAGTGGCATCCCTTATGTCGATGGATGTTACTTGCGGCTCAGGCATTTCTTGCAAAGTTTCAGCCTCGGCTTCAACTTTTTCGAGCCAACTTTCTTATTCATTGAAATGGGACGCGTCGGACCAAATATTACTCCAAAATGCATAAAATTGGTCTTTATTTATGTCAGTTGGAGTAACGTCATTTTCTTCTTGATTCAGTGTCCTATAGAAGGTTTTTTGGTTCGTGGTGAACTGTTGGTTTTGTACCTTCCCCTTTGTGGCTTTATTCTATCGCCTTAGACGGGCGCCTTTAGCCTTACATTTTTGTCTAATGTTGTCTCTTACGATTGTTAGCAGCCGTTTTACATCGGGACTATCTAAAGGAATACTCTCTGCTTTCAGTATATTTTTAACCTTTTTAGCAACCTTGCTGCTAGAGTTTCCATTAAGATGTTCTCCAATGATATCACTTTGTGCTCGTAACTGGCTTATTTGTGTTTCAAGTCGCATTTTCCAAGCGGGTACCGCTTGTTTCTTGGTGATTTTGTTCTCCGTTCTCTGATATAATGCCTGACCATTGAGTTCAATTACAGTTGCTGCTGCAGCATATAACCCACTGTGTAGTGTCTCGAGGTCCTCAGTTCTATTTAAGGACGTCCCTGCTGCTAGGTTTACTCTCGCTAGTATTTCGTGGGTTCCTTTCTTGAATCTCAGCTTAGGAATACTCGGTCTCAAGGTCGGGTCACTATTTTCGAATAAGGACAAATTTTCCAAATATTTTTGGTTTGTATTGTCCGTATCAGCCTGTATAGTTTGATCTTGTTCGTTTATTACTTCCTGCTGTGTTGTTAGCTCTTCCACATGCTGAAGGTTGTGCAACGTTCTGCCAACTTCACGCCGTATTTGATCTATTTCAGCTTGGGGTAGCAGGTGGTTAGCATAAATAGCTCTTTGACGGCACGCTACATTTTGTTCGGACAGTTTTAATTCCGGATATATTTGGCTTATTTCTCGGTGGAGTTTTATTCTCCAGCCAGGGCGAGGATTATCTTCACAGTCGTTGATCAAGAGGAATGTTTTGATAAAGGTTCTATTCATGTCACGACTCCACTTGATTCGACCGGTTTCTGTTCTTCTGGGTAGACCAGCGGCAGTTCTATCGACTCCAGGGTCGGGCTGCAAGCTAGTCTCCATTGTGATGTGTTCCTCGCCGGTGTTATGTTGACTTATAGTTCGGTTGTCGGCAGGGGCTTGCCTTAGCATCCTGCCGTTATTTGTGTTAGTACTATTCGAATTTATGCCTCCCCCAGAATCCGTGAGGCTGCCTGCCTGCGCAGTGTGGGATTGCGAACTTTCGTTGTCACCCACCTGGGGTACATTTTCTTCTAAATTCGACATCATATTTTTTTAAATCGCTTTTACACATTTCGTTAGAAATGGTTTGCATTTTATACCTCCTGCAAGGTTACTGTTCAGCCGCCCTTAACATAGGGAACAGACGCTGTTGAGAAACCGCTCCTAACCTGGAGACAGCCGTTCCTTCACTACACCAGTTCCTACGCCTACCTGCGGTAGCCGGTGACCAATGTAGGCCCCTTTAAGGCAAGGACCACCAACCTTTTAGCCGCCTTTTACGGCAGGCAGGTTCTACCCTGGGTCTATTCGTCAACCGAACCCAAACGGCTTTTATTATTATTATTATTATTATTATTATTATTATTATTATTATTATTATTATTATTATTATTATTATTATTATTATTATTATTATTATTCGAATCGGTCAACGGACTCTTGTCTGTCAATATGTTTTTTTTTTTTTTTTAATTTTACGTCGGCCTATTTCCGCAGCGAGGCCAATCACCGACGCCAGGGAATTTGTCACACACTATCTGGTAATTTTGCCTAATCCCTCTTTGTCGAGGGTAGGGTTTAACGTGCCAACATCCATGACACGGGACCCACAGTTTAACGTCTCTTCCGAAAGAGGTGCACACATCAAAACATCTTGAGTAATGCATGGATTCCGCCTTATTGTACAGATTCAGTGTAACCTCGATATCGAACGGACATTTCCAAGGTCGAATAGGACGGACAAGGAGTCAGTGAGTTGTATTTGGTAATGTTTCGGATTCGGTCCCCCAAATCCTTAAAAAAAAGGATTTGAATTGCACATCTTTATACACACAAATGGTTGCCATCTTAGAATTTACGAAACTATAACCTGAATCGCTAAATCTCCGGACATTTCGCCTGAAGCCCCGGACTCACCGTGACGCACGTATAATAAAGTAAAATATAGACATACTCTGTACAATCTAAGCGTCCCGGCATGGTTATTTATTATTGTCAAATAATGGCAAGTGACAGCTTCAATGCCGTCATAGCCAACTAGGAGCAACTGAAAATCTGCTGCAAGATCGCCATATAAAAATACTAAATTGGCAATATTTCGAAAACTAAAAATTTTTGAGATATTCAATTTTACACAAACTTACCCTTATTTTTAAAGCTAAATAAGAAATAATTATAAAATTTGGGTGTTTCTATTTGAAAATTTAGACTTTTTGCAGTTTTTTCAATTTCATTTTTAATCTTATTTTTTAAACACCCTATATTAAAACTTATCAAAATATTATAAAAAATCTATTAAAGCAGGTCCTATATAACAAGGAATCCCACTTAAATTAAATAAATAAGGCTTCTTTATAGAAAAAATTGATAATTATTCTAAGGCTTGCAAAGGTCATTTTTGACATAAAAATTCAAATATGTCAAAAATGTTTAAACATAGTTATAGGACATGGTATATAAAATCTGCCTAGAATCTTGCGTAGAATGCAAAAATGTAATAATATATAGGGTGTCCCATTTAAAATAAGCAAGTTGACACTTACTTCCGGTATAACCGGAAGTGCCACTATTATGTAAATATTTTAGCTCGATCGCCCCCATCAGCATACTGTCAAATTTTCAAAAATTTTCTATGTATAGTTTTCTATTATATATACCGATTCGGTTCCCAGTGGGACACCCTGTATGTTCTTTAACACAAATCACTAATTGTAAATTTCATTAAATAAAGTGTTTTATTACTTTTTAGCTGTCAATTGCAGTATTTGTATTTCCAGGCTACAAGATATGGATTACTATATTGGAACACTTGGAAAAATACTTGTTTTCAGAAGCAAGACTGGCTAACGAAAAATTATTGCATAAAATAATTTCAGAGTCTAGAAAAACTCAACAAATTTTGATCATAGACTTACTTTGTACTGCAGGACTCTTTGTGGCAATAGAAGTATTATTAATAAGTAGAAATCCATCGAAATTCATACTAATACACCTTGAAATACAAAAATACATTTCATCAACTACTGACAGTCTAATCTTTTGGTCATATCATATTTTGCTATTAATTCTACTAGAATTCTTTTTGATCCAGTTCTATTATATTTTTACTGTTCTGTTGGTAATGAAATGTCAGTTTTATGTTTTCAATCACTATATTTTGAATTATTTCAAGAGCGGCAAGAAAATTTTGGGCAATGATAATGATAAATTTGTAAAAGATGGACTTATATATCTTGTAAAATGGCACCAAATTATCGTCATGTAAGTTAAAATTAGTGGAGTAATGCTCAATATCAGGGGCGTAGCCAGGGGGTGGGGGGGGGAAGGGGCCCAGTGGGCCCGGGCCCCCTCCCCGAAATAAAAAAAAAGAAGATATAAAATATTATTGACCAACATAAAAAATCTTTGACTGACAACGCTATCAATAACGCGCCAAATAAAATAAAAAATTATCCTCCCAGTAACTACAGCTTCAGCAGAAAGAAGTTTTTTCACTTTCAAAAAATTAAAAACATATCTGAGAAACCATTCGCGGCGAAGAGCGTACAACAAGTTTAGCTTTAATAAGTATTTATCAAAAAATCCATATTGATATATGAAATAATCAATATATTTTGTCAAAAACGGCGACGAATTACGGTTTAGTTTTAGGCAAAAAAATATGTTGTGCTTTTTTATACTTTTTGGGTAATTTTTGTCTTTTCAATTAATAAAAAATATGCCTTGTTTTTAATATTTTTTTGCTCAATTATGCTTATTTCATAAAGAAGTTTTTGTTTAACAAGTATATTGTCTGTTTTATATTAGGTAAATATATTAAAGTATTTGTTTACAAGTTTCTTTAAATATATGTATTTTTTTTGATTGTCCAAAAATGAGGGTTTTGGGCGTGGCATCCAAAAAATTTTTTGCCTACGGCGATTTACCCCCCCCCCCCCCCCCCTTTCCGGATAATTGGAGTAACTTTTTTAATCGTTGTCGCGTTTTGACATTTTTATTAGGTTTTCCGAGTTTTGTGGTATGGTATACAACATATTTCATTTACAAATAAATACAAATATTGCCAATTTTAGAATTAAATCTGATATAAAATTACAGTTATTTCTTTTTTCCACTACTAACCTTTAAAACGGCCATTATTGACCGATCATTAACCTTAAAAATAGGTTTTCTCTACCTTGTCACTTATTATTGACCATGGTTAATAATAAAAATAATCTATTTAAAACCAGGTAACTTGATTTTTTGATTCCACAATAATAACATGGAAGGTGATTTCTTGTAGGTAGGCAACCAGATAATAACGAACAATAAATATTAGATTCTGAGATGTTTAATGTTATAAAGTATCGATAATCATAAATATACCGGGTGGCCCATTATGGATGACCATCGGCCGTATCTCGGAAACTACTAGGCATAGAAACTCAGAAAAAAAATCGTAATTAAAGTGGCTAAGAGAAAATCCTGGACATAATTTTTAAGTTCCACATTTTGCCGCAAGGGGGCACAATTCAAAATTTAATTTTCAAATTCTAAATTTCCCCGAAAATTCCCACATTAAGATATACCTTTGGTAACATCATTAGAAAGCTTAGACAATTATATGCATCATTTTGGTTTGAGGCTCATTGGCTTATTGACCTTGATGAGAGTGGGGAAGCTATTGAAAGTGTAATCATTTAATTTGCTGTAACTTCTCAACGACTTATCCGATTTTAGTAAACTTAAGCTTGTTTAAAATAGAAAGATAAGTAATTTTAATTTTAGTATTCATTGGTACACTATGGTTTCTAAGAAAATAGCTAGAGCGTGTAATTTGTGATAGTAATAGTTTTTTTTTTATTTTATCCCGAAAACTCCAATCATACGGTATAACTATGATATCATAATCGGAAAGTTGATTAAATTTGCAAGCCTTATAAATATAGGGTGTTTCATTTGAAAAAACAGAATTATTGTATTTTAAAATTTTATATATTTGGATGTCAACAGAAAACACCCTGTACACAATTTTCGGTACCTAAAGATTTAAGACAGTTTTCTTATCACTAAACTTAAGAGCTAACAAAAAATTTTTGATTCCCGATACTCTTATTGAGAAATACAGGTAATTTTTGACTATCATGTTTTTTCCAAAATTTTAAGAATTTTGCATTTTGCTTGGCAACGTTGCAAAAAATAAAAAAACTAAATATGGCGATATATGGATAATTTTGTAAGGAAACAAAAAATGCTAAAATATATAGTGTTCCATTTAAAAAAAAGTATCTTTTTATTGTCCTACTTTTTTGGACCATCCTGTATGTTTAAAAATAATTTTAAAACATATATTTTTTTATACCCCGCAACTTTTATAAAAACTTTTTTTTGATATCTTTAATAGTAGAGACGGTATATTACTTTGTCAGACAAATGGGCCACCCTGTATATAATATTTTTAATATGTTAAAATTTTAAAAACTTTTAAATTGCATTACATTTCCAAAGCTTAAAAGTCCTTAAAACTGTTTTAAAAATTGCATTTAAAAGAAATGAATTAGCGTTGGTATCTAAAGAACCCGTCCAATTGGAAAACTAATTACACCATCTTGTAGAACCTAGAGAACGGCCATAGGAAAGGGTTTTTTTTTTCTTCCTAATGTAATATATCCCCATAAAATATTACTTATTTTACGGATTTTTGCAATAGGTCTCCAATCCCAACATAAACAATTTACATTTTTTGTGAGTACCTGAAACATTTCACCGTATTTGTACTACTTTGGAATCTCAGTATTCAGGAAAAAAAATGATAACTAAAGTGGCCATGAGAAAAGCCTGGAAATAATTTTTAAGTTCCGCATTTTGCCGCAAGTGGGCGTAATTGACAAGTAAATTTTAAAATTTTACATATCTCCGAAAATTCCACATTAAGGTATATCTTTGGTAACACCATTAAAAAGCTTGGACAATTATGCATTATTTTGGTCTTATGCCCATTGGCGTACCGACTTTAATAAGAGGGAAGGAAGCTGTTGAAAGTGTAATCATTTAAATCGCTGTAACTTATAAACGACTTATCCGATTTTAGCAAACTAAAGACTGTTTGAAAGAGAAATGTATGCACTTTCACCAATCCTATTTAGTTCTCCATAATAGTTCTCAAAAAAAATGCTAGAGGGCGCAATAATTTTTAAAACCTTAAATGAAGAAGCGGTTATATATTTTGTAGAAAAAAAGTGGAACGCCACTAATTTTCTTCCATGTGGATATTATTTCGGATTAGCCTGGTCAATTCTGCATAAAAATGGTCTCTTGCGTTTTTCTCCTCAGTCACACCGTTCCTAATTAAAATGGGCGCAAGCATGCCTATTAAATGAAGGTGGTCATTTCCAACAATTTTTATAAAACAAAATTTTTCATTATGAATGTTAATATTAATAAATAGTAGAGCTAATTTAATTTAAATATTTTAATTAAGAACGATGTGCCTGAGGAGAAAAACACAAGAGATCATTTTTATGCAGCATTAACCAGGCTAATCTGAAATAATATCCACATGGAAAAATATCAGTGGCGTCCCACTCGCTTCTTCATTTAAAGTTTTAAAAATTATTCTATTGGCGATAACGCTGAAACGAACGGAGATATCGAGCTACGGTTTTACTATTTTTTCTAGCAAATTTCATCTGCTTTTTGATTATGGTCTCATAATTATATCGTATGATTTATTTTTTCCGAGTAAAATCAAAAAATGTGTTATCATTACAAACTGTGCCCTCTAGCATTTTTTTTGAGAACTATTATGGAGAACTAAATAGGATTGGTGAAAGTGCATACATTTCTCTTCCAAACAGTCTTTAGTTTGCTAAAATCGGATAAGTCGTTTATAAGTTACAGCGATTTAAATGATTACACTTTCAACAGCTTCCCCCCTCTTATTAAAGTCGGTACGCCAATGAGCATAGGACCAAAATGATGGATAATTGTCCAAGTTTTTTAATGGTGTTATCAAAGATATACCTTAATGTGGGATTTTCGGAGATATGTAAAATTTTAAACTTTACTTCTCAATTACGCCCTCTTGCGGCAAAATGCGGAACTTAAAAATTATTTCCAGGATTTTCTCATAGCCACTTAAGTTATCACTTTTTTTTTCCTGAATTTTTATGCCCAGTAGTTTCCGAGATATGGCCGCTCAGTACCCGTAACTGATCACAAAAGATGGTTTAGCGTTTCATGCTTTATAAATTTCGTTTTTTTTCGGATATCTCTGAAGATATTCGGAATTTTAACAATTTTCTTTCACTAAATTATTAAGCCCGAAAATACGCAACTTTGCATTAATTTACCGTTTTCGAGATCCCCTTGTACGCATACGAATTTGTAGCACCCTGTATGTGTGTTAGTAGTGGAACATAAATTGATATTAATCATGTTTTAAACAACTATACTATTATAGCCCATGCGTCTCGAGCAATAATAATAGCTGTTTAAACCTTCTTAATGTACCGGGTAATTCAATAAGAAAGGTAGCCGGCTATATCTCGGAAACTACTGAGCATAGAAACTCGGGAAAAAAAATTATAACTAAAGTGGCCATGAGAAAATCTTGGAAATAATTTTTAAGTTCCGCATTTCGCCTCAAGAAAGCGTAATTGAAAAGTAAATTTTAAAATTTTACATATCTCCGAAAATTCCACATTCCGCATCTTTGGTAACATCGTTAAAAAGCTTGAACAATTATGTATCATTTTGGTCTTATGCTCATTGGCGTACCGACTTTAATAAGAGGGGGGAAGCTGTTAAAAGTGTAATCATTTAAATCGCTGTAACTTATAAACGACTTATCCGATTTTAGCAAAGTTAAGACTGTTTGGAAGAGAAATGTATGCAATTTCACCAATCGTATGTAGTTGTTCCTAATAGTTCCCAAAAAAAATGCTATAGGGCGCAATTTGTAATAATAACACATTTTTTGATTTTACTCAGAAAAAATAAATCATACGGTATAATTGTGATACAATAATCGAAAACTAGATGAAATTTGCTAGAAAAAAATATTTAAACCGCATCTTGATATCTACGTTGTGGATGCCACTGATATTTTTCCATGCGGATATTATTTTGGATTAGCCTGGTCAATTCTGGATAAAAATGGTCTCTTGCGTTTTTCTCCTCAGGCACACCGTTCTTAATTAAAATAATTAAATTAAATTAGACGAGCGGAAGCTTTCCTATTAAGGTGGTCATTTCCAACAATTTTTATAAAACAATTTTTTTTATTATCAATGGTGATAATAATAATAATAATAATAATAATAATAATAATAATAATAATAAGCCGTCTGGGTTCCGGTTTGCGAATCTAGGCCCAGGGTAGAACCTGCCTGCCGTAAAAGGCGGCTAAAAGGTTGGTGGTCCTTGCCTTAAAGGGGCCCACATTGGTCACCGGCTACCGCAGGTAGGCGTAGAAACTGATGTAGTGAAGGAACGGCTGACTCCATGTTAGGGGCGGTTTCTCGACAGCGTCTGTTCCCTATGTTAAGGGCGGCTGTATCAATAACCTGGCAGAAGGTATAAATGCAAACCATTTCTAACGAAATGTGTAAATACTGAGTAAAATAATCATGATGTCGAATTTAGAAGAAGATTTACCCCAGGTGGGTCTAAACGAAAGTTTGCAATCCCACGCTGCGCAAGCAGTCAGCCTCACGGATTCTGGGGGAGGCACTAATTCGATTAGTACTATTACTACTAACGGCAGGATGCTAGGACAAGCCCCTGCCGACAACCGCACTATTAGTCATCAAAACACCGGCGAGGAACACAACACAATGGAGACTAGCTTGCAGCCCGACCCTGGAGTCAATAGAACTGCCGCTGGTCTACCCAGAAGAACAGAAACCGGTCGAATCAAGTGGACGCGTGACATGAATAGAACATTTATCAAAACATTCCTCTTGATCAACGACTGTGAAGATAACCCCCGCCCTGGCTGGAGAATAAAACTCCACCGCGAAATAAGCCAGATATATCCGGAATTAAAACTCACCGAACAAAATGTAGCGTGCCGTCAAAGAGCTATTTACGCTAACCGCCTGCTACCCCAAGCTGAAATAGACCAAATCCGGCGTGAAGTTGGCAGAACATTGCACAACCTTCAGCAAGGGGAAGAGCTAACAGCACAGCAGGAAGTAAGAAACGAACAAGATCAAACTATACAGGCTGATACGGACAATACAAACCAAAAATATTTGGAAAATTTGTCCTTATTCGAAAATAGTGACCCGACCTTGAGGCCGAGTATCCCTAAGCTAAGATTCAAGAAAGGAACCCACGAAATACTAGCGAGAGTAAACCTAGCAGCAGGGACGTCCTTAAATAGAACTGAGGACCTCGAGACATTACACAGTGGGTTATATGCAGCAGCAGTAACTGTAATTGAACTCAATGGTCAGGCATTATATCTCAGAACTGATAAGAAAACAACCAAAAAACAAGCGGCGCCCGCTTGGAAAATGAGACTTGAAAAACAAATCAGCCAGTTACGAGCACAAAGTGATATAATTGGAGAACATCTAAATGGAAACTCTAGCAGCAAGGTTGCTAAAAAGGTGAAAGATATACTGAAAGCAGAGAGCATTCCTTTAGACAGTCCCGATGTAAAACGGTTGCTAACAATCGTAAGAGACAATACAAGACAAAAATCTAAGGCTAAAGGAGCTCGTCTAAGACAATACAACAAAGCCACAAAGAGGAAGGTTCAAAACCAACAGTTCACCAGTAACCAAAAAACCTTCTATAGGACATTGAGCCAAGAAGAAAACGACGTTACTCCAACTAATGACATAAATAAAGACCAATTTAATGCATTTTGGAGTAATATTTGGTCCGACGCGTCCCATTTCGACGAAAAAGCAAGCTGGCTCGAAAAAGTTGAAGCCGAGGCTGAAACTTTGCAAGAAATGCCTGAGCCGCAAGTAACATCCAGTGATATAAGGGATGCCACTAAGAACTTGGCTAACTGGAAATCACCGGGACCTGACCAAATTCATAATTTCTGGCTCAAAACTTTCACCACCCTACACCCTGTTATCGCAAACTGCTTTAGCAAGGCTCTCCTAAACCCCGAGCACTTCCCAGCTCATCTTGCCAGTGGCAATACCTTCCTTTTATTTAAAAAAGGGCAGGTAAACGACCCAAAAAATTACAGACCGATCACCTGTCTGTCAGTGGTGTATAAACTTTTAACATCAGTCATGTATTCAAAAATATACACACACTGCATAAACAACAACCTGGTAGCTGATGAACAAAAGGGCTGTATTAGGAAAGCTTTGGGTTGCAAGGAACAGCTTACAATCGATGCCGTTATTATAAAACAGGCAGAAGTTAAAAGGCGAAATCTAAATATGTGCTACATAGATTATAGTAAAGCATTCGATTCTGTTCCTCACGACTGGCTAAAGAAGATATTGCAAATATACAAAGTACACCCCCTAATACGCAACATGTTAGGCACCCTAATGGAGCAATGGAATACCAATCTCCATATTGGACAAGAGAAGCTTGGCAATATAAATATATCAAAAGGTATATTTCAAGGCGACTCTTTAAGCCCCCTCTGGTTCATTTTGGCTATGAACCCACTGTCCTCACTACTAAAATCAACATCCTACGGATATCGTCCCAACTTAACTGAGAATTTTAGAATAAACCACCTTCTATTTATGAACGATATCAAACTCTACGCTGAAAGCAAAACCCACCTACAGTCCCTAATTCAAATAACCAAGACATTTAGCGATGACATCAAAATGTCGTTTGGCTTAGACAAGTGCGCAATCTTGAATGTCGTACGCGGAAAGACTGAACAAAATCGTGGACTGCTTGAAGGCATAGATATACTAGATGAGGACAAAACATATAAATACTTAGGCATCTCCCAAAACCAACAAATAAACCACACAAGCCTAAAAAGGGAGTTTAAAAACAAATACAAATATAAATAACAAAGGTTTTTAATACTCACCTGAATGCTGGTAACTTAACTACTGCCATCAACACCTGAGCAATACCAATACTTACCTACTCATTCGGAATCCTTAAATATTCAGACACGGATTTGCACGAACTAGATAGGCTTACGCGCAGGCTGCTAACAAAATTCAGATTCCACCACCCACGCTCTGCACTTGAAAGAATCTACCTAAAACGAAAGGAGGGAGGAAGAGGTCTCATTAATATATATAACTTGTGCAAGTCGCAAGAGACCTCTATGAGAAAATACTTCCAAGAATCGAATGGGGAAATTCTTAAAAAAGTGGTAGCAGCAGATGCTGGATATACAGCCCTTAACTTAAAGCAAAACGGATTACCTAACATCATCCGCACGCCGCCAAGTCAACAGCTTGTAACTTGGCAAGAGAAAGCTCTACGCGGCAAATACCCTGCTGCACTCCAAAATCCACTCAAAGATAGAGAAATGTCACTGAATTGGTTAGAGAAAAGGCAGCTTCACGCTGAAACAGAAGGTTTTATAATCTCTATCCAAGACCGTGTCATTCGAACTCGAAACTATGAAAAAGTCATCTTGAAAAGAATGCAATTGCCCCGGAGAAACGATAGAACATATCACGGCGGGGTGTGGTGCTATGGCCCCCAACGCTTACCTGGGGAGACATAATCAGGTGGCTAAGATCATCCACAAGGAACTGGCCCATAAACTAGGGCTAAGGGAAAACCTCCCACCATACTACCAATACTCACCCGAGCCAGTCCTTGAATCCCCTGAATATCTCTTATACTGGGACAGGCCAATAATAACGGATAGAACAGTAGACCACAACCGACCGGATATTCTTCTTATCGAAAAAACCACCAAGAAAGCTTTCATAATCGATATAGGTTGCCCACTAACACACAACCTCTCTAAAACCGAATCGGAGAAGAAGACCAAGTACTCGAATTTGGCTATAGAGATTAAAAATATATGGAAGCTAGATAAAATCGACATAATTCCGATTATAATATCGGTGGAGGGAGCTATGACGAAAAATTTCAAGCCCAACTTGGAAAAACTGGGCCTTTCAGGTTATTTATACCAACTTATTCAGAAAAGCGTCATCCTCCAAACTTGTCATATAGTACGGAAGTTTCTAAACAGTACAGGTTAAGATGAATTCTCTGCACTGTAAATAACACCAGCCTTACCAACAAAAAGCTGAGAAACAGAACACTGAAAACATAATAATAATAAATAGTCGAGCTAATTTAATTTAATTATTTTAATTAAGAACGGTGTGCTGAGGAGAAAAACGCAAGAATCCATTTTTATGCAAACAGTCTTTAGTTTGATAAAATCAGATAAGTTGTTTATAAGATACAGCGATTTAAATGATTACACTTTCAACAGCTTCCACCCTTCTTATTAAAGTCGGTATGCCAATGAGCATAAGACCAAAATGATGCATAATTGTCCAAGATTGTTAATAGTGTTACCAAAGATATATCCTAATTTGGAATTTTCGGATATATGTAATATTTTAAAATTTACTTTGTAATTACGCCTTCTTGCGGCAAAATGCGGAACTTAAAAATTATTTCCAGGAATTTCTTATGGCCACTTTAGTTATTATTATTTTTTTCCCTAGTTTCTATGCCCAGTAGTTTCCGAGATATAGCCGGCTACCTTTCTTATTGAATCACCCGGTACTATCATTGAATTATTTTAGGGAACACTCAAGACTTAAAAAAATAGTCAAAACCGGATTTATACCGTTCACAATTGGTTTGATTGCCGCACTTCTATTCATAATTTTTGTGGTAATCTCGGTAAGTTTCCTAAAAAATTTTTAATCTGTCAATCCAATAACTTTGCCTATAAAAACTGAAAAGGTGCCCTTAATTCGGAGAACAAGCAGGAAAATAGTTATATTGTCATAAAACACCGATTTCATCATTAGTATTGCAGCATTAATCTCTATATACTCTAATTATTAATTTTAACACAATATTATTTACCTTAAAACTGATGGAGCTTCCTGGCCTGAACAATGGAATGTGACCTACACATATATGTACGTTGATCGTGTTACGGAATCAGATAATAAACTACCGCTGTTGTTCGATAATTTTGAATAAAATCAGGGAAGTTAAAATGCAAAATTTGACTCCCCTCGGATGCAGGCTAACCATCTGGCCGTGCCGAGATAATAATTTTAATGTCATTCTTTGGGTCAGGTTTCATTCTTATTTAACGCGATTATACACATTAAGCTGGTGCATAGATAATTGTTATTATATTTGTGGTTTTATGGGATCCCTTGTCATAAGGTATTAATAGTTCTTTAAAGGTTTTCGGGGGGCTTAAGTAAAGTCTTATCAACTCAGGGAGTTGTGGAATTATAGATCAGGAGGGTCTAAGGAGGATTTAAAAGGAAATTAATATTTTAAAGAAAGGGGGGATCTCAGGGAACAGTTTTAAAGTGAAAGTAATTTTGTGGGGGACGCCGTATAAGGCGACAGTTTAATGTGTGCGGGGGTTGAATGAACCAGACATAAATTCACGGGATTCAAAGTTGTCCATTTTCATTTATAATAATTAGGATTATTAATCTTTGTATTATTGGTCAGAGCCGTTAGCTCTTCTTTTTAAGTTATAAAGTATTTGTTCCTTTATTGACGTAATACGTCCAGATTTGTTTATTTGTTTATTGGATTAATAAATCCATTTGTTCTGAATTTTATTCGTTTTATTTGTTTTATTCGTCGTTGTTTAATTTCATTATGGGTAGTTACCCAGTATGGGGGGGAGTCCGCTTTGTCGGCGAAACCAGCGGCCCTGGGCCGCGAAGTTCTGCCGACAAAGGAGAAGGTGTGGATAGGAGTGTATTGAGAGGGTTGAATAAGCCAGGGGGTTTAATCAGTAAGAGTATGCGACGGCGCCTTCAGCGTCGTCGCCAGGAGGAAAGGTTGCGGGCCGCTCCTCTTCCATTACAAGATTCTAAGGGAAATAAGGTTTATTTTACCAAAGAGGGAGTTAAGAGTTTTAGGGAGAATTATAAAAATCAAGGGAATATTATTCAGGGTAATATTACGGGGTCTCATTCTACTCATTCGCCTGTGGCGCGGTCGGCCAACCCAATAGAGGTAAACGAAGGTCAGATTCCAGTTCAGGAGACAATTTCCGATAGGATCCGCCAGGATCCAGACCGGGCCGGCCTCCTGAGGGTAAATGAGGAGAATGGGAATATAAGGGAAAAATCCGGGGTTTTATGTAACATGTCGGGACAAGATCTAAATGAGTGCCCGGCATGCATCAGTCAAGGGGTTTTAAGCCAAATCGGGGTAAATATAGAGGATAGGCCCCCTCCTTTAACCCTGGAGGATCGAGCCCGCTTGCGGCGGGCCAGAATTAAAAATATTGTAAGTACTATTGGTCAGTCCGTAGAATCCAGTGTCAATGATGCCGAAATCTATGACCCAGTACCTACCTGCAAGCTTTATACAGTCAATCGCCAAAGAACGACGCAAAGAATACTCAAGACAACCCTGAGAAATAATATAGAACAGTACCGAGGGTCCTTGGCGAACCCCCGGGAACAATCGTTTAGATTAAGTTTAAGAATTGTTACCAAAAAACCAGCCATAGTTATGGTGGATAGTTTAAACATTGCTTGTCATGTAAGAGATTTTAAATTTAGGGCTTTCTTTTAGAGAAAAAGATTTTTATAGTAGGACCAATTATATTATGGTATATTTTGAAAATGAATGGTATACAGGGTGTCTCTAAGAGGTGCGGAAAAAAAGCTATCACAAGTTCCTGAGGCGTAAATATGACGATCTAATCCAACTTAGCTTAGTCCAAAAGTGGATGGTTTCGAAAATACAGAGTGTCAAAATTTCAATGTGATTTTAATTTTTTTAATAATTGGTGTTTTGTCACAATATTCGGCTTGGGGGGGGGGGGGGGGGGGTTATTCGGGGGTGAGAAATTAGAATCTGCTCTCATTTTTATTGTGAAGTTTAGAGGGCGCCACCTGCGGGACCTTGCACACATTAAAAACGAAATAACACTTACCTTATATTCAACTTTTATCTTTAAATCAGCTGCTTAAATCAACTCTTACCGCGTATACCTTTTTTAGGTAAATGACGTTGTAGAATCCGAATTTTTATTTAGAGAAGATAGGGCTTTTTGTTCCTAACCCTAATTTTTTCTTTATATTAGGATATATGACTTTAAATAGAACGCATCAATTCCATAATACCCTGTATTTCTTTTAATGTCTCATTTACACTACTTTGCTAATATTTGGGACTATACTATGTCAGTTTTAGCCTTGTTTAGGGATACAATATGTTGTCACTCTACTGATCATGACCTTCTTTAAAATATTTTATTTTTCTTATCTTGGACAAGGATATGAAGATACGGTAAGTTCTAATTTTTATTATTACTTATTTTAAGAGCATTACAGTCATTTTTGATTGATAAGCACGAATTAATATTTAAAAAACAATTATACAGGGTGTTACAAATTCGACATACCAGCATTGGAATCTCGATAACCATAGGAGTTAGAGAAACGGTTAAATGGGGACAAAGTTGTGCAATTCGGTGCTGATTATAATGCCGCTTTAAAAGTTTTCAAATTCCGAATACTTCCGATTGTATTCGAAAAAAACCGAAATTTTGTTAAATTGTTTTTATTTTTTCCTGAGTTCATTTGACTAGCTATTTAAAAATAATAATAATAATAATAATAATAATAATAATAATAATAATAATTTATTGATAATAGCATGTGCTAACAACATTACAATAAATAATAGGTACATATGATACAATACAGTGAACATAATATACGATTAAACAAACCCATATCCTGGGTTCTAACAAAATTAATACAAGTTAACATGAAGTCTTACAGTAAATGTTTTGCAAACACAGAATTTCCTTTTTTACCTACATATCACTTTTACAAAACTGTCTGCATTTTCTGACAAATATTTTTACATTTTTTGCCTTCTTAACGTCATTGGGTAAGCTATTATATTGTACAAGTCCATTGTGGAAAACATCATTTTGACTATAACAATTTGGGGCCGTGTGCACGTAGAAGTCGTCTCTAGATCTTGTTTGATAGTCATGTATATCCGATATACATTGTGTATTTTTTAATAAATGTTCTGGATATAAACTGTGTTTTATTTTATATATAAAGGTCATTGTATTTAAGAATATGACTTGTGAAACACTTAATAACCCTGTCATTTCTAACATGGTTTTCACACTGGTAAGCCTATTACATCCCAAAATATGTCGCAAAGCTTGATTTTGTTTTCGCTGTAGTGTCTCCTTCTCACTGTTATTAATTAAAAATAATATTGAGGTGCAATAATTGAAATGCGGCAGGATAATTGCTTTATAGATTATTTGTTTTGTCCATTCGCTAAGGTAAGAACTCATTCTTCCAAGAAGATATATTTTTTTGACACTTTTTTGGATATATATTCTGCATGCTTGGAAAACGTTAAATTCTCATCCACCATGACACCTAGGTATTTAAATTGTTCCACTTGTTGTATATGTACATTATTTACAAAAATTCCACCATGTGACTTTGTGGGAATAGCATTAAATCTACTCTTTATAAGCATAAATTTTGTCTTTTCTATATTCAATCTTAGTCCATTTTGGTTTAGCCATTTATACAATCCTACAAGTTCCTCGTTCATAATATCCACAATCACATCTACATCTTCACCTATGAAATATAACAAGGTATCATCTGCAAAAAGCTGAATATTGCATTTTTTTATACTCTTAATAATGTCATGTATGTACACTATAAACAAATTGGGGCCAAGGATAGTTCCCTGAGGTACACCAAATCCATTCTCTCGTGGCATCGATGTATTGTTCATGTATTTTGTCTCCTGCGTACGATTTTCTAAATATTTTTCAAACCACTTAAGCACACTGTTACGCAAACCGTATTTTTTTAATTTTTCCAAGAGTAACTTACGGTCTATAGTTTCAAATGCTCTCTGGAAGTCCAAGAACACTACACCGATCACTTTTTTTTGTCTTAGAGCACTCTTCCAGTTTATTAATACAGTTTGTAATGCACATTCACAAGAATTTCCCTTTCGGAATCCCGCTTGATATTTGCTAAGAAGATTGTTTTTTTCAAAATAATCTATGAATTGTTTATTTACCACTTTTTCAAGAAGTTTTTCGTACACTGGAACCATGTTTATTGGTCTATATTCTTCACATTTATTTGTGTTAGCTTTTTTTTCTATGGGAATTATGGTAGATTTTTTCCACTTTTCAGGAAAAGTGCCATGTTCTAGGCTGGTATTGATTAGTTGCAAAAATATGTCTCCAATTACCTCAAACGAAGCTTGCAGTATCCTTGTTGTGATACCATCAACACTACTTTTTTTCTTTTTAAGGGTTTTCACTACCTCTTTCAACTCACCTAATGACAGGGGTTTAAAATTGTTCATCGTTTGGTCGTAGGGTCCTATTTTTTGTACTATTTCTTGAATATCTTCTTTATCAATGTTATTTGTTATTTTCTCAATACTCTGTATAAAATATTCGTTGAATTTATTGGCAATTACATTGGCATTTGTCTCGGGGGTATTATTAAAATAAATATCTGTTTGTCTATTACTGCTCTTGCCACCGACTAATTTTTTTATTGTTTTCCATAGTTCTGTTGAGTCATTTTTGTTTCTGTCTATATTTTCATTATAATAATATATTTTTTGTTGTCTTATCATATTCACCACCCTATTTCTCTGTATCCTGTACTGTTTGAAGTCCTCATTATTCTTTGTGATAATTGCTCTTTTATATAATTGGTCTCGTTCTTTAATATTTTGTTCTATTTCATGTGTCCACCATTTTTTCTTTAACCACTTACTCGGAAGGATTTCTTCCTTGATTGGTGCATGTCTATTCAGTGTACATGTTAATGTATGAACCAATTGGTCCGGCAAAATATCTATGTTAGTAGAATTTCTGTCCCATACTGTCTCCATTAAGTCTATTTGAAACTTCCTTTCATCAAAGTTTTTATAGTATCTATATATTTTTACCGTTTCACATTGGTCCTTAAGCTGTAACAGTTGTGCTGTAATAATACAGTGGTCTGTAATTTTTGGTGTTAAATGAACTTGAGGTAGAAGATGTTTGTCATTTGTAATAAGTAAGTCTATGATTGTTGATGTATTGTTGGTAACTCTAGTAAAGTTGTTAATATTTTGATGTAAACCATTTTCAGATATTATTCTTTTCATTTTATTTGAGTAGTACGTGTTTTTTAACATATCGATATTATAGTCACCTATGCAAATTATTGTTTCTTCATGTGAACCATATTCTTCGAAAAAGGCCTCCAGGTGATTTAAAAGATTAGCCTTACTTGCTGCGGGTGAATGATAAAAACAAAATATGTTATATTTTATGTTTTTGACTATTATTTGTACTCCTGTAATCCATAGTTCTTCTGATATTGATTCTTGTAGTAGTATTTTTGCCTTTATATTATCCATTACATATATAGTAGTTCCTCTGGTATACCTACTATGTGACAAAGTACTTATGATGCCATACCCATCCAAATGTATTTCATGATCAAATATCTGTTCGGTTATATGTGTTTCTGATAGACACACTATAATAGGTTTCCACCTATTTATAGTACTATTTAGTTCATCTTTATAAGCTAGTAAACTTTGTATATTTAGATACATTAATTGGCCTGATGATTGCTATTTCTGGTTGGAAAAGATATCTGGATAGTTAATTCTTTGTTCTAACTCCCTATAAACTTTCTTATATGCTTGGCAACTTCTGTCATACGCTCTATGGTTATAGTCTACATTTGGCACTTTCAGGATTTCTGCAGCATATTTGCAGTTAGAGCAAGAAGTTTCTTGTGTCCTACATTCATCAATCTTATGTTCCCCTGCACATTTAGGGCATATAATTTTTTTGGATCTACATTCATCAATCTTATGTTCCCCTGCACATTTAGGGCATATAATTTTTTTGGATCTACATTCATTTGCTATGTGTCCATATTTATAACAATTGAAACATTGTACGACGTTAATATGATCAAAGAACCTATATGATTTCCACCCAATTGATAATTTCTCCCTGCTTTTCAGCATACTATATGTATTTGAATCTACCTCCACCACTACAGTTTCTCTATCTTCCTGGCCTTTTTTCGTTTTGTAGTGTTTAAGGATATTTATTTTTCTGTCTTCTTCCTTGGTGGTAATAGCATTTTGCAAGATGATTTTGTAGCGTTTATAAATTTAACGCCACGTTTGGTAATAATTTTCAGTATATATTTCATTATTCTGGCGCATTCGCCACCACTCATTTTTCTGTACACCAGATCCAGGAGGTCGGAGAGGGACGTGGTTCGTTCGATACGTGGAGGCCGTTCTCTCGAGCTCCGGAATCCGGGCTGAGTGGTCACTTTTGGTGATTGAATTCCAATTTTGATATCGTGCAAGTTAACGCACAATTTTGTTAAAAATTAAAATATGCAGAATGTGTAAAACCTGCTAAAAGTTTATTTTCTATTTGCTTTTCGTATAATACGTGGGATAAACCCCTAATTGTTTGGAACGGAGCCATGTGCTGTCGGAGTGTGAATTCCCTCAGATAAGAGGTAAGCTAGTTAAATCTCCTTCTTAAATTTGGGTATTTGGTCATTTTTTGTGTGATTTACAGGGTCGTATTATGGGGCTCATTTCCACGTAAATTTGCACTCATCTCTTGTTATCGCCTGAAGAGCTGTGTCGTACATCTCACCAAGTCGTTGAGCTTTGACCTTCGGTGATCCAGTAGCCTCAGTTCAACACCCCACTGAAGGGCTAATGTGTTTCACCCACCACTACCCGCTGTAGCCGTACCTGAGAATCTACTTGCCCTGGATCTAAGGCCAGTTTATTCCTTTATATTATTTTTACCAATATAACTTCCGGTCAAGTTGAATCATTTATTAACAGTAAGATTATAATATCGTATCAGCTTTTGGAATTTTCATATAACGTATTAACCATCTTGTAAGCGTGTTTTCTGACTCCCTTTTTATTTTATTCGCCTAAAAGTCGGTATAAATTACAGGTGGTTTATTGTAAATAATGTACATAGCAGGGGGTATCTTTGGCCAAAAATAGTTATGTATATATTGATATAAACGAGGTTTCGGTAAACTTAAGTAAATAAGCCTTGGGGCAATTTTTAATTTACAGGTTCAGAATACAGGCATTCTATAGTTTTTTTATTTTTAATATGATTGGCATAATATACATATATATCTGCGTGTCAAGAAGAGAATGACAGTTTTCATTAAAATTACTGGAATTTATCTCAGTTTTTTTTTATTATTAACTCTAAGACCAT
Organism: Polydrusus cervinus; assembly: GCA_935413205.1. Lineage (NCBI taxonomy): Eukaryota > Metazoa > Arthropoda > Insecta > Coleoptera > Curculionidae > Polydrusus > Polydrusus cervinus. The sequence continues at coordinate 7,375,922 of OW284518.1, forward strand.
CCTTTCGCAAAAATTGAGTCTACTTCTCAGTAGAAAGGCTCTATAAACCCTTTTCGTAAAGGAAACTGAGTGGCGCCCTCCAAAAAGCATAAGCGTCGCTTGCAGACGACCATTTGTTCATCCGACGAAGAGCTGCCGTAAGCCGTTAGTGCCTTTTGAGGGTGAATTTAATTTACCCCTAAAAGGTACGCGACAATTTTTTCTATAAAGTCTTCCTGATCAGATAACAGCTTTTCTTCAACATTTATAATTTTAATTTTTGGGCATTTTTTTTTTGGTATTGTTACTTCATAATCTTCCCCTAATTTTTTTCGTATGCTATTCGACACATTTATTAAGTCTTCTTTCTTATCGCAACTTATTGCCACTCCTCCATCCTTGATATATTTCATCCTTGATACACCAGCTTTTATTTCTTCTGGAACAATTTTTTCTTGGATAACTGATTTTGTTATATAACTTTCCTGATTCTTTTAACTTTTAACTTTTCTTCATAACTTTGATTTCTGGTTTTCATATCTTCAACTTCCTGTTTTTGACTTTGGATTTGCTGCTCTAAGCCTTTTATAAGACGATCTTTTGTTTCTATTAGTAAAATGACACTTTGTTATTGCCACTTTTTCTCCTTTACAAAATGACGTTACTAAACTAAAGATCCGCCGTTTCGTCTCTGAGCGGCCATCACCAACTTTACTTTTTTAAATACGGACCTGGATTTTTTTAATCCGATTTTTAAACCCTTCTACCTTCAAAATATAATGGCGATAATACTTTCTTATAATAAGGAATTGTCCTTGCTTATTTTTTTAAATTCATATTTTTTACAATTCTTGTCAGTCCGGTACTGGCAACGAATTACAATATTAATTAAAAACTTTATTTCATTTAAAACATTCCTACATAAGTACATAAGTAATATAATTTATTTTATAAGATTTTTCTAATAATTCTAAATTTACCTCGAAATTTACTAATTATAAATCCTAATTTTCTAAATGTTCAAAGAGATTGCCGTTTTGCACAAGTAAAAAATTTGAATCATATCACTTTTTTCTTCGTAAAAAAAACATTTTTGTGCAAAGGACCAATAAATTATCGCCTTTTTGACATCACAGTTTGACACTAGGTAGAAATCATCCATATTTTAAAATTTGCTTAAACGCGTTTCTTAGATTCATAAATCATGGCACACTTTCTAAATGTTTAAATTGTCAAAATTCTTTTTGGGTATTACATGTATTATTACTTAGGTAAATAGTACCTAACATGAACTATAGACAAACTTTTTCATGAAACTTATTTGTAAAGGTTATAAATAAAATAAAGTTTTTAATTAATATTGTAATTCGTTGCAGAATCGTACCATCAAGAAGTGTAAAAAACATGAATTTAAAAAAATAATCAAGGACAATTCACACAATTCATCATTATGAGAAAGTAATATCGCCATTACATTTTGACAGTAGGAGGGTTTAAAAATCGGTTTAAGAAAATCCAGGTCCGTATTGAAAAAAGTAAATTTGGTGATGGCCGCTCGGAGACGAAACGGCGGATCTTTAGTTTAGTAACGTCATTTTGTAGAGGAGAAAAAGTGGCAATGACAAAGAGTCATTTATTTTTAAATAGCCAGTCACATGAGCTCAGAAAAAAATAAAAACGATTTTGCAAAGTTTCGGTTTTTTTCGAATAAAATCGGAAGTATTCGGAATTTGTAAACTTTTAAAGCGGCATTATAATCAGCACCGAATTGCACAACTTTGCCCCTATTTAACCGTTTCTCTAACTCCTATGGTTTCCGAGATTCCAATCCTGGCATGTCGAATTTGTAACACCCTGTATAAGGCATTAAAATAAACAACTTTTTCCTTTTTTCAAAAAACTCAAAAATAGGCGAGATAAAGAAGTAAAAAATCTAAGTGCGGGCCTGGTTATCAAAACATATCCCGCTATAGTTTCTGTTGTTTTTCTTATTTCTTATTAGTATTAGTCGGTAGTATTTCTGAAGCAAGTTAATTTTCAATTGGTAATAGGTGAAAATGGTAAAATTTGAAAACAATGAACTAATTATGGTGCTAATTTATTGTGAGTGTCGTAAAAGTGCGGATGTTTCTTCTCTACGTACAAAAGTTTTCTTAATGTTATTCAACGGGCAAGTTAGGCAGAACCGTATTTGATTTGTAGTATAATAAATGAATGAAGGTACTTTATTTTTGAGTTTTTTGAAAAAAGGTATTTGAAAATGTTGTTTATTTTAATGCCTTCTATACACAGCTAAAAAAGAAGTATCAACTTAGGAATCACCCTGTGTAAGTCGCTTTCAGGAAGTGGCAAGATTTCCGAGAAAGCCTTAACAAGGCGAAACGACTCGTCTTGTACATTTTAAACTTTAGTTACAAATAATAATTTTTAGAATACTGAATTTCAACATAATTTATATGGTTTGGAATGGTACACTTGGAATGATGAAAACCTGAAAATCTTTAAAATTGTACTATTAAATACGTCAGCGACTTTAAAGGTTGGTTACCTGGGGTTGATAGTAAACCATGAATTTTTTAAACAGGTAAGTTACGAAGCTTTTTTAATCATTGTACGGGTTGTCAGTGCGATAAGTATTTAAAACAATCAACAAAAAATAAATTAAAATAGGGTACACAAAATAAAAAAATACCCTTCCTTTAACGCTTTATTACAATAATATAAATCCCTTTATTTTAAAATAAGATACGATCAAAATCTGGTGAGTTGACTAATATTAAATTAGCTAAAATTTGTCTACATTATGAACATTTACATTTTTCATGAAAACTTAAGCAACTTACTCCCTTAGCAGTCGCCCGCCTGGCCAGCCCCTAGTTACGACGCTGTACAGCAGGCTTACTATAAGCTAGAATGGTTATTTAAAAAAAACTATACTTATAAGTATTCCTTGACATCAAATTTGGGTTCTTAACGAAAACCCATTGAGTAATATGTAATTGATTTTTATTGTAGTCGGTAGAAAAGTCATCAATCGTGTTAGACACTTAGAATAATGTCCGTGATGTATACAGGGTGCGTCAAACTCAGTGGCCTATTAGAAATATTTAGACAACGACAAAAGATATGTTTTTGAAAATTTGAGTGTGTTTATAAGAACTAGTGTTCTAGCGTTTAAAAATATTTTGAAAGGGGCGGTGTTGCCTGATCATCTTGAAACTCGTAGCAACTTTGGAATTTTAAATGAGACACCCTGTATATTATTTTACTTTTTGTTGCTGCTTAATAACACAAACATTTTTTGTATATAATATTCTATGCCTATCTTTTATAGTTTTTGAGATATTAAGTAATTAGTCATTTTTTGGGGCCAAAACATGCTAACCAGAAAATCAAATATTTTTGTGATTAAGGCACCTAGAAAGTTAAAATTTTTACAGACGGTTCTTATAGCATGGCCATCTAGGAATTTTGATGATATATGAAAATATTTTTACACAGAGCGTCACAAAAAAACCTAATCCTCGTAATATAAATAAATGCAATATTCTCAACTTTTTTAAATGGAAAACCCTGTATTTTATTTTCTTAACAAAATCTGGTTTATATTTCCTACCAATAAGTATAACATGTTCCTATACCTATCTCTAACCAATTCGAACTTACAAGGGGTTTAAAAAAATGTATAACTTAATAAAAAGGTTTAAACACATTTAATAGTAGGCTTTGGCAGAATTTGTTCGGAAACAAATGAAAAAGAAAAAATGTCAACTTAATTGGTTTTGTTTATAATCTGTGTTTTTAAATTATTGACTAAAATGGCCAATATTTCTTATTCAAACGCAGAAATTTTGAACTTACTTTTTATACATGGAGAGTGTATTAAAATTGTATCAAGAACATGTAGACGATTTAATGAATGGTATCCCAATTCATCTCCAATGATAGCAAAAAAGTTTAGAAAAATAGAACGAAATAATATGTTGCAGTATAATAATGTGAATGTGTGACGTATAAATCCATAGAACGAATAATTTTTTTAAATATAAGATAATATAGGAAATTAAGTTGATATCTCGGTTGACATTTTTTCTCTTTCATTTGTTTCCGAACAAATTCTGCCAAAGCCTACTATTAAATGTGTTTAAACCTTTTTATTAAGTTATACATTTTTTTAAACCCCTTGTAAGTTCGAATTGGTTAGAGATAGGTATAGGAACATGTTATACTTATTGGTAGGAAATATAAACCAGATTTTGTTAAGAAAATAAAATACAGGGTTTTTCATTTAAAAAAGTTGAGAATTTTGCATTTATTTATATTACGAAGATTAGGTTTTTTTGTGACGCTCTGTGTAAAAATATTTTCATATATCATCAAAATTCCTAGATGGCCATGCTATAAGAACCGTCTGTAAAAATTTTAACTTTCTAGGTGCCTTAATCACAAAAATATTTGATTTTCTGGTTAGCATGTTTTGGCCCCAAAAAATGACTAATTAATTAATATCTCAAAAACTATAAAAGATAGGCATAGAATATTATATACAAAAAATGTTTGTGTTATTAAGCAGAAACAAAAAGTAAAATAATATACAGGGTGTCTTATTTAAAATTCCAAAGTTGCTACGAGTTTCAAGATGATCAGGCAACACCGCCCCTTTCAAAATATTTTTAAACGCTAGAACACTAGTTCTTATGAACACACTCAAATTTTCAAAAACATATCTTTTGTCGTTTTCTAAATATTTCTAATAGGCCACTGAGTTTGGCGCACCCTGTATATCGAAGAGGCCCATGATACAACTACACAAGATATGATACCAATAGGATGTGCAGTGGATCGTGACGTCACATTATTAGGATTTTTGAATTGAACGCGCCCAATTATACTGCAAAGCGTAGTTTACGTTATTAATAATATAATATAATAATAATATTTATTACACAATGGTTACAGCTTTTATAATCAATTATAGTATTTCTTGTAGATGTGTTAAATGTATCCCTAATGTAAAGCGTGCACCTAGGTAACTTAATACCTGTATGTGCAGAGTAGTGTGTGAGGTTTTAGGTAATTATATAAAAAAACTATCTTTGATACAATAATAATAATAATACATAATAAACAGTATTAAGAGAAAGTCCATATATAAATAATCCAATAAATTAAATGAACTAAATAAAAATGTTCTTATATGTCTGTAGATTTACATAGAGGTGTTCCCTGCATGCTACACTGAATTTCTTTGGATTACTTAAAAGTCTTATTTGCGGTGGTAATAAGTTGTACATTTTTGGTGCCAGATAGGAAATCGATCTCAATTTTTTTGTGGTGGAAGCATTAGGTGTTTCTAGGTTTTTTTTAACATTAATCCTAGTTTGGTGCGTGTGGCTTATAAAGTTTTTGAATTTATTAGATTTGTGAACATAAATGCAAATAGATAAACAATACAGTGAACGAACATCAAATATCTCTTTTGAGTAGAGCAAAGCAGTAGGATAGCGCTTATTCTTTCTGAAAATTATTTTTAAAATATAATTTTGTGCAATGTTTAAACAGGCTAATGTATTTTGATAGAGTCCACCCCAAACAACCACGCCGTATCTAAGCAAAGACTCCACTATTCCCTTATATACCAGGATCAGAAGTTGCTTGTTTAAAATTTCTCGGATTGTATAAAATTTAAATACCAACTTTCTGATATTCTTCGTTAACCTAAGTACATGTTGATCCCATTTCAGGTTTTTGTCAATTATAATTCCCAGGTATTTTGTATGATCAACTTGAGGTAAATTGCTATCGAGGCTATCTATGTATAAATTGTTGTAATCTGGACGGTTTGCAGATGTGAGTGAAAAGGCGATGTAATTGGTTTTTGCAACATTCAGAGATAATTTAAATGAGTCTAACCAGTGTTTTATTCTATTTATGCCCTCAACTGCATGGTCTCTGACGGATTCCCACGTATCTCCAGAAAAGACAACAACCGTGTCATCAGCATATGATATTACTGACCCATTCTGTGTCGATATCTTAGTGAGTGAATTGATGTAAGTTATAAAAAGAATTGGCCCCAAAACTGTACCCTGTGGAATGCCAATTTTAATCTTGCGTGGGTCGCTGATTAAAGTCGCTATTAAAAGGCAATTTTATATAAAATTTTTAATAAATTTATTTCAAATCAGATTAGCCCTAGAATATCTACTGTGACTTAAATCTTGAAACATACATTTGTTACGCCCCGCCACTGGTTATTGCCAATAATTATTAAATAAAATAATTAATCAAATTGTATTATTTTTCTTGGCTATTTGAAAGGGAGCTTTAGCGGCTGGCGAACAGATATTTTAAAATATGGTTGGGTTCTTTTAGTTTTAACAACTATTAGTGATTTTTCTGGAATAGGGTTAATTCTATAACTATTCTATTAGCTGGTCGATGAAAATAATAACCCACTATTGTGTTATATATACATTTAATGTGAATATTTAAAAATAGGATTTTATAATGGTTACAGAATACATATCTATAAAAAAAATAATACGTGTCCAATATTTTCTATATCTAATATCATAAGCAAACAATTAAACCTTGTACTGTGTACAGATCTGATCTATTCCCTGCGGGATATCAGTGTTAATAAGCGCATAGCTTTGGCACTGCGTGCAAGTGGTTCTAATACATACATCTTTGTGTGGGATTTTAACGTCAATAGGTACATACGATTTTGGCACTGCGTGCAATTGGTTATAAAACAAATACATACCTACATCCCTGCGGGATCAAATTACTAATATTAAGAATAATTGTTCTTAGCTATGCGAAATATTACATTAGGTTAAATTTGTCAGATTCATGCGTTTTATCAAAATGATAGCTGAAAACACCTATTCGCTGATATATTAATTATAAGAGTACTGCGTACATTTGGGTTAATGCAAAATGATTATACGGGTCCATTATATCACTGATTTTAAATGTCATTGTTTTTAAAAGTCAATAAACTTACTGCAAATAATGTTCAATATAGAAAAGTAGCATCGTTCTTAACTTTCATACGGCTGGGCTGGGCTTCGAGCGTTGCACTTTAACGTAAACACACTAGCGACCTGATAATGTAAACCTTCGGGTTAAAATAGAGGCTGAACCCTTAAGGTAATTATGAATTGTTATGTAACTTTCTCACGACTTTAAAAATAGAAAAAAATAATAAACAATTCTTGCATTAAATTGTCTTAAGTTTAACTGGCCATTGAAAATCGAGGCACTAAGGGTTTTTACCCTTTTAGAAATTTAGAGTTTGGCATGAGTCTAAGAAAATACTTTTGTCAAGAGATTCTGGTATAATAATCTTCGTTTCTCGCGGTCCAGCGTTTTTATATTTTTTATTGTACTCAGTAATTTCCTCAAAGCGCAGAACTAGAATTTTTAAGGCGGTGTCTAGAGGATTATAGTCCCGCCTATAGGTCATTAGCTTCCTTTGTTTTAAAATTTTTTCCTTGAATATTTTTTTTTTAAATAAACATTTAGAGCGATTAAAAAAACTAATAAAAGCAATTAAGGAAGTAAAAAGTAATTAAATTTCGTCAAAAACGATTAACTTAATGGTTTTAGGTAAATAAGAAAATGTTAAGTAAACAAAGTCCCAAGGTTTTTTCTTTTGATTGTTTACCGCGATGAGGTAATGCGAGCTTAGTACGTCTGAACCCATATATGGTTTTGACTTTGTTTGACCAATGATCGGCAAGAAGAATTGTACGAAATTATTAAGAACACTCCCAGCTTGTATGAGTGAGAAGAACGATACCTTACATTCTGTCTCTTTCTATGCTTATTTTGATAAAGATTTGATTCGGAATGGATCTCCGTGGTTTTCCTAATAAAATTAAATAGACTTCATTCGATTAAACGAAATAAAATATTTAAGAAAACTTTAGTAAGATCTCTGCCTGTCACACATTTTATGTAGATAGATTGATTATTGTGATCTAAATTTAAAACTTCCTTTTACTTACCTTCCTTAACTCAAACTTTTAAATGTGATTATGCTAAAAGGACAACTTCTTTAAAGTACGTAGCAATTCAGTTACAACAAAATTTTACATGGAAACAGCATGTTACTTATTTTACAAGCAAAATTTGTTAATTTAATTAAAAATATTTGATTTTTAAATTATTTGAAAATATAAATATTTTGACTCCGAGTACTTTAAAGATGATATGCACAAGTAGAATTAATAATAAATGATGGCATTGTTTAGGAAAGTTAATAATAATAAAAATACCATTAATAATAATAGGAAATATCTTTATTTAAAATAATTATCAAAATAGAAATGAATATTTAACCGTTTACTCTAAAAGTTGATATACTTAACACAAACAAGTTAAGTAGGTATACATTGCGAAAAATCGAATATGGAAAACGACACACTGTCCAATATTTTTTATATAGATAGATAGATAGATAGATAGAAACGTCTTTATTTTTTACTCGGCGAAGGTCAGCTTGCTGTTTGCTTAACCGAGCATGTATGATAAATTTACAAAAGTTAAGTTTTACAAAATGAGACAAAATTGTTAAGTTATATTAAGTACCTAATCTAGTTAAGGTAGAAACTTAAATATTGGCAACTTAAACTAATGATATATTTACATAATATTGATCTTATACATATTCAAGCATAATTACCCAGCAAAAAACTGCGATAATTGGTCCTAAAGGAGTTTAAACTTAGGTTGACAAATTTGGTACAAATATCAGTATTAAAGATTTTAGGAGCTATATAAGAAAAACTGCGTTGAAAGAGGGAGTTCGATGTTTCGGTACGTTTAAAAGACCATTATAACGGGTTGTACGATTATGTGTAGAATGCCGGAAATGAAGCTTTTCCCGTAGGTATTGGGGTACACCACTCACAAGCAGACGATACAAAAAACAAGAAAAATGTAGTCTTTGTCGATCGACCATTTTAAGCCATTTTATCTCAGGCAATTTATAGCTAACATGTTCTCTTGCACGCAGTCCATAAACAAAGCGAATGCAAGAGTTCTGAACCTTTTGCAGTCTAGTCTCACACTGCAAATCCAAACAGGGGCCGTACACGAAGTTACAATAGTTAGCGTGAGATAAAACAAGAGTTTCACACAGTTCCTTTTTTAATTGAGGTCGTAAGATGTGTTTATTTTTGTATAAGTTTCTGAGTGAAAAATACGATTTTTGAATAACTGTACCTACCTGACTTCTAAACCGAAGCTTGCTATCAAAAATGACCCCCAAGTTTTTATATTCCTGCACAACGGGTAATACTATATCGGCCATAACTATATCCATGTTGTCTGCTGCCCATTGGCTATCAGGTCCAAAATAAATTATTGCAGATTTTTTAGGATTCAACTTTAGACCATTGCTTTGAGAATAGTCACAAATCGATCTCAGGCACTGGGTAAGATTACTCTTTGCTTCAACAGCAGTGGCTTTACTAAAACTGGTGCGCAGTTGCGTGTCATCGGCATATCTCTGCAAATCGCAACCCTCAACAAAGTCGTTAATATCGATTGTATAAATTACGAAAAGTAGCGGCCCCAAGATCGAACCCTGTGGTACACCCATACGCACTGCTCTAGAGGCGGATCGACGGCCTTCCAGAAACACGAATTGGGATCTATCTGTCAAATAGTCTTAAAGAAATTTACGATGGTTAAGTGTATCGAATGCTTTACTATAGTCAAGCAATACCAGTGCCGAAGTTTCACCCCTATCAGCCGCCCCAATGATATCGTCCAAGACCTTCAACAAAACCGATGCAGTGCTATAACCTTTACGAAAGCCAGGCTGAGATGAAGGAAGCAGATTATTTTCAGTAAAGTACTTAATTGTCTGTTCGTAAATGACTTTTTCGAACACCTTGGACAGAACAGATAATAAACTAATAGGTCTCAATTCCGACACTTCAGTTGGATTATTTGTCTTTGGCAGAGGCACGACCATAGCGACCTTCCAGCGAGAAGGGAACATAGAATTGGTTATACACATGTTGAAGATGTGAACTGAGTATGGTACGATAACTGGACAACATAGCCTAACCATTTCAAGAGACAAACAATCCGCCCCTGATGCATTTGATCTCTGATGGACTATGGCATTTACAACTTCGGCATCAGACACCGGCGAGAGGTTAAACCTATAGTTGGTACGAATATTCTTATGAGCTTCAACAAATTCGTTGCTAACAGTTGGTGCTATGTTAATTACTGATTCTATAAAAAAATTGTTAATATTTTTAGGATTTTTAAATTACTCGGCAAGCCTACATTGTTTTTATTCTTACTATATACATTCAAATTGTTTAATGCGCGCCAAAAATCTTTTTTATTATTATTACTTGCAACAAAATTAAGATAGGCCTTTTTTTCATCTCGGACAGCACGGGTAAATAGGTTTCTCATCTCCTTATAAGCATCCCAGTCCTAAATAGTCTTGGTTTTTTTGTACTTCGACATCAATTTGTTCCGTTCTTTTTTCATAATTTTTAGGACGTCGGTAAACCAAGGAGCTTTAGGCTTTGTAACGCGGACCCTGCGTAAAGGAGCATGACGATCAAATAACCGTAATATATTTTTAGTAAGTAAGTCGACCTTTTTATGCAAGCATTGTTCATTATAGATTTCAGCCCAGTTAGTATTTATCAGGTTCGAGTTGACTAGATCGATGTCAAATTGTTTAAAACTCCGAAACCACCATTTTTGGTGGCCTAACAGGGGCCCTGCGATTTATTTTACAAAAAGTAAGTTGATGATCTGTAACATCGTGCATATCGACATGCACGACTTCTCCATCTAGCAGATCTCCGTTGGATAACATAATTAGGTCAATAAGGCTACTCTGTCTACCACAATAGCGTGTCGATAGAAAAGAGCTTAAAATATTTTTACCCGTGTCTGAGTATTCATTCAAAAAAAAAAAATTGTTCTTAATTTATTTTACATAAAAATTTTAACTCAAAATTTAAGGTATTGTTCTTTTTCATTTTTCTTTTTCCAGAAAGGGTCGCAATATTTTAATTCTCTGCAACAAAAATACAACCTACATCAAAAAATAACATTTTTGCCCTTCGAACATAATATCGAAGAGCTGATTTCCAAGAATGAATATGCACAGAGTAAAAAAAATAAACAAGGCCGATATTTATTTTGTCAGGGGTATTTTTTAATAATTCGTGGTTTAAAATTTCGTTCATGGTCATTGTCACTAAAATTTTTGGAGCAAGCACCAGCATTTTTATTTTAAAACTTATCGTTGCGTTTACACACACGCTTCCAAACACCTTGTAATTCCTTAAAATTGGACATCAGGCGCAAAACACCGGAGACAGGTTAGCAACGGCCACTGGCAACGCAAGAAATTTTCATCGACGGGGGACGCCGCGCTCGCAGTCGAACCTCGTGGGTCGACTAGAGGGGCCTGGACCATCTGCGTCGTGATTGATAATAAAAGTAGCGTACTTATTTAAATAATTAGATAGATGCTCACTCTTAGTTAGTTATTAATCGATTTTTCCCATAAAAACATGGTAAGAGCCAGATCGGCCCGATTTGTTTTTTTTTAAATGGTCTCAAAGTTGAAAATTCGTAAATATGAAGAAATAATTGTGAGTGGAAAAAATCAAATAAACGATAAGTGTTCTTTAGTTTAAACCCCCTAACAGGTTACAGGATTACGTCCTTCTCTTCATATTTAAAATAAACCATTACTTTTTCTTAATATTTACGAATTTTCAACTTTAAGACCATTTAAAAAAAACAAATCGATCGGCCACGGGCCTATCTGCCTACTACGATGTTCTTATGGTATACTTAACTAATATCCAAAATTTAAAGAAAATTTAATGACAGCAACGGTCCTTTTTTTGTAAAAGTTCATAGACGTGCGTTTATCTTAATTCCTGTTTTTCTCTAGTACGACCCTGATTATTGACGTATACCGGCTGATCGTTGGGGATATTGGAAAAAATCAAGTAAACGATAAGTGTTCTTTAGTTTAAACCCCCTAACAGGTTACAGGATAGCGTCCCTCTCTTCCTATTTAAAAAACACCATCACTCACTTACAATTATTTCTTCATATTTACGAATTTTCAACTTTGAGACCATTTAAAAAAAACAAATCGGGCCGATCTGGCTATTACCATGTTTTTATGGGAAAACTCGAATAATAACTAACTAAGAGTGAGCATCTATCTAACTATTTAAATAAGTACGCTACTTTTATTATCAATTACGATGCAGATGGTCCAGGCCCTTCTAGTCGACCCACGAGGTTCTACTGCGAGCGCGGCGTCCCCCATCGATGAAAATTTATTGCGTTGCCAGTGGCCGTTGCTAACCTGCCTCCGGTGCGCAAAACTCTTGCCTTTATTATCGACATTATACAACCATTATACCGCACACCTAATTTTTTAGTTACTTTACAAATCAGTTATCAGAAATAAACGACTGGTACATAATTCAAACTCTAACATAAACAACGGAGAATATCGCAATATGGCGGTTTATACTCACAAGGTGACGTCACAAAAAGCACGCCCACCTACGCGGTATCATATCTTCTTGTAGTTGTATCATGGAACAGGCCCCTATCCACCCCGAAACTTTGTTTTTATCCAAAACAAGGCTATCCCACTGGTGGGGCGCCTATTGTAATTATGTTTCTTTTATTATATTTTAATTTTGGGTACGTGTGTACAGTACCATTTGTTCTTTTTTAACGAGATGTTAACGGGTGGTTACAGTGAAGGACAAGGCCCTTGGCTAGTCTTGTCAGTTCGGGGCACTATGGCCGTAGATTCATGACCTCTCATACTAGTTACCTTGACTCCCCAAACATCCGCTGCCGACGCACATCTTCGCAGGCAGCATGAAGTATTGCGCCTCAACAAAGACCTGGAAGAAATTTTGGCTTGGGGTGACAGTAACCAAGTCGAATTTAATGCTAAGAAAACCCAGGCAGCAGTCTTCTCCAAAAAGGTTAACATTGCAGAACCGGATATAGTCATGGCAGGACACGCAATTCCCCTGGCACCGTCTATTAATTTGCTGGGGGTCAATCTGGGAGGTAATATGTCTTGGCATGATCACGTTGCCGCAATTGCCAAGGCAGCTGCACAGAAGCTTGGTGTACTTTTCCGCACCAAAAGGTTGTACACACCTCATCAACTTTTGATACTCTACAAAGCCCAGATTCGACCATCATTAGAATATTGCTCTCATGTCTGGAGCTCTGCACCCAAGCACACCCTTCGGCTGCTGGATTCCATTCAAAGGAGAGCCATTCGTCTGATCGGCGACCCTGAGCTGACCAAGACCCTCGATAGCCTGGAGCATCGAAGACAGGTTGGTGATTTGGCTCTCTTTTACAGATATTTCCATGGCAGGTGTTCGACTGACATTGCCCACTTGATTCCACCTAGAGCAATTCAAAACAGAAATACACGGCAAACCACTGCCGCTCATCCATATGTTGTTCAGCTTAGTACTCCTCGAACTTCATTGTTCAAGAATTCTTTCATCTGGAGAACGTCATCTTTGTGGAATGATCTTTCTGAGGTCGTGTTTCCCAATGAATGCAATCTTCAACGTTTCAAGACCAACGTTAATCGCTTTTTTCGCACTCGCACCGCTCCCAGAGCGCCTTAAAGGATTTTTCCTACAGTGCAGGTGTTTTATCATAAAAAAAAAAAAAAAAAAAAAAAAAGTCGGTGGGTACATCCGATACTTAGTTTGTCGACATTACCAATCCAAACACCACTATAGGTTGTATTTTACTTAAGGTGAATTGAGGGCGCCATCTACAGAAAAGTTCAGAAACTATATAGAACGACTATGTGGTGTAGCCCTCGTAGATCAGCCTTTAGACTGGAGAGTGCTCAGTACTCATATTAAACGTATTCAAAAAGAAAAACACACAGCTGTACTATTTGTATTGAGACCGTTACAGTGTCTCAGCGATACACAGGCTATGTAAGTAAACCCGTCTAAGAGTTGCTCACCTAGATAAAAGTAGAGAAGTAACCAATCGTGTGAGACACTGAAAATAGTGTCCCTGATGTATATCCTACAGGCCCCTATCCACCCCGAAACTTTGTTTTTATCCAAAGCAAACAATTTAGTTGTAATATGTCGTGTCGACTAACTTGAATAACCCTATATAATGTACAACTTTCTTAATTTCAGGTAGTCAAAGTAACGTATACTATTGGAAATGGTATGTACTCCATCTTATCGAAATAAAATCTACAAAATACAGAATATAAAATATTAGCAACATTTTTTTAAACAACAATATCCCGCTAAACGAAATTTCAAACGTTATTTTCTCTGAATTCATACAATCAATTTTGTAAAAACCTATTTCATATTGAATGGCAAGCGTGCTTCTTTCCAGCGAATCGAAAATCTTGTTTCGGGCATCAATCACTACCGAGATATTAGCGCCTGAAAAATCGATATTGTTGGTTGGAAAAATGTCACCAAAATATGGTAAAAATATAATAAATTTATTTGGTTATTTTTGGCAACCAAATATCATTCTAATTGTAATTTTGCATTTTTGTTAAGTAAATACCTTTTAATCTACCATTTGTGAATTCCTCTTAAATATCGTAGTGAAATTAGTGTAAAATTTTAAAACTTTAGTAAAAATGATGTACTTTTTTACATTCTGGTTACACTAAGATAATGTAAAATTGTATGAAATTTGTTGAAGTAATTAGTGTAAATTTAAATATCCGCCGGTAAAAAATATATAAAGTTACTATAATTAATATTTGAGTATTAGTAAACTAAACTTCAGTATAAAAATGATAATTATTATTGTAACTTTAATTATATTTTCCGAGATGGTGATGTAAATTTTTATAGTGGATTAATGTAAAAAATCATAATCGTCGCAATTTGAAGATGTTTTAAGGTATAATCGGCAGTGACGTCACCTTTTTTGATGGATATTTATACTTTGATCGAATTTCAATACATATAAATTTGTTTTTTTCTAGAACTACAAAAAAACTTTCAAAAAACCATATTTTCATCAAAATTCAATGAATCCGTTTCATTTTCAGTGTATTGGGTAAGCTGTCACTTACACCACTAAGTACATGTGTGTAAATTCACTTTATTTCTTTTTTATACAGAGGGTGATGGAGGAAATATCAAGATTTGTAAAATCTGCTGATTTTAAAATCGATGTTTCTAAATCACGAAGATATGCGAAAATTTTAATATTGTTTTTGTTACAGCTTTGTATTAGGTTCTTAATGTACCCACTACAGCGCAGTGCCGTTAACTTTCAAAAATCGTTATATTGCTAATTACGTTCCAGCATGACAATCTGAAGATTTTTGGAATTTTTTTTGTTTTTTAATTTTTCACGGACGGTACTGCTCTGTAATATGAACAGTAAGAACAGTAACACAATGCTGTAAAGAATAAAAAATCAACTAGTTATTTACATTTTTATTTGTGTTCTGAAAGTATAGAATTTACAATACAAAATAGTTACAAAATAAAATAATCATCTATTACACTCGTCAGCAAAAGAAACCGGACAAGGAAAATTATTACCAACTTTAATATTAATTAACTTTTCTGGTTTTTAAATATCTTTAATGAAATTTTCGAAAGATGGTAGCCCCATGTATTAAGACTATTACCCGCTTTTCGATTTAAGAAAAATGTTGACATGTGTGATATTATACCGAGGGCAACAAATGATACTTTTTTTGCCTTAAGTTCTTAACACCCTGTGGAAAAAGTAGGCAGTGCGATGACATTGCAGTGTATTTCATATGGAAGTCGCGTGTTTTCTTAACATTTTGTTTTTTGATTCGTCCCAATAACTGTTCTTTTTAAAAAGATATAATCTTTTTAAAAAGATATAATATTTTTAAAGCATCATATTAATTTCTCCAATATTAATGAAAAAATAAATTAAACTTGATCTTAAAAAAACATGCGTTCAGAAGTTGTTGCCCGTGCTGTGGCACTAAACGACGATAGCTGAAACATACGATATATCGCATACGATACATCTTGGGTGAGGCTAAGAGTACCGTATAGGATACAATCAGCCGCTTTCGACAAACTGGGGAGTATTCTAGGCGTCAAGGATCAGGGAGGAGAGCCATTAGTCGTCAAACAACCCCAAACTGTACTCCCCAGTTTGTCAAAAGCGGCTGATTGTATCCTGTACGGTACTCTTAGCCTCACCCAAGATGTTAGCGATATATCGTATGTTTCGGCTATCGTCGTTTAGTGCCAAAGCACGGGCAAGAACTTCTGAGCGTATGTTTGCGCAATATTTCAAGCTTGACACTGATAATGAAATAAAATGCTAGTTGATAGGCAACTTATAAAGTTTAATTTTTTTATTAACATTGGAGAAATTAAAATGGTTTTTAAAAAAGATTATATCTTTTTAAAAAGAACAGTTATTGGGACGAATCAAAAAACAAAATGTTAAGAAAACATGCGACTTCCATATGAAATGCACTGCAATATTATCACACTGCCTACTTTTTCCACAGGGTATTAAGAACGTAAGGCAAAAAAAGTATCTACCATCTTTCGAAAATTTCATTAAAGATCTTTTAAAATCAAAAAAGTTAATTAATATCAAAGTTGGTAATAATTTTCCCTGTCCGGTTTTTTTTGCTGATGAGTCTAGAACATAAACATTTATATGAAAATGTTTAGCGGCTGTGCAGATCCAGATAAACATTCATTTTATAAGAAAAACGTTCGCCTAGACATTGGTTGGGTAGCATAAAAATTTCAAACAATAATGAATTAACCAGGCAATTTCGTCGGTGACAAATGACGTCACGTTATCTTAATTTTTAATGTACAGGCAACTTTGCTTTTGAATAAATCGTTTCTGCCACTGTCATTGATATCACAATTTAAGTGTCTGTTATGCAACTCAACATAAGCCGTATGAAGTTACTGAAATAATACCTAATATGATACCTAAGCTATATAAATCGAGAATTTCTAATATTTGTTTATTGTTTATGGGTGAATGAAGAAAGATAATAATTACATCATTAGTAATTCTATAATGGGGCCACGAAATAATGGACGTTTTCGCCTAGTTTCATTAAACAACCAAAAATCATTTTAAAAAAAATCACTTACAGTGAATAAAAATAAATCTTCAGAAGTACTAGCACAAAACAAAATAAGATCTTAAAATAAAATAACACACTTTGGATGCCTAGCGACTAGTTACTTTTAAAACACAATCAAGTACCTAAAATAACATTTGCAAGAAAAACATGGAAGTTATTGCTCAACTATTTCAGTTTTATTTTTTTTCTGTAAGGGGAAAAAAGTTTGACATTTTATCTCTGTTGACAGGTAATAAAATGTGACTTTTTGTGAAATTACTTTTTTCCATCATTTAATTTTAGAATATTTTATTATACAAAAAGTTACATTTTCTTTAAATCAAAAAGTACAATTATTAAATGTGCATTATTGCATGCATGACATGTTCATTTTACTATTCGGTACAGTCGAATTTTCTCGTGTTGAAATTATATTTTCTGCCATGGACACAACTGCCGTTGATGTACCTGGTCGCAAATCGGGTGTTCTTTCAGCATTGCCACAGGTTCTAAACACTTTATTAGCTATTTCTGTTCTGTGTGCTACCTATTCATCAACATACCATTCAGCGACCGTTAATGACTTCCAACCGCCATGTTTCTTGAGTGTCAACAAGTCTCCCCCAGATTCAACCAAAAGTGTAGCAGACGATCTTCGAAATGAATGACCCGTGTATAAGGTAACATTTTTAAGTTAAAGAAAATTAGCTACTGTTTTGGGTACCTTATAAAACTGATTTTTACCCAGAACTTGATTGATACATTTTCCATTGTGATATGCATAAAATAGGTGGCGATCCTTTGCTGCTGTTGGACTAGGGGCTATGTACATTCGGTAATATTTAATATATTTTTCAGTAACTACAAATCTCCTGTTGACATCATTCTTTGTTTGCTTAATTTTCACAATTAATAACGTTCCCGAATCTTCAATATCATCTTATGTTACCTGGCTGATTTCGCAAATTCGACAAGCTCCTGCAATCGCAAGTAAAACAACAACCTTGGCCATTAAATAAACTTCATCGGGAGGATTATTTAAAAAATCACTAATATTTGTACTCGTAAAAATCGCTGATTTCTTGGGCGTGTAACCTTTCCCATTTTGTTTTAGAAATGTAATTAGTTTGAAATGTCTACATTATTATTGGATTGTAACATACTTTTAATCATTGAATAATTCAACCACACTGTTAATGGCTTTTGTTGTTGTGTCAGTTCCGAAAAATAGGCCAATAACACCGTCTCCGACAAAGAACTGCATGCCTTTTTCATCTTCCATTCCATAAATCTTGAAAACGCGTTTTCGTAAATTTTGCGCGATTTAGCTGGCAATAATTTTTGTGGCACTACTTTCGCTGCTTTTACTAATTCCGGTGGAGTCAAAGAAAACTCAGAATCAGACATTTTAAACTTTATATTATTTAAAATAACTACTAAATAACCACTAAAGTTCTTACTTTTTACCTACTAGTTTAAAAAGTCAAATTTCACATCGATACTTTTCTGACTTTAATATATTGTAATAATATCGTCGTTTTTCCCGTCACAGAAAAAAATAGTGTATTATACACGGGAAAAATATTAGATTTTAGCTCTCGCTTTTTTGTCTTCCTCCGCTTCGCGTCGTTGTATAATAAATAACTATTTTACTCCAAATAATCTGAAATAAACACAGCAGAACTACTACAAATACGCCACAAATATCAAGCATACAGATTCAACGGGTCAAAAAATGTTAAACAAATGATTGCATCAACTTGTCTGTTTTTTCTGTAATTTTAAGAATTAAGTGTCTTTATTGTGTAATTTTACCAGTATGTATTTAATTAGTAATTTTACTACTTGTTTAGTATTTTCACATGGAAATTACATTTTATGCAAAAAATCCTTAAATTTTACATCAAATCTGTAGTATTACAGACACCTTAATGTAATAATTTGGGAATTTTATCAAGATAAATGTAGTAAATTTTCCACATCATTTTACAGTACAGGGGATAGTGAATTTCTTTGGTACAAATTTTCCCAGTCATCAAACAACAATAGGATTATCTAGTTACTGATTCTATGCAAAAAATCGTATATACTAAGAGATGGGGGTTCCAAAGGGTTGAGGCAGAAAATGCCTTCAATGATCTAAATGGTTTCTTTTTTATTTGCGCTTATGAAAATGGTACGATAACAGGTGCGACTCTAATTTATGGTCAAAAGTGATACCTCCGTGATTAGACAAAGGCCTAGCTTGATACACTGATGGATCAAGAATGTGAAAAGAACCAGTATGGAAATCAGCAGCACCCCTAGAACATTACGCCACAGTATACCATGCGGCAGTACATGCAATACAAATATGTCTACAGACGAAAAGGGAAAAGGGCTGCTACCACCAAGAGGTATACATTCTGTCCGACAGCCAAGCTGCTCTCAAGGCTTAAACTCCAACCGACTCATATCGAAGATTACAATGTAATATCTAAACGACCTGAAAGACCTAGCAGCAAAGAACAACAAGTTAAACACTCATGACTTTCTGTTAGCACAGTCAACAACAACTTAAGTATTATACTTGTTAGAAGAACCAATCTCATCAGTGCAAAAAAAAGTATTTTAGATTTTCTAAGCCATTTTGGGCTTCAACCCATAGTAATACCCTTGCTCACTGACCGCGAAAATTTACTACCTCCTGGATTACAATCAGCGTTGCCACATTTATTTTGGCGAATCTAGTTTTATTTTATTTTGAATCTACTAAAATCTACTAAATTAGGGGAGGGCACAAATGGGCTCGGTGACATAGGCAGCAATAACCATAACCTTCCTTTTGTTTTCTAAGTGGTGTCTTAAAAAAAAAAAAAAAAAAAAAAAAGGTCGTCGTCCGATATTAAAATAAATAAGTACTTAATTAAAATAATTTTTACAATAATTATATTGTTAATGGCATATTTACATTATTGAAATTGATATTAAAATCTACTAAAGAAAATATGCCTACTAAAATTTTCTGAAGAAGGGTGAAAATCTACCAAAAAGTAGAAAATCTACTAGATGTGGCAACGCTGATTACAATTTATTATCGAACACAAATCATGGTTGGATCCACCAGTGGCGGCCCATACAGTAGGGCCACAGTGCCATGGCCCTACCTGTACACCAAGCTTTTTATTTCTCATTTATAATTATTATTATTATATTTATTAAAAAAATTCAGGTCCGTATTTAAAAAAATTTAGTTGATATAGGCATTTAAAAAAACGAACTTCGTATCTGAACAATAAAATTATTTTCTTAAAGAGCATAAAAAGTTGTCTTAAGCGAATGCTCTTGGTGGCTTTTCAAAGTCATATAGAAAATTAAAACGAAAATTTATTTCTTCACTTTTTTTTTCGAATAATTCAGCATTAAATTATGCAACTCTACCTCCATTTAACAAATTTATATCTCTTATAGTTACCGAGATGCATCGAATTTGTAACACCTCCATTTTTGACTTAAGGGGGTCTCCTCATCAGTCAGCTTCGAAAAATTGTTTTTTTTTGCTTCAATCGTTAGAATTATTATCCAAGAACATTCTCGCAAAGTTTTAGAGCCCGACTCAAACTAGTTTAGAAGTTACAGTTCCGAGGAGAGGCTCGCGTGGGGCAAGCGCGAGCCAGGCCGCGCGCCCTCCCGTGTTCCGCGTTGGTGTCTTTTCTTTATTGTTTTTTAAAATTCCGTGCACGATTACAAATAAACTATAAAAGCTATATATAAAAGGAAGACACTGTTCTTTAGATAATTCATTTGTGCACAGACTGAACTAAAAAAATTCATATTTTACAATGTTATTAACGAACTTACTGCTAAAAAAAGGTCGAAAAATCGAGTATTTTATTGAAAAATGACTAAAATATTTAAATTTCAACTTGCAATCACCATAATAGTCTATACTGTGCAGAAAAGCCTCCCGATTAATGAAGTACTTCAATTTTTGGTTTCAGATAAAAGTTACGGGCTGTATCTTTCACGGAGTTTGAGTTGTCCGCGGCGAGCTGCTGCGCAAGATTGTTTATAAATCCGCCATTTTTATTTATTTTGACGTTCGGAAAACTTTTTTTTGTTGAATAAACATATGTTAAAAAATACGCATAAGATTATTTGTTTCTCTTGTTGTTTTCATGTTAAAAAAAAATCCTAAAAAAACCACCTTTTTTATAAGCCACTGATGAGAAGACCCACTTAATATTTTGGCCCCACTTGTATCGACTATCAGGAGTCGCCACCGGAATCCACATACCTAATATCTTATATTACTGCACAAAAATTATATCTAACATGCACCCAAGATAATTTAATAAAGCACAGCAAGCAAGAACTGTCTTTTACTTAAACTTATTTTTTAAATAAAAGTATTACTCATCGGCGGCACCATTAATCTCTGTGAAACGACGAGTTGGGGGTCTTCGATCGATTTACAAATTAAGTCGATGTACGCCAAAGTGATTCGTATAGTAGAGGTAGGAAAGATGACTCTTTCACCGAGTCGATCCTTTAACTAAAATTCACCAAAAAGAATTAGCTCAGTGAGTTGCCTTAATGGCTCATTGGCTCTTCAGAACCTTTCCTTTCTGAAAAAAAAACGTATTAATAAATAAGCTTCTAGCGGACAATGCTGTATGGTTGGATTAAATTTGTTTTTGTAAATGTTTTAAACAGCTAAAATGGCGGTGTTTAGAACAGCTCTGTTTAAAATAGAGCTGTTCTAAACAGAGCCGTCTTAGCTGTTTTAAACAGTGCTGTTTAAACAGCCCTGTTTTAAACAGAGCTGTTTAAGCTACTGCTAGCGCATGCGCAGAAGCTAGGAAGGAAATTGGCGTAGAACATATCATCTCCCTCTACTGACGACATTTTGCGCTCATATGCACCAACCTTAAATTTACCCTAATCGTAGATTTTAACTAATTGGCCAAATTTGAGCGATTTACCTTTCTAATCATTGACTAAAGCGCACTGCATCGCCCTTTAGTTGTTTAGATAACAATGTTGGTTTGGCTAGTTTGAGGTTAGGTTAGGTTTGGGCCAATTTATGGATACAACAAAAAATAAACCTAAAACATTGATCATAGGTGGAATAGTTGATAAAATGAGTTTTCGGCAAATAAGTTTTGGTGCGTTAGAAATTGAGATAGGATTGTAATTAGAACAGGTATTTAATTTTTAATTCTGCATTCTATACAGGGTGTCCCATAACTTATGGGCCGAAGAGTAACTGGTGATACTAGACATCAAACTAAGCCGATTATGTCATATAAGTTTTTTTTTTGATAATTAAAATATTAATTTAATTATGTAGGTACTATGTTTTTTTATGCTTTGGCATGTTTAAAGGGAAATATCTCGAAAACCGTTAAAGATTTTAAGATCAATCAAGTACACCTTTTTAACTCAGAAGATACCATTCTTTAAGAAACTA
Organism: Polydrusus cervinus; assembly: GCA_935413205.1. Classification (NCBI taxonomy): domain Eukaryota; kingdom Metazoa; phylum Arthropoda; class Insecta; order Coleoptera; family Curculionidae; genus Polydrusus; species Polydrusus cervinus. Next base: position 7,398,520 of record OW284518.1, read on the forward strand.
TAATTGAAAAACACCTAATATTACAGGTAAGAAAAAAAATCATAGATTTATGAAGCCCAGTATATGCAACTAGCGCCCTCTAGTTTGAAACTTAAAAATTTCTACAAATTCTTATTTCTTGCTAATAAAAACATAATATTGCCAACATTCAATTCGATTCATTAAACCGTTTTAAAATTATGGCTTATTTTCGAGAATAAACTTTTACTTCAAACACCCTGTATCTCTAGAACGAGTAACAATCCGAAAAAACGTATATGACTTAATCGGCTTAATTTGATGTCTAGTATCTCCAGTTACTCTACGGTCCATAAGTTATGGGATACCCTGTAGAAGACGGGATGTAAGGTGCAGGACCCTGTATCTCTTGACGGGTTTTAGATGATTAAAGAGCACCAGATGGGAGCGTTCAGTGTATATCTTTGTCGTGTACATGTAAACATATGGAAAGTTATATATCCATCTCTCATGAATCTAGCCAATGCTTGTACGAAAATCCCGTTTCGAATTGTATAAATATTGGCCAACGCATTTAATAAGAGAAACGTTAAAGCACTAAAAACGTACGTAAAATTTACTACAGTTGTGTTTTCTAAACGAAGAGCTTTTCTATTTATTCTTCCGATGAATCCAAACAAACCGAGAGTTATTAAAATGTCATTCTTAGGACAATTGCTAATGTTGAGGTAAACCCATAAAAATATTATTTATTTGCTACCGTCCACTATATAACAGTATTATTTAAACAAATAATGCTATAGGAGTCACGTGGTATGAGATCTGTCAGCGATCATATAGAGCACGAAAAACAAACGTCCAAGAGTACAATTTTAAGATTTTCGCACTACATCTAACACCGAATGGCTTAAACGTGACATTTTTAGATTATGTTTGTGTGTTTTCGTTTCGGAATTTTCGTTTAACAATTTAATAACTAAGTATAGAAAAACTAATGCTACCACAAACAGATGATAGCAGATTACTATTGCTTAAACCCACAAAGAAATCGTCTTCTAACAACATAAATATATATTTTTAATGTATAACTAATGTCAAGAATTATCAATACATTATAAAAAAGGAGGGTTAAACATTTTTTTTATTAGTAACTTCTATTAATGGTAAAAAGAGAAAATTATCATTGAGGTTGCCCCTAATTTCTCTTAAACTTATAAGGAATAAAAGTCAAATGACAATAATTAACTATTGCTGGACATCACACGCAGCACCAAAATTTACCATAGACATTTTTTTAATAAATTAATAATAGGTAATAATAAAATATTAAAATTAAAAATTAAAAATCCGGCAATAAACATGGACTGTTTTCGGTTCAAGAGAACGCAATGTTTTTAATATATATACCGGGTGTACAGCTAAGGTTAGCCAGCGGCTGTATCTCGGAAAGTATTAGTAATTTTTATAGGTAAACCTGCAAAAAGAAAAGACTGGAATTTATTTTTAAAGTTGTATGATTGTCGCCAGAGGGCGCAACTGACGGGATAAAATACAAAATCTAAGTTATTTTAAAAATAGCCTTATAAATGTACTATTTTAAGATCGGGAGTGGAAAGCCCATTCATTCTAGCGGCAGTTTTTTAACTCCAAATTATACACTGAAACGGACCTACCCCAGGTGTGTTATTCACCTGCTGAAATCTGTCACTCTAGCTGTAATCATCAAATATTGTGGTACGACCCTGCCTACGTTGTGTTTTTTTAGGTTCTTTTAAAGTTTGGTACAACGGTAATATTATTTTAGATTTTAAGATACCCTTGCCTTATTCTAATCTTTCCGGTTTTCCCTACTCATTCCTCGGCATTCCAATGCCAGATAATGAAAATCAAAGAAGTTTTATAAAAACACTTATTTATTAGAAATCGATATATCAGCAATGTACATATTCAAACAATTTATAAAAGTACAATAAATATCGATTGACTTAATTATTACATTATATAAACTTAATTTAAGCTAGTCTGTCTCCCATAATTTAGCCCGTTTGCACCAACACATGTCTGCGACACTAAGAAGTGATGCTACTTTACCTTTTGTTGCCAAGTATGTCTGCGACTCTAATGGCAACACTTCTCCCTCTTAAAACCCATTTCCGATTATTTGATTGGTCTGCAACCATTCGCTGTTTTAGATTGATCCCCTGTTAATCTGAAATTTATTTGTGTTACCTGTCGCCCAATTCTCGTGTACGTATAATTAATATTGTTTATCAATTTGCGTATATCATATGACCCTAAATTAACGTACACGTTTGGTATAATGGTACTACGTAGTATAGTGAAAAGTCGGGAGACAACTGTCCAGTGGTGGTGTCCCACTGCCGAACGATTCAACATATAACTTATAAAGTGCAATAAAATTTAGGAGCTTGCTCACTTTCCGCATGTGTCACTTTTCTTCTCAAGTGAGCATTGTTTTTCAAATTACTAGAAAGTCAAGAGACAACTGTCCAGTGGTGGTGTCCCACTGTTGAACATTCATTCCTATGAAAAACCCGTCACACCATTTTAGTACACCTATTATAAATTAATGTTCTACAGGCAACATCATACCAAATAATTATAACCCTTCCGATAACTATATTTGTCATAATATTATAAAATAGATTATTACTTTATTATATATACCTTCCTCCCCCAAGTCTTTATCTAACATTGCAGATTATTAATTTTACAAGTAGCATTATTACTGTATAATAATGTCTACCTTTGTTCTGAAGTACCCCGTAATAAATCCCATGGAAGACAAACTAACATCTGTTACAGTTAAAGGTTCCTTGACCCATTTTTATGACCCTATATTAGAAAGCAAAAGTGTATTGATTTTTGTTACATGGTACCGTTATACTGTTTTCACTCTTTAATTTAACCTTTAATAATCAATTTTGGTTGACGACAACTTTATTGACCTGCGGTCAGTTGCCATTTATAACCCTTGCAAAAAAAAAAATCGATATATCAGCAATGTACATATTCAAACAATTTATAAAAGTACAATAAATATCGATTGACTTAATTATTACATTATATAAACTTAATTTAAGCTAGTCTGTCTCCCATAATTTAGCCCGTTTGCACCAACACATGTCTGCGACACTAAGAAGTGATGCTACTTTACCTTTTGTTGCCAAGTATGTCTGCGACTCTAATGGCAACACTTCTCCCTCTTAAAACCCATTTCCGATTATTTGATTGGTCTGCAACCATTCGCTGTTTTAGATTGATCCCCTGTTAATCTGAAATTTATTTGTGTTACCTGTCGCCCAATTCTCGTGTACGTATAATTAATATTGTTTATCAATTTGCGTATATCATATGACCCTAAATTAACGTACACGTTTGGTATAATGGTACTACGTAGTATAGTGAAAAGTCGGGAGACAACTGTCCAGTGGTGGTGTCCCACTGCCGAACGATTCAACATATAACTTATAAAGTGCAATAAAATTTAGGAGCTTGCTCACTTTCCGCATGTGTCACTTTTCTTCTCAAGTGAGCATTGTTTTTCAAATTACTAGAAAGTCAAGAGACAACTGTCCAGTGGTGGTGTCCCACTGTTGAACATTCATTCCTATGAAAAACCCGTCACACCATTTTAGTACACCTATTATAAATTAATGTTCTACAGGCAACATCATACCAAATAATTATAACCCTTCCGATAACTATATTTGTCATAATATTATAAAATAGATTATTACTTTATTATATATACCTTCCTCCCCCAAGTCTTTATCTAACATTGCAGATTATTAATTTTACAAGTAGCATTATTACTGTATAATAATGTCTACCTTTGTTCTGAAGTACCCCGTAATAAATCCCATGGAAGACAAACTAACATCTGTTACAGTTAAAGGTTCCTTGACCCATTTTTATGACCCTATATTAGAAAGCAAAAGTGTATTGATTTTTGTTACATGGTACCGTTATACTGTTTTCACTCTTTAATTTAACCTTTAATAATCAATTTTGGTTGACGACAACTTTATTGACCTGCGGTCAGTTGCCATTTATAACCCTTGCAAAATTTTTTATTTCAATTTAGTAGTAAAATTTGAAGTACGGAAGTTAATATAAAAAGAATATTTAGTTTTACTGAAATTACATGATTGAACCGCAAATACTGGGTTACCCTTTTAATTTGTAAATGAATAAAAGCGACTTTTGTCCTGCAGACGTTTTAGTCGGAATTTAGTAGACATCTATTGACCTGCGGTCCTCCCCTCAATTTATTTATCCCTTGAAAAATTGATGATTTGATTTATTTATAGTATATAATATTTGCACCAATGAAATTAATTAAGAGAATATTTAGTTTTTTTTTACAGGTTCGGCATTTAAAGAATTAATAATTTAGAATAATAGCTGTATTGTCTATTAACCGTATTAGTTGGATTTTTTACTGCGCCTTCTTCAACGGGAAACACCGGCATTAACTTCCGGAACCGTAGGGCTAACTCGGCGTCGATCCCGTCTGGTCAAGTTGCAGTTTACCCAATTAATTATTGTCAATACATCAATATAGCGTTTGGATTTAATTCCGTTATCAAAGATTTCTAGCGCACCGTCTCGACGTCCGGGGCCGTAGGGTCGATCGGCGCAGAGAGTCATCTCGATAATAAGAAAAAAATCCAACAAGTTGAATGATAATTGAAATGGAATATATTACCGAACATACAAAAAAAATATTAAGGTCATGAGTTTAAATTAAAGAATATTGAATTATTTATGACATTTTACTGTAAAAAGAAAAACAATTTATTTTACCTGATAAGAGCTTCATTTGCACTGCGCGTTCTACCACTTTACCATTTCTTCTTGTTTTCATTTTATTGAGATAAAGTTATTTAAAAAAATGAAATATCTGACTGGCAGCGTAACCGCTTAATTTTAGCACGACAACATTTTGAATAATCTCTAAGAGCGTAGCGTCTCTCGTTTTTATACTCACGACCCCTCCGCCCTCCGAGTCGACGTATGGTAGCGTCGCTTGGGTCATATGTTTTTGATAAAACCAAAGAATTTTACCTGACTTATCCGTTTCCCTACATATATGGTAAACTTTTACACTTTTGGTGGCTTTTAAGCTCTTTTAAAACGAGGATTTCTCTGTACATATTATTGGATCTAAAAATATTAGCTTCTTGGTTTTTGCCCTAAAGAAATATGTGAAAATTTTTTTAGAAAAAAATAGCTCCGGGTCTGGGGCGTTTCAACACTCTTAAAAAAATTATTAAATTCTTAATCACCTAACTCTGTCTATTGATTAAATCAAACAGCCTGTGATTAACCGGTCTTAATCAATACTGATTAACCTATTGATTATACTTTAATAATTTTTTATTAATATTTTTAGTTAATAATGATTAAATTGGCTTCAATGGGTAATCTTTTAATCACTTTTGAATTAAGATTAAATCAAAAGTGATTAAATTCGGTGTGGACCGGGATTTAGTCGATTCTGATTTGGTTTTAATTTAAAATTTAATCATTTATTTTAAGAGTGTATGATTGCAAAAAATAACAGATAGGTACCTACACAAATTCCGTAAAAATGTATAAAAACAAAAACCTTATTATTATGAGGTTATAGAATTTACGATGGCGGTTTTGTGGGCGACATCACCGAACACAGCTGACACACGTAAAACATTACGGCGCATCTCTGGAAATTAGCATGTCTTGGGGAATATAGACGCTTGTAACTGCCCAGTGTTTCTGTCTCTTATTAGCCGTTATACAATAAAGGATGAAAATACATTCGGAGGTCACCAAAGAAAATATACCCTATTTAATATTTGCACAAGATAAAAAATTGAATTTTTCTTTTTCATTAAATCAATTTTGATTGATTGGGGGTTAATATTTGGCCTGGTCTACCTTGAAAATTATTTTTATTTACAACCATGTATGTAATAATGACATTTCACCTATCTTTGAAAGGTGGAAAGTTGACGTTTCTTGACTTTTACTTTCCACCCGGGTGGAAAGTGCTCACTTTCCACCCGGGTGGAAAGTAAAATTGTTATTTTTTGTAATTTTATTAAAAATCGATATCTCAAAATAGTAAATTTTTTTTTTTTTTTAATTTTAATAAAAATCGATATCTCAAAATAATATACAAACACACCAACACACAACTCATTACACAAATTCAACAACAATAATTTTATTTTTTATTTCTTTAAATGAATTATACCTAAATGACATTTATAAAAAACAAAAAATTAACATGGTTTATGTTTTACTTATTTACATTAAATATTACATTGGCATTATTGTAGGCAGTCACAGATATGTTTAAACCTTGCTGAAATTCTTCTTTTGAAAGGTTTATTTCATGATTATTTGAAGTTAAAGTAGTGTTAGTAAAACTTGAACTTGGCTTTGAAATCAATTTTGCCGTATTAACCTGAGTAGAAACCGAACTGTCTATGTATCCCTCAGCTACTGTGCTAGATTTCCAGCCTCCTAACCGCTTTATTTGCATAAGATCGCCACCGTTATTTGCGAGCAAAGTAGCCGCTGTTCTTCTGAAACAGTGACCAGTAAAACCTTCAGTATTCAGCTTCAGAAAAGCTGCAATTTTTTTTGGAAACTGACTTAAAGTGTTGTGCCCAATACATTGTTTACTAATTTTTCCATATCTTATTTGCATAAAAAGCTTTCCATCCTGTATATTTTTCCGTAAAGTTATGTACTCCTTAAGTGGTGCAATCCATTTATTATCAGTTATCATAAATGATCGTGGCTGGTACGTTTTGCTATTTTGTATTTCAATCGCGACCTTTTCTTCTAAAAAGTGAACGTCTGTTGTTTTCATTTTGTATAATTCATCTGATCGGCAGGCGCCTGAGACACCAATAACCAATGCGACCTACAAATGTATAAAATAATAAGTTAATATAGAAATAGTCAACCTTTTAGCCTAAAATACCTTTTGAACAAGAAATTCCATAGGTGCTTGTTCCAAAAATGTTTCAATATTATCCATAGACAGTGTGGTCGATTTTTTCGGCTTGTATCCTTTGTTTTGCTTTTTTAAAAATGCTAATAGCTTTGCGTGTTTAGATATGTCTACTTTTTCCCTAATTGATAGAGTGGTCCTCAACATTGAATATATTGACCAAAGCGTTGATATTTTCTTTGTCTTGGCATTTTCACTAAAATAAGCTAGTAGCGCCGATTCAGAACCAGGATTTTGAACTTTGTTTCCAATACACCATTCTTTAAAACAGTTATATGCCTTGTCATATCTCGGGCGGCTTTTAGTTGGCAGAAGATCTTCTTCTACTATTTTTGCTGCTTCTCGAATTTCTGGGGGAGTAGCAGCCAAATCAAATTCCTCATCTGAGAGCATTTTTTTGGTGTTTTGTAAAAACTTTGACACTAACGTTTTAAAAAAATAATATATTGTTTAGTGACATGGAAACCATATTCCAAAAATGATATTTGCCATCTTGATGTGTATTATTACCTACGTTATTTTATCACCTGCGGTTATTTGAAATTCTAAATGTCTGTCTACTTTTGCAATGGAAAAGTCAAAATGACATTTACCTTTTAATAATTATTTGAACTCAAAATAATAAGAAGTGGATGTTGGATGTGGTTGTAAATAAAATAGTATACAAACCTCGGTGAAAAGTTTCATTACTGTCTCTGAGATATAGTTTACCTCGACGCTTCGCGTCTCGGTAAACTATCTAATCTCTCGACAGTAATGAAACACTTTCCACCTCGGTACGTAATATACTATTACAAAGCACCGACTAGCAAATAATGTACCCAAAAATATTTATAAACAATCGGCATGCACGAAAATCGTGTTATATAAGTATCCATTTACTAGGGTTGTCAACCCTCCCGATTTAGGCGGGAGATTCCTGCTTTTTTACTTAACCTCCCGCGTCCCGCGCACTTAAACAAAACTCCCGCTTTTTCGGTAAATAACATGACGGATGCCTACTGCACATCAGCTGCCTTGCCTCCAAAGATATTTCATATTCTTATAAATATAAAAAAATATAAAAACATAAAATCATAGGGGGCATACTTTTTATTTTTTTTTAGAAATCACTTTTGATGGAGGAAGAAATATAAAAGCCACGCCATAGCGTAAGCTAACTGCAGGTCAACGGGAAACAGGAAGCGCGACCTTTTTTTTTAGAAATCCTATAATTTTTTTAATATACAGGGTGTGTCAATAAGGTGTCGGGCTTTGATAGCACCTAAACTATCAAAGATAGGAAAAAAAGTGTAATATAAAAGTTAAATGGTTTGTTAGGATGCATAACCTAAAAATATTTTAAAATCTACAGGGTGGTCCTAAAAAGTGGTACTGAATAATAAAAAAGAAAATGAAATGGGACACCCAGTATAATTTTTCAGAATATGATTCAATAGAATAAGGACTTTGCAACCATCTTAAAATTTTTGAACTAAAATGCAACGTTGCCGAGTAATTAATTTTTTTCCGAAATTTTAGTAATTTTAAGGGTATCGTAAAAAAATCATAGTAACCTGTGGATTACCCCTAGGCAAATATAATTTACATTGTGGGTACTTTAAGGTACGATATATTGATCGATAACAATGTTTTTTAAATATCTTATACAGAGCGTTCGGTATAAGTTGGACAACTCGACAGTTTTAAAAATGCTTTATTTCAATTTTTTTAAATGGGACACCCCTAATTGTTTTAAGCAAAAGGATGTATCTTTCGAAAACCTTACTTTTTTATTAAACATGTCATATATCTAAATATCATAGTTTTTGAAATATTTTAGGATTTGTCTTAACTCAGGGTAAAAAAGGAAAGGACCAATTAAACAATTTAGTCAAGATTGTGTTGGAAGAAAATAGTTACAAACTACACATTTATTTTTAAGAACACTGACAAAACAAGAAGTAGGCAAAACGTCGGCCCACCTAGAGGGGGGGGGGGGGCTAGAGAGCTAAATTCAGGTAAAAAATTTAAATTAAAAAAAAAAAATAACAATATTTAGATGACTCAAAATTTTGGTGACAAAAGACAACGCGGACATTATAAAAATACTATAAAAAGTGTTCAATATGGCCTCATAAATTTAAAATGCAGACGCGAGTTCTTTTTTTAAAAGACTCGCTTACATTTCTCAACATAGTCGGAGTAATTGTTTGAAAAACTTCCCTTATTTGTGCTTGCATGTTTTCTCCTATCGTGGGAGCTGTTTGGTTCATTCTCTCCTTTACATATCCCCATAAAAAAAAATCAAGCTTATTTAGATCGGAAGATCTTGCAGGCCACGATATTGGACCTGCTCTGCCAATCCAGAGATCACTACATCGCTGATTTAAAAAATTTCTCACGAGCATACTGTAATGAGGTGGTGCTCCATCCTGTTGAAACCACATTGTTTCGCGAATGTATTCTGGGAGTACATTTAAAAGTCCAGGTAAATCATTCTGTAAAAAATCAAGGTAAATCTGGCCTGTAACATTTCCTTCACAAAATTGTGGCCCAATAACATGAACAGCCCACACATTAATACTCCATTTATGTTGATTCCTAACTTCTCTAGTAAAAAAAGGATTACTTGTGTCGTAGTAATGATGAATTATGCTGGTTTACAAATCCATTGTTATGAAACGTAGCCTCATCACTAAACATTACATAATCGAAAAACTGCGCTTGATGTTGTATCATGTCCTGCGACCACTGACAAAAACAACTCTCCTTTCATAGTCTTGCTCATTTAATTCTTGTAATAATTGTATGTGATATCGATGCAATTTTTCACTTCGGATAATCCTTGATGCTGAGGATGCACTGAATGGAAATTTGTTGCCAAGCTGTCTCGTACTTTTGTGGGGATCTTCAATTAAACTTAACATAACCATACATTTATTTTCATCGTTGGTAGCTGGCTTAGTTCTTTCATGTTTTTCGTAATCTCTTTCAAATCTCTCCTTTACCCTTTCAAATGATTTTTGATCAGGATGAGTTCTAAGTGGATATTTTTCTGCGTATACTGTGGAAGCCAGAAATGTATTTCTGTCGCTCTCGCCCAAAACGTAGATCGCGTCAAGTAGTTCTTCTCTTGAAAAATTCATATTTTTCTGTTTCGATAACGTTATAGTTCAGAAAAATTTAAACCGTAATAAAGCACAAAATCTTAGCGAAATAATTTTGCAATGACAGCTGTGAGAAAGAAAATTATTTATTTTTTGTTCCAAAGCAATCTTGACTAAATTGTTTAATTAGAACTTTCCTTTTTTACCCTGATTTAAGACAAATCCTAAAATATTTCAAAAACTATGATATTTAGATATATGACATGTTTAATAGAAAAGTAAGGTTTTCAAAAGATACATCCTTTTGCCTAAAAAAATTAGGGGGGTCCCATTTAAAAAAATTAAAATAAAGCATTTTTAAAACTGTCGAGTTGTCCAACTTATACCTAACGCTCTGTATAGGAGATTTAAAAAACATTGTTATCGATTAATATATCGTACCTTAAAGTACCCACAATGTAAATTATATTTGCCTAGGGGTAATCCACAGGTTACTATGATTTTTTTACGATACCCTTAAAATTACTAAAATTTCGGATAAAAATTAATTACTCGGCAACGTTGCATTTTAGTTCAAAAATTTTAAGATGGTTGCAAAGTCCTTATTTTATTGAATCATATTCTGGAAAATTATACTGGGTGTCCCATTTAATTTTCTTTTTTATTATTCAGTACCACTTTTTAGGACCACCCTGTAGATTTTAAAATATTTTTAGGTTATGTATCCTAACAAACCATTTAACTTTTATATTACACTTTTTTTCCTATCTTTGATAGTTTAGGTGCTATCAAAGCCCGACACCATATTGACACACCCTGTATAATAAATTATTCTTCTGTATTTTAATATACCTACTAATATATAATACTAAATAATTTTTATGCTTTTAATAACAAAAAGTGGCCACCTCCCGCTTTTCAATTTTTGAAATTTGGCAACCCTACCACTTACCTGTATTTTTAAGTTCTTGCAGCCGGTCGTAGTTGTGATCGGCAATTTTTGCATACTTTTTCGTATCTTTGAATATAAGTTTAACTAACATTCTTAATGTCACAAATACTAAAATCACTATGTACTGTAATAATCATAAACACAAATTAACCGGCACAACGCCCGCATATCACCACAAAACAGACACTAAACAAAAGACAAATCAAACACCCTCCGATAACCGAAGCCAACTGATGACCTGCTCGCTTATTACATAAGTTAGCGACTTCTTTGGCATTTTTAATCCGTCATAATCAAATATGATTTAAAGTCAAAATCTGCTATGTGGAGGTTTATTCAATTTTGTGTTTTTTGGGTTGCTTAATAGATAATGGTACTCCGCCCGTTTCTGTAGAGTCGGTTATGCGGGAAAAATATCCATCATTAAACTATTCAAGAAATAAAATTCTGCTTTGTGCCCGCTTGTTACCAAAATCTGCTATATGTGGTTGTCGCTTACATAACAGCTTTTGCTTTTAAGCACATGTTATCAAAATCGGCTATGTGGGGACTTTTCGCTTACATAACAGATTTGGTTTTCACTTTGTAATTGTCGTTGTCAAAGTTATTGAAAATATTTCTGCTATGTGGTAAATATAACATTTAAAATCTGCTATGTGAAGAATAACGGATTATTTTTTAAATTTAAAACAACAGGGGCTTTTGAGATTTAAACTTTAATTTGAAACAAACTTACAGATTAAACTCTTAACTACTTTTAAAAAACAAAATGAAGTATGTTTCAGGAGCTAGAAGATAGACAATTTTTGTGTCTCCTGAAAAATTTCATAAAATCCACTTAACAGATTTTGACTTTTCAGCGACGAATGCAATTACACTGAGAAAATTCGTACTATTACACTGAGAGAAGATTCTTGCTGTCCTTATAAAAATATTTATACGGCTTATAAAGAAAAATGCTAACATAGGGGACAAAGGAAAAACTACCTGAGACAGTAAAATCCATTTGGCTGTAATTTCTTTGCTGTTGTAATAAAGTCACTTTATAAAGAATGATCACTTAGCTCAAGTAAACAAAAATGTTGTATTAGCAAAGTAACTGACCATCGGCTATAAAGAGACTTTGCTAGAACAATAAAGATACTTTTCTACGCCATCCGCATCGTTTTCGAAACAAGAATTTTTTTTCAATATCAGTAGGGGAGAGCGGGTCACAGTGGCCACCGCGACACAGTGGCCAGTTGTAAATAATTTCCAAACACATTTATTACATAAGCTACCATCTAGCTGGTAGTAGCCAAACTATACAAAGAACGGGATCTACGTTACTTTAGTTCTTTAATTTGCTCTAGCTTAATATTGTGGTTAATTTCTATTTACTGTGAAGCACGTGTAAAAATCAGGTGAGTCTTCTTTTTTGTAACATTCCAAATTTAAGTGAATATTGTATATTATGTTTTATGTAAAATATTGCTAAAGTATTAGGCTAATAAATTACTTAAGCGAGGATTGGGAAAACTGCAAAGAAAATTTTATAGGGGATTTTCTTGTTTGGGGTTATGTCTGTACACAGTGGCCAGACCTGGGTTAGGATACAGTAGCCACTGCTTAGTATACTTTGTTGGAGTGGCCACTGTGCCCCCTGTACCTATTTAGTTTCTTCTTAGGTGTAATAGTTTTTTCTTTGACAATACAGACATGTTTTATTGGTTTTAGATTATAAAATTTTGACGATGCCCCGCAACAGGAAATGTAAAAGCACAATTGGATTAATTGACGAAAACGATATGAAAGCAGCCGGTCGTTACAAAATACCACGATCCACATTACGTAGATATATTAGGAAATGCCGGGAAGTGAATATAAATAATTGAGATTAACCCGTTTCCAAAACTGAAACCAAATTATGAGTGCAGGAAGATTTTTGCTAATGAAAAAGAAGCTAAGTTATGTGAATACCTAATAAAATCAACGATATTGTTAACGTTCTTCCACCACCTTTAAGTACTGGGGGTACCTCTAGATTACAAACCACTTATAGGATTGGTATTGATCTGAGCGGCTATAATGTGCTGTAATAACCACTTTTGAAACGTTGTTTCATTTATTTTTAGTTAGAGGCCAATGTACCCCATATATGTAGCCACTGTTACCCGCCAGTGGGGAACAGTGGCCTTTTTTCATATTCCCAAAGAATTAAGAATATATATTTTTTATATCATTTTGTTCCGTTAATAATTTTTTTTTAAGTAGTAGAAACTCTATTCATTCTTACCCTATGTCATATGTATCATTAAAAGCAATCGTTGCTGAGAAAAAAATAATAACCAAAAATGTGGCCACTGTGACCCGCTCTCCCCTATAACATTTTGCTATATTGGAAAGATTTCATTTATTTCAAGAAAGTTACTTTGCTGGGTCGGAATGTACCTACTTACTTCAGGAACTCTTTTTTAGCTATGGTAGCAACTAAGCATTGCTATAGTAGTAAAGTGGTTTATTATGACAGCGCCACTTATTTGCTATAAAAATGTGGGGTGGCCCAAAAAAGAAGCCGTATATTTTGTTGAATTTTTTATATACTCTAGAGAAGATATTATGCTTAATAACACATTTATATAAACCAAGTTTTTTCATTTGGGTACGTAAGTTTCATAAATATTTTGATTCATTTAAAATTGTGTTATTTAAAATAATATTTTTCATGCTTTATCAAAAATTTAACATAGTATAAAGCTTATTTTTCAGGTAACTCCATCATATTTTACATCATGCAACTCCCCACGTCTGAATAGGTTGTCAAAGATTTGAAACTATAAAAAAATTATTTTCTCTTTATTATTTAATACAACAGAAAACAACACTTCATAACCTAAAAATAGTTTCAGTTTTAACTGCTTAAAAAAACAATAAAATTTTACTGCTTTTTCTTTGAGTGGTTAAAACATATCTTATTAAAAAATATCTGTTCCCTTTAATTTTTAACAAATATCCAAAAGGGAATGCCGAAAAAACATTTTTCTGCATCTAGTCTGAATATTAGGTAAAATAATAATAATAATAATAATAATAATAATAATAATAATAATAATAATTGTATTTTATTTAGAAAAAGAAAGTATTTTACTTTTGCGATATTTCTTAAAACCTTCCTTTTAAAAATCATACCGTGTTTAAAACTTTGGTAAGTTGTCTTGTAGTTTAAGGACTCTTATTATGAATAGCATTTACTATAGAATTACTAATTTTCTTTTCTCAAAAACTTGACTCACACAAAAATTATTATTAAATAAACAACAGTTAAACTAAACACATAACATAAAAAAATTAATATAAAACTAAAATAACTTTAGTCTTTTAACACTGATATTCAAAATCTACACTGACATTGATGTTACAATCCAATAAAGCACTGCATACTGGAAACATTTTTGAGCCAAGATAATTTTTATTGGAGTCGTAATGGTCACCAACAACAGCCACCAATGCGACGATTTTACTTTATGAAGGAACGAGCATCTAAATATCAGAAAAAATGAAGACCTGAAGACATGTGGAGACAGGAACGGGACGACTGGTGCGCAATATAAAAATTGGCCCAATCAGACTGAATTTGTCACCACGAAATAATCCGATTCGAACCGAACAGTTACGAATTTCCCAATTCCAACAAAAAATTTTGCTGCCCCTTTAAAAACTCTTTAGAGCGCTAGAAAAGATTTTTTTTAAAGATTTTTTTCAAAAGCAGCAAACTGTATTACTTCCTCAGCAAAGCAAATAGTAGTCCTAGAAAATAATTTTTTATAAATACTTAGCTGTTATCATAATGTAAGTTTTCTAAAATAGCAAAGGTTTTTGTAACGGGTATAAAGAGTTTTCAGGTAAATTGTTTCTTTTGCAATAAGAAATTCATTTTGCTATCGTAGGTTAAAAATTTAATATTACAGCCAAAATAATCTTAGCAAAGAATTTCCTGCTGAAGCTTTTCTCAGTGTATATTTCTGCATAGACTTAACTTTAATACCGGTAAGTAGATTTCTAATAACCCGTATCATTGGACCCAAATACCGGCTAAAATATTGGTCTAATAGAGCGCTATTCAGATCATCTTGTTGCAGTTATTAGAAATCTAATAGGCTTTATTAGTCGCTTTAATAGTGACAATAAGTTTTTAAAATAGTAAAAATAGGCAAGTTCCTATTAAGAAATCTAGTAACCGCTATTAAAGATCGAATACTGCCTATTAGAAAAAATAATAAAAAGTAATTATAATACTGCCTGTTAGACCAAACAATAACCTCTATTAGGATATCGAATTGACAACACAAACAACGTTTTTCTTTCTTCCATCTTTTATGTTTGGTAACGCGGACATGTCGGAATGAAATAAATGCTCTGCTGTTTTTTATCCCAAAGTTTGTGTAATTAATTAGGTAGTGATTTCTGGTTAATATCTAAAACAATATCCCATTTGATGGTAAGTACATATTTTTATAATGTTTTAATTGATATACAACCTAAATCCTTGTCTACAGACATAGTTTGTACGGTCCGGTTTTATTTTAGAATTCAAGATGGCCGGCATATTGAAAACAAATTATGATTTTTAATAACTTTTCATTTAATGATATACTTTAAACTGATTATACGGTGGTTTCTTTTAGAAAAATAAGAATGAAAAATGCACCAAAAAATATTGACTTGTTTGTTTAAATTGCAGTTTCTTTTTAAAATACTGTGTTACTTTTCGTTCATCGGGCATCTTCAGAAAAATTGGTCAAGACTATCATCAGTGATTTCGTATCCTTGATGGCCTGTGAATAGAATAAAATCGACATTTTAAAAAATGTTTTTTTTAGGTAGCTATTGTTTTACATTTTAAAAGGTCACAAATGAATTTGATATTTTGGTAAATTTTGTTTAATAGACCAGTACCTACGAGATGTAAAAATTACTAAATATTTTCTTTACCGAACCTTCTGTCAGCTGTTTATATATACGATATTAGGTAGGTATGTTGTTAAAATATAATTTTTTTAACTTCTTTCTTTACTTGTTTTTAGGACTTTTTCAACATGGCTGATGAGTATAAATTACGATTGCACGTTACATAGGGACATACTATATTGAAAATTTTGAAGGTAAGAAATACCTAGTTGTGAAGAGTTTAAATCAATGTTAAATATTACATAAAAACAGTTTTATTTGTTTTTAAAATAAAAAATAAAAAAAAGCGTAGCCCCTCGCCAAAGGATAATAAATACAATTTTTCTTCTTTAAAGACTTCACTTTTATTTGACAGTAATTTTATTTTCTAACAATTTTTTTGTCATTTTCCCCACCCTCTTTAAAAATAAGGAAAAGGTTTGCCTTCCTCAAGTTTGCTTGCTCACGTAATACGCTCGTTTTATGTGTTATCCAATGAAATATAGAAATTTATTTCAATGGTGTATTCTTTTATGTAACCCACGTTAGTTCAATTTGGGGCTTTTTGGTTCGTCTCAGGGGCTACCTCTTGTCTTACGATTAAGGATGTGAAGGTAGAAAACACCTGGTATCGTATTTAATTTTTTTATCTGTCAAAAATGAGCTCATCTAATGTGCTTACATAAAAGGGCAGACGACCTTGGCAGCAAAAAACATTTGTTTTATTTAAAATTTTATAAGGGGGCAACCTCACTAACGTTTAGAAAGTGATCTTGGAATAGCTTGTTTTTGAGACGACCCTTCCGCAATTTTTAGGTACAATTATAATTCTTTTTTTGCCACATTAATATTTTTGTCATTATTATTATTACAGGAAGATATCAGCAGTTTCAACTTTAAGACAAAGAAACAACAAAATGTAATGCACGAAGAGTGGACCTCAACCTTGTTTTCAAAAACTTTATGGGGACTTTATGAAAGAGTTGGGCAATGAAAACTTAAATATGCCAATTTTTTTTTATCCTATTGAATAAGTAAGTAGTTTCTCGTTTTTATGTATCTACTAATTTATTAAAGTTCAAAAATACAGTTAAATTTGTGTTTTTTTAAACAAGACGGATAGCCATAGGAAATTTATAATAATGGTTTAGGTAAAGTAATATTTCAAATTTTTGTTTTTATCATTGACAAGAAAATATTGTTCCATAGAATAAGTTTGAATGGTTAAAAAAACTAGGATTATTAGTTTATCTAATAAACAATAAATACATTTTTTATAATGGATATGCGTTTGCTATTATCCCCAATAGAAATACATAATAGCTATTAAAACTGACGTCTAGTGATGCATTCGCCATGTAATTTTTTTATTAATATTTCGTATCCTTTTCTCTTTATTCAAAAAGGGTCAAATAGCCTTCCTTGAGTAGCAATTACCTACAGTTTTGAACTAACAACATTTTGATTAATGAATTAATAAAAGCAAAAAAAGAAAATTTGTGAAGTTTGTACATTTTTCTTTTTCTGCTTTTATTGATTTATAAATTCAAACTTGTTTTTAAATTGTAGATAATTATGCTTCAAATGTCAGTACTTGGCCGATTTTTGGATAAAAGTAAAAATGAACGAAATATTGATCAAAAAATTAAATGACGAAGGCGTCACTAGACGTCACTCTTAAGTTGATTCCTACTTGACGCCGTTTTTACTACTGATTTATTCTTAAATCAATATTAAAAAGGCGATTTTTGCGGTCTGTGGGGTTGATAAAATTATGGCTCTTCGTAGAGTCCTAATAAGGACGAAACGGTCGTCATTGTCTACCTGTGCCCATATTGTTCGCTAGACGCTTATTGATTTCTACATTTTTTATTTCGGAAAGGAAAGGATATTGGTTTCTGGTGAATCTTAGTTAAAAGAAAAACTCGGTGAATGGGTAATTAATCTTGCCTACCTCTACTATGATCTGAATCACTTTAGCGTACATCGATTTTTTTCGTAAATCGATCGAAGACCCCAACTTGTCGCTTCACAGATATCAAAGGTGCCGCTGATAAGTAATACTTTTATTTAAAAAATAGGTTTAAGTAAAAAACAATTCTATCTTGCTGTGCTTTATTAACATATATTGGGTGCATTTTTAACATAATTATTGTGCAATAATATAATATATTAGGTATGTGCATCCAAACATAATTTTTGTTTGATAATATACAGGGTGCTTCCTAAGTTGATACTTCTTTTTTAGCTGTGTATAGAAGGCATTAAAAAAATAAACAACATTTGAAAATACCTTTTTCCAAAAACCTTAAAAATAGGCGAGATACAGAAGTAAAAAATGTAAGTGCGGGCCTGGTCATCAAAACGTAGCCTGCTGTACTTTATGTTGTTTTGTCTTATTAGTCATGCAGTTTACGGGTCGGTGGTGAATTATTTGGCAATACGCTGCGGTGTGTTTTTCGGAAGCAAGTTAATTTTAAATTGGTGACACGTGAAACTGGTAAAATTTGAAAATAATGAACTAGTGGAAATGGTGCTAATTTACTGCTTTGAGATTATACGTAGAACGCTTTTCCTTGCGGGCTCATCCTACACCCAGAACTTTTCTTAATGTTATTTAACGGGCAAGTTAGGCAGGACCGTATTTGATTCATAGTGTAATAAATGAATGTAAGTATTTTATTTTTAAGTTTGTTGAAAAAAGTATTTGAAAATGTTATTTATTTTAATGCCTTCTATACACAGCTAAAACAGAAGTATCAACTTAGAAATCACCCTGTATCAGGAGGTATTAAATTTTCGCGGCCAGTGAGCTAGGGTTTCCGATGGGTTGAAGCTGAAAATGTCTTAATAAAAGACCTAAAAGACTTGAAAATGGTTCTTCTAATAGGTAATACATTAAAATTTTGTAAAAAAAAGTAACCATGGCATATAAAAAATAATTGACAAATATTTCTTTAATGTTTTATAAGCCAGGCCAATTTGTTGTGCTGACAGAACATATACATTGTGGTGTCTGTTTAAAGGTTGGAGACAATGACGTTTCTTGAACGGCAGTAGAGTTTTGGACTTGCATTGTCTTTATTTGTTTAGAATCACTACGTTTCAACTGGTAAGTATCTCCAGTCGTCTTCAGGTGAATACTGAATAAGTACGGTAACTAAAGCTCTATTTATACTAGGCAGGTGCTGTGACGCATGTCTAGTGGGCGGAGTCATGCAGCAACACGCATGACTCCGCCCACTAGTCATGCGTCACAGCACCTGCCTAGTATAAATAGAGCTGTAGTTACCGTACTTATTCAGTATTCACCTGAAGACGACTGGAGATACTTACCAGTTGAAACGTAGTGATTCTAAACAAATAAAGACAATGCAAGTCCAAAACTCTACTGCCGTTCATATACATTGTGCTTACAATAAGCCATAAGTGTTCAACCTTGTTTTTCTTTGCTGCTAGGTATTTTAAGTGGTTTAAGCATTCCATTGTAATCTTCGATTTAGGTCGGTTGGAGTTTAAGCCTTGAGGGCAGCTTTGCTGTCTGACAGAATGTATATCTCTTGGTCTTGGTAGCCCTGTTTGATATTTTTCTGTAGTCATGCTTGTATTGCATGTACTTTCGCTTGGTATACTGTGGCGTAATATTCCAGGGGCATGCTAATTTCCATACTGGGCTTTTCTTCACATTTTTGATCCGTCAATGTATCAAACTAGATCTTTGTCTAATGACAGAGGTGTCACTTTTGACCATAAATTAGAGTCTCACCTGTTATCGCATCTACCTTGATAGTTGAACCATTTTCATAAGCGCAAAGGAAAAAAAAACTTATTTAAATCCTTTAAGGCATTTTCTTCCTCAATCCCTTCAATCGATTTCCTTTTCATTTTATTGGGTAGGCTGTCTCTTGGACCACTAAATACAATGTTTGTAACTTCACTTTATGTCTTATTTATAAAGAATGATGGCTAGAATATTAAGCTGGGTAAAATCTACTGATGTTAATGTTTCTAAATACGAATCTATGAAAATTAGATTTTTATTAACAAACCCAATAGTATTAGTTACAGCTTTATATTAGGTACTTACTGTACCCATTACAGCGCTGTACCGTTTGTAATAATAAAAAAAAATCCAAAAATCGTTTATATTGCCAATTACACTTCATTATTTTATGAAGTATATTTGGCAATATAACGATTTTTGAAATTGAATTGAACTCTTCTTAATTGCCACGAACAACACTGCGCTGTAGTAGGCGAAAACGTCCACTATTTCGTGGCCCTATTATAGAATTTCTAATGATGTAATTAATATATTCCTTTATTCGCCCATAAACAATAAACATATATTAGAAATTCTCGCTTTATATAGCTTAGGTATCATATTAGGTATTATTTGTCGCACCGTTCTTGTCAAACGTCATACGGCTTATGTTGAGTTGCATAACAGACACTTAAATTGTAATATAAATGACAGTGGCAGAAACGATTTATTCACAAGCAAAGTTGCCTGTACATTAAAAATTAAGATAACGTGACGTCATTTGTCACCGACGAAGTTGCCTGGTTAATCCATTATTGTTTGAAATCTTTATGCTACCCAACCTATTTCTAGGTGAACGTTTTTCTTATAAAATAAATGTTCATCTTGGTCTGCACAGCCGCTAAACATTTTCAGATAAATGTTTGTGTTCTAATAGATGATTATTTTGTTTTGTAACTATTTTGTATTGTATATTCTATACTTTCAGAACACAAATAAAAAGGTATATATATACACACAGTGATAGATATTGTAAATCATTTTTACCTTTTTTAAACAACAACATTACCGTTTCGGCAACCAGATGCATGCTTTTCAGGCGGCTGATTAATACCTATCGATTCATTTTCGTAAGAAAATAAAGTATGTATATATCTTAAGATGGAAAGTTCTTGTGTATAAACACCTAATTTTAAATTCAGAAAAAAGTATTTCCTCGAGCCGGATTCGAACCGACAACCTCCGTATATCCAGTACAGAGCGCTAACCAATTGCGCCATCAAGGAAGTAGGTTCACTGTGCGTATTTCAGTAAATATTTGAAATTTTCGGACGAAAGTGTTTCCTGATTTGCCGTTGTGAACCTACTTCCTTGATGGCGCAATTGGTTAGCGCTCTGTACTGGATATACGGAGGTTGTCGGTTCGAATCCGGCTCGAGGAAATACTTTTTTCTGAATTTAAAATTAGGTGTTTATACACAAAAACTTTCTATCTTAAGATATATACATACTTTATTTTCTTACGAAAAAGAATCGATAGGTATTAATCAGCCGCCTGAAAAGCATGCATCTGGTTGCCGAAACGGTAATGTTGTTGTTTAAAAAGGGTAAAAATGATTTACAATATCTATCACTGTGCGTATTTCAGTAAATATTTGAAATTTTCGGACGAAAGTGTTTCCCGACTTGCCGTTGTGAACCTACTTCCTTGATGGCGCAATTGGTTAGCGCTCTGTACTGGATATACGGAGGTTGTCGGTTCGAATCTGGCTCGAGGAAATACTTTTTTTGAATTTCAAATTAGGTGTTTATACACAAGAACTTTCCATCTTAAGATATATATAACTAGTTGATTTTTTATTCTTTACAGCATTGTGTTAATGTTCTTACTGTTCATATTACAGAGCAGTACTGTTCGTGAAATATTAAAAAACAAAAAAAAAAAAATTTCAGATTGTCATGCTGGAACGTAATTAGCAATATAACGATTTTTGAAAGTTAACGGTACTGCGGTGTAGTGGGTACAGTAAGTTCCTAACATAAAGCTGTAACCAACACAATAATAAAACTCTATTTTGATAGCTTTGTATTTTAGAAACATCAATTTTAAAGTCAGCAGATTTTACACTTCTTGATATTTTTGCAATCACCCTGTATAAAAATGACATAAATTGAAGCCACACATATAATATGTACTTGGTGGACTAAGTGACAGCTTACCCAAAAAACTAAAAATGGAACGAATTGATTGAATTTTAATGAAAATATGGGTTTTTGAAAGTTTCTTTGTAGTTCTAGAAAAAAACACATTTAAATTCGATCAAACAATAAAAATCCATCAAAAAAGGTGACGTCACTGTCGATTATACCTTAAAATTTCTTCAAATTACGACGATTACGATTTTTTACATTAACCTACTGCTCGATCTACTGTAAAAATCCTGTTATGTTTATGGAGAAATTAGAAAACATTTACATCACCATCTCGGAAATTAGAATTAAAGTTAC
This sequence comes from Polydrusus cervinus, assembly GCA_935413205.1. Taxonomy (NCBI): domain Eukaryota; kingdom Metazoa; phylum Arthropoda; class Insecta; order Coleoptera; family Curculionidae; genus Polydrusus; species Polydrusus cervinus. The sequence goes on from OW284518.1 coordinate 7,420,746, forward strand.
AATGATAAATATTGCTTTAAAACCGAAGTTTAGTTTACTAATAAGTACTCGAATATTTATAGTAACTTTACATATTGTTTACCGGCGGATATTTAAATTTACACTAATCACTTCAACAAATTTCATACAATTTTACATTATCTTACTGTAACCAAAATGTAAAAGTACATCATTTTAACTAAAGTCGTGAAATTTTTATAAAAATTTTCAGTAAATTCACAGTGATTTTTGAGAGGAAATTACAAATGGTAGATTTAAACGTATTTAGGTACCTAACAAAAATGTAAAATTACAATTAAAATGTAAATTAGTTGTGATATTTGGTGACCAAAAACAACCAAACAAATTTATTGCAATTTTACCATATTTTTGTTTATAGTGTAGACCAGTAGGCACTGGTGACATTTTGCCAACCAACAAATTCCCGCTAATCGATTTTTCAGGCGCTAAGATCTCGGCAGTGGTTGATGCCTGAAATAAGATTTTCTATTCGCTGGAAAGAAGTATGGTTGTCATTGAATATGATGTAGGTTTTTACAAAATTGTTTGTATGGAGTCAGAGAAAATAACTTTTGAAATATCGTTAAGCGGGATATTGTTGATTAGCAAAATGTTGCTAATATTTTATATTTGGTATTTTATAGATTTTATTTCGATAAGATGGAGTACATACCATTTCCAATAGTATAAGTTACTTTGATGACCTGAAATTAAAAAAGTTGTATAGTATAAAGGGTTATTTACGGTAGTCGATACGACATATTACAGCTAAATTGTTTGTTTCGGATAAACACAAAATTTCGGGGTGTAGAGGGGCCTGTTAGATATACATCAGGGACACTATATTAAGTCAAAATTTCAACCGTTCACACTGAGAGAAGATTCTTGCTGTCCTTATAAAAATCTTTATACCGCTTATAAAGAAAAATGCTAACATAGGGGACAAAAGAAAAACTACCTGAGACAGTAAAATCCATTTGGCTGTAATTTCTTTGCTGTTGTAATAAAGTCACTTTATAAAGAATGATCACTTAGCTCAAGTAAACAAAAATGTTGTATTAGCAAAGTAACTGACCATCGGCTATAAAGAGACTTTGCTAGAACAATAAAAATACTTTTCTACGCCATCTGCATCGTTATTGAAACAAGAATTTTTTTTTCAATATCAGTATAACATTTTGCTATATTAGAAAGATTTTTTTATTTATTTCAAGAAAGTTACTTTGCTGCGTCAGAATGTACCCACTTACTTAAGGAACTCTTTTTTAAGCTACGGTAGCAAGTAAGCATTGCTATAATAGTAAAGTGGTTTATTATGACAGCACCACTTATTTGCTATAATATGTGGGGTGTGGCCCAAACAAGAAGCCGTATATTTTGTTGAATTTTTAATATACTTTAGAGAACATATTATGCTTAATAACACATTTATATAAACCAAGTTTTTTTACTTTGGATACGTAAGTTTCAAAAAATTTTGATTCATTTAAAATTGTGTTATTAAAAATAATATTTTCCATGCTATATCAAAAATTAAACATAGTATAAAGCTTATTTTTCAGGTAACTCCATCATATTTTATATCATGCAACTCCCCACGTCTGAATAGGTTGTCAAAGATTTGAAACTAAAAAAAAATGTTCTCTTTATTATTTAATACAACAGAAAACAACACTTCATAACCTAAAAATAGTTTCAGTTTTAGCTGCTTAAAAAAAACAATAATATTTTACTGCTTTTTTCTTTGAGTGGTTAAAACATATCTTATTAAAATATATCTGTTCACTTTAAATTTAAACAAATATCCAAAAGGGAATGCCGAAAAAACTTTTTCTGCATCTAGCCCGAATATTAGGTAAAATAATAATTACATTGTATTTTATTTAGAAAAAGAAAGTATTTTACTTTTAAGATATTTCTTAAAATCTTCCTTTTAAAAATCATACCGTGTTTAAAACTTTGGTAAGTTGTATTTTAGTTTAAGGACTTTTATTATGAATAGCATTTGCTAAAGAATTACTAATTTTCTTTTCTCTAAAACTTGACTCACACAAAAATTATTATTAAATAAACAACAGTTTAACTAAACACATAACATAAAAAAATTAACATAAAACTAAAATAACCTTGGTATTTTAACACTGATATTAAAAATCTACACTGTCATTGATGTCACAATCCAATAAAGCACTGCACACTGGAAACATTTTTGAGCCAAGACAATGTTTATTGGAAAAAATGAGACAAATGTCGAGTCATAATCGTCACCAACAACAGCCACCGATGAATGAATACCTGAAGACATGTGGAGACAGGAACGGGACGACCGATGCTCAATATAAAAATTGGCCCAATCAGACTGAATTTGTCACCACGAAATAATCCGATTCGAACCGAACAGTTACGATTTTTCCAATTCCAACAAAAAATTTTGCTACCCCTTTAAAAACTCTTTAGAGTGCTAGAAAAGATTTTTTTTATAAAGATTTTTTTCAAAAACAGAAAACTGCATTACTTCCTCAGCAAAGCAAATAGTAGTCCTAGAAAATAATTTTTTATAAATACTTGCTTAGCTGTTACCATAATGTAAGTTTTCTATAATAGCAAAGGTTTTTGTAACGGGTATAAAGAGTTTTCAGGTAAATTGTTTCTTTTGCAATAAGAAATTCATTTTGCTATCGTAGGTTGAAAATTTAATATTACAGCCAAAATAATCTTAGCAAAGAATTTCTTGCTGAAGCTTTTCTCAGTGCAGCTTTCAACCAAGCTTTATTGCTTGTTGAGGTTGTATTTATGAAAATTATGCTTCGTTTAACGCTGAACTAGGGAAGCAACCCTTTGAAGGTTCACTTTGCAGATCCACATCCTGTGTAATGAGACACACGTACCCAAAATTAAAATATAATAAAAGACACATAATTACAATAGGCGCCCCACAGATTCTAAATGGAGGCAGCGCCCCTAACTCAACACAAAAACCATTAGCCGCACAGAAAATTTTATTCTTTTAAAAAATGTTCCTTATAAAATTTTATATAAAAAAGGTTCTTATACTTATTTTGTTTTTTCCAATGTATAACGAGCAGCGAGCGATCGAAGTTAGGGGTTGCTTTAAGCGTAGATGAGATATACGGATTTTTTATCTGACCTTATCAAATTATTTTATTTTAATCAATAAAAACACTTTAAGATGTTAAAATAATCTTCGATTGTTGTAAGGATAACACAAGTAGTATATTTTTGCTGTAATTTAAGTGATATTTTGTTGTAAATTTTTACCATCTTTAGCTTTCAACAGATAAAAATTTATGAAATTATATAATTTTTAAAATCTAACAGAGTAGCGAAATTTTGTGAGATAAAAAGTATCATAATTTAAATAGCTAGAGTTTTAACTTCAGGTACGCCCTAGTGCGGGGAATTGACATTATGTTTCTGAAAGAAGCCATAGGTAATGTGAAACAACGAATATACAATTCGAGGGACTTACAATCATCCAGTATTATACGCAATTTAAAAAAATCGATTTTATTCATTCACGCCATTAGCGGGTGTGACACGACATCCGGATTTTTTGGAAAAGGAAAACAACAACACGTACAAATATTTAATAGAGAAAAAGACCTTGATAGTGTCGTTGATGTTTTTAACAACCCAAAGTCAACCCCTGAAGAAATTGAGAAAGCCGGAGAGATATTTGTACTGAAACTGTACAAACTTCAATCATCTGAAGGAAGCCTTAGTGAGCAAAGATACGCTTGTTTTAATAAGTTCGTTGGACAAGCAAACAGCACGGTACTTTTATCAAAGTTGCCTCCTACATCTGCAGCAGCTAGGCAACATTCCCGGAGGGCGTACCTTCAAATACAAATATGGCAAGAACAACCTTTAAAACCCGACCAATGGGGCTGGAAGAAAATCAGCAACACTCTATCACCTATATACAGGGTGTGTCAGTAAGGTGTCGGGCTTTAATAGCACCTAAACTATCAAAGATAGGGAAAAAAGTGTAAAACAAAAGTTAAATGGTTTGTTAGGATGCATAACCTAAAAATATTTTAAAATCTACAGGGTGGTCCTAAAAAGTGGTACTGATTAATAAAAAAGAAAATTAAATGCGACACCCAGTATAATTTTCCAGAATATGATTCAATAGAATAAGGGCTTTGCAACCATCTTAAAATTTTCGAACTAAAATGCAACGTTGCCAAGTAATTAATTTTTTTCCGAAATTTTAGTAATTTTAAGGGTATCGTAAACAAATCATAGTAACCTGTGGATTAACCCTAGGCAAATATAATTTACATTGTGGGTACTTTAAGGTACGATATATTGATCGATAACAATGTTTTTTAAATCTCTTATACAGAGCGTTCGGTATAAGTTGGACAATTCGACAGTTTTAAAAATGCTTTATTTCAATTTTTTTAAATAGGACCCCACTAATTTTTTTAGGCAAAAGGATGTATCTTTCGAAAACCTTACTTTTTTGTTAAACATGTCATATATCTAAATATCATAGTTTTTGAAATATTTTAGGATTTGTCTTAACTTAAGGTAAAAAAGGAAAGTTCTAATTGAATAATTTAGTCAAGATTGCTTTGGACCAAAAAATAAATAATTTTCTTTGTCACAGCTGTCATTGCAAAATTATTTCGCCAACATTTTGTGTTTAATTACTGTTTAAATTTTAGTTTCCTGAACTAACTTTATCATAACTCATATTTTTCTATTTCGATAAAGTTAGTTCGGGACACTAAATTTTAAACAAAAATGTTAGCGAAATAATTTTGCAATGATAGCTGTGATAAAGAAAATTATTTATTTTTTGTTCCAAAGCAATCTTGCCTAAATTATTCAATTAGAACTTTCCTTTTTTACCCTAAGTTAAGACAAATCCTAAAATATTTCAAAAACTATAATATTTAGATATATGACATGTTTTACAAAAAAGTAAGGTTTTCGAAAGATACATCCTTTTGCCTAAAAAAATTAGTGGGGTCCTATTTAAAAAAATTGAAATAAAGCATTTTTAAAACTGTAGAATTGTCCAACTTATACCGAACGCTCTGTATAAGAGATTTAAAAAACATTGTTATCGATCAATATATCGTACCTTAAAGTACCCACAATGTAAATTATATTTGCCTAGGGTTAATCCACAGGTTACTATGATTTGTTTACGATACCCTTAAAATTACTAAAATTTCGAAAAAAAATTAATTAGTTGGCAACGTTGCATTTTAGTTCAAAAATTTTAAGATTGTTGCAAAGTCCTTATTCTATTAAATCATATTCTGGAAAATTATACTGGGTGTCCCATTTAATTTTCTTTTTTATTATTCAGTACCACTTTTTAGGACCACCCTGTAGATTTTAAAATATTTTTGGGTTATGCATCCTAACAAACCATTTAACTTTTATATTACACTTTTTTTCCTATCTTTGATAGTTTAGGTGCTATCAAAGCCCGACACCTTATTGACACACCCTGTATACAACAGAATCGCCCGCCCCGGCTTCAATTGTATCATTAATAACTTGCAACTGCAAACAAGATTGTGTAAAAAGATGCAGTTGCATTAAAGCCGGCATGAAATGTACAACTATGTGCGGAACCTGTCGCGGGCAAAGTTGTACGAATACCGAGCACGTTGTAGAAACAATAGAAGATGACATGTAGATCAAAGTTAGCTTAGGGCGTTTTCTAAATTGAGGGTTTGCCCGAGTTTAAATAACCCTGTCAAAATTGATACTTTTTACATTGGAAAAATGTCACTTCTGACAGCTTGACCCAGGGTTACTCTTAACCCGGGAGACACCCTCAAGTTAGAAACCAGGTCTTAGTGGCATAGGCCTACACTAAAATAAAACGCGCCGATATCTCTACCTCATAGGTGGTGTGGAAACGAGCAGCAAAATTAAAAGAGGTAACATATTATAAATACAGAAGCACACACAAAACATGTTTTTGTTTATATATTACACTTTTATATCTGTTGCGTGTATATTTAGAACGTTAAACCACCTTGGGGGACTATAATTTGGAAGGCGACCCGTGTTCGTTTGCACCCCATTTTTCAAACGATTATTGCTCGAAATGCATTGGATCGATAAAAATAATTCATAGAACCTTTTTTGTAGAAAATTTTATAAGGAATATTTTTAGTCATTTAAAAAAAGTTTGTGAGACCAACGGTTTCAGAGAAAAACGAGAAAAACCATCGCAGTGCGTATTGGGGGTGAAGCTCACCCTTTAAACTTAAGAACTCTTTTGATTTTGAAAAGTCTCCTTTTGATGCATCTAATCTCAACATATCAAAATTTTATAATTTTTTTTTCTATTCGGCTATTTTAGGTCCAATATAAATATACTAACAGTAAATTTGTACCGAACCCATTCAGGATTCTGTTATTTCTGTAATCTGTTATTTAAATAGGAAAAAAACTTTACATATAAATCAAAATTTTGTCACACTCCTACATTCACATACTAGGCCCGGTTGTACAAATATGGGTTAAGCTTAATTCAGCGTTCAACCAAGCTTTATATTCTTGTTGAGGTTGTAGGTACACATGAAGTTCATGCTATATTCAACGCTGAACTAACGTTAAGCCGTAATTGTACAACTGGATCTTATTGAGAAATTGGGATGAAGATTCAAAGTTACAAAATTGTGTAGGACTTTACACGAAACCTTCACTGATTAACTAAAGACATTTGCAGCTGATCTGGCTTTAAAATACAAAAATGATTTAAATGCCAACGAGTTGTGTTTAGAAGTTAGAACCATCAAATAAAATCATTATTTCCTGATTTAAAAAATGCAGATTACATTGCAATTCTTAATTTTCAGGAACAGTTTTAGTAACCACCACCATTACAAAAAGTATTAATGTACCTATAGGTACCATATTAGTGTCTGTTTGAAGGTTGGAGACAATGATGTTTCTCGAATGATAGAAGAGTTTTGGGCTTGCTTTGTCTTTATTTGTTTTAAATCACAAAGTTTTAACTAGTAAGTATCTCCAGTTGTCTTCAGGTGAATGATAAGTAAGTACACTAACTACAGCAGTTTTAGTAAGCCTTCATTATACAGGGTCCTCCACCTCAGCTTCCGTCTTCTATGGCTCACTTATTAATTAAGTTACGATTTTGATATTTTGCAGACTGTACCTGTATCTGAGAGCGCATTTCAGGAAAATATTTTTATTTATACAGGGTGTTCCAAAAAAGTATATGCTAAAAAATCTTGTGGCTGTAAATGGGCATTAAATTAAAAATTTAAATATATTTTTTAACATTTTGTACCTTATGTTAGCTATCTGCAAATGTTTACTACCTAGAGGGTTTTCGATGTTTTTTAGAATTTTAATTCTAAAAAAAATATTATATATACAGGGTGCGCCATAGTCAGTGGCCTATTAGAAATATTTAGAAAACGACAAAAGATGTTTTTATGAAAATTTGAGTGTGTTCAGAAGAGCTAGTGTTCTAGCGTTTAAAACTATTTTGAAAGGGGCGGTGTTGCCGGATCATCTTGAAACTCCTAGCAACTTTGGAATTTTAAATGAGACACCCTGTATATTATTTTACTTTATGTTTCTGCCTAATAACACAAATATTTTTTGTATATAATATTCTATGCCTATCTCTTATAGTTTTTGAGATATTAATTAATTAGTCATTTTTTGGGGCCAAAACATGCTAACCAGAAAATCAAATATTTTTGTGATTAAGGCACATAGAAAGTTACAATTTTTACAGATCGTTCTTATAGCATGGCCATATATGAATTTTGATGATATATGAAAATATTTTTACACAGGGCGTCACAAAAAAACGTAATCTCCGTAATATAAATAAATGCAAAATTCTCAACTTTTTTAAATGGAACACCCTGTAATTTATTTTCTTAACCAAATTAAGTTTATATTTCCTACCAATAAGTATAACATGTTCCTATACCTATCTCTAACCAATTCGAACTTACAAGGGGTTTAAAAAAACTACTAACTTAATTAAAAGGTTTAAACACATTTAATAGTAGGCTTTGGCAGAATGTTTTCAGAAACAAATAAAAGGGAATAAATGTCAACCGAGATGTCGACTTAACTTCCTATATATCTTATATTAAAAAAAAATGGCATGGCAAAAAAAGAATGAATTGGTACAAAAATATTAAATATAAAACTAATAACTAAGTTGCTTAAAATGTCCCCCGTTTGCTACTAAACACTCATGACTGAATACTTGCTCCGTTGTAGCTTTCCGTATTTCTTCTCTATCTAGAGCTCCTAGAAATACCCTTACGCGTTGTTCTAGATCCCCCTTGGTGGTAACTGGAGTTTTATACACTTTTTCTTTTATTGTGCCCCACAAATAAAACTCTAATGGAGTAAGATCCGGAGATCTTGGGGGCCAATTATTCCATGGTCCTTGTCGATCAATCCATGTCTTGAAATATGTTGCATAATTCTGTGCGCACTTCATTAGTTGCATGGGCTGATGCTCCATCTAATTGATACTAGCAGTGTTCAAGTCTATTTAATGGTAAATCATCTAAAGAGTCCGACACAGTGGTCCTCAATATTTCTAAATATTTTGCGCCCGTTAAATTCTCGTCATAAATACAAAATGCCATTTTATTATCCATTAGTAAATAAAAAACGTTAAAACTGAAGTGATTTTGAAAATTTCTTTCTCCTACTAAGTAGGGATTTTCTCTAGACCGAAATGGGAATTTCTTCGATTAAAAATGCCTTCCCTTGAAAACTTAGGTTCATCTGTCCAGATGATCTTTTTTTAAAAATCGGGGTCTTCCTGTATCCGGAGTAATATCATTTCACAAAATTCTACACGATTCATTTTGTTGAAGTGCCTGAAGTGTAATAAGTTTATAATCATGCATTTTATGATTATGTAATATTCGTTTTATGGATTTATACGTCAGCCCTATATCGTTTTCTGCAATATATATCGACGCATGCGGAAATGAATGAAAATACGCCAAAACATTTATTTCATTCTCTTCATTACCTGTTATCGGCTTAACTTGAATTCTTGGTGCTTTAACATTATTATACTGCAACATATTTCGTTTCATTCTTCTAAACTTTTTTGCTGTCATTGAAGATAAATTGGAATACAGTTCATTACATTGTCTACATGTTTTTGATACAATTTTATTACACTCTCCATGTATAAAAAGTAAATTTAAAATTTCTGCGTTTGAATAAGAAATATTGGCCATTTTATTCAATAATTTAAAAACACAGCTTACGGACAAAACCAATTAAGTTGACATTTTTTCTCTTTCATTTGTTTCCGAACAAATTCTGCCAAAGCCTACTATTAAATGTGTTTAAACCTTTTTATTAAGTTATTAGTTTTTTTAAACCCCTTGTAAGTTCGAATTGGTTAGATATAGGTATAGGAACATGTTATACTTATTGGTAGGAAATATAAACTAGATTTTATAAAGAAAATAAAATACAGGGTGTTACATTTAAAAAAGTTGAGAATTTTGCATTTATTTATATTACGGAGACTACGTTTTTATGTGACGCCCTGTGTAAAAATATTTTCATATTTCATCAAAATTCCTAGATGGCCATGCTATAAGAACCATCTGTAAAAATGTTAACTTTCTAGGTGCCTTAATCACGAAAATATTTGATTTTCTGGTTAGCATGTTTTGGCCCTAAAAAATGACTAATTAATTAATATCTCAAAAACTATAAGAGATAGGCATAGAATATTATATACAAAAAATGTTTGTGTTATTAAGCAGAAACAAAAAGTAAAATAATATACAGGGTGTCTTTTTTAAAATTCCAAAGTTGCTAGGAGTTTCAAGATGATCTGGCAACACCGCCCCTTTCAAAATATTTTTAAACGCTAGAACACTAGCTCTTATGAACACACTTAAATTTTCATAAGAATATCTTTTGTCGTTTCCTAAATATTTCTAATAGGCCACTGAGTATGGCGCACCCTGTATAATTAAAAATTTTTAATAAACAAAAATGGTTTTATTCAGTAAGTTATATATTTTAATAAGTGCCAAAAACTGTATATTAGAGTGCCAATAACACTACCAAAAGTGCCAATAACTGTGTTAAACTAGTATTTTGAATTTAGATATTATTTTGAAAAAATACAATGAGAATGAAAAAAAGTTCTCTAGAGGGTTATATTCCAAACTCTTATGAGAATATGTGAAGCTATGGTTGTGATGATAAAATAATTTATTGAATTTTATATCCTGAAAATAAAAACTGACGCCTCTTAAAGTGCCAATAACTGTGTAGTTTACCCTATATACCTACCAAATGAATGTTTTCTTACTAACCTTGGTTATTTTTTTCGATATAAATAATAATACAGTGTATCTGCTTAAGTTCGCACCATATGGAATTTTTTTTTATTATTAATTTTACGAAAAAAAGTTATTCCTTATAAAAAGTTTTGCATGGACTAAAACCTAAAATGCAACCATCAGATGTTAAATTTTTTCAGTCGTATACGAGGTTTGTAAAAAAATATGAATTTTGCCCAAGAGTAAAGTACCTTTATTTTTGACAATATCGAAAACTGTAATTATGAATAGTTGTTCGGTATGAAAAACTATGTTCTAGTATGCAATTACACTAAAAAATATTTTTTTATTTTTACAAATTTTGTCTCAAATTACCGATAAATTTGTAAAAATAAAAAAAAATATTATTTATTGTAATTGCATGTTATACATAGTTTTTAATGCCGAACAACATTTTATAATTACAGTTTTCGATATTGTCACAAATAAAGGTAAGTACATACTTTACTCCTGGGAAAAATTCATATTTTTTGACAAACCTCGTATTCGACTGAAAAAATTTAACATCTGATGGTTGCATTATAGGTTTTAGTCCATGCAGAACTTTTTATAAAGAATAATTTTTTTCGTAAAATTAATATTAGAAAAGTTTTCCATATGGTGCGAATTTAAGGAGACACACTGTATATTATCATAAATATTTGTGCACCGGGATATTTTCCGATATATTTTGAACTGGGATACAACCCCAATTAATCTTAAAACTTTTATTATACGCAACAAACATAGAAAATTAACTGGTAATTCTTCCTTAAATGGTTGAACATAAAAATAACACGATAAAACAGACGAAAATAGATATAAGATTTCTAGAAAAAAAAATTCATTTTTTACTAAAAATGTTAAGGTTATGTTATTTCTACTTACAGTATTGCCACTTCTCTTTCCACGTTAACAATGTTGCTAGTTTGTAAATTGGCGATTATTTTTAAAAATTTGACCATATCGAACATTACAAATTCATAGTAATGCACAAAATCCATTTTTAACTGTTTAAACGAATTCTACAGCTATTTTGTTGTACTTTCGGAGTTATAATTCTTATGCAAGCAGAAATAAACATGACAAACCTTTTTTTTCTGTACAATTAAGTAAAACAATTAATCAAAATACCTATGGTTGAGAAAATTAATTGTTCGTGTTTATTAATACATATCGTTTTTTGTCTTTTATTCTGCAAAAAGCCGAATGTGTGAAAGATAGATATATTCAAAAGTGAGTTTGTATAAATATAAGAACTTACCCAAATCGATAAATATGTTACAGTGTAATTTGATCAATGGGTTTGCTATCAAAATTAATTTTTGTTCAATTGTTTCTTATTATCGTTCTCACAAGTTCATGGCCAACTTAAAAGACAAGTTATGATGCCTAATTTAAATAATTTTTTTAAATTCTTAGCATGAAGTTCGGAAGTTAAGTAGTAAAAAAAATATACTGTACAACTTGCGTGGATTATCCATATTGCGCTCGGAAGTTGGCCTACGGCGTCGTGCTCAATTTACTTTCTCGTGCGATATGGACATCATATCTACTCTTGTTGCACAATTCTTAAAATATTGGAAAAAACACGATACCTAGTACAAAATTACTTGTATTTCTTAATTAGAATATCGAACATTACTTATAAGCTTTTAAGTTTAGGGATAGAAAAACTATCTTAAATCTGTAAGTGCCCAAATTTTTTACAGGGTGTTTTCTGTTGACATCCAAATATAGAAAATTTTAAAATACAATAGGTACCTCTGTTTTTCAAATCAAACACCCTATATTTATTAGGATCGTCTGATAGATATTTTAAGTATATTTTATTATTCCTAAGTCATACCTATACCTACCTAAATTTACTAGTTTTAATAATATTTTGATTTTTATTTAAATTTTCGTGAAAAAAGTTTTTTTAGTTGGCCATGACTAGCAAGGTCAAAACAAATGTAATTGATGCTGGTCGTTAATTTTAACATTATTTATTAAAAAAATTAATTTTTCAAGTATTGAAATGATTCACATGATTTACATTCTTGGTGCAAGTGACAAAAATACATTGTTGGCAACAATACATTATTATGAAAAATATCCAGTCAGACAACAACCCAATAAACCAGCTTTCGAAAAATTAATGAAGTGGCTTGACAAAATAGGAAGTGTGACTTATAATAAAAGGAATAAAAGAAATATTGTTTGTACGGAAGAAAATGAGTTAAATTATTTATTGACTATCACTGAACCGAGAACAAACGACGCGAAACCTCGCCTTTTGTGAGTTCAGTATAATGGTGTTGTTTGTAGGTTTAAGGTGTTTTTTTTTATTAAGGTGGCACCAGTCTCGGGATTACGTCAATTAAAAGTAGTAGTTTCTATTTTAAACAAGCTTAAGTTTACTAAAAAAAATCATAATTATACCGTATGATTTATTTTTTCGGAGTAAAATCAAAAAATGTGTTATTATTACAAATAGCGCCCTCTAGCATTTTTTTTGAGAACTATTATGGACAACTAAATACGATTGGTGAAAGTGCATACATTTCTTTTCCAAACAGTATTTAGTTTGCTAAAATCGGATAAGTCGTTTATAAGTTACAGCGATTTAACTGATTACACATTCAACCGCTTCCCCCCCTTTTATTAAAGTCGGTACGCCAATGAGCATAAGACCAAAATAATGCATAATTGTCCAAGCTTTTCAATGGTGTTATCAAAGATAAACCTTAATGTGGAATTTTCGGAGATATGTAAACTTTTAAAATTTACTTTTCAATTAGGCCCTCTTGTGGCAAAATGCGGAACTTAAAATTTATTTCCAGGACTTTCTCTTAGCCAGTTTAATTACGAAGTTTTTTCCCTTAGTTTCTATGCCCAGTAGTTTACGAGATACGGCGAGTGGCCATCCATAATGGGACACCCGGCATATTATTTATTTTAAAAATAATTAGGGTTGCCATCAACCATATCTTATATCAAAATAAAAGCGTCGCTTTTTAAATAAGGTTTCGAATAAAAATAACTTTTTATTTTGTATAATCCCTCTGACTTAGTTCTTGTTGATTTTATTAATTAATTAGAAATTCCACCGAAAACTCGTACAAAGAATGAATGTAGGAGTTTGAATTAAAAAGAGCATAAAAAATGGACTGTATATAAATGATTGGTTGAGGAGATGAGTAAATCACTTAGAGATTTAAATAAAACAGGACGGCGGCAGCGTGACAATAAGTATAAAAATGGCCTACCTTTGGTTCATCCTTTACGGCTTGGTGGCCACCAACTTGATCCTAGAGAAGAGGGATGCCACAACCCTGGATCGGGACACTGCACGTCACAATCTGCCTTAATTTGAGAGTTTTATATAACATAAAATGCCGGGAAATATTCCGGGAGCGAAATTTGCGTGAGTTCTTTTTAACTACCTTTTCGAACTGTCTTTTAGACGCCCGCGCAAGGTCCAATGGGCCAAACACAAATTGTCACGTAGTTAACACGACTACAGCGACTTATGCGGGGAATCAATATTAAAGAACCAACATTTTTGATTACAAAAATAAGCAAACTTATAAAATTGAATATTATTGAGATGAAACCTAAACAATGAAATACTTTATAAACTTACCTGTTTAAAAAGTTCATGGTTCAATATCAACCCCAGATAACCAAACTTCAAAGTGGCTGACGTATTCAATAGTACAATTTTAAAGATTTTCAGATTTTCCATATTCCAAGTATACCATTCCAAACCATATAAATTATGTTGAAATTCACTATTCTAAAAATAATTAATAATTTCTAACTTAAGTTTTAAATCTCTAAACGATGCGATCCGACTTTTCGCTTTTTAAAAATACAGATTTTAATAATATTAATATATTAATAAAGCTCTTATAGCCCCCCTGTAGATCTGCCACTGGACATTGTCAGGTTGATAATGACAATTTGCTATTTAAGTTTGAAACGGCAGAAAATGTCAGTAAATTTGTAAAACATGCTGTACAAAGTTTTTCCAGCTGTCTGCAGAAATGTTTCTTACTTCATCAGTTTGTATTTATACATATATGTATCAGGCATAGGTATAAACTGAATTTGTACCTGGTGCGCCTCTGCTCGAAAAAGGGATAATGAGGGTTTTATTGCAGCGAAAAGATCAACGGTATAATTCTGCAAATACTATACAGGGTGATTCACGGTGGATGGTACGTTAGAAGTATATGACGAACCAGTTAACGAATCGTTTTGAAAATTTGGTTGTTTACATAAACGGACATGCTTTATTTATCTAAAATATTTTTAATGATACAGTGTTACCACTTCTAAATTAGTAGCAACTTTGATTTTTTAAATGGAACCACCTGTATTTTAATTTATTTTCGAATCCACGATTACTTTCTATTGGATATACCCTGTATTTAGTATGCTTACAAAAGGAGAAAAAGCAAAGATATCATTTTACACACTGTTTTGTTTGCAATAAAATAAGAACTGCTGATTAAAATGAAAAACCAAATTGAGAACCGAGCCGACGTGGGTATGTAATGATTATTCATTCTAATCAGATCAGCTCTCTCTGCTTGTATTTAATTCCGTTGTTTTATTTAAATGGACTTTTTCCCATAACAAAGTTAATACTTTCTTAACAACTTTGTTGAATATTATTCTATACTTATCTCTTACCGTTTTTTAGGATAATAAATAAATTGCATTTTTTTGACGAAAAATGTTAACTTAAAAAAAATTTGATATTTTGCAACTCAGAAATATTAGGGCCCTGAAAATTGGTGGATTTTTAAATATTACCAGGGGGCTTTTAACCCTATGCCCAAATTTTAATTGCGATATACAGGGTGGTTTAAAAATACAGTTAATTTGGGGACTTAAATAGATGCCCATAAGTATATGTTTTTAAATGTAACACCCTGTATATTATCACTGATTTAAAAAGCTACTTAAATTGGCTCTTTATTTTTGTATAACATATCTATACCTAACTAGTCAAGTTTTTGACTTATAAGCTATTATTTGTAAAATTTACTCAAAAAATTAATTTCCTTTAGATTTTTAGTAAGTATGCCATGACAAACTCTTGTTTTACATTAAAATTATGTCACTTTCATTGTTGTTGTGGTATTTTGTTAGCTATTGTCGATTGTGATACTGAATTCCGTTAACAATTATAAAAGAAAACTAAACCAACACAGTACTTATGAATTTATTTATTTTATTTGGATGGTGTGATAAAATTATAGCTAGAACATGTATAAAGTTTAATGAAATGTACCGTCAATGGACTTAAGGAAATTTTTACGAATCCAGAAAAATTTAACTGAGTTTAGTTCAACTTTAAAAGCGCTAAGCTCAACCCGTAATTTCTGACGAAGACAACCATTTATTTATTAATGTTTTGGTATATTTTCATGCATTTCCTTAGTCTTCAATACGATGTACCTACTGAATATGATTTAGGTCTAACATATTCAGTCCAGAGAATTTTAGAACAGCATAACATGCATGATTTTTAATTTACTTAAGTTCAAACCATGAAGCCTTGGAATTGGCCTTCAAGATCACCCGATCTCAACCCATTGGATGTTTACTTTGTGAGGCATGTTTAAGGAAAAAATGTTGAAAAATTGCTACGTCGAGTACTCAAGCATTTAGAGATCTAAATCCAAACGAGATTAAATCTTCCACAGTGAACATCAGCATCTTAAAGTGTTTAGATGTAAACGGCCAGCGTTAAAATGATCGATTTAATTTTTTATTATTTGATTATTTAAATATAAGTGTGTCTGTGTATCATGCATACAAATAATCCTGAAATAGTATAAATTTCTTTAAGTTCATTGGCGGTAGAGTTGGGTACATCTTTATACATGTTCTAGCTATAATTTTATCACACCGTCCAAATAAAATAAATATGTAAATTCATAAGTACTGTGTTTGATTAGTTTTCTTTCATAATTGTTAACGGAATTAAGTATCTCAATCGACAATAATTAACAAAATACCACAACAATAATGAAAGTGACATAATTTTAAAGTCAAACACAAAATAGTCAATTAGCTTTTTTTTATGATGTCAAACAAGACTTTGTCATGGCATACTTACTAAAAATCTGAAGGATTTAATTTTTGAGTAAATTTGACAAATAATAGCTTATAAGTCAAAAACTTGACTAGTTAGGTATAGATATGCTATACAACAAACAGCCAATTTAAGTAGCTTTTTAAATGAGGGATGGGCACCTATTCAAGTCCCCAAATTAACTGTATTCTTAAACCACCCTGTATATCGCAACTAAAATTGGGGCATAGGGTTAAAAGCCCCCTGATAATATTTAACCATCCACCAATTTTCAGAACCCTAATATTTTAGGGTTAAAAAATATTAACAATTTTTTAAGTTAACATTTTTCGTCAAAAAAATGCAATTTATTTATTATCTTAAGAACGGTAAGAGATAAGAATAGAATAACAATAAACAATGTTAAAGTTAAAGTAATAGGGGATTTGAAAATAAATTAAAATAAAGGGGGTTCTATTTAAAAAATCAAAGTTGCCACTAATTTTTGGTAGAAGTGGCAACACTGTATCATTAAAAATATTTTAGATAAATAGAGCATGTCCGTTTATGTAAAGAACCAAATTTTCAAAACGATTCGTTAACTGGTTCGTCATATACTAACGTACCATCCACGGTGAATCACCCTGTATATGAAGTTTTTTTTAAGGAAACGTTAAAATGATTTATTTCAATTTACACTAAATAATTTAATACGGAATTTGTCGATTTCTTCAAACAGCAACCCATCTTCGTATTAATAAAATTCTTCATTTAATGTTATTTCTTACGGTGTATCATTTCATTTGCATCATTATTGGTAAACACGTTTAAAATAACGTAAAAGTAGGGGAATGGTAACAACGTGACTTAAATAGCATCAAATTGTGTTTTTGAGTTATCGAGTGCCACAAAAATAAGTGACATTTTGCCAATAAACAAAATCCCGGTAATCGATTTTTTAGACGCTAAAATCTTCACACTGGCGGACGCACGAAACCATATTTACGATTCGCTGAAAAGAATTATATTTGCCGCCGCATATGAAACAGGTTTTTACAAAATTGTGTGTGTAGATTCAAAAACATATTTAATTTTACTTGCGTTTTGGGTACTGGTCAATAATAAAGCTTAGACGATCAAATTATGTATTTAGTCGATGTTTCGACAAATACTAGGTCATCCTCAGGACTATAAATCTAGATCCTCCGTGTTGAAAAATTCAAAAATTACATACAATGTGTCTGTTACTGCCTATTTCGGTTTAGTAAAGGCAAACATCATGATACAACTATACAAGGTATGATATCAACAGAGCGCGCAGTAGATCGTGACGTCATATTGTGAGGAATTTTTTAATTGAACTCGCCGAATTATACGGCAAAGCGTAGTTTACTTTATTAAAAGGCAATTTTATATGAACTTTTTTTAAAATTTATTTCAAACCATATTAGCTTTAGAATTTCTACTGTGATTTAAATCTTGAAATATACATTTTATATAAACTGCTGGCCATTTGTTTTCAAGCAAGAAAAATATTGCCTAACTTTTAACGTTAATACCTTTTTGGAGGTTTATTTAGCGTCCTTGAACTTTTTTATAAATGTTATATTGTGGAGACGAAGACTTTAATAAAACACTTTCTACTGTTTACTAATTCCCAACGTTTCGGTTTCTATTAAAACCTTTATCAAGGGCTAAAAAAGAACGACACTATTTTAGTACAAACCAAACAAAAAACAAAAATGCAGTTAGCAAAACCAGCAGTCATATACTTCTTAAAAATACCTTACTACTAAGTACTCACTCTAGGCTAAATGTAAAAAGTGGAAAACAATTTCTGAATCTTTCATCATTCACTAAAAAACGTATTAAATAACATACCCGCCTGACCAAAACATGCCGCTGGAATGACACAGCTATTGTTACATGTTTTATCACTGAGCTTAGATCAAAGATGTCCCAGAGATGCCCTCAACTTGCCTTAATGTCCGCGTATTTAAAGAACTAATTTACCTCACAGGGATGAAACATAACTCTATCGCAGTAATATAGTGTGACTCTATCTCTGTGATATATCTGTTTTCTGTTTCAAAGAATGACTGCATATGTGGCTTTGATAAATGTAATCTATTGCAGTTACATTGCTAAGATGAAGCATACGCCATTATTTTGTGATTTAACTTGAACTCCATTATTAGGTCATCGTTTTGACTTCAAGAAGTAAAAATGTCAAAATTATACCATTATTCACGAACAGCCATCACCATACAAAAGTTAATAATTATTCTATTATATTATTTATTGGTTCTTCGTGAATAATGTTATAAGTTTTAACATTTACGTATTGGATTCAAAATGATGACATAAATGAAGGAGTTCAGGTAAATCAAAAAATACATACCTATTTATATTAGAGGTATATAAAGCGATTTTAGTCATTTAAATAAATCAGCAATATGCAATTCAAAATATATTTATCTGAAAAAAAGACCTGGTTCGGAAATAAAACTAAAATTTCAGAACACCTTTTTTATTAAATAAAAACTAGTTATCCGTTGTGACCTGACTTTATTTTTTCTTTACATAGCCCTTTGTTTGTCCTGCCTCACCCAATCGCTTACTCTGCCACCTCAATCGTTTTTTCGGTATAATCAAGCCAAATAACAGCTTCTGCAACAGCAAAAATGTATACATTGGTAAACAAATCTTTGGTAACTACATGTTGCGTGTCAAAAGGTTATGCATACATAATACTATGTAAAAAATTTAAACTTACCAAGCATCCAAGCAATATAATATATTGGTTCTTGTAATAAAAATTCCTCAAGTTCCTACAACTCTATATTCTGCAAAACTTAAAAGGCAAGAACGGTCCAATGCAAATTAAATGTCTGGAATCTGGATTAGGTTTATTCACAATATTTTTACTATAACACAAGATGGTTGACATTGAAAACCGAACAAACGATAAGCGGCAAACGAAAGTAAAGGCCCTTCAACTAACATTAAATTGTGAAAGCAGCTAGTAGTCTCGTTGGTTTCGTCTCAAAAAACGCGGGAAAGCACATTTTACACGACTTTTTATAAAAATAAACTACTTTTATGACGAACAAACTGACACCAAACGAATTTAGAGAGAACGCCATAACGGCTTCGTGTTCATTCTAACACTGCACCTGTTGAAGTGAGTCATAAAGTTAGAAATTTTTATAACCTAGAATAAAAATAAGTTAAATAAGATATCTTAGATTCATCACCAGGTTGCCATAAATTATAGAACAAATCCTAGTCACAGGTATCTTTGTGACGTAAATACGATAAAGCTGCAGTAAATCCATGTTCTTAGATATGTGCTATATATTTGTTTCGTACCACCTATAGAACTTTGTGATAAAGCTGTGTGCCTTTCTAGAGCTCTATTTATTTTGTTATTATTTTTTCTTAAAAAAACAAGAACAAATTGATGGTCAATCATATTTTACTACTGTATTAAAGCATGTATCTCGCGTGGGAAATCGCCGTACAAAATTACTCGATTGTTGAGATGTCAGATTTGTTTCCTAAAATCCCTGATAAAATCTCAAATTATGATCTTTAAAAATAACCAATTGTTTACATCACTGTATTACTACAAACTGTTTGATCGGGCAACAGTGCCTCTGTAAAAGTGGGTTCTATACCCAACAACCATATATGATAATATGTGTTAATTAATTTATATTTTATTCTAATCAACCTATAGCATATAGCAGCCTAAGGGTTGTGACAGAGCTATTTATTACTTACATTTTGTTAATCTGTCGATGTTATTAAAACCAAACAACCTGCATACACGTTACAACACTTAATCTAAAAAATTCTGGTGTAAAAATAAACGATAAAATTATACATTTAAAATTTTGCTTTTGTAATTTTGAAGAACACCCTTATAAATACAGCTCAGATTAGAAGTGTCTGTACTCAAGTTCACAGTGTTTTCAGTTAACTCAATCCAAATCATTTCGCTTGTGGACAGTTTGGAATAATGATTTTCATTAGCGAGTGGAGTCTTTCTGTTTTGGTAATATTTTTTGTTTGACAACTATACTGATGTTTTATTCTTGTGCCTAGAAGTTGTTTAGTCTTACCTATATCTTAATACCTTTTGAAACAGCTATGATATCGACCTCTGGTTTTTACTAGTTGATAGATTTATCCCTTAGGAAACAACTGCCAATGTTGGATTTTCCTAAACTGTCAGAACATTTTATATACGGGGTGTTAAAGCAGACGATAATTTTTGCTCTAGTTTCAATAGCATGTAACTTTCACAATAATATTTTAAAATTTTATCACTGTGCGTCAATTGAATCATTGGTTCATAGCAAAGAAAATAGTCTGTTAAATTTTTGAAATATGCAATATTTTAAGAGATACCAATTTTTTTGAGAACACTTGCTTTTTTTCAACTGTGCGTTGTATCGTGCAAACTTTGCAAGTGATTATTATACCTTATAAAAAGCTTGTTTATGTTCAGTAACAACAATAGTACCAAAATGTTGTGATGTTTATTTTAGGAATAGTGTTGTGTTAAATAGTTAGAAATTAATAAATATATTTTTCAAATACAAATTTTAAAAAAAGTATCTTTTTAAAATTTTATAGAAAAACTAAAAAATAAGAAAATAAACTTGTCTAATCTAGGGGCGAGTAGTTTCCAATACAACACAATCGTAAAAAATTGTGAGATACTCATAAGCCATAGACATATAAGTGATTATAAGTACGCCACTGCACATCACATACAATTGTTGTTACTAACCATAAACAAGTTTCATAAGGTATAATAATCCCTTGCAAAGTTTGCACGATGCAATGCACAGTAGGATCCATAGCTACCAAAAAGTTGATAAAAAGCAAGGTTTTTCAAAAAAATCGGTATCTCTTAAAATATAGCAGATATCAAAAATTTGACAGACAATTTACTTTGCTATGAACCAGTGATTCAATTGACGTACAGTGATAAAATTTTAAAATAATATTGTGAAAGTTGCCTGCTATTGAAATTTAAGCAAGAATCATCGTCTTCTTTAACACCCTGTATATAAAATTTTCCGATAGTGTAAGAAAATCCAACATCAGCAATTGTTTCCTAAGGGATGAATCTATCAAACGTTAAAAACCGGAGGTCAATATCATATCTGGTTTAGAAAATAGTAACCTTCAAAGTTAGGCAAAAATTTTCTTGCTCGGAAGCAAATGGCCAGCAGTTTAGATAGATTGATTTATTCTCAAAATTTAAAACTTCCTTTTACTTACCGTCCTTAACTCAAACTTTAAGATGTGATTATGCTTAAAGGAAAACTTCTTTAAAGTACGTAGGAATTCATTTAAACCAAAATTTTACATAGAAACAGCATATTATTACTTATTTTAGAAGCAAATTAAAAATATTTTATTATTACAAGGTGACGTCACGAAAGTCACGCCTACCTGCGCTGTATCATATATTCTTGTAGTTGTATCATGGGCAAACATGAACAAGTAGTACACTTGTTCATGTTATAATTGCAAATATTTTCTTATTGTAGTACAATACCTATATTTTTTTTTTCATCTGTGAATTCAACCAGTGGTAGAAGTGATAAACTTATGATGGACAACTGGTAAAATGACGTCATCAACCGATTTTTTAATTATTTAAGGATCTTGATAGAAATCACCAGAAATCCACCATGAAAAATATAACATGATTTATGAGCAACCGGTAATACAATAGCCAATAAAGAACGAGATTAGGCTCAACCAGTGCCACCGGGGTGGACTCACCGGTGAAAATAAGAATGTACCTTTTCAATAAAATCTGACATTTTTTTACCGAAACGTCTAATCTATGTTTGTCTTCGTTGACGTCTAATAAACCTTTTCAAATTATAAAAATTCCACGTAAACTTTTGCATGCGCGATTTTAAACACTCTTAACCGAACGCAAGAGTGTGTTAATCAAATAGTCCGGTTTTAATTATGCCCGTATTCTCCGTAACGCTTCAAGCCGGCTTAAAATTAAATACAGCTAAATTGCTGATTTCGTATTCGCGGTCGCTATTTGAATACTTAAGCACAATTAACTTTGAGCCCTAAATACTGCAGGCTTAACCACGCGTCTGCGCCGTATTTGACTTTTCTTTGCTCCTGTCTTGTAATAGATATTCGTATTTTTCGAAGCTAAATATGGAAATAGAAGATGAAATATTTATTGAGAACGATGGAGATATTTTGGATGTTATAGATCTTGGATTTCCCAAAAGAATCTACGAACGAGAGGTATATTATCAACATCATCTTGTAAAAGTATTTTTTGTAGGCGTTCCACCGCCAGTGAAAAAATGTTCTTTTTCTCCTCTGCCACTTTTTTACGTAGCTCTTTCTTCTTATTACAGTATAGTTTTTTTAGCTGATTAGCATCCCGATAGTTATTTGAAGGATTTACCGCATTAAAGACTTCCTCAATGAATTTCCACACCTCTTCCCGTTTTTTACGGAAGCACGGTCGGTTTTTTTGTCCTCAAGAGTTATCGCATATTTGTCAGCTATTAATCTGAATAGGAATAATTTTTCTGAAAATGTAAAATTACAGCACCTTTTTTTCCTCCATTTTAGCAAGAAAAGGAAAATTATGAAAGAAATTTTTTTATGTCAGTTGAAATTTAAAAATGTTTTGAAAACTAAGGTTAAAAACTCACAACACATAATTAGTAACGATAACACAAAGTAGGCGTAGATGGTCGTTCGTTGCTGCAGCCATTAACTCTTAAAAAAAGAAAAGAATAACCGCATCGTGCCAGCTCAAAATAAGGCTTAGTTAAGTAACCAAGAAGTTTCTACGGTGCTTATCAAATTCAATTTAAGCCAGCTTTAAAATTTAACAGGGCTTAAATTAAGTCCGCTTTATGAAAAAATGGAGAATACGGGCATTAGTTTTTCACTTTTGGCTTGCGAGACCGAGACTATTAAGGGTTATAGTTATTACAGGATATCCCGTAACTTATGGGCCGTAGAGTAACTGGAGATACTAGACATCAAACTAAGCCGATTAAGTCATATAAGTTTTTTCGGATTGTTACTCGTTCTAGAGATACAGGGTGTTGAAAGTAAAAGTTTATTCTCGAAAATAAGCCATACTTAATTTTAAAACGGTTTAATGAATCGAAATGAAAGTTGGCAATATTATGCTTTTATGAGCAAGAAATAAGAATTTGTAGACATTTTTAAGTTTCACACTAGAGGGCGCTAGTTGCATACACTGGGCTTCATAAATCTATGATTTTTTTCTTACCTGTGATATTAGGTGTTTTTCAATTATAGTTTCTTAAAAAGGGCATTTTCTGAGTCAAAAATGTATACTTGATTGATCTTAATATCTTTAACGGTTTTCGAGATATTTTCCTTTAAACATTCCAAAGCATAAAAAAACATACCTAATAAATAATTAAATTTACAAAAAAAAAAAACAAAAGTGACAATCAGAAAAACCTTATATGACTTAATCGGCTTAGTTTGATGTCTAGTATCTCCAGTTATTCTACGGCCCATTAGTTACGGGACACCCTGTATATAGTGAAGCGGCTAAATCCGCTTTACTATGTCGATACAATAATACCACAGTCTTACGCGTACAAATAACTGCGCAATCTATCGCGAAGGCAATCCCGCGTTCCTGTCACACGGTTAAAAGTGTACGTGTAAAAAGCGCTATTTAATGTAATTTGGCATTGCAGATATCTCTCCAATAATAAAATAATGGCTTACCTGTTAAAAAAATTGAAAAATTCTGTTTTATTGTTTAAAAAAGCAGCTTGTAATTAAAATAGTCATGTAAAGAATAAACTTTTTTTAAATTGGGGTGTTTTGAAGTGCTGTGATCCTCTTAAAAGGAGTATGTATTCATAAAAATAGGAACTTACCATGTCTTCATATTCTTGTCCAAAGTGGGAAAAATGAAATATTTTTAAGAATACGATGATCAGAAGAATTACAACATATTGCATCCCATAAAAAGGCTAAAATAATCATAGTATAGTCTCACATAGCCAAGAATTATTAAATTGAATCGGTCGTTTCAAAAACAACATAAGTCACTAAAACGCAATTTTACAGGAGAGACAAAAAACTAGATAATTAAATGGATAAATGAGGTACCCAAACTATTTGTAATTGATGTAAAAACATGATTTTTATATAAATTATAAACCCAATAGTTTTTTTGCCAAACATGTTTTTTAAAAAACCAATTTTTAAGATCTTGACTTATGCAGTTTATGCAAAGAATAAAAGTAATCAGCAATACTTTCTTACAAATTATCGCAAGATATCTTGATAAAATGGCCTATGCTCGTCAGGAATGCTAGGCTGAACTTGTCGAAGATTTTCTATTATCTTAGGGTTTATTGGAACACTGGTCTTTGGATACGTCTGTTCTGTCGGTGGTAATACAATGACGTGATTCGATGTATTTCTCAATAAACTAAACGTGTAATACTTTAAACCATCAATAAACTCATGTACTATGACTGCTCCTCTTTTATTTTGATTATATTCAAAGGACATGAATGAGGACGATGTAAATGATTTTTTCTGTTCCTTAGGGACTTTCTTCCTAAACGATTTATCGGATAAGCAGTTTCTTTTATAATCAACAAACCACCACTTACTGAAGTCATAAATCTGATATGTCTGAATGACAAATACCTTAAAATTTGGGCTAGCATTAGACATAATGGAATAATACTGATCTGAAATAAAGATGCGATCATGTTTTCTTATTTTCTTTTTAGTGACACCAAAGTCCTGGTACATTTGGTAAAAGAGAATGACCTCTTACTGGAAAGTAATGCTTAATTTTACGAAAACGTTGGTTGTCTGTCAATGCGCGTAAAAATCGTATGACAGTTTGGTCCAGGGCAGTTATCGGAGAACAAAAATAACTCCTAGATATTTCAAATGGCCGGGGATTCCCCTTCATACCTATTTGTATACAAAAACGTTCGGAGCAAGAACTACCTATATCAGCGACTTACGACGTTTTTGCAACGAACAAAAGACATCACCTTGCGTTATTTCTGTAACGGTACATGGGACTTGTGTAATTTTTATTTCGAACGTGCGTCTTTTAATGTAAAGACGTTTCGTGGTAAAAAGTAAATTTCGGTAAAAAGTGACTTATGTCGTTTTTGAAACGAGCGATTCAATTATAGATTAAATACAACATACAAGGTGTTATGGAATTAACGCATACCTACTATTTAAGGCAGTAAATCCTTATAGGAAGACAAATTTTTGAAAATATATTAAAATGAAAAGAAATGAGACACTTTAAGTCTTATTTTAATTACTTCTCGACATGCTATGAATGTATAAATGTTTATCGTCGGATAAAACAGAGTGTAACTACCAAAATTAAGAAAGAAAGTTAACCAGTGGCGGCTCGCGGTCTTAAAAAAAGGTGAAGAGTTAGATAAGTATAGTGCGGGCAGGGGCTTAGCCAGAAAATATGCTAGGGGGAGCTTAGTAGGCGTAAGTAGGACCTCTCATCTTCTGCATGGTTTGATTAAATTTGTTTTTGTAAATGTTTTTTTTTACATTTTCTTTTGATATTCCTAGCTGTTTATAAAAAAAATTATATTTATGAAAATTATGAATATTAGTGTCAATCCAAAATTTTAACATAAGACGTATGTATGACTCTAACCAGCGTTTTTCGGGCTCGGTTTTTCATGATTAAAAATAAAGTAAATATCACTACTTACCACGTCAAAATTGATGATTTTTTCAGAAATCATGTCTTTTAGGAGCGTAGACCTAAGAGCAGTTTTTGGTGAAAATGGTATTGAAATACTCCTTCTTATGTGCCATTTTGTATATTAATAATAAAGCATTCTCGTTTCTTCCCACACTATATTTTTTTTTATAATTTTTCACACTTCTTCCATAAAAAATGTTTCAATTAAAATTTTTACTTTAATTTTTCTCTTTAAAAATAAATACCTAATTGTTTTTTGTTTTTGTTGTAAAAATATTTTAATGCCCCTAAATACGCCACTGAGTGCGGGTACTTAAACAAACATTAACTAATTTATATTATTATTACTTACAAACACACAATAAAAATTAAACTAAGTAGGTACGTACAATACTGAATTAACTTAAAAATAAAAACAAAACTTTTTAATCACACAGTAAATCACTTAAAAACGATATCTATAACCGTAAGTTTCGCGAAGCCTCAAAATAAATACCTTAAGGTTAGGCGAACCAATGCTAAAATAATGGTGCATACGACTGATCTATTTTTAAATTGCCCTTAATCATCATACGCAAATTGTACATGCTCTCGCCTAACTAACGTCACGTAACAATAGCAACGGTGAAAATCCTCTTGGACGTTGAGGCTTCGTCTTCACTTGCTGGCTTGCTGCTCTGAACTTACGGACACGGACAGCTGGGGCGCGTCAAAATGCACGAGTGTTTATAATTATTGTCCACCGAAGTTAACCGTGGCTACATACGCATTAAATTAATATTATTAATTAGAAACATAATTATTTTTTAAGGGCTAAAATGGTAGCTGTATTGGTACATTAATATTTAATATTATCGAAAAAATTTCCTCCTGGTTTTATTTTTTTTTAATTTTTCACCTGACGAGCCGCCACTGAAGTTGACTATCGTCCTAATGAAGCTTTGACAAAAGTATTAATGTTAAAGGGTTCAACAAAGAAACATATTATAAATGTAAAGAATGTATGTTTAAGACATTTTTATTTATTATTAAAATGTAAGTCATTATACGGGGTTAATATATTATTATGGAAAAAAAATCAAGTTAGGAAAACTGGAGGTACACAAACATTGAAAAAGTTGCGTTATTAGTAAGCGACCCTTCTATTTTAAAGTAAAAGGATAAAAATGTAAAAACGTGATGAAACGGAAGATATTAAAAAATAATCAGGAGGTTACAAGTTGAGTAAAATTAAAGCCAAACAAGGCCGATTTCCTTACGCGTCAGTATATTAATTGGTGTTATTATCTCTCTCGTACACGTTTAACATCGGGCTAAAAACAGAGTTGAATTTTTTGAATAGTTAAGCGTTATCAGATATCAACGTCTTATAGCTATTAATATAACGAGATTATTATGCGATTTATAATAGTCGAGGACATTACTGGGTGACGAGGCAAATTATAAAAAAGAATATCGGCAGTTTTGTGAGTGGCGAAACAAAGTACATGTTCAAGGTGCAGAAGAAACGGTATTGCTGGCGTATTTCGCAAAATTCTCTGAGGAATACTCTGCTTCATCCTTATGGCCGAAATATTCCATGTTACGAGCGACTTTAGAACTGAAGGAAAGAGTGGAAATCGTCAATTACGGCGCCTTAATACGTTTCATGAAGAAGAAAAATGTTGGATATAGAGCAAAAAAATCAAAAGTATTTACAAGAGAACAAGTCAACGAATTTGGGTGTTCTGCCTCAGACGAGAAGTTTTTAATGATGAAAGTGGCTTTTTTAATTGGAATTGGAGGAGCCTGTCGACCTAATGAATTAGCGAAGATGACCACAGAAGATGTTGACGTTTTAGAGGACAAGCTGATTGTTACTATTCCCGACTCAAAAACCCACAAGAAACGTATTGTCGCTGTGATATTTGACGCCGAAGTCAATCCTGTGCCACCATGTCACTCACCAAAGATTGTTTGTATCATATAGAAAAAGGAAATGTACGGTACAGCCCTGCGGCATTCACTTCTTCTCTAAAATACCTCAAAAATAGCTAAGTATCTCTCACTTGAAAATCCTAATTTGTATACTAGTCACTGCGTTAGAAGATCTTCGGCAAATTTTCTTGTTAATGCTGGAGGAGATATATTAGACCTACAAGAACTTGGTGGATGGAAATCGGCGAAGGTTGCTAGAGGGTATTTAGAAGAAATTGTGACCAAGAAAGTTTCCATTCCTCGCAAAATTCAAATCGGCGATGTTTCCGACAGTGGATTAAGCACTGGGGAACCGAACGAAATCGAAAGGAGTGCTTGCTCGGTTATTAATCAGTCTCCAGAGGGCATACCTAAGATCGTGAATGTTAAAGACAATGGTGTATCCATTAAATTTGAAAACTGTCAAAATATTGTTTTACATGTTCAGGAAAAATAGTTCTAATATTATTTGGTATCTAACGTATTATGCTTTCGTAACTAACGTATTAAATTATGAGTAACTAATGTGTTATGAGTAACTAAGGTGTTATGTAGGTTTTAATACGTTTATGATGTTAATAATTATTAATAAAGATATCATATAAAAATGACTTAATCTTTAATGATACGATAAAAATATAAATTATTCACATTTACAAAAAGGTTGAAGCGTAGGGAGACAAAATAATAATAATTATGAGTGTGAAATAAAAAGCTTGCTGTACAGGTAGGTAGGGCGTAGGGCCATGGCACTGTGGCCCTACTGCACACGCCGCCACTGGCTATAATAGTATAACAGTCGAAACTATGTTATATAATTTTTTTTTTGTTACTCACAAATTTACAAGATTTTTACAATAGTAATATTTAAAAAAAAAATAGATAGGTAAGGGAGAGTGGGGAGACTTGATCCCTTTTTATGTTTTTTGGAAATAGTTTAAACCATAAAAGCCACATTAAATTTCTGTGGACCATATTTTACTCCAGCGGCATTGACACAAGCAATAACACTCATTCAGCCGTAAAATATTTCTTATTTACCAAGCAAAACTATTTTTACTGGCATATTGTATCAGGGATTAAGTCTACCCCCAACAGGAAGACTTGTTCCTCCTTGCTGGGAGACTTGATCATGTCTGTAATTTCGTTTAATTACTTGTGTCTGGTAAGCTGTTTTGCATCAATTCAATTTATGAAGGGAAATAAATACAATTCACAAATTAATTTCAATTTAAAAACCTAACCTAACCAATGGAAACATTAGGAAGTTTTACTTTAAAATTGTAGTATCCACGTCTGATGTAAAACAACGGCAGAATTTTTTTTACATTGCTTCTTGGCATAACTCCCTCATCTCTAATCGCCGGAAAGTAAAAGTGTTTCTTTCTCTTTCTTAAGAAGTTTACGAATATCTCGGAAGCTAGTTCTGTCACTTCTCCCACAAAATAAGTCTTTCCTTTTTTTCCCTCAAACTCAACCAACACACGTTCTGCACGCTCTGCTTCTCTCTACTGCCTCTGTGCCTCAGTTAAAATCTTGCACAAAACGCAAAATGTTTTACAAGTAAAATTTAATAAGGGAGACTTGATCCCAGGATCACGTCTCCCTCGAGGAGGTGGGATCAACTCTCTCGATAGTACAACAAATTTTTAAACTGTCAATATAAAAAACGTCAAGAATGCAACCCAAATTTGTATTAAAGTACACTAAGAGACCCCATAGGGCTGCTATGAATCCAAAAATTTAAATCTCATTTATGAAGAGTGAACAAAAAAGAAAATATAACTGACCGTAAAAGATGTTCTACACGTCAAAAAAACCAAAGTCTTTTTAAAAACAAAACAACCAGGTGAAATATGGTTAAATATGGTTTAATTACTTACAGCTGATGTCACATACTTAGTGCTGTCTCCCCCGGGATCAAGTCTCCCTACTCTCCCCTATAGGGGAAATGTGAATATGAAAGCACCTTTTTTTAAATATTAGTTTCTTTAATTAAAAATACCTTAGATTTGGGTGAAATTAAAATTACATATTTAGGTTGATCAATGTTATGAAATAATGCATAAAAAATTAGAAACGAATAGTATTTTTTTCCAAACATTTTTTTAAAATTTTAACTGTAAACGTGCCATCATATTAAACAAGACCCATGGACACTAACACTACCCTGTTTTTTTTTTATAAGAGGTCAGCAGTCAATGAGAAAAAAACTGGATTCTTGCATCCCAACTGGAGATTTTCGAGGAGATTCGTTTTCAACAGATCTAGTAATTTAAGAAACTTTACATGTAATTTTTGGTAATAAAATGAGTAGAGGGAGATGATATGTTCACCATCAATTTTTGCGGTCCCTTCTGCGCATGCGCCGACAGTGCGCATGCGTGTGTCATCTGTTATACGTCATCTGTCATATGTTATACGTCATCTGTCATATGTCATACGTCATCTGTCCTATGTCATGTCAAAGGTCACACTGTTGGGCATTAGCTACTTGGGCAATAATATTCCTTATTGGACACTTGTTTAGGATGACGTCATATCATGTTTAGGAAAAGATGGCGGCTGTCACCTGTCAATTAAGATATGTCAAGGTCACCTGTCACTTGTCAAATGTCAAAATTAAAATCTAACACGTGGATCGTGTGCAGGGTGACGTAATAAGTCGTTTAGAGAAACCCGAAGTCGAGCGGTCAACTGGTTCGGGAGATATAGTTTTTTGCAATTAGTGTCCTTATACCTCGAGTTGACCGATCGACTTCAGGTTTTCTCTAAATGTTTTATTACGTCACATCCTAAACAAGTGTCCAATAAGGAATATTATTGCCCAAATAGCTAATGCCAAAGTAGCCAACGCCCAACAGTGTGACATTTGACATATGACAGATGACGTATGACAGATGACGTATGACAGATGACGTATGACAGATGGCACACGCATGCGCACTGTCGGCGCATGCGCAGAAGGGACCGCAAAACTGATGGTGAAGATATCATCTCCCTCTACTGAAATGTTATTGTCGAAAATTTTTCTCGCACTGTATACTGTATCCTCGAAATTAGGCGGCTTTTTAAAAATTATCAAAAGACACAATATTCTTAGAATAATCTAGGGCATAACCCCTTTAATTTTTACCGTATATTTAATGGACAGTCTGTATAATAAGCTTCCAAAAGACTTTAACGAGGACTTTAAGTTGAAACTTACCGAGAAAGTTATAAAAATCATAAATGATAGTGCACTACTCAGGACCAAACTGAACGTTATAAATCCGGTTTGGGCTACTTTGTAGAGTCTTGAGTGCTCCCTAAAATAATTCAATAAAAAAATCAGTGTAATTTTATAGATATTAGATTTAATTCTGAAATTGGCAATTAGAGATGTGACAAACGGTAACTTTCAAGTAACCGATATGCAGTGACAGTGACCTTAAAGTCACCGGTATTTTTAGCAGAGACTTTAGTCCCGACAAGTTTCTATTGGAAATTCAAAAAATCTTTAACTTTGAATGAAAATGATAATAAAAATTTTAACCAAAATAAATAGATGCCAAATGAAAATATATTTTAAAAATAAATATCCGTACTTATGCCAAGTTACAATTATTTGCTTCAGCATCACTCTGCAACTTAGGCAAATTTCACAATGAATTAAAATTAATATAGTTTTCGCCGTTACCATCAACCAGTGAATCCCTTCTGCTTAGCCACGCGCCGCCTTCTCAACACCAAGACGGTGACCACGTCAAGATACAATTGGTAGTTTAATTAATAATATTGTCGGATATGGATTGGCACTCTTAAGGATGAATTAGTATATTACATAACAAGTGATGAAAGTAATACTTTTCAAACGAGGAGATATTTAGCACGAGGCGTCAGCCGAGTGCGGAAATTCTCCGAGTTTTAGAATAATTACTTTCACACGAGTAATGTACACTATATTCCTACGACCACAAAGAATTATTAAAAAAACCTTTGATTTGTAAAAAAAAATGGTTCAACTCTAGAGTTGAAAAAAATATTTCAACTCCAGAGTGGAAATACAAGGCACATTATTTAATTTAAACATATGATGCCAATTTGACGGACCACCCCTATTTATTAAAAAGAACAAATTTTAGAAAGTAGTTTAGTGTTTAACTTATTTATCATGTATTTTTCGAGTGATGTCGAATTAGAGTGTGAAAATACGCCATCTGAAATTATAAAAAATATTAATAATATACTGAAAAATCTATTACCATTCAAAACAAGCCGCGCTGAAGAAAATGTCATATATTATATTAACAAAGAATTTTTATTGGTAACCATAGCTTAGTGACTAGGGCTATGGTCTACAGATCGAAAGGTCACAGGTTCAAATCCCATCAGGAGTATTTGACCTATTTTTTATAAAAACATTATATAATTTATAAAATTAGGTATTTTGAATTGAAATCTTCCTTGTTGGATGAATTTTTAAATTTTAATCAAGGAAAGATGCAATAAATATAAATTTTAAAAATTCATCCAACAAGGAAGATTTAAATTCAAAATACCTAATTCTATAAATTGTTTAATGTTTTTATAAAAAAAAGTCCAATACACCTGATGAGATTTGAACCTGTGACCTTTCGATCTGTAGGCCATAGCTCTAGTCTCTACGCTATGGCAACACATAAACATTTTATTTTTAATATATGACATTTTCTTCAGCGGGGCTTGTTTTGACTGGTAATATATTTTCTAGTATATTCTTAACTTTTTTATAATTTTAGATGACGTATTTTCACACTCTAATTCGAAATCAATCGACAAATACATGATAAATAAGTTGAACACTAAACTGCTTTCTAAAATTTATTCTTTTTAATAAATAGGTGAGGTCTGTCAAATTGGCACCAAAATGTTTAAATTAAATAGTGTGCCTTGTTTTTCCACTCTAGAGTTAAAATATTTTTTTTCAACACGCGTGTGATATTCGGCGCTTTCGAGTCAAGTTAACCGTGTTTTTTTTTTCATTTTCATAGGTGGTCGTAGGAAAAATTAGTTCATACTTTGCTGTGGTGCTAAGATACTTAGGTGTTGAGTCTGCTGATAAGAATAGGTGTAGTGGAAAAATAGTGTGTAGAACAAAGACAAGGACATTCCCAGTTTGGTAGGAGGAGTTTGTAGAGGAAATTTGATAAACATAATTGTTGGGATAAAGGGTTCCATTTTGAATAGTCCATCCAGGGGAAAATCAACTCTTTAATAAATTGCTGACATAGCAAAAAGGAACCCCTTCTTCGATCTGGTAAGGGTTGCAAAACTTATAAAAAGCTCGAAGGAACACTTGCTCGGAGAGTTGTAAAAAGTATTCAACTGTAAGGTTAACCTCTGCCCACAAATAACTACTTAAAGTTTAAAACAGTTTCAAGCCATGAAGAGTACTGCCCAAAAACCAGTTTACTTTGCTTCGATTGCATAAGTGTTCCTTACATTTAATTGTTAAATTGTATTAAATTGTATTCTTCCTATTTTGGTCAAAGTTGTCTATTAAGAACAAATTGTTTCTTTAAACTTACTAGAATAACACCTTTCTAAAGTAAGTTAAAAAGAGACAGTTTCTCTTCTTATTAGAGAACTATCTAAATTTACTATTTTTTAATATTTAACGTAACATTGTATTTTATTCACATTATGATTATTGTCTGTCATCGCTTTGCTATTCATTAAATAAATGTCTTAAAAAATCCTTAGTGTTTCAGTGATTCGATAGCGCACCATACACTGAGAGAAGATTCTTGCTGTCCTTATAAAAATCTTTATACCGCTTATAAAGAAAAATGCTAACATAGGGGACAAAAGAAAAACTACCTGAGACAGTAAAATCCATTTGGCTGTAATTTCTTTGCTGTAGTAATAAAGTCACTTTATAAAGAATGATCACTTAGCTCAAGTAAACAAAAATGTTGGATTAGCAAAGTAACTGACCATCGGCTATAAAGAGACTTTGCTAGAACAATAAAGATACTTTTCTACGCCATCTGCATCGTTATTGAAACAAGAATTTTTTTTTCAATATCAGTATAACATTTTGCTATATTAGAAAGATTTTTTTATTTATTTCAAGAAAGTTACTTTGCTGCGTCAGAATGTACCTACTTACTTCAGGAACTCTTTTTTAGCTACGGTAGCAAGTAAGCAGTGCTGTAATAGTAAAGTGGTTTATTATGACAGCACCACTTATTTGCTATAATATGTGGGGTGTGGCCCAAAAAAGAAGCCGTATATTTTGTTGAATTTTTAATATACTCTAGAGAACATATTATGCTTAATAACACATTTATATAAACCAAGTTTTTTAAATTTGGATACGTAAGTTTCAAAAAATTTTGATTCATTTAAAATTGTGTTATTAAAAATAATATTTTCCATGCTATATCAAAAATTAAACATAGTATAAAGCTTATTTTTCAGGTAACTCCATCATATTTTATATCATGCAACTCCCCACGTCTGAATAGGTTGTCAAAGATTTGAAACTAAAAAAAAAATGTTCTCTTTATTATTTAATACAACAGAAAACAACACTTCATAACCTAAAAATAGTTTCAGTTTTAGCTGCTTAAAAAAACAATAATATTTTACTGCTTTTTTCGTTGAGTGGTTAAAACATATCTTATTAAAAAATATCTGTTCACTTTAAATTTAAACAAATATCCAAAAGGGAATGCCGAAAAAACTTTTTTCTGCATCTAGCCCGAATATTAGGTAAAATAATAATTACATTGTATTTTATTTAGAAAAAGAAAGTATTTTACTTTTGAGATATTTCTTAAAATCTTCCTTTTAAAAATCATACCGTGTTTAAAACTTTGGTAAGTTGTATTTTAGTTTATGGACTTTTATTATGAATAGCATTGGCTAAAGAATTACTAATTTTCTTTTTTCTAAAATTTGACTCAAACAAAAATTATTATTAAATAAACAACAGTTCAACTAAACACATAACATAAAAAAATTAACATAAAACTAAAATAACTTTGGTCTTTTAACACTGATATTAAAAATCTACACTGTCATTGATGTCACAATCCAATAAAGTACTGCACACTGGAAACATTTTTGAGCCTAGACATTGTTTATTAGAAAAAATGAGACAAATGTCGAGTCATAATGGTCACCAACAACAGCCACCGATGCGACGATTTTACTTTATGAAGGAACGAGCATCTAAATATCAGAAAAAATGAATACCTGAAGACATGTGGAGACAGGAACGGGACGACTGATGCTCAATATAAAAATTGACCCAATCAGACTGAATTTGTCACCACGAAATAATCCGATTCGAACCGAACAGTTACGATTTTTCCAATTCCAACAAAAAATTTTGCTACCCCTTTAAACACGCTTTAGAGCGCTAGAAAAGATTTTTTTTATAAAGATTTTTTTCAAAAGCAGCAAACTGCATTACTTCCTCAGCAAAGCAAATAGTAGTCCTAGAAAATAATTTTTTATAAATACTTACTTAGCTGTTATCATAATGTAAGTTTTCTATAATAGCAAAGATTTTTGTAACGGGTATAAAGAGTTTTCAGGTAAATTGTTTCTTTTGCAATAAGAAATTCATTTTGCTATCGTAGGTTGAAAATTTAATATTACAGCCAAAATAATCTTAGCAAAGAATTTCTTGCTGAAGCTTTTCTCAGGGTAAGGGCAAAACTAATAAATAATTATTAATAAAATAATTAAACCATAAATCAAAACCATCTAAGCTACACAACCCAGTCGCCTATCATTTTAAGACGCGACAATATTCGCATTTTGACCTATCGGTCGCGACCTGGCCAGTGGGGTAGCCAGAAAATATGCTCGAGGGGGGGGGGGGGGGCTCAATAGGCGTTAGTAGGACATTTTTCTGGAGAAAGGGACAGTCGGGACTACATGTATTTTATGATATTATACCCAGTGAAGAAGGCGAAAAAGCGCCGCAGGCGAAAATTTTTCGGGACCAAGCCTAAAGTTCGTTTTAAATTCACCAAACCACTATCAAATTTCGAAAATTAAATTATTAAAATTTATTTTTGTAAATGTTTTTTTTGATATTCCTAGCTAACTCTTTATTTAAAAAAATAAAAAAATTTTGATACTTGGGGAAAATATGAATTTGGTGTTAATCTAAAATTTTAACATAAGACGTGTGTATGACTCTAACCAGCGTTTTTCGGGTTCGGTTTTTCATGAATAAAAATAGAGTACCTAAATATAGCTTACCACACCAAAATTAATGATTTTTTCAGAAATCATGTATTTTAGGAGCGTATATCTAAGAGCAGTTTTTGGTATCTTTCTCGCTTCTTCCCGCACTATTTTTTTTTTAATTATAAATTATCACACTTCTTCAATAAAAAATATTTCAATTAAAATTTTTACTTTAATTTTTCTCTTTAAAAATAAATACCTAATTGTTTTTTGTTTTTGTTGTAAAAATATTTTATTGCATTAGGTTATATTTTTGTTTATTTAAAATAGCTCTAAAAAAGGGAAAACGGAACAGACAAGTATATAATAGAAAAATACTTTATTATTTTTTTTACTCGTTTTCCTATAAAATTGCATCATATATCAATAACTAAAATGATATGCGTTTGAAACCTTAATCTCTATATATATAAAACAGGACTTTTAAAAGGAAAAGTTTAAAAACTAAACATTTTCCTACAAGACCTTTGTAATCTAAGCCAAGAATACATTATTTAAATTAAGAGTCCAAGTGTGAGACGCAAAATTAGGTTGCAATTAGACTTTCAGACCCCGAGCTCCTAGTAGGGGGGGGGGGGGGGGGGGGACTGGACCTGGCGATCAACAAGGCGAAGCGATATAATGTGATTCATACGCTAAGTCGTGATCGCGGCGACCTGGAAAATTTGGTCACCGCTAATACTGGTGACCAGTTAAGCACTGGTATAAATCACCGGTATGAAAATATATTTATATTTATATATATATATATATTAGCGATGTTTGTACTTATTTGCAGGTGCCCAAATAGAATTTTAAAGAATGAATTAACCTTAAGTTGTTACATATTGTCGGATATGCATTGGTATCCTTAAGGATGGATTACTCATCTAATACTTCGCTATGGTGTTAAGGCCCTTAATGGATGATAAGTTTGATACAAATATGTGTAGTGGAAAGATAGTGCATAGAACAAGGTCAAGGACATTTCTGGTTTCGTAGGAGGAGTCAGTAGACAAATGCTTATAAGTTTAATTGTTTGCAATTGATTAAAGAAATTGTTAAATTTTGAATAGTACATTAATTTAAGAAGCTTTACTCCTAATGTTAATAATTCCTGACACAGCAAAAAACCGTGTGTCAGATAAAACTACTATCCAATATTAATTATATTAAAGTAGTAGACTTTAGTGTCCGTATAAGTAAATAGAAAAGAAAGTTTTTTAGCGGCAGGCGGACAAAGTAGTGCATCTATCTTTTGCATTAAAGTACACAGGGACGCCAAAAACAATGGGTTTCCTGGGGCACAGGTAGACAATGACAGGCTGTTACGTTCATATTAGAACTCATCAGAAAGCCATAACCTGTAAGCGACCCCCAGTACAGCGAGACTATGCTTTCAAGACATTTTGAAGAAATAAAAATGCGATGAACACCCAGTAACGCCATCTAAACTCTACTACTTTATTTTTAAAAACACGGCATTGTATTACGGATTGGCAGCGCCCAGAAGGTTACTGCAGCGCGATCTATATTTGAATCTACAAATCCGTGGAAAAATTGTAGGGATGCGAAAAAATGTTTCCTATACTGGTGTGTTGGCCTGACTTATTTGGTTTATTGTTGCTTTCGTCGACGACTATCTTTTGCATTGAGTTGATTCCTATAGATGGCGTTACTGGGTTTTCATCGCATTTTTATTTCTTAAAAATGTCTTGAAGCATAGTCTCGCTGTACTGGGGGTCGCTTACAGGTTATGGCTTTCTGATGAGTTCTAATAAAAACGAAACAGCCTGTCATTCAGCCCTATTCAGTAAGTACATTGACTTTGAAGTCAATGTTGAAATAATTCCAATAAAAATTGACTTTCATTTCAATATTGAAAAAAATTGGTATGCAGTAACAACACTTGACTAAAAATTATTGAAATTAAAATTGATTGAAATTAATGTCAAGATTACATTTGGCAACATTGTTTTTCGAATGTCATTAAATAAAAAAGAAGAATATTCTTTTTTATAACCTAAAATTTAGTTAATACATTTTTTGGTTTTAATTTGTGTTGGTTTATTTAGTGAAAAACAAACAAGGTAGGTATATTCCATATGGGTTTTATAAACCAACGAAGAAGGTCTTTTAGGCCACTTGATAATTATTTAATAAAGCAGATTCCCCGCAGTTTTGATTTACTTTCACTAAATAAATTGTTGTGCTCAAAATATGCCTAGTAATAATTTTTTTGCTTTGCTTTTTTAGATGCCACCAAAAAAAGCAACCCACTAACAATATCAAGCACTGATCAACATGGTCAAAGATTGTAGCTTCATACGGTGGGGTAAAGGCACCACCGACGAAAAAAAGGTGGCTTGGGGAAATATTGCTACAAAATACCATAGGAGGCGTAAATAAAAATGCAGAAGGGTGGAAGAAGGTAGAATAAAACTACTTCCAATTTAATGAAATCCTAGGGACAATTGCTTATTATTGAATTTATGTTGAATATTTTAGGCATACACCGAAATGAAATCCCACATTAAAGCCAAAATAAGAGCCGGGAAATCTCTAAACGATATTGAAAAAAACTGTGCAGAAATATCGACTATTTATCTCCTTCACAGGAATGCCTGGTATCCAAGAGCTAGGAGGAAACATTGGTAAGCAATAGTGCTATAATTTTTAGTTAAGGGGATTCTTTCTTTTTTTTAGTGGTAGCAGATGACTATGCATTTGTCTGCGCGTAGCTTAATAAAACCGACGTGTAAACATATTTCAGTTAAATAGAGTACGCCGAATGCGACAGTTAATAAATTCGTTATTGGCCTAAACACCGCGTTATAACGTCCTTTAAATGACTGGTCTATTGGGGCTGCGAACAGGCCAAGAATTCTTTACTCACATGAAGGTCGCTTTGTGCCGTATGAATACCGCGTTTAAACAATATTTTTGATGGACTTCAGTAGCGTAAATAAGAGTGACAAAGAATCTATTATGTTTGTATTATATAAAAATTGATAACTATTTTTTAATACAAATAACTATTGTAATACTTACCTATAATAATAACAATAATATATCACATATACCACATGATATAATAGTACACTAATTTATAAAATTGTAAGGTAACCGACTGATTCAACTCTTAAAGAAAAGTATTGATGTTTAAAAGTTGAAATTTTGCATATAGCTTTATTTTAAGCCATAGACGTCCACTAAGAAAGAATATTACAAAATTCGTCCTATCAGGTGGTAAGTAAGTAATCCTACAAATTAAATTATTATTTGTAATAATGTCTGTGGCTTTAGTTTACGCCCCAAATATCCACTAAAAAAGGATTTTTTAAAACTCACCTTAGAGGGTAATACACCACCAATAAAATTAAGAGAATTCTTACTTTTACAAATAGGTATAAATTTGGATGATTTTTCAAAAGGAATTTGGTTTCTTTGGCATATCTTTTATGAAATTGTCAGGCGACCAATTGTTTATTTTGCTATTATAATAGGATATGAAAAAAATAAAAACATTCTAAAACTTTAAACACGTATTATTTTATATTCCATTTTTAAAAACTCAGGTAAGTAATAATTAAAATAAAAACTTTTTAGTTTCTCTCTCATATTGTTAAAAAAATCATCATCCCGCATAATTTTGTCATAGATAAATCCCTTTGGTGTCCACACAACAAAATAACAAAAGTCTCTTTTCGTTACATGTAATTGTCCTTGTACTTGATAATAATAAGTATGTTTCTTTTTTAAATGAAATTCGTCATGCTGTCCGGGTTCCATGTACGTTAGTTTTTTTGTCTGGATTGCATCTATTGGGCTTAATTGCCGGCAACTATATGGACACTTTATTTCCACCAAACCACTTTGCCCTATAAGTCCGTCCGGTGTTGCACCAAGATAAAAGTCATTTTCATCCACAAAAAAACCGCACGGCTCTATTTTTATCTGTAACAATTCGGCAAATTCCTTAATGGCTATGGGCTCATGATCGATGCCATAAGCAGTACTCACTGCTGTAAAATTCTTAAGCATTGTTTTTGCTATTTTGTTTGGATCCGTTGTGGACCGTAGCTTACAAATTTTACCAAAAATCGATGCCGTTATTCTTTTGCGTCTTTCTTGATGCCAAAGTACTGAATCGGCCTGTTCCTTTGTGGATTCCATAATCAGTTGAACTTCCATTTTATCTTTTTTTAACCCATTTAAAAATTCATTTTTTTGCCTTGTCCACTCTTCATCATCAATCAGATCTTCAACATCACCATAATCTTTGTCA
The DNA here is from genome assembly GCA_935413205.1 of Polydrusus cervinus. Classification (NCBI taxonomy): domain Eukaryota; kingdom Metazoa; phylum Arthropoda; class Insecta; order Coleoptera; family Curculionidae; genus Polydrusus; species Polydrusus cervinus. The sequence continues at coordinate 7,461,413 of OW284518.1, forward strand.
ACTTCCTGGCTACTACTTTTTTTGGTGTATGTTTTGACATATTTACTTTTTCGTCCGAATAACTTTCTCCTACACAAAATTCCGGCAGTTTTTTTTTTTTTCATATTGATAAAATTTTTCATGGTTCTTCCTGGGCTCGTACCTGTTAGAGCTTTGTGTAAGACGGAGTGATAATTTGCGCCTTTATTAAAGGAAATACCAGCAGCCTGACAACGTAGCGAGTACCCACCTTTCTTGGAAAAATCGATTCGTTTTCCGGAAATAAATTTTGCAATGACACTGTTAAAGCATTCGGCGTTATTATTTGTCATATTTTTAATCAAGCTTCTACTGTTATATATAAGCCGATTTGCATGAGACATAATATCACTATATAGTCCACACTTTTGCATGCTTGGAATCAGGTTCGATTCGTTTGGCTTTTCGCCTTTGCAGAAATATTTATCACATTTCGAGTGATCTCCAAAAACATGTAATATGCTGTTTTCAATGTCTTTTTTAAGATATAGCACCTGTTGTTGAAAAGATACGTTTTCTTCTCTTCTATATTTTACAGCGCAATCTATGGCAACTCTTAATCTTTTGATGTTGTTTTTTAAAGTTGTCTTTAAGTTACTGCTGATAGCCAAACCTTTTGAACTAAATTTTTTAGTAGTCAGCTGTTTAAGGTTATTGCAGTAATTTCTTAATAGGTGGTTAGAACATTCGACTTTTTGAATGGCAAAGTTACCGTAAGGTTTGGCAATCTGCAATTTTTTAAAAACGCTGCTATCTCCATCGCCCACTAGATGTGAGTACTTTACCCCGTGCATCTCTATACTTCGTGTGAAACCTTCCAGTATAATATCACTTTCCATAGATGTTGACGTACCAGACCAATTCTTAAAGCAGAGATGATCTTTAGAAGAATTCAATTGACACATCGCACAGAATTTATTTCTTATACCCAAAAATAACAGTTTCCCTGTTTTTTGACCAATGATGCATGCCGCTCCGGAGTGAGCATTATAGGCTGAGCGATATGATCTTTTGCACCATGCACCATCAGTTATAACTGTTATTTCTGGAATCCCATTTTTATCTACTTCACCATTTTCTCTAGCAATCTTAGCTTCTTCTGCACCAGCTTCCTTCATGATCTTCCAGTTCTCCTCTTTTATAACTTCATGTAGTTTTTTTTCCTCCATTTTATATAGTTTATAGCCAATTGGTGGGATGTTAAGAATGCTAGAAAATTCTGAAAGCTGTGAATATCCACAACCAATACTTATTGTTGCAAATACAAATGCCTGATTTGAATTTAACTTTGCGTCGTCTGGACTTAAGGTAACGGTTTTTTCTTCTCTACACATTTTGCATTTAATAACAACCTGTGACATGAATCCTTTCCTTGTTTCCTTTACTATTTCCAGTTCTCGTGATGTACAGGAGAACAGTCCACAGTGATTGAATGAAACAATTTCTTCAAAGAAATGCCTGATATTTACTATACGATTACCTTCCAGAAGAGAAGATTCATGTTTCATAGATCTAAAATGGAATAAATTTAATTACTAAATTATTAATGATAATAATAACTTAATAATACCTTTTTTTCCCTTTTGTTTCATTTGTAGGAGTGACGGAAGTGCTATCATTTTCAATGTCAGTATATGTATTTTGTATATATTCGGTACCTTCCATAACTTGTGATGTTGAGGAACAAGGTTGTTCTATATCCGATGAATTGATAAATATATCGGTACCTTCCTCTGTTATATTGGGCAAAGAACTAAAAGAGTATATTTATAATAAGAATATTTAAAAAAAATCACGAACTTTACCCCTCAGCTGGCGTTACTGATGATAAATGAGACTGTATTTCTTTTGAGTAACAAGAAGTCTGAGAAAATTCTAATTCTGTTGTATTCCCATGATTTTCTCTGTTTTCAGCGGTCGACATAGTTAAAGGTTCTTTGACCATACAGCTTTTTGTTTTATTTTTATGCCACTTATCATACCTGAAAATAATTATCTAACTAATAAAACTAATTTTAAATTATGCTATTGTCTAAGTGGGGGAGGGGGATGCAACGGAATGTAAAATTGCATCATCACAATCTAAATTATGTTGTTCTTGTTTTAGGTATCGATTGTGCTTAGTCTAGTTAGATAAATATTATTTCCTTGAGTTATGATTCCGACGTTTAAACTTATCGGAGCAACAGCATTTTATTTTATTTTCTCCGTAATAATAGTAAATTTATTGAAAAGAACGAAAATTTAATAAGTACCTACAAGTTTAAAAAGGAAAATATTATATATAAAATTTAAAAAAATAAAATGAACTTTTTAAAAATGTTGCAAATAAATAATTTAAATTTTAGTTAAAATATACAAAGCCCAAGAACAAAAACTTATTGTGCAAATTATACCCCAAAAACATTGATTTGTATTTGACGGTAAAATTAAATGCCATAAATTATGTAATCGCATACCTAGTTCTTTACAAATATTAAATAACTTCTTAATTATCTATAAAATGTTTTTTTACACATATAAATTGTAAATTTTTAACTTGTAGGTTTGGCACTGTTAAAAGCATTTGAGCATTACTTTGTCTTTTGAGATTCAAAAAAATAAACAATAATTAAAGATAATATTATCAGCGACCTAAAAAAAAACACTCTCATACCCGGTCCATAAAATAGCGATTGTAGGTATTTTTTGATATCTTTTTTTGTTGAGCTCCTTCAATAAAAATACTACTGTACACCAATGATACTTAAAAACAATAGAGGGATCCCGTTTACATTATTATTTGTATTTTTGTACAAAATATAAAGTCACTTCGTATACGAGTTTTTGATATATGGCGCCCAGAAAAAATGATTACAAACATAGAAACACCCACATTTCAGCACCCGATCATGAATACAAATAGCTCTTACCCCAGATAATAATCTTTTAATTTAAGGGTGGGTAAAGGAACCTACTGTATACCAAACTAACGGTTAAAACAGAAATTTTAATGGTTGACTTCATTCATTCCCAAAGCATATTTGGCGCCAATATTTAATGTCAAAATAAATAATATTAGTTAATTTAAAGTTTTGAGCGACCTATAATTGTTAAAAAAATGTTATTCTACTTACCTTCGTTTTGCAATTAAAACTTTGTTTTTTCTATGGCTACTTGGTTTTAATGTTTTTTTATTTCCCATTTTACACACAGCTGACACAATTAATTCAATAACAAAATATATAAAAATAACCACTAAAAATTCGACACCACTGCACTGGTCTACACTGACTACGAAGAACGAACAGTATTGAACGAATAAATTAAATCTGCAATGACGAGGAAAGCGTGTCGCAAAGGGCAAGCCGCCTCGGCGGCAAGAGAGAAAGCTTGTGAAGGATAAATGCGTAAACGCTTGGATTTTATCAGATTTTAATGAAAAACAATCAATTTTTAAAATGGAATTTTGGCAATTCTAATGCATCAAATTGTTTCAAATTTTAACAGCATACTACGAATATGTTAAAATTGGGTTATCTTCCATTATTTTTGGTTAATTTGTAAAAATATACGTGTAATGTTTTTTTAAAGCTGAGCTAGTTTTGTCTAACTTTCGAATTTTTTTATAGGCCTTTTATTGATTTTTTTAAAATTCTGGTTGAACGAAACTCTAAGTTTGAGTTATGTATACAACATATATTTTTTTAAATAACATCGGATAATTAGAGCAGTCAGAAATCCTTTATAAAAATCCTCCAAATTGATAGCTTTTTTTAAAGGAAAGAATCCCCTTAAAACAATCGTACAACAAGATATGTATATCAGTACTGTACACAAATAACTAATAATTTTACAACAATATATCATTGCTGTGTGTATACCTAACTTTTTGATACTATTTTAAACAGGGCCGAATTTATGTATCAGCTTTTCGGGCCCCCTGTTGCAGGCAACAACCAATGGTAGATATAACATGTCACAATCAATTCAAACTGGTAATAAAATAATTAAGGAGATTTTATACCCATTTCACTTAATTTTATTTAAAGTTCTCCTAAACTTAAAAAGTAAATATAATATATGTTTTTAATTTATGAAACAATTTTTCTCTGCAGATGGAATTTTGACTCCAGAAGCATCACAAATAACTGAGGAGTACTCAAAGGTAGAAGTGTTAAAACAAAAACCAAAGAGAGTCAGACGGAGGCCAATGTTCAGGAACAGGAAAAAACACAAACATATAAAAGAAAAATTTATATTATTTTGTTCCTAGCATTAAATCTTTTGCGATCAGTTCTGGTCTAACTCAACTCGTAGAAGAACCAACGCGGGTTCCAGACCGAGCTGGGGATTTTGCTAGTCTTTTAGATCTCTTTTTAACTTCAAATCCAGACCTATATACGGTCACCGTACAACCACCATTGGGCTCTTCCGATCACAAACTTATTTCAACCCTAAGCGAGCTGCCAATTAGTTCTGAACAACCTCCTAAACCCCGTAAGATTTGGTACTATACATCAGCTAAGTGGGAAGACCTAAAGGACCATTTTCGCAACTTTCCCTGGCTAAGCGTATGCTTTTCTTCGGATGATCCATCTGTCTGTGCAAAGGAGGTCTCCGACGTCATTCTAACTAGCATGGAGGCCTTTATTCCTTTCTCCAAAAAGCGTCCTTCCAACGGCAAGCCCTGGTTTAGCAAGAATTGCGAGCGTGCTGTCAGATCTAAAAACCTGGCTTACCGACAGTGGCGTAAATGAAAATCGCGCCATCTTTGTTACCACCCGAAACCAATGTAAGCAAATGATAGACCAAAGCAAAGAAGCTCATAACGAGAGAATCAAAAATAAACTTCTTGCCAGTCCTAACGGATCAAGGTCCTTTTGGTCAGTCGCTAAGGCCGTCAGCCAAAACTTTACAAAGTCAACTATTCCACCTCTAACACGTTCAGACGGCACAATAGCAACCACAGCCGGGGATAAAGCAAACCTACTTGCTGAACTGTTTTCCTCGCATTCTACTGTAGACTTTCAGGGAAAATCACCACCCAACATTCCCCCAGTTCAATCCCAAATGTCTGAAATCGTGTTCCGTCAGCGTCTTGTTAAACGGATTCTTAAAGGACTCGACGTCAATAAAGCTTCTGGTCCAGACGAAATTCCTATCATTATTCTCAAGACATGCGCCGATGAACTTACACCAGTATTTTGTAGACTTTTCAACTTATCCTACAAAAAAGGAATATTTCCATCCTGCTGGAAGTCGGCGCGTGTCCAGCCCATCCCAAAGAAAGGTAAAAAGACCCTGCCAAGCAACTACCGACCCGTCGCATTGCTTTCAGTAATTTCAAAAGTAATGGAGAAAGCTGTTAACCAACAACTCCTAAAGTATCTGGAAGGGCTTAACATTATCAGCGACCATCAATACGGATTTCGTAAGTCCAGATCAACAGGTGACCTTCTGGCATATGTCACCCATCTTTGGAGCAACACCATCGAACATCATGGAGAATCCCGGGCTGTTGCACTGGACATCTCTAGGGCTTTTGATCGTGTTTGGCACGATGGGCTTCTAAGTAAATTGCGATCCTACGGTATGCCTAATGGATTTTGTTTATGGTTAATCAGCTTCCTTAAGAACCGTTCTCTGTAAGTGGCGATTGACGGGTTTCTCTCAGACACTTTCACCATCAATGCCGGTGTTCCTCAAGGGTCCATATTGTCGCCTACCCTCTTTTTACTGTATATTAACGACCTTCTAGTGAAAACCCAAAATCCAATTTATAGCTTTGCTGATGACAGCACACTTGTCTCATCTTTTACCTTGACTCCCCAAACATCCGCTGCCGACGCACATCTTCGCAGGCAGCATGAAGTATTGCGCCTCAATAATGACCTGGAAGAAATTTTGGCTTGGGGTGACAGTAACCAAGTCGAATTTAATGCTAAGAAAACCCAGGCAGCAGTCTTCTCCAAAAAGGTTAACATTGCAGAACCGGATATAGTCATGGCAGGACACGCAATTCCCTTGGCACCGTCTATTAATTTGCTGGGGGTCAATCTGGGAGGTAATATGTCTTGGCATGATCACGTTGCCGCAATTGCCAAGGCAGCTGCACAGAAACTTGGTGTACTTTTTCGCACCAAAAGGTTGTACACACCTCATCAACTTTTGACACTCTACAAAGCCCAGATTCGACCATCATTAGAATATTGCTCTCATGTCTGGAGCTCTGCACCCAAGCACACCCTTCGGCTACTGGATTCCATTCAAAGGAGAGCCGTTCGTCTGATCGGCGACCCCGAGCTGACCAAGACCCTCGATAGCCTGGAGCATCGAAGACAGGTTGGTGATTTGGCTCTCTTTTACAGATATTTCCATGGCAGGTGTTCGACTGACATTGCCCACTTGATTCCACCTAGAGCAATGCAAAACAGAAATACACGGCGAACCACTGCCGCTCATCCATATGTTGTTCAGCTTAGTACTCCTCGAACTTCATTGTTCAAGAATTCTTTTATCTGGAGAACGTCATCTTTGTGGAATGATCTTCCTGAGGTCGTGTTTCCCAATGAATACAATCTTCAACGTTTCAAGACAAACGTTAATCGCTTTTTTCGCACTCGCACCGCTCCCAGAGCGCCTTAAAGGATTTTTACTACAGTGCAGGTGTTTTATCATAAAAAAAAATAAAAAGTATTATTTATTTTAGTTTTAGAGTTTGTTTTTTATAGGTAATACCTATTCCTTATTATATATTTCTATTATACTATTTCTTTAAAAGAAATATATCTTTTTTAATATCTTGTTATTTCTGTGTTTTCTTATAGTAATAAAATAACAAGAAACTACAGTCATAATATGAGATGTATCTACAATTTAAAAAATCAAAACGACCAAGAGGCATTTGAGAGACTATTGACATCATTTCAAGTTCGCTACCGGGCAAGTTTTCGTTTACGTTAGAATTCTTGACTTTTATCAACCTTGACTTGAAATTTATTTCAATTATTCACTTAGTGAATACCGATTATTGAAATATACAAGGCCACTTGACTTAATTTCAATTTCTTGAAAACTAATATTTCAATTATTGATTAGAGTGCCTTCCCGCATACCAAACCAACATTTTTATTGAAATTTCTGTCAAATATCGTTTTTATGTCATAATTTCAACCTTGACATCAAGTCAATGTACTTACTGCATAGGGCTGATTGTCTACCTGTACCCCAGGGAACCCATTGCATCTGGCGTCCCTGTGTATATAATGCAAAAGATAGATGCACTACTTTGTTTGCCTGCCGCTAAAAAACCTTCTTTTCTATTAATTATATTGTTTTATGAATACTGAGTACGCCACTGATTTTTACTTACATGACGATAATTTGGTGCCATTTTACAACATATATAAGTCCATCCTTTACAAATTTGTCATGATCGTTGCCCAAAATGTTTTTGCCACTTTTGAAATAATTCAAAATATAGTGGTTGAAAAGACGAAATTGGCATTTCATTATTAGCAGAAGACTAAGAATATAATAGACCATCAGTACATAGAACTGTACTAAAGTAGATACGAAAATAACATATGACCAAAGGATTAAAGTATCAGCACCTGATGAAATATATTTTTGTATTGCTAGGTGTATTATTAAAAATTTAGATGGATCTTTACTTAATAATAAACATATTTCTACAAAGAATCCTGTAATACTTAGTAAGTCTATAAACAAAATTTGTTGAAGTTGTCTAGACTCTGAAATTATTTCATGCAATAATTTTTCATCAGCTAGTCTTGCCTCAGAAAAAAAGATCTTGTCCAAGTGTTCCATTAATTTAACCCACACCTTGTAGCCTGGAAATATAGTTAGTGTAGTTGACAGCTAAAAAAGTAATTAAACACATTAATGTTTTAGAAAATTCGCTATGGCTGTGTTGTACACGTTGAGTAGGATGAAAGAAAAAAATTTTGACATTCCAGACAAAATTTCTTAAAGAAAAAGACAAGATTTCCTGACTGTTAGGAAATATTCATTTCCTTACCGTAAGGAAATGATATTTCCTTACAGTTGTTCATAAGGAATTAATTTATATTTTGAAAATCTCAATGCATTGCAGAATACATTTTAAAATTAGTTTGTTATATTCACAGTTATTTAACAGTTAGTACAATTATTGAAAATGGGAGGAATATTATTAGAACTATGAGAAACATTTTGGACAATATGCGAATGAATATTTTTTACTGTAAAAATTTTATTTGCCACCTCAATCTTATTGTTAAGAGATTCTTCGATATATCCTTCAGCAACGTTTGATGACTTCCATCCGCCATGCCTCTTTAAATTAGTTATGTCGGCACCAGAGTCATTCAATATTTTCTGCCGAAGACCGACGAAAGCAGTGACCAGTATTTTCTGTCGAATTTACCCAGTTCAAATAAGTAGCAACTATTTTAGGCTCTTTCCAAATGAATGTATTCCTACCACTTGTCTACAACCCTTTCCGCTTTGATATTTAAAGAAAAATCGGTCACTGTTTATAGTGTTCTGGTCTTAACGAAACACACTTTCGATAAACATTCAAGTACATCTGACTAACTACAAATGATCTTGGTTTGTCGGTCTTCGAATCAGGTATGCTAATTAAAAGCTTAGCTTCTAGGTCTTCTACATCGTGTAGAGTCATTCGGACTAACTCAGCCATTCTACAGGCCCGAGAAACAATAAAATATTAAAGCCACCTAAATAATAAATAAATGTGTAATCTAAATAGCAATTAAAACCTTGTAAATTACCTTAATCATTAAATTTTCTTTATCTTGAGCTTCCTGGATAAATTTGTCGATTTCTTCCTTCGTTAAAATCTTATAGCAATTTCGGTTTACAGATCTCGGGCACTCTGAGAGTGCTCTCCCCGAGATTTGCGTGTTCGATTATCGAAATCGAGATATCTTACTATATGGCTATGACAGATCTCGGGCAGATCTATGACGGCACAGAGCGCTCTCAGAGTGCCCGAGATCTGTAAACCGAAATCGCTATTAGATTTCTTTGCCCTAAAACCTTGAGCTTGCCGTTTCAATAAATAACGAAGTTTTGAATATGTAGATATATCTACATTGTGTTTAATTGCAAGGGTTGACTTCAACATTGAATAATTGGTTCATAATGTTGAATATTTTATCTTTACACAAAGGTTTAGGAAGTATGCCATTACAACATTTTCCGAGAAAGAACTTGTGTTTGTACTCTTGCGATAGTCCATAAAACGGTTATATGCATATTCGTACATTTCTCTTGATTTCTTTGGCAACAATTCTAATGAATGCCTTAACCAGCTCTGGAGGAGTCCCAGAAATGAAAAATTCATCATCACTTATCATTTTACACTCTTTTGCTTTCGGAAACACATTAATACGTTTCCATAGTAATGCAACCAATTTTATTACGAATTTCAAAGCACCATTTATTTGTGAATAAAATTATTCGCGATTTTTCAAAAGTTATCAATATCTCGATTTTTAAACGATTTGCGGAAAAATAGTATGTTTACCTCGTAGGAAAAGCCACATTCCTGGACTCTGTGTTGCTAAGTCGTCCAGGAATGTTAGGCATTTCCTAGCCGGTAAACAATGTACTAATTATGTGTATTTTTTATTTTGTGTTTTGTGTGTGTGTTTATTTGTATTATTTTATTATGTGTATTATGTGTTCTTTTTATTATTATTGTAGGAGAGCGCTTTCGCCATCATCACTGCTAGTCGTCAATTTTATAATGACATCCTCATTAGAGTAGAAGTAAATTATAAAACAACAATTATTTAAAAACATCCTAAGCATGGTGCAGTCTTTCGGTAAAAGACACTTGTTTGTTGTCTTTACCATGCTTAGGATGTTTTTAAATCAATGATGTTTTACAATTTGTCTCATACTTATTATATTTTTTCGTTTTATCCAAAAACCGGCCAAATACTCATATTTACTCATTATTAAAGCATAATTACCTACAGGGTGGCCCATTTGTCTGACAAAGTAATATACCGGCTCTACTATTAAAGATATAAAAAATAAGTGTTTATAAAAGTTGTGAGGTATAAAAAAATGCACGTTCTAAAATTATTTTTAAACATACAGGATGGTCGAAAAAGTAGGACAATAAAAAGATACATTTTTTTTTAAATGGAACACCCTATATATTTAAGCATTTTTTGTTTCCTTACAAAATTATCCATATGACGCCATATTTGTTTTTTTAATTTTTTGCAACGTTGCCAAACAAAATGCAAAATTCTTAAAATTTTGGAAAAAACATGATAGTAAAAAGTTACCTGCATTTCTCAATAAGAGTATCGAAAATGGAAAATTTTTTGTGAGCTCTTAAGTTTAGGGATAGAAAAACTGTTTAAAATTTTTAAGTAGGTACCTAATATTTTTTACAGGGTGTTTTCTGTTGACCAAATATACTAAATTTTAAAATATAATAACTCTGTTTTTTCAAATGAAACATCCTATATTTATTAGGCTCGTCTAATAGATATTGTAAGTATCTTTTATTATTGTTAAGCCGTACCTATACCTAAGTTTACTAGTTTTGCCAATATTTCAATTTTTATTTAAATTTTCGTGAAAAAAACTATAGTTTTTATTTTTGTAGTTAGCTATGACCAGCAAAGTCAAAACAAATATAATTGAATATAATGTCAAATAGTTGCGTATTTCTTTAATTATATCACTTATTTTTTTATTAGACAACTTGATATTGAAAATAAGTTCACAAACATTTAAATGATTTAATTAAATAAATACGTAACTATAGTTATTAATTTATTTGACATTATATACAATTAAATTTGTGTTGATTTTGTTAGTCATGGCTAACTACAAAAATAAAAACTATAGGTAGTTTTTTTTTTAAATATTTAAATAAAAATCAAAATATTGGCAAAATTAGAAAATTTAGGTCTAATAGGTATGACTTAACAATAATAGAAGATACTTACAATATCTATCAGACCAGCCTGATAAATATAGGGTGTTTCATTTGAAAAAACGATTTATTATATTTTAAAATTTTGTATACTTGGAGGTCAACAGAAAACACCCTGTACAAAATTTTAGGTACCTAAAAATTTTAGACAGTTTTTAAGAGCTTACAAGAAATTTTCGATACTCTTATTGAGAAATAAAGGTAACTTTTTACTATCATGTTTTTTTCAAAATTTTAAAAAATTTGCATTTTGTTTGGCAACGTTGCAAAAAATTAAAAAACTAAATATGACGTCATATGGATAATTTTGTAAGGAAACAAAAAATGCTAAAATATATAGGGTGATCTATTTAAAAAAAATGTATGTTTTTATTGTCCTACTTTTCTGGACCATCCTGCATGTTTAAAAATAATTTTAGAATAAGTATATACTTTTTTATACCTCACAACTTTTATAAAAACTTTTTTTTGATATCTTTAATAGTAGAGCCGGTTTATTACTTTGTCAGACAAATGGGCCACCCTGTATAATTTAAAGTTAAACAAGTTTGAATTTATAAAGGAATAAAAGCAGAAAAAAAATGGAAAACATTCACAAATTTTCGTTTTTTGCTTTTATTAATTCATTAATCAAATTGTCTCCTTATTGACATGATGTATACTTTTTTTTCCGAGGGTCCGTCCGGACGCCGGGTGCACTTAGGCCAGGTTTGGCCCATTTTGCTCACCCTGTTTGGTTGTTACACCCACTCCGTGATCCCAGTTCCTTGCACTAGTTTGTGTGGGTCAACTGGGGAGAGGGTCAGGATGTCCTCTGGTTCCAGTTTTGGTTGCCCGAGCATTTGTTGCCTCTTCCGATCTAGTATTACCAGAAATATTATTAAGTAAACTCAAAGTTTTATTCCTAAACAAACATAGTCAACCTAGAAAGTAGTTGTAGATTAAAAGCAGTAATTCCCCGGTAAACTGCTGCAGGTCGGGGAATTACGTAGAGATTGCAAACCCGGGATAGCTACCATTTTAACATACTTTTCCGATTTCGTGGACCCTGGCTTACATAAAGATACTATACATGTATGATATTTAAAGGCTGTTACGTCCTCTTTTGAGTAACTATCCCAAGAAATAGATGGTAATTTTCATTGTGTTTCCATGGTTACGTTTAGAATTTAACTCACAAGATGACGTCAGATATCATACCTTCTCATCTTGGATCATACATATAGCTCGGAAAATCACAACGCAAATCTATCTTTCACTTCAGCTTCTTCTCGGTCGTAGTCGACCCAAAATATGTCGGATCTGTATCAAGGTTAGTAGACCTATTCAATATGATGGAATCTATGCATCTTTAAAAGATTTTGAAAATATGTTAACATATCGATTGAACAATCCGGAGACCGAATAGAGTTTGTGATTATATTCCTATCTCGAGAGGTAGCGTCAACAAATACTGTGGCGATCCGCTGCAAGCGTCAACTTAACGACATAAGGCCGTCCAGTTGACCTTATGCGACGCGACCACCATATAACCAATATACACTATTGGCAAACTCGAATCTAGGGTGCCGATATAAAAACACCAGACAGAGATTATTAGTAGCTTTTAACACGTTAAACAGAGAACACGCTGTTCCCTACCTCCCACCTTCCATTCTTTAGAACACGCGATCGAAGTAGTCGACGTATCGAATGCTTCGATCGCGTGTTCTAAAGAACGGAAGGTGGGAGGTAGAGAGTATTGTGTTCTCTGTTTAACGTGTTAAAAGCTACTAATAATCTCCGTCTTATGCGTCTATATCGGCACCCTAGATTCGAGTTTGCCAATAGGGTATTGCTTATAGCATGTACAGTCCATCCCAAAGTATATCGTCTTCATTTTACCCCTAATAAATCATTTATATAAACTTACTCATTGTCACTGCATAATTAGGTATTTAAATGTTATCACTACTACCTTCCTGGCTACCCAGGGATGGAATAGATAAAAAGGGTCGGTCGGTTACATTTACCTGAAGTCCACCTCTGATGCTTAGAGTAAAATATCTAGAAGGGACTCATTTTATTACCTGGGACGGATTATTGAGTTAAATAAAAGCAAAAATCAAGACGATATACTTTAGGATACACTTTACAAGATTTGTGATCCCATGGAGGGCTACGAGGGGAATACGAATTTGTCCATGCAATGCATCATTTTATAGATAATGTAAATAGTAAAGAGGGTCGGTATTGCGACGAACAAGAACATTTTATTAGTTGTACCTACTAGTTTTAATCACAAGATTAAATTATAAAGTCCTGGAAACGAAAAAAGAATACCAGGAGCTTACAGACAATTGGTTGGTGGAAGCCGATCCATTTCTCGTTAGAATTTTAACTGGACGAAGCTTATATTTCGCGGAAAAAGATATCTTTTGTATCCGAAAATACAGTTCTCTAAATATAAATTACATCTGATATATGATGGTTATGCATGTAAAAGATACTATATCAACCACAGTAGTTTATAAGAATACTGAAATTGTTTTTAATAGTTTTTGGCAACAAAAACATCAAGATCTAACCTAAAGACATTATTTAAAATGTTTTCTTAACGGTTACAGCTATGAATGGGGCAGATTCGACAATATAAAGGTGGGGTAGATACAACCGGGTAAATCTACCCCAAGTATAGATCATATTTATCATTTTCTACAAACAAAACATTATTTTGTTTTATAGATACCTAGAAAGTATATTAAAAAGACAGTGAGAACTGTAACCGAACACGATATAAAATAATATTCCGACACGTAAAGCAGCAAGATTACATAATGAACGACTGAAGAGTTTTGGACTTGCATTGTCTTTATTTGTTGACAGATTCAGCCGATACTATAGGTGGAAATACATAACTATAGACTTATGCAGTACAGGAAAACAACAAATTAAACTGTAAATTTCCACTATATTTTACTATGAAATGACATGTTTCGCTAACACTGTAGCTTCGTCAGATGACACAGATGTGATGAAAATATAGTGGAAATTTATAGTTTAGTTTGTTGTTTTACTGTACTTCTTCTGTTTTTTTTCTCAACAATATAAGATTGGCCACACTCGCAGGGGCTCTCGTAGACAACATTTTTCTTGTTGGTTTCGTCTTCCTCAGGTGGCTTCTTAAAGTGTCTCTTAAGCTGAATACTGTGGTATTGATGTTGTATCGTTGTCCTACTCTTCTTATTCTGCCAGACACGCCTTGGACATACGGAATGTTGAGTATTGATTTTATCTCACCTCTTTGCCGATGACACCACAATCTCTTGTAAGGGTAGTACTGCGGATGGTTCACGTTCCGAATCAATCGCGGCGCAAACTAAGGCGGAGGAATGGTTTTGCTTAAATAGGCTTCTGCTAAACAGGGAAAAAACTTATAAAATGATCTTTACTATAAGAGATGTGAATGAGTGCGAGGACTGTGTGACTAATGCTAGATTTTTGGGTGTGAATTTAGATACAAAATAACAGTGGGATCCACATATTAGGACAGTTCCTAAAAAGCTTACTAGAGGTGTGTACGTCATCAGGAATCTCTTGAGATGTGTTTCGCTTTCGGTCCTTAGAACAGCCTATTTTGCAGTTTTCCATTCTCATATAGCTTATGCGATATTGGCTTGGGGACATTCCTCTGGGGCTCGTGGGTTATTTGCAATCCGGAGAAGGGCAGTAAGGGTTATGGCAGGCCTGGAATATAGGGATGATTGCAGAGAAGCATTTGCTTCTCTTGGACTACTTACATTACCATCCCTATATATATCCTAGAGAATCTCATGTTTGTTAAGAACAATATACATTTCCAAACCCATGAAAGCATCCATACTTACAATACAGGTGGTAAGAGTAACATAGTGCCCCTCTACTGGCGTCTGAGAAGGTGCCAGGACGGTCCTGGATATTGGTCTGTCAAATTCTTTAATTCCCTTCCCCAGCATATTAAAGACCTACCTCAGATATCATTTTATAGCAAGGTAAAAAATCTCTTAATAAAAAATGCATTTTATTCTTTTGACGAATTTTTAAATTTTACATTTTAAAGAGTGGATGACAAATAGGAAAGTCTCCTAAAGGATTGTTTTGAAGATTTTAGTTACAAATTACTTTCACAACCTGTTTTACTGCTAGGTATAGTATAGTATATTGTATTTTAAATTTTATAATTATAGGTATAGTCCTTATATTATATGTATTGTATTTTGACAAATGTAAACCTTTTGGTATTTAACATGAATAAAGTGATTGATTGATCTATTTTTCTACTTTATGTGCGTTAAGCCAATTTTTGCGACTTTCCAATATTGTGTGAACCAATCTCATGGGGTAGCCATTCTTGTTGAGGTCGGGCCTGATATGGTTAGCTTCGATTAAGTTACAGAGGGTAATTGTTTACAAGGGTTCCGTTTTCGTGAGCTTTTAAGGGCTTGTGGGCACTTAAGGCCGTGATCCCAGTTCCTTGCACTAGTTTGTGTAGGTCAACTGAGGGAAGGATAAAGATGTCCTCTGGTTCCAATTTTGGTTTCCTGAGTATTTGTTACCTCTTCCGATCTAGTGACTCGCAATTGCAAACTATGTGCTGTACAGTTTCTCTGTCTTGTCCGCATAGTCTGCAGTTAAGGTCACCATTGTACAGTTGCATTCTGTGTAGATGGATCTTGAAAGCCATGTGTCCTGTCAGAATTCCTGTTATGGTTCTCAGCTGGTTCCTATTTATTTCACGCAGCTGTTACGTAAGTCTTGAGGCTGGATCCCCAATGAAGCTTTTGCTATAGTCCTGTCTGTTACTCCAGTGGATTTGGTGTTCATTCCTGATCCATTGCTTTATAGCGTCTCGTGCCGTGCACCTTGGCACTCCGAGGGTCGGTTCTGGACCAATGAATGTATTTTCGGAGCCTTTTCTCGCGAAGTTATCGGCTTTTTCATTTCCTGTAATGCCTTCGTGGCCTAATACCCACTGCAGTATTACTCTGTTTATTTTTGCCAGGGCCTCCAGTTCCTCCTGACATTCCCATACCAGTCTTGAAGTTACCTTGTTGCATATTAGCGCTCTAAAGACTGCCTGACTGTCAGAATATATATGGATCCGATTGTTGAGGTAAGCCCTCCTATTTTTTTCGTACGCACATTGCAATATGGCGTAAATTTCTGCTTGGAACACTGGATTTGCAATTATCAAAGATAAACTGAAATTATTAGGTTTGCTAAAGAGGCAGGCTTTTCAGTGATTGCGATGATATACGATCTTGGTGTAGAAAACAGATCTTTATTTACAAATTTCTGTTTAAGTACTACCCCAACGTGGTTTCTTAACCTCACCAATAACTTTAAAATTTATACAGAAGAAGAATTTCCTTTCGTTTCGTCAGATCCATCCCTAGACGCGTTTCGCCATATCATGGGTCATTAGTAGAGCTAGGATCCGACGAAAGAAAGGAGAACTCAAAGCTGCTTATGCAGCACTTGGTGGGATACACCGCTAATATGTGGCAAGGAGCGCCATCTGTGTCGTTATTAGACATTCTTGAGCATACCAGCACCTCTAACAAACTTATAGAAATAGGTAAACAATGTTAAGAGGAAATCACCTGTAAAGACATTCGTCACAATTACAGTCCCGCTAGGCAGCGCTAACTCGCATCGGTTTATTTAACCGAAAACAATAAGTACAGAAGAAGAATTTTTGCGATTATGCCTCACCTCATTAAGCTAATCAGACATCATTTTATTGACCAAGGATTTTATTTAAATGCTTTTAAACTTAACAAGGATATTATAAAAATGCTAATTAAACACTGATGCTAACGTTGCTATTGTAATGCCCCCTGCCTTTTTCCTAACCTCATTTCTCTAATTTGTTTTCTGTTACAAGGGCAGAAGCATTGCAGACTGAGAATGGGAACTGGGTCGGTTTTAGAGTACTAACTATCAGTAAAACACTGTTGTAAAGATGATTAAAAATATATTGTAGGTTGAGAAAATATTGAAATTTAACAATCTTGATTCCAATAGTCCAAATTAAACAAAGGCACATATATAGAGTACATTTTATCATTGATACAATCTTAATCCAAAATCCTATGTTAAACTTCTTTAAAATACAGCTTTCAAAAATAATGTTAAAATGTATAAAATCAATTCTTCAAAACATTCATGATGGTTGGCACTAACAGTTCCAAAATTTAGTTTCATTAAGGGAGCATCAATTGTTTCTAACTAATAGTTATTTAAATTAAATCATTATATTCAAAGGTAGCATAACTGTTTCTAAAGTTTTTTTTTCTTCAAATAACATAAGTATAACGGTTTAAATCCATAATATTCAAAGGGAGCATTATAATGTTGCTAACTATACATTCTCACAAAAATTCTAATTTTGTTTCATCTGTTTCTTATTAATTCTATCTTAAAGGGAGCAGATACTGTTTCTAATTTAATTTCTTTTAAAAAATTATAATCGGTTTCTTATTCATTTTCTTCAAAAGGGAGCATTGACAATTCCAAAATTATTATCCTCACATAATTATCCATAAATTGATTTACATTTTAATTATTCAAATTATTCGTCGTTTAAATTTTCATTTATTTTCTATATGTCGCACTTGATAGTTTATAAATATTATGTTTTAAAAATCGAATAAAGTGTTTTATAAAGTTTTACCTTGGTTTTGTTTTCTGCACATTATTTTGCCCAAAGACAAACACTCATGCACTTTCATATTTATAAAAACTATTTAATTTATCGTAGCGCACAACTGTTAAGTTTTTATGTCTTAAGGCTGGACTATCTGTCGAAACGATTTTAAGAAACTAAAAAAAAACTTTTGATTAAGGTGATTGAGAGGGATCCGAGCTCCCTCACGACATTACTTTTTAGAACTTTTAACTCCGGCGACTTTTTGACAAAACTACTAACTCTGTAACTCTTGACTAACCTTTGACTTGTAACTATAAAACTAACTTTTAACTGTGGCGTGCGAGCGCTTTTATAGACTTTAACTGACGCCCATAGAACCTAGGTGGAGGTATTTTTCAAAATTTAATGCTCCCGAGTAAAGAAAAGGTAACTGGAGTGTAAGTCTACTGTAATACGCTTGTGTTTGTTTCAAAAACAATTTCTATTAATACGGCTAATAATGCCAGTTTCTGGCGAAACATGTAACAAAAATCAACAGACATTAAAAATATTTGAGGCCGAGACTTTAGGTTTTTTTCTTACAAAACATCAAATATCAGGCCTCTTTGAGTAAAAATAGACGGATTTTTCAAGTCACAAATCTTTTGTTTTTGGTTTGGCTCTAAACGTTCAGGACCGTAATGACATTAGAAGATAACTCGAAAAAATATGTTATTAGATGACAAAACGTTAAAATTTCAAAAAACTTTAAATTGTATTAAATATTTAAAGCTTAAAAGTCCCTAAAACTGTTTTTAAAATTTCAGGTCCGTATTTAAAAAAATTGACTTGAGGTTGGTATTTAAATGGTAATAACGGCAAGGCGCAAATAATTAAAAACCAAAATTAGAAATTTCGGTTGTTTCCGGATGTCTCCGAAAGCATTTGGAATATTTACAATTTTCTTTTACCAAATTAATAAAGCCCAACATACGCAACTTTGCCTCAATTTAATCAAAGAAAGGAGGAAAGGTTTACAATCACTTTTTTTTGTGTACCTAAATGTGTATAAAATATTCACAAAGTTTTAAATCAGAATCACCATCATCAAAATTCCACAAAATGCAAATATCTTCAACGTATCTTTTATTTTCAGTAAGAAACTTTCTGACACTTGTTATAATTGTTTGTTTTAAGTGGTTTTATTCAAAAAAAGTGAGAGGCAAGAATCCATTGCGAAATCCCCTTTCTCCTTAAAAAAGTTACCATTAAACTGGAAGGACTTTTAATCAAGTAATGTAATTCAATCTTAAATCAAAGAGTTGGGTAGGCTTCACATTGCCAACAGGCCCCTCGTCCGACAGAATAATTATATTCTTAAAACAGTTTGCAAATTTTTATGGGGCTTTTAGTAGCATATATGCAGGGTCGTTCCTAGGGTATCTGCCGCCCGGGTGCGAGAATAATTTTACCGCTCCCAAAACCCAAGACATGCGTTTTGAAGTTTTTGCAAACTAGCTTTGTCTTTTTGAAGTAAAGCAGGGCAGTAGACAACGTCGCAGTAGCCTAGATGGGATAAAATCAGAGAGTCAGTCAGACGTAATTTAGTAGCAGTACTAAACACATCTCTATGCATATAAAGAAGTTTCAATTTAGCGTATGTTTTTTGAATTAATAAGGAAACATAGTCTGAATATCTAAGCTCAGAATCAATGTACAGGCCTAAATTTTTACATGTATTTATAGGTTTTATAAGAGTGTCATTGACAAGAATTTAAAACAAAGGATTTTCAACTATAGATGATTTGCACTTACCAAATACCATAATCTGAGTTTTTTTCTCATTCAAAATTAAGTTGTGAGATTTAGAGATGTCAGAGATTAATTTAAGATCTTCACTGATTTTATTTACAGCGGTAGCGAAGTCTGAAGGTAAGAAAGATAAATATAATTGTGTATCATCCGCAAATTGGTGTAATTCAAGGTAATTAAGAAATTGGGAAAAATTATACGTATAAATTGAGAATAAAAGAGGACCTAAAATACTGCCCTGGGCCACACCCCTGCCAATAAAATGGGGTTGAGAAGAGTTATTATTAATTAGTACTCGCTGGGATCTATTCGAAAAATAAGTTTTAAAGAATTTCAATGCTACCTCACCCAGACCAAAAAATTTAAGTTTAGTAAGTAGTATGTCATGCCCAATTATATCAAATGCCTTACTATAATCGAGAAGAATAAGGCAACTACAGTTATTGTTATCCCATTCTCCTAAAAAGTCATCAGTTATGTTTAGAAGGGCCGTGGTGGTGCTATGGTTTCTACGAAACCCTGACTGGGTAGGTTATTATTTAAAAATAAAGTTAATTGTTCCGCCACAACTCGTTCAAGAATTTTGAACAGAGTAGGTAGGATATTGATAGGCCTATAGTCTGACAATTGTTCCGGACTTGCCACTTTAGGAACAAGCACAATGTTGGCGGCTTTCCAGGCATTTGGAAAATAACCTGATAACAGACATCTGTTAATTATAAAGCAGATAACATCAGTTAAGTGAGGTGTAATATAAAGCAGCATTTTTAATATAATTTTACAACTTATTTGTAATGTAATGTAATAATGAAATAGATACATACCTACAGGACAGGATGTTAACATTATCTACTTATAAGTTATACAGTAAAGTTTGCTTTGCTAGCCTTTTTTAAAGCAAATGTCTTAACAATGTTAGACACATCTGTACAAGGTGATTCCTAAGTTGATACTTCCATTTTAGCTGTGTATAGAAGGCATTAAAATAAACAAAATTTTCAAATGCCTTTTTTCAAAAAACTTAAAAATAGGTGGGATACAGACATAAAAAATCTAAGTGCGGGCCTGATAATCAAAACAAAGCCTTATGTTGTTTTTGTCTTATTAGTCATGCATGGTCAGTTATTTATTTAACGATCTGCTGCGGTGTGTTTTTCTAAAGCAAGTTAATTTTAAATTGGTGACACGTAAGAATGGTAAAATTTGAAAACAATGAACTAGTAGGTAGATATGGTGCTAATTTACGGTGAGTATCATCAAAGTCCGGCTGCTGCTTCGAGATGATACGCAGAACGCTTTTCCTTGAGGGCTCATCCTACACCCAGAAGTTTTCTTAATGTTATTCAACGGGCAAGTTAGGCAGAACCGTATTTGATCCATAGTGTAATAAATGAATGTAAGTACCTTATTTGTGAGTTTTTTAAAAAGGTAGGGAGCAAGGAAGGAGCCTCCACGCGTGCATTCTTTTGCCTACCCACACAGAGAATGCCGGCGCTCCCTGGAAACACTGTTCCTACAGACAGTGGCCAATCCTTCCAACACCGGAAACCAATGCAAAACGATCTGAACAACAGGCTCTTGTCAGAGCCAACCCTGACAAT
Source organism: Polydrusus cervinus (assembly GCA_935413205.1). NCBI lineage: Eukaryota > Metazoa > Arthropoda > Insecta > Coleoptera > Curculionidae > Polydrusus > Polydrusus cervinus. Next base: position 7,482,462 of record OW284518.1, read on the forward strand.
TGTTAGCCTGAACATCGAGGGAATCACGAAAGATAAACAAGACCTTATCTCTTAACTATGCCAAACACATAAATGGGACGTATTATGCCTTCAGGAAACGCACAGAGACGAAAATGCAAACAGGCCCAGCATTGATGGTATGCGTCTTGCCGTCGAATCACCCCACAGCAAGTATGGTAGCGCCATCTTCATAAGAACTAATATGTCGCTGACATCCACCGGCAAAAAAGTGACCGACGATACTGAAATACTTACCATCGAAAGCGGAGCTTTTACCATATCATCCGTTTACAAACCCCCTGGCAAACCATTGAAACTAGAAATGCCGGAGAACTATGGGAGACAGGAGACTCAGTTCATCGTTGGGGACTTTAATTGTCACAGCACATCCTGGGGCTACAATGAAACCGATACAAATGGGCAGCTCCTAGAAGAATGGGCAGAAGTCAATAACCTTTCTCTTCTCCACGATCCAAAGTTGCCGTGCTCGTTCAATAGCAAGATCTGGAAACGCGGCTATAATCCCGATAACTGCTTTGTGAGCCAAAAGATCCAAGACTCATGCATAAAACACGTCTATGATGCACTGCCAAAGACTCAACACAGACCTATCGGAGTTCAAGTTTATTCAGTCATCAAAACAGCTGAGATACCCTTTCGAAGACGTTTTAATTTCAAAAAAGCAAACTGGCCCGAATACTCGGCTAATCTAGATGCCGAACTCGAAAACCTAGACCCATCACCAGAAAACTACCAAACCTTTCTGCAAATCCTACGAAGGGTATCAAAGCGCCACATACCAAGAGGCTGCAGGCAACATTTCATTCCGGGGCTGTCAGAAGCCTCTAAAGGGACCTTATACAAGTACGAAGAACTTTTTAATAAAGACCCGTTTAGCGAAGAAACTATAGCCTGCGGCAACGCGCTCATGATAGCACTGAGCGAAGCTCGACTCTTGAGCGAATGGATATGACGCACAGCAGCAAGATGGCTTGGAACTTAATCAAAAAGCTAAATGGAGATCCAAAGCAAAACAAAGCGCCGTCAAATGTAACTGCTAACCAAGTAGCTCACCAACTGCTCCTCAACGGCAAACCGGACAAAAAATGCCAGAAAAAACGCATCAATCGGTCTCCTACAACCGAGGAAAACCACTTCAACACGCCCTTTACCATTAAAGAGCTAAAAAAAGGGATAAACTCACTGAAAAATGGTAAAGCAGTAGGAGAAGACGACATCTATGTAGAGCAAATCAAAAACTTCGGAACAAAAGCAAAAAACTGGATCCTGAAACTTTTTAATACATGCCGAGCCACACTACAGATTCCAAAAGTCTGGAGGAAATCGAAAGTCGTAGCACTACTAAAACCCGGGAAAGACCCTGAATCCCCAAAAAGCTACCGCCCCATATCGCTCCTCTGTCACCTATACAAGCTATACGAAAGGCTAGTCCTCCAACGACTAGAAAGTCTTGCACCAGTCAAATACTAGCTCTGACGGAACACATCGAAGATGGCTTCGAAAAAAAACAAATAACAGGCCTGGCACTCGTCGATCTAAGCTCTGCGTACGACACCGTCAATCACAGAAACTTGATGTATAAAGTCTATGACACACTGAAAGACTACCAACTTGTTCAAATAATAGAATCCTTACTACAAAATAGGCAATTCTACGTTAGTCTTGAAGGCAAAAAAAGACTTGGCGAACCCAGAAAAACGGCTTGGCTCAGGGCAGCGTACTAGCACCAATCCTCTTCAATCTCTACACCAATGACCAACCAACACCAGTTTTTACCAGAAACTTCGTGTATGCCGATGACCTGGGCATCACAGCGCAAGGTTCAAATTTTGGAGAGGTAGAGCAAAAACTGGAAGCTGCTTTGAGCATGATGTCCACTTACTATCAGGACAACTCTCTAAGACCGAATCCCTCCAAAACCCAAGTCAGCGCCTTTCACCTCCACTCCCGACAGGCAAATAGAAAGCTCAACGTTATCTGGGATAACAACAACCTAGAGCACACAGATAAACCTACCTATCTTGGAGTCATACTAGACCGCTCCCTAACTACAGGTTCCACTGTGAAAAAACGCGGAAGAAGGTGGAGGCGCGAAATGGCCTTCTAAGGAAGCTCAGATACAGCAAGTGGGGTGCAAGACCAACAGTACTAAGGACATCTGCGCAGGCGTTATGCTTTTCAACAGCGGAATATGCCTGCCCAGTGTGGAGCAGATCCACTCACGCCAAAAAAGTAAATGCCAGTCTGAACGAAACATGCAGGCTTATAACCGGCTGCATGAAACCCACGCCACTGGACAAACTATACAAAGCCTCGGGCCTCTCGGACCCTGACTCACGTAGAACAGCCTACGAACACACCGAGAGAATCAAACAGACCTTCGACGAACGCCACTCACTATTCGGACACGAGGCGCAACTGGGCAGACTAAAATCAAGAAGGCGCTTCCTGGGCACGCCACTGGATGAACCACCCGCCTGTTATCCAATAACAGAACTCCCACCGAGCGGCGCATCAAGCGACTGGACAACCTGGAGAATGCTGAATCGTATCAGAACTGGTGTTGCCCCCGTCAAGACCAATCTCATTAGGTGGGGCCTGCTGGATAGTAATGACGACAAGTGCGACTGCGGAGCTATACAGGATATGGAACACCTATTCATCTGTCCCAACTGCCCACATAGATGTACCCTCGATGCTTTATGGACAAACAATCAACAAGCATTGGACATAGCCCGACATTGGGCTCAGAAATTGTAGTTTTCCGGACTCGAAAAAGTAAAAGTAAAGTTTTAAAAAGGTATTTGAAAATGTTGTTTATTTTAATGCCTTCTATACACAGCGAAAACAGAAGTATCATCGCACCGCCCCCTCCGCTTGCCGCCCGGGTGCCCCGCACTCCCTGCCTCCTCTGGTCTGAACAGCCCTGAGCATATGGCCCTGAGGATACCATTCAACCATGAGAAAATGAGGTAACAAGGTAAATTCACGAAAAATTTCACCGGTTTCATATGAATCTACCGTTATGAGGTACATAAATTACAGTCTTGGCGTACAAACTACTATTTTTATTGTGCGATATTTTATTTCTACTTACCATAATAAAAAAAAATATCATAGGTCCATATTGAAGCATTACCTCAAAACTAAATATTTTACTTAAATAGAAAACTTGTAACAATACAATAATGACGCATATCAGTAAAGATATTTTAATCATACACGTCACACATTTATGTTTGGGGAGAGTGAGGATAAACATCAATTTAGGAGGAATCACCATATCTAAAAATAGAAAACAGAAATTGGTTCTTTCATAATATGTGTCCGCAAGAAAGTCGTATACTGAAGCAGCTGCAGGACTTACGTTACTGCGCGTTACCTGTCAAATTTGACATTTTTATAAAATAGGTTCAAAAATGCTACATGGTTTATTGCTTTATATGAACTAGTTATTTACGATATCAGAGTTGTAAAGATTCATATTACAACACGAGATGTGTGTGAGTTGTCAAACGAGGCGTCAGCCGAGTTTAAAAAAACATCGAGTGTAGTAATATGAATTTACAACAAGAATATTGTACCAAATTTTATCTACTTTCATCTATGAATAAAAATATTTGGCAAAAGGCATTTTTAAAAATAAAAATGCACCTGCTATTAAGTTTGCTAATCAAGTTTTTTATGTTACCTTTCGCATAATTACTGTTTCGCATGGTTACTGTCCAAACTTTGTCAAACAAATTCAAAAATATAAAAAGCGTTTTTCAAAATGAGCGATTCTGATAGAAGTTTACCCTCTGATATAGAAGCAGCGGCAAACGAAGCGATCTAAAGTTTAGTTCCGACAAAATCCAAGGCGCGGTATGAGTTGGAGTATCAGAAGTTTGAAGATTGGTGCAAAGCTAACAAAATAAAGGAGGTGTCTGAGAAAATCCTTTTGGGTTATTTTCCCGTAAAGCAACGCTCCCAGAAACCATCTACACTATGGACTCACTACTCAATGTTGAGAACTATGAAGAAGTTCAGAGGGTTACAAGGCCAAAAAGTCCAAAGTTAAAGTGTTATATTTTAATTAATAATTGGTAATTAATTTTATAATTGGTAATAATAAATCATTCTTCTAAAAAGTGTGGTTTTAATTTAACAGCAAAATTTTAATAAAACCGTTTTTTTTATTACAGTGATAGTGCTGTAATGGCATCTAATACAGCACTAGTGCTATAATTAACATTTAATTTTTACTATTAATTAAAATTTCAGAATAGTTACGCTTTATAGGGCATACCTAATAAAGACATGTACATATGTATATATATATATATATTAAGGTATACATATATATAAAATGTATTTAAAAACAGTTCAAGTATAATTGACAAGACAAACATCACATTTTATGGACTAACCAGGTACTTACATACAGTTATGAACTTTTTTGTTTTGATTAAAATTATTGTATACATTTTTGAATAGCCATGCGGGACTGCTTCTTTTTAAATTGCTGTTATATAGCAGTAGCCACCAGCAAATGATGTCTTGCGAATGTGCATTTTTAAGCAGAGTTGGTATTGAATATATTTTTTTGTTTAATGATATGTTTATTATTATTATTTTTTTATAAACATATCATTAAACGAAAAAATATATTCAATACCAACTCTGCTTAAAAATGCACATTCGCAAGACATCATTTTCTGGTGGCTACTGCTATATAACAACAATTTAAAAAAGAAGCGGTCCCCCATGGCTATTCAAAAATGTATACAATAATTTTATTAAGAACAAAGAAGTTTATAACTGTATGTAAGTACCTGGTTAGTCCATAAAATATGATGTTTGTTTTGTCAACTATACTTGAACTGTTTTTTAAATACATTTCATTTGTATATATACCGGGTGTTGCATCGTCGAGCGGGACATAGGAAATCCCATGTAATTTTAAATGGGGTCAATTATTGTCTTCCATAATTATTTTAGAGAAAAATTCTATTTAGGTTTATTAAAGAGCACTAAAACCCACATTCAAAAGAATAACTTTAGATATTTTTGATGAGCCCGTTTACGGATTATCGCCGATTTCTTTTTAACTATTTCTCCTTTTTATGGCCCCGTATTTGCGGGCACCAGTCAAGGTAAAAGATGACTGTCAAATAAAGTTATTATTTTGAAATGTGTGCTTTATTGTTATAAAAACTCGTACATCGAAAATATTAGCCATGAATTACACTTCTGAAGAAAAAATATTGATGATTAAATGGTATTATCAAGGAAATAGTTATCAAAATGTGTCAGACATGTTTGCTGCTCTGTATTCGAATAGACCGGTACCTGCAAAATCTACAGTCGAAAGGACTATCAAGAAATTTGAGACAAAAGGCACTGTAATAAATAACTGCAGATGTGAAGAACGGCAGGAACAAAGAAGAGATGCCAGAAATGATAGGGACTTGCAAAGGCAGGAACAAAGAAGAGATGCAAGAAATGATAGGGACTTGCAAGTTTTATTGTGCGTGAAAGAAAATGATGGGAAGATCAGCACAAGGAAACTTGAGGATGACATAGGATTAGATCACACCACAGCGTTACGAGCTTTGAAACGACATAAATATTATTCATACAAATATGAAAAGCACCAAGAGCTAAGAGATAGGGACGAAATACGACGACAGGAGAATTTCGGTACTCCACTGCTAGGCATAAGGGTACTAATCGCAAAAAACGATATCTCCCGAGCTAGTTGACCGATCGACTTTTCGGTTTTCTCAAAACGCCTTATTACGTCACCCTGAATACGACCCACGTGTTAGATTTTAATTTTGACATTTGACAAGTGACAGGTGACCTTGACATATCTTAATTGACAGGTGACTGTCGCCATCTTTTCCTAGACGTAATATGACGTCATCCTAAACACGTGTTCAATAAGGAATAATATTGCCCAAGTAGCTAACGCCCAAGTAGCTAGTACCAAAGTAGCTAACGCCCAACAGTATGACATTTGACATGTGACAGATGACGTATGACAGATGACACACGCATGCGCACTGTCAGCGCATGCGCAGAATGGTGTGCGTAAATTGATGCAAAAGGAATCAGCTCCCTCTACTAAGGCAAGGGTCAAGGTCATGTTTCTTTTTCATATAAACTGAAATTAGGTACCTTAACTAGGTACTGAAATGTATGTGTAATTCTTATATTAAACTTAATTTTTTTTTAAATCCATTTAGGTGGGCCGATATTATTAACCGATAATATTAACAAAAAATGTCTGGTAGATCCTATTAGGTACACAAAGGTTAGGTGTGCGTTGACTTTTTTAATGTAATCTTTATGAGGCGGTAGTAGTTAGCTTAACCTCTTTTTTAAAAGAAAATATAAAATTTACCTAATTTATTTTTAACTATTGGTTGCAGTGCTTAAAAATAAAGTCCATTCTTCTATTTTCATCTTTTGAAAACTTATTTACCACTTCATCATTAAAACTGACTATATTATTTATAAATTGTTTTTCAATAGATAACACCGCTAATGCACTTAACCTCTCTTGAGTCATTGAGCATAATGTCCGAAATCAAAACAAAACTGCTAATAAATACGTTCAAGGTCAAGGAGCAAGCTGAATCTTTGCGCCATTTCTGGTTGAAAGTACAGTGTCCCCCGCCGCCCGCCTTCGTAAAACGTACCATAAAGCTGGCATCTTTACGTCAAAATCCAGCGTATTAGCGCCATCGCTGTTGTCATGGTGACGTGACGCGTGGGCCCGCGATGAGAGAGATATAACACTAGTTTAACGGTACGATAAAATGTTAGATAGCTTCGGTGGCTATACCACTAAAATAAAAAAATTTATTGCGCTTTTGGGAGTTTCTGTCAAGGGGTGCACTGCACATTTGCTCCTATGGACGAGCCGCCACTGGTGTACCGCCATTCGATCGATTGTTCAGTTATTTAGTTAAGTTTTAATATTATTAATTTAATAGTAAATACTCGGTATAAGCCTGAGGATGAACAAAGTCAAAGCAGCGGATACCGAGAACTATTAGAATATTTCATTAAAGCCTATAAAAATTAACACTGTCTGTGGCAGACAAAAAGCAAATAATACCAAGATGGCGCTTAGAAGAGGTTACTGGGGGTATATAAAAATATATACGCAAAAGCTTCTCTCATACCATACACTGCGATGTTTACTAGTTTTTGTGTTTTAACACAACGCTCCCCCGCTAAGAAAGAGTCACAATTCAAAAAACACTGTTTTGAGAAAATTAATGTTAAAGTTTTTTCTTACTGGAAACATTCATTTTTCCGGTACCGTGAGAAAATATAAGTTAACAGGGTATTTTATTGGTAACATGGATATAATAGCTTAATGTTATTAGTGCAATAGTTTTTCCAGAAAGTCCCATTTGTCTAGATTTTAGTAAAAAAAAGAAATATTGATGTTGTGACACTTTTTTAGAACAAAATATTATTATTCTTACAAATCAGGAAGGTAGAATATAAAAAACACACAAATAAAGTAAAAAAATATATTCTTTATTATTACAAATTGGTGAATAATAACTAGGAATATGATTATTTTCTTATAAATTCAGAAGGTCCATCTTCTTATTTTTCTTTATGGTAAGTACACTTTTGTAGCCCCGTTGTAAAGTATTTGGAATGGTATTTTTTTATAACTAAAATAATCATGCATTCATTTATTTTTTAATTCCAGCTTACCTGAATTCGGGACTGCATAGAAAATAAACAAAAATTAAAAATAACAATGAGTCACTACCACATAAATATCAGACAATAACTATAAAAGGGTGTAATCAGTAAAAAAAAACATTGGTAAATTTTAAAATCACGTGTATCGGTTCTAATAAAGAGTCACTTTTAAAAAATAGATCAATATAATGCAAAAAATATTACTTACTGGTTGAAAAAAACTGACAAAACTCAAAATGTAACAGTATTCTGCACCACACAAAATTAGTTGTATTGTAAAAAAATTCGAAAAAACCGTAACAACACAAAAAAAACCGGTATTTTACCTATTCTAATTATCAAATCTAACTAATAATTCACACAAAAACTGCCACAATACAAAATGTGACTCTTTTTAGGATAAAACTCGTTCGAATACTAAGTGCACCATGTTGCAAAGTCAAAAGTGACACTGTAACTGGAAGCATGCGGCGCTAATCTTGTCAAAACAAAAGCGTCACTTCCGCCATCTCGCGGTTAATGGTTGAAATAAAAGTGGAACCCTTTTGTAGAAGAAACTTTTGTCAATGCTTGCTGCGTGTTTATCTCAATAATGGCCATTTTTGAGTTGTGACTCTTTTTTAGCGGGGGTGCGACAAGGTTTATCCTAAAACCATCAGCAATGCGCCTTCTTCGTTCGTCATATTTCTCTGCACTAATCGATGCAGTTTATCGTGTAGACAGGGGCGGACTTTAATCATTTGGCGCCGGGGGCTACAAGGCCTCTATGGCCCCAACAATGTTATTATTATGCATAGGTGGAGAATAATGTTCATTTCTGTATACATCTTTTTCTTAAAGTTTTAACATTTTTTTAAAAAAAATTGTTGTTTGGACCAATTGGCCCCCAAGAGCCTTCTGGCCCCGGTGGCGAAGTCCACCCGGCCACCCGCTCCAGTCCGCCACTGCGTGTAGAGACACTAGCCCTGTTCAATTTAACTGCACAGTTGTGATCGTAAAGATTTATCGTATGATTTACCCGTACGCCTGTAGTCTCGTTCTCCCAAGCCGAGAGTGACACATTAGTCAGTAGTTATTGGATACAAATGCAGTAAATAATTTTATCTACTTTCATTTAGTAATATGAATTTTACAGTTCTGTAAATCGTTTTGTAATGCCACACTGTAAAAACAAATATGGTAAAATTCCTTAAACTATCCATGGTAACCTGTTGCCATGGATAGTTTACGTAAAATTCATATACATTTATTTTGGCGTAATTTTCAGTACATAAATATTAACGTAATATTAAATGTAGTTTTTGGAATTTCAAAACGACAATTGTATAAACCATTAGGTAAAAATAATGGTATTACGTAAAATTATTTTTAAAATTCCATAGGATTTTATGTTATATATCATGCGATTTTTAAAATGCAATATTATATTCAATAAACAGTAACGCACTTTTATTGTAATCCCTTAAACTTTAATTTAAAATAACATAATTATGTAAATGTAAAATTCAGTTAACTTTAATGTAATTTCCTATGATATTTTATACTATTATTCAGTTAATATTTAGGTAATATTAAGATTGGCTGGTAAAAGTAATCTTAAAATTCCGTAGAAAGTTATGCAATATTCATTAACAACATATGGTTTTCACTAGTATTACGTGTAATATAACACGTTGTAAAAATACTGTTTCAGGACAGAAAAAAACACTGCAATTTAAAACAGAACACAACTCTTTATTGTTAAAACGTATAAAATATAGTATATATTTAGTCCAGATTAAATAAGTATAATAAAGTGTAGTATATAGTATAGTATATACAGTATACGCAGTATTAACGCAACGAAATCAGTATAATTCATAATATAATAAAACATTTTTAGGTCAAACTATTAAATAGGTATAAGTATAACAACGTGATACTAAAAACTTAAAAAACTGTAAGTATTTTCACAACAATAATTTGCGCGCTAAAACCATGGTTGTGAAAATTTTTTTTAGCAGTCAATAGGTTAACCTTTACAAACATGTTAACAAATAGGAACTAGGTAATAACTACAAATTTAAATATTTCTTAATTTATTAATGAGGGTAATGACTCTACTTTTTGAATTTTTATTTTTTTTAAAGTGCACTTTGCAGTTTTTAGCCGGACAAGTAGTAACTTTCTTGTGTAAAATGGATATTTAAATGATGAAATAATAATTTTTTATTGTTAAATTGTTCTTTGCAAGCTTTGCAAATAAGCAGTGATGAAATGCTGTTTATCTTCCTTGGACTTTTCGAATGGTTTCGAAAGGTATGTATTTTATATTTATTGTAGGTTGAAAACTGTATCTTACACCCCTGGCGACGACAAGCAAACTGCATTCTCGGTACGGTTCTATGTAAATATAAATGTTTATCATATTTGTCAAAATCTAAACACTTAAAATGATACAAGAAACAAATTATCATTGTTATTGAAATAGTAAATACCTACCTTACTTAATTCCTATTACACTTTTAACAGCAAACGTGTTCAAACCACTACAACAGATGGCCGAAAAATGAGCACCAGTGATGTAAAATAAATAAGGACTCGTTACAAAGTAAGCGTTACTATGTGATCACTAAAAGTAACGAGTCCTAATGTTATAAAAGACTCGTTACTTTTGGCATTTCGTTACTCTGAATTTAAATCTAACTAACTATTCTACCCATAATTTTACAGCGGGCGGTTTCGTTCGTGGACTTGATAGCCAATAACGGATGACAGACAAAACGTATCATAAATTATTTTTCGAGCTGGATTTTGTTTTTACCTCGTCAGGCAGCCGATGGCGTGTCGTTTTGCATGTATTTGGAGAGATGGCGTATTAATATTTCAACCTTCATAAGTAAATATGCTTCATCATCTGCAGTACTAAGAAACTTACATACGTCTTCCTTTGTGAAAACTTTGGACTTTTTGGCCTTGTAACCCTCTGAACTTCTTTTCAAAAATGCGATTAGTTGAGAAAATCTGTTTATATCTTAATTTTTCTTGAGTGAAATCATAGTTCTTAACATTGAGTAGTGACAAGAAAAGCAAAATTAAAACATATCAAAACAAATTGCTACGAATAATAACTAACGCACCAGGGTTCGTACATAATACCACATTACACAGAGACCTTAAAATGAAAACTATCCAAGACCCGCTAATCCGCCATTCCCACCAACCACAACACCAGGCAGGTCCATACAGGCTACCACGACAATTAGGCACCCAGGTTCAAACCCCTCATACTACACGAACATAATGTACTAGTGTTAAGCTAATGTTTTGTCAATAATTAAGAAGAGTTATAGTCCTAGCCTCGCTTAAAATTTTAATCAATGAAGATCCTAGTCCATAGTGTAGATGGTTTCTGGGAGCGTTGCTTTACGGAAAAATAACCCAAAAGGATTTTCACCTCCTTTATTTTGTTAGCTTTGCACCAATCTTCAAACTTCTGATACTCCAACTCATACCGCGCATTGGATTTTGTCGGAACTAAACTTAAGATCGCTTTGTTTGCCGCTGCTTCTATATCAGAGGGTAAACTTTCATCAGAATCGCTCATTTTGAAAAACGCTTTTTGTATTTTTGAATTTGTTTGACAAAGTTTCGACAGTAACCATGCGAAATAGTAACTATGCGAAAGGTAACATAAAAAACTTGATTAGTAAACTTAATAGCAGGTGCATTTTTATTTTTAAAAATGCCTTTTGCCAAATATTTTTATTCATAGATGAAAGTAGGTAAAATTTTGTACAAAATTCTTGTTGTAAATTCATATTACTACACTCGATGTTTTATTAAACTCGGCTGACGCCTCGTTTGACAACTTTAACATCTCGTGTTGTATTATGAATCTTTACAACACTTATATCGTAAATAACTATTATGATCTACGCCAGTAAATTTTTCAATTATCAGGAGAGGTCGCTAGGCATATACAAACGAAATTTGACAAGGTTTTAAACAATAAGAGCGTTTTCACACAGCACCATATATCGCGCGCGACAAATGGTCGCAATATTGCTTTTACACCAAATTGTGTGTTTTCTAAAGAGCCATTTTCACACACAAGCGATATTAGAGAACACATAATTTGGTGTAAAAGCAATATTGCGACCATCTGTCGCGCGCGATATATGGTGCCGTGTGAAAACGCTTTTACCCTTGATTTAATACAATATGTCGATCTTTTTCCGGCCAAGAAGTCGATTTCTTTAGCTATCAGTATTTTAAGTACGCCCCTGTTGTTTATGTGAAAAAAATCGGACTCGAGAACCATGGTGCAATTTTCAGAACTATGTGTACAAGTAGGTGCTTATTGTGCTACATAAACTCTTATGTGCTGGTGTAATTTTTTAAATTTATTTATTTATTGTTAACGGAGACATATTAAGTAAAGTCCTTACAATGTGGCAAAATAGGTAAAAATATTCTGAATAATAAGGAATAATAACGGTGGAGTAAAAAAAGCCATAAAAACATACCAATTGATATTTTTTTGTATTTATCTTTATCCATATTTCTGGTGTCTGATAATTATATGTAATACTGCCGAGGTTAACGTTGTTACTGTATAATTTTTACGATGGTGACTTGTTGCTTTAAAAAACCACTAATAAGCTTTATCATTAGAAATAGTTTAAAATATAATTAATAAACTTGATATTAATATTTAACATATTGATTTTAAATTAACGCTTTAAACATCAAACGAAAATAATGTTTTATACTTTAGATCTAAGAACTATTTTTGCATTCTTTAAATAAATAACTGTCATACTTGGCCGCAGTAAATGGCCATCCTATAAGTAGTAGAAAAAAAATAGTATGGGAAGAAAGTAGTTTATAATACGACCATTTTCCGAGCTGCGATGCACTATGGTTTCTTGGGTCCGATATTTTGGCTGTTTTTTACTTGTGAAATAGTAGTTTGTACAACAAGAGGGGATGTTACGCCCCGCCACTGGTTATTTGCCAATAATAATTAAACAAAATAATTAATCGTATTGTATTATATTTTCTTGGCTATTTGAAAGGGAGCTTTAGCGGCTGGCGAACAGATATTTTAAAATATGGTTGGGTTCTTTTAGTTTTAACAACTATTAGTGATTTTTCTGGAATAGGGTTTAACTCTATAACTATTCTATTAGCTGGTCGATGAAAATAATAACCCACTATTGTGTTATATATACATTTAATGTGAATATTTAAAAATAGGATTTTATAATGGTTACAGAATACATATCTATAAAAAAATAATACGTGTCCAATATTTTCTATATCTAATATCATAACCAAACAATTTAACTTTGTACTGTGTCCGCACCTGATCTATTCCCTGCGGGATATCAGGGTTAATAAGCACATAGCTTTGGCACTGCGTGCAAATGGTTATAAACAAATACATACATCCCTGCGGGATCAAATTACTAATATTAAGAATAATTGTTCTTAGCTATGCGAAGTATTACATTTGGTTAATTTGTCAGATTCATGCGTTTTATAAAATGATAGCTGAAAACACCTATTCGCTGATATATTAATTATAAGAGTACTGCGTACATTTGGGTTAATGCAAAATGATTATACGGGTCCATTATATCACTGATTTTAAATGTCATTTTTTTTTTTTTTAAAGTCAATAAACTTACTGCAAATAATGTTCAATATAGAAAAGTAGCATCGTTCTTTCTTTCGTACGGCTGGGCTGGGCTTCGAGCGTTGCACTTTAACGTAAACACACACACGATCTAATAATGTAAACCTTCGGGTTAAATTAGAGGCTGAACCCTTAAGGTAATTATGAATTGTTATGTAACTTTCTCACGACTTTAAAAATAGAAAAAAATAATAAACAATTCTTGCATTAAATTGTCTTAAGTTTAACTGGCCATTGAAAATCGAGGCACTAAGGGTTTTTACCCTTTTAGAAATTTAGAGTTTGGCATGAGTCTAAGGAAATACTTTTGTCAAGAGATTCTGGTATAATAATCTTCGTTTCTCGCGGTCCAGCGTTTTTATATTTTTTATTGTACTCAGTAATTTCCTCAAAGCGCAGAACTAGAATTTTTAAGGCGGTATCTAGAGGATTATAGTCCCGCCTATAGGTCATTAGCTTCCTTTGTTTTAAAATTTTTTCCTTGAATATTTTTTTTTTAAATAAACATTTAGAGCGATTAAAAAAACTAATAAAAGCAATTAAGGAAGTAAAAGTAATTAAATTTCGTCGAAAACGATTAACTTAATGGTTTTAGGCGATTAAGAAAATGTTAAGTAAACAAAGTCCCAAGGTTTTTTCTTTTGATTGTTTACCGCGATGAGGTAATGCGAGCTTAGTACGTCTGAACCCATATATGGTTTTGACTTTGTTTGACCAATGATCGGCAAGAAGAATTGTACGAAATTATTAAGAACACTCCCAGCTTGTATGAGTGAGAAGAACGATACCTTACATTCTGTCTCTTTCTATGCTTATTTTGATAAAGATTTGATTCGAAATGGATCTCCGTGGTTTTCCTAATAAAATTAAATAGACTTCATTCGATTAAACGAAATAAAATATTTAAGAAAACTTTAGTAAGATCTCTGCCTGTCACACATTTTATGTAGATAGATTGATTATTGTGATCTAAATTTAAAACTTCCTTTTACTTACCTTCCTTAACTCAAACTTTTTAATGTGATTATGCTAAAAGGACAACTTCTTTAAAGTACGTAGTAATTCAGTTACAACAAAATTTTACATGGAAACAGCATGTTACTTATTTTACAAGCAAAATTTGTTAATTTAATTAAAAATATTTGATTTTTAAATTATTTGAAAATATAAATATTTTGACTCCGAGTACTTTAAAGATGATATGCACAAGTAGAATTAATAATAAATGATGGCATTGTTTAGGAAAGTTAATAATAATAAAAATAACATTAATAATAATAGGAAATATCTTTATTTAAAATAATTATCAAAATAGAAATGAATATTTAACCGTTCACTCTAAAAGTTGATATACTTAACACAAACAAGTTAAGTAGGTATACATTGCGAAAAATCGAATATGGAAAACGACACACTGTCCAATATTTTTTATATAGATAGATAGATAGATAGAAACGTCTTTATTTTTGACTCGGCGAAGGTCAGCTTGCTGTTTGCTTAACCGAGCATGTATGATAAATTTACAAAAGTTAAGTTTTACAAAATGAGACAAAATTGTTAAGTTATATTAAGAACCTAATCTAGTTAAGGTAGAAACTTAAATATTGGCAACTTAAACTAATGATATATTTACATAATATTGATCTTATACATATTCAAGCATAATTACCCAGCAAAAAACTGCGATAATTGGTCCTAAAGGAGTTTAAACTTAGGTTGACAAATTTGGTACAAATATCAGTATTAAAGATTTTAGGAGCTATATAAGAAAAACTGCGTTGAAAGAGGGCAGTTCGATGTTTCGGTACGTTTAAAAGACCATTATAACGGGTTGTACGATTATGTGTAGAATGCCGGAAATGAAGCTTTTCCCGTAGGTATTGGGGTACACCACTTACAAGCAGACGATACAAAAAACAATAAAAATGTAGTCTTTGTCGATCTACCATTTTAAGCCATTTTATCTCAGGCAATTTATAGCTAACATGTTCTCTTGCACGCAGTCCATAAACAAAGCGAATGCAAGAGTTCTGAACCTTTTGCAGTCTAGTCTTACACTGCAAATCCAAACAGGGGCCGTACACGAAGTTACAATAGTTAGCGTGAGATAAAACAAGAGTTTCACACAGTTCCTTTTTTAATTGAGGTCGTAAGATGTGTTTATTTTTGTATAAGTTTCTGAGTGAAAAATACGATTTTTGAATAACTGTACCTACCTGACTTCTAAACCGAAGCTTGCTATCAAAAATGACCCCCAAGTTTTTATATTCCTGCACAACGGGTAATACTGTATCGGCCATAACTAT
Organism: Polydrusus cervinus; assembly: GCA_935413205.1. NCBI lineage: Eukaryota > Metazoa > Arthropoda > Insecta > Coleoptera > Curculionidae > Polydrusus > Polydrusus cervinus. Next base: position 7,498,188 of record OW284518.1, read on the forward strand.
ATCCATGTTGTCTGCTGCCCATTGGCTATCAGGTCCAAAATAAATTATTGCAGATTTTTTAGGATTCAACTTTAGACCATTGCTTTGAGAATAGTCACAAATCGATCTCAGGCACTGGGTAAGATTACTCTTTGCTTCAACAGCAGTGGCTTTACTAAAACTGGTGCGCAGTTGCGTGTCATCGGCATATCTCTGCAAATCGCAACCCTCAACAAAGTCGTTAATATCGATTGTATAAATTACGAAAAGTAGCGGCCCCAAGATCGAACCCTGTGGTACACCCATACGCACTGCTCTAGAGGCGGATCGACGGCCTTCCAGAAACACGAATTGGGATCTATCTGTCAAATAGTCTTTAAAGAAATTTACCGAAGATTCCGAGAAGCCAAATGAGCGAAGCTTAGCACATAAAAGCCGATGGTTAAGTGTATCGAATGCTTTACTATAGTCAAGCAATACCAGTGCCGAAGTTTCACCCCTATCAGCCGCCCCAATGATATCGTCCAAGACCTTCAACAAAACCGATGCAGTGCTATAACCTTTACGAAAGCCAGACTGAGATGAAGGAAGCAGATTATTTTCAGTAAAGTACTTAATTGTCTGTTCGTAAATGACTTTTTCGAACACAGACAGAACAGATAATAAACTAATAGGTCTCAATTCCGACACTTCAGTTGGATTATTTGTCTTTGGCAGAGGCACGACCATAGCGACCTTCCAGCGAGAAGGGAACATAGAATTGGTTATACACATGTTGAAGATGTGAACTAAGTATGGTACGATAACTGGACAACATAGCCTAACCATTTCAAGAGACAAACAATCCGCCCCTGATGCATTTGATCTCTGATGGACTATGGCATTTACGACTTCGGCATCAGACACCGGCGAGAGGTTAAACCTATAGTTGGTACGAATATTCTTATGAGCTTCAACAAATTCGTTGCTAACAGTTGGTGCTATGTTAATTACTGATTCTATAAAAAAATTGTTAATATTTTTAGGATTTTTTAAATTACTCGGCAAGCCTACATTGTTTTTATTCTTACTATATACATTCAAATTGTTTAATGCGCGCCAAAGATCTTTTTTATTATTATTACTTGCAACAAAATTAAGATAGGCCTTTTTTTCATCTCGGACAGCACGGGTAAATAGGTTTCTCATCTCCTTATAAGCATCCCAGTCCTGAATAGTCTTGGTTTTTTTGTACTTCGACATCAATTTGTTCCGTTCTTTTTTCATAATTTTTAGGACGTCGGTAAACCAAGGAGCTTTAGGCTTTGTAACGCGGACCCTGCGTAAAGGAGCATGACGATCAAATAACCGTAATATATTTTTAGTAAGTAAGTCGACCTTTTTATGCAAGCATTGTTCATTATAGATTTCAGCCCAGTTAGTATTTATCAGGTTCGAGTTGAATAGATCGATGTCAAATTGTTTAAAACTCCGAAACTCCACCATTTTTGGTGGCCTAACAGGGGCCCTGCAATTTATTTTACAAAAAGTAAGTTGATGATCTGTAACATCGTGCATATCGACATGCACGACTTCTCCATCTAGCAGATCTCCGTTGGATAACATAATTAGGTCAATAAGGCTACTCTGTCTACCACAATAGCGTGTCGATAGAAAAGAGCTTAAAATATTTTTACCCGTGTCTGAGTATTCATTCAAAAAAAAAATTGTTCTGAATTTATTTTACATAAAAATTTTAACTCAAAATTTAAGGTATTGTTCTTTTTCATTTTTCTTTTTCCAGAAAGGGTCGCATTATTTTAATTCTCTGCAACAAAAATACAACCTACATCAAAAAATAACATTTTTGCCCTTCGAACATAATATCGAAGAGCTGATTTCCAAGAATGAATATGCACAGAGTAAAAAAAATAAACAAGGCCGATATTTATTTTGTCAGGGGTATTTTTTAATAATTCGTGGTTTAAAATTTCGTTCATGGTCATTGTCACTAAAATTTTTGGAGCAAGCACCAGCATTTTTATTTTAAAACTTATCGTTGCGTTTACACACACGCTTCCAAACACCTTGTAATTCCTTAAAATTGGACATCAGGCGCAAAACACCGGAGACAGGTTAGCAACGGCCACTGGCAACGCAAGAAATTTTCATCGACGGGGGACGCCGCGCTCGCAGTCGAACCTCGTGGGTCGACTAGAGGGGCCTGGACCATCTGCGTCGTGATTGATAATAAAAGTAGCGTACTTATTTAAATAATTAGATAGATGCTCACTCTTGGTTAGTTATTAATCGATTTTTCCCATAAAAACATGGTAAGAGCCAGATCGGCCCGATTTGTTTTTTTTTAAATGGTCTCAAAGTTGAAAATTCGTAAATATGAAGAAATAATTGTGAGTGAAAAAAATCAAATAAACGATAAGTGTTCTTTAGTTTAAACCCCCTAACAGGTTACAGGATTACGTCCTTCTCTTCATATTTAAAATAAACCATTACTTTTTCTTAATATTTACGAATTTTCAACTTTAAGACCATTTAAAAAAAAAACAAATCGATCGGCCACGGGCCTATCTGCCTACTACGATGTTCTTATGGTATACTTAACTAATATCCAAAATTTAAAGAAAATTTAATGACAGCAACGGTCCTTTTTTTGTAAAAGTTCATAGACGTGCGTTTATCTTAATTCCTGTTTTTTTCTAGTACGACCCTGATTATTGACGTATACCGGCTGATCGTTGGGGATATTGGAAAAAATCAAGTAAACGATAAGTGTTCTTTAGTTTAAACCCCCTAACAGGTTACAGGATAGCGTCCCTCTCTTCCTATTTAAAAAACACCATCACTCACTTACAATTATTTCTTCATATTTACGAATTTTCAACTTTGAGACCATTTAAAAAAAACAAATCGGGCCGATCTGGCTATTACCATGTTTTTATGGAAAAAATCGAATAATAACTAACTAAGAGTGAGCATCTATCTAACTATTTAAATAAGTACGCTACTTTTATTATCAATTACGATGCAGATGGTCCAGGCCCTTCTAGTCGACCCACGAGGTTCTACTGCGAGCGCGGCGTCCCCCATCGATGAAAATTTATTGCGTTGCCAGTGGCCGTTGCTAAACTGCCTCCGGTGCGCAAAACTCTTGCCTTTATTATCGACATTATACAACCATTATACCGCACACCTAATTTTTTAATAAGTTTACAAATCAGTTATTAGAAATAAACGACTGGTACATAGTTCAAACTCTAACATAAACAACGGAGAATATCGCAATATGGCGGTTTATACTCACAAGGTGACGCCCACCTGCGCGGTATCATATCTTCTTGTAGTTGTATCATGGAACAGGCCCCTATCCACCCCGAAACTTTGTTTTTATCCAAAACAAGGCTATCCCACTGGTGGGGCGCTTATTGTAATTATGTTTCTTTTATTATATTTCAATTTTGGGTACGTGTGTACAGTACCATTTGTCCTTTTTTAACGAGATGTTAACGGGTGGTTACAGTGAAGGACAATGCCCTTGGCTAGCCTTGTCAGTTCGGGGCACTATGGCCGTAGATTCATGACCTCTCATACTAGTCGGTGGGTACATCCGATACTTAGTTTGTCGACATTACCAATCCAAACACCACTATAGGTTGTATTTTACTTAAGGTGAATTGAGGGCGCCATCTACAGAAAAGTTCAGAAACTATATAGAACGACTATGTGGTGTGGCCCCCGTAGATCAGCCTTTAGACTGGAGAGTGCTCAGTACTCATATTAAACGTATTCAAAAAGAAAAACACACAGCTGTACTATTTGTATTGAGACCGTTACAGTGTCTTAGCGATACACAGGCTATGTAAGTAAACCCGTCTAAGAGTTGCTCACCTAGAGAAAAGTAGAGAAGTAACCAATCGTGTGAGACACTGAAAATAGTGTCCCTGATGTATATCCTACAGGCCCCTATCCACCCCGAAACTTTGTTTTTATCCAAAGCAAACAATTTAGTTGAGTCGCCGAACGTCCTGTCGACCGTATTTTATTAATTTGGGGATATTGACTTTGGCTTCTTTGTATATTCTCGAAACAGCATGTCTTATGCATAAGAAGTATAAATCGGAAATACAGACTTCCTTGACAACTACCACGAGAAGAACACACGTGATATCGCTGCCGATTCCCTCTTCTGCCTTGATAAAGAACTCTCTATATTATAACAGCAAAAAATTATTTAATCATTTGCCCCTTAGTTTACGGAAAATTGTTTGCCATAAAAAATTTCGGAGAGATCTAAAAAAATTGTTAACCGAGAGAGCCTTCTATACAATAAGTGAATTTTTCGAGGTATCGCTGTAGGGTTCTCTTGTTTGTTTTGGGGTGTTTAACTGGTCAGTGTATTTTAGATTTTAATTTGTTTAATTCGTTTTAACTGTAGTTTTGTAATATTTTATAAGTTGTTTTGCTTTGTCAATGAGTAGATCTTATGACAATAAAGCTATATTTGATTTGATTTGATTTGATTTAGTTGTAATATGTCGTGTCGACTAACTTGAATAACCCTATATAATGTACAACTTTTTTAATTTCAGGTAGTCAAAGTAACGTATACTATTGGAAATGGTATGTACTCCATCTTATCGAAATAAAATCTACAAAATACAGAATATAAAATATTAGCAACATTTTTCCAAACAACAATATCCCGCTAAACGATATTTCAAACGTTATTTTTTCTGAATTCATACAATCAATTTTGTAAAAACCTATTTCATATTGAATGGCAAGCGTGCTTCTTTCCAGCGAATCGAAAATCTTGTTTCGGGCATCAATCACTACCGAGATATTAGCGCCTGAAAAATCGATATTGTTGGTTGGAAAAATGTCACCAAAATATGGTAAAAATACAATAAATTTATTTGGTTATTTTTGGCAACCAAATATCATTCTAATTGTAATTTTGCATTTTTGTTAAGTAAATACCTTTTAATCTACCATTTGTGAATTCCTCTTAAATATCGTAGTGAAATTAGTGTAAAATTTTAAAACTTTAGTAAAAATGATGTACTTTTTTACATTCTGGTTACACTAAGATAATGTAAAATTGTATGAAATTTGTTGAAGTAATTAGTGTAAATTTAAATATCCGCCGGTAAAAAATATATAAAGTTACTATAATTAATATTTGAGTATTAGTAAACTAAACTTCAGTATAAAAATGATAATTATTATTGTAACTTTAATTATATTTTCCGAGATGGTGATGTAAATTTTTATAGTGGATTAATGTAAAAAATCATAATCGTCGCAATTTGAAGATGTTTTAAGGTATAATCGGCAGTGACGTCACCTTTTTTGATGGATATTTATACTTTGATCGAATTTCAATACATATAAATTTGTTTTTTTCTAGAACTACAAAAAAACTTTCAAAAAACCATATTTTCATCAAAATTCAATGAATCCGTTTCATTTTCAGTGTATTGGGTAAGCTGTCACTTACACCACTAAGTACATGTGTGTAAATTCACTTTATTTCTTTTTTATACAGAGGGTGATGGAGGAAATATCAAGATTTGTAAAATCTGCTAATTTTAAAATCGATGTTTCTAAATCACGAAGATATGCGAAAATTTTAATATTGTTTTTGTTACAGCTTTGTATTAGGTTCTTAATGTACCCACTACAGCGCAGTGCCGTTAACTTTCAAAAATCGTTATATTGCTAATTACGTTCCAGCATGACAATCTGAAGATTTTTGGAATTTTTTTTGTTTTTTAATTTTTCACGGACGGTACTGCTCTGTAATATGAACAGTAAGAACAGTAACACAATGCTGTAAAGAATAAAAAATCAACTAGTTATATACATTTTTATTTGTGTTCTGAAAGTATAGAATTTACAATACAAAATAGTTACAAAATAAAATAATCATCTATTACACTCGTCAGCAAAAAAAACCGGACAAGGAAAATTATTACCAACTTTAATATTAATTAACTTTTCTGGTTTTTAAATATCTTTAATGAAATTTTCGAAAGATGGTAGCCGCATGTATTAAGATTATTACCCGCTTTTCGATTTAAGAAAAATGTTGACATGTGTGATATTATACCGAGGGCAACAAATGATACTTTTTTTGCCTTAAGTTCTTAACACCCTGTGGAAAAAGTAGGCAGTGCGATGACATTGCAGTGTATTTCATATGGAAGTCGCGTGTTTTCTTAACATTTTGTTTTTTGATTCGTCCCAATAACTGTTCTTTTTAAAAAGATATAATCTTTTTAAAAAGATATAATATTTTTAAAACATCATATTAATTTCTCCAATATTAATGAAAAAATAAATTAAACTTGATTTTAAAATATTGCCCAAACATGCGCTCAGAAGTTGTTGCCCGTGCTGTGGCACTAAACGACGATAGCTGAAACATACGATATATCGCTAACATCTTGGGTGAGGCTAAGAGTATAGTATAGGATACAATCAGCCGCTTTCGACAAACTGGGGAGTATTCTAGGCGTCAAGGATCAGGGGGAGACGTAAGACTACGCGATCGCGGTTTACCATCTTCAGCCATTAGTCGTCAAACAACCCCAAACTGTACTCCCCAGTTTGTCAAAAGCGGCTGATTGTATCCTGTACGGTACTCTTAGCCTCACCCAAGATGTTAGCGATATATCGTATGTTTCGGCTATCGTCGTTTAGTGCCAAAGCACGGGCAAGAACTTCTGAGCGTATATTTGGGCAATATTTCAAGCTTGACACTGATAATGAAATAAAATGCTAGTTGATAGGCAACTTATAAAGTTTAATTTTTTTTTTATTAACATTGGAGAAATTAAAATGATTTTTAAAAAATATTATATCTTTTTAAAAAGAACAGTTATTGGGACGAATCAAAAAACAAAATGTTAAGAAAACATGCGACTTCCATATGAAATGCACTGCAATATTATCACACTGCCTACTTTTTCCACAGGGTGTTAAGAACGTAAGGCAAAAAAAGTATCTACCATCTTTCGAAAATTTCATTAAAGATATTTTAAAATCAAAAAAGTAAATTAATATCAAAGTTGGTAATAATTTTTCTTGTCCGGTTTTTTTTGCTGATGAGTGTAGAACATAAACATTTATATGAAAATGTTTAGCGGCTGTGCAGATCAAGATAAACATTCATTTTATAAGAAAAACGTTCGCCTAGACATTGGTTGGGTAGCATAAAAATTTCAAACAATAATGAATTAACCAGGCAACTTCGTCGGTGACAAATGACGTCACGTTATCTTAATTTTTAATGTACAGGCAACTTTGCTTTTGAATAAATCGTTTCTGCCACTGTCATTGATATCACAATTTAAGTGTCTGTTATGCAACTCAACATAAGCCGTATGAAGTTACTGAAATAATACCTAATATGATACCTAAGCTATATAAATCGAGAATTTCTAATATTTGTTTATTGTTTATGGGCGAATGAAGAAAGATAATAATTACATCATTGGTAATTCTATAATGGGGCCACGAAATAATGGACGTTTTCGCCTAGTAAGTTTCATTAAACAACCAAAAATCATTTTAAAAAAAATCACTTACAGTGAATAAAAATAAATCTTCAGAAGTACTAGCACAAAACAAAATAAGATCTTAAAATAAAATAACACACTTTGGATGCCTAGCGACTAGTTACTTTTAAAACACAATCAAGTACCTAAAATAACATTTGCAAGAAAAACATGGGAGTTATTGCTCAACTATTTCAGTTTTATTTTTTTTCTGTAAGGGGAAAAAAGTTTGACATTTTATCTCTGTTGACAGGTAATAAAATGTCACTTTTTGTGAAATTACTTTTTTCCCGTATATAATATACACACATAAGTAAAGGTAAATATTAAATTTTAGAATATTTTATTATACAAAAAGTTACATTTTCTTTAAATCAAAAAGTACAATTATTAAATGTGCATTGCATGCATGACATGTTCATTTTACTATTCGGTACAGTCGAATTTTCTCGTGTTGAAATTATATTTTCTGCCATGGACACAACTGCCGTTGATGTACCTGGTCGCAAATCGGGTGTTCTTTCAGCACTGCCACAGGTTCTAAACACTTTATTAGCTATTTCTGTTCTGTGTGCTACCTATTCATCAACATACCATTCAGCGACCGTTAATGACTTCCAACCGCCATGTTTCTTGAGTGTCAACAAGTCTCCCCCAGATTCAACCAAAAGTGTAGCAGACGATCTTCGAAATGAATGACCCGTGTATAAGGTAACATTTTTAAGTTAAAGAAAATTAGCTACTGTTTGGGGTACCTTATAAAACTGATTTTTACCCAGAACTTGATTGATACATTTTCCATTGTGATATGCATAAAATAGGTGGCGATCCTTTGCTGCTGTTGGACTAGGGGCTATGTACATTCGGTAATATTTAATATATTTTTCAGTAACTACAAATCTCCTGTTGACATCATTCTTTGTTTGCTTAATTTTCACAATTAATAACGTTCCCGAATCTTCAATATCATCTAATGTTACCTGGCTGATTTCGCAAATTCGACAAGCTCCTGCAGTCGCGGGTAAAACAACAACCTTGGCTATTAAATAAACTTCATCGGAAGCAATATTTAAAAAATCACTAATATTTGTACTTGTAAAAATCGCAGATTTCTTGGGCGTGTAACCTTTCCCATTTTGTTTTAGAAATGTAATTAGTTTGAAATATTTTGAAATGTCTACCTTATTATTGGATTGTAACATACTTTTAATCATTGAATAATTCGACCACACTGTTAATGGCTTTTGTTGTTGTGTCAGTTCCGAAAAATAGGCCAATAACACCGTCTCCGACAAAGAACTGCATGCCTTTTTCATCTTCCATTCCATAAATCTTGAAAACGCGTTTTCGTAAATTTTGCGCGATTTAGCTGGCAATAATTTTTGTGACGCTACTTTCGCTGTTTCTTCTAATTCCGGTGGAGTCAGAGAAAACTCAGAATCAGACATTTTAAACTTTAAATTATTTAAAATAACTATTAAATAACCACTAAAGTTCTTACTTTTTATAATAAATCACGGAATTAAATTGACAGATATTTGATTATTTTAAAGGTTTCCTTAGAAACGCAGGTTCAATTATCGCTATAAGTAAAACAGCCTACCTACTAGTTTAAAAAGTCAAATTTCACATCGATACTTTTCTGACTTTAATATATTGTAATAATATCGTCGTTTTTCCCGTCACAGAAAAAAATAGTGTATTATACACGGGAAAAATATTAGATTTTAGCTCTCGCTTTTTTGTCTTCCTCAGCTTCGCGTCGGGAGACAACACAACCTCGAGCTAAAATCTAATGCTTTTTTCCCTTGTATAATAAATAACTATTTTACTCCAAATAATTTGAAATAAACACAGCAGAACTACGCCACAAATATCATGCATACAGAATCAACGGGTCAAAAAACGTTAAACAAATGATTGCATCAGCATGTAATACCGTTAATTATTAGTACAGTACAGACTGTTCATCAGTTAATATTGTAAAATTACTAACTGGTCTGTTTTTTTCTGTAATTTTATGAATTAAGTGTCTTTATTGTGTAATTTTACCAGTATGTATTTAATTAGTAATTTTACTACTTGTTTAGTATTTTCACATGGAAATTACATTTTATGCAAAAAATCCTTAAATTTTACATCAAATCTGTAGTATTACAGACACCTTAATGTAATAATTTGGGAATTTTATCAAGATGAATGTAGTAAATTTTCCACATCATTTTACAGTACAGGGGGTAGTGAATTTCTTTGGTACAAATTTTCCCAGTCATCAAACAACAATAGGATTATCTAGTTAGTGATTCTATGCAAAAAATCGTTGATACTAAGAGATGGGGGTTCCAAAGGGTTGAGGCAGAAAATGCCTTCAATGATCTAAATGGTTTCTTTTTCATTTGCGCTTATGAAAATGGTACGATAACAGGTGCGACTCTAATTTATGGTCAAAAGTGATATCTCCGTCATTAGACAAAGACCTAGCTTGATACACTGATGGATCAAGAATGTGAAAAGAACCAGTATGGAAATCAGCAGCACCCCTAGAACATTACGCCACAGTATACCATGCGGCAGTACATGCAATACAAACATGTCTACAGACGAAAAGGGAAAAGGGCTGCTACCACCAAGAGGTATACATTCTGTCCGACAGCCAAGCTGCTCTCAAGGCTTAAACTCCAACCGACTCATATCGAAGATTACAATGGAATATCTAAACGACCTGAAAGACCTAGCAGCACAGAACAACAAGTTAAACACTCATGACTTTCTGTTAGCACAGTCAACAACAACTTTAGTATTATACTTGTTAGAAGAACCAATCTCATCAGTGCAAAAAAAGTATTTTAGATTTTCTAAGCCATTTTGGGCTTCAACCCATCGTAAAACCGTTGCAAACTGACCGCGAAAATGTACTACCTCCTGGATTACAATTTATTATCGAACACAAATCATGGTTGGATCCACCAGTGGCGGCCCATACAGTAGGGCCACAGTACCATGGCCCTACCTACCTGTACACGAAGCTTTTTATTTCACATTTATAATTATTATTACTTTGTCTTCCTACGCTTCATTTTTTTTGTAAATGTGAATAATTTTTTATTGAAGACGTTGATAGCTATTAACGCCTAAAGCCGCGTTCTCAGAGCTACGGTTGTCGCAGGCGACACATCCTCACTTCTTCACGCCACACGTAAACAAAGTGAAGTTGAAATAATTCAACTACAGCGACACCGGCCGAACGACACGGTGGTAGGGGGGTTAGGGGTAACGACATAAACGATCCTGATTAATCCAGATGATGTCGCTGGCGACAGAACGTAGCTCTGAGAAGGCGGCTTAACTATGTAAAAACTCCCTAATGTGTGGGTAACGCCGCGAAAATTCCCTGCCGCCACGCTGCTCCGGCAAACTCTGTATTTGGCACGATGTTAAACCCGTAAAGAGAGAGACTAACACCAATGAATATATTGCCCTCTCTTACTGGCGCGTAGAGAAATCGACCCGGCCCGGCCAGATGCTCATATGATGTTTTATTTTATCGTGAAGAGTCCCAATCGGGTTAGGGCACTACTAGGCTGTATAGTTATGCTTTCGGCTTTGCTACCGTTACTAGCTACTAGATGGCAGCTGTTTTTAAAACGGTTTTGCCTGTCGAGATATTAATTTTAAAATATTTTTCTTTTAAACAGTTTTTACTATTTAACATAAATTATATTTTTGTAGGCGAGTTCTGTGCTTGTAGGTTAGGTTTAGGTTAATCCGTCAGTGAATTATTTTCTCAATTCTGGGTTTAGGTGTATCAGTTTTAAAATGAATAAAATGAAAGACTTTAGGTATGTTGTCTGCCGAAAAAATTTTTGTAAAGAATATTGGCAACTTCAAGAACCAAAGTGATTGAATCATTTTCAAATAAAAAACAAAGACGTATGGAGTTTTCTTATAAGAAAATGTTAGTGTTTTATGAACATTTTTTGTTAGAACAACTGGAATAATGCTTCATTTAATTAGTGGGTAAATTTTCTTCGATTTTTTATGCAGGGTTTTACAAATACGATGCATTAACATTGGTATATCTGTAACTATATAAGATATAGTGAGTGGGTTAAATAGAGGAAAAGTTGCATATTTCAATCCTGAACAATATTCAAATTTCGATGACTTGCGGAGATATTCGAAAAATTTTTAAAAAATTTAGGTCCGTATTTAAAAAAATTAAGTTGATATAGGCATTTAAAAAAACGAACGTCGTATCTGAAAAATAAAATTATTTTCTTAAAAAGCATGCTCTTGGTGGCTTTTCAAAGTCATATAGAAAATTAAAACAAAAATTTATTTCTTCGTTTTTTTTTCGAATAATTCAGCATTAAATTATGCAACTCTACCTCCATTTAACAAATTTATATATCTTATAGTTACCGAGATAGCAATGTTAATGCATCGAATTTGTAACACCCCCATTTTTGACTTAATATTTTGGCCCCACTTGTATCGACTATCAGGAGCCGCCACTGGAATCCACATACCTAATATCTTATATTATTGCACAAAAATTATGTTTAACATGCACCTAAGATAATTTAATAAAGCACAGCAAGCAAGAACTGTCTTTTACTTAAACTTATTTTTTAAATAAAAGCAATACTCATCGGTGGCACCGTTAATCTCTGTGAATCGACGAGTTGGGGTCTTCGATCGATTTACGAATTAAGTCGATGTACGCCAAAATGATTCGGTTCATAGTAGAGGTAGGAAAGATGACTCCTTCACCGAGTCGATCCTTTAACTAAGATTCACCAGAAAGAATTAGCTCAGTGAGTTGCCTCAATTGGCTCTTCAGAACCTTTCCTTTCTGAAAAAAAAACGTATTAATAAATAAGCCCCCAGCGGACAATGTGCTGTATGGTTGGATTAAATTTGTTTTTCTTCAAACGTCAATAAACTTGACGTTTTTCTAATAATTTTTTGACGTTAAAGTTCTACTTTTTCGTCAGAAGGCGGTTGCTTTTGGCAACGGAAGAAAAAGTATTTACTTTTTCTTCCGTTGCCAATAGCAGCGGAAGTAAAAGTATGACTGTGTTCTCATGACTAAATATATATTAAATAATACCAGAAAGTTATAAACATACTTTATTTATTTTAATAAAAATAAAGTACAGCAATGTGACTTAGGGTAAATGTACTTTTATAGTAATAGCATTCAAAAACTATGTTAATCCCTATAATAATAAATAATAATAATAATAATAAAGTTAAATTTGTTTAAGAAGGTGCGTTTACCCATATTGGCCCTACATAACTATTTAAATACAACATTAAAAGTACAATTATTAATTGTAGCCCCAGAAAAATTAAGACTGCTTGTTACGATGGCCTGTTGGTTGGTTGTTTCGGTATTTTCTAGTGTTGAACTCTCAGTGAAACCACTTTCTGTCGAATTTATTGCAGTATTTAAATTATTAGTAATTGATTTATTATTATTTGGTTGTAAAATTTTTTTTGCAATATCTTTCTTATTGGTCATCGATTCGTCGATGTACCCTTCAGCTACAGTACTTGATTTCCACCCCCTGTAGCGCTTTAAACACGTAATATCTGCCCCTGCATCTACAAGCAGTGTAGCTGAAGTTCTCCTTAGACAATGGCCGGTGAACTCTATTGCACCTGGTAGTTTTAAAAACACTGCTGCTTCCTTAGGAACAGCACTTATTTTATGAATTCCCATTACCATGCGACAACACCGACCATTTACATATTTTTAAAAAAATCTCTTCTCGCGCATACCTTCCGGGCGTAATGATGCATAGTTTTTATAAATGCTTAAATATTGCTCCCCAACAATAGTAAACGACCGCGGTTTCCTAGTTTTATTATTAGGAATTCTTATGTTAATCGCAGATCCTAAGTCTTGTATGTCATCAACGACCATTTTCACCATTTCTTCACATCGGCATGCACCCGATATTCCAATAACCAAAACAATCTAAAAATTATATATATTACCTTTATAAAAAATTTGTATACTTTGAGGTAATACCTAAATTTACCTTAATTCCCAAATATTGCTGATTAGGAGCTTCAGATTTTCAAACTGTTCCCTGGTGAATACTTTAGCTTTTTTGGGAATGAAGCCTTAGTTTTGCTTCTTTAAAAAAGCTCGTAGCTTCAAATACTTGCTTATGTCTATTCCTTGTCTGATATTTAGCATTGATCTTAACATAGAATAATGTGACCACATTGTTGAACCTTTCATTTTTTGATTGCTCGCTAGTTCCGAAAAATATGCCAAGAGTACATTTTCAGAATTATTTTTGGTGTTTTTCTCATTGCACCATGCCTGGAATCTTTTAAACGCAGCTTCGTAAACACCACTGGATTTTGTTGGCAGCAAATTGTTCGCAACATTTGCTGCAATTTTGGCAACCTCCGGGGGCGTACAGGTAAATTCTGAGTCTGACATTTTAATTTGAAGTAAATGTAGTTTTAAAAAATTCTATTTTTAAAAGGATAAAAATTAAATAAAGTTAAGCAATAATGAATGCTGACACTTGTCAAATCGAATGGCACGTCGCTATCAAACAATATAATAATAAATCCATAGTAACGCTAGCCCCTTCTCAAAACTTAAAATTTTTAAATAAAACGAATTAAAACATTTTGTACCTTTGTGCTTTCATATTTAAACAATGTCTGAAGAAAAAAAGTATGTTTTATTCGGACTAAAAGCAACTTCTTATGACTCGTCCGTAATTGCCGGACTCACTTTGCTTGTCCGGCAAACCTACAGACTCGTCAGAAAAGTATCGCTTTTACTCCTAATAAAACAATATACTATTTTGTAAATGTTTTAAACAGCTAAAATGGCACTGTTTAAAATAGAGCTGTTCTAAACGAAGCCGTCTTAGCTGTTTTAAATAGCTGTTTTCAACAGGGTTGTTTAAGCTTCTGAAAGCGCATGCGCAGAAGCTAGGAAGGAAATTGACGTAAAACATATCATCTCCCTCTACCGACGACATTTTGCGCTCATATGCACCAACCTTAAATTTACCCTAATCGTAGATTTTAACTAATTGACCAAATTTGAGCGATTTACCTTTCTAATCACTGACTAAAGCGCACTGCATCGCCCTTTAGTTGTTTAGATAACAATGTTGGTTTGGCTGGTTTGAGGTTAGGTTGGGTTTGGGCCAATTTATGGATACAACAAAAAATAAACCTAAAACATTGATCATAGGTGGAATAGTTGATAAAATGAGTTTTCTGCAAATAAGTTTTGATACGTTAGAAATTGAGATAGGATTGTAATTAGAACAGGTATTTGATTTTTAATTCTGCATCGAATGACAAAATATTATACAGGGGTTTCAATATGAAATAAGAAAAATAAATTAATTTAAAGTGTGCAAAGTTTGACACTAAACTTTGGACACCCTGTACAATTCGTATTAATCAAACTTGGTTAACGAGACTGTTCGACCTTATTTATTAAGAATCTTTGGAAAATTTTATTAACGAGGCATTATTTTATTTTTTATTCATTTTTAAAACCAGTGATGCAAAACCGATTTTTCTTAGTTTTTTTTTTCGTCTATAATACAGCACCCATTTTATTAAAATTTTAGGGGTATGAAGGCAACTATAAGAGGCCTCCAAATAAGTAAGAATATATATCATGTAATCTAAAAAAATAGATCTTTATGACGTCACACTTTTTTTAACACCTTCTATAAACAAGAATATTTTTCTGGAATGCGCCCTATGGTCGATTTCTTTTCGATTGCAAACGATGACAGAAACCCGTTTTACAACAAGAAAATGCAAGAATTTTCATTTTTGACAAGGTAAAAAAGTAAGGTTAGGAATTACGTCATAACTGACATTTTGTTGTTTACGGTTTACAGCGGTTAGAATTTTAAATTAAAACTTGTTATTACGGCACAAGAATAAATATTAAATATTTATTCTTATGGTTAGAGTGTTTAAAAAGCTTAAATGTATTTCCCTTATCATGCCATGCTTCCAGATTATGATCATTGGAACTAAACTCAAACTTCTTTGCAACCTGCTCTGTCCCTATGAGAAATCTTTATGTGAAAAAAAAGAACAAAACATTGGTATAACTCTTATTGCATTCTCTTCAAATAAAAATGGCTTTTGAAAGAGTCAAGGATCAAATCTGTCTATCAATAATATGCAAGTACGTTTAATGTAAATAGAAAATAATACATTGTAAAAACTAATAGTCATTTCTTATTCGTTTTCAAAGAGGAACAAGTTTAAGATTAGCGAGAGCTGCTCTTAAAGAGCACTAGCGGTTTAATTTATTATTAACATTGTGTAGTTTTTTCTATTCTAATTCTGTAAAGAATAAATAGCTGTTATCGATTTTAAGTAAAGTATTTCCGTTGGGCGTATCTGCATACTTAGCGACAGCAGAACTGGGCAGTAGTTGCTTCAAGAACAATAGGGCTTCGAGCACAGCGCTAGCAAGCACTTT
Organism: Polydrusus cervinus; assembly: GCA_935413205.1. NCBI lineage: Eukaryota > Metazoa > Arthropoda > Insecta > Coleoptera > Curculionidae > Polydrusus > Polydrusus cervinus. The sequence continues at coordinate 7,514,226 of OW284518.1, forward strand.
CCATTAACTTTATATGGCTAAACAATACATTAAGAGAATGGCTAATATTACTTTAGATTAATTAAATATTTTCAAATGACTTTTGGCTTACATGATGCAGCATAGACATGGCAGCGATTAATCGATCCAATTAAAAGAGATCTGACTTTCTGCATGTCATACATTGATATTTTTGTAATAGCTTCCAATAATAACACAATGATGATACGTTAATTTTTCTGTAATTAATGGACGTCAGGAGGCTCTGCGTCGTGCAGGAGAAGTACAGGCGCCGGTAGATTCAGGGTAATATGGCCTATTATACAACAGCGGGAGCAGCGCTGCGCTAAAAAGTCTACAGCTGGTAGTAATAGGTGACATAGACATCATCTTCGTAGCTAAGGTTGGTGGTGGGCGATAGCTAGGTTTAGCGATATTGTGCAAATTTTAAGCGTCACGATATCGTGCGGGCACGGAAATTTCCAATTTAGAGTATTTTGGTGTTCTATTAGAATCAAAGAGATTTTTTATCAGACCAGCAAAATCCCGTTAATTGAATTTTTAAACGCCGAAATCATGGTATTCGCTAACTTCTGAAACATGATTTTCTATTTACTATAACGAGTGATATTAGCAGCTGAACGATATAGTGTTTTATCGAATTGTCTGTGTAGCTTTATAGAAATTCGGGTGTGAAAACCCGTTGAGCGAGATTTTGGTTATTGGAAAAACCTGACTAATATCTGAGGTTTGAGTATTTTAAGTAAGTTAGGATATTTCGAATAAACATATTAGGAGATTTTGCATATCTTAGTGGGGATAATTTTGTAATTCAAACGAAGGACATGTTATTTTGTAAATAATAAGTTATTTTATCGTATCATTGAAGATAATTTTTATATGATATCTTTATTAATAATTATTAACATCATAAACGTACTAAAACCTACATAACACCTTAGTTACTCATAATTTAATACGTTAGTTACGAAAGCATAATACGTTAGACACCAAATAATATTAGAACTATTTTTCATGAACATGTAAAACAATATTTTGACAGTTCTCAAATTTGATGGATACACCTTTGTCTTTAACGTCCACGATCTTAGGTATGCCCTCTGAAGACTGATTAATGACCAAGCAAGCACTCCTTTCGATTTCGTGCGGTTCCCCAGTGCTTAATCCACGGCTGAAAACATCGCCGATTTGAATTTTGCGAGCAATGGAAACTTTCTTGGTCACACTTACTTCTAAATACCCTCTAGCAACCTTCGCCGATTCCCATCCACCAAGTTCTTGTAGGTCTAATATATCTCCTTCAGCATTAACAAGAAAATTTGCCGAAGATCTTCTAACGCAGTGACCAGTATAAAAATTAGGATTTTCAAGTGAGAGATACTTAGCTATTTTTTGATGTATTTTAGGAAAGAAGTAAATGCCGCAGGGCTGTACCGTACATTTCCCTTTTCTATATGATACAAACAGTCTTTGGTGAGTGACATGGTCTGGCCTTAACATAGCGTACATTTTAAATAAAAGCACAGGATTGACTTCACCATCCAATATCACAGCGAAAATACGTTTCTTGTGGGTTTTTGAGTCGGGAATAGTAACAATCAGCTTGTCCTCTAAAACGTCAATATCTTCCGTGGTCATCTTCGCTAATTCAGTAGTTCAACAGACTCCTCCAATTCCAATTAAAAAAGCCACTTTCATCATTAAAAACTTCTCGTCTGAGGCAGAACCCACAAATTAGTTGACTTGTTCTCTTGTAAATACTTTTGATATTTTTGCTCTATATCCAACATTTTTCTTCTTGATGAAACGTATTAAGGCGCCGTATTTGTTGATTTCCACTCTTTCCTTCAGTTCTAAAGTCGCTCGTAATGGAATATTTCGGCCATAAGGATGAAGCAGAGTATTCCTCAGAGAGTTTTGCGAAATACGCCAGCAAAACCGTTTTTTCTGCACCTTGAACATGTACTTTGTTTCGTCACACACAAAACTGACGATATTCTTTTTCATAATGGATTTTAGATTTATCCGGAAGCAAGTTCAACCTTATAATATTGGCTGCAGCTATCGTCAGGAATATCAAAATCTTGCATGATTTTAATGATAACTTTTTGAAATGCCAAAATGAAATGACATAAAACCTTGTTTTTATTTTCGCATCGCCGTTGTCAATGATACAATAAAGCTTTGAATACAACTCGATTATTAGCGATTTAACACCGTCTCGGACATTGCGGGTGACTCAGCTGTTGCCTCGTCACCTAGTAATGTCCTCGACTATTATAAATCGCATAATAATCTCGTTATATTAATAGCTATAAGTTCGAGATTTTGATTATTTGGAACTTTTCCAGATTCTGCACTACTCAGAGTCTAACGAACAACATATTGCTACTACAGATGACTTATCAGTACAATAGTATTCTGACAACGTCATTTGATAACAATCAGGCTGGAGAAAACTTTAATTCAAAGTTAGAAATAAATTGGGACAATTATTCAAATAAACACATGCTTGCCCAGCCAGGAAAATACTGAATGATAGAAGAGTTTTGTACTTACATTGTCTTTATTTGTCTTTTAATTGCAACGTTTTAACTGGTAAGTATCTCCAGTCGTCTTTAGGTGAATACTAAATAAATATGGTAACTACATCTCTATTTATTCTAGCTAGGTGAACTGAAACATAACTTGGTGCAGTCATACATTTAGTTCCTGTGCGGGTATTCTTTAAGTTTTTTATGTTTCTTATTTCTAAGAAGGGGTTACTAAAAGAACCTGGGTTCTGGTGTATGGTGGCAACTTTCTTGAACTTTCTCATCCTGCAGTGTGGTTTTTTAAAGAATTTTGGCCTTTGTCTACATGACCTGTACCTGAATTTTCAGTCTCTCTATTTAGCGTATTGTTTCTATGTTCTTCGATCCTTATTTCAAGTGGTAGTGTATCGCAGGGAATCTGTAAATACAGTTTTCACTGTCTCATGGGATAGCCATTATTGTTCAGGTCGGACTTGATATGGTTAGTGTGTTATTTGAGGGCTTTGTTCTAAACTGCTGGACAATTCAAGCGGACCGAGCTAATTGTTAGGTGAACTTTGGAGTAAAATATTCTACGAACGAATAAAGCTATCGATGCGCGATTAGCAAAATTTAAAAGAGAATTTAATTCTTAATATGCACATTTTTTCCGATTTTTTTACTTCCAACCTTTAACTGTCTACAGGGTTCAAAGAGAAGTATGTTTTTTTTACCAAAGTTTCTAAGTACCGGATTTCCAAAAAAATAATTTTAAATTATTTTGGATGGCATTTTCTTTATCTCCTATTTATAGAGAACAAAATAAATTCTCTAATTTTTGATATCCCTGTTTGTTCATGAAATTTCGATTTTTTTGTCAACCCCTGTAAATTTCAGGTATTTTTGTCATTAGGCCCTACTATGTTTTGTAAGAATGGGTTTTGGTAAGTGATTATAACTTCTTAGGACCACCTCTTTTGCAACGAATTCATTTTAATTTCTTGCGTTTCGTCGTGACCAGTGGCGTACCCATAGTCAGTTTTATTTTTATTTTATTTTTATTTTATATGCCTCCATTTCCACACATCGTGTGTTTCGTGCCAGGATAACGTTGCAGTAGGTACCATGGTAACACCATTGTTAATTCAGGAGATGTCATTAAGTCACATAATTATAGAACCGCACTGGAGGAAGAGGAAGTTTAAGGAAGCTGCGACTATACACCAAAATCCAGGTTGCTTTAGTAAGCCTTCATTAGATATGAGAAACGTCTGGAAACCCTTGTTAAGTGAATGTAATCTTAGAATAAGACTACCTAAGAGTTAAATGCATGATTCATCGAGCATGACGCCATCGAGCATGACTCATCAAGCATGACTCATCCAGTTATGCGTCATCACCTAGCAACACGCATGACTCCGCCCACTAGTCATGCGTCACAGCACCTGCCTAGTATAAATAGAGCTGTAGTTACCGTACTTATTCAGTATTCACCTGAAGACGACTAGAGATATTTAACAGTTGAAACGTTGTGATTCTAAACAAATAAAGACAATGCAAGTCCAAAACTCTACTGCCGTTCAAGAAACGTCATTGTCTCCAACCTTTAAACAGGCACCAGTCCATAACTTCTAAGAAATATTCTACACCTAGCTGGTATAAATAGAACACGTAAGAGTTAAACGCATAAGTCATCGTGGATGAGCATGACTCATCATACACCTAGTATAAATAGAATACGTAAGAGTTACACGCCCACTAGGCATCCGTCACTGCACCTACTTAGTGTAAATAGAGCTGTAGTTACCATACTTATTTAGTATTTACCTGAAGACGACTAGAGATACTTACCAGTTGAAACGTTGTGATTCAAAATAAATAAAGACAATGCAAGTCCAAAACTCTTCTGCCTTTTAAAAAAACATCATTATCTCCAACCTTCAAACAGTCACTAGTATTTTATGTTTTAACGCTTTTGTGCTATAGCTTACTTTACATTTAATACTCTTTAAACTTAGGAAATGATCTAATTTAATTTAAAATATCAATTAATAAAGGTAAGTGGCGGCTATACTCGTTGCTGGGTTCGCGGTTGGTTAACGCTTATTTCCTTTTTTTATTATTATTATTTCGGACCCTAAAACTTCTGCTGATATCTATTTCTGAGTCTGCGAATTTCAGACTGTTATGGTGAAGCGCAAAATGTTGTTTCCCACAGCAGAAGTAGGTATGGGGGCGCCTAAGCCAGATAGACATCCTTCTCAACCAATAAAAAAGTGGAGGGGGTATGGTCATAGACTGCATACCCCTTCACTTTTTGATTGGTTGAGGAGGATGTCTGTCTGGCTTAGGAGCTCCCAGACTTACTGATGGTCACGTTTCTAGTGAATTTTTCTTTTGCATTAAGTTGATTCCTACTCAAAGGCGAACCGAGTTTTCACTACTTATTTATCAATATTGAAAAGGCGATTTCAGTCTGTGAAGTTGCTTCGGGTTATGGCTTTCCGATGAATCCTAATATAGACGAAACGGCGGTCATTCTCCACTTGGTCTCAGCGAATTTCATGTTTTAGTTGTCCATGGGTACTTTAATACAAAAGGCAGGTATGCTACATTGTCCGCTAGCCGCTTATTCTATCGGAAAGGATCTAACTCTTTAAGGTAAATCTAAGTAAACAAATCGACTTGGTTAATGGGTCATTTTGTCTACCTCTATTATGATCCGAATTACTTTGGCGTACGTCGACTTGTTTTTCAAATCGATCGAAAACCCCACCTCGTCGCTGTATAGTGATCAAAGGTGCCTTCGACAAGTTGGCCAATTGAATAATACTTTTAAAATAAGTTTTAATTTAAAAAATAAGTTTAAGTAAGACAATTCTTGCTTGCTATGGTTTATTAAAATATGTTGGGTGCATTTTAAAACATTTTTGTGCAATAATAGTTTATAATATTTGCTATGTGTACCTAAGCATGATTTGTGTTCGATAATATAACATAATTCAGGAGGTAGTAAATTTTCTTGGTAGTATATTTCGCAGCCAACGCGCAAGGGTTTTTAGATGGGTTGAAGCAGAAATGCCTTAGAAGATCTAAAAGAATTCCATTTTTACTAGCACTGATGAAAATAATTTAAAAGAGTTCCACTTTCTTTTCGCACCGATGAAAATGGTTTTACTAACAAGTCATATACTTAACAATCCTATTGATGTTTTATGACTGGGTAAGTAAGTACCAAAAAAAGCCACTACCTCTCTGAGAAAAATCGTACAGTACAATTTTTTTTGGATATACAGGGTGTTACAAATTCGACATACCAGCATTGGAATCTCGGAAACCATACGAGTTAGAGAAACGGTTAAATGGGGGCAAAGTTGTGCAATTTAGTGCTGATTATAATGCAGCTTTAAAAGTTTTCAAATTCCGAATACTTCCGATTTTATTCGAAAAAAACCGAAATTTTGCAAAATCGTTTTTATTTTTTCCTGAGCTCATTTGACTAGCTATTTAAAAATAAATGACACTTTGTCATTTCCACTTTTTCTCCTCTACAAAATGACGTTACTAAACTAAAGATCCGTCGTTTCGTCTCCGAGCGGCCATCACCAACTTAACTTTTTTGAATACGGACCTAGGTTTTTTTAAACCGATTTTTAAACCCTCCTACCCTCAAAATGTAATGGCGATATTACTTTTTCATAATGATGAATTGTCTTTGCTTATTTTTTTAAATTAATATTTTTTACACTACTTCTTGTCAATCCGGCCCTGGCAACGAATCACAATATTATAAATCCGATTTAAACAAGTTAGTTGCATGGTGCAATACCAATGGTATGGAGCTGAATGCTTTAAAGTATTACTCGATCATTTTTTTCAAGGCTAAGTCGGGAGTTGAGCCACCGTATTTAATAGAAAATAATGTCCTTACTGGAGTTTCCGAAATTAAAGTTCTGGGTTAGACTATGGACTCAAGGCTCACTTTTATACCTCAAATTCAGAACACCCTTACTAAATTTAAATTTACTAACACTAATGCAATTAGACAACTATATTGCTCATTAATAAGAACTCGAATACTCCTCCTGTGTCTGGAAACCCTGCTACAATGTGCATATTTAGAATATAGAGAGGGTTCAACATAAATTTCTAAAATACATGGTCTTCAAACTTAATACCCCAGAACTAACATATTACCAACTGGAATCTAACATCCAGATAAATACGCTTGAACAACGCAGGAATCTAAAAGACCTTAAAATGCTCTACAGCTTGATACATAATAAATATAACTGTCCTCTCTTGCTTAATAAAATAGGGTTACATGTGCCTTAAAGGGAAACAAGTCTGAGGAATACCTTTTCAATGCCTACTCATAGAATTAACTACGGCCAAAATGCTTTTATGTCTAGGTCTAGAAAGGCAGAGTTGTGAATGTGCGATTTTACAAAAGCAATCGGGTTGATTATTCCCACGCGTAAGGGTTTTGTTTTATTTGACGGAAGGTATAACCGCGCGACGCGAATTTATACACGCACGTTCTTCATGCACATTCTTCTTTTATATTTTTTACTTCTTTTCGGCATACCGGTTAATCCTGCAGTTGTAAGTGCATGTTTTTTGAAAACAACAAAAAACATCTGATAAACATTTTAAAAATTCCACCTAAACTTAAGCGTGCGCGATTTTAAACACTCTTAATCGAAGGAAAGAGTAAAATTTTAATGCCACAGTCTTACGCGTGCGAATAACTTCCCGATCTATCGTGAACAAAATCGCGCGTTCCTGTCGCGCGGTTAAGAGTCTACGTGCAAAGACCGCTGTGTGTTTATCAAGTTATTCCTACTGTCAGTTTTTAAATTTATATACCTGCTAGGTACTATCCATGGGTGTTGGTAAAAGCGGTCCCGAGAGGTAGGAGGATTAAGAAATTATACTTTATTGCTCTTATCTGAAAGTAATAACCCTTCCGTATGCATAATAATGAGATAGGGTCACAGGTACATCAATATTTCCCGAGACCGTTTTCCTTTAGCCAGTAATTAGCCAGATGGGTGGGCTAGTAATAATAATTATTAATGAGAAAATAATACAATTCAATTATTGATGTTTTGATGTTATTTCTTTCTTTTAACAAGTATCAACATGTATTTGAAAGTGATATTAAGTCTCTAATTTTTGTATATTTGAAGAATTTGAAGAAATAGTTCATACTGAAGCGAAGTTGTAAGTTAAACGGGGAGAAATAACACTCTAAGTCAACCTTCACTATGATATATTTCAAAGAAAAATATGTATTTCGCTCTCTGCATGTTTCGAACGTATAAACGTTCATCTTCAGGAGAATAATTCATATTGAAAAGTTACCAAGTTAGGAAATTGTCAGTGACATCCTCATAGAGCTTTTAAGGAAATTAATTAAATAAGTACAAATGTTAAAAAAAGTCCATAGAAGTAGGAGAGAAAAAACATACTACCAAGTTATATAAATAAAGTTGGGATATCCGTTGTTATTTTTCAAAAATTTAAAGTGACGAGGTGAAACCTTTATGTGGAAATGGTAATGAAAATGAAGAGACTTTAGTGGTGAAGCATATTATTGAAGGAAAATCTTGTTATACTGTGTAAGAAGGAGAAGTTACTAGTGGTTATAGGGCAGATGTATCATATGTGTACGTAGTTAGTTAGTACACATATGGTATGAAACATAGTGGTGAAATTTTGGAGGTAGTGCCTAAAATATTGAGTTGAAGGTTGAGAAAAATTTTTAAAAATGGTAATTGAAGAAACATTGTTAAGATCTTTTTTGAAAAATGTTTTTTTTGGAGGAAGTAACTGCAGTATTGAATGTAGTTACCTGGAAAGGAAAAAGGGGTATTTTTAGTCATTACATTGAGATACAGCTTATTCATTTTTTATTTTGGTGGTGGAAAATTATTATTAAAATTTAGATTTTTGGGTAACTTACGTTCCTTGGATATATTTAGTTAGGAATAAGTGTAGGCAAACTTAGATAAAATTGATTTTTTTTGGATATTTGTTTGTAATTGTAGGTATTTGTAAATAATAAAAATATGATATTAATAAATGTGTGTATATAAAATGATATTTTTCAATTGACCCTACCTGTGAATTTCTAACCCTTATTAATGCGGAAGGCTTTTTACATGTACCCGTCAGGTAAAGTTAAAATATTGGGACCATTTTTACCTATGAATATGGAACCTTTATTAATGCGGGAGGCTTTTTACCTGCCCCCCTATCCATGAGCGCCCATAGAGTACATTTCAAGAAGGGGCAGCTAGCCAAAAACTATAAAACTTCTCATCCAAGTGAGTTCGAAAGAAACTCCCCGCTATTCTAATAAAAAGTGACTTAAATATTTATAAAAAAACCTTTTTTTTTATCCTCTTATAAAAAATGTTGTCTCCAAAAAAAAAGTTTTCGTAACCGTAAATCTATCCCTTTTACAGAATCCAGGGGGGGGGGCAATTGCCCTACCTTGCCCCTTCCTATGGGCGCCCATAGTACCATTGCGCCAAAAAAAACTGGGACAGCAAAATGTAGTTAAATCTCCCAGACTTTTAGCTTGTTTTAAAGTTGTCAATGTAATTTAATTTTGTGATTGACAGTGACGTGTTAGAAAAAATATTTTTTGAAATGCCCGCGTTAATCACTGAGCAAAAAGCGATCATCTCGGCGATCATTTACACTTGATTGAGAGATGGGCAATCATCAAATAAGAACCATCGCAAATGAATTAGAGATTAGCAAAAATACGTTTTGTTGGCTAAGCACAAAATTGCAGAATATGGAATTATCGTAAGAAAAGCAGGTTCAAGTCCCCCAAAATTTCGAATGACGGCCAAGATATAGAATTAATTAATTTTCTAAAAGATCATCCCTTCGAAGCAGCAATAAAAGCTATAGAAGAAACACATTTTCCTGGTTCGGCTAATACAGCGCGAAGAAGAATTCGTAGTTCAGATATAAAAAGTTGTTGTGCTGCCAATAAAATATTTTTGACCGAAGCAAACAAACAGAGAAGAGTAAAATTTGCTTATGAATATATAAATCAAGGTAATATAATTATGGGAAACCGTAATATTTTCTGATGAAAAAACTTTCAATCATGCAATAATAGGAAAATCCACGTTTATAGGCCTTCTGGTACGAGATACGATGAAAGATATACAAATAAGACTAATGGAAGTGGACGCTTTTCTATTAACGTCTGGGGCTGGATTAGTGCAAGGGGTCCAGGAGTTTGTCAAATAGTGCAGGGGAGTCTCAATGCACCATTATATTGCAACATACTAAACCAAGTTATGATGTCATCTGTCGACGCAGTATTTGGTCAAGATTTTATATTTCAACAAGATAATGCTCCTATACATGAAGCCCGCCTAGTTTAAAATTATTTAGATGAAAATCAAATTCGAGTTCTCCCGTAGCCTTCGAAAAGTCCTGATATCAACCCAATTGAAAACACGTTTGGGGTGAAATGACAATATTTATGTATAAACACAACTTCTACCCTAGAACTCGGGATGAATTAAACCAAAGGATAATGGGATGCAACAACGCAAGAGTATACGAGAAACCTAGTAATAAGTATGCAACGACGTTTACAAGCCTTAATCGATAATAACGGTGCAACTACTAAATATTAACCAACCAACAAAACCATGTTATTATAAATATGTTTAAATATGATTTAAATCAAAATTTATAGGAACATGGGGCAAGGGCCTGTCGACATATTAAGCACCGGTTCCCGCAGATCACCGAAGTTAAGCGGTGTCGAGCGCGGTTAGTACTTGGGCGGGTGACCGCTTGGGAACACGGCGTACTCTTGCCTCAGGAAAGAGTGTAAAATGAATCGACACCTAGCCATCCTATTCACGCCGGACAGGCCGGATGAGATCGGATATATCGTAGGATGAAGGTGCCGTTTCACACTTCCCAGTCGGTAGATCACATTTGTAGTCGATGACCGGTTCAAGATGGCCTACGTAGTCGGCGAACAGTAAAAAAAAATTATAGGAAAATAATATTAAAAAATCTTGTTTTATTTTTGTTACATTTTAAAACACTAAATATGCGTATTTTCATTTTTCCTCGTATTTTTAAAAATGTAGTATTGTTGTTTTGGTGTTAAACCTTTTCACTTACATGACAACTATTATAACAACAATGATAACCTTTCCTCAGTAGATTTTACATATTCCTTATAGTCAAGGAGCTACTCTATAACAACAATTTTACTGTCCCAGTTTTTTTTGGGAACAATGGTATATCTTATATTACTAATGTGTTTAAGTGACGTTTAGTGACTCACTGTCAATTTAATTTTATTATATTCAAGATATCCTGAAAAGCATAAAGTAATTTTATGTTTAATTGTGGTGTATGTTACCTCATCCCCATTACAGTAATATATACAGTATATCAAAGAGTTGCGGTTAAAATACCTGCCACAAAAATATAACATTATATTTTACATGTCCATATTCTGTAAAGAAATAAAACAAAGAAAGCAAAAAGCTGAACAAAATATAAACATCCAATATTATATAGCTTCTTGTTCACAAAGACTCCGCAGTTTTCTTTTGAGTTTTAACACGTCTTAAAATAAAAATCTTTTTTTTTTGTTTGTTGTTAATTATTATTGGATATTTGAAGAGCCCCTGTATTTTTTGAAAGTACCTACTAGGTCTATTTTTGCAGTAAAAACTGTTCCCAGCTCAATTTTGATACATACATAGTAAAGAATAAAATAAAACAGTATTTGTCTAGCTTCTGTTCTCCATTTGAATTTTTTAATTTACGACTAATTTACTTCAGGAAACAGAAAAAGACCGTAATAATAAATAAAAAAAAGAGAAAAATAAACTCCTCTATTGAAAATTAACAGATATATGCGGGTTATTTAAGATGTTATATAGTGGTTACCACAACTTCTTCGTCAGCTTTATAAACGCCCTATTTAAGCTCTTTAAGGGGGTTATAAGTTAAGAGTAAGTGTTTCTGTTACTAAATACCGTATTGACAATCTCAAATCTAGAGTGCCGATATAAACGCCTCAGACAGACAGGGATCATGATACAACTACAAGAGATATAATACCGCGCAGGTGGGCGTGACTTTCGTGACGTCACATAGCGAGTAAAATCCGCCATATTGCGATATTCTTCGTTGTTTACGTTAGAGTTTGAATTATGTACCAGTGGTTTATTTCTGATAACTGATTTCTAAAGTTACTGAAAAATGAGGTGTGCGGTATATGGTTGTATAATGTCGATAATAAACGCAAGAGTTTTACGCCTGATGCCCAATTTTAAGGAATTACAAGGTGTTTGGAAGCGTGTGTTTAAACGCAACTAGCAACGATATTTAGAATTAAAAATGCTGGTGCTTGCTAAAAACATTTCAGTGACGATGACCATGAATGAAATTTTAAAATACGAATTGTTGAAAAATACACCTGACAAATATCGGCCTTGTTAATTTTTTTACTCTGCATATTCATTCTTCGATATTATGTTCGAAGGGCAAAAATGTTATTTTTATGATGTTGATGTATTTTTGTAGCAGAGAATTAAAATGATGCGAACCTTTCTAGAAAAATAAAAATGAAAAATAAACAATAATCTAACTTTTGTATTAAATCATTTTATGTAAAATAAATTCAGAACAAGTTGTTTTTTTTTGAACGAATACTAGACACGGGTCAAAATATTTTAAGCTCTTTTCTATACAAATTTTTTTTCCATATTCGCAATGTATACCTACTAAACTTGGTCGTGTTAAGTATATTAACTTTTGGAGTGAACGGTTAAATATTCATTTCTATTGTCTATTTTTATAATTATTTTAAATAAAGATATTTCCTATTATTATTGTTATTTTTATTATTATTAACTTTCCCAAACAATGCCATCATTTATTATTAATAAAATTCTACTTGTGCATAGATATCATCTTTAAAGTACTCGGAGTCAAAATATTTATATTTTCAAATAATTTAAAAATAAAATATTTTTGCTTGTAAAATAACTAACATGCTGTTTATATGTTAAATTTTAGTCTAATTGAATTTCTACGTACTTTAAAGAAGTTTTCGTGTTAGCATAATCATATCCAAAGGTTGGAGTTAAGGAACGTAAGTAAAACGAAGTTTGAATTTTTGATTACAATAATCAATTTATCTATATAAAATGTATGTTTCAAGATTTAAGTCACAGTAGAAATTCTAGGGCTAATATGATTTTAAATAGATTTATTAAAAATGTCATATAACATTGCCTTTTAATAACGTAAACTACGCTTTGCCGTATAATTCGCGGCGTTCAATTCAAAAATTCCTCTCTGTGTGACATCACGATCCACTACGCGCCCTGTTGATATCATACCTTGTATAGTTGGACAGGGATTATTAGTAGCGTTTAACACGTTAAACAGAGAACACGCTGTCCCCTACTTCCCACCTTCCATTCTTTAGAACACGGGGTCGATACGTCGACTCGGCCACACCACACACATATCCCCCCTTTCAGAAATGTAGGAGAGTGGTTAGGTGTATCTTTTTAACTGAAGGTTTTGTCCATATTATGTGCCTTCCCTCTTGGTTGCATTAGATCTTTCGCAACATAGATTCGAATTTACCAATACGGTATATAACTATTCGTTATTTAGAGTAGGCAAAATAGCATTTACGGTAAATATTATACAACTAAAAATGTGTATTGGGATAAGTGTAAACAATAATGTTATATCTGTGGTGCTTACTTTAATTATTGTGTTTTATTAAATCTTATCTCGAATAATATAAATTCCGTTACGTTAGCCAATTTATTTTTCTGCTATGATTTTGTTACTGTCTCTATTTTCTCAAAATAAGCATTATAATCTGGGCCTATTTATTACTGTTATATCAAAAAATTATCATAAAACGTCTTTTTGCATACCTATTCGTTTTTCCATTTTAATATTTAATATTAGATTGTTAATTGACTCAGAATTTCGCTTCAGAAACGTAATTTGGTTAAGTAAAAATAAAGAAATCTAATCAAATATAAAATAAATTGGCGAATGCGTCGCTAAAGATAAATCCTAAAAAATAAACGATAAAAACTCACTGTTTTGGCGAAAGAGCTGAAAAACTGACTTAGTAATGGCTAGGTGGTTTACCAATAACACAAATAAATTTATATAATATGACTAATTAACAATTTTTAATAATAAAAAGATATTTTTTTATCGCTACACAAACTACATCTCTACAGCAATAGAGTTGTCTTGTAGTAGTAAAAAAAATTATATTTATAGATGGCCATAATACGGTTAAAAAGTCAATTAAAAAAAATTTTTTTAGCAGTGTCTACAGAGTTGTTTTTTTTTTGTTACTAGAATGGATTTCTAGCTACGACTAATAGTCTTCTCTCGGTACTTCTGAACTAGTAGGCAATATTTCATATGCTGTATTTCCTTGATTTTATTTCGATAAAATGGAGTATACACCATTTCCAATAGTATATGTTACTTTGACTGCCTGAAATTAAAAAAATTTTATAGGGGACAGGGTTATTTACTTCAGTCGATACGACAAATTATAGCTAAATGGTTTTGGGCGGGTGACCGCTTGGGAACACGGCGTGCTCTTGCCTCAGGGAAGAGTGTAAAATGTATCGACACCTAGCCATCCTATTCACGCCGGACAGGCCGGATGAGATCGGATATCTCGTAGGATGAAGGTGCCGTTTCATACTCCCCAGTCGGTAGATCACAATTGTGGTCGATGACCGGTTCAAGATGGCCTACGTAGTCGGCGAACCGTAAAAAAAAAAAATAAGCTAAATGGTTTGTTTAGGATAAAAACAAATTTTTACATCAAAAATATCACGCCTTTTAAAATTTGTTTAAATGACAACCCACATCGGTGGCGGATCCAGGATTTTATTGAGGGGGGGGACTAAAAAAAAAGAGTCTATCCCGACTTTTAAAATCTTCTTACTCTCAAAAAAGACTTATCCCCCCCCCCTGTATCCGCGGCCTGGATCCACATTTACAAGTTTATAATTATGTACAGGGTGTCCCAAATTCGAGCCTCATCATGGCGATCTCGGAAACTATAAGAGATACAGCATCGGTCAAATGGTGGCAAAGTTGCAGAATTTTGTGCCCAGTAATATCGTAAAAAAATATTTTAGCTATCTTTTTTAGTTTTAGAAAAATTTGAAAAAAACTAAAATATTGAGATTTTGTTTTTTTTTTAAATTGGCCCACTTATCTTATCCGCTATAAATAAACAAACACAACTTAGTTAATGCAACTTTTCTTGCTCCATATCGTGGTGTTTTTAGAATACTTTCAAATTAATATCTAATTATCATTATATAATTTGGATAAAATAAGTTTAAATATTGTTTGTATATATCGTCAACTACCCCAGAAAATATTGTCTCAATTCAATTTATTATTATTACTATTAATATAACAAGATTATTATGCGATTTATAATAGTCGAGGACATTACTAGATGACGAGGCAACAGCCGAGTCACCCGGAATGTCCGAGACGGTGTTAAATCGCTAATAATCGAGTTGTATTCAAAGCTTTATCGTATCATTGACAACGGCGATGCGAAAATAAAAACAAGGTTTTATGTCATTTCATTTTGGCACTTTAAAAAGTCATCATTAAAATCATGCAAGATTTTGATATTTCTGACGATATATTAGCTGCAGCCAATATTATAAGGTTGATCTTGCTTCCGGACAAATCTAAAATCCATTATGAAAACGAATATCGTCAGTTTTGTGAGTGGCGAAACAAAGTACATGTTTAAGGTGCAGAAGAAACGGTATTGCTGGCGTATTTCGCAAAACTCTTTGAGGAATACTCTGCTTCATCCTTGTAGCCGAAATATTCCATGTTACAAGCGACTTTAGAACTGAAGGAAAGAGTGTAAATCGACAAATACGGCGCCTTAATACGTTTCATCAAGAAGAAAAATGTTGGATATAGAGCAAAAAAATCAAAAGTACTTACAAGAGAACAAGTCAACGAATTTGTGTGTTCTGCCTCAGACGAGAAGTTTTTAATGATGAAAGTGGCTTTTTTAATTGGAATTGGAGGAGCCTGTCGAACTAATGAATTAGCGAAGATGACCACGAAAGATGTTGACTTTTAGAGGGCAAGCTGATTGTTACTATTCCCGACTTAAAAACCCACAAGAAAAGTATTTTCGCTGTGATATTTGACGGCGAAGTCAATCCTGTGCTTTTATTTAAAAAGTACGCAATGTTAAGGCCAGACCATGTCACTCACCAAAGATTGTTTGTATCATATAGAAAAGGGAAATGTACGGTACAGCCCTGCGGCATTCACTTCTTCTCTAAAATACCTAAAAAAATAGCTAAGTATCTCTCACTTGAAAATCCTAATTTGTATACTGGTCACTGCGTTAGAAGATCTTCGGCAAATTTTCTTGTTAATGCTGGAGGATATATATTAGACCTACAAGAACTTGGTGGATGGGAATCGGCGAAGGTTGCTAGAGGGTATTTAGAAGAAAGTGTGACCAAGAAAGTTTCCATTGCTCGCAAAATTCAAATCGGCGATGTTTCCGGCAGTGGATTAAGCACTGGGGAACCGCCCGAAATCGAAAGGAGTGCTGCTTGCTCGGTCATTAATCAGTCTTCAGAGGGCATACCTAAGATCGTGGACGTTAAAGACAAAGGTGTATCCATCAAATTTAAAAACTGTCAAAATATTGTTTTACATGTTCATGAAAAATAGTTCTAATATTATTTGGTATCTAACGTATTATGCTTTCGTAACTAACGTATTAAATTATGGTAACTAATGTATTATGAGTAACTAAGGTGTTATGTAGGTTTTAGTACGTTTATGATGTTAATGATTATTAATAAAGATATCATATAAAAATGACTTTAATACGATAAAAATACATAAATTACTCGAAGAAAAAGTTTCTATTGCTAAATACTCAAATGTTTAGTTGGTGGAGGTAGAACAAACCAATACTGGATCGACGATATACCTACCAAATGAACATTTTCTTACTAACCTTGGTTATTTTTTTCCATATAAATAATATACAGTGTGTCTGCTTAAGTTCGCACCATATGAAATTTTTTTCTATTATTAATTTTACGAAAAAAATTATTTCTTATAAAAAGTTCTGCATGGACTAAAACCTAAAATGCAACCATCAGATGTTAAATTTTTTTAGTTGTATACGAGGTTTGTCAAAAAATATGAATTTTGCCCAAGAGTAAAGTACCTTTATTTTTGACAATATCGAAAACTGTAATTATGAAAAGTTGATCGGTATAAAAAACTATGTTTTAGTACGCAATTACACTAAAAAATATTTTTTTATTTTTACAAATTTTGTATCAAATTACCGATTAATTTGTAAAAATATTTTTCAGTGTAATTGCAAATTAGAACATAGTCTTTAATGCCGAACAACATTTTATAATTACAGTTTTCGATATTGTCACAAATAAAGGTACATACTTTACTCCTGGGACAAATTCATATTTTTTGACAAACCTCGTATACAACTAAACAAATTTAACATCTGATGGTTGCATTTTAGGTTTTAGTCCATGCAAAACTTTTTATAAAGAATAACTTTTTTTTTGTAAAATTAATAATAAAAAAGTTTTCCATATGGTGCAAACTTAAGCAGACCTACTGTATATTATCATAAATATTTGTGCACGGGGATATTTTCCGATATATTTTGAACTGGGATCCAACCCCAATTGATCTTAAAACTTTTATTATACGCAACAAACATAGAAAATTAACTGGTAATAATTCTTCCTTAAATGGTGGAACATAAAGATAACACGATAAAACACACGAAATTAGATATAAGATTTCTAGAAAAAAAATCCATTTTTTACTAAAAATTTTAAGGTTATGTTATTTCTACTTACAGTATTGCCACTTCTTTTTTCACGTTAACAGTGTTGCTAGTTTGTAAATTGGAGATTATTTAAAAAAATTTGACCATACACTGAGAAAAGCTTCAGCAAGAAATTCTTTGCTAAGATTATTTTGGCTGTAATATGAAATTTTTTACCTACGATAGCAAAATGAATTTCTTATTGTAAAAGAAACAATTTACCTGAAAACTCTTTATACCCGTTACAAAAATCTTTGCTATTATAGAAAACTTACATTATGATAACAGCTAAGTAAGTCTTTATAAAAAATTATTTTCTAGGACTACTATTTGCTTTGCTGAGGAAGTAATGCAGTGTGCTGCTTTTGAAAAAAATCTTTATAAAGAAATCTTTTCTAGCGCTCTAAAGAGTTTTTAAAGGGGTAGCAAAATTTTTTGTTGGAATTGGGAAATTCGTAACTGTTCGGTTCGAATCGGATTATTTCGTGGTGACGAATTTAGTCTGATTGGGTCAATTTTTATATTGCGCACCAGTCGTCCCGTTCCTGTCTCCAGGTCTTCATGTCTTTAGGTCTTCATTTTATTTAAGATATTAAGATGCTCATTCCTTCATAAAGTAAAATCGTCGCATCGGTGGCTGTTGTTGGTGATCATTACGACTCGACATTTGTCTCATTTTTTCCAATAAAAATTGGCTTGGCTCAAAAATGTTTCCAGTGTGCAGTGCTTTATTGGATTGTGACATCAATGACAGTGTAGATTTTTAATATCAGTGTTAAAAGACCATAGTTATTTTAGTTTAATGTAAATTTTTTTATGTTATGTGATTGTTTATTTAATAATAATTTTTGTGTTGGTCAAGTTTTAGAGAAAAGAAAATTAGTAATTCTTTAGCAAATGCCATTCATACTAAAAGTCCTCAAACTAAAAGACGACTTATCAAAGTTTTAAACATTGTATGATTTTTAAAAGAAGATTTTAAGAAAAATCGCAAAAGTAAAATACTTTCTTTTTCTAAATAAAATACAATGTAATTATTATTTTACCTAATATTCAGGCTAGATGCAGAAACATGTTTTTTCGGCATTCCCTTTTGGATATTTGTTTAAATTTAAAGTGAACAGATATTTTTTAATAAGATATGTTTTAACCACTCAAAGAAAAAAGCAGTAAAATATTATTGTTTTTTTTTAAGCAGCTAAAACTGAAACTATTTTTTAGGTTATGAAGTGTTGTTTTCTGTTGTATTAAATAATAAAGAGAAAAATATTTTTTTTTTAGTTTCAAATCGTTGATAACCTATTCAGACGTGGGGAGTTGCATGATGTAAAATATGATGGAGTTACCTGAAAAATAAGCTTTATACTATGTTAAATTTTTGATATAGCATGGAACATATTATTTTTAATAACACAATTTTAAATGAATCAAAACTTTTTGAAACTTCCGTACCCAAAGTGAAAAAGCTTGGTTTATATAAATGTGTTATTAGGCATAATAAGTTCTCTAGAGTATATTAAAAATTCAACAAAATATACGGCTTATTTTTTGGGCCACCCCACATATTATAGCAAATAAGTGGTGCTGTCATAATAAACCAATTTACTATTATAGCAAATCTAAGTTGCTACTTTAGCTAAAAAAGAGTATCTGAAGTAAGTAGGTACATTCTGACCCAGCAAAGTAACTTTCTTGAAATAAATAAAAAAATCTTTCCAATATGGCAAAATGCTATGCTGATATTGAAAAAAAAATTCTTGTTTCGAGAAGAATGCGGATGGCGTAGAAAAGTATCTTTACTGTTCTAGCAAAGTCTCTTTATAGCCGATGGTCAGTTACTTTGCTAATACAACATTTTTGTTTACTTGAGCTAAGTGATCATTCTTTATAAAGTGACTTTATTACGACAGCAAAGAAATTACAGCCAAATTGATTTTACTGTCTCAAGTAGTTTTTCTTTTGTCCCCTATGTTAGCATTTTTCTTTATAAGCGGTATAAAGATTTTTATAAGGACAGCAAGAATCTTCTCTCAGTGTAGCGAACGTTAAAAATTCATATTAATGCACAAAATCCATTTTTAACTGTTTAAAACGAATTTTAAAGCTATTTTGTTATACTTTCGGAGTTATAATTCTTACGCAAGCAGAAATAAACATGACAAACCTTTTTTTCTTCTGTGCAATTCAGTAAAACAATTAATCAAAATACCTACAGTTCAGAAAATAAATTGTTCGTGTTTATTAACACATATATCGCTTTTTGTCTCTTATTCTGCAAAAAGCCGAATGTGTGAAAGATAGATATATTGAAAAGTGAGTTTGTATAAATATAAAAACTTAACTAACTTATGATAATGTTGTTGTTTATAATATGCGTAATAATGACAATTTACCCTTGCCCATCCCTAGAACGGCGCTTACGAAAAACTCAATTATATTTGAAAGTATTAAATTGTACAATTATGTTCCCCTTGCTTTGCGACAGATTCGAGATGATAAGGCTTTTAAGGGATCTATAAAGGGGTTATTAATTTTAAGGCCATACTATAGCATCCAGGAATATTATAATAAAGACTTCTGAGCACCTGTTTTTAGATTATGTTTGTGACCGGTGTTACTGTATTTTGAGATTTTCTCCTCTTTCTTTTTTATTTAGAGTAGTTTTGTGTATATTTTTAGTGTTTTATCCTGTGATTTTTTAAAATTATGTCAGTACTATAAGATTTTAATATTTTTATTAACCTGATTATTATTCTAAACTTTTTTTTTTTTTAATATTTTTGTATCTGTAATTTTCTTTGACTCTTGTTCCTTGGAATGTTAGACTGGTTTGTTCAAGTTTTGTGTATATTTTTAGTGTTTTATCCTGTTTTTTAAAAATTATATCAGTACTATAAGATTTTAATATTTTTATTTACCTGATTATTATTCTTAAACTATTTTTTAAAATATTTTTGTATCTGCAATTTTCTTTGTCTCTCGTTTCTTAGAATGTTAGACTAGTTTGTTCAAATAAAAAAAGCCTATTTGTAAATTGTCTGTGATTGATTGGACTATTGGATATTAAACTGAATTGGACTATTAGATATTAAGTGATAAGCTTTGTCAATAGAGTTTTTCTTGAACAATAAAGCATATTATTATTATTATTATTATTATTATTATTATTATTATTATTATTATTATTATTATTATTATTATTAATATTATTATTATTACCCAAATCGATAAATATGTTACAGTGTAATTTGGTGAATGGGTTTGCTATCAATTAATTTTTGTTCAATTGTTTCTTATTATCGTTCTCACAAGTTCATGGTCAACTTAAAAGACAAGTTATGATGCCTAATTTAAATAATTTTTTAGAATTCTTAGCATGATGTTCGGAAGTTAAGTAGTAAAAAAAATATACTGTAAAACTCGAGTGGATTGTCCATATTGCGCTCGGAAGTTGGCCTACGGCGTCGTGCTCAATTTACTTTCTCGTGCGATATGGACATCATATCCACTCTTGTTGCACAAACTACTATTCCTATATATTTTTTAATACATTTCTACGATATCTTTCGACATAATAAAGTAATATATCGCCCCTACTATTAAAGATATCAAAAAAAAAGTTATCTGGTATAAAAATATATGTTTTAAAAGTATTTTTAAATATACAGGATGGTCCAGAAAAATAGGAGAAAAAAGATATTTGTTTTTAAATGGAATATTTAATATAAATTAGCATTTTTTGTTTCCTCACAATTAATTTTTTTTAGTTTTTACAACGTTGCCATAAAAAATGCAAAATTCTTAAAATATTGGAAAAAACACGATACCTAGTACAAAATTACTTGTATTTCTTAATTAGAATATCGAAAATTTCTTATAAGCTTTTAAGTTTAGGGATAGAAAAACTATCTCAAATCTGTAAGTGCCCAAATTTTGTACAGGGTGTTTTCTGTTTATATCCAAATATAGAAAATTTTAAAATACAATAAGTACCTCTGTTTTTTCAAACCCTATATTTATTAGGATCGTCTTATAGATATTTTAAGTATATTTTATTATTTATAGTCATACCTATACCTATCTAAATTTACTAGTTTTAATAATATTTTGATTTTTATTTAAATTTTCGTGAAAAAAATTATAGTTTTTATTTTTTTAGTTGGCCATGACTAGCAAAACAAATGTAATTGGTGCTGGGCGTTAATTTTAACATTATTTATTAAAAAAATTAATTTTTCAAGTATTGAAATGATTCATATGATTTACATTCTTGGTGCAAGTGACAAAAATACATTGTTGGCAACAATACATTATTATGAAAAATATCCAGTCAGACAACAACCCAATAAACCAGCTTTCGAAAAATTAATGAAGTGGCTTGACAAAATAGGAAGTGTGACTTATAATAAAAGGAATAAAAGAAATATTGTTTGTACGGAAGAAAATGAGTTAAATTATTTATTGACTATCACTGAACCGAGAACAAACGACGCGAAACCTCGCCTTTTGTGAGTTCAGTATAATGGTGTTGTTTGTAGGTTCAAGGTGTTTTTTTTATTAAGGTGGCACCAGTCTCGGGATTACGTCAATTAAAAGTAGTAGTTTCTATTTTAAACAAGCTTAAGTTTACTAAAAAAAATCATAATTATACCGTATGATTTATTTTTTCGGAGTAAAATCAAAAAATGTGTTATTATTACAAATTGCGCCCTCTAGCATTTTTTTTTGAGAACTATTATGGACAACTAAATACGATTGGTGAAAGTGCATTCATTTCTTTTCCAAACAGTATTTAGTTTGCTAAAATCGGATAAGTCGTTTATAAGTTACAGCGATTTAACTGATTACACATTCAACCGCTTCCCCCCCTTTTATTAAAGTCGGTACGCCAATGAGCATAAGACCAAAATAATGCATAATTGTCCAAGCTTTTCAATGGTGTTATCAAAGATAAACCTTAATGTGGAATTTTCGGAGATATGTAAACTTTTAAAATTTACTTTTCAATTAGGCCCTCTTGTGGCAAAATGCGGAACTTAAAATTTATTTCCAGGACTTTCTCTTAGCCAGTTTAATTACGAAGTTTTTTCCCTTAGTTTCTATACCCAGTAGTTTACGAGATACGGCGAGTGGCCATCCATAATGGGACACCCGGCATATTATTTGTTTTTGAAAATAATTAGGGTTGCCATCAACCATATCTTATTTCAAAATAAAAGCGTCGCTTTTTAAATAAGGTTTCGAATAAAAATAACTTTTTATTTTGTATAATCCCTCTGACTTGTTGATTTTATTAATTAATTAGAAATTCCACGGAAAACTCGTACAAAGAATGAAACACTTCATAAACTTACCTGTTTAAAAAGTTCATGGTTTATTATCGACCCCAGATAACCAAACTTCAAAGTGGCTGACGTATTTAATAGTACAATTTTAAAGATTTTCAGGTTTTCCATATTCCAAGTATACCATTCCAAACCATATAAATTATGTTCAAATGCATTATTCTAAAAATAATTAATAATTTCTAACTTAAGTTTCAAATCTCTTTAGAGCATGAATCTAAACGACGCGATCCGACTTTTCAGAGATACAGATTTTAATAATATTAATATATTAATAAAGCTCTTAAAGCCCCCCTGTAGATCCGCCACTTTACAATGACAATTAGCTATTTAAGTTTGAAACGGCAGAAAATGTCAGTAAATTTGTATAACATGCTGTACACAGTTTTTCCAGCTGTCTGCAGAAATTTTTCTTACTTCGTTTTAATTAATTCTACTACAGATACATTTAATATAGGAGAAATATTATTTCTCCTAATATTGGATTTTCGGTGCCATATTAGCTCAATAGGATTGAATAATATAGAGGAAGTCGCAACACTGTATGTCCATGTTCTGCTGCAAGTTTGTCACACTCCTATTCCTTATTTATTTTAAAAGCTTTTAATACTTCTAGCAGTTCTCGTTGTTTGTAAGTTTCTTCAAAATATAAATCATTTTCAATCATAAAATTACAAATTTCTGCTTTTGTATTATTAGAATTGGGAATGATTTTTGCTTGCCGACTATGATAACTAGCATTGTCCATTACAATGACGCTATTTTCAGGTATATTTTTAAGGAGTTTATGGTTAAACCAATCTTCAAAAAGTTGTGCGTCGGTATCTTGAATATTTAGGTCTCCATTCACGTAAACGTTGAGATTCCATTAATGTTTATCTTTTATTAATGCTTCGGTATTTAAAACCCACTTTACGCAATACATAAGGTATAATAATCGCTTGCAAAGTTTGCACGATGCAATGTACAGTAGGATCCATAGCTACCAAAAAGTTGATAAAAAGCAAGGTTTTTCGAAAAAATCGCTATCTCTTAAAATATAGCAGATATCAAAAATTTGACAGACTATTTGCTTTGCTATGAACCAGTGATTCAATTGACGTACAGTGTCTTCTTAAACACCCTGTATATAAAATTTTCCGATAGTGTAAGAAAATCCAACATCAGCAATTGTTTCCTAAGGGATGAATCTATCAAACGTTAAAAACCGGAGGTCAATATCATATCTGGTTTAGAAAATAGTAACCTTCAAAGTTACGAAAAATCTTTCTTGTTTGAAGAAACAGCATATTATTACTTGTATTAGAAGCAAATTAAAAATATTTATTATTACAAGGTGACGTCACGAAAGTCACGCCTACCTGCGCGGTATCATATATTCTTGTAGTTGTATTATGGGCAAACATGAACAAGTAGTACACTTGTTCATGTTATAATTGCAAATATTTTCTTATTGTAGTACTATACTTATATTTTTTTTCTTCTGTGAATTCAACCAGTGGTAGAAGTGATAAACTTATGATTGACAACTGGTGAAATGACGTCATCAACCGGTTTTTTTAATTATTTAAGGATCTTGATAGAAATCACCAGAAATCCACCATGAAAAATATAACTTGATTTATGAGCAACCGGTAATAATAAAGAACGAGATTAGGCTCAACCAGTGCCACCGGGGTGGACTCCCCGGCGAAAAAAAGAATGTACCTTTTCAATAAAATCTGACATTTTTTTACCGAAACGTCTAATAAACCTTATCAAATTATAAAAATCCCACTCTTGCGTTCGGTTTTTTCCTCCATTTTAGCAAGAAAAGGAAAATTATGAAAGAAATTTTTTTATGTCAGTTGAAATTTGAAAATGTTTTGAAAACTAAGGTTAAAACCCCACAACACATAGTTAGTAACGATAACACAAAGTAGGCGTAGATGGTCGTTCGTTGCTGCATCCATTAACTCTTAAAAAAAGAAAAGAATAACCGCATCGTTGCCAGCTCAAAATAAGGCTTAGTTAAGTAACCAAGAATTTTCTACGGTGCTTATCAAATTTAACTTAAGCCAGCTTTAAAATTTAACAGGGCTTAAATTAAGTCCGTTTTATGAAAAAATGGAGAATACGGGCATTAGTGTTTCACTTTTGGCTTGCGAAACCGAGACTATTAAGGGTTATAGTTATTACAGGGTATCCCGTAACTTATGGGCCGTAGAGTAATTGGAGATACTAGACATCAAACTAAGCCGATTAAGTCATATAAGTTTTTTCGGATTGTTACTCGTTCTAGAGATACACGGTGTTGAAAGTAAAAGTTTATTCTCGAAAATAGGCCATAATTTTAAAACGGTTTAATGAATCGAATTGAAAGTTGGCAATATTATGTTTTTATGAACAAGAAATCAGAATTAGTAGAAATTTTTAAGTTTTACACTAGAGGGCGCTAGTTGCATACACTGGGCTTCATAATTCTATGATTTTTTTCTTACCTGTGATATTAGGTGTTTTTCAATTATAGTTTCTTAAAAAGGGCATTTTCTGAGTCAAAAATGTATACTTGATTGATCTTAATATCTTTAACGGTTTTCGAGATATTTCCCTTAAAACATCCCAAAGCATAAAAAAACATACCTATTAATTAATTAAATTAACAAAAAAAAAGTGACAATCCGAAAAAACTTATATGACATAATCGGCTGAGTTTGATGTCTAGTATCTCCAGTTACTCTACGGCCCATAAGTTACGGGACACCCTGTATATAGTGAAGCGGCGAAATCCTCTTTACTATGTCGGTACAATAATACCACAGTCAAGGGCCTAACTACACGAGCGATATTTCCGTTGCGGACGACTCGCGACGGAATTTCCGTCCGGATTTTTGTCAATTTCGACTGCGATACGCGTACAAATAACTGCGCAATCTATCGCGAAGGCAATCGCGCGTTCCTGTCACACGGTTAGAAGTGTACGTGTATAAAGAGCGCTATTTAACGTAATTTGACATTGCAGATATATCTCCAATAATAAAATATTGATGATAATTGAAAAATTCTGCTTTATTGTTTAAAAAAGCAGCTTGTAATTGTGAGTGCTGTGATCCTCTTAAAAGAAGTATGTATTAATAAAAATAGGAACTTACCATGTCTTCATATTCTTGTCCAAAGTGGGAAAAAAGAAATATTTTTAAGAATACGATGATCAGAAGAATTACAACATATTGCATCCCATAAAAAGGCTAAAATAATCATAGTATAGTCTCACATAGCCAAGAATTATTAAATTATAGATTAAATACAACATACAAGGTGTTATGGAATTGACGCATACCTACTATTTAAGGCCGTAAATCCTTATAGGAAGACAAATTTTTTAAAATATATTAAAATGAAAAGAAATGAGACACTTTAGGTCTTATTTTATTTACTTCTCGACATGTTATGAATGTATAAATGTTTATCGTCGGATAAAACAGAGTGTAATTACCAAAATTAAGAAAGAAAGTTGACCAGTGGCGGCTCGCGGTATTAAAAAAAGGTGAAGAGCTAGATAAGTATAGATATTTATGAAAAATATGAATATTAGTGTCAATCCAAGATTTTAACATAAGATGTATGTATGACACTAACCAGCGTTTTTCGGGCTCTGCTTTTCCTGATTAAAAATAAAGTAAATATCACTACTTACCACGTCAAAATTGATGATTTTTTCAGAAATCATGTCTTTCAGGAGCGTAGATCTAAGAGCAGTTTTTGGTGAAAATGGTATTGAAATACTCCTTCTTATTTTGTATATTAATAATAAAACATTCTCGTTTCTTCCCGCACTATATGTTTTTATTATAAATTATCACACTTCTTCCATAAAAAATGCTTCAATTAAAATTTTTACTTTAATTTTTCTCTTTAAAAATAAATACCTACCTAATTGTTTTTTGTTTTTGTTGTAAAAATATTTTAATGCCCCTAAATACGCCACTGAGTGCGGGTACTTAAACAAACATTAACTAATTTATATTATTATTACTTACAAACACACAATAAAAATTAAACTAAGTAGGTACGTACAATACTGAATTAACTGAAAAATAAAAACAAAACTTTTTAATCACACAGTAAATCACTTAAAAACGATATCTATAACCGAAAGTTTCACGAAGCCTCAAAATTATTACCTTAAAGTTAGGCGAACTGATGCTAAAACAATGGACTGATCTATTTTTAAAATGCCCTTCATCATCTTACGCAAATTGTACATGCTCTCGCCTAACTGACGTCACGTAACAATAGCAACGGTGAAAATCCACTTGGACGTTGAGGCTTCGTCTTCACTTGCTGGCTTGCTGCTCTGAACTCGCGGACCGAGGGTAGCGCACGGACACGGTCAGCTGGGGCGCGTCAAAATGCACGAGTGTTTATAATTATTGTCCACCGGAGTTAACCGTGGCTACATTCGCATTAAATTAATATTATTAATTAGAAACATAATTAGGGCTAAAACGGTAGCTGTATTGGTACATTAATATTTAATATTATCGAGAAAATTTCCTCCTGGTTTTATTTTTTT
Organism: Polydrusus cervinus; assembly: GCA_935413205.1. Lineage (NCBI taxonomy): Eukaryota > Metazoa > Arthropoda > Insecta > Coleoptera > Curculionidae > Polydrusus > Polydrusus cervinus. The sequence goes on from OW284518.1 coordinate 7,541,586, forward strand.
TATTTTCACCTGACGAGCCGCCACTGAAGTTGACTATTGTCCTAATTAAGCTTTGACAAAAGTATTAATGTTAAAGGGTTCAACAAAGAAACATATTATCAATGTAAAGAATGTATGTTTAAGAAATTTTTATTTATTATTAAAATGTAAGTTATTATACAGGGTTAATATTTGGAAAAAAAATCATGTTAGGAAAACTGGAGGTACACAAACATTGAAAAAGTTGCGCTATTAGTAAGTCACCCTTTTATTTTAAAGTAAAAGGATAAAAATGTAAAAACGTGATGAAACGGAAGATATTAACAAATAACCACGAGGCTAGAAGTTGAGTAAAATTAAAGCCAAACAAGGCCGATTTCCTTACGCGTCAGTAAGAGAGGGCGATATATTCATTGGTGTTATTACCCAAGCAGCAATTTTACGTCGTGCCGACGTTGTCCTACGCGACCCGACGTCGGCATACTACGTTAGTACGACCTTGTTACAACTTCTGTTTGCACCAAGAAATTAAACCATGTAATGCAAAATTTTGGATATATGATAGTTATAGTCGGCATATCCTACTTATTGGTTATATTATCACAACTCCGCTAACCTATAAAATATAACAAGACAATAGTAACTTGTAAAATAATCATGTCGCATTGTTATATTTAAATTAGATGGTAGAAACGTTTAGCATAATGATAATTTTAAATAATTTCCTTCGAGTTACTGGCATAGTAAAAAACGTAAACGCAAGCTACTTTACTGATAATTATGGTTAAGATATATAGGAAATAAAAAGCGCGCCGTGCAAATTCGCAGTTTTTGTAAAAAAAATATTTTTGCAAAAAAAAAGTAATTTTTTTTTAAAAATTTTTTTTTGCTTTAAACTTTTAAGTTATAATTCTGTTACTTTATTACGAAGTCTCAATGTGTTTTAAAACGTATCATAGAAGTATTGATATATATATATATATATAAAACAGAAATAAATAAAGTTGAACAACAATGGTCGCCAAAGATGCATTATTGCAAATGGCTAAAATGGCGTAGTCGTACAAACTACCAAAGATTTACCAAACACAACCTTTGGTAGGAAAGTTTACTAATTACGACCTATTCACGACCCGAAACAACAGGAATCTGTATTATCGGGCGAGATCAACTGATTACTTATGTAATTTATCTTTGTTGGGCCGTGACTACTTTTCCGATAACTTATTAAAAATTATCCGAACTAACGCTAGCTATAACAATCAATATTTAAGGTTTTCTTAATTCTTTTATCGATTAAATTAAAACATTCTCTGTGGATGGCTTAACATTAGCGGTAAAATAACAGCAACTAAAATTCCCTGGGATATGTTAGCATCCCTACGGACGTAGCATGGGGATTTCAGTCTGATCAGAGTTACCTACAACTGGGCATAAAGTTGAGTGTTCATTTGTGCTGGGGCCACTTTCTTGAAGCCGTTGCAGCTCAATCCTTTTTCGCCTATAATACGTGGCAGAATATTTAAAACGCCGCTTCATTTTATCTATTTTTCTGGTGAAAAACAAAATCAAAATAATACAATAAAATGACATTTAAAAAGTAAGGTTATAATGCCAACATTGCTAACTTTTCATTTCATGACACAAACCTTTAAAACGAGAAGTTACTAGTTGTATACCGACTGTGTCGTCACGCCGCGAAAATTACCCATTTTCGTATTGTGACGGTTCGAAAAAAGAATAAAAACGAAAATGAAACTATTTATCGCTATTTATTCGACTTTTGCATTAGTTATTCTAGGATACGCGCCACCAAACCCGATTATTGTTTCCCGTATAACATTTTTTCGAGTGACAATTTCAAAACCGCCATTGCACTAATTTTTCTTATATCCTCAGCCCCCTTGACTATATTGTCCTGCCGTCATTCCCCGGTTTAGCAACAACGCCGAGCTATTATTACTCTCTGGCCTGAATGTACAACGTTGCCATGAAAATAAAAATACGATGTTGCCAAATTTACAAAAAAGACAAAACTTAATACAAAAATGAAATGGTTCTGACACCGACGTTGTTGCAACATTAAATATAGAACCCCTAAATGGAAGAGTTTTATTTAAGTCCCTGATTGACGTAATAACGTCGTTGGCTTTATATGACAAAATCCGACGCTAATCTGACGTTGGATGTTGTAACTCGTTACAACGTTATACAGTGTGTCCACGTAAGTTGGCGGCATATGAGAAATTTTTTTATTATTAACTTTATGTAAAAAAGTTGTTCTTCATAAAAAGTTCTGCATGGTTAAACACCTAAAATGCAACCATCAGATGTTCAATTTTTTCAGGCGTATACGAGGTTTGTCAAAAAATATGAATCTTGCTCGAGAGTAAAGTACCTTTATTTTTGACAATATCGAAAACTGTAATTATGAAATATTGTTCGGCATTAAAAACTATGTTCTAATATGCAATTACACTAAAAAATTTTTTTTTATTTTTATAAATTTATCGGTAATTTGAGACAAAATTTGTAAAAATTAAAAAAATATATTTTCGTGTGATTGCATATTAGAACATAGTTTTTCATACCGAACAACTTTTCATGATTACAGTTTTCGATATTGTCAAAAATAAAGGTACTTTGCTCTTGGGCAAAATTCATATTTTTTGACAAACCTCGTATACGCCTGAAAAAATTGAACATCTGATGGTTGCATTTTATGTTTTGGACTATGCAGAACTTTTTATGTAGAATAACTTTTTTACATAAAGTTAACAATAAAAAAGTTTCCCATATGCCGCCAACTTACGTGGACACACTGTATATATGGTCAAAAGAAGGGACGACTCAACGTCGTCTAATAGGTAACGGTCAAGAGGTGTGTATTATTTTTTGTACTTAATGCGACGTTGCAAGTATTACAAAATTAATCGGACGTTGTGAAAATGCTGCTTGGGTATCTCTCTCATACACATTTAGCATCGGGCTAAAAACAGAGTTGAATTTTTTTAATAGTTAAGCGTTATCAGATATCAACGTCTTAAATTATAAATTATTCACATTTACAAAAAGGATGAAGCGTAGGGAGACAAAGTAATAATAATTATGAGTGTGAAATAAAAAGCTTGCTGTACAGGTAGGTAGGGCGTAGGACCATGGCACTGTGGCCCTACTGTACCATTGCGATCAAAAAAAAAGTAGTACAAGAATTAGTAGTCCCAGAGAGAGCTCTTGGTCTATAAGGATATCGAGAAGTAGATATCGTCGTCACTATGAAAACCATATAATTATGCCACCTAACTTTTTAGGCTTTACCAAGAATTTGGTAATCTACTATATACGTGGCGAAATAAAAGTATTGTAATAAAGGTGCTTTAAAAAATTTACCTACCTTTTAAAAATGGACAATTTTTCTTTTAAAAATGGACAATTTTTTAAGTTTTTAAATAGAATAATAGAGTATCGATTTATATATTGAATATAAAAAAATCCAAAAACAACAAAAGCCAAAAGTGGAAGAACAGTAAAAATACAAAATTTTTACCAAAAATAAGCATTTCTAAATGGAACAAACTAAAATAATATATACTTGAAAGCAGCTGTTTAATATATAGTCATTGCGCCGTTGTTTTCAATTACTTTTTGTAACCGACGCGGCATACTTAAAACTAAGCTTCTTGTATACTCTTGGATTATATTATCTCATGCTGCGTTTACCCCTGGCGCAGTTCTTCTTCATTTCTTGGATGAGTCATGTTTATACATGAACTTGGTCATTTCTCCCCAGACATTTTCTAGGGGATTGAGGTCGGGGCTCTTAGAAGGCCATGGTAAAACTTGGATGTTATTTTATCGAAAGTAATATTTTACTATGTGGGCAGTATGAATGGGAGCATTATCTTGTTGGAAAATATAATTTTGATCACCGAATATGGCTTCAACCGATGGCACCATAACATTATTTAATATGTTACAATATGTTCCTGCAGTTAGCCGCCCTTGCACAAATTGGCAAACTCCTGGGCCACACATTTACGGAAAAACGTCCACTTTGATTTGTCTTGTGCGTATATCTTTCATCATACCTTGTGTTTATGGGTCTATATACTCGAACTTTTTCATTATTACAGGACTGGAACGTTTTCTCATCTGAAAAAACTACAGACTCCCACAGTTGGTTTTGGTATTCGTGAGCAAATTGTACTCGCCTTTGCTTATTTAGGTCTGTTAAATATATTTTGTTTGCCGAACACCTATTTTTGAGTTCAGACTCCCGAATTCTTTTTCGAGCTGTAATTGAAGATCCAGGAAAATGGGTTTATTTTTTAGATTTTAATAGCGGTCCCGAATGGGTTGTCCCTTAAATAATTAATTAAAGTTGTATCTTCTTCATCGGTGGAAACTTTTGGGCGACCAGAACCTGGGTTTCTCACAATACTTCTATGTTCTCGAATTTTGGATTTAGCCAACAACACTGTTTTTTTGTTTATCCCTAATGCGCCTGCAATGTCCCTTATGGGAACCCCATACCTTTATCGCGTAAATATGATCGATTTTTGCTCTGAAGTTAACGGCATTTTTTAAGAATTACATGACACTGACACAAGAATTCTGGTGACACTGAGTTATCAGTTTGAAAGAAAATATTTTATAATAAACCAGCAGATTAAATTATATTTTGTTGTACTACTTTTTTTTTATTGCAATGGTACAAGCCGCCACTGGCTATAATAGTATAACAGTCGAAACTACGTTATATACATTTTTTTTTCGTTACTCACACATTTACAAGATGGTTACAATAGTAATATTTAAAAAAAATAGATAGGTATAAATAGGGGAAGTGTGAATATGAAAGCACCCTTTTTTTAAATATTAGTTTCTTTAATTTTGTTCAGCACTGTCAGATCATCAGATAATCAGATCTGGTCTTAACGTGCGGGTCCAAAGGTCACTGATCATATGCGTCAAATCAGACAACACAGAGGCTATCAAAATGTTGTGAGATTATTTATAAATATACCGAAGGAAGGAAAAATAGTTTCATTATTTTAGCTATCGCGTAGATAGCCACATATACCTAATATTATTAGTTTTGTAAAAATTATGTACAGGGGAGTTGAAAAAGTTACAAAAAAATTATATTAGCGTTAATTATATACCTACTGTACCCTTTAATTAAAAACGACAATAATAAACAGTGCAATTTATTTTAACAATTTTACTACTAAAACCTAAAAATACAATGGCATTTAGTCTGATAAACTATTTCGATAATGAAAGAAAAAGTGGAAATTCACAAACCAATATGCAGAAAACCGTTATGAAAACACTAGGAATTAGTTTAAGGACTATGCAAAATAATGTGCATAAAAAAAAGCATAATATAATACCCAAGAATACTAAAAAATGTAAACGAAAAACACCGTTTATAATTATAGCCTAAATACTCTCATCGTCACTCATAAAATCTGAAAAGTCCTCGTCGTCTGAGTCGTCTTCGAATGGAGCAATTATCATTGGCGCTACTTCGACATCTAGTACTTGTTCTCGATCCCACCAATCCCTTATTAATAATTCTGTATGTTCCACCGATTTCTTCCAGTACTCTTGTGTAATATGATCTAACGAATCTTGCCAAAATATTTTGTACTTGGTCGGATTTAAGACCATTACCTACATGTTTTTCATAATAAGACTTTGCACCAGCCCATATTAATTCTATTGCGTTAAACTGGCAATGATATGGTGGCAGTCGTAGAACCTCATGACCATATTCACACAGTATTTCATCTACCGCGTATATTTTGGGTTTTTTAAGAGACTTTGCTATTGCTAGGAGTTCCGATTTAAGCATATTTGGTACCTAAAGGATTTTGGTTGTGTTTTTCCAGCCACTCATAAATATCACTTTTCCTCCAAACTGAAGTAGGCTGTTTATTTAAAATTCTTGAATGATGTGATGCATTATCTAATACAATTAAAGACAGAGCATCCAGATTTGGTATCAATTGAACTTTTAACAATTTTTCAAACATTTCGCAATTCATATTATCATGATAGTCAGCACTTTTTGATGTTGAAGAAAAAATTAAACTCGCACCTGCAACATATCCTGTTGCAGAACCGGCATGCAAAATAATAAAACGCTTTCCCGTACCGCACCCCTTTTTCCTTTTAACACTTTTTACAGACTCATCTTGCCAAGATTTTGAACCACTTCCATTCGAAAATATCCACGTTTCGTCTAAAAATACCACTTTTCTAAATTTCGATTTGTAATTGTCCGTATATTTTTTTAAAAACTGAACACGCTGACTCACTATCTGTGGCTGCTCACATAAAAATCTTCATTAACAGTCTTTTTTATAACGAAAACCTAAATTTTTTAATAATTTTGATAACGCTTCAAGTCCAATTTCCAAAACACCCCGAATTTTTAATGTTTTTTGTAAAACTGGAAGAGTTACATTGATTTTTGATTTGTATAAATCGTAAATCACATTTCGAACTCCAATTTTAATATTTTCGCTTACATCCTCAGTCTTTGGCTTTCTTCGTTTACACTTTTTAGTATTCTTGGGTATTATGTTATGTTTCATGCACAATTTTCTGCACAGTCCTTAAACTAATTCCCAGTGCTTTGGCTACTGTTTCCTGAATGTTGGTTGGCGAATTTCCACTTTTTCTTTCATTTTCGAAATAGTTTATCAGATTAAGTACCATTTTTTTGATTGGGGATGCAAAAACCCAGAAAATTGTTTCATTTTGTCACAAACTGTCCAAGTCACAAAACTGGCATATTTAAAATAAAATGTAGCTGGTGCTATTATAAGCTTTTTTAGAATCGCTGGAAAGTAAATACATATATATCCTTTTTTTTTATGTCAAAATGGAATAAGTCTGTCTATTTATCTTACGTATTATATTTAGAGGGTAAAATTAAACGCAAGTAAAGAAAACAAAAACTGAGAGTATGTCTTTCTTGAATCGTATGAACCGCACGATAAGACCAGATCCGACTATAATAACATATTTAGGTTGGTCAATATTATGAAATAATGCATAACAAATTAGAAACGACTAGTCTTTTTTTCAAATTTTTTTTTTATTTTAACTGTAAACGTGCCATCATATTAAACAAGGACCATGAGCCCACTTTCCACACGACCCTGTTTTTTTTTAAAGAGTTTAGCAGTCAATGAGAAGAAAATTGGATTCTTGCATCCTAGCTGGAGATTTTCGAGGAGAGTCGTTTTCAACAGATCTTGTAATTTAAGAAACTTTACATGTAATTTTTGGTTATGAAATGTTATTGTCGAAAATTTTTCTCGCACTGTATACTGTATCCTCGAAATTAAGCGGCTTTTTAAACACACACAATATTCTTAGAATAGTCCAGGGCATAACCCCTTGAATTTTTACCGTATATTTAATAGACAGTCTGTATAATAAGCTTCCAAAACACTTTAACGAGGACTTTAAGTTGGAACTTACCGAAAAAGCCATAAAAATCATAAATAATAGTGTACTACTCAAGACCAAAGTGAAAATTATAAATCCGGTTTGGGCTAGTTTGTAGAGTCTTGAGTGCTCCCTAAAATAATTCAATAAAAAAAATCAGTATAATTTTATAGATATTAGATTTAATTCTGAAATTGGCAATTAGAGATGTGACAAACGGTATCTTTCAAGTAACCGATATGCAGTGACAGTGACCTTAAAGTCACCAGTATTTTTAGCAGAGACTTTAGTCCCGACGAGTTTCTATTAGAAATTCAAAAAATCTTTAACTTTGAATGAAAAATGAAAATGATAATAAAAATTTTAACTAAAATAAATAGATGCCAAATGAAAATATATTTTAAAAATAAATATCCGTACTTATGCTTACTTACAATTATTTGCTTCAGCATCACTCTGTAACTTAGGCAAATTTCACAATGAATTAAAATTAATATAGTTTTCGCCGTTATTATCAACCAGTAAATCCCTTCTGCGTTAGCCACGCGCCGCCTTCTCAACACCAAGACGGTGACCACGTTAAAATACAATTGATTGTTTAATTAATAATATTCGCATTTTGACCGATCGGTCGCGACCTGGCCAGTGGCGTAGCCAGAAAATATGCTCGGGGGGAGGGGGCTCAATAGGCGTTAGTAGGACATTTTTCTGGAGAAAAAGACAGTCGGGACTACATGTATTTTATGATATTGTACTCAGTGAAAAAGGCGAAAAAGTGCCGCAGGCGAAAAATTTTCGGGGCCACGCCTAAAGTTCGTTTAAAATTCACCTAACTACTATCAAATTTCGAAAATTAAATTATTTAAGTTTGTTTTGGTAAATGTTTTTTTTTGATATTCCTAGCTAAACTCTTTATTTAAAAAAATAAAAAAAATTTTATACCCGGGGAAAATATGAATTTGGTGTCAATCTAAATTTTTAACATAAGACGTATGTATGACCCTAACCCGCATTTTTCGGGTTCGGTTTTTCATGAATAAAAATAAAGTACCTAAATATAGCTCACCACACCAAAATTAATGATTTTTTCAGAAATCATGTATTTTAGGAGCGTAGATCTAAGAGCAGTTTTTGGTATCTTTCTCGTTTCTTCCCTCACTATTCTTTTTTATTATAAATTATCACACTTCTTTAATAAAAAATATTTCAATTAAAATTTTTACTTAAATAAATACCTAATTGTTTTTTGTTTTTGTTGTAAAAATATTTTATTGCATTGGGTTATATTTTTGTTGATTTAAAATAGCTCTAAAAAAGGGAAAACGGAACAGACAAGTATATAATAGAAAAATACTTTATTATTTTTTTTACTCGTTTTCCTATAAAATTGCATCATATATCAATAACTAAAATAATATGCGTTCGAAACCTTAATCTCTATATATATAAAACAGGACTTTTAGAAGGAAAAGTTTAAAAACTAAACATTTTCCTACAAGACCTTTGTAATCTAAGCCAAGAATACATTATTTAAATTAAGAGTCCAAGTGTGAGACGCAAAATTAGGTTGCAATTAGACTTTTAAAACCCGAGCTCCTAGTAGAGGGGGGGGGGGGGGGGGGGGAACGTGGCGATCAACAAGGCGAAGCGATCATAATGTGATTCATACGCTAAGTCTTGGTCGCGGCGACCTGGAAAATTTGGTCACCGCTAATACTGGTGACCAGTTAGGCACTGGTATAAATCACCGGTATGAAAATATATTTATATATACACTGGGAGAAGATTCTTATAAAAATCTTTATACCGCTTATAAAGAAAAATGCTAACATAGGGGACAAAAGAAAAACTACCTGAGACAGTAAAATCCATTTGGCTGTAATTTCTTTGCTGTCGTAATAAAGTCACTTTATAAAGAATGATTACTTAGCTCAAGTAAACAAAAATGTTGTATTAGCAAAGTAACTGACCATCGGCTATAAAGAGACTTTGCTAGAACAATAAAGATACTTTTCTACGCCATCTGCATCGTTATTGAAACAAGAATTTTTTTTTCAATATCAGTATAACATTTTGCTATATTAGAAAGATTTTTTTATTTATTTCAAGAAAGTTACTTTGCTGCGTCAGAATGTACCTACTTACTTCAGGAACTCTTTTTTAGCTAAGGTAGCAAGTAGTAGTACTCCTGAAAATCGCGCCATCTTTGTTACCACCCGAAACCAATGTAAGCAAATGATAGACCAAAGCAAAGAAGCTCATAACGAGAGAATCAAAAACAAACTTCTTGCCAGTCCTAACGGATCAAGGTCCTTTTGGTCAGTCGCTAAGGCCGTCAGCCAAAACTTTACAAAGTCAACTATTCCACCTCTAACACGTTCCGACGGCACAATAGCAACCACAGCCGGGGATAAAGCAAACCTACTTGCTGAACTGTTTTCCTCGTATTCCACTGTAGACTTTCAGGGAAAACCACCACCCAACATTCCCTCAGTTCAATCGCAAATGTCTGAAATCGTGTTCCGTCAGCGTCTTGTTAAACGGATCCTTAAAGGACTCGACGTCAATAAAGCTTCTGGTCCAGACGAAATTCCTATCATTGTTCTTAAGACATGCGCCGATGAACTTACACCAGTATTTTGTAGACTTTTCAACTTATCCTACAAAAAAGGAATATTTCCATCCTGCTGGAAGTCGGCGTGTGTCCAGCCCATTCCAAAGAAAGGTAAAAAGACTCTGCCAAGCAACTACCGACCCGTCGCATTGCTTTCAGTAATTTCAAAAGTAATGGAGAAAGCTATTAACCAACAACTCCTAAAGTATCTGGAAGGGCTTAACATTATCAGCGACCATCAATACGGTTTTCGTAAGTCCAGATCAACAGGTGACCTTCTGGCATATGTCACCCATCTTTGGAGCAACACCATCGAACATCATGGAGAGTCCCGGGCTGTTGCACTGGACATCTCTAGGGCTTTTGATCGTGTTTGGCACGATGGGCTTCTAAGTAAATTGCGATCCTACGGTATGCCTAATGGATTCTGTTTATGGTTAACCAGCTTCCTTAAGAACCGTTCTCTGCAAGTGGCGATTGACGGGTTTCTCTCAGACACCTTCACCATCAATGCCGGTGTTCCTCAAGGGTCCATATTGTCGCCTACCCTCTTTTTACTGTATATTAACGACCTTCTAGTGAAAACCCAAAATCCAATTTATAGCTTTGCTGATGACAGCACACTTGTCTCATCTTTTACCTTGACTCCCCAAACATCCGCTGCCGACGCACATCTTCGCAGGCAGCATGAAGTATTGCGCCTCAACAAAGACCTGGAAGAAATTTTGGCTTGGGGTGACAGTAACCAAGTCGAATTTAATGCTAAGAAAACCCAGGCAGCAGTCTTCTCCAAAAAGGTTAACATTGCAGAACCGGATATAGTCATGGCAGGACAAGCAATTCCCCTGGCACCGTCTATTAATTTGCTGGGGGTCAATCTGGGAGGTAATATGTCTTGGCATGATCACGTTGCCGCAATTGCCAAGGCAGCTGCACAGAAACTTGGTGTACTTTTCCGCACCAAAAGGTTGTACACACCTCATCAACTTTTGACACTCTACAAAGCCCAGATTCGACCATCATTAGAATATTGCTCTCATGTCTGGAGCTCTGCACCCAAGCACACCCTTCGGCTACTGGATTCCATTCAAAGGAGAGCCATTCGTCTGATCGGCGACCCCGAGCTGACCAAGACCCTCGATAGCCTGGAGCATCGAAGACAGGTTGGTGATTTGGCTCTCTTTTACAGATATTTCCATGGCAGGTGTTCGACTGACATTGCCCACTTGATTCCACCTAGAGCAATGCAAAACAGAAATACACGGCAAACCACTGCCGCTCATCCATATGTTGTTCAGCTTAGTACTCCTCGAACTTCATTGTTCAAGAATTCTTTCATCTGGAGAACGTCATCTTTGTGGAATGATCTTCCTGAGGTCGTGTTTCCCAATGAATACAATCTTCAACGTTTCAAGACCAACGTTAATCGCTTTTTTCGCACTCGCACCGCTCCCAGAGCGCCTTAAAGGATTTTTCCTACAGTGCAGGTGTTTTATCATAAAAAAAAAAAAAAAAAAAAAGCATTGCTATAATAGTAAAGTGGTTTATTATGACAGCGCCACTTATTTGCTATAATATTTGGGGTGTGGCCCAAAAAATAAGCCGTATATTTTGTTGAATTTTTAATATACTCTGGAGAACATATTATGCTTAATAACACATTTATATAAACCAAGTTTTTTTACTTTGGATACGTAAGTTTCAAAAAATTTTGATTCATTTAAAATTGTGTTATTAAAAATAATATTTTCCATGCTATATCAAAAATTAAACATAGTAAAAAGCTTATTTTTCAGGTAAGTCCATCATATTTTATATCATGCAGCTCCCCACGTCTGAATAGGTTGTCAAAGATTTGAAACTAAAAAAAAAATGCTCCTTATTATTTAATACAACAGAAAACAACACTTCATAACCTAAAAATAGTTTCAGTTTTAGCTGCTTAAAAAAACAATAATATTTTACTGCTTTTTTCTTTGAGTGGTTAAAACATATCTTATTAAAAAATATCTGTTCACTTTAAATTTAAACAAATATCCAAAAGGGAATGCCGAAAAAACTTTTTTCTGCATCTAGCCCGAATATTAGGTAAAATGATAATTACATTGTTTTTTATTTAGAAAAAGAAAGTATTTTACTTTTGCGATATTTCTTAAAATCTTCCTTTTCAAAATCATACCGTGTTTAAAACTTTGGTAAGTTGTCTTTTAGTTTAAGGACTTTTAGTTTGAATAGCATTTGCTAAAGAATTACTAATTTTCTTTTCTCTAAAACTTGACTCACACAAAAATTTTAATTAAATAAACAACAGTTTAACTAAACACATAACATAAAAAAATTAACATAAAACTAAAATAACTTTGGTCTTTTAACATTGATATTAAAAATCTACACTGTCATTGATGTCACAATCCAATAAAGCACTGCACACTGGAAACATTTTTGAGCCAAGACAATGTTTATTGGAAAAAATGAGACAAATGTCGAGTCATAATGGTCACGAACAACAGCCACCGATGCGACGATGTTACTTTATGAAGGAACGAGCATCTAAATATCAGAAAAAATGAATACCTGAAGACATGTGGAGACAGGAACGGGACGACTGATGCTCAATATAAAAATTGACCCAATCAGACTGAATTTGTCACCACGAAATAATCCGATTCGAACCGAACAGTTACGATTTTTCCAATTCCAACAAAAAATTTTGCTACCCCTTTAAACACGCTTTAGAGCGCTAGAAAAGATTTTTTTTATAAAGATTTTTTTCAAAAGCAGCAAACTGCATTACTTCCTCAGCAAAGCAAATAGTAGTCCTAGAAAATAGTTTTTTATAAATACTTACTTAGCTGTTATCATAATGTAAGTTTTCTATAATAGCAAAGGGTTTTGTAACGGGTATAAAGAGTTTTCAGGTAAATTGTTTCTTTTGCAATAAGAAATTCATTTTGCTATCGTAGGTTGAAAATTTAATATTACAGCCAAAATAATCTAGGCAAAGGATTTCTTGCTGAAGCTTTTCTCAGTGTATATATTAGAGATATTTGTACTTATTTGCAGGTGCCCAAATAGAATTTTAATGAATGAATGAATTGAATGAAATTTAATGAATGAATGAAATGAATTAAGTTGTTACATATTGTCGGATATGCATTGGTATCCTTAAGGATGGATTACTCATTTAATACTTCGCTATGGTGTTAAGACCCCGAATGGATGATAAGTTTGATACAAATATGTGTAGTGGAAAGATAGTGCATAGAACAAGGTCAAGGACATTTCTGGTTTCGTAGGAGGAGTCAGTAGACAAATGCTTATAAGTTTAATTGTTTGCAATTGGTTAAAGAAATTGTTAAATTTTGAATAGTACATTAATTTAAGAAGCTTTACTCCTAATGTTAATAATTCCTGACACAGCAAAAAACCGTGTGTCAGATAAAACTACTATCCAATATTAATTATATTAAAGTAGTAGACTTTAGTGTCCGTATAAGTAAATAGAAAAGAAAGTTTTTTAGCGGCAGGCGGACAAAGTAGTGCATCTATCTTTTGCATTAAAGTACACAGGGACGCCAAAAACAATGGGTTTCCTGGGGCACAGGTAGACAATGACGTTCTTATTAGAACTCATCAGAAAGCCATAACCTGTAAGCGACCCCCAGTACAGCGAGACTATGCTTTCAAGACATTTTGAAGAAATAAAAATGCGATGAACACCCAGTAACGCCATTTAAACTCTACTACGTTATTTTTAAAAACACGGCATTGTATTGCGGATTGGCAGCGCCCAGAGGGTTACTGCAGCGCGATCTATATTTGAATCTACAAATCCGTAGAAAAATTGTAGGGATGCGAAAAAATGTTTCCTATACTGGTGTGTTGGCCTGACGTATTTGGTTTATTGTTGCTTTCGTCGGCGACTACCTTTTGAATTGAGTTGATTCCTATAGATGGCGTTACTGGGTTTTAATCGCATTTTTATTTCTTAAAAATGTCTTGAAAGCATAGTCTCGCTGTACTGGGGGTCGCTTACAGGTTATGGCTTTCTGATGAGTTCTAATACAAACGAAACAGCCTGTCATTGTCTACCTGTACCCCAGGGAACCCATTGCATTTGGCGTCCCTGTGTACATAATGCAAAAGATAGATGCACTACTTTGTTTGCCTGCCGCTAAAAAACCTTCTTTTCTATTAATTATATTGTTTTATGAATACTGAGTACGCCACTGATTTTTACTTACATGACGATAATTTGGTGCCATTTTACAACATATATAAGTCCATCCTTTACAAATTTGTCAAGATCGTTGCCCAAAATGTTTTTGCCACTTTTGAAATAATTCAAAATATAATGGTTGAAAAGACGAAATTGGCATTTCATTATTAGCAGAATACTAAGAATATAATAGACCATCAGTACATACAACTGTAGTAAAATACATACGAAAATAGCATATGACCAAAGGATTAAAGTATCAGCACCTGATGAAATATATTTTTGTAGTGCTACGTGTATTATTAAAAATTTAGATGGATCTTTACTTATTAATACTAAACATATTTCTACAAAAAAGCCTGTAATACTTAGTAAGTCTATAAACAAAATTTGTTGAAATTGTCTAGACTCTGAAATTATTTCATGCAATAATTTTTCATCAGCCAGTCTTGCCTCAGAAAAAAAGATCTTGTCCAAGTGTTCCATTAATTTAACCCACACCTTGTAGCCTGGAAATATAGTTAGTGTAGTTGACAGCTAAAAAAGTAATGAAACACATTTAAATGTTTTTTAAAATTAGCTATGGCTGTGTTGTACACATTGAGTAGGATGAAAAAAAAAAAACTTCGTATTTCGCAAATCGCTAGGAAATTTTGACATTCCAGACAAAATTTCTTAAAGAAAAATTCAAGATTTCGTAACTGTTAGGAAATATTCATTTCCTAACTGTTCGGAAATATTCATTTCCTTACTGTAAGGAATTAATATTTCCTTACAGTTGTTAGTGTTTTACATAAATGATTGAAAACACGTTGTTCATAAGGAATTAATTTAAATTTTGAAAATTATATTCACAGTTATTTGACAGTTAGTACAATTATTGAAAATGGGAGGAATATTATCAGAACTATGAGAAACATTTTGGACAACATTGTAGCATTCAATTTTACCGAAGCATTTATTATGGTAAAATTGGATAAGTATGAATGCTTCATGGTATTTTAAGTACGTCCAATTTTAGTATTAAGTAAGTCTTCAATAGGTAAAGGTTTAAAAGAATTTGAGATTACCTGATGTAGCTTCGATTTTCATTGAGTTTGTTTTCAGTAATTTTGGGGATAATATTTGATAGTAAATTTTATGGGCTGTGTAACCAAGCTCATTTTTATTTTGGAGTTCTCTTTTCTAATAACGTTCAATTTCACTTCCAAAGTTTCACGGTTTGTTTTGATTGTCTGGTATCTACGAAAGCGTGGAAGGGCCACATCCTACTTTTTTTTTAAATTCACACTTTTTTTTACAGAATTTCGTAAAAAAACTGTAAATTTTAGCTGTTTTGTATAAAAAGTGTGAATTTACAAATTTTTTACGAAATTCACAATTTATTTACAAAATTTCGTAGGAAAAGTGTGAATTTCGTAAAAAGTTTGTGAATTCACACTACCTATTTATACGAAATTTCGTAAAAAAGTGTAAATCGTAGGTTTTTCGTAAAAAAGTGTGAATTTCGTAAAAAAGATTGTAAATTGCAAATGGCCATTTAGACCAAGCGATGGGTACAAAATAAGGGGTTCTACTCGCAAAAGGTCGGAGGGAAATGAAATTTGGTGGGATCATAGAGATAGGTTTCCTGATAGCCCACCTGAGTTTGCGACCTTTGGGGGTTGCCGCTCGAGGGGTCGGGGGATGAAAACTCTGACTTGTGACGCTTGGCGCAAAATAGCACCCTTGGGGTAGGTGCTATTGAAAAAAAGTTCAAATAGAATATGTAGAGAACAAAATTGTGCACAACTTTGATTTTTTACATTTTTTGCTCCGACCAATAATTTTCGCTCCACGGTGCGTCAAAGTTGGGGGGTAGTTTGCAATTTTTAACAAAATCATAATTGAAACTAGGTTAAAAACTAAAATCATAATTTACCATATGAGGCCGTAATTGATGAACGAAACGTATGGAAAAACAGAACACCAGAAACTACTCCTGGGGCAATAATCTGGTACACAGACGGCTCCAAAACCAAAGAGGGTGCCGGAGCGGGAATACACGGAGTAAGACTGGAGAACGGTTTTCTCTCTGGGAAAGTCTCACACAGTGTTCCAAGCAAAATCTACGCCATATTGCAATGTGCGTACGAAAACAACAGGAAGGCTTACCTCAATAAGCGAATCCATATATATTCTGATAGTCAGGCAGCCCTTAAAGCGCTAATATGCAACAAGGTAACCTCATGACTGGTATGGGAATCCCAAGAAAAACTGAAGGCCCTGGCAACAGTGAACAAAGTAATACTGCAGTGGGTACCAGGCCACGAAGGTATTACAGAAAACGAAAAAGCCGATAAACTCGAGAGAAAAGGCTTCGAAAACACATTCATTGGTCCAGAACCGGCACTCGGAGTGCCAAGATGCACGGCACGAGATGCTATAAAGCGATGGATCAGGAATGAACACAAAATCCACTGAAGAAACAGACATGGATTAGCTCATAGCAAAAACTTCATTGGGAACCCAGACCCAAGACTTACGAAACAGCTGCTTCAAATGAATAGGAACCAGCTGAGAACCATTACAGGAATTCTGACAGAACACATGGCTGTCAAGAACCATCTGCACATAATGCAATTGTACAATGGAGACCTTGACTGCAGACTTTACGTACAAGATAGAGAAACTGTACAGCACATAGTTTGCCATTGCGAGTTACTAGATCGAAAGAGGCAACAAATACTCGGGCAACCAAAACTGGAACCAGAGGACATCCCTACCCTCTCCCCAGTTGACCTACACAAACTAGTGCAACTAACTGGGATCACGGAGTGGGTGTAACAACCAAACAGGGTGAGCACAATGGTCCAAACCTGGCCTAAGTGCATCCGGCGTACGGACGGGCCTTTGGAAAAATAACCTATCATATTTGCACAAAAATAAAAAAGTTAGTGTAGGTCAACAATAATAAGAAAATATTGACCGTAGATCATGATAATTAAAAAATGCCCATATCGATAGTATGTAAGGCGCACTTCTAAAAATCATATATTTTATTATATAAGATCAAATGTATCGAATCGGGCATCTACTTACTTAAAAAACCTTACTCTTATAGTAAAAAAATATTAAAGAATTGTTTGGTAGCCATCTTTGTCTTAATCCGCGATTAAATTATGATTTTGTTAAAAATTGAAAACTCCCCCCAACTTTGGCGCACTGTGGAGCGAAAACTATTTGTCGGAGCCAAAAAATACAAAGAGTCAAAGTTGTGCACAATTTTGTTCTCTACATATTCTATTTGAACTTTTTTTCAATAGCACCTCCCTTAAGGGTGCTATTTTGCACCAAGCGCTATGAGTCAGAGTTTTCATCCCCTCACCCCTCGAGCGGCAACCCCCCGAGGTCGCAAACTCAGGTGGACTATCAGGGAACCTATCTCTACGATCCCACCAAATTTCATTTCTCTCCGACCTTTTGCGAGTAGAAATCCCCCATCGCTTGGCCTAATTACCATTCTTCATTTTTTGTCAGAGTAGCTATAGCTAAACGTGCATCGCATGTTATTTTTAGTGCAACTTGTGTAGTTTTTTTGAACAAATGATACAATGGAGGAGGTAAGTGAATAACATTCTCTATATAGCTTTATGTCGCTTTATGTCGCACATTATATCCCTCGGCGCTTCGCGCCTCGGGTTTTAAAAGCGCTCGCTATATAATAGCTCACTTCTTAACCTAGGTATATAATGTACTATTATTCCAATCGGCAACATAAAGCTATAGAGAATGTTATTTACTTACCTCCTCCATTGTATCCTTTGTTCAAAAAAACTACACAAGTTGCACTAAAAATAACATGCGATGCACGTTTAGCTATAGCTACTCTGACAAAAAATGAAGAATGGTAATGGCAATTTGCAATTTACAATCTTTTTTACGAAATTCACACTTTTTTACGAAAAACCTACGATTTACACTTTATTACGAAATTTCGTATAAATAGTGTGAATTCACAAACTTTTTACGAAATTCACACTTTTCCTACGAAATTTTGTAAATAAATTGTGAATTTCGTAAAAAATTTGTAAATTCACACTTTTTATACAAAACAGCTAAAATTTACAGTTTTTTTACGAAATTCTGTAAAAAAAAGTGTGAATTAAAAAAAAAAGTAGGATGTGGCCCTTCCACGCTTTCGTAGGTATCTTTTAAAATTGGGTTAATTTATATTTAAGTTGGAAGCTGTCAAATAAATCAGAGAGGAGTTAATAAGAGGCGTTCTTTTCCGATTATTCCGCTTGGAAGCTTGGCAAATCGATAATCTTTTTGGGTGCTAAGCCAACAGCCAAATAATTTATCGTAGGTCGTTCAGAAAATAGTCCTGTCGAGTCGGGAAATTGGTTTATGCCGCGAATTCAGTGTTAAAGAGAATAGGATGTTGCTAACTTCCGAATATTAAATTATTTTTCCGTCTCTTGCTGAGTAGCAGCCATCTTGAGGAAAGGATTAGCTCACTTTTTCCCGGGCAGCCGTCCGGTGCGTAAGCTTTGAGCTACGCTCACCCATAAAAAGGGAATTTAGTCAAATCCTTAGGGATTTTAAGGATTCCTGGTCTTATTCTTCCAGCTTGTTGGTATGACTTTTTTATTTTTCTAAAAATTAGGATATTTTTTCTTAAAAACCTGAATTTGCAGATTTGAGGTTAGAATAGACCACGTTGGCACTATCACCAGCTTGTAAGAATCGGCTTGTAAGGATCAGCTTGTGAGGATCAGTTATTAAGAATCAGCTTTTAATGATCAGCTTTTATAATGCAGCTTTAAATTTTGGGAAGTAATGGTCACTATTAAGTTTTGTGATTAGCTATCTACTCTTAAGCATGGGATTTCTGGATTAGCTTTTAATGGATTGATCAAGCGTTCAGCTCTTAGTTTTTGGAATCGACTATCACCTTTAAATTTGGAATTGGAAAAGGGAGACTTGTATAGAGATGAGCGATATTTTTGTACCGGTGACTTATACCGGCGACCTATCTGGTCACCGGTATTAGCGGTGACCAAATTGCCCAGGTCACCGCGACCGCGACCTGCCGTATTACACCCAGGTCACCGCTCCAAGTATCGGGCTTAAACGGCGACCGATCCGATCAAGTCACTGGTAACTGCTCGAAATGCGAATATTAAACAGCGACCAGCGACCTAAACAGCGACCTGCGAGTACAGATAACAGCGCGGATTTTCGATTCTCATCGAGGCGCCGGGCTGTGCAGCGACCTGTATGACTGGTTGCTGAACACAGCGGAAACAATATTAAAATAATAAAATTTATTTCTGCTTGTGGTTGGTCAAGCTCGAGAAGGTAGTATTTGCATAACTTGCAGGGTGATGCCACGGATTGACGTGGTTTCAGAGGATTATAGGATTTAGGTTACGTTTTGGTTTTTATTTCACTGTCACCGTATATTATTATTTTTGAAAGTTGTGTTTATAGATTAGTGATATTTAATGTTTAGTTTTTATGAGAGCTTGTGTGAAAAGTTGATTTGTTAAAGACTATTTTTTTAAAAGATTTTTTAGATAATATTAAGGTATGCAAATATATTTTTTATATAAATTTTAAATGATTTTAAAAGGGTTACACGCAGTGATTAAATCATCAAACAGTAAGAACAAGCTCTAAAATATTTTAAAATCCAAATACCTAGTGGTTAAGTGAGGGAGCTTGCTTCAACTTCGCCATTTGTAAATTATTTACAAAACATTAATAATAATAATAATAATAATAATAATAATAATAATAATAATAATAATAATAATAATAATAATAATAATAATAATTATAATAATAATAATTATTATTATTATTATTATCTCTGTAGTTTTTTTTCTTAAAAATATTTTCATCTAAAGGTAGAGATTTTTATGAGTCACCGGGTCTGAAGTCGCTGTTAAAAATACCGGTGACCTTAAAGTCGCCGTCACCGGTATACCGGTTACTTGAAAGTCACCGTTAATCTCACCTCTAGACTTGTATACAGTGTGTCCGCCGATGGGGGTACCCAATAGGGAAAAAATCTTTATTATTCATTTTACGACCAAAAGTCATTCTTTATAAAAAGTTCTGCTTGTCGAGAAAATGAATTTACGATAAAAAAAATTTAGATTTCATGTACAGGGTGTTAATAAATTGGGAAAATATGAAAACGCTTCAAGAGAGAAGTACCATTATTTATTATTTTTTTTTTATTTTTATTTTATAAAACAAAGTTGTTTATAAACTAACCTAAAGTCTGAATACAAATTTTGAAATAAAAATTCGAATTTAAAAAAAATGTTCTACCTAGCTACCTCCTAACATGACGCACTTTTCCGCCAACTTAATAAATTTACCGTACACTTTACGAATGATTCGCGGCACATCAGATCATGGATTGCTCCTTCTATGCGTTGTTTTAATACCTATTTCCCTATCATCGCGTGGAAGATTATCTAAATAAACCTTTTGTTCTAAGGCACCCCACAAAAAGAAATCTAATAATGAAAGGTTAGGCGACCTAGCTGGTTTGGGCCAAACCTCCCTATCCACTTTGCGCCAAAATGATCATTTAACCATTGTCTGACCAATGCTGTGCAATGAGCAGGACAGCCGTCTTGTTGCCAAAACATATTATTACGTAGTTCTGGCTCTACCTATACAAAATCGCCTATCTTGAATTTTTTGTAAAATGCAAATAATTACATAAAACCGATTTTATTTTTAAATATTCGAATTTTTATTTCAAAATTTGTATTCAGACTTTAGGTTAGTTTATAAACAACTATGTTTTATAAAATTTTTGTAAAAAATAATAAATATTGGTAACTACTTCTTTTTTGAAGCGTTTTCATATTTTCGCAATTTATTAATACCCTGTACATGGAATCTAAATTTTTTTTATCGTAAATTCATTTTGTCGACAAGCAGAACTTTTTATAAAGAATGACTTTTGGTCGTAAAATGAATAATAAAGATTTTTTCCCTATTGGGTACCCCCATCGGCGGACACACTGTATATGCTTGTATATGTCGCAGCCTTTTAGTGTAATCAGCCGTTTCATGAAAAGTCTGGTCTTTTCATGAAACGCTGCCAAACACTGAAACGAAAAACTGTTACTCTAAAAGGCTTAATATTTTAGACGTTACATGAAACGTCAGCGTGTTTTGGCCTCTTGATGAAAACGAAGAAAATTACGCTAAGTGGCTGACTTTACTGGACTTTTCATGTAACGCTCCGAATCTACTTTGCACTTACTGAAATAACTACGAAAGAAATTTTACTATAAAAGAAAGAAACTTTTATTGCATAAGAAAGGAACTTTTATTACAAATAAGGTATCATAGTGGCTAGCTACAGTACAATATTAACAAATATACGAAATTAAAATCGTCAACTATAAAAAAAAAAATAACCAAGGGACCAAAAAATAACACCGGTTCGCCTGTTTACATTTTACAGCAGGAATATGTTTTGAGAACAGCATGAATTAACGCATAGTTTACAAATTGCGGGTCAACGAGAAACTCGGGGAATCCCGGTCATTCATAATCATAACCTAAAAATTAATAATTGGGTTTAACAAATAATTACTTACAGTTTTTGCTTAGCCGCTAAAATTTCCTCTATGACATCGTCAATCTTCTGCTTTGAGTAAGGCTTTCGAAGTGGTTTTTGTAAATAAAAGTCTTCTAATTTCTTATAGAATTGAGTGTATTGTATAACACTGGAACTGGAACAACCTGCCGTCGCCATTTTTAGGTGATACAATACTTATTTTATTACATCAAATGCAAAGTAGATTCGGAGCGTTACATGAAAAGTCCAGTAAAGTCAGCCACTTAGCGTAATTTTGTTCGTTTTCATCAAGAGGCCAAAACACGCTGACGTTTTATGTAACGTCTAAAATATTAAGCCTTTTAGCGTAACAGTTTTTCGTTTCAGTGTTTGGCACGGCTGATTACACTAAAAGGCTGCGACATATGTCAAGTACTTATGGATGGGTAAAGCCAGGATGTGTGTTACTTTGAAAATCCGGGAACACTAAGCGTATCAGGCCAGTTCTTTATTAAATTTTATATAATGTAATACCATCTTGGTAAGTAAACCACTATTAAAACTTAAATTTAAAACACAAAAAGGGTAAGGTCTGGTAAAGGTTCTAGAACACTTGGGACATTGTATGCTTACCGTTTAGTATATCATTAAATTTTTTTAATGCATAACCTTACCAAGTAGTGTAGTGTTAATATTTTTATATACAATTATCAATGGCCAAGTCTTTAAATCTGATTAACCTCGGATCTATCATTTATTTAAACCGTCCATAATTTCATGGAATGACATTAAGTTTTTTAATAAAATTGACTTGAAATTACCATTTTTATTTCAAACCAGGTGTTTTATTTTTCTCTGGAAGTGTTTTCAGCTAGGCATCTAGGAAAGACGTCAACAACTTTATAGCCCAAGGGATTTTCTTGTTTTGATACTCTTGGCGAACTAAATTTAATTTACTAAAAACAAGTGGTGCCCTCTCGGGTTGAAAGAGTGAACCAAGGCTATGTAGCTATGAACCCCCAGCCTCCACAATTGAGCGACCGTATGCAACTTTAGGTGCCACCCTGTCAATAGGGTGCCACAACATGCGAATGAATATTTTTTAATGTACAAATTTTATGTGCCACCTCAATCTTATTGTTAAGAGATTCTTCGATATATCCTTCAGCAACGTTTGATAACTTCCATCCGCCATGCCTCTTTAAACCAGTTATGTCGGCACCAGAGTCAACCAATATTTTCTGCAGATGACCGACGAAAGCAGTAACCAGTATTTTCTGTCGGATTTACCAAGTTCAAATAAGTAGCAACTATTTTAGGCTCTTTCTAAATGAATGTATTCCTACCACTTGTCTACAACCGTTTCCGCTTTGATATTTAAAGAAAAATCGGTCACTGTTCATAGTGTTCTGGTCTTAACGAAACACACTTTCGATAAACATTCAAGTACATCTGACTAACTACAAATGATCTTGGTTTGTCGGTCTTCGAATCAGGTATGCTAATTAAAAGTTTAGCTTCTAGGTCTTCTACATCGTGTAGAGTCATTCGGACTAACTCAGCCATTCGGACTAACTCAGCCATTCTACAGGCCCGAGAAACAATAAAATATTAAAGCCACCTAAATAATAAATAAATGTGTAATCTAAATAGCAATTAAAACCTTGTAAATTACCTTAATCATTAAATTTTCTTTATCTTCCTGGATAAATTTGTCGATTTCTTCCCTCGTTAAAATCTTATAGCAATTTCGGTTTACAGATCTCGGGCACTCTGAGAGTGCTCTCCCCGAGATTTGCGTGTTCGATTATCGAAATCGAGATATCTCACTATATGGCTATGACAGATCTCGGGCAGATCTATGACGTCACAGAGCGCTCTCAGAGTGCCCGAGATCTGTAAACCGAAATCGCTATTAGATGTCTTTGCCCTAAAACCTTGAGCTTGCCGTTTCAATAAATAACGAAGTTTTGAATATGTAGATATATCTACATTGTGTTTAATTGCAAGGGTTGACTTCAACATTGAATAATTGGCCCATAATGTTGAAGATTTTATCTTTACACAAAGGTTTAGAAAGTATGCCATTACAACATTTTCCGAGAAAGAACTTGTGTTTTTACTCTTACGATAGTCCATAAAACGTTTATATGCATATTCGTACTTTTCTCTTGATTTCTTTGGCAACAATTCTAATGAATGCCTTAGCAGCTCTGGAGGAGTCCCAGAAATGGAAAATTCATCATCACTTATCATTTTACACTCTTTTGCTTTCGGAAACACATTAATACGTTTCCATAGTAATGCAACCAATTTTATTACGAATTTTAAAGCACCATTTATTTGTGAATAAAATTATTCGCGATTTTTCAAAAGTTATCAATATCTGTCGATTTTTAAACGATTTGCGGAAAAATAGTATGTTTACCTCGTAGGAAAAGCCACATTCCTGGACTCTGTGTTGCTAAGTCGTCCAGGAATGTTAGGCATTTTCTAGCCGGTAAACAATGTACTAATTATGTGTAATTGCGTCTTTTTATCAATATTGTGTTGTATAGAATGATACACGCATGCCCATCACTTTATAGGCACTAGCCTGTTTATAGAGATTAGAATAAACAGTTTTACCTAAAAGGTTGTTTGAATTAAACCTATACTTAACATGGCGCAGTACGGAAAAAACGCTGCAAAAAATTGAACCGAACTAATACAATAATTTAAGTGCGTGATAAAAATAATAGTGGTTTGCCGTTAAATAAAATAGAAATGGGCGATTACAGGGGTATAAGTCCCATGGGTATGACGGGAAATCTGGCGGAAAATTGGAAAGTTTGGCGAAAACGCTTTGAAAATTATTTAATTGCTTCTGAATTAAACAAAAAAGGTGAAACGGTACAAATAGCACAGCTGCTGCACTACATAGGTGATGAAGGCTTTCTTATCTACAATACATTTTCGTTTGAACAAGACGAAGATAAAAAATTAAGCAATGTGTTGAAAAAGTTTCAGGAACATTTTTTACCAAAAAAGAATTTGGCGTACGAACGTTTTATATTTTTTACTCGTAAACAGATAACGGGTGAAACTATTGAGCAGTTCGTAACTGATTTAAAAAACAAAGCATTAAGTTGTGACTTCGGTACTTTAAAGGATGACTTAATAAAAAATTTACTTACATGCGGCCTGTCAGATGTGTCGTTACGTGAAAAACTTTTACAAGCCGATGACAGCATGTCATTAGACGACGCCGTAAAATTGTGCGTGACCGTGGAAAATTCACGAGTGCAATCGTCACAAATGAATCGCATATTCCAAGAAAATTCAGTGCCAGTGGATTGGGTACACAAAGGATTTAAAAATGTGCATTATCAAAATAGTGATGGTGTTCCAGGGACGAGCTATAGGGCAGAGACAAGTTACAGAAAGGAAACATTTCCTAAAAATCTATCACATTCCACCAAATCGAGGTCACAAGAAAATGTAGAGCAGCACAGGGGTAAGAATGTACCATGTACTCGTTGTGGGCGTTACCACCAAAAAAATAATTGTCCAGCTTTTGGAAAAAGGTGTTCCCAGTGTGGAATTACTAATCATTTTGCAAAGATGTGCAGAAACAATAAAATTCACGAGGTAAATTATACCAGTTCAGATGAATCTGTTGATGAGAATGAGTCAAATTATTTAGTTGTTGATGAAGTAATTAATGATAACAAAGACACTTCTTATTGGAATGTAGATTTAACTATAAATTTCTGCTATAAAATAAACTTTAAGCTTGACACAGGAGCTATGGCCAACTGTCTGTCAGTCAGCGATTTACGAAAACTTAACCTTAGCTCCAAACATTTAATTAAAACAGATGTGAAATTAACTTCCTATACAAAAAATGTGTTACCAGTGATCGGAAAAATTTATTTAAATTGCGTTTATAAAGACCGTAATTCATTGCTAGATTTTTTTGTTATAAATTCTAATTCCAAATCCTTACTCGGACTTCATGCTTGTAAAAAATTAAATTTAATTAAGAAAATAGAAACAATAGACAAAACTACAAACAGTTTAGATTTTGGCAGTTATAATGTATTTTTGCAACCTTATAAAAATATTTTTAATGGACTTGGATGTTTATCACAGAGGTATCACATTGAATTAATAGATAATTATAAACCTGTTATAAATCCACCGAGAAAAGTTCCTTTTCCGTTGCTTGCTAAATTAAAACAGACTCTGCAAGAGTTAGAAAAAAATAAGATAATAAAAAAAATAGATGAGCCGACAAATTGGGTTAATTCACTGGTTATTGTTAAGAAACCAGATAATAGTTTACGTTTATGTTTGGATCCCACCCATCTTAATTTGGCTGTTAGAAGAGAGCATTTTGTTTTACCTACTTTGGAGGAAATCACAGCAAAATTGGGTGGTGCAAAATATTTTAGTAGCTTAGATGCTAATAGTGGGTTTTGGCAGATAGCTTTAGATGAAGAGAGTGCCAAATTGTGTACTTTTTCTTCTCCCTTTGGTAGATATTGTTTTCTTAGGCTCCCCTACGGATTATGCTCGGCACCTGAGATTTTCCACAAACGTTTTAAAAAAATATTTGATATAGAGGGGGTAGAACTCTATATAGATGACATAATAATTTATGGTAAAACTAAAGAGGAACATGATAAAAGACTTTTAAAAGTTCTAAAGATTGCACGCGACCATAATATCAGTTTTAATAAAAATAAATGTAAATTTGGGTTAACAGAGATTAATTTTATGGGTCATAAAATGACAGAAAATGGGATGTTGCCGGATGAAAAAAAAATTAGCGCTATAAAAAATATGTCAATACCAAAAGATAAATCAGAGGTCCAAAGATTTCTAGGCATGGTAAACTATATTGGCCGTTTTATTCCAAATCTTACGAATTTAAATTCACCTTTAAGAAACTTATTAAAAAAAGATGTTCCATTTATTTGGGATGAGAATCACACTTATTCTTTTAATAGGTTAAAAGAAATGCTTACATCCCAACCTGTTTTACAATATTTTGATGTAAAAAAACCCAGTGTGATATCTGTGGATTCGTCCAAAGATGGTCTAGGTGCTGTTTTGTTGCAAAACAATTTACCATGTGCTTACGCTTCCAGAGCTCTATCTACCAGCCAAATGAATTGGGCCCAGATTGAAAAAGAATTGGCTGCTGTTTTATTTGGTTGTGAGAAGTTTTCGCAGTATGTTTATGGATCAAAATTTACTGTAGAAACGGATCATAAACCCTTGATATTTATTTTAAAAAAACCTTTAGCATCTTGTCCACCGAGATTGCAGAAAATGTTATTGGCGCTTCAAAAATTTAATTTTAATTTAATTTATAAACCAGGTAAAGATTTATTTATTGCGGACACTTTGTCTCGCGCAGCGGACGAAAGCTCTGCTAATAACGATTTTAATTTTGATATGGATTCACAAATATGTGTAATTGATTTGTCTATTGGTTTTACAGATGCAAAATTAAAAGAATATCAGTTAGCTAGTGCGAGTGACGTAACACTAAAGCGACTATTAGATTATGTTAAAAAAGGTTGGCCTAAAAGTGTAAAAAAAGTGCCCAGTGATTTAAGACAGTATTTTTCATTTCGACACGAAATAGTGGAGTTTAATGGATTGTTATATAAAGGTGATAAACTTATAGTGCCTCAGGACAAAAGGCTAGAAATAATTAATAAAATTCATTATTCTCATTTAGGCATTGTTAAATGTAAAAATAGGGCAGCGGAATCATTTTATTGGCCTGGTATGTCTACTCAGGTAGAGAATGTCGTATCCAATTGCAGGGTTTGCTTAACTTTTCAAAATAATAATCGCACAGAACCTTTAATTAATCATGAAATTCCTGATAAGCCTTGGTCCAAGATTGGCTGCGATATTTTATATATGGGTAGAAAAATGTTTTTGTTAGTGATTGATTATTATTCAAAATGGATAGAGCTGATTACGTTAGAAATTAATGCTCACTCACAAACTGTTGTTTGTAGCCTTAAGGAGGTTTTTGCAAAACTAGGTATACCTAGAGAAGTAGTAAGTGACGGAGGTCCTCAATTTAATTCTATAAATTTTAAAAAATTTTCGACCGAATGGGATTTTAAACATATTATTACTAGTCCTCGTAATCCACAATCGAACGGTCAAGTTGAACGTGCAAAGCAAACAATGAAAAAATTATTAGGCAAAGCTCTTCTTGATAAAAAAGATATTAATTTAGTTTTACTTAATTATCGCAACACCCCTATAGATCACATCGGGTTGTCTCCATCAGAATTACTTATGTCTCGAAAAATACGTGATTTGCTGCCTATTACAAACGAAAAACTTAAGCCCCACTTTGTTGACCACAATAAGTATTTTAAAAATGTAAAATTTAAACAGCATCAGCAAAAACAGTATTTTGATAGCGGTAAAAAATCATTATGTTCTATAAAAAACGAGCAGCAAGTCAGGTATCAAAAACGTAAAAATTCGAATTGGTCATTTGGTAAAATTGTTGATAAAGTAAGACCCAGAACATACAGAGTGGAAACAAGAAATGGTGATATACTTACTAGAAATCGTAAGTACATTGAGCCTATTTCGGCGAATTTAGATAATAATATAATTTTACATTCAAATAGTAATTCTCCAGAAAATAAGGTTAATCCAGAAATTGTTTCCATTTCCAGTGATAGCGAGTCGGACTGTTATTTTAGTGATAATAATGAAAGTACTAATGTTAATTTTAATAGTACTACGGATCAAAACTTATCAAATGTTCCTACTATGTCAACTAAAGGTAGAGTCATTAAAAAACCAGACCGATTACAATATAATTAGCTAGGATTTTTCATTTCAATTAGCTAAAAATTATTTAGGTATAAGTAATATTTGTATTTTGGTGAAGGGTTAATGGTTAAACAAAATGGCATATGTGATCTATTATTTTTCATTGTATTAATAAAGGGAGATGTTGTATAGAATGATACACGCATGCCCATCACTTTATAGGCACTAGCCTGTTTATAGAGATTAGAATAAACAGTTTTACCTAAAAGGTTGTTTGAATTAAACCTATACTTAACATATTGTAGGAGAGCGCTTTCGCCATCATCACTGCTAGTCGTCAATTTTATAATGACATCCTCATTAGAGTAGAAGTAAATTATAAAACAACAATTATTTAAAAACATCCTAAGCATGGTGCAGTCTTTCGGTAAAAGACACTTGTTTGTTGTCTTTACCATGCTTAGGATGTTTTTAAATCAATGATGTTTTACAATTTGTCTCATACTTATTATATTTTTTCGTTTTATCCAAAAACCGACTAAATACTCATATTTAAAGCATAAATACCTACAGGGTGGCCCATTTGTCTGACAAAGTAATATACCGTCTGTACTATTAAAGATATCAAAAAATAAGTGTTTATAAAAGTTGTAAGGTATAAAAAAATGCACGTTCTAAAATTATTTTTAAACATACAGAATGGTCGAAAAAAGTAGGACAATAGAAAGATAAATTTTTTTAAATGGAACACCTTGTATATTTAAGCATTTTTTGTTTCCTTACAAAATTATCCATATGACGCCATATTAATTTTTTAAATTTTTTGCAACGTTGCCAAACAAAATGCAAAATTCTTAAAATTTTGGAAAAAACATGATAGTAAAAAGTTACCTGAATTTCTCAATAAGAGTATCGAAAATTTCTTGTAAGCTCTTAAGTTTAGGGATAGAAAAACTGTCTAAAATTTTTAAGTACCTAAAATTTTGTACAGGGTGTTTTCTGTTGACCAAATATACAAAATATATTAACTCTGTTTTTTCAAATGAAACACCCTATATTTATTAGGCTCGTCTGACAGATATTGTAAGTATCTTTTTTATCCGATTGTGTCAAAAAATGACATTTTATAGATCAGATATTTGGACGAAAAGGTAACCTTTTTAATAAGGTATTGATTATTGCGCTGGTAGCTAGGCAACCTTTGTCGTCCTAGTCCGAAAAACATTTTGTCGGACCCTAAAATGTTTTTAACAGTTTATTTTATTCATTTATTTACAATATTTATATTAAATGTACAATTAGAACAATTTTGAACAAGAAAAGGGTGATGTAAATTTGATTTTGAGGATGTGTTATTATTTTTGGTCTCCGTTATGATATTATTCTCCAATGTTGAACTCGATTGGGAGACGGATTGCGACACCTGAGTCGAGACTGATTGCAGGTCAGATTGTGGAATGTTGTATATTTTCTTGGTCAGCTCTAACTTATTACTTAAGGAATCATCTATGTAGCCCTCGGCTACTCCCGAAGATTTCCAGCCTCCATGCCGTTTTAGAGATGTTATGTCTGCTCCCGCATCTACAAGTAATGTGGCCGATGTTCTTCTGAAACAATGTCCCGTGAATTCCTTGGCATTCGGCAGTTTTAAGTAAGATGCTATTTCCTGAGGTATAGAGCCAAATTTGTGAATACCGACAACTTGCTTATGGCATTTTCCATTGCGATAAGACACAAAAAATCGCCCATCACTCATATTTGTTGGACGTAAAGCCAGATAATTTCTATAATACTTTAGATATTCTCCAGTCACCGTAAATGATCTCGGTTTGTTTGTTTTATTATAGGGAATTTTTATTAACAAAGCCGTTCCCAAATCTTGTATGTCATCAATTTTCATATGAGCCAGTTCTTCTCGACGACATGCGCCCGCGATTCCAAAAATAAAAGCAACCTGTAATTAAGAAAATTGTTAGTCAGAAATTTAAAATACTATTATATAGTCACATTTACCTTCAACATTAAGTATTTGTCATCTGGAGCATGGCAAAGGAATTTGTGAACCTCTTCTCTAGTTAGGATTCTTGATTTCTTTGGACAATATCCAACACTTTTTTGTTTCAACAATGCTCGTAATCTTATGTATTTAGATATTATATTAATATTCTGTTTTACATTTACCACTGCACGTAGCATAGAATACTGCGACCACAGAGTAGATGACTTCATAGTTTTCGATAATTCCGCCATATAGACCAAGAAGACGTTTTCGGAGAACGACTGTATATTTTTTTCTTGCCGGTAATTCATAAATTTTTTATAAGCTCTTTCATATGTTTCCTTAGATTTTTGTGGCAACAAATGTAACATTACTTCCTTGGCAGTTTCTTGAATGTCAGGTGGTGTACCTTCTATAAGATCATCGTCTATTTCCATTTTTAATTGTGTTTTTCAGGTTTTAAAACTAGCAGAACACGAAAGATTAGTTAAAACTATCGCCTGATTGATAAAACGTCAGTTGATAATATTAATTTAATTATTTGTTAGATCCATGGATACGCATATTACAGGTTTCATTGTTCAAACATTTAAGGGACAAAAAATTACAATGCAAGATGAAATATATTGGTTTTCTTAATTTTTACATTATTTTATAATCCGAGCAAAAACACAATGGGATAAAAAATAACGTATGTTATACGGACGAAAAATGTATTCCAGACTATGCGGGTTACTGGCCTCGGCTTTGCCTCGTCCAGTAATCTCCCGCAATACGTCCGAAATACTGCATTTTTCGTCCTTGTAACATAATATACTATTATTATTGTTAAGCCATACCTATATCTAAGTTTACTAGTTTTGCCAATATTTCAGTTTTTATTTAAATGTTCGTGAAAAAAACTATAGTTTTTATTTTTGTAGTTAGCTATGACCAGCAAAGTCAAAACAAATATAATTGAATATAATATCAAATAAATTAATAACTATAATTACGTATTTATTTAATTAAATTAAACTTATTTTTTATTACACAACTTGATATTGAAAATAATTTCACAAACATTTAAATGATTTAATTAAATAAATACGTAACTATAGTTATTAATTTATTTGACATTATATTCAATTACATTTGTTTTGATTTTGCTAGTCATAGCTAACTATAAAAATAAAAACTAGTAGTTTTGTTTACAAATATTTAAATAAAAATCAAAATATTGGCAAAATGTGAAAATTTAGGTATAGGTATGACTTAACAATAATAGAAGATACTTACAATATCTATCAGACGAGCCTAATAAATATAGGGTGTTTCATTTGAAAAAACCGAGTTATTGTATTTTAAAATTTTGTATATTTGGAGGTCAACAGAAAACACCCTGTACAAAATTTTAGAAACTTAAAAATTTTAGACAGTGTTTAAGAGCTTACAAGAAATTTTCGATCTTCGATACTCTTATTGAGAAATACAGGTAATTTTTTACTATAATTTTTTCCAAAATTTTAAAAATTTTCCATTTTGTTTGGCAACGTTGCAAAAAATTAAAAAACTAAATACGGCGTCATATGGATAATTTTGTAAGGAAACATAAAATGCTAAAATATACGGGGTGTTCCATTTACAAAAATGTATCTTTTTATTGACCTACTTTTCTGGACCATCCTGTATGTTTAAAAATAATTTTAGAATATATATTTTTTTATACCTTACAACTTTTATAAAAACTATTTTTGATATCTTTAATAGTAGAGCCGGTATATTACTTTGTCAGACAAATGGGCCAACCTGTATAATTTAAAGTTAAACAAGTTTGAATTTATAAAGGAATAAAAGCAGAAAAAGAAAAATGAACAAATTTCACAAATTTTCGTTTTTTGCTTTTATTAATTCATTAATCAAATTGTCTCCTTATTGACATGATGTATAATTTTTTTTCCGAGGGTCCGTCCGGACGCCGGGTGCACTTAGGCCAGGTTTGGCCCATTTTGCTCACCCTGTTTGGTTGTTACACCCACTCCGTGATCCCAGTTCCTTGCACTAGTTTGTGTAGGTCAACTGGGGAGAGGGTAAGGATGTCCTCTGGTTCCAGTTTTGGTTGCCCGAGTATTTGTTGCCTCTTCCGATCTAGTATTACCAGAAATGTTATTAAGTAAGCTCAAAGTTTTATTCCTAAACAAACATAGTCAACCTAGAAAGCAGTTGTTGTAGATTAAAAGCAGTAAACTGCTGCAGGTTGGGGAATCACGTAGGGACTGCAAACCCGGGATAGCTACCATTTTAACATACTTTTCCGATTTCGTGGACCCTGGCTTACATAAAGATACTATACATGTATGATATTTAAAGGCTGTTATGTCCTCTTTTGAGTAACTATCCCAAGAAATAGATGGTAATTTTCATGTGTGTTTCCATGGTTACGTTTAGAATTTAACTGACAAGATGACGTCACATATCATACCTTCTCATCTTGGATCATACATATAGCTCGGAAAATCACAACGCAAATCTATCTTTCACTTCAGCTTCTTCTCATACATGCCGGCTGACTGGAATAAGATAAAAATAGTCTTCATCCCTAAGGCTGGTAAGAGCAGTCATGTAACCGTCAAAGACTTCAGACCAATAAGCCTGTCTTCGTTCCTTGTCAAAACATTGGAGAGGTTACTGGATCTGCATATCAAGAACTCGGTGAGAGAGCGAGAATTAATCTCGTCTTAACACGCTTATACCAAAGGGAAATCAGTGGAAACGGCGCTACACGAAGTAGTAGACACTATTGAGAAATCCCTTAACAATAAAGAGTACACCCTAGGTACCTTCTTGGATATTGAAGGAGCCTTTAATAACGTCACGACCGAGGCAGTGTGCGACGCTCTATGTTGAAAGGCCGTCAAATCTGCTCCAGTTTGGGAAGTAGCGAGATGGTCAGATTTGCTGGAAGAGGAACTTCTCAAGGCGGGGTTCTGTCACCAACACTCTGGCTGAGAGTTCTAAATAAAGTTTTCATAGCGTTGGAGAAGGCTGGAATAAAAGTGATTGCATACGCTGACGATATAGTTATACTAGTGTCAGGTAAATTTGTAAACACAATCAGCGACCTAACAGGAATGGCGCTACGAATACTACAACAGTGGGCCATGAAATGCGGGTTAAAAATCAACCCCGAAAAAACGGAGGTAGTTCTATTCACACGCAGAAGGGTGATCGAGAACTTCAGACTCCCAGTACTTGACAATAATGCTTTAGTGCTTAAGGAAAAAGCAAAGTATTTAGGATTGGTACTTGACTCCAAGCTAAACTGGGGCATAAACTTGCAAGAACGAGTGAAAAAAGCGTCGGTAGCATTATATACCTGCAAAAAAGCAATTGGAAAAAAATGGAGACTAAAACCCCACATACAATGGATCTATACGGCTATTATAAGACCTATATTAATATACGGGGTCCTGGTTTGGTGGACCGCTTTGGAAAAAGCAGTGCACACTAAGTCAATAACAAAGATACAAAGGGCAGCTTGTTTAGAAATAACCGGAGCCCTTAAGTCAACCTCGACAGCGGCGCTAGAGGTCATGTTATATATACCCCCCCTGGATATCTATGGAAAAAGTATAGCTGCAAAAAGTGCCCTGCGACTGAAAGAGTCGAAATTCTGGAAGGAAACCAACTACGGGCACAGCAGTATACTAAAGATCCACCCGGGGAATAATCTACAAGACTCGACTGATTACTCTGTCCCAATAACATGCTTCGATAGAAGGTATTCTATACTCATTCCGAGTAGAGAAGAGTGGGAAGGCAATCAGAATATAACGAAAGAGATCACGCAATCTTCACAGACGGTTCAAAAATAAACGTTGGTGTGGGAGCCGGGGTATTTTCCGAAAGTTTACAAATACAGAGATCGTATAGACTACCCAACTATTGTAGTATTTTTCAAGCAGAAGTACTGGCAGTAGAGAAGGCGGTCAATATCCTGCAAGAACACCTTGGCTTGGGAGTAGCCTCGTCAATCACCATCTTCAGTAATAGTCAGGCGGCGATTAAGGCAATCTGTTCCAGCAGCGTTAAATCAAAGCTCGTAAAGCGATGCCGCAACAATCTATGCACACTTGGCAACCAACATCGAGTTATTCTGTGCTGGGTTCCTGGACACTCCAAAATAGATGGCAACGAGGCTGCCGATGCGCTTGCAAGAGAGGGCGCAGGCATGCCAGCTGATCTAGCAGACAATACAGTGAACAAACCACTGGGATTGGTCAAAGAGAAGATTGACTACACGGCCAAGCAGCTTGCACAGAACAGATGGACAGGGTTGACAACCTGTAGTACATCCAGGCAACTGTGGCCCACATTCGATAAAAAGAGAACCGCAGAGCTATTGAGACACAGTCGAAAAGACGTGAGAAATATTACTGCGGTTGTTACCGGACATTTCCTCTTCGGTAGACATGCCGAACGTATGCAAATACCCACTAACGACTTCTGCAGAAGTTGCAGAGATGAGGAAGAGGAAGAAAGTATTCAACATTTTCTGTGTGAATGCCCTGGCCTCGCAAGAAGGAGGTTCACTACTCTGGGTGAACCATCTTTCGATAGCCTGGAGGAACTAAGCAACTTACAACTTGGACGGCTGAGCAGATTTCTGAACAGTAGTGGCTGGTTTGAATGAGTTGTTAAAATTCTTCCGCGGTTACGTCGCACTAACCATCAGAGATCTGATGACGGTGGATTCTACGGAACACGTGTGGTATCACAACGGACCTAATTAGGCCTACGTGAGACTGTTTGGTCAGAACCAAGGGTCTGCCACTCTTACCTAACCTAACCCAACCTTCTTCTCGGTCGTAGTCGACCCGAAATATGTCGAGTCAGTATCAAGGTTAGTAGACCTATTCAATATGATGGAATCCATACATCTTTAAAAGATTTTGAAAATATGTTGACATATCGATTGAACAATCCGGAGACCGAATAGAGTTTGTAATTATATTCCTATCTCTAGAGGTAGCGTCAACAAATAATATGGCGATCCGCTGCAAGCGTCAACTTAACGACATAAGATCGTCCAGTTGACCTTATGCGACGCGACCACCATATAACCAATATACACTATTGGCAACCTCGAATCTAGGGTGCCGATATAAACGCCCCAGACAGAGATTATTAGTAGCTTTTAACACGGTAAACAGAGAACACGCTATTCCCTACCTCCCACCTTCCATTCTTTAGAACACGCTGTCGCAGCAGTCGACGTATCGATTGCTTCGATCGCGTGTTCTAAAGAACAGAAGGTCGGAGGTAAAGAGTAGTGTATTCTCTGTTTAACGTGTTAAAAGCTACTAATAATCTCCGTCTGATGCGTCTATATCGGCACCCTAGATTCGAGTTTTCCAATAGGATATTGCTAATAGCATGTAAAGTCCATCCCAAAGTATATCGTCTTCATTTTACCCCTAATAAATCATTTATATAAACTTACCCATTATCACTGCATAACATTTTCGGGGCCACGCCCAAAGTTAGTTTAAAATTCACCTAACTAGGTAGGTACTAACAAATTTTATCAAAATTATTAAAACTTCTTCTTGTGAATGTTTTTTTTTTACTTTTTTTTTGATTTTCCTAGCTGGCTGTTTATTAAAAAAAAAACATTTTTTATATTTATAACAACCAGTTGAGAAAGAAAGAGTGTTTATGTCTAAAATAGAAATCTCTAACTATTGCTGTTGTTTTACATTTGAAGGGCAAGTAACCTTCTGGAATAGTCCATAGATGGCAACACTTATACATAGATGATTTAAAGATTATTTGTTCATTACACACTTACCCCAAATACACACTTACCCCACCTTACCTTAACTGGAGTGTAAGTCTACTGTAATACGCTTGTGTTTGTTTCAAAAACAATTTCTATTAATACGGCTGATAATGCCAGTTTCGGGCGAAACATGTAACAAAAATTAACAGACATTAAAAATATTTGAGGCCGAGAGTTTAGGTTTTTTCTTACAAAACATCAAATATCAGGCCTTTTTGAGTAAAACTAGATGGATTTTTCAAGTCACAAATCTTTTGTTTTTGGTTTGGCTCTAAATGTTCATGACCGTAATGACATAAGAAGATAACTCGAAAAAATATGTTATTAGATGACAAAACGTTAAAATTTCAAAAAACTTTAAATTGTATTAAATATTTAAAGCTTAGAAGTCCCTAAAACTGTATTTAAAATTCCAGGTCCGTATTTAAAAAAAATGACTTGAGGTTGGTATTTAAAGAACGAAACGTCGAATTTGAAAACTAATAACTGCAAGGCGCAAAAAATTAAAAACCAAAATTAGAAATTTCGGTTGTTTCCGGATGTCTCCGAAAGTATTTGGAATATTTACAATTTTCTTTTACCAAATTAATAAAGCCCAACATACGCAACTTTGCCTCAATTTAACCAAAGAAAGGAGGAAAGGTTTACAATCACTCTTTTATTGTGTACCTAAATGTGTATAAAATATTCACAAAGTTTTAATTCAGAATCACCATCATCAAAATTCCACAAAATGCAAATATCTTCAACGTATCTTTTATTTGCAGTAAGAAACTTTCTGACACTTGTTATAATTGTTTGTTTTAAGTGGTTTTATTCAAAAAAAGTGAGAGGCAAGAATCCATTGCGAAATCCCCTTTGTGCTTGAAAAAGTTACCATTAAACTGGAAGGACAAGATCAAGTAATGTTTTTAGTAATTCAATCTTAAATCAAAGAGTTGGGTAGGCTTCACATTGCCAACAGGCCCCTCGTCCGATAGAATAATCATATTCTTAAAACAGTTTGCAAATTTTTATGGGGCTTTTAGTAGCATATGCAGAGTCGTTCCTAGGGTATCTGACGCCCGGGTGCGAGAATAATTTTACCGCTCCCAAAACCCAAGACATGCGTTTTGAAGTTTTTGCAAACTAGCTTTGTCTTTTTAAAGTAAAGCAGGGCAGTAGACAACGTCGCAGTAGCCTAGATGGGATAAAATCAGAGAGTCAGTCAGACGTAACTTAGTAGCAGTACTAAACACATCTCTATGCATATAAAGAAGTTTCAATTTAGCGTATGTTTTTTGAATTAATAAGGAAACATAGTCTGAATATCTAAGCTCAGAATCAATGTACAGGCCTAAATTTTTACATGTATTTATAGGTTTTATAAGAGTGTCATTGACAAGAATTTGAAACAAAGGATTTTCAACTGTAGATGATTTGCACTTACCAAATACCATAATCTACGTTTTTTTCTCATTCAAAATTAAGTTGTGAGATTTAGAGATGTCAGAGATTAATTTAAGATCTTCATTGATTTTATTTACAGCGGTAGCGAAGTCTGAAGGTAAGAAAGATAAATATAATTGTGTTTCATCCGCAAATTGGTGTGATTCAAGGTAATTAAGATATTTGGAAAAATTAGACGTATAAATAAGAGGACCTAAAATACTGCCCTGGGCCACACCCCTGCCAATAAAATGGGGTTGAGAAGGGTTATTATTAATTAGTACTCGCTGGGATCTATTCGAAAAATAAGTTTTAAAGAATTTCAATGCTAACTCACCCAGACCAAAAAATTTAAGTTTAGTAAGTAGTATGTCATGCCCCATTATATCAAATATATATAATCGAGAAGAATAAGGCAACTACAGTTATTGTTATCCCATTCTCTTAAAAGGTCATCAGTTATGTTTAGAAGGGCCGTGGTGGTGCTATGGTTTCTACGAAACCCTGACTGGGTAGGTGGAAGAATATTGTTATTGTTTAAAAATAAAGTTAATTGTTCCGCCACAACTAGTTCAAGAATTTTTAACAGAGTAGGTAGGATACTGATAGGCCTATAGTCTGACAATTGTTTCGGACTTGCCACTTTAGGAACAAGCACAATGTTGGCGGCTTTCCAGGCATCTGGAAAATAACCTGATAACAGACATCTGTTAATTATAAAGCAAATAACATCAGTTAAATGAGGTCTAATATAAAGCAGCATTTTTAATATAATTTTACAACTTATTTGTAATGTAATATAATAATGAAATAGATACATACATACAGGACAGGATGTTAACATTATCTACTAATAAGTTATACAGTAAAGTTTGCTTTTCTAGCCTTTTTAAAGCAAATGTCTTAACAATGTTAGACACATTTATACAAGGTGATTCCTAAGTTGATACTTCTATTTTAGCTGTGTATAGAAGGCATTAAAATAAACAACATTTTTAAATGCCTTTTTTCAAAAAACTTAAAAATAGGTAGGATACAGACATAAAAAATCTAAGTGCGGGCCTGATCTTCAAAACAAAGCCTTATGTTGTTTTTGTCTTATTAGTCATGCATGGTCAGTTATTTATTTAACGATCTGCTGCGGTGTGTTTTTCTAAAGCAAGTTAATTTTAAATTGGTGACACGTAAGAATGGTAAAATTTGAAAACAATGAACGAGTAGGTATATATGGTGCTAATTTACGGTGAGTATCATCAAAGTCCGGCTGCTGCTTCGAGATGATACGCAGAACGCTTTTCCTTGAGGGCTTATCCTACACCCAGAAGTTTTCTTAATGTTATTCAACGGGCAAGTTAGGCAGAACCGTATTTGATCCATAGTGTAATAAATGAATGTAAGTAGGTACCTTATTTGTGAGTGTTTTAAAAAGGTATTTGAAAATGTTGTTTATTTTAATGCCTTCTATACACAGCGAAAACAGAAGTATCATCCTTAGGAATCACCCTGTATTTTCTGAAAGAATAATATTTATGTATTATGTCAATTTATTAATAAATTAATGTTTCCCTTTTTATAGGGCGGCTCGCACCGCCCCCTCGGCTTGCCGCCCGGGTGCCCCGCACTCCCTGCATCCTCTGGTCTGAACAGCCCTGAGCATATGGCCCTGAGGATACCATTCAACCATGAGAAAAGGAGGTAAATTCACGATAAATTTCACCGGTGTCATATGAATCTACCGTTATGAGGTACATAAAGTACAGTCTTGGCGTACAAACTACTATTTTTATTGTGCGATATTTTATTTCTACTTACCATAATAAAAAAAAATATCATAGGTCCATATTGAAGCATTACCTCAAAACTAAATATTTTACTTAAATAGAAAACTTGTAACAATACAATAATGACGCATATCAGTGAAGATATTTTAATCATACACGTCACACATTTATGTTTGGGGAGAGTGAGGATAAACATCAATTTAGGAGGAATCACCATATCTAAAAATAGAAAACAGAAATTGGTTCTTTCATAATATGTGTCCGCAAGAAAGTCGTATACTGAAGCAGCTGCAGGACTTACGTTACTGCGCGTTACCTGTCAAATTTGACATTTTTATAAAATAGGTTCAAAAATGCTACATGATTTATTGCTTTATATGAACTAGTTATTTACGATATCAGAGTTGTAAAGATTCATATTACAACACGAGATGTGTGTGAGTTGTCAAACGAGGCGTCAGCCGAGTTTAATAAAACATCGAGTGTAGTAATATGAATTTACAACAAGAATATTGTACCAAATTTTATCTACTTTCATCTATGAATAAAAATATTTGGCAAAAGGCATTTTTAAAAATAAAAATGCACCTGCTATTAAGTTTGCTAATCAAGTTTTTTATGTTACCTTTCGCATAATTACTGTTTCGCATGGTTACTGTCGAAACGTTG
Organism: Polydrusus cervinus; assembly: GCA_935413205.1. Classification (NCBI taxonomy): domain Eukaryota; kingdom Metazoa; phylum Arthropoda; class Insecta; order Coleoptera; family Curculionidae; genus Polydrusus; species Polydrusus cervinus. The sequence goes on from OW284518.1 coordinate 7,581,943, forward strand.
TCAAAAATATTCAAAAATATAAAAAGCCTTTTTCAAAATGAGCGATTCTTATGGAAGTTTACCCTCTGATATAGAAGCAGCGGCAAACGAAGCGATCTCAAGTTTAGTTCCGACAAAATCTAAGGCGCGGTATAGGTTGGAATATCAAAAGTTTGAAGATTGGTGCAAAGCTAACAAAATAGAGGAGGTGTCTGAGAAAATCCCTTTGGGTTATTTTTTCGTAAAGCAACGCTCCCAGAAACCATCTACACTATGGACTCACTACTCAATGTGGAGAACTATGATTTCAGTCAAGAAAAATCAAGATATAAGCAGATTTTCTCAGATAATCGCATTTTTGAAAAGAAGTTCAGAGGGTTACAAGGTCAAAAAGTCCAAAGTTAAAGTGTTATATTTTAATTAATAATTGGTAATTAATTTTATAATTGGTAATAATAAATCATTCTTCTAAAATGTGTGGTTTTATTTAATAGCAAAATTTTAATAAAACCGTTTTTTTATTACAGCACTAGTGCTGTAAAGGCATCTATTAAAGCACTAGTACTGTAATAGATGCTCTTACAAAACGATTTACAGAACTGTAAAATTCATATTACTAAACGAAAGTAGATAAAATAATAAATTGGTCAATTTTGATACCGTTTTCACACCGATCATAAATGTTTGAATCTAAACTCAACTAATTCCTAAACTACAAGAGGTAGGGGAAGTCAGGCGCTCTTATGCCACCACAGAAAGTAATAATTATTCATACAATAAATGTATAATACTTTTAGATTAGATTTATGTGTACAGGGTGTTCGATTAAAAAATGAATGTGTGTATGGCAATACTCTTTTGAGACGCCCTGTATTTACTAAAATAAATTTAAATTACCGACCTGAGTCTCTCCAAGTCTTATATAAAACTCTCAAAAAAAAACACTAATTTTGAACCAATTATTTTTTAACAATATCCGTCTTTTAAGTTGACGAGATTTTTGAATAAATAACAAACTTAAAAAAGAGAACATGTCCAATTTTTTCAAATTTGTATTTTATAAAAATAAAATCATAGAAAAACATATTCTTGGTATCAATCTTGTATACAGGGTGTTACAAATTCGACATACCAGCATTGAAATCTCGGAAACCAGAAGAGTTAGAGAAACGGTTAAATGGAGGTAAAATTGTGCAATTCGGTGTTGATTATAATGCCGCTTTAAAAGTTTTCAAATTCCGAATACTTCCGATTTTATTCGAAAAAACCCGAAATTTTGCAAAATCGTTTTTATTTTTTCCTGAGCTCATTTGACTAACTATTTAAAAATAAATGACACTTTGTCATTGCCACTTTTTCTTCTCTACAAAATGACGTTACTAAACTAAAGATCCACCGTTTCGTCTTCGAGTGGCCATCACCAACTTTACTTTTTTAAATACCTACCTGGATTTTTTTAAACCGATTTTTAAACCCTCCTACCCTTAAAATGTAATGGTGATATTACTTTCTCATAATGATGAATTGTCTTTGCCTATTTTTTTAAATTCATATTTTTTACAATTCTGGTTAGTCCAGTCCTGGCAACGAATTACAATATTAATTAAAAACTTTATTTTATTTAAAACATTCATACATAAGTAATATAATTTATTTTAAAAGATTTTTTCCATAATTCTAAATTTACTAATTATAAATCCTAATTTTCTAAATGTTCAAAGAGATTGCCGTTTTGCTCAATAAAAAGATCGATTTTTCTTCCAATTTTGGCGACAGCCCTTTCAACCGATCTTCTCCTTTTCCTACCAAATGTAACCTGTATTTAAATACCCAACATGAACTTTAGACAAACTTTTTCATGAAATTTATTTGTAAAGATTTTAAATAAAATAAAGTTTCTAATTAATACTGTAATTCGTTGCCAGGACTGGACTAACAAGAAGTGTAAAAAATATGAATTTAAAAAAATTAGTAAGGACAATTCATCATTATGAGAAAGTAATATCTCCATTACATTTTGAGGGTAGGAGGATTTAAAAATCGGTTAAAAAAAATCCAGGTCCGTATCTAAAAAAGTAAAGTTGGTGATGGCCACTCGGAGACGAAACGATGGATCTTTAGTTTAGTAATGTCATTTTCTAGAGGAGAAAAAGTGGCAATGACAAAGTAATAATAATAATATTAATAATAATAATAATAATAATAATAATAATAATAATAATAATAATAATAATAATTCATTATTTCAAAACTAACAGTTCATCAGGAACCAAAAAATCTTCTATAGGACTTTGAGCCAGGAAGAAAACAACGTTACTCCAACTAATGACATAAATAAAGACCAATTTAATGCATTTTGGAGTAATATTTGGTCCGACGCGTCCCATTTCGACGAAAAAGCAAGCTGGCTCGAAAAAGTTGAAGCTGAGGCTGAAACTTTGCAAGAAATGCCTGAGCCGCAAGTTACATCCAGTGATATAAGGGATGCCACTAAGAACTTGGGTAACTGGAAATCACCGGGACCTGACCAAATTCATAATTTTTGGCTTAAAACCTTCACCAGCTTACACCCTTTAATAGCAAACTGCTTTAGCAAAGCTCTCCTAAACCCCGAACACTTCCCAGCTCATCTTGCCAGTGGCAATACCTTCCTTTTGTTTAAAAAAGGGCAGGTAAACGATCCAAAAAACTACAGACCGATCACCTGTCTGTCAGTGGTGTATAAACTTTTAACATCAGTCATGTACTCAAAAATATACACACTCTGCATAAACAATAACTTGGTAGCTGATGAGCAAAAGGGCTGTATTAAGAAAGCTTTGGGTTGCAAGGAACAGCTTACAATCGATGCCGTTATTATAAAACAGGCAGAAGTTAAAAGGCGAAATCTAAATATGTGCTACATTGATTATAGTAAAGCATTCGATTCTGTTCCTCACGACTGGCTAAAGAAAATATTGCAATTATACAAAGTACACCCCCTAATACGCAACATGTTAGGCACCCTAATGGAGCAATGGAATACCAATCTCCATATTGGACAAGAGAAGCTAGGCAATATAAATATATCAAAAGGTATATTTCAAGGCGACTCTTTAAGCCCCCTCTGGTTCATTTTGGCCATGAACCCACTGTCCTCACTACTAAAATCAACATCCTACGGATATCGTCCCAACTTAACTGAGAATTTTAGAATAAACCACCTTCTATTTATGGACGATATCAAACTCTACGCTGAAAGCAAAACCCACCTACAGTCCCTAATTCAAATAACCAAGACATTTAGCGATGACATCAAAATGTCGTTTGGGTTAGACAAGTGCGCAATCTAGAATGTCGTACGCGGAAAGACTGAACAAAACCGTGTTCTGCTTGAAGGCATAGATATACTAGATGAGGACAAAACATATAAATACGTAGGCATCTCCCAAAACCAACAAATAAACCACACAAGCCTAAAAAGGGAGTTTAAAAACAAATACAAAAGCAGACTAACAAAGCTTTTTAATACTTACCTGAATGCTGGTAACCTTACTACTGCCATCAACACCTGGGCAATACCAATACTTACCTACTCATTCGGAATCCTTAAGTATTCAGACACGGATTTGCACGAATTAGATAGGCTTACGCGCAGGCTGCTAACAAAATTCAGATTCCACCACCCACGCTCTGCACTTGAAAGAATCTACCTAAAACGAAAGGAGGGAGGAAGAGGTCTCATTAATATATATAACTTGTGCAAGTCACAAGAGACCTCTATGAGAAAATACTTCCAAGAATCGAATGGGGAAATTCTTAAAAAAGTGGCAGCAGCAGACACTGGATATACAGCCCTTAACTTAAAGCAAAAGGGATTAGGTACCTAACATCATCCGCGCGCCGCCAAGTCAACAGCTTGTAACTTGGCAAGAGAAAGCTCTACACGGCAAATACCCTACTGCACTCCAAAATCCACTCATAGATAGAGAAATGTCACTGAATTGGTTAGAGAAAAGGCAGCTTCACGCTGAAACAGAAGGTTTTATAATCTCTATCCAAGACCGTGTCATTCGAACTCGAAACTATGAAAAGGTCATCTTGAAGAGAAATGTGGAAGATGTGTGCAGAAAATGCAATTGCCCCGGAGAAACGATAGAACATATCACGGCGGGTTGTGGTGCTATGGCCCCCAACGCTTACCTGGGGAGACATAATCAGGTGGCTAAGATCATCCACAAGGAACTGGCCCATAAACTAGGGCTAAGAAAAAACCTCCCACCATACTACCAATACTCACCCGAGCCAGTCCTTGAATCCCCTGAATATCTCTTATACTGGGACAGGCCAATAATAACGGATAGAACAGTAGACCATAACCGTCCGGATATTCTTCTCATCGAAAAAACCACCAAGAAAGCTTTCATAATCGATATAGGTTGCCCACTAACACACAACCTCTCTAAAACCGAATCGGAGAAGAAGACCAACTACTCGAATTTGGCTATAGAGATAAAAAATATATGGAAGCTAGATAACATCGACATAATTCCGATCATAATATCGGTGGAGGGAGCTATGACGAAAAATTTCAAGCCCAACTTGGAAAAACTGGGCCTATCAGGTTATTTATACCAACTAATCCAGAAAAGCGTCATCCTCCAAACTTGCCATATAGTACGGAAGTTTCTAAACAGTACAGGTTAAGATGAATTTCTTCTCTGTACTGTAAATAATACCAGCAATATCAACAAAAAGCTGTGAAAACTAACATTGAGAACATAATAATAATAATAATAATAATAATAATAATAATAATAATAATAATAATAATAATAATAATAATAATAATAATAATAATAATAATAATAATAATAATAATAATAATAATAATAATAATAATAATAATATTGCATGGTTAGAAAATGGCAATATATTTGCTGAAACAGAGGGATTCATGATGGCCATCCAGGACCAAGTGATACCGACCCTGAACTATCGCAAATACATTATAAATGATAGAGCCCTCAATACAGACAAGTGTCGCCTATGCCATAGTAAATCGGAGACCATAGACCACATAGTGTCAGGATGTGCCATACTAGCCCCAACAGAATATCTGCAGAGACATGATAACGTAGCAAAAATAATACACCAGGAACTCTGCAAGAATACGAACACACTAGATGAGACCCTTCCATATTATCAGTATCGACCGGAGTCAGTAATAGAAACGGAAGCACACAAAATATACTGGAATAGATCAATTCAAACCGATCATGCTATCCAGAACAACAGACCAGACATTGTATGGCAAGACAAGACAAACAAAATTACTTACCTTATCGACATTGCCATACCACTAGCACACAATCTCGCAGACAAGCAAGCAGAGAAAATACGCAAATATATCCCATTGGCGGCCGAGATAAAGATCCTATGGCAACAAGAGAAAGTGGTTGTTATACCGATAATCATTGGCGCTACTGGCGAGGTGCCAGTTAAACTACATAAATATTTAGAACAGATACATTTACCGCCTAAGCTGTACCTTAAACTCCAGAAGCTGGCAATTTTGGGAACATGTCATATCACACGCAAGGCTCTGAATATGGCAACCTGAAAATACAGAATATAAAAACATTAGACACTTGCTCTATAGCCGTGCTAATTATATATACTTACCTGCTAACGCAGAGATCACACAAATAATAATAATAATAATAATAATAATAATAATAATAATAATAATAAAGGTCTTTTATTATAAAAAATAAACAATATGATAACAAAGAATAGGCGATGCAAACAAAAGCATGGCGCAGTCTAGCCTAGACGGCTACTCAACTGAACAATGCACTGCTTGCTTAAGTATAAAGAATATATTACATAACTAGTGATAGATGATTTAAAGATTATTACGTAAAGGAGAAAATAAATGAACAATTTTATAAAATAAGTCAGAACGAAGAAGAAAAAAATTAATACCTCACTCAAATACGATGGAGAAGACGATAAATATATGTTATCAATGCATGACTCGCAGAATATGGTTAAGATACTTATATATTTTGAAAGAAAAAAAAGTTAAGCTACCGAGTTTGCTCATTTTGAAAATTTTGAAGATGTTTTTTATATTTCAATTTAAATGTATTATTATCAAGTGAGATCAATTCATTAGGCAAGGAGTTATACAATTTTACAGCGTTATATGTAAATGATCTCTGAAACATGGCACTCTGATGATGAGGCACCGCCATTCTATTAGAAAACCGTATCTGGCGCGAATGTATATTTTCACGAAATACAAATTTACTCTCGAGGGAACGAGGCAGAGCTGGATTTTAAAAAATTTTGATCAAGAAGTTTCCTAAATGTGAAGTTCTACGGTTGCTCATAACTAGCCAGTTGAGATTTTTGAAAGTGTGAGAAATGTGATCATACTTTCGAAGTCCAAAAATAAGGCGTGAGCATGTATTCTGCACTTTTTGTATTCTATTCCTATCAGCCAAATCAAGACACGGCCCATAAATGAAATCGCAGTAGTTAAAACTTGACAAGACTCTCACAGAGCATTTTGCGCAATTTCAAATTAAGGATATGACGGTTGTTGTATAATACTCTTAAGGACATATATGACCGTTGAATTAGTTTTTTGACATACTCTCTAAACCTTAATTCAGTATCCAAAATTATACCCAGATTTTTGGCTGTTTTAACCACGGGAAGCACAACACCATCAACACGTATATTGATATTATGATTCAAAAAATCAACGTTATTCTTATTTCCAAAGAGCATCAAGGATGACTTGATGATAATGGATTTAATTTTAAATGGCGGTCTAAAGAAAGTTGATTTAACATATTTAACTCATCGTTAAGCAAATTTGAGGCGTCTAAATAAAATCTTGACAGTCAAAATGAATGAAAATTTGCGTGTCATTTATTTTTAAATAGCTAGTCAAATGAGCTCAGAAAAAAATAAAATCGATTTTGCAAAATTTCGGTTTTTTTCGAATAAAATCGGAAGTATTCGGAATTTGAAAACCTTTAAAGCGGCATTATAATCAGCACCGAATTGCACAACTTTGCCCCCATTTAACCGTTTCTCCAACTCTTATGGTTTCCGAGATTCCAATGCTGGTATGTCGAATTTGTAACACCCTGTATATAAAAAGTATACAGCAGAAACAATATAAAGTGGTGAGAAAAATAGCTAAAAGAACATACCAATTGATATTTTTTTGTATTTTTCTTTATCCATCTTTCAGGTGTCCAATGATTGTAATATTGCAGAAGTTAACGTTGTAACTGTATAATTTTAATAATGGTGACTTGTTATGTTGCTACAAAACTACTATTAAGCTCACTTTATTATTTACACTATAAAATCACGATTAATCATTAGAAATAGTTTAAAATATAATTAATAAACGTACCTAATATTAATTTTTAACAAATGGATTTTAAATTAACGTTTTAAACATCGAACAAATATAATATAGTTTTAGGGACCTATAAACTAAAGAAATTTAATTCAATTTAAAGGTTTTTAAAATTTTAAGGTTTTCTTATCTAATAACATTTTTTTAAATTATCTTTTTATATTATTTCGGTCCTAAACGTTATCAACAAAACTAAAAAAAAATATTTTAAATAAGTATAGATATTCTTGTCCATAGGTCTAAATTATTTTTTCTACTCCCACATGGAAATTTGCTGTTTCCTTTACACTTAAGTGGCGAGTAAAGTAGGCTATTCCAGTTAACTGTGCGGGAAAATCTCATATCCATCCTAGATAGGTAATGAAACTGACCAATCACAGTAGTCAACTACAGAGAAGCCAAATTTACATGTTGTAAATTCGTTTTCTGACAGTTGAGAGAAGTTAGGTTAACAATATGCTTCAAAAATATGTAAATCTGTCAGATGAAATTTGTTCCTTTTAAATTTAAATCAAAACATTTATCCCAGAGTCTATGTGTATACACAGTAATTTCCTAAAGAGTACCTACACGAAATGGTGCAAAAATTGAATAACAAAATTAATACCAAAATATATTTCTACCAAATTATTGTTATTTTCAGACCCAACTGAAGATTTGCACACAGGCGCACTTTCTTATTTCAAAAATATCTTTATTTCCACTCATTTTTAGACAATTACTAAAAGCTTTGCATAAAATGTACTATATACCTACCAAATGAACGTTTTCTTACTAACCTTGGCCTAATTTTTTTCCATATAATAATATATATTATTATAAATATTTGTGCACGGTGATATTTTCCGATATATTTTGAACGGGGATCGAACCCCAATTGATCTTAAAACTTTTATTATACGCAACAAACATAGAAAATTAAACTGGTAATTCTTCCTTAAATGGTGGAACATAAAGATAACCCGATAAAACAGACGAAATTATAAGATTTCTGGAAAAAAAAACATTTTTTACTAACATTTTTAAGGTTATGTTATTTCTACTTACACTATTGCCACTTCTCGTATTCTCTTTCCACGTTAACAGTGTTGCTAGTTTGTAAATTGGCGATTATTTTGAAAAATTTGACCATAGCGAACGTTAAAAATTCATATTAATACACAAAATCCATTTTTAACTGTTTGAAACGAATTCTACAGCTATTTTGTTGTACTTTCGGAGTTATGATTCTTTACGCAAGCAGAAATAAACCCGAGAAACCTATATTTCTTCTGTGCATGGCAGTAAAACAATTATTGATCAAATTACCTGGTTGAGAAGATAAATTGTTCGTTTTTATTAATACATATTATATCGCTTTTTGTCTGTTATTCTGCAAGAAGCTGAATGTGTGAAAGATATATTGAAAAGTGAGTTTGTATAAATATAAGAACTTACCCAAATCGATAAATATGTTACAGTGTAATTTGGTCCATGGGTTTGCAATCAAAATGAATTTTTGTTCAATTGTTTCTTATTACCGTTCTCACAAGTTCATGGCCAACTTAAAAGACAATTTAAATAATAATAATTTTTTTTAATTCTTACCATGAAGTTCGGAAGTTAAGTCGTAGAAAAAATAACTGTTCAACTCGAGTGGATTGTCCATATTGCCCTCGGAAGTTTGAGCACTCCGCCTACGGCGTCGTGCTCAATTTACTTCCTCGTGCGATATGAACATCATATCCACTCTTTAAAGGTTGGAGACAATGACGTTTCTTGAACGGCAGTAGAGTTTTGGACTTGCATTGTCTTTATTTGTTTAGAATCACTACGTTTCAACTGGTAAGCATCTCCAGTCGTCTTCAGTATTCACCTGAAGACGACTGGAGATGCTTACCAGTTGAAATGTAGTGATTCTAAACAAATAAAGACAATGCAAGTCCAAAACTCTACTGCCGTTCATATCCACTCTTGTTGTACAAACTACTATTAAGGAAGTTCTTTGGTAGTTGGACATACAAATAAAATGAAGTGGTTGTCTTTGTTTCTTTATTGCGATGTTTCGCAGAGTTTGTGTGCTTCCAAGACATCCAAAGAAAGTAATAATTAAATTATAAATTTTATTTTTCCCATCAGGCGAAAAACACACACATAAACAAACACTTTTCTTGTCTGTCAGTGTTGATTGACTTAACAGTGTTTCTTTATTTTGATAGAGAAGTGTTTGTTTATGTGTGCGTTCTTTGCATGAGGGAAAAAATTAAATTTATAATTAAATTACTACTTTGTTTCGAAGCCTGAGGAAGCACTATATCATTCATATAAGTATTAAAATCACCAGGAATTGCTAGAAGGGGTTGAAGGGTGAAGATCACTTTTTTGTTTTGAAATGATGGAGTGAGCTAACAACAATATATATTTTTACAACATATTTTTTTCTCAGAAGAATGCATGTTAATATTAAATAATGAGCCGAATAAACAAAATGATCTTTTTCTACTCCCACATAGAAATTTGCTGTTTCCTTTACACTTAAGTGGCGGGTACAGTAGGCTATTCCAGTTAACTGTGCGGCATAATTTTATAACAATCCTAGATAGGTAATGAAACTGACCAATCACAGTGGTCAATTACAGAGAAGCCATTGTTGTTCTTACAAGTACTGACCAATCACAGTATATTATTTTGACTGAGGCTCCGCCTTCTTTTTGACGACAATTATTTAATTTAAATTTATATGGTACAATATGTTATTAATTTGTTCAATATAACAAAATCTATACGCATTTATAATAGATTTATCAATAATGCAACCTGCTGAATGTGCATAGAAAATTTATTTTATGTAGCATCATTATTCAGTTGGTTTTACGATAACTAACTAAACACTTCAATAGTCGAGGCGTTAGAGCGTTTTACTATGGATCCAATGGTCGTGAGTTCGAGCCCGGCAACCTACAAACTTTTTTAAAAAATTTTTTAGCATAAGGTCGTAGAAAAAATATACTGTTCAACTCGAGTGGATTGTCCATATCGCACTTAAAAGTTTAATTACCTACTGAAGCCTACAAAATGAACATCGTCTTGCATGCACTCGAACCCAATACCTTTTTGGACATCGTTTCATTGGACCACTTTTTATAGACGGAAATTTTAGGGGTCCAATGTTTGGATCTACCTTAAAATAAAATTGGACCCTCACTGGAGGAAGTCGTTATGAAAATCGGGAGGTTTGGTTTCAAATGGATGGTCGCCCGGCCCACAATTCTATATTTCTAATAATGGCAAAAGACTTGATTTGGATCAGAAAGACATTCAGTGCATTGAAAACTTATACTGGCACCAATCAGCACAGGTCAGAGTGGATAACGGTCTGACCAACCAAATCCGTATTCGTAGAGGAGTGCGGCAGGGGTGTGTACTGTCGCCGCTTTTGTTTAATCTATATTCGAAAGCCATTTTTCAGGAGTCGCTTGAGGATAGGGAGATTGGGATCAAAGTCAATGGAGTCTGGATAAATAACATACGCTATGCTGACGAAACTGTTCTGATTGCGGACAACATGGACGATCTGCAACGGCTGGTTAATATAGTGGGAGATTATAGTCAAGACATGGGATTGAACATGAACACAAAGAAAACTAAATTCATGGTTATCACTAGAGAGATAGATGCATTAAGAAACGCCAGCCTAACATATAATGACCTTGGTCTGCGATTGAGATTTGTTGGCTGCTATGTTTGGTCAGTGCTTTTGTACGGTGTTGAAGGCTGGACCCTAAAAGTAAAAGCCATAAACAAATTGGAAGCATTTGAGATGTGGGTATACCGAAGAATTCTTAAGATACCATGGACAGCCAGAATGAGGAACGAGGACGTTCTCAGGCGCATTAACAAAGATCGCGAACTCTTCAACATTATAAAAAAAAGAAAGACTGCATACCTGGGTCACATAATGCGCAATCATAAATATCAATTTTTACAACTGATTATCGAGGGCAAGATCGAGGGTAGAAGAGGACTGGGACGAAAGAGAATGTCATGGCTAAGGAACGTGAGACAGTGGACTGGCATACGTAACATTCAAACATTGATCCACACAGCCAGAGATAGACAAGCTATGGAAAATGTGGTCGCAAACATCCATTAATGGATAAGCAGAGGAAGAAGAAGAATAATGGCACGTTGCCGATCCAAACTCAATAATTAGTTTGCCAGCTAGGTCTTCTGTCCTCTCACCTAAAAACATCTTCCTTTGGGGGCATTTAAAAAATTTTCTTTATAAAATTGTTAGGTTTGGAAATTTAGAGCAGTTAAAAATTCAATTTGTAATGCAATCTGAAAGATTACCCAGTACCAGCTCGCTAATCTTCGTAGAGAATTTACAATCGTTTAGAATATTGCTTAGCAGCAGCAGCGGTTTATTTAAATATTTAATTAAGAATGTACAATATTCCAAACGATTGTACAGTTTCCCTAAAATAAAATTATTAGGGTTATTTTTTAAATCGTTTATTTTTAAACACCCTCTTATTTTCTTCTGTCCCTAGCAATTCTTAATAATTTTAATACTATTTGATAGGTGTCAGTAAAATAATTCGTTTTCTATTAAAAGATCCATTTTGAAAATAATGAAAATATTAGTTAAATCCAGTGTAAAATGTATCTGTCAAATTTTTTTAAAAATATACCGTTTGCAAATTATATTCGACAATGTCTGTTTAAAGGTTGGAGACAATGACGTTTCTTGAACGACCAGTAGAGTTTTGGACTTGCATTGTCTTTATTTGTTTAGAATCACTACGTTTCAACTGGTAAGCATCACCAGTCATCTTCAGGTTAATACTAAATAAGTACGGTAACTACAGCTCTATTTATACTAGGCAGGTGCGGTGACGCATGACTAGTGGGCGGAGTCATGCATGTTGCTAGGTGATGACGCATAACTGAATCAGTCATGCTCGATGACGTCATGCTCGATGAATCATGCATTTAACTCTTTTGACAATGACAAATCACAGGTTGACAAGTCCAATCAATGCTGGTGTCCGCAGCATCACCTGTTGAATTCCAATAAAAAACCAAACGCAATCCTATTCAAATAAGTTAATTTATTATTTTTAATAATTATTTAGGTTGTCTAAAATTGTTCAAACTCCGCATGTGCACTCAGCACACAAAGACCCTAAGAAAGTATCCCCACAATACAGCTCTAAAGTCAACAGGGGAGCAAATATTTGGACAGTCTAAAAACTTGCATGGGATTTTCTATGTTTCCAACGACGATGCACCACCCGGTATATTTAATTTGCAATTTTTTTAAATTTAATTTATTTGTGAACTTTAAACAGTGCATATTATTAGTAAGTTATATGGTTACACGTCCTAAATATACAATATTAGTCTAACTTAAAAAAAAACATTAGGTAAGTTATACTATACAGGGTGTTCCTTAAGGACGTGCTAATATTTTAAGGTGTGATTCATCAAGTCATTTTATGAAGAAAAGTTCATATAAACATGTCCTAAACGGCGTCTGCAACACTAGCGAGATTCAAAAGGTCAGTCGTGTCATCATTTCTCCAACAATAAGAAACAAGAAAAATTGTGTCTACCAGATCCCCTACGAATGCGGCCAATCTTACATTGGTGAGACACTAAGACCACTAGAAGTAAGGATTAAAGAACATAGGAATAACACCCAAAAAGGAGATACCGAAAAATTAGGTGCAGCTGACCACGCCTAGACGCACGGCCATCATATCATGTGGATCAAAAGCGGAAATCCTGCAAAAAGAACCGCACTGGAGGAAGAGGAAGTTTAAGGAAGCTGCGACCATACACCAAAATCCAGCTTACTTTAGTAAGCCTTCATTAGATATGAGAAACGTCTGGAAACCCTTGTTAAGTAAATGTAATCTTAGAATAAGACCACCTAAGAGTTAAACGAATAAGTCATCGAGCATGAAGTCATCAAGCATAACTCATACAGTTATGCGTCACATGCATGACTCCGCCCACTAGTCATGCGTCACCGCACCTGCCTAGTATAAATAGAGCTGTAGTTACCGTACTTATTTACTATTCACCTGAAGACGACTGGAGGTGCTTACCAGTTGAAACGTAGCGATTCTAAACAAATAAAGATAATGCAAGTCCAAAACTCTACTGCCGATCAAGAAACGTCATTGTCTCCAATTTTTAAACAGACATAGGTATTTAACTTATTTGGCAATTTTACAAAAATTCAAAACGTCTATAAATTCTCTTTAATTATTATTTGCGACAATATATCCAACACCGCAAACGATACCTCCAGTACGCACAGTGCGTTAAAAAGTTCTTTACCGAGAGGACGACCTGTGGAGTCGCGGCCCGGGCGGAGGATAGACTCTCGTCGCCGAAGTCGATCACTTGTTTCTGCATACCTATATGTGTAAATGTCCCGTCTTTGTTTAATTATGTGTTTTTGTTACTCACTCGCAAGTGCGAATGTAAAGCGGAGAGAGGCCTGTGTATAGAAGGCATAAAATAAACAATATCTTCAAATACCTTTTTTCAAAAAACTCAAAAATAAGGTAGATACCTACTTATATTCATTTACTACACTATGGATCAAATACGGTTCTGCCTAACTGTCCCGTTGAATAACATTAGGAGAACTTTTGGGTGTAGGATGAACCCGTAAAGGAAAGCGTTCTGCGTATAATCTCGAAGCAGCAGCCGCACTTTGACGACCTCACCGTAAATTATCACCATAATATCTACTAGTTCATTGTATTTAAATTTTACCAGTTTCACGTGTAACCAATTTAAAATTAACTTGCTTCAGAAAAACACACCGCAGCGACCACCGACCCGTAAATTGCATTACTAATAAGAGATACGACGAATGTGTTTATTTGTTTTGTTTCGTGTGTGGTAAATGTGATTCAAATAATTTTTTAAAGTTTCATTTTTATAAACAAACGAGCAGATTTCTAAGATGTACAAAGGGCTAACGTTTACTATTTCTCGTGTGTATAGTTGTTTGGTTGAGAAGCGTTTATTTTTTTTTGTTTATCACTTTGAGTAAATAATTTTGTATAATGTTTAGCTGTTTTAGAGCGTTGTGATACAGACTACCCCACACGATTATACCATATCGTATCACTGATTCAGCAATGGCTTTATAAACAGATATTAAAAGTCTTTTGCTTAGGATTTCTATTAATATATAAAATTTGTGAATAAGTTTTCTTAAATTTTTTGTAAGATAAGAAACACGATGGTCCCACTTTAAATGTTTGTCGATAATAACACCTAGATATTTCGTATGAAATGTTTCTTTAATGTCAAAATGTTTTGTATTTTTCGATCTTCGCTCTCAATTCCACGTTGTAATTGTGAAAAAATTATTGATAATTTACCCTACAAATCTAAATCTAATTATCTTATTGCATGTTACACTTATAAACTACATAAGTTTAATCTATTTAATCAAAATCAATTAGGCCAAACAGTTTATGATTCTATTTCACATATTTAGATTTATCCTAAGCAGTATCAGGCTTGGCCCTCGATACAGGTAAAATTATTTTTATAAAGTCTCTCCAAAGAGTAATTTCGGTTTGTTGGTTTGTATTTGGTATTTTACTAGTATTTTACAGTATTCACCTGAAGACGACTGGAGATACTTACCAGTTGAAACGTTGTGATGTAAAACAAATAGAGGCAATGCAAGTCCAAAACTCTTCTTTCATTCATGTATTTGGTATTTGTTTCGTATTGTTGTTTGTTAATTTTTTTTATGAAAATTCGATTTTCTTTTCTTATTGTCTTATTATTATGTTAACGTAGTTACTAGTTTATATAAAATTGATTGATTTTGACAGAGGTAGTAATATTATATACAGGGTTGCCCAGAAGTCCGGAATAAAATTAATATCAATTAAAGGAAAAAGATCTAGGAAAAACGCTCGGACCCGTAAATTTTTATTTTTAATTGTGCATTTTTTGACATAAAAAAATATTATACAGGGTGTCTGATAGAACTGCCGTCATGTCTTTGACAATTTTTTTAAAGGAACACCCTATGAATTGTATTATTTCTGATTTCCCACAAAATTCTACGATTATGTTGTAAATGTCATGTGTCTAAATTTAATAGTTTTTGAGATATTGACGTTTAAAATATGGCATTTTTTGACTTTGACAGGCTGTAACATTGGAACGGTTCATCTTAGAGAAAAATGGTTTTCAGCTCCCTATCTTAGTTTTTTATTCTCTATCCAAAGAAACCAACCTCCTATTTACCATGTTAAACCAAAAAATTGGTTTAAACGGTTTAACATGGTAAATCGGAGGTTGATTTCTTTTGATAAAGTTTCAATTAAAATGTTTACTTTCATTTTTCTCTTTAAAAATACATACTTAATAATTGTTTTTTGTTTTGTTGTAAAAATGTTTTAAGGCCTTGGGTTATATTTTTATTGATTTAAAATATCTCTAAAAAAGGGAAAACGGAACAGACAAAAGTATATAATAGAAAAATACTATTATTCTTTTTACTCGTTTTTCTTGAAAATTGCATCATAAATCAATAACTAAAACGATATGCATCCGAAACCTTAATCTCTATATTAAACAGGACTTTTAGAAGTAAAAGTTTAAAAACTAAACGTTTCCTACAAAACCTTTGTAATCTAAGCCAAGAATACATTATTTAAAATTTTAAATTAAGAGTCCAAGCCTGGGACGAGAAATTAGGTTGCAATTAGACTTTTAGACCCGAGCTCCTAATCAGGCACCCCCCTCCCCCCCTAAATATGCCACTGATAGTACTTATGATACCTTTTTGGAAACCTCTTTTAAAGAGAAAATTTAATTTCCTATTGTTCTTAATTTTAATTTATTTTTGATTTTGTTGTGAAAAACTAAGTTGGGTTATGTCTGACCCTCTTAAGAGGATTGCGAAAACAAATTTTGTTATGAGTATGAAGCCCACAAAACATCTCAATGGACGTGTTTTTGAATTTTCACAAATAACTTTATATTTTTTTCTTTGTAGCGAATTTGTATTGAAAGTCCCCACCTTGGGACAATAAAAATAAATTAAAATTAAAAACAATAGAATATTCAATGTTCTCCTTAAACAAGCTTTCCAATTAAAAAAATGAAGTTGGTTTATGTTTTATCTTATACATGAAGTAAACAAAAAATTTTGGTGTTAAAATATAGACCATACAAAATCTGTCTCGAAGTGTTTTTCCCTTTTTTTTTAAATATTTTTTCCTAAACTTTTAGCGAACTTCTTCCACCTTGTATGTATTTGTAATATTCGACAGACACGCGTCTCTGGACTGAACGGCTGAAAATCGATCTTTATTTGTTTTATTAGTTCATCACGATGGACAACAATATGACAATAGAAAAATTAGAAAACAGATAAAAAAATATAATGGTAATTGCTTTATTAGTTTTTGTTAGTTTCTTTACCCTACTCGATTACGTAACGCCATTAAAAGTTTATAATATAATGTGTGTAGTAATTCCAAGTTAATACCATAGTTGCAGCTAAATAAAAAGTAAGGGTTTTTAAGATTTTTAGTGTGTGATTAATCTAATTAAGAGTTTGTTTTCCTTAAGGGGGATTTCTACTGTGATGGTCCTATTTTCTTTACGATTTTTTTCTGGGGATAATAAGACAAATGCAAAAAAACAAGTTTTCAATTCTTTTAGATTAGATTAGATTAGATAAGATTTACCAAAAAAAAATTTTCAACCCCCCAAAAAATGAAGAACTTGAAGGTGCTACAGGGTGCTAAAGTTACCCCCTCAAAAAAACGTAACTTGCTGGCGGAATTCAAATAAATTTTTCTATTCATGACAAAAATAAAATTGACCCAGATTCTTCAATTGTAAGCATGTAGTTATAGCCCCCACTAGAATCAAGTCAAAACTCGAGTAACTGTTAAAATGGCGCGAAATTTAATTTTTTTTTTGAAAATTTACCATTTTTTTTTTGTATTTTAAGGGCCTTAACATTTTCTGTAATGTCGCAAAATACTGGATTCTAGAGGGGGCTATAACCACTTGTATTCTAAGCATTTTATGACCAAAATCATTAAATTCTGATAATTTGAACATACCGAAGTACTTTCCGCCAGCGCGAAAAACAGAGTTTCGAGAAAAACAACTTAAAAGTTTTAACGGTGGCTTACAACAAAATAGTCTCACTTTCACTCAGTCTGCGATGCCTTGCCCGCAGATAACACCCTCCTCTTCCTCGAAAAACCATAAACCAGCTGATTCTTCCTGCCTCTTTGAGAGCGTGGCCTTTTTAGCTACCCGTTTTTCATATTGATTACATGCAGTGTGTACCAAACTTAAAATCGGCTAGTGGTGAGAACTGACCGGCAATCATAAAATTGGATGTAACTTTTTTTTGGAGTTTATTTGGTGAAAACGTTTACACACTGTTATTCTAGAGTTCTAGAGGCTATAGAGAGGCGAAAAACGTTAGAAAAAAAATCCCCCTTTAAGTATAACTTAAAAATTAAAGTTATTATAAAAAATATTCTAAGAACATATTTTCTTCTTGACTACAATAAATATTTATCAAGACACGGTAATTTTACACTTATAGGCTGTATCTTCTTACTAGTTTAAGGAAAAAAAATACCCTTTTGCCCCCCCCCCCCCCCCCCGCTACGCCAGTGCTGCTGTGGACCGCCATTAAAATATTTCCCTTATTTATAAAATATCCCTTAAGAGGACTGCAATTTTCAAAAGTACACAGAAAATTATACAGGGTGATTCCTAAGTTGATACTTCTCTTTTGGCCGTGTATAGAATGCATTAAAATAATCACTATTTTCAAATATCTTTTTTCAAAAACCTTAAAAATGAAGTCATTTATTATTACACTATGTATCAAATACGGTTCTACCGAACTTGCCAGTTGGATGACATTAAGAAAACTTCTGGGTGTAGGATGAGCCCGCAAGGAAAAGCGTTCTGCGTATAATCTCGAAGCAGCAGCCGCACTTTGACGACATTCACCTTAAATTAGCATCATATCTACCAATTCATTGTTTTCAAATTACACCATTTTTACGTGTAACCAATTTAAATTGCTTCAGAAAAACACAACGCAACGAATTGCCAAGTAGCTCGTACCGACCCGTAGTTTGCATGACTAATAAGAGATAAGACAAACAACATAAAGTATAGCAGGCTACGTTTCGATGACTAGGCCCGCACTTAGATTTTTTACTTCTGTATCTCGCCTATTTTTAAGTTTTTTGAAAAAGGTATTTGAAAATGTTGTTTATTATAATGCCTTCTATACACAGCTAAAAAAGAAGTATTAACTTAGGAATCACTCTGTATACGCTGCCTCCCACAGAAATAAAGTGATCTATGTATAAGTTTTTTTTTATAGCAACCATACTCAACAATTTTTTTTAAATCAAAGTCAATTGAAATTAGATTTCTAAGGTTTTTCTCTAAAAATGCCCCGTTTTGAAAGAAAATTCTTTGAGTTCGATTGAAAAAAGTAAACTAACAAAAACACCAAGAACAGTAAGCAGTAAATATGGGGCCAGTTTATGTCCTTTATCAACGAATGAAAGTGCATTTTAAACCAGAATACAAGTATTTTCGAATTAGCGAACATATCAAAGGATTGGGCGTTTAATTTTCGAAAGCAAAATGGTCAAGATTACAAGGAATTTACCGACAAGACAATTTAGAACGTAAAGACAAACCAGTTTATGGAAAAATATCATAAAGATTTTAACGTTACTTTTAGCGCATTTACAGATATCGAATTTAAGTTGACACGTGATGCAAAAGGCGCCAAGCGAAATAACCATGTTGCCTCCAAATTTTTGCGTTACTGCTTATTTAAACTAGTTTAGGCAGGATAATTTCACTTTTTTGTCATGAAGTGAGGTTTGTTTTGGGCATTCGCTTTCCCTAAAACACAAATAGGACCACTGTCCATTTAAAAGCCATTTTTTAAAAATATCTGCTTAATTAAATTTAACGTATAGCAGCCACTGTTTGTGTTTACCGTCAAAAAACACCAAACTAAATACAAACTAGGATTTTTTTTGCGACTTTGTATACATATAATGTAATCTAATCAACAAAAACTAATAAAATTTTAGTTTCGGCCTTATTATTTGGGCTAACTTGACACCTCTCTTACTTAGTGGCGTAGCCAGGTGTGGGCCAGGGGGGGGGGGGTCGACCACCCGCCCCCGGCGCCGCTTGTCACCATTTGCCGCTTGGTGCCCGTTTACATAATAAACCTTATTATTTGATCTAGTCTATTTTTGCAAGAGGAAGTTCGTGGTGGAGATGTCGACCTTTTTTTTAAGTTTTTTAGAAGTCACTTTTTATGAAGAAGGGAGCTCTCCATCATATATTTGCCCCTCCCGCCCCCAAAGGCTGGCTACGCCACTGCTCTTACTAAGGGTGGGTATTATAAAAAAGGCAAAACTTTAAATTTAATTTTTACGGTGAGGTTAACTTCCCTAGAAAAAATGACAGTTTCATAAAATTTTCTTAACCTTCGAAAACAACAAGACGTAAAGAAGAATTTTTAACAACCTAACCTATAACTTGCCGTCAACATTTTTTTAAAGCAGTCAAGGAGAAAAGAACAGTTAATTTCCTTTATTGGTGAAATTAATATTCTTATATCCAGCGTAGTAGGCATAGATGATTCGTTCTACGCCACTTCCGAAGGTTCCTTCTGAGCATGCGCCAACAGCATCTATCCCTACTCAGTGTTGAAGTATAAAAAAACATTATAAAGAGATCAAGAACTGTCATTTTTGTACATCGGTTAACACTAATTGTTACCTGATCCACCAAATAAAGTTAAAACATTGAGATTAATAACTTAACTTCAACCTGTGACGTCATTCTACAAGTTAACCTTCGTTCATTGGTCATTTAAGTTTTATCATCAATCGATCAACCCTTTCTTGTATCCACTGCTGGATGAACGTCTTCCTTAATCTCTTCCATGTGGTCATGGTTAGAAGTAGGAGTATTTTAGCCGTTTCACTACCGCCCTGGCTAGTGTGGGTTGGTATATTGCGTCATTTAAGAGCTCATTTCCTTTGCTCTTATTTGAAACGGTTATTTAGCCTCTTTAGTTTTTCTAGCAGGGTGCACCGGATGACCATATTTATCTCTCGGGCAGGCGAGGTTGGCATTTGGGTTGGTTTATTTTGACCATTTTGAACCATCACCCCTTGCACCCCCTGTTTTATAATATCCACCCTAAATTGACAATCCGATCTCAATCGTATCTTTGTCGTTGTGAAGTTGTTAATTTTTGACTTTGTAGTTTATTTTCTTCTTGACCAGAATACGATCTTATCTATATATAACGTAAAAACGTAGATAAGATAATGACGAAGAAAAAAGAAATCATCAAATTACCTGCCTGTCACAATATTTTCGATTATATTCGAGAATACTTTGCTACAAGTTCTATACACGGCTTCAATCACATCGCTAATAAAAACACCAACGTTTTTGAAAAACTTTTTTGGGCGATTTTGGTAGCCGCGGCTATTTACGGAGGTTGCATTTTAAGCTACGCAACATTGAATCGATATTACGTGAATCCGATTGTTATTTCAATCGAGAGAGATCGATTTTCATGGACTACATCAATGCCTGGTAAGTCTCATTTTTATTTACACTATTTGTCAATATAAAAAGTACATATTATTTCATTTTAAATTTGTAATAAGTACTTATATTTTGGAAAAAATATAGAACGAATGATGGTGTTGGTAGATGTAATCGGTCAGTAAAAATTTGACCGATGTTCAGGATTTGCCAGGCGCAGCGATACCGATGCCGTAAAATTATGAATTTATCGCGAGGTTCTTGAAAGTATCATATTCCAAAAGTCCTTTATTTGTAAAAGATGTTTGTACTTTAGTAGAGTACACAACATGCAGTTTTGGCTACATTTTTCTATAAGAATTAACATTAAGGTTGGTATCTAAATAACGAAAGGTGAAAACTAATATCGCCATCTTGTAGAACATCAAAAGTGGCTAAAAAGTTGTTTTTGTTTTTTTCCCAAATCAAAAATAAAGGCGCGAAAAATTAAAAACCCAAACTAAAAATTCCGATTTTTTTCGGATTTCTCCGAAGGTATTCGGAATATCTACAATTTTCTTGTCCCAAATTATTAAGCCTCAAAATTCACAACTTTTCCCTTTTTCTTCACAAATCAAGGCATTTTTAATAATTTTTTGTGATCGTAGGAAAAATAGTGTATATTACTCGTTTGAAGGTGATTATTCTAAAAGAATTTCCTGTACCTGCTCGTTTAAAAAGTTTCACTTTCATCACTTGTTATGTAATATACTATTTCTTTAGCTGTTACACTTTGCCCAATTAACCGTATTAACGAGACTGCTTTGAACCGCTACCTGGAAACGACAGAATCTCAGAATAAGACGTTCTTAAGGGAGTTCATAGTATCTCTAGCTTATGCAAACTACACTAACTTTAAAGATGTTTTGGATAATAATGAAATAAAGTCAAAAGACTACATGTCCGTCCTGCAAAAAATTAAATTAACTGTAAGTGCAAATATTGTCTTTTCGGAAGATAATTTAAACGCTACAAAGTTAATGGTTGAGACAATAACAGAAATGGGATTATGTAGTACTTTTAACTCGCCTTTAGCAGTTTATAGCACTTATAAGTAAGTGACTTTTTATTATTTACATTAGCATACTTACGCTCTAAAGTAACCAAATTACTACTTTACCAATATTGGCTTATAGACGTATTTATTTATTATACAGGTATTGGAAAAGGAACAAGTGGGATATTGTTCCACAACTTGAAAGTTTGGAAGTTCATCCATTAGATGGAGAAGCATTAGTTTCTTTGGTTGACGTACCTATCGGTTTAACAGTAAGTATCGGTGACTATTCCATCATTCATATTTGTTACAGTTAATTAAAATACAGTACCAGTATACAGTAATAATTTATATAGTTTTACCCATGGTGGCAATATTGCTGTCTACTTGCAATAACTAGGTTCTAATTAAACACTTTTTCTCAAATTCAAAGTTTTACCAAAATATAATTTTAATGAATATAGCGACAGCTAGTCATCCTAGGCTGATTTAGAATAATCATAGAGTTGTATTTGCTGCAGATATAAGTTGATAATTTTTTTTTAGCTGCGCATTGAAGGTATTAAAATAAACAACATTTTCAAATACCATTTTTCAAAAAACTCAAAAGTAAAGTACTTACATTCATTTATTACACTACGAATCAAATACGGTTCTGCCTAACTTGCCCGTTGAATAACATTAAGAAAACTTCTGGGTGTAGGATGAGCCCGGAAGAAACATCTGCACTTATACGACACCATATTTATTAGTTTATTGTTTTTAAATTTTACAATTTTCACGTATCACAATTTAAAATTAACTTGCTTCAGAATAACACACCACAGCGTATTGCTCAACAATACCCGTATAACCAATACTAATAAGGGATAGGAAATACAACAGAAACTATAGCGGGTTATGTTTTTTTGTATCTCGCCTATTTTTAGATTTCTTGAAAAAAGGTATTTGAAAAAGTTGTTTATTTTAATGCCATCTATTTATACACAGCTAAAAAAAAGTATCAACTTAGGAATCACCCTGTATACAACTTTTTACCAAAATGTCAAAAAGACAACTATAATAGGGTCAAAACTCAAATTACCCTCTAAACCCAATTTTTACCAAGCATTCACAATTATAGTCGATCTTAAAAATTGGATCTACGACGGTAATCCCGAAAGCTGTAGGTACGATTAATAGTTCTCATCATACAACCGACGTCCCTTTGTAGTTATACACCCTGTATTAATCTGTTATTTTCTAGGCCTACTTTCACGGACCATACGAGGTTCCAGATATAAGAACCAATCCGGTACATTTCCCAATTCAAACGTTTTTTGCAGACCTGTACTTCACAGCAACGAGTATTGTTAGTAACGATGCTGTTAAGGAACTCAGTGTAGCTCAGCGAAAATGTCGATACCATGACGAAAGTAATCTCAGGCATTATCCCGTCTACACGTACGTCAATTGTCGAATGGAGTGTCGAATAGGTTTGGCGAAGAAGTTATGTGGTTGTGTACCTCATTTTTATCGGACCATCGGTTAAGTATTGTACACTGGTAAAATAATTAGAATATTTATCGTTGGCAATTTATTACCACAACATATACCAGTGACGTATTTGGGAGGAGGGGCTATAGGGCTGCAGCCCCCCCCCCCCCGGGAGCCTGGAAGCTCGAGTCTAAAAGTCTAATTGCAACCTAATTTTTCGACTCACGCTTGGAGACTCTTACTTTAAACCTTTAAATAATATATTCTTGGCTTTTAGTTTACAAAGGTCTTGTAGAAAATTTAGTTTTTAAACTTTTCCTTCTAAAAGTCCTGTTTTATATAGAGATTAAGGTTTCAGATGCATATTGTTTTAGTTATTGATTTATGATGCAATTTTAGAGAAGAACAAGTAAAAAGAATTATATATTATAGAGTGAAAAGAGTTTTGTTTCCCTTCCTTCATCGGACTTCATCCCTAGACGCGTTTCGTCATATCATGACTCATCAGTAGGGCTAGAAGTCGATGAGTGAAGGGAAACGGTCTACTGTATACAGTCTTCAAAGTATCAAAGAAGTGAAGTTTTACGAGTAGCGATATCTAGTCAATGTTCGATAAAGTACCTGCACCTCTAACAAAGCCTATAGAAATAAGCACAATTGCCAGAGAAGATCACTTGCAAAGACATTCGTCACAATTCCATTGACATTGACTAGATGTCGCTACTCGTAAAACTTCACTTCTTTGATACTTTGAAGACTGTATACAGTAGACCGTTTCCCTTCACTCATCGACTTCTAGCCCTACTGATGAGTCATGATATGACGAAACGCGTCTAGGGATGAAGTCCGATGAAGGAAGGGAAACAAAACTCTTTTCACTTTAAAATTGCTTCGGAGCTTTGTACCGACGACTACGGTAGCGCGTACCTAGCGGTAACACTTGGAATTGTGACGAATGTCTTTGCAAGTGATCTTCTCTGGCAATTGTGCTTATTTCTATAGGCTTTGTTAGAGGTGCAGGTACTTTATCGAACATTGACTAGATGTCGCTACTCGTAAAACTTCACTTCTTTGATACTTTGAAGACTGTATACAGTAGACCGTTTCCCTTCACTCATCGACTTCTAGCCCTACTGATGAGTCATGATATGACGAAACGCGTCTAGGGATGAAGTCCGATGAAGAAAGGGAAACAAAACTCTTTTCACTTTAAAATTGCTTCGGAGCTTTGTACCGACGACTACGGTAGCGCGTACCTAGCGGTAACACTTGGAATTGTGACGAATGTCTTTGCAAGTGATCTTCTCTGGCAATTGTGCTTATTTCTATAGGCTTTGTTAGAGGTGCAGGTACTTTATCGAACATTGACTAGATGTCGCTACTCGTAAAACTTCACTTCTTTGATACTTTGAAGACTGTATACAGTAGACCGTTTCCCTTCACTCATCGACTTCTAGCCCTACTGATGAGTCATGATATGACGAAACGCGTCTAGGGATGAAGTCCGATGAAGGAAGGGAAACAAAACTCTTTTCACTTTAAAATTGCTTCGGAGCTTTGTACCGACGACTACGGTAGCGCGTACCTAGCGGTAACACTTGGAATTGTGACGAATGTCTTTGCAAGTGATCTTCTCTGGCAATTGTGCTTATTTCTATAGGCTTTGTTAGAGGTGCAGGTACTTTATCGAACATTGACTAGATGTCGCTACTCGTAAAACTTCACTTCTTTGATACTTTGAAGACTGTATACAGTAGACCGTTTCCCTTCACTCATCGACTTCTAGCCCTACTGATGAGTCATGATATGACGAAACGCGTCTAGGGATGAAGTCCGATGAATGAAGGGAAACAAAACTCTTTTCACTTTAAAATTGCTTCGGAGCTTTGTACCGACGACTACGGTAGCGCGTACCTAGCGGTAACACTTGGAATTGTGACGAATGTCTTTGCAAGTGATCTTCTCTGGCAATTGTGCTTATTTCTATAGGCTTTGTTAGAGGTGCAGGTACTTTATCGAACATTGACTAGATGTCGCTACTCGTAAAACTTCACTTCTTTGATACTTTGAAGACTGTATACAGTAGACCGTTTCCCTTCACTCATCGACTTCTAGCCCTACTGATGAGTCATGATATGACGAAACGCGTCTAGGGATGAAGTCCGATGAAGGAAGGGAAACAAAACTCTTTTCACTTTAAAATTGCTTCGGAGCTTTGTACCGACGACTACGGTAGCGCGTACCTAGCGGTAACACTTGGAATTGTGACGAATGTCTTTGCAAGTGATCTTCTCTGGCAATTGTGCTTATTTCTATAGGCTTTGTTAGAGGTGCAGGTACTTTATCGAACATTGACTAGATGTCGCTACTCGTAAAACTTCACTTCTTTGATACTTTGAAGACTGTATACAGTAGACCGTTTCCCTTCACTCATCGACTTCTAGCCCTACTGATGAGTCATGATATGACGAAACGCGTCTAGGGATGAAGTCCGATGAAGGAAGGGAAACAAAACTCTTTTTACTTTAAAATTGCTTCGGAGCTTTGTACCGACGACTACGGTAGCGCGTACCTAGCGGTAACACTTGGAATTGTGACGAATGTCTTTGCAAGTGATCTTCTCTGGCAATTGTGCTTATTTCTATAGGCTTTGTTAGAGGTGCAGGTACTTTATCGAACATTGACTAGATGTCGCTACTCGTAAAACTTCACTTCTTTGATACTTTGAAGACTGTATACAGTAGACCGTTTCCCTTCACTCATCGACTTCTAGCCCTACTGATGAGTCATGATATGACGAAACGCGTCTAGGGATGAAGTCCGATGAAGGAAGGGAAACAAAACTCTTTTCACTTTAAAATTGCTTCGGAGCTTTGTACCGACGACTACGGTAGCGCGTACCTAGCGGTAACACTTGGAATTGTGACGAATGTCTTTGCAAGTGATCTTCTCTGGCAATTGTGCTTATTTCTATAGGCTTTGTTAGAGGTGCAGGTACTTTATCGAACATTGACTAGATGTCGCTACTCGTAAAACTTCACTTCTTTGATACTTTGAAGACTGTATACAGTAGACCGTTTCCCTTCACTCATCGACTTCTAGCCCTACTGATGAGTCATGATATGACGAAACGCGTCTAGGGATGAAGTCCGATGAAGGAAGGGAAACAAAACTCTTTTCACTTTAAAATTGCTTCGGAGCTTTGTACCGACGACTACGGTAGCGCGTACCTAGCGGTAACACTTGGAATTGTGACGAATGTCTTTGCAAGTGATCTTCTCTGGCAATTGTGCTTATTTCTATAGGCTTTGTTAGAGGTGCAGGTACTTTATCGAACATTGACTAGATGTCGCTACTCGTAAAACTTCACTTCTTTGATACTTTGAAGACTGTATACAGTAGACCGTTTCCCTTCACTCATCGACTTCTAGCCCTACTGATGAGTCATGATATGACGAAACGCGTCTAGGGATGAAGTCCGATGAAGGAAGGGAAACAAAACTCTTTTCACTTTAAAATTGCTTCGGAGCTTTGTACCGACGACTACGGTAGCGCGTACCTAGCGGTAACACTTGGAATTGTGACGAATGTCTTTGCAAGTGATCTTCTCTGGCAATTGTGCTTATTTCTATAGGCTTTGTTAGAGGTGCAGGTACTTTATCGAACATTGACTAGATGTCGCTACTCGTAAAACTTCACTTCTTTGATACTTTGAAGACTGTATACAGTAGACCGTTTCCCTTCACTCATCGACTTCTAGCCCTACTGATGAGTCATGATATGACGAAACGCGTCTAGGGATGAAGTCCGATGAAGGAAGGGAAACAAAACTCTTTTCACTTTAAAATTGCTTCGGAGCTTTGTACCGACGACTACGGTAGCGCGTACCTAGCGGTAACACTTGGAATTGTGACGAATGTCTTTGCAAGTGATCTTCTCTGGCAATTGTGCTTATTTCTATAGGCTTTGTTAGAGGTGCAGGTACTTTATCGAACATTGACTAGATGTCGCTACTCGTAAAACTTCACTTCTTTGATATATTATAGAATTTTTCTCCACGACCATTACTGAATGCAATACTTCCAAAATCATTTTTGATAATAGAATGTAAAAATTCTCGCTCTTGAGTTGGAATATTTATTCTGAAACACTTGCTTCTTATGCGTTTTGCATGTATTTTCATTCCATAATAAGATACGGAATGAATATTCTGTAATTGATCTAAACGACATAGGTTGACATGAATTTCGAAACTGTCAATGTCAGCAGACAAATTTTAGTGCAAGTCAAAATATGAGTGAAAAATCGGATGAATCAGATATGGAACTGCATAATACTCCACCTGAAGTTATAAATATTGCGAATAGTATTTTTGGTTGTGGAGAAAATATAGTCTGCTACTCGGTTAGAATGAAAATTCGATACTCGTGGTTCCTCACATTAGCTACGCTCTCGTTCGGAATCTTCCACTCGGATCAAATTTTCATTCCAACCTCGTTACAGAATCCACTATTCTATTATGACTTGTCTGTTCCCTTTACCCTTTTTTAGAGCTATTTTAAATCAACAAAAATATAACCCAATGCAATAAAATATTTCTACAGCCAAAACAAAAAACAATTAGGCATTTATTTTTAAAGAGAAAAATTAAAATAAAAATTTTAATTGAAATATTTTTTATTGAAGAAGTGTGATAATTTATAATAAAAAAAATAGTGAGGGAAGAAAGGAGAATGCTTTATTATGAATACCTATACAAAAAACGGCACTTAAGAAGGAGTATTTCAAAATCTAAGCTTTTGCACCAAAAACTCCTCTTAGTTTTACGCTCCTAAAATATATGATTTCTGAAAAAATCATCAATTTTGGCGTGGTAAGCGATATTTACTTTATTTTTAATCAAAAAAAAAACGAGCCCACAAAACGCTGGTTAGAGTGATACATACGTCTTATGTTAAAAATCGTTTTGATTGAATCACTTTCAAAAATCGAATGATCGTGTCTTGCTCCAGTTCGGTAAAAATCTTATGGTCGAAAAACAGCCGATTTTTTATTTTAGAAAAAATAAATTATTAAAAAAGGTTGATATCATTTCTAAGTTAGGGAATACATTTTTTTATGAATTACTTTCTATTTTAAGAGTTACAGTTAAAGCTAATATCTGGTTGGACAAAGATTTCAAATAACAAGTTACTAACCAGCAACTTTGACTCTGACATACTTGCCATTGGCAGAAATACTATTCTCAGTGACCCCGTTACCTTAATTTTAATTCACTAATCATGTGAAGCGAAGGTGGTATCGTCCCTTCCCCCTCTAGCTTTGCAAAATGGGTGTTTTATTCACTTTAAGCCCTGAAAATTGAGGGGTAAAAGGTGCCACCCCCTCCGCTGGGGTATTTTCTCGCTCCCGGCTGAGTTATGAAGGTATGTTAAAAATATATTCCTACCGAACTATTGCTATTTTCTGACAGAATTAAAGATGTGTGCGATGCACTTTCTTATTTCAAAAATCTCCAGTTTTCCACTCATTTCAAAACAATTACTACAAGATTTAATGCATAAAATATGCTATAGACCTACAAAATGAACGTTTTTTACTAACCTTGGTGGTTCTTTGCAATTCAAATATTTGTCCATCGCGATATTTTCTAGCATATTTTGAATAAGGATCCAACCCCAATCGATCTTAAACCGTTTATTATACTCACCAGATATAGAAAATTAACTGGTAATTCTTCCTTAAATAATGGAGCATGAAGATGAGTGCATAAAACTAGATAAAATAGACCAATCTATAAGATTTCTAGAAAAAAAAATTAATTTAATTTTTTTACTAATGGTTTTAAGTTTATGTTATTTCTGCAGGATATCCACTTCTCTTGTTCTCTTTCCACGTTAACTGTATTGCTAGTTTGTAAATGGGCGATAATTTTAAAAAACCTTACCATAACGAACGTTAGAAGATCATATTAATGCACAAAAATCATTATTAACTGTTTTAAACGATGCTAGAACTATTTGGTCGTACTTTCGGAGTAATTCTTACGCAACCAGAAAAAAAACCGAACAAACCCTTTTTTCTTTTTTGCATTTGAGCAGAACAATTTAATCAAACTAGCTATGGTTGAAAAAAATAAATTGTTCATTTTTATTAATAAACATATCGATTTTTGTCTGTTATTCTGCAAAATGCCGAATGTGGGAAAGAAAGATATATTCAAAGTGATTTTGTGTAAATATAAGAAATTACACAAATTGATAAATATACAGTATAATTGGGTCCATGAATTTGCCCGCGAAACACGGTTTTTTTAAATTGTTTTAATTATCTTTCTCTTTCTCACAAGTTCACGGCCAACAAAAAATACTATATAGTTATGATGCCTAATTTAAATAATTTAAACTTGCACTATCATTACTTATTTGTTTTGAATCACAACGTATTCAGAAGAATACTGGATAACAAGTTTTGCATAACGTACTACTATTTGGTTATTATAAATTATGTTTGCGCTCCTGACACCGAAACCTGTTGCTCCTATAAATACACTACATAATATTGGTTTTAAGCCGAATGAATTAACCTAAATGAATATTGGGTTTTAGCTGGAGAAAAAATATGTGACGTCAAAGGACTTCATTGCTTAGCAAAACATAAAGGTAAGTT
The DNA here is from genome assembly GCA_935413205.1 of Polydrusus cervinus. Taxonomy (NCBI): domain Eukaryota; kingdom Metazoa; phylum Arthropoda; class Insecta; order Coleoptera; family Curculionidae; genus Polydrusus; species Polydrusus cervinus. Next base: position 7,612,149 of record OW284518.1, read on the forward strand.
ACAGCAAACAAAATTACAAATAAATTAGCAAGAATACAGGATCTGATGAAATAAATAAAGGTACACGCTGTCAAGGCGCATGTAAGAAGTCAAATATATATATGGATACAGTTGAGTTTAAGAAGAATAAATAGTTTTATTAAAGGGCCCCAACACACGCAATTATATCAAATACTTCAAGGCGTAAAGCAAGAAAAATTAACCTGGGGTGACATCAGTATCGAAGTTGGACATTTATATTAATGACCTATAACTTTGGTGATGTTAAAGAAATATCAGTCTAATATAAGAAAAGTAATATTTTGAACATCGGGTCGTCTTCAGTTATATTATTTTAAAAATGTAACAAAAGTTACTTTTAAACAATGTCTCCGAATGTTGTTGTAATATAACAATGGATAAAGTAGTGCATCTTTTTCAATAATGTACACAGGGACGCCAAAGGTAATGGGTTACCTGGGGCATAGGTGCATGACAGGCTGTTTCGTCCTTGTTAGGACTCATCAGAAAGCCATAACCTGTAAGCAATTCTCAATACAGCGAAAATATGCTTTCAAGATATTTTAAAGAATAAATATATGAAAATAACCTATCCGCTAAACAAAAAAAAAGTTACATTAATGTTTTTACAATATTGCAAACCAACATTATAACATTGCAACAAAAAGCAATGGAATGTTGATATAATATTTAATACTGCTCTTATGTCCTTCTTTTTTATATCACAAAATAACATATTGCATCCACACAACATTAATTACATATTTTTATCAGTACTTAATTTAATATTGTTTAAAGGTACATTTTTTAATATTTTTAATTGTTTCGTTCGTGGAGTGATGTGGAGATGATTATTTTGTCTATGCCTTAATTATAATCCATATTTTTTGTGACATTTTTATTTATACCATTTATTTTTCTGTAATATTGTCTTTTGTTTTCTTTACTTGCGTTTAATGTTACCCTCTAAATAAAATACGTAAGATAAATGAGACAGACTTATTCCATTTTGACATGAAGAAAAAGGATAATATAAGTATTTACTTTCCAGCGATTCTAAAAAAGCTTATAATAGCACCAGCTACGTTTTATTTTAAATATGCCAGTTTTGTGACTTTAACAGTTTGTGACAAAATGAAACAATTTTCTGGGTTTTTGCATCCCCAATCAAAAAAAATGGTACTTAATCTGATAAACTATTTCGAAAATGAAAGAAAAAGTGGAAATTCGCCAACCATTCAGGAAACAGTAGCCAAAGCACTGGGAATTAGTTTAAGGACTGTGCAGAAAATTGTGCATGAAACAAAACATAGCATAATACCCAAGAATACTAAAAAGTGTAAACGAAGAAAGCCAAAGACTGAGGATGTACTGCGTGAATATGGTCATAAGGTTCTACGACTGCCACCATATCATTGCCAGTTTAACGCAATAGAATTAATATGGGCTGGTGCAAAGTCTTATTATGAAAAACATGTAGGTGATGGTCTTAAATCCGACCAAGTATAAATAGTTTGGCAAGATTCATTAGATCATATTACACAAGAGTACTGGAAGAAATCGGTGGAACATACAAAAATATTAATAAGGGATTGGTGGGATCGAGAACAAGTACTAGATGTCGAAGTAGCGCCAATGAATTGCTCCATTCGAAGACGACTCAGACGACGAGGACTTTTCAGATTTTATAAGTGACGATGAGTTTTTAGGCTATAATTATAAACGGTGTTTTTCGTTTACATTTTTTAGTATTCTTGGGTATTATATTACGCTTTGTTTTCATGCACATTATTCTGCATAGTCCTTAAACTAATTCACAGTGTTTTCATTACGATTTCCTGCATATTGGTTTGCAAATTTCCACTTTTTCTTTCATTATCTAAATAGTTTATCAGACTAAATGCCATTGCATTTTTAGGTTTTAGTAGTAAAATTGTTAAAATAAATTGCCTGTTTATTATTGTTGTTTTTAATTAAAGGGTACAGTAGGTATATAATTAACGATTATATAATTTTTTTGTAACTTTTTCAACTCCCCTGTACATAATTTTTACAAAACTAATAATATTAGGTATATGTGGCTATCTTCGCGATAGCTAAAATAATGAAACTATTTTTCCTTCCTTCGGTATATTTGTAAATAATCTCATAACATTTTGATAGCCTCTGTGTTGTCTGATTTGACGCATATGATCAGTGACCTTTGTACCCGCACGTTAAGACCAGATCTGACTATAATGCCCTTTTTATTAAAAACCATCCCTAAACATATTTTATAATAATGACATATTATGTGCACTTATTTCTACTTGAAACACAATTAAAAGGTCATAAGTAAACTTACTCAACTCACTCGCAATATATGTCGTTATTTATAAGGTAATAAGTTGACATATTTGAGACATATAATTAGGATTTCTTTATTAATAAAGTCGTAAGTAGACCTAATTTCTAAAAAGATGTATTTTGTTCGCTAATAAAGTCATAGGTTAACATATACGAGGATTTTTCAAAAAAAAAATTATTAATTACAAATTTTTTTATTGACATTATAAAGTAACGAAAAATTTTAAAACTTTTTGGCTTATGGCTATATGTACTTCGCCAACTACATTAATTGTAAAACATTTTTTGGTATGAATTTATTAACTTATGACCTTTTTAATACTGCCACCTGTATAATACTGCCATCATAGTGAAAAACGCAGTAAAGTAAGAAATCGAGTTTTGGAGAAAAATGGCGTTGAAATTTGTATTTTATTTTGTAATCATATAATATTTTTGTTAATTTTTTTTAATAGATTTATAAAATATAGGGTCTGACTCTATATTTTTATTCAATTTAATTGGTATTAAGTGTTTCTATAAAATAATATTAACAAAAATGCGTTTCTACCTAGTATAACATGACATATTATCACATGTTTGCTAAACAAGAATGCAGTATTCCTCTCTGTTACTGCGGGTTTAGCAAGTATTCTTTGATGTGCCGCCACTATGGTAAATGGAATTCAAGGCTAGTTTTACCTTATTTTTTCATGAAACTGCATCATTTTAGAAAAATCCAAGTTAAAATACTAAAACTTGATATATAATACAAAAAAAATTGTGTTTAAAATATAAAATATTGTTACTAATAAAAAAGTTATCACAAATTAGATATTGTGTGTAATTCTAATGTAAAAAAATTATAGAAGTGCTTACTTTTTCAAAAATGGCCTAATGTAAAAATATGTTGTTAAATCGGATAAACATTTAAGGCTCTAATGGTATACTTGTAAATAGTTTTGTATTTTCTTCAGGTATTTTTTCATATTGCAAAAGTAACAAATTAGCGAAACTACATGTTTTAGTAGGTGTAAAATGTATTAAATAATACAATACTTTTTTGATAAATCAAATGATTCGTTCAAGTCATTTGATTAAGAATTGTCTTCTAAATTAAATCAAAATAGTTTTGTTCCTTCCTTCATTAGGGGACAAAGTATTTTAGTTTTCTTCTTTAATTTATTTACTCCCCTAGCAATTTGTCCATAAACACAATAGTAAAACTAGCATCAGCTTTCGAAAAAAGAAAATTGAATTGAAATACTACCTAGTGTATTATGTTTTAAGCCTGATATTATTAAAAAAATCACAAAAATCATATTAATTTTTATAAAATAAACTCTAAATGAAAATTACTAAAGGTGAATAATTAAATTCACCCATTGTAGTGACGCCCTTGTCTAAAATTATGAACAACCAATATCTTCGCATATTACTCTTTGCTGATATATAATTAGTTTATACATGGTGACCAAAAACAAAGCAGTGTTTTTTTGGGGCAATTAGGTCAAATATTTAAAAAATGCCTGGACACGGGAACAAAAATCTTGAGATGAACAAACTAACAATCAAATGCCGTTATTTAAATAAAAGCCAGTAAGTATTATGTTACTGCGTTCTTAATTATGAATACTTATGACACAACTGCATTTTCGGTTAGCAAAAAATGACGTTTTTATATAAAAGAAATAATATTTTATGCAATAACCACAGAGTTACTGCGTTTTTTATTATGATTACTTAGATACTGCACTTTTGGTAGTAATTGATGACGTATCAGGTACTAGGTACTAATTTTATTTTTTATTGTTAAAGAAAAATATTGGATTTTTGAAAACGAGACCATGCTAGGAACATAAAAAATAATCCAAAGGATCACATTCAGGCAAAATTTGAAAATCGACAAAAATAGACTTCCCTGCGTTTTTAACTATGACGGCAGAATAGTTACCACAACCTTTCTGTTAGTTCTGGTTACATAACTTAAACTTATATAGCGTTACTAAACAATGGCTTTGGCAACCTTTATAAACACCCCATTTAAGATCATTAAATTAAGGGGTGTATAAGATAAACGGAAATGTTTCTGTCATTAGTGACATTTTGCAAACCAACAAAATCCCGATAATTTATTTTTCAGAATCTAAAATCTCCGCACTGGCTGATGCCTGAAATCAGATTTTTCATACGCTGGAAAGAATTATATTTGTCGCTGAATATGAAACAGGTTTTTACATAATTGTGTGTGTGTGGATTTCTAGAAAATCACGTTTGAAATATGGTCAGGCGGGATTTTTTTGGTTGGCAAAATGTCACTTTTAAATAAATAATAAATGGTTAGTGGGAAGCCGGCACTGTACCGTAGCCGACGTTAAATATCTAGCTCTGGCCTGTTAAGTCGGACACCACTGTAAATAAGTTAATTTTTTCGCGGCATTATTAACGGTTCGGGAATGTAGCGGAGTACAAATCTCTTCTAAAATTGTGAAAATAAAACAGTGGAAATTGCGTACAACATTCTAATCTAAAACTTCGGACAGTTACAATATCGAATAAAGTTTATTTTCACTAAATACTGTGATTTATTGTTGCCGGTTGCTATGTGTCATTTAACAGCTTTTTTTATTGCAACAATGGCGTCTGTTAAAAATGTTTTTATTGATAATTATAATAATTTTGGTAAAAATGTTTAAATAAATATTGTGACTGTGTGTATACATACACTACCTATTAATTGTTTAAAAAGTTCCGACCTATGTAGGTACAATATTTTATAAATAATAGCAGTTAGAGGGGTTTTATCGAAAATTTTCAGGTAAGTTTTTTATAAAACATTTTTATAGTCTTATTACATTTCACAGAGTTTAATATGCCTAGTACTTGTTGTATTCCCGGGTGTAAATCAAATTATATTAGCGTTATTAAAAAAGAGTAAGGGGAAGGCCTGTTTCGGTTTTTCTTTTTCCCAAAGATCCTAATTTAAGATAAAAATGCGAGTAAAAATGGTTAAATGCGATTCCGAGAGATGATTTTACCCCGTCAGATAGGGCCGTAGTTTGTTGTTAACACTTTTCTGAAAGTAAATTTACCCGAGAAGATACCTCCAAGCTGATGGAACTTTAAAAAAAAATTCCTTGCAAACCATCGTCGATCTTCCAGTCTGGTCTGGGTACGTCTCTTGATCATTAAAATCCATTTGCCAGATCCTGCCACGGTGCTGCCGGATCCTGTTCACGGTCCTGCCTGTACTGCCAGCCCTTTTTTTGGTCCTGCTAAGTCCTGCCTTAAGAATTTGTACACTAACTGCCACAGTGAAACAATCTCGACTTTTATTTTCCAATTCCTGGTCTGATTTCCTAGGTCAGATAGTTGGAGGTACAATTCATATGCTAGTTGATCGGGAATATTATTCTGGACAGTTTTTCTCTTATTAATAATCGTGGCAAACCGCTCCGTTCCGAGATATTCTTTAATAAAAATTTTCTCAAGTCTCAAAATATTTTCCCAAAAAATTCCTTAAATTCCCTGGTGCTCCAGGCTGTATTCTAGACCGTATGTTTTGGGTGTCAAAATATTCGTCTGGGTGCCCCGCAACCGTTTCTTCTATTCAGGATCGGGGCAAACCACTTTGCCCCGATTCTAACTGACTTAGTCGGAAATTCTATAACTCCATAATTCAGCAGTTTGTCGCTGCCAAATTTCGTATTGGCAGCCAGCGGTTAAGTGACGGCCGATAGATGCCCTCTGAAAACTTCGTAAAGAACCCTCAATAAAACATGCGCCAAAAAACTTTTAATGTCCTGGAAAATAACATGTCTAAATACAAAAAAACTACATATCGTGATGTTTGTCTGTTTTTTTTTGGTGTATATACTAATTTCCTGATGATCAAACTTTCTCTAAGTAAACTGAATGGGAATTACCCAAAAATAAAAAAAATATTTTGTTTATTGGATTACGATATCTAAATCGATGCGCTTTGTATTGTTACCTACGCCAGAGAAATCCCGTAAACACGTAGCGGTCGGTTGTTCTAAGTAGACTGGTTTACGTCATCGAGTGCAGTGTTGCCAAACGTCTCTTCATGGCTAGATATTTGACGTCAGCTACGACTGTACTCTCAAACTCAAAGAGAAATGCGGGTTTTTTGCCCTTGGAAACTCAAGTAATTTAATCTAATATTTGTATTTATCCCATAACATTTGTTTAAAACTTTTTAGAACGGATTATTTTATTGAACGATGAATGTAACTGCACCGCCAATTGCGATGAAGTGAATTACATTATAAAGGACAAAGAAATAAGACTTGGGTATTTGGATCAGCCATCTTGTATAATATATGGGATAAAAAAATTTCCAGACATGAGGTTAATGCGAGTTGTCATTTTTGGAATATCGGATGTAGTAGGTAATAAACCATTAAATAAAAAGACTGATCGGAAGAAGTTTATAGTAGTATAATATAGCGTATTAAGTGTGGTAAAAATAATGTGACCATTTATTTTTCTCCTCAAAACGGGACCCTGCAAAATCTGTTTGGTTTGTTAAAGTAAAGCACAACATAATTGAAATAGTAGTTTGTACAACAAGAGTGAATATCTCGGAAGTTTGAGCACTCCGCCTACGGCGTCGTGCTCAATTTACTTCCTCGTGCGATATGGACAATCCACTCGAGTTGAATAGTATATTTTTTCTACGACCAAACTTACAAACCTTATGCTAAAAAATGTAAAAAAAAAGGTTGCCGGGCTCGAACTCACGACCATTAGTTCCATAGTAAAACGCTCAACCTCTCGACTATCGAAACGTTAAACTAATTATGGGAAAACAAACTGATAAATGATGCTACATAAAATTAATTTTCTACGCACATTCAGCAGGTTGCATTATTGATAAATCTATTATAAATGTGTCTAGATTTTACTATATTAAACAAATTAATAACAAATTGTACCATATGCATTTAAATAATATAATTAAGTGTCTTGAAAAAGAAGGCGGAGCCTCAGTAAAAATAATATACTGTGATTGGTCAGTACTTTTAAGAACAACAATTGCTTCTTTGTAATTGACTACTGTGATTGGTCAGTTTCATTACCTACAGTTAACTGGAATAGCCTACTTTACTCGGCACTTAAATGCAAATTTCCATGTGGGAGTAGAAAAATGTATTTTTAAGCAACATTATATAAGGCGGCTTAATTAAGTTTGATATTTCTCGGATGAAGAAATTTTTTAAAATATATTAGGTGACGAATTTAGAAAAGAATGGTATTCTTGACAGATTTTATTCACATTCACCTTCATAATCAACATCGCTTTAAAAACTGATACTTGCAATTGAGTTTTATATATACCGACTTCGCCCACTTCCCGAGAACGGGACATTTTGGCGTCCCGAAGCTTTTTTGGGGGACAACGGGACTGAGTGTCAAATAACGGGACTGTCCCGTCCAAACGGGACGTATGGTCACGTTAGGTAAAAAGCATATTACGCACAAATGGAAAAATTGCTAACGAGCCGCGTAGCGCGAGGCGGTAATTACATGCTTTACACCACACAATACGTAAGTACTATACTTTTTCTACGACTCTTTCTAATAAATTAAAGAACGATTTAAATCTTAAATAATGACAATGTCACTGTAAAATATTCAAAACGCAAGATAAATAAATGTCATGATTTGAGTGGTTCAAGGATAAGTTGATTGTTATACTATACTAGGCATCATAATGCACAATAGTGCTTTTTTTAATCTTTATGCACACCACAGTTGTGCGTAAGAATGGATTTACTTATAGGGTGAACTGTACCTACGTAAAACAATAATGTTTACTAATATACAGGGTGTCCGGTAACTTATGGGCCATAGAGCAACTGGAGATAGTAGATATAAAAATATGTCTTTTGAGCCAAATTTGCCCAAGTAAAATGTTAGAGGTTAAAGAGATACAGGGTGTTGAAAGTGAAAATTAATTTTCGAAAAATGATGATAATTTTGAAACGGTTTAAGATATCGAATTCAAAATCGGTATAACTAGGTTTTCGAGAGTGAGAAATTCGAATTTGGTGTTAATTTCAAGATACTCCCTAGAGGGCGCTTGCTACGTGCTTCATGTTGAACTAATTCATCCATATTTTTTTTAACCGTGCAGTTACTAGTATTTATACTTTAAACTATAAAAGAACCTACCTTTTTACGTAAAAAAGGTACTCTTGGTCGATCTCGATATCTCAAGCCGTTACCCATATTCTAGCGTCTGAATGTTCCATTGCACATTCGGTTGATTCCTGAGAAATATTTAATTCACAAAGTGTGCCTTGCATTTTGACAAAATTTGTTGCGGTGAAAACTTTCATTATTTTCTACTTTTTCCCGTCAAAGGTACGTAAATAAAAAGTTTTTGCAATATCCAAGTACCGTAATCTTTTCAAATAAAAATGCACAGGCTTAATAAGTTTTCTAACCGTGATTTACGTAATATGGTCTGCGTTTATGCACAAGACAATTATAATAGTCGTGCTGCACTTAGAAGGTATGTAGAACTCTACCCAACCAGAATCATTCCAGACCGAAAAATATTTTAAAGAATATTCAATCAGTTAGGTGAAACAGGTTCGTTTTATGTCAAAAATCCTGGTGGACGACCGAAAACTATAACGGTCGAACAAGAAAAAGAGATCTTGGTTCGTATCGCGGAAAATCCTGAATTAAGCACTAGGCGTTTGGAAGCTTCTACAGGAATAGGTAAATCGACCGTCTCAGAAGTCATCAATGCAGAAAATTTATTTCCTTACCATTTCACGCCCGTTCAAAATTTACTGCCAGGAGATTTGCAAGTCATATCAGAATTCTGTCAAAATCTACTAAATACGAATAACGAAGATCCCATGTTCCTGAGAAAAATATTATTTACTGACGAGGCAACATTTACAAGACGCAGAATTTTTAACTGGAAAAATAATCATCACTATGCTTTGGAAAATCCACGACTACCCAAAGAAAGACATTTTCAGCACGAGTTTTTAATAAATATTTGGTGCGGCATTATCGACAATTTCTTGATCGGCCCATATCAGCTTCCGCAGAGACTTAATGGAGAACAATATTTGCAGTTTTTAGAAAACGATTTACTTTACCTTCTGGATGATATACCTCTGAACATAAGATACAATATGTGGTACATGCAAGATGGTGCCCCAGCACACTTTGCAGTTCCTGTTCGAAATCATTTAAATCAGCGTTTTCCACATCGGTGGATTGGTCGCGGTAGCGAATTTCCTTCGCCACCGCGTAGCCCAGATATTAACCCGTTAGATCTTTATCTGTGGGGTCACATGAAGGATTTGGTATATGGTCATGAATCCAATACACGGGAAGAACTTGAACAAAAAATTCAAGAAGCCGCCATTGTTATAGGAGATAATCAAAATATTTTCCTGAATGTGAGACGTCATTTGTTAAAAAGCTTAAGAAAATGTATTGAAGTAAACGGTGGACATTTTCAACATTTACTAAAGTGAATTAAAACAAATTCTTAATAGTTTCCAATATTTTCATTTTGTTTTTTTTTCTGCCTTTTTATCATCAAGTCCTAGAATCTGGGTAACGGCTTGAGATATCGAGATCGATAAAGAGTACCTTTTTTACGTAAAAAGGTAGGTTCTTTTATAGTTTAAAGTATAAATACTAGTAACTGCACGGTTAAAAAAAATATGGATGAATTAGTTCAACATGAAGCACGTAGCAAGCGCCCTCTAGGAAGTATCTTGAAATTAACACCAAATTCGAATTTCTCACTCTCGAAAACCTAGTTATACCGATTTTGAATTCGATATCTTAAACCGTTTCAAAATTATCATCATTTTTGGAAAATTAATTTTCACTTTCAACACCCTGTATCTCTTTAACCTCTAACATTTTACTTGGGCAAATTTGGCTCAAAAGACATATTTTTATATCTACTATCTCCAGTTGCTCTATGGCCCATAAGTTACCGGAGACACCCTGTATAAGTGGAAAAATGTTATTTCCATATTGCTACGAAACAATATGTCTCTACATCGCGTTACTTGCACCCCCTCCCTAAATTTTCCAACCAAAAAAGGTTTACCCTTCCCCCCCCCCCCCCCTCCTCGACCGCATGAATACACCTCCACATTACCGCTCCAACCTAAACATTAAGGCCCAATTTTAGAAAGTCTTTTTAAACCTAAGTTTAAATCTAGGTTTAAATCGAAGAATAATTCTAAAATTATTGTAGAAATGTCAGAAATGGTCGATTTATAATGTGGGATTGACAGCAAAGTTCAATTTAAGAGTAATCAACTTGGTCATAACTTGTTATGTTATGAATGATAGAGGAGTTTTAGAGTTGCATTGTCTTTATTTGTTTTACATCACAACGTTTTAACTGGTAAGTATCTCCAGTTGTCTTCAAGTGAGTACTAGTGTACAAATAAAGACAATGCAAGTCCAAAGCTCTTCTATCATTCAAGAAACATCATTGTCTCCAACCTTCAAACAGACACATTGTTATTTTATGTTACGTTATAATAAAGTATGACCATGTAAATCACTTTTAATTCGAACTTTGCTATCAATCCCACATTATAAAATGACCATATTTTACATTTCTTAGATTTACATTAGACCACGGTTTATGACTGACTTTATAAAATTGGACAAAAGAACATTTATAAGATTTATATCGACGTCCAGTTTAAATCAAAGAAATGTCAAAAATGGTCATTTTATACGGTGAGGTTGATAGATAAGTTCGACTTAACAGTGCTAGACCGGGTATAATGTGATATAACAAGTTATAGAAAGAAACTAAGCGGCAAGCGGACAGAGTAGTGCGTCTATCTTTTACATTAAAGTACACAGTGACGCCAAAGGTAATGGGTTCCCTGGGGCACAGGTAGACAATGACAGGCTGTTTCGTCCTTGTTGGGACTCATCAGAAAGCCAAAACCTGTAAGCAATTCCCACTACAGCAAAAATAATGTTTTCAAGATATTTTTACGAATAAAAATATGATGAAAACCTAGTATCGCCATCTGCTGGAAACAACTCAATGCATAAGATAGCCATCTAACGCGAAAACATAAAAGTCATAGAACTATAATATAATAAGTTAGGACCAGGTTGATTACTCTTAAATTGAACTTTGCTGTCACATTATAAATAGACCATTTCTACGATTCTAGAATTACCCTTCGGTTTAAATTTAGGTTTAAAAGGGCTAAAATTGGGCCTAAGAATGGTATGCTGGGTTTCTCAATTACTATAGGCTTTTTTGTGCATGCCATTGTATCGATCAAGGCGTTCTCAGATAACTCAGCCAGCCAGAACCTTCTTATAAAGGCCTTCTTACATTAGGTGCAATATCGAGAAACATGGCTTGAAAGCATGCGCTTTGACGACATGACGACGTTTTAATCAACTGATGCAGGTTTTAAAAGAGAAAACTTGCATCAGCTGATTAAAGCGCATGCTTTTAGGCCATTTTTCTTGAAATGGCACCTAATGTAAAAATGCCTTTACAGTTATACGATTTTCACTTGATATTTTTTTTTCTTTTCTATTGCAGTGTATATTGGCGGAGTTATGGGTCTCTTCTTGGGATTCAGCATCTTATCTTCAATAGAATTTGTATATTTTTTTACACTAAGGTTATTTTGGTTTTGGGTTAAAGACCAAAACACCGGTAAACGTCGAGTTAAACGCTGTTAGCCTCGGAACGTTTGTCTTGACTTTGTGTTCAATTTTAACGAGACAGCCTCGCGATGAAAAGTAATTTACTATTCGATTCAAGGATGTGCTATTTTACTATTATTTAATTTGATAGTTTTAACATTTGAGTTGTCGAGTCGATGCTACTAAGTGGTTTTCATTCATTTTTTCACAATTTATTTGTGATTAGGTGTCATATTTTTTATACAAACACAGTGTTTTCATAAGTAAATACAGGGTGTCCCATCGGGAACCGCTTTGATCTTTTATAATATGGAAAACTATACATAGGAAAATTTTGAAAATTTGTCTGTAAGCTAATGCTGATGAGGGCGACCGGGCTAATATATTTTCATAATGGTGGCACTTCTAGTTGTACCGTAAGTAGGTGTCAACTTGCTTATTTTAAATAGAACCTATAATATAACCCTATATATTATTAAATTTTTGCATTCGGCGCAAGATTCTATGCGGAATTGTTTACCATACCCTATACCTATATTTAAACGTTTTTAACATATTTGAATTTTTTTGTCAAAAATGACGCTTGGAAGCCCTAAAATAATTATCAATTTTTTCTATAAAGAAGGCATATTTATTTAATTTAAGTGGATTCCTTGTTATAAATCACCTGCTTCAATAGGTTATTTATAACATTTTAATAACCATTAATACAGGGTGTTTAAACAATAAGATTAAAAATAAAATTAAATAAACTGCAAAATGTCTGGATGTTCAAATGGGAATACCCAAATTTTATAATTATTTAATATTTATCATTAAAAATAAGGGTAAGTTCGTATAAGGTTGTATATCTCAAAAAATTTTACTTTTCGAAATATTGCCAATTTAATATTTTTATATGGCGATTTTGCTGCAGATTTTAAGTTCAGTTACTCTTAGTTGGCTATGACGGCGTTGAAAAACAATCAAATGCTAAGAAAATCTATGAAGCTGTCACTTACCATTTGAACATTATTAATAATCATGCCTGGGCTCTTAAATTATACAAGCGAAGATTATTTAAACTTATTTATTATTTATGGGGAATGTGTCATTTCAAGAACATGTTGTAATAGAACGGAATTTCTAGCTTTGTTCTTATTTCGATTTTTCGTAAAAATCACGTTTTACAGAATACATATGTTTCACATTATCCCAACGGGGAAACTAAAAGGATGCTTTCGGTAAATAAAGCAATAAAATACTTTCGAAATCCTTATTGGTATCGAAGCAATTCGTAGAAAGTTATACGGTACTTTCTCTTTAAAGTATACTTCTAACTGCCTGTCGATCCGAGAGATGGTCAGCATGTGTTCAACGAACCCTTCGCCGGAGGGCTCTTTTATGACTGTTTCGCGTATATTATACTACATGAATCATATGTTGGGAAAACTAAAAAATGGAAAATATATGAGGAAGTTGGTTGTTGGATCTGTATCTTGGCCGATCCGATTAAGAATGGAAAAGGCTAAGTGCAATTGTGTTGCTTTTTCCCATAACGTTTAAATGGGTTTTTTAAACACATTTGACTTAGTACTTTAGGTTAATTAGGTATACTATCTCTAGTACCTTTGTATAAATTAGTGAATAAGTAAGTTAGAGAGAAGGTTAGTATTTTATTCTCAAATCGTAAGACTGGGGCCATCTATTATCTATTGGTTAAATCTCTCAGTACCTAAGGCAAATGACCAACGAGTAACGAGGACCCGGATTGGTCCGCGAAGGGTAAAAGTCACCCTATTGGGTAAAAGACATAATTAAGGGGGGGTAGTTAGATGGTCAAGAGGTCAGAACGGATATTGGAAAATCGGAAAAAGGCAGTTCCTCGGGGTTATCGGTACGGGAAAGTTCCAAGTTCGTTTTCGTAATGAAAGGTTTCGAAGGGATAGTTTGTACGGGAAAGTTACGAAAGGTTATTCTTACGCGACAGTTCCGAGTTTCCTTTTTATAAACAGTTCAGGTTTACGCGATTGTTTTCTTGTGAAAGTAAATCTTAATTCAAAGTGCAAAGATGGGATTAAATATCAGGGTTTACGATCGTCGTTTAGGACTCTTCAATCTTAGGATTAACTTCAGGGTTTTCTTTATTTTAACTGAATCAGATTGGGTGGTTTTCTCATATTAAGGGTTTATTTTCGAGATTGTTCTCTTTCACAGTAAATGCATGTCTGGGTTTTAATTGCATATTGGATATCATTTCAGTAAAACACCTCTCTTTATTCTCTTACACTTATCTTGTAAATATCTTAAGTTTAATATTGTAAAGTTTCTTTTTCTTTATCTCTTGTTGTTAATAGATTTAAGTGTTTTGAAAATATAGTGTTTTATTGCTCACTATAATAAAAGGGATAGGGATTCACAAGAGTGAACGATTCGCGTTCGCGCGTAGACAGCGCCGTTTCTAAGGACTATCGAGGCAGAGCTGAAATATCTGGTGAAGGCCCGATTGGTAAGTCGTATAATATCAATTAACACCTTAATTAACAATCCAAGGGAAAATGTCACGACACGACCAGAGTGCTCTTGCGATAAAAGTGTAGTCAGGTAGTTATTTCCGGGATAAATTTTAAACTCATTGTGAAAGGAAGGATCTAGATCGTCGGTCAAGAAACGCTACCATTGTTTCTAAAACGCTACCAGTTAGACTCGTAATTCAATATTAGTAGACAGTGCCTTAATCTAGATCCATCCCGTCACATAAAAATTGGTGGCAGCGTCGTTGATCTTTCTTTTAGCTTAGTTGCAGGTTTCGATGTGGTTAGCATAAATTTGATATTGTTGTCAGTTATTTGTGTAACTAAGGCAACAGGAAAGAGAACCTTACGCCGTGTTTTTTAGGCTTTTTAGGGAAAAACGTATATAGGTACTAATTTTTTTCTGTAACATTTTTTCTCCTTATTGTTTCCGTTGTACTACCTATTACGGTCGGATAAAATACATTTCTACCTAGAAAAGTAATTACTTTGAGTTAAAATAATAATAATTTGATTGCAGAAGGATGAATTTGTAATTAGAAAATCTTCTTTTTCGGGATAACATATTGAACTATGGATGAATTTTGAAAGAAATTTATTTATTATTTAGTATGTTAATTAACATCTGCTTTGTTTCTAAAAACAATTATGTTTAATTGCTCAGACATTCATTGCTGTATCATGAAAAGTGCTAAAACCGTTTTTTTTTAGCGTATCTTTGCTCGAAATGTTCTAATTTATATTCATCATACCACTTGATGGCATTACATGAAAAGTTAAGTCTTATGTTATTTTATTCTCTGGAATAAAATATGTTTGTTGGATAGTAAATTGCTTTTCTTTGGTATTGTTCTATTAAAATCACGATAATTGAGGTAAAATTGAATAAAAAACTAAGTATCATTAAACATACGCGGAAGGAACGAAGGAATCAAAATTTTCCGCCTGAATGAAAACCAAACAAGTAATTTTTTTTTCTACGAATTAAAAGATCATTTTCTTAATTTTTGCTGTTAGAGTTGTTTAAGGGTAGAGATAGATAGGGTTTTCAGGTAATACTAAGCAAGAGCACAGAACTTCAAGATTCCAGGAAGATTATTGCATGTGTATACTAAAATAGGTTAGTGTATGTTGTGTGAAAATATTAGCTTTCGATATCGACTGTAGAACCATGGTTATGTGGTTAAAAGTTTCGTGTATAGATTATGCCATAAAAGTAGAAGATAAAAGTTCTCGGTTTGTAAGATTTTAGTAAAGAAAAACACAACAATATATTGACCGTTCGTTGAGTAGATAAATACTAATAAAACTGTGGAACTCCTTTGACATATATCGTGTAAGTATATGTCATCGTATTGTTATTTAAATGAGATGCAGAATTTGTTGTATTGTTTATTTTGGTCAAATTAAACTATTTCTCGTTTTGCAAAGTATAAAAATATGTCTGTGATTTTTAAATAGGGTTATTTTATTCAAATCAGCTGCGTTTTATTTCTTTTCATTATGTATGGTAATTAAAAGTATAATTTTTGCGATATTCCTAGCAATATAATTTTTTTCGAAAAGTCAACAAAATATTTTAAATAGCGAAACTTTCGGTTTGGTTCATTGAATTATTTTCTTAATAAACTAATCCATTTTTCTTCCAGCATAATATTATTTTATTGTTTAATCACCGATGTCATAAATCTTCATACAAACCACCCCAGTGCCGTGTCAATGAACCAGACAAGTGACTTTAGGAGGGTACAGCTGTAGATTCCTACCAAGTGTTTTGAATATTATTGTTTGATTTTAGCGTTTTGGATAGCACTAATACGATTTGGATGGACAGCGATTAAATTCCGATTTTTGCTAATAATAATTTTCGTTACAGGGTTGATTGTGATCGGAGCCAGGCGGATAGCAGCGAGTTTTGAATATTGGAAGCAATGTATATTATTAGTTAGAATTTTTTTTCAGGTAATTCTTTTTACAGGTATTATTTTCTTGACAGGATATTTGGGTTTTTGAACCATAGGGTTGTTGTTATTGGTTTGCGTTTGTTTTAATCTCGAACTTTGTTTATTAATTTGATTTTGAGGTTTTATAACTTCGTGGTATAAAGGTAAGATGCATGAGATTTACATTTATTACACTGTAGTTGTATAACAGGTAGAATTGTTGTAGTAGGTCATCTGTACTCTCATTTAAATAAATTATCGATTGCACAAGTTAATTATTATTGTACGAATGTAGTTCTAGCCCAGCAGGACGCCTATGATTTGAGGATAGGTACCTACCTATATTATCTGGGTTAAGTTTGGGTTACTATGGTATACTGGTGAAAAGGTAATAAAGAAATTACCATTTAATGACGGAATGGTCAGGAATAACGTTTAAAAGGCGCGATATAGAGTTTGATAGTCTGGGGCCTGGTGCTACATTTGCATAATATTTTTACAATGGAAGGGTATTCGAAAGGTGTTTAAGATATAACGGAGTTTTATTATTGTTTGGATGCGGAAGAACACCTAATCGGTAGAATGCCATTTCCTTTGCGGGTTTTTTGATATTGCCGGTTGGAAATTTTTTTTGAAATTTGTGGGAAAAGTGAAATGGAAGGAAAAAGATAATAAAAAGTTATAGCCAATTAACATCTGGATTAGGTCATTTAACCGGAGGGTTATTTTTCATTGAAAAAAGAACATTAGTAGTATCGATTAGAATCTCGAGGTAAAGGCTTAACTTTTTGTGATCTTTTTTTTTTAAGTTGTGGTATTTTTAGTGTTTGTTTTTTTTTGAAAAAAAAAAGGGTTTGCGGAAAAGATTAGTAACATTTTAAGGAATTTCAGGTACAGGTAGTTTTTTTGAAATTTTGTGAAGTACGTTGATTTGTGAAGTGGTTTTATTTTATTTAAGAAGTGAGTTCAATGTTGTTAAAGGGCGTTATTACCATATGGGCGGGTCAACTTATTTGATAATAGATTAAAGGATTACCGGTTAGAAGAAGTTATATCTGGAGGAGATTCATACAACGTTAGTTCTGTGTGGATATAACTTGACCTTGCATATTGGTTATCTAAATGACTCTACCTCGTTGAGAAGCACAGCGACGATGCGACGGAACTAGCGTAACACACAGATAAGAGCGTTTACGGCATACCTCTGCAGACGAGTGAGTCTGTAGGCATTTTCAAAGGACAAGCTAGCGAGAATAATGAGAATAATATGGATTTTAATGGCGTAAAGGCCAGGGAGCACCGAGTTATAGTAGGAGAGTTACGTAACTCAGAGTGTTGACCCTGGAGTAATAGGAGGAAATCTACGTAACTCAAAGGGCGATGAGCCGGGAGTTATAGTAGAGCTACGTACCTCAAATGGTGGAGGTATAGTAGCAGGGTTACGTAACTCAAGTGGTGTTGAGCCTGGAGTTATAGTAAGAGAGATACATAACTCAAAGGGTGTCAAGCCGGGAGTTATAGTGGTAAGGATACGTAACTCAAATGGAGTTGAGCATAGAGTTATAGTAAGAGAGATGCGTTACTCAACTTGTGCTGAGGAAATGGTACCAACCTTTGAAAATGAGGCATGCTTGTCTAGTTCCGTTGATTCACCAACAGTTAGAAATTTTTCTGGAAATCTTGAGGATATCTGAAATCCCGAGGATACAGAGAAAATTTCCCAGTTGTACAATAGACCGGAAGAAAAGGACAACAACCTGGTTAACAATAGTACTCTTAACTTCAGCAGCCGACCACGAAGGGCTGGTCCCCTAGTAACAAGTTTGGTGATAGTTTAAAACAACCAAATCTTGTCAGACTGCGTGAAGACTTGGAAATTCTGTTTCACGGCTGTGATCTCGTGGTTCCTGTAGACGTGCAGGTACTACGATTTGCGAGCCACTCAATCATGACTGATGTCGGTATTTGTATGGCGGCGACCGCCATATTTACCATTGAAGCCCCACAAAGAAGGCAAAAATAGAAGTATTGTTGTCCGATTTCTAAATACTACTCCCCTACCTCAGACCATAAAAATACACCCCCCCCCCCCCTTTTGTTACATTTGGTGAATGTAGACAGTTTGGATATAGGTACAGATCTCTCGATAATTCTGTAGTTAGGAAAATGAAGTGAAATGAAAATGTTGTGTTATGAGACTATGTGGTGAACATAGTAAGTGTTAAGCCATGTGCAAGTTTCCGATGAATGAGAAATTGATAGGGAAGTATAGCGATACTTTTGTACAAGAAAAAAGAAGAAAATGGTGAAATTTTGGGAAGTTACAGCGACGTTTTATACAGGAGGAAAGACGATTTTCAAAGCGGAAAATTTAGAAGTAAACAAGGTAAAAACGAGTAATAACGCACCGATAACAAAAACATGTTATCAAAATTCCTTAGGTTCTCCGAAGAAGTAAGTATAGACACAAATCATTTCTGTTTTTTTTTGTTAACCAAATGCAAAGGAGGGATTTTAGTTTTAGTACTAGACGAAATGAAATGAAAGAAGCGACAAGACAAGTAGATGGAATGAATGAAATGAATGGAAGAAACAGAAGTCGCTTATCTAGAGCCATTTCCCAAGAGTAAGGCTGAAGATGTACGGTTTAGAAGAAGCAAAAACTAGGGAAGGTATAGGAAGAAAAAGCAAAAAAACCGAGACCATTGTGTGATATACTATCGAGATCACTGGGAAAAGCTAGATTAGATAATTGTGTAATATTTAAGTGGTTTATACCTAAGTTTTATCGTTGTAAAAAGGATTTATTTTAATAAAGATGTTTTTTTTAACCAAAAGTTTTTTTGTGTATATCACCTGTCGTGAGCATAAGTAATGTCTTGATGTTTTAGTAGAAAAGGAGCCGTGATGAGATGAAACGCGTTAATGTTTACCCTATGCAGGAATGTGGAAATAAGGGGATATGAGTGAGTGGAGACAGCTATAGAGTTTACAGAGTTATCCCTTCTATCCGGGAAGCCATGTCAGATGCTGCAGGAAATGTCATGGAGTAAACGTCAGGTTACGTGAGTGCTAAGGACCGACTGTTTGGAGTAGACCAGGGGAGGACTTCTGAACGTTACCAGAGCAACCAGTTTTGTATGAAAGCGGATTCCAGTTCCGCATGGTTGTTAGTTAAACACGAAACGTTAATGGAATGCCAACCACCACTCTCAGTCAACTCCCAAATCAGAAAACAACTGGATGAAGGTCGCTCCTGAACTCAAATGGGCCACTGAAGCGGTTGAGTTGGAGGCCAGTTAGAAAGAAGATGGAAATGTCAATGCGAGGTTTTTCCATTTCCCCGATGAGCTCCAATGGTTTATATACACAGAAAGATATGGGAAAATGCTAGCAGACACCGTTATACCCCGACACCAGGAAAGGCAGGGTCTAACCAGGATACCAGGAGAATAGAGGGCACTGACAATACCAACCGTTCATATGCCAGATCCGTTCTCCCAACACGAACTTACAAAGAACGCATACCCTACAGCGGAGGAGGCATGGAATTTTAGCCAGTTAGCTATGGAGTGGAGTGACCACTAACTACTTTACTTTAAAGAAGCTAACCAACAACCATTCCAAAAGGTGGAAGTACCTACCAGCCAGTTTACCGAAGAACTTAGCCCATGCCTACCATGTTAAGTCCCAACTACCAGTTCGAGGGGGAGTAACCCCAGCGGATGAGGATATGGATTTCAGCGAAACCAAGATGGAGCCGACCGCTCTCAAAGTATTTACCCAGCCAGTCCGGACCAGGGGGCAGCTAAATGAGGAGGCCGATTGCTGTTTTAAAGTCATTAGTGTAACGAATTGGACCTACTCAGGAATAGTGATTCGCGGGACCGGGGTAGAACAAAAGTGCGTGTAAGTTCGTGAGTGTTGAAATTCGCCCGTCAAAGACTGCATTTAGCAGAATGGTTAGTGGAATGGTGATCTGTAATTTGTAACTTTAGGTTTAAAGATTGATTAATTATTGGTAGTTTGTTTACGAACGAGCAAGATGCAAACCAGTAGCGTACGTATTGTCTTCCTTTTTTTTTGTTTATGCAACATATGATTCAGTCTAAGTGGGGGGCAATGTAATAGAACGGAATTTCTAGCTTTGTTCTTATTTCGATTTTTCGTAAAAATCACGTTTTACAGAATACATATGTTTCACATTATCCCAACGGGGAAACTAAAAAGGATGCTTTCGGTAAATAAAGCAATAAAATACTTTCGAAATCCTTATTGGTATCGAAGCAATTCGTAGAAAGTTATACGGTACTTTCTCTTTAAAGTATACTTCTAACTGCCTGTCGATCCGAGAGATGGTCAGCATGTGTTCAACGAACCCTTCGCCGGAGGGCTCTTTTATGACTGTTTCGCGTATATTATACTACATGAATCATATGTTGGGAAAACTAAAAAATGGAAAATATATGAGGAAGTTGGTTGTTGGATCTGTATCTTGGCCGATCCGATTAAGAATGGAAAAGGCTAAGTGCAATTGTGTTGCTTTTTCCCATAACGTTTAAATGGGTTTTTTAAACACATTTGACTTAGTACTTTAGGTTAATTAGGTATACTATCTCTAGTACCTTTGTATAAATTAGTGAATAAGTAAGTTAGAGAGAAGGTTAGTATTTTATTCTCAAATCGTAAGACTGGGGCCATCTATTATCTATTGGTTAAATCTCTCAGTACCTAAGGCAAATGACCAACGAGTAACGAGGACCCGGATTGGTCCGCGAAGGGTAAAAGTCACCCTATTGGGTAAAAGACATAATTAAGGGGGGGTAGTTAGATGGTCAAGAGGTCAGAACGGATATTGGAAAATCGGAAAAAGGCAGTTCCTCGGGGTTATCGGTACGGGAAAGTTCCAAGTTCGTTTTCGTAATGAAAGGTTTCGAAGGGATAGTTTGTACGGGAAAGTTACGAAAGGTTATTCTTACGCGACAGTTCCGAGTTTCCTTTTTATAAACAGTTCAGGTTTACGCGATTGTTTTCTTGTGAAAGTAAATCTTAATTCAAAGTGCAAAGATGGGATTAAATATCAGGGTTTACGATCGTCGTTTAGGACTCTTCAATCTTAGGATTAACTTCAGGGTTTTCTTTATTTTAACTGAATCAGATTGGGTGGTTTTCTCATATTAAGGGTTTATTTTCGAGATTGTTCTCTTTCACAGTAAATGCATGTCTGGGTTTTAATTGCATATTGGATATCATTTCAGTAAAACACCTCTCTTTATTCTCTTACACTTATCTTGTAAATATCTTAAGTTTAATATTGTAAAGTTTCTTTTTCTTTATCTCTTGTTGTTAATAGATTTAAGTGTTTTGAAAATATAGTGTTTTATTGCTCACTATAATAAAAGGGATAGGGATTCACAAGAGTGAACGATTCGCGTTCGCGCGTAGACAGCGCCGTTTCTAAGGACTATCGAGGCAGAGCTGAAATATCTGGTGAAGGCCCGATTGGTAAGTCGTATAATATCAATTAACACCTTAATTAACAATCCAAGGGAAAATGTCACGACACGACCAGAGTGCTCTTGCGATAAAAGTGTAGTCAGGTAGTTATTTCCGGGATAAATTTTAAACTCATTGTGAAAGGAAGGATCTAGATCGTCGGTCAAGAAACGCTACCATTGTTTCTAAAACGCTACCAGTTAGACTCGTAATTCAATATTAGTAGACAGTGCCTTAATCTAGATCCATCCCGTCACATAAAAATTGGTGGCAGCGTCGTTGATCTTTCTTTTAGCTTAGTTGCAGGTTTCGATGTGGTTAGCATAAATTTGATATTGTTGTCAGTTATTTGTGTAACTAAGGCAACAGGAAAGAGAACCTTACGCCGTGTTTTTTAGGCTTTTTAGGGAAAAACGTATATAGGTACTAATTTTTTTCTGTAACATTTTTTCTCCTTATTGTTTCCGTTGTACTACCTATTACGGTCGGATAAAATACATTTCTACCTAGAAAAGTAATTACTTTGAGTTAAAATAATAATAATTTGATTGCAGAAGGATGAATTTGTAATTAGAAAATCTTCTTTTTCGGGATAACATATTGAACTATGGATGAATTTTGAAAGAAATTTATTTATTATTTAGTATGTTAATTAACATCTGCTTTGTTTCTAAAAACAATTATGTTTAATTGCTCAGACATTCATTGCTGTATCATGAAAAGTGCTAAAACCGTTTTTTTTTAGCGTATCTTTGCTCGAAATGTTCTAATTTATATTCATCATACCACTTGATGGCATTACATGAAAAGTTAAGTCTTATGTTATTTTATTCTCTGGAATAAAATATGTTTGTTGGATAGTAAATTGCTTTTCTTTGGTATTGTTCTATTAAAATCACGATAATTGAGGTAAAATTGAATAAAAAACTAAGTATCATTAAACATACGCGGAAGGAACGAAGGAATCAAAATTTTCCGCCTGAATGAAAACCAAACAAGTAATTTTTTTTTCTACGAATTAAAAGATCATTTTCTTAATTTTTGCTGTTAGAGTTGTTTAAGGGTAGAGATAGATAGGGTTTTCAGGTAATACTAAGCAAGAGCACAGAACTTCAAGATTCCAGGAAGATTATTGCATGTGTATACTAAAATAGGTTAGTGTATGTTGTGTGAAAATATTAGCTTTCGATATCGACTGTAGAACCATGGTTATGTGGTTAAAAGTTTCGTGTATAGATTATGCCATAAAAGTAGAAGATAAAAGTTCTCGGTTTGTAAGATTTTAGTAAAGAAAAACACAACAATATATTGACCGTTCGTTGAGTAGATAAATACTAATAAAACTGTGGAACTCCTTTGACATATATCGTGTAAGTATATGTCATCGTATTGTTATTTAAATGAGATGCAGAATTTGTTGTATTGTTTATTTTGGTCAAATTAAACTATTTCTCGTTTTGCAAAGTATAAAAATATGTCTGTGATTTTTAAATAGGGTTATTTTATTCAAATCAGCTGCGTTTTATTTCTTTTCATTATGTATGGTAATTAAAAGTATAATTTTTGCGATATTCCTAGCAATATAATTTTTTTCGAAAAGTCAACAAAATATTTTAAATAGCGAAACTTTCGGTTTGGTTCATTGAATTATTTTCTTAATAAACTAATCCATTTTTCTTCCAGCATAATATTATTTTATTGTTTAATCACCGATGTCATAAATCTTCATACAAACCACCCCAGTGCCGTGTCAATGAACCAGACAAGTGACTTTAGGAGGGTACAGCTGTAGATTCCTACCAAGTGTTTTGAATATTATTGTTTGATTTTAGCGTTTTGGATAGCACTAATACGATTTGGATGGACAGCGATTAAATTCCGATTTTTGCTAATAATAATTTTCGTTACAGGGTTGATTGTGATCGGAGCCAGGCGGATAGCAGCGAGTTTTGAATATTGGAAGCAATGTATATTATTAGTTAGAATTTTTTTTCAGGTAATTCTTTTTACAGGTATTATTTTCTTGACAGGATATTTGGGTTTTTGAACCATAGGGTTGTTGTTATTGGTTTGCGTTTGTTTTAATCTCGAACTTTGTTTATTAATTTGATTTTGAGGTTTTATAACTTCGTGGTATAAAGGTAAGATGCATGAGATTTACATTTATTACACTGTAGTTGTATAACAGGTAGAATTGTTGTAGTAGGTCATCTGTACTCTCATTTAAATAAATTATCGATTGCACAAGTTAATTATTATTGTACGAATGTAGTTCTAGCCCAGCAGGACGCCTATGATTTGAGGATAGGTACCTACCTATATTATCTGGGTTAAGTTTGGGTTACTATGGTATACTGGTGAAAAGGTAATAAAGAAATTACCATTTAATGACGGAATGGTCAGGAATAACGTTTAAAAGGCGCGATATAGAGTTTGATAGTCTGGGGCCTGGTGCTACATTTGCATAATATTTTTACAATGGAAGGGTATTCGAAAGGTGTTTAAGATATAACGGAGTTTTATTATTGTTTGGATGCGGAAGAACACCTAATCGGTAGAATGCCATTTCCTTTGCGGGTTTTTTGATATTGCCGGTTGGAAATTTTTTTTGAAATTTGTGGGAAAAGTGAAATGGAAGGAAAAAGATAATAAAAAGTTATAGCCAATTAACATCTGGATTAGGTCATTTAACCGGAGGGTTATTTTTCATTGAAAAAAGAACATTAGTAGTATCGATTAGAATCTCGAGGTAAAGGCTTAACTTTTTGTGATCTTTTTTTTTTAAGTTGTGGTATTTTTAGTGTTTGTTTTTTTTTGAAAAAAAAAAAGGGGTTGCGGAAAAGATTAGTAACATTTTAAGGAATTTCAGGTACAGGTAGTTTTTTTGAAATTTTGTGAAGTACGTTGATTTGTGAAGTGGTTTTATTTTATTTAAGAAGTGAGTTCAATGTTGTTAAAGGGCGTTATTACCATATGGGCGGGTCAACTTATTTGATAATAGATTAAAGGATTACCGGTTAGAAGAAGTTATATCTGGAGGAGATTCATACAACGTTAGTTCTGTGTGGATATAACTTGACCTTGCATATTGGTTATCTAAATGACTCTACCTCGTTGAGAAGCACAGCGACGATGCGACGGAACTAGCGTAACACACAGATAAGAGCGTTTACGGCATACCTCTGCAGACGAGTGAGTCTGTAGGCATTTTCAAAGGACAAGCTAGCGAGAATAATGAGAATAATATGGATTTTAATGGCGTAAAGGCCAGGGAGCACCGAGTTATAGTAGGAGAGTTACGTAACTCAGAGTGTTGACCCTGGAGTAATAGGAGGAAATCTACGTAACTCAAAGGGCGATGAGCCGGGAGTTATAGTAGAGCTACGTACCTCAAATGGTGGAGGTATAGTAGCAGGGTTACGTAACTCAAGTGGTGTTGAGCCTGGAGTTATAGTAAGAGAGATACATAACTCAAAGGGTGTCAAGCCGGGAGTTATAGTGGTAAGGATACGTAACTCAAATGGAGTTGAGCATAGAGTTATAGTAAGAGAGATGCGTTACTCAACTTGTGCTGAGGAAATGGTACCAACCTTTGAAAATGAGGCATGCTTGTCTAGTTCCGTTGATTCACCAACAGTTAGAAATTTTTCTGGAAATCTTGAGGATATCTGAAATCCCGAGGATACAGAGAAAATTTCCCAGTTGTACAATAGACCGGAAGAAAAGGACAACAACCTGGTTAACAATAGTACTCTTAACTTCAGCAGCCGACCACGAAGGGCTGGTCCCCTAGTAACAAGTTTGGTGATAGTTTAAAACAACCAAATCTTGTCAGACTGCGTGAAGACTTGGAAATTCTGTTTCACGGCTGTGATCTCGTGGTTCCTGTAGACGTGCAGGTACTACGATTTGCGAGCCACTCAATCATGACTGATGTCGGTATTTGTATGGCGGCGACCGCCATATTTACCATTGAAGCCCCACAAAGAAGGCAAAAATAGAAGTATTGTTGTCCGATTTCTAAATACTACTCCCCTACCTCAGACCATAAAAATACACCCCCCCCCCCTTTTGTTACATTTGGTGAATGTAGACAGTTTGGATATAGGTACAGATCTCTCGATAATTCTGTAGTTAGGAAAATGAAGTGAAATGAAAATGTTGTGTTATGAGACTATGTGGTGAACATAGTAAGTGTTAAGCCATGTGCAAGTTTCCGATGAATGAGAAATTGATAGGGAAGTATAGCGATACTTTTGTACAAGAAAAAAGAAGAAAATGGTGAAATTTTGGGAAGTTACAGCGACGTTTTATACAGGAGGAAAGACGATTTTCAAAGCGGAAAATTTAGAAGTAAACAAGGTAAAAACGAGTAATAACGCACCGATAACAAAAACATGTTATCAAAATTCCTTAGGTTCTCCGAAGAAGTAAGTATAGACACAAATCATTTCTGTTTTTTTTTGTTAACCAAATGCAAAGGAGGGATTTTAGTTTTAGTACTAGACGAAATGAAATGAAAGAAGCGACAAGACAAGTAGATGGAATGAATGAAATGAATGGAAGAAACAGAAGTCGCTTATCTAGAGCCATTTCCCAAGAGTAAGGCTGAAGATGTACGGTTTAGAAGAAGCAAAAACTAGGGAAGGTATAGGAAGAAAAAGCAAAAAAACCGAGACCATTGTGTGATATACTATCGAGATCACTGGGAAAAGCTAGATTAGATAATTGTGTAATATTTAAGTGGTTTATACCTAAGTTTTATCGTTGTAAAAAGGATTTATTTTAATAAAGATGTTTTTTTTAACCAAAAGTTTTTTTGTGTATATCACCTGTCGTGAGCATAAGTAATGTCTTGATGTTTTAGTAGAAAAGGAGCCGTGATGAGATGAAACGCGTTAATGTTTACCCTATGCAGGAATGTGGAAATAAGGGGATATGAGTGAGTGGAGACAGCTATAGAGTTTACAGAGTTATCCCTTCTATCCGGGAAGCCATGTCAGATGCTGCAGGAAATGTCATGGAGTAAACGTCAGGTTACGTGAGTGCTAAGGACCGACTGTTTGGAGTAGACCAGGGGAGGACTTCTGAACGTTACCAGAGCAACCAGTTTTGTATGAAAGCGGATTCCAGTTCCGCATGGTTGTTAGTTAAACACGAAACGTTAATGGAATGCCAACCACCACTCTCAGTCAACTCCCAAATCAGAAAACAACTGGATGAAGGTCGCTCCTGAACTCAAATGGGCCACTGAAGCGGTTGAGTTGGAGGCCAGTTAGAAAGAAGATGGAAATGTCAATGCGAGGTTTTTCCATTTCCCCGATGAGCTCCAATGGTTTATATACACAGAAAGATATGGGAAAATGCTAGCAGACACCGTTATACCCCGACACCAGGAAAGGCAGGGTCTAACCAGGATACCAGGAGAATAGAGGGCACTGACAATACCAACCGTTCATATGCCAGATCCGTTCTCCCAACACGAACTTACAAAGAACGCATACCCTACAGCGGAGGAGGCATGGAATTTTAGCCAGTTAGCTATGGAGTGGAGTGACCACTAACTACTTTACTTTAAAGAAGCTAACCAACAACCATTCCAAAAGGTGGAAGTACCTACCAGCCAGTTTACCGAAGAACTTAGCCCATGCCTACCATGTTAAGTCCCAACTACCAGTTCGAGGGGGAGTAACCCCAGCGGATGAGGATATGGATTTCAGCGAAACCAAGATGGAGCCGACCGCTCTCAAAGTATTTACCCAGCCAGTCCGGACCAGGGGGCAGCTAAATGAGGAGGCCGATTGCTGTTTTAAAGTCATTAGTGTAACGAATTGGACCTACTCAGGAATAGTGATTCGCGGGACCGGGGTAGAACAAAAGTGCGTGTAAGTTCGTGAGTGTTGAAATTCGCCCGTCAAAGACTGCATTCAGCAGAATGGTTAGTGGAATGGTGATCTGTAATTTGTAACTTTAGGTTTAAAGATTGATTAATTATTGGTAGTTTGTTTACGAACGAGCAAGATGCAAACCAGTAGCGTACGTATTGTCTTCCTTTTTTTTTGTTTATGCAACATATGATTCAGTCTAAGTGGGGGGCAATGTAATAGAACGGAATTTCTAGCTTTGTTCTTATTTCGATTTTTCGTAAAAATCACGTTTTACAGAATACATATGTTTCACATTATCCCAACGGGGAAACTAAAAAGGATGCTTTCGGTAAATAAAGCAATAAAATACTTTCGAAATCCTTATTGGTATCGAAGCAATTCGTAGAAAGTTATACGGTACTTTCTCTTTAAAGTATACTTCTAACTGCCTGTCGATCCGAGAGATGGTCAGCATGTGTTCAACGAACCCTTCGCCGGAGGGCTCTTTTATGACTGTTTCGCGTATATTATACTACATGAATCATATGTTGGGAAAACTAAAAAATGGAAAATATATGAGGAAGTTGGTTGTTGGATCTGTATCTTGGCCGATCCGATTAAGAATGGAAAAGGCTAAGTGCAATTGTGTTGCTTTTTCCCATAACGTTTAAATGGGTTTTTTAAACACATTTGACTTAGTACTTTAGGTTAATTAGGTATACTATCTCTAGTACCTTTGTATAAATTAGTGAATAAGTAAGTTAGAGAGAAGGTTAGTATTTTATTCTCAAATCGTAAGACTGGGGCCATCTATTATCTATTGGTTAAATCTCTCAGTACCTAAGGCAAATGACCAACGAGTAACGAGGACCCGGATTGGTCCGCGAAGGGTAAAAGTCACCCTATTGGGTAAAAGACATAATTAAGGGGGGGTAGTTAGATGGTCAAGAGGTCAGAACGGATATTGGAAAATCGGAAAAAGGCAGTTCCTCGGGGTTATCGGTACGGGAAAGTTCCAAGTTCGTTTTCGTAATGAAAGGTTTCGAAGGGATAGTTTGTACGGGAAAGTTACGAAAGGTTATTCTTACGCGACAGTTCCGAGTTTCCTTTTTATAAACAGTTCAGGTTTACGCGATTGTTTTCTTGTGAAAGTAAATCTTAATTCAAAGTGCAAAGATGGGATTAAATATCAGGGTTTACGATCGTCGTTTAGGACTCTTCAATCTTAGGATTAACTTCAGGGTTTTCTTTATTTTAACTGAATCAGATTGGGTGGTTTTCTCATATTAAGGGTTTATTTTCGAGATTGTTCTCTTTCACAGTAAATGCATGTCTGGGTTTTAATTGCATATTGGATATCATTTCAGTAAAACACCTCTCTTTATTCTCTTACACTTATCTTGTAAATATCTTAAGTTTAATATTGTAAAGTTTCTTTTTCTTTATCTCTTGTTGTTAATAGATTTAAGTGTTTTGAAAATATAGTGTTTTATTGCTCACTATAATAAAAGGGATAGGGATTCACAAGAGTGAACGATTCGCGTTCGCGCGTAGACAGCGCCGTTTCTAAGGACTATCGAGGCAGAGCTGAAATATCTGGTGAAGGCCCGATTGGTAAGTCGTATAATATCAATTAACACCTTAATTAACAATCCAAGGGAAAATGTCACGACACGACCAGAGTGCTCTTGCGATAAAAGTGTAGTCAGGTAGTTATTTCCGGGATAAATTTTAAACTCATTGTGAAAGGAAGGATCTAGATCGTCGGTCAAGAAACGCTACCATTGTTTCTAAAACGCTACCAGTTAGACTCGTAATTCAATATTAGTAGACAGTGCCTTAATCTAGATCCATCCCGTCACATAAAAATTGGTGGCAGCGTCGTTGATCTTTCTTTTAGCTTAGTTGCAGGTTTCGATGTGGTTAGCATAAATTTGATATTGTTGTCAGTTATTTGTGTAACTAAGGCAACAGGAAAGAGAACCTTACGCCGTGTTTTTTAGGCTTTTTAGGGAAAAACGTATATAGGTACTAATTTTTTTCTGTAACATTTTTTCTCCTTATTGTTTCCGTTGTACTACCTATTACGGTCGGATAAAATACATTTCTACCTAGAAAAGTAATTACTTTGAGTTAAAATAATAATAATTTGATTGCAGAAGGATGAATTTGTAATTAGAAAATCTTCTTTTTCGGGATAACATATTGAACTATGGATGAATTTTGAAAGAAATTTATTTATTATTTAGTATGTTAATTAACATCTGCTTTGTTTCTAAAAACAATTATGTTTAATTGCTCAGACATTCATTGCTGTATCATGAAAAGTGCTAAAACCGTTTTTTTTTAGCGTATCTTTGCTCGAAATGTTCTAATTTATATTCATCATACCACTTGATGGCATTACATGAAAAGTTAAGTCTTATGTTATTTTATTCTCTGGAATAAAATATGTTTGTTGGATAGTAAATTGCTTTTCTTTGGTATTGTTCTATTAAAATCACGATAATTGAGGTAAAATTGAATAAAAAACTAAGTATCATTAAACATACGCGGAAGGAACGAAGGAATCAAAATTTTCCGCCTGAATGAAAACCAAACAAGTAATTTTTTTTTCTACGAATTAAAAGATCATTTTCTTAATTTTTGCTGTTAGAGTTGTTTAAGGGTAGAGATAGATAGGGTTTTCAGGTAATACTAAGCAAGAGCACAGAACTTCAAGATTCCAGGAAGATTATTGCATGTGTATACTAAAATAGGTTAGTGTATGTTGTGTGAAAATATTAGCTTTCGATATCGACTGTAGAACCATGGTTATGTGGTTAAAAGTTTCGTGTATAGATTATGCCATAAAAGTAGAAGATAAAAGTTCTCGGTTTGTAAGATTTTAGTAAAGAAAAACACAACAATATATTGACCGTTCGTTGAGTAGATAAATACTAATAAAACTGTGGAACTCCTTTGACATATATCGTGTAAGTATATGTCATCGTATTGTTATTTAAATGAGATGCAGAATTTGTTGTATTGTTTATTTTGGTCAAATTAAACTATTTCTCGTTTTGCAAAGTATAAAAATATGTCTGTGATTTTTAAATAGGGTTATTTTATTCAAATCAGCTGCGTTTTATTTCTTTTCATTATGTATGGTAATTAAAAGTATAATTTTTGCGATATTCCTAGCAATATGATGAGATAATTTGAGGGCTGAGGAAGTAAACTTTGATTTTTCTGTAAATCAAGCGCTTGAATTTATTATTTTAAAAATTAGGATAGGAAACAAAAGATTTGCTTTTTCTGCGTTTTATAGGCCCCCTAAATCAAATTTTAACAATTTCGTCTCAGATTTAGATAATATTTTTTCAAACTTATACCCCACAGTTGATGAACTTTTTTGTTTAGGTGATTTTAACGTCAATGTAATGAACCTTGGTAACCCTTTAACTGCTTTGTTTGAAAACTATAATTGTCAGCAAATAATTAATGAACCTACTAGGATCACTGCAACTGCTTGTACCTTGCTTGATGTAATTTTTGCTAGTGATATCGCATTGGTTAGTAAATCAGGTACAATACCTACCGATGACATATCGGATCATAAAATGATCTATTGCTCCTTAAAAATAAATAAAAAACCAGAAGAACCTAGGATTATTCGTTATCGCTGTTTTAAAAATTTTAATGTTGATAGTTTTTTGCGAGATTTACATAATTTACCATGGAATAATATTCTTTATGAAAATAATTTAGATAATAAGATCAAAATATTTAATGATTTAATACTACTATTATTCAATATTCACGCTCCCATTAAAGAATCACGTATTACTAAACCTAGGGCACCTTGGTTAACAGCGAATATCAAATTGTTTATGAAACAAAGGGACACTGCACTGCAAAAATTTAAAAGGACTAGGGACAATGCTGACTGGCTTAGATATAAACAATTAAGAAATTTTTCAGTAACAATGGTAAGAAGGGCAAAAAAAGAATATTTAGATTCACTGTGTTTAGAAAGAAATAGTCGTAAAACTTGGGCAGCTTTAAAAAATTTTAATTTAACTTCTAGAAAAAATGTGTGTATTCCAAAAACCTTATCTGATCCTAATGATATTAATAATTTCTTTGGAACATTCCTTCAAAATGTATCTGATTGTAGTAACAAAATTGATTTTTATAATAATAATTTGTACAGTAATCATAATACGACATTTTCTTTTCATTTAGCCGAGATATTAGATATACATAAAATTCTAAATGGAATTCAAACGAACGCAACGGGAGTTGATGAGATATCCCCCTTAATGCTCAAATACTGCAGTCCATTCATTGATAAATATATTACTCATATTATAAACTGTTGTATAGAATTAAGTTACTTTCCCAATATGTGGAAAATATCAATTGGAAAGCCACTATCTAAAGTATCAAGCCCTTGTAATTTTAACGATCTTAGAATTATTAGTATTTTACCTGCCCTTTCCAAAATTTATGAAAAACTATTATACAACCAAATGTACGAGTATTGTATTAGAAATAAAATTATTCCCGACAGCCAGTGTGGTTTTCGAAAGGGTTATAGCACCACTGTGGCTTTGACTAATGTTATTGATGATGTGATTAGAGCGTCTGATAAAAAGTTAAACAGTGCCTTAATTTTGTTAGACTTTTCTAAAGCATTTGATACGATTAATCACGGACTTCTCTTGTCAAAGTTAAAGTTTTATGGATTTGAGAGGAAATCATGTTCAATTATTGAGTCTTATCTTACAGGTCGTTCCCAAAAAATATTTTCTGATGGTAAGTATTCGAACCAGGTTAGCATATTATCTGGAGTTCCACAAGGCTCCATATTAGGGCCGTTGCTTTTTCTAATTTATACTTCTGATATCCTTAAATCCTTAAAATACTGTAAAGTCCAAGCTTATGCTGATGACACACAAATTTATTTCTGTTTTGATTTTGAGGAATATTTGGAATCTGAAGAACTTATAAACGATGACTTGCAAACTCTAACTAATCTGGCGTCTGATCATAATTTAAAATTAAACCCTAATAAATCATATCTTATGTTATTTGGTAATAAAAATAAAGTTTCCCATCTTAGGAATAATATAAACTTAAAAATAAATGGCATTAAGCTTAATGTGGTTGATTCTGCAAGAAATTTAGGAATAGTCTTGGACACCGACTTAAGGTTTCGTGACCATTTAAAAAAATTGTTTCAAAAGTCCTATTTGGCTCTAAAAATTCTATATTCTAGCAGATATATTCTAAACGTTAAACTAAAAAAGACGCTGTGTGAGTCACTTGTACTTTCAAACTTTAATTATTGCGATTTTGTTTACGGTTATTGTATAGACAATATTGGGAAGTCCCGTATTCAAAAAGTGCAGAACACTTGCGCAAGATTTATATATGGCCTTAGAAAATACGACCATATTTCTCATACTTTTTCTGAATTAAATTGGCTAAGGATGGATGGTCGTAGACTTCTGCACCTTAATAGTTTTATTTACAAAATTTTAAACGAACCTGACTCTCCCTCCTCTCTTCGTGAACGCCTAATTCCTCGATATAATATACACTCTATTAACATTCGCTCTGTGAGTAAATTAACTTTACCACATCATCAGAGTGCTTTATTCCAAAGGCCTTTTACTTACAATGCAGTAGTTTCCTATAATGCTTTACCTGGTGAATTAACTGATGTCTCAACTGTTGAATTATTTAAAAAAAGATATAAAAAGTTTCTTTTAAATAAACAAAATAAATAATTTCGAAGTTTTAATATGTCCATGGGTGCTTTTGTTTAACTTCATTTAGTTATTGATTGACGATCAATGATCAACGTTTTCTTTTTAAGATATATAGTAAGGTATTTTTAATAATGGATTTCTTGTTACTGGTATTGTGTCTTTCTACCTGTAATTTCTTAGTTTTAGTATAATTATAACTTTTAATATAGTTTTTTTTTTCTAATAATTATTGTCGTATGGTTCAGTTGAGTAGCTATTTACAGCTAGACTGCGCCATGCTACAGTAAATACAACCATAAATACTTTTTTTTTCATTCTTTTATTGTAATCATCATTTCGTAATATAAAGGCATTATTTATTTATTTATTTATAATTTTTTTCGAAAAGTCAACAAAATATTTTAAATAGCGAAACTTTCGGTTTGGTTCATTGAATTATTTTCTTAATAAACTAATCCATTTTTCTTCCAGCATAATATTATTTTATTGTTTAATCACCGATGTCATAAATCTTCATACAAACCACCCCAGTGCCGTGTCAATGAACCAGACAAGTGACTTTAGGAGGGTACAGCTGTAGATTCCTACCAAGTGTTTTGAATATTATTGTTTGATTTTAGCGTTTTGGATAGCACTAATACGATTTGGATGGACAGCGATTAAATTCCGATTTTTGCTAATAATAATTTTCGTTACAGGGTTGATTGTGATCGGAGCCAGGCGGATAGCAGCGAGTTTTGAATATTGGAAGCAATGTATATTATTAGTTAGAATTTTTTTTCAGGTAATTCTTTTTACAGGTATTATTTTCTTGACAGGATATTTGGGTTTTTGAACCATAGGGTTGTTGTTATTGGTTTGCGTTTGTTTTAATCTCGAACTTTGTTTATTAATTTGATTTTGAGGTTTTATAACTTCGTGGTATAAAGGTAAGATGCATGAGATTTACATTTATTACACTGTAGTTGTATAACAGGTAGAATTGTTGTAGTAGGTCATCTGTACTCTCATTTAAATAAATTATCGATTGCACAAGTTAATTATTATTGTACGAATGTAGTTCTAGCCCAGCAGGACGCCTATGATTTGAGGATAGGTACCTACCTATATTATCTGGGTTAAGTTTGGGTTACTATGGTATACTGGTGAAAAGGTAATAAAGAAATTACCATTTAATGACGGAATGGTCAGGAATAACGTTTAAAAGGCGCGATATAGAGTTTGATAGTCTGGGGCCTGGTGCTACATTTGCATAATATTTTTACAATGGAAGGGTATTCGAAAGGTGTTTAAGATATAACGGAGTTTTATTATTGTTTGGATGCGGAAGAACACCTAATCGGTAGAATGCCATTTCCTTTGCGGGTTTTTTGATATTGCCGGTTGGAAATTTTTTTTGAAATTTGTGGGAAAAGTGAAATGGAAGGAAAAAGATAATAAAAAGTTATAGCCAATTAACATCTGGATTAGGTCATTTAACCGGAGGGTTATTTTTCATTGAAAAAAGAACATTAGTAGTATCGATTAGAATCTCGAGGTAAAGGCTTAACTTTTTGTGATCTTTTTTTTTTAAGTTGTGGTATTTTTAGTGTTTGTTTTTTTTTGAAAAAAAAAAGGGTTTGCGGAAAAGATTAGTAACATTTTAAGGAATTTCAGGTACAGGTAGTTTTTTTGAAATTTTGTGAAGTACGTTGATTTGTGAAGTGGTTTTATTTTATTTAAGAAGTGAGTTCAATGTTGTTAAAGGGCGTTATTACCATATGGGCGGGTCAACTTATTTGATAATAGATTAAAGGATTACCGGTTAGAAGAAGTTATATCTGGAGGAGATTCATACAACGTTAGTTCTGTGTGGATATAACTTGACCTTGCATATTGGTTATCTAAATGACTCTACCTCGTTGAGAAGCACAGCGACGATGCGACGGAACTAGCGTAACACACAGATAAGAGCGTTTACGGCATACCTCTGCAGACGAGTGAGTCTGTAGGCATTTTCAAAGGACAAGCTAGCGAGAATAATGAGAATAATATGGATTTTAATGGCGTAAAGGCCAGGGAGCACCGAGTTATAGTAGGAGAGTTACGTAACTCAGAGTGTTGACCCTGGAGTAATAGGAGGAAATCTACGTAACTCAAAGGGCGATGAGCCGGGAGTTATAGTAGAGCTACGTACCTCAAATGGTGGAGGTATAGTAGCAGGGTTACGTAACTCAAGTGGTGTTGAGCCTGGAGTTATAGTAAGAGAGATACATAACTCAAAGGGTGTCAAGCCGGGAGTTATAGTGGTAAGGATACGTAACTCAAATGGAGTTGAGCATAGAGTTATAGTAAGAGAGATGCGTTACTCAACTTGTGCTGAGGAAATGGTACCAACCTTTGAAAATGAGGCATGCTTGTCTAGTTCCGTTGATTCACCAACAGTTAGAAATTTTTCTGGAAATCTTGAGGATATCTGAAATCCCGAGGATACAGAGAAAATTTCCCAGTTGTACAATAGACCGGAAGAAAAGGACAACAACCTGGTTAACAATAGTACTCTTAACTTCAGCAGCCGACCACGAAGGGCTGGTCCCCTAGTAACAAGTTTGGTGATAGTTTAAAACAACCAAATCTTGTCAGACTGCGTGAAGACTTGGAAATTCTGTTTCACGGCTGTGATCTCGTGGTTCCTGTAGACGTGCAGGTACTACGATTTGCGAGCCACTCAATCATGACTGATGTCGGTATTTGTATGGCGGCGACCGCCATATTTACCATTGAAGCCCCACAAAGAAGGCAAAAATAGAAGTATTGTTGTCCGATTTCTAAATACTACTCCCCTACCTCAGACCATAAAAATACACCCCCCCCCCCCCTTTTGTTACATTTGGTGAATGTAGACAGTTTGGATATAGGTACAGATCTCTCGATAATTCTGTAGTTAGGAAAATGAAGTGAAATGAAAATGTTGTGTTATGAGACTATGTGGTGAACATAGTAAGTGTTAAGCCATGTGCAAGTTTCCGATGAATGAGAAATTGATAGGGAAGTATAGCGATACTTTTGTACAAGAAAAAAGAAGAAAATGGTGAAATTTTGGGAAGTTACAGCGACGTTTTATACAGGAGGAAAGACGATTTTCAAAGCGGAAAATTTAGAAGTAAACAAGGTAAAAACGAGTAATAACGCACCGATAACAAAAACATGTTATCAAAATTCCTTAGGTTCTCCGAAGAAGTAAGTATAGACACAAATCATTTCTGTTTTTTTTTGTTAACCAAATGCAAAGGAGGGATTTTAGTTTTAGTACTAGACGAAATGAAATGAAAGAAGCGACAAGACAAGTAGATGGAATGAATGAAATGAATGGAAGAAACAGAAGTCGCTTATCTAGAGCCATTTCCCAAGAGTAAGGCTGAAGATGTACGGTTTAGAAGAAGCAAAAACTAGGGAAGGTATAGGAAGAAAAAGCAAAAAAACCGAGACCATTGTGTGATATACTATCGAGATCACTGGGAAAAGCTAGATTAGATAATTGTGTAATATTTAAGTGGTTTATACCTAAGTTTTATCGTTGTAAAAAGGATTTATTTTAATAAAGATGTTTTTTTTAACCAAAAGTTTTTTTGTGTATATCACCTGTCGTGAGCATAAGTAATGTCTTGATGTTTTAGTAGAAAAGGAGCCGTGATGAGATGAAACGCGTTAATGTTTACCCTATGCAGGAATGTGGAAATAAGGGGATATGAGTGAGTGGAGACAGCTATAGAGTTTACAGAGTTATCCCTTCTATCCGGGAAGCCATGTCAGATGCTGCAGGAAATGTCATGGAGTAAACGTCAGGTTACGTGAGTGCTAAGGACCGACTGTTTGGAGTAGACCAGGGGAGGACTTCTGAACGTTACCAGAGCAACCAGTTTTGTATGAAAGCGGATTCCAGTTCCGCATGGTTGTTAGTTAAACACGAAACGTTAATGGAATGCCAACCACCACTCTCAGTCAACTCCCAAATCAGAAAACAACTGGATGAAGGTCGCTCCTGAACTCAAATGGGCCACTGAAGCGGTTGAGTTGGAGGCCAGTTAGAAAGAAGATGGAAATGTCAATGCGAGGTTTTTCCATTTCCCCGATGAGCTCCAATGGTTTATATACACAGAAAGATATGGGAAAATGCTAGCAGACACCGTTATACCCCGACACCAGGAAAGGCAGGGTCTAACCAGGATACCAGGAGAATAGAGGGCACTGACAATACCAACCGTTCATATGCCAGATCCGTTCTCCCAACACGAACTTACAAAGAACGCATACCCTACAGCGGAGGAGGCATGGAATTTTAGCCAGTTAGCTATGGAGTGGAGTGACCACTAACTACTTTACTTTAAAGAAGCTAACCAACAACCATTCCAAAAGGTGGAAGTACCTACCAGCCAGTTTACCGAAGAACTTAGCCCATGCCTACCATGTTAAGTCCCAACTACCAGTTCGAGGGGGAGTAACCCCAGCGGATGAGGATATGGATTTCAGCGAAACCAAGATGGAGCCGACCGCTCTCAAAGTATTTACCCAGCCAGTCCGGACCAGGGGGCAGCTAAATGAGGAGGCCGATTGCTGTTTTAAAGTCATTAGTGTAACGAATTGGACCTACTCAGGAATAGTGATTCGCGGGACCGGGGTAGAACAAAAGTGCGTGTAAGTTCGTGAGTGTTGAAATTCGCCCGTCAAAGACTGCATTTAGCAGAATGGTTAGTGGAATGGTGATCTGTAATTTGTAACTTTAGGTTTAAAGATTGATTAATTATTGGTAGTTTGTTTACGAACGAGCAAGATGCAAACCAGTAGCGTACGTATTGTCTTCCTTTTTTTTTGTTTATGCAACATATGATTCAGTCTAAGTGGGGGGCAATGTAATAGAACGGAATTTCTAGCTTTGTTCTTATTTCGATTTTTCGTAAAAATCACGTTTTACAGAATACATATGTTTCACATTATCCCAACGGGGAAACTAAAAAGGATGCTTTCGGTAAATAAAGCAATAAAATACTTTCGAAATCCTTATTGGTATCGAAGCAATTCGTAGAAAGTTATACGGTACTTTCTCTTTAAAGTATACTTCTAACTGCCTGTCGATCCGAGAGATGGTCAGCATGTGTTCAACGAACCCTTCGCCGGAGGGCTCTTTTATGACTGTTTCGCGTATATTATACTACATGAATCATATGTTGGGAAAACTAAAAAATGGAAAATATATGAGGAAGTTGGTTGTTGGATCTGTATCTTGGCCGATCCGATTAAGAATGGAAAAGGCTAAGTGCAATTGTGTTGCTTTTTCCCATAACGTTTAAATGGGTTTTTTAAACACATTTGACTTAGTACTTTAGGTTAATTAGGTATACTATCTCTAGTACCTTTGTATAAATTAGTGAATAAGTAAGTTAGAGAGAAGGTTAGTATTTTATTCTCAAATCGTAAGACTGGGGCCATCTATTATCTATTGGTTAAATCTCTCAGTACCTAAGGCAAATGACCAACGAGTAACGAGGACCCGGATTGGTCCGCGAAGGGTAAAAGTCACCCTATTGGGTAAAAGACATAATTAAGGGGGGGTAGTTAGATGGTCAAGAGGTCAGAACGGATATTGGAAAATCGGAAAAAGGCAGTTCCTCGGGGTTATCGGTACGGGAAAGTTCCAAGTTCGTTTTCGTAATGAAAGGTTTCGAAGGGATAGTTTGTACGGGAAAGTTACGAAAGGTTATTCTTACGCGACAGTTCCGAGTTTCCTTTTTATAAACAGTTCAGGTTTACGCGATTGTTTTCTTGTGAAAGTAAATCTTAATTCAAAGTGCAAAGATGGGATTAAATATCAGGGTTTACGATCGTCGTTTAGGACTCTTCAATCTTAGGATTAACTTCAGGGTTTTCTTTATTTTAACTGAATCAGATTGGGTGGTTTTCTCATATTAAGGGTTTATTTTCGAGATTGTTCTCTTTCACAGTAAATGCATGTCTGGGTTTTAATTGCATATTGGATATCATTTCAGTAAAACACCTCTCTTTATTCTCTTACACTTATCTTGTAAATATCTTAAGTTTAATATTGTAAAGTTTCTTTTTCTTTATCTCTTGTTGTTAATAGATTTAAGTGTTTTGAAAATATAGTGTTTTATTGCTCACTATAATAAAAGGGATAGGGATTCACAAGAGTGAACGATTCGCGTTCGCGCGTAGACAGCGCCGTTTCTAAGGACTATCGAGGCAGAGCTGAAATATCTGGTGAAGGCCCGATTGGTAAGTCGTATAATATCAATTAACACCTTAATTAACAATCCAAGGGAAAATGTCACGACACGACCAGAGTGCTCTTGCGATAAAAGTGTAGTCAGGTAGTTATTTCCGGGATAAATTTTAAACTCATTGTGAAAGGAAGGATCTAGATCGTCGGTCAAGAAACGCTACCATTGTTTCTAAAACGCTACCAGTTAGACTCGTAATTCAATATTAGTAGACAGTGCCTTAATCTAGATCCATCCCGTCACAATGTGACACATTTGCCATTCGATATCCGCAAAAACAAAAGCCATCACAATGTGCTGTTAAAAAAATATACCAGTTATCAAAATATTATAAAAAATCTATTAAAGCAGGTTCTTTATAACAAGGTATCCTATTTAAATTAAATAAGGCTACTTTATAAAAAAAAAATATTATTATATTAAGGCGTGCAAATGAAACTGAAGTTTCGAACGGTTTGTGTACACATACACTGAAAGAAATTGTTTAAAAGAAAAGTTTGTACATTTATTGACAAGTTTGCAATTTTATCAGTAATTAAATTTTGAGATATTTTTATAGTCGAGAAGAAAAACATTCTAGGGATGTCATATCCATGCTATTTCTTCTGCAACCGCTAACTATGAAATATATTTAAATTTAACGGAAAGCAGGAACGTGAGGGTATTTTATACATGGATATAAAAAGCAAACCCGCAAAATTATGGTCAGATCGTGCCACCATCACGCCAATTATTTAAAAGGTATTTTAAATAAACAATGGTTAATGCTTAACAATGGTATTTTAAAAGTGGAAAGCATGAATATAGGGTTGCCATCCGTCCGGGTTTCTCCGGATTTGTCCTAGTTTGGAGGGTGTCCGGGGAGCGTCCGGGCGGAGTTTTCTTACAGTCCGGGTTGTCACTACTTACCGACTAATCAAGGGCCACGGTACGCTATATCCCCACACAAAAGTCGGTGGAGCAGACGTGGTTGAGCCCCGAAAGAAGCCCAAAGAACGGACGATCGATCGAAAGAAAATCGTTTGACATAACTTATTGGCGCGAAATGTATGTGTTGTCACAAGCATGTGTGAGCAACGAATATAGAGGGTGTTTTCGCTAATTACTCAACAGTGGACGAAAGAAATAAATTTAACAAAATATAATTTCAAAGATTACAATTGTCGTGATTTTAATAAACTTCTAAGTAAATATGGTATTCTAAGGGATATAGGAAAAAGAACGAAATATTCAAAGTCTGAAAATAAATAAGTTATAATATTAAAGTTGCTGTTTTTGGTTCTTTAATTAGCAGATGATTCTGCTTTGTTTTTAAATGGAAGAGAGAAAATAAACTGAGTGTTTAGTTTCTTTAATTTTTAAATATTTATTTTTCTTATCAAAGAGCACAAAGATAGTTTTAGACAAAAATAACAATTTTTTTAAAAGAAAATATTTTGAATGATAGACTAGTTTTGGACTTGCATTGTCTTTAATTTGTTTTACATCACAACGTTTCAACTGGTAAGTATCTCCAGTCGTCTTCAGGTGAATAGTGAAGACGACTGGATATACTTTCCAGTTGAAACGTTGTGATGTAAAACAAGTTAAAAACAATGCAAGTCCAAAACTATTCTATCATTCAAGAAACATCATTGTCTCCAACCTTCAAACAGACACTAGAAAATATTTTATTTTAATATTGTAAAACTTACGAAGAAATCGTCCATAATTCTCAAAGAGACCGGATATAGATTTAAAGGAAAAAAGGAAAGACAACAAAGTCTCGGTCTCAGAAAATATAATTGTGTGGTTACACGTGTTTCACCCTTTCGGGCATCATCAGACCTAAAACAAGAGACCTAACTAACAGATACACGAATAATTAAAAACCACTAATTACCCAGAATTTAAAACAGAGAAGAAACAGTTATAACATATTAAAATTTAAAAATGTAAATAACAAAAACAAAAAATCAAATGTCAGAGAGCAGTCGGGTCAATTGGATCAATAAATCCAGTGAAACGAATGCGACGGGATCTAACTATGTTCAAATGCCTGAAAATATGAAAGAAGATGAGAGCGTAGCCAATCTGTTCTGTGCATTAAAAATTAGCGAAAGGTGACCGTCCCGATATCAACATCGGGTTATAAACAAAACAAATCATAACCAATTCATTTACTAATATTGTTAAAAATCAAATTAGGTTCAAAATTAAACACGTCGTTGACACAAGTAAGTATGGGACTTTTTTTGGCCTTAGTAATCTCCATTTTCTCCAACAGATCCAACTTCACACCCTTAGAACATTCGTGTAAAACCTTGATATTTGTAGGGGAAGAGAACTGGTGTCCAGAAGTTAACAGGTGATTAGCGAATGCAGACTTAGTCTCGGTGAAATCCGAATATTTATACTTATTGACAAGGCTGAGATGTTCCTGTACTCTAGTGGATATCCTTCTACCTGATTGGCCGACATAAACCGCTGAGCAATCATCACAATTTAAGGCATAAACACCAGACTTTGCAAAACGGTCCGTTCTGTCCTTGATCTTAACCAAGTGTTGTTTTAAAGTGTTAACTGTCTTAAATGCTCTCTCTGACATTTGATTTTTTGTTTTTGTTATTTACATTTTTAAATTTTAATATGTTATAACTGTTTCTTCTCTGTTTTAAATTCTGGGTAATTAGTGGTTTTTAATTATTCGTGTATCTGTTAGTTAGGTCTCTTGTTTTAGGTCTGATGATGCCCGAAAGGGTGAAACACGTGTAACCACACAATTATATTTTCTGAGACCGAGACTTTGTTGTCTTTCCTTTTTTCCTTTAAATCTATATCCGGTCTCTTTGAGAATTATGGACGATTTCTTCGATTTTCAAAATGCCAGTCAGGCTAAGCTCGTCCATCTCTACAGGAAGAACCTAATTACATGGAAAAATCTACTGCTGAAAATTTGGTTCCTCCAACAATGCCTTTTCTTTGGTTTGATCCCAAGATTTGTTTCAATTAAATGTAGAACATACTCAAGATCATCAGAAGTAGCCCTAAGGAGTGCGAGAGTTATTTGGATTAAGGAGGAAATAAAACAACATTACAGGAATCTAAACTCCATAAACTCTAGACTTAAGTATTTATATTTTACTTTAACTTATTTACTATCGTTTGTAGAATTTGTATTTCTTGACTCTAAATTCAGGGACGAGGTCGGGTCATTTGGTGATGAATCCTTTATAAGATTAAATAGGAAACTTAATAGTTTAAAACATGCACAAATATCTAATCACACTTCTGATTACCATCGGATGGTGGAGTATTCTGATTTTAATTTTCACAAACGTCTTTTAAACTTATCGGACGTAACGTTCTCCTCTGGGGAAGAACGATTATTAAATGCTAACCTCAAATTTAACTTTTCTCATTCTGTCAATTTTAATATAAAAGAATCACTTGCAATAGAGGCGGAACACATTATTCATACAACTGATATTCCTAACAAAAATATTTTGAG
Organism: Polydrusus cervinus; assembly: GCA_935413205.1. Classification (NCBI taxonomy): domain Eukaryota; kingdom Metazoa; phylum Arthropoda; class Insecta; order Coleoptera; family Curculionidae; genus Polydrusus; species Polydrusus cervinus. Next base: position 7,655,525 of record OW284518.1, read on the forward strand.
AGCTAGAATAATTAATTTTCTTAATCATGGTATACCAAATAACAGACTTTCTAACAACTACAACTCCATTCACCTTAGGACCCTAATGAATAAGATTGTAAGCAATGACCTTGTCATCACTAAAGCAGATAAAGGTTCTTGTTTGGTAATTATGAAAAGAGCGGATTATATTGAAAAGGTTGAGAGTTTCCTGGGCTCTGAAGATTTTCAGGTCATCAATCGTGATCCTACTAACGGGTTTTTTAAAAAAGTGAAGGGAGTATTAGATAAAACTTTAATAACCTTAGAATATTTTAAAACAACTAAAAATAAACTGTATCCAATGAATCCTAAGACACCCTTGCTTTATGGTTTACCAAAAGTACATAAAGAAGGTATTCCAATTAGACCCGTCGTTTCTTTTGTGAACTCACCTTGTTATAACCTCTCATCTTGGCTCAATAAAGTTTTGAGGGAAGTATCGGGTTTTTTAAGTACATACTCTGTTCGGAATTCTGTAGATTTCGCGGCCTATCTGAAGAATATTTATGTGCCAGACGGTGCCATTTTAATATCACTAGATGTCAAAAATTTGTTTCCCAGCATTCCACCGGCTGAATGTATCGACCTAGTAAGAGGTTTGTTGGAGAGCAAAAATCTTCCTAAAATGGTGATCGATAATCTGACTTTGCTCCTCTCTACAGTACTTGACCAAAATTTTTTTCAATTTAATGATAAATTTTTTAGACAGATTACGGGTTTGGCCATGGGTTCATGTCTCTCCCCTTTCTTGAGCGAGGTGTTTATGAATAACTTGGAAAGTAAAATTATGAATAGTCCCTTTGCAGGCTATCTTAAAGCATATAAAAGGTATGTAGATGACATTTGTTTAGTGTGGGACGGCAGCGAGGTTGAATTAAATAATTTTTTAAAATTTGCAAATACCTTACCTGATAAGATTGAGTTCACACTAGAAAGGGAAACACAGGGGAAACTACCGTTCTTAGATCTTTTACTTATAAGAAATAACAACAAAATCAATTTTGAAGTATTCAGAAAACCAACATCAACAGATAACATCATTCAGTTCACATCCAATTCACCGTTTTCACATAAATTTGCTGCTTTCAATTCTTTCTTTTATAGACTATTTAATTTGCCGTTATCTAAAGAGGCGTTTACTAAAGAACTAAACATAATTAAACAAATGGCACTTAATAATGGTTTTCCAATTAAGTCTATAAATAAACTTTATTACAAATTCGTTAACAAATACAAGTTCTCTTACCATATTATACATGCAAAACCCACAGATGTTAAAAACAAGTTTAAATGTCTTACATTTTTTGGTAGCATATCCTTACAACTAGCTAAGTTTTCAGTTAACACTTTAAAACAACACTTGGTTAAGATCAAGGACAGAACGGACCGTTTTGCAAAGTCTGGTGTTTATGCCTTAAATTGTGATGATTGCTCAGCGGTTTATGTCGGCCAATCAGGTAGAAGGATATCCACTAGAGTACAGGAACATCTCAGCCTTGTCAATAAGTATAAATATTCGGATTTCACCGAGACTAAGTCTGCATTCGCTAATCACCTGTTAACTTCTGGACACCAGTTCTCTTCCCCTACAAATATCAAGGTTTTACACGAATGTTCTAAGGGTGTGAAGTTGGATCTGTTGGAGAAAATGGAGATTACTAAGGCCAAAAAAAGTCCCATACTTACTTGTGTCAACGACGTGTTTAATTTTGAACCTAATTTGATTTTTAACCATATTAGTAAATGAATTGGTTATGATTTGTTTTGTTTATAACCCGATGTTGATATCGGGACGGTCACCTTTCGCTAATTTTTAATGCACAGAACAGATTGGCTACGCTCTCATCTTCTTTCATATTTTCAGGCATTTGAACATAGTTAGATCCCGTCGCATTCGTTTCACTGGATTTATTGATCCAATTGACCCGACTGCTCTCTGACATTTGATTTTTTGTTTTTGTTATTTACATTTTTAAATTTTAATATGTTATAACTGTTTCTTCTCTGTTTTAAATTCTGGGTAATTAGTGGTTTTTAATTATTCGTGTATCTGTTAGTTAGGTCTCTTGTTTTAGGTCTGATGATGCCCGAAAGGGTGAAACACGTGTAACCACACAATTATATTTTCTGAGACCGAGACTTTGTTGTCTTTCCTTTTTTCCTTTAAATTGTAAAACTTACGCCAAAAGCACTAACAACCGATTTAGTAGTTGATACGGTAACGCAGTTAGCAATGGACTGTAACTTAAAAAAAAGAAATGGGCACACAAGATGGTCGAAATCGCACTCTTACCTGGACTGATTAGCCGTGGCGGTAGAGAGGGCCCTCTTTCTTCCTCCAATTTTGTTCTTCTATGTTGGAGAATCAGCCACGCACTTGCACTGAATAGTTTTAGATAAAATCCGATTTATTACCAATACATTATGTCTAGATTAAGCAAAAATGGTGAGTTTTTTGAACAACCTCTTTCGTCGTACTTTCTGGCTTCACGGTTCAAACCCAAGTCCTCGACATGCGCGACTCTGCGCCGCTCATGGAGACTGTCGAAATCGAGAACTTGTGCGTTCACGGAAAAATGTCATATATAGACTAATTATCACTGGTCAACAAAATTTAAGATTTTTTTTGTCCCACGAGCTGAAGTGGGTGTACTTGGTAGTACTTTTTAAACATATTTCATATATGTTTTCAGAATTTTTCCATCACGCAGGGTTTTAAAGTGACAAAGCAATGAATTTTTGTGAACGTATATATTATAATATAATATAAAGTACAAAGTGATATATTTACTTAGAAAATGTGGTCATATATGACTTTCGACTGTACTTTGCATCAGAAACATCTCTCTTCAGCGTCCAGTAATAGTCTGCCAACATAGCGGGACTCCATTTGCCTTGGTATCTCTTCTCCATGTCCAGAATGTCCTGGTGAAATCGCTCGCCATGTTCGTCACTTACTGCTCCAAGGTTTTTCGGAAAAAAGTCCAAGTGTGAATGAAGAAAGTGTATTTTTAGACTCATGTTGCAACCCATGGCTTTATATGAGACCAATAAATTGTTAACATTCTCTACGTAATTTTCGGATTAACGATTTCCCAAGAAGCCGTTGCAAATGTCCTTGAAAGAAAACCATGCTGCTTTTTCAACTCCATTCAGAGCCTCACTAAAGTTTTCATCTCGAAGTAGCTCTCTGATCTGAGGTCCCACAAAAATACCTTCCTTTATCTTGGCATCACTGATTTTAGGGAACTTACTTCTCACATATGCAAACGCACTGTTAGTTTTATCCACACCTTTAACAAAATTCTTCATTAACCCAAGCTTAATGTGCAAAGGTGGTAAATTAATTTTTTGGGGATCAACAAGTGGGATACCACTGACATTCTTATTTCCTGGTGTCAGGGAAGTTCGTTTAGGCCACTCTTTCTTTTCATAGTGATTTTTCCCATCTCGACTGTCCCATTCGCATAGGAAACAACAATACTTTGTGTAACCGAGTTGCATGCCGAGCAAAAGTGAAACAACTTTCAAATCGCCACAAATATTCCACTTAAAGTCTATATATTTAATTTTTTTCCAAAAGAAGCTTCATGTTGTCATATGATTCTTTCATGTTGCCTGCATGAGCCAAAGGAACAGAGGGGAACTTATTTCCATTGTGGAGTAGTACCGCTTTCAAGCTTGATTTGGAAGAGTCAATGAACAAACGCCACTTATTTGTATCATAGTCATGCCCAAGTGCCTTCATAACAGAGCATACATCATTACAAAATACAAGCCCGTCTTCCATAGAGAAGAATTCTTCAAACTCTGCATGGCGCTTACGATAAAAAGCAACTTTTGTGCCACTCTGTAGAAGATTCCAGTCTTTTAATCTAGAACCTAGAAGTTCGGCTTGCTTCTTAGACAAGTTTAAATCGCGGACAAGGTCGTAAAGTTCTTCTTGACTTAGAAGACGAATCTGGTGTAAATGTTGGATCCAGATCAATATTTTCGGCTGAAAAACTTTCGTTGTTTACTTCGTCATCGGCAGTTTCATCGTCGCTCGGTGTCATATTTTGTGGGGGGGTCAGGCACAGGTAATTCCAGACTGTGCGGCACTGGTCTCAGTGCAGATGGAATATGAGGATATTTAACAGTATGTTTGGATTTAGAAGTTATACCACTGATATTTGTAAGACAAAAATAGCAATCGGTAATATGGTCTGATGGTTCCCTCCAAATCATGGGAATAGCAAAAGGCATATGTCGTTTACCTTTTGCCCACGCTGTAAGAAGTCTGACACACGTAACACAGCAAATATGGGGAGCCCAGCTTTTGTCTTGATCGCCGACTTTACACTTGAAATACTGTTCATAGCATTTATTAACGAGAGGCGTGAAAGACCGTTTTTGAGATTTAAATGTCAATTCACCGCAGATGTAGCAAAAAGAGTTCGGGTGGTTTACACAATTTCTTGGCATTTTTACAGGTGAGTTACACTACAATAGCTTAAAATGCACCACAGCACATTCTTCAAAACGTTAAAAAAGTCTGCGTATATGTTCATTCACCGAGCTCTAGCCGATAACTAAAACAACAATAAATGTTATGTAGGACTCGGAACTGCTTGCAGGTCTCAACAAGCCAAGATATGTTCCGCGTGACACACAGAGCACACTTTGTTATTTCTAGTCACAACAAGTTATTGTTACAATACACAAATAATAAAATAGAAATGCCTGACACAAGTTTTTTGTTAGGTGACTCTTATAGTACAGACCTATGCGTGCATTTTATAGGTAAATAATCACATATACTGGAACATAAAAACTAAGGGTGATGGAGAAATTCTGAAAACATGATTGATTTCAGCATGCAAAATTATATTGAAATCAGACATTTTTGCGCTTGGGACAAAAATCTTGTTAACCAGTGATTATTGAAGTTAAATTGAAATGAAAGAAAATGTTACCTTACCATTGTAAGGCCAATTTAAAAGAAAATAATAATAGTTTTCTTAACAGTAGTTAATTTGAACTTTATAATGCTGTGGCATTTTTCGCAAGTAGATACTTTTATAAAATAATAATTTATGAAGATAAATACAAAAAAGGCCAAAAAAGAAAAATTTCAATTTATTGTATAAGTCAGTAAAATGAAAATTCTCTGGCGGAAATATCCGGGTTTAAGCTAAAAAATCCAGGGTTTTCGTGCTTCTTGTCCTAGTTTAATGATTTTACAGATGGCAACCCTACATGAATAGAAAGAAACGTCTTTGAAAGTTATTACATATAAATGTATGTATAATTGTATTCACCTGAACTGCCGTTCAAGAAACGTCATTGTCTCCAACCTTTAAACAGACATTATTACGTATACCTGATTGCGGATTCAAAGTGGTTGCAGCTAACTAGCTAGTCAGTTATGTTAACGACTATAAAAATTTTATAATATTTTTGGAGAGATTCGTTCAAGTTATGTGTACAGGGCAGCGAGGTAATTCTAGTACCCTGTATATTGAGCTTATTAGGCAAAAGTACGCTCTGATTTGTGGTAGGTGAGTACAACTAACCATATTAAAGACGTCAACAATGAAAAATTATTAGAAAGTGTTGCGGAAAGATGCGTTTAAGTTATGTGTACAGGGCAGCGCAGCATGGTAATACTATAATTCTATATATTAAGCTTACTAGGCAAAAGTACACTCTGATTTGTGGTAGGTGAGTGCAACTAACTTTATTAAAGACGTTAACCATAAAATATTATAAAAGAGCGTTGTGGAAAGATGCGTTCAAGCAAAATGTACAGGGCAGCGAGGTAATTCTAGTACCCTGTATATTGAGCTTATTAGGCAAATGTACGCTCTGATTTGTGGTAGGTGAGTGCAACTAACCATATTAAAGACGTCAACAATGAAAAATTATTAGAAAGTGTTGCGGAAAGATGCGTTTAAGTTATGTGTACAGGGCAGCGCAGCATGGTAATACTATAATTCTATATATTGAGCTTATTAGGCAAAAGTACACTCTGATTTGTGGTAGGTGAGTGCAACTAACTTTATTAAAGACGTTAACCATAAAATATTATAAAAGAGCGTTGTGGAAAGATGCTTTCAAGCAAAATGTACAGGGCAGCGAGGTAATTCTAGTACCCTGTATATTGAGCTTATTAGGCAAATGTACGCTCTGATTTGTGGTAGGTGAGTGCAACTAACCATATTAAAGACATCAACAATGAAAAATTTTTAAAAAGTGTTACGGAAAGATGCGTTTAAGCTATTTGTATATGCGCAGTGTGCCGCAAATAGGTTGGGATATAGACGCGAGTCACCATCGCCCGCCCTTACCATTAAAACATGAAGGGTGGTATGCTCTGGGTCTCTGAAGGACTAGAAGCTTCCGTGGCCCCAGGTGTTGTATAGGCCAAGTAAGCGTTCAAGGCATATTTACAGACGACAACCTTATTAATATTATACCACTTGCACTTCATACATTTTTTTTCTGGTGCAGTATCTATTGGCGGAGTTATGGTGTTCTTCTTGGGTTTCAGCATATTATCTTTGATAGAATTTGTTTAGTTTTTTACTGTAAGGTTTTTCTTGTTTTTAGTCAAACCTGGACGTGGGGCGCCCTAAATTGTAAGACGAGTCGGAGCGCACGGGTCTCGCAGATCCGATACCTTCCATATATCTTAAGGGACCCTGCATAGTATATATCTAAACCATTTATGCTATAATAAAAAAACAAACTTTATTTCTAAATTAAAGTGACGAAAAAGTTTAATTAAAAAACAATTTGAGGAAGCATGAAAATTTTATTTTAAACCACCTGAAAGTGCCTTATACTATAAGGTTGTGTCTCGTCTAACATAGTTAGATAATTAAATACAAATCAGATTTCATAGTTCTACCAAGAAATGATAACTTTATATTGGTAGGATGTTACCACCTGCAGACCGGTTTCGAACTCTTTTGTTCTCATCAGTACAGGGTAGGTGTTCATACCATACCAAATGGTTTTAAACTAATGCATAAAATATTACCCTTCTTCGGTCGTATATATCTATACAAAACCGCCATCTCTTGGTAGTCCCATGCAATCTATCTGAGTATACCCATCGAGGGCTTTACAAGAATTGTAAAAACTCAGAATTTCTACTAGCCAGCTGGTATATAGTTTTAATTTCTTGGTAGTACTATGCAATTTGATTTGTATTTCATTATCTGTGTTAGACAAAATCCAATCTTATAGTATATGGCACTTTCAGGTGGTTTGAAATATAATTTTCATGCTTTCTTGAATGTTTGCTACTACCTGACTAGTAGAAATTCTGTGTTTTTCAAATTCTTGTAAGCACCAACTTTATACAACAAATCTCAAGAACGTCCAAGCTAACCGCTTGAAAGACCCGTACTCACAGAACCCGACCAAATAGAAACGTTATTAACGTCTTAAATGGATAGACTTTAACATGACATTAATGGCAATGCCAACACCGCGAAACGGAGTGGCTTTGAACTAATCTTGGCGGAAGGGGGGTAGGGGAAGCCACCATATGTTTTTATTTTTTTGAATGTCAAATTAATAGTTTGAAATTTAAAATGTGTAGTTAATATTTTTACTAATTACGTTTTCATTACTAATAAATACAATTTGCACTGCACGATTTGTTATAACAACATATTTTTATAAAAACATAATTTAAAAGAAAGCCGAACATAAGGAAAAACATTGACAGGTTGGTTAAGAAAATGAAGCAACGTGATTGATTGCTATTCACATAAGTATTTTGATTTGAGCCAACCTCTTTCATGTCCTAGAACGGCCGACATCTTTTGTGGTGGCAGACAAGGGACACTAATGATAAGTTGACTGTTGCGACTTTTCGGATCCCAGTTTCATACCCATGCCCGTACTGAAGAATAATTCACGAAGCAATTAGGATACTCGACTCTAAGAAAAATTTAATTTAGAAATGGCATGCCTTTTTTAACTGTCGTTGGGTCTCACAGACTTGGCGCCCCGCTTCCAGGGTTTAAAACCAATACACATTTTTTAAAAGTTATTGAGGTAACCTTGGGACTTAAAACTTATTTAAAAACGGGAATCTTTAGGATTAAAAATGTATGCATTTATTACAATAGATTAGGTTTTTCAGTGTACCATTAATTTAATTATAAGTATTCTAGTCTAGAACAATACTAAACAACTATTGTGAGTGAAATATAATATATATTATTTAAGTAAAATATTGATTGTTTTTATTTATTTTTCCCGTAGGAGAGAGTGGGGTTATCTGGTCCACTTTTTTAAGATGTATTAGAATTTCGCAAGTATGTCATAAATATAATCAACAAATATTTGTGTCAATAGGTTCGTTACTTTTTTTTACCCCCTGTTTAAGCTGAGACATAACCCAACTTAATTTTTTTAAATAGGAAGATAGCACTCAGTGGCGTAGCAGGGCTCAGCAAGCCCTTTTTTTTCTGGAGGGAGGGATAGTCGGAAAGGCGGAAAGTGCCACAGGCAAAACATTTTCGGGGACACGCCTAAAGTTTATTTAAAATTCATCTAACTACCATTACATTTCGAAAATTAAATGATTCCTCTCCCCCTCTGCAAGGTTGGATTAAATTTGTTTTTGTAAATGTTTTTTTTTTGATACTCCTATTTTTTATTTAAAAAAAACATTTTTTATATTTGTGGAAAATATGAATATTGGTGTCAATTCAAAATTTTCACATAAGACTTATTTATGACTCTAACCAGCGTTTTTCGGGCTCGGTTTTTCATAATTGATGATTTTTTCAGAAATCAGCGTAGATCTAAGAGCCGTTTTTGGTGCAAATGCTTAGGTTTTGAAATACTCCTTAAGTGCCGTTTTGTCTATTCCTAATAAAGCATTCTTGTTTCTTCCCGCACTAATTTTCTTATTATAAATTATTACACTTCTTCCATAAAAAATGTTTCAATTCAATTTTTACTTTAATTTTTCTCTTTAAAAATAAATACCTAATGGTTTTTTTGTTTCTGTTGACTGTTAGACCCGAGTTCCTAATCAGGCACCCCCCCCCCCCCCTTAATATGCCACTGATAGCACTTATGATACCTTTTTGGAAACCTCTTTTAAAGAGAAAATTAAATTTCCTGTTGTTTTTAATTTTAATTTTGTTTTTGTTGTGAAAAAACTAAGTTGGGTTTTGTCTCACCATCTTAAGAGGATTGCGAAAACAACTTTTTGTTTTCAGTATGAAGCCCAAAAAACCTCTCCCTGGGGCAATAAAAATAAATTAAAATTAAAAACAATAGAATATTCAATGTTCTCTTTAAAAGAGCTTTCCAAAAAGGTATCATTATAGGTATCTTCTCAATTAAAAAAATCAAGTTGATTTATGTTTCACCTTAGACAGGAAGTAAAAAAAAATGTTGATTCCATAATATTGATCATAATAAAGTCTCAATCGAAGTGTTTTTCAATTTTTTTTTTTAATATTTTTTCCTGAACTTTTGGCGAGTTTGTTCCAGTTAAAGTTTCCACCTTGTATGTATTTAGGGTTGCCAACTTACGGATATTAGAAAAAAGAGCACATTCGGAAATACTTTTGGGTGCCACTGTACGGACTGTACCATTCCAAAAACCTCCATTTAGTGCTTTTAAATATCATTTTTGGGCTATTAAATTAGGGGCTAGAAAATATACCGCAGAAACTAAAATATTACTGAACTAGTTTGTAACTATAAAAATAATTAAAAACTCTAAATTATGCAATTAAACACATTTTCATTATTAGTTTTACGTAAAAAAATTTCACAAAAAATTTCACAAAAAATTTCACAAAAAATAACGTAGAAACTAACAAATTACTTAATGCATTTATTTATGTTCGGATTTTAAAGGACATTTGCAGCCCTTTCACACCTTTCAAAGGGATAAAGAATATGACTTTAAAAAAGGACTGTCCTTTTAAATAAAGGACGGTTGGCAACCCTATATATATTTGTAATATTCGACAGACATTGTCTCTGGACTGAACTGAAAATCGATCTCTATTTGTTTTATTAGTTCATCACGATGGACAACAATATGACAATAGAAAAATTAGAAAACAGATAAAAAAATATAATGGTAATTGCTTTATTAGTTTTTGTTAGTTTCTTTACCCTACTCGATTACGTAACGCCATTAAAAGTTCATAATATAATGTGTGTAGTAATTTCAAGTTAATACCATAGTTGCAGCTAAATAAAAAGTAAGGGTTTTTAAGATTTTGAGTGTGTGATTAATCTAATTAAGAGTTTGTTTTCCTTAAGGGGGATTTCTACTGTGATGGTCCTATTTTCTTTACGATTTTTTTCTGGGGATAATAAGACAAATGCAGAAAAACAAGTTTTCAATTCTTTTTATTAAAGATAAGATTTACCAAAAAAAAATTTTCAACCCCCAAAAAATAAATAATTTGAGGGTGCTACAGGGTGCTGAAGTTACCCCCTCAAAAAAACGTAACTTGCAGGCGGAATTCAAATAAATTTTTTTATTCATGACAAAAATAAAATTGACCCAAATTCTTCAATTGTAAGAATGTAGTTATAGCCCCCACAAGAATAAAGTCAAAACTCGAGTAACTGTTAAAATGGCGCGATATTTAAATTTGTTTTTTTTTAAATTTACCATTTTTTTTGTATTTTAAGGGCCTTAACATTTTCTGTAATGTCGCAAAATACTTGATTCTAGAGGGAGCTATAACCACTTGTATTCTGAGCATTTTAAGACCAAAGTCATTAAATTCTGATAATTTGAACATACCGAAGTACTTTCCGCCAGCGCAAAAAACAGAGTTTCGAGAAAAACAACTTTAAAGTTTCAACGGTGGCTCACAACAAAATAGTCTCACTGTCACTTAGACTGCGATGCCTGGCCTGTAGATTATACCCTCCTCTTCCTCGAAAAATGCTAAACGAGCTGATTTTTCCAGCCTCTTTGCGAGCGTGGCCTTTTTAGCGCCCTCAGATACCCGTTTTTCAGATTGATTACATGCAGTGTGTGCCTAACCCAAAAGCGACTAGTGGTGAGAATTGACCGTCAATCATAAAATTGGATGTAACTTGTTTTTGGAGTAGATTTGGTGAAAACGTTTACACACTGCTATTCTAGAGAGTCGAAAAACGTTGGAAAAAAATCGATTTTTTGAAACCATCACAGTAGAAATCCCCCTTAAAGTATAACATTAAAATTAAAGTTATAATAAAAAATATTCTAACATAATATTTTCTTCTTGACTACAATAAATATTTATCAAGACACGGTAATTTTACACTTATAGGCTGTATATTCTTACTAGTTTAAGACAAACAACATAAAGTATAGTAGGCTACGTTTTAATGACTAGGCCCGCACTTAGATTTTTTACTTCTGTATCCCGCCTATTTTTAAGTTTTTTGAAAAAAGGTATTTGAAAATGTTGTTTATTTTAATGCCTTCTATACACAGCTAAAAAAGAAGTATCAACTTAGGAATCACTCTGTATATTCGTGGATAAGTTTTTTGCCAACATGTAAAAATACCTCCCATAGAAATAAAGTGATCTATGTATGAGTTTTTTTTATAGCAACAACAACTTTTTTTTAAATCAAAGTCAATTCCAATCGGATTTCTAAAGTTTTTTTCTAAAAATGTCCCGGTTTGAAGGAAAATTCTTTGAGCTCGATTGAAAAAAGTAAACTAACAAAAACACCAAGAACAGTAAGCAGTAAATACGGGGCCAGTTTATGTCCTTTATCAACGAATGAAAGTGCATTTTAAACCAGAACACAAGTATTTTCGAATTAGCGAACATATCAAAGGATTGGGCGTTTAATTTTCGAAAGCAAAATGGTCACAAGAAATTTACCGACAAGACAATTTAGAACGTAAAGGCAAACCAGTTTATGGAAAAATATCATAAAGATTTTAACGTTACTTTTAGCGCATTTACAGATATCGAATTTAAGTTGACACGTGATGTAAAAGGCGCAAAGCGAAATAACCATGTTGCCTTCAAATTTTTGCGTTACTGCTTATTTAAACTAGTTTAGGCATGACAATTTCACTTTTTTGTCATGAAGTGAGGTTTGTTTTGGGCATTCGCTTTCCCTAAAACCCAAATAGGGCCACTGTCAATTTAAAAGCCATTCTTTTTAAATATCTGCTAAATTAAATTTAACGTATACCAGGCACTGTTTGTGTTCACCGTCCTTTTAAAAGAACACCCAACTAAATACAAACTAGGAAGTTCGTGGTGGAGGTGTCGACCTTTTTTTTAAAGTTTTTTAGAATTCACTTTTTATGAAGAAGGGAGCGCTCCATCATATATTTGCCCCTCCCGCCCCCAAAGGCTGGCTACGCCACTGCTCTTACTAAGGGTGGGTATTATAAAAAAGGCAAAACTTTAAATTTAATTTTAACGGTGAGGTTAACTTCCCTAGAAAAAATGACAGTTTCATAAAATTTTCTTAACCTTCGGAAACAACAAGACGTTAAGAAGAATTTTTAACAACCTAACCTGTAACTTGTCGTCAATATTTTTTAAAGCAGTCAAGGAGAAAAGAAGAGTTAATTTTTTTATTGGTGAAATTAATATACTTATATTCAGCGTAGTAGGGATAAATGATTCGTTCTACGCCACTTCCGGAGGTTCCTTCTGAGCATGCGCCAGCAGCATCTATCCCTACTTAGCGTAGAAGTACATAAAAACATTATAAAGGGATCAAGAACTGTCATTTTCGTACATCAGTTAACTTTAATTGTTACATGATCCACCCAATAAAGTTAAAACATTGAGATTATTAACTTAACTTCAACCTGTGACATCATTTTACAAGTTAACCTTCGTTCATCGGTCACTTAAGTTTTATCATCAATCAATCAACCATTTCTTCTATCCACTGCTGGATGTACGTCTCCCCTAATCTCTTCCATGTGGTCATGGTTAGAAGTAGGGATATTTTAGCAGTTTCACTACCGCCCTGGCTAGTGTGGGTTATTTAAGAGCTCATTTCCGTTGCTCCTATTTGGAACGGTTATTTAGCCTCTTTAGTTTTTCTAGCAGGGTGCACCATATGACCATAGTTATCTCTCGGGCAGGCGAGGTTGGCATTTGGGTTGGTTTATTTTGACCATTTTGAATCATCACCCCTTGCACCCCCTGTTTTATAATACCCACCCCAAATTGACAACCCGATCTCAATCGTATCTTTGTCGTTGTGAAGTTTATAATTTTTGACTTTGTAGTTTATTTCCTTCTTGACCAGAATATGATCAGATCTATATATAACGTAAAAACGTAGATAAGATAATGACGAAGAAAAAAGAAATCTTCAAATTACCTGCATGTCACAATATTTTCGATTATATTCGAGAATACTTTGCTACAAGTTCTATACACGGCTTCAATCACATCGCTAATAAAAACACCAACGTTTTTGAAAAACTTTTTTGGGCGATTTTGGTAGCCGCGGCTATTTACGGAGGTTGCATTTTAAGCTACGCAACATTGAATCGATATTACGTGAATCCGATTGTTATTTCAATCGAAAGAGATCGATTTTCATGGACTACATCAATGCCTGGTAAGTCTCATTTTAATTTACACTATTTGTCAATATAAAAAGTATATATTATTTCATTTTAAATTTGTAATAAGTACTTATATTTTGGAAAAAATATAGAACGAATGATGGTGTTGGTAGATGTAATCGGTCAGTAAAAATTTGACCGATGTACAGGATTTTCCAGGCGCAGCGATGCCGATGCCGTAAAATTATGAATTTATCGCGAGGTTCTTAAAAGTATCATATTCCAAAAGTCCTTTATTTGTAAAAGATGTTTGTACTTTAGTACACAACATGCAGTTTTGGCTACATTTTTCTATAAGAATTAACATTGAGGTTGGTATCTAAATAACGAAAGGTGAAAACTAATATCGCCATCTTGTAGAACATCAAAAGTGGCTAAAAAGTTGTTTTTGTTTTTTTCCCAAGTCAAAAATAAAGGCGCAAAAAATTAAAAACCAAAACTAAAAATTCCGATTTTTTTCGGATATCTCCGAAGGTGTTCGGAATATCTACAATTTTCTTGTCCCAAATTATTAAGCCCCAAAATTCGCAACTCTTCCCTTTTTCTTCACAAATCAAGGCTTTTTAATAAGTTTTTGTGATCGTAGGAAAAATAGTGTATATTACTCGTTTGAAGGTGATTATTCTAAAACTCGGAGAATTTCCTGTACCTCCTCGTTTAAAATGTTTTACTTTTATCACTTGTTATGTAATATACTATTTCTTTAGCTGTTACACTTTGCCCAATTAACCGTATTAACGAAACCGCTTTGAACCGCTACCTGGAAACGACAGAGTCTCAGAATAAAACGTTCTTAAGGGAGTTCATAGTATCTCTAGCTTATGCAAACTACACTAACTTTAAAGATGTTTTGGATAATAATGAAATAAAGTCAAAGGACTGGACTACATGTCCGTCCTGCAGAAGATTAAATTAACTGTAAGTGTAAATATTGTCGTTTCTGAAGATGACTTAAACGCTACAAAGTGGATGGTTGAGACAATAACAGAAATGGGATTATGTAGTACTTTTAATTCGCCTTTAGCAGTTTATAGCACTTATAAGTAAGTTACTTTTTATTGTTTACATTAGCATCCTTACGCTCTAAAGTAACCAAATTGCTACTTTACCAATATTGGCTTATAGACGTATTTATTATACAGGTATTGGAAAAGGAACAAGTGGGATATTGTTCCACAAGTCGCAAGTTTGGAAGTTCATCCATTAGATGGAGAAGCATTAGTTTCTTTGGTTGACGTACCTATCGGTTTAACAGTAAGTATCGGTGACTATTCCATCACTCATATTTGTTACAGTTAATTAAAATACAGTACCAGTATACAGTAATAATTTATATAGTTTTACCCATGTTAGCAATATAGCTGTCTACTTGCAATAACTAGGTTCTAATTATACACTTTTTCTCAAATTCAAAGTTTTACCAAAATATAATTTTAATGAATATAGCGACCGCTAGCCATCCTAGGCTGATTTGGAATAATCAGAGTTCTATCTGCTGCAGATATTCGTTATTTTAATTGTACATAGTCTTAGCTACGTATATTTAGAACTTTGTTGCTCGTTAGGGGAAGCAGTGCCTCCCTGGAAATATTAATGTAATAATACTTCTTTCTTCTTCTTTTTTTTTAATTCTCTTTTAGCTGCGCATAGAAGGCATTAAAATAAACAACATTTTTAAATACCTTTTTTCAAAAAACTTAAAAGTAAAGTACTTACATTCATTTATTACACTACGAATCAAATACGGTTCTGCCCAATTTGCCCGTTAAATAACATTAAGAAAACTTCTAGATGTAGGATGAGCCCGCAAGGGAAAGCGTTCTGCATATAATCTCGAAGAAACATCCGCAGTTGTACGACACTTACAGTAAATTAGCACCATATCTATTAGTTTATTGTTTTCAAATTTTACATATTTCACGTATCACAATTTAAAATTAACTTGCTTCAGAATAACACACCACAGCGTATTGCTCAACACTACCCGTATGACTAATAACTAATAAGGGATAGGAAATACAACAGAAACTATAGCGGGCTATGTTTCATTGTATCTCGCCTATTTATAGATTTTTTGAAAAAAGGTATTTGAAAAAGTTGTTTATTTTAATGGCATCTATTTATACACAGCTAAAAAATAAGTATTAACTTAGGAATCACCCTGATGTATACAACTTTTTACCAAGATGTCAAAAAGACAACTATAATAGGGTCAAAACTCAAATTACCCTCTAAACACAATTTTTACGAAGCATTCACAATTATAGTCGATCTTAAAAATTGGATCTACGACGGTAATTCCGAAAGCTGTAGGTATGATTAATAGTTCCCATTATACAACCGAAGTTCCTTTTTAGTTATACACCCTGTATTAATCGGTTATTTTCTAGGCCTACTTTCACGGACCATACGAGGTTCCAGATATAAGAACCAATCCGGTACACTTCCCAATTCAATCGATTGCAGACCTGTACTTCACAGCAACGAGTATTGTTAGTAGCGATGCTGTCAAGGAACTCAGTGTAGCTCAGCGAAAATGTCGATACCATGACGAGAGTAATCTCAGGCATTATCCTATCTACACGTATGTCAATTGTCGAATGGAGTGTCGAATTGGTTTGGCGAAAAAGTTATGTGGATGTGTGCCTCATTTTTATCGGACCATCGGTTAAGTATTGTACACTGTTAAAAACAATTACACTATTTATCGTTGGCAATTTATTACCACAACATATACCAGTGGCGTATTTGGAAGGGGGGCTACCGGACTGCAGCCCCCTGCAGTCTGTTCCGTTTACCCTTTTTTAGGGCTATTTTAAATCAACAAAAATATGAACAAATATAAAAAATGTTTTTTTTTTAATAAAGAGCCAGCTAAGAATAACAAAAAAAAAGAAAGAAAAATATTTACTAAAACAAAGGACCCCGAACAAAGCTTATAAGAAATGGCTTTCGGCGAATTTTGTTGAATTTTCAGTATTTTCTAGATCTTGACGTCCTGATTAAAAGTGTCCATGGCCGTAATCCAATCCTATGACTAGTTTTTGAGTTATGGCCTTTTAAAGTTGACATCTTTTTACTTTGAGATTTTGTGCATTGTCTGGAGTTTTCACTTGTTTCTTAAAAACTATCAACTTGGTTGATTTGGCACTATACATCAGCTATGTGGGAAGACCTAAAGGACCATTTTCGCAACTTTCCCTGGCTAAGCGTATGCTTTTCTTCGGATCATCCATCTGTCTGTGCAAAGGGGGTTTCCGACGTCATTCTAACTAGCATGGAGGCCTTTATTCCTTTCTCCAAAAGCGCCCTTCCAACGGCAAGCCCTGGATTAGCAAGAATTGCAAGCGTGCTGTCAGATCTAAAAACCTGGCTTACCGACAGTGGCGTAAAAACCCTACTCCTGAAAATCGCGCCATCTTTGTTACCACCCGAAACCAATGTAAGCAAATGATAGACCAAAGCAAAGAAGCTCATAACGAGAGAATCAAAAACAAACTTCTTGCCAGTCCTAACGGATCAAGAGCCTTTTGGTCAGTCGCTAAGGCCGTCAGCCAAAACTTTACAAAGTCAACTATTCCACCTCTAACACGTTCCGACGGTACAATAGCAACCACAGCCGGGGATATAGCAAACCTACTTGCTGAACTGTTTTCCTCGCATTCCACTGTAGACTTTCAGGGAAAATCACCACCCAACATTCCCTCAGTTCAATCGCAAATGTCTGAAATCGTGTTCCGTCAGCGTCTTGTTAAACGGATTCCTAAAGGACTCGACGTCAATAAAGCTTCTGGTCTAGACGAAATTCCTATCATTGTTCTCAAGACATGCGCCGATGAACTTACACCAGTATTTTGTAGACTTTTCAACTTATCCTACAAAAAAGGAATATTTCCATCCTGCTGGAAGTCGGCGCGTGTCCAGCCCATTCCAAAGAAAGGTAAAAAGACCCTGCCAAGCAACTACCGACCCGTCGCATTGCTTTCAGTAATTTCAAAAGTAATGGAGAAAGCTATTAACCAACAACTCCTAAAGTATCTGGAAGGGCTTAACATTATCAGCGACCATCAATACGGTTTTCGTAAGTCCAGATCAACAGGTGACCTTCTGGCATATGTCACCCATCTTTGGAGCAACACCATCGAACATCATGGAGAATCCCGGGCTGTTGCACTGGACATCTCTAGGGCTTTTGATCGTGTTTGGCACGATGGGCTTCTAAGTAAATTGCGATCCTACGGTATGCCTAATGGATTTTGTTTATGGTTAAGAACCGTTCTCTGCAAGTGGCGATTGACGGGTTTCTCTCAGACACCTTCACCATCAATGCCGGTGTTCCTCAAGGGTCCATATTGTCGCCTACCCTCTTTTTACTGTATATTAACGACCTTCTAGTAAAATCCCAAAATCCAATTTATAGCTTTGCTGATGACAGCACACTTGTCTACTCATTTACCTTGACTCCCCAAGCATCCGCTGCCGATGCACATCTTCGCAGGCAGCATGAAGTATTGCGCCTCAACAATGACCTGGAAGAAATTTTGGCTTGGGGTGACACCGTGACAGTAACCAAGTCGAATTTAATGCTAAGAAAACCCAGGCAGCAGTTTTCTCCAAAAAGGTTAACATTGCAGAACCGGATATAGTCATGGCAGGACACGCAATTCCCCTGGCACCGTCTATTAATTTGCTGGGAGTCAATCTGGGAGGTAATATGTCTTGGCATGATCACGTTGCCTCAATTGCCAAAACAGCTGCACAGAAACTTGGTGTACTTTTCCGCACCAAAAGGTTGTACACACCTCATCAACTTTTGACACTCTACAAAGCCCAGATTCGACCATCATTAGAATATTGCTCTCATGTCTGGAGCTCTGCACCCAAGCACACCCTTCGGCTACTGGATTCCATTCAAAGGAGAACCGTTCGTCTGATCGGCGACCCCGAGCTGACCAAGACCCTCGATAGCCTGGAGCATCGAAGACAGGTTGGTGATTTGGCTCTCTTTTACAGATATTTCCATGGCAGGTGTTCGACTGACATTGCCCACTTGATTCCACCTAGAGCAATGCAAAACAGAAATACACGGCGAACCACTGCCGCTCATTCATATGTTGTTCAGCTTAGTACTCCTCGAACTTCATTGTTCAAGAATTCTTTCATCTGGAGAACGTCATCTTTGTGGAATGATCTTCCTGAGGTCGTGTTTCCCAATGAATGCAATCTTCAACGTTTCAAGACCAACGTTAATCGCTTTTTTCACACTCGCACCGCTCCCAGAGCGCCTTAAAGGATTTTTTCTACAGTGAAGGTGTCTTATCATAAAAAAAAATAAAAAAAATTTTTTTAGAGCAGTTGAAAATTCAATTGTAATGCAATCTAAAAGATTACCCAGTACCAGCTCGCTAATCTTCGTAGAGAATTAACAATCGTTTAGAATATAAAAAGTATAATTGGGTCCATGAATTTGCCCGCGAAACACGGTTTTCTTTAATTGTTTTTTATTATCTTTCTCACAAGTTCACGGCCAACAAAAAATACTATATAGTTATGATGCCTAATTTAAATAATTTGGATAAATTGGACTATCATTACTTATTTGTTTTGAATCACAACGTCTTCAGGAGAATACTGGATAACAAGTTTTGCATGGAAACGTACTACTATTTGGTCATTATAAAAAATTATGTTTGCGCTCCTGACACTGAAACCTGTTGCTATTATAAATACTTTACATATTGGTTTTAAGCCGAATGAATTAACCTAAATGACTATTGCGTTTTAGCTGGAGAAAAAATATGTAACGTCAAAGGACTTCATTGCTTAGCAAAACATAAAGGTAAGTTACAGCAAACAAAATTACAAATAAATGACGATTAAAGTGATTTTTTGGTTGTGAAATCAGTGACGGCTATTGGGACGGACTATTTTCTGTGGGGTGCCCTTAAATCAAAAGTGTATGCTTCCCCCATCGCTGAGGAAGATGATTTATTGCAAAAAATTATTAATGCTGCAGATTATTTTAAAAACAGCCAGTTTAATTTTTTGAAAAAAATTATTATGTATTCAGGAACACGGTGAAAATTTCGTACAATTGTTGTAAAAATCTAGTATAATAAACTATTGAATAAGGCGTTTAGAAATTATTCCGAAAAAACTATATTACTTTGAAAACTTTAGCGCCCTGTAGCGGCAAAGAGACGCAACATTGCATGTAGGTAAGTTTGTCTAAATCGTCTTATTTTAGTCAAGGAATTTGTGGTGAGGCGTTTCAAGGACATCCTGTATAATAGTTACCACAACCTTTTTGTTAGTTCTGGTTACACAACTTAACCTTTATAAAAATCCCATTTAAGATCATTAAATTAAGCGGTTTATAAGATAAACGGAAATGTTTCTGTCACTAGTGACATTTTGCAAACCAACAAAATCCCGATATTTAAATCTCAGCACTGGCTGATGCCTGAAACCAGATTTTTCATACGTTGGAAAAAATTATATTTGTCGCTGAATATGAAACAGGTTTTTACAAAATTGTGTGTGTGGATTCCGAGAAAATCACGTTTGAAATATGGTCAAGCGGGATTTTTTTTGTTGGCAAAATGTCACTTTTAAATAAATAATAAATATGTTTAGTGGGAAGCCGTCACTGTACTCTCAAACTCAAAGAGCGGGTTTTTTACCCTTGGAAACTCAAGTAATTTAATCTAATATTTGTATTTATTCCATTAAATTTGTTTAAAACTTTTTAGAACGGATTATTTTATTGAAAAATGAATGTAACTGCACCGCCAATTGCGATGAAGTGAATTATATTATAGAGGACAAAGAAATAAGACAGGGGTATTTGGATCTGCCAGGTTTTATAAGATATGGGATAAAAAAATTTCCAGACATGAGGTTAATGCGAGATGTCATTTTTGGAATATCGGATGTAGTAGGTAATAAACCATTAAATAAAAAGACTGATCGGAAGAAGTTTATAGTACCGTAGAGAGGGGATATTTGGGTGATTGTTTTATTTTTTCCATTTTGCTTTTCTAATAAAAACTTCACACAAATTTCAAAATTAATAGAATGTATGTCATAGTTATGATTGATGTGTATATTATCCACAGTCCTAACAAAAATTTCAACCAATTTCAAGATTTGCTTTTTTAAAAATTTTTAAAACTAAATAGCCCCGCGGGTCAGGTTTTTTGGATCACATATACAAAAGTGTATGAAACCTAAAAAACACGCGTTAAAGAGCTGTTTGGGTAAAATAAAAACTTAAAAATAGCAAAGGTACACCGGTACTTTTATTTTTTTTTAAATTTTTTAATAATGAAACATATTATTTTGCTCAAAAATATTTATAGTAACAGGTACAAAAGGCATACAAAATGGCACATTATTAGAAATGGTGGGTAAACTAAAATGTAACTAGAAAAACAAAATCACATTTCGTAAACAACATTTTAAACCAAAACTAAACTCTAGGTAGGACACTATAACAAGCCTTGTTCTTTGACGGCCCGGACAGCATTTCTCAAGTCATCCTCAGTGTAGGATTTATAGTAATTAAATTGACGACCCCTGCGTGCATTTGTGTAATGTCTTTTATAGGTACGAACCATCTAAAAACGAAAATATATATTTCAACTAAAATTAAACAAAAAGAACACTTAAATATGCCTAAAAACTTATAAACCAAATAGCCCCCAATAAAACTCAAATAGCCCCTCTTCATAAAGATGGCGGCTCCTAAGTAAAACCTAACATTAATTACACTAACAAGTCGAAGCCACTGCAAGACATCATATTTTTAAACAGCCATAAAAATATTTTCATAATACTCACCGTTTGTCCTGTACCCATGGAAGTTTCAAACATACACAATTTGATAAAAAAGGCGCTAAAGAAAACACGCACCAAAACACCATTTCACGTTTGAGATTAGGATTTATACCGATGCTCCTAAACATGTGGGGTATAAGAGCCACGATGACAACTAAAACGCCGAGATCGTACGACATGAAAATTTTTGCGGCAAATTTGAATATTTTGCCACATAGAAAAAGCCCCTCAGAAACCAAATACTACGGTAGTATAATATTGCGTATTAAGTGTGGTAAAAAGCATATTACGCACAAATGGAAAAATTGCTAACGAGCCGCGAAGCGGCGAGGCGGTAATTACATGATTTACACCAAGCAATACGTACTACACTTTTTCTACGACTCTTTCTAATAAATTACAGAAAGGTTTAAATCTCAAATAATGACAATGTCACTGTAAAATATTCAAAACGCAAGATAAATAAATGTCATGATTTGAGTGGTTCAAGGATAAGTTTTACTTACAACAATAATATTTACTAATATATAAGTGGAAAAATGTTGTTTCCATATTGCTACGAAACAATATAACAATATTTCTCTACATCGCATTACTTGCACCCCCCCCCCCCCCCTCAAATTTACAACCAAAAAATGTTTACCCTTCAACCCAGGCTGTTTCGTCCTTGTTGGAACTCATCAAAAAAATAAAACGTGTAAGCAATTCCCACTACAGCGAAAATATGTTTTCAAGATATTTTTACGAATAAACATATGATTAAAACCTAGTATCGCCATCTGCTGGATACAACTCAATGCAAAAGATAACCATCTAACGCGAAAACATATAAGTCATGGAACTATAATATAATAAGTTAGGACCAGGTTGATTACTCTTAAATTGAACTTTGTTGTCACATTATAAATAGACCATTTCTACGATTCTAGAATTACCCTTAGGTTTAAATTTAGGTTTAAAAGGACTAAAATTGGACCTAAGAATGGTACGCTGGGTCTCTCAATTACTATAGGCTTTTTTGTGCATGCCATTGTATCGATCAAGGATGCGTTCAAGGCGTTCCCAGATAACTCAGCCAGCCAGAACCTTCTTATAAAGGCCTTCTTACATTAGGTGCAATATCAAAAAAAATTGCTTGAAAGCATGCGCTTTGACGACGTTTTAATCAACTGATGCAGGTTTTAAATGAGAAAACTTGCATCAGCTGATTAAAGCGCATGCTTTAAGGCCATTTTTCTTGAAATTGCACCTAATGTATAGAGGTCTTTACAGTTATACGATTTTCACTTGATATTTTTTTTTCTTTTCTATTGCAGTGTATATTGGCGGAGTTATGGGTCTCTTCTTGGGATTCAGCATCTTATCTTCAATAGAATTTGTATATTTTTTTACACTAAGATTTTTTTGGTTTTGGATTAAAGACCAAAACACCGGTAAACGTCCAGTTAAACTCTGTTAGCCTCGGAACGTTTGTCTCGACTTTGTGTTCAATTTTAAAGAGACAGCCTCGCGAGGAAAAGAAATTTACTATTCGGTTCAAGGATGTGCTATTTTATTATTATTAAATTTGATAGTTTTAGCATTTGAGTTGTCGACTCGATGCTACTAATGGCCAGATTCCCCGTATATACAGAAGCTTCGCTTATTATTTAAGCGTGCTTAACTCCCATTGTCATATGCGTTAAGCTAGCTTAAAACATAAGCCAAACTTTCGCACCTACGGCGAATATGGCCATAAGTGGTTTTCATTCATTTTTTCACAATTTATTTGTGATAAGGTGTCATATTTTTTATACAAACACATAAGTAAATACAGGGTGTCCCATCGGCAACCGCTTCGATCTTTATAATATGGAAAACTATAAGAAAAATTTTGAAAATTTGTCTGTAAGCTAATGCTGATGGGGGCGACCGGGTTAATTTATTTTCATAATGTTGACACTTCTAGTTATACCGGAAGTAGGTGTCAACTTGCTTATTTTAAATAGAACCTATAATATAACCCTACACTGAGAGAATATTCTTGCTGTCCTTATAAAAATCTTTATATTGCTTATAAAGAAAAATGCTAACATAGGGGACAAAAGAAAAACTACCTGAGACAGTAAAATTCATTTGGCTGTAATTTCTTTTCTGTCGTAATAAAGTCACTTTATAAAGAATGATCTCTTAGCTCAAGTAAACAAAAATGTTTTATTAGCAAAGTCACTGACCATCGGCTATGAAGAGACTTTGCTAGAATAATAAAAAATTTCTTTTTCAATATCATTATAATATTTTGCTATATTGGAAAGATTTTTTTATTTTTTTCAAGAAAGTTACTTTGCTGGGTCAGAATGTACCTACTTACTTCAGGAACTCTTTTTTAGCTAAAGTAGCAACTAAGCATCGCTATAATAGTAAAGTGGTTTATTATTACACCACTTATTTGCTATAATATGTATAGGGTGGCCCAAAAAAATTTTTTGTTGAATTTTTAATATACTTTAGAGAACATATTATGCTTAATAACCATTTATATAAACCAAGTTTTTTCACTTTGGGTACGTAAATTTCAAAAAATTTTGATTCATTAAAATTGTGTTATTAAAAATAATATTTTCCATGCTATATCAAAAATTAAACATAGTATAAAGCTTATTTTTCAGGCAACTCCATCATATTTTACAGCATGCAATTCTCCACGTCTGAATAGGTTGTCAAATATTTGAAACTAAAAAAAAAAATTTTCTTTTTATTATTTATTGTATAGCAGAAAACAACACTTCATAACCTAAAAATAGTTTCAGTTTTAGCTGTTTAAAAAAACAATAATAATTTACTGCTTTTTTCTTCGAGTGGTTAAAACATATCTTATTAAAAAAATCTGTTCATTTTAAATTTAAACAAATATCCAAAAGGGAATGCCGAAAAAACATTTTTCTGCATCTAGCCTGAATATTAGGTAAAATAATAATTACATTGTATTTTATTGAGAAAAAGAAAGTTTTTTACGTTTGCCATATTTCTTAAAATCTTTCTTTTAAAAATCATACCGTGTTTAAAACTTTGGTAAGTTGTCTTTTAGTTTAAGGACTTTTATTATGAATATCATTTGCTATAGAATTACTAATTTTCTTTTCTCTAAAACTTGGCTCACACAAAAATTATTATTAAATAAACAACAGTTAAAAAAATTAACATAAAACTAAAATAACTTTGGTCTTTTAACACTGATATTAAAAATCAACATTGTCATTGATGTCACAATCCAATAAAGCACTGCACACTGGAAACATTTTTGAGCCAAGACAATTTTTATTGGAAAAAATGAGACAAATGTCGAGTCGTAATGATCACCAACAACAGCCACCGATGCGAAGATTTTACTTTATGAAGGAACGAGCATCTAAATATCTAAAAAAATGAAGACCTGAAGACATGTGGGGACAGGAACGGAACGACTGGTGCGCTATATAAAAATTGGCCCAATCAGACTGAATTTGTCACCACGAAATAATCCGATTCGATCCGAACAGTTACGAATTTCCCAATTCCAACAAAAAATTTTGCTACCCCTTTAAAAACTCTTTAGAGCGCTAGAAAAGATTTCTTTATAAAGATTTTTTTTAAAAGCAGCAAACTGCATTACTTCCTCAGCAAAGCAAATAGTAGTCCTAGAAAATATTTTTTTATAAAGACTTACTTAGCTGTTATGATAATGTAAGTTTTCTATAATAGCAAAGGTTTTTGTAACGGGTATTAGGAGTTTTTAGGTAAATTGTTTCTTTTGTAATAAAAAATTCATTTTGCTATCGTAGGTTGAAAATTTAATATTACAGCCAAAATAATCTTAGCAAAGAATTTCTTGCTGAAATTTTTCTCAGTGTATAAACCCTATTAAATTTTTGCATTCTGCGCAAGATTCTAGACGGATTTTGTTTACCATGCCCTATACCTATATCTAAGCTTTTTAACATATTTGAGATTTTTTGTCAAAAACGACGTTTGGAAGCCTTAAAATAATTATCAATTTTTTCTATAAAGAAGGCATATTTATTTAATTTAAGTGGGGATCCTTGTTATAAATACCCGGTTTCAATAGGTTATTTATAACATTTTATTAACCATTAATACAGGGTGTTTAAACAATAAGATTAAAAATTAAATTAAAAAAACTGCAAAATGTCTGGATTTTTAAATGGGATCCAAATTTTATAATTATTTATTATTTAGCAATAAAAATAAGGGTAAATTCGTATAGGGTTGTACCTCTATCCCAAAAAATTTTACTTTTTGAAATATTGCCAATTTAATATTTTTATATGGCGATTTTGCTGCAGATTTTAGGTTCAGTTACTCTTAGTTGGCTATGACGGCGTTGAAAAACAATCAAATGCTAAAAAAATCTATGAAGCTGTCACTTACCATTTGAACATTATTAATAATCATGCCTGGGCTCTTAAATTATACAAGCGAAGATTATTTAAATTTATTTATTATTTATGGGGAATGTGTCATTTCAAGAACATGTGACACATTTGCCATTCGATATCGGAAAAAACAGAAGCCATCACAATGTGCTGTTAATATACCAGTTATCAAAATATTATAAAAAATCTATTAAAGCCGGTTCTTTATAACAAGGTATCCTATTTAAATTAAATAAGGCTACTTTATAAAAAAAATATTATTATATTAAGGCGTGCAAATGTAACTGAAGTTTCGAACATTCATGAACGGCTTGTGTACACATACACTGAAAGAAATTGTTTAAAAGAAAAGTTTGTACATTTATTGACAAGTTTGCAATTTTATCAGTAATTAAATTTTGAGATATTTTTATAGTCGAGAAGAAAAACATTCTAGGGATGTCATATCCATGCTATTTCTTCTGCAACAGCTAACTATGAAATATATTTAAATTTAACGGAAAGCAGGAACGTGAGGGTATTTTATACATGGATATAAAAAGCAAACCCGCAAAATTATGGTCAGATCGTGCCACCATCACGCCAATTATTTAAAAGGCATTTTAAATAAACAATGGTTAATGCTTAACAATGGTATTTTAAAAGTGGAAAGCATGAATATAGGGTTGCCATCCGTCCGGGTTTCCCCGGATTTGTCCTAGTTTGGAGGGTGTCCGGGGAGCGTCCGGGCGGAGTTTTCTTACAGTCCGGGTTGTCACTACTTACCGACTAATCAAGGGCCACGGTACGCTATATCCCCACACAAAAGTCGGTGGAGCAGACGTGGTTGAGCCCCGAAAGAAGCCCAAAGAACGGACGATCGATCGAAAGAAAATCGTTTGACATAACTTATTGGCGCGAAATGTATGTGTTGTCACAAGCATGTGTGAACAACGAATATAGAGGGTGTTTTCGCTAATTACTCAACAGTGGACGAAAGAAATAAATTTAACAAAATATAATTTCAAAGATTACAATTGTCGTGATTTTAATAAACTTCTAAGTAAATATGGTATTCTAAGGGATATAGGAAAAAGAACGAAATATTCAAAGTCTGAAAATAAATAAGTTATAATATTAAAGTTGTTGTTTTTGGTTTTTTAATTAGCAGATGATTCTGCTTTGTTTTTAAATGGAAGAGAGAAAATAAACTGAGTGTTTAGTTTCTTTAATTTTTAAATATTTATTTTTCTTATCAAAGAGCACAAAGATAGTTTTAGACAAAAATAACAATTTTTTTAAAAGAAAATATTTTGAATGATAAAATAGTTTTGAACTTGCATTGTCTTTAATTTGTTTTACATCACAACGTTTCAACTGGTAAGTATCTCCAGTCGTCTTCAGGTGAATAGTGAAGACGATTGGAGATACTTACCAGTTGAAACGTTGTTATGTAAAACAAATTAAAGACAATGCAAGTCCAAAACTATTCTATCATTCAAGAAACATCATTGTCTCCAACCTTCAAACAGACACTAGAAAATATTTTATTTTAATATTGTAAAACTTACGCCAAAAGCACTAACAACCGATTTAGTAGTTGATACGGTAACGCAGTTAGCAATGGACTGTAACTTAAAAGAAAGAAATGGGCACACAAGATGATCGAAATCGCATTCTTACCTGGACTGATTAGCCGTGGCGGTAGAGAGGGCCCTCTTTCTTCCTCCAATTTTGTTCTTCTATGTTGGAGAATCAGCCACGCACTTGCACTGAATAGTTTTAGATAAAATCCGATTTATTACCAATACATTATGTCTAGATTAAGCAAAAATGGTGAGTTTTTTCGAACAACCTCTTTCGTCGTACTTTCTGGCTTCACGGTTCGTACCCAAGTCCTCGACATGCGCGACTCTGCGCCGCTCATGGAGACTGTCGAAATCGAGAATTTGTGCGTTCACGGAAAAATGTCATATATAGACTAATTATTGAAGAGTAATTAACTTAAATAAATTGAAATGAAAGAAAATGTTACCATACCATTGTAAGGCCAATTTAAAAGAAAATAATAATAGTTTTCTTAACAGTAGTTAATTTGAACTTTATAATGCTGTGGCATTTTTCGTAAGTAGATACTTCTATAAAATAATAATTTATGAAGATAAATACAAAAAAGGCCAAAAAAGAAAAATTTCAATTTATTGTATAAGTCAGTAAAATGAAAATTCTCTGGCAGAAATATCCGGGGTTTAAGCTAAAAAATCCAGGGTTTTCGTGCTTCTTGTCCTAGTTTAATGATTTTACAGATGGCAACCCTACATGAATAGAAAGAAACGTCTTTGAAAGTTATTACATATAAATGTATGTATAATTGTATTCACCTGAACTGCCGTTCAAGAAACGTCATTGTCTCCAACCTTTAAACAGACATTATTACGTATACCTGATTGCGGATTCAAAGTGGTTGCAGCTAACTAGCTTGTCAGTTATGTTAACGACGATAAAAATTTGATAATATTTTCGGAAAGATTCGTTCAAGTTATGTGTACAGGGCAGCGTGGTAATACTAGTACCCTGTATTAGGCAAAAGTACACTCTGATTTATTGTAGGTGGATTCAACTAACCATATTAAAGACATCAAGAATGAAAAATTATAAAAAAGTGTTGCGGAAAGATGCGTTTAAGCTATATGTATATATGCGCAATGTGCCGCAAATAGGTTGGGATATAGACGCGTGTCACTATCGCCCGCCCTTATTATTAAAACATTAAGGGTGGTATGCTCTGGGTCTCTGAAGGACTACAGGCTTCCGTGGCCCCAGGTGTTATATATGCCAAGTGAGCGTTCAAGGCATACCTATTTACAGACGACAACCTTATTAAAATTATGCGACTTGCACTTCATACATTATTTTTCTGGTGCAGTATCTATTGGCGGAGTTATGGTTTTCTTCTTGGGTTTCAGCATATTACCTTTAATAGAATTTGTTTATTTTTTTACTGTAAGGTTTTTCTTGTTTTTAGTTAAACCTGGAAGCGGGGCGCCCTAAATTGTAAGACGAGTCGGAGCTCACGGGTCTTACAGATCCGATACCTTCCATATATCTTAAAGGACCCTGTTTAGTATATATCTAAACAATTTATGCTATAACAAAGAAACAAAGTTAGATAATTAAATTCAGATCAGATTGCATAGTTCTACCAAGAAATGATAACTTTATATTGGTAGGATGTCACCAACTGCAGATCGGTTTCGAACTCTTTTGTTCTCGTCAGTACAGGGTAGGTGTTCAACCCATACCAAATGATTTTAAACTAATGCATATAATATTACCCTTCTTCGGTCGTATATATCTATACAAAACCGCCATCTCTTGGTAGTCCCATGCAATCTATCTGAGTATACCCATCGAGGGCTTTACAAGAATTGTAAAAACTCAGAATTTCTACTAGTCAGCTGGTATATAGTTTTAATTTCTTGGTAGTACTATGCAATTTGATTTGTATTTCATTATCTAACGGTGTTAGACAAAATACAACCTTATAGTATATGGCACTTTCAGGTGGTTTGAAATATAATTTTAATGCTTTCTTAAATGTTTGCTACTACCTGACTAGTAGAAATTCTGTGTTTTTCAAATTCTTGTAAGCACACAAACTTTATACAACAAATCTCAATAACGTTCAAGCTAACCGCTTGATAGACCCTTACTCACAGAACCCGAACAAATAGAAACGTTATGATAAATGCCACTCTGACTTTGACATGACATTAATGGCGATGCTAATACCGCGAAACAAGGTGGCCTTGAACTAATTTCGGCGGAAGGGGGGTAGGGGAAGCCACGATATGTTTTTATTTTTTTGAATGTCAAATTAATAGTTTGAAATTTAAAATGTGTAGTTAATATTTTTACTAATTACGTTTTCCTTACTAATAAATACAATTTGCACTGCACGATTTGTTATAACAACATATTTTTATAAAAACATAATTTAAAAGAAAGCCGAACACAAGAAAAAACATTGACAGGTTAGTTAAGAAAATGGAGCAACGTGATTGATTGCTATTCACATAAGGATTTTGATTTGAGCAAAACCTCTTTCATATCCTAGAACGGCCGACATCTTTTGTAGTGGCAGACAAGGGACACTAATGATAAGTTGACTGTTGCGACTTTTTGGATCCCAGTTTCATACCCGTGCCCGTACTGAAGAATAATTCACGAAGCTATTAGGATACTCGACTCTAAGAAAAATTTAATTTAGAAATGGCAGGCTTTTTTTAACTGTCGTCGGGTCTAACAGACTTGGCGCTCCGCTTCCAGGGTTTAAAACCAATATACATTTTTTAAAAGTTTTTGAGGTAACCTTGGGACTTAAAACTTATTGAAAAACGCGAATCTTTAGGATTAAAAATATATGCATTTATTACAATAGATTAGGTTTTTCAGTGTACCATTAATTTAATTATAAGTATTCTAGTCTAGAACAATACTAAACAACTATTGTGCGTGAAATATAATATATATTATTTAAGTAAAATATTGATTTTTTTATTTATTTTTCCCGTAGGAGAGAGTGGGGTTATCTAGTCCGCTTTTTTAAGATGCATTAGAATTTCGCATGTATGTCATAAATATAATCAACAAATATTTGTGTCAATAGGTTCGTTACTTTTTTTTACCCCCTGTTTAAGCTGAGACATAACCCAACTTAATTTTTTTAAATAGGAAGATATCACTCAGTGGCGTAGCCAAAAAATATGTTCGGGGAGGGATGGGGCTCAGCGGGCTATTTCTTTTCTGGAGATAGGGATAGTCGGGAAGGCGGAAAGCGCCACAGGCGAAACATTTTCGGGGACACGCCTAAAGTTTGTTTAAAATTCACCGAACTACCATTAAATTTCGAAACCTAAATTATTACCTCCCCCCTCTGCAAGGTTGGATTAAATTTGTTTTTGAAAATGTTTTTTTTTATACTCCTATTTTTTATTTAAAAAAAACATTTTTTATATTTGTGGAAAATATGAATATTGGTGTCGATTCAAAATTTTCATATAAGACTTATTTATGACTCTAACCAGCGTTTTTCGGGCTCGGTTTTTCATGATTGATGATTTTTTCAGAAATCAGCGTAGATCTAAGAATGGGGAAACTCAAAGTCAAAAGTCTCAATCCTGCATTAAAATTTAATAAATTGGTGACATGTTTCGCCCTAAAAAATGGGCATCATCAAACCTAAAACTATACAGATACAGTAACCAATTAAAAATATAAAATCTCTTCCTACCTAACATTCAGAATAAAAAACAAAAAAATTAAAATTAACACATCGTATGCATGACTACATGCATACGATGTGTTAATTTTAATTTTTTAATTTTTTTTTTGTTTTTTGTTTTTTATTCTGAATGTTAGGTAGGAAGAGATTTTATATTTTTAATTGGTTACTGTATCTGTATAGTTTTAGGTCTGATGATGCCCATATTTTAGGGCGAAACATGTCACCAATTTATTAAATTTTAATGCAGGATTGAGACTTTTGACTTTGAGTTTCCCCATTTTTAAAAATTAAATAAAGTCTCTTTGAGAAATGGACTACTTCTTTGAAGTAGATCTAAGAGCCGTTTTTGGTGCAAATGCTTAGGTTTTGAAATACTCCTTCTTAAGTGCCGTTTTGTATATTCATAATAAAGCATTCTTGTTTCTTCCCGCACTAATTTTTTTATTATAAATTATCACACTTCTTTCATAAAAAATATTTCAATTACAATTTTTACTTTAATTTTTCTCTTTCAAAATAAATACTTATTATTATTATTATTATTATTATTATTATTATTATTATTATTATTACTTAGCAATAGTGAGCGGAAAAACCGATGAGACTATTGCATCTATTCTATTGTCACATGTAAAAATCACAAAATATCACAGCGTATAATGGACGAATGAATTGTTCCATTGTTTAATGTCTTTGTCCAGTCTATTCTTAAATTGGTTTATAGAGGTTGCATTGACTGTCTTGGCTTAGTCGATTCCAGTTGTACACCACACGGTTTGAGAGAAAGTTTCTTCTTAGAAGTTTGGCACATCTTTCCTTTGATAATTTCTTATTATGGCCCCTGAGTTGTTGGTTTTCCGATGGCTGGAAGATTTCTAGGTTGCAGGAATAATGACCGGTGATTAATTTAAAGGTCTCAATTAGGTCGCCTCGAAGCCTTCTTTGGTGAAGGGTTGGTAGGTTTAGTCTTTGCAGTCTTTCTTGATAGGGTAGATTTTTTAATTCCATGGCTAGCTTGGTGGCTCTACGTTGAACTCTTTCCAAAGATTCGATATCCTTTACATAATATGGGTTCCAAATACTCTGAGCATACTCAAGTCTTGGCCTTTTATGTGATTTATACAGTTTTAGAAACATTTCAGGAGTAAGGTTCTTAAAGGATTTGGACACCAGGTATATAAGGCTGTTGGTTTTCTTAATTATGCTATTTAAATGTGTTTCCCATTTGAAGTCTTGGTGAATAATGACGCCTAGGTCTTTATGTTCCTGCACTTTAGATGTCAGAGTGGGTCCTAGGGTATATGGAACTTTGGGGTTGTTTTTTCCCAAGTGGAGTACGGAGCACTTTGAGTCGTTCAGAGGCATCTGCCAAGTAACTGTCCAGGTTTTTATAGTTTGTATGTCTTGCTGTAGGTCTTCAGATTCTGTTGTAGGATTGCAGTAGCAGTTAGTGTCATCAGCAAAAGAGAATTTTTTAGTTTTTAAATTTTTTGGCAAATCGCTAATGTAGACTAAAAAAAGCAAGGGACCCAGCACTGATCCCTGGGGCACACCACTGAATACCTCGTGCAGTCTTGATGTTGACAGGCCTATCCTGACATGGAAGTGTCTATCTTTTAAGAAGTCCTCTATTAACCTTAGCAAATGTCCTCTCACACCATAATGATTAAGTTTGTGTATAAGTTTAGTAAGGGGTACCTTGTCAAAAGCTTTTTCAAAATCTAAATAGAAAACATATATAGGTTCTCCGTTGTCATCTGCATTCGTCCAGTCGTCGATTCTTGCCAACAGGTTGGTAAATGTTGATCGTCCAGGCAAAAAACCGTGTGTTTTTTTTGTGTTAATTGTTTTTTGTTTCTGTTGTAAAAATATTTTATTGCATTGGGTAATATTTTTATTGATTTAAAATAGCTCTAAAAAAGGGAAAACGGAACAGACAAGTATATAATAGAAAAATACTATAAAATATTATTCTTTTTACTCGTTTTCCTTGAAAATTGCATCATAAATCAATAACTAAAACGATATGCGTCCGAAACCTTAATCTCTATATAACACAGGACTTTTAGAAGGAAAAGTTTAAAAACTAAACGTTTCCTACAAAACATTTGTAATCTAAGCCAAGAATACATTATTTAAAAATTTATATTAAGAATCCAAGCGTGAGACGAAAAATTAGGTTTCAATTGGACTTTTAGACCCGAGCTCCTGTGCCGCCCCCCCCTCCCCCCTTATGATACCTTTTTGAAAAGAAAATTAAATTTCCTGTTGTTTTTAATTTTAATTTTTTTTTGTTGTGAAAAAACTAAGCTGGCTTATGTCTCACCATCTTAAGAGGATTGCGAAAACAAATTTTTGTTTTGAGTATGAAACCTCTCCCTAGGGCAATAAAAATAAATTAAAATTAGAAACAATAGAATATTCAATGTTCTCTTTAAAAGAGCTTTTCAAAAAAGTATCATTCTTCCCAATTAAAAAAGTTGGTTAATGTTTCACCTTAGACAGGAAGTAAAAAAAAATTTTGATGCCATAATATAGATCATATAAAATTCCAGAAGTGGTCTATAGAAAACTGAAAACGCATATGTCTTTGTTGCCAGTTTTGTTTTAAATATTAAAAATTATAATTGCACATTTATGTCAAAATCAAATGTAACAATTTCAATAGCATAATTAACCTTTACATACACAGCTACCTCTCCTCCCCTACCAATACGATCATTTCTTAAAAACTGATAATAAGGGATTTCAAAAGGCACAGAGCTATCATCATCAGAAAGGCACGTCTCAGATAAAAAAAATATATCATAATCATTTTGCTCAATTAAAGTTCTTAATTCATTAAAACCCGTAAAAAAAGACCTCATATTCAGATGACCCACTTTCATATCACTCATCAGCAAAAAAAAATATGACAATAGAAAAATTAGAAAACAGATAAAATAATATAATGATAATTTTTTTATTAGTTTTTGTTAGTTTCCTTATCCTACTCGATTACGGAACGCCAGTAAAAATAGTAGTAATTTCAAGTTAATACGATAGTTGCAGCTAAAGAAAAAGTAAGGATTTTTAAGATTTTAGTAAAGGATCAATCTAATTAATAGTTTGTTGTCCTTAAAGTATAGCACAAAAATTAAAGTTATAGTAAAAAATATTCTAAGAACATATTTTCTCCTTGGCTACATTAAATATTTATCAAGACACCCCAATTTTACATTTATAGGCTGTAATGTCGGACCGGCTATAGCTTAAGGGAAAATACCCTTATAACTCCCCCCCCCCCCAGCTACGCCAGTGCTCCTGTAGACCACCACTAAAATATTTCTCATGTATAAAATATCCCATAAGAGGACTGCAATTTTCTATAACTTAGCTACACAGAAAATTATACAGGAGGATTCCTAAGTTGATACTTCCCTTCTAGCTGTGTCTAGAAGGCATTAAAATAAACAAAATTTTTAAATACCTTTTTTCAAAAACTCACAAATTACATTCATTTATTACATTACACTATGGATCAAATACGGTTCTCCCTAACTGGCTCGTTGAATAACATTAAGAAAACTTCTGGGTGTGAGATGAGCCCGCAAGGGAAAGCGTTCTGCGTATAATCTTGAAGCAGCAGCCGCACTTTGACGGCATTCACCGTAAATTAGCACCATATCTACGGTTCACTGTTTTCAAATTATACCATTTTCACGTGTCACCAATTTAAAATTAACTTGCTTCAGAAAAACACACCGCAACGAATTACCAAATAACTCGTACCGACCCGTAAATTGCATGACTAATAAGGGATAAGACACACAACGTAAAATATAGCAGGCTACGTTTTGATGACCAGGCCCGCACTTGGATTTTTTTACTTCTGTATCTTGCCTATTTTTAAGTTTTTTGAGCAAGGTATTTGAAAATGTTGTTTATTTTAATCCCTTCTATACACAGCTAACAAACAAGTATCAACTTAGGAATAACACTGTATATTCATAGAAAAGTTTCTTGCCAACATGTAAAAATACACTTCCTCCCACAGAAATAAAGTGATCTATGTATGAGTTTTTTTCATAGCAACCATACTCAAAAATATTTTTTTTAAACAAAGTAAATTAAAATTTAATTTCCAAAGTTTTTCTCTAAAATGTCCCGGTTTGAAGAATATTCTTTGAGTTCGACTGAAAAAGTAAACTAACAAAAATACCAACAACAGTAAGTATGGCGTCAGTTTATATCCTTTATCAACGAAAAAAAGTACATTTTGAACCAGAACACAAGTATTTCCGAATTAGCGAACATATCAAAGGATTGGGCGTTTAATTTTCGAAAGCAGAATGGTCAAGATTACAAGGAATTTACCGGCAAAACAATTTGGAACGTAAAGGCAAACTAGTTTATGGAAAAATATCATAAAGATTTTAACGTTACTTTTAGCGCATTTACAGATATCGAATTTAAGTTAACAAGTGATGCAAGAGGCGCAAAGCGAAATAACCATGTTGCCTCTAAATATTTGCCTATTTGAACTAGTTTAAGCATCACAATTTCACTTTTTTGTCATAGAGTGAGCCTTGTTTTGGGCATTCGCTAACCAATAAAATTTTAGTTTCGGCCTTATTTGGGTTAACTTGACACATCTCTTACTAAGGGTGGGTATTATAAAAAAGGCAAAAGTTAACATTAATTTTAAGGTGAGGTTACCTTCTTTAGAGAAAATGACAGTTTAATAAAATTATCTTAACCTTCGAAAACAACAAGGAGTACAGAAGAATTTTTAACAACCTAACCTGTAACTTGGGTTAAAATATTTTTTTACAGCAGTCAAGGAGAAAAGAACAGTTAATTTTTTTTATTGAAGAAATTAATATTCTTATATCGAGCGTAGAAGTATATAAAAACATTATAAAGAGATCAAGAACTGTCATTTTCGTGCATCAGTTAACTTTTTATTTGTTACCTGATCCACCCAATAAAGTTAAAACATTGAGATTGTCAACTTAACTTCAAACTGTGACATCACTTTACAAGTTAACCTTCGTTCATCGGTCACTTAAGTTTTATCATCAATCAATCAACCATTTCTCCTAACCACTGCTGGATGTACGTCTCCCTTAATCTCTTCCATGTGGTCATGGTTAGAAGTAGGGGTATTTTAGCCATTTCACTACCGCCCTGGCTAGTGTGGGTTAGTATTTTGGGTCATTTAAAAGCTCATTTTTCCTTTGCTTTTATTTGTAACGGTTATTTAGCCTCTTTAGTTTTTCTAGCAGGGTGCACCGGATGACCGTAGTTATCTCTCGGGCAGGCGAGGTTGGCATTTGGGTTGGTTTATTTTGACCATTTTGAACCATCACCCCTTGCACCCCCTGTTTTATAATATCCACCCTAAATTGACAATCCAATCTCAATCGTATCTTTGTCGTTGTGAAGTTTATAATTTTTGACTTTGTAGTTTATTTTCTTCTTGACCAGAATACGATCCCATCTATATATAACAAAAAACGTAGATAAGATAATGACGAAGAAAAAAGAAATCTTCAAATTATCTGCCTGTTACAATATTTTCGATTATATTCGAGAATACTTTGCTACAAGTTCTATACACGGCTTCAATCACATCGTTAATAAAAACACCAACGTTTTTGAAAAACTTTTTTGGGCGATTTTGGTAGCCGCGGCAATTTACGGAGGTTGCATTTTAAGCTACGCAACATTGAATCGATATTACGTGAATCCGATTGTTATTTCAATCGAAAGAGATCGATTTTCATGGACTACATCAATGCCTGGTAAGTCTCATTTTAATTTACACTATTTGCCAATATAAAAGTACATATTATTTTATTTAATTTGTAATAAGTACCTATATTTTGGAAAAAAATATAGAACGAATGATAGTGTTGGTAGATGTAGTCGGTCAGTAAAAATTAGACCGATGTTCAGGATTTTCCAGGCGCAGCGACGCCGATGCCGTAAAATTATGAATTTATCGCGAGGTTCTTAAAAGTATCATATTAAAAAAGTCCTTTATTTGTAAAAGATGTTTGTACTTTAGTAGAGTACACAACATGCAGTTTTGGCTACATTTTGCTATAAGAAATAACATTGAGGTTGGTATCTAAATAACGAAAGGTGAAAACTAATATCGCCATCTTGTAAAACATCAAAAATGGCTAAAAAGTTCTTTTTATTTTTTTCCCAAGTCAAAATTTAAGGCTCAAAAAATTAAAACCGCAAACTAAAAATTCCGGTGTTTGGAATATCTACAATTTTCTTGTCCCAAATTATTAAGCCCCAAAATTCACAACTTTTTCCTTTTTCTTCACAAATCAAGTATTTTTTAATAATTTTTTGTGATCGTAGGAAAGATAGTGTATATTACTCGTTTGAAAGTGATTATTGTAAAACTCAAAGAATTTCCTTTATCTCCTCGTTTAAAAAGTTTAACTTTCATCACTTGTTATGTAATATATTATTTCTTTAGCTGTTACAGTTTGCCCAATTAACCGTATTAACGAGACTGCTTTGAACCGCTACCTGGAAACGACAGAGTCTCAGAATAAGACGTTCTTAAGGGAGTTCATAATCTCTCTAGCTTATGCAAACTACACTAACTTTAAAGATGTTTTGGATAATAATGAAATAAAGTCAAAAGACTACATGTCCGTCCTGCAGAAGATTAAATTAACTGTAAGTGCAAATATTGTCGCTTCTGAAGATTACTTAAACGCTACAAAGTGGATTGTTGAGACAATAACAGAAATGGGATTATGTAGTACTTTTAATTCGCCTTTAGCAGTTTATAGCACTTATAAGTAAGTGACTTTTTATTATTTACATTAGCATAATTACGCTCTAAAGTAACCAAATTGCTACTTTACCAATATTGGCTTATAGACGTATTTATTTATTATACAGGTATTGGAAAAGGAACAAATGGGATATTGTTCCACAAGTCGAAAGTTTGGAAGTTCATCCATTAGATGGAGAAGCATTAGTTTCTTTGGTTGACGTACCTATCGGTGTAACAGTAAGTATCGGTGACTATTCCATCACGTATATTTGTTACAGTTAATTAAAATACAGTACCAGTATACAGTAATAATTTATATAGTTTTACCCATGGTGGCAATATAGCTGTCTACTTGCAATAACTAGGTTCTAATTTATACACATACGACGGTAATCCCGTAAGCTGTAGGTACGAATAATAGTTCTCATCATACAACCGACGTCCCGTTTGAGTTAAACTTCGCACTCGCACCGCTCCCAGAGCGCCTTAAAGGATTTTTCCTACAGTGCAGGTGTTTTATCATAAAAAAAAAAAAAAAAAAACACCCTGTATTAATTTGTTATTTTCTAGGCCTACTTTCACGGACCATACGAGGTTCCAGATATAAGAACCAATCCGGTACATTTCCCAATTCAAACGTTTGCAGACCTGTACTTCACAGCAACGAGTATTGTTAGTAACGATGCTGTTAAGGAACTCAGTGTAGCTCAGCGAAAATGTCGATACCATGACGAAAGTAATCTCAAACATTATCCTGTCTACACGTATGTCAATTGTCGAATGGAGTGTCGAATAGGTTTGGCAAAGCAGTTATGTGGATGTGTGCCTCATTTTTATCGGACCATCGGTTAAGTATTGTACACTGTTAAAAATAAATACACTATTTATCGTTGGCAATTTATTACCACAACATATACCAGTGGCGTATTTGGGAGGAGGGGCTACAGGGCTGCAGCCCCCCCCCCTCCTCCTGGGAGCCTAGAAGCTCGGGTCTAAAAGTCTAATTGCAACCAACAAATATATTCTTGGCTTTTAGTCTACAAAGGTCTTGTAGAAAATTTCGTTTTTAAACTTTTCCTTCTAAAAGTCCTGTTTTGTATAGAGATTAAGGTTTCAGATGCATATTGTTTTTGCATATGATGCAATTTTAGAGAAGAACAAGTAAAAAGAATAATATATTATAGAATTTTTCTATTATGACTTGTCTGTTCCGTTTACCCTTTTTTAGAGCTATTTTAAATCAACAAAAATATAAACCATGCAATAAAATATTTCTACAGCCAAAACAAAAACAATTAGGCATTTATTTTTAAAGAGAAAAATTAAAGTAAAAATTTTAATTGAAATATTTTTTATGGAAGAAGTGGGATAATTTATAATTAAAAAAATAGTGCGGGAAGAAATGAGAATGCTTTATTATGAATACCTATACAAAACGACACTTAAGAAGGAGTATTTCAAAATCTAAGCATTTGCACCAGAAACTCCTCCTAGTTTTACGCTCCTAAAATACATGATTTCTGAAAAAATCATCAATTTTGGCGTGGTGAGCGATATTTACTTTATTTTTAATCAAAAAAAAACGAGCCCACAAAACGCTGGTTAGAGTCATACATACGTCTTATGTTAAAATTTTGGAGAATATCAAAAAGAAAAATATTTACAAAAACAAATTTAATCCAACCATGCAGAGGGGTGTTAAGTATAGGTTTAATTCAAACAACCTTTTAGGTAGAACTGTTTATTCTAATCTCTATAAACAGGCTAGTGCCTATAAAGTGATGGGCATGCGTGTATCATTCTATACAACATCTCCCTTTATTAATACAATGAAAAATAATAGATCACATATGCCATTTTGTTTAACCATTAACCCTTCACCAAAATACAAATATTACTTATACCTAAATAATTTTTAGCTAATTGAAATGAAAAATCCTAGCTAATTATATTGTAATCGGTCTGGTTTTTTAATGACTCTACCTTTAGTTGACATAGTAGGAACATTTGATAAGTTTTGATCCGTAGTACTATTAAAATTAACATTAGTACTTTCATTATTATCACTAAAATAACAGTCCGACTCGCTATCACTGGAGATGGAAACAATTTCTGGATTAACCTTATTTTCTGGAGAATTACTATTTGAATGTAAAATTATATTAGTATCTAAATTCGCCGAAATAGGCTCAATGTACTTACGATTTCTAGTAAGTATATCACCATTTCTTGTTTCCACTCTGTATGTTCTGGGTCTTACTTTATCAACAATTTTACCAAATGACCAATTCGAATTTTTATGTTTTTGATACCTGACTTGCTGCTCGTTTTTTATAGATCATAATGATTTTTTACCGCTATCAAAATACTGTTTTTGCTGATGCTGTTTAAATTTTACATTTTTAAAATACTTATTGTGGTCAACAAAGTGGGGCTTAAGTTTTTCGTTTGTAATAGGCAGCAAATCACGTATTTTTCGAGACATAAGTAATTCTGATGGAGACAACCCGATGTGATCTATAGGGGTGTTGCGATAATTAAGTAAAACTAAATTAATATCTTTTTTATCAAGAAGAGCTTTGCCTAATAATTTTTTCATTGTTTGCTTTGCACGTTCAACTTGACCGTTCGATTGTGGATTACGAGGACTAGTAATAATATGTTTAAAATCCCATTCGGTCGAAATTTTTTTAAAATTTATAGAATTAAATTGAGGACCTCCCTCACTTACTACTTCTCTAGGTATACCTAGTTTTGCAAAAACCTCCTTAAGGCTACAAACAACAGTTTGTGAGTGAGCATTAATTTCTAACGTAATCAGCTCTATCCATTTTGAATAATAATCAATCACTAACAAAAACATTTTTCTACCCATATATAAAATATCGCAGCCAATCTTGGACCAAGGCTTATCAGGAATTTCATGATTAATTAAAGGTTCTGTGCGATTATTATTTTGAAAAGTTAAGCAAACCCTGCAATTGGATACGACATTCTCTACCTGAGTAGACATACCAGGCCAATAAAATGATTCCGCTGCCCTATTTTTACATTTAACAATGCCTAAATGGAAATAATGAATTTTATTAATTATTTCTAGCCTTTTGTCCTGAGGCACTATAAGTTTATCACCTTTATATAACAATCCATTAAACTCCACTATTTCGTGTCGAAATGAAAAATACTGTCTTAAATCACTGGGCACTTTTTTTACACTTTTAGGCCAACCTTTTTTAACATAATCTAATAGTCGCTTTAGTGTTACGTCACTCGCACTAGCTAACTGATATTCTTTTAATTTTGCATCTGTAAAACCAATAGACAAATCAATTACACATATTTGTGAATCCATATCAAAATTAAAATCGTTATTAGCAGAGCTTTCGTCCGCTGCGCGAGACAAAGTGTCCGCAATAAATAAATCTTTACCTGGTTTATAGATTAAATTAAAATTAAATTTTTGAAGCGCCAATAACATTTTCTGCAATCTCGGTGGACAAGATGCTAAAGGTTTTTTTAAAATAAATATCAAGGGTTTATGATCCGTTTCTACAGTAAATTTTGATCCATAAACATACTGCGAAAACTTCTCACAACCAAATAAAACAGCAGCCAATTCTTTTTCAATCTGGGCCCAATTCATTTGTGACGATTGCACTCGTGAATTTTCCACGGTCACGCACAATTTTACGGCGTCGTCTAATGACATGCTGTCATCGGCTTGTAAAAGTTTTTCACGTAACGACACATCTGACAGGCCGCATGTAAGTAAATTTTTTATTAAGTCATCCTTTAAAGTACCGAAGTCACAACTTAATGCTTTGTTTTTTAAATCAGTTACGAACTGCTCAATAGTTTCACCCGTTATCTGTTTACGAGTAAAAAATATAAAACGTTCGCACGCCAAATTCTTTTTTGGTAAAAAATGTTCCTGAAACTTTTTCAACACATTGCTTAATTTTTTATCTTCGTCTTGTTCAAACGAAAATGTATTGTAGATAAGAAAGCCTTCATCACCTATGTAGTGCAGCAGCTGTGCTATTTGTACCGTTTCACCTTTTTTGTTTAATTCAGAAGCAATTAAATAATTTTCAAAGCGTTTTCGCCAAACTTTCCAATTTTCCGCCAGATTTCCCGTCATACCCATGGGACTTATACCCCTGTAATCGCCCATTTCTATTTTATTTAACGGCAAACCACTATTATTTTTATCACGCACTTAAATTATTGTATTAGTTCGGTTCAATTTTTTGCAGCGTTTTTTCCGTACTGCGCCATGTTAAGTATAGGTTTAATTCAAACAACCTTTTAGGTAGAACTGTTTATTCTAATCTCTATAAACAGGCTAGTGCCTATAAAGTGATGGGCATGCGTGTATCATTCTATACAACAAGGGGCAGAGGTAATAATTTAATTTTCGAAATTTAATTTTCGTCTGCGGCGCTTTTTCGCCTTCTTCACTAGGTAAAATACCATGGAATACATAATAATATAGTCCCGACTGTCACTCTCTCCATAAAAAAATGGCATACTTACGCCCATTTACCCCCCCCCCCCCTCCCGATCATATTTTCTGGCTACGCCACTGACATATACTATAAGAATATTACACTATATGTTGTGTAGAATAAGCCGAATAAATTAACCTAAACGACTATTACGTTTTAGCTGGAGAAAAAATATGTAACGTCAAAGGACTTCATTGCTTAGCAAAATACAAAGGTAAGTTACAGCAAACAAAATTACAAATAAATGACGATTAAAGTGATTTTTTGGTTGTGAAATCAGTGACTGCTCGTGAGTGAAATGACGAAGGAGGTAAAAAGTGTTCAAACGACTTAAACTTTGTCAGTGCCTTCATCAAATATTAGTTTTCTGTGGACTTTCATAAATGTTTTATTGAAATGGAAAGAAAGTTAACCATTTTAGTAAACTTAAACTATACACCGAAAGTATGTATAAAACCCCCCAACCTAACAAGGTTTTGTTACCTCAATATTACGTTTAATAATATTGTGATAATGTGACATTAGGAAGTAGTATATTGTGGTGGTGATAGTATTGAAATATTTATGCAATAGATTATGTCCTTGGTTACGATATCACATAGTAATATTCAATGTTACAGAATAATAATATTATCTACATAAAAACATCCTTCCAATGTTTTTTTTGTATATCATTTTAATGTTACTATAAAAATGTCGTGGATATGTCTAGTTTATCTATGCCTTGTTACAATCACATCTAAGTTATATTTTCTGTGATATTTAATAAACGTCTTTTCTCTATTACATTGTTTTTGAAATGGAGGCAAAATCATATTTTAATAATTATAATTAATACGG
The DNA here is from genome assembly GCA_935413205.1 of Polydrusus cervinus. NCBI lineage: Eukaryota > Metazoa > Arthropoda > Insecta > Coleoptera > Curculionidae > Polydrusus > Polydrusus cervinus. Next base: position 7,698,795 of record OW284518.1, read on the forward strand.
AAAGAAGCGTTTACAGTTTCCTTTCGTCAGCCCCATTTCCAGATGCGTTTGACCACATTATGGGTCATCACTTATTAGCAAGAATACAAGATCTGATGAAATAAATAAAGATACACGCTGTCAAGGCGCATAAAGTTTTATTTTATTTTTTGTATTGTTAGAATTAATATGGTCAGGTAAATCTGATAACACCAACAAGACTGGTATTTGATGTCATTTCAAAAAGTATAGTACAGTATACAGTTCAATTTAAGAAGAATAAATTGATTTTATTAAAGGACCCCAACACACGCAATTATATCAAATACTTCAAGGTGTAAAGCGAGAAAAATTAACCTGGGGTGACATCAGTATCGAAGTTGGACATTTATATTAATGACCTATTACTTTGGTGATGTTGAAGAAACATCAATCTGATATAAGAAAAGTAATATTTTGAACATCTTGTCGTCTTCAGTTATATTATTTTAAAAATGTAACAAAAGTTACTTTTAAACAATGTCTCCAAATGTTGTTGTAATATAACAATGGATAAAGTAGTGCATCTTTTTCAATAATGTACACAGGGACGCCAAAGGTAATGAGTTCTTGTTAGGACTCATCAGAAAGCCATAACCTGTAAGCAATTCCCAATACAGCTAAAATATACTTTCAATATATTTTAATGAATAAATAGTATATGATAAGAACCTAGTATCGCCATCTGTAGAAATCAACTCAATGCAAAAGATAGCCATCAGACGTGAAAACATAAAACTAACAATAAACCAAGTACGGTAGGCCAAACACATCCAGTATATGAAACGTTTTTTGCACAGTAGCCCACTGGGGTGCCGCACTAATCCGTAATACAATGTCTTGTGAAAAATAAAGTAGTCGAGTTTGGTGTTTCTACAGATGTCTATTTTTGCAGTAAAAAAGTGTTCCAACCTCAATTTTGATTCATTCGTATAAAGAATAAAATAAAACAGTCATTTTCTAACTTTTTCTTTCCATTTCGCTGCCAGAGCCATTCCCGAGGGAACCTTCCTCTTAACGTAAGTTCCGAACCACGCTCCTAAGTCATGCGACACTCCCCCCAAGGGCTAACCCTAGGTTTCTTGTGCCATTGAATCACCTATCGATTGGGTTGTATTTGTACCTTCTTTCGCACCACACGAGATATCCGATCTCATCCGGCCTGGTTACAGGGGTGAATGGGTGGGTTAGGAGATGATACGTTTTACACTCTTCGCTGCATTCTTAAACCTAATAAAATTCGGATATACTTTTTTTATTGTGCGTATGCCCACTTCGAGGATCGAACCCGGAATGCCACTGATTTACCTCGGAGTGACCGCCGCCGTTTAAGAGAGAGAACTAAGCTCATTTACTGACAAGTGACAGATAGACTTAGACTTATTAGGATATTATACACGATGTCCTTGAAATGACTATACAACGCTTCACCACAAATTCTTTAACCAAAAATAAGGCAAACTTATCTATATGCAATGTTGCTTCATTTTGCCGCTAGAGGGCGATAAAGTTTTCAAATGAATATCGTTTTTCCGGATTAATTTCTAAACCTGGACCTGGAAGAAATTTTGGCTTGGGGTGACAGTAACCAAGTCGAATTTAATGCTAAGAAAACCCAGGCAGCAGTCTTCTCCAAAAATGTTAACATTGCAGAACCGGATATAGTCATGGCAGGACACGCAATTCCCCTGGCACCGTCTATTAATTTGCTGGGGGTCAATCTGGGAGGTAATATGTCTTGGCATGATCACGTTGCCGCAATTGCCAAGGCAGCTGCACAGAAACTTGGTGTACTTTTCCGCACCAAAAGGTTGTACACTCCTCATCAACTTTTGACATTCTACAAAGCCCAGATTCGACCATCATTAGAATATTGCTCTCATATCTGGAGCTCTGCACCCAAGCACACCCTTCGGCTACTGGATTCCCTTCAAAGGAGAGTCGTTCGTCTGATCGGCGACCCCGAGCTGACCAAGACAATCGATAGCCTGGAGCATCGAAGACAGGTTGGTAATTTGGCTCTCTTTTACAGATATTTCCATGGCAGGTGTTCGACTGACATTGCCCACTTGATTCCACCTAGAGCAATGCAAAACAGAAATACTCGGCGAACCACTGCCGCTCATCCATATGTTGTTCAGCTTAGTACTCCTCGAACTTTATTGTTCAAGAATTCTTTCATCTGGAGAACGTCATCTTTGTGGAATGATCTTCCTGAGGTCGTGTTTCCCAATGAATACAATTTTCAACGTTTCAAGACCAACGTTAATCGCTTTCTTCGCACACGCCCCTTCCAGAGCGCCTTAAAGGATTTTTCCTACAGTGCAGGTGTTTTATCATAAAAAAAAAACGCCTTTATTGATTTCCACTAAGAATTACCACTATTAATAGCATGTTTTGACATATGCGCCATCTTTTTTTAATACCTGCAAATTTAATAATATCGTGTTATTGGTAAATAAAAGTTTGTCTTTTTATTACCCCCCGTACAAATGACTTTAATTATTTCTCTGACATTAGCTGACTTCATGCTAAAACTTTTTTGTTGTAAAATTTTAGCCAGACATGCAACTAATTCGATTTTTATGACAATTGTTCGAAATGTTCAGGAACAATTAATTCTTTTTAGAAAATTAAACTGTACTTTGGGCATCGTGTCGGGCTTATTAAAATAATCTGCAGCATTGATAATTCTTTGCAATTACTCTCTTCCATACTACAGAAAAAAGTCCAGAGGCGTTAGATCTGGGGTTTATGCACGACGGGGCGGCAGGCCACTCAAAGTACGAACATTTTTAAATGAAAAATATCCTAATAGATAGATCGAAAGAGGTAACGATGCACCCGTAAATTGGCCACCAAGATCCCCAGGTCTAACGCCTCTGGACTATTTTCTGTGGTGTGCTCTTAAATCAAAAGTGTATGCTTCCCCCATCGCTGAGGAAGATGATTTATTGCAAAGAATTATTAATGCTCCAGATTATTTTAAAAACAGTCAGTTTAATTTTTTGAAAAAAATTAATTTATGTATTCAGGAACACGGTAAAAATTTTGTACAATTGTTGTAAAAATCTAGTATAATAAAACTATCGAATAGGGCGTTTAGAAATTATTCCAAAAAAACTATATTAATTTGAAAACTTTAGCGCCCTGTAGCGGCAAAACGAAGCAATATTGCATGTAGGTACGTTTGTCTAGATCGTCTTATTTTGGTTAAGGAATTTGTGGTGAAGCGTTGTACAATCATTTCAAGGACACCCTGTATAATAGTTACCACAACCATTCTGTTAGTTCTGGTCACTTAAATTTATATAGCGTTACTAAACAATGGTTTTTGCAACCTTTATAAACATCCCATTTAAGATCTTTAAGGGGTTTATAAGATAAACGGAAATGTTTCTGTCATTAGTGACATTTTGCAAACCAACAAAATCCCGATAATTAATTTTTCAGACTCTAAAATCTCGGCAATGGCTGATGCCTGAAACGATATTTTTGATACGCTGGAAAGAATTATATTTGCCGCTGAATATGAAACAGGTTTTTAGAAAATTGTGTGTGTGAATTCCGAAAAAATCACGTTTGAAATATGGTTCAGCGGAATTTTTTTGTTGGCAAAATGTCACTATTAAATATACAGGGTATATATAACTTTTGGGTATTTAGAGTAGGTAATATAGCATTTGCAGTAAATATTATACAAGTAAAAATGTTTAGTGGGAAACCGTCACTGTACTCACAAACTCAGAGAGAAATGCGGGTTTTTAACCCATGAAGACTCAAAAGCTTTCGTAATTTAATCTAATATTTGCATTTCTTCCATTAAATTTGTTTAAAACTTTTTAGAACGAATTATTTTATTGAACGATGAATGTAACTGCACTGCCAATTGCGATGAAGTGAATTATATTATAAAGGACAAAGAAATAAGACTTGGGTATTTGGATCAGCCATCTTGTATAATATATGGGATAAAAGAATTTCCAGACATGAGGTTAATGCGAGTTGTCATTTTTGGAATATCGGATGTAGTAGGTAATAAATCATTAAATTAAAAGAGTAAACGGGAGAAGCTTAGTAGTTTATATTACGTATTTAAATGTGGTAAAAACCATATTACGCACGAATTGAAAAACTGCTAACGAGCCGCGTAGCGGCGAGTGCGGTAATTACATGAGTGCGTAATTGCTTTACAGCACGCGATGCGTACTATACTTTTTCTACGACTCTTACTAATAAATTAAAGATCAGTTTATAATTCATAAAGTATCGATTTGAACTTCAAATCTCAAATAATGACAATGGTACTGTCAAATATTTAAAACGCAAGATAGATAAATGTCACGATTTGAGTGTTTCAATGCTAACTTGATTGTTATACTAGGCATTATAACGCACAACCGTCCGTTTTTATTCTTTACGCACAGACCCCCCCTAAAAAGCAATTTTCCAACCAAAAAGTATTTCCAACCCCTAAAAGTATTTCTTCGAACGCGTGAATACACGTACACCTACACACTTCCGCTCCTACCTAAACTTTAAGGCCCAATTTTAGAAAGTATTCTTAATCCTAAGTTTAAATCTAGGTTTAAATCGAAGAATAATTCTAAAATTGTAGAAATGTCAGAAATGGTCGATTTATAATGTGGGATTGACAGCAAAGTTCAATTTAAGGGTAATCAACCTGGTTATAACTTGTTATGTTATGTTACGTTATAATAAAGTATGACCACTGACCAGGTAAATAAATTTTAATTGGAACTTTGCTATTAATCTCACATTATAAATTGACCATATTTTACATTTCTTCGATTTACATTGGACCTCGGTTTATGACTGACTTTATAAAATTGGACAAAAGAACATTTATATGATTTTAAATCGACATCCAGTTTAAATCAAAGAAATGTCAAAAATTGTCATTCTATAAGGTGAGGTTGACAGATAAGTTCGACTTAAAAGTGCTAGACCGGGTATAATGTAACATAACAAGTTATAGAAAGAAACTTAGCGGCAAGCGAACAGAGTAGTGCGTCTATCTTTTGCATTAAAGTACACAGGGACGCCAAAGATAATGGGTTCCCTAGGGCACAGTTAGACAATGACAGGCTGTTTCGTCCTTGTTGAGACTCATCAGAAAGCCATAACCTGTAAGCAATTCTCACTACAGCGAAAATATGTATTCAAGATATTTTTACGAATAAAAATATGATAAAAACCTATAGTATCGCCATCTGCTGGAATCAACTCAATGCAAAAGATAGCAATCTAACGCGAAATTATTATTATTAATGTGCATTACTTTTCTGAAGATGAGGTCATCAATGCCTTAAAGAAGATTAAATCGAAGTTTACTACAGGGCCGGATTCCGTTCTGGCATTTTTAATCCACGATTGGCGTTTTGTTTTGGTGAGACCGCTTCATATTATATTTAATTTATGTCTTAAGTATCAGACAATACCTCAGATATGGAGAACTTCTAAAGTATGTCCTGTATATAAAAAGGCTGATAGGTCGGAAGTATCTAACTACCGACCAATATCAATTATCTGTAATTTTTGTAAAGTGTTTGAGTTCCTACTTCACGAGTGTGTCTTTCCGTTCATCCGCGGGCAGATAACTCAGCAGCAACATGGATTCTTTAAGGGTAGATCCACGATAAACAATTTGCTTAATATGGCACAAAATCTTTCTGATTCGCTGGATGAGGGTATACAAACTGATGTAATATATTTAGATTTTTCAAAAGCTTTCGATCGGCTTGATTATGGTATTTTGATTTCAAAATTAAAAAAATTTGGATTTTTTGTGGGCACTAATTAAGTCATATCTCTTCAACCGCTGCCAGTATGTTTCCCTTCATGGGCTCAGCTCTAATAAATATACCGCTGGCTCCGGTGTCCCCCAGGGATCTGTGCTTGGTCCGTTACTTTTTATTCTTTTTAAAAATGATATTGGTGATGATTTGGATGTTGACCATTTGATATACGCTGATGATACTAAACTATATAAAAGAATTGGAAACATCAATGATTGTATTGTTATTCAACGGAATTTGGATCTAATTAATAATTGGTGTGTTAAAAATAATTTAAAGCTTAACATTGAGAAGTGTAAAGTTGTTTCATTTACAAATAAACTTTCTGTAATTAATTTTGATTATGTTCTTGAAAATAAAATTATTTCTCGCTCTGACCCATTTTGCGACTTGGGAGTCGTTTTTGACTCAAAGCTTTCTTTTATATCCTATATAAATAAGATTATTATAGTGAAGCTCTTCAGAGTTATGGATTTATTGTGCGCTGCACTGGGGATTTTAACAGCGTTGATGTCTTAACAAGCTTATACAATGCCTATATAAGATCGAAACTAGAATATGCAGCAGTGATCTGGACACCTGAGTATAATGTTCACATTGATAATCTTGAGAGGGTGCAGCGAAAATTCTTAAAGTACCTTAGCTTTAGGGTCGACGGAATATATCCCATGCAAGTTTTTCCCCAGACTCTACTTCTTCAGAGATTTAATTATGATCGCCGTGATTACCACCTATTAATGGCTCTGTATAAATTACTAAACAATCAACTGGACTGTATTAATATATTGGGTAAGCTTAATTTTAATGTGCCACGATTGAATTCACGACAAAATATGACTTTCTACCTGCCTAATTCAAAGACAAAAATTTTGAAGCTTTCTTCTGTCTTTCTAATGTGTGAGAGATACAAGTGGCTTGATTTAGATTTTTTCAGTTCTTCTGTCAGTACAGTTAAGAGGTTAGTGCGGCAATAATACTTTAAACTGAGAATGTGCTTCTGGTATTTTTTTTTGTCCAGTGACATGATTTTCTGTGTTCAGTCTCTCTTTTCTCTCTTTTTTACTGTTACTTTTGTTATATACAAATTTAATTTAGAATAATTAGTTTAGGTTTACGTATAGACTAGCTAACTTTTGTTAGTATTTTTAACTTTACTTTTAGTATATTTATTTTTTGTATAAACTTTTTCATGATCCTGCCTTGAAGTTGGGTTATAGTTATAGTAGGGTAGATAATGTAAATAAATAAATAAATAAATAAAAACAAAAAAGTCAAAGAACTATAATTTAATAGTAAAAAGAAAGTAAATGTGTGGAGTTGGTTGTACACTGTGTTCTGAAGAAAGGAAAAACGTTGTATTTCAGTGTAACTGTTTTTTTACTGACGTCAGTAAATAAACAGTTACACTGAAATACAACGTTTTTCTTTTCTTATAATTTAATAAGTTATGAGCAGGTTGATTACTCTTAAATTGAACCTAGTTGTCACATTATAAATTCACGATTTCTACGATTCTAGAATTACCCTTCGGTTTAAATTTAGGTTTAAAAGTACTAAAATTGGGCCTAAGAATGGTATGCTGGGTCTCTCAATAATCTCAAAATAGGCTTTTTTGCATGCCATTGCATCGATCAAGGATGCGTTCAAGGCGTTCCCAGATAACTTGGCCAGCCAGAACCTTCTTATAAAGGCCTTCTTACATTAGGTGCAATTAAGAAAAATTGCCTGAAAGCATGCTCTTTGACGAAGTTTTAATCAGCTGATTTTAAATGGAAAAACTTACATCAGCTGATTAAAACATCGTCAAAGTGCATGCTTTCAGGCAATTTTTCTTTAAATTGGACCTAATGTAAAAAGGCCTTTACAGTTATACGATTTTCACTTGATATTTTTTTTTCTTTTCTATTGCAGTGTATATTGGCGGAGTTATGGGTCTCTTCTTGGGATTCAGCATCTTATCTTCAATTGAATTTGTATATTTTTTTACACTAAGATTTTTTTGGTTTTTGGTTAAAGACCAAAACACCGGTAAACGTCGAGTTAAACGCTGTTAGCCTCGGAACGTTTGTCTCGACTTTGTGTTCAATTTTAACGAGACAGCCTCGCGAGGAAAAGCAATTTACTATTCGGTTCAAGGATGTGCTATTTTACTATTAATAAATTTGATAGTTTTAGCATTTGAGTTATCGAGTCGATGCTACTAAGTGGTTTTTATTCATTTTTTCACAATTTATTTGTGATTACGTGTCTTATTTTTTATACAAACATAGTGTTTTTCATAAATAAATACAGGGTGTCCCATCGGAACCGCTTCGATCTATATAATATGGAAAACTATACATAGGAAAATTTTGAAAATTTGTCAGTAAGCTAATGCTGATGGGGGCGACCGGGCTAATATATTTTCATAATGTTGGCACTTTTGGTTATACCGGAAGTAGGTGTCAACTTGCCTATTTTAAATTGATCAATATTATAAAATTTTTGCATTCTGCCAAGATTCTAGGCGGATTTTGTTAACCATGCCCTATACCTATATCTAAGCGGTTTTTAACATATTTGAATTTTTTTGTCAAAAATGACGTTTGGAAGCCTTAAAAAAATTATCAATTTTTTCTATAACGAAGCGTTATTTATTGAATTTAAGTGGGATTGCTTGTTATAAATGACCTGCTTCAATAGGTTATTTATAATATTTTAAAACCCATTAATAAAGATTTCAAATGGGAACAGTCAAATTTTATAATTATTTGTTATTTAGCATGAAAAATAAGGTTAAGTTCGTAAAAGGTTGTAATGCTAAAAATTTTTACATTTCGAAATATTGCCAATTTCATATTTTTATATGGCGATTTTGCTGTAGATTTTAAGTTCAGTTACTCTTAGTTGGCTATGACGGCGTTAAAAAACACTCAAATGCTAAAAAACTCTATGAAGCTGTCACTTACCATTTGAACATTATTAATAATCATGCCTGGGCGCTTAAATTATACAAGCGAAGCTTATTTAAACTTATTTATTATTTATGAAGAATGTGATAAAGTTATATCAAGAACATGTGACACATTTGCCATTCGCTATCCGTAAATACTAACGGAAAATTGGACCTATTATAAACTTTAAACTCTTTAGAACCTCATCTAAAAAACAAATTATTCCCTTATGGATGAGAAAATAAAAAATTAAACCCGTTTTTGCTGGGTAATGCACCGACAAACCAGCAGCGGCGCCAGGATTCTTGGGATGGGTGGGCATAAGTGGGCCCGATAATGTTTAAGTGGGCCCTACCAAATCGAAAGTAACTTCTAAAAAAAAAAAGATCGCTGCCTCCCACATGCTCTATTAAAACTTCCCTCTTATTCAAAGTGACGTCTAAAAAAAAGGTCATCGCTCTCTTGAAAATAACATACAACATTAATCTTTTCTCATCAATGCGTTCATAGCCTCTTTTCCCCCCGAAAATTACATTACAAAACCGAATCCATCAATTTTGGGGGGACACCAGGGTAAGCACTCATGTTTCTAGGGTGGGCCGGTGCCCACCCTGCCCTCCCCCTCCCCTGGCGCCGCCGCTGCGACAAACCCTAGTGAATGATCCATTATACATAACGTGACCATTTATTTTTTTTGTTAGAGCGGGACGCCTGCGAATAAAAAAAAACTATTGGTGTTCAGTGGCGTAGCCAGGAAATATGTTCGGGGGGGGGGGGGAGGTGAGGTTGGCTCAGTGGGCGTAAGTAGGACATTTTTGTCTGGAGTACCCCAAAAAAAGCGCCGCAGACGAAAAATTTTCGGTGCTACGTCCAAAGTTAGGGTTTGTTCACTTTTCAATTTTTTCCTCCTAAATTGCAGTTCGTAATGTCACCACAAAATGCCACAATTTTCTTATTCAAATCATTGCAAGATAATACTTCTTTCAAATAATCGACAATTATATCCGATGTTTCGCCTAGTTGCTCTCGAAACTCTATAAAATCTTGATTTTCACGCCTTCATATGGTAAAAAATAACGAATCAAAACGGGGAATAATTTTATCGAGCCATGATTTGAAGCATCTGTTAATAAAGTTATGAAGTGGGTTTCACGAAGGTGCTCTTTCAATTCATCCGTCGCCATAGGTACCAGCACATTTACAACAATAGCCTCAGATTTTCTACGAGCACATTTTTGCTCAAAACAGGTTTGAATTAATTAGAAGCACAATCGTTTGGTCTGTTTGCGAAAGCGGGACATCTTTGGTAACGTGGGGGACAGCGGGACATAGAGCCTGAAAGCGGGACTGTCCCGCCCAAAGCGGGACGTATGGTCACCTTAATTATACAGGACCCTCGACTGCCAGTTGTATCTATAGAATCAAAAAATAAAGTTACCTGCTTTCAAATTGTTTTTATTATTAACCAACGGTCAATAACAATAATTGTCAAGGTAGAGAAAACTTCCTAAGGTTAATAATCGGTCAATAAACGCCGTTTTATAGGTTAGTAGTGGATATTTTTCGATTGTTTACTTTACGAAACGTTTGTATTTTTCTATTTGAAGGGTAATGACAATGCCGTCTTGATATCTAGCCCTGGCGTGTTAAGTCCGACAACACTGTAGATCAGTTCATTTTTACGCGGCATCATGTACGATTGGTTAATGTGTCCGGAGCATAAAACTCTTCTAAAATTGTAAAAATTAACCAGTTTTTTCTAAAACTAACAGTGGAAATTGCGTACATCATTCTAATCTAAAACTTCGGACAGTTACAATGTCGAATAAAGTTTATTTTAACTCAATACTGTGATTTATTGTTGCCGCTTGCTATGTGTCATGTAAGCGGCTTTTTTTTATTGCAACAATGGCGTCTGTTAAAAATGTTTTTATTAATAATTTATAATAATTTTGGTAAAATATTTTAAATAAATATTGCGATTGTGTGTAGGTAGTGTATTGTTTAAAGAATTCCTACCTATGTAGGTGTAATATTTTATAAATAATATCAGTTAGAGAGATTTTTGTAGTCCCTGTTACATTTCACAGCGTTTAATATGACTAATACTTGTTGTATTCCCGGGTGTAAATCAAATTATAATAGCGTTATTAAAAAATAGCAAGGGGGGAAGCTCATTTCGGTTTTTCTTTTTCCCAAAGATCCTAATTTAAGATAAAAATGCGAGTAAAAATGGTTAAATGCGATTCCAAGAGATGATTTTAACCCGTCAGATAGGGCCGTAGTTTGTTGTAAACAATTTTCTGAAAGTAAAATTACCCGAGAAGAGAGCTAATGGAACTTTAAAAAAAAATTCCTTGCAAACCATCGTCGATCTTCCAGTCTGGTCTGGGTACGTCTCTTTATCGTTAAAATCCATTTGCCAGGTCCTGCCATGGTCCTGCCGGATCCTATTCACGGTCCTGCCTGTACTGCCAGCCCTTTTTTTGGTCCTGCTAAGTCCTGCCTTAAGAATTTGTACACCTACTGCCACAGTGAAACACCCTCGACTTTTATTTTCCAATTCCTGGTCCAATTTCCTAGGTCAGATTGTTGGAGGTCCAATTCCTGTGCCAGTTGATAGGGAATATTATTCTGGACAGTTTTCCTCTTATTAATAATCGTGGCAAACCGCTCCGTTCCGAGATATTCTTTAATCAAAATTTTCATCTGAAATTTCTCTAAAAAGTCTCAAAATATTTTCCCAAAAAATTCCTTAAATTACCTGGTGCTCCGGGCTGTGTTCTGGATGTTTTGGGTGTCAAAATGTTCGTCTGGGTGCCCCGCACCCGTTTCTTCTATTCAGGATCGGGGCAAACCACTTTGCCCCGATTCTGACTGACTTCTAATTCTATAACTCCATAATTCAGCAGTTTGGCGGTGCCAAATTTCGTATCGGCAGCCAGCGGTTAAGCGGCGGCCGATAGATGCGCTCTGAAAACTTCGTAAAGAACCCTCAATAAAGCATGCGTCAAAAACCTTTAATGTCCCGGAAAATAACATGTCTAAACACAAAAAAAAATACATATCGTGATGTTTGACTGTTTTTTTGGTGTATATACTAATTTCCTGGTGATCGAACTTTCTCTAAGAAAACTGAATGGGAATTACCCAAAAATATTTATTTTTCTTTCCAATGACACCAACAATAATACAATTGGTCAAATATTTTGTTTAATTGATATCGATATCTAAACCGATGCGCTTTGTGTTGTTACCTACGCTAACCAAATCCCGTTAACAGGTAGCAGTCGGTTGTTCAAAGTAGACTGGTTTACGTCATCAAGTGCGATGTTGCCAAACGTCTCTTCATGGCTAGATGTTTGTCAGAGGCTACGGTAATGACCCCGCCCCTCATAGATCCGCTCTTTGCTCTGTAAATATTAAAGAATGGTTATTTGACTACTAACCAATTTCTCTTGAATACAATTTTCTGAAAAATGAGTGAAAAAATGTTGCTGTATTTTTGACAAATAAGCTTCTTATTTAAAGGACCCAGCACAAAGCTTATGGGAAATGGCTTTCGGCTAATTTTTCTGAATTTTTAGTATTTCATAGATCTTGACGTCCTGATTAAAAGTGTCCATGGCCGTAATCCAATCCTATAACTAGTTTTTGAGTTATGGTCTTTTAAAGTTGGCAACTTCTTACTTTAAGATTTTATACATTGTCTGGAGTTTTCACTTTTTTCTTGAAAACTATCAACTTTTTTATTTTTATTATTGGTGGAAAAGTATACCATAAGTTTTCAAAATTATGCAAATCCAAAAAAAAATGTTTACTAATTTTTTGAATTTTGATGTTTTTGTTCATATTTTAATATCTTGTAGCACCAAGCTGTGGATGAAAAAAATGGGTAAAATTGACGCAGAATATATTGCCGGGTATTTTATTTTTGAAAAAAAAAAATGAAAATTCACCTGAAAACGTAATAAACGACTTTTAATTGATTTATTTAATTATTATGCCAATCTGGAACAATTTTCTTTTACAATAATTATTCTCTAACACATATTTATCTTAGATATACAGGGTGAACCAGTTATAATAATTTACACAAGTAAACATTTTTAAATATAGGAAAATAAAGAATATATATTATGAAAAAAAACCATTTTGGTATGACTCTAAACGTATCATGTACAAGAGCCAAGGTATTTTACGAAAAAAATATTTTATAATTTAACAATAATTATAATTTGTCATTTGATAAAAAAACATTTTTTAATTTTCCTATATTTAAAAATTTTCACTTGTGTAAATTATTGTAATTGGTTCACCCTGTATATCTAAGATAAGAATGTGTTAAAAAATAATTATTGTAAAAGAAAATTGTTACAGATTGGCATAATAATTAAATGAAGGTCGTTTTATTACGTTTTCAGGTGAACTTTTTTTTGATAATAAAATACCCGGCAATATATTCTACGTCAATCTATACCCATTTGTTTTTTCATCCACAGCTTAATGCTGCAAGATATTAAGCCGTTTGTTTTCAAAATTCAAAAAACGAGAAAAAAATGTTTTTGAATTTTCATAATTTTTAAAATATTATTAAATCGGCCTATAAATTAGTCAACATCCTGTACATATTTTATTTCTATATGGGGGAAAGGGGGATAAGATGGCGAATCAGGTAAGATGACGAATTGGAAAATTCCGATTATTGTAATTAGATAGCGCCACTTGGTTGATTGCCGAGTGTAGTAGGTGTGCTTCGTGGGTTGCATATGTATTAACATCAAAATCTGACTTCTTTGTTGACGATATTTCGCCATTTGTGTTTAATTGTCATTATAATATTAGTGTAAGACGAAATAAGCTTTATAGCGTTTGTGTTGAATCTTATTTTCAATCGGTAAGTATTTTCTTCAATGTTATGGTATTGTTTATCCATAGCCCATTAAGTTTTCGTAAAATAATATATCTTTGTTCGTTAATACAAAACTCGACTCAAAATTTTCTGGTCGGCTAAGATGACGAATTCGCTAAGAGAGCAAGATGGCGAATTCGTGATCTTACCCGACCGAAGGATGTGGCGGCATTATTTAATGTGGCTTAAGATAAGGTAGCCACATAAAAAATGCCGTACAATTTTTCAGAGCAACTGGATTAGTCCCACTTAATTCTCAAATATTTAATGATTCTGACTTCGAACCCTCAATGATCACAGACAAGCCATACAAGCCTTCTAAGAATGTCGACGAAAACTTAGACCATGATGTACCGGACCTACCAGATGTCACTTTCAGCAAATATTCACTGCAGTAGGAGGAACATCTTAAAATACTTCCTCTAATGTCTTAGATATTTCACTACCAAGGCCGTCTAATGCATGATCATTGAATTGTCTACCTCACTTGCCTTTTGCTGCTTATAAATAAAAGAGACAGAGGAAGAAGCTACCTACTCTGCATATAACGAGTACCTACCCCTGTTAAAAGTGCATTAGAAGAAAAAAAATTAAAGAAAAACTAACGAGCAGAAAAAAGAAATTAATCGAAGGAAAGAAGAGAATAAAAGAAAGTAAGTTAAAATGAAGAAAAAGCAGATCAAAAAAGGCATACATGTCAGAAAAGTGAGGTTTGACGATCATGATGATGGGGAATCCGCTGACTCCTCCATATCAGTAAATTACATAATATTAGAAGATGACGATAATGTGGAGGAACAAAAAGAAATTTGTTTAATTTGTAACGATTGTGAAAAAAAATAAATTTGGTACGCTTGTTCCCTCTGTCGTTAATGGGTTCATGCAGCATGCTCAGGACTAACATCCGCAAAAGCGAAGCGCAAAGCATATTGTGACAATAACTAATATATCTTTATACCTACTGTTTTTCTTTTATTCAATAATCCTCGGCATCTTACCCGCATGCTTTCGTCATCTTACCCATACATGAGGGCAGGATGACGAATTTGTCATAAAATTTTTAACTTACGAAAAAAAATTTACAGTAAAGATAGCATGATAAGAAGCAAACTGTTGGGGACTAAAATTATCCTGAATGCTCTAAAATACGAAACAAGGTTTTAGGGCAAAATATTACGAAGAAAATAAAAATATATGCTTACTGTCGTCATCTTGCCCTCCTTTCCCCTAAGTGAAAGAAAACTTAAGGCCTATTTTTTCATCAATAAAAAAAGTAAAAGAGTTGATAGTTTTTAAGAAACAAGTGAAAACTGCAGACAATGCATAAAATCCCAATGTAAGAAGTTGCCAACTTTAAAAGGTCATAACTCAAAAACTAGTCATAGGATTGGATTACGGCCATGGACACTTTTAATCAGGACGTCAAGATCTAAAAAATACTAAAAATTCAGAGAAATTAGCCGAAAGCCATTTACCATAAGCTTTGTTCGGATTCTTTTGATCAAGGGCCTAATCAGCTCTTGACACGCCACTGCATACGAGCAATGTTTTAAGTATATTCAAAATTGGCGTACGTCACTGATTTTCCATATTAAAAATAATGCAGTTTCCTGGGCGCTAGCAAGTCTAAAACGATCCCGGTTTTTGAGCAATGATCTAAGACAATACAACAAAGCGCTGGTAATGCCAGACGTCTAAAAATATAGCACGAGTGTCTTGAAAACGAGTCTCCGGCCAATACTTCTAGACAGGGTTGTCAGATTGGGCATGTCGCTGTATCGTGGCCAATTCCCTGAGGGGACTTTATTTCTTTACCTTCTCCTTTTTTTAATTAAATAGACTAAAATTTTCGCTTTAACAATAACCGTAATTGTTTTTGAAAAATTATTTTATTAAAAGTGGGCGGCTGCAGCCCGGCAGCCCCCCCTGCCTAGGAACTCTGGTCTAAAAGTCTAATTGCAACCTAATTTTTCGTCTGACGCTTTTAAATAAAGTATTCTTGGCTTAGATTACAAAGATCTTGTAGAAAACGTTTAATTTTTTAACTTTTCCTTCTAACAGTCCTGTTTTATATAGAGATTAAGGTTTCGGACGCATATTGTTTTAGTTATTGATTTAAAGGAAAACGAGTAAAAAGAATTATCTTTTATTGTATTTTTCTATTACTTATATATTTGTCTGTTCCGGTTTCCCTTTTTTTAAGCTAATTTAAATCAGCAAAAATATAACACAATAAAATATTTTAACAACAAAAACAAATAACAATTAGGTAATTTATTTTTAAAGAGAAAAATTAAAGTAAAAATTTTAATTGAAACATTTTTTAAGAAAGAAGTGTGATAATTTATAATAAAAAAATAGTTTTTGTTTTTTTATGATAAAACACCTGCACTGTAGGAAAAATCCTTTAAGGCGCTCTGGGAGCGGTGCGAGTGCGAAAAAAGCGATTAACGTTGGTCTTGAAACGTTGAAGATTGTATTCATTGGGAAACACGACCTCAGGAAGATCATTCCACAAAGATGACGTTCTCCAGATGAAAGAATTCTTGAACAATGAAGTTCGAGGAGTACTAAGCTGAACAACATATGGATGAGCGGCAGTGGTTTGCCGTGTATTTCTGTTTTGAATTGCTCTAGGTGGAATCAAGTGGGCAATGTCAGTCGAACACCTGCCATGGAAATATCTGTAAAAGAGAGCCAAATCACCAACCTGTCTTCGATGCTCCAGGCTATCGAGGGTCTTGGTCAGCTCGAGGTCGCCGATCAGACGAACGGCTCTCCTTTGAATGGAATCCAGTAGCCGAAGGGTGTGCTTGGGTGCAGAGCTCCAGACATAAGATCAATATTCTAATGATGGTCGAATCTGGGCTTTGTAGAGTGTCAAAAGTTGACGAGGTGTATACAACCTTTTGGTGCGGAAAAGTACACCAAGTTTCTGTGCAGCTGCCTTGGCAATTGCGGCAACGTGATTATGCCAAGACATATTATCTCCCAGATTGACCCCCAGCAAATTAATAGACGGTGCCAGGGGAATTGCGTGTCCTGCCATGACTATATCCGGTTCTGCTATGTTAACCTTTTTGGAGAAGACTGCTGCCTGGGTTTTCTTAGCATTAAATTCGACTTGGTTACTGTCACCCCAAGCCAAAATTTCTTCCAGGTCATTGTTGAGGCGCAATACTTCATGCTGCCTGCGAAGATGTGCGTCGGCAGCGGATGTTTGGAGAGTCAAGGTAAAAGATGAGACAAGTGTGCTGTCATCAGCAAAGCTATAAATTGGATTTTGGGTTTTCACTAGAAGGTCGTTTATACAGTAAAAAGAGGGTAGGCGACAATATGGACCCTTGAGGAACACCGGCATTGATGGTGAAGGTGTCTGAGAGAAACCCGTCAATCGCCACTTGCAGAGAACGGTTCTTAAGGAAGCTGGTTAACCATAAACAAAATCCATTAGGCATACCGTAGGATCGCAATTTACTTAGAAGCCCATCGTGCCAAACACGATCAAAAGCCCTAGAGATGTCCAGTGCAACAGCCCGGGATTCTCCATGATGTTCGATGGTGTTGCTCCAAAGATGGGTGACATATGCCAGGAGGTCACCTGTTGATCTGGACTTACGAAAGCCGTATTGATGGTCGCTGATAATGTTAAGCCCTTCCAGATACTTTAGGAGTTGTTGGTTAATAGCTTTCTCCATTACTTTTGAAATTACTAAAAGCAATGCGACGGGTCGGTAGTTGCTTGGCAGGGTCTTTTTACCTTTCTTTGGAATGGGCTGGACACGCGCCGACTTCCAGCAGGATGGAAATATTCCTTTTTTGTAGGATAAGTTGAAAAGTCTACAAAATACTGGTGTAAGTTCATCGGCGCATCGGTGCGGGAAGAAACGAGAATGTTTTATTATGAATATACAAAACGGCACTTAAAAAGGAGTATTTCAAAACCTAAGCATTTGCATCAAAAACTGCTCTTAGATCTATGCTCCTAAAATACATGATTTCTGAAAAAACATTGACATTTGAAATGGAAACAAATGTTACTCTTTCTTTGAAGCCTTCCAGCGACGGCGTGGGTCAAGCCAAAATACAAAAAATACAAATGGTGAATTTACTCGTTTACGCTTGCTATCAATGGCGGTTCCTTCTTGAGGCCGCGTAGTCGCGCGCCCCCTGTCACAAATATGATAATTTTATTTCATCATGTTTGTTGTTTAATTCATCTAGAAACAATAGATAAATTTGGTAGATCTACCGATAATTCAGGAGGATTTACAACACTGCCTGCAACTCTTTTACCTCCTTCGTTACCTGAAATCCAGGCGCCATCAGGCCATGCGCTCGGTTGTGGCGCGGTACCGAATTATCTGCGGCAGCGATTTTTATACGAACACGTAAAATCAACGACTTCCAGACCGCCCTGTTTCACTATTCGACTGGCTGTATAATTGAAAATAGGATAAAATCGGCAAGCAGTAACGTAAAGTGGAAAACGCGGCCAGTGAATCTGAATATACCGTGTGTTCAAAATAAAATCGGCACTATTGCTAACGTTCTTATTATAAGCGATAGGAAGTCGGTTAAATTAGTAAAGAGTTGTAGTTTCATGTGCTGATGCTTATGGCGATATCAAAAAAACAATTGATCATCAGAATCAAGTGATAAGTATTAACAACAAAAAAATCGCGAATTTTAATAATAATGCGTTTAAATGTAAATATCTCCTTGTTCTTATTGGGTTTAGCGATATGTGGTAAAAACTAATTTTGTTTAGAATTTCACTCTCTATCAAACAGTTGTAACAGAAATAGCTCTTTTCATTTTGCAGTGTATTCGCAGGTTGTTTATTTTAATAACTTTTTTGACCGTGCATTATTGAACTGGTCGTTTTTTATAGTAACCTTTTTTTTATGTGCAAAAATGCGAGGAGTACATTGATGCTGAGAACAGCAGTCGCGTATTGAAATTAATACCGTACCAATGTATTACTGATTTTGGGGTTTAATAAAGTAGTTAGTAATTAAAAGGATTGTTTATATTAATTCCTTAGTTCGACTCCATGTTATCCCCAGGATTTAGCAGTGGCGACGAGGAAATGGTTAATTGAAATCGTCATAATATAACAATAGTTATCGAGAGGTACCGGCAGAAATTGTAAGACGTAAGATGGCGACCAACGCTATGGGACACATTCGAGAGTTCGATCCTCAGACTAGCGATTGGACTATTTTTATTCGCCGATTAGAAAACTATTTCGCAGCAAATGAAGTTACTGACAAAGGAAAAAAGAGAGCAATTTTACTAAATGCCTTAAGTGAAGAAGCCTATAAACTGGTATTTAATCTCTCATTACCGTCCAAACCTGAAGACAAGGTTTACGAAGATTTAGTCAAGTTAATGAACGAGCATTTTAAAACATCCGAGTCAGTGTTTGCATTCCGTTACAAATTCTACTACGCAGAAAAATCACCTCAAGAAAGTGTTCAAGAATGGGCAGCAAGGGTGCGTAGCCTTGCAGTAAAATGTGAGTTCAAGGCCGACATTTTGGATATGACCTTACGAGACCGTTTCGTGATTGGTTTTGAAAGGGGTGCTGTTCAAGACAGACTTTTTGAAGAAGACATAAAGTGCGATTTTGCTAGTGTCATTCGCATAGCAAGTGCTAAGACGGCCGCGAAACAAAACACCCTTTTAACTGAACAATCAATTAAGATTGAGCCCGGCATTCATAGCATAACACAGGAACGAAGGCGCCAAAATGCAGCTTCAGGATCGCAGAATAGACTTGAGAACTCGGGTTACAGTGCTACTACCAGTGGTCGTGCTAGCGGTGCTCAGAAGTGTGCGGTTTGTGGAAGAATGAATCATTTAACAAACCAGTGCCGTTACCGTGATTTTTCGTGCAATTTGTGCAAAGTGAAGGGTCATTTAGCACCAGTGTGTCCGCGAAAAAGTGCTCCGAGAACGAACCATACAAAAAATTATCAAAATTATTTAGAAAATGAGGATTACATCGACGAGTTCTATTCGATATACTCATGCTCTGTAAGTAGTGAACCTTATTATGTCCACATTTTAATTGATAATAAAGATTATTTATTTCAAATTGATTCAGGAGCTAGTATTTCCGCGATTTCAGAAAATTTCTACTTATGTAATTTTAAAAATTACCAATTAATGCCGACAAATAAAGTTTTACATTTTTATAATGGCAACAAAATGAGCCCTTTAGGCCTGATCACCTTAAAAATTAATTATAATGGTATGTCTCACAATTTAGGTATTTTTGTCGTGAAAAATGGAGCAATCCCAATTTTAGGGCGCGATTTTATGAAAATTTTCAAGTTAACTATATCAACTATTAATTTTTCGGAAGTTAAAACTATTACCGTAGAACATATTATGAACAAATATAATAAACTTTTTTTGCCCGGGTTGGGAACTTTTAGTAAAGGTACTGTTTCACTAAACCTAAAAGATAAGACAGCAACACCTAAATTTTTTCGGGCGAGGCAGTTGCCATATGGCTTAAAAGATAAAGTTAATACGGAGTTAGATCGATTAGTAGATGTAGGAATCTTAAAACCTGTCGATTATTCTCCATGGGCAACCCCTATTGTACCTGTACTGAAAAAAGATGGATCTGTGCGTATCTGCGGAGATTTTTAAATAACTGTCAATCCTGTTTTAGAGGTAGACCAGTATCCGCTACCCAGGATAGATGACCTTTTTTGTCAGTTACAGGGAGGCGCTATTTTTTCAAAAATTGATTTGTCACAAGCATACGCGCAGATCTGCCTGGATGACAAATCTAAACAACTCGTTACAATATCTACGCATAAGGGATTGTTCCAATATCAACGTTTACCATGCGGTATAGCCTGCGCATGCGCAAAATTCCAAAAAATTATGGAATCTTTATTGCAGCATATAGATGGTGCAGTGGTTTTTCTGGACGACATTTTGATATGTGGAAAAAATCAAAATGAACATAACAAGCGTTTAGAAGACGTATTTTCGTGTTTGCAGGATGCGGGTCTTCGTGTTCGTCCTGATAAGTGTAGTTTTAACCAGAGCGAAATTCAATACCTGGGTTACGTAATAGATAAGGAAGGGCTACATACATGTCAAGATAAAATTATTGCAATCAAAAATGCGCCCATTCCTCAAAATGTTACGCAACTTCAATCTGTACTCGGGTTAATTAACTATTACGGAAAATTTGTGCCGGATCTTGCAACAATTTTACATCCTCTGCATAACTTGTTAAAAAAAAATGTACAATTCGTATGGACGCAAGAGTGTAACTCAGCTTTTGAAAAGGTAAAGGAGTCGTTAATGTCTGCTGGTGTATTAACACATTATAACCCGGAATACGAATTAAAATTGACAACAGATGCAAGCCCATATGGGATCGGTTGCGTAATCAGTCATATATTACCGGGTAAACAAGAAAAACCAATTGCATTCGCTAGCCGAACATTAACAAGTGCCGAACAAAACTACAGTCAGATTGAAAGAGAGGGATTAAGTATTATTTTTGGATTGTGCAAGTTTAATCAATATTTATATAATAGAGAATTTATTTTGGTTACGGATAATAAGCCCTTAATGGCTATTTTTAATCCCAAAAAAGGAATTCCGCAGTTTTCTGCAAATAGACTTCGTCGGTGGGCCGTCATATTGTCCAATTATAGGTATAAAATCGAATATATCAAGTCTACAAAAAATACTGCAGATTTTTTTTCCCGTTTGCCGTTAGAGAGTTATGATGACGGGAGTGAATGGAAGTGTGTAGACCTGAATTACTGTAATTATTTTGCGGAAAAAGAATTGACGGCGGTCAACTATGAATTAATTAAACAACAAGTTAAATCTGATCGTGTTCTAAATCAAGTAATTAAATATGTTAAAATTGGTTGGCCGAAAAGTGCCAAGAAAAATGCGAGCATAAACAGATTTTATCCTATTAGAAATGAATTGACAGTCGAAGATAGCATTCTGCTATGGAATAATAGAATTGTTATACCAGAGTCGTTAAAAAAACGCATGTTAGCACAATTACACGCATCTCATTCAGGAGCGGTCAAGATGAAAAGTATTGCTCGTGCGCATTTTTTTTGGCCAAGTATAAATTTAGATATAGAGAATGTGGCAAAAGAGTGCCCTAATTGTTCTATAAATAAATCCTCACCTGTAAAAAGTGAAATAATACCTTGGAAATGGCCTGACGAGGTATTTGACAAAATTCATATTGATTATTTTGGACCATTCCTAGGGAGCTATTTTTTCATAATTTTTGACGCGTATTCAAAGTGGATTGAATGTTTCCCTACTAAAACTATCACTTCTGCTTTTACAGTAAAAGTATTAGATGCATTATTTTCTCGATTTGGCTTACCACGTTACGTAATGTCAGATAACGCAAGAAATTTTACTAGTGCGGAATTCGAAGACTTCTTGATAAGTCGCCAAATCACACATATTACTTCGTCTCCTTTTAACCCTCAGTCAAACGGAGCCGCCGAAGTTGCTGTTAAGATTGTCAAAAATTCTTTAAAAAATGCACTGGGAAATGATAAAAATATTAATATTTGCTCTTCATTAAATAAATTTTTATTCGAATATCGTACAACACCTCAGTCTACTACCGGTGTTTCACCTTCAATTTTAATGTTCGGGCGCGATATTCGTACTAGGTTCGATTTGTTAAAGCCTCCTGTAGAAATAAGGGAAAAAGTTGAACAGAACCAATCTAGGCAAGTTAAATATTCGGGGGGGAAGGAAAGACCTCCATTTGTAGTAGGTGAGAAGGTGATAGTCAGGGATTACAGGGTAATAAATAAGGTTAGCTGGATTCCCGCTATAATTAATAAAATAATCGGTAGAAGAACGTATATAGTTTTTGTTCCCGATATTAACCGTACTTGGAAGCGACATACCAATCAAATTTTAAAAACCAAGGTTAAGTGTACCTTACCTACAAATGATAACCATTATGAAAATGTAAAACATTCAAGGGGAGGTAACGATGAAATCGTTGAGTCTGGTGTCTCCCCTAGGGAGTTTAAGGGTAATGACAGCGACCGTCATCCTAGCCCTATTATAAATTCTCCTGACATAAACCTAAGCCCACCTAGGGCAAAGATAACGGATCTACTGAGTACACCGTCCTCTTCGAAAAGTAATAGGCCCAAGCGAAATGTTAAAAAGCCAATTAGGCTAGAGTATACGTAAATAAGGTCCACTATATATTTTTAATTGCATATTATGTTGTTTTTATAAATGCATGAGTTATCGAAGGGGTCGATTTGCGCTTCTCTATTAGAGGGGGGAGAGTGCAGTGTATTCGCAGGTTGTTTATTTTAATAACTTTTTCGACCGTGCATTATTGAACTGGTCGTTTTTTATAGTAACCTTTTTTTTATGTGCAAAAATGCGAGGAGTACATTGATGCTGAGAACAGCAGTCGCGTATTGAAATTAATACCGTACCAATGTATTACTGATTTTGGGGTTTAATAAAGTAGTTAGTAATTAAAAGGATTGTTTATATTAATTCCTTAGTTCGACTCCATGTTATCCCCAGGATTTAGCACATTTAAAACATCTTTTTGTTAATATAACGTGATTCTGATGTTCAATTGTTTTTTTTTTACTTTACCATAATCATCAGCCCATGAAACTCTTTACTAATTAAACCGAAGTTGTAGGTATCTCTTATAATAAGCAAGTTAGCAATAGTGTTTACTTTATTTTAAACACACGTTATATGATCAGATTGTGTTAAAATTTTCCATGTAAAATAGCGGCTTTTTTACCCAAATTACAAAACAACTAGGCAGGATATTGAATTTCTTTACCAACGGAAAAGTGGCCTCTATGTGGACGAGATAAAGTTATTTCCTCAAGATCTGTGTATCAAATTTACTATGAAGAGAGAGAAGAAAACAATCAATTACCTTTCCTAGAGTAAACGTAAAGAAAAGTGGCAACACCATCCATACTTCAGTGTACAGAAAACCAACGCATACAGGTCAATATCTGAATTACGCTTCAAATCACTCAAACAACACAAAACATGGCATAGTAAGAACGCTGGTGGATGGAGCAATTACCATCTGTAATTCAAACGAAGCCCTCAAAGAAGAAACCCACCCACATCAAGACCGACCTCAACAAAAATGGCTACCCCATGCATTTAGTTGATAAACTATTGGAAAATCGCAAGAATCGGCCAAATACACAAAAGAAGCAAATAGAGACTCAATCAACACTCAACATTTCGTATGTCAAAGGAGTATCTGAGAGAATTAGGAGACTAGGACAACGATACAACATCAATGCGGTATTCAGCTCGAAAGACACTTTAAGAAGCCACCTGACGAAGGCGAAACCAGCAAGTCAAAAAGATAGGAAAAACTGTGTCTACCAGATACCCTGCGAATGTGGCCGATCTTACATTGGTGAGACTCTAAGGCCACTTGAAACTAGGGTCAAAGAACATAGAAACAACACGCTTAAAGGGGAAACCGAAAAATCAGGTGCAGCTGACCATGCCTGGACACACGGTCATCACATCAAGTGGAAAGAAGGAAGCTGCTACCATATACCAAAACCCAGATTGTTTTAGTAAGCCATCATTAGATATAATTAAGAAATATCTGGAAACCTTTGCTAAGTAGATGTAAACTTAAACTACCGCACACTAACTAAACGCATGACTGCACCCATCTCAGTCATGCTCCAGTGCATCTAGCTAGTATAAATAGAGCTGTAGTTACTTTACTTATTTAGTATTCACCTGAAGACGACTGGAGATACTTACCAGTAGAAACGTTGTGATATAAAACCAATAAAGACAATGCAAGTCCAAAACTCTTCTATCAGTGAAGAAACATCCATCCGAAATCCAAAAAAATAAGAAGATATAAAATATAGTTGGGCAACATAAAAAATCTTTGACGGCTACGCTTTCAATAACGCGTCAAATAAAATAACAAATCATCCTCCCAATAACTACAGCTTCAGCAGAAAGAAGTTTTTCCCCTTTAAAAAAATTAAAAACATATTTGAGAAACCATTCAGGCGAAGAGCGTACAAGTTTAGCTTCAATAATCAAAAAATCCACATTGATATATAAAATAATCAATATATTTTGTCAAAACAGGCAACGAATTAAGGTTTAGTTTTAGGCAAAAAAATGGTGACATTTTGCAAACGAACAAGATCCCTCTGAATGCTATTTCAAACGTGATTTTCTCGGAATCCACACAAACAATTTTGTAAAAACTTGTTTTATATTCAGCGGCAAATATAATTATTTACAGCGAATCGAGAATCCGGTTTCAGGTATCAGCCAGTGCGAAGATTTAACGGCCTGAAAAATCAATTTTTTTTTGTTGGCTTGCAAAATGTCACCAATATGTTGTGCTTTTAGTTTAGGGTTAATTTTTGTTTTTTCAATAAATAAAAAATATACCTTATTTTTAATATTTTCTTGTTCAAATTATGCTTATTTCATGAAGACGTTTTTGTTTAATAAATATATTATTTGTTTTATAGTACCTATATTAGTATATTTGTATAACTCACTACGAGTTTCTTTAAATATATGCATTTTTTTAAATAAATGATCTGAACATAATATAAAGGCTCTTGCCGCTCTTGGTAAATTCACGTAAATGGAAATGCCTCTAGCTAATCACATATTGAACCATAATATTAATGAAAGAGAGTTTTATCGGCAAGCGGACAAAGTAGTGCATTATTTGCATTAAAGTACACAGGGACGCCAAAGGTATAGGGTTCCCGGGGCACAGATAGACAATGACAGGCTGTTTCATACTTATAAGGACTCATCAAACAGCCATAACCTGTATTCAATTCTCAATACAGCGAAAATATGCTGTCAAGATATTTTTAAGAATAAATATATGATAAACACCTAGTATCGCCATCTGTATCAATCAACTCAATGCAAAAAATAGTCATTATACGTTAAAAAATAGAACTAACAATAAACCAAGTACGGTAAGCCAACACATCCAGTATAGGAAACGTTTTTTGCGCCTCCCTACACTTTTTCTACTGGTTTGTATATTCATTCATCGCATTAAAGTACACACGGACGCCAAAGGTAATGGGTTCCCTGGGGCACAGGCAGGGCCGTTCCCAGGGTATTGTTGTTGCCCTGGAGTTATACAAAAATGACTTCTAAAAAAAAAGGTCGCCTCCCCCACGCTCCATAACGCTATAAAGCTGGAGCAAAGAAAACTGCGCTCTTGTCTATCTGACAATGACCGACTACATTACTTTTTGACACGGCATTTTATTACGGATTAGTGCGGCACCCCAGTGGGCTACTGCAGCGCGATCTATATTTGAATCTACAAACCTGTAGAAAAAGTATAGGGATGCGCAAAAACTATTATTATTTTAAATTATTTGAAAATATGTGAAAAATATTTGAAGAAAAACTTTTCCAAAAATCTGACAACCCTGTACCTTTAACGCTCAAATTTTTACAAATTACCGAAACACTGACTTTAGTAGACGCGGACAACTTAACATAATTAGCGTTTTGTAATTTAAGTTCCGAACATTTTGCCGCGGAAGCAAAAATGTGATGCGGTGATAAAAGGGATTGCAAGTTTTTTTTTTGGTTTGATTAAAAGTGTTTTTTCGAAATAATGGTGAAAGTTGGCGGACTTTCTTTTGGATTTATCGATAAATGTAAGTATAGTACACAGTAGGTTTCTTATGTGTCTACTTTTCAGTAATTAATGATGTTTTATCAGTTAGTTACATGCCTTCACGGCGTAAAAATTCAGTTTTTTTAACGATATTTCTGTTCTAAAATGAAAATTTGGCCACCTTCAATCTCTGCGGCAACTAGTTGCTCATTTTTAGAGAAAACAAAATATTTTTTATTCAAAAACCCCTAGAAAAATTAGGAAAATTTTAAAATATTTCTATGGAACCTTATTTTTTCAGAGGGTTTCAAAAAATAAGGTTTTCTTATCTCCGACGATGGAAAACTACTGGTCCGGGAGAGATTGATGGTGGCCTAATTTAAAGTTTTTATTTTAGGACAGAAAACATTGCGTTCTCTTGGCTCGAATCCTGGCATTGTTTATTAAGAGATTTTTTAAAATTTTTTAGTTTTGGACTTTATAGATATTGGAAAGTTATTTTTATTAAAAAAAAAATAATTTTCAATATCAATACAATGAATTTTAGTAAGGACGCTTTTTAGTAAGTATTTGTCGGATTTAGGACAATATGTGATATAATTATTAAAAAACAATTGTTCCATAAGCTAACGTTTCGCTTTTTTATTGAAACCTTCTTCAGAGCTGCAATGACAAAAAAAAAAACAATTTTTTACAATGGGACACTAGAGTAAAAATAATTTTAGAAAGCCAGGGCTTTAACTTGAATAAATACGGTAAAAATTAGTTACACATTAAAAATGCACCTATTAAATCATTTAAGTAAGGAATTCAAAATCATACTTTACACTGCCTTATTATTACTTATTATTCAATTTTAAACAAAAAAGGTATATTTCATCTTTCTCTTAAGGGCAAGGGCCTGTCGACATATTAAGCACCGGTTTCTGCAGATCACCGAAGTTAAGCGGTGTCGAGCGCGGTTAGTACTTGGGCGGGTGACCGCTTGGAAACACGGCGTGCTCTTGCCTCAGGGAAGAGTGTAAAATGAATCGACACCTAGCCATCCTATTCACGCCGGACAGGCCGGATGAGATCGGATATCTCGTAGGATGAAGATGCCGTTTCACACTCCCCAGTCGGTAGATCACATTTGTGGTCGATGACCGGTTCAAGATGGCCTACGTAGTCGGCGAACCGTAAAAAAAAAAAAAAAAAAAAAAAATCTTTCTCCTTACAGTTACAGTATACAGGGCCCTACACGTCACCTCCCATCTTTTATAGCTCACCTATTAATTAAGTTAGGATTTTGATATTTGGCAAACTTTACCTGTATCCTAGGGCGCATTTCAGAAAAATATTTTTGTTTTTACAGGGTGTTTCAAAAAAGTGTAACGTCATAAAGATCTATTTCTTTAGATTACATATATATTATTACTTATTGGAATGCCTCTTATAGTTGCCTTCATACCCCTAAAATTTTAGTGAAATCGGTTAAGTATTATAACCGAAAAAAAATAAAAACTAAGAAAAATCAGTTTTGCACTGGTTTTAAAAATTAATAACAATTAAAAATAAAGCCTCGTTAATAAAATTATACAAAGGAACTTAATAAATAAAGTCAAACAGTCTCGTTAACCAAGCTTAATTAATACGAATTGTCCAGGGTGTCCAAAGTTTAGTATCAAACTTTGCAAAACTGTAAAGCAATTTATCTTATTTCAAATCGGAACCTCTATATATTATTATGTCATTCAATGCAGAATTAAAAATCAAACATTTGTTCTAATTACAACCTTATCGCAATTTCTAACGCATCAAGACTTATTTGCAGAAAACTCATTTTACCAACTGTTCCACCAGTCATTATTATAAATACATATCGAAAGTGGCTTTGCAAAACAATTTATTGGTATTAAAGTTTATTAAAGTGACAAAAGCCCATTTTGACTTTAGTTATTTTATTGTTTCAGTTCAGTTAGATTAGTATTAATTATTTAAGCTATATTATTTTTTGTGATGGAATACAACCAAGAAGAGCTCGGATATAATTTTCATATTAAAAGCATGCGTAAAGAATTATTTTTTGTCACTTTAGTAATCGTTAATACCAATAAATTATTTTTCAAAGCCACCTTTGATATTTATTCATAATAATGACAGTTGGAAAAGTTGATAAAATGAGTTTTCTGCAAATAAGTTCTGATGCGTTAGAAATTGCGATAGGGTTGTAATTGGCATATATGTTTAATTTTTAATTCTGCATTGAATGACATAATAATATACAGGGGTTCCAATTTGAAATAGGAAAAATAAAATGATTTAAAGTTTGCAAAATTTGACACTAAACTTTAGACACCCTGTATATTTTGTATTAATAAAACTTGGTTAACGAGACTGTTGGACCTTATTTATTAAGAACATTCGTATAATATTAATAACGAGGCATTTTATTTTAATTAATTTTTAAAACCATTTTTTAACTAGAGTTTCGTCAAGAGAACTAAATTTTCGCCCAGGGGTAAGTAATAGATTGTCCCTAAATCAATTGAAGGTTTGTCGAAAATTTTAAAAATCTGTCTTCTTGGGTTTAAAAAACATTTAAAATTAAATCTTTATATATTTAACTGAATTGGCGATTTAGTGATATGTTAATAAAAACTTCAATAAAAATATTGACCTAATGAATTAACATTTTTAAAGCAACTGTTAAAACTTCATTTCATCAATATTTTTAAAAGGAGTTTCGTGTCAGATAGTTTATTTTTAAAATCTAAAATAAGACCGACCATCTGTATATTGCACCATTGTTTACCTTCGGCGTTCTACTACTAAATACTACTTACTAGCATTTTTTGATATACAGGGTGTCCCGAAATTAGGTGACAATATTTTAAGGGGATAAAGTACGTCCAAAAATAGGACTAAAATCCTCTATTAATATACCGTCAAAAACGCTTCGTTATGGGGCTAGAGCCCCCCGAATGGAAGCTATGATAAGCGGTTTTTTCACAATATCTCAGAAACTGATTGAAGTATCAAAACAAAATTTGATACATGTTTTACCCATGACCAGACGCAATAAACGGTTTGTTTAGCTTAGGTGTATTTCTTCCAGTGGCGTCCCACTGGGTAGGTAGTGAGGAGAATATTGCCCTAACTTTTTTATTTGTAGGATTTTTTAACGCCAGGTGCAATTTTTAAAAGCACTGAAGTCTACTATTAAAAAAAGATACTCTTGCTTCATTTCGGTAGGATTCAACATTTTTCAGTAAAATCAATTTAAAAATTTTCGGTTTTTTACAAGCTAAGGTGTTTTTTTGCATATCTCAGCAAACACTTGATATTAAAACATAAAATTTATTAAAAGTTCTACTAGCGACAAGGCATATTTATTAAAGGATGTAATATTAAAATATTTTTTCAGTGGCGTCGCACGGTGTGAAGCCTAAAGTAAATATTACAATTTTTTTTTAAATTTTAGTGGCTTTCATACTTTTAATGTAATTTTTTAAAATTTTTAAATATTTTGTTAATAAAACCTTCCATTATTGTAATTTGACAGAATATAAGGTTTTCAACAGATTTTTAGACCTTGTTTTTTAAATATTTATTTGTATAAGAGACTTAAAATAAAACAACAAAGAATAACAAATTGCAAATCAAATTTAATTGTAAAACAACACGGAAACTAATTCTTAAGCAAATGTTCGAAATGATTTCCATTTTGTTGGATGCAAAATCTAGACCTGCGTGTTATGTTTTGTGAGGCATGGAGAATTTGAAAATGGTATAAAAGGAAAGCCCCTCAAATAAAAAAAAAATAGTAATATTTACTTTAGACTCCAATCCGTGCGACACCACTGGAAAAATATTTTAATGTTACATCCTTTAATAAATATGCCTTGTCGCTAGTAGAAGTTCTAATAAATTTCATGTTTAAATATCAAGTGGTTGCTGAGATATGCAAAAAACACCTTAGCCTTTTCACCGGCTTGTAAAAAACCGAAAATTTTTAAATTGATTTTACTGAAAAATGGTGAATCCTACCGAAATGAAGCAAGAGTATCTTTTTTCAATAGAAGACTTTAGTGCTTTTAAAAATTGCACCTGGCGTTAAAAAATCTTACTAATAAAAAAGTTAGGGCAATATTCTCCTCACTACCTACCCAGTGGGACGCCACTGGAAGAAATACACCTAAGCTAAACAAACCGTTTATTGCGTCTTGTCATGGGTAAAACATGTATCAAATTTTGTTTTGATACTTCTATCGGTTTCTAAGATATTGTGAAAAAAACACTTATCATAGCTTCCATTCGGGGGGCTCTAGCCCCATAACACACCCACAGCATATATACAAGAATATACCAATGTCGTATTATGCTTTAAATGCTGTTTGTTTGGCCATGTGGCTAAATATTGCAAAGGCAATGAATGCTGTTATAAATGTGGAGAAGCACACAATGCGGCTGAGTGCTCTGTAATCAACTATGATTGTCCGAACTGCAAGCGCTCAAAGCAATCCGATGGAAATCATACAGCTCGAGATTCAAATTGCCCAAGTTATATCCAAAGAATCAAAAAATTGCAACAGCAGACAAATTACATAACTCCTGTAAATTTTTAATCAACTCTAGTAAAAACTTCAAAGATGATTATTCTACAAATGCCATGGATTTGGAAGAACAAAGCGAAAGCACAACATTTAATATTGCGTATCAAAATGTGCGTGGTTTGAACAGTAAAACCATGGATTTTTACAATAGTGTATGTATGACGGAAAGTGAAAACGATGTGGTGGCACTAAGTGAAACCTGGTTATCAAATAATGTTTATGACAATGAGCTGTTTACTGACAACTTTTTAGTTTACAAAAACCACAACAGAGAAGTCAGTATGCGTGGTGGAGGTGTCCTTCTGGCAGTAAAAAAGACTTACAAGAGTACGTTAATGATACTTAATTTTAATATACCTGAAATAGACCTAGTGGGAGCTAAGATATATACTAATGATGTAAGTTATATATATGTTTTTGTTGTATATATTGCACCTAACTGTTACATTTCTAAACGGGACGATTTATTTTCTTATTTAGAAAGCTTAGCGTTTCTTTCTATACCAGCATTAATTTATTATAATTGGGGATTTTAATATTACCCATCTAAGTGACTACTACACGAGAAATTATAAGGATCATCAAATAGATATGTTGTCTAACTTTATAGAATTTTTTGATTGTCTGCAATTAAATCGTGTTGTAAATATCAACAACCATATATTGGACATTGTTTTAACTAACCTAAATTGTAATGTTTTTGAAAGCACATACAGCTTTGTAGAAGTAGATAAACATCATCCCCCTCTTACCATCGAAGTAAAACTCAATAGTCCCAAGCAAAAATGTTTGACAAACAATAACAATGTAGCAAATTTTAACTTTAGAAAAGCAGATTTTCAGGCTATGTATCAGTTATTTAAAATTACTAATTGGAATGATCTTGAGTCTTTTAAAGATGTTGACTTAGCTGTAAAATGTTTCTATGATAAAATCAATGCTATTTTTGAAATTTGTGTACCAAAAAGTATACCCAACCGCAAATATCCTGTTTATTTTGATAAAAATATTATTAAAAATATAAAAATTAAAGATAAATTAAGACTTAAAAGTAAGAGAACGGGTAATTTAGATATAAAGAATCAGTTTGTTGAACTAAGAGCCAAAATTAAAACAGATATAAAAATTGCACATGAACAATATCTCAATAAAATTCAATTAGATATTAATGAAGACTCGAGGTCATTTTGGCAGTTTATTAAAAGTAATAAGACTACAACTGGCATTCCAAACAAAATGTATGCAGATGGTGTTGAGTACACGGAAGGCGGGACTGTATCGAATGCTTTTGCATCCTTTTTTAGTTCTGTTTATGTAAAGGATAATCTTGAACACTTTGGGAATCCTCAACCTGAAATAGGTGAGATATCTGAAGTTTTTTGTGTGAAGCAGGTTAGTTATGAGGATGTGTGTGATGCTATTAAGGATCTCAAAATTAACAAGGCAGTTGGAACTGACAATATACCGTCATTTATTTTTAAGGGCTTAGTAGGTTTTCTTGCTGATCCTCTCAAAACAATATTTAACATTTCATTAAGAACAAATACTTTTCCACAATTATGGAAGGAAGTCAAAATATGTCCAATATTCAAAAAAGGGGATAAATCTGATATCCAAAATTATAGACCAGTCGCTTTGTTGTCATGTCCGGCTAAAATATACGAATCTATTATGTATAAGTATGTGTACAGCCATGTCAGAAATAAGATTACGGATTGGCAACATGGAATTTTAAATAAAAGGTCCACCACTACCAACCTATGTAATATTACTCAATACATAGCTGAAAGTCTCGACAAAAAATGCCAGGTAGACGTGATTTACACTGATTTCGCTAAGGCGTTTGATAAGGTATCACACGCTATTCTCATAAAAAAGCTGCGGTCTGAATTTGGATTTCATGAAAACATGGTGAAATTTTTCGAATCCATATATTGTATACAATATAATTGTCACATCCAATTAAGCTCCATGGTAGCCCCAAATAATTAATTTTTCTTTCCATACCACTTTCTTTTCTCTCCCCATGTTTTCTTCAGGATGAGCTTTCTGGACCCATGAGTCTCCATTTTTCCTATATATTTTTTTCTCAGCCCTAACGGGCCCTCTTGTCACTGTTGCCTTTTGCCCATGGTCAGTGTCCAAACTTAGCCTCGAGGCTCTAAGTATACCAATTTTTTAAATCATCAGTTCTTAATTTTTATCTCTCATGGCTCGATAGAGCTCCATCGATGTTCACTACCAGTTAATCTTGCTCCTTTATTTACTAATGCTCTCTCTTTGTATTTTTTCCTGATGATGGGTGTTACTACACCCGAAACATGTAGAATTTAAAAATTTTTTATTATTTCAATAAACCAGTGGAGAAAGACTTCATGTTTTTACTTATTCCTATAAATTAACTCCACTTTAAGAATGGACTACTTCCTCAAAATTAAACATACTTTATTTTGAAAGATACGAAAAAAAATCCACTCTTAATAAACGTTTTTGCTTGAATAATAAATAGGTGATACTGTCAATGTCTTTATTTAATGAAGTAATAATAATAATAATAATAATAATAATAATAATAATAATAATAATAATAATAATAATAATAATAATAATAATAATATTAATATTCTACCTAAAACGAAAGGAGGGAGGAAGAGGTCTCATTATTATATATAACTTGTGCAAGTCGCAAGAGACCTCTATGAGAAAATACTTCCAAGAATCGAATGGGGAAATTCTTAAAAAAGTGGTAGCAGCAGATGCTGGATATACAGCCCTTAACTTAAAGCAAAACGGATTACCCAACATCATCCGCGCGCCGCCAAGTCAACAGCTTGTAACTTGGCAAGAGAAAGCTCTACACGGCAAATACCCTACTGCACTACAAAATCCACTTATAGATAGAGAAATGTCACTGAATTGGTTAGACAAAAGGCAGCTCCATGCTGGAACAGAAGGTTTTATAATCTCTATCCAAGACCGTGTCATTCGAACTCGAAACTATGAAAAGGTCATCTTGTAGAGAAATGTGGAAGATGTGTGCAGAAAATGTAATTGTCCCTGAGAAACGATAGAACATATCACGGCGGGTTGTGGTGCTATGGCCCCCAACGCTTACCTGGGGAGACATAATCAGGTGGCTAAGATCATCCACAAGAAACTGGCCCATAAATTAGGGCTAAGGGAAAACCTCCCACCATACTACCAATACTCACCCAAGCCAGTCCTTGAATCCCCTGAATATCTCTTATACGGGGACAGGCCAATAATAACGGATAGAACAGTAGGCCACAACCGTCCGGATATCCTTCTCATCGAAAAAAACACCAAGAAAGCTTTCATAATCGATATATGTTGCCCACTAACACACAACCTCTCTAAAACCGAATCGGAGAAGAAGACCAAGTACTCGAATTTGGCTAGAGAGATAAAAAATATATGGAAGCTAGATAAAATAGGCATAATTCCGATCATAATATCGGTGGAGGGAGCTATGACGAAAAATGTCAAGCCCAACTTGGAAAAACTGGGCCTATCAGGTTATTTATACCAACTAATTCAGAAAAGCGTCATCCTCCAAACATGCCATATAGTACGGAAGTTTCTAAACAGTACAGGTTAAGATGAATTTCTTCTCTGTACTGTAAATAATACCAGCAATACCAACAAAAAGCTGTGAAAACTAACATTGAAAACATAATAATAATAATAAAAATTATAATACGAACATTTCTATTAACCTGAAAAGAATACGATAACGATTTCATAATTCACCACCCCCATACACGACACATTTTTCTAATTGCTTTCTCAGATAAGTGAAAGAATTTCTGATTTTTTCCTGAGATATTGATTGGACAGCCTGGATAATTCTGCCCTTCAGCACTTCAATATCATTTGGTACTGCGGTAGCAAAAACAATTTGATTTAAACGGCCCCATAAAAACATATCCGCCAAGGTTAAGTCGTGGCTTCTTGGGGGCCACAAACTGGGCCATTCCTGCCAATCCACCCTGGACTAAGCTTGGAACTTGTGGTCCTATACTGTGAATATGACATTTAGAAGTGAGTAGGTTAGTTTTGGAAGCATAAAGCGACAAATAATTGGACCCGCACCATTCCTTAATCTTCAGCATATCACAATTAAAGTCACCCTCCAACTGGGTCACATCAAAAACATGTCAAAGAATCGTGGTATCATCCGCCAATATTGTAAATCTACCAGATAAATCTAGCTTTGCTAAATCACTAATATACAATAAAAACAGTAACGGCCCCAGAACAGAGCCCTGCGGAACTCCTGATGACACTTTGAAAATGTAAGATACTTTTCAGGTTACATACCTACATACTATGTATATGTTGTTTTTTTTTAATAAATTTACAATATTTTTATTATATTATACTAGTTTGTGTTTTTTTTAATAATAAAAAGACAAAGAGCTGTATAGGAAAGGATATATGGGGACCCGATTTTTGAGTGCCCTAAGTCCCCCAGATATGTAAATCCGGCGCTGGCATCCAGTCCTAACATGCTACTTCAATATTTAATTTTTTTCCAGACTATCCGATGGTGTTCTGAAAAGCAATGGGAAGTCATATGAAACAAGCGATAGCTGGAAACATACATCGAATACGGGAATTTGAATTGGAAAAAGTAAGTGAAAAATAATTAGAAATAGAGAGATAAATCCAAAATATGTATAAAAAATTAAAAATATGTGTAAATGAATAAAACGGACATTTTTTCACTTTTTAAAGTATTTGAAAAAACTAAAATTCTGAATTTTTTTTTGTATTTATCTGATTTATTCGCTACAGAAAAACAAATACGACTTTGTGACAACAACGTTTTTAGCTTTGTACTATCGTGTTTTTAAAATTCCGGTACAACGTTTCGTTATTGTTAACTTTAATTTTTTAAATACGGTCCTGAATTTTTTTATTTAGTTTTTTGAAATATCTTTAAACCCTAAATAAATTAATGTAATAGTAAACCATCTATCACACTAAATAATTTTTAGACGTTTTGATGTTATCTTTATATCATCAGAAGTTTGATAATTACTTTTACTATACAGGGCGTTACAAATTCGTGTGCGTACAAGGTGATTTCGAAAACGGTAAGAGATACGAAGATGGTTAAATTCAGGTAAAGTTGCGTATTTTGGGGATTAATACTTTGGGGAAAGAAAATTATAATCATTCCGAATACCTTCGGAATTATCCGAAAAACGGACATTTTTAGTTTTGATTTTCAATTTTTTGCGCCTTTATTTTTGACTTAGGAAAAAACAAAAAACACTTTCTCATAGCCATTCTTTATGTTCTACAAGAGGGTGTTATTCGTTTTCAAATTGGACGTTTAGATACCAACCTCAATTATTTTTTTTTAAATACGGACCTGGAATTTTTAAAACAGTTTTAAGGACTTCTAAGCTTGTGAAATTTAATACAATTTAAGGTTTTTCAAAATTTTAAGGTTTTGTCGTCAAATAACACATCACTAGTATTTTAAATTATCCTTTCTTTACTATTACGGCCCTGGCATCGTTTTTAAGTCCTATGGTTTTTGCCTGAGACCTACACCGAAATACTGTGAAATAGGAAAAAAATAATGCTCCCAAGTGAAGAATAGGTAATGATGATGCTGGTTTCAGAAAAAACATGTAACAAAAATAAACAGACACAAAAATATTTGAGGCCGAGACTTTGGGTCTCTTTTCTTACAAAATATCAACAGTTGATAATTATTATTAGGCCTCTTTGAGTAAAAATAGATGGTTTTTTCAAATCAAAAATCTTTTGTTATTTAGTTTGGCTTTAAATGTTCAGGACCGTAATGAAATGAAAAAGATAATTTGAGAAATGTGTTATTAGATGACAAAATGTTAAAATTTCAAAAATCCTAAAACGGTATTTAAAATTACAGGTCCGTATTTAAAAAAATTGACTTGAGGTTCGTAACTAAAGAACGAAACGTCGAATTTGAAAACTAATAATGCCACCTTGTAGAACATAAAGAATGGCTATAAGAAAGTGTATTTTGTTTTTTCCCGGAGTCAAAAATGAAGACGCAAAAAATTTAAAAAAAAAACGAAACCTAAAAATTTCGTTTTTTTTCGGATATCTTATATATTATATCTATCTATAATTACAATTTTTTTTCGCCAAATTATTAATCCCCAACATACGCAACTTTGCCTCAATTTAACCATCTTCGTATCTCTTACCGTTTTCGAGATCCCCTTGTACGCACACGAATTTGTAGCATCCTGTATATTGCTGCTAAATACTATGTTCTGTTTTTATTAGCTGTACTTTAAAAAAAAGTTTTAGAAGTAACGACTGGAAATTCTTACCAGTTGAAACATTGTCATTTAAAATAAGTAAAGACAATGCAAGTTCAAAATTCGTCTATAATTCTGTAATTTATTTATTTTAAAATAATTCTTGATCGGTAATAAAATTTTTATACAGGGTGGCCCATTTGTCTGACAAAGTAATATACCGTCTCTACTATTAAAGATATCAACAAAAAGTTTTTATAAAAGTTGTGAGGTATAAAAAAATATATGTTCTAAAATTATTTTTAAACATACGGATGGTCCAAAAAAGTAGGACAATAAAAAGATACATTTTTTTAAATGGAACACCCTATATATTTTAGCATTTTTTGTTTCCTTACAAAATTGTCTATATGACGCCATATTTAGTTTTTTAATTTTTTGCAACGTTGCTAAACAAAATGCAAAATTCTTAAAATTTTGGAAAAAACATGAAAATTACCTGTATTTCTCAATGAGAGTATCGAAAATCGAAAATTTCTTGTAAGCTCTTAAGTTTGGGGATAGATAAACTGTCTTAAATCTTTAAGTACCGAAAATTTTGTACAGGGTATTTTTTATTGACATCCAAATATACAAAATTTTAAAATACAATAACTCTGTTTTTTCAAATGAAGGTTAGGTTAGGTAAGAGTGGCAGACCCTTGGTTCTGACCAAACAGTCTCACGTAGTCCTGATTAGGTCCGTTGTGATACCACACGTGTTCCGTAGAACCCACCTTCATCAGATCTCTGATGGTTAGTGCGACGTAACCACGGAAGGATTTTAACAACCTATTCAAACCAGCCACTACTGTTCAGAAATCTGCTCAGCCGTCCAAGTTGTAAGTTGCTTAGTTCCTCCAGGCTATCGAAAGATGATTCACCCAGAGTAGTGAATCTCCTTCTTGCGAGGCCAGGGCATTCACACAGAAAATGTTGAATACTTTCTTCCTCTTCCTCAACTCTGCAACTTCTGCAGAAGTCGTTAGTGGGTATTTGCATACGTTCGGCATGTCTACCGAAGAGGCTAATGAAACACCCTATATTTATTAGGCTCGTCTGATAGATATTGTAAGTATCTTTTATTATTGTTAAGTCATACCTATACCTAAATTTACTAGTTTTGGCAATATTTTGATTTTTGTTTAAATTTTGGTGAAAAAAACTATAGTTTTTATTTTTCTAGTAAGCCATGACCAGCAAACTAAAAACAAATGTAATTAAATATTATCCCATATTAAAATAAATTGATAACCATAGTTAGTTACTTATTTATTTTTATTTAAAAATTATAGTTTTTTTCACCAAAATTTAAATAAAAATCGAAATATTGCCAAAACTAGTAAATTTAGGTATAGGTATGATTTAACAATAATAAAAGATACTTACAATATCTATCAGACGAGCCTAATAAATATAGGGTGTTTCACTTGAAAAAACAGAATTATTGTATTTTAAAATTTTGTATATTTGGATGTCAACAGAAAACACCCTGTACAAAATTTTCGGTATTTAAAGATTTAAGACAGTTTATCTATCCCTAAACTTAAGAGCTTACAAGAAATTTTCGATACTCTCATTGAGAAATACAGGTAATTTTTTACTATCATGTTTTTTCCAAAATTTTAAGAACTTTGCATTTTGTTTGGCAACGTTGCAAAAAATTAAAAAACTAAATATGGCGTCATATGTACAATTTTTTAAGTAAACAAAAAATGCTAAAATATATACGGTGTTCCATTTAAAAAAATGTATCTTTTTATTGTCCTACTTTTTTGGACCATCCTGTATGTTTAAAAATAATTTTATAACGTATATCTTTTTATACCTCACAACTTTTATAAAAACTTTTTTTTTGATATCTCTAATAGTAGAGACGGCATATTACTCAGTCAAATGGGCCACCCTGTATGACAAAAAAATTAAATATAATCGGTCCAAACAACCGTAGGTATTTCATTTATTAGGCATAGTTCGGCTCTATTGTCGTAGCGTTTTAAATATAAAATACAATCATTTCTTTGATATAATGCCAAAACATTATACATCAGTTAAATACCTACCGAGAAAGTTATTATGAAAATAATTCCTAAATAGCCAGACAGTATATTCTGGAATAAAATAATAAACGGTTTAATTAGGGTGAAGGTTTATGATTATTTTAAAAATCATTATACTCTATTTCAGAAAGGTTTAGAATAATAAAAGCTCATTACGTATGCAAAGGGACAACAGAGTGACCCATGGAATATTTAAGCCACTTTCAGAATTTGGCATTGATTTCATTGCAAAATTATTTATTTTCATCAAGTATAGTACCACCCGGGATTGGGTCAATTTGTGGTTTCTGCCTATTGGTATCCATTCACAAACACTAAAAATGGTGTGACAAAGGCGTGAATTACGTACATAGTATTAGGTAAACTTATTCTTTATTAAACGTCAGAGTTTCGGCATAACGTCAAAAGAACCCATAATTACAGTCTTAAATATCTTAGATTATAATATTTTGCATTTTTGCGGATGCCGAAATACCAACGTAAAATAACAAAGGCGCAATGGAATCCAGAAATCATGATTCAGGCTATAAGAATAAATAAGT
Organism: Polydrusus cervinus; assembly: GCA_935413205.1. NCBI lineage: Eukaryota > Metazoa > Arthropoda > Insecta > Coleoptera > Curculionidae > Polydrusus > Polydrusus cervinus. The sequence goes on from OW284518.1 coordinate 7,738,691, forward strand.
ATAATCTTAGCTTCAATAAATTATTTTATTCGTTTTCTTTTTGAATGCGCACGATTATCCTATCCATGCGCACCATTAGCCGCATACGTCGGGTAATTGTGCGTAGTGTTATTATTTGAAATTTCGAATTTTAAAGTCAGAATGTGTATTTTTATTTCAAATTAATTATAGAATATTAAAGCCAAATCGTTAAAGAATCTTGATAGCGAACCTAGAAGTCCAATATTTTGTCATTTCAGAAATATTACAATTTTTGCTTAAGTGCGCACCAATACCCGACTCTCCCCTACTATTATTTTATATTTTTTAGGTCAATCTCATAGACGAATTCGACATACTCCAAATCGTAGGAGAAGGATGGTTCGGCAAGATACTTCTAGTGGAACACAAAGCGACGGATACAGAAATGGTTCTTAAAGCGCTGCCAAAACCTTACACGCCGCTTAAAGATTTTTACAGAGAGTTCCACTACGGCCTTCATTTGGGGGTGCATAAACATATTATTTCAGCGTACGACGTTGCTTTTGAAACGGCGGGATTTTATGTGTTTTCTCAGGAATACGCTCCATTAGGTGAGTTATAACCCGTAACCCGTATCATGGGGTCTGAGAGACACTTGTCAACAAATACCGCTCAGCTGCTTCTCAGCTTTTTCTTATATCATTCAGCCCTTCCATCTACTTTTAAGTAGGGTAGACAGCAATGTGCTTGAAGATTTTGAGCGATATAGATGAACATACGCGTAAGTTATTTCGGGTTAAAGTACAGAAGTGTCTGTGAGACCCCTTTGTATGGGTTAAGTAATTTTAAAAAAAATACGTTTATAATGGATTCTGCTCCGGGGCCGTTCAAACACGTTCGGTATGGTGACAAACAGTTTGAAGAGACTGTGTCCCAAAAGACTTAAACGTAGAACCCAGTACTTATGAGTTATGTGTAAAGACCCAATATGTTTAGAGTGCACCTTTCCTATGTAAAGAGTGTAAAAATGACCTCGAAAATAAAGCTTGTTATTTTTGTAATTCTTGATAAAAATTTATGAATATTTTTTCGTTTCACTCTTGTTCATTTAGTTTCTTTACAGGTAAAAATCGTTTGACATGTTTATGTTACATTTTGACAGAAAAAACATGTAAATTTTAAAAATGTACTACTTTTTGCTTTTCAAAAATTAAATAAATATTTTCGTAAAAATATTTATTAGTATATTTTTTAGTACCAGCTACTATTGTAGCTGCACCTAGAATGTGATATAGGGAAAAGGGGGATAAGATGGCGAATCGGGTAAAATGACGAATTGGAAAATTCTGATTATTGTAATTAGATAGCGCCACTTGGTTGATTGCCGGGTGTAGAAGGTGTGCTTCGTAAGTTGCCTATGTATTAACATCAAAATCTGACTTACTTTGTTGACGATATTTCGCCATTTGTGTTTAATGGTTTTGTCATTATAATATTAGTGTAAGACGAAATAAGCTTTATAGCGTTTGTGTTGAATCTTATTTTCAATCGGTAAGTATTTTTTTCAATGTTATGGTATTGTTTATCCATAGCCCATTAAGTTTTCGTGAAATAATATCTCTTTAATACAACGTTAATACAAAACTCGATTCAAAATTTCCTGGTCGGCTAAGATAAAGAATTCGCTAAATGGGCAAGATGGCGAATTCGTCATCTTACCCGACCGAAGGATGTGGCGGCATTATTTAATGTGGCTTACGATAAGGCAACCACAATAAAAAATGCCATACAATCTTTCAGAGCAACTGGATTAGTCCCACTTAATTCTCAAATATTTAATGATTCTGACTTCGAATCCTCGATGACCACAGACAAGCCATACAAGCCTTCCAAGAATGTCGACGAAAACTTAGACCATGATGTACCGGAACTACCAGATGTTCCTAATGCTCTTTCAGCAAATATTCACTGCAGTAGGAGGAACATCTCAAAATACTTCCTCTAATGTCTTAGATATTTCACTACCAGGGCCGTCTAATGCAGAATCATTGAATTGTCTACCTTACTTGCCTATTGCTGCTTATAAAGAAAAGAGACAGAGGAAGAAGCTACCTACTCTGCATATAACGAGTACCCCTGTTAAAAGTGCATTAGAAGAAAAAGAGAATGAAAGAAAAACTAATGAGGAGAAAAAAGAAATGAATCGAAGGAGAGAAGAGAATAAAATAAAGAAAGTTGAAATGATCAAAAAAGGCATACATGTCAGAAAAGTGAGGTTTGACGATCATGATGATGGGAAATCCGCTGACTCCTCCATATCAGTAAATTACATGGAAGAAGATTACGATAATGTGGAGGAACAAGAAGAAATTTGTTTAATTTGTAACGATTCTGGAAAAAATGAAATTTGGTACGCCTGTTCCCTCTGTCGTTAATGGGTTCATGCAGCATGCTCAGGACTAACATCCGCAGAAGCGAAGCGCAAAGCATATATGTGCGACTTTTGTGACAATAACTAATATATCTTTATACCTACTGTTTTTCTTTTATTCAATAATCCTCGGCATCTTACCCGCATGCTTTCGTCATCTTACCCATACATGAGGGCAAGATGACGAATTTGTCATAAAATTTTGAACTTACGAAAAAAAATTTACAGTAAAGATAGCATGATAAGAAGCAAACTGTTGGGGACTAAAATTATCCTGAATACTCTAAAATACGAAACAAAGTTTTAGGGCAAAATATGACGAAGAAAATAAAAATATATGCTACTGTCATCATCTTGCCCTCCTTTTCCCTACTTAGACCTTGGATCCCGGCACTGTCGAAACGCGTGTCGGAAAACTGAATAAAATTAATTATTTTCATTTTCCGTATAATAAAAAATAATCAGTTTAGAAACGCACGATATAATATCTAAAAAAGAGGCGTTTAATTTGGACATCAACCTACGACTTGTTACACAATATAGTACGCTTGAAATCTTGAGTACGGTCCAAAAATTCAATAAAAACTGTCTTATTCCGTTTAAAATAATAAAGTCGACTTGAACTTCCCATACATGTTTAACAGACAATTTAAAATTAACAAAAACATAAATGAACCAGGAAATAAAAAGTTATTTATTCAATATTTGAGGTTTTTGGCCATAAATATTTTTAGGCGGATCGTTGAACCAGACACAACTTTTATGAGGCATCATCCATGTAATGATGACGTAGGTACCATTCTATAAATAATACAAGAAAGCAAGTAATATTAATACGCGGAAACAAGAAAATGTTTCTGAAGGATGACATTAATACAGTGGCCGCTCGTCAGGTGAAGTAGGTGAAAAAAAAATAATAAAATCAGAAGGAAAGTTTTTCGACAATATTAAATATTAATGTACCAATACAGCTACCATTTTAGCCCTTAAAAAATTATTATATTCGAATTAATAATATTAATTTAATCCAAAATAGCTATGCATTAACTCCGATGGACAATAATTATAAACACGCGCCCCAGCCGGCCGTGTCCGTTAGCTCAAAGCAAGTGAAGACTTAACGCCCAACATGGCTTTGCTTTTTACCGTTGCTATGGTTACGTGACGTCAGTCACGCAAATAGCATGTAACAATTTGTATTATGATGAAGGGCAATTTAAAAATAGATCAGTCGTATGCACCATTGTTTTAGCATTGGTTCGCCTAATCTTAAGGTATTTATTTTGAGCCTTCGCGAAACTTACGGTTATATATATATCATTTTTACGTGATTTACTGTGCGATTAAAAAGTTTTGTTTTATTTTTCAGTTAATTCAGTAGTGTACGTATCTACTTAGTTGTGTATTTTAAAAATGAACCCAATTAATGACATAGTTTGTTATTTTTTGGAAACTCCATTAAGTCGTTGGACAGATGAGGATAAGAGAGACGTTTTGTTTTACGGGTTTTAAGTCAATTTTTGTTTAAGTAGGTACCCGTACTATACCTAGCTCTTCACCATTTTTAAGACCGCGAGCCGCCACTGCATTAATAGGCAGTGGCAGCTCGCGGTCTTAAAAAATGGTGAGGAGCTAGGTATAGGGCGGGTACTGAAACAAACATTGACCAATTTATATTTTAATAACGTACATAGCTAGTTTTTGTAAATCAGATCGATTCTTCGGTTGAGGTCAAGTGTTTTCTTTTAAAGCATCGCCAATAGTATTTAGATTTTGTTCAAAATTTCTTAACATTAACTGACATTTTAAGTGTTCTCCAGAATCCCCGTGTTTACGCAACGATCGAGTAATATTTAAAAAATCTGTGAAACCGTCCCTATTCCAAACGCAATGTTTATTCGAAAAGAGTAAACACAACCAACAAAACAATTTTTGTAAGGCGGCACTACTAGGTACATAGCCAATTATATTCTGAAAACCAGGAACACTTAAACTTAATCTTATAGGATCTGCCACTTTTTTTAAAGTATTTTTTAAAATCTATGTTTAAGATTCCAGTAGGTAGTCGCCCGTGTAACAAAACGTCTCTCTTCGTCTCTCTTATCCTCATCTGTCATTAATTGGGTTCATTTTTAAAACACACTATAAAAATTAAACTACTACGTAAACACTACCACAGAATATATAGCTATATATTCTGTGACACTACTAAATTAACTGAAAAATAAAAACAAAACTTTTTAATAACACATTAAATCACGTAAAAACGATATCTATAACCGTAAGTTTCGCGAAGCTTCAAAAGAAATACCTTAAGGTTAGGCGAACCAATGCTATGGTGCATACGGCTGATCTATTTTTATTGCCCTTCATCTTAATGCAAATTGTTACATGCTGTTTGAGTGACTGACGTCACGTAACCATAGCAACGGTGAATATCAAAGCCATATGTTGGGCGTTGGGTCTTTACTTTGCTTTTCGAAAACTGTAGTTATGAAAATTTGTTCGGTATGAAAAACTATGTCCTAATATGCAATTACACTAAAAAATATTTTTTTTATTTTTACAAATTTATCGGTAATTTAAGACAAAATTAGTAAAAATTAAAAAAAAAACATTTTTTAGTGTAATTGCATATTAGGACATAGTTTTTCATACCGAACAAATTTTTATAACTACAGTTTTCGATATTGTCAAAAATAAAGGTACTTTACTCCTGGGCAAAATTCATATTTTTTGACAAACCTCGTATACGCCTGAAAAAATTGAACATCTGATGGTTGCATTTTAGGTTTTGGACCATGCAGAACTTTTTATGAAGAATAACTTTTTACATAAAGTTAATAATAAAAAAGTTTCCCATATGCCGCCAACTTACGTGGACACACTGTATAAGTTTTAATCCGTGTAATCCAACTTTGGTAATTTATCTCTACATTAATATAATAAAAAATAATATAGACCGAAAAAATGTGCTTATTTATATCGTAAACTAGATCCCTGTATAAGCATTCCGTAAGACCGTTCTAAAAGCAAAGATCACGCTGTACATTAGCATCTTATGCAAAAGCAAAAGCACTGCTTTTGTACGAGTGGAAGCAAGCGAGAAAGCCGGTAGGCAGTAGGGTAGAAAGAGATGTAACAAATAAACCCATCGCAACCTTTGACCTTCCTTCATCTATCAGCCCGCGACAAGAAAGCCCGCGTTTGGTGTGTGCATTGGTGCCAATCTTCAAGTTTTACCGTAGTTTGGAAAATACTTCACTTTCTGAATATAAAATATGAAACACGCCTCTATAAGTTTTTTTATTAATTAGTTTAGTTAAGATATTTTTAAAGGGATAACGGATAAGGTATCGTAAAGTAAAAAGCACTTTTGTGACAAATTAAGATAATTTTTGCTGATAGGTTCATAATATTTCATAATCGGTAAGCTTATAATAAGTGACCTCGTTTTTGGCAACATTGGTTCAATCGGGTGAATGATGGATTTTTAATTTATAATTAGTGTTTTCGGCCTTTTGGTTGGCGCCGTCGGGTTTCCGGGAAAAATTAAATATGAAGGCGTTAATTGTTACTATTCCGGCTAGCAGCGCGTCTGCAGAACGATCTTTTTCTGGATAAAAATAATTCATACCTACTTACAAAACACGCTTATTAACAATAATCTCTCTGGAGAGCGACCTTTTGTTTAAAACGCAAAACCAATTTTTATGATGATATTTTAAAAGGATTTTTACATAAAGACCGCTGTGTTGTACTCGTTTACAAATAATGTCGTTTTATTCTTCTTCTGCCAGTGGTCTTTCCACAAATTCAAAAACAAGACATTCTGTGACAAAATTTGAAATTTGCTTGAATTCTTCGGAAGGTGAATTTGTCTTAAATGCAATTTTTGCCTATCCTGATTAAATTTTTTAAATTAATTTTTTTAATTAAAATTAATTAAAATTAAATTTAAACCAAAGAATAATTCTAAAATGGTTGATTTATAATGTAGGATTGACTGCAAAGGTCAATTTAATAGTAATCAATCTGGTCATAATGTTAAATTACATTACATTAAGTTATAAATCAATTTTAACTAGAACTTTGCTGTCAATCCCACATTATAAAATGACCATTTTTGACATTTTCTAGAGCGCACTTCTAATAGCGCTAAGTATTTGTAATTGCAGACCCTACACGATCATTCAGACTGATAGTTTTGATAACGAAAAGACTGTGTAAGGGCTAAGTTCAAGGATTGATGGACAGACGAAGAATTCTCATTAGAAACAGTAGATACTGACGATGCGAGAATAACGAAGGATTGATACCTTTCAGGACTATCAGTCCGAATGATCGTGTAGGGTCGGCAAATAAGAATAAGAGTTAATCACCGCATGTAAAATAAGCCCACCTTTTTGCTGTCCGCATGATCGTGTAGGGTCGGCAAATAAGAATTAAGAGAGAATTAAAATTTAACTTATACGATATTTTCAGGGGATCTAACTTCCAATGTCTCAGAAATAGGCATAGGGGAACTACATACTAAGCGAGTGGCCAAGCAACTTGCCTCGGCACTGGAGCACATCCATAGCAGAGACCTCGTTCATAGAGATATAAAACTGGACAATATTTTAGTGTTTAAATCGGACTTTTCGAGAATTAAGTTGTGTGATTTTGGTGAGACGAGACGTGCGGGGGCCGTGGTACTGAGAAGGAATGAGTGGCTACCGTACGCGGCTCCTGAAATTTTGGAGGTTGGGACGGATGAAAATTATACGTAAGTAAATTTCAAGTATACAACAGACCACAAAAACAACAAAACATAGTACTTAGAGCACGTAGATACAATTGCATAGACAGACGAACACAGCGTATATAGGGTAAAGTCGCCTAAATCGTACCACTACAAGTTTTCATATTAGACGATAAATTATACGACATCTATCGGGCGTTGTTGTAGTGTCTAACTAGTGCCGGTTGCATAGTATAATCGTTTTGCACCGGTTGTGTTTCGCTAAGCGGGAAAAGCAAGTTAAAAGAATTCGGCTATTTTCATGTTCATTTTGTTGATTTTTTGCAAGGCTATATCTCATTGGTAAGTAGTATTTATACAGATATTTTTTTTTAGTAGCATAGCGTGGGAAGTTCTTGTAATTTTGCAAAAATTGAATTTAATTTTAGATCTATATTGGGGTTAGAATTGTATTATTTATTATTTTGATTGACAGTTTCCTAAATCGTACCACACACGCACATGAATAGTGTTCCATCGTGACACGTCTTAATAAGGACTACATGTGCAACTTTTGTTTGTAGGTACATTTAAAATTATTTTCAAAGGTGTAATAGATTTTTTAAATTTTTTTTGTAAAATACTTAATATAAACAATAATTGTATGTAATTTGTTGTCTTTACAACAAACTGTACTCATTTTTATTTAATATACCCCAAAAGAACACTGTGGTGCGATTTAGGAACCCACTAGTACGATTTAGGAAACCAGTTTCTTAAATCGTACCATTTGCTATTCCTTACAAAAACAGCTGTTATTTATAAATTAAATAAAAAATAATATTTTAAAAATTGCAGTTAGGTGTCCAATAGACCGATCTATTGTTTTAAACCAAAAAATATACATTTCATTTATCAGTTTATAAGAAAAAAAATTAAAACCAAAAAGTGGTACGATATAGGCAACCTTACCCTACTTTATGCAATATATACCCATTTCGATCAAATTCTACGAAACACGCATACAAAATGTACCCTTAACACAAAACCTTACACACATAGGACACACAGACAATCGACAACACAAACCCATTTACCATAGGCTTCCCATTTTCCAGCAAGATAGGTAAAATCAATATTTTTGTAATTTCCATTATGAAAACGCAAATGTCCCAGGGCTCCGCTCACAGCCGCCCACTCCTAATCCCCTCCCACCTTACGCAACAACATCTTTTAAGTTTGTAGAAATATTAATTTTTAATTTCTACAAACAAGATAACAAATACACGCTACTTTGTACCTGAAAAAATTCATGCTGGTTTTTTCAATCATTTTTCCAGCAAACACCAATTTTTAGTAAAATGGCAACCATGTACCCAAAAATTTTACTCTTTCATGGCAGTCTAAGGGGTTACCGGAACTGACCGATTGTAAAACAATATAAGTCATTTTATTTTCTACCCTGAGGGTTAACACCAACCCCACCAGGGCAATTGCCTTGGTGCATGTTATTGAGTCCTGGTCAGCTGTGACCAGAGGAACAAATAAAATACTGTTTTTGTGTACCTAATTTGTATATAACTCTTAGTATTTAAGTAGAATGAAATGTCAATAATTTAACATGTAATAAATAAAGACATTTTTAAAGAGAAAAGTATACCGGGTGACAAAATTGTTTCCGTAATTTAAAGTAAAAGATTTAAAAATTTGAGTGAAGTCAACTTTTAAATTTTAAACGGAAACCCCCCATTTTTATTCAATGCTTAAATTCTATAAAAGATTCTCTTTTCAATCACATATCACACTTTTTCATTTGTTTTAAAAATGGCCGCCTAGATCAATTTTCTTTTGTTTTCTATAATATCAATAACTTTAATAAAACAAGGTAAATGGTAAAACGTAGGCCATGAAAACGTTAAAATGGTTCATTTCAACCGGCTTTCTCGATTAACTTATTCTTTATTAACAAAATATAAATTTACGTTTATATATTATATTTATTATTTAAAAAGAACTGATATGATATAAAAGTTTGTATGTACCACGGGTACTAATAGATATATACCCTCGGGCGACTTACGAACCCTCGGGACAGAGGCCCTCGGCTTTGTAGCAATGTCACCCTCAGAGCTTAATCATCTACTTAGTACCCTTGATACATAAATAACTATACTGGAAAACACTAAGACCCGGGTGGTGCCACATATCAGATGTTTGGCACCAGAATAATGGCGGATATCGATTTTTGGTCACACTTTGCTGCTATAGAGGCGGTAGACGCGCGTGGCGAATCTATGACGTTACAGTTCGCTCTCAGAGCACTGAGTGATAAACCGAAAACGCTACTAGAAATATTAGTTAAAAATCAAATAAGAAAATTACCGGCTAGCGGATAGCATTAAGTATTTACAGAGGGGCGCCAAAACAATGGGTTCCCTGGGGCCAGGTAGACAACGATGGCCGTCTCGTCCTTATGAGGACTCATCGGAATGCCATTACCCGATGCAACTTTCACATGCGAACCCATTGATTTGGCGTCCGTGTACCTTGGCAAATTAAATGTGTAAAATTTGTCGCAATTGTTTAAATCACCTCATTTTTCTCTTGTAGCTGTAACACGTCACACGATGTCTGGCAATTCGGAGTAGTGATCTTCGTCTGTCTGACCGGCTGTCTTCCATGGCAAAAAGCAGCGCTAGACGACCCCAGATACGTCCGGTATATGTCATGGCAAAACAGCACATTACCCATCAAAAGACAACCGAAGTTGTTCAAGTTGGTTTCGTCGAAAGCTCAGCGGTTCTTTAAGAGATACTTGGAGCCAAAACCAGAGAGGAGGCAAATGGATTTGTCTGATGTATCAAGGTAGGTTACAGAGGAACTTAGTCTCTATATGGAAAGGACATGCTGCTTTTGTTGTATGTTCATAATATTGAAGTGTTAAACCAGGACCTGTCACGTCCATTGACTGGTGTAAAAATAAAACCTCAATTTTTTTAAATGTCTCGAAAAGCTGCCTTTCACCTATCAAAAGATTTACATTTATCATTCTACTACCAAAATCTTCCAAGTTATTTCAACACATGGTCCTTACGATGTTGTGAAAACTATTTCTTTCCTGATTCCAAAATTGAGATTACTAAGCGAGCTTCTATTTCCCGACTTTGTTTATTGATAAATTTTGTATTACTTTTACAGGTATCTAGATGACAGATGGATGTCTAAAGGTATGGAAAAAACAAACGAAACTCTAAAAGAGGAAGACGGCCTCTGTCCATCAATGTACAGCTTCCACAGCTCACCGGAGGAAAAAAACAAACTTCTTCGCTGCCTCACCCAATACGGGTTAGAAGCCACGGTGGACAGAAGCGCAAAAAAGGACAGAATACGCCAGTGGATACAAAACAGCGTCATTCCAGAAGAAGAAGGCATAGAGGAAGATATGATGGATGAAGAAAACATCAAGATTCACGATCACCAAAATAGACCAATGGGAGAACAGGTGCGACATCGCGGGCCAATCGCAGAACATAGGGTTCGACGACGTCATACGTTTAACACGGATGAGAGACATATAAAGCAATCGGTGGAGAAGGTATATAAACCGCCGGTAGACCCAAGAATACCACTGGAATATCAAAAATCTTCTTCTAATACGCAAAAGTATGCATTCCAACAAAACTCTGAAAGAGAAGTTCGTGAAAAAGCTGTTACCACAGTGCCTAATGGTCAAATTGCACATGTAGCAAATGATTTACATGAAAACACCAAAACATCCATTGCCAAACTCGTATCCACACAGCAGAATGGCGCTCCACGAGCCACCAATCACAGTCATCGAAGAATCGAAGTGCGGACTCCACAGAAATCCAATAATAATGGTATTTTGAGCGCGTTGCCCTTCAAAAATGTAAGAATTGCACCGACTTCCCCCACCACATCGTCAGATAGTGCCATAAGCAGTGACAGCTCGACGGTTAAGTTCAAAGTGAATGTGCAATTACCGCAAAATAATAAAATGGTGGCGACTTATGTGCAGGAAAAGCTGCATAAAAAATGATTAAACTTGTGGAAAAAGTTATTTAAGTCCATATTTCTCAATGATAATTTTGAAAAGAATGCTTGTAAAATGACTGATATATGAATAAATAGATTTTAAGAATTTTTAAATGATATGATTTAATTAGATATTAGTAATTTTAAGTTTAAGGAAAAGCTAAAAATAAAGTAGTGACATTTTCTGTTGTGTTTTTTTTACCCCGCAGCATATTTAGAGTTTATCGACGAACTTCCCTACTTAAATGCCGATGCCTGCACCAGTGGCGGCTCGCGGTCTTAAAAAATGGTGAAGAGCTAGGTATAGTGCGGGTACTTAAACAAACATTGACTAAAAAACCGTGTAACAAAACGTCTCTCTTATCATCATCTGTCCAACGACTGAATGAAGTTTCCAACAAACTACAAATTATGTCATTAATTGGGTTCATTTTTAAAACACACAATTAAGTAGGTACGTAGGTACACTACGGAATTAACTGAAAAATAAAAACAAAACTTTTTAATCACACAATAAATCAAGTAAAAACGATATCTATAACCGTAAGTTTCGCGAAGCCTCAAAATAAATACCTTAAGGTTGCTAAAACAATGGTGCATACGACTGATCTATTTTTAAATTGCCCTTCATCATAATGCAAATTGTAACATGCTGATTGCGTGACTGACGTCACGTAACCATAGCCACGGTGAATATCAAAGCCATGTTACGTGTTGAGTCTTCCTTTGCTTTGCGCCAAAATGCACGAGTGTTTATAATTAATGTCCATCGGAGTTAACCGTGGCCCTATTATGCATAGCCACATTCGGATTAAATTAATATTATTAATTCGAACATAATTATTTTTTAATGGCTAAAATGGTAGCTGTATTGTTACATTAATATTTAATATTGTCGAAAAAATTTCCTCTTGTTTTTTTTTTTTTTTGAAGAGCCCCTTTACCTACTTCACCTGACGAGCCGCCACTGGCGTGCACAGCGAACAAACTAAAATTTTATTGTAACAGGCACTGTTGCGTGTTTTTAAATAATATTACGTGTAATGTCTATCTTTTATTTGACCAAAAAGTCGCCTGTGTGCGGCTGGTCGACTAATTAAGCAACAATTCTAATATTAGACCGGGCAAATATTAGACAAATATCTTTTAAAGAAATTCCATGGATCGCATGCCGCTGCAATAGTTCAAATAAAAAATAACAATGTTGGTAATAAAAATGTATTTTTTAATGGGTTTGTTTAAAATTACTCTATTTTAACCGTCACGTCACACACATTTTCACTATAACATCTACGATATCTATGCTATTTGTTTACCTTATACAATGTGTCTGTTTAAAGTAATCCATTAATAACTCTTAAAAGACATTAAAGGATAAAATGGCAAGTATAGCAGAAAAAATAAAATTTTGTCGTAAAAAAATCATCCACGTCTACAGAGCACTGACCGGATGCCAGAAGAAAGAGTCACCTTTCTCCAACGGCACTGAACCTACTACACCCCCCCCCCCCCCCCCCCCAGGAGCTCGGGTCTAAAAGTCTAATTGCAATCTAATTTTTCATCTCACTCTTGAACTCTTAATTTAAATTTTTAAATATTGTATTCCTGGCTTAAATTACAAAGGTCTTGTAGCAGCCCCCCCAGTTCTCCATCTGAATATTGTATATGTCATTAGTAATACAGGGTGAAGGCATCAAAATAAACAACATTTTCAAATACCTTTTATCAAAAAACTTAAAAATAGGCAAGATACAGAAGTAACAAATCCAAGTGCGGGCCTGGTCATCAAAACGTAGCCTGCTTTACTTTGTTTTTTTTGTTTTGTCTTATCTCTTATTAGTCATGCTCTTGACGGGTCGGTCGTCAGTTATTTATTTGGCGACCTGCTGCGGTGTGTTTTTCTGAAGCAAGTTATTTTTAAATTGGTGACGCGTGAAAATGGTAAAATTTTAAAACAATGAACTAGTAGATATGAGGTGCTAATTTACTGTGAGTGTCGTCAAAGTGCGGCTACTGCTTCAAGATTATACGCAGAACGCTTTCCCTTGCGGGCTTATCCTACACCCAGAAGTTTTCTTAATGTTATTCATCGGGCAAGAAACGTACTTAATTTATAGTGTAATAAATGAATGAAGTACCTTATTTTTGCGTTTTAAAAAAAAAGGTATTTGAAATTGTTGTTTATTTTAATGCCTTCTATGCATAGCTAAAAAAGAAGTATCAACTTAGGAATCACTCAGTATATTGGGTAGTGAGTAAGTACCAGAAACATGGTAAACATATAAGTTCGGTACTGTTCATCTTTTCAAATCGAAAAATGAAAATATTTCATTGCGCATATACCAAAATCAAAGACTTTATTTATATGCGTGAAACAGATTGCCACTTTTAAAACTATTGTTAAGGTATTCTGTTAGATAAAAGTCAATGTCATCATTAAAGCGGCAACGATGAAGTTAAAATAGCAAATCGTCGCAGAGGGCGGGAAAGGACAAGCAGTCTAAGCATTCCCCAAACTGCTGCGAGATGTCTGAAATTTTTGCGAGCTGTCTACCGTTGCGATGTTGGTTTTTTTTTTTTTAGTTGGGATGCAACGTACCATTGCGCCCAAGAAAAACTGGGACAGAAAAATTGTTGTTGTAGAGTAGCTCCTTGACTATAAGGAATATGTAAAATCTATTGAGGGAAGGTTATCATTGTTGTTATAATAGTTGTCATGGAAGTGAAAAGGTTTAACAACAATACTACATTTTTAGAAATACGAGGAAAAATAAAAATACGCATATTGTGTTTTAAAATGTAACAAAAATAAAACAAAATTTTTTAATATTATGTTCCAATAAATTTTAATTTCAATCATATTTAAACCTTAATATAATAACATATTTTTAATATTTGGTAGTGGCACCATTATTATCGATTAATGCTTGTAAACGTCGTGGTATATTTAATACTAGGTTTCTCGTATACTCTTGCGTTATTGCATCCCATGCTTGAATTATCCTTTGGCTTAATTCATCACGAGTTCTAGGCTGGAAGTTGTGTTTATACATAAATTTTGTCATCTCACCCCAAACGTTTTCAATTGGGTTGATATCCGGACTTTTCTAGGGCCAAGGCAGAATACGAATTTGATTTTCTTTTCTTTCTTGTTGAAATATAAAACCTTGGCCATATACTGCGTCGACAGATGGTATCATAACTTGGTTTGGTATGTTGCAATATAATGGTGCATTGAACCTCCCCATGCACTATTGGGCAAACTCCTGGGCCCCTTGCACTAATCCAGCTTCAAACGTTTATAGAAAAGCATCCACTTTGATTAGTCTAATTTATATATCTTCCATCGTATCTCGTACCAGAAAGCCTATAAATGCGGATTATCCCATTATTGCACGATTTAAAGTTTTTTTCATCGGAAAATATTACGGTTTCCCATATATTACTTTGACTTATATATTCATAAGCAAATTCTACTCTTCTCTGTTTATTTGCTTCGGTCAAAAATATTTTATTGGCAGCACAACTTTTTATATCTGAAGTGCGAATTCTTCTACGCGCTGTATAAGCCAAACCAGGAAAATGTGTTTCTTCTTTAGCTTTTATTGCTGTTTCGAAGGGATGATCTTTTAGAAAATTAATTATTTCTATATCTTGGCCGTCATTCGAAATTTTGGGGCGACTAGAACCTGCTTTTCTTACAATACTTCAATATTCTGCAATTTTGTGCTTAGCCAACAACACGGTATTTTTGCTAATCCCTAATTCATCTGCGATGTTTCTTATTTGATGCCAATCTCTCAATCAAGTGTAAATGATCGCTTTTTGCACGGTGGTTAACGACTTCAAAAAATATTTCTTTTGACACGCCACTGTCAGTCACAAAATTAAATTAAATTGACAACTTCAAATAAAAAGCTAATAGTCTGAGAGATTAAACTACATTTTGCTGTCCCAGTTTTTTTTTGGGCACAATGGTACCATCGCGCCGATAAAAAACTGGGACAGGAAATTTTTCTATTTTCTCCTAGACTATTAAGAATAATTTTACATCAAGCCTGGTACCAGTAAAATGTCATGAAAATTTGCATGTCAATAAAGATTGTCACTTTATGATTGACTCGTCAAACATACAATCTTATATTATTTGTAAATATGCCACAATTAACCCCCCAGCAAAAGGCAATTATTTATAGTCGGTTGCGAGATAGTGTTGCTATTAGGGATATTGCAGATGAACTGGGAGTAAGCAAGAATACCGTGCTATTGGCAAAACAAAAAATAGCAAGACATGGAACTATTATTAGGAATGCAGGTTCTGGTCCCCCTAAAATTTCTACTGATGATCATGATAGAAGACTGGTTAATTATCTAAGGGATCATCCCTTCGAAACTGCAATCAAGGCAAAAGAAGAGACGAATTTTCCAGGTTCTGCAAATACCGCTAGAGACAGGGTTCGAAATTCCGATATACGAAGCCGTTGTGCTGCCAATAAAAATTTTTTAACGGAAATAAATAAACAGGGCAGGTTAGAATTTGCACATGAATATATTAATCAAATAAATTTATGGGAAACAGTTATATTTTCTGACGAGAAAACTTTTCAGTCATGCAATAATGGGAGAATTCGGGTGTATAGGCCTTCCGGCATGCGGTATGATGAGAGATACACCCACAAAACCAACCAAAGTGGGCGTTTCTCCATAAATGTTTGGGGCTGGATTAGCGCTAGAGGACCAGGACTTTGCCAAATCGTCGAAGGAAGACTAACTGCAGCAGTATACGTTAATATACTAAACGAAGTGATGATACCATCGGTAAACGCTGTATACGGTCAAAAATTACACATTTCAGCATGATAATGCTTCCCTGGGCTTCGAAGAGTCCCGATTTGAACCCGATAGAAAACATTTGGGGTGCCATGGTCAAATCTATGTATAAACATGATTTTCAACCTAGAAACAGGGATGAATTACGTCATAGGATAAATCAAGCTTGGGATGAAATAACTGTCGAATTATGTAGAAACTTAGTTTTAAGTATGCCACAAAGGCTCCAAAAAGTAATAAACAGAAATGGTTCTATGACCAAATATTAATTTTGTGTTGTTTTGACAAACTTTGTGTTCGCAATTTTTTTCTTTTTATTAAATGTATTTTATTACCTGTATTAGCTTTATTTATTATTTTGTGGTAATGGTAAATATAATAATTTATAAAATATTTGACTTTAAAAAAATCTAATAAATTTACTTTATCCATATTATATGATGTCTCTCAAATTTAACCACCCCGTATCGAAAAATACAAAACATTCCATTATGTAACCTAGGTTACTTTTTAAATTTTGAATGTTTTTCCTTTTTAGCTCTAGACACCTTTTATAGTCTAGGGGATATGTATTTCTTACATTGTTTTTGTAAATCTCTTGTCCCAGTTTTTTATCGGCACAATAGTACCTACGGATTTAGGGCAATATGGCCTATGGCGCGAATATCGATGTTTCAGCTTTAGTCATTACTCTGTATGGTTACTATAGTATATTTCAGAAAGATGTAGAGTAATAAAATGGGAAATTCCGTCCAGTTCGGCTCAATTTCGGTGTCGGCCATAGGCGCACGTAAATTTTGTGCATTCAATTATTTACGATAACTCACCAAACATTTTAGAGAATTAGGTTACCGGGTATTAAGATAAAATAGTATTATTTGTAATATTAAAATTTCAAGTAGGTAAAACGGCAGTAGAGTTTTGGACTTGCATTGTCTTTATTTGTTTAGAATCACTACGTTTCAACTGGTAAGCATCTCCAGTCATCTTCAGGTGAATACTCAGTATGCCACTGTACATCATAACATTTAGGTACAACTATTTACTGAACATAATCAAGCTTTTCATAAGGTATAATATTCACTCGCAAAGTTTGCACGATACAACGCACAGTGAGATCTAGCTACCAATAAGTTAAAATAAAGCAAGGTTTTCCAAAAAAATCGGTATTTCTTAAAATATAGCAGATATCAAAAATTTGACAAATTACTTTCTTTGCTATGAACCAGTGATTCAATTGACTTAGAGTGATAAAATTTAAAAATATTATTCTGAAAGTTACACGCCATTAAAATTGGAGCAAAATCATCATCTTCTTTAACACCCTGTATATAAAATTTTCTGACAGTTAAATAAAATCCAATATTGACAATTGTTTCCCAAGGGATGAATCTATCAACCATTGAAAACCGTAGGTCGATATCATATCTGGTTCAGAAAATATTAACTGTTAAATTTAGGCGAAATTTTTCTTGCTCGAAAGCAATAATTGTCCAGCAGTTTAGTAGATATGGTTCTAATTTAAGATGAGTGTCGTCAAAGCGCGGCTGCTGCTTCGAGATTATATGCAGAATGCTTTCCCTTGCGGGCTCATCCTACACCCGCAAGTTTTCTTAATGTTGTTTAACGGGCAAGTTGGGCAGGATCGTATTTGATCCATAGTGTAATAAATGAATGTAAGTACCTTATTTTTGAGTTTTTTGAAAAAATATATTTGAAAATGTTATTTATTTTAATGCCTTCTATACACAACTAAAAAATAAGTATCAGCTTATGAATCACCCTGTATAAGGATGTTTTTTTTTTCAATTTTATATCTTAATTCGAAACAGTTTAAGTAATAATTTAATAAATCCTTTTTTCTCCTAAACTATTACCCCAATAACTGTTTAGAAGAATATTTGTTTTGTATATTTTCTATTGAAGCCCTTATTATTTAAATTAAATTACAACCACAATCGCAATTCTTAACACATTAAAAGTTATTTGCACGGCCGGCCACGTATTTAACGCGTCCAGAAAAGAAAATTCACGTTTCCAGTCGAGTTTACGCGTCAAACAGTGCATGCAGGCAGAGGTATCACTGCATCCGCGTTCAGTTTTTTAATTTTACACTATTTAACTGTTTTGTAATTAAACAAATAATTTAAAAGTCGAATTGCTTAAAAACATGTTATAAAACCTCTGGGTACAGTTGTATTTTGTGTTTATTTATTGTAATGTAGTGGTAAAAGTTTTAATCGTAGATTGGTTTTATAGCTATTGTTTTTATTATGATTTTGGATATTTTGAGGAGGTTGGTTTATTTATTTATTTTTTCTTAACTTGAACAGGTAATCACTGATTACTTGTCATTTCAAATAAAAACACATCTCACTGTTTCTTTAGAATTTCACCAGTGGCGGCGTGGTCAAGCCATAATACCAAAAAAACAAACCATCAATTTTCTCGTTTATTGTAGTAATGCGACATTTAAAAATATTTTTCCATCAAATATTGCCATCTTAGGATTTAAGGATTAAAATATAATGCGTCAATTTCATAATACCATGCATACGTTTAGAATCTCGAGCAGAATTAAAAAATGCAATACAAATAATCATATCTTATTTAAAAATATATAGTTATATAAAGATAACAGCTACTTCCGGTATAACCGGAAGTGACAGGAAAACGTAAATATTTCAGTTAAACAGGGCACATAAAAAATATATACAGGGTGTCCCATAACTTATGGGCCGTAGAGTAACTGGAGATACTAGACATCAAACTAAGCCGATTAAGTCATATAAGTTTTGTTACTCGTTCTAGAGATACAGGGTGTTGAAAGTAAAAGTTTATTCTCGAAAATAAGCCATAATTTTAAAACGGTTTAATGAATCGAATTGAAAGTTGCCAATATTATGTTTTTATGAGCAAGAAATAAGAATTTGTAAAAAAAAAGTTTCAAACTAGAGGGCGCTAGTTGCATACACTGGGCTTCATAAATCTATGATTTTTTTCTTACCTGTGATATTAGGTGTTTTTCAATTATAGTTTCTTAAAGAAGGGCATTTTCTGAGTCAAAAAGGTGCACTTGATTGATCGTAATATCTTTAACGGTTTTCGAGATATTTCCCTTTAAACATCCCAAAGCATAAAAAAACATAGTACATAATTAAATTATTATTTTAATTATCAAAAAAAAAACTTATATGACATAATCGGCTTAGTTTGATGTCTAGTATCTCCAGTTTCTCCACGGCTTATAAGTTATGGGACACCCTGTATAAGCACAAGTTTAAAAAAAAATTTTAGATGTTTGTAACGAACGCACATAGTAAATCGCTATTCTCGAAATTGAATTTGCTATATCCATCTACATACTAGACCAAAAGAATACTATGAGCGAGTAATTCAAATTTATTCAAGGGGGGGAAATAATACTCTTAATCAACCTTCATTAGGATATATTTTCAGGAAAAATTATTTATTTCACTCTACATGTTTCGAACGTATAAACGTTCATCTTCATAAGTATAGTTTATGTTGAAAAAGATTATGAAGAAAAGTGTTGAAGAACTTCCATAGAAGTAGGAGAGAAAAACATACTAACAAGTTATACAGGGTGTTACAAATTTGACATACCAGCATTGGAATCTCGGAAACCATAAGAGTTAGAGAAACGGTTAAATGGGGGCAAAGTTGTGCAATTCGGTGCTGCTGCTTTAAAAGTTTTCAAATTACGAATATTTCCGATTTTATTTGAAAAAAACCAAAATTTTGCCAAATCGTTTTTATTTTTTCTCATTTCACTAGCTATTTAAAAATACATGACATTTTGTTATTGCCACTTTTTCTTCTCTACAAAATGACGTTACTAAACTAAAGATCCGTCGTTTCGTCTCCGAGCGGCCATCACCAACTTTACTTATTTAAATACGGACCTGGATTTTTTTAAACTGATTTTTTAACCCTTCTACCCTCAAAATGTAATGGCCATATTACTTTCTCATAATGATGAATTGTCCTTGCTTATTTTTTAAATTCATATTTTTTACACTTCTTGTCAGTCCGGTCCTGGCAACAAATCACAATATTAATTATGTAAAAATGTTATTTATAAAAATGACGTAGATACCATGGAAGAACTGGAAGAACGCATACAGGTTGAATTTGGTAGGATAAGGAGAAGATCGGTTAAAAGGACTGTTGCCAAAATTGGAAGAAAAATCGATCGTATTATTGACCCAAACGGCAATCTCTTTGAACATTTAGAAAATTAGGATTTATAATTAGTAAATTTAGAATTATTAGAAAATTCTTATAAAATAAATTATATTACTTATGTATGAATGTTTTAAATAAAATAAAGTTTTTAATTAATATTGTGATTCGTTGCCAGGACCGGACTGATAAGAAGTGTAAAAAAAATCCAGGTCCGTATTTAAAAAAGTAAAGTTGGTGATGGCCGCTCGGAGACGAAACGACGGATCTTTAGTTTAGTAACGTCATTTTGTAGAGGAGAAAAGGTGGAAACGACAAAGTGTCATTTATTTTTAAATAGCTAGTCGAATGAGCTCAGGAAAAAATAAAAGCGATTTTGCAAAATTTCGTTTTTTTCGAATAAAATCGGAAGTATTTGGAATTTGAAAACTTTTAAAGCGGCATTATAATCAGCACCGAATTGCACAACTTTGCCCCCATTTAACCGTTTCTCTAACTCTTATGGTTTCCGAGATTCCAATGCTGGTATGTCGAATTTGTAACACCCTGTATAGATAAAGTTGATGAGTAAAGAGAATGGTTGATAATTTACTCATCAACTTTATCTATATAACTTGGTAGTATGTTTTTCTCTCCTACTTCTATGGAAGTTCTTCAACACTTTCCTTCATTTAATTAACTTCCTAAAAAGCTCTATGATAGTGTCACTGACAATTTCCTAATAATATTTTTCAACATAAACTATACTTCTCCTGAAGATGAACGTTTATACGTTCGAAACATGTATAGTGAAATAAATAATTTTTCCTTGAAATATATCCTAGTGAAGGTTGACTTACAGCGTTATTTCTCCACATTTAACTTGCAACTTCACTTCAAGTATGGACTACTTCTTCAAACTCAAATTTATTCGGTAAAAAGATAATTATTTTTCTTCGTTACTATTTACAGCAGTAATCACGATACACTACAACGGTATGCCGATAAGGAAACTGAAATTTGCACTTCTCTGCGCATGTCGTCATATATAAGGACGTTGCTGATTTGACCCGAGTGACAGTTCTAAGCTCACATTTACTGTCATTGTAAAAAGCGGGCCAATTTTCATTAGCGAACTTTACACGAAAGGTTTTAACCGTATTTAGACGCGCACGTTCATTCTCAGGCGTAGACGTTTGCTTTTATTCTGTGATTATTGTTTTTCAGTTCAGATTCGAGTAGTTATACAGGGTGATTCCTAAGTTGATACTTCTGTTTTAGCTGTGTCATGTAACAACAATGTAACATTTTCAAATACCTTTTTTCAAAAAACTTAAAAATAGGCGAGAACAGAAGTAAAAAAATCTAAGTGCGAGCCTGGTCCTCAAAATGTAGCCTGCTATACTTTATGTTGTTTTTGTCTTATTAGTCATGCAATTTATGGGTCGGTCGTCAGATATTTGGCAATCCGCTGCGGTGGGTTTTTCTGAAGCAAGATAATTTTAAATTGGTGAAAATGGTAAAATTTGAAAAAAATTAACTAAACTGCTGGACAATTGCTTCAGAGCAAGAAAAATTTTGCCTAAATTTAACAGTTAATATTTTTTAAACCAGATATGATATCGACCTACGGTTTTGAATGGTTGATAGATTAATCCCTTGGGAAACAATTGTGAATATTGGATTTTCTTTAACTGTTAGAAAATTTTATATACAGGGTGTTAAAGAAGACGATGATTTTTGCTCCAATTTTAATGGCGTGTAACTTAAACAATAATATTTTTAAATTTTATCACTCTACGTCAATTGAATCACTGGTTCATAGCAAAGAAAGTAATTTGTCAAATTTTTGATACCTGCTATATTTCAAGAAATACCGATTTTTTTGGAAAACCTTGCTTTATTTCAACTTATTGGTAGCTTGATCTCACTGTGCGTTGTATCGTGCAAATTTTGCGAGTGATTATTATACCTTATGAAAAGCTTGATTATGTTCAGTAATAATAGTTGTACCTAAGTGTTATGATGTACAGTGCCGTACTTATAAACACCTAATATGTCTATGGTTTATGAGTATCTCACAATTTTTCACGATTGTTTTATATTGGAAAGTACTCGCCCCTAGATTAGGTGAATTTTTTCTTACTTTTTAGTTTTTCATATCGCACTACAGTGTGTTTACAAAATTTTAACAAAGATAATTTTTTTAATTTAATTTTTGGAAAAAATGTATTTATTAATTTCTAACTTTCTAACACTATACCTACTCAAGTGTTTATAAGTACGCCACTGTACATCATAACATTTAGTTACAACTATTGTTACTGAACATAATCTAGCTTTTCATAAGGTATAATAATTACCTACTCGCAAAGTTTGCACGATACAACGCACAGTGAGATCTAGCTACCAATAAGTTAAAATAAAGCAAGGTTTTTCAAAAAAATCGGTATTTCTTAAAATATAGCAGATATCAAAAATTTTACAAATTACTTTCTTTGTTATGAACCAGTGATTCAATTGACGTAGAGTGATAAAATTTAAAAATATTATTGTGAAAGTTACACGCCATTCAAATTGGAGCAAAAATCATCGTCTTCTTTAACACCCTGTATATAAAATTTTCTAACAGTTAAAGAAAATCCAACATTGACAGTTGTTTTCCAAGGAATAAATCTATCAGCCATTCAAAACCGTAGGTCGATATCATATATGGTTCAAAAAATATTAACTGTTAAATTTAGGCGAAATTTTTCTTGCTTCAAAGCAATTGTCCAGCAGTTTAGTAGGTATGGTACTAATTTACGGTGAGTGTCGTCAAAGTACGGCTTCTACTTCGAGATTATATGCAGAACGCTTTCCCTTGCGGGCTCATCCTACACCCAGACGTTTTCTTAATGTTATTCAACGGGCAAGTTAGGCAGAACCGTATTTGATCCATAATGTAATAAATAAATGTAAGTATTTTGTTTCAGAGTTTTTTGAAAAAAGGTATTTGAAAATGTTGTTTATTAATGCACAGCTAAAAAAGAAGTTTAAACTTAGGAATCACCTTGTATAACGTACTAATAATTATTATTAACTAAGGGATATTTATCGACTCGGATCGGTACCCACAACGAGGGTAGTTCTTGATTACGTATTTGCCATTTTGGCAGAACAAAACTAGAAAAGCATAGTAACAGTGCCACTGTGTTCTTTCCCTGCAATTTTATATTCATTGTAAAATTGTGTAGGATTTTGGATATTGACAATGCCAAACTGTGCTGTGGCGATTTGTAACAATTGCAACCAAAACCTAAAAGGCATAAATATAAAGTATTTTGGGTTCCCAAAAAATAAGGATCTGGCAAAACAATGAATCATTGCTTGCGAATGGGGTGACCAAATCAATTTAAAGAATGGTTGATAAAAACTATTTTTGTAATCATAGGCGCCGATTCCGTGGGGGCTCTGGGGGCCCAAGCCGATTCCGTGGGGGCTCTGGGGGCTTGGGCCCCCAGAGCCATATTTCTTTAGTGGCGTAGCCCCCATGGCCTAACCCTCACAGTACGTTTACATAATAATGATACTAATAGCAATTCGTTTGCGAACGTGCGTTACTTAAGATTTGATAATTTAATTTTTTTCTATAAAATTTATCTACAGTTGTCGTTTCCTTTTTTAATTTAGCAGGTTATTTATTATATTTAGGAAAAAATTATTTTGGCTTTGAAAATTAAATTATGCTATATCTGGCAACCCTGGTCTGCCACTTTGCTTAGAGCACGTAGAGAATTTGGAAAGTCCCTGGTCTCAAAGTTGCCAGGTCTGGTAAAATTTCACTAGATTTAATGATTTCGAAACCAATCCAAAGTGATTTAGTGAGAACTTTCGTTAAATACCCCAGTTTTAGTGATTTTTCGGATTTTGTAGCAAATAAGACAAAGTCGTCTAAAATACAATACAAAAATGCAATATTTAAAAAATATTATTTTCAAAAACACGGCTATTTTTAATTATCCGCTCGATCTATATTTTCTACACGTTAGCAGCCGTGATGTCAGATCTGCGCATCATGTAGATCTGACATCACGGCCTAGTCAGCGAGGTCAAGCATCGGCGCGGTCAAGTTGGAGCCAGTGTTACCAGATCTCCTGTTTTAACAGAAGATCTACTGTTTTCACTCTTAAACTACTGTTCTACTGTTTTCACCCTCAAATCTCCTGTTGAAAATTTTTTAATACCAAAGAGGTAATTAAGCTACATAATTCACAAATGTACACAAAAACATTGGATCATTCGGAACTAACTGGCCAGAGCCGTCTTTCCGTACGGGCCCGGTACATTTTTTTTAGAAGTCACTTTGGATGGAGGAATGGCCCCGCGCGTCTTGGGGCTCACAATTTGAATCGATGACCTTTTTTTTAGAAGTTACTGTGGAGGGGGGCCCCAAAATTTGGACCGATGACCTTTTTTTTTAAAGTTACTGTGGAGGGAGCCTTATTATATTTAAAATTTATTAACTATTACATTATATTATGTGTATATTTAATAAAGGAATTTTTTTTTATTCGTTGAGATCCGGGCTCCAAGCCCCCAGAGCAATTCTGAAGTTCCGGCGCCTATGTTTGTAATCATCTTCTAAAAGAAGTAACTGAGATGAATTAAAGCAGTATATCGTTTATAATAGACTCCTTTTTTTCAATCAAAAATAAAACGATCATTTACTCGCACCTAATTATGTAAATCGGCCTTAAAGGCGTCCTCGTGCGTGACGACACAATATGGGAGAGAGATAGAGAATGTATGCGCATAAGCATACCGTGTTAGTGTATCGTGGTAGTAATGAAGAGTATCGGCTTTTGCTTTGTACAACGTATATTATATGCTTAAGACTGGAACTTTTTTTTATATTTATTTAACTAATATCTTTCAGTTGCTCACTATATTCTTTATACAGTCTTTGCCATGGAAGTTTCGTTTTAATGATACCCAGAATTTCTTCGAGGAGATTTCTTCGGGACAGACCCTGAAAAAGAAATATTTAGTAATAAAATAAGTGTACTACAAATTCGCTAGCGTACCGAGTGTTCCATTAAGGATGGCCGTATCTCAGAAAGTAGGTACTGAGCATAGAAATTCAGGGAAAAAAATTATAATTAATGTAGTTAAAAAAAATCCTGGAAATAATTTTTAAGTTCCGCATTTTGCCGCTAGAGGGCACAATTGAATGATTAATTTAATTTCGGAAAATGTTCATTGTTATATAGAGTGATTCACGTTGAGTGGCCTATTAGAAGATCTCGGAAACGAGTAACCCTATCTTTCTAAAAATTTGATAGCAGAAATAATTAGCTTTGAGCTTTTAAAACATTATCTTTTGGGGTTTATGTTAACTTTGCTATTTCAAATGGAACACCCTGTATATTTTAGCATTTTTGATTGCGTTATTAAAATCTAAATAACTTTTGTTGATATTAATCTATTCCTATCTCTAACCGTTTTTGAGATATGAATTATAAAAGGATTTTTTTGTGTAAAAACGCTCCGAGAAGAAAGTTTAGTAACTCTGAAACTAATAAAGGTAAACATTTAAAATGTTGTAAGCTTTCAAGTAATACAAAGATCTTTAGTTTAAATTACTTAGGTTTCACGTATTTTATACAGGGAGTTCTTAAAATTGTGCCAATGTTTCCATTTAACTAAATGTGCATAAGTCAATTTTTGCAAAAGGAACACTATATTTTTTAGCTTACTAACGTGTAGAGAATTAAATTTCCTATCTAAATACCTTATATGTTACAATCCACATTTTTTGTCGTTTTGGAATTATGAGCAATTTAAATAAAAAAGCCTTCTTTTCAAAAATAATGTCGCATTAACACAAACAGAAATTTTAAGATTTTTTATTAAAATTGCTCATAATTCCAAAACCACTAAAAATGTGGATTGTAACATATTAGGCATTTAGATAGGAAATTTAATTCTCTACAGTTAGCAAGCTAAAATTGACTTATGCATATTTATTTAAATGGAAACATTGGCACAATTTTAAGAACTCCCTGTATAAAAAACGCGAAACCTAAGTAATTTAAACTAAAGATCTATGTATTACTTGAAAGCTTACAACATTTTAAATGTTTACCTTTATTAGTTTCAGAGTTACTAAACTTTCTTCTCGGAGCGTTTTTACACAAAAAAATTCTTTTATAATTCATATCTCAAAAACGGTTAGAGATAGGAATAGATAAATATTAACAAAAGTTATTTAGATTTTAATAAGGTAATCAAAAACGCTAAAATATACAGGGTGTTCCATTTCAAATAGCGAAGTTGGCATTAACTTCCGGTATAATCGGAAGTAACAAAAACCTCAAAAGATAATGTTTTAAAAGCTCAAAGCCAATTATGCTTGCTATCAAATTTTTAGAAAGATAAGTTTACTCGTTTCCGAGATCTTCTAATAGGCCACTCAACGTAAATCACCCTGTATAATGGATTAATATTATATAATAATTTACCTGGACACATAAAAACAATTAAAAAACTTCCATTATTTAAATTTCAATTAAAAAAATATTTCCTAAGGTAATTTCTATGTTTGAATTTATACGTTTTACGTTCAAACTATACTTTACTATTTTTAACTGTACATTTTATCCCTGTAATAAACTTGTATAGTTGGTTGGGAATATATATATACAAAAAAAAATACAAAAAGGATATTCTCTTAGCCACTTTAATTACGATTTTTTCCCCTGAGTTTCTATGCCCAGTAGTTTCCGAGATACGGCCGGTGGCCATCCATAATGGGACACCCAGTACATAAGAATCTCGAAAGCGGTAAGAGATATGAAGATGGTTAAAATTTAAATTAAAAACACACCTTCATAGCCGTTTTTTATGTTGTATAAGATGGCGATATTAGTTTTTTATTCCGACGTTTTGTTCTTTGTATACCGCCGTCATGTCAAATATTTTAAATACGGGGGGAGCAGGTCCCGAGTGGATTATGGAAAATATAAAGTTTGAAAAGCGCCGCAGACGCACCCAATTATTATTTAAATACATAAATTAACTTATTTATTTTAATTTTTTTTTAACCCGCATTTATTATTAGTTATAAAAATATTATAAAAAAATTATTATATATTATAGATCCTTTTCAACGAGGAATCGCGCTTAAATATGTCAAAAACGCTAAACCTTAGATATAGGACAAAATACAGGGTGTTACAAATTCGACATACCAGCATTGGAATCTCGGAAACCATAAGAGTTAGAGAAACGGTTAAATGGGGGCAAAGTTGTGCAATTCGGTGCTGATTATAATGCCGCTTTAAACGTGTTCAAATTCCTAATACTTCCGATTTTATTCGAAAAAAACCGAAATTTTGCAAATTGGTTTTTATTTTTTTCCTGAGCTCATTTGACTAGCTATTTAAAAATAAATGACACTTTGTCATTGCCACTTTTTCTCCTCTACAAAATGACGTTACTAAACTAAAGATCCGCCGTTTCGTCTCCGAGCGGCCATCACCAACTTTACTTTTTTAAATACGGACCTGGATTTTTTTAACCGATTTTTAAACCCTCCTACCCTCAAAATGTAATGGCGATATTATTTTCTCATAAAGATGAATTGTCCTTGCTTATTTTTTTAAATTCATTTTTTTTACACTTCTTGTCAGTCCAGTCCTGGCCACGAATATCAATATTAATTAAAAACCTTATTTTATTTAAAACCTTTACAAATAAGTTTCATGAAAAAGTTTGTCTAAAGTTCATGTTAGGCATTTACATACAGGTGGCATTTGGTAGGATAAAGAGAAGATCGGTTGAAAGGGCTGTCGCCAAAATTGGAAGAAAAATTGATCTTTTTTATTGTGCAAAACGGCTGAACATTTAGAAAATTAGGATTTATAATTAGTAAATTTCGAGGTAAATTTAGAATTATTAGAAAATTCTTTTTTAAAATAAAGTATATTACTTATGTATGAATGTTTTAAATGAAATAAAGTTTTTAATTAATATTGTAATTCGTTGCCAGGACCGGACTGACAAGAATTGTAAAAAATATGAATTTAAAAAAATAAGCAAGGACAATTCATCATTATGAGAAAGTAATATCGCCATTACATTTTGAGGGTAGGAGGGTTTAAAAATCGGTTTAAAAAATCCAGGTCCGTATTTAAAAAAGTAAAGTTAGTGATGGCCCCTCGGAGACGAAACGGCGGATCTTTAGTTTAGTAACGTCATTTTGAAGACGAGAAAAAGTGGCAATGACAAAGTGTCATTTATTTTTAAATAGCTAGTCAAATGAGCTCAGGAAAAAATAAAAACAATTTTGCAAAATTCCGGTTTTTTTCGAATAAAATCGGAAGTATTCGGAATTTGAAAACTTTTAAAGCAGCATTATAATCAGCACCGAATTGCACAACTTTGCCCCCATTTAACCGTTTCTCTAACTCCTATGGTGTCCGATATTCCAATGCTGGTATGTTCCCGGTGGGACACCCTGTATATGTATATGTGATACTTACCATAATGTCGGTATCTAATTTTCTCTTTTTAACGCTGGAATGTGTGGGACCCAACAGATCATCTAATATTAGTTTCAGTCGGCATTCCGGACCTAAAAGATATTTTGAATTTTAAAAATCCACGCCTTCCTGTATGTAGGCATGTAGATAAGCTAAAAGTAACTTTAAATTTTAAACCTGCGTTCAGCACATAGCTTCGATTACTTGCTATACATAAATGACCGGGAAGATAAATATAAGAAGCGTCGTAGTCTATTTCAGAAAGGTGTAGAGTAATAAAATGGGAAATTCCTTAATTTCGGTGTCGGCCATAGGCGCAGGTAAATTTTGTGCATTAAATTATTTATGATAACTAACCAAAGAGAAAAAAGAAGATAATTTGATAAAGAAGGAACTATTAGCTATAGCAAATTTACACAAACATCGTTTTATGAAATAGGCCGTGGAAGATATAGCTGAAAACATAGTGTAACTGTGCTGCGCACACCGCCATGTCATTGCAAACTAAATACTATACAACTTATATGAGCGCAAGTGAAAGGATTTGTAGCAAGGCACAGTATGACATTCAAAATGAAAGACGTTAAGCTGCTGTTTGATCAAGCCATTAAGGAAGTGACACCAGAGAACTGGCAAAAAGCAGTCCATCATGTTATTAAAAAAGAGAAGAAAATGTGGGATCTTGACCACCTGATCGATCGGACCGTCAACCCGTTAATTATAACGTCAAGAGGAGATGACAGTTCCTCAAATGACGAAGAATATGATTTTTTATAATTTAATTTCCATATAATGTATTTTTTATATTTTGTATTTTTTTATAATGTTTATTAAAAAATAAGTGTACCTAATACTATGTACATAATGCACGCCTTTGTCACACCATTTTCAGTGTTTGTGAATGGGTAATAACAGGCAAACCCCATAAATTGACCCAAACCCGGGTGGTACTACCTGCACTTGATGAAAAGAAAGAATTTTGCAATTAAATAAATGTCAAATTATGAAAGCGGCTTAAATATTCGTTGGGTCACTCTGTAGTCCCTTTGCATACCTAATGAGCTTTTATTACTCTGCACCTTTCTGAAATATACTTTTTTATACTTAGGTACAGTCACTGTAGTAACACGGCATCGATCACCACACTTACCTTTGTCGAGGAGGTAATTAACTTGAGCCAACAACCAATGTCGGTACTCCGGAACGCTCTGCAGAACACTCGTGGCAGTGATTTGAGATTCTAAGAAGCTAAGAGTGACGCCAGATGGCAGTGTGGAGTCAGTCGGTCGGTACTGAGGCATGAGTCGTTGTAGAGAGGCAAGGGGGAGGCTGCTGGGTACTTTCTTTACCATGGCGACGCCCGATCTACTCACCGGGTCTAGTGGATTTGACAATTGCACCCTAGAGCAAGTAAAACAGATGATGGGCAACTAGGAATGTTAACGGTGCGAAGAGAACTATCTGTATTTTAAAAAGTTGTCGGTTTATTCCAGGATTTGGACCTATGGGACCCTGTCAGCAGTGGCGTGCAATGATATTTTAATCAGGGTAGGCAATTGCATTTAAGACAAAAACTTACCTTCCGTAGCATTCAAGCATCTGAATTTCAAATTTTGTCACAAAATGTCTTGTTTTTGAGTTTGTGGAAAGAATACTGTGGCAGAAGAAGAATAAAACGGCATTATTTGTAAATTAGTCCACCTCAGCGGTCTTTACGTAAAAATTCTTTTAAAATATCGTCATAAAAATTGGTTTTGCTTTTTAAATCCTGCGCAATGTCGCTCTCCAGAAAGATTATTGTTAATTCACCTAAGCGTGTCTCTCCCTGTGTGTTTCGTAAATAGGTGTGAATTATTTTTAATCCAGAAAAGAATCGTACTGCAGAAGCGCTGCTAGCCAGAATAGTAACAATTAACGCCTCTATATTAATTTTTCCCCGAAACCCGACGGCGCGAAGTCTAGCAAAAGGGCGAAAATATTAATTATAAATTAAAAATCTATCATCCACCTGATTGAACCAATGTTGTTAAATACGAAGTCAATTATTGTGTTAAATATGATGAGCTTACTGAATATTAAATATTATGAACCTATCAGCAAAAATTATTTTAATTGTCACAAAAGTGCTTCTTATTTTACATTATCCCTTTAAAAATATCCTAATTTTCCAAACTACGGTAAAACTTGAAAATTGACACTATAATGCACTTACTAAACGCGTGCTTTCTTGACGCGGGCTGATAGATGAAGGAAGGTCGAAGGTTGCGACGGGTTAATTGGTTACATCTCTTCCTACCCTACTGCCTACCGGCTCTCTCGCTTGCTTCCACTCGTACAAAAGCAGTGCTTTTGCTTTGGCATAATACGCTAATGTACAGCGAGATCTTTGCTGTTAGAACGGTCTTACGAAATGCTTATACAGGGACCTTGTTTACGATATCATAAGCAAAGAATCGCAAGTATCGTGTTTCGTCAGCGTCTTGTTAAACGGATTCTTAAAGGACTCGACGTCAATAAAGCTTCTGGTCCAGACGAATTTCCTATCATTGTTCTCAAGACATGCGCCGATGAACTTACACCAGTATTTTGTAGACTTTTCAACTTATCCTACAAAAAAGGAATATTTCCATCCTGCTGGAAGTCGGCGCGTGTCCAGCCCATTCCAAAGAAAGGTAAGAAGACCCTGCCAAGCAACTACCGACCCGTCGCATTGCTTTCAGTAATTTCAAAAGTAATGGAGAAAGCTATTAACCAACAACTCCTAAAGTATCTGGAAGAGCTTAACATTATCAGCGACCATCAATACGGTTTTCGTAAGTCCAGATCAACAGGTGACCTTCTGGCATATGTCACCCATCTTTGGAGCAACACCATCGAACATCATGGAGAATCCCGGGCTGTTGCACTGGACATATCTAGGGCTTTTGATCGTGTTTGGCACGATGGGCTTCTAAGTAAATTGCGATCCTACGGTATGCCTAATGGATTCTGTTTATGGTTAACCAGCTTCCTTAAGAACCGTTCTCTGCAAGTGGCGATTGACAGGTTTCTTTCAGACACCTTCACCATCAATGCCGGTGTTCCTCAAGGGTCCATATTGTCGCCTACCCTCTTTTTAGTGTATATTAACGACCTTCTAGTGAAAACCCAAAATCCAATTTATAGCTTTGCTGATGACAGCACACTTGTCTCATCTTTTACCTTGACTCCCCAAACATCCGCTGCCGACGCACATCTTCGCAGGCAGCATGAAGTATTGCGCCTCAACAAAGACCTGGACGAAATTTTGGCTTGGGGTGACAGTAACCAAGTCGAATTTAATGCTAAGAAAACCCAGGCAGCAGTCTTCTCCAAAAAGGTTAACATTGCAGAACCGGATATAGTCATGGCAGGACACGCAATTCCCCTGGCACCGTCTGTTAATTTGCTGGGGGTCAATCTGGGAGGTAATATGTCTTGGCATGATCACGTTGCCGCAATGGCCAAGGCAGCTGCACAGAAACTTGGTGTACTTTTCCGCACCAAAAGGTTGTACACACCTTATCAACTTTTGACACTCTACAAAGCCCAGATTCGACCATCATTAGAATATTTCTCTCATGTCTGGAGCTCTGCACCCAAGCACACCCTTCGGCTGCTGGATTCCATTCAAAGGAGAGCCATTCGTCTGATCGGCGACCCCGAGCTGACCAAGACCCTCGATAGCCTGGAGCATCGAAGACAGGTTGGTGATTGGGCTCTCTTTTACAGATATTTCCATGGCAGGTGTTCGACCGACATTGCCCACTTGATTCCACCTAGAGCAATGCAAAACAGAAATACACGGCGAACCACTGCCGCTCATCCATATGTTGTTCAGCTTAGTACTCCTCGAACTTCATTGTTCAAGAATTCTTTCATCTGGAGAACGTCATCTTTGTGGAATGATCTTCCTGAGGTCGTGTTTCCCAATGAATACAATCTTCAACGTTTCAAGACCAACGTTAATCGCTTTTTTCGCACTCGCACCGCTCCCAGAGCGCCTTAAAGGATTTTTCCTACAGTGCAGGTGTTTTATCATAAAAAAAAAAAAAAAGAATGCGTTTGTGGAAATGATATAGGCTTAAGTTTTCGGTCCTATTTTTGTATTTACTATATATTATTGTAAAAATAAATTGCCAAAGTTGGATTACACAGATAAAAACTAAAATCCAAAAAAAAAATAATATCTGTTTGTTTTATTGCTCCCAGGCCCTAACAATATCATGTAAGACATTTGAGGAGACAGAGCTGATCCTGTCAGATGATCTGAAAAAATTGGGAAAGTATTTTCGAAAATGGAGACTACAGCCAAACGCAAGCAAGACCGAGGTAACACTTAAATAATAAGTCTGCTAATAGGGAGCTTAGAATCCAATTTGAAAACACATGGCTCACTCATAACAAAACCCCAAAATACCACTCTCGTTCAAGGAGCATTTATCCAAGACAGCAGAAAAACTAAAAACGAGAAATAATATAATACAAAAGCTATGCGGAACAACCTGGGGAGCATCAGCATCCACTTTGCGCTCATCAGCTCTGGGTCTCGTTTTCTCAACTGCAAAATATTGTGCCCCTGTATGGCTTAATAGCCCACATGCCCATAAAATTAATACTCAGCTCAACAACACAATGAGAATGATCGACGCTGTCCTTAAGTCCACTCTCACAGAATGGCTTCCAGTCTTAAGCCACATCCAGCCTCCAAATCTGCGTCGTGTGAATGCTCTTACCAGAGAGTACAAAAAAATCTTGGCTAACCCAAATCTCCCAATACACGAAGACATTAAATACGCCAATTATAACCGCCTCCGTTCTAGAAAGCGTCCCACCAAAACAGCAGCATCTGCCATAGAGGAGGGCTTCGACCTTACCACCTCCTGGCACCAAGAATGGACCAAGCATCAGAACAACCTAATGCCATGTATCACCCAAAACCCCCAGGGTACGACTTACCAAGAAAGACCTGGTTCACCCTAAACAGAATCCGAACTCAGCACGGTAGGTGCGCCTACTTCTTACACAAATGGGGCAGAATACCATCGCCACTCTGCGAATGTAGCGAAAACCAAACAGTTAAGCACATTACAGAAGAGTGCCCTGGATCGGCCTACGAGGGGACACCTGAAGATTTCCTGTTGGCGACTCCGGAATCAATAGCCTATATAGACTTAATGCAAATGTGTTTGTAGTACGAATGTATATTATAACTGTAAGATGTGTCTTATGCCATACGCTAAATAAATAAATAATTGTTCCCAGGATAGGCAATGCTTTTTTGCCTATATTGTATGCAAGCCACTGCCTGTCAGACGGTTATTGTTGGAACAGGACCACGCTCCTCACAACGGACGGAAAATAACAAGCAATTTAAATATACTGTTGCCAAATAAATGGATTGGAAAACAGATACCTGTGCGATGGCCTGGTAGAAGTCCAGATATAAATCCACTGAAATATGTTTTATGGGTATATTTACAAAATCATTTGTATTGTGAGATACCGAATGACAAAAAATAAACTGCCTTAAAATTTAATCCTGCTAGGTTCGATACTGAAATTGCGACGGTTGTTGCAAAATGCATTAAAGCTGAGAGCTTACGATTTGAATACCTTTTAAGAGTTTATTTATGGGTTGTTGATGTTTAATTTTGTTTTCCGTCGACCGTATATTTACATCCGATATTAACGTTCCCAAAATCATTCATTAATGACCCCTATTAATGCATGATTTTCTGTAAATGCACGATTTCCCAAAATCATTCATTAATGACCCTATTAATGCATGATTTTCTGTAAATGCACGATTTCCCAAAATCATTCATTAATGACCCCTATTAATGCATGATTTTCTGTAAATGCACGATTTCCCAAAATCATTCATTAATGACCCCTATTAATGCATGATTTTCTGTAAATGCACGATTTCCCAAAATCATTCATTAATGACCCCTATTAATGCATGATTTTCTGTAAATGCACGATTTCCCAAAATCATTCATTAATGACCCCTATTAATGCATGATTTTGTGTAAATGCACGATTTCCCAAAATCATTCATTAATGACCCCTATTAATGCATGATTTTCTGTAAATGCACGATTTCCCAAAATCATTCATTAATGACCCCTATTAATGCATGATTTTCTGTAAATGCACGATTTTGGTAATTAAAATTAAAGGCAGCCATGCAAACAAATCAACAAAATAATAAACCGTCAATCCAAAACGTCGTCCGCTGTCATTAGTATTTGTAGAATTGTGAAATGTGGATTGTAAAATAAAAGTTGTTAACTGTTTTTCTTCACTTTAGTAAAAAATACGGTCGACGAAAAAACATTGTAACCAACTCTTACATTAAAATGCGATTAATGATCTCGAACATTAACGCCTTCGCTACGCTCACGCGTTAAAATATTTCGATCATTAATCGCCATTATTAATGTACTTGTTGGTTAAATTACTATTAATATTTTTGTTATTCGTTCAAAAACATAATATTAATAAACTTTTTGCTTTTTGTATCAGTTAATTTATGGTAATAAAGTTGTGTTAAGATATTGTTTGATAATTATACAGGGTGATTCCTAAGTTGATACTTCTTTTCTAGCTGTGTATAGAAGGCATTAAAATAAACATTTTCAAATACCTTTCTTCAAAAAACTTAAAAATAGCCGAGATACAGAAGTGAAAAATGTGCGGGCCTGGTCATCAAAACGTAGCCTGCTATACTTTATGTTGTTTGTCTTATCTCTTATTAGTCATGCAATTTACGGGTCGGTGGTCAGTTTGTTATTTGGCAATCCGCTGCGGTGTATTTTTCTGAAGCAAGTTAATTTTAAATTGGTGACACGTGAAAATGGTATAATTTGAAAACAGTGAACTGGTAGATATGGTGCTAATTTACGGTGAATGCCGTTAAAGTGCGGCTGCTGCTTCAAGATTATACGCGGAACGCTTTCCCTTGCGGACTCATCCTACACCCAGAAGTTTTCTTAATGTTATTCAACGGGCAAGTTAGGCAGAAGCATAATTGATCCATAGTGTAAGAAATGAATGTAAGTACCTTATTTTTGAGTTTTTTGAAAAAAGGTATTTGAAAATGTTGTTTATTTTAATGCTTTCTATACACAGCTAAAAAAGAAGTATCAACTTAGGAATCACCCTGTATTTTGGTTTCATAAAATACATGTTTTTTAGTATAAAGGATTAAATATAGGTATGTTTGATGAAGTGGCAATGAATAAGTGCAATTTATTTAAAAAATTTTCTTTAAATAGTCAGGAAAAAAAAATTTCAAAATTTTTGGGGTTTTCCAGATATTTCCCGAAGTAAAACAAACATGCTAATAGCGTGTATGTTGTATTTGTTGAAAATAGAGCTCTAAACGCCCACCGTTAGATTAAAGAAATCCTTCAAGAAGTGGTTGTTCCAGGTGCTTTTTAAGTAGGGCCCAATTTATAATATTGCGTGATAATGCTAGACCCCATGTTGCAAGTGAGCGAATATCTGGATAAGGTTGGACTAAGAAGATTGGGATGGCCCGCATGTAACCCGGATTTCAACACTACAGAATATTCTTGGGATGTACTTAAAAGAACTGTTTGTCGTCTAGCATCGCCAGAAAATTTTCAAGATCTATAGTTGGCACTGGCAGAGGACTATCAAGATATTTCTTAAGCAAGAAGAAGAAACCTTACCTCAGTATAATATCATTATAAAGCGAAAAAAACCTTTTTTATTAAATACAAATTAATTTAACGACTTTCTGGGAAGCAAAATTTATCCTTGTTTAAATATAAAGACTTAGACTTACCACGTTTGCAGATCTAGGCTGTATGAATACGCTCTTCCATCGCTGAGAGTCAAAATTGGTTGGTTCTTAGGAGTCAAAGAACAACCACTTACTGTTGCTACAAAGGAAAAAAAATATAAAATAAATTATTTACCATTTTATTTTACTGCTTGAAACTGGATAATATATTGCCGGTACTAATAAATTATCGAATATTAAAATGATTAGCTTCTCGATCTGAGTTTAATTAATAAAATCATTATCTTCACACCCCAACTTCACCGCTGATATCCTTTGCCAAAGCCTAATAATGCTGTCTTTGTCTTCACATATTTGGTAGGTGGCCATGTTCGCAATCGCCTCTACTTTTTCTCTGTGCAACAACATAACCTCCCAAAAACCCTTTTGTTTAAATTATTGCCGTTTACGAGCAACGACTATAAATAAGAAGGATAGCTTACTTCCATAAGGCCCGTATTATTCATCTCCTGGTAACTTTATCAACAAGATAATTTCCAAAGAAACCATTGTTAAGACAATTGTCTCCATAGAAATTATCTGGCTGGTAAAGTTACCAGGAGATGAATAATACGGGCCTAAGAGCAACGTTAGATTTTGCCTGAACGGATGTGACGTAGGCATGGGTACAGAATTCGTTTAGATCGATGAAATTCAGTGTGTTTACGTTCTGATTTCTTGTGTTTCTTTTGGGTTTTTTGTGACTATTTGTTAATTTTTAGTTGATTTTGAGTGATAATAAACATTTAAGAACATCGTGCACTAAAAATTTGGTGCCTTAAGCTTAATTCTGTGTGTTTTTTGTCTTTACACGGACTTGGTGTACAATAAAGTATTTTTGGACATTTTGCATTCTAATCAGTATTTTAACAGTTTTGGTAAGTTTTTTCAATGAAATACAGAAAACAAATATCTAAAATACTATTTTGTTGTGATAGATTCAAATGCCTGGGCAGATTTGTGCGGTTGCTTCTTGTAAAAGCAACAGGCTAACCCTCAAAAAAGAGAATAATCCTTACTTACAAAAAGTGATAGTGTCC
This sequence comes from Polydrusus cervinus, assembly GCA_935413205.1. Lineage (NCBI taxonomy): Eukaryota > Metazoa > Arthropoda > Insecta > Coleoptera > Curculionidae > Polydrusus > Polydrusus cervinus. Next base: position 7,776,276 of record OW284518.1, read on the forward strand.
CAAGTACATCCATAGCTGGACCTTCATCTGATACTGAAATATTAGACAAGCCAAGTACTTTACCCATACCCGAGCTCATACCCACCCCAAATGCTATAATTAATCCATTAGTACAAGTGCTAAGTCCGTTATGGCTGCAAAACTTTTGAATATGGTGCTTACTAATAACCAGATTTCTTTACTTTCAAGGAGGATAAAAATTGTTCATTGGACAAATCAAGAAATTTCAGTAGCATTTACTTTACGCTATTACAGCGAAAAATGTTACTTGTATCTTCGTAACAGTCTAAATTATTCATTGCCAGCACTCTCCAGCCTAAGACTAAGACGTTGGGCAAGTCAGGGGATATTAGCCTATGTGCCGAGATAAGATTTAAAATGAAGGGGACCTCCTAACTTTGTGCAGATTTGGGATATTTTTATTCCAGTTACCTGTTCGATGTTCCGATACTGATATCTTACATGGGAATCGCCCATATGTATTTTATTTTACCTAGTTTATATTTGTGATTTGTATATTTTTAATATTTTATAGTTTATTACACAATTTAATGAACATTTTTTTTTTGTATAATATTTTCATTGTAACTGTTTACGGCAATTTTTAAAGATAGTTTTATATCATATAATGCTGTATAAAAGGCTGAAGGACTTCGGTCAATGACCAATTGATTGATATCAATAAAGCACGTCATAATAATAATAATAATAATAATAATAATAATAATAATAATAATATAATATGTTTGTCATCTCTAAATGGCCTGGCCTGGTTATTAAAAATATTTATGTACATACTTCTCTTACTCTTTTTAAGTAAATTATAATATAAAGAAGCCATTTTATTGTACTTTTTTCAGATTCGCCTTTATATTAAATATGTATACTTGATCATATTTTTACAAACAAATAGATCGGATTTCTTAAATAAATATATTTTATTTTGCTTTAATTTCCCATTAGGATATAGATATGATGAAACATATTACACTTATAATTATACAGTCGTTTTGAGTAAAACGAAAATTCCATTAATTTAGTACCAATTCTATATAAATATTACAGACTTTAGAAGTGTTTTATTTTCTTCCTGGTGAAAAGCTTATTTCAATAATCTAAAATACTTTTTAGTTCAAACTTAAACAAATTAATTACACTGTGTAATTTAAAAAAATGTTATGCTTTACCATACATTTTAAACGAGGCCAGTCTGAAAGTGTACCCACGGTGACGTCACCGCCGTTTGACCTTCGGCTAACAAATCGAGCGAACTAAGCTATCCTTCTTATTTATGGTTCTTGGTTTACGAGCACAAATATTCTTACCTAACTTATTTATTTATCCATCTATAATAGGTTATTTACATTAAACAATTTCAGAAACTTACATTTTCCACTAAGCAAGCTTCGAACAGATATCCTGTTCAGCACACTCCTCGTGTTACACAAGTCCCACATGTACATGAGGCCAGTTTTAGTCAACACCAACAAAAACCCAGTTTGGGTAAGGCTTAGACACGATACCAAATCTTCTATAAGAAGAGGGGGAAGAGGTCTCGCACCTAAAATGTTTAAATACATTTAATTGTCTAAATCAAATAAAGGATACATTTTTCTCGAACAAGTTGTTATATTATAAAGTAGGTTGATATAATCGATTTTAACGTTTTCATGGCCTACTACACTGCGCAACTTATTTAACGCACAATCAAAAATTTGTCTCAGCTTTAATCTTATGTATTTTCGTAATTTTTTGTTCGTTTTTATTGATTTTTTTGTTAAATTGTAGGTTTTTCTATTGCGTTAGTTGTTTTGGTTAAAAAAAGTTGTTGTGGTATTATACCGGGTGATAATAAAATGATATTTTTTTTTTTGGAAAATTGCAGACACCCTGTAGGGTATATTAGCTATTGCGAGTTATTCGAATTATAGCTAAATTAAAGCCTCTAGTTTTGTTTACATTATCTTTTTTTATTTTATTTTTATCTCTGATACTTTATGAAATACACTGTTTTGAAACACAACGTGCTTTTATTACCTGAAATGCATTTATCGGAGGAAAATCAAGTGACAACCGAAATGCATTTAGATGGCTATGGAAAATCAAGTGAAATCTGTGTAATCGGTTTTTATTGACAGTCCAGAAAGAATTAGGGAATAATGGAACGGCAAAACAGAAATTTAACACATGATGAATGTGTTCAGGTGGTTACATTACATGGTGAAGGATGGAGTTACAACCGCATAGCTGGTAGGTTGGGAGTGTGGTACACAACTGTAGCGAGGGTAATTAAAAGGTTCGCAGAAACAGGAGAGCATTCCAGGCGGACCGGTCAAGGTAGACGTCGTGTTACAACTCTTAACCAGGATCGTTTTTTAAGAGTAAGTGCTGTACGACAAATATTTACAACTGCAAGAAAATTAAGATCAAAACTTCAAGGTGCAGGTGGTCCACTCATATGTGTTCAAACTGTGCGTCGACGACTAAGAGAAGACAATTTAAGACCCTGGATTGCTGCTCGACGACCCGCATTAACAGTAGATCATCGAAGAGCCAGATTAAATTTTGCTAATGAGCATGTTAATTGGTTGGAAGCAGATTAGAAACGTGTTCTCTAGACTGATGAGTCGAGGTTTAACTTGTATAACTGTGACAGACGTATCCGCGTCTACCGCAGACCAGGTGAGCGATACAGTCAATGCAATTTTTTGCATATAACTTTATATGGAGGTGGATCCGTCATGGTATGGGGTGGAATATCTTTGACGGGGCGAACACAGTTGGCAATTGTAAATGGAAATCTTAATTCTGAAAGGTATATTACAGATATTCTTGAAGAACATGTTGTGCCTTATGCACCCTATATAGGACCTAATTTTTTGCTCATGCACGACAATGCGCATCCCCACATGGCTCGTATCGTAAGAAAGTATCTTGCGGAAGTTGGAATAAATTACATAGAATGGCCAGCCCGTAGCCCCGACCTAAATCCCATCGAAAATTTTTGGGACTATATTGGTCGGCGGTTACGAAGTGAGGACGACAACCACAAAATTTACAATAATTGGCCGAAAGTCTGGTCGAATTATGGGATGGTTTAGATCAAAACGTAATAGGAAACTTTATTTTAAGTATGAATAACAGATGTCGGGAGGTCATTCGCGGAAGGGGTGGAAACACCCGATACTGATTCTGTAATGAATTTTTTTTTGTTAAGTTATTTATTGTTGTTTCCTTAATTAAAGCAATTCGTACATTTTAGGTTTTTTTAGCAATTAAACAAAAAATAAAATAAGACAATGTAGATAAAACTAGAGGCTTTAATTTAGCTATAATTGGAATAACTCGCAATAGCCAATATACCCTACAGGGTGTCTGTAATTTTCCAAAAAAAAAATAACATTTTATTATCACCCGGTATCATACCACAACAACTTTTTTAACCAAAACAACTAACGCAGTGACACTCTCAATAGAAAAACCTACAATTTAACAAAAAAATCAATAAAAACGAACAAAAAATGACGAAAATACATAAGATTAAAGCTAAGACAAATTTTTGATTGTGCGTTAAATAAGTTGCGCAGTGTATTTACCACTTACCTTCTTTTACCAAAGTTATGGACATTTTAGGAAACCAATCAAAAAATTTTCTAGGCCAAGCTTTTAAAAATAAATGATATTGTTTAATATGTCATTGAAAAGAGAATTTTATATAGAAATTAGGGTCGAATAAAGTTTCTTTCACTTCTGGTTAAGATCAGATTCAGACTAAACCAAATATTTAGTATTAAAAATCGTGTTTGAAATCAGTCAAGTCAAGCAAATGCATATAAATCCGAAAAATAAAATGTTTAATTAACTTTGTAAACAACACATCGGCATGCATAATTAGCAAACTATCTTTAAATAAATGAAAGTAACGTTTTAGTTTATTATTTGTTAAATAAAAATGATTAACGATTTTGTAAAGTAAAATATGTACCGGGTGTCCCATTATGGATGGCTACCGGCCGTATCTCGGAAACTACTGGGCATAGAAACTCAGGAGAAAAATCGTAATTAAAGTGGCTAAGAGAAAATCCTGGAATTAATTTTTAAGTTCTGCATTTTGCCGCAAGATGGCACAATTGAAAATTAAATACTGAAATTCTAAATTTCTCCGAAAATTCCCACATTAAGGTATACCTTTGGTAACATCATTAGAAAGCTTAGATAATTCTGCATCATTTTGATCGGCTCATTGGCGTACCGTCCTTGATAAGAGTGAGGGAAGCTATTGAAAGTGTAATCATGTAATTTGCTGTAACTTCTAAACGACTTATCCGACGTATACAATTTTTTTCCCTACACTTTCGTAATTTTGAATCCTTAACTTCAAATTTATTGACTACTTTTTCATTTTTACAATAAATAAAATGACCTCTTGCCTATTACTTTTTGATCAACTACTCAAAACTATGTAAAATGGATTTATCTGCTTTTGTCTGATCGCTCCTCAACTGGACTACATGATTTTGCAAAATTTTAAATAAATTATTTTCGATTTGTGTAAAAAAACATTGTTTTAAATAAATTCAAAAAGGCGTAAAAATAAAAACCTAAAACCAAATTCGAACATCTGCAAAAATATTCGGTAAATTTGCAATTCCTTTTCAACAAAACAAATTATTAAACCTAAAATACCCATCGTGTTTAGTCTATACGAAGTCGGTGTAAACAGCATAAAAACTAAAACTCTAGTTACAGTTTTCCTTTATCAAACATAGGCGTGCAACACGACGATAAAAATGGAAATATATTTAATTATATTTTTCATAATACATACCTAAAAAATCATATTATCGGATACGGATTGGTATCCTTAAGGATGGATTACCCATCTAATACTTCTCTGTGAAGTTAAGACTCTTAATGAGCGATAAATAGGTATAGTGGAAAGATAGTGCATAGAACAAGGACAAAAACATTTCAGTTTCGTAGGAGGAGTCAGTAGACAAATGTTTATAAAAATAACTGTTTGTAATTGGTTGAAGAAAGAGTTCCATTTTGAATAGTACATTCAAGAATCTTCTCTCTTATCAAGGATTACAATGCACTAAATAATTCTTACTTTAAACCCCTACTTATTACCTATCTTTTCCTTTACACACAGCTTTATTTAAAATACAATTTAAAAAATAAACCGCAAATTATTAACCCAACACCCAACTTTCTTAAGCAATATTTGTCAATCAGCTGATGTTGCTTTTATCCTCGGTCAAAAACCTCCGATGAAAAAGATGACGCTCTGAATCATCTGCTCCGGTTTAAACGAACGCAGATAAATGTCAGCCGTCAGCTCGGAACCCTCGCCGATGATTAACCGAACTCGCCTTCTATTTTGACATTATAAAACCTCAAAGAAACACTTACTCAGTGGAATTGTTTAACGTATTTAAGTGTAAGGGTAACCTCCGCCCGTTTGGTCACTCAAGTCTCTTTAAATGATGTAAAAACACAATCCCAGAACCAGAGCGCTTTCCAGTAAGTGAGTAAGCGATCTTTGTAATGTTTATTTAATTGAACAATAGAAGAGTTTTGGACTTGCATTGTCTTTATATCTTTTACATCACAACGTTTCAACTGGTAAGTATCTCCAGTCGTCTTCAGGTGAATACTAAATAAGTAAAGTAACTACAGCTCTATTTATACTAGCTAGATGCACTGGAGCATAACCGAGATGGGTGCAGTCATGCGTTTAGTTAGTGTGCGGTATTTTAAGTTTGCATCTGCTTAACAAAGGTTTCCGTCGTGTCGACGAGGAGTCGTCAATAATGATTTTGATTTCAATGCAATGCCATAGAAAATTGATCTTACCCCAATTTCCTTGCTGTTTACACTAACTTCTGGTAGACTTTACCTATTATTACTGGAAAATATCCTACTTATTAAGAGAAAAAAGAAACAGTTCAATTACCTGACTTAATATCGTAGATATTGACAGTTAAGTCCTCACAGCATGCTATCACAAATTTACGATTTGAAGCTACCGTTCGTATCGAAGATCCTAAAATATATATAAAAAAAATACTTCAGGTAATGTAGCTAAAAATGTCGTTCTATAGTCTATTTCAGAAAGGTGTAGAGTAATAAAAGGTCATTAGGTATGCACAGGGACTACAGAGTGACCCAACGAATATTTAGGCCACTTTCATAATTGGCATTAATTTCATTGCAAAATTATTTATTTTCATCAAGTGCACGTAGTACCACTCTGATTTGGGTCAATTTATGGGTTTTGCCTGTTGTTATCCATTCACAAACACTGAAAATGGTGTGACAAAGGCGTGCATAATGTACATAGTATTAGGTAAACTTATTTTTTATTAAACATTATAAAAAAAATACAAAATACAAAAAATACATTATACAGAAATTAAATTACAAAAAATCATAATATTCTTCGTCATCTAAGGAACTGTCAACTCCTTTTGACGTTATAATTAAAGAGTCGACGGTCCGATCGATCAGGTGGTCCAGATCCCACATTTTCTCCTCGTCTTTAATGACATGATAGATTGCTTTTCGCCAGTTCTCTGGTATAACTTCCCTAATGGCTTGATCAAACAGTAGCTTAACGTCTTTCATTTTGAACGTTGTGTTGTGTCTTGCTACAAATCCTTTCACTTGCGCCCATATAAGTTCTATGGGATTTAGTTCGCTACGATATGGCGATATGCGCAGCACAGTTACACTATGTTTTTCAGCTATATCTTATACAGGGTGTGTCAGTAAGGTGTCTGTCTTAGATAGACTATCAAAGATAGAGAAAAAAGTGTAATACAAAAGTTAAAGGGTTTTTTAGGATACAAATCTAAAAATATTTTCTAATCTACAGGGTGGTCCTAAAAAGTGGTACTGAATAATAAAAAAGAAAATTAAATGGGAGACCCAGTATAATTTTCTAGAATATGAATCAATGGAATAAGGACTTTGCAACCCCATTACAATTTTTGAAGTGAAATGCAACGTTGCCAAGTAATTTTTTTTTTTTCCGAAATTTTAGTAATTTTAAGGGTATCGTTAAAAAATCATAGCGACCTGTGGATTAACCCTAGGCAAATATAATTTACGTTGTAAGTACTTTAAGGTACGATATATTGATTTATAATAATGTTTTTTAAATCTCTTATACAGAGCGCTTATTACAAGTTGGACAACTCGATAGTTTTAAAAATGCTTTATTTCAAATTCTTTAAATGGGACCCCCCTAATTTTTTTAGGCAAAAGAATTTTTCTTTCGAAAACCTTACTTTTTTGTTAAATATGTCATATATCTAAATATCATAGTTTTTGAAATATTTTAGGATTCGTCTTAAATCAAGATAAAAAAGAAAAGTTCTAATTAAACTATTTAGTCAAGATTGCGTTGGAACAAAAAATAAATAATTTTCTTTGTCACAGCTGTCATTGCAAAATTATTTCGCCAACATTTTGTGCTTTATTACTGTTTAAAGTTTAGTTTCCCGAACTAACTTTATCGAAATAGAAAAATATGAGTTATGAATAAAGTTAGTTGAGAAAACTAAAATTTAAACAGTAATAAAGCACAAAATGTTAGCGAAATAATTTTGCAATGACAGCTGTGACAAAGAAAATTATTTATTTTTTGTTCCAACGCAATCTTGACTAAATTGTTTAATTAGAACTTTCCTTTTTTACCCTGATTGAAGACAAATCCTAAAATATTTCAAAAACTATAATATTTATGGTCAAATCACTTTAACTTGAGAAAGATGACACAAAAAACAATTGAAGAAAAATTAATTCCATTGGGTGAATCCATGGCAAAATTAAACGGTAACATATTTGTCGAATTAGCCGTTTTCCTTTTACTCACAGAAGAAAAAAGGGTTTGTTCCTTTTACTTATAGAAAATTTTAAATGCCATTAAACATCAGGTTTATATCTATCTTTTTCAAATTTGACATTTTGCATAATACGAGACAAAAATGACTATAGTTATTGTAAGAAACGAACAATGGGTTGTTTTGTACCAAAGCCATTGTGATCTCTTGGTTTTCAGAAATGTTTTCTTGGTTGCCTACTTTCGCTAACAAAAAAGCCCAGTTTCTCAACAAAATAGCTTTAAATTCATTTAAAAAATACTTTTTGGGAATGAATATTAACTTTTGAGTATTCGTGATGGTAAAGTTTTTTAAAATTTATAACATTCTTTTCCAATTTACAGTAATAACATGGCACCGTTGTAACCGTTAGAAGTGGCAATACTGTAGGACATTTTTCTGACAAGCCGATATGACATTACCTCAAAAGTCAAAAATATTATTTAATGTCTTCTTTGTGTGTTTTGTTCTGGTTTTATGGACTTGTCTTAATTTTCTAACATTTAAGGACTATTCACTAGTTTAATTTCTATTTCTGTTGCATATAATAAAAGTTTTAAGGTCGATTGGGGCCCTGTTGAATATATCCGAAAATAATGTAAATAAGTGTGTTGGAAAAGGATTTACTTACAACAAAGGTAAATACAGATTTTCATTTTGTTAGATTTACATTATTTTTATGCTTTAATTGTTGTAGAAATTGTGCACAAACCAGTTGAAGACTGGAGATTTTTTAAATAAAGTAAACAGTTAAACATAAAAACCAGTTTAGAGGTAGGTATTTACATGTGTTAAGTGTTAAGTCTCATATCTTCAACTCTGGCACCATTTTGATCACTCTTTCAGGAAAAAAATTAATAAAAAACTGGTGTATGCATGCATAGGATCTCTGAAATTATTTTTTTTTATCCTATTTTTGGGGGTTGATATGGCCAGAGCTAATAAGCATTGATTTGAGAGCTGTAATGAAAAAATTGTAATGTATAATGTATAAGAATAAATAAATAAATATTGTTCCAATATGATGTGCTCTATGCAAATATTTCAAGTTATGGACTCAATATTAAATTACTAACTGTTTTACACTACACAACTTTTTTTGATATCAGCTTAAAAACACATTAATTAATATAATTTTCTGCATAATGGGTATATACTTTACATTAGGATTGAACCACAAACCCGAAGAAATAATTTTTATCTGAAAACCCCCATTTGAAATGTTATTGTGCTCAATATAACCTTTTAGAGTTTATCATGTCAGTACATGTATGTCTGTTATGTCCTGGTATATGTTTGTCAGCAACTGCACTACCAATTTAATTTTTTTTTTATTTTATAGAAAAGATTCCATGATGGTTACATACAAGATGACATGTAAAAACTTTAAAATATAGTGTTTCAGATCACGGACAACACATCTTATAGGAAAATTTGTGTAAGTTATTTATTTACACCAGGAAATCTATGGAAATCCCTCGGGAAAACCTAAGACAAATTAACTTAAAGCTGACACCTGTGCTTTTCAATAGCTTTGGGAGTCCCATATGAGATAGTAATAGTCCCTATATTTCCTTCCTACCCAACATCAAAAATACTTGCACATGTTCTAATTTTAATTTTTTATCAGCTTTTTAATTAGAATTGCATGTTGCAGTGATAATGTTACAAGAATTTTTTATTTTTATTTTTATTATTAGTTGGCAGGCTCTTAGATGTTTTCTTGACATACATTTGTATCTGACAATTTTTTTTTCTGTTTTAGGAAAACAACTTACAGTTAAAATGATTTATTGATAAAACCGAGGATAAAACGATATCTATAATTCCAAAAAAATCAATATCATTGCATGTCAATACAATGACATGGTGAAAATAATGGGGAGACTAATGTCAGGTTGCATAAAGAATTTTCATAATAAATAACTAACCAGCCACTTTGACGGAGGCATACATGATATTGGCAGAAATACTTTTTTCACAATCACATAGATCTGGTTGGCAAGTTTAATTGTGAGTAAATTATGCCTACCAATGTCATTTATGTCAGAGTCAAAGTTGCTGGTTAGTTAATTGTTGTTAAAAATCTCGATAGTACAGTGCGCACAAGCCCTCTGTCTATTACTCCATTTTAACTTAGTATGTCGAATCTGTGATGTTATGTAGTGTGAATAAATTTATATACCGAATAAACTGTGTCTACTTTCAACAATAAACCACCGGTCACATCTAAGACATAACAGAATATATACTGACTTAAACACAGGACTAACGTTCTTGAAGAAGAATAAAACAGAAGGCTTCCTATTAGATAAGGACCCTCTGGTACTTAAGTTCAAAAGTCATAATTGTGAATGTTCGAGTAATATTTATTTATAAAGATTTTAGTAGAGTCATCGAACAAATATATTTTTTTAAATAGTACTTAGTTATATACAATTGCAACTCAAGCAAACTTAATTTTTTTCCTGATTTCTTCATATATAACAAATATAGGGTGTATTTAACATAAGAAATGTACTGTAAACCTAAAACTGAAATATATTTGATTTGTATACATAGATTAATTATTATTTAATTGTCTAAATAAACTTACCTATTTTGAAAAATGAGAAAAAGTATAATGTAAGAATAAAGTATTGTTTCAGTTTGATTTCTATCAATAAAGAATTTTCATTTTTTAAAAATAACTATGCTAGAGAGACTGCTAAGTGTAAATAAAAACATAGTCTTATAGTTTTAATCATGTTTTAATATATTAGTACACAAACACATTGGATTGTAAGTATTGACGTTCATACATTTATTAGTTTACTATACTTATAAAGATTATTTTATTTTTCCCATATTTGTTAACCATGCTCCCTAGGAATACTTTTTTCTCAAAAGTATTAAGCCGTAATGCTTATACGTATCTAGATATTTTAAAATAAACCATAGAGTATAAAATATTACTAACCTAATTAATTCCTGTAAAATAGAAAATGGTCTAAAAAAACTCACAAATTATTATTATTTAGCAATAGTAAGAGGTAGAACCGATGAGACTATTCTGTTATCACATGTAAATATCACAGTGTGTAAAGGACGAATGAGCTGTTCCATTGTTTAATGTCTCTGTAAAGTCTATTCTTAAATTGGTTTATTGGGGTTGCATTGACTGTGTCTTCACTTAGTCGATTCCAGTTGTACACTACACAGTTCGAGAGAAAGTTTCTTTGTAGAAGTTTGGCACATCTCTCCTTTGATAACTTCTTATTAATCCACTATATTTTTGTTAATTCAAGCAACACATAAATACATACTTATGTTAGGGTAAGTGCATTCGATGCATTTTTCTGATATTCTTGACTAAAATATTGTTTTTAACAAACTTAGTTGGGTTTAAACATAACATGGCTGTGAAATTAAAATGCAGTAATCTTTCTCTTATAAAACTGTCCAATTAAGTTGTGTAGTAGAAACAGCTTTTCTTTGGAGTATTACATAGGTATATAAAGGTTTTAATTCTGCTTTCATCATAACATAGAGGTGTCCAATTTATATTAATTCTCGCACTAAAATCACTTCTTCAATGAAATTTAGGTATATATTAGTTTTCATTCTTCTGCTCTCACCATAAAGGGTAGGTTTCCAGTCTTTTTATCAGCTTATTAAAAACCAAAACATTATTTTGCCACTCAAAGCAAAGAAGTTTTATTTATCCATAACAGGAACATCGCCAACATTTAGGTATTTTCAACTTAAATTTAATAAACTGACCGGTCAAAGGGCATAGATAACTAAACACATAATCCACAAATGTTTTTAACTATAATTTTCACTCAAATGTACGAATACCACCGAAGAAAGGTTTGAATTACAGCAAAATAAAAAATAAACAAATCTGACAGAATTGTCACTTTTTGAAATGTACCCTAACCTCACTTCTCTAAAGTGTCAAGTAAAATTTAACGCGTGTTTAATGGGTTTCTGTCATCTTTCTCAAGTTAAAGTGATATGACCATAGATATATGACATGTTTAACAAAAAAGTAAGGTTTTCGAAAGATAAATTCTTTTGCTTAAAAAAATTAGGGGGGTCCCATTTAAAAAAAATGAAATAAAGCATTTCTAAAACTATCGAGTTGTCCAACTTGTAATGAACGCTCTGTATAAGAGATTTAAAAAACATTATTATAAATCAATATATCGTACCTTAAAGTACTTACAACGTAAATTATATTTGCCTAGGGTTAATCCACAAGTTGCTATGATTTTTTAACGATACCCTTAAAATTACTAAAATTACGGGAAGAAAAATAATTACTTGGCAACGTTGCATTTCACTACCAAAAATTTTAATAGGGTTGCAAAGTCCTTATTCCATTGAATCATATTCTAGAAAATTACACTGGCTGTCCTATTTAATTTTATTTTTTATTATTCAGTACCACTTTTTAGGACCACCCTGTAGATTAGAAAATATTTTTAGATTATGTATCCTAAAAAACCCTTTAACTTTTGTATTACACTTTTTTCCCTATCTTTAATAGTTTAGGTGCTATCTAAGACAGACACCTTACTGACACACCCTGTATATAAAATATTATGTTCGATAAACATATCAAAAATTTACGCCACTGGAATTGTTTTCACTCGCGTCGCACAACCCGCTGCTCTCATATATTGTAAGTATATTGCTATTACAACATTTGTGACTCAGAATACTAAACCGGGATACAGCATTTGTGCAGTTCACATCATTTTGGAGATATTTAAAACGATCCAGTTCTGATCGCGTCGAGGCGAGTAACTTTAAAAATAGTAGAATAAGGGTAGACAGCGAAGGAGTGTATTTAACAGTGGACGCCATTTAGAATTTCACTACAGAATATAGAACAATTATTATTAAAGAACACTACAGGGTTGGTTGGTCAATACACTCACCTAAAAATGTTTCCCAAATAGGATCCTTTTTGTCAGTTGCTTTACACACTTCTATCCTTGACAGTGACGTGTTGTTTGTTATTTTATGGCAGTTATTTGTTATCTAAAAAAATTAGATTAAATGTAAAATTTTTGATACATGACTAACAAAAAAATCACAATAGTTTGACGTCATCCTCGCATATATTTATGTTTTTCAACCTTTTTAGGTACCAAACCACATGAAAAGTAGGTAACATCAGGTAAAATACCACATTAACCGTAGGTTACGCTTCCGTATGAATGAGCCACAACTATTTCACTTCCGGCTTATAGTATACATGGTGTCCCACCGGGAACCGAATCGATCTATATATAGAAAACTATACATAGGAAAATTTTGAAAATTTGACAGTATGCTGATGCTGATGGGGGCGACCGGGCTAAAATATTTTCATAATGGTGACACTTCCGGTTATACCGGAAGTAAGTGTCAACTTGCTTATTTTAAATGGGAGACCCTATATATTATTACATTTTTGCATTCTACGTAAGATTCTAGGCAGATTTTGTATACCATGTCCTATACCTATGTCTAAACGTTTTTGACATATTTGAATTTTTATGTCAAAAATGGCGTTTGCAAGCCTTAGAATAATTATCAATTTTTTCTATAAAGAAGCCTTATTTATTTAATTTAAGTGGAATTCCTTGTTATAAAGGACCTGCTTTAATAGATTTTTTATAATATTTTGATAACTATTAATACAGGGTGTTTAAAAAATAAGATTAAAAATGAAATTGAAAAAACTGCAAAAAGTCTAGATTTTCAAATGGAAACATTCAAATTTTATAATTTCTTATTTAGCATTAAAAATAAGGGTAAGTTTGTGTAAGGTTGTATATCTCAAAATTTTTAGTTTTCGAAATATTGCCAATTTAGTATTTTTATATGGCGATTTTGCAGCGGATTTTAAGTTCAGTTACTCCTAGGTGGCTATGACTGTACAATTTAAGCGTCCCGGCATGGTTATTTATTATTGTCAAATGGCAAGTGACAGCTTCAATGCCGTTATAGCCAACTAGGAGCAACTAAACTTAAAATCTGCTGCAAGATCGCCTTATAAAAATACTAAATTGGCAATATTTCGAAAACTAAAAATTTTGAGATATACAACGTTACACAAACTTACCCTTATATTTAATGCAAAAATAAGAAATAATTATAAAATTTGGGTGTTTCTATTTGAAAATCTAGATTTTTTGTAGTTTTTTAAATTTCATTTTTAATCTTATTTTTTAAACACCCTGTATTAATAGTTATCAAAATATTATAAAAAATCTATTAAAGCAGGTCCTTTATAACAAGGAATCCCACTTAAATTAAATAAATAAGGCTTCTTTATAGAAAAAATTGATAATTATTCTAAGGCTTGCAAACGTCATTTTTGACATAAAAATTCAAATATGTCAAAAACGTTTAGACATAGGTATAGGACATGGTATACAAAATCTGCCTAGAATCTTCCGTAGAATGCAAAAATGTAATAATATATAGGGTGTCCCATTTAAAATAAGCAAGTTGACGCTTACTTCCGGTATAACCGGAAGTGACAATACCGGAAGTGCCACTATTATGAAAATAGTTTAGCCCGGTCGCCCCCATCAGCATTAGCATACTGTCAAATTTTCAAAATTTTCCTATGTATAGTTTTCTATACATAGATCGATTCGGTTCCCGGTGGGACACCCTGTATAATAAAAAGTATTAAATTAAAAAATTACCTGTATTTTCAGCGTTCCAGCATCCTTGGTGACTGTGGTACCGGGAGTTAATTTTACCGGATCGAGGATGTTTATGAATTTCGTTATAGGTTCGTCGCCGGGTACCTGGACGCACATCAGCTGATTGATTTCGGTTCCAGGTGGTTTCGAAACTACCGAGTCAGACTCTTGAAATTTATGTCTTCAATAAAAATTCAATTCAATTAGTTAGTTATATTTTTACATGAAATACAGGGTGTTATGGAAATTATCTATTATATTTAAATGGATGACATTCCAAATAGCATTTTTAGACAAAAATTCTTTGCTGATAAACGTTTCGAATAAAATTGTGTCGAGACATGTGTGTCTCAAAACTTTCGCGACACATCTTCGACTCCAGGTTACTAGAAACACTTAAGAACTGCTTGTTTCGAAATATTCTACAAAACCACACGTGCAGATGCATATTTCTCGAAATATTTTTAGCTAAAATTTTAAAGTTGTGGTAAGATAAATCCGCTCCCAAATTATAGCGACACAATTTCGAATTAAGTTAATCAAAACAAATTGGAATTTTTTTGCTTCGAAATATATACCAAATAATGGTATCCCATACAATATAGGCAAAAAAGCATTGCCTACCCTAGGAACAATAAAACAAACTCCAATTAAAATTATTTCTTTATATTTAAATTTTTATCCGTGTAATATCCGGCAATATTTCTGTGTAATTGGAGGACCAGGACCGAAAAGTTAATCGTATAACATTGAAGATCATTTCTACGAACGCATTCGTTGCCGATTAATCGTCAATTCGATCGCTGTATAAGCATCCCGTATAACAGTTTGAAAAGCAGAGCTTTTACATTATATTAACCGCTTATGGGAAAGCAAAAAGCACTGCCTTTATACGAGTGGAAGCAAGCAAAAGAGCCGGTAGGCAGTAAGCTAGAAAGAGAACAAATACACGTGACTCGCAACCTGAGCCTCCGTCAGACATCCGCCCGCGCTTATAAATTGCATTGGTGCCAATCTTCCAATTTTGTCGTAATTTCAAAAAATACTACGCGTTCTCGATATAAAACATGTCCCTATACAGCGTGATCAGTTAAGGGTACGGAGCGGCCACATCTCGGAAACTACTGGGCATAGAAATTCAGAAAAAAAAAATAACTAAAAAGGCCATGAGAAAATCCTGGAAATAATTTTTAAGTTCCGCATTTTTCCGCAAGAGGGCGTAATTGAAACGTAAATTTTAAAATTTTACATATCTCCGAAAATCCCTTATTAAGGTATAACTTTGATAACTCCATTAAAAAGCTTGGACAATTATCCATCATTTTGGTCCTATGCTCATTGGCGTACCGACTTTAATAAGAGGGGGGGAAGCTGTTGAAAGTGTAATCATTTAAATCGCTGTAATTTATAAACGACTTATCCGATTTTAGCAAACTAAAGACTGGTTGGAAGAGAAATGTATGCACTTTCACCAATCGTATTAAGTTGCCCATAATAATTCTCAAAAAAAATGCTAGAGGGCGCAATTTGTAATGATAACACATTTTTTGATTTTACTTTGAAAAAATAAATCAAATGGTATAATTATGATACCATAATCGAAAAGTAGATGAAATTTGCTAGAAAAAATATTAAAACCGCAGCTCAATATCTCCGTTCGTTTCAGCGTTATCGCCAATAGAATAATTTTTAAAACTTTAAATAACGAAACGAGTGGGACGCCACTGACATTTTTCCATGTGGATATTATTTCTGATTAGCCTGGTCAATTCTGCATAAAAATGTTCTCTTGCGTTATTCTCCTCAGGCACACCGTTCTTAATTAAAATAATTAAATACGATTGGTGAAAGTGCATACATTTCTCTTCCAACCAGTTCTTAGTTTGCTAAAATCGGATAAGTCGTTTATGAGTTACAACGATTTAAATGATTACACTTTCAACAGCTTCCCCCCCCCCTCTTATTAAAGTCGGTACGCCAATGAGCATAGGAACAAAATGATGGATAATTGTGTGTAAAATAAGAAGTACTTTTATGATGATTTAAGATAATTTTTGCTAATAATTATAATTTACATAATAATTGACTTGGGGTTCAATCAAGTGGATGTTAGATTTAAAATCTGAATATAAAACGAATGTGGATGAAATTTATTCATAATAATAATACATGTGTTATCGCCCAGGGTTTGCTTTTGCTATAAACGTCGCGCGTCGCCGTCGGTTGTCGAAAGAAAAATGAAGACGTGGACATATCCACGTACATGTAATTGCGGTAATGGCGATGTCAACTGTGTTGAAAATTTTTAAAGTCAATTGTTTGGAAATTAAATGTTTGCTTACCCTGTTCAAACGGCTTTACAAGCCACTGATTCCACCCGGTATAGGTTATGACATTTTTTTCGGGGTTGTATGAAAAAAAGGGTGGGTGTGTATTCCTGAAAGCTTCGAAAAAATTTCCTTCACACGTTTCATTACTGCACGAATACGATTGTTTGGTAAATATTTCCAAGCAAAAAATTGATTAACTTAATTTAAAAATGTGTCGCTACAATTTGGGAGCGCATCTCTTAGAGCAACTTTATAATTTTAACTAAAAATGTTTCGAAAAATATCCATCCGCCCGTATCGTTAATGTATCGACACTCTGGTTTGTAAAATATTTCGAAAAAAGCTGTTTCTCGTAACTGGATTCGAAACACATGTGTCTCGAAAAAATTTTATAATTTTATTCGAAAATGTTTCGAAACATTTTGCAGCAAAGAATTTGTGTCCAATTTGTGTCTAAAAATGCTACTTGATATTTGATTATAGGTATATGGTGTCAATAATAATTGTACTTGTACTTACACCACAGGCTTCGGTTGACTAGAAACAGGTCTAACACTAACTTGAGGTTCGGTTCTTTTTTCAACGATTATCTGGCTTTTCGTGGGCGATGATTTGCTAAACGTGTCCGACTGGGAGAAGAATTGTGTCGAATCAGTATTGATCCTGAAAATAATAGAATGTTAAAATTACACACAATCAAAATGTTTAAACTTATTAGGTCAACGAGGGGAAGTTCCATTTTAAAGTTTTACACTATTTAAATGTTTTTGTAAAAAACAAATAATTTTTAATTACGAGACGAAAACATGGTATAAAGCCCTTGGGCAAAGTTTAATTTTGTGCAGTGTGTAGTAAATGGCGCCAAGTTTTAATCGCAGATTGGATTTATAGCTATTGTTATTTTATGGTTTCAGTTTTTTTGAGGATGTAGGTTTAATTTTTTTTTAACAGGTAATTACGGGACGCTGACCTCAATTAATTGTCATTTCAAATAAAAACAAACAAATGTTACTCTTGTCTTATCACTTTCTTTAGAACTCCTTCATCATTTTTTAAAAATAAATAAATAATACCCAAGAAACTAATAGTAGCAATTTTCTCACATACACATACATATAGTGATTTTTCCCGTTCTAAAATAGAAACCACTATTATAGGTGGATATAATTTTTTCTCCAAAAAATAAAGAGTACAAGCGAAAGGCGAAAAAAGTCATTCCTTAAAAACGTTTTTGCTTGTAAAATAATAGTTATTTACGATATAAGTGTTGTAAAGAATTATATTACAACACGAGATGTTAAAGTTGTCAAACGAGGCATCAGCCGAGTTTAATAAAACATCGAGTGTAGTAATATTAATTTACAACAAGAATATTGTACAAAATTTTATCTACTTTCATCTATGAACAAAAATATTTGGCAAAAGGCATTTTGAAAAATAAAAATGCACCTGTAAAATTGCACCTGCTATTAAGTTTACTAATAAAGTTTTTTATGTTACCTTTCGCATAGTTACTGTTTCGCATGGTTACTGTCGAAACTTTGTCAAACAAATTCAAAAATATAAAAAAGCGTTTTTCAAAATGAGCGATTCTGATGGAAGTTTACCCTCTGATATAGAAGCAGCGGCAAACGAAGCGATCTCAAGTTTAGTTCCGACAAAATCCAAGGCGCGGTATGAGTTGGAGTATCAGAAGTTTGAAGATTGGTGCAAAGCTAACAAAATAAAGGAGGTGAAAATCCTTTTGGGTTATTTTTCCGTAAAGCAACGCTCCCAGAAACCATCTACACTATGGACTCACTACTCAATGTTGAGAACTATGATTTCCGTCAAGAAAAATCAAGACATACGCAGATTTTCTCAACTAATCGCATTTTTGAAAAGAAGTTCAGAGGGTTACAAGGCCTAAAAGTCCAACGTTTTCACAAAGGAAGACGTATGTAAGTTTCTTAGTACTGCAGATGATGAAACATATTTACTTATGAGGTTGTTATGATAATCGGCATTTTTGGGGCTTGTCAGCGCGAAGAACTAGCTAAGTTAATGTTGGATCATATTGAACACAATAATTTGTATATAAAAATTGTGATTCCATTCTCGAAAACCAAAATTATACTAGAATTTGTTATATATAACAGAAGGAAATGTGACAGGTGTCAACTGTTTAAGTATTTTTCGAAAGTATGCTAAACTTTGTTCTCTTAATGCAACTAACAGGCGGTTTTTTGTATTTTATGGAAAAGGAAAATGCACCTCCCAGCCTGTCGGAATTAATAGTTTTGGAAGTATACCAAAAAAGATTGCAACAAAACTTGGATTGAATAATTCCGAAGGATACAGTGGACATTGTTTTAGGAGGTTGATGTGGTGCAGATATGCAGATGTTAAAGCGTCATGGGGGCTGGAAATCCTCTTCAACGGCAGAAGGCTACGTTGAGAATTTTTTAGAAAATAAGAAACAAATAGCAAAAGAAGATCATGATGTCAGACACGGATTTAATGATTGGAAATTCGAACGTAAAGGGCTCCATCACATCCACTTCTGGTAAACAAATTTCTAAATGTAAAAAGTGTATAATTAATGTTTATAATAAACCTTAAGTGTTATATTTTAATTAATAATTGGTAATTAATTTTATAATAAATCATTCTTCTAAAAAGTGTGGTTTTATTTAACAGCAAAATTTTAATAAAACCGTTTTTTTCCCCATTACAGTACTAGTGCTGTAAGGACATCTATTACAGCACTAGTGAACTAGTGAAAGTAGATAAATGAGATTTACGTTATAAAAAATTTAATTTTTTGTACAGGAAGCATAAAACTAAAATATTAAAAGTATTTTAAATTGACCCCAAAAAAAAATATTTTTTTTAATGAAATATTTTACTTCGGTTTATGGAAACTCTAAAAATACAATTTTTTGATGGTTACTTACAGCAAGCTATTTTTCGAGTTGTCACTTGGAGTTGTCGGCACTGTGGTTAACAGCATTGGTGTTATCCTTCTTTTACCCGACGGAAGTCTTGTTTCCACCTATTAAAAAAAGAAGACCAAAGATTAGATCAGTGAAGAAACTAAAAAAAAAATATAGGGTTCTGATCTTAAAAAAGTATACCTATAGAACTAGTAATAAACAACTTTGTGATTACACGACATGATATTTTTGTATAACAACACAGTGTTCTTCTTAAATAAACATAACCAATCTTTTTAATATAAAAGATTACGTCTTTATAAATAGTATGTCTTGTAGAACAATACCAAATAAATGCGGGTAAAGTGCTCGTATAAAGCCCCCTCCCCCCTTGCTATCACGGAAATGGCTTGAGATATATTTTTTAAAATGAAGTGTTTGCCAGCGTGCAGACAAGATTAAAATTGAAAAAGTTTTATGCCTCCGCTGGGAATCGAACTCAGAACCTCTCGATTAAGCCTCAAGCGCGCTGCCAATTGCGCTACGGAGGACCTGATATTCTCTCACCAACTTCGGAACAATTTCCGTAAAAAAAAGTATCACTTTCATCACTTGTTATGTAATATACTATTACGAGATCCCTGTAGAGGGCATCCTTATCTGGGACACCCATTTTACAAGTTGCACGCCGCTTTCATGAATAGAACTGTACCTGTTTGTTCACCGGCACCAGAACACTCTGATTCAACTTCGGACTCTCGTAACAAACATCTTTGCTCTTCGAGGTATCTTTAACTTCAATCGGTTCGACTTCGATCGTTTTCGGTCTTTGATTGATCTCGTCCAGGGCACAGAGCAGTTCGGGATCTTCCACGATCTGAGAGCTGCTGAAATTCATGCTCCAGCTACTCTGAAACGACTTGTGGTACACTCGCTCGTACAGGGCGTTCTGAAACAAATTATGTCGACATTTCAAAACGATGTTACCATGTTTTCAATATAATTTTTGTTGTATTTTGTGTCGCGGCCAATTCGGTGGTTTAGGCAGGTTTTGTTTAACTTTTAAGTATTTCCTATTTACATTTAATTTTATTTAGGTATTTATAAATTTCATTTCAAATATAAAAATAAATTATTTAAATCAGGTATTATAACTTGTCTTTTTAGTCCGTGAACTTGTGATAATAAAACACAATTGAAGAAAAATTAATTTCAGTGGCAAATCCATGGACCAAATTACACTGTAACATATTGATCGCTTTGGGTGCTTTCTTATATTTACACAAATTTACTTAGAATATATACAGGGTGATTGCTAAGTTGATACTTCTATTTTAGCTGTGTATGGAAGGCATTAAAATAAACAACATTGTCAAATACCTTTTTTCAAAAAAATCAAAAATAAGGTACTTACATTCATTTATTACACTATGGATCAAATACGGTTCTGCCTAACTTGCCCGTTGAATAACATTAAGAAAACTTCTGGGTGTAGGATGAGCCCGCAAGGGAAAGCGTTCTGCGTATAATCTTAAAGCAGCAGCCGCACTTTGACGACACTCACCGTAAATTAGCACCGTATCTACTAGTTTATTGTTTTCAAATTTTACCATTTTTACGTGTCACCAATTTAAAATTAACTTGCTTTAGAAAAACACACCGCAGAGGATTGACAAATAACTGATCACCGACCCGTAAATTGCATGATTAATAAGAGATCAGACAAACATCATAAAGTATAGCAGGCTACGTTTTGAAGACCAGGCTCGCACTTAGATTTTTAACTTCTGTATCTCTGAATCAGATACAAATTCGAAATGCAAACGTTGTAGAGTATACGGAGTGGCCCAAAAAACGTGGCGAATATAACTTGGGTTTTTTTTAATGAAACACCCTATATACCGGGTGACAACGAATGTTGTTACCCCCCCCCCCCCCCCCCACCTATTTTTTCCATGTTTTTATTAATATAAATTTTAAAATTTCAGGACATTCTAAGTGTATATTTTGTTAGTTTATAGTAAAGCCATGCTTTTAAAATCACTTCCGGTTTGACCGGAAGTTGTATCAACTCTTTTATTTTAAATAGAAACCTATTATTTTTATTCGATATTTGATTTCTACGGAAAATTTCCTTTAAAATGACATATCACACATTATCATTTGTTTTTAAAATGGTTTCCAGGAAAATTTTTAAGGAAATTTTTAGATGGCCATGGACTCGCTAATATAACATGACTTTTTGAGAGTGGGCCATGGAAGTTTTAAAGTGGTCTATTTTAACCCGTTTTATGTTAAACAATAACATTCTTTGCAAAAGATGCTTCTGTCAAAAATATTTTAGATTTGTCATATTTTTTTTAACAATGAGAAAGAATTACTCAATATTTTTAAATGGCAACAAGCCATTCGTTTGTGGCCAAAAAATAGCTTATTAAATTATCTTTTCAAAAATGTTTCATAAGTATGGTATTATACTTAAAGGAGCGGCTAAAATTGAAAAAAAATCGAGACATGTGATATTTCATGCAGTTTTATGACAGAAAAAGTTGTCCTCATCTATTTCTAGATTTGTTATTTCACAGAATATTTCATCGCCTACTTGTTTAACATAAAACAGGTTAAAATAGACCACTTTAAAACTTCCATGGCCCACTCCTAAAGAGGCATGTTATTTAGCGAGTCCATGGCCATCTAAGGATTTCCTTGAAAAGTTTTCCTGAAAGCCATTTTAAAAACAAATGATAATGTGTGATATGTCATTTTAAAGGAAATTTGCCGTAGAATTCAAATATCGAATAAAAATAATAGGTTTCTATTTAAAATAAAAGAATTAAAACCACTTCCGGTCAAACCGGAAGTGATTTTAAAAGTATGACTTCACTAAAAACTAACAAAATATACACTTAGAATCTTCTTAAATTTTAAAATTTGTGTTAATAAAACTACGGAAAAATAGGGGGGTAACAAGATTCGTTGTCACCCGGTAGTGTGTTATTTTCTAATTACCCCCTAAACTCTACGCTTATTTTGTATAAAATGTTATATGTCTAGATTTAATAGTTTTGAACTTAAAATATGGTATTTTTAGACTTTTGACAGGCTGTAACATTGAAACGGTTCATCTTAGAAAAAAATGGGTTTCACCACCCTATCTTAATTTTTTATTCTCTATCTAAATGTTAAAACTTTCGGTTTAACATGTTAAACCATTAAAACCGTGTGGTGTTTTTTTGGATAGAGAATAAAAACTAAGATGGGGAGGTGAACACCATTTTTCTCTAAGATTAGTTCCAATGTTACAGCCTGCCAAAGTCTGAAAATGCCATATTTTAAACGTCAATATCTTAGAAACTATTAAATTTAGGAATTTTTTTTTTTTTTAATGATAAAACACCTGCACTGTAGGAAAAATCCTTTAAGGCGCTCTGGGAGCGGTGCGTGTGCGAAGAAAGCGATTAACGTTGGTCTTGAAACGTTGAAGATTGTATTCATTGGGAAGCACGACCTCAAGAAGTTCGAGGAGTACTAAGCTGAACAACATATGGATGAGCGGCAGTGGTTCGCCGTGTAATCAAGTGGGCAATGTCAGTCGAACACCTGCCATGGAAATATCTGTAAAAGAGAGCCAAATCACCAACCTGTCTTCGATGCTCCAGGCTATCGAGGGTCTTGGTCAGCTCGGGGTCGCCGATCAGACGAACGGCTCTCCTTTGAATGGAATCCAGTAGCCGAAGGGTGTGCTTGGGTGCAGAGCTCCAGACATGAGAGAAATATTCTAATGATGGTCGAATCTGGGCTTTGTAGAGTGTCAAAAGTTGATGAGGTGTGTACAACCTTTTGGTGCGAAAAAGTACACCAAGTTTCTGTGCAGCTGCCCTGGCAATTACGGCAACGTGATCATGCCAAGACATATTACCTCCCAGATTGACCCCCAGCAAATTAATAGACGGTGCCAGGGGAATTGCGTGTCCTGCCATGGCTATATCCGGTTCTGCAATGTTAACCTTTTTGGAGAAGACTGCTGCCTGGGTTTTCTTAGCATTAAATTCGACTTGGTTACTGTCACCCCAAGCCAAAATTTCTTCCAGGTCATTGTTGAGGCGCAATACTTCATGCTGCCTGCGAGGATGTGCGTCGGCAGCGGATGTTTGGGGAGTCAAGGTAAAAGATGAGACAAGTGTGCTGTCATCAGCAAAGCTATAAATTGGATTTTGGGTTTTCACTAGACGGTCGTTAATATACAGTAAAAAGAGGGTAGGCGACAATATGGACCCTTGAGGAACACCGGCATTGATGGTGAAGGTGTCTGAGAGAAACCCGTCAATATAACATTTACAAAATAAGCGTAGAATTTTGTGGGGAAAATTATACAATACATCGGGTGTTCATTCAACAAAAAAAACAAGTTATATTCGCCACCTTTTTTTGGGCCACCACGTATACTCTTGCATAATTTTAAAATGTGCACCTCAACGGTCTCTACAACTTTGGTATTTCGAATTTTTATATAATTCTTAAGATAAAGGCGAAAATGATCTTTACTCTATCGTTGAATCACCCTGTATATACACTTTATGCATTAAATATTGTAGAAATTGTTTAGAAATGAGTGGAAAATTGAAGATTTTTGAAAAGGGAAAGGATATTTGTGCACAAATCTTTAGTACGGTCAGAAAAAACTTAAGTCTGGTAAAATATATTTTGGTTTCTTCTTTGGAAAAAGTTGGTGTATGCATAAGCTCCAAAATAAATGTTTTGATTCAAATACAAAAAATAACAAATTTAAACTTACAGATTTTCATCTTTTTGAAGTGTATTCTTAACCTCACTATTGTTAAGTGCCACCAGAGCTGCCCAAGTACTCGAATACTTTTACTCGTATTTTGGTGGTTACGGATAAAAAAACTACTCGTGACTTTTACTCATAAGTATTTTTATTTTGAAATACTTATTACTCGTACTTACGAGTTAATTTAAATGTATTCGTAAAATTCTACTCGTAGAATACGAGTATATTTTACGAGTAGTCGCATTTTCGGCAGCCCCTCCCCCCCTGAGCCTAGGAGCTCGGGTCTAAAAGTCTAAACCTAATTTTTCGTCTCACGCTTGAACACTTAATTTACACCTTTAAATACTGTATTCTTGGCTAAGATTACAAATGTCTTGTAGGAAATGTTTAGTTTTTAAACTTCCTTCTAAATGTCCTGTTTTATATAGAGATTAAGGTTTCAGACGCATATCGTTTTAGTTATTGATTTATGATGCAAATTTAGAGAAAACGAGTAAAAAGAATAATATTTTATAGTATTTTTCTATTATATACTTTTCTGTTCCATTTTCCCTTTTTTAGAGCTATTTTAAATTAACAAAAATATAACCCAATGCAATAAAAAACCAAAAAACAAATAGGTAAACAGTTTACCTATTTTTTTTTAAAGAGAAAAATTAAAGTAAAAATGTTAAATGAAACATTTTTTATGGAAGAAGTGTGATAATTTATATTAAAAAAAAATAGTGTGGGGAGAAACGAGAATGCTTTATTATGAATATACAAAACGGCATCGGCACTTAAGAAGGAGTACATATTTCAAAACCTAAGCATTTTTATCAAAAACTCCTCTTACATCTACGCCCCTAAAATACATGATTTCTGAAAATATTATCAATTTTGGCGTGGTGAGCGATATTTACTTTATTGTTAATCATGAAAAATCGAGCCCGAAATACGCGGGTTAGAGTCATACATACGTCTTATGTAAAATTTTGGATTGACACCAAAATTCATATTTTCACAAATATAAAAAATATTTTTTTTAAATAAGGAATATTAAAATAAAAAAGTAAAAAAAATTACAAAAAAAAATTTAATCCAACCATGCAGAGAGGTAATAATTTAATTTTCGAAATTTGACAGTAGTTAGGCGAATTTTAAACAAACTTTGGGCGTGGCCCCGAAAATTGTTCGCCTATTCCACTAGATACAATGTCGTGAAATACATGTAGTCCCGACTGTTTCTCTCTCCACAAAAAAAAAAGTACTTCTTACGCCCACTGAGCCCCCCCCCCCCCCCCCCCGAGCATGTTTTCTAGCTACGCCACTGGGTATTAGATTAATTTTTTTAAAGTATTCGTACTTTTTACTCGTACTTTTTACTCGTACTTTTACGATTACTACTCGTAACCGTAAACTGAATCTATAAAATTACTTAAGAGTAAAATACTTACAAGTACAATTCTTAAGTACTCGTACTCGTAGGTCGTACGAATATATTTTTTTACTCATGCCCAGCACTGAATGCCACAAAACGACTCGTAAAATTTCCAACGTCTAAATTTGGTTTCTTTGTAATTGACCACTGTGAATAGCCAGTTTCGTATACTAACTTGGATGAATTAGAAATTATATCCGTTGAATTAACCAGAATAGCCAACTTATCCAATCACTTTAGTGTAACAGAAACAGCAAAATACCATGTGGGAGTAAAAAAAATACATACTAGCTAAATTAACAGAACATAAGGTTATTTAATATAGTTACCACTTACTTTTTCCTCCATAGTTAGTGGCACGCCCATTTCGGCCTCCTCGAACATCACGCATGCCACTGTCCCGTCCCAAGAACATGCCAGCAAATAATCGCCCTTACTACTCCAAGAGATGTCAAGTACGCTGTCATCGAACAGATCTTTGACCACCACCATGGGTCGCTTTAGCGAAGTCAGCCATACGCTGATGGACCGGTCACGTGAGCCAATGGCTGCGCAACAGTATTGCGTAGCTTTTTTCGGGCTGTCTGCCGATGCTTTTTTTAAAATGTTGGAGTTGAACCGCTAAAATTGGAAATAAAAAAGTTAATAGCATGATACACCTATAGCGGTAACGCGATAAGCAAACTGAAATTTAAACATATCTGCACGTATCGTCACACTTGAAGACGTTGCTTAGTAACCGTTTGACGCGAGTAGAGTTCTAACCTCACATTGCCTGTCATTGCAAAAAGCGGGCACATTTTCTATAGGGGCCTTTACACTGAAGGTTTTAACCGAGCGAATTAAGACGCGCACGTTCATTATCACGCGTAAATGTTTGTTTCGATTCTGTGGCTGTTAGTTTTTTTCTTTCAGTTCAGGTTCGAGTAGTTATATAACGTACTAATAATGATTATTAACTAAGGGATATATATCGACTCGGTTCGGTACCCTCAACGAGGGTAGTTCTTGATTACGCATTTGCCATTTTGGCAGAACAAAACTAGAAAAGCAGTGCCGCTGGATCTTTCTCTGCCGTTTTATACTCATTGTAAAATTGTGTAGAGTTTAGGATATTGACATTGCCAAACTGTGCAATTGCAACCAAAACACACAGCACTTTTTATTAAAAACATCGTCAATATAATGCAATTCGCTATTTCAGTAACTGTAAACATTACAATCTATAAGGATTAAATCTGGTATTTTTGGCAGACTTTTTCATGGAACCAAGACCCGAACCTGATGACTTCTTGGACACGGTTTCCTTATTGACTTTTCTAGCAATAACTTGACGTTTTGTAGTGACAATCTTGGAAACGTTTGTAGAAAACAGTCTGGCATAATCCTGACGACTCACCCTCGTAGCCATTCCTGGCCGTGTCCATCGGGCGAATATATTTGCTTGCTCTTCTCTTGTTGCGTCTTCAACCATTCTTCTTAATGTTAGATCTCCTTGCGCAACCGAATGATTGAGAAAAAATGAAGACGTTCTTACGGTTGTTAACAATGAAGCAGGATCCAGTAGTCTCAATATAATACACCACATTTCTATAGGAAGATCTGGTAACATAGTAGCGTAGACACTTACAAAAGGAAGCAGTTGATACATCTTGGTAGTTCACAGTAGAGCAGTTGTAATAATAATGACCTCGGAGCGAGAGGCTCTGTCTTTTATAGTTATATCGGCGCAGTCAGCCGTGAAACTCTCTGAAGGGTGACCTCAGTAGAGACACAATAATACGCCGTTTTATACCCATTGTAAAATTGTGTAGGATTTTCGATATTAACAATGCCAAACTGTGCTGTGGCTATTTGTAACAAATACAACCAAAATACAAAAGGCACAAATATAAAATATTTTGGGTTCCTTAAATTAACAGATCATAGTTATACTTGCAACTATTAAAAGTATAGATAAAGTTTTATTATTTTAATCGAGCGTGCCCTTATAATTTGCAAATAAATAATGAAATAGTTAAATATCAAATTTTATTAAAAACATCGTCGATATAATACAATTCGCTATTTCAGTAACTGTAAACATTACAATCTATAAGGATTAAATCTGGTATTTTTGGCAGACTTTTTCATGGAACCAAGACCCGAACCTGATGACTTCTTGGACACGGTTTCCTTATTGACTCTTCTAGCAATAACTTGACGTTTTGTAGTGATAATCTTGGAAACGTTTGTAGAAAACAGCCTGGCATAATCCTGACGACTCACCCTCGTAGCCATTCCTGGCTGTGTCCATCGGGCGAATATACTTGCTTGCTCTTCTCTTGTTGCGTCTTCAACCATTCTTCTTAATGTTAGGTCTCCTTGCGCAATCGAATGAAAATATGAAGACGTTCTTACGGTTGTTAACAATGAAGCAGGATCCAGTAGTCTAAATATAATACACCACATTTCTATAGGAAGATCTGGTAACATAGTAGCGTAGACACTTACAAAAGGAAGCAGTTGATACATCTTGGTAGTTCACAGTAGAGCAGCTGAAATAATAATGACCTGAGAGCGAGAGGCTCTGTCTTTTATAGTTATATCGGCGCAGTCAGCCGTGAAACTCTCTGAAGTGTGACCTTAGTAGACACACAATAATACGCCGTTTTATACTTGTGTAGGATTTTGGATATTGACAATGCCAAACTGTGTTGTGGCGATTTGTAACAATTGCAATCAAAAAGGCACAAATACAAAATATTTTGGGTTCCCAAAAAATAGGGATCTGTCAAAACACTGGATTATTGCTTGCGACAGGAGTGACCAAATCAATTTAAAGAATGGTAAGTAAAAACTATTTTTGTAATTATCTTCTAAAAGAAGTAACTGAAATGAATTAGGGAAGTATATCGTTTATAATAGGATAATTTTCTTAATCAAAAATAAAATGATCAGTTACTTTCACTTGCACCTAATGTAAACCGGCCTGAAAAGCGTCCTCTTATGTGACGTCACAATGTGGAAGAGAGATAAAGAATTTATGTGCGTTAGCATACCGGTGTTAGTATAACGTTTTTAGTATTAAGAATATGTTATACAGGGTGATTCCTAAGTTGATACTTCTTTTTAAGCTGTGTATAGAAGTTATTAAAATAAACAACATTTTCAAATACCTTTTTTCAAAAAACTCAAAAATAAGGTACTTACATTCATTTATTACACTATGGATCAAATACGGTTCTGCCTAACTTGCCCGTTGAATAACATTAAGAAAACTTCTGGGTGTAGGATGAGCCCGCAAGGGAAAACGTTCTATACGTATAATCTCGAAGCAGCAGCCGCACTTTGACGATACTCACTGTAAATTAGCACCATATCTACTAGTTTATTCTTTTCAAATTTTACCATTTTGACGTTTCACCAATTTAAAATTAACTTGCTTCAGAAAACACACACCGCAGCGGATTGCCAAATAACAAACTGACCACCGACCTGTAAATTGCATGACTAATAAGAGATAAGACAAACAACATAAAGTTTAGGAGGCTACGTTTTGATGACCAGACCCGCACTTAGATTTTTTACTTCTGTATATCGCCTATTTTTAAGTTTTTTAAAAAAAGGTATTTGAAAATGTTGTTTATTTTAATGCCTTCTATACACACCTGAAAAAGAGAAATCACCCTGTATTATCAATAAAATGATATTATTTCATATCCTGTAGAGGGGTTTTGAACTTGATGGAAACAGTTCCTAGGCACCTACATTTGCTAAATTAATGAAAGATGGTTATACAGGATAATATTTATGTATGGAAACGGGCAATTATTTCTTAAAGTAAAATAGCTGAGACACATGTTAAATAGAAAAGTTTTCGGGTTTTTAAAAACATATTCTACTACAAAATTTACAGAAGCAGTATGGCGGCCTAGTTGGCGTGATCAAGTTAAAATTGTAGGCATGTTCTAAGAAATGAGTTTATTTTTAATTCAAAAATGTGATACCATTTTAGAGGTCTACACTTTTCTTATCAACTATAACTGAAATTAACCGTTAACATAATTCAGATTAATTTTCTTTGTCATTAAGCTGCGATGTCAACAAAAATGTGTTTTAGTTTTCGATACAGGATAATCCAAATAGAGTGCTTATCATTGGTAAGTTATTACTTAGGAAAGAAAATAAGTTAAATTGTCATACTAATACATATGCAAATAACGGATTTCTTTACTTTTTATTATATTGAGATAAAAATAAATAAAAAGTATTGAACATGAGTTTATAGTCTATTTCAGAAAGGTGTAGAGTAATAAAATGGGAAATTCCGTCCAGTTAGGCTCAATTTCGGTGTCGGCCATAGGCGCAGGTGAATTTTGTACATTAAATTATTTATGATAACTGACCAAAGAAAAAAAGGTCATTTGATAAAGAAGGAACTATTAGCTATAGCAAATTTACACATCGTTTTATGAAATATGCCGTGCGTGTAACTGTGCTGCGCACACCGCCATATCATTGCGGACTAAATCCAATTAATAGAACTTATATGGGCGCAAGTGAAAGGATTTGTAGCAAGGCACAGTATGACATTCAAAATGAAAGACGATAAGCTACTGTTTGATCAAGCCATTAAGGAAGTGACACCAGAGAGCTGGCGAAAAGCTGTCCATCATGTCATTAAAGAAGAGGATAAAATAAAGGATCTTGACCACCGGATCGATCGGACCGTTGACCAGTTAATTATAACGTCAAGAGGAGATGACAGTTCCTCAAATGATTATGATTTTTTATAATTTAAATTCTGTATAATGTATTTTTTAATAATGTTTAATGTGTTTGTGAATGGATAACAATAGGCAAAACCCATAAATTAACCCAAACCCGGGTGGTACTACCTGCACTTGATGAAAAGAAAGAATTTTGATTTGAAATCAATGCAAAATTATAGAAGGGGCTTAAATATTCGTTGGGCCACTCTGTAGTCCCTTTGCATACCTAATGAGCTTTTATTACTCTATACCTTTCTGAAATATACTATGAATATTTTTGTTTAATATCATGGTTACATTTACCGTTTGTTCCCCTTCAGTCTAGATCTTTTTTCTGAAAAAAATATGTTTCTATTTAATCCAAAAGTTAGTGTCAAATTCTGTTCTTAAAAAACTAAACTGAAAAAATAACGACCATTTTGGCGATTGAATAAAAAGCCATTAGAAACGTTAAAAATATAAACAACAATTAAATGAGTCTAGAGAAATTGTACAGGTATTTCCTTATAGCTAGAAAATGCGATGTTAATTTTCCCTGGTTTGCTAATTTAAATGATTCTGTATCCTTAAAAATAGCGAAATCAAATTTTAAGTCAAAACAAATTCTTTTGGCTCAAGTACAAACACTCTTGACTCAACAAAAGCTCTTGGTTCACATATACTTTTGGCTCAAGAACAAACACACAAAAGACAAAGTACTTATTTCAAACGCCTATAGAGAACTTCTGGCAAGAAAATTCCGGTTTTGGGCAAAGACCAATCGCATTTGGACCAATTTAAATGGAGACGTATGTATTTATCACAAAAGAATAGGGTTTTCAGTGTGCGAACAGCTGAAGATGTTGGTACTTCAGAAATCCAAACCTAGAGATGTCGAGACTTGTATCCAGTGGCGGCTCGTCGGGTGAAGGGGGCTATTCACCAAAAAAATATAAAACCAGAAGGAAAGTTTTTCGACAATACAAATATTAATGTACCAATACAGCTACCATTTTAGACCTCAAAAAATAATTATGTTCGAATTAATAATATTACAGGTGATGTTCACTTGAACTCAATGTACATGAGATCTATAGGCACAGATGATATGCTTTCTTTCTACATACATTTAAAAATAAAAAAACCTGTTGCAGCACAAATGATATTCATATTTTCGTAATGACTGCCATTTGGGAATACCTTAAATATCCCCTCTCTTATATTTTCAATCTTTCCATAACTGCAGGTATTTTTCCTGATGCTCTCAAACTTGGTAAAACAATTCCACTACTCAAAACAGGTGATTCAGAGTCTGTCGAAAATTATCGGGCTATAACTGGCCTAACCTCTTTTTCCAAACTTTTTGAAAAAATTATTGCCGATCGTATTGAATCTTTTCTGTCCAGAGAGAGGTTAATGAGTACTTCACAGCACGGTTTTCGAAAAAACTTCTCAACAAGAACGGTGCTTTCGACCTACTTGAATGCATCCACAAAGGCATTGATTCTAATCATTACACATTAGCTCTTTTCTTTGATTTAACTCGAGCTTTCGACTGTGTTGATGCTGTCTTTTTGTTAAGAAAACTGCATGCGTTGGGTGTATGTGGCAGTGTTGCTCGGTGGCTCAATTATTTTCTTTCTAATCGCCGAATAAGAGTCAAAGTTCAAAATTCCTATTCCGATTAATTTAATGTTAATTATGGTGTACCCCAAGGGGGCGTAATATCGCCTTTGCTCTTTGCACTTTTCATTAATGATCTTGAAAAATATCTCATATCGAAGGGTATGAATGCCAAACTAATTTTATATGCGGATGATGCAACTGTGATTATATCTGCTGGAACATTGGATCAACTGATTGCAATCGCGAAGCATATTTTGATTAGATTTTCATTATGGTGCAAGAAAAATCACTTAATTATCAACGTAAACAAAACACACTATATGGTTTTTTATAAAAGGAGGCAGGTTCCTGATTTAAATTTAAAACTAAACGAGAATCCCATTCAGAGAGTTGAGCAATGCAAATTTCTTGGCCTTCGTGTAGACTCACAGTTAAAGGACAGCTCATGTTGATTTTGTTGCTAGTAAACTTAACTCGGCATATTTTGCTGTAGTCAACTTAAAAAATTGTATGGATAGCAAACAATTACTTAATATTTACTATGCATTAGCCTATAGTCACCTAAGTTATCTAATACTTTACTGGGGCCAATCAACAGAACTACAAAGATTATTCATTTTGCAAAAAAGAATAATTCGTAAAATTTACTCTTTAAGCCCGCTTGAATCTTGCAAGGAAACATTTCGGCGATATAAAATTTTTACGCTGCCTAGTATTTTGATTCTTAGTGCAGTAATGTTTGTAAAAAAACACTCTTCCAAATTTCCCAATACCTCAACAATTCATAATCGTGATACTAGAAACTCGGATAAAATTTACATTTCTGGCTACAAAACATGCTCTTATCGAAAAAGTCCATATTGTGTCTGCAGCTCTCTTTATAATGCGCTCCCGGAAACTGTCAGAAACATTACTCAATTCGGAAAGTTCAAGAACAAAGTAAAGTGTTACCTTCTTGACAAATTTTTTTATGATATTCGGGAATACCATAATATTAACACATGAAACTTAAAATAACTTTTCTTTTTCTTACTTTGACAATGTCACTATTTACTTTGTAAATGTATATGGCAATGAATAAATAAATTAATTTAATCTGAATGTAGCTATGCATAATAGGGCCACGGTTAACTCCGGTGGACAATAATTATAAACACTTGTGCATTTTGGCGCGCCCCAGTCGACCGTGTCCGTTAGCTCAAAGCAAGTGAAGACCCAAAGCCCAACATAACTTTGATATTCACCGTTGCTATGGTTACGTGACGTCAGTCACGCAAACATCATTTAATTTGCATTATGATGAAGGGTAATTTAAAAATAGATCAGTCGTATGCACCATTGTTTTAGCATTGGTTCGCCTAACCTTAAGGTATTTATTTTGAGGCTTCACGAAACTTACGGTTATAGATATCGTTTTTACGTGATTTACTGTGTAATAAAAAAGTTTTGTTTTTATTTTTCAGTTAATTTAGTAGTGTACGTACCTACTTAATTGTGTGTTTTAAAAATGAACCCAATTAATGACATTGTTTGTAATTTGTTGGAAACTCCATTCAGTCGTTGGACAGATGAGAATAAGAGAGACGTTTTGTTACACGGGTTTTTAGTCAATGTTTGTTTAAGTACCCGCACTATACCTAGCTCTTCACCATTTTTTAAGACCGCGAGCCGCCACTGCTTGTATTAATAATCGACGGCAGCGTTACAATAAAGGCATCGACGAAAAACCAAACCAAGTAAACAAGCAGAAAAAGTAATATAATAAAAAAACTTGCGAAAGTACCTGTTCAAATAACATAATAATTTTACTTACAACGCAAGTTACAGCCTTCCTGTGTCCGACGAAATCCTTATCCTGTTTCCAGCCTTCTCTTTCTATAATCTGTGCCGTCGGTCCGCCGCCATTCATAGCGTGCGACGATACGAGATATTGTCCATCGGGAGACCAAGAACACCTAAAATAAAAATAGTGCGGGTCACTGAAAGTTCAACACATTAAATCTACTTTTCTTTAATATTATTAATATACAAATTTAAGAGAACATTGGCAACATTGTCAAGGTTCCGTTTTCATGACGTAGATTCGATAAGGTCAGTGTTTTTGTTTTAATATACTATATTTATATCGACAGCTTCAAGCCGGTTTCAAATTGATGCAGCTTGAAACTTGAGGTGAACTCAAGACGTTTATTTCGTTGTTTTAAATATCGGATTCAAGCCTAAATTCAAACGCATAAGCTTTTTCAGCTAACTTTAAGGGTCATGGCGATAGTTGAATAGAATAACCTCACTTTAGTTACTATTTAAATGTCAAGATTTTGTAATTGTGAGCTGCTAAAACAACAGTTTAAAGTTACAGATAAGGAATTATGAATCAAAAAATTAATGTATAGTCCGATGAAGAATGAAAAACTTATTAATTATATGGCGATGATGTAGACAGCGCTGATGTTATAGGCAGCTTGTGAAGTTTACGTCATCATTATCAACTTGAATCAAGTCAACGCAAATTATTTTTAGGGTCGACTTGAATAACTAAAATCACTTTCAAGAACGCTTATTTTATGTTTGTCAAGACACTTATAAAAGCAGCTTTAACTCAATCCAGCTTGAATCAGATTGTGATTTTTATATGACTCCATTTTTTAAAAAAATTAAGAAGCATTTAAAAAAAATAGATCTATTAAAGTCATTGTCAAAATAGTATAATTATAACAATATTTCTTACAATCTATAAGGATTAAATCTACTATTATTGGCGGTTTTCTTCATGGGGCCAGGTCCTGATGATTTCTTGGACACAATTTCCTTATTGACTCTTCTAGCAATAACTTGATGTCTTGTATTGACAGTCTTAGAAACATTTGTAGAAAACAGTCTGGCATAATCCTGACGACTCACCCTCGTAGCCATTCCTGGCCGTGTCCATCGGGCGAATATATTTGCTTGCTCTTCTCTTGTTGCGTCTTCAACCACTCTTCTTAATGTTAGGTCTCCTTGCGCAATCGAACGAAAAAATGAAAACGTTCTTACAGTTGTTAACAATGAAGCAGGATCCAGTAGTCTCAAAATAATACACCAAATTTCTATAGGAAGATCTGGTAACATAGTAGCGTAGACACTTACAAAAGGAAGCAGTTGATACATCTTGGTAGTTCACAGTAGAGCAGTTGTAATAATAATGACCTGGGGGCGAGAGGCTCTGTCTTTTATAGTTATATCGGCGCAGTCACCCGTGAAATTCTCTGAAGTGTGACGTCAGTAGAGTCACAATAATGTATAATATTCAGAATATGTGTAATATCTTATTTGTATAAAGACAAGTTGCGGTTGAGTTCTAAAATAAATATTTTGAAATATGTATGGGAAGTTGGGGTAAATTGTATTACTGTCGACCCTAATATACCGGGTGTCCCATTATGGATAGCACCGGCCGTATCTCGAAAACTACTGGGCATAGAAACTCAGGGAAATAAAAATTCGTAATTAATGTAGCTAAGAGAAAATCCTGAAAATAATTTTTAAGTTTCGCATTTTTCCGCAAGAGGGCACAATTGTAAATTAAATATTGAAATTCTAAATTTCTCCGAAAATGCCCACATTAGAAAGCTTAGACAATTCTGCATCATTCTGGTTTAAGCCTCATTGGCGTATCGACCTTGATAAGAGTGGGGGAAGCTATTGAAAGTATAATCATTTAAATAACTGTAACTTCTTAACGACTTATCCGATTTTAGTAAATTTAAGTTTGTTTAAACTACAAAGTTAAGTTCTTTTAATTGTCGTATCCATTGGTGCACGATAGTTCCTAAAAAAATTGTTATTTTACTTTATGTTAGGCTGCTGATAATGCCGTATTTATTTTATCATTTTTATTTAGCTGTTTACTAAACACAAACAGCTGATGCATAAGTTCATCTAAACCCATATGTTTTATTTACTGTACACCTGATTTTGACAGTTTGATATTTGGCAACGTTGCGACATCCATCTCTCTCACTCGCGAGGCTATGCTTTTGGTCGTATCTCTCACTCTTTTACATTAAGAAGTTCATGGCTTTTATTCATTGGCGTCGGGCTGATTTTAGGGGTCCTTACCCCACTTTTTAGATGGTCGATTAAAAAAAAACTATGAAGTGTTTTTCTAGGACACCCAAGGAGTTACCCATTTAAATATAATAAGGCTATTCCATAACACACATAAGTATCTATAGTATCTATAGTATTAATGGCGTTAATTTGGAAGATGTTTCGCAATTTAATATGATCTTGGAGTAATTTTTTATAGTGATTTATCATTTAATGTAAATATAGACATCATCCTCAAAAGTTTTAGGCTGCTGGGTTTCATAAAACGACACATAAAGCATATTTTTGACGTCAAGCCCTCTACAACTGTTTGGTGCGCAGTATTTTGGAATATTGTTCTATATACGGTCACCGTACAACCACCATTGGGCTCTTCCGATCACAAACTTATTTCAACCCTAAGCGAGCTGTCAATTAGTTCTGAACAACCTCATAAACCCCGTTGGCACTATACATCAGCTAAGTGGGAAGACCTAAAGGACCATTTTCGCAACTTTCCCTGGTTAAGCGTATGCTTTTCTTCGGATGATCCATCTGTCTGTGCAAAGGAGGTCTCCGACGTCATTCTAACTAGCATGGAGGCCTTTATTCCTTTCTCCAAAAAGCGCCCTTCCAACGGCAAGAATGGTTTAGCAAGAATTGCGAGCGTGCTGTCAGATCTAAAAACCTGGCTTACCGACAGTGGCGTAAAAACCCTACTCCTGAAAATCGCGCCATCTTTGTTACCACCCGAAACCAATGTAAGCAAATGATAGACCAAAGCAAAGAAGCTCATAACGAGAGAATCAAAAACAAACTTCTTGCCAGTCCTAACGGATCAAGGTCCTTTTGGTCAGTCGCTAAGGCCGTCAGCCAAAACTTTACAAAGTCAACTATTCCACCTCTAACACGTTCAGACGGCACAATAGCAACCACAGCCGGGGATAAAGCAAACCTACTTGCTGAACTGTTTTCCTCGCATTCCACTGTAGACTTTCAGGGAAAATCACCACCCAACATTCCCTCAGTTCAATCGCAAATGTCTGAAATCGTGTGCCGTCAGCGTCTTGTTAAACGGATTCTTAAAGGACTCGACATCAATAAAGCTTCTGGTCCAGACGAAATTCCTATCATTGTTTTCAAGACATGCGCCGATGAACTTACACCAGTATTTTGTAGACTTTTCAACTTATCCTACAAAAAAGGAATATTTCCATCCTGCTGGAAGTCGGCGCGTGTCCAGCCCATTCCAAAGAAAGGTAAAAAGACCCTGCCAAACAACTACCGACCCGTCGCATTGCTTTCAGTAATTTCAAAAGTAATGGAGAAAGCTATTAACCAACAACTCCTAAAGTATCTGGAAGGGCTTAACATTATCAGCGACCATCAATACGGTTTTCGAAAGTCCAGATCAACAGGTGACCTTCTGGCATATGTCACCCATCTTTGGAGCAACACCATCGAACATCATGGAGAATCCCGGGCTGTTGCACTGGACATCTCTAGGGCTTTTGATCGTGTTTGGCACGATGGGCTTCTAAGTAAATTGCGATCCTACGGTATGCCTAATGGATTTTGTTTATGGTTAACCAGCTTCCTTAAGAACCGTTCTCTGCAAGTGGCGATTGACGGGTTTCTCTCAGACACCTTCACCATCAATGCCGGTGTTCCTCAAGGGTCCATATTGTCGCCTACCCTCTTTTTACTGTATATTAACGACCTTCTAGTGAAAACCCAAAATCCAATTTATAGCTTTGCTGATGACAGCACACTTGTCTCATCTTTTACCTTGACTCCCCAAACACCCGCTGCCGACGCACATCTTCGCAGGCAGCAAGAAGTATTGCGCCTCAACAATGACCTGGAAGAAATTTTGGCTTGGGGTGACAGTAACCAAGTCGAATTTAATGCTAAGAAAACCCAGGCAGCAGTCTTCTCCAAAAAGGTTAACATTGCAGAACCGGATATAGTCATGGCAGGACACGCAATTCCCCTGGCACCGTCTATTAATTTGCTGGGGGTCAATCTGGGAGGTAATATGTCTTGGCATGATCACGTTGCCGCAATTGCCAGGGCAGCTGCACAGAAACTTGGTGTACTTTTCCGCACCAAAAGGTTGTACACACCTCATCAACTTTTGACACTCTACAAAGCCCAAATTCGACCATCATTAGAATATTGCTCTCATGTCTGGAGCTCTGCACCCAAGCACACCCTTCGGCTACTGGATTCCATTCAAAGGAGAGCCGTTCGTCTGATCGGCGACCCCGAGCTGACCATGACCCTCGATAGCCTGGAGCATCGAAGACAGGTTGGTGATTTGGCTCTCTTTTACAGATATTTCCATGGCAGGTGTTCGACTGACATTGCCCACTTGATTTCACCTAGAGCAATGCAAAACAGAAATACACGGCGAACCGCTGCCGCTCATCCATATGTTGTTCAGCTTAGTACTCCTCGAACTTCATTGTTCAAGAATTCTTTCATCTGGAGAACGTCATCATTGTGGAATGATCTTCCTGAGGTCGTGTTTCCCAATAAATCTTCAACGTTTCAAGACCAACGTTAATCGCTTTTTTAGCACTCGCACCGCTCCCAGAGCGCCTTAAAGGATTTTTCCTACAGTGCAGGTTTTTTATCATAAAAAAAAAATATGGAGTCCACATTATCAATGTCACATTATCAATGTCACATTAATAGACTGAAGAGGATACAGAATAAATTTACAAAATATCTGCTTTTGCACTTTCCATATCAAGGCGTTCCTTATGAAACTAGACTCCTCCTATGTGGCCTACAATCTCTTGAACATCGGAAAAATAAAGCACTTTTGGTCTTTTTATACAAAGTAGTCAATGGCCAGATAAACTGCGAGTGGTTACTTCAATCAATCTCATTCCGTGTCCCGGTCCGGAGAACCAGGCAGCTTCAGTTGTTTTTCGAACAGACACACAGAATAAATTATGGTTGAAGTGCTTTCATCAACAGGATGTTAAGTAACTACAATAGACGTTTTCCAAACTGTGATATTTTTAGAATTGGTCTTGGTGCATTGAAGAGACAGTGATTTGTTCTATGGTGTATAGTTAGTATGTTGTTATTTTAGATACCATTTAGAATCTATGATTTTGTAGTGTATTTTTATTGTAAATAAATAAATAATATTAATTACTTTAAGTGCACCTACTACGTTTTTGAGCCCTTAGTGGCGTCATGCTTCAGTGATTTTTATGGTTGACCACACCTGTTTTACTATAAAATACGGAGCTCTTACGATACAGGTCATTATTTTCCCGACTGCTCCATTGTGAACTACTCTCAAGATGTATCAACTGCTTCCTTTTGTAAGTACACTTACTACTGTGCTACCAAATTTACCTGTAGAGCTTTGGTGTATTATACTCAGATTTCTCGATCCGATATCATTGTTGACAACGGTCAGAACGTCGTCATTTCTTCATTCCGTTGCCCAAGGAGATCCAGCACTTAGAAAAATGGTTGCAGATGCGATAAGAGAAGAACAACAGAAACTAATGGTCCAATGGACACAGCCAGGAATGACTACAAGGGTGAGTCGTCAGGATTATGCCAGACTGTTTTCTACAAACGTTTCCAAGATTGTCACTACAAAACGTCAAGTTATTGCTAGAAGAGTCAATAAGGAAACTGTGTCCAAGAAATCATCAGGTTCGGGTCTTGGTTCCATGAAAAGGTCTGCCAAAAATACCAGATTTAATCCTTATAGATTGTAATGTTTAAAGTTAGAAATAGTGAATTGTATTATATTGACGATGTTTTTAATATTTATTTATTTATTTACGGTAAATCCACTTTACGAAACAATATACATTTTACATAAATAAAAAAAAAAAAAAATGCATAATATATATATAAAAAATAATGTATAACATAAATGCTTAAAACAATAGATAGAGTAATTGTACAATATTTACAACACGTAACAGCCCAGTGCAGGTCCCTAGACTCTCGACCTTAACATCCTCCTAAAACCAGCCAAAGAAGAGCCAAAAATGCATATATTATGCTCTTCCAATAGTTCGTTTGCCTGCCTGACAATTCTGGTCATTGATTCATTCTTCCCATAATTAGTGGAGTGGAAGGGTATTCTAAAAGTATGAGTATGGCGACCACGCCTTTCAACGATGTTGAAGTTTATAAGACCCAGAATCACAGGACAGTCAATACGACCACTGATAATATTATGTAAAAAACAAAGATCAATAACAATACGCCTAGACTCCAAAGTTCCTAATCTCAACAGAGTTAAAATATCATCATAGGTATATTCATCACGAAAGAGACCCAATCTGAAGGCCGCAGATCTCAGGAATTTGCGTTGAACTCTCTCAATAGTCTCTATATAGATTCTGTAATTAGGAGACCAGATTACCGAGCAATACTCCAGTATCGGTCTAACAAGGGAGCAATAAAGATTCCTAAAAGTGTCAATGGAGAGGCCAACACTTAGACGCTGTACAAATCCCAGGATCTTCATGGCCCTTACTGAAACACCTAAAATATGACGACCAAAAGAAAAACTAGAATCAAGCGCAACGCCAAGGTCCTGTATATTACTCTGTCTAGGCAAAACTAAACCATCAAGTGTATATTCGTGGAGATAGGGTAAGCAAGATCTTGAAAATGTTACTATATTGCACTTTTTTATATTTAAATTCATTTTATTATCATTACACCATTTGTAGAAACTATTAATATCTTCCTGTAACATTAAAGAATCCTGCACAGAGGATATTGTGCGAAACATTTTAATATCATCCGCAAACATCAAAAGACAGCCGTATAAAATACAAGGATCCAAATCTATCAAGTAAGAATCAAACAGCACCGGGCCACAATGAGACCCTTGTGGAACCCCAGAGGGAACCGACAACTGTCTCGAGACACAACCCCCATACTTAACACACAGTGTTCTACCAGAAATGTAGCTTTGAATCCACTCAAGGGCAGCACCACCGACACCGAGAGCTCGCAATTTACCAAATAATAAGCAATGATTAACCCTGTCAAAGGCCTTAGAAAAGTCAGTATATACAGAGTCAACCTGAGTTCGACGCTCCAGGCTGTTAATAATAAAGTTCTGGTAAACAAACAAGTTAGTGCTGGTTGACCGCCCCCTAATGAACCCATGCTGTTCCCGATTAATAACGTTCCGGAGATCCCAAGACAACCTCTGGCTCACCAAACGGTCCAGCATCTTGGGCATATCAGACTGGATACAGACCGCTCTATAGTTTTCCACCAAATTACGGTTTCCTGATTTAAAAATGGGCTTTAGGTAACTGGACTTCCAGGCTTCGGGAAAAATACCTGTACTCAAGGAAATATTAAACAGTACACTCAAAGGTATTGCAAGTGTGCTAACACACTGTTTAAGAAATAACGATGGGATCCCATCTGGACCAGAAGCCGTCCTCAAAGGCAAATTAGCCAGGGCATCGTAAACCTCAGTGATCTCGGTATGATAATGATCGATGCTAACACCACGCCGAAATGAATATGTTGGAATGTCAATAGGCTCATTGCTATGAACATAGACTGAGGCAAAAAATGATGCGAACAGGTCCACAGTCTCTCTTAAGTTACTACTTGTTTGGTTGTTATAAGACATTGATAACGGAAGATTATAATCATTTTTCTGTTCCCTTACATAAGACCAAAAACACCTAGGGTCAATTCTTATATTATTTTCAATTCTATTCAGGTAGTTTTGATGACAAACTCGACGCTGCTCACGACACTGTTCCCTCAAATGAGAAAACACTTCATAATGGTATGCACTGTGACTTTTCTTGAAGTTAGAGTGAGCTATTTTTTTCTCAATGATGAGCCTTCTCAAGTGTGCATCAAACCACCTAGGGAAGTTGGACGTTTTAAAACGTTTACATGGTACAAACAGATTAATAACATTATACAATATATCATAAAATATAGAGGTTGCGTCATTGGCATCCTTATCCATAAAAATAGCCACCCAGTCAATGCTAGCAAGACAATCGTTAATTGCAATATAATTAGCGTTTCTGAAATCATAGTAAAATTCCTCATACTGAATTGACTCAAATTTCTTTACCAAGTTAAGCTTAAAATAAATTGCAGTATGATGCATTGAGTTCTGAAGAATTAAATCATCCGCACGTTCTACAACTACATGAAAATTACAGAACACCAAGTCTAGGGAAACATTTCTACTATTCAGTATAGAATTAAATTGACATAAGTTTAAAAATCCATAAACTCCCGCTACGGTAATCGCACTGGAAACATTGGGGCACTGCACGGTAAGTCCCAGTTCATCCTTACTCCACACAGCCTCTGGCAAATTGTAATCACCAACGATGACCAGCTCTGAATTAGGGTACTGTTCCATAATAAACTCGAGTGAGTCGCAGTGTATCTGATATACTTCTGCATCAGATGCGGGGGGAATATACAAACAGCCAAGAATAACACTATCACAACCATGTTTAATAATAGCAAAAACTTGCTCTACTTCCTTTTGAGGAACCTCAATTATACGTGCTTTAAAGAGTTTCCTAATGGCTATCATTACACCTCCGCCGCGCCTCTTCACAGAGTCAGTTGTCTCTCGATCTACCCGAAATACATCAAAACCAGTCAAGCCGAGCTCAGCATCCGTTACTTGACCATCGAGCCAGGTCTCGCTAAAGGCTAGAATATCATAGACTCCACTTAATACTGCCTGTTGGAATTCACGTAATTTTGTTTTGAGGCCTCCCACATTTTGATAGTAGACTAGATGATCTGAGCCTCGCCGTGCTGCTGTTTGTTCAAAATTATTAACATGAAGATTTATTTGATCTGTTGCTGTCGGGACTTCCCCCGAAAATTACGTCTGCCATAGCGCCCACGGGGGCCCAAGAAATTAAAGGGTTTAACCATTACACCAGTGGGCCAATTATCACTATTAAAGATAGTTTCCTCGAGGTGAGGAGGTACGGATATCTTGAAAGAGGCAATGTGTTCCTGTTTAGATACTAGTTTTTCCAAGCTTAATGTCTGAATATGGTTCGTTTCCAGGTGAGATCTAATTAATTCCACAGAACAGTCCGAACTAAGATTGCCCACATAAACCCATTTACGCTCTGGAGCCACAGATATTGCTGCGGGATTACCATTTGTACCTGTGACAACAAATTTTTTGTTATCATTTCTGGTAAGATCTGAAGAGTTACCCATTATAGTAGGATTCTGCTTATTTGCCGAAGAGTGGGCTCTCGCTTCTTGCTGGACACTTGTAGCGGCCCTCAGAGCAGAACCAGGTTTGGATTTTGGATTGTCGAGATAACTTTGATGAATCAGTGAGTTATCAACTCGAGAGGAAGTGAGTAATCGGACTAACTCCTTGTTGGCACCTTTTATGGCCTCTACCGTTACGGACAAAAGGTTGGAAATTGATTCTGAATGGTTTTTTAAATCCCGAGAGATAGAGGAAAGAATCTTGTCGATGCTGCTTTCCTGCAAAGTATTGTGCTCTATTCCATCAGCACTGTTCGAGTCTCCATTTAGAACTAAGTCATGGGCACTCACAGGTTTAGATTTAAGATTTTGTACCTCGTTTTCTAGATCAGAGATCCTTTTCTTCATATCTGGGAACATAACGAAGCAATTAGCACAGTCAGAGCAAAAATGTCGAAGGCATCTCTCCTTCATCACGAGCACTCTAATCTCAGAGGACCTTATCCCGGAACAGTTTCTACAGATTATTTTGTGACAAATATCGCATGAGAAGCCAAACAGCACCGATCTATCCTCCTTGGGGGCACAAAATTCGCCACAACGAAAACAAACGTGTTCATCACTCATTTTGAGGTTATAATATTTGAAGAATTGTAATAATATCGAAATCTTGGTAAATTCCTACGAAAATAGTCACTCGTTCGTTAATTTTCTTAAACAGTTCAAAAGTTTAACATATTAAAATAACATCTGTGAAAAAACTTGCAAAAACTACTCCCGTTTACACGCGTGACAACAACAACAACAATGTAACCTAAATTATAAATTTTCCCTAATATATTATTAATTCTAAAGTAACTATGTAAAATAAAACGAAAGTATACTTTGTTATTTGTCACTATATTGTAAAAAATTTTGGCGTTACGGCCGTTTCGTAGTACAACTACATCTTCATGACGCTAACTAAAATTAAACAAACTAAGGGTATATATAGGTATACAGAGTAGGTAGTAAATGATTTATGCTTAATTTAAATAATATTATTATTTGTATACAATAGTTTCTTTGTAAGGTACAATATTCTAAATTATAAGGGACAATGTTCTTAAAATACCAGGTGGAAATTA
This sequence comes from Polydrusus cervinus, assembly GCA_935413205.1. NCBI lineage: Eukaryota > Metazoa > Arthropoda > Insecta > Coleoptera > Curculionidae > Polydrusus > Polydrusus cervinus. Next base: position 7,821,107 of record OW284518.1, read on the forward strand.
TAATAATTTTAATAATGGGGAATTTCCTAGGTCCAATTGTGTGTTTAAGAGGTTCACACTATGATCTTTTTTATGTTTATAGATTTCGATATTTTCTAGTACATCTAATTTGCGGCCTTTCTGTTCTGTATGTAAGATTTTTAGATTGCTAATATCTGGAAAGGTATGATTTGTATCTAGAAAATGGTTCGCAAAATTGGATGTCCTTTTGTTTAGTCTAAAACATGCATTATGTTCTTTAAATCTGGTCTCAAAATTTCGTCCCGTTTGTCCTATATAGCAGCTATTGCATTCATTACATTTAAGCTTATAAACTCCTGATTTTTTGTATTTTTCACATTTATCTTTTACATTAAATATTAATTTTGATAAGGTATTTGATGATTTGAAAGCTATTGTTACTTGATCCGAAGATAATATATTGGCGATTTTTTCGGAGATTGGGCCTAGATATGTGAGGGTATGAAATTTTTTATTGTGTTCTTTAATTTTAGGGTATATTTGCGTTATAGCTAGTGTTTTTTGTTTTTTTGAGATAAGGGAGTTTATTTCTTGTATTGTGTAACCATTGTTGACGGCAATAGTCCTGATGGTATCAAGCTCTGTCTTTAGACTTTCTTTAGATAGTGGTAGGGATAAAGCACTATGTACCATTGATCTATATGCTGCCATTTTTTGTGTTTGTGGGTGTACTGAGTCGTGTGGTATTGTGATGTCTGTAAAGGTAGGTTTTCTGTAAATGTCAAACTGTAGTTTTTTATCTATGGTTTTTGATATTTTTAGATCCAGGAAATTAATTGATTCGTTTCCTATTTCTAGTGTGAATTTGATTTTTGGGTGAATAGAGTTAAGGTGGTTTAAAATATGTTTGAGTTCAGTCTGGGTCCCTGTAAAGCATATTAGTATATCGTCTACATACCTATACCAGAAAAAAATATTTATTGATATTTGTGAATTCATAAAAGTTTCTTCTAAAATTGACATGAATATTTCGGCCATTAGTGGGCTTAGTGGAGAGCCCATAGCTAAACCGTCTGTTTGTTTATAAAATTCATTATTAAATTTAAAGTAATTTTCATTTAGGCATAGTTCTAGAAGTTGTGAAAGTTCTTGTTGAATTACGGGGTTAACATGGTTATTTTTTAGTTTTCTTGAAATTATGTCTAAGCAGTCATCATTTGGAATGTTGGAGAACATATTAGTGACATCAAAAGAGGCTAACATTGCATTTTCGGGGAGAATAACATTTTTTAATTTTTCTGTCAGATCTAAAGAGTTTTTTACTGAAAATTTTGGTTTAAAATTAATGACATCTTTTAGAATTTTGTTGAGCTTGATTGCGGTTTCTCTAAGAGGGGTGTTCGAGTATGAGACTACTGGTCTTATTGGTGCACCTTCTTTATGAAGTTTTACTAAACCATATAAAGAAGGTGGGGACGGATTTTTATTGGTCAAAAAATATTTTTCTTTATCTGAAAATATTCCGGTATTTTTTAGGACGTTTTTAAGTTTATTCTGAATTTTGTCGGTAGGATCTTTCTTTAATTTTAAGGGTTTTTCTTTGTTTAAAAAGTCTGTCATTTTTTCGGTGTATTGGTCTTGGTTTAAAATTACTATTGAGTTTCCCTTGTCAGCTCTAGTGACTGCAAGTTTGTCATTTTTGATATTTTTTTGTATAGACTTAATAGTTGATTCCTCCGGTGTTTTGCAGGGAGGTGTTTGTTTAGTGTGGTTAAGTAAAGTTGTGATATGTTCTTTTGGAAAGTTTGTGTTTTTTTGATTTGGAAGCGAGATTTCAACTTCCGCTATTAAAGTTTCTATGTTTTTATTGTTTGATGGTGGGTTGTATTTAGGCCCCTTCTCTAGCAATTTAATTTCTGATTCTAAAAATCGTGTGTTTGATAAATTGATAAATCTATTGTGAAATATTTTGGGGTGAGGGGGTTTTTTATTATATTGGTTTGAGCTATTTTTTAACTGGATTACAGCCGGTTTCATAAAGCTTTTTTAGGTTTAGCGGGCCGTTAAAGCCATAGTTACCGCTAAATATCTTGACAACTGGTTAAATTTTATGGTCTTAGCCTACTAATAAAATAATATTTATGACAAATATTGGCAGAAGTCTCCAGAAATACACACATTTCAAATTTTACTTTTGTTTTTTTAAATAGGTTTGTGTTAACGGAGCGCTAAATTTTAAACGGTCCAGCAGGACTGGTTAAATAAATATATTTTAATATTTTCTACTATAACTTGAATTTTTTAGGAATAATTAGAACTTTTGCCCATAATATAGGATAAATATGATTATATTATGTTTGTTTGGTTAGTCAACTATGAAATTAACCACCTTTCTATAATTAAACTATGCTATATACCCACCTCATTATAAATTCTTCTATCATCATTATGAAACCAATAATTTTCACAGATTTAAAAAAATTTATTTTCAATTTTAAGTAAAAAATGTTGAAATTGTACTTATTTATCAACAATATTTTTTATCTTTATTAAACAGCAGACTACCTATTTCGGGACTGCGATATTACTCTTCTGCCAAATATTTTTACCTTTGGGTCATATTCTCTTTCAAATTATATCCAAACCCATTTTTTAAATAGGCCTAAAAATATCCTGTATTGGCCCATGCTTTATTCTCTAATATAAAACACTGACTTTGAATGGCTTGCACTAATATTTTACTAAAAAGGTAAAATCGATAAATAACTCGTATCCAATTGTTTTGTTCTATTCAAATGATAAAAAGTAAATATCTTTGTTTTATTTAAACCCAAGATCTAAGAACCTTGATTTGATTTATACCAGATTATTATAACCTAAGAAAAAAAATACCGGCAGTGTTGCCAGATTTGTGGGAAAAACAAATGGTGCAAACCAATAAGTTTCATGGTATTTTTCAAGAAATAATGGTACTTTTGTATTTTTATTCTTACAAAAGAAAATTACATAATAAAAATATCAACACAAAATAAACATAAAAAAACATAATAAAAACCTACAAATAAGAGTTAATCGGAAATTATATTCATAAAACAATCTTCGTCAGAATCAACAGATGAAGTAACTGTCTTTGGATACAGTACACTAGAAGTCGGGCTAGGTCAGGAGGGACTAGATACACATTTTATACAATTAATAAACTACCATAATATAGTGGTATTTTTGTCACTTTTAAAGGTACGGGTAGATAATGAGGAACAAATGGTACACCTGGCAACACTGCATATGGACAAATGACAATCGCCCGAACCCCGAACACAGAAGAGAATTGGGTCTGTAAGAATTTGAGATAATAAAGATAAAATCGTCTCATATGGTAACATTCAAGAGCGTCCCAGGCGCGGATCCAAAGAGGGGGCGAAGGCAGTTTCTCGCCCCCCCCCTGAGCCTCCCCAAATGGGTGTTTTTTACTGTGAGGCTTGAAAATTGTAGGGCGTGTTAAGGGTCAGAATTTTTTTTAGAAGTCAATTTTGAGAGTAAGATTTTAGGAAACGAGATACGCTCTTTTTTTTTGTCGCCCCCCTTCCCCCTCAGCAATATCCTGGATCCGCTACTGGGGCGTCCGTAGAATATGATTCAGGAAGGGGGGGGGGGGGGGGGGGGAGGGGGGGCGATAAAGTGAGTTCTAAGGAAAAAAGGTCCCCGGAATGCAATAGAATCTCCGTTTTATAATAATGTCCCGAACTAGTTTAGGGCGCAATAAATACTGAAGGTTAGTAGATGGTGGCAAGTGTCCTATTTATAAATAGAGATGATTTTTAAAGATACGGAATACTTCCCACACTCTCTGGAAAATTTGAAAGTCGTTCTTCCACGATATACATAAAAACCATAAAAGCAATTTTATTATCTTTCTACTCTTTAAACATCTAGAAGGCCATAAAAGGAACGAAATCTGTTGCTAAAACATTTGCGGTCGTACTTAACAGCTGGGATATGGAGATGTCAAACTATCGATAGTAGTGGAGTTTGATATATCGATAGTGACGAACAGTTTCTAACACAAAAAAATCAATTCACCAAAACTTTCCCTCTAGAATAATCTCAAATTATATATTAAAAAAATAGTTTTTCTAACTCTTTTATGCAAAATTATACCTAAAAAATAGTTCAAAATATTTTAAAAAATCATGGCCTTCTACGATACACGTGAAGACAAGGAAGGCAAAAAGTCTCTTTCTGCTCTTAACACGTGTAGAAAGTCATATATCAATACCTTTAGCAGTTTTTTTTTCTTCGAAAGCGTGCTGGGTGGCTGCATCACGAGCGCTTTAGCAAAGAGATTCAACCCCCAGGTGTTACCATCGAGCGGTGGTAAGTGCTTACATCACTCAGAAAGACCCTTTTCTAGCCCTGTGGCTAACTGCTTGGCTTTTATCAGCTTATTAAATTGCTTGCAAATTCATACATTATAGGTTAGGTTTCCAGCATGCCTTCCGGCCCGGGGGGTTTAGACCCTCCCTGGCCACCCCCAAGTCAAGAAAACCCAATATATGCACTATTAAGTCCTTACATAAAAACTCTATCTTTATCCCTACATCAGCTAACTCCAGAAGATCAAGGAAAAATTGAGGATGCCATCCAAGAAATAACCGAATTTCTAAATCAAGCGGGAGATACCATTACACAAGAACAAAGAAACGAAATCAAAGAAATAGGAATGAAACTGTATGAAGCAAAAAACAAAAAAGTAGAGTACAGCGAAAAGGATACTAAGCCATTCTTAGTGATTGTTGAATCTACCAAGAAAAACGTAGCAGGGCTCCATCATTCAGACCTCAGTAAGATTTTGCATCAAATGGGAATAAATGGAATAAAATCAGTGTCAAAAAAAGGATTTAACAAAGTAGGTGTAGAGTTAACGAAGTACGATCAAGCCAATGGATTTTTACGTAACAAAAACTTAAAAGAAAAAGAATTTAGAGCATACATCCCACAGAGACTTTTAACATGTAAGGGAGTAATTAGGAATGTAGGTCGCCTTATTACAGAGGATGACTTTATATATCACTGTGAAACTAAATGCATCGTCGAGGCAAGAAGGCTAGATAGAAGAACGCTAGTAGATGGAAAAACTGCATACACGCCATCACTGTCAATGTGTGTAACTTTTCAAGGCAAGGAAGTGCCAAAAGAAGTAAAGTTATTCGGTGTAAACTACAAAGTCGATATATACATCAGGCCGGTGATTTTATGCTTTAACTGTTTAAGATTCGGACATTCTAAAAAGGTATGCAGAAGCAAAGCCCGCTGCTTCAGATGTGGGGAAAATCATAACATAAACCAATGCAAAGCCCTAAAAAAGGAGTGCTGCAACTGTCAGCAGGAACACTCAGCAACATCAAGAGAATGCCCGGAGTACCAAAGACAGAAAAACATTAATGAAGCTGTAGCTACTAAAAATATTTCAATGTATGAAGCCAATCAATTATTCCCAAACCCTTACAGACAACAAAGACAATATAGGCAGAATAGTCCAGCATACAGACCTTCGACACAGGACTTTCCAAAACTTTTCTCCACAGCAGCAAAACAGGATAGACAGATAAACCAAAGCCAAGGTGGCAACTTTACTAGAGCCAATGAAAGAAACGGAAATAGAATACAGTATACATACAAGAGACCGTACTCCCCTACCAGTCCTCCTGGATATAATAAAATTGCCCATAAAGAGGCTCTTCTGCCAGACCCTACTAGAGTGGTTGTTGAACCATTACCACAATTTAAGCAGTTTTCATCAGAATATGAAAAGGAAGATTACAGAATAAATAAGGAAAAGGAAGGAAGCGACACCATGGAACAAGAAGCAACAATACTTAGTAGTTCATCCAGCGTACCTTATAATACCCCAGAGGATAAAACCGAGGAAGAACTCCAACGAGAGAATACTAACCAAGAACCTACAAAGTTAAAACTAGTGATCCCCAAGAAGCCCCCATCAGAACACCAAGCCAACCTCAATAAATTTTTCAGTAACCTTACGAATAAATAAAACCTTAAAACAATAATAGTAATAATATATAATATAATAAAATATTAATAATACCTTATTATAACACCGCAATTTTTTTTCGTTTGTTACATACATGTATAATTAAGTAAAAACAACCTGTAAATATGTAAATAACACTTAATATAAGGAAAACATGCACCAATGAACCAGAACCAGCCGGAACACAGTCTCGCCAAAGTAGTAAAGAACAACCTTACACATCAAAAATGGCAAAGAATATCCTGCATTGGAACTTGAGGAGTTTCTGCCAAAACAAAGATACTCTGATAAGCATTATTAGGGACTATGATATAGAAATAATCTGTTTGAATGAAACTTGGTTGAAAGAGGAAAATGTAAGCAAAATAAGAGGATATTGCATCATTAGAGAAGACAGACAGGATGGGTACGGAGGAGTTGCTATTGCTGTGGACAAAAAAACCCCATTCAACCGCGTAACAATCCGGCAGACAGGATTACCACCCAGAAGCCAATACATAGCTATCGAGCTTGAGGAACTGAACATAATAAGTATGTACATTCCCCCAGATATTGTCATTAACCCAGTGGCGCTATATAACCTCGTTTCTGCCCTAGGATTCATGGGCCAAAAACCCCTATTAATGACAGGAGACTTTAATGCACAACACCAGGTGTGGGGCTCAGGATATTCTAACAGAAATGGGCACAACATTCTAGACTTTTTGGATATAAGTGGCCTGGTATTTATGAATGACGGCGAAGCTACCAGAATAACCCCACCACAAACACAAAAGAGCTGCCCGGATCTCGTTATGTGCTCACCAGCATTAGCACCAAAAATAGAATTTAGTATAATTAATGAAACAGGCACAAGTGACCACCTCCCAATTCTCTGCAAGATGAAAACAGACCAAAATCAACCAATGGAACTGGACAACAGACTTACAAGATACAACACCAAGCTGGCAAACTGGAGCAATTATCGCACTCAAATTCAAGCCAGCTTGCAGCAAGAAACTATAGAAACATATGAACAAATTACCAAAATAATACATAAGTCGGCAGAGAACAGCATCCCAAAAAAGACCAACGGTAGTAAAACAAAGCCACATCATACATGGTGGGATCAGGAGTGTTCGGCCGCGGTCAGAAGTAAGAGAATGGCGTTTATGAAATACAAACTCAACAGGACCACAGAAAATTACATAAGTTTTAGAAGAACAGCAGCAGAGACAAGGAAAACACTTAGAGAAAAGAGACGAAAGGGATGGAAGTCCTTTTGCGAAGGAATTTCAGTCAATACCACAATAAAAGAAGTATGGACAGCAGTGAAAAAATTTTCAAAAGGTACAACAAACACTAACACCCATAAAAAACTAAATTGTCAAATAGCTCAACAAATTTTGCATAACCTAACCCCCTCCTGGGTAACCACACAGAGGCAACCACTTCCCTTTAGAAATCTTGAGAGCCCACCCTTCACAATGAGTGAGCTAACAGTAGTTTTAGATTCAGCTAAGGACTCAACACCAGGAATAGATAAAATTGCATACTCCATGATACAAAATGCACCCGTCGACTTAAAGGAAAACTTACTAAAGATTTATAACCGGATCCTGAAAGAGCAGGACAGTATACTCCCCGAGGAATGGAAGACACAAATTGTGTGTCCTCTACCAAAGCCAAACAAGAACCAAGATGAATTGTCTGGATGGAGACCTATAAACCTGGCTAGCTGTCCTGGAAAGATCTTGGAAAATATGATAAAGAATAGAATCGATTGGAACATCGAACATAGAAAAGCATTAAACCCGCTTCAGTCAGGATTCAGAAAAGGAAGAGGAACCACAGAAAGTATAATGATCATAAACATGGAGATAGAGATGGGATTTGCAAAAGGAGAAAAGACAGTTGCTATATTCCTTGATATTAAGTCTGCATATGATAATGTGCTGGTCGATGAACTCTGGGAAAAAATGCATCAATTTCACATGCCACAAGATCTAGCAACCCTAGTTATGAAATTCATGACTAACAGAAGTATCTTAGTAAAAGATCCGGTGACAGCCAAACTCATAGGACCAAGACAAGCCAATAGGGGGCTTCCACAGGGCTCCCCGCTGTCATGTGCACTCTTCAACATATATAGTGACTCTGATAGAAATTGTGCAGTGGAAACAGTAAAGTTCGTGCGTTACGCGGACGACATAGTACTTTTGGCAACTGGGCAAAACGAGATCGACTTAATCAGGCAGATAAACGCCACCTTGGAGAACCTGAAGGGATGGCTAGACACACACGGCTTAACGCTGTCAGCAGAAAAATCTTCTGCAATACTCTTTAGTCGAGGAAGAAGAGGCAATCCAGGCACTCCGGTAATATTTGACAGAGTAGCTATTGAATGGAAAAATGAAATAAAATATCTAGGAGTGATATTGGACCGGCATTTATCGTGGAAATCACATATAGAATATATATGTAAAAAAGCCATGAGGGGAATTAACATAATGAGGGCGCTAAGCAGAACCTGGTGGGGAGCCGACCCAGCATCCCAACTTATGTTATACAAGGCAATAGTGAGATCGCATCTGGACTATGGAAGCATATTTATATCAAGAAGCAGCAAGGTAAATTTAGCCAAAATAGATAGGATTCAGTTCCAGGCAATCAGAATATCCTTGGGTATGATGAAATCAACACCTACAATAATCCTGCTGTCCGAGAGTGCAGAACTACCCATGAGTATAAGAAGATGTTGGCTTGCAGCAAGGGCTATAATAAAAATATTGTCATATAACAACCCAATAGCCTCGACGATCATAGACTTTTATGCATGTTATAACCAAAACATTAATTTCTGGAAAGAAGCACCCCCCATCATAGAAGGATTTGACACAGTAGCGCCACTACTCCCCAATATCAGAGTCTTGGGCAACCTGCCATGTTATACATATCCCATTAGAGAACAGATCAGCCAGATTAACTTTGTAAAAATGGACCTGCCTAAGGGGGAAGATAACAGACAAATGTTTATAAACCAAGCTAGAGATAGGTGGGCAGAGGGGTATGAATTCGTGTTTACGGACGGATCAGTGGACCAAGAAGGCAAGGTAGCAATTGGTGTATCCTCGATGTCTTTAAATCTGAAAACCAGCGAAAGAATGCCAGACTTCCACACAATTTGTTCGGCGGAAGTATATGCAATCTACACGGCACTGACATTACTAGACGAAAAAAGAATAACGCAAGCAGTGATTTTTTCGGATTCGAGGAGCGCACTGGAAAAAATAAAGTTTGCCGGGGTCGCAGCAAGAAATGAAGAAATGGTAATCCTAACAAGAAGAAAACTACTCGAGAAGCCTCATATAGATCTGGCCTGGATACCTAGTCACACAAATATTAGAGGAAATGAGGATGCAGACCGGCTGGCTAATGAGGGAAGACTAAAGGAGCCAACAGAAAGACCAAAAGCGGACTACAAAGTGTTTTTGCCTAAAATCCGGGAGTATTACATGAGCAAATGGAAAGAGAAATTCTTAGAAATAGGTAGGACTAAGGGAAGGGAGTATGTAAAGTCAGTAGAAGAACCGTACAGAAATCCATGGTTTAGGAAGCACAAAGACCTGACACGAAAGCAAGTGGTAACTCTCTGCAGACTGCGCTCAGGACACTGCCTGATTCCCACACACAAGCAAAGAATAGGACTTCAACAACAAGACCTGTGCAACTGTGGAGAACAAGGTACCCTACTTCATACACTCTGGTCATGCCACCTCAACTTTAATACAAACAATTTCTATTCACTCATAACAGAAAGCTTTTCCTCATCCCCAGTTACACTTCATGATTTGCTTTTTCAATTCACCACTGCTTCGCCCATTAAGCATCTTTTAGACTTCCTGCATGTAAGCAATTTAAACCTGTAGCAATCCTAGGTGTTTGGTGGCTTTGCAAAGTAATAGTAGTTCAACACTTGCTTGGTTCCTAGAACCCATTCTCGCAGCAACACTTACCTCCTTATTCAGTAGAAATTTCTAAAATTACCGATTCTGAGTTCTGAGTGCTTTATAACAAAGCTTTTTACCGAATAATTTTTCCCTTATAGTTACAGCGACCCGCAAAGCCTGGTTCGACCAGGGACAACGGCACTTGGCTGAATAGCCCTAGCAGCTCAGGCCACCCAGTAACGCAAACAGTAAACAGTAAAATACCTTTAGCAACACACTATCGATAATTAAACAATAATCGATATAGTTGTTTTACAAATATCGATAATTCTACTGTCTGGGACAGAGAACTACAACGTATGGGATTTAAAGATCAGATCAGATATGTATCTGTGCCATTCATCCCTTTCGTTTAAATATAGAGGCAAATAATGTGCTCTTACTTTTAAAACTAAAATGTAAATGTAACAATCTAAATTTTACATTATAAAAACAAAAAACCCACCCTTAAAGCGAAATATATTACTTAGAAAAACACAATATTCTTTTTATAACTTAAAAAACTACCTTTATTATTGTTTTTAAGTCATTAACAAACACTTTTTTTAACATTTCATTTTGTATTATAAATTCGACAAATTATAAATTTCAAACTGTTCATTTTCCATTCTTTTTTTTGCGTGAACCTGAAACAAAAAATAAGTAAGTAACACAGATAACAGGTTATGGTGGCAATGATGAATCATTTAAAAAATAAACTATGTACATAGGAAAAACCCTCGGAAAAACCTAATTATTTATCACTTTCCTATTTTAATTGTTTGGAATATCTACATAATAGGTTTTGTGATACCTAATTTTTTTTACATTGACTGTACACAGTGAAAAGTAGGTGCAGTTTTATTTAAGTTGTATGATATTAGAAAAGCTCTGTTTAAAAAAATAGTTATCATAGCTTTTTGTCACTAGAAGCAATCAACGATACTATAAATCTCAGAATATTTCCAGTGCAGGGAGGTGACAATTTTTAATCATAGAAGTGATATACCTAATATAGACTATTGCTTTAATCAAAAGGGCATACTAAATGCATAAAGAAAAAAAAGATGATAAAAGGAAATAGTGAAAATTTGAAGCAACACAAATATCTGTGTCATTTTTTTCGGTAGAATACTGATATAAATATTAATATGTTACTTGAAGCTGCTCGGGTAGGTACCTACATTGAAACAATATGTTAAGTTTTATAAGGGGCTCCAGTAAAGTGTACAAATAAACTATTTTATTACCTACCTGAGTGCATTTGTATTTAAAAAGTGCTGGCCTACAATATTAAAATGCACTTTCCAAATTCCGTGAAAATATAGTTTCTGTGAGTTCTGAGGGGTGGTAGAATGTTCTAATTGATCGAGGCATATGGGTACCAATTATGCCTTGCAAGTTTTATAAAGTTTATAATGATTTAACTCTGCATTATCTTTGTATACATTCTTGCCTTGCTTCTGGGGTTGATAATTGGGCAGCTAAAACACAAAAGAAAATATAAATATACAAACAACGGTTCGTTATTTCTAAAAAGTTATATTTATGATGGCTTTATGAAATCTATTTTTCAAAAATAATCACTGAACTGGTCACAGTGTTTACTATTGAAGAGAAAAACGTTTTTTTTTTAGTTTAAAAATTAATATTCTTTGTAGGTACTTACTGTGTGTGTTTTGATTGGAATTCTTTTTTTTATCTTTGTATAATGGGCTTTTGGTATTTCCAAGGGTATTTTTAGTAATTTTTATTTAAAAATACACCGTTTTAATCCATTTTACACCTTTTTCTGAAAAAATTCGGATTTCTTTATCGCTTTCGTTATTTTGACATTTGACAGCTCCCATTGATCCCAATATTTTAGGCGGTTTCACGTGAAAACGTAGTAGCCTTTGCCAGCCTCCAATTAAATTTTGTTATATTTAGCGCCCGGTTAAGCCAAATTCTTTATGAAACCCGCTGTAAATCTTTCTAATTTTTTTGATTGAGTGAGATATTTTTGATGAATGATTGTACTTATTTGTGACCTGACATTATCATCTAAAATATCGAATTCTATTGGATGGAGTTTATAAGTGAGTTCTGAATGCAATACCTTTACATGAAGTAGGAGAATGTCTCTTGTTTTAAACCATCGGCGTGATTTTTCTTTTAACCATGTTACTTTTGCTTTTTGGATTGTTCTTTGTCCGGAGATTGTTGTTGAATTGCACTTAATTTGCACATACTTTGGGTACACACTGTTTTTTATACACACATACATTTTAACTATGTAAAATAAAACGAAAGTATACTTTGTTATTTGTCACTATATTGTAAAAAATTTTGGCGTTACGGCCGAAATAAACTCCCTTATCTCAAAAAAACAAAAAACACTAGCTATAACGCAAATATACCCTAAAATTAAAGAACACAATAAAAAATTTCATACCCTCACATATCTAGGCCCAATCTCCGAAAAAATCGCCAATATATTATCTTCGGATCAAGTAACAATAGCTTTCAAATCATCAAATACCTTATCAAAATTATTATTTAATGTAAAAGATAAATGTGAAAAATACAAAAAATCAGGAGTTTATAAGCTTAAATGTAATGAATGCAATAGCTGCTATATAGGACAAACGGGACGAAATTTTGAGACCAGATTTAAAGAACATAATGCATGTTTTAGACTAAACAAAAGGACATCCAATTTTGCGAACCATTTTCTAGATACAAATCATACCTTTTCCTACGAGCGTGCGCAAAGTAGTACTTTGCGCACGCATTTTTGTGTGCAAAGTTACACTTTTCCGCACTAGTGCGGATAAGACTTTTATCCGCACTGGGTGCGGAAAAGTAAAACTATTCAAAAATCTCCTTGGTAGGGAATATTTATATTTATTTTAGTAGCTGTAAACTATTTTATGGCAATGTGAGAAGCCGTTGCAAGAGTATTCTCTTTTATCTTTTAATCGTAATTCCCGATATTTGTATTTCAGCTTAAAACGAAAAAAACTGTATTTTTTAAGTACCTCGTATAGTGATAAATGATTATAATATTGCCAAGCAACAATAAATGTACATGTCGATTTTGACACATGATGTCAGATTTTTCCTCAGTTTCTATGTCCACAAGAATCTACAAACACCGACACTTTTATTTTTATCAAATCATAAAAAGGCTTAAACACTGTTAAATAAATTATCATATTTTTATTTTTGTTGTTATCTGATATGAAGCTCGTAGGAAAAATGTTGTTCCTAACAAGTGCGCAAAGTGCTTTTCCGCACGCAAGAACTTATCCGAACTCCGCTTCGCGTCGTTCGTCCAACTGTACTTGCGTGCGGAAAAGTATCACTTTGCGCACTTGTTAGGAAAATAACTATTCCAGATATTAGCAATCTAAAAATCTTACATACAGAACAGAAAGGCCGCAAATTAGATGTACTAGAAAATATCGAAATCTATAAACATAAAAAAGATCATAGTGTGAACCTCTTAAACACACAATTGGACCTAGGAAATTCCCCATTATTAAAATTATTATAATTTCCACCTGGTATTTTAAGAACATTGTCCCTTATAATTTAGAATATTGTACCTTACAAAGAAACTATTGTATACAAATAATAATATTATTTAAATTAAGCATAAATCATTTACTACCTACTCTGTATACCTATATATACCCTTAGTTTGTTTAATTTTAGTTAGCGTCATGAAGATGTAGTTGTACTACGAAACGGCCGTAACGCCAAAATTTTTTACAATATAGTGACAAATAACAAAGTATACTTTCGTTTTATTTTACATAGTTACTTTAGAATTAATAATATATTAGGGAAAATTTATAATTTAGGTTACATTTTATTAAAAACATCGTCAATATAATACAATTCACTATTTCTAACTTTAAACATTACAATCTATAAGGATTAAATCTGGTATTTTTGGCAGACCTTTTCATGGAACCAAGACCCGAACCTGATGATTTCTTGGACACAGTTTCCTTATTGACTCTTCTAGCAATAACTTGACGTTTTGTAGTGACAATCTTGGAAACGTTTGTAGAAAACAGTCTGGCATAATCCTGACGACTCACCCTTGTAGTCATTCCTGGCTGTGTCCATTGGACCATTAGTTTCTGTTGTTCTTCTCTTATCGCATCTGCAACCATTTTTCTAAGTGCTGGATCTCCTTGGGCAACGGAATGAAGAAATGACGACGTTCTGACCGTTGTCAACAATGATATCGGATCGAGAAATCTGAGTATAATACACCAAAGCTCTACAGGTAAATTTGGTAGCACAGTAGTAAGTGTACTTACAAAAGGAAGCAGTTGATACATCTTGAGAGTAGTTCACAATGGAGCAGTCGGGAAAATAATGACCTGTATCGTAAGAGCTCCGTATTTTATAGTAAAACAGGTGTGGTCAACCATAAAAATCACTGAAGCATGACGCCACTAAGGGCTCAAAAACGTAGTAGGTGCACTTAAAGTAATTAATATTATTTATTTATTTACAATAAAAATACACTACAAAATCATAGATTCTAAATGGTATCTAAAATAACAACATACTAACTATACACCATAGAACAAATCACTGTCTCTTCAATGCACCAAGACCAATTCTAAAAATATCACAGTTTGGAAAACGTCTATTGTAGTTACTTAACATCCTGTTGATGAAAGCACTTCAACCATAATTTATTCTGTGTGTCTGTTCGAAAAACAACTGAAGCTGCCTGGTTCTCCGGACCGGGACACGGAATGAGATTGATTGAAGTAACCACTCGCAGTTTATCTGGCCATTGACTACTTTGTATAAAAAGACCAAAAGTGCTTTATTTTTCCGATGTTCAAGAGATTGTAGGCCACATAGGAGGAGTCTAGTTTCATAAGGAACGCCTTGATATGGAAAGTGCAAAAGCAGATATTTTGTAAATTTATTCTGTATCCTCTTCAGTCTATTAATGTGACATTGATAATGTGACATTGATAATGTGGACTCCATATTACAGAACAATATTCCAAAATACTGCGCACCAAACAGTTGTAGAGGGCTTGACGTCAAAAATATGCTTTATGTGTCGTTTTATGAAACCCAGCAGCCTAAAACTTTTGAGGATGATGTCTATATTTACATTAAATGATAAATCACTATCAAAAATTACTCCAAGATCATATTAAATTGCGAAACATCTTCCAAATTAACGCCATTATACTATAGATACTATAGATATTTATGTGTGTTATGGAATAGCCTTATTATATTTATAGTTTTTTTTTAATCGACCATCTAAAAAGTGGGGTAAGGACCCCTAAAATCAGCCCGACGCCAATGAATAAAAGCCATGAACTTCTTAATGTAAAAGAGTGAGAGATACGAGCAAAAGCATAGCCTCGCGAGTGAGAGAACGTTGCCAAATATCAAACTGTCAAAATCAGGTGTACAGTAAATAAAACATATGGGTTTAGATGAACTTATGCATCAGCTGTTTGTGTTTAGTAAACAGCTAAATAAAAATAATAAAATAAATACGGCATCATCAGCAGCCTAACATAAAGTAAAATATGTAAAATTTTAGATTAAAAGTTGCATTAATACCATGGCTAATTACCAATTTTTAATGTTTTACATTCCAAAAGAGGTACTCGCCAAAAATCTCGAGACGATGATAGTGTGGAACTCTGCTTTGTTTCTTTTCACTTTTAATGATTGCATTTTTTCCCAAAAGATGTTATTCTACGGCGAAAATTACAACCCCGCGTTTCACGGAGACAACTAGACGGGATAAAAACACGTTTTTACATAATACACGAACAAGACACGAAAATGTTATTTTTTGTTCCAAGGTGACATTCTTGGTGCCTTGCTTGCAAATAAAATTAGTGATGAGCGAGGTTCATCGATGTTGAGTTTCGCCAGTTCCTGGCGTGCTAAAACTCCGCCTCACCAAAGTGATTTCTAAATAAAAAGGTGGCGTCAAATATTAAAACGCAGTGTCAAACATCGGAGGTTAAACATCGATGCTTTCATCGTTGTTTGTGACCCTTATTATCAATGGCAAAATATCGAACATCGGTAACAAAACACCGATGATTAGAAAACTATCCATACACATCGCCCATCTCTTACTAAATCAGCGCCATCACTAGCGGCGTACTTTGTAACTGTAAGTAATTGACAGCTTAAACGTGTTTGCGTTGGGGGGAACAACAAAATGTTTTTGTGTGTTTTATTGCAGAAAAAGAGAAATATGAACAAAACCAAGTGCTTGCGTAAGGACCTCATATGAAGTAAATAGCCGAACAAAGAATTTTCAATGTGGACTTGCTTAAATAACGTATTGTTTTTGTTGTGAAATACGGGTTAATTTTCAAAGTGTGAATCGCTGTTTCGATTTAAAAGAATTTGTTTATTTTATTATGGTTTTTATGCCAGTCTTTAAGGATTCTTGCTGAGGTAGGTATGTTTAATTTTAATTTCTAAAAAGATTGAATAAACCTAATGACATAAGGTCAGTGAACTCTTCTTTACTAGGTCACTGTCATGCAACATTGTACAGTCACTGACCTTCTTCTTTTAGTTTGACAAAAAATCAAAACAAAGGCACGTCGCTAAGGCGGTGAAGGCGTCGGGATCAAAAACCCAAAAGGTGAATTTTCTTACTTATTAAAGCAAAGCGACATTTAAAAATATGTTTTCTTCGAAGGTTATCGTATCAGGATTACCGCGTTCAAATATACTAAGGCAATTCCTTAACACTCTGTATTTTTGGAAATGAAAGGTATAACTCAAAATCTGCTACATGGGAAACAGAAAGTTTTTCAAAATAATTAAATTGAAGCAAATCGTACGTCTAGCTTTGTAGAAATTCAGTAACAACAGACACAAAAAGTGGGTTTTATTTACATGCAGTGATAAGCTCTGAAGAAAGCAAATTGTAGGTATCTCAGAAGAGGCAAGTTAGCAATAATTAGCAGTAAGATTAATGAAGAACAAAAATGTATTTTGAAATATTACTAGTCTGTTTTTATAAGACTGGAGTCAAAAATAACCATTACAAGCATATCCTCTAAAATCTCAATTTAGTTACCTTTTATAATCAATTAAAAATAATACCTTTCATAGATAATTTATCTCAATCAATTAACCATCAATAAAATGTGTAAGCTAATCTAATAATAGGGTTTATAATCCTCAATTTGTATGAGTGTTAATACAAGATTTTAAATTACATACAATTAAATTTAAAATACCCTTTTATAATAATATTAAGAAACTGACATAATTAGTTAAGTGTTAATTTAAATGTTATTAAATTCATTAAGCCTATAATCTTCGATAATTACAGTTTTGATTTGGAGACGAAAAAAAGCTCTACGTAACTAACAGACATTTTATTACAGAATAAAGTTACATTCTTAGCCTTTTGGTTCTGTCAAAAATTAGCCAGGATCAAAGTTAAAATTAAAAATTATGAAAAATTAAAGAAACACACCTACAATGAAAAATACAAATAAATGTACTACAATTAAAATAAAATAGTAAAAGATAAAAAGAACTAAACAAAATTATTATAAATAACAATTTAGAAATTCATATGAAAAATGTAAACTTTATTTTAACGAATTCTGACAAGAATAAAATCTGTAATTGATCATACGGCAGTAAATGGGAAAAACATTGAAGAACAAACTGAAATATGTGAAGCAATAAATTTTATTTACATTGGAAAAAACTTATCAAGAAACATTCTAGTTTCTCCAAAGTGATGAAATAAACCAGGAATCCATGTGTCTAGATGGAAAGTCACGTTACAAGAGATTGAAGTTACAATAGATGAATTAGATGCAAGAAAGGCGAGTGGTTATAAAAGAGACCATCGAAAATTCATTTATAAAAAGGTTGCCGACATCAAACAGCTTAGCCCGCATCTACCAGGCCCAACAAGTTTTAAAAAAGGTTATTCTATACGAAATTCGGTTTTACCGATCGAAAAGCCAGAAAAAACGTTAAGAATGTATTTTTTCGGCGCTCGTGTAAGAATGTCTCTATCCAGAGAATCACCCATATATGTAATATTTTTTGTGGGATGTCTCACATCTATATGAGTGATTCTCTGGATAGAGAAATTCTTACACGAGAATCGAAAAAATAAATGTTTAACGTTTTTTCTGGCTTTCCGATTAGTAACACCGAAATCCGTGTAGAATAACCCAATTTTTTTAAAACTTGTTTGACCAGGTAGATGCCGGCTAAGCTGTTTGATGTCGGCAACCTTTTTATAAATGCATTTTCGATGGTCTCTTCTATATGTCAATAAAATTTTACCTATTTTACTTTATGTTAGGCCGCTGATGATGCCGTATTTATTTTATTATTTTTTTTAGCTAAAAAGTAAAGCAGTTAAAAAATAGTTTCTTGTTTACTAAACACAAACAGCTGATGCATGAGTTCATCTAAACCCATTTGTTTTATTTACTGTACACTTGTTTTTGACAGTTTGATATTTGGCAACGTTGCGACATCCATCTCTCTCACTCACGAAGCTATGCTTTTGCTCGTATCTCTCACTCCTTTACATTGAGAACTTCATGGCTTTTATACATTGGCGTCGAGCTGATTTTAGGGATCCTTACCCCATTTCTAAGATGGTCGATTTAAAAAAAGACTATGGAGTGTTTTTCTAGGACACCCAAGGAGTCACCCATTTAAATATAATAAGGCTATTCCATAACACATATAATATGCTACTTTAAGCGCCCCTACTACGTTTTTGAGCCCTTAGTTGCGTCATGCTTCAGTGATTTTTTACGGTCGAGCACACCTGTCTTACTATAAAATACGGAGCTCTTACCGTACAAGTCATTATTTTCCCGACTGCTCCACTGTGAACTACTCTCAAGATGTATCAACTGCTTCCTTTTGTAAGTACACTTACTATTGTGCTACCAAATTTACCTGTAGAGCTTTGGTGTATTATACTCAAATTTCTCGATCCGATATCATTGTTGACAACGGTCAGAACGTCGTCATTTCTTCATTCCGTTGCCCAAGGAGATCCAGCACTTAGAAAAATGGTTGCAGATGCGATAAAAGAAGAACAACAGAAACTAATGGTCCAATGGACACAGCCAGGAATGACTACAAGGGTGAGTCGTCAGGATTATGCCAGACTGTTTTCTACAAACGTTTCCAAGATTGTCAATACTAGACGTCAAGTTGTTGCTAGAAAAGTCAATAAGGAAACTGTGTCCAAGAAATCATCAGGTTTGGGTCTTGGTTCCATGAAAAAGTCTGCCAAAAATACCAGATTTAATCCTTATAGATTGTAATGTTTAAAGTTAGAGATAAAGAATTGTATTATATTGACGATGTTTTTAATAAATTGTGATATAAAACTATTTCATTATTTATTTGCAAATTTTAAGGGCACGCTCCATTAAAATAATAAAAGTTTATCTATATTTTTAATAGTTACAAGTATAACTATGATTTGTGAACCTGTCTTAATACAAACAAGATATTACACATATTCTGAATATTTTACACAAGCTGCTGGGGGTATATCACTGCTTTCTGTATTATAAGCGTGTTATTGTGTCTCTACTGACGTCACACTTCAAAGAATTTCACGGCTGACTTCGTCGATATAACTATAAAAGACAGAGCCTCTCGCTCCCAGGTCATTATTATTACAGCTGCTCTACTGTGAACTACCAAGATGTATCAACTGCTTCCTTTTGTAAGTGTCTACGCTACTATGTTACCAGATCTTCCTATAGAAATGTGGTGTATTATATTGAGACTACTGGATCCCACATCATTGTTAACAACCGTAAGAACATCTTCATTTTTTCATTCGATTGCGCAAGGAGACCTAACATTAAGAAGAATGGTTGAAGACGCAACAAGAGAAGAGCAAGCACAAATAATCGCCCGATGGACACAGCCAGGAATGACTACGAGGGTAAGTCGTCAGGATTATGCCAGACTGTTTTCTACAAATGTTTCCAAGATTGTTAATACTAGACGTCAAATTGTTGCTAGAAGAGTCAATATGGAAACCGTGTCCAAGAAATCATCAGGTTCAGGTATCGGTTCCATGAAAAAGTTTGCCAAAAATACCAGATTTAATCCTTATAGATTGTAATGTTTAAAGTTAGAGATAAAGAATTGTATTATATTGACGATGTTTTTAATAAATTGTGATATAAAACTATTTCATTATTTATTTGCAAATTTTAAGGGCACGCTCCATTAAAATAATAAAAGTTTATCTATATTTTTAATAGTTACAAGTATAACTATGATTTGTGAACTTGTCTTAATACAAACAAGATATTACACATATTCTGAATATTTTACACAAGCTGCTTGGAGTATATCACTGCTTTCTGTAGTATAAGCGTGTTATTGTGTCTCTACTGACGTCACACTTCAAAGAATTTCACGACTGACTTCGTCGATATAACTATAAAAGACAGAGCCTCTCGCTCCGAGGTCATTATTATTACAACTGCTCTACTGTGAACTTCCAAGATGTATCAACTGCTTCCTTTTGTAAGTTTCTACGCTACTATGTTACCAGATCTTCCTATAGAAATGTGGTGTATTATATTGAGACTACTGGATCCCGCATCATTGTTAACAACCGTAAGAATGTCTTCATTTTTTCATTCGATTGCGCAAGGAGACCTAACATTAAGAAGAATGGTTGAAGACGCAACAAGAGAAGAGCAAGCACAAATATTCGCCCGATGGACACAGCCAGGAATGACTACAAGGGTGAGTCGTCAGGATTATGCCAGACTGTTTTCTACAAATGTTTCCAAGATTGTCACTACAAAACGTCAAGTTATTGCTAGAAGAGTCAATAAAGGAATGGAGTTTAAGAAATCGTCGGGTTCAGGACCCGGTCCCATGAAGAGAACCGCCAATAATAGTAGATTTAATCCTTATAGATTGTAAGAAATGTTATGATTATACTATTTTGACAATGACTTTAATAGATCTAATTTTTTTAAATGCGTCTTAATTATTTTTAAATATGGAGTCATATAAAAATCACAATCTAATTTTGATATTTTTAAGCCGTCACTGAGAAAATAAATAAAAAAATCCATAATTACGTTTATATCGACGGTTTCAAGCTGGATTGAGTTAGAGCGGCTTTTATAAGTGACTTGAAAAACATGAAATAAACGTACTTAAAGGTGATTTTAGTTATTAAAGTCGACCCTAAAAATATTTTGCATTGACTAAATTCAAGTTGATAATAAAGACATAAACACTTCAAGCCGCTTCGCAAGCTGCTTATAACGTCAGCACTGTCTACGCCATCGCCATAAAATTAACAAAAATCTAAATTTTTCAGTCTTCATCGGACTATACATTTATTTTTTGATTAATTCATTATGTGTAATTTCAAACTTTTTTTTAAGCAGCTCACAATAATTACAAAATTGACAACTACTTGACATTTAAATAGTAAGTAAAGTGAGGTTATTCTATTTAACTATCGCGAAAGTTAGCTGAAAAAGCTAATTCCTTTGAATTTAGGCTTGAATCCGACATTTAAAACAAAGAAATAAACGTATTGACTTAACCTGAAGTTTCAAGTTGCATGAATTTGAAACCGGCTTGAAGCTGTCGATATAAATATGATATATTAAAACAAAAACAGTGACCCATTCAATCACTAGTGATTCCTAATAACGGAAACGAGAATAGAGTGAACTGTACGATAGGGGATACAACGGGCCTTATATAGGCTTAAGTATACTGGCTCTTCCGCCAACCCCGAAAAAAAGCGACATTTAAAAATATGTTTTTTTCGAAGGTTATCATATCAAGATTTCCGCGTTCAAATATACTAAGGCAATTCCTTAACACTCTGTATTTTGGAAATGAAAGGTATAACTCAAAATCTGTTACATGGGAAACAAAAAGTCTTTCGAAATAATAAAATTGAAGCAAATCGTACCTTTGGAGAAATTCAGTAACAGCAGACACAAAAAGTGGGTTTTATTTACATGCAGTGATAAGCTCTGAAGAAAGCAAATTGTAGGTATCTCAGAAGAGGCAAGTTAGCAATAATTAGCAGTAGGATTAATGAAGAACAAAAATGTATTTTGAAATATTACTAGTCTGTTTTTATAAGACTGGAGTCAAAAATAACCATTACAAGCATATCCTCTAAAATCTCAATTTAGTTACCTTTTATAATCAGTTAAAAATAATACCTTTCATAGATAATTTATCTCAATCAATTAACCATCAATAAAATGTGTAAGCTAATCTAATAATAGGGTTTATAATCCTCAATTTGTATGAGTGTTACTACAAGATTTTAAATTATATAAAATTAAATTTAAAATACCCTTTTATAATAATATTAAGAAACTGACATAACTAGTTAAGTGTTAATTTAAATGTTATTTATTTAATTAAGCCTATAATCTTCGATAATTACAGTTTTGATTTGGAGACGGAAAAAAGCTCTACGTAACTAACATACATTTTATTACAGAATAAAGTCACATTCTTAGCCTTTTGGTTCTGTCAAAAATTAGCCAGTAGGATCAAAGTTAAAATTAAAAATTATGAAAAATTAAAGAAACACACCTACAATGAAAAATACAAATAAATGTACTACAATTAAAATAAAATTGTAAAAGATAAAAAGAACTAAACTAAATTATTATAAACAACAACTTAGAAATTCATATGAAATATGTAAACTTTATTTTAACGAATTCTGACAAGAATAAAATCTGTAATTGATCATATGGCAATAAATGGGAACAAATTGAAGACCAAACTGAAATATGTGAAGCAATAAATAGTAAATTTATTAACATTGGAAAAACTTATCAAGAAATTCCAGTTTCTCCAAACTGATGAAATAAACCAGGAATCCATATTTCTAGACGAAAAGTCACGTTACAAGACATTGAAGTTACAATAGATGAATTAGATTCAAGAAAGGCGAGTGGTTATAGAAGAGACCATCGAAAATTAATTTTAAAACACGTCAATCAATATTATTATTTTTTATAATTTAATTTCTGTATAATGTATTTTTTGTATTTTTTTATAATGTTTAATAAAAAATAAGTGTACCTTACACTATGTACATAATGCACGCCTTTGTCACACCATTTTCAGTGGTTATGAATGGATAACAATAGGCAAAACCCATAAATTAACCCAAACCCGGGTGCTACTTCCTGCACTCGATGAAAAGAAAAAATTTTGCAACGAAATCAATGCCAAATTATGAAAGTAGCTTAAATATTCGTTTGTTTACTCTTTAGTCCCTTTGCATACCTAATGAGCTTTTACTACTCTACACCTTTCTGAAATAGACTATAGTGTATTTTTGAAATTCTAATTATCCAATTTATTTTTCCTGGGACTACCCTGCTACAACCACGCTCTCAGTATGAAAGCGATGAGTCACTGACAGGAATTTTGTCCCTAGAGTATAATAATTACTTACCTTAGGACGTAGGTCGTAGCTGAACAATCTTGAAAAGGATCCGTCACAACTTCCTGCTGCGCCCAATCTGACGTTCGCCATATCCTTAACGATTTGTCATCGGATTGACTCGCCAAATATTTACCCACCGGATCCCAAGTGACACCCTAAAAAAGTATTATTTGATAAATAAACTCATGTAAAGTCCATTCAGTGTGAAAGATCTACTTAAGGTGAAAGGTCCACTCAAGGTGGGAAGTTCACTAAAGATGGAAGGTGGCTTTTGCAATAATAAATATTCCTACAGAAAAAGTGTAAGAATTATGAATAAACGGCTGTGAGAAATTTAAAAGTTTTTTATTTCTCCGAATTGGTCTTCCGCATAATTTGGTAGATTTATGGTTATCTCAGGGTCGGTAAGTCTAAATCGTAGCTTAAATTTAAAAAAACGATGAAATTACTTATTATAAGTTTGTACAATTTGTGTCAGTCTGGGATTTGTGAGGTAGGTTTAATTTATATTTATTTCTACAACACCAAGTGTTTCCTTGTTATTTCATGCCATGCGGTGTTTATAAATCAATCAGTGGTGGAGAGCCCATTTATTTTAACAGGCAAATATGGTCTATTTTCTCACTTACTATAGCAAACTAAAATATAAAAATATGTTTCTGAAATTTCGTTTATATTTTTTTCTGCATAATTCTACAAGCACTACTCACCTTGACCATACCAGTATGATTCTTTAAAACGGCAACTTTCTCCGGGAATTTTTGTGCGTTCCATACAATCACGGTGTTGTCGACACTGCCCGAGGCCAACCTAAGCATATTTAAATTTAAAAATTATGAGAATAGAATTTTTGGTTAACCTTTTTACCCAATAATTCCTACAGTTACTAATATAAAATTTGACATACTTCAACAAATATTTAATATAATAAATCCAGTTACTTTCGACCAGGGTTGCAATAAATCACGATTTTTTTGAAAAAATCAATAAAACT
This sequence comes from Polydrusus cervinus, assembly GCA_935413205.1. Taxonomy (NCBI): domain Eukaryota; kingdom Metazoa; phylum Arthropoda; class Insecta; order Coleoptera; family Curculionidae; genus Polydrusus; species Polydrusus cervinus. The sequence goes on from OW284518.1 coordinate 7,845,577, forward strand.
GATTTTTTCGATTAAATCGTGATTTTTTTGGTTTTTATCAATTTATACTAATTTTCTCCTTAAATATGGCAATAATGAACTTTAAAATCACTTATATTCATTATTTTGTCTCTATTCGCCCAAAAATATTTGTTGTCTAGATTTACAGTTAGAAAATCTCCTCGGCGACATACAAAATAACTTGTATTGATATGAAAATTTCCCTCATGTATAAAAAATGCCATAAGAGATGTGCAATTTCCACTGAATTACAGTGGAAATTGCATCACTGGAAATTGCACTGTAGCAACCATAGCAACAAGTAATAAAGAAGTCAACTTTGACGTTTCTATTTTAATAATAATTATTTGTATGTTTAAATAAAAATGCCCCAAAACCATAGCAACAAATAATAAAAAAGTCAACTTTGACGTTTCTTCTTTATTAATAATTATTTGAAAGCCGATCGTTTGAAAAATGACTCGTTTTGGTGAATTTAGTGAAGATGCGATTGATGTAAATATAGAAAAAACTATCCCGCCCAATACAAAGAAAAGCCGATCGTTCGTATGGAAACAATTCATGGAGTTTTGTGTTGTTAGAAACTATAAACTAGAGCGGGAAACATCAGTGCATGAGATTGCTAAAGTACTTAAAGATTGGGGCTACAACATGCGAAAAAATAATGGTGATGAATATAAAGAAAGCACTATAAAAGTAATGTGGAATTTAACTGCAAAAATGGTGATGGAGGAATACTTTGAAAAATATAGTATTAAAATAGACCCATTTGAAGATCAAGAATTTAAAGCTGCCAGGGATGCAAAAAATGCTAAAAGAAAGGAATTGCAAAAGTACGAGGATAAAAGAAAGGTCAGTTCAATTGCCCTAAAATATAATGAAATTAAAATGTTAATTGACAATTGCAACGAATGTACCCCAGAAGGTCTGGAAAAAAGTTGTTTTTTATATTCTCCTATGAATTCGCATGGGGAGGGGGAGAAGGCAGCAAAACCTTATTGGAATTAAAAAAAAAAGAATTTGACAATGGGGGGCAAACAACAGGTAGAATAGAATACAATTCCATATTCAGCAAAACGACACAAGGTGGCTCCAAACCGTGCGCTCCATCTAAATGGCTAGTCGCTAATAAGAAATATCCCGATCTTTGTCCAATCAGATTGTTTAACTTGATAAAATCAAAACGAGAAGGTATTGAAAATGATCGTTTATTTTTAACGGTCGATCCATTTTGGAAAACTGGAAGTCGATGGTATAAAAACAGTCCTGTTGGGCGAAATGAAATAGCAAAATGGACTACTACTCGAGCAAAAACAGTGAGACTAGACGTTAAAAAAACAAAAATTACTAATCACTCCCTTAGGGCTACAGCCGTGTCAAAACTTGCCAAAAAAGGTATTGCAGAACAGGAACTTATAAAAATGACTGGCCATGCTAGTTCCAAATCAATTGCCAGCTACCTTCAAATGGATCAAGAACATTATGAAGCCATTGTAGAAAAAATGAGAACAGATACCACCCCAAAATCCAGTGAAAAAACATCAAGCACTCAAGAGAACCTATGTATTATGGACTCAAATAAGACCACACAATATATAATAAATTACAATAATTGTAATATTACTGTTAATAAATAAAAAACTAAGATAAAATGTTAACGTGTTAGTTATTTATTCTGTAAATTTTCTACCAAATACCATTCGTGCATAAAAATTTCCAGAAAATTCTGAAAAATGAAATGTTTTTTGGAAACCGCATTCGTTTATTTTCATCGTTGTTTCAAAAAATAGCCCTCCTCCTTCGGAGTCGGGCAATTTATAGTTTGAAAAAACGATGAAAATAAACTCATGCAGTTATCAAAAAACATTTAATTTTCCAAAATTTTCGGAAATTTTTATGCACTTATGGTATTATTCCCGAAAATTTTTGGCAGCGTGCAGCGTAATTTATGAATATTTTTTACACTGGACTGATGGCGGTTAGTTATGTTTTTACACCTACATAATGCATCTAAACACTTCATTTTAAATAAACTATCTTCCTTTTTTTAGTTTCTTGATGAGTTATTCGCTTCGGCGACTTGTTTTTACAGCAATTTATAATTTGATTTAAATCACGATTAAAATTGAAAAAATCAGTTGATTTAAATCATCGCAACCCTGCTTTCGACACACAAGATGATGAAGAGGAGCAAATCTAGTTTTTTAACAGAGAATTTAAGCGCGAGGTATTTTCATTTATTTAAATAGTTATTACAAATTATAGAAACTGTAAAATTTCTTTAATACTACCAAAAGGGTGACCACCGTAATTAATAGTAAGTCAATAAAAAAAACGGGTGTTAGGTTTGACTATAAATCCACAGGCGTGGTTCGGGGAATTAAAACAATATTTTTATTTAATAATCAGATGCTATGTTGGAATTAGTTTTCCAACACTCCCATGGAAGCAAATGTGTGACATTCTGTAAGCGTACTATGAGAATTATAAAATGGAATTGTAACTCACCATCCATCATGTGGGGCCCACGCTAAGTCCAAAACGTCCCCGTTGTGCGAATTCAACGTGTGAATGCACTTCCAAGTCTCGACATTCACTTTATTGCTTCCGAAAATCGAAGAATTACCCTCGCTGGTCAGTCTCCAGATCATCACGAGTTTGTCGTCACTTCCCGAAGCCAGAAAGTGACCACTGTTGCTCCAGCGGACGACATTCACGCATGCTAAAATAGTAGTTTTTATGTAACTAGTGGGAGAAGTGTTTTTCGCACACAACATAAAAATTATTTACCCTCCAAAACACAACACCCAAGATTTTTATCAAAAGAGAAGAAAGGATTGAAAAAAACCTGTTTTAAACAGTAATAATTATGTTTAAAACAGTTTTAAACAACCTGTAAGAGTTTATAATCTTATTGCAGATTGTTACTATATGCTGATCACTGATTCACCCGAATTTTCGCGATTTCGTTTTTATTTTTTTCTGACCCTATTTAAAGGGATATGTTAACATAAAGTTTACATTCTCATTGCCTATTCTTATCCTCTGCAAGTTGGTGTAATTGGATTTTAAATCCGACGTTCCGTTTCTTCAAAACCAACATTACCTTTGCTTTTTTAAATAAGTAGTCAGGAAATTTTATTTTATTGCATTTAAATTCCCCTCCTCCTTTATAATTCAATGATGTATCACACCTAGTATTAATAACACGTTTCGGACTTAAAAAACCCATCATCAATAAGAATAAGTGCAAATTCATCTTATTTGAAACTATTTTATTTTCAATCTCTGTAATCATCTGTCTCAACTGTACAGTAGGCTGTGACAGGCACTTGTTTAAATAAATTAGAAATACTTGCTAAATAATAGATTATTTTAATGAAATTGTTAAGTGCAAATTAACTTTTATCTAATTTCTTTGAAGTAAAACTTTTATGTTTTTGAGGGGTTGTATAATTGCAGTTTTGCAGTCCAGTCTAAACAATAGCTTATCATCTCTAAAAGTTTAATAATGTAACATACATAATGTGATTTTACCAAGAAAGCATTAAATTTGTTTATTCTTAAGCCACTACAAGATTTTTAATGACAATTTTTTAAAACCTAATTTGTATAATTTAAGAATTGCTGTACAATGGTTTTATAAGCACGTATGTAATACCCGAGGGGTATTCCGCAAGGGAATTTTGGTGTACAAACTTCAGGAATTAGTGGGGAATTAGAGGAATTAGTGGGGAATTAGTGGAATTAGTGGGGAATTAGAGGAATTAGTGAAGAATTAGGGGAATTAGTGGGGAATTACTCGGGAATTAGTAAGAGAATGGTGGAATTAGTAGGGAATTAGAAAGAAATTGGAAGTAAATTAGTAGATCGCGCAACGTCGCATAAAACTGCTAATGCGTTGTCACGGAGCGGCGCGCCGTGAGCCGTCTTTATTTTGGTTCGTCAAACGCATGGTGAAGTTCTCGGTGAAGTTATTTCGTTATTTTTGAATAAATAGATTTACAACAAATAGTACTCACTCTCCTAGTACATCTATCACAAGTGACTATACTGCCAGTGTGGTGATTTATCGTTGTGTATATTTATATTCAGTAAAAAGTAAGTAAATAGTTTTTATAGTGTACGAACAATAAATAAATTTTCTAACCTCAAAAATAAAATAAATTTTAATGTTTGCATACTAGGAATGGCAATTTAAATTATTAAAAACCCCCCTAGTTTAGAATTACATTTTGGAGACTTTGTTTTTCATTTCATCTCCAATATGTGTACTATGGACTATTTCCTCAAAATTAAAAATATTAAGCTACAGATGTTTCTAACGACTTACTTAAGCGTAATATTAAAAAACAAATTTATTTGTAAAACATATTATTTTGTTTCATCTTATTATAGTAGCACATAGGTGTGCAGTTTTTAGCGAGGGGAGTTTTTGGTGTTTCTTGGGATGTTTTGATTGACTTTGTTGGGTTATTTTGCAGATGAGTGATATTGGTGAACCGAGTGGTGAACTGAGTGGTGAACCGAGGAGTGAACCGAGGAATAGTGATGTTTTCGCAGAGGCCGAAAGGGCGCTTAACACAAAAATACCAGACATTTTAAAAAACTTACTAAAATGTTGTGGTTATGAAAATGAAGCTTTAATAGCTGGAATGACAAAAGCAACTATATCAGAAATAGAAACGTTCGCAAGGACTGATTTATTTCAGCTGATTGATGAAGAGGATCGAGCAAAATACTATGGAATATATAGCAAAAACCCGACTATTTACAAAATGTTACCAGCTCACCAACAAATCCTACTTTGGATGGTTGAATATTGTAAAAAGAAACGAAAATCACACAAAATTGAAATTCAAGCATCTGTGCCTAGCAATCAAGAAAGCCCCCCTAAGAAGAGGCCTAAAACATATGTTGAAACTTCGAAATTTTTAAGTGAAGGATCCCAGCAGGAATTAGACAAACCCGAAGACAATCTTAGAGGGATTACCACTCAGAGGCATGTCGTGAACTTAACAGACGAAAATGCCCTAATTTTTCGAAATTTGAAGAAATGGGCAAAATTAAAAGCAAATACTGACTTTTGGGAAACGCTTCAGCATAAATTTGATGATATTAAAATTGTAACTTCACTGGACAAATATGACAATATCTTTTCCCTAGTAACCTGCTTCTGTAACGCGACATACAAACTCCCGAAAATACGTAAACCTGGAAAAAATCAAAAAAGTTGGATTTACTCTAATTTTCATACACACTTGATGACCAAACATCTTAAAACACAAAGCACCTCGATATTCGATGTATCGACAGAAATTCCTCATAGTCCTCAGCAACAGTCCATTACTTCCTATTTGGTAACCAAGAATCCTATCCTGCACGACGAATCATCAAATGTTAAAATTCTTAGTGACGTCGTTTTAGCTCCTGCCTCAAATTCCACCAATACTATACCAAAGAAACAATGTGATTTTGATTTAGGCTCAAGCTCGGGCTCAAGGTTACATTCCGCATCAAGCACTGCTTCCGACACGGCGTTTGGTAACCTCTCAGATGGCTGCGACCGTATCCGGTGCCTTGAAGAAGATAATAAGTGCATCGATACAAATACCCGAGCAAATACCTCATCGAATCAATTATGCGAAATAGACAGCCAAGACGAGAACTCGGACGAGAATAAAGTACCATCTAAATGGAGTAGAAAGAAATATCAAAGACTTGAGAGAGAGAGACGAGCGAGAGAACGTGTTAGACGACCAAAGTTTAATCACGAATTACTTTTTTATTGCTGAAAAAGTGACTGAAGTAGCAAGTAGAAATAGTGAACTGGCTGAGGAACTTTTGAAGAATATCAGTGAAATAGAAACTGTACAAAAGACTGATACCTCCGTGCCTGATATACCGCGATTACTCAAAACGTTGCAAGATTTATCCCTTAATAATTCTACTTGCCCTAACAATCGAAACAGATACGATGATGCTACAAAAAAATTCGCAGTATACCTGTTTTACATTGGAGGTAGGTTACTTTACGAAACACTACAAGCAAATTTAAAGGATAGTTTACCTTCAATTTCTACGCTGAATAGATTCTTGGACACTAAAAATGAGGCTCTACAAGAAGGTGGATTTGATTTTCAAGGCCTATTGAAACACTTAACTGATAGAGGTTTAGCCAAAATGATTTGGGTATCCGAGGATGGCACTCGTGTGACGGGCAAAATTGAATATGACAGCAAATCTAATAAAGTGATAGGATTTGTATTGCCATTGAGGGATGGCCTGCCTCAACAAAATACGTTTCCTGCCACTTCTGCTGACGCAATCAAGTCTTATTTTCAAACTGGAGTAAAAGCAGCATATGCCTATGTAATAATGGCTCAACCGTTACATGTTGGGGCATCAACATACTGCCTGTCCTTATTCGGAACTGATAATGCATTTACCACTGAGCAGGTTACTTTAAGATGGGAATGGATGAAGGAAGAAGCTAAAAAATTTGGTATCACAATTATGGGATTTTCCTCAGACGGCGATACTCGCCTTTTAAGAGCTATGCGTTTGAATACTAATTTGATGCCTCGTATGGCACCTGAATTTAAAGAAACAATTAAAATGACCCCAGAACATAAAGATATACTTCACTGCGAGCTTCACTCTTTGCCAGTTCCAGATTGGGAGTGGTACCACTGCAGCATAGAAAATGAAGAATGTTATGTACAGGACACCACCCATATTCTAACAAAATTGCGTACTCGTTTCCTGAAACCAGGAATAAATCTTCCAATTGGAAAATATACTGCCACCTCTGATCATCTCAGGGACTTAATCTTAAAGGTTCCAAAAGACAAACATCTTCTGATAGATTCTGATCTCAAAAGTGAAGACAAGATGAATTTTGCGTCCGCGGAAAAAATGTCCAGTTTGATAGTAATTGAACAACTAAAAAAGGAAATTCCACAAAGTGAAGGTAGTGTGGCGTATCTAAAGCTTATGTACTACGTCAAATTGTCGTTCTTAAATTCCAGCATTGCGTTGCGTACCAGACTGTATAGCATCTGGTATGTTGTATTTTTTACTAGAATTTGGAGAGCCTGGATTAAAGAAAAAAAAGAATATAATACAACAGACAACTTTTTGACCAGTAACTGTTACCTCTGCATTGAGATTAATGCCCACGCATTAATTAAACTAATACTGAAGCTTAAAAGCGGTGAGTTAAAACCAGAGATGTTCAGCATCGGCATTTTTGGTAGCCAAGCATGTGAATCCTTATTTCGAGCTGCTAGGTCCATGACCTCTACGTATTCTACAATAATAAATTTTAGTATAAAGGATATGCTGAACCGAATTGAGAGAATTAAGGCAACAATTGATACCGTAAACGATCTGAGGGGGACTTTTACATTTCCTAGGGAAGAAAAACGATTAAAAAACATACTAAAGAAAGACAGTTTACCAAGTGAGGAAGAAATTCTTGATTTGGATATTAAAGCTACAGTTGAAGAAGCTTTACAAAATGTTATAGATGACATGAAACCTTTTGGAATTAATGCAAAAGAAAACGATTGGAAATATATGCAGGTATCGTTAATAAAACGGAAACAAAATTTCAAAGATGATAACGAGGAAATCGACGAAGAAAATGAAATCGATCAAGATGTGGCACAAACAAATACTATTAGTAATGAGGACGATATAGTTATGGACTTAACCTCGGACCTAACTTTGGACGAGATTTGTAATGGAAATGGCGAAAGTTCTATAAATTTAAAAGACTTTTCCGAGGACTTTTCCGAAAAAGTGCATAGTGTCTCGGAAAAATCACCGTATTTAAAGCTAATTGTCGGAAAAAAATCTTCAATTATTAAGAAGTCATCGTACTGCTGGCTTTTAGATCAGTCCAACGGTAGAGTAAGTACTGACCGATTAAAAAGATTTATAGGCGGTATAAGAAAAACACCGAAGAAAACACATTTCAAAAATGTTCAGTCGACCTCTCGGTCGACCTTGACTAACAAAAGGAACAAACAGAAGCTATCCCCGAATAAAGTTTGTGGCACAAGCACTGACTCCTCCACTGACTCGGATGTGATAGAACTCGATGACTTCTCGGATGGCTCCGCTGATTTGGAGGAGATTTCAGATGAAACGGAAAATGTATCGCAAACGGCCGGGCTTGAGGTACTCTTAGAAAACTATTACGCGGTTTTTTATGACCAGTTGTGGTTTATTGGTCGGACAATTGAAGATAAAGGAAACGAACATTATAGAATAAAGTTTCTGAAATCAGAGCTCGACACATTTATTTGGCCGCGATCAGAAGACATCGATACCGTCCATAAGAATTTTATTATTTACGGTCCTATTAATTTAATTGGTGGCGGTCCATTTCAATTAAAACGGACAGACCAAATTAATATTAAAAATAAATTTAAAGCGTTTAAAACACAATAATTTTAATGTTTGTTCAATAATGTTTTTTTGATGTAAAAATAAATTGTTTCTTTCCCCAGGATTTTTATTTTAACACCTTCTGCAAACATCTAGATGCTTGATTTATTTTACACCATCTTGTGGCCTAATTTGCGTAACAGATTTGGTGAATTAATAGGAAATTAGCTTGTTAATTAGTAAAATTAGAGGAAGTACTTGATATTTTTTAAAGCTAATAAGGAATTATAATATACAGGGTGTTACAAATTCGACATACAAGCATTGGAATCTCGGAAACCATAGGAGTTAGAGAAACGGTCAAATGGGGGCAAAGTTGTGCAATTCGATGCTAATTAAAATACCGCTTTAAAAGTTTTAAAATTTCAAATACTTCCGATATTATTCGAAAAAAAAACGAAAGTTTCCAAAATCGTTATTTTATCCTGAGCTCATTTGAATAAAAATAAATGCCACTTCGTCATTGCCACTTTTTCTCCTCTACAAAATGACGGTATTAAACAAAAGATCCGACGTTTCGTCTCCGAGCGGCCATCATCAACTTTATTTTTTTAAATACGGACCTGGATTTTTTTTCACCGATTTTTAAACCCTCCTATCCTGAAAATGTAATGGCGGTATTACTTTTTCATAATAATAGGTTGCATTTGCTTACCTATTGGTTAACGGATATATTTTTGAACATTTTAGATGTTAGAACTTCAATAATAAACTCAAATTTTCATGAAACTTATTTGTAACGATTTTTATAAAAATAAAGTGCTTAGTTAATATTGTGATTCGTTGCCAGGACCGGACTGACAAATATAAATTATGAATTTAAAAAAAATTAGCAAAGGAAATTCATTATTATGTGAAAGTAATACCGCCATTACATTTTCAGGGTAGGAGGGTTTGATAATCGGTGAAAAAAATCCAAGTCTGTATTTAAAAAAATAAAGTTGATGGTGGCCGCTCGAAGACGAAACGTCGGATCTTTAGTTTAATAAAGTCATTTTGTAGAGAAGAAAAAGTAGCTATAACAAAGTGTCATTTGTTTTTAAATAGCTGTTCAAATGAGCTCAGGAAAAAATAAAAACGATTTTGCAAAATTTCGGGTTTTTTCGAATAATATCGGAACTATTCGGAATTTTAAAACTTTTCAAGCGGTATTTTAATCAGCACCGAATTGCACAACTTTGCCCCCATTTGACCGTTTCTCTAAGTTTTATGGTTTCCGATATTCCAATGCTCGTATGTCGAATTTGTAACACCCTGTATAAGGGGAATTAGTAAGAAATTAGAGGAATTAGCAAGGAATTAGCGAGGAATTAGAGGAATTAGCGAGGAATTAGTGGGGAATTAGAGGAATTAGTGGGGAATTAGAGGAATTAGTGGGGAATTAGAGGAATTAGTGGGGAATTAGAGGAATTAGTGGGGAATTAGCGAGGAATTAGTGAGGAATTAGAGGAATTAGTAGTAATCCTGGGAATTAGTGTACACATTTTTTTCTGCGGTTTACCCCTCGGTAATACCACTATTTCTATCCTAAACATGTACCTACTTACCTAAGTGATTGTCCATTTGGCACAACATTTTCGGTATTTTAGGATCTGCCTCATCGTCCTCGTTTATTACAGGATTCACGTTCCATATGACAATTCTGCCACCTGAGCCCCCTTGGCCCCCTGTAGCAAATCTGTTCCCTTTTGGGTGAACGTCGACAGAGAAAATAGGATTGTTATCTGAAAAAAGATATTTCTTAATAGATCAAACTGCATCTTTTGAAAAATATGCTCAAAACGCGACTTAGAGGCTTTCTTACCTCATCATAATCTGGAAGACCAAACATATGCCAAATGCAGGTCAAGATGCAGTAATTTGCATAAATTTAAACCGTTTAGTGAAAAGGTGAAAAAGGCTCCAAATTACTTATCATGAAGATAGAAGAATGTAAAATATAAGCAGAGATCTTCAAGCATTTGATTTTTGATAAGGAATACTAAAAATGAGTTTTAAAGACAGGGTGTTTGGAGATTTCTTAACTACAGTTAAATTTTTTACCTGACAAATACGTGACAAAAGCTAGGTAAGAGCCAACAAAGGATAAAAATATATTGTCAAATTCAAGTGTCGGATAACTTTCTGTGGATAGTTGTATCACATTTGTATCAATTTAAGAGCACAATGAAAAAGCCCCATAGTGAGCAATTTAGTCCTACTCGGGAAATTATGAATCTGAACCCTTTTTATGAAATATTGTTGCATCATTTTTAATCGTAAAATTTACCATTTTCCTTAAAGGACACTTGAATTTTATGTGCGATGGCTACCTCGAGGATCATTAGGGCTCTACCCATCATTTGTTTAGGTACTTACCTTCATGATTGATCCAGGCAGGCTTGAAAAAAAGCATCTTGAAGTAGATAATTAGGTAAATACACTAATTTTTTTAAAAATATTACTCTGGAAGAACTAATAAAACTAAAAACATTGCAAAAAAGATTAAATTGTTTATTTTTTTTTGCTTATGGCGGCTACAGAAGGGTTATGTCGTAAATCTTCTTCTTTTCTAATTTACTTATGTCGTGACCGGTAGGACCCCAACTGTCAGTAAACAAACATTTCAAAGGAAATGGTTATTGGATGGGTCTTAGATTAGCTAAGGGATGGGTGCTTTAGCCTCTATCTTTTCAGCCTCCAGAAGAATTTTCAATCGGTGTCATAAATCAGCAATTTAGCTCTTATTTAAAACCCTAACAACTCTTAAGAATAATCCTAAGTTCTCGGGTTTAGCTAAAAAAAATTCTAAGTTCCCACCTTTGGAGATTTATAGTAAGGTGGTTGGTTTTATGAGATAGAAACCACATATTCTTTCTCTGTGTACTGTTAATATTGCGTAGAATCGCACGTCTATGAACAGATATTTAGTTCTATTTCATTGTACTCTTGACCGTTTATCGAATATCGTACCTTTATCGTAACTTTAAAAATCCGGATAAATAAAATTGACATTTTAAAATATTATGAGGATTTGTGATTTCTTAATCGTTTCTAACCTTGGCGTTTTTAGAAATAAATATAAACACCTTATCTTGAAAAAAGTTGATTGAAACAGATAAACTCTTGACACCCACAGACCGTTCTTTATTCCATAGTCTAAATTTCTGAGCATATCCGTCAGGATAGTAGATAATTTATATTATTAAAATACTGCGAATTTTAAAAAATTGGCGGCTCAACCTAAAAAAATACACCGCGACCTTCAAATCTTCAATGCATACTTAAAATTGCACTAGAAAGTTACATTTCGGCCGTTCGGCGCGCACAACCAAAAAGTGAAGTGAACTTGACAGATTAAATAATCCCGGTTTCACGGGAAGTTTACGTAATAAAAGTGCATAATTTAATAATCGCCATACCAAAATTCTGATTGGTTTACGTTCTAAACAAATTTACAATCTAAAAATTTAACCAATAAGCGATGTCGCAGCATAAAATATTATCGGGAATCGAAAATCTAGCAGGCTCGATGTTGAGACGTAACCTTACGTCAGTCCGTCAAATTCAGTCGGTGGGTGATTTTGGTGTTTTTTTTTCACGGACACAACACGGAATAATAAAAAGAGGTATAAGTATGGCTCGTGTTTGTGCGGCTAAACCCAAGCTATGTCTCTCCATAGACGATATGAATCCAAATATAAAAGTGCTTGAATATGCGGTAAGAGGGCCCCTTGTTACTCGCGCTGGAGAAATTGAAAAGGAATTGGAAAAGGTAAGACAAATATATATTCAGTGACTGAGTGCATTTAGATAACAATTCATTATTTCAATAATTTAAACAGAAACTAAATCAGTATTTTACAAGTACATTAGTACCTACTTAAGATAAAAACATTGTACTATATAATCCTCCGGTTTTATGTTGTATTTATGATTCTGGTTTGTTCATCATTCATTTTTTAACCCCTAAAATTAAGAGGTAAAGTGACCTTTTATAAATTTAAGGGTTGACCTATTAGGAATTCTAGGCCAAGGTTACAGAAAAACACTCGGAAAAACAGCTGTATTATTATCAATCAGTCACCCACATTTTTTTTCCTTGTCTTTGGAAAAAGTAAGCAAGAGGGTTGCTAGACTTTCCATTTGATTAATGTTATCATCAGGAACAAAATGGGTGTATAGTAAAAAACTAGTAAGTTAAAGAACTATAATTTTTTCTAGGTTTTTCTTACTGTCACTAATGTTTAGTTATTTAATTATAGTATAATTTTTTTACGAGTTCATTTTATTAGGTACATATAATTTATTGTTGTTGTTTTTGGCACAAATAAATATCTTTATTATTATTAATTATAATTACCTATACAGTTTTTAGTAATTTATAAAAATTGAGAAAGTTATTGACAGGAGCCCACTAATTAGATTTTCTTGGGCACCTGGTTGTGTTGAAAAAAGTCATCAACAAACAATGAGTTGTAAAAATCTATCTAATTAAAGCTGCTAAATAAAAATTACAAAATATTTTATGACTGAAAAATAGTTGGCAATGGGTGAAACTTTTTTTTAATAGATACCAGTATAATTTGTCAATTTTATTTTCTGGTATTAATTTTAGGAAGTATGTGTAAAATGATTGTTAATCTGTGTGTAAGTGATGTTGTAGGGCTATTGCTTGATGTATAATTTTGCCTATTGTGTATTCAATACTAGGACTTTTCCCGTAGCTTTTCCTACCACATCCTAGTTGACTTAGGTCACCAGAGAAGGAATTTCGTAAATAACTTTTTTATCCCTAACCCCTCCCTTTCACCCTTAGGTCCGCTAGATTCATCTCTTGGTAACTTTACCAACAAAAAATTGTCCAAAGAAATCATTGTTGAGACAATTGTTTTCATAGAAATTATCTGGCTGGTAAAGTTAGATTGATCTAGCGGATCTAAATCGGGTATTTCCGCCAATGACATTGACATGCTGTGGTTGTGTCATTTCTTTTCTGACGTTGGAAAATAATTTATGAGGCTGAAACTAGCAGATAGCAGACGTGACGGGATTCGCGCGCTAAGGATATCAAATGTAATTGAAAGAAAATCTCTTATAAATAGTTTATTAAGTAACAAATGTTTATGATTTTTTACATACACTTATAAGAAATGAGATAAGAAAGTACCTACTAAAGTCAAAAAATTTGGGCGTCAAAAATACCCCCGGCAGACAGACCACGCTCTTTTAAAAAAATAATCCTAATCAATAAACACACAAATTACATTACCTACATTTTCATACATTTACCAAACATTACAAAAAAAATTCATAAATGTGGGATTAACAGGATTTTATTGATTGTTATTTTATTATAAAAAAGGGCGTGGTCTGTCTGCTGGGGATATTTTTAACACACAAATTATTTAACCCTTATAGGTGTTTAGGGGACGTTATTCTATGTACATTTACCAAAAATTACAAAGAAAACTTTATGAATGTTAATTTTACTGATTTTTCTTTGAAAAGGGTTGAAACCAGTCTGCTAGGGGTGTTTTATAGCCCTTTTTATTTTCTACAAGATCTCGGCGTTATGAATTAGTTTTCAAATTTGACGTTTCGTTCTTTAGATACCAACGTCAAGTTAATTTTTTTAAATACGCCTATGAATAAGTGTTCGGAATATTTACAATTTTAAAACAAATAAAAATGTTCCTTTTATTTCGTCAGATCTATCCCTAGACGCGATTCGCAATATCAAGTCAAGTCAAGTCAAAATATGCTTTATTGTTATAAGATATAAATCTCGTTAACAAAGCTTAAACTATCAATACTATAAAACAGTTATGACAATTCAAAATTTCGCTATATAAAGTAAAAACAAATAGATAGACTAGCACACACCCTAAAATAACAAAATTAAATTATTATGTTCAAATGGTTATACTTACAACTTAACACCAAGATTAGGATAAGTAACTGCAAATATACAAAATCAAAATTCAAAAATGAGACTGAACATGAATGAAAGCCCCAAAGAGAAAACAAAGCAAGTAATTGGGAGTTTTTTATGATGAGCAATATAGTCATATTCTTATGATTACCCCGAAGAGAAAAAAAAAATCTTGTTGTCAAAGTGTGGTTTATCATGGCTCATCAGTAGAGCTACCTAACCCTACGAAAGAAAGGAACAACTCGAAACTGCTTAAGCAGTATTTGGTGGGACACACCAGTAAGATGTTGCACGGAGCGACATCTGTGTCGTTGTTAGACACTCTTGACTCATAAAAATGGTCTCTTGCGTTTTTCTCCTTAGGCACACTGTTCTTAATTAAAATAATTAAATTAAATTAGCTCTACTATTTATTATTAATATTAACATTGATAATGAAAAATTTTGTTTTACAAAAATTGTTGGAAATGACCTTTGCTTAATAGGCATGCTTCCGCCCGTCTAATTTAGTTTAATTATTTTAATTAAGAACGGTGTGCCTGAGAAGAAAAACGCAAGAGACCATTTTTATGCAGAATTGACCAGGCTAATCCGAAATAATATCCACATGGAAAAATATCAGTGGCGTCCCACTCTTTTTCTAAAAAATATATAATCGCTTCTTCATTTAAAGTTTTAAAAATTATTCTATTGGCGATAGCGCTGAAACAAACGGAAATATCGAGCTGCGGTTTTAATATTTTTTCTAGCAAATTTCATCTACTTTTCGATTACTTATGGTATCATAATTATAGCGTATGATTTATTTTTTCGGAGTAAAATCAAAAAATTTGTTATTATTACAAATTGCGCCCTCTAGCATTTTTTTTGAGAATTATTATGGACAACTAAATACAATTGGTGAAAGTGCATACATTTCTCTTCCAAACAGTCTTTAGTTTCCTAAAATCGGATAAGTCGTTTATAAGTTACAGCGATTTAAATGATTACACTTTCAACAGCTTTTATTAAAGTCGGTACGCCAATGAGCATAAGACCAAAATGATGCATAATTGTTCAAGCTTTTTAATGGTGTTATCAAAGATATACCTTAATGTGGAAATTTCGGAGATATGTAAAATTTTAAAATTTACTTTTCAATTACGCCCTCTTGCGGCAAAATGCGGAACTTAAAAATTATTTCCAGGATTTTCTCGTGGCCACTTTAGTTATCATTTTTTTTTCCTGAATTTCTATGCCCAGTAGTTTCCGAGATATGGCGCTTGTCGACCTTAATGAATCACCCCGTATGTTAAGAGGAAATCACCTGATATGACGAAACGCGTCTCAGGATGGATCTGACGAAATGAAAGGACAATCTTTATTTGTTTTGGCATTAGTTTTCTAAACTTTAAACCGATATCTACGGGTCTTTGCTGCCTAGAGGGATTCTTGTAATTGTGACGAATGTCTTTACAGGTGATTTCCTCTTAAGATTTAGCTTATACTCTATAAGTGTGTTAGAGGTGCTGGTATGCTCAAGAGTATCACAGACACACAGATTTATATTTTTCTTTTGCCAAATGTTCACCATCAGCCGTGACACACCTTGTAAACGTAATCATAGAAAATAACATGTGGTCGGGATCAGAACGTTTATCTCGCTAGTTTGGTCTCTCCTATCCGTCTATGTCAAGAGAAAAAAATATTTGTTTATTTATAGCGTGTTGCTATTGCAAACCTTACGGATATGCTTTATGAAACACAAAAATCTATTTTTAAGTTTGGATTGCTGCATAGGACGCAATAAAATCGTTTTGGCAACTGTGGTAACACTAAACTGCTCATACATTGTAAAGTTGTTTGCTTAAGTTCGTTGTCCATCTTAGCCTATAAAATTGTACAGAATGTAATAGTTCATATACAGGGTGTCCCATAACTTATGGGCCGTAGAGTAACAGAGTAACTGGAGATACTAGACATCAAACTAAGCCGATTATGTCATATAAGTTTTTTCGGATTGTCACTCGTTCTAGAGATACAGGGTGTTGAAAGTAGAAGTTTATTCTCGAAAATAAGCCATAATTTTAAAACGGTTCATTGGATCGAATTGAAAGTTGGCCATATTATGATTTTATGAGCAAGAAATAAGAATTTGTAGAAATTTTTAAGTTTCAAACTAGAGGGCGTTAGTTGCATACACTGGGCTTCATAAATCTATGATTTTTTTCTTACTTGTGATATTAGGTGTTTTTCAATTATAGTTTCTTAAAGAAGGGCATTTTATCAGTCAAAAAGGTGAACTTGATTGATCTTAATATCTTTAACGGTTTTCGAGATATTTCCCTTTAAACATCCCAAAGCATAAAAAAACATAGTACATAATTAAATTAATATTTTAATTATCAAAAAAAAACTTATATGACATAATCGGCTTAGTTTGATGTCTAGTATCTCCAGTGACTCTACGGCCCATAAGTTATGGGACACCCTGTATAGGTCAAACAGGAAGAAATTTTAATATTAGCTATATTGAAAATAAGACTTCTTATTTGTTAAACAAAGAAAATTATAATTTCGCTAAACATTGTTTGGAGACAGGTCATTGTTTCCCAGATGAGAATAATTTAAAAATGTTATATACTGCGCCCAAGGCCGTATTTAAGGGGGGGGTTTTGGGGGTTAGAACCCCCCCCGAAATTATTTATTTAATAATTAAGTTCAGAAAATTTAATTAAAATCGTAAAAAAATCAGAAAGATGAAAGAAACAAAAATAATTTTTAAAATTAAAAAAATCTTAAACTTTAAAGTGTTTCAATAAAAGTAAAAAAATAAATATTTCTTAAAAATCTCAAATTAAGTAATTCGCAACAAAATTTAAACCCGAAAAAAATTCGGTATTGTAAGAGAAATCATAAATTCGGAATTAAATCTGGCGTCCGAAGATTGACAACAGTGGCAACACTGGCAACATTTGCCGCGAGCCGCGACGCGTTTTAACTTGCTGATCAGTGATCAGACGAGCTCTAGACGTTGTGTGTCTGTATCACATAATAAACAAAAACTTTGTTATGTGGGTCTGTATGGTAGGGCTGTCTAGTCTATGTTATTATTTGCATTTGCGCTGCCATTAGATCATTCTGGATTTTGTAAGGATTGGTTATAGTATTATAGCCAACAATGCCAACAAATGTAATATTCTTGTGGTGATTTACTGATTTAGAAACTAATGCAAAGTAAAAGTACCTACAAATTCTCGTTGTGATTATTATGTGATGTGCTGTGCATATGCATATATACTATTTTATTGTTAAAGTGTATGTAAAACTGTAAATATGAAATGAAGGAGTAGCTAAGGTATAGTTGTCTAAGAAGTCATTACGCACCGAATGACGATATTGGCGTCAGGGCCGTAGCCAGGGGGGGGGGGGGGGGGGTTGGGGGGTGGTAACCCTCCCCCGAAATGTTAACAAATCTAAAATAATTTACTACTTGCTCGCTTAATACCTAGAAGTTCTTAATTTGTTTACTGAGAAAGCGCGACGCTTAAATTTAGTATCTTAAAATCCAATACATTTCTTGTAATTAATTACAGTTTACAGTTGTCACGCTTTAACTTTTCCCGTGCGTGTTAATAAGTTATACATAAATCATAAATTATATGTCATACCAAAATACCAATACTTTTTTTATTTTGTTTGTTTAATATGTGGAGGCGATGAAAATTGGACAAAGGTCGGTAAATAGAAAAAACTTTTACAAGAAATTAAAGTGGCAGACATAAAAATACTCGTTTTTAGTTCTCTATCTATGGGTATTTTACCCAAAAAAGGGCGTGGCACCCAAAAAATTTTCGCCTGCGGCGCAACATGGCGCCGCGCCTTCGGCGCGCCGGAATAACCCCCCCCGAAAAATATTTCTGGCTACGGCCCTGACTGCGCCTAAAAGCAAGAAGCTTAACATCTGAGAATCAATAGAAGTTTACAAACAAAATAAAAACCCTACTTACCATAAACTTACTAAATAACTAAACAGACCTGTGGAATTCCCCGCTATTCACAATACTATGTAATAAGTAACTAGATTAAGGGATAAATACTCTATTTTTATTTTAATTTGTTGAGAAGCATCCTTGGAAAAAATCTATTTATAATTGTAAAACGTAGTTTTTAGTTATTCAGTTTGATAATGGAGAAGTAGGTACTACGAAACTGCAGTCACCAACCAATTAATAAAGTGATATTATAACAAATTAAATTATTCATATTGTTTTTGTTTCAAAATTAATTAATTCTACTAAATAAATAAAGAATATAAGTCAACAAAGGATGCGAAATATCTGCAAACTGCAACAATTAGGTCCAAAAACAACTCTTGAGATCAGAAAAAAACTTTCTTTCTGTTCACTGAAAGCATTTGTTAATTTAAAATATTGATTTTCCTTATTTGTGATTAAAAACCCAAAAATATTTTTCTAGTCAAGAATACAGTAAACATTTGAGCAGTTTAATATTTATGATCTAATGTACCCAATGCACGTCGTCATCACTTTAAATGTCATCTTGTCATCTAAACCAAACACTGTTGTCAGTTTTCTCTTATAATCCTTTATAGAATTTAAATACTGAAATGTCAGCATTTAAATTCCTATTTCATTTTTCCACATTTTCTCACATATATAAGGTATTCATTTAATTTTTTCAACCTTATTTTTTCTTTATAGCAAGTTCAGTAAATATTCGACATTTAAATTTGTTAATTTTGTAAAATAATTGCCGAAAATTTAACAGATGGTTTAAAGGTTTACAAGCCGTGTAGCCGGATAGCGTCACATCCTAGTGGGTACTTTGTTGTGATCTCTTTCTAAGCCTGCGAATTACAGAGAGTTCTAGTGAACCCCAAAATGTGCCTTATACTAGATGTGTAGCCTACCGTGTTGTTGTTTTTTAGTTCATGATTTCACGTCCGGTGGCTTTGTCTTCTGCATTGGAGTTGATTCCTACAGATGGCGGCGATACTGTGTTTTCACCACTTATTTACTTCTTAAGTAGGTAAGTCTTAAAAACGCATTTTCGCTGTTTCTGGAATTGCTCAGGGGTCTTGGCTTTCTGATGAGTCCTAATAAGGACGATACAGCTGTCAGCTGTCTGCCTGTGTCCCAGGGAACCCATTATTTTGGCGTCTCTGTGTACTTTAATGCAAAAGGAAAATACACCACTTTGTCCGCTTGCCGCTAACTGTTCTTTCTATTTTATTAGTGACATTTTGCAGGCTCAAAAATGTTCACGCTAACGCTGAAATTTCACCTGTAACCACTAAAACAACGGTTCAGTCACTGTAAAATATAGCGTGGTCCGCCTTTGTACCGCTATTTTAACGATATCATTTCAACAACTCGTTTAGCCTGGGTGTATTTGCATCCTTGTCCTTTCTGTATTTCAATACAGAAAGAGAAAAAATGTAAATACACTCACCCAAAACCAGTTTCAGAAATGGAAAACGCCCTTATAGTTCACTGAAAGTTTGAATTATTGGGAACATTTTGCCAACCAACTAAATCCCGCTAAACGGTATTTCAAACGTGATTTTCTCGGAATCCAATCAAACAATTTTGTAAAAACCTGTTTCATATTCAGCGGCAAGTATATTTCTTTCCATCGAATCGAAAATCTTGTTTTAGGCGTCAGCCACACAAATCAAGTAGCGGGGTTTTGTTGGTTGGCAAAAACTGGCTATTGATCATTTTCAAACAGCTGACTTTGACATGTCGGCCATTTTGGCTGGAGGACAAACAAACACCGTATTTCCATGCAAAATCAATGCAAATCAGTTGAGTTTTGAGTTTACTAGCTAAAAAAGTGGTTTAAAACGACGCTTTAGATGATTGATTGTGATTAACTGATTTCATTCTTAATCTGCGTATACCTATTTTAGTGGAAATAAGTGTTTTAACTCGAGTAAAAGCAAATCGAAATGACTTTTAGCAATGGAGAGAAGTGCTTATTATGAACATTTATCTCAAAGTGTGAAAGACATATACAATTAAAAATCATCGATGACAAAGATCCATACCTTTTGAAAGACTTTAGTGTAGATTTACATTCCCTGCCTGAAATAACTATGATTGACAGGGTAAATTATTTAATCCTAACACATGGGACAACAAATGAAGAAAAATGAAAGTGAAATGTCCATATTCTCTATGCTTCCTGGATTTCGAAGAGTTGCTGCAAAAGGAACGTTATGTTTTGTGGTGGAAAATGGTAAATACAAACTAAATAAAAACCACATGTATTTCCATCAAGTTCAGTGTCAAATGTTTGCAACCGAAACAAAATATTGTGACTTTGTGCTATGGTCAAAACAAAATTTGTTCATTGAAAGGAGTTTGTATAATGAACATTATATTACTGTAAACTTAACAAAAGCATTGGACTTTTTAAAATATATTAACAAACCTGACTACTGGGAAAATATTTTACACAAAAAGCCGGAACAGCAAAGGTCTCTGTGTTGTGTGTGTGAAAAGGTATGACAAGAGCCCCATGATAAAGCGTGATAATGAAAAAAGTGACCGCTTCAATATTTATGTGCATATAGTTATATAAACACTTTTAAATGTAAAGTAGTGACATTTGTAGTATAATATTATTACATACCTATTTTTTTATTTGTATATGGTAGGAAGACTTCGGTCATTAGCCGTTTGGACCAAGTGCCAAAAAAAGTTTATTATTGATTGATAATATATTTAAAAGGTACATACACCAATTTGTGTTTTAAATATTGTTTATTTTACTTAGGAAAATTTGTACAATTAGGGCTTAAGCTTCGCTTGGTTCAACGCTTAACCAAGCTTAAGCCGTAATTGTACAACCGGATCTTAATGTTGATATTTTTGCATGCACCTTGCATACTTTAAAGTAGGAATTAGAATTATATATTTTGTAAATTAAACAAATGTACAGAAGATAGTTTTTACGAAATAAAACACATCAGTAAATTTGGTATCAAAGTTTTATTAAAGATTAATAATAATAATATATTAATGGATTCAGCCAATTACAAATTCAAAACACATAGATTAGGATTACATGAGCCATCTATATAATAAAACAAATTAAAACTAAATAGGGAGCAATAATACTCGACGGCAACCTTATTTCTCCCTATTTAACTTGCAAAATCACTTCAAGTAGGGACTACTACACTTAATGGTCCCCTTTTAATTGCTTTTATCCATATCTCTTGCCTGTGTCTGGTGTCTGGATAAGGCATGTGTTCATTTCAGCATTTTTCAAGCAGCAGGTATTCTGAAACACCTTACATTGTCTCGATTTCCTCTCATCCCACAACTGACTACTGCACAAAATGATGGTATTACTAAAGTATTTAAGTTTATTATTTTATGATTTAAAGAAAATAGTACATCAAACCACTTAAATAACCGCGAAAATACATAAAAACACAACACTTCACTTAACCTAGTTTTGTATTGTTTGTCCTCCAGGCAAAATGGCGACTGCCTTGTGACGTCATGTGAAAATGGTCAATTAAGGCACTAAACTTCTACTACTTCACGCTAAATTAACATATTTTCAAATGTGAGGGTTATTAAGGGTTTGTTCCCACAGCAGTAACAGCAAGTCTGTGTCAATCAGGATTCTGCGCAATAGACTCGGACGCGGATTTCTGGATGTTTGGATTGGTTAGAGAACTGTCGGTAACTTGTCCTTGATGGCTTGTGGAAACAGACCTTAAAAAATAACCGGAGATGTTTTTAAATGACGTCATCGATTACGTGCATTGTGATTTATATTAAAAGTCCTATCATACATAAATTATCTGTATCAACATAATAATTATATAAACAATCTGGTTTACACAATATTATATTTTTTCTATTATGGATTTATTTATCAATCTCGTAATATAATTTCGTTATTATATATTTGGTACAGATATTCGTTAATTAAGATAACATGTTACGTTGCGATAATAGGCAAACGGCAATTAAGTGAAGTATTTGTATTGATTTATCTTAAATGTTTTATTATTGTTTAATATTATCCGACGATATTTCAATTAATTTTTAATAATAACTTTTTTTACAGGGTGTAAAGAAACCTTTCACGGAGGTCATTAAAGCGAACATCGGCGACTGCCATGCCATGGGCCAGGTTCCTATTACCTTCATCAGGGAAGTTTTGGCGTTGGTTACGTATCCACCCCTTCTGGAAGATCCAAGGTATACATGTACGATATTTTTCAAAATTATTGACAATGGAATTCGCATACAGGGTGATTCCTAAGTTGATACTTCTCTTTTAGATGTGTATAGAAGGCATTAAAATAAACAACATTTTCAAATACCTTTTTTCAAGAAACTTAAAAATAGGCGAGATACAGAAGTAAAAAATCTAAATTCCTGCCTGGTCATCAAATCGTAGACTGCTATACTTTATGTTGCTTGTCTTATCTCTTATTAGTCATGCAATTTACGGGTCGGTGATCAGTTATTTGGCAATCCGCTGCGGTGTGCTTTTCTGAAGCAAGTTAATTTTAAATTGGTGACACGTGAAAATGGTAAAATTTAAAAACAATGGACTAGTAGATGTGGTGCTAATTTAGGGTGAGTGTCGTCAAAGTGCGGCTGCTGCTACGAGACTATACGCAAAACGCTTTCCCTTGCTGGCTCATCCTACACCCACAAGTTTTCTTAGTGTCATTTAACGGGCAAGTTAGGCAGAACCGTATTTGATCCATAGTGTAATAAATAAGTGTAAGTATAGTCGGATCTGGTCTTATCGTGCGGGTCATACGATTCAAGAAAGACATACTCTCAGTTTTTGTTCTTTACTTGCGTTTAATTTTACCCTCTAAATAAAATACGTAAGATAGGTAAATGAGACAGACTTATTCCATTTTGACATGAAAAAAAAGGATATTATTTACTTTCCAGCGATTCTAAAACAGCTTATAATAGCACCAGCTACGTTTTATTTTAAATATGCCAGTTTTGTGACTTTGACAGTTTGTGACAAAATGAAACAATTTTCTGGGTTTTTGCATCCCCAATAAAAAAAAATGGTACTTAATCTGATAAACTATTTCGAAAATTAAAGAAAAAGTGGAAATTCGCCAACCAATATTCAGGAAACAGTAGCCAAAGCACTGGGAATTAGTTTAAGGACTGTGCAGAAAATTGTGCATGAAACAAAATATAACATAATACCCAAGAATACTAAAAAGTGTAAACGAAGAAAGCCAAAGACTGAGGATGTAAGCGAAAATATTAAAATTGGAGTTCGAAATGTGATTTACGATTTATACAAATCAAAAACCAATAAGTATCCGAATTTTTAATGTTTTACAAAAAACATTAAAAATTCGGGGTGTTTTGGAAATTATTAAAAAATTTAGGTTTTCGTTATAAAAAAGACTGTAACCGAAGATTTTTATGTGAGCAGCCACAGATAGTGAGTCAGCGTGTCCAGTTTTTAAAAAAATATACGGACAATTACAAATCGAAATTTAGACAAGTGGTATTTTTAGACGAAACGTGGATATTTTCGAATGGAAGTGGTTCAAAATCTTGGCAAGATAAGTCTGTAAAAAGTGTTAAAAGGAAAAAGGGGTGCGGTACGGGAAAGCGTTTTATTATTTTGCATGCCGGTTCTGCAACAGGATATGTTGCAGGTGCGAGTTTAATTTTTTCTTCAACAACAAAAGTGCTGACTATCATGATAATATGAATTGCGAAATGTTTGAAAAATGGTTGAAAGTTCAATTGATACCAAATTTGGATGCTCCGTCTTTAATTGTATTAGATAATGCATCACATCATTCAATAATTTTAAATAAACAGCCTACTTCATCTTGAAGGAAAAGTGATATTTATGAGTGGCTGGAAAAACACAACCAAAATCCTTTACCAAATATGCTTAAATCGGAACTCCTATCAATAGCAAAGTCTCTTAAAAAACCCAAAATATACGCGGTAGATAAAATACTGCGTGAATATGGTCATGAGGTCCTACGACTGCCACCATATCATTGCCAGTTTAACGCAATAGAATTAATATGGGCTGGTGCAAACTCTTATTATGAAAAACATGTAGGTGATGGTCTTAAATCCGACCAAGTACAAATAGTTTGGAAAGATTCGTTAGATCATATTACACAAGAGTATTGGAAGAAATCGATGGAACATACAGAAATATTAATAAGGGATTGGTGGGATCGAGAACAAGTACTAGATGTCGAAGTAGCGCCAATGATAATTGCTCCATTCGAAGACGACTCAGACGACGAGGACTTTTCAGATTTTATAAGTGACGATGAGAGTTTTTAGGCTATAATTATAAACGGTGTTTTTCGTTTACATTTTTTAGTATTCTTGGGTATTATGTTATGCTTTTTTTTCATGCACATTATTCTGCATAGTCTTTAAACTAATTCCCAGTGTTTTCATTACGGTTACCTGCATATTGGTTTGCGAATTTCCACTTTTTCTTTCATTATCGAAATAGTTTATTATTGTCGTTTTTAATTAAAGGGTACAGTAGGTATATAATTAAGGATTATATAATTTTTTTGTAACTTTCAACTCCCCTGTACATAATTTTTACAAAACTAATAATATTAGGTATATGTGGCTATCTTCGCGATAGCTAAAATAATGAAACTATTTTTCCTTCCTTCGGTATATTTGTGTGTTGTCTGATTTGACGCATATGATCAGTGACCTTTGGGTCCGCACGTTAAGACCAGATCTGACTATACCTTATTTTTGTGTTTTTTGAAAAAAGGTATTTGAAAATGTTGTTTATTTTATTGCCTCCTATACACAGCTAAAAAAGAAGTATCAACTTAGGAATCACCAGTAAATTTGCTGAAATGTTTCCTGTACCCAAAACGCACCGTTATTATTATTTAAAATGCTAACTTCTGGTTTAACTGTTAAACTTGTTAAACCGGTTTTATTAAGAAAACAAGTTAATATTTTTTCGCACACAATAATTACAGAAATGGTCTTCCTGAATGTGCTGTTTTTAACTATACAGGGTGCTACACAATACACATTCGTGTGAGTACAAGGGAATCTCGAAAACGGTAAGAGATAGATGGTTAAATTGAGGCAAAGTTGCGTATTTTGGAGCTTAATAATTTGGTGAAAGAAAATGATAAATATTCCGAATACGTTTTTTATGTTCTACCTACAGGATGGCATTATTAATTTTTAAATTCGATGTTTCGTTCGTTAGATACCGACCTTAAGTCAATTTTTTTAAATACATATTTAGGTACTTCTAAGCTAAGACCTAGACCGAAATACTGTAAAACAGAAAAAAATTAATGCTCCCGAGTGAAAAACAGGTAACTGTAGTATTAAAGAAAGCGCTTTCGGCCTTATTTACTTAAGGCCATCATCAGGGCTTAACCCTAAAAGTAAGTATAAATTTAGAAGTTGTAAAATAACAATAAAAGAGAGTACTTACTAGTCAAAAAGAGTTTTGAAAGCAATGCTTAAAAGATTTTTGTGGTACATAATTTATGTTCAGACAGTAACCTAAACTTGGACAAATAACATTTCAAACAATAAACACATTGACGTCGTGAACTGAACTTGAATAAATAAATAATTAAAATATAAATATGATTACAAACAGAAAGATACGAACAAAGGTCATAAATTTTAAAAAACAGACAATAACAGACTTAAGTCTGTTATTTTAATTTTCATGACCTTTGTTCGTATCTTTCTGTTTGTAAAATGTCATATTTATATTTTAATTATTTATTTATTCAAGTTCAGTTCACGACGTCAATGTGTTTATTGTTTGAAATGCCATTTGTCCAAGTTTAGGTTACTGTCTGAACATAAATTATGTACCACAAAAATCTTTTAAGCATTGCTTTCAAAACTCTTTTTGACTAGTAAGTACTCTCTTTTATTGTTATTTTACAACTTCTAAATTTATACTTACTTTTAGGGTTAAGCCCTGATGATGGCCTTAAGTAAATAAGGCCGAAAGCGCTTGGCGTCAGTAAAATAAACAGTTACACTGAAATACAACGTTTTTCCTTTCTTCAGAACAGTGTACAACCAACTCCACACATTTACTTTCAACTGTAGTATTAGTCTGTAGTATGTTACTATTACTTATATTTGTTTTAAACACAATTTCAACTTTTGTTGACTTTGTATAAGGTCTGATGATGCTAGTTTCAGGCGAAACATGTAACAAAAATAAACAGACAGAAAAATATTTGAGGCAGAGATTTTCGGTATTTATTCTTACAAAATATCAAATATCAGTCCTCCTTAAGTAAAAATAAATGGATTCTTCAAATCAGAATTTTTATTTAGTTTGGCTGTAAATGTTCAGGACCGTAATGATATCAAAAAATATTTGAAAAAATGTGTTATTAGATGACAATACGTTAAAATTTCAAAAACCTTTATATTGCATTAAATTTCTAAAGCTTAAAAGTCCCTAAAAATGTATTTAAAAAAAATTAAGTGAGGTAGGTATCTAAAGAACAAAACGTTGAATTTAAAAATTAATAACGCCGTCCTGTAGAACATAAAAACGGTTATGAGAAAGTATTTTTTGTTTTTTTCTTAAGTCAAAAATGCCGGCGCAAAAAATTTATACCCAAAACTAAAAATTTCGGTATTTGAGATATTTATCATTTTCCTTCACCAAATTATTAAGCTCCAAAATACGCAACTTTGCCTCAATTTAATTAACCATCTTCGTATCTCTTACCGTTTTCGAGATCCCCTTGTACCGGGTGTCCCACTAAGAATGGCTCTCGGCCGTATCTCGGAAACTACTGGGCATAGAAACTCAGGAAAAAAAAATTATAACTAAAGGGGTCATGAGAAAATCCTGGAAATAATTTTTAAGTTCTGCATTTTGCCACAAGAGGGCGTAATTGAAAAGTAAATTTTAAAAGTTTACATATCTCCGAAAATTCCACATTAAGGTATATCTTTGATAACACCATTGAAAAGCTTGGACAATTATGCATCATTTTGGTCTTATGTTCATTGGCGTACCGACTTTAATAAAAGGGGGGGAAGCGGTTGAATGTGTAATCATTTAAATCGCTGTAACTTATAACCGACTTATCCGATTTTAGCAAACTAAAAACTGTTTGGAAGAGAAATGTATGCACTTTCACCAATCGTATTTAGTTGTCCATAATAGTTCTCAAAAAAAATGCTAGAGTGCGCAATTTGTAATAATACATTTTTTGATTTTACTCCGAAAAAATAAATCATACGGTATAATTATGATACCATAATCGAAAAGTAGATGAAATTTGCTAGAACAAATATTAAAACCGCAGCTCGATATCTCCGTTCGTTTCAGCGTTATCGCCAATAGAGGAATTTTTAAAAGTAAGCGATTATATATTTTTTAGAAAAAAAGTGGGACGCCGCTGATATTTTTTCATGTGGATATTATTTCTGATTAGCCTGGTCAATTCTGCATAAAAATGGTCTCTTGCGTTTTTCTCCTCAGGCACACCGTTCTTAATTAAAATAATTAAATTAAATTAGACAGGCGGAAGTGAAGGTGGTCATTTCCAACAATTTTTATAAAACTAAATTTTTCACTATCAATGTTAATAATGATAATTATAAATAGTAGAGCTAATTTAAAAGATATACCTTAATGTGGAATTTTCGGAAATTTGTAAACTTTTAAAATTTACTTTTCAATTACGCCCTCTTGCGGCAAAATGCCGAACTTTATTATTTCCAGGATTTTCTCTTAGCCACTTTAATTACGATTTTTTTTCCTGAGTTTCTATGCCCAGTAGTTTCCGAGATACGGCCGAGAGCCATTCTTAGTGGGACACCCGGTACGCACACGAATTTGTAGCACCCTGTATAGATGTATTAATTTTTGGATAATGATATTCAGTAATTTTTGAAATATTTGCAGTATATCAGACTTTTTGACACCTTGTATCTTAAATAACAATTGAGTATAGGACATACTAAAATTTGACAAAAAATTACCGAAGGCTTAGATACATTGTAAATGTATCACCTTTTTCCGGTAAAATTATCCCAGCATTTTTTCAGGTTCGCAGAGGACGCCAAAGAGAGAGCCAGAACCATCCTAAAAGGCTGTCGTGGCGGTTCCGTCGGTTCTTACACCGACTCTCCCGGCATTGAAATAATAAGGAGACACGCTGCTGAGTATATCGAGAGGCGAGATGGCATTCCTGCTGACTGGCAGAATGTTATTATTAGTGCAGGTAAAAAACGCGATTAGATGTAAGAAAAATACATTATTATTTCCTAATTTACTTCCTATTGTAATAAAATTCTACTTATACAGTATACTCAAGGCAAATCGTTTAATTCCATCCGCCAGCGCCGCGCCATGTCATCGAGCAAACTTTGTAACGGTCGCTACAATAATAAATTCTTGCACAGATGACGTACCCCGATCGATTACATTACGGGTTTGTGTGTTTGCGTACCCAGGGGCCCCGTTTTGTTACCTTTCATAAGGCTTTCAACATATTAGGATATAACTACTGAACTGAAGTACATGAATTTTACATCATTATAAAGGGAATTGAAATACCTTTAACATAAGGTATCACTTTCCATTTAAGATTTTAGGGGTCGAGCCACCCTCGCCCAGGGGGCTGCACGTGTCAACGTGATTTTTTGACCAATTTTGTGTCCCCCTCGAAAAGAAAATCGACGGGTCTGAGCGTTTTTCCAAAAAAGAACTGAGCTGCCAGTAAATGTATCTGTTTCGTTTTCGATGCGCCACCCTGTATATTATCTTTGATTAAAAAACTACATTTTGCTTGTTACGTTACTAATTGCCCTCAAAATTGGAACCACTTTTTAAATAACTCGCAGGCCTGTTAATTATACTTAAACCCTTGTATTTCTGAAGCACGAGCCACCACTGAACATATTGCTTTATGCATTTTGTATAAATAAGTCACACAGAGATATGACTTATCAATAGTCAACTAGTTTCAAGTCATACTTATATATTTAAACCTGATTTTTTTAAAACCAGTTTTGTACGTAAGAATTTGTAGTAACCAACAATAAAATTATAAATTCATTTTTAAATAGCTTTATTTACATTCTCCAATTATTAAACTACTGATCCATTGATAAATATAATTGACATTTTTGCATTTATTTTAATATCTAAGGAATAAATTAAGTAGTAATCTGTATGATAATAAAAGATTATAAATGTTTTCCTCTAAATCTCATATTTTTTTTAAATTTCTCTCTCGTATCTTTTTGTATTGTCAGACTGTTTTGCGCCGACATCAAAAAGCTAAAAATAAAAACTAGTAAGTTAAGAGTGTCGATTTTTAGTGGAAGTAAAGAAATGCATTTCGGTGTTTTTTATGATCGTGTTGCAGCTCTGAAATCTCCGTCCCCCATTTTTATGACGTGTATTATGCTTATACAATTTAAAAATCATATTCATAATACACGTCATAAAAATAAAATATCCATAAAACCTAAAATAAATAAGACCAAAGGACAAAATTTTTTTAAAAATTTATGTTTTTATTTAAAGGATTATTTACCAACCAAAATTAAAAAATATATTTCATTAAAAAAATATAAAGTCGAAATAAAAGCATGGATATTGGAAACATATAACTTAAAAATATTGTTGTAAATGCTTTAATTAATATTATTATGAATGATATATAATACCTCATATTTTTTTAAATTCTATTACACCTATTTTTTTAAAAAAACTGCGTTTATATACATACATTTAAACGTTTTTGATTTGCAATTTAACTTTTATATAATGTTAACAAATATTTAAAAAATATTTAAATATTCTTATATGTATTTATGATTTTAAATACATACTTAAAATAATAAGAGATGCCCCTAACAAGCACGTATTCAGAAGATTGACGAATACGTTTATTGAGGAAGATAAAATAAACATATTTATTGTAACTATTGAAAATAAACTTGTTATTATCAAGAATTGCGGGAAGTAGTAGGGTAGAAAGAGATGTAACAAATAAACCCGTCGCAACCTTGGACCTTCCTTTATCAGCCCGCGCTAAGAAAGCATACGTTTGGTAAGTGCATTGGTGTCAATCTTCAAGTTTAACCGTAGTTTGAAAAATACTTCGCTTTCTCGATATAAAATATGAAACACGCCTCTAAAGTTTTATTATTAATTAGTTTAGTTAGGATATGTTTAAAGGGATAACGGATAATATCGTAAAATAAGAAGCACTTTTGTGACAATAAAAATAATTCTTGCTGATAGGTTCATACTTATTAATCAGTAAGCTTATCATCATATTTCACATAATAATTGACTTGGTTTTTGGCAACATTGGTTCATGGTTCAATCAGGTGGATGGTAGATTTTTAATTTATAACTATTAGTGTTTTCGCCCTTTTGCTAGACTTCGCGCCGCCGGGTTTCGGAAAAAAAAAGAAATATGGAGGCGTTATATGTTACTATTTCGGCTAGCAGCGCGTCTGTCGAACGATTCTTTTTCTGGATTAAAAATAATTCATACATTTACGAAACACATAGGGAGAGACGCGCTTAAGTGAATTAACGATAATCTCTCTGGAGAGCGACCTTTTGCAGGATTTAAAAAGCAAAACCAATTTTTATGACGAAGTTTTAAAATAATTTCGTTTTATTCTTCTTCTACCACAGTTCCACAAACTCAAAAACAAGACATTTTGTGACAAATTTTGAAATTTAGAGGCTTGAATGCTACGGAAGGAAAGTTTTTGTTTTAAATGCAATTTTTGCCTACCCTGGTTAAAACAGTATTGTACGCCACTGCAAAACCCCTGTTAAGATGACTAAGTTTTATGTGCGTAACAACTCTGTCGCCACATTTATTTTATCCTCGCCAAATATCATTGTACATGATCATCAGAATTGTCGCGCTATTTTAAATGTAATAAGCTGATTTTTGTGCGACCCTTCCAGTCGGGCCACTATAAATTAGAGCGGCAAAATTTATAAATTATAATTGAAATAGTGGAATTTATGTCCGTTAAAATATATAAAAAGAAGCTTAGCGGCAAGCGGACAGAGTAGTACATCTATCTTTTGCATTAAAGTACACAGAGACGCCAATGGTAATGGGTTCCCTGGGGCACAGGTAGACAACGACAGGCTGTTTCGTTCTTGTTAGAACTCATCAGAAAGCCATAACCCGTAAGCAACACCCAGTAGAGCGAGACTATTCTTTCAATACATTTTTAAGAAATAAAAATGTGATAAAAGCCGACTGGGTGTTGCTTACGAGTTATGGCTTTCTGATTAGTTCTAACAAGAACGAAACAGCTTGTCATTGTCTACCTGTGCCCCAGGGAACACATTACCTTTTGCGTCCCTGTGTATTTGCAAAAGATAGACACACTACTCTGTCCGCTTGCCTTTTATATATTTTAACGGACACTAAATTCCACTATTTTATTTATACTTACACACGGCATTTACGGATTAGTGCTGCAAACCACTGGGCGACTACAGCGCGATCTAGATCTGAATCTACAAACCCGTAGAGATGGTATAGAGAAGCGAAAAATGTTTCCTATACTGGTTAAGTGGCCGTTCTGTGCTGGATTTATTTATATTTCTATGTTTTCACGTTATATGGCTATCTTTTGCATTGAGTTGATTCCTACTGATGGCGTTACTGGGCTTTCATCACATTTTTATTTCTTAAAAATTTATTGAAAGAATAGTCTCGCTGTACTGGGTGTTGCTTACGGGTTATGGCTTTCTGATGAGTTCAAACAAGAACGAAACAGCCATTGTCTACCTATGCCCCAGGGAACCCATTACCTTTGGCGTCCCTGTGTACCTACTTTAATGCAAAAGATAGACGCACTACTCTGTCCGCTTGCCGCTAAGCTTCTTTTTATAAAT
Organism: Polydrusus cervinus; assembly: GCA_935413205.1. Lineage (NCBI taxonomy): Eukaryota > Metazoa > Arthropoda > Insecta > Coleoptera > Curculionidae > Polydrusus > Polydrusus cervinus. The sequence continues at coordinate 7,877,879 of OW284518.1, forward strand.
TATAATGTCGCAACTTTTAAGTTTTATACGGTATACAATTTTCTATTGACAGGTGCCAGTGATGCAATTAAAAACGTCCTGAAACTACTCATATGCACCGTAGACGGCAAGGAACCCGGAGTGATGATTCCAATTCCACAATATCCGCTCTATTCTGCAACGCTCGCCGAATTCGGAATCCACCAAGTTGGATATTACCTAGACGAATCGAGGAACTGGGGATTGGACATTGCTGAGCTTGAGGTAAATACCGTATAATCATGACGTTACACTTTTTTGGGTATCCTTTATATAGTCAGATCTGGTCTTAAGGCTCTACCACGCGCAAATTTGAAGGATGAAAAACACCGTTTCGCTACTGCAGGATTCTGCAAAGGCTATTTGAAATATTTGTCGGGACAATTTAAAATTTAATGAAGGAATGTTTGTATATCTAAGGTACAAAGCCCTTTTTTGAAAAAAATAAGAATATGTATAAGAAAATGCCCACCAAAGGTGCGTATTTTTAAGCACTTTTCCAAGGTTAATATCGTAGCTAAGAATTTTTTTTTCAAAAAAATAGCCATGTACCTTAGAACTTCCATGTCTTATCTTTAAGACTTCAAAAATTGAGACAAAACAATGTCGTAATAAGTCCGTTATCTTGCAGCGCGCAACTCATGTTTTGTTCAATTTTGTTGTCATGTTATAGAAGTTGCCTATATACAGCTGAATTTATTCTCGGCTGACGTGAAACAATTTACATCCAGAGAGAATAATGATACACTGAAAAAAATTATAGGTGGTCGAACAAGAAGTCATTTCGGGGGTAATTTTGGGCTAAATTTTATGTTTTCCTTTTTGGATTGTCTGTGCCAATAACAGAATATCTAAGCGTTAATATTAAAAAGACGTAACTAGTAGTTATGCTATTAACTCCGGGTTACCATACATTTTTCGGCTTAGACCGAAATGGTTTATAATGCGCCGCAGGGCAAAATGTTCAAGGCGCGTTCACCATTTTGTCAAAACTGGTGTTTGAGCTTTCAAAATTTCTTATACGTGTTAAATAAGGATAAGAATTGAACGAAATCCAGTCGATTTGTTGCAATCAAAAATGGGCTATATTGAATATTTTTTTTCGTTTTTTATCGAAATGGGTTATTCTCTTGATAGTGAACAAAATATACTAAGGTAAATAGCTTATCGGTATTAGAGGCCCAAACTGGGTCACCGGGAACTTACGACAAATCTAAGGATGTATGGTAACCCTGGTATATTAATTCTTAGATCTAAAATTAAAGTTTAATTTGTCTTGGTAAAGGGTGATAGGTGCAATAAAATAAAGCCATTTATGAAGGTTCTTAGTGAGTAAAGAAACCAACTGTTGCATAATGAATCTATTTCTATTCGATTGTTTTTATATTTTATGCTTATTATACAGGCTCTATATATTGTTTATATAGTGAGCTTCTGTCTAAACCTGTTAAAATACAAATTAATTTTAAAGGTGAAATGTGTTTATTATTTTATTCATGGTTTAACGATTTAAAAGTAGTTGTCAGGCACGAATTTGGCGTTGGTCACATGACATTTATCTGTACACTACTGTATAGTGACAATGCTTCTAAGAAGCTAGGTAGGTAATAAATAAAAATTGGACAGTATGCCACGCAGCGTAATAAAATACAATTTTTTGTTAGGCATGGGCGTCCATAAAGAGGGCAGTTGCCCCTGTCTCTTGACCAAGAGGGAGAGGGAGGGGGGTAAATATACTTTTTACTAACTTTTGTTAGGGGGAGTTTATGAAACGACTGCGACATATTTTTTTTGTAGGAATCACTTTTGATAGAAGTTCTTGAAAACGCAAAGTTTTGTTTTTTTGTAGCCACTTTTGAACGGTGGAGAAAGTGTAGAAAAGGCTGCGAAGTATTTTATTTTATAGAATTAACTTTTGAGAACTTACACGTTTTTTTGGCTACCCCCCAATCACTTTATGTTTTATAAGAAACATTAATACCGTGATTTTGTATCGGATTGGCGCGACGATACGGTACTACCTCCTGTTGTTTCTGTGTTACTAAAAAAAAATCTAGGTACTTACTTTTTTTTCTTTTGAAGGTGCAGCGCAACTAATCGTCAAAAACATACCACTTTTAAAAAAAATTAATTATAATGGCACGGAACGCGAGGGACAAAATACTGCGCGAGTTAGTAACCACAGTCAACAAATTCTGGAACCAGCGGAACTTATCTGTTGTTTTATAAATAAACATGGTGAAAAATTTGTAATATAAGAAAATTTTGATTGAAAAACTATTGACCTTACGAAGTATTTGATAACCAATGCTGAAAACCTTTAGTTTCAGGGTGGGCCTGTGCCTCCCAATTTTGAAAATTTGACAGTATATAATAATAAGAGTTTATTTTTCAATATTTATAATATAATACATTTGTTTATTTATCTTCCTTAATAAACTTCTTCTTTGATCCCCTGAAGACGTGCTTGTTAGGGGCAAATCTTAATATTTTAAATTATAAATATATGAGAATATTAAAATATTTTGTTTAAATATTTGTTAATATTATATAAAAGTTAAATTGTAAATAAAAAAAAAAAAAAAAAAAAACTTTTTAATATATGTATATAAATATAAACGCAGTTTTTTTTTGAAGATATAGGTATAATTAAATTTTGAAAAATATATTATTCATAACAATATCAATTAAAACATTTCCAAAAATATTTTTAAATTATCCGTTTCCAATATCCATGCTTTTATTTCGACTTTATATTTTTTTAATGAAATATATTTTTTAATTTTTGTTGGTAAATAATCGTTTAAATAAAAACATAAATATTTGAAATTTTTTTGTCCTATGGACTTATTTATTTTAGGTTTTATGGTTATTTCATTTTTATGACGAGTATTATGATTATGGTTTTTAAATTGTATAAGATTTTTATTTTTAAATATATATATTAAGATATTGTAAATGTAAAGTTGTCTAATGTTCATTTTCTTTGTTTCAGAATATAATTTTATTGAAGGATAAAGATAATCTTTATTAAATATAATTTTTAGAAATCTTTTCTGTAATATTTCTAATTTTTTAACTAAAGTTCTATTTATTCCTCCCCAACCTAAAATTCCGTAATTTAAATGAGTTTTAACTAAAGCATAATATAATATTTCCAGTTGTTTTACGTTCAAAATTTTTTTAATGTTTCTAAAAATAGGTAGTAAACTTCTTAATTTTTTAATCAAATATTCTATGTGAAAATTCCAATTTAATTTACTGTCAAAGATTATTCCTAAATATTTTACTTGATTAACTTTTAAAATTTCAATGTCATCAGTTATTTTAATACTATTCATATTTTGTGGTACGTTATTTGGATTTAAAGTGAAAGGTAGATAATTGGTTTTATCAAAATTAATGGTCAATAAATTTTTATCAAACCAATTTTTTATTATTTTAAAATCTTTTTTAATTTTGTTATTTAGGTTATCCCAATTCGTATCTGTATAAAAAATTGCAGTATCATCTGCGAAACTATGAATTTCTCCATCACAAATCACATTAAATAAATCATTAATATAGATATTAAAAAATAATGGTCCTAAAATTGTTCCTTGGGGAACACCATATTTAATTACTTTAGGATAGCTTTTTTCTGTATCTATTTGAACATAAGTTGGTCTATCTTTTAGATAATTTTTAATTAATTCAAATTGTTTTCCTCTAAATCCAATATTTTCAATTTTTTCCAACAATAGATCATGACTAACTGTATCGAATGCTTTTGCTAAATCCAGAAAAATACAAATAGAAGGTTTTTTTTTATCTAATGCATCATATATTTGTTCTGTTAAATAGCAAATAGCATTTTGTGTCGATTTATTTTTTTGAAACCCAAATTGTTTATTAGAAATAAAATTTATTCTTTCTAAATAATTTTCAATTCTTGCTTTTAAAATTTTTTCAAATACTTTGGCTAATGAAGATATTAATGTGATAGGTCTATAATTATTAATTTTATTTGAATCTCCATTTTTAAAGATAGGTTTTATAACACCAATTTTAAAAGCTTCTGGATATATACTTGTTTTAAAAATATTATTTATTAGAAATGTAAGTGGTTTTGAAATAGTAGTTTTAATAGTTTTTAATATTTCAGTAGTTATACCATCGGCACCAGGAGATTTTTTCAATTTCAAACTATCAATCATATTTTCAACTTCTTGATGATTAGTTTCTTCTAAATAAAATGAATTAATATTGTTTATGTTTTTATCTAAAGATGTGTTATTACATTTATTGATTTTATTTGCTAGTTTTTCGCCTATTTCAGAAAAATAGTCAATAAAGCTATTTGCTATACTTTTGTTGTCAGTGAGTGAGTTATTTTCTATTTTAATTTCGTTTATATTTTTATGTTTTTGATTTTTATTACATATTTTTTTTATAGTTTTCCACATATCTTTATTAGAATTTTCACATTTATCAATTTCATGTTTATAAAAATTTGTTTTTGCCTCTTTAATTAGTTTAGTCAGTTTGTTTTTATAAATTTTATATTTATATAATAAAAATCGGTTATTTTTATTTTTTTGTAAGTTTTTATAAAGTTCGTTTTTGGTTTTAATAGAATTAAGTAAGCCATTAGTAATCCATTCTTTTCTTTTTTTAATTTTAATTTTAAATTTAGTCGTACATTGTTGTACATTGTTTTGGATTTCTTTTATTAAATTATTGGATAAATCATTTGTTTCGGAATAAGAGTAATAATTTGTCCAATCTATTTTTGTTATATTTTCTTTTAATTTATAATAATTAATGTACGTTTGGTACACTGCTACAGGTTTTTTATTAGTTTTATTATCAATCAGTTTTTTTTGTAAAATTGTTGGGTAATGATCCGTTATTTGATATTTAAAGATCATTGATTGGAAATTATCTAAATTTTCGTTTGTTTTGACAAAGATATGATCAATACAAGAGTTATAGTCTTTTATTTCCCTTGTGTTTTTATTTATAAATGATATAAAATTATATTCACTTAATAAGTTTAAATATTCACTACTATCTGTAGAGTTTGAGGAAATATCAATATTTATATCACCTACTAGAATTACTGTTTCATTTTTACAAGTATATATAACATCATCAAAAAAATTCTTTAAATTTATAGTAAATTCTAAAATGTTTACTGGTGGAGGTTTATAGATACCTATAATATTAATTTTTTCTTTTCCAATTGATAGTTTTAATAGAATTATTTTTATTTTTCCCATAGAAATAACATCAAAAAAGTAATTATGTTCATTTTTAACATACATCATAACACCGTCACTTTTATTAAAATCTCCATTATTATAAATCATATCATAATTATTTATTTTAAATAAATCAGTATTAAAAGTTTTCCAAGTTTCTGTAAATATAATAACGTCAAAATTATGATCAAGTTGATGTAAAAATAATTTAGTTTCGTCAAAATTTTTGGAAATGCTTCTAATATTATTGTGATATAATGAGAAATTATTAGTTGTGTTAATCATTATATCATTAAAATCTTTTTGATCTTCGATGAGCTGCGTTTGAATATTTGTAATTTTAAAATCTGAAATATATTTATCTATTTTCAAATTAAAAATATTAATAAGATAAGTAATAGAAATATATAGTACTTATAGTACAAGTAAAAAATTCAAAATAATATTTTAACTATAAGATGTACCCCCTTTTTTAAGTTTTTCTATTTCTTCTTATATGTTAGTGCTGATGGGGGCGATCGGGCTAAACTATATTTATAAGGGTGGCACTTCCCGTTATACCGGAAGTAAGTGTCAACTTGCTTATTTTAAATAGAATACTCTATATATTACTACATTTTTGCATTCTACGCAAGAATTTATGCATATCTTGTATACAATGTCCTATACCTATGTCTAAGCGTTTTAGATATTTTTAATAGATTTTTTATAATATTTTGATAACTATTAATACAGGGTGTTTAAACAATACGATTAAAAATTAAATTGAAAAACTGCAAAAAGACTAGATTTTCAAATGGAAATACACACATTTTCTTATTTAGCATTAAAAATAAGGGTAAATTTTTATATGGCGATTTTGCTGCAGATTTTAAGTTTAGTTACTTTTAGTTGGCTATAACGGCGTTGAAAAACAATCAAATGCGAGAAAAATTTATGAAGCTGTCACTTACCATTTAAACATCATTAATAATCATGCATGTGCGCTTAAATTGTACATATAAACGAAGATTATTTAAATTTATTTATTATTTATGGAGAATGTGTTAAAGTTATATCAAGAACATGGGACACATTTGCCAATCGATATCCGCAAAACAGAAGCCATCACAATGTGCTTATTAATAATGTTCAACATTTTTGGGATACACAAACTTACCCTTTTTTAATGCTAAACTAAAAGTAATTATAAAATTTGGGTGTTTCCCTTTGAAAATTTAGACTTCTTGCAGTTTTTTCAATCTTATTGTTTAAACACCCTGAACTAATAGTTATCAAAATATTATAAAAAATCTAATAAAGCAGGTCCTTTATAACAAGGAATCCCACTTAAATTAAATAAATATAAGGCTTCTTTATAGAAAAAATTGATAATTATTTTAAGGCTTGCAAACGTCATTCAACAGAAAAATTCAAATATGTCAAAAACGCTTAGATATTTATAGGTATAGGCATACAGGGTAGGGACTTTAACTGGAATAAATTCGATATTATTAAACCTGCTGAAGTTGCGCCTACAAAATTTAGTATGTGGGGGTTTTAGAGCATGCGGAATTGGATTATGATGTCAGCGCAGTTGCCAGATTTCTCAGCTTTGCGCTACACGTAGTAATTTTATTATTTTAAATAGAATGCCCTATTTATTTTTATTGCAGTGAATTGGTAGTGTCAAATTTAGTAAGATCTCAAATTTACAAAATTCTATCTTTACTAGTTTCTGAGCTATGGCAACACTGAAGTTCCCTTAAGTACCGGGACGCTTGTCTACCTCCATAGTTACTAAGTTATTGACAAGATTCAAGAAAAGTTCTTGTCTTTTCAAAATGGCCTATTTAACTTAAACTTTAAAAATAGAAATTCTCATGGTACTTTTTAATGGAATTACAGTATTGCCATAGCTCAGCAATTAGTGAAGATAGAATTTTGTTAATTTGGCATCTTATTAAATTGGACACGCCCAATGCACTGCAATAAAAATAAATAGGGCAAAGCTGAGAAATCTGGCAACTGCGCCGACATTATAATTCAATTCCGCATGCTTTAAAACCATACATACTAAATTTTGTAGGCGTAACTTCAGCAGTTTTAATAATATCGAATTTATTCCAATTAAAGTCCCCACCCTGTACAAAATCTGCCTAGAATCTTACGTAGAATGCAAATATTGTAATAATATATAGGATGTTCTATTTAAAATAAACACGCGGGATGCTCCCGCTTTTTTCCAATAACACGACGGACGCCTAATAACTGTACAGCTGCCTTAGAGAGGGGCGACCTTTTTTTTTTAGAAAGCACGTTTGATGATAGGAGGAAGAAATATAAAAGGCACGCCACAGCGTAAGGTCAACGGGGTATCGACCTTTTTTTTTTAGAAATCATCAATATAATTATTTTAAGCTGTAAAAGGCGTTTTGTGTGGGATCCGTATTAATTCCTATCTATCTATCTAGCTAATCTATTGCTCACGTCGCTTATGCATGATTTGCGGCAAGCGACTATAGGACGAAAAGTACTTTTCCAACGGAGTCTCGGGCGCCACCTCTTGGATTAATGTGGTAAGAGGCCCACAGTTACCTTCGAGTAGCTTTTAGACAGTGGAGAAAATAATCCAGGCGTTCAACTGCGTATGGTGCGAAGGAATAATAAAACAATCGGTTTTAAAACATTTTGTATTCAAATACTTTTACATTAATATGTGCCCCATTTACTATCGGTTTAAAATGAATGATCTTACCAGTTAAAAATAAAGGAAATAACAGAGAGAGGAGGATTGTATACGTTCTTTGTCTGCGGTAATGTATCTTTTATATCATTGATTAATCGCGGCTAAAAATAAATGATTCCGGCTTTGACGTCCGACGGCTTGATTAAATTAAAAAGTCGCGTCTTCAGGTTCGCAAGCGGTCCGGCGGTCAACTTAATAACAGTAATACATAGACCCGCGGAAATAAAATCAGTACAAAGATCTGCAAGCGCGGTCGCAGCTTAATTAATAGGATAAAGGTCAGGACGGACTACGGTGACGGACTTGCAGATATCAGAAAAGGATGCGGCCTATGTTTGAATGAAAAAGTTTACGCGGTAAAGCTACTTGCGAATGTGGATGTTACTACGTCAAGCGGTATCGGTAAAAAGTTTCAGAAATAAACGACAATATGACTAGCAGTTCAGTGGCGGTCTTTAAATAGTAGATCGGTTTTACTTTACGCATGCGTGACTGCGTATGAATTCCGCGGACCTACACGTTCTGGCTATCTAACAGTGTATAGAAATTACAAGTGTATGAGTGAGATAAGGACGATGTGATGTATGTGGTATTGTGTATGTTGTGTCGGTGTGTGTGCATGAGAGAGACAGATAGTCTATTTTCCCGGTCTGAATTTACATTAAGCAAATCAGAGTTCCTGCAGCAACTCGGACTTGCATAAAGGTGATAAAAATGAATTTGCGGCCCGTTGTATTAAAACAAAACAGAGCTACTCGGCTAAGATGACCTGGAGTAGTCCGGTTCTGCATGTGAGAGGAAAAGAGATACGAAAATGTCGGTGTCATGTGTGTGAGTGTAATGGCGGTGGTAACCGGTGATATGAGAATGATACAAATGAACGATTTAGCCTTTGAAATTTAAAACGAGACAGAACTACTCGGCTAAGATGACCTGGAGCAGTCCGGTGTCGTATAGTTGAACTGTGGCTTGAATCAGAACGAGACAGAACTACTCGGCTAAGATGACCTGGAGCAGTCCGGTATCGTGTATGAGAGAAACAAAGAAATAATTATTCCGGTTTAATACGTATATATGAGAGAGACAATATGACAGAGCTACTCGGCTAAGATGACCTAGAGCAGCCCGGTCTTATGTATATGAATACCATAAAACAACCCGGTATACGCGTCAGAATGAAAGAAAACATTATATTGTCAGTAGGTGTGAGTGAGAAAGCGGTCAGTAATGCCAGAATGTGTAGTATAGAACGGCGGTTTAAATATCTATTAATAATCTACATTTTACTGCTTACCGTTAATTTTTACTTTAACCCGGATGGTCTCGGTATTTGTCCGGAGCTAGTCAAGAGAGTCAACCGGTTGCGGTGTGAGAGTATCGTACTCTGATTGTACGACGGCACGATCTCGCTAAGGAAGGCTCTCAGCCGGGATGGTCCCCTTCCACTCGGCGCGCGACATCGAGAAGTACCGATGGCGACGGCGGTTCCGCGCCGACCCGTACTATGAACAGTGGGGAATGAAGGAAAACTAAGAAAAGCTATTTCCCGGTATTTCGCGACGGAAAACTTTAGAAAATTAATCAGTACAATTAATATGAATAATTTACGAACAAGAATGAACTTTGTGCGACGAAAAATAAGAAAGTTAAAAACGGATACGTATACAACCCTGTAAAAATAATGTAACTTCGTTACAAAGCACCTCAAAAAAAACTTGTCCTCCAGGCACTATCCACTTCCCGCTTTTCAATTTTTAAAATCTGGCTACCCTAGCTGACACTAACTTCCGGTGTAACCGGAAGTACCACCATTATGACATTTTTTTAGTCCGGTCGTCCCCATCAGCATTACCACGATGGCAAATTTTGAAAATTTTCCTATGTATAGTTTTCCATATATAGTTCGAAGCGGTTCCCGGTGGAACACGAACACCCTGTTTGCAGGTGCTTTTATACCTATTATTAATTAACACTTCAAACTTTCTGCTCTACCTAATTTTAATTTTTGTAAATATTCTATAGCTTTAATAATAAAATAAGACAAAATTTAAAAGATATATCCGTATAACGATTAGGTACATTATTCTAACTAAGAATACAATAACAAGTACTTATTTTCCACAAAACAAATTTTTCGTCTCCGAAATAAAATCAACCAAAACTCATTAGCATAATAAAGAACCTACCGCCTTGCATCGTGCTTTCAGTGTGTGTCGATGTTTACGAAATATTTTTTACCACGTCATAAGCTCGCTAGTATGCCCACTTCGGGTGAGACTCTCTTGCAAATATATTTCTTGCTGCACAAAGTTCCGCCTTAACGTGCGGGTCCAAAGGTCACTGATCATATGCGTCAAATCAGACAACACAGAAGCTATCAAAATGTTGTGAGATTATTTACAAATATACCGAAGGAAGGAAAAATAGTTTCATTATTTTAGCTATCGCGAAGATAGCCACATATTATACCTAATATTATTAGTTTTGTAAAAATTATGTACAGGGGAGTTGAAAAAGTTACAAAAAAATTATATAATCTTTAATTATATACCTACTGTACCCTTTAATTAAAAACGACAATAATAAACAGTGCAATTTATTTTAACAATTTTACTACTAAAACCTAAAAATACAATGGCATTTAGAAACTAGGTTAAAAAGAGTACAAAAATGTATAAATCTTCACTTATTTTTCTTATTGTACTATGACAATTGTTTCGACACACAGTGTCTTCGTCAGATAGTAGAAATCTAATGCTTTAGAAACAATTGTCATAGTACAATAAAAAAAATAAGTGAAGATTTATACATTTTTGTACTCTTTTTAACCTAGTTTCTATAATGGATCTTCATCAAGTAACGGCTACATCTATTGAATATCAATGGCATTTAGTCTGATAAACTATTTCGATAATGAAAGAAAAAGTGGAAATTCGCAAACCAATATGCAGGAAACCGTAATGAAAACACTGGGAATTAGTTTAAGGACTATGCAGAATAATGTACATGAAAAAAAAGCATAATATAAACCCAAGAATACTAAAAAATGTAAACGAAAAACACTGTTTATAATTATAGCCTAAAAACTCTCATCGTCACTTATAAAATCTAAAAAGTCCTCGTCGTCTGAGTGAGGATTTTGGTTGTGTTTTTCCAGCCACTCATAAATATCACTTTTCCTCCAAGATGAAGTAGGCTGTTTATTTAAAATTCTTGAATGATATGATGCATTATCTAATACAATTAAAGACGGAGCATCCAAATTTGAACAATTGAACTTTTAACCATTTTTCAAACATTTCGCAATTCATATTATCATGATAGTCAGCACTTTTTGATGTTGAAGAAAAAATTAAACTCGCACCTGCAACATATCCTGTTGCAGAACCGGCATGCAAAATAATAAAACGCTTTCCCGTACCGCACCCCTTTTTCCTTTTAACACTTTTTACAGACTCATCTTGCCACTTTTCTAAATTTCGATTTGTAATTGTCCGTATATTTTTTTAAAAACTGAACACGCTGACTCACTATCTGTGGCTGCTCACATAAAAATCTTCGGTTACAGTCTTTTAAAATTAAACGCAAGTAAAGAAAACAAAAACTGAGAGTATGTCTTTCTTGAATCGTATGACCCGCACGATAAGACCAGATCCGACTATAATAGAAATATTTTCCTGAAACGCGACCTAGGATATCATAGTTTGTTCAATGCCAACTTTCAAAAGGCAAATTAAATTACAGTTTAAAAGTTAATCAAGTAAAATATTTAGGAATAATCTTTGACAGTAAATTAAATTGGAATTTTCACATAGAATATTTGATTAAAAAATTAAGAAGTTTACTACCTATTTTTAGAAATATTAAAAAAAATTTGAACGTAAAACATATTGAAATATTATATGATGCATTAGTTAAAACTCATTTAAATTACGGAATTTTAGGTTGGGGAGGAATAAATAAAAGTAAGTTAAAAAATGAGAAATATTACAGAAAAGGTTTCGAAAAATTATATTTAATAAAGATTATCTTTATCCTTCAATAAAATTATATTCTAAAACAAAAAAAAATTATATTTGACAACTCTACATTTATAACATCTTAATATACATATTTGAAAATAAAAATCTTATACAGTTTAACAACCATAATCATAATACACGTCATAAAAATGAAATAACCATAAAACCTAAAATTAATAAGTCCATGGGACAAAAAAATTTCAAATATTTATGTTTTTATTTAAACGATTATTTACCAACAAAAATTAAAAAATATATTTCATTAAAAAAATATAAAGTCGAAATAAAAGCATGGATATTGGAAACAGATAACTTTAAAAAAAATGTTTGGAAATGTTTTAATAAATATTGTTATGAATAATATATTTTTAAAAACTTTTATATCCTATATCTTTAAAAAAAAACTGCGTTTATATTGATATACATATAGTTAAACGTTTTTTATTTGCAATTTAACTTTTATATAATATTAACAAATATTTTTAAAAAACATATTTTATTATTCCTATATATCATTGAAGATTAAGTTATTTTTATATGATATCTTTATTAATAATTATTATAGCTATTAATATAACGAGATTATTATGCGATTTATAATAGTCGAGGACATTACTAGGTGACGAGGCAACAGCCGAGTCACCCGCAATGTCAATACATGTTCAAGGTGCAGAAGAAACGGTATTGCTGGCATATTTCGCAAAATTCTCTGAGGAGTACTCTGCTTCATCCTTATGGCCGAAATATTCCATGTTACAAGCGACTTTAGAACTGAAGGAAAGAGTGGAATTCGACAAATACGGCGCCTTAATACGTTTCATCAAGAAGAAAAATGTTGGATTCAAATCGGCGATGTTTCCGGCAGTGGATTAAGCACTGGGGAACCGCACGAAATCGAAAGGAGTGCTTGCTCGGTCATTAATCAGTCTTCAGAGGGCATACCTAAGATCGTGGACGTTAAAGACAAAGGTGTATCCATCAAATTTGAAAACTGTCAAAATATTGTTTTACATGTTCATGAAAAATAGTTCTAACTTCTAACGCAGTGACCAGTATACAATTTAGGATTTTTAAGTGAGAGATACTTAGCTATTTTTTGAGGTATTTTAGAGAAGTGAATGCCGCAGGGCTGTACCGTACATTTCCCTTTTCTATATGATACAAACAATCTTTGGTGAGTGCATGGTCTGGCCTTAACATTGCGTACTTTTTAAATAAAAGCACAGGATTGATTTCGCCGTCAAATATCACAGCGAAAATACGTTTCTTGTGGGTTTTGAGTCGGGAATAGTAACAATCAGCTTGTCCTCTAAAACGTCAACATCTTCCGTGGTCATCTTCGCTAATTCATTAGTTCGACAGGCTCCTCCAATTCAAATTAAAAAAGCCACTTTCATCATTAAAAACTCTTCGTCTGAGGCCGAGTCTGAGGCAGAACACACAAATTCGTTGACTTGTTCTCTTGTAAATACTTTTGATTTTTTTGCTCTATATCCAACATTTTTCTTCTTGATGAAACGTATTAAGGCGCCGTATTTGTCGATTTCCACTCTTTCCTTCAGTTCTAAAGTCGCTCGTAACATGGAATATTTCGGCCATAAGGATGAAGTAGAGTATTCCTCAGAGAGTTTTGCGAAATACGCCAGCAATACGTTTCTTCTGCACCTTGAACATGTACTTTGTTTCGCCACTTACAAAACTACCGATATTCTTTTTCATAATGGATTTTAGATTTGTCCGGAAGCAGTTCAACCTTATAATGTTGGCTGCAGCTAATATATCGTCAGGAATATCAAAATCTTGCATGATTTTAATGATGACTTTTTGAAATGCCAAAATGAAATGACATAAAACCTTGTTTTTATTTTCGCATCGCCGTTGTCAATGATACGATACAGCTTTGAATACAACTCGATTATTAGCGATTTAACACCGTTCGGACATTGCGGGTGACTCGGCTGTTGCCTCGTCACCTAGTAATGTCCTCGACTATTATAAATCGCATAATAATCTCGTTATATTAATAGCTATAAAATACTAAGATTTGCCCCTAACAAGCACGTCTTAAATTGAAATACATTAGTAATAAAAAAATAAATAATTTAAGCAATTTTTTGACCCAAAATGATGTTAATGTGAAAACTTTCCCTATTTCAGAGGTCAATAGCGGAAGCAAAGAAAGTATGTAACCCAAGAGCCCTTGTGATCATCAACCCTGGAAACCCCACTGGCCAAGTGTTGCCGCGAGAAAACATCGAGGCAATCATCAAATTCGCCTTTAAAGAAAGACTGTTCCTATTGGCGGACGAAGTGTACCAGGACAATATATATGCGCCCGGGTCAAAGTTCTTCTCGTTTAAAAAGGTTTGTTTTATTTTTTATTCTAGTCGTTTCATAGCAGAACTCGCCTATTCCATGAGAATATAAGAGAAACCCAATATCTCTAATTTTGGATATAACAAATTTCGTTACGACAAACATACTTTTTTCAGAGTTTTCAGCTTGAGTAGTAGCCTTCGTCTACCAATGAGGACCAAGCAAAATAAAGATATTATTCTCTTTATTACCACCGCCAGTGTACAAATACATGTACCTTATTGGCAAATTCGAATCTAGGGTGCGAAATCTCTAATGTATCCAAGAGAGAAGGCACATATGGGCAAAATCTTCAGTTAAAAAGAGACACCTAACCACTCGCCTACATTTCTGAAAGGAGGGATATATGTGTGGTGTAGCCGAGTCGACATATCGATTGCGCCGTGGCTGCATCGACCGCGTGTTCTAAATAATGGAAGGTGGGAGTTAAGGGATAGCGTGTTCTCTGTTTAACGTGTTAAACGCTACTATTAACTCTGTCTGATGCATTTATATCGGCGGATTCGAGATTGCCAATACGGTATATTCAATTTTTGAACATATTTCCATTTAAAGGAAGGACTTTTTTTCTACAACATTATTTTTAGGGTTAGAATTTGTACACGGCTTTTGTTAACGGATGACGCGCCCCCTGGTGGGTATTTCGGTGCTATGTATTTTTGAATCTGTGAATTACAGACTGTTATGGTGAAGCACAAAATGTAATTTTCTTTACTAGATGTGTAGCATATAGCGGTGTAATGCTTTTTTAAGTCCATTTGTCATTTGCATTGAATCGATTCCTACTAGATGGCGATGCCGCGTATTCACTACTTTTTTAAATAAGTATTAAATACGCGATTTCGCCGTCGTGGAGTTGCATCGGGTTATGGCTTTTTGATGAGTCCCAATAAGGACGAAACGGCCACGATTGTCTACCTGCCATAGAGAACCAATTGTTTTGGTGCCCCTGCATACTTTAATGCAATATACAGATACACAACCAACGACGAGAAAGCAAAGATAGACCCCGCATTCCCCTATAATACGCTGTTGCCAACTGATTAAAAGATTCTCACATTGTGAGTTTTATTTGAGCTTAAATAGTTATATTATTTTTTTGTACTGGTGAATTCAACTGATGAAGTTATGATCGACAGCTGGTGGAATAACCGAATCAACCGGTTGGTTAATTGTTTTACGATCTCTCTCTTTCTCTCGCTGACGTTGATAGAGATCAGCAGACATCCAACATGCATAAAAGAACATGATTTATGTCCAACCGGTGATATAATAGGCAGTTTAAGAACGCTATGCTGCTCAACCGCTGTCACCGCTGGACTCACCGGTGAAAAAAATAATATACCTTAAAACATATTCGAACCTCACCTACTAATAACGACAAACATTTCGAGAAAATTTATCATTGAATGGCAGCTAAGAGAGCTTCTGTGACTGCCACCAGAGGTGTTATTCTCGTATTCCTAATAATTTACCTATTTACATAAATCGACCTGAATCCACGTAGCGAATTAAAAAATTTCCTCAACACATGTATTGAGTTCGATTATTCAGGGTCGAGTTGGCATATTTTGTAATTGTATCCGTATCTAGATTTAAATGAAAACCGCAACAGAATCGAACTTGGAACGTTATTGTCAATTTGACATAACTTAACCTAACTTTTGAGCTGAACTACTGTTGAAATGAATTATAAAATAGTTATCTCGTCAAACGATTTGAGTATACTACATAGTCATCTATTCGAGAAGTAAATATATATTTTAAAATACAGAGAATCAGCATTACGATTTAACATACAGTCAACAAAGTCATAATAAATTTATTTTTCGGATTATTCCACACTAGCGCAAAACTTGGCAAAGTTTGCCTCCTAGCGGTAGCAAGTGAAAATACGAAAACGAATTTTGACATTAAGAATTTATAGTAGAATTTAGTGTCCGTTAAAATATATAAACAAAAGAAGCTTAGCGGCAAGCGGACAGAGTAGTGCGTCTATCTTTTGCATTAAAGTACCCAGGGACTCCAAAGGTAATGGAATCCCTGGGGCACCGGTAGACAATGACAGGCTGTTTCGTTCTTGTTAGAACTCATCAGAAAGTCATAACCCGTAAGCGACCCCCAGTATAGCGAGCCTGTTCTTTCAAGGCGTTTGTAAGAACTAAAAACGCGATGAAAACCCAGTAACGCCATCATAAGGAATCAACTCAATACAAAAGATATAGCCATCTAACGCCTTGAAAGAACAGGCTCGCTATACTGGGGGGTCGCTTACGGGTTATGACTTTTTGATGAGTTCTAACAAGAACGAAACAGCCTGTCATTGTCTACCTGTGCCCCATGGATTCCATTACCTTTGGAGTCCCTGTGTACTTTAATGCAAAAGATAGACGCACTACTCTGTCCGCTTGCCGCTAAGCTTCTTTTGTTTATATATTTTAACGGACACTAAATTCTACTATTTTATTTATACTTACACACGGCATTACGGAATAGCGCTGCAATCCAGTGGGTGACTGCAGCGCGATCTAGATCTGAATCCACAAAGCTGGAGATGTATGGAGAAGCGAAAAAATGTTTCCTATACTGGTGAAGTGGCCGTTCCGTGCTTGATTTATTTAGATTTATTTATATTTCTACGTTTTCACGTTAGATGGCTATATTTTTTGTATTGAGTTGATTCCTTATGATGGCGTTACTGGGTTTTCATCGCGTTTTTAGTTCTTAAAAACGCCTTGAAAGAACAGGCTCGCTGTTCTGGGGGTCGCTTACGGGTTATGACTTTCTGATGAGTTCTAACAAGAACGAAACAGCCTGTCAGTGTCTACCTGTGCCCCAGGGATTCCATTACCTTTGGAGTCCCTGTGTACTTTAATGCAAAAGATAGACGCACTACTCTGTCCGCTTGCCGCTAAGCTTCTTTTGATTAAGAATTTATTTCCAGCTTTATTAAATAAAAGTGGTGAGAGTTAAGTGTTTAAAAGTTTTGTGGGTTAATTATAAAAAACAATATGGTGAGACAGTGTCAGGTTTGTAAAATAACCGATTCAGTGTCTGGATTTCGTAGTAGTCTACACATGCTATCGCCCTCTTATAAACAGTGAGTTGTGGGCTCGGCGCAATAGTAATTCTATGATTGAGATGCGGGGTATATCTTTGCTTTCTCGTCGTTGTACACAACACTGTCCGTTAGCCGTTAATTTTCTTTTTTGGTTAGAAATGTTAGAAAATAAATAATAACCAATATCAATAACTACTTACCGGCCGGCAGCACAAAAGGGCAATGATGATAGCTCTGTTTTAAGGATTGAATACATGTTTAAGGCAAAACGAAAAAAAAACTCAAAATAACAATAAAAAAATGAGATGTCATCTATAAGAAGAAGTGAAATTTTAGTACTATGTTAAAAAAGGCAATTGAAGGATTTAAAATTTTTTTAGTACCTATAAACATATTGTAAATCGGCAAATTAATTTGATAATTGTTTTTTAGGTTTTAATGGAAATGGGTCCTCCCTACAACTGCACAGAACTGGCCAGTTTTATGTCGTGTTCAAAGGGGTACATGGGCGAGTGCGGTCTACGAGGTGGTTATGCTGAGGTAAATCTTCCATCGAATTTCACACTTTAAATCTTCAATATTAACCGGTCTATTTTTGTAATTAAACCTTTTTTTCAAATAACCTTACAATTAAAAGTCCAAAGGGGTGAGATCTGGGAATCTGGCAGGCCACTGAACGTCGCCTCTTCCCTCCCAATCCACTGATATAGTATTGTTTAATTATTTTTTGGTCCTAGGTCATTAACATGTGCCCTCAAGTCAAGGCCATGTACCTCAAGGCCATCAGCGCTATGTTGTGTCCCACCGTGCTCGGCCAGGCATGTCTGGACACCATAATGCATCCCCCAGAAAAGGGCGAGCCTAGCTACGAATCTTTCATGAAGGAAAAGAACGGCGTTCTGGATTCTCTTAAGGTAAGAGAGAGAAAGGATGCGAAAGCACCTTTACCCTTGACTTTAGGATGCAAATTATTGTTTCTACAATGCTCTACACAGTATACAACTATACAATTTGAAACCCTCTATGATTCCAAACCAGGGAGGGAATCATTAAGGGGAAAGAAACTCACTCACGACCGCTAATAATCAAGAGATCTATTTTATTTTTTATCCATATAACATGAAAATTGAATAAGCCATATGACCAAAGTCAGTTGAGTCTCCGTAGCGCAGTTGGTAGAAGTTCAATTCTTCTTTTCAAAGTTCAATTCTCAGTGCAGGCATACAACTTTTTTTTTAAACCACTTTGTTCGCCATCAAACAACAACTCCAAGATGTTTTAATAAAAACTTGAAGAAGTACGATATAGACGTATGAAACGTTGTTACCATAACAATGAGTTTTTATTGGAGTAACCTAATACACCCAAGAATCATCAGAAAAAGATTAATACAAATTTTTAATGGGTTCTAGGAAAGGTAACAAACACGATACTATAACACCGGGATGCTAACGCTCATAAATTCTCTATCTCTCTCGCACATTGTGACGATAGGTGCGAGGACGCTTAAGGCCGGTTTGCATTAGGTGATGATCGTTTTATAACAATATACAGGGTGTTATATAATTGCCCAAGTTATATTTAAATGGGCGACTCCTTGGGTGTCTTAGAAAAACACTTCATGGTTTTTTTTTTTTTTTAAATCGACCATCTAAAAAGTGGGGTAAAGACCCCTAAAATCAGCCCGACGCCAATGAAGAAAAGCCATGAACTTCTCAATGTAAAAGAGTGAGAGATACGGGGAGAAGCATAGCCTGCAAGGGAGAGAGATGGGTGTTACAACTTTGCCAAATATTAAACTGTCAAAATCAGGTGTTCAATAAAGAAAACATATGGTTTTTACGCGAACTTACAGCATCAGCTGTTTGTGTTTAGTGAACAAGAAATTATTTTTTAACCAGTTCACTTTTTAGCTAAATGAAAATAATAATATAAGGAAATAAATACGGCATCATCATCAGCTTTGTCTCTTTTGACCTTTTACGATCGCATTTTTTCTCAAAAGAAAATGTTATTCCACGGGAAAAATTACAACCCCGCGTTTCACGGAGACAACTAGACGAAATAAAAACACGTTTTTACATAATACAAGACACGAAAAGGCTATTTTTTGTTCCAAGATGACATTCTTGGTGCATTTGCATTGCTGGGTGACTCAATGCTTTTGACCATGCGAATTAAATTAGTGGTGAGCGAGGTTCATCGATGTTTTGTTCCGCCAGTCCCTGGCGTGCTGAAACTCCGCCTCGCCAAAGTAATTTCTAAATAAAAAGGTGGCGTCAAATATTAAAACGCAGTGTCAAACATCGAAGGTTAAAAATCGATGCTTTCATCGTTGTTTGTGACTCTTATTATCGATGGCAAAATATCGAACATCAGTAAAAAACACCGATGTTTAGAAAACCATCGATACACATCGCCCATCACTAACTAACTAAATCGACGCCAGCGCTATAGCGACGTCCTTTGTAACTGTAGGTAATTGACAGCTTAAACGTGTTTGCGTTGTGGGAATAATGAAAGGTTTTGTCGATTTTATTGCAGAAAAAAGAGAAATATGAACAAAAACAAGTGTTTGCGTAAGGACGCCATATGAAGTAAATAGTTTAATAAAGAATTTTCAATGTGGACTTGCTTAAATAACGTGTTTTTGTTATGAAATAAGGGTTAGTTTTCGAAGTGTGAATCGCAGATTCGATTTAAAAGAATTTGTTTATTTTATTATGGTTTTTTTGCCAGTTTTTAAGGATTCTTGCTGAGGTATGTTTAATTTCTAAAAAGTTTAAATATAACCTAACAAGGTCATTGAACTCTTATTTAGTAGGTCACTGTCATGCAACATTATAAAATCACTGACCTTCCTATTTTAGTTTGACAGTTCAAAATCAAAACAAACGCACGTGGGTAAGGCAGTGAAGGCGTTCGAGATCAAAAACACAAAAGGTGAATTTTCTCACTTATTAAAGCAAAGTGACATTTAAAAATATTTTTTCTTCGAAGGTTATCATATCAAGATTTACAGGTTCAAATATACCCGGGAAAATACATAACACCCTGTACTGCCTTCATTCATCTTAACTACTTTTAGAAGGTCCTAATTATAAAAATAGTGAACATTTTTCCGCTTTTTATATGAGCTTAGAACAGTCAGTCGCGTCAGAAGGTTATGCAACCGTGCTCGCGTCCTTGCTCGCGACGACATGCGCAGCGATCTTCAAATTTCAACTTGCTTATTGGCATACCGTTGTGGGTGTATTGTGGGTCCCAAAGTACTACAATTGGTAGAATCTCAAATCGAAATCAGATATTCTAATTTAGAATAAACTAAAGTAAAATATATATTTTTTAAATACTTCAAAGCGATTTTCGCCTAAAAAACTGTATGCTCAACATGTCTCAATCGTTCTTTAATGTTGAAATGTGCGAACAAAGGAAAAAGACTTACACACATAAAAAAAACTTATTGATTGTACGATGACACACATCATGTCATCAACAAAATATATATTTTTACTTAGTTTTTAAGGGGTAAAAACATAGTAAGTCCTCGAGTTTGTCTGAATACAATTTTACCGACCCCGTTGAATAACCGACGAGCCACCACTGGTTATAGCTATGTAACTACAACTTTTTTTTAGTTAAGAGCGAAGATGGTAGTCGACACATTCAACTCCATGGAAGGATTCAGTTGTAACACCGTTCAAGGTGCCATGTACGCGTTCCCCCAAATTACGTTACCGGAAAAAGCCATCGAGGCAGCGAAAAAAGACGGGAAACAACCCGACGCCTTCTACGCGTTCGAATTGCTGGAAAATACAGGAATATGTATAGTTCCCGGCTCTGGTTTCGGCCAGCGACCAGGGACGTACCACTTTAGAACCACCATCTTACCCCAACCGGCCAAGCTAAAACATATGCTGGAGAAGTTCGAGGAATTCCATAGTCAGTTTATCAAGAAGTATTCGTAAATTGTTTAAATTAGGCTGTGACTAAGATATATGCGCCGAGTAGACAGTTTTATAGGCTATACTTCAAGTCGGTGACAAATTATGACTTAATATGTTATGTATAAAACTGAAAAAAAAAATATTCAAAAAAAAACTGTGACATTCGAAAGTCTATAGAGAAACTTTCAAAAAACTTAAAATCAAATAATTAGTTGACAGTTCTTCCTTACAATAATACGTTTTCTGTCTAACACGTTTCATAGGCCACGACGTATTGTGGATTAGAGAAATGACCGGAAGAAGTTGGGTTATGTTTTTATTCACTTTAATGATTATAACAAATAAAGATGGGGAATTGTAGATTACGTTGATGCTTTATTGTTGAACGATTACATGCGGGTAAAGATGCAACGCGTCTACTGTATTTACCGTCAGAAAAATCGGCACCAAATAATATTTTTATTAAAACTAATTCTGTTAGATAAAATTTGTCTTTTATTCGCAACTAATCTCGTAACTATTTGTCAAAGTTGACATGTCGCTTTAAAGCCAATCATAGGCTTTTGGGTGGGAATTTGAAAAAAAAAATTTCTAAGTCGAGGTTCCTTCTTTTGCTATCTTATATCAGTGTACCGTGTCACGTAGCTGTCAACTTCGTGTCACATAGCTGTCAACTTCGTGTGACGTAGCTGTCAACTTTATGTTACGTAGCTCTCAACTTCGTGTCACGTAGCTGTCAACTTCGTGTCACGTAGCTGTCAACTTCGTGGTACGTAGCTGTCAACTTCGTGTCACATAGCTGTCAACTTTATGTTACGTAGCTCTCAACTTCGTGTCACGTAGCTGTCAACTTCGTGTCACGTAGCTGTCAACTTCGTGTCACGTAGCTGTCAACTTCGTGTTACGTAGCTGTCAACTTTATCTTTTAAATATATTATTATTTTTATATTTTGCTCGAGATTCTAAACAAATCTTGTATAACAGGTCATACGTCAGAACTGAATAGTTCCTGAGATATTGGCTTTTGAAAAATGACACTGACATTGTCCGGGGTATCGCATCTAAATGGTGCATCTTAGAGAGAAACGGCTTTGACATTTCTATATTGATTTTTCATTTTCTACGTAATTATTCGAAAAATTCTAACTTCCGGTTTAACCGGAAGTAGAATATTTAAATTTAAGATGCGAATGTTAAAGTCATTTTTTCTAAGATGCATCGTTAAGGTACTTAGGGCCTGTCAAAGTGCTAAAAATGTCATTTTGAAATGCTAATATCTCGAAAACTATTCAGTTTAGAAAATGGATCTATTATTCAAAATATGGTAAGAAATAAAGAGCGACAATGAAAACGTAAAATTTATTGTGTCTTCCTGGTAAATAACACCTTAAAAAGACATACAGACAATTTTCGGTCCTTTACGAATACCTTCGGAAATACTCGGAATTTTTCAAATTTCTTCAAAGTATGTTAATCGACTCGAAATTGTGCAACTTTATCGCTATTTCTTCTTTCTGTTTACGAAGATTTAAGGTATTATGATTGCGGTCGAAACGTTGCTATTTGCTTAAAGTAGTTTTACGTCATTATTTTATTAGACAATTCGTATGCGTACAAGGGGATCTCGAAAACGGTAAGAGACACGAAGATGGTTAAATTGAGGTAAAGTTGCATATTTTAGGGCTTAATAATTTGGTAAAAGAAAATGATAAATATTCCGAATGGTTTCGGAGATATCCAAAAAAAATTAAATTTCCATTTTTGGTTTTTAATTCTTTGCGCTTTCATTTTTAACTTGGGAAAAAATATAAAACACTTTTTCATAACCAGTTTTTATATTCTACAAGATGGCGTTATTAGTTTTCAAATTCGACGTTTCGTTCTTTAGTTACCAACCTAAAGTCAATTTTTTTAAATACGGACCTGAAATTTTAAATACATTTTTAGGGATTTCTAAGCTTTAGAAATTTAATGCAATGTACACATTTTTGATTGTGAAAATTTGAAGCCAAACTAAAAACGAAAGATTTCTGATTTAAAAATCCGTCCATGTTTAATCAAATAGGCCTAATGGATATTTTGTAAGAGAAAAGACCCAAAGTCACGGCCTCAAATATCTAGGTCTGTTTATTTTTGTTTCTAAACAGTAAAAAAAATTTGAAATTGTTTTTAAAACAAATGTAAGCACGTCACAGTGACATAACTAGACCAACACTCCAGTTCTTTTCTTCACTCGGAAGCATTATTTTTTTTGTTTTGCAGTATTTCGGTCTGGATCTTAGGCAAAAACCATATGACTTAAGATATACGTTATATTAATAAAATACTAATAAAAATAGTTCTATTTTTTCCTCATGCCTTAAAAACTTGCTTACTTCCTAGCCTAGCGTATTGTGACAGTAAATCTTATTGAAAATATAAACGGCCTAAACACCATAACTTCATGTAATGTAACTTTAATATTTAAGTAATCCTAAAAATAATTGCCAGGGCTGTAATAGTAAAGAAAGGATAATTTTAAATGCTAGAAATATGTTATTTGATGATAAAACGTTAAAATTTTAAAAACCTTTAAATTGTATTAAATTTCCCAAGCTTAGAAGTCCTTAAAACTGTCTGAAAAATTCCAGGTCCGTATTTAAAAAAAATGAAATGAGGTTGGTAACTAAAACGGGTATGAAAAAGTGTTTTTTATTTTTTTCCCAAGTAAAAAATGAATGCGTAAAAAATTAAAAACCAAAAATGGAAATTTCGGTTTTTTTCGTATATCTCCGAAAGTATTCGGAATAATTGCAATTTTTTTTCACCAAATTATTAAGTCTCAAAATACGCAACTTTGCCTCAATTTAACAATCTTCGTATCTCTTACTGTTTTCGTGATCCCCTTGTACGAACACGAATTTGTAGCACCCTGTATAGGTCCGTATTTAAAAAAAAAACATACCCGATGACGGTACCCGAAAGACGAAACGTCATAATCAATTTCTAATGAGATTTAGAAAATAAAAAGTGGTAATGAAAATGTGGAGTTAAATTTTTGGCTCCTTTCTTTAAATAAAGCTAGGAAAAAAAAACAAATGATCATTTTAGGTTTTTTCCAAATATCTCCGGGATCACTCAGAATTGTCCAAATTTGTCGACGGCTTATCAGTCGCATCCAAACTCTGCAACTTTGCCACAATTTAATTCGCGCTGTATCGCTTACCGTTTACAAGGTTCCAATGGTGAGCATCGAAGTTGTAACATCTTGTATACTAATTTTTACAGATAAAGGAACTAGTTTAAATAAGTCATTTTTTGCCAAAGGCAAAGTTTATCTAATAAAATTAATTTAATGAAAATCTGACTATGCCGACCCTGTGACCTAGTCATGATTTGGTCCCCGACATATAAATAAATATTAAACGGACTGCTCAGCGCAAATGTCTTTTAAGTGTACATCACTAGTCGGGTGTTAGATAATACGTGACAAGCAATTTTATTATTATTCGTAAAAAATACATGAAATAATACCGCCAAGATAAACGTATGGTTAAAAGATACAAGCTAGAACAAGATGGCAATGTTACTTTTCTATTATAGTGTAAAGCATAAGCAATATACAAGAGTGTCCTAATACAGAGACGAACTAGATTCCCACCATTATTTTCTACTATTATTTATAAACACCAAATATACTATCTCTATCTTATCTAGCTCTTCCCTAGACCTTGGAGGTCCGTATCATTGTTTATAAAAGTTTCTCATCTCTAAGCTTAAAAGGGTTTGTCATGCTATTAGGACACCCTGTATACAGGATCATTATCTACGGACGTTCGTTATACCTAGTACCTACTAGTGAAAATACAGGTTGATTCCTAAGTTGATACTTCTTTTTTAGCTGTGTATAAAAGGCATTAAAATAAACATGTTTAAATACCTTTTTTCAAAAAACTCAAAAATGAAGTACTTACATTTATTTCACTATGAAACAAATACGG
This sequence comes from Polydrusus cervinus, assembly GCA_935413205.1. Lineage (NCBI taxonomy): Eukaryota > Metazoa > Arthropoda > Insecta > Coleoptera > Curculionidae > Polydrusus > Polydrusus cervinus. The sequence continues at coordinate 7,903,254 of OW284518.1, forward strand.
TTCTGTACGTCTAACTTGCCCGTTGAATAACATTAAGATAACTTCTGGGGGGACGAGCCCGCAAGGGAATGCCTTCTGCGTATAATCTCAAAGCAGCAGCCGCACTTTGACGACACTCACCGTAAATTAGCACCACATCTACCAGTTCATTGTTTTCAAAGTATGAATACCATTTTCACGTGTCACCAATTTAAAATTAACTTGCTTCAGGAAAATGCCAAATGACTGACGACCGACCCGTAAATTGCATGACTAATAAGAGATAAGAGAAACAACATAAAATATAGCCGGCTTTTGATGACCAGGCCCGCACTTAGATTTTGTACTTCTGTATCTCGCCTATTTTTAAGTTTTTTTGAAAAAAGTTATTTGAAAATGTTGTTTATTTTAATGCCTTCTATACACAGTTAAAACAGAATTATCAACTTAGGAATCACCCTGTATTTTCTTAAAGCTCTGGGTTTTTATGCCAATTTTTGTTCTCAAAGTTTCAAGATATATTTTCTATAATTCTCCCAAAAGTTCTAACGAACGACTGTAGTGAATCGCTCTGTATAAGCGTTTATTAAGGCAAAGTCTGACGTAATCTTACTGTACGAGAGAGAGAGGAGTATTTTTGTTATCTCTTTCTAGCTTATACCTTTTACAATATAAGTCTACGTCCTTTGTTAGTGCTTAATTTATTTAATTACAGAAATATTAACAGTGTCATTGTGAAGAAAAACTATTAACAAACATACTTATCAGTGTTTACGTATTGATGCAAGACTTGCACAACCATAATAAAAACAATAGCTATAAATCCATTTTTAGATTAAAACTTTTGCCACATTTTACATCACAACAAATATTTTAAACACAACTGTGCCAAAAGAATTTACAGCAAATTATTAATAAATTTGCAGACTTCGGCTGGCGTCGGTGGATACTTTAAACATCACAAATAAAAATCGCTCAAAGAAATGTCCACATGCCTACCCCGTTTAGCCCTCTGTTGATATTTCTGTAAATCTGTGTACATTCTTGTCTTTTAAAACAATTTTTACGGCACTCAATATCACAGTTTGTTGGGAGAAGCATCGATAGATTTCACCAGTTAGAAGGCCAAGGTGTCCTATGCCATATTTATAGTCGTTCCTTGAGGCTTCCTTAAGGCCATTCATTGATATTGAGATACAATAAACAAGGAGGCGACATCAAGTGAATAAAAGTGACCCTACCTGCGCCATATTGATACGACACTTATGTCATTCGTGTAGTCAGTCAGCTGTTCGGTCTATCATAATCGAGGTGGTTTTAGATTTTATTATGAGATGTTTTTCAATTTTTGGGTAAAACTATTGCTACTGTGTGATAGATATTAAGTATTTCTTGTGTGCGAAATTGTTCCAGCAGAAATGCTGTGGGTAAGAAGAATACGGCGAAAATTACGTTTCATAGGTTAGTATAAATAACGGGCAGGTCCGTATTTATAAACTTTGGGTGCTAATTGTTGCCCATAGTTTGTTTAGTTGCAATTTATTATTAAATAACAAAAAAATGTAAAAACAATACATTTAAAATTAATTTAAATTAAGCTAAAGAAGCTTTGGACTTTTTAGGACTGGCCGCTTAACTGCAATTTCACCATTTTTTTATTGATACAGGTCATTATTTTCTATGTGTGAAATAAACACAACTTGTATCTTGGGTTCCACAAAGATTTTTAACCAGAATTAACTAACCAGCAACATTGACTGTGACATAAATGACATTGGCAGGCATTATTTACTACTACAATCGAACTTTCAATATTTAGATATAAATTAAAAATTTAGGCAACCGGGCCACTATGCCACTACTCGTCTTCGCCTGACAAGTCACATGGTTCATAAAAAAGTGTAACAAAAATTTTCATTTTTGCTGCTCTCGCATGTAACTCAAATTTTATGGGTTAAAGTTATTTATATATTAAAATTTACAACTTCTAAATAAAATCATTTCTCGTCACATTGTGCACCTTTGTAATGGGATAATATTTAATAACAATACTATACTCTCAATTTTTTCGATGTCATCAATCAAATTAATGAGCACAAACGGGTTTCACCGAAATTTTTCTAGCTACTAAGTACACAATATACAAACATGTGTATAAATAATACCATTATCCGTTATTTCCACTACAAAGCTGTTCATTGCTTATAATGAAATTATATTATTCTAGTTAACCCAGGCATTTTTAGAATTGTTCAAAATAAATTTAATCGGGCCCTTATGAATCGGCCATATTGGTATGACCCTTAGCCCCGCCCCCAGGTACAATTTTATTAATATTAAATGGTAATAGCGCCTCCTTGTTTATTCTATCTCGATGATATTGACAGTTTCTTAAAGATTCTTTAATGACTACTATTTGTCTATAAATACGGGAATTTTGCCCGTATTTATTGAAAAAAATGACCATAGACATTTCGTATATCAGTTGCAATCTTTCTACATATAATAAGCTGATCTATTAATGCTTTGTCCTTGTTGGTTAATAAAAGTATTAATCAATACGAGATTATAATATACCGGGTGTTTCAGGAGGTACGCTCGCCCCTATAACTTTTTTGTTGTTTAAATTACTGATTTAAAATTTTGCGCGTTTATATGTGATATTCTTTTGCATTTGATGACATAGCGGCTGCCATTTTATCACTTCCGGTTTAACCGGAAATGATCTCAACCTTAGATTTTTAAATGGAACACCCTGTATATTTTTGGCTATATCGATTCAGAACACCATTCCAAATTCAACGACATCCCATACGTTACTTTTTGATACTTTAAATTATTTTTATTTTTTCGTCTAGATTGCTATGAATTCTTTACGATTGTTTACTTCTAAACCAAAATCTTGATAAAAATGCAATTTTCAAGTTTTATTGTGTTTTAAATTTTTTACATACTTTTTAACTTTTTAAAAAGGCTTTTTCCAAGAAAACTCAATTTTTCCAAATGGAAACATATTGGCTCACTCGGGCAAAAAGATAAAGCACTTTTTTTCTAACAATTTTATATCACACATCCTAATGTCAAGTTAAACGAGCAGCGATAATTTATAAAAAAATAACATTTTATGACAAAAAATACAACACGAAGCGCAAACGGCTTTGCATTTATCTAGGTACCTATGACGCCATAATGCTCATAAACAAATGAACATAATTACAAAGTTAAAATCCGCCATCATTGAAATTAGTTTGACATGACAACAGTAGCTTGCTATTTTATCGTTTGATTTTTCGGCCAGTGTGTATTAGTTCTAATTTTGTAATAAAATATTAAAATGGAAACCTATAACAGAAACGAGAAAATCGATATGGTACTAATTTATGGCAAATGTTTGCAAAACAGTACTCAAGCAGCCAGGGTGTATGCTGAGAGGTTTCCCGATAGACGACACCCTTCGAGACATTACTTTCCCAGGCTAACTAAACTGTTTTTATTATTTCAATGATAATATTTAATTTGTAATTATGTTCATTTGTTTATGAGCATTATGGCGTCATGGGTCTAGATAAATGCAAAGCCGTTTGTGCTTCGTGTTGTATTTTTTGTCATAAAATGTTATTTTTTATAAATTATCGCTGCTCTTTTAACTTGATATTAGGATGTGTGATATAAAATTGTTGGAAAAAAAGTGCTCTATCTTTTTGCCCGAGTGAGCCAATATGTTTCCATTTGGAAAAATTGAGTTTTCTTGGAAAAAGCCTTTTTAAAAAGTTAAAAAGTATGTAAAAAATTTAAAACAAAATAAAACTTGAAAATTTCATTTTTATCAAGATTTTGGTTTAGAAGTAAACAATCGTAAAGAGTTCATAGCAATCTAGACGAAAAAATAAAAATAAAATAAAAAATAATTTAAAGTATCAAAAAGTAACGTATGGGGTGTCGTTGAATTTGGAATGGTGTTCTGAATCGATATGACCAAAAATATACAGGGTGTTCCATTTAAAAATCTAAGGTTGAGATCATTTCCGGTTAAACCGGAAGTGATAAAATGGCATCCGCTATGTCATCAAATGCAAAAGAATATCACATATAAACACACAAAATTTTAAATCTGTAATTTAAACAACAAAAAAGTTATAGGGGCGAGCGTACCTCCTGAAACACCCGGTATAAGATATGTATTTTTATCAGAAAATAAGATTTTAAAAACTCTCTAAATAATACGGAGATTTTGGAACTGCCTTTATGGTTTGTCGTTAATCTGAGCAAGCGCAATATGAAAGACAATTCCGGGCTGTGCAGTTTATTGGTGAAAATTAACTAGTCACAAATTGTATTATAAAATTCCATTACTTATTAAATTGGCATGAAAGTTTGCTGTTAAATATCATGACAAGCTTTTTATTTATTATTTTTAAAGCTATTGTAATTATATCACTACTGTTATCAGTTGATAACGGAGATGAAATAAATCTTAATCGATAAACAATACCTTTTTTTTTTTACTATGCAACGTAAGTTAATATACTGTGACCGCAGTATGTATTTACTACTAAATGTAAATAGCTTCGTATTTCTTTGCTTTTTCATTTGTGGGTTTGAACAATAAAATTGTACTTTCTTTTTGGCATGTCTCGCATAATCAATTTTTTTTATTTATTTACGATATGTAGAATTTTTGGCAAAGTTGGCAGCTGTAGCATAAAATAAAATTTTAGACCGTGTTACACGTTAAAACCTCCTTTTTTGATTTTCAGGTAGAAAGGTATGTTGCAAAATCTCTAATTAAGAATAAAAATTTTAAATAATGACAATACATTTTTAAAATGACATTGTTCTATGTTATATTATGTGTTTTGGTTTTTTTTATACATGTTTAATAGAAACAAATGTATGAATGTCGTGCATTCAAAATGTTAAACGGTTTTTAGGTGTGATATTAAAAATAATATATTGTTCACAGATGAAGCACTTTGTTATTATTTTTCCGATACCACGTAAATTTTAGTTTTTGGCGTCTTGTTTTCATTAACATGGACCCTTGTTTTTGTCGCGCCGCCACTGTTTATTAAAGATTTTGCATATTCACAGACGTGTTTTCAGGTGTTCTAGGTCTGGAATGTTATCATAGATTTTAATTGAAAGGGAGCGAAGTGGCTGCGACAGATTAGAAGTGAGGGTTCGATTTTTAGGGTTTTAATATTTTGCCTGAGAATTTTATTTCTTAATAATCTGCTGTATGGCCGAAGAAAATAATAACCCACGGATCATTCATAAATACGTTTATTGTTACTATATCATAATCACTAGTTATATAAATCAAGCGGTGAATGAAGTTCAATGAATTCCATTTTAATACTAAGTTCAAATTTTCATGTCTCTTAAATGTCTATACAAGTACTGCGTACTGTCCTTTACTCTCTGGCGCGTTGCCTAAGTTAAATTAATGTCACTATTGTTCTTTCATAGTTCTTAAATGTCTTGTACCCCGTTGAGTTAACTCTCGTCTACACATATAAATTATAACAGATAAATAATACATAGCCTAATCCCCTTTACGAATACAACTCTTCATAGCTTCATCAGTATGTACTGCGTACATTTTTTAAGCATATTTAACTTTTATAATATGGAGAACTTTTCGCGTATATCATCTGTCCTTATCTTACACTTGATTAGAGTCTAAATGTTCTACAGGTTGGAAACTTACATAGTACAACTAAAATTGTCCGCATCTTTTCAATTGTTCGGGCTTTAGAGTAAAAACAATTTTCACTGGTATTCGCTGAGCACTAGTTTTCGATAATGAGAACACTGTATTTCTGAAGGTTAAGTATTTCAGAACTTAGCAACTTTACTTTTATTAGAATTTAGATACTTTTTCACCGACTCGCGTACTTAATTTCGGGCATAGTAACTAGCCCTGGAGACTGGACCGAACGACCATTTCGGACTGGTCAGAGAACCGAGTACTTCGAGCTGAGAACTTACTGGGAACTGCAGGAACTCACCTTTTAGCAAATGGGAGCGTTTTTTTATAGATTTTTGCAAATAGAGTAGTGGTTAAGGCCCACCCTCTTGGTCATTGTGGGAGTGAACAGAAAAATATCGATAATGTATTTTATTGGGTTCTCGCAGAACCTTCGGGCAGTGGTCAAGCGGCCATCTTGTTCCGGATGCTGCTAGAGTGCTTTTTGTAATAAAATTTTATTGCTAAAAGCTTTTAACGTTAATTACCATAAAAATTTGTTAAAGAAAAGCTTTTAATTCTTTCAGTTAGCGTTGCGCGAGAACGTCTAGAGACGCCTGTTTTTTGTGCTCTTAATCTTGAAAACCACCTTATTTTAAAAGGTTAACGCCCACCGATAGAAAAGATGCAGCTAACTAGTATTAATCGGGCAGGCGATCGTCGACAGAATTTTCACCTTCCTGTCTACTGCTTTAAAATATTTGTTTAACATTTTTAATCCAGAATGATAGAATAGTTTTGGACTTGCATTGTCTTTAATTTGTTTTACATCACAACGTTTCAACTGGTAAGTATCTCCAGTCGTCTTCAGGTGAATACTAAATAAGTAAAGTAACTACAGCTCTATTTATACTAGCTAGATGTACTGGAGCATGACTGAGATGGGTGCAGTCATGCGTTTAATTCTTGTGCGGTATTTTAAGTTTACATCTACTTAACAAAGGTTTCCAGATATTTCTTATATCTAGTGAGGGCTTACTAAAGCAATCTGGGTTCTGGTATATGATAGCAGCTTCCTTGAACTTCCTCTTCCTCCAATGTGGTTCTTTGTGCAGGAAAAATCAGGGGCAGCTGACCATGCCTGGACACACGGTCATCACATTAAGTGGACAGAAGCTCGAATCCTGCATTGTCTCCAACCTTCAAACAGACATTTTTAATCCATATTTCTTTAGACAAAAAATAATAATAAAAATAAAAAGAAGAGGATTTTCAATTCTCGACATTTTCTTTTTGAATAGTAACTATGCAACCATGCAAGTTACCTTAGGAATATTCACTATTATACTTTACATGCATAGCGCCAGCAGTTTGTAAGCATGCAGAGCAAACGCTTATACACATGTGCCATTGTTGACTCTGAGCAAGAATATACCGGGTCCGCCAACGTGGCGGGGATGGAAGATTAAATCATTATCGAGGAGCTTATCAAAAATACTAAACCAGCATAAGGTATCGACTTAAAAGCGGCATATTTTAAAAATATTTTACATTATACAGGGTGGCTCAAAAAAGTGTGGCGGACTAAACTTGCATTTTTTTAAATGGAACACCCTATATATTATATTATTTTCTAATTCCCTATACAATTCCACGTATATTTTGTATAAAATGTCATATGTCGAAATTCAATTGTTTTTGAGTAATTGACGTTTAAAAGATGGCATTTTTTGACTTTGACAGGCTGTAACATTGGAACGGTTCATCTTAGAGAAAAATGGTTTTCACCTCCCTATCTTAGTTTTTTATTCTCTATCCAAAAATACCAACTTCCGGTTTAACATGTTAAACCAAAAAAACGGTTTTAACGGTTTAACATAGTAAATCGGAGGTTGATTTCCACGTTGGCGGACCTGGTATATATTTCATCTACTTTCATTTAGTACAGTTCTGTAAATCGTTTTGTAAGGGCATCTATTACAGCACTAGTACTTTTTGGCCTTGTAACCCTCTGAACTTCTTTTCAAAAATGCGATTAGTTGAGAAAATCTGCTTATATCTTGATTTTTCTTGACTGAAATCATAGTTCTCAACATTGAGTAGTGAGTCCATAGTGCAGATGGTTTCTGGGAGCGTTGCTTTACGGAAAAATAACCAAAAAGGATTTTCTCAGACACCTCCTTTATTTCGTTAGCTTTGCACCAATCTTCAAACTTCTGATACTCCAACTCATACCGCGCCTTGGATTTTGTCGGAACTAAACAGATCGCTTCGTTTGCCGCTGCTTCTATATCAGAGGGTAAACTTCCATCAGAATCGCTCAATTTGAAAAATCCTTTTTATATTTTTGAATTTGTTTGACAAAGTTTCCACAGTAACCATGCGAAACAGTAACTATGCGAAAGGTAACATAAAAAACTTGATTAGTAAAGTTAATAGCAGGTGCATTAATATTTTTTTAAATGCCTTTTGCTAAATATTTTTATTCATAGATGAAAGTAGATAAAATTTTGTATAATATTCTTGTTGTAAAGTCATATTACTACACTCGATGTTTTATTAAACTCGGCTGACGCCTCGTTCGACAACTTTAACATCTCGTGTTGTAATATGAATCTTTACAACACTTATATCGTAGATAACTATTATCTGTGACGTGTAAGAAATACTTTGTATTATTATTTATTATGAATAAACTCTATCTATATCTATCTATCTATGATGAAGCAAATGCAACGCTAATGCATTTGTATAATTTGTTTCATATTTACATTTACAACTTTTACACTTTCTAATTTCGTTTGGACTCATATGCAGCGGCGGCGCCAGGGGGGGGGGGTCAGGGTGGGCACTGGCCCACCCTGGAAACATGAGTGCCCACCCTGGTGCCCCCCCCCCCCCCCCCCCAAAATTGATGGATCTGTTGGAAGGGACTTGGCTATAAAAGTTTTGATGAGTGGTCGTATGGTATTTTGAAGAGAACAATGACCTTTTTTTTTGTTTTAGACATCACTTAAAAAGAGGAAGGTTTTGTTTGTCGCTGCCTATAGCGTTCTAGAGCGTTGGGAGGGCGCGACCTTTTTTTTTTTTGTAGAAGTCACTTTTATTTTGCAGTGCCCACTCAAAAAAATTACCGAGCCCATTTGTGCCCTCTCATCCCAAAAATCCTGGCGCCGCCACTGCTCATATGTAGAAGCAAATGTTTGTTTAAATTATATTTGTACTGTGTTTCAAATTTACATTGACTACATTTAAACTTTTTAATTTCCAGATTCTTATGGTGAAGCAAATGCCTCGCTAATGCCATTTTATAATTTGTTTTATATTCACATTGACTACATTTAAACTTTTTAATTTCGTCCAGATTCTTATGGTGAAGCAAATGCCTCGTTAATGCCATTTTATAATTTGTTTGATATCCACATTGCCTACATTTAAATATTTTAACTTTGTATTGATACATAATATGTCGAGAAAAATGTTTGTTTAAACAATATTTGTAAAGTGTTTGAAATTCACATTGACTACTTTTAAACTTTTTAATTTCGTTTGGATTCATATGTCGAAGCAAATGATTCTTCAAATTACCTTTGTCCTGTGTTTGATATTTACATTGCCTACATTTAAATATTTGAACTTCGTATAGATTCATATGTAGAGAAAAATGTTTGTTTAAACTACATTCGTAAAGTGTTTGAAATTCACATTGACTACTTTTAAGCTTTTTAATTTCGTCTGGATTCATATACCGGAGCACGCTTTTATTCCAAGATTGATATTCACATTGACTACTTTTAAGCTTTTTAATTTCGTCTGGATTCATATACCGGAGCAAGCTTTTATTCCAAGATTGATATTCACATTGACTACTTTTAAGCTTTTTAATTTCGTCTGGATTCATATACCGGAGCACACTATTCCAAGATTGATATTCACATTGACTATACTTTTAAGCTTTTTAATTTCGTCTGGATTCATATACCGGAGCAAGCTTTTATTCCAAGATTGATATTCACATTGACTACATTTACACTTATTAACTTCCTCTGGACTTGTATTACATCTTTCTAAATGAAAATGCTTCTTTGAACTTTCTGTACGAAATGTTTGATTTTCATAGTGATTACTTTTTCCGGATGGGCGTTCTGGCGTATTTTGTCTGTCTTGGCAAACAGGATCTGGCAAAATGCTGCAAAAAAAAATATTATGATTAAACTATCCTTAACCAATTAGTAATAGATGGGTAAAGAGGTTAGTCGATTTTGAAGCCTATAAAAAAGTACAACCTCTTTTGGTCCACGAACTTCTGTTGTTAGAACGTGACGTAAGATTAAAAAAACTACCTACAGTAAGCTTTAAAAATATTCCGCATATGTTGAATTGTACACTAAACTACAATACGGAACTAAAAGGGATTTATTAAAATTATTCTTGTCTAAAATTCGACATAATTGCTTTTCCCGGCAAAAAAATCGTTAAGGTTTGTTTAAAGGTTGGAGACAATAACGTTTCTTGAACGGCAGTAGAGTTCTGGACTTGCATTGTCTTCATTTGTTTTATATCACAACGTTTCAACTGATAAGTGTCTCCAGCCGTCTTCAGGTAAATACTAAATAAGTAAAGCAAAGCAAGAGTTTCAATCAACACTCAACATTCCGTATGCCAAATGAGTATCTGAGAGAATTAGAAGACTGGGACAACGATACAACATCAATACGGTATTCAGCTCGAAAGACACTTTAAGAAGCCACCTGATGAAGACAAAACCAACAAGTCAAAAAAACAGGAAAAACTGTGTCTACCAGATCCCCTGCGAATGTGACCGATCTTACATTGGTGAGACTCTAAGGCCACTTGAAATTAGGGTCAATGAACACAGAAACAACACGCTTAAGGGAGAAACCGAAAATTCAGGTGCAGCTGACGATGCCTGGACGCACGGTCATCACATCAAGTGGACAGAAGCTCAAATCCTACATAAAGAACCACATTGGAGGAATAGGAAGTTCAAGGAAGCTGCTACCATATACCAGAACCCAGATGGTTTTAGTAAGCCATCATTAGATATAAGAAATAGTTGGAAATTATTGTTAGGTAGATGTAAACTTCAAATACCGCACACGAACTAAACGCATGACTGCACCTCTCAGTCATGCTTTAGTGCATCTAGCTAGTATAAATAGAGCTGTAGTTACTTTACTTATGTAGTATTCACCTGAAGACGGCTGGAGATACTTACCAGTTGAAACGTTGTGATATAAAACAATAAAGACAATGCAAGTCCAAGTCCTATTTTCGTAATGACTGCCATTTGGGAATACCTTAAATATCCCCTCTCTTATATTTTCAATATTTCCATAACTGCAGGTATTTTTCCTGATGCTCTCGTTTGAGAGCACCAAGTTTTTGGTGAAACAATTCCACTACTCAAAACAGGTGATTCAGAGTCTGTCGAAAATTATCGGGCTATAACTGGCCTAACCTCTTTTGCCAAACTTTTTGAAAAAATTATTGCCGATCGCATTGAGTCTTTTCTATCCAGAGAATTTCTCAACAAGCACGGCTGCTTTCGACCTACTCGAATGCGCACACAAAGGCATTGATTCTAATCATTACACATCAGCTCTTTTCTTTGATTTAACTCGAGCTTTCGACTGTGTTGATGCTACCTTTTTGCTAAAAAAATTGCATGCGTTAGGTATACGTGGCAATGTTGCTCGGTGGCTAAATTCTTTTCTTTCTAATCGCCGAATAAGAGTCAAAGGTCAAAATTCTTATTCTGATCAATTTAATGTTAAATATGGTGTACCCCAAGGGGGCGTAATATCGCCTTTGCTCTTTGCACTTTTCATAAATGATCTTGAAAAATATCTGATATCGAAAGGTATTCCTGCCACAAACTAATTTTATATGCGGATGATGCAATTGTGATTATATCTGCTGGCACATTGGATCAACTGATTGCAAATACTAAGCACATTTTGATTAGATTTTCAGTATGGTGTGAGAAAAATCACTTAATTATTAACGTAAACAAAACTCACTATATGGTTTTCTATAAAAAGAGGCAGGATCCTGATTTAAATCTAAAACTAAACGAGAATCCTATTCAGAGAGTTGAGCAATGCAAATTTCCTGGCCTTCATATAGACTCACAGTTAAAGTGGACAGCTCATGTTGATTTTGTTGCTAGTAAACTTAACTCGGCATATTTTGCTATAGTCAACTTAAAAAATTGTATGGATAGCAAACAATTACTTAATATATACTATGCGTTAGCCTATAGTCATCTAAGTTATCTAATACTTTACTGGGGCCAATCAACAGAACTACAAAGATTATTTATTTTGCAAAAAATAATAATTCGTAAAATTTACTCTTTAAGCCCACTTGAATCTTGCAAAGAAATATATCGGCGATATAAAATTCTTACGCTGCCTAGTAATTTAATTCTTAGTGCAGTAATGTTTGTAAAAAATCACTCTTCCAAATTTCCCGATACTTCAACAATTCAATATCGTGATACTAGAAACTCAAATAAAATTTACATTTCTGGCTACAAAACATCCTCTTATCGGAAAAGTCCATTTTGTTTCTGCAGCTCTCTTTATAATGCACTCCCGGAAACTGTCAGAAACATTACTCAATTCAGAAAGTTCAAGAACAAAGTAAAGTGCTACCTTCTTGACAAAATTTTTTATGATATACGAGAATACCATGATATTATCATATGAAACTTAAACTTACTGAAAATAACTTTTCTTTTTCTTAGTTTAACAATGTCATTATTTACTTTGTAAATGTCTATGGCAATAAATAAAACTCTTCTATCAGTCAAGAAACATCATTGTCTCCGACCTTCAAACAGACACTACGTAGAGCGCTACCGTGAAAACATTTCACAGCGACCGCGCTTCACTAGGCGATAAACGAGCAATCTGCCCTGCCCGCTTTCGATTAAATTACCGAAAGATATCCAGGTTAGTGTGCTTCATAATCGTCCAGTGAATTGCTGCCTTTACGTTGACGTCGATGGCATCACTTTAAGTCTCTATTTTGACCAGTGACTTGATCCGATCGGTCGCCGTTCGCAGGGTGAATCCGATACTCGCTGCCGCGACCTGGCGATTTTCAATTCATTTCATTTCAAAATATCTTTATTCATTCTGTATATATTTTTACATGTCCTTTTGGCCTACTTCTAGTGTTATTTTATATATTTTACAATATTACACTATATAATTACACAAAAACAGAGTCTTATTGTATTTCTGGGTAAGAAGTTATACTAATATATTTAAGAAAAATATCTGAAAACTGAGTTTCCATTATGTTCTATCCGTAAAGGTCGATGACTTTAAAACAATTTGTTCAATTTTTTACGTCCATCTCTGCCAGAAATAATTCAAGTATCGTGGGATGTAGTTGTTGACTGACCGATTTAAAAAACGTCTCTATTTTCATAATATATTATATTTCTTATCGAGAACTGTAGTCAGTTTCTTATCGTGGTTGTTTAAAAATAAAGACTTGTTATTGAACATATCCCGGGTAAGTAGTACAATGAACGGCAGTAGCGTTTTGGACTTGTCTTTATTTGTATCGAATCACAACGTTTCAACTGGTAAGTATCTCCAGTCGTCTTCAGGTGAATACTGAGCAATATTATGTAATTTTTGCGAGCAACAAGTAGGTACTACTATAAATGTTTGTTGTCAAGAAATTTTAACAAGTTGGTTAAGGCTCAATATTAAACATACTTCGGGTAGTTAGTACATTACCTAATTTTTGCCAGCAACATGATATAATAATAATAAATATTCTTGCTGATAAAGTTACCAAGAGATTGATCTAGCGAACTTTAAGGTGGGTTCTTTGACCTCTGCTTTTCTATAGGTCAAGGAATCCTTTAAGGCGTCCTTAAAATACCTTATTTTATTTAAATTCAATGATTTTATGCAATAAAAGTTAAACTACCTTGCTTTCTCAAAGAGAAAATTAAATACTTCAATTATTTTTGTCCGTTTTTAATTTTTATTTAAAATGGATCCTTTGTTTGTGTAATTGGGTCCGATGATGCTCATTTGCGAGCGAAACATGTAACCGTTATACTTATATATAAAAAAAAATTTGAGACCGGGACTTTGTGGGATTTATACGTTACGTTATACGGTCTATTTATTTATTTAATTAATGGGTTACACCTAGTACAAATATAATTTACAATTATGATATTATACCAATATACAAAGTTATATTTACAAAAATTATCATACACTACAACGAACTTTTAAATGCATTTAAAGACGAACCAAACACATCAGAATATTTGCCATATAAAGTTCGATGTTTCTCGACAGGAAATGTATTTACTTGTCTTGAGGCCTAGCAGAAACATGAAAGTTTATAAGAGACAATATGTCAGGACAATCAATAACACCATTAATTAGTTTAAAAATAAAAACTTTATCGAAATTATCGCGTCTTTTACAACAGGTTTAACATAAAATATGCAAATCCTGAAGCAAAAATTACAATTCAATGCCTCCATCGGTATATTAGGTTTGTAGTTTACATATCTTAAAAATTTATGTTGTTCTAAACACGTGGCCAATAAGGAATATTATTGCCCAAGAGTGTGACATTTGACAGTTATGACAGATGACGCACACTTGCGCACTGCCTGGGCATGCGCAGAAGGGACCTGTGGAATTGGTGCAGAACGAGTCATCTCCCTCTACTTACCAAGGATAGATATAACATTTTAATTGTCTTTATGTTCACAAATTCAGCTGTATTTCGCTTAACAAAACCCAATAGTTTTAGTGCTCTGTTACAGCAAAAATCTATGTGACAATTAAATGTTAACTTACAATCAAAATAAATACCTAGATCACGTAATATATTCACTTCATCTATTTGTGTCCCACCTATAAAATACTTATCAAAATTTTGTCCTTTTTTTCTACTAAACCGAATATATTTACACTGTTTATTATTCAGACACACTTTATTTAGTTGACACCATTCCTGGAATCTCGAACGATCACCCTGCAACTCTTCCTGTGAAGTAGTCTTAAAAATCTTTAAATCATCTGCGTAAATCAGTACCTGACTATTTTGAAAGCAGACTATGACATCATTAATAAATATATTAAATAATAGAGGTGCAAGATGACCCCCCTGAGGCACTCCAGAGGTGACATCTATTGTTTTTGACCTGAAGGATTTAATTTTAACAATTTGCTTACGATTTACAAGATATGACAACATCCAATCCAGTAGCACAGCTCCCACTCCATATGCAGCCAATTTTATCGATTAACAAAAAATGATCAACCCTATCAAACGTTCGTATAACTGGCAATAAATAAATAAAGAAAAGTAAAAACAAAACCAAAAAAAGTGTTGATGATAAGATAGGATTAAACTTGTTTTAATCAAAATTGCAACAACAAAAAAACATTACCGAATTGATTTGAATAAGCTTACTACTAAGTATGTTCTTACCTAATCCCTTTTTCTTCCAGATTGTCTTCTTTAATGTCCAATTCTTCATTTTTAATCTTCCAGTCTCTGTAAAAAATTTCGTGCATGTCACTTATTGCTCGACTGGTTTCAGTTCTTTCAAGGGCCTGTTTTTGCATGAACAAGCATGATGATGTATAACTAAAATAAAAAAAATATTTATTAAGAATTTGTTTTAATCAACAATAATAGCAACAGCAAGAAAATACTACAGAATTGATGTGGAAAATCTTACTGATGACTATGTATGTTCTTACCTAATCCCGTTGTCTTCCAGATTATCTTCATTAATGTCTAATTTTTCATTTTTAATCTTCCAGTCTTTGTAAAAAATTTCGTGCATGTCACTTATTGCTCGACTGGTTTCAGTTCTTTCAAGGGCCTGTTTTTGCATGAACAAGCATGATGATGTATAACTAAAATAAAAAAAATATTTATTAAGAATTTGTTTTAATCAACAATAATAGCAACAGCAAGAAAATACTACAGAATTGATGTGGAGAATCTTACTGATGACTATGTATGTTCTTACCTAATCCCGTTTTCTTCCAGATTATCTTCTTTAATGTCTAATTTTTCATTTTTAATCTTCCAGTCTTTGTAAAAAATTTCGTGCATGTCACTTATTGCTCGACTGGTTTCAGTTCTTTCAAGGGCCTGTTTTTGCATGAACAAGCATGATGATGTATAACTAAAATAAAAAAAATATTTATTAAGAATTTGTTTTAATCAACAATAATGGCGACAGCAAGAAAATACTACAGAATTGATGTGGAGAATCTGACTGACTATGTGTGTTCTTACCTAACCCCGTTTTCTTCCAGATTATCTTCTTTAACGTCCAGTTCTTCATTTTTAATCTTCCAGTCTTTGTAAAAAATGTCATTTTTCTGTGCGGATAAGATTGACAGTGTAGAACTGAAATATACAAGATATGGGTTTAAGAGAAGCTATTAAGTGTCTACCAGAGTATCCCATTGCTTTTATTAACGGACAGTACTCCTGTTTATGTTAAGGAAAAAAACATTACCTTTAGAATAATGACCAAGTTTTGTACAATATTACAATACATACAATAATAATACAAATATTACAATTAAACTTGTATATTTTGCTGTTTGTATCCATACTTTAAAAAAAATTACTAGATAGCCTCAGTTTCAAACATTGCTTGTCTTGTAATAGATGTTGAAGATTGGGGGCTTTCATTAGAAAATTGTAATTCCTAAGTTAGACTCAAATTACTTTATATTTTGAAAATGAGAGTTACACTAACTAAATGAACACATGAGGTGCCTTTCAGATAGGGTTGCCAGGTTTGAGTATTGGAAAAGCGTGACGGAGTGATGAAACAAAAGCCCGCCGCAGGCAAAAATTTTCGGGTGCCACGCCCAGTTTTTGCCCTAAACTCCCTAAAATAAGCTTGCGATGTTTGCTTCTAATAGCTATTGAAAGTACTATTCTGTCTCTTTTATAAGGGCAATCCACACTATTACTTTAGCTTCACCAGTTGCTTCGTTTAAGTCAAAAATAAATAACACCTATTTAAAAAAGAAAATATATTTTCTAATACAAAAACACATACCTATTAAGGCTTAAACAAAAATGAAATAAAAACAAACCGTATCCTACAATACCATCATAACCGGTTTAAATACAATATAAAATAAAAGAAAAACATTAACAGAGTTGATTATTCCAATAAAAAATACCATTTTAAACACACACAAATTATAAATATTTTAAATTTGATTTGACCTTTTCAAGCAGTTTACATAATATGAAAAAGCGTGTCACGCCCATAGTCAGGCGTGATGCGTGATAACCATTAAAAATTCGTGACAATCACGCCTAATGCGTGACGCCTGGCAACCCTACTTTCAGAGAACATTAGAAACCTGTGTTAAAATATGAAACTTAAATAACATTGAAAAATTATTCAACAGCCCTTGATCTCAAGGAGCTTTAGGCTAGCTTGCCAAAGTTGCAAGGCTCAGAAATGTTATGTAATTCGTTCTATTGCATTTACAGTATAGCTGTGATTAGAAAGTTAAAAATCTATAGTTAAGCAGAAATCTGCCAGTTTCTACTTACTTACTTACCTATAATGTGGTGTGCTGAAGACAGTAGTACAATATGAATGATCAAGAAAAATATTTTTTAATTTTGCCTGATTTTCTAAATTGACTAATAATAAAGTTTCGGTTTTGGTATCCTCTATTATATTAACTTTTAAATTCGAAACGAGAACAGTAGTACAATACGAATGATCAAGGGAAATATTTTTGATTTTTGCCTGTTTCTCTAAATGGAGTGATAATTTGGTTTCTGTTTTGGTATCCTTAATTTTAACTTTTGTAAAATTCAGTATATCAATGTCGACCAACTCTTCTTCGGGCTCTGCTTTAATAATCGATTTATTGATCACATGCACGTTGGCGATAGAAGCAATTTCTGAATTTCCTAATGGCTTAATTATGTTTTGTCTATTGTCTTGAAATCTTATGCTAGAATTGTTTTTCGCAATTCCTGTTTCTAGGAGTAAGTTGTCCAGCATTAAACTGACTATATTGTTACACCCAGAAGTCCCCATGTATTCGTTATATATTTATTTCACGTTTATAATTAGTACTTGCTCTGGTTAGTTAGATGAAGAAGATTCCACAATACAAAACAGAAATTAATATAATATTAAAAACACTAAAAATAAAACAGAAACCACAGAGGAATGATTTTATTTATTTATTTATTTTTATTTATTTATTTATAAACAAAAACATTTTACATAAAAACATAGTATCTTCATTCTAAAATTAACCCAAATGGAAAATAACATATCAAAATAATTTATAACACCTAGGTGTGGAACACCTGTATGTGCGTAATTTACATTAAATATACGTATTTATATAATGTATTTAACAGTATGCACATTCAGAAAAAAATAATACATTTCTAATATCTAGTACTTATCACTTTTTAGTGCAAAAACCGAAAGAAAGTAGAAGAAGAGCTAAAACAATTCTAGAAAGCTAACAATATTATTAAAAATATAGTTGTTCAGTTGTTTTTTAAATTGTCTTTTGTCAGTTAAGGTTCTAATATTTTTTGGTATTAATTTATATAGTTTTGGACCATAGTATGTTACAAAGTGTTGCATCATTGTTGTTCTAGTTTTATAAATATTTATTAGTTTATTTGTGTTTCCTCTGGTCTGATGATCATGTGACACCTGCGATCTTTTGAAATCATTATTAAAGTGCAAAAATTGACATACCTACCGTGATAATATACAAAGTTCTAATGTTACAGAGTTCTCTGGAATAAAGTTGATTTGTAGGAAAAAGCTTAGGTTTCTTAAGACTAATTTTTACAATGGAATTTTGCACAATTCGAAGTTGCTCAAGATTGCAGTTGTACATTCCTCCCCAGACCAGTAGGATACCATATTTTAGAAGGGGTTCAACAAGCGCCTTATAGACCATAATGATAAGCTTTCTGTTAAGAAATTCTCTTAAAATGTAAAACTTGTGAATTAAGCATCTGACTTTTTTATGCAAATATAAAACATGTTGGTTCCATTTAAGGTGCTTGTCAATGACAATGCCCAAATATTTAAGATGAGTAACTTCCATAAGTGGCTCATCAATACCTGGAATCACAATTTGATTAAAGTTAGGTCTATTTACAGTATTTAATGATAAGTCGTCGCTGTCGTTATATACTGAAGGGATAACTTGAGTCTATAAAACGGGATATTAACAACTTCTAGATGAGGCATCCGGTGATGTCATATCAAGCTGTCTGTCTACTCAAATAACTAGAAGGCCATATTGATAACGAAAAATGTTATACAAAAAACTTTCCGTTAGACGGATGGAGAGCCACCACTTTATTTTTTATTTACTCAACATTGCTGCCACTGCTGGATTGCTGCCATATTCGTTGACTTGAAACTAAAAGCATAAAGCATCACGCTGTTGCTGCCTTATTTTCTATTTTTTAGTCAGTCTATGGGAAGAAAGTATAACAGGAAATGGAGACTTCCGTGTCCAAAGAAATGGTCAGTTTAGTGCTTAGCAGAAATTTTTTGTATCTGAACAGACTAATATTAGTATTCAAGGTAGAGAGAGTTGTATTAACCCAGAAGTTTTAAATAAGATACAGACAAAGTGAAATCAAGAAAGTCATTTAATAAATATTGATAAATATAGACAACGAGCATTTCAGTAAAATGGAGCCAGAAGGGAAGGATCAAAATGTTTCAGTTAAAATTGAAAACAAGAAACCAGGCACTACATATATTGATAGCAACATGGTCTCTATAGACAACGAATAATCCAGTAATTTGATAAATAAAATGGATCCAGACGTGGAGGATCTAAGTGTTTCAGTTAAAATTGAAGACAAGAAACCAGGCACTACATATGTTGATAGCAACATGGTCTTTATAGACAACGAGCATTCCAGTAATTTGATAAATAAAATGGAGCCAGAAGTGGAAGATCTAAGTGTTTCAGTTAAAATTGAAGACAAGAAACCAGGCACTACATATGTTGATAGCAACATGGTCTTTATAGACAACGAGCATTCCAGTAATTTGATAAATAAAATGGAGCCAGAAGTGGAAGATCTAAGTGTTTCAGTTAAAATTGAAGACAAGAAACCAGGCACTACATATGTTGATAGCAACATGGTCTTTATAGACAACGAGCATTCCAGTAATTTGATAAATAAAATGGAGCCAGAAGTGGAAGATCTAAGTGTTTCAGTTAAAATTGAAGACAAGAAACCAGGCACTACATATGTTGATAGCAACATGGTCTTTATAGACGAGCATTCCAGTAATTTGATAAATAAAATGGAGCCAGAAGTGGAAGATCTAAGTGTTTCAGTTAAAATTGAAGACAAGAAACCAGGCACTACATATATTGATAGCGACGTGGTCTCCATAGACAACGAGAATGTCAGTAATTTGATTATTAAAATAGAGCCAGAACACGCAGAAGTGGGAGATTTTAAGATTGAAAATATTCCACTTAAAATGAAAGAGAACAATGAAGATAACAAACCAGACACTACATTGTTACTTCAATTAGAAAATCAAGAAATATTCAGAAATGTGATTGTTGGTCATTCATCTTGGGACATTGGCTTTACACCACCTAATTATAAGTAAGTACTTACCTAATTTAAATTTATTTATTTATTTAAACATATAAGGTAAGTATTACCCAATAGGTATGATACACTGGATAGTTTATTTGTTAGGTACCTACATATTGCAATATTATAGTAATGAAATACAAACAGTAAAGCAGAAAACTGAAATACATGTAGGATTGAATAGAATACAAGAAATTAATAGATAACAATTGAAATTATGACAATAGAATAGACTAGAAGGTAAAACAGAAGGTGGTTGTCGCGCAAGGGATAAAGTAACTAACTAACTCGGTTTTTAAAAGAAGTTGGTTTGCAATTAGAATTAAAGTCTTGATAAATAAACCTATTACACCAAGCCATACTTTTTTACTTTACTTTAAAATCCTTTATTGTCCAAAGAAATAGTCTTGCTGACAAAGTAATTAATATACATACTATAATATTCACTTATACATATAATTCAGTCATTTTTTTAAAGTCAAAAAATATTTCGCAACATTTGAGATTTTATTTTTGGAAATTAAGAAAACCCAAATTTTCACGTAATTTTCTAGTTAAAGTCAGAAGAAAAAATGTCGGCCCCAGAGTCCAAAGTATCGCTTTGTGGTAAATTGGGGTTAAAACCTCTTACATCACAAAATTTGCTGTTTTACTATTCCCCGGCACAAGGGGTTCTTAGGTATACAGCCCTTTCGGTAAATGTGATGAATCCTTCACTAGTTTTAAGGATATTTCCAAAACGAGACATAACAAACGTACTTCTATTCAACACTCTAGTCGGCTCAGGACTTTACCTTTACAATAGGCCCCATTTAGCAGCGTTGCCAACCAAAGAAAAGTTATTATACAGATTTTAAAATAATAAAAAATTGGTTTGATAAAAATTTATTAACCATTAATTTTGATAAAAACCAATTATCTACCTTTCACTTTAAATCCAAATAACGTACCACAAAATATGAATAGTATTAAAATAACTGATGACATTGAAATTTTAAAAGTTAATCAAGTAAAATATTTAGGAATAATCTTTGACAGTAAATTAAATTGGAATTTTCACATAGAATATTTGATTAAAAAATTAAGAAGTTTACTACCTATTTTTAGAAACATTAAAAAAATTTTAAACGTAAAACAACTGGAAATATTATATTATGCTTTAGTTAAAACTCATTTAAATTACGGAATTTTAGGTTGGGGAGGAATAAATAGAACTTTAGTTAAAAAATTAGAAATATTACAGAAAAGATTTCTAAAAATTATATTTAATAAAGATTATCTTTATCCTTCAATAAAATTATATTCTGAAACAAAGAAAATGAACATTAGACAACTTTACATTTACAATATCTTAATATATATATTTAAAAATAAAAATCTTATACAATTTAAAAACCATAATCATAATACTCGTCATAAAAATGAAATAACCATAAAACCTAAAATAAATAAGTCCATAGGACAAAAAAATTTCAAATATTTATGTTTTTATTTAAACGATTATTTACCAACAAAAATTAAAAAATATATTTCATTAAAAAAATATAAAGACGAAATAAAAGCATGGATATTGGAAACGGATAATTTAAAAATATTTTTGGAAATGTTTTAATTGATATTGTTATGAATAATATATTTTTCAAAATTTAATTATACCTATATCTTCAAAAAAACTGCGTTTATATTTATATACATATATTAAAAAGTTTTTTTTTTAATTACAATTTAACTTTTATATAATATTAACAAATATTTAAACAAAATATTTTAATATTCTCATATATTTATAATTTAAAATATTAAGATTTGCCCCTAACAAGCACGTCTTCAGGGGATCAAAGAAGAAGTTTATTAAGGAAGATAAATAAACAAATGTATTATATTATTAGGCTCAGTACTCATATGGGCAATAATAAGAAGTGTAGTGCCCCAAAATGTAGCCATTTGCACTGCCTGTGGTATAGGATCTGGTCTGGCACTGATCAAAATTGGTAAAAATTATGCCAGTACAGTTGATAGTCAAGTGAAAAAAGTATAAATTATTGAAGCACTATGTTTTGTTATTTTTTTAGGAGTAATTGTATCCAAATAATGTGTGTTTCTAATAAAGTTATTAGTAAGTCTTACGTAAAAAAAAAATATATATTCTTAATGCGAATGGCCATTGCTGTACCATTTGACCAAAATATCTATATATATTATAAGAAAAAACATACAACAGTTATACAAAATTAACAACACAAAAACCAGCCCAACAGTTAAAGGTTAAAAAATAAATAAAATGAAGCTCAGTCAGAACTAACAGTTACATAGTCAAGGGACACAAAACAATTAAAAACGATCATCGAAAAACTCTAAAACGGTATAGTAGGCTTTCTCTAGCAAAAGCCCTTTCACAGCCGATTTAAATTCTTTAGGGGTTCTCAGAGATCCAATGTGAGCTGGTAAGTGGTTAAACACTTTTTTGCCAGTATAAAAGATGGAACTTTTTACCAGAGAAGTATGGGGTATGGGCATCTGCAAAACTTCCACTTGTCTCGTGCCGTATTGATGTACCCTTAAATTATCTTGGCTCCTAAGTTTTTTATACATTAAGCAGGCCGTCTCCAAAATGTAAATACAAGTAAGGGTTAATAATTTATGTTGTCTAAATAACGGCCTACACGGTTCTCTTGCTCGTGCCCTGCACACATACCTCACAGCTCTCTTCTGAAGTACAAATACTGAATTTAAGAGATACTGACTGGAGTTCCCCCAGAAACAGACACCATATCTCAAATGAGACTCGATAAGAGCTGAATATACCGATCGGATTATATTTACATGTAATTCCCTCGATATCACCCTCAATGCAAAACACCCTGAGGATATTTTACTACACACGCTTGTAATATGAGACTTAAACGTCAGGTTACTATCTATATTTACACCGAGGAACTTTACATTGGAACAGTTAGATACTAAGGAATCATTTAGATAGATAGATAGATAGATAATTTATTAATGTCAAGGTACATAGTACTTACACAAGTCATATAAATGAAAATAAAAAAAATAGTATTGAAAAAGTAACAAAATACAAATGTTTTATACTGTCACAAACAATCTAAAATCATTACATGTATAACATTCTAAAATCAACACTTAAATATTTTGCACATCACAATTTAAAAATTCATCAACCGAATAAAATGCGCCCTTCACAAGAAACGCCTTTACCCTATTTTTAAAAGCTTTAATGGGTAAAAGCTTCAGATCCACGGGAAGCTTGTTATATAACCTGATCCTTAGAAAGTCTGGTCCACTCTGGCATCTTTTTAACCTCTTATAAACAATAGCTAAGTTCTCTTTATTTCGCGTATTGTAGTCATGCAACTCGGAGTGAGATTCAAATTTATCTGCATTGACCTTTATGAAAAGAAGAGTTTCAAGTATGTAGACCGATGGAAAGGTGAGTATTCCATGGACTTTAAAAGCATCCCTGCAGTCCTCCCTGAAAGATAACCCCGCTATCGTTCTGATAGCTCTTCTCTGCATTGCAAAGACCCTGTCAGTATGGCATGAGTGACCCCACACAATAATTGCATAAGTGAGTAGACGTCACCAACAGCACAGTTAAAATTTATTATATTGGTCTTTGAAACGTTAAAAGTGAGAGAGTTAGCATCACACCAGCCCTTAACTCGCTCAACATCGTCAGATATCATGGTAGTTAGTTCTTCAGAGTTCCTGGCATGCCACAATATAGTGGTATCGTCGGCAAATACTGTAAATTTACCTCTAATCCTTAAGGACACCTTGTCATTAATATAAATTAAAAATAAGATATGACCCAGTACTGAACCCTGTGGCACACCCGCCCCTATTTTACATTTATCCGATTTTATCCCCCCCACACTAACAATTTGGTTCCTTCCGAAAAGATATGACTGGAACCAACTTAGAGAGTTACCCCTGAATCCATACTTCTCAAGCTTCCGCAGCAGCACTCCGTGATCCACGCAGTCGAAGGCTTTTGAAAGATCACAGAGCACAGCCGCGGCCGCTTCGCCCTCGTTAAGGTGGAGGTCACGTTCTTTCCCTTCCCCCTAATACGATTAACAATCTTCCAACTCTCCTTTTGCTTATTAGAAGAACTTTCTATTTGCCTTTCAAAGTGAAGCGTCTTTAATAATCGAAGTGTCATCCTGTAAATTGATCTGTATTTATTGGATCCGAGGTAAGAAACAAATTGTTTTGCTGGTATTGTTTAGTATTCTCTTCCAATAAATCGTCCTGCTGGGGAAAATTAAGATGGAATAATGATTTAAAAAATTTAATACGCGAGCTTGAGAGACACGAAAAATCACAAGAACACATAACATCAAGTGTTAAATTTAAGTTATTAGGGAAACAAAATATAATAAATGTTATTGATTCCTCACAATTACGTGAGATAGAAAATCATAATAAGGTTAGAAAAAATCGTGAAATCTTAACAAAATTAATCGATTTTATTTTATATTTGTCGTCTCAGGACACGACGAATCTGACGGGTCTAAGAGGGGTAATTTTAAAGAATTATATTTTTCAAGAATAATATTTTATTTTATTTAATTAGGAATAAGATATGTACATTACTTAGTTTTTATTCAGAATTTGTTTTTATTTATTTTTTTAAATGGCTTTAAACGAATGACATCACGTTTAATTACGTTAAAATCCTAAAATGTGTAGTAACATCTAAATCTATTTTTTTACCGTTTTGAAAAAGTTGACACAAAACCAAAGAAATCAGACTACTTTTATTAAAATATATTTATTTTCATGCCGCTCCCGCCTGATAGTAATTTGTTAAAATTGTGTTTTAAACATATTGTAAATTTCTTCTTTAACTAGATATAAGATATAGTTTTTGTGTCCGTATTATTTTTAATTGTTACTCATTGTCGTCTTGGGTACCGAATAACTCGAATTGGGTACGTTGGACATATTTCCGGTTTAAACGATCAGATGGGCCGTCTCAAATACTATCTTTTCACAATACATCTTTCTATACCTAAAATGATTAGAAATTGTGAAAATTTAAAAATTACGATTTTAGACCCAAAATTTTCACGGTTTTTAATTTTTTTCTCGAAAAATAATTTTTTTATTAAAATGTCGTATATCCTATCGGAAAGAGCTCGTCGAACTACGTTTAAAATATATTTTTTCGATTTTTAATCATTTTAATTTACAGAGGACGAAACGAATGAATTTTGATTTTTTTTGATTTTTTACAATTTTTTTTTTAGGTTCTGGTCCGCTTAAACCCGTCTGTAAGCTATTGTAATTAACTTTTTCAATTTTTTTTTGGACTGTTTAGAGGGATAAATAGACTTTAAAATTCAACCGTGCGCGCTCTTCGTTATGACGTTTAGTGGTTCAAAAAAAATATTATTTAATTTTTTTACGTTTTTTTTACCAAAACATTTTTATATTCGATTATAGCTTCTACTATAATATCCTTGGAGAGTTAATTTTAGGCTTATTTTATTCCTCAATCTTTTCTCAACACGCCTGTATACTTGAATATACCAATTAATTTTTTTAAATTAGAGTAAAATTGATAATTTTAGAGCGGCAACAGAAAAATTCGGCAAATCTCGAAATGCAACGTTTTTAAATAGAATGCCATGAAATCTCAAACAGGCTTCCATATTGGAATTAATTACCGCTGTCAAAATTGGCCTAAATTGGGTGTTTTTGACTTCAGAATGTGACCTTGTTTCAACGTTTTGACGTTAAGAATTGAATGTTATAGATTATTTGCAACTTTTACAATTTAATGAGACCAAAATTAAAGCTTCATATGTCCGATTAGTTATCGAATTTTCAATTTTAAAAATAGTCTGCAATTTCCGTAAAAGTTTCATTTTAACAGAATTTTGACTTTTCGAAGAGATTGCTTTGGATGCATAAAACGTCATCATGGATATTGAAAATATGAAGTGTCAAAAAAGGCCGAAAATGGCATATTTCATCGTAAGTTTTAAAAGTTATTATATCAATTCGCGCTTTAAAATTAGGTATAAGAGATAAATCGAAACTTCTACAATACAGTGTTATAAAAGAGATAGCTCCAAATATAGTATTTATAGATGCATTTTTCATTTTAATGTCGGTCTGCTTACCTAAATTTTGATTAATTTTTTTCAATATCGAGGATTTTCGGAATAGCCGAAAATTGCCGATAAGATTTTTTCCAAGTTTTATTCATTGTGACTGTATTTGAACAGATAAAGAAAAAATAATTTAACTTTTACATTGCCGTATTTTGTTTCCTATCATATGATGTCATCAGATTTCGAGTAAAACGTTTCGTCATCTAGATACAAACATCAGGTTTTTATTTTTAAATATAAACTTATAATTTTTATTGCAGTTTCGTAAATCTTGCTTCTTCTAACGTATTTGTGCAATATTGCTTTAAAAAAATTTTGAAGTTTCGACCCTATAAAACATCTTCAATCTTTATATTTTTACATTTGGATTTGTGACTTTATTTGAAAAGATAAAGAAAAAATAATTTAACATTTCCATTGCCGTATTTTGTTTCCTATCATATGATGGCGTCAGATTTCGAGTAAAACGTTTCGTCATCTAGATACCATCATCAGGTTTTTATTTTTAAATATAAACTTGTAATTTTTATTGCAGTTTCATAAATCTTGCCTCTTCTAACGTCTTTGTGCACTATTGCTTTAACTAAATATCAACGTTTTGACCCTATAAAACATCTTCAATCTTTATATTCGGAAAAATATGATAGTTGTGAAATTTAAAATGGACTGCTATTATTGTTTTAGAAAAACGAATATATCCGAAGAAGTAAAAGCATGAATTGAAAACTACTTATCTGGTGTGAACAAAATTTGGCATACGAATGAAATGAGTTATTGTGTGGAACAAAGATTTTGTATGTTGAAAAAGAAGTTGTTTCTTGCTAGCTGTCATTTTGACAATTTCTAAGTTCAAATATTTCAATTAAACTATTTAATATTATAAGTGTTAATTTTGTGAAACATAAATAAAAAGGATAAAAATAAAATACACGCGTTACAGTATTATTAGTTATATATTGACAGCTGTCATTTTGACATTTTTTTTGTGTAATAATCGCGTTTATAAAATAATATTTTGTTTTAGTGTAGTTCTCATATTAAGATTGAAATACTTAAATATCAAATGAAATATTTGTAAATATTTTTTGACAGGTGTTATATCGACAAATTAGGCGATATGTTTTCACATCACAGTCCGAAGGAGTGTGATACAAATATAAATAATATAGTAAAACAGAATATTTAAAAAAAAAATATAAAAAATGAAAAAAAAATTAAAAATTCAAATTTTTTTAAATTCGTTTATGTAATGACTTTTACCTTTAGAGGCAACGCCAGTTGCCGATCAGGCGATATGCAGCTTTTATTTATATCCCTTATGAGTCATAGATTTTACCTGCCTGATGCCCGGTACGAATCACAATGTTGAATAAATTATAAAAGATATGTTCAGTACGAAACACATTATTCAATTAGTACTTTTATTGCCTACGGTACGAATCACACAACACCCAAATATAGATCTTTTCCGGCAGAGCCGAAGTACAAATTTTATGTACCTGCATCCCTAATTATTATACCATTTTAAGTAGGTATAAATAGTACCTTCCGACAAGTGAATTTTGTTATAATTAGTGCTTGGGTTTCCGGCGATGATGATATTTTTTTGTTTTGTTAGTGTAATTAAGGTGGAAAATTCTTATATACAGGGTGTCCGATAACTTATGGGCCCTAGAGTAACTGGAGATACTAGACATCAAACTAAGCCGATTAAGTCATATAAGTTTTTTCGGATTGTTACTTGTTCTAGAGATACAGGGTGTTGAAAGTAAAAGTTTATTCTCGAAAATAAGCCATAATTTTAAAACGGTTTAATGAATCGAATTGAGAGTTGGCAATATTATGTTTTTATGAGCAAGAAATAAGAATTTGTAGAAATTTGTAAGTTTCAAACTAGAGAGCGCTAGTTGCATACACTGGGCTTCATAAATCTATAATTTTTTTTCTTACCTGTGATATTAGGTGTTTTTCAATTATAATTTCTTAAAAAGGGCATTTTCTGAGTCAAAAAAGGTGTACTTGATTGATCTTAATATCTTTAACGGTTTTCGAGATATTTCCCTTTAAACATCCCAAAGCATAAAAAAACATAGTAAATAATTAAATTAACAAAAAAAAAAAGTGACAATCCGAAAAAACTTATATGACATAATCGGCTTAGTTTGATGTCTGGTATCTCCAGTTACTCTACGGCCCATAAGTTACCGGACACCCCGTATGTATGATTACTAATGTTCAACCCTTAATAATCAGTTTAGTTAGAGTTATGACATTTTAATTACCAAAATTGATAATTATAAAAAATTTCTATATAGGTACACACATTTTACTGTATTTAAATCTTAAACTTAATTTTATTCTTGTATTGGTGTGTAGTCTAAATCGTAAAATTGTTTATTTGTTTAGTCTTCAGTACTATTACAGGTAAATAACCAACCCTATTATAAAGTACTGTAATTACACTAAGCCTAGAAATAAAATTCGTACAAAATTACTCTGGAAATAATAAAATATGTTTTATGAAGTGCATGCAATAATCTATTTTAAACCGTTTGCTGCTGCTTAAATAATATATTTTAATCATAAAGCTAGTAAAAATATTTTTCATAGTATAGCTACTGTGTTGACGACTGTAAAAACTTAATTTTTATTGAAACGAATAAATATTATTATTATAATAATAATTGGTCTTTGTTTTCGTTTGGTTTAATTCAAAATAAAAAGTAAATCAATATGTACTTAGATAACTATATTTTCTAGACTACATTGCACCCATTAATTGTTGTTTGAAGATGTTGGTACCTACTCAACGGGGTTTAATCAGGTAGTTGATTGATTACAGTAAAAGTCAATGGTATAATGATAATGTAAACTTTACTATAACAGTTGTGCCTTCTTTATAGCAACCTATTTGTCTATACCTAGAGAATGAAACAGGTAGTTTTCTTGCAACGAACTAAGTCGTACTCGAATATTTTAAAACAAACTTTAATTGAATACTTCTGCACATAGACTTTTTTAATACTTTATTTTTTTTCAAAAAATACTTTAGAACATTTTACCGGCACTTACAACGGGTGTGCAACGTAGCAATAAATAACTTGAACCGATAATTTTACATCATTATCTCAGTCCTATCCCAATAATAGAATATACCCAACTCGGAGCATACACCTACTTAAGTAAATACCTATTGTGATTTATTTTTACAGATTAGAAGAAGATTTTTATCCTAAATGTTTGGATGTACCAGTAAAAATTGAAACCAACGAAAAAACGAGAGAAGGCGAAGAAACATCTGAAATTGTCTTTGATGAATGGAAAATTAAAAATGAGGAAGTTGACCTTAAAGAGGAAGATGTTGAACAAAAACAAATTATGTAAGTACCTTTAATTGCTACTTTTATCTTAGAAATGGTGAATAATATGTTATGTTACAAATAATGTTAGTTTTTGTTGCCTGTTGAATGTTTTAAAATTCAAATACGATTTTTTCTAAACTTCTAGCGAGTTTGTTCCAGTTAAAGTCCCCACCCTAAATATAATAATTTACCACAAAATGTTACAGACATTAAAAGCTTAGAAAAATTTAAGAAATGTTTTTTCTGGAAAATTAAATTTACAATAGTAGACTACTTCTACTACTAAGTATTTTATTTATTTCATTTTTGATTTATATTATTTAATTTTATACTTATTATTTGTTAAAAATACTTAATGCTAGATATGTACGTTAATTTAATATTTACTTTTATAAACTTCATAGTTGGTTGGGAATAAAGAATTATAGTAATTCTAACCTCTAAAATGTGTTTTAGGTCTTAATACGTCTCAAGTAGCTTTTCTCCGCTAACTGGACATCGAGCGTGTCACATTGCCAAGCCAGATCGCTGATGAGCACCCAGAATCAGAAACAAGGATGACCTCACATTTCATTTTAAGTGAGGCAAGTAATGTTAACATCAAATTTAATGACAGGCTGGCCATGGTTACCTCAAAACCCGATGGACATACCTATCGGTAAACAAAATTGTGTATTGGTAGACCTCCACGGCACCGAGCGTCCGGGGTTTGCACGCTGTGCACCCCTTCGTCTATTACCCGCTGTCCCCTCACCTTGTCAGTGGGGAGTGGCAGTTTATGGGTCTTTAGACTCACTGCTAACAACGGTATGCCCTGTCTTCTTCAGTTAACATCTCAATCCTTTCGTTGTTTCGTCCTACTGGGACTCACCAATTGCTGCCTATAGATGGTCAATCGTCTGACAACTGGCGTTATCCATCTTCGTCATGGAAGGTATCAGTCTCCACACTCACGGACCTCCCTTTGCGGGCCGCGGCCTCAGGATGGTCGCGCGTCTCTGATGAGTCCCAGTAGGACGAAACAACGAAAAGATTGAGATGTTAACGAAAGAAGACAGGGCATACCGTTGTTAGCAGTGAGTCTAAAGACCCATAAACTGCCATTCCCCACTGACAAGGTGAGGGGACAGCGGGTAATAGACGAAGGGGTGCACAGCGTGCAAACCCCGGACGCTCGGTGCCGTGGAGGTTTACCAATAAACAATATTGTTTACCGATAGGTATGTCCATCGGGTTTTGAGGTAACCATGGCCAGCCTGTCATTTAATTTGATGTTAACATTCCTTGCCTCACTTAAAATGAAATGTGAGGTCATCCTTGTTTCTGATTCTGGGTGCTCATCAGCGATCTGGCTTGGCAATGTGACACGTTCGATGTTCAGTTATCATATTGATCCTCTAGACTCCTTAGCTCATTGTTGTGTGTGATTTATTCGACACATGAGAGGTAGGCAGCTTGGCTGCTCCTGAGTTCTAGTTAAGGCTGATTAAGCCTTCTCTTTCGATCAAATAGCTTTTCTACATTGAAGAAAGGTTTTCAAGTTTCGGGATGCGCATAATTCGAAATTAATTGCAGTAAGAACAAGAAAGACTGATCATGGTTAAGAATATATTTACAATATAAAAGAAAGGCGGCTTAATACTTTAAGATCCAACCCACAAACAAAACATACCAAAAATAATACAAACGCGAAAAGAAATTTTATTATTAGGCTGTGGTCGCATTCGAGGAAACGGTATTCGGTGTACGGTCGGGTCTACGGTGATCTTTACGACAGGGGCGTGATAGGGGTAACGGTAAGGTTAAATGACAACGCTAACGACAGCTCTTGTACATGGTGGTACATGGTCATACCTTCTGTATACGATGATTCCTACTATTACAAACGGTAATCAGTCTGGTCTTTGGTGGGCCTTACGTAACACTAACGATCCTCTGGTCTCTAAAGCTGACGGCGCGGCGTTTGTACGGACAGATGCATAGTGTCGACAGTCTCTACCACATATATACATACACTATATTGCCAATACAAGTGCGCAGTAGGAAAAAATTAGGCAACCCACACGATTTCTAACAGAACGTAAACAGAACCCAAGATCTCTTGAACAGAACCGGCTCGCCGTTATATTCTTATTAGTCGCCATCTTTTGTTTCGTTCATTCGTGTGTTGTTGTAATTTCCAAGTTTTGAGTGTTAATACACTCACCGGCACAAAATTCCGCCACCCTGAAATTTTGGCCAAGTTTGATGTTTTATAACTTGTTTATTTTTTATCCGATTTTCATAATTTTTTTATCAGTTTATAGATCCATTTATTCTGTTTTCCTTATATTATTTTATAAAGTATCATTTTTCGATTAGGCTATATTATACAGGAGTAAATCAAAATGTTGTTTTTTGTTGTAATTTCAAAACACCCTGTAGGGAAATTAAGGTGGATAATATTGTTCACATACTATCTCTTGTAATGTGTTATGTATTCTAAACATTTCTTTTTTTGATTCATTCCATTATCTCATTTCTGCTGAGAGCTGCAAAATTTTAAATGAAACGATGTTATTTTTTGATGGTCGTGAGCGGGTAGACAGAAGTAGAAATGAAAGATGTGCTGACTGCACCATATCAGAACGAATCTCATATTATGGCGGTTCAGTCATGATTTGGGCGGGTATTTCTACCGAAGCACGCACCAATCTTGTATTTTTGTTGAAAATGGAGCTCTAACCGCCCACCGTTACATTGAGGAAATCATCCAAGAAGTTATTTCCATTTGCGCCTTTTATTGGGAACCAATTTACATTAGTGCAAGATAATGCTAGACCTTACGTTGCACATGTAGTAAGCGAATATCTAGATAAAGTTGAACTTCCAAGATTGGAATAGCCTGCATGTAGCCCGGATCTCAACTCAATCGAACATCTTTGGGATCAACTTAAAAGAGCCGTTCGTCGTTGTCCTGTACAACCACAAACCTTGCCAGACTTAAGACTGGCGCTGACCGAAAAATATCAAGCTATTCCTTAAGAAAGAATAAGTGATCTTATTCATTCGATGCCACGAAGACTGCAAGCTGTCATTGCTGCGAGAGGAGGAAATACACGTTATTAAATTGTTTTTGTTAATTAACTTTATGATATACCTAGTGTTTGTTTTTCTTAATAAAATTAGGCTTCAAATCAGCGTTTCATTTAAAATTTTGCAGCTCTCAGCAGAAATGAGATAATGGAATAAATCAAAAAAAGAAATGTTTAGAATACATAACACATTACAAGAGATAGTATGTGAACAATATTATCCACCTCAATTTCCCTACAGGGTGTTTTGAAATTACGACAAAAAACAACATTTTGATTTCCTCCTGTATAATATAGCCTAATCGAAAAATGATACTTTATAAAATAATTAAAGGAAAACAGAATAAATGGATCTACAAAATGATGAAAATCGGATAAAAAATAACTAAGTTATAAAACATCAAACTTTGCCGAAATTTCAGGGTGGCGGAATTTTGTGCCGGTGAGTGTATTTATAAAACTTTACTTTAGACATTTTTTTTTGTTAATTTGTAAGTTATAGTCGTTTCCATCTTTTTTACGTTGTATTCGTTCGGATGTTCCGTGTGTGATTGTGGATATTATTTTTAAGTTTTGGGTGGAATTTAGGTATAAAACTTTACCAGACATTTTGTTATTATTAGCGACTTGTGTCTCAAGATGAGTAGAAAAAAGTGCATGATCCTTTATCCTTTTTTGCACGAATCGCGGTTCAATACCAGGAATAAGGTATTTCAGGTATGTAAAATATTGGTTACTTAGTTTTATTTGACCATAAACTGTACACACCCGAACTAAACGGGTGCATTTAAATAAAAACTTGTAAAAATATTTTGAAAGTCGGCCATGTCAAATGTTTACATCAAGAAGCAAATTTCCGATCTGCGCAAACTCAACGGCCCCTGATCATCTGCTTACAGTGGTATATATGTGGTCTCTACGGTGACATTAGCAGTAATTTCCTCGAGGCAGTATGTGATAATATCGTCGAAGTAAACCTATGTTCAGTCGCGTTCGTGTAAAGCGGGCGCTACGTTTGACATTTATCATGGTTTACAAAAAAAAATAAAAGGACATCCAAGTCTTTTCTTCTTATTTATTTTACAAAAATAATTACAAATAATAGTCTCTACTACATCTTATTTCTAAACTATAAAAATAAATATCTGCAATAGTTACACATATTAAGTATTTTCTTCGATTTGTCATAAAGATGATAAAATGGTGCCTAAGTAATGAAATTACTTGTACAATAAGGAATAAGGGACCCAGCATGGAACACTGAGGTACTTCAGATATGACAGGCTAAGGACACTTCCGAAAATCCACAATACCGAAACTTTGAACATATTAATAGTATAAAAGTGGTTAATGGTATCGAAAGCCTTGGAAAAATCTAGGCGCACCATAACTGACGCCATTCTAGATTCCAAGGCCCCCACGACATCATCCAAGATGCTAGAAAGTGTGGCAGATGTACTGTGTCCTTTCCTAAAGCCAGATTGACTTTCTGGAATTATTTTTAAACTTGGTATATGGTTGACCTGGTCGTAAACAATTATTTCCAGTACTTTAGACAATACGGGTTAATGACTTATCGAACGAAGATCACAAAGAAGCCCTATTTTCCGAGAAAGAATCCAGGTCATTGCAGTGTTTAACAAGTTCATCGCATGAATTATTACTTAAAACCGAAATAAAATAGTCGTTGATCTCATCCACCTTTAATAATTTTTCAGGAATGTTCTTTGGCTTCTTGGAATGGCCTAAAGCCTTCATTTAGATTTGATAGTGTTTGCCAAGTGCTTTTATGATTACCCTCAAGAGCATTATGTTTATGTTTTTTAGCCTGACGAATTGTACTTAGTGTAGTGTTTCTTAATATCTTATATGTTTGATAATATAATCAGCCAAGTCCTTTCTCCTTCGAAACCGTGCCATCTCATCATTTAATAAAATACAATCGGCTGAGAAAACTACGCTCGCAACTTTTATTTCTTAAAAAGTATTATAGTTTGGCAAAACCCAACATTCTCCAGTTTTCTTAATTTTTTTCTTTATTTTTAGTGTGAAATTCGGTGATATCGATCAAGGACATCGTGACGAACATATGTTGCGACATAAAAATATAGAGGAAGTTGATTCTGCAGATAAGTTTAGGTGTAGTCAATGTAAATATCAAACACTTATAAAAACTTGTTTAAAGAATCATATTTTTCGACACCATAAAAGTATAGAGGAAGTTGATGCTTCAGATAAGCTCCAGTGTGATCAATGTGATTATCAAACATTTACTAGAAGTGGATTAAAGATTCATATTTGGCGACGTCATAAAAATATAGAGGAAGTTGATGCTTTGGAGAAGTTTAAGTGCGATCAATGTCATTACCAAACACTTAGGAATAGTGATTTGAAGAGGCATATTTTACGTCGTCATAAAAATATAGATGAAGTTGATGCTTCAGATAAATTTAAGTGTGATCAATGTGGATATCAAACGTTTGAAAAAAGAAACCTACGGCTTCATACCTTGCGACATAAAAATATAGAGGAAGTTGATGCTTTAGATAAGTTTAAATGTACCCAATGTGAATATCAAACATGTACGAAACGATATTTAAACAGACATATTTTGCGTCATCATAAAAATATAGACGAAGTAAATGCTTCAGATAAATTTACCTGTGGTCAATGTAATTATCAAACATTTACTAGAAGTGGATTAAAGAAACATATGTGGCGACATAAAAATATAGAGGAC
This sequence comes from Polydrusus cervinus, assembly GCA_935413205.1. NCBI lineage: Eukaryota > Metazoa > Arthropoda > Insecta > Coleoptera > Curculionidae > Polydrusus > Polydrusus cervinus. The sequence continues at coordinate 7,938,938 of OW284518.1, forward strand.
ATTGATTCTCCAGATAATTTTAGGTGTGGTCAATGTAAATATCGGACAGTTTGGAAAAAGTGTTTAAGGAATCATATTTTGCGGCGTCATAAAAATATAGAGGAAGTTGATGCTTCAGTTAAGCTCCAGTGTGATCAATGTGATTATCAAACATTTACTAGAAGTGGATTAAAGATTCATATTTTGCGATATCATAAAAATATAGAGGAAGTTGATGCTTCAGATAAATTTAAGTGCGACCAATGTCATTACCAAACACTTAGGAAAGGTGATTTGAAGAGACATCTTTTACGTCTTCATAAAAATATAGATGAAGTTGATGCTTCAGATAAGCTCCAGTGTGGTCAATGTGATTATCAAACATTTACTCGAAGTGAATTAAAGAGACATATATTGCGACATAAAAAAATAGAGGACATTGATTCTTCAGATAAGTTTACGTGTGGTCAATGTAAATATCAAACACTTTGGAAAACATGTTTAAGGAATCATATTTTTCGATACCATAAAAATATAGAGGACGTTGATACTTTAGATAAGTTTAAGTGCAATCAATGTCAATACCAAACCCTTAGGAAAGGTGATTTGAAGAGACATATTTTACGTCATAAAAATATAAATGAAGTTGATGCTTCAGATAAATTTAAGTGTGGTCAAAGTCAATACCAAACTGTTAAAACAGGAAACTTAAAGCGACATAAAATATAGAGGATATAGAAATATATTGATGTTTCAGATAAGTTTAAGTGTGGTTAGTAAGAATACCAAACACTTAAGAGAAATCATTTTGGCGACGATATAATAATATTTAGGAAGTCAATATTATAAATAAGTTTTGCAAACAATGATTTAAAGGAACATATTTTTCGACGTCATAACAATATAGAGTAAGTTAATGATTTAGATAGATAAGTTCAAGAATCGACAATATGGTTATTAAACATTTACTAGAAGTTATTTAAAGAGACATATTTTGCGAAGGCATAAAATCATTGAGGGAGATTAACAAATTTACACGAAAGTGATTTACCAAGGTCATAAAAATGTAGAGAAAGGTGACGATTCAGATAATAAGTATCTACAAAGCTAAGAATTGACAGTTAAATTGGGGCAAAGTTGTTTATTTTAGGACTTAATAATGTAGTTCAAAAAATTTAAAGTGTTTAAAACAAAATACATACAAATATATGCACATGTATTAAAACTTGATGTTTTCGTTTTTATTTTCTACTTCTCAATTTTTGAAATTAAGAAAAGATAACATATTCTTTGTTCTTTAAAACGATGGTGATAATTTTATAATTTCTATTTTGCCCCATTAACATTTTTTTACAACACACACGACATTCTAGGTTTTATGTGGATAAAAGTCATAAACTGAAATACCATTTCTTCTTCCACTGTTTCGTACTATACAATGCCGTTTCTTTCTCGAGTCGGCGCTCGCGCGATGCCTAGTAGTTTTGGCTGCAGGTAGACTCTAGTTATGTATTCTACTAATGTAAACTGTACTTTATTTTGGCTGGTCTGGTCTGGTGGGCAGGGCTGCTGGTTCGCTTAGTGCGAAATTCCAGTTCGCGCATAGTACGACAAAGCTTGGGCTTTTCGCTGGGTATCAAAGCAACACATGATTACGCTCACTGTCGGCGTCACAGGCTTGTCAGTGCAGTGGCCGTTCTGTAAATCGTACTGTATTCTACACAACTCGATCAGTGGCGGCTCGCGGTCTTAAAAAATGGTGAAGAGCTAGGTATAGTGCGGATACTTAAACAAACATTGACTAAAAACCCGTGTAAGAAAACGTCTCTCTTATCCTCATCTATCCAACGACTAAATACTGCAAACTATGTCATTAATTAGGTTTATTTTTGAAACACACAACTAAGTAGGTACGTACACTACTGAATTAACTGAAAAATAAAAACAAAACTTTTTAATCACACAATAAATTGTGTAAAAACGATATCTATAACCGTAAGTTTCGTGAAGCCTCAAAATAAATACCTTAAGGTTAGGCGAACCAAAACAATGGTGCATACGATTGATCTATTTTAAAATTGCCCTTCATCTTAATGCAAATTGTTACATGCTATTTGCGTGACTGACGTCACGTAACCATAGTAACGGTAAATATCAAAGTCATGTTGGACGTTGGGTCTTCACTTGCTTTAGGCGCTCCAAAATGCACGAGTGTTTATAATTATTGTCCATCGAAGTTAACCGTAGCCCTTTATGCATAGCTACATCCGGATTAAATTAATATTATTAACTCGAACATAATAAATTTTTTAAGGGCTAAAATGGTGGGTAGCTGTACATTAATATTTAATATTGTCGAAAACTCTCCTCTTGGTTTTATTTTTTTTTTGATGAAGAGCCCCTTTACCTACTTCACCTGACGAGCCGCCACTGAACTCGATTACATAATGGGAAAGTATGAAAAACCGGTTATACGGGTTTTCAAGATGCGAAAACGATTCTTAAAATTATTCACCGGTTTCGCCTACAATATATCAAAAAGAATTAAGGTTTGATTATCATGATTATTTACCTCATCCATTATAAAAGCGGGTTGATTTTCACCTGATTTTTTAGCGATAATCTCCCGCTCTCCGGTAAAAATCACCCTTGTCAAAAGTGAAAATCTCACCCGTCAAAACTGAAACAGTCAACAGTTAAAATCACACGTCTGTAACAACAGGTTTTTTATTGTCGTGGTGATGTTTAATGATTATCTAGAATCTAGATAACGAACGATGGCGTTTTTGGTTGTTACTATGGACAACAAATAAAATACAAACAAACGCCAAAGCAGCCCGGTGAAACTTCTTATGGGCGGGATAGAAGCTAGAGTGACGTCAGACCTCCAGACTTTTTCAAGTTAGGACCTACGTTTATCCCCATCAGTTATATCTCAATATTACACATACGTAGTTATTTCTACAAAGAGAGCTACGGCAGACTAACTTGGTCTGACTATATTTGTCTCTTTTTACATCGAATGGAGATAACTTGATGCAGACAGAGATAGGTACTTGACATGAATAGCACGAGCTGTTAAATTATTTTACAACCTAACTTCCCTGTTGAGCACAAATCATTGACATTTGTAATATCAATGTCAATGGCACAAATGGAATTGCCCTTTTTCTTTCTTCATAGCTGATAATCAGACCAAGCTTTTTTGGTATTCTTATATTATTTTTAATTTTCTAATCTTTTTACCAAAAGGACCGTTTTCTTTTTGTTGTAGGTAAGTAAATCGTAATTTGAACATTTCTTTAGTTATTTTTATTCGTTATTTATTACATTAGTTTACCTACTTGTTGCAAAAATAATTATACATACAAAATATATTCTTTTTGCTTTTCAATTATTTAGACCATTAGGAAATTTTAACTCTGTCCAGTATTGTAGTAAGTAATTCATTAATTTTTTTGTTTTATATTCTTTTAGGTTGGCTATTTCAAGAAGTACCTATACGTGAATCTTTGATGATTATGTATGTTGCATGAATAATTGTTTAGGACACGGGAGCCACTACAGCTGGTACTGTAGGTTAATCTGGGAAAGTAAGTACATTTTGGGAATATAAAGAAAAAGCAGATCCTCATGTGGGTAAATAATGTAGTTTTTTACATAGTTAGTGGTATAGTTTTTTTCTAACGAGGTACTGATCTTACCTATATTTCAATCGTAGTTGTCAATAAAATTAATTATAAGCTGATTTCTGAAGTTTTATTTCTAATTGTACAACTTTAATAAATAACATTTAAAATGATATTTACAGCTTAAAAATCTAATCAGAAAATCCTAATATTTAATTTTTACTCTACTTGAAAAATCAAATAAGAGGATTATTGTGAATAATTTGATTGCCTTAAATATCATTTTAAGGTTTTGTGTGCAAAATTTTTTAAAATTGCCATATTTGAAAGTCCTGCCTATAGTCAAAAGGTTGTCCAGATGTTAAAAATTTTTGCACATAAAATTTTAGAATGATATTTACAGCCAACAAACTATTCACAATCCTCATTTATTTTCCAAGTATAGTAAAAATTAAATATTAGGGTCCTGATGTTTTTTTAAGCTGTAAATATCATTGGCCGTCAAAATTTTAAAAATGGTCATATTTGAAAGTCCCGCCTATAGTCCAGAGGTTCCCTCCAGACCCGATGGTGGCGCTGCTTTGACGTTTCTTATGTCAAATTTTGCTTCGACCAATTAAAATGTTTGTTTGTCTTCTTTCTATGTTTGTCTTCGTTGCGCCAAAGTGTCATTTCGAGATATCATTTAAACGTTTTACAAAAATGGAACGTTTGGAGATTTTTCTCTCGAAGAAATCACCAAAAATGGATCTGAAAATACAAAGCGATTAAGAGACTTCATATGGAAGCAATTCCAGAATTGTTGTGAGACACGAGATTACCATTTTACATCAGTGACGCCTGATGCTATGTTGGCGAAAATTTTAAAGGACTGGGCATACAATGTGAAGAAAATAGATGGAACAGACTACAAAGAAGGTAAGCTGCGCGTTTTCAATTTCTAAATCTGCCTGTATGGTGTCCGCGCAATTGTCTCTCTGCCTGTACGTCCGTCAATCTCTTGTGCCAATGCCTAATGCATATTTCTTGATTTCAGGTACAGTGAAAACGATATGGAATGTCACTGCGAAATTACTCATGGAAAATATTTCAACCAATATCAACGAAAAATCAACCCTTTCGAAGACATAGTCTTCAAATTCGCCAGAGATGCCAGAAATGCAAAAAGAAAGGAGCTTCAAAAAATTCCAGAAAAAAGAAAATGTAGTGCCAATGCTTTGACTGGTAATGAAATCAACAAAATTATCGCTGTTCTTGATGAAAACATTCCAGATGGTCTGGTCAAGAAATTATTTTACATTTTTTCATTTTAACTTGCTTGGAGAGGAGGAGAGGCATGCACAAGTCTGGTTAGTCATTTCAGGGTAGAAAAGGACTTTTGTGGGAACGTAACCAATAGAATCCAATACAACCCAATTTTTACGAAAACCGCTCAAGGGGGAGACAGAAAATGTGCCGAATCAAAATGGCTTGTTTCAAATAACGGTTCTCCAGATATGTGTCCTGTACGCCTGTATCATAAATATATGTCGAAAAGGCAGGATATTGATAATCCAAGGTTCTTCGACAGTGTCAATCCGACCAAAAAGACATGGTACAAAAATGTTCCCGTTGGAAAAAACACACTGTCAAAATGGACACAAACTTGCCCACAGGAAGCTGGCCTACTTATAGTGAAAAAAGTTACAAACCATTCGCTGCGAGCTTCTGCTGTGTCTGCTCTTGCGAAAAGCGGCATCCAGGAAGAGCAGCTGATAAAAATCACAGGCCATTCATCGACTGCATCAATCAGGCCGTACTTGCAAATCGATCAAGAGCACCATGATAATATTATTTATAAGATGAGAGGAAACGACGACAAGAACATGGTCCCTGCTGCACCCATCACTACTCGACCTATTCATCCCAGAATGGATATTTGTGAAGAGACCACAGCAGCGACAATTGTCTCTGTTTCTTTAAACTCCACCCCTCAGCATTCTGTTATACAGTATACTAATTATGTGTTTAATTGCAATACATTAAATTGTGCAACATAAATCGTTAGTTTTTTATTTGGTAAATAATTTTCAAAATACATTTCGGGATTGGGAAATAATTAGAAAATCATTCTCAGATTTTTTTCCATTAGGAAATCGCTCTCGGGCAAGCCCTCGAGCGATTTCCACGGCAAAAAATCTTCGGAATGATTTTCGATAATTTCCCCATCCCTTAATATATTACTACAGATAATTAAGCAAGATAATGTAATTGACCCAGATCCTGGAAAATAATATAAATTTATTATTAACAAATAAGTAACTTCGTTACAATTCTTACTGTATTTGATGTACAAAATTTCGCCTGCGGCGCAATGTCATTGGTGACATTCATTCTTAGGTGTGACAGCCTGTCTTTTTTGGTTTATAACACAGTTTTGAATCCTTTGTCTAGGACCGTCTTTGTCACGGTATTACTATTTTTAACAACTTGAGTCCCTATAATCTTTTAAAAGTAACTATCGCCAAGATACGACCAAACGAATTCCTTCCCCATTTCTATTCCATCTGCTGTGAAAGTTCTGCTCGCAAATACTAAATATTCCAAAGACTGTTGACATAAGTAAAAAACATTTACCAACATGAACGTTGTCTTATTGGCTAGCTGCAAACGAAATGGCTTATAATAATCTCCTTTTCTTACTATGAAGATTTCGAATACACCAACACCTACCAGCAGGTCTTTGATGCGACTAGCCAAGGTAATTAGTTTTTTATTTATGTCAATTGACACCTGAAAATCTGTACCATGCATCATTCTCCGGTTATTTCAATGTTTTTATTTATTTTTTAGTACGACATTCAGTGGTATCGATCAAGGACATCGTGACGAATATAAAAAGTACACATGTGATATGTGCCAATATCAAACATTTAAGAGATATTATTTAAAGAGGCATATTGTGCGACGTCATAAAACCATCGAGGAACTAAATGCTTTAAATAAGTTCAGGTGTCAACAATGTGAATATCAAACAATAAAAAAACATGATTTAAAAAGGCATATTTTAAGACGTCATACAAATATAGAGGAAATTAATGCCTCGGATAAGTTTAAGTGTAGTCAATGTGAATATGAAACCTTAACTAGAAGTTATTTAAAGTTTCATACATTACGACGTCATAAACATATAGAGGAAATTGATGTTTCAGATAAGTTTCAGTGTGTTCAATGTAATTATCAAACGTTAAATAGAAATGATTTAAAGCGTCATATTTTACGATGTCATAAAAATATAGAGGAAGTGGATGCTTCAAATAAGTTTAAGTGTGGTCAATGTGAATATCAAACATTAACTAGAAATTATTTAAAGATTCATATTTTACGACATCATAAAAATATAAAGGAAGTTGATGTTTCAGACAAGTTTCAGTGTGGTCAATGTGATTATCAAACATTAACTAGAAATGTTTTAAAAATTCATATTTTACGACGTCATAAAAATATAGAGGAAGTTGATGCTTCAGATAAGTTTCAGTGTGGTCAATGTGATTATAAAACTTTTACCAAACATAATATAAAGAGACATATTTTGGCACGTCATACAAATATAGAGAAAATTGATGCTTCGGATAAGTTTAAGTGTGGTCAATGTGAATATCAAACCCTTCAAGAAAGACACTTAAAGCGACATATCTTGCGGCATAAAAATGTAGAGGAAGTTAAGGCTTCAGATAAGTTTCAGTGTGGTCAATGTGATCATCAAACATTAACTAGACATGATTTGAAAATCCATATTTTTCGACGTCATAAAAATATAGAGGAAGTTAATGCTTCAGATAAGTTTCGGTGTGGTCAATGTGATTATCAAACTTTTACGAAAAATAATTTAAAGAGACATATTTTGGCACGCCATATAAATATAGAGGAAGTTGATGCTTCAGATAAGTTTAAGTGTGGTCAATGTGAATATCAAACTCTTCAAAAAAGACATTTAAAACAACATATCTTGCGACATAAAAATACAGAGGAAATTGTTGCTTCAGATAAGTTTAAGTGTGGTCAGTGTGATGATCAACCACTAACGAAAATTTCTTTAGAGAGACATATTTTGCATCCTCATAAAAATATATATGAAATTTAAATGTGAATATCAAGCAGTTATTAGAAGTTATCTAAAGAGACATGTTTTGCTACGACATAAAAAGATTTAAGATAAAGAAGTTTAGATGTGAGCAATATCAAACGAAAAGTAATTTAAAAAGGTCATAAAATAAATATTTTTCCTATTCTATATTTTTTATTATTTAACTCTTGCAACTAACTTTAGTTCCAATTAAATTTTTTAGAAAATTGTAAGTTTTATTAAATTATGTAGGTACATGGTCATCCAACCAGGACTGAACAGGTGTATATTTTTTGAGTTTTTATTAAATCCAATACCGCCGTCTTGCTTATGTTTGACAGTAGGATCTAAAATTGCCATTTAAAAAGCGACTGGACTTAAAACAAAGGAACTGGGGCGTAAAGTTGTTTTTCAATCTAACACTATATTTTTTATTTTTACGCGAGGCCTTTTTTTCTGATTTCAAAAATATATAATTGGCCTCAAACCGTATTTTAGATACGATAAGCGATAGGTACATTTTCTAAAAAGCTGTATTCATTCTAAACTGCTGGACAATTGCTTTCGAGCAAGAAAAATTTCGCCTAAATTTAACAGTTAATATTTTCTGAACCAGATATAATATCAACCTACGGTTTTGAGTGGTTAATAGATTCATCCCTTGGGAAACAATTGTCAATGTTGGATTTTCTTTAACTGTCAGAAAATTTTATATACAGGATGTTAAAGAAGACGATGATTTTTGCTCCAATTTTAATGGCGTATAACTTTCACAATAATATTTTTAAATTTTATCACTCTACGGCAATTAAATCACTGGTTCATAGCAAAGAAAGTAATTTGTAAAATTTTTGATATCTGCTATATTTTAAGAAATACCGTTTTTTTTTGGAAAATCTTGCTTTCTTTCAACTTATTGGTAGCTAGATCTCACTGTACGTTGTATCGTGCAAACTTCGCGAGTGATTATTATACCCTATGAAAAGCTTGATTATGTTCAGTAAGAATAGTTGTACCTAAATGTTATAATGTCGAGTGGCGTACTTATAAACACCTTATATATGTCTATGGTTTATGAGTATCTCACAATTTTTCACGATTTTTTTATATTGGAAAGTACTCGCCCCTAGATTAGGTAATTTTTTTCTAATTTTTTAGTTTTTTATATCGCACTACAGGTATATTATACAGCGTGTTTACAAAATTTTAACAAAGATAATTTTTTTAATTTAATTTTTGGAAAAAATGTATTTATTAATTTCTAACTTACTAACACTATTTCTAAAATTAAACTTACATTGAAAAATACTTTGATATTAAATATCACTAGCTGCCGTCAAACCAAACCCCGTCCATCCGAGAGTATTAATTTGAATCGAGATTATCACCAAAAAAAAAACAATATTAAGTAATAATAATAAGTTGAAATAAAGCAAGGTTTTCCAAAAAAATCGGTATTTCTTAAAATATAGCCAGATATCAAAAATTTGAGAAATCACTTTCTTTGCTATGAACCAGTGATTCAATTTAAAAATATTATTCTGAAAGTTACACGCCATTAAACATGGAGCAAAAATCATCGTCTGCTTTAACAACCTGTATATAAAACTTTCTGATAGTTAAAGAAAATCCAACATTGAAAATTGTTTCCCAAGGAATGAATCTATCAACCATTTAATACCGTAGGTCGATATCATATCTGGTTCAAAAAATATTAACTGTTAAATTTAGGCGAAATTTTTCTTGCTCGAAAGCAATTGTCCAGCAGTTTAGTTTAATAAGTATCAAATGCCTTGGAAATTAAAATGTTCAATATGACCTCCATAACGCTGCCCTATTCGGTCTTTTCGCGGAGTCGATCCCGAACACATTCAGAGTATTATCGCATGCGCACTTTAGATTAGCCATTAAACGAGCAAGACTATGAAAGGAGAGTTGTTTTGTGTCAGTGGTCGCAGGACATGATACAACATCAAGCGCAGTTTTTCGTAATGTAATGTTTAGTGATGAGGCTACATTTCATAACAATGGATTCGTAAACCGGCATAATTTCCACTACAACACAAGCAATCCTTTTTTCCCTAGAAAAGTTACGAATCAACATAAATGAAGTACCTGTATTAATGCGTGGGCTGGCATAATAAGTAGGTAATCATGTTATTGGGCCACATTTTTTTGAAGGAAATGCTACAGGTCAGATTTACCTTGATGTTTTACAGAATGATTAACCTGGACTTTTAAATATACTACCAGAATACACTCGCGAAACAATGTGGTTTCAATAGGACGGAGCACCACCTCATTACAGTATGCTCGTGAGAATTTTTTTAAATCGGCGATTTAATGATCACTGGATTGGTAGATGAGGTCCAATATCATGGCCTGCAAGATGTCCCGATCTAACCAAGCTCGATTTTTTTTATGGGGATACGTAAAGGAGAGAGTGAACCAGCGGCAGCGCCAGGGGGGGCAGGGTGGGCACTGGCCCACCCTAGAAACATGAGTGCCCACCCTGGTGCCCCCCCCAAAGTTGATGGATTCGGTTTTGTAATGAAATTTCCGGGAAGGGACTTGGTTATGAAAGCTATGATCTTTTTTTTTTAGACGTCACTTTGGATAAGAGGGAAGTTTCGTTTGCCTCTGCTTATGACGTTATAGAGCGTGGGGGAGGTTTTTTTTTAGAAGTCACTTTTGATTTTGGGTAGTGTCCACTCAAAAATCATCACTTGTGCCCACCCATCCCAAAAATCCTGACGCCGCCACTGGAGTGAACCAAACAGCTTCCACGACAAAAGAGAACATGCCAGCACAAATTAGGGAAATTTTTCAAACAATTACTTCGACTATGTTGAGAAATGTAAGCGAGTCTTTTAAAAAAAGGACCCGCGCCTGCATTTAAACTTTACGAGGTCATATTGAACACTTTTTATAAGATTTTTATTATGTCCCTGTTGTCTTTGGTCACCAAAATTTTAAAAGTCATGTTGTACTTATTTGTTTTCTTAATAATTATATTTCAAATTTCCCGCGTATAGTTACCGCAAGTGGCTATGAGAGGGAGGATGTTCGAGAGACGCGGTAGAGGAAAGGTGGATGTTGTAGACGCGGTAGCCGAAAAGTTTTGTTTTTAGAGGGTAGATCTAGGGGTAAATTTGTGGTAGTTGTTAAAAGTGGTAGCCGAACATTTGAAACGATCATGTAACTAAAGTTTATTCAGATTAAAGTGTTTAAGTAAACTGAACTTTGTTTTAAATACGCCTTCATCGTCATCCTGTACAAGGCGATCAAGCCGAGGAAGAGCCAACAGTCATCTAAATATTGTTAATTTTAATTTAATTTTTTTTGCCTTAATTTAGCTCCCTAGTCCCCGCCCACTAGGTGGGCCTATGTTTTGCCTAGTTCTTGTTTTGTCAGTTTTCCTAAAAGTAAATGTGTAGTTTGTAACTATTTTCTTCCAACACAATCTTGACTAAATTGTTTAATTAGAACTATTGACCCTGAGTTAAGACCAATCGTAAAATATTTCAAAAACTATGATATTTAGATATATGACATATTTAACAAAAAAATTAAGGTTTTGCGAGAGATAATTCCTTTTGCCCAAAAAATAAGGGTGCCCCATTTAAAAAAAATTGAAATAAAGCATTCTTAAAACTCTCGAGTTGTCCACCTTATAATGAGCTCTGTATAAGAGATTTAAAAACATTATTATACGCAACATTATATACGCACCTTAAAGTACCCACAGTGTAAATTATATTTGCCAAGACTAGGGTTAATCCACAGATTACTATGTTTTTTTAACGATACCCTTAAAATTTCGGAAAAAAAATAATAACTAGGTAACGTTGCAATTCACTTTAAAAATTTAAATATATTTGCAAAGTCGTTCTATTTATTAGACTGTTAGGGCCGAAAATGCCTGTAATAAAAACATAACCCTTTTATCCCGGTGCCGAAAGTTCCTGTCAAAATCTGGTTGCTACTTGGCCGGTGCCCATGATACAACTACTTGAGATATGATATCGCGCAGGTTTTCGTGACGTCACCTTGGGACGAAAACCGCCATATTGCGATATTCTCCGTTGTTTAAGTTCGGTATTATATTCCGATAAGGCAAAAATGTTATTTTTTAGATGTAGGATGTATTTTCGTATCGGAGAACTAAATACAAAATTAGACGATGCAACACTTTCTAGAAAAAGAAAAATGAAAAAACAATAACCTCAATTTTTCATGATCACAGTAATCAATCTAAAAATGTATGTTTTAATATTTCAGTCACAATACAAATTAATAACGTAAACTACGCTTTGCCATATAATTCAATTCAAAAATTCGTCACACTGTGACGTCACGATCCACTGCGCACTCTGTTGATATCATACCTTGTATAGTTGTATCATGGCCGGTGCCGAATTGCTTACGCCCAAATATACTGCTTCACGTTGAAGAAAATAAAGGCATAGTTAGTATGTACTACCACGCTAGGAAAAACTGTAGGCAAATATCACGATATTCGTTAAGAGTTTTACAGAAACACCAACATACAAGTACGAGAAACACCAAGAATTGGGGGAAGTTGATGAAAAACGAAAATCAAACTTTTGTATTCAAACGATGGAACGTTGTAATAATTACAGAGATTTTTAAACGACTTTTTCTATGGAAAGACGACAGATGCAATTTATAAAAACGGTCGGCACGAAATTTTAACGCATTGAGAAACTCAATTTCAGCAGTTTGTGATAGAATCTCGCCCTACCAACTGAAAAATGTAAGAAAGGAGTTTTATAATCGTTTAGAATATTGTTTGGCGACTATAACAGAACTATCCCTAACCTTGATATTGACATAAAATGACTAACAAACTTTTAATCATTTGTTTGTTGGTGTACTGACAGAAATGTGTCGAGTCCGTATTACCCAGTTTCTCAATTTAAAAATACATTTTCTTATATACACTTTAAATCGGACAAGGAAATTCTTGGATCCGAAAAGTCGCACTAGTCACTTATGTGCCACTACTTTTGCTGTCATTCTTTTTCTCGATAGTAACCAATCACGTTGCTTAATTTTTTTAACTGACCTGTTTGTGTTTCTCCTTGCATTCGGCTTTGGTTTGATATTTTCCTTTAGTAATAACCCAATTTTTAAATGACATTATTATCAAAAGCATGAGCTTTCTAACGCTGAGCAAAACACTCAGCTGCTGTCTAAACGAACATTTCTTACTGAAAAGTGCAGCCGCTGGGATGACCTTAATGTACTCATTGAATCGTAAATTACACATTTCAAAACGTCATTTTGCCGAGGGCGGATATCTGTCTGTCTGTTAACTCCAACATTCTAGAACTAGAAGGCCATGCTGATAACGAAGAATGTTATACAATAAACTCTCCGTTTAACGAATGGAGAGCCATTGCTAATTTAAAAGCATGTCACATTTCTGCCCAATGTTCTAATTTATTTTCTGTGGACAAATTCACATAATTTACGAGTGTATGATACAAAATTGATTGTAAAAATAAAATATATGGAAAATATGGAGATTTCTATGCCCAACGAAATGGTCAGTTTAGTTTTGGACCTGGATAATTTACCTTTAGAAGCAGGAGTCTTGAAAAAGAATTTAAAGGAGGATTTCGTGTCTGATCAGAACAGTATTCAAGGTAAAGAAAGTTGTATTAACCCAAATGTTTCAAATACGATACAGACGAAAGTAAAACAAGAAAGTCATTTATTTAATATTGATAGCAGCACCGAACATACCAGTAATTTGATAATTAAAATAGAGCCAGAACTCTCGTTAAAACTGGAGGATTTTGAGATTGAAAATGTTCCACTTAAAATTGAAGATAACAAACTAGACACTACATTGTTACTCCAATTAGAAACTCAAGAAATAATGGGAAATTTGGTTGTTGGTCATTCATATTTTGGCACTGCCTTTACCCCACCTGATTATAAGTAAGTAATTTAAATACTATAGGTATTATTATTTCATTTAGGTACACCCCTTCGCCATTAACAGCACAATTAATTTTAGACTGACTTGAATAATATGGTAGGTATCGTAAAACTCTTGGTAAAATACACATTTTCAACTCTTATAACATTTCATAACTTTTTGGTCCGTCAAATTTTTATTCAATAAAAACGTTAATGTATTGTGAAAATCCCTGATGAACCTGCAATGTGCCATTGAGACAAGCTGCTGTTGACTGGAAAGGAATTAATAAGGGATTTCCAACCAATTTTTAAAGGAAATAAAGTAAGGGTGTTTTAAAAACATCAAACCCATGTAGATTCTCGGATTCAGCGCAAATAACTTTGTGAAACATGAAAATAAATATTAGGAACTGCAGTGTTACGACGAAGCTCAGATTTTTAGGGTTTGAAAGTGGACTGTAATTTTTTATTAGCGTGGTATTAAAATAAATGGTAAAAAAATGGCGATGTCAAGTAAAGGCATGAAAATAAATATAGAAAATATGAACAAACAAATGCGAGGCACTAAAGCGGCTTACCTTGTGTAGTCTTCGTAGAGCTGGAAGGCTTCTTCACGGGTACCCTTGTGGCCTGAAGAAAATATCACTTCACGAAATGGGTGATCAGTGTAAAAATGGTTAAAAAGGCGAGAAAAATAGCGTCGTACGCGTATATTGGTACTTATTGTACTGCCGGTTCCTCGGCGAACTTAGGACCGCCTTAGTGCCAAAAAAGTGGTTTCCATCGATTTTGCGCGTATATGAAATTAACTATATTTTATGCCTTATACAGGGCGACCATATTAATGAAACTTGAACATGCAGTGACAAAATCTATTCTATCCAGAGTATAATTACTAGATTAAAAGACTTACCTATAAGGAAGTTCAATCCATATTGTATGAACATTCTATCCGAGTAGATCACACATGTAGTATACAAACTTTCGTTTGAAATCACGTCTTTTAGAGTTTACCTTGTCCCCAAGTCCATTGTTCTCCTACCCAGCCAGGTTATGTCCTACCCAGCCAGGTTATGTCCTACCTAGCCAGGTTATGTACCCGTAACATATCTAACCCTCTGCTACTACCACTCATTAACGTCATTATAAATTTTTCCCCTAATGGAGAGTGAGATCGTTAAACAGGGTCACATTAAGATTGGGAAGGGTAGGGGTGATCTACTCGGATGGAATTGTTTATACAATATGTATCTATCTCCTTTCTTTATATTTTTTTTAAATGGTAAAACTCATAAACAGGGTCCCAGCAAGTGGTATTTTTCCAGATGAGCTTAAAATTAGTCCAATATTTAAGTCGGGATCTAGGGAATGTATGGGTAATTACAAACCTATAAGTGTTATACGTGTATTCTCAAAAATCATTGAAAAAATTAAAAAAAGAATGTTAAGTTTTATTGATAAGTATATTGAGGTAAATCATTGTCAATATGGATTTATAAAAAATAGTAACACTCCGAGTGCAACTATGGACCTTTTGAATAAAATTACCAATGATTTAGACAATAAAAAAATAGTAATAGCTGTGTTTGTGGATCTTAAAAAGGCATTCGATGTAGTTAGTATAGGATATACAATCTTATAAGATCATATCTAACAAATAGACAACTCGATAGGCATCAATATGTAATTCGAAAAAATCGTCCATTTTCTCAAAGAGACCAAAGTAACAACATAAATAGGAAGACAAAAATCACAAAGTCATGGTCTCAATCATTTAGGTCTGATGATGCTCCGTAGAGAGCGAAACATGTCACCTTAGTTTTTTATTAAATGATTGAGACCATGACTTTGTGATTTTTGTCTTCCTATTTATATCAATATGTAAGATTAGATTGTTACAGTGGTAACTCAGAAACCAGTGAATATGGAGTGCCGCAGTGTTCAGTCCTTGGTCCATTCTTGTACTCATTGTATGTCCTTAGTCTGAAATGTGCTGGTCTCAGGACTCTATATTTTACTTTTGCCGACGATACAATTCTGCGTTATAGTGATGCTAGTGAACGTTATCTTAAACAATGTATAAATCACGATCTTCAGCGTTACTCTAGGTGGTTAATAGGTAATAAACTTAAAATTAACGTCTCAAAAACTAAATATATCCTATTTAAGCAAAAAAATAAAATAATTCAAGAACCTACAATTGCCCTAAGCAATGTTAATATTGCAAAAGTATAAATAAAGTTCCTCGGATTAATTATAGATGAAAATCTTAATTGGAAGGAACATATCAATTATGTGTTTGATAAAATTGCTCCTATGGTCGGGGCCATCTATCGATGTAGAAATTATTTGTCACAAAAGAGTAAAATGAATGTCTATAATTCTTATTTTCTATCACACCTTAGTTACTTAATTCCTGTATGGGGCAACTGTGGTGTTGTTGGATTTAAAAAATTACAAGTGTTACAAAACAAAATATTAAAGGTTTTATTTATTTATTTATTTATTTGAAAGTATCAACAGCAAAAAGCCAATTATAGACACTCAACTTAAACTATAGTCAGGCAACAATACAAAGTCATAAATAACAATAACAATTAGCGTAGCAAAATATGTATAACACAGAAATTATAAAATACGACATAATACAACAATTAGTTTATAAGTAATTTATCCTGTATAAGTTTTTTAAAGCTTCTCAGATTAACAAGGTCGATATCAATATCAGAAGCATACAAATTAAATAAATGGCATAATCTATACAGGGGGGAACTTCTGTAAAGATTCGTTCGCGGAAAGATCAGATAAAAAAACATTACGATTTCTAGAATTAACACGATTGAAGGTAAACGGAAGCTGTTCAAGAATATCAGGACAGTCAATATCACCCTTAAGGATTTTAAACATTGTACACAAGAATATCCTAATCCTTCTTTTACTTAAAGATAATTTGTTAAAAATTCCCAAAAGATACTCATTATCACAACCCTGAAGTGGATAAATCCCAAACTTTCTGTAATGCATGCATTTCAAGAACGTTCTCTGCACTCCCGCAATTATCTTTATCCAAATGTTATACTGAGGAGACCAAATTATGGTGCCATATTCCAAAATTGGTATCACCAAGGTGTCAAACAAATAAAGGCTGACATCAACATTGAAGTCTTTAGTAGGTACTTGTTGCAATTAATCCTGCAATTCTTTGGGCCGTCTCAATTTTAGAAATTATATGACTGGAAAAAGATAAGGTAGTATCAAATAATATTTCCAGATCCATTAACCCTCCCATCATTCAACGTATAATCATGGCCAACAATATTTTTATTAAATGTAAACGATATACAGGCACACTTATCTACATTTACGTTAAAACCGTTTACATTACACCAACTATAAATATCACAGAAATCCTGCTGAAGTGTCTCACAGTCATTCCTCGAATTAATCTCAAGAAAAATCTT
The DNA here is from genome assembly GCA_935413205.1 of Polydrusus cervinus. Taxonomy (NCBI): domain Eukaryota; kingdom Metazoa; phylum Arthropoda; class Insecta; order Coleoptera; family Curculionidae; genus Polydrusus; species Polydrusus cervinus. Next base: position 7,956,064 of record OW284518.1, read on the forward strand.
AAAATCATCTGCAAAAACTAAGCCCTTTGAATTCTTAACCTTAGTCATACCCCTGTTAAAAGCTACTATGAAGAGCAGCGGTCCCAGATTATAATCGGCTAACTAACACAGAGGTCTTATATAGGGAGTTGGATGTTAGGCAGTTAACCAAAATAGAAAATCTAGAGCAATGATGAGCAATAATATATTTAATATTAACAAACAAAAGTCCAACACAAATATATTATTTTTTGAAGATATTCACGGCTATTGTACAAGAGCACAAAAAAACATTTATCAAGAAAATGTTCGAACGAACAAGGGTTTATTCAACCCTATATACCAGGCGGCTAATGTATATAATAAACTACCTGAAAATATTAAAACTACAAACACAGTTACAAAAATTAAAAAAGTGTTGACTAGATACTTAAAATAGAAGAAGTTGGATATATGTTGTTATGCAAACTACAAACTATTAAAACTAGAGTTTATTCACTGTTGTTGAAATTTTGTATTATCCTCGTTACCAGTATCTAGAATACTGTTTAAAGGATTTAGTCTTAAGAATTATTGTTATATTTTTTTAAATAAATAAATTGTTTCAAAAAAAAACCTTAAATAGTAAATAGTAGGTAAGTATATATGTATTTTTAATATTTTTTTTACATCTATAAGTTTCTCAAAATTGTCTGGTTTAGTTATGGCTACGCAAGTAGCAAACAAGTTGTTAATAGTTGCACATACATGTGATATCACCTAGGTGCAAAACAGGTATTATATTTTAAGAAATAATTAGAATATAAGGAACCAAATTTTGTAATATGTAGGTATATTGTTGCTGTTGTTAAATAAATAAAATAAACATCCCTTACAGGTAAGTTGTTTAATCCATTAACTGTATTTAACAATTCCTTCCTTCATAGATCACACATGTAGATATTTAGAGCAAGATCGAACTCCCAAATAAGCACTGTCTATAAAATATTATAAAAAATAGTGAGTAACAAAAACTTTTCCGTACTATCCTTACTTTAATATTTAAAACTTACATTACTTACTATCATCCTTACATTAAAAAACCCTTAAAATCTAAGTATGTTTGATGCAACTCGGTTTTTGTCACCAATGATTGGTATATTGTAAAAGTTTGAAAATACAGTTGTATTTTTCTGGCCATCTGGCAATATGATTAATATTGTTTATATCCAAACTTGATTGACAGGCAGGGAAAGTATCCACTCATCTGGTGTTGTGCGCTTTAAATTTACTTAATTTAATACAGTAAAGTTTTACTGTATATTCCATCCATCCACTAGAACATTATCTGGTTTCTACATAATAAGGCAACATCAACAATGCAACAACTCATTCGTCAATTACACTCTGTGATATTTGCATGTGATACTTGAATAGAACCGGATGAAAAAAACCTATCATAAAGGTCCTCATGACATCCACGATATGGATTTCCACACTCAGTAGATCTCAGCTGATCTTATCTTGGATAGTGGGAGCCAATAGTGTAATCAATGTCGTCAACATTATTTATTTTATATTTATAATATTATGGAAACATTTTGGTTTATAGTTTGTTGTGAATAAATTATTATTTTTATTTGTTTCTGGCGATAAAGAATTAAAAAGAGCCCCTTTTCTGAAAATGAGAGAAGATTTGACCAAATGAGAGTCCTAGATTTTGGTACACTTGAGAATTATCCTTTTTTTAGTTGGTCAGTTCTACCTACTTATAGCAGGTGGGCAACGTAACAGTAAAAAATGTAAATCAAGAATTTTACACAAAAAATGTAAATCAAGAATTTTACATTATTTATTTTTACAGAATAGAAGATTTGTATACTAAATATTTGAAGGTACCAGTAAAAATTGAAACCAACACAAACTCAAGAGATGGTAAACAAACATCTGAAGTTGTCTATGATGAATGGAAAATTAAAAATGAGGAAATCAACCTTAAAGGGGAAGATATTGAACAAAACCAAATTAAGTAAGTACCTATCTGTAATTGCTACTTTTTCCTTAAGGCGGAACTTTGTGCAGCAAGAAATTTATTTGCAAGAGAGTTTCACCCGAAGTGGGCATACTAGCGAACTTATGACGTGGTGAAAAATATTCCGTAAACATCGACACACACTGAAACCACGATGCAAGGCGGTAGGTTCTTTATTATGCTAATGAGTTTTGGTTGATTTTATTTCGGAGACGAGAAATTTGTTCTGTGGAAAATAAGTACTTGTTATTGTATTCTTGGTTAAAATAATGTACCTAATCGTTATACGGATATATCTTTTAAATTTTGTCTTATTTTATTATTAAAGCTATAGAATATTTACAAAAAATAAAATTAGGTAGAGCAGAAAGTTTGAAGTGTTAATTAATAATAGGTATAAAAGCACCTGCAAACAGGGTGTTCGTGTTCCACCGGGAACCGCTTCAAACTATATATGGAAAACTATACATAGGAAAATTTTCAAAATTTGCCATCGTGGTAATGCTGATGGGGACGACCGGACTAAAAAAATTTCATAATGGTGGTACTTCCGGTTACACCGGAAGTTAGTGTCAGCTAGGGTAGCCAGATTTTAAAAATTGAAAAGCGGGAAGTGGATAGTGCCTGGAGGACAAGTTTTTTTTGAGGTGCTTAAAAAAATTATATTGATGATTTCTAAAAAAAAAAGGTCGATACCCCGTTGACCTTACGCTGTGGCGTGCCTTTTATATTTCTTCCTCCTATCATCAAACGTGCTTTCTAAAAAAAAAAGTTCGCCCCTCTCTAAGGCAGCTGTACAGTTATTAGGCGTCCGTCGTGTTATTGGAAAAGCGGGAGTTTTGTTTAAGTGCGTGGGAGGCGGGAGGTTAAGTAAAAAAGCGGGCCTCACGACTAAATCGGGAGGGTTGGCAACCCTAGTGTCAGCGTGTTTATTTTAAATAGAACATCCTATATATTATTACATTTTTGCATTCTACGTAAGATTCTAGGCAGATTTTGTACAGGGTGGGGACTTTAATTGGAATAAATTCGATATTATTAAAACTGCTGAAGTTACGCCTACAAAATTTAGTATGTATGGTTTTGAAGCATGCGAAATTGAATTCTAATGTCGGCGCAGTAGCCAGATTTCTCAGCTTTGCGTTACACGTAGTAATTTTAATATTTTAAATGGAATGCCCTATTTATTTTTATTGCAGTGCATTGGGCGTGTCCAATTTAATAAGATGCCAAATTAACAAAATTCTATCTTCACTAATGCTGAGCTATGGCAAAACTGTAATTCCATTAAAAAGTACCATGAGAATTTCTATTTTTAAAGTTTAAGTTAAATAGGCCATTTTGAAAAGACAAGAACTTTTCTTGAATCTTGTCAATAACTTAGTAACTATGGAGGTAGACAAGCGTCCCGGTACTTTTTAAGGGAACTTCAGTGTTGCCATAGCTCAGAAACTAGTGAAGATAGAATTTTGTAAATTTGAGATCTTACTAAATTTGACACTACCAATTCACTGCAATAAAAATAAATAGGGCATTCTATTTAAAATAACAAAATTACTACGTGTAGCGCAAAGCTGAGAAATCTGGCAACTGCGCCAACATCATAATCCAATTCCGCATGCTCTAAAACCCCCACATACCAAATTTTGTAGGCACAACTTCAGCAGGTTTAATAATATCGAATTTATTGCAGTTAAAGTCCCTACCCTGTATGCCTATACCTATAAATATCTAAGCGTTTTTGACATATTTGAATTTTTCTGTTAAGAATGACGTTTGCAAGCCTTAAAATAATTATCAATTTTTTCTATAAAGAATCCTTATATTTATTTAATTTAAGCGGGATTCCTTGTTATAAAGGACCTGCTTTATTAGATTTTTTATAATATTTTGATAACTATTAATTCAGGGTGTTTAAACAATAAGATTGAAAAAACTGCAAAAAGTCTAAATTTTCAAAGGGAAACACCCAAATTTTATAATTACTTTTAGTTTAGCATTAAAAAAGGGTAAGTTTGTATATCCCAAAATGTTGAACATTATTTATAAGCACATTGTGATGGCTTCTGTTTTGCGGATATCGATTGGCAAATGTGTCCCATGTTCTTGATATAACTTTAACACATTCTCCATAAATAATAAATAAATTTAAATAATCTTCGTTTGTATGTACAATTTAAGCGCATAGGCATGACAATTAATGATGTTTTAATGGTAAGTGACAGCTTCATAAATTTTTCTCGCATTTGATTGTTTTTCAACGCCGTTATAGCCAACTAAAAGTAACTAAACTTAAAATCGGCAGCAAAATCGCCATATAAAAATATTAAGTTGGCAATGTTTCTAAAACTAAAATTTTTTGGAATATACAAACTTACCCTTATTTTGAATGCTAAATAAGAAATAATTATAAAATTTGTGTATTTCCATTTGAAAATCTAGTCTTTTTGCAGTTTTTTAATTTAATTTTTAATCGTATTGTTTAAACACCCTGTATTAATAGTTATCAAAATATTATAAAAAATCTATTAAAAATATCTAAAACGCTTAGACATAGGTATAGGACATGGTATACAAGATATGCCTAAATTCTTGCGTAGAATGCAAAAATGTAGTAATATATAGAGTATTCTATTTAAAATAAGCAAGTTGACACTTACTTCCGGTATAACGGGAAGTGCCACCATTATAAATATATTTTAGCCCGATCGCCCCCATCAGCACTAGCATATACTGTCAATTTTTCAAAATTGGGAGGCACAGGCCTACCCTGAAACTAAAGGTTTTCAGCATTGGTCATCAAATACTTCGTAAGGTCATAGTTTTTCAATCAAAATTTTCTTATATTACAAATTTTTCACCATGTTTATTTATAAAATAAAAGATAAGTCCCGCTGGTTCCAGGATTTGTTGACTGTGGTTACTAACTCGCGCAGTATTTTGTCCGTCGCGTTCCGTGCCATTATAATTAATTTTTTTTAAAAGTGGTATGTTTTTGACGATTAGTTGCGCTGCACCTTCAAAAGAAAAAAAGTAAGTACCTAGATTTTTTTTTTAGTAACACAGAAACAATAGGAGGCAGTACCGTATCGTCGCGCCAATCCGATACAAAAAAACGTGTAAGTTCTCAAAAGTTAATTCTATAAAATAAAATACTTCGCAGCCTTTTCTACACTTTCTCCACCGTTCAAAAGTGGCTACAAAAGAAACAAAACTTTGCGTTTTAAAGAACTTCTATCAAAAGTGATTCCTACAAAAAAAAATGTCGCAGTCGTTTCATAAACTCCCCCTAACAAAAGTTAGTAAAAAGTATATTTACCCCCCCCCCCCTCCCGCTCCCCCTTGGTCAAGAGACAGGGGCAACTGCCCTCTTTATTGACGCCCATGCCTAACAAAAAAAATTTTTTATTACTCTGCGTGGCATACTGTCCAAGTTTTATTTATTACCTACCTAGCTTCTTAGAAGCATTGTCACTATACAGTAGTCTCGCTGCACCAGATTGTAGCTGCGACCCAATAACATAAACAGATAAATGTCATGTGACCAACGCCAAATTCGTGCCTGACAACTACTTTTAAATCGTTAAACCATGGATAAAATAATAAACACATTTCACCTTTAAAATGAATTTATATTTTAACAGGTTTAGACAGAAGCTCACTATAATATAAACAATATATAGAGCCTATATAATAAGCATAAAATATAAAACAATCGAATAGAAATTGATTTATTATGCAACAGTTGGTTTCTTTACTCACTAAGAAACTTCATAAATGGCTTTATTTTATTGCACCTATCACCCTTTACCAAGACAAATTAAACTTTAATTTTAGATCTAAGAGTTAATATACCAGGGTTACCATACATCCTGGGATTTGTCGTAAGTTCCCGGTGACCCAGTTTGGGCCTCTAATACCGATAAGCTATTTACCTTAGTATATTTTGTTCACTATCAAGAGAATAACCCATTTCGATAAGAAACGAAACAAAAAATTCAATATAGCCCATTTTTGATTGCAACAAATCGACTGAATTTCGTTCAATTCTTATCCTTACCTAACATGAATAAGAAATTTTGAAAGCCCAAACACCAGTTTTGACAAAATGGTGAACGCGCATTGAACATTTTGCCCTGCGGCGCATTATAAACCATCCCGGTCTAAGCCGAAAAATGTATGGTAACCCGGAGTTAATAGCACAACTACTAGTTACGTCTTTTTAGATATTCTGTTATTGGCACACACAATCCAAAAAGGAAAACATAAAATTTAGCCCAAAATTACCCCCGAAATTACTTCTTGTTCGACCACCTATAATTTTTTTCAGTGTATAATTATTCTCTCTGGATGTAAATTGTTTCACGTCAGCCGAGAATAAATTCAGCTGTATATAGGCAACTTCTATAACATGACAACAAAATTTACCTAAAACATGAGTTGCGCGCTGCAAGATAACGGACTTATTACGACATTGTTTTGTCTCAATTTTTGAAGTCTTAAAGATAAGACATGGAAGTTCTAAGGTACATGGCTATTTTTTTGAAAAAAAAATTCTTAGCTACGATATTAACCTTGGAAAAGTGCCTAAAAATACGCACCTTTAGTGGGCATTTTCTTATACATATTCTTATTTTTTTCAAAAAAGGGCTTTGTACCTTAGAAATACAAACATTCCTTTATTAAATTTTAAATTGTCCCGACAAATATTTCAAATAGCCTTTGCAGAATCCTGCAGTAGCGAAACGGTGTTTTTCATCCTCTAAATTTGCGCGTGGTAGAGCCTTAAAAACGACCAAAAATAATATAATTACAAATGTTAGTTTCTGTTGTCTGTAGGTATATAGACTTCTTAAATATTTTAAAACCTAATTTAGCTTAATTTCTTTTCCACAAGGGACGGTTTTTAAATTGGGTTTTATGCTTTAATAAAAAATGGATTTGAAACTTTTGTCTTAAAAGATAATTTGTTTTTTTCCGCTTTATACATTTTTTTGCCATTTTCCAGCTTTTTCAATACATTTTCGGAATAATTTCATTGTCCGTATTTTAATTCACAGGAGCTGTCGCGCTACAATTTGAACAAATATTAAATAGTGTTTAATTTGTTTTGTTTTAAATATTTAATAGTTTGTATGCTTGGTAAGATAGGATATCTACTGTTTTTGACGCTTACTTGAGTGTTCTGGAAAAACTCGAGTGCCACCCTAAATTGTTTAAAGTGTTTTAGGATTCACTGTGCCCCTCAGGTAGCCTTTCTACTGTGAAGAAAGGGTTTCGGCGTGCGTATAGTTGGAAATGAAACACAATTACAGTAAAAATAAGATAATAGCTAGTTTCGGCCAGCCACTAAAATCCTGAACGACAGTTCAAACACAAATTTCTCTGAAACCACACAAACCATTTTATAAAACACTGTATCATATTCAGCGGCAAATATCATTCTTTCTAAAGAACATTAAAAAAAATATTCTCTTCTAAAAATATCTTTCTCTAAAAACATTATATAGCAACCAGACATATTTTAAATTAAGGAAAGACTTATGTGAATCTCTCGTTTTGTCCAATTTTAATTATTGTGATTTTGTATATGAACTTTGTTTAGATATTGAGACTAAATCTCGGATACAAAAAGTTCAGAATGCGTATGGTGTGCGAATGTATGATCATATTTCTCACTTGTACAGGACTATTAACTGGTTGAGGATGGATGAACATAGAATTCTTTACTTTTGTACATTTTTGGATTTTTAATAATCCAAACTCCGCTATTTCGATTCGAGAGCATTTAATTTTTGTCATTATATTCATGATGTACGGGTTGGAGCCAGAAGTAAGTTAACTATGCCTCATCATCAGAATGCCATATTTCAACGTTCTTTTTCCTATAATGCTGTTAAATGTTTTAATTCAATACCCACTGATATGTTACTTATTAAAGCAGACTTATTTAAGTTGAAGTATAAAAAGTATCTTTTAAAATTACAAAATTCTAAATTTTTTGAGATTCAACTACGTATTTTTTTCTTTTTAGTTTTTTTTTTATTTAAGTTGTTAATATGTTTATTTAATGATTATACTCGCCGAATTCGTTATTTAAAAGCTTTTATAAACTTTACATTATTCATTTAATTATGGATTAACTTATATTCAATTAATTATCAATTTAATAACACTTATTGTGTCTGACTGGTTAAGTAGAGTAGCTATTACAGCTAGACTACGCCAGGATTTCACATTCACATATTTCGAATATTAAAAGAATTGTCTTTTAGACAGGCTTTTATTTCTACAATAAGTTTGAAGTGTTTTTCTACTACCTTTAAATATAATGCGCCAATTTAATAAAACCCTGTATACTTAGGAATATCTGGAGAACAGTCCGTTTTTAACATCGGATACAGCCATCGGATAGCGTATAGCCGGAATCCTATTTCCTTCGGGTATGTCTGAAGGATGTCCTTTTTTCAAAATCAAATATTTTCATTAGAACAGGGCCGATACGTCTGCTATGTCTTATCAAAAATCCTTGAGATATATTATTAAAAATGTGTGCTATCTATGCTATCATTGTTAAAAAAAATCGTTATTCTAATTCGTTGTATATTTATTTTAAAATATTTAGATCTATTATAGTCCCACAGTTGTATTGTCACCGTAGCATTATTTTATATGCCATAATATGATGCTTTCGTGTTAATTTAATTTTTTGTGATTAAATCGTCTTACCGTTAATAATTTGACCGGAATGTTTTTTTTTTTTTTTTTTTTTTTGTTTTTTTTTATGATAAAACACCTGCACTGTAGGAAAAATCCTTTAAGGCGCTTTGGGAGCGGTGCGAGTGCGTTGGTCTTGAAACGTTGAGGATTGTATTCATTGGGAAACACGACCTCAGGAAGATCATTCCACAAAGATGACGTTCTCCAGATAAAAGAATTATTTTCTTGAACAATGAAGTTCGAGGAGTACTAAGCTGAACAACATGGATGAGCGGCAGTGGTTCGCCGTGTATTTCTGTTTTGCATTGCTCTAGGTGGAATCAAGTGGGCAATGTCGGTCGAACACCTGCCATGGAAATATCTGTAAAAGAGAGCCAAATCACCAACCTGTCTTCGATGCTCCAGGCTATCGAGGGTCTTGGTCAGCTCGGGGTCGCCGATCAGACGAACGCCTCTCCTTTGAATGGAATCCAGTAGCCGAAGGGTGTGCTTGGGTGCAGAGCTCCAGACATGAGAGCAATATTCTAATGATGGTCGAATCTGGGCTTTGTAGAGTGTCAAAAGTTGATGAGGTGTGTACAACCTTTTGGTGCGGAAAAGTACACCAAGTTTCTGTGCAGCTGCCTTGGCAATTGCGGCAACGTGATCATGCCAAGACATATTACCTCCCAGATTGACCCCCAGCAAATTAATAGACGGTGCCAGGGGAATTGCGTGTCCTGCCATGACTATATCCGGTTCTGCAATGTTAACCTTTTTGGAGAAGACTGCTGCCTGGGTTTTCTTAGCATTAAATTCGACTTGGTTACTGTCACCCCAAGCCAAAATTTCTTCCAGGTCATTGTTGAGGCGCAATACTTTATGTTGTTGCAATACAGTTTTAGTTTCACTAAAGAACACAGTACGGTCTAAAATACGTTTTTCTTTATAAATTTAAAGAAAACCCAAAAAATATATAAAACATTTTTTTTTAAATCGCATTCAATATTTTTCCAACAAAAATAGGTTTATTGGTGTTAGTTTTTAAATATCATGCGTTTACCATACTTTTTACAAACATTAAGATTTCAACAAATATTTTTGCTTGTACACACGCAGTTTAAATAAAAATTGAAATAAATCCTTCCTAGCCTAGATCCATTTACTGCTAAATGTGATAATTTTTATTATATTCTACTGCGTTAAGAGTTTTCCATACCAGCGTGAAACGCGCCATCTTTTCCTGGTTTATCTAATTGAAAATTTAATACAAAAATTTTACTAAGGGGGTTACGAGAACTTCTAGTTTGGCGGATGATACCTTATTTTTCGTCAAAAAAAAATTGAAATTTGAATTTAAAATTTTTTTCTATTAGGTAAGTTCTAATTAATCATCCGCCATGTAGAACTTATATCTATTTCTTATTTTCCATTAAAATTCCAAACAATGCATCGATATTATCCTAAAAATCTCCACTGACGCCGCGCTACTTAATTCTCGTAAAATTCGTTTTTATAATATTTTGTATAAAGAAAAAAAAAATTTATTGCCATCGCCAGATACAGGTACAATATTCACGATGTGGTGGAAATACAGTATTTGTTCGTCATGCGTCATCGACTACTGTTTGCTCTTAATATTTTCTAAATAAATTTTAATTTTTTATAGTGTACAAAAACTTTTTTTTAAGTGTCTCACCCGATTGACGATTTATCTACCAAATACAATAAAAAAACTATAGCAAAACTTACTACTCTACATTTCGCTACCCCAGTTCAAAAGAGAAACATCTCAAATGAATCAAAATAGAAATATTTAAGTATATTTCTTTTTTAAAAGCAAAAAGAGAAAAAAAATCATGAGTTCTTTAAGGAAATATCGATGTTTATTATAAAGACATGACACTTTTAAGTCGTTTCTCTTTTGAAACGGATAATATTAATTCCTTTAAGTAATATTGCCGCAATATCTAATTTTTGAGAAATTTGAAGTTATTTTCTTTTTGAACTAGGGTAGCGATTTATAGAATAAGATGATCCCCGCCTTAAATTATTAGAATGTTAAAAAATGTAAAGTAAATATTCCAGCTTATGAAGTTACTGCGATATTTCGTCATTTGATACCTACGTTAAATTTTCGTACTTAACGGCAAAATAAATAATTCTATTATGATAATAAAATAGAATATCATAAAGGGACAGCGGGTAACAATGTGACACTTTTTTACAAGTTTCAAAACACAAAATATCTTAATTTGTCGTTCAATTTTCAGTTTTGTTATCTTAGACGCATTTATTCAATGTTTTCTTTGGTGATGCCAAATGTCCCATTGTTCCCCAACACGGTGAACAATTGTATACCATGTATTATTCTCTCGTTATATCAATTTGTTGTTTATTTTTTTAGTATGGCATTCGGTGACATCGATCAAGGACATCCTGACGAATATAAAAAAAATTTGCAAATGGAGCTCTTACAACATAAAAATATGGAAAAAGTTGACGCTTCAAATTCTTTCAAGTGTGACCAATGTGAATATCAAACTGTTAAAAAAAGAAACTTACAACAGCATATCTGGCGACATAAACTTAAAAAGGAAATTTCTTCTTCAGATCAGTTAAAGTGTGGTGAATGTGAATATCAAACACTTAGAAGTTCACATTTAAAGAGACATATTTTGCGAAAACATAAAACCATCGAGGAACGTGATGTTTTAACTAAGTTCAAGTGTGAACAATGTGAATATCAAACATTTGAGAGATATTATTTCAAGATGCATATTTTGCGACGTCATAAAACAATCGGGGAATTAGATGTTTTAAATAAGTTCAGGTGTGAACAGTGTGAATATCAAACCGTTGAGATAAATTATTTAAAGAAGCATATGTTGCGACGTCATAAAAATATACTACAAGTTGATGATTCAGATAAGTTCAAGTGTGGTCAATGTGAATATCATACACTTATGCGAAGTGATTTAAATACACATATTTTACGACGTCATAAAAATATAGAAGAAGTTGATGCTTCAGATAAGTTTAAATGTGGTCAATGTGATTATCAAACTTTTACGAAAAATAATTTAAAGAGACATATTTTGGCACGCCATATAAATATAGAGGAAGTTGATGCTTCAGATAAGTTTAAGTGTGGTCAATGTGAATATCAAACTCTTCAAAAAAGACATTTGAAACAACATATGTTGCGACATAAAAATATAGAGGAAGTTGATGCTTCAGATAAGTTTAAGTGTGGTCAATGTGAATATCAAACTCTTCAAAAAAGACATTTGAAACAACATATATTGCGACATAAAAATACAGAGGAAGCAACAGCTTCACATAAGTTTAATTGTGGTCAGTGTGAAGATCAACCACTAACGAAAATTTCTTTAGAGAAACATATTTTGCATCCTCATAAAAATATAGAAGAAATTTAAATGTGAATATCAAGTAGTTATTAGAAGTTATCTAAAGAGACATGTTTTGCTACGACATAAGAAGATTAAAGATGAAGAAGTTCAGATGTGTAAATGTTTACCAAAAAATTAAGGTTTTAAGATAATTGCTTTTGCCTAAAAAAAATAAGGTTGTCCCATTCAAAAAAAAAAATGAAATAAAGCATTCTTAAACTGTCGAGTTGTCCATCTTATAATGAGCTCTGTGTAAGAGGTTTAAAAAACATTATTATAACCTTAAAATTACTAAAATTTCGGAAAAAAAATAATTAGGTACTTGGTAACGTTGGATTTCACTTCGAAAATTTAAATATATTTGCAAAGTCGTTGTTCTATTTATTAGACTGTTGGGGCTGAAAATGTCTGTAATAAAAGTATAACCCTTTTATCCCGGAGCCAACAGTTCCTGTCAAAATCTGGTTGCTACCTGGCCGGGGCCGAGTTACTTACGCCCAAATATACAGCTTCACTTTGAAGAAAATAAAGGTAGGTATAGTTAGTATGTATAGGTACTACAACGCTAGTAAAAACCGTAGGCAAATATCACAATATTCGTTACGAGTTTTACAGAAACACCAACATACAAGTAGTTACGAGAAACACCAAGAATTGGGGGAAGTTGATAAAAAATGAAGATCAAACTTTTGTGGATGGAATGATGGACCACTGTAACAATTACAGAGATTTTTTAAACGACTTTTTCTATGAAAACACAGCAGATACAATTTATAAAAACGGTCTGCACGAAAATGATGACCCATTGAGAAACTCAATTTCAGCAGTTTGTGATAGAATCTCGCCCTACCAACTGAAAAATGTAAGAAAGGAGTTTTGTAATCGTTTAGGATATTGTTTGGCGACTAACGGAGGGTTGCTTGAACATCTTAAACATTAATTTAAATAAAAGATTTGACTGGAAATATTAATTAATTTTGTTTACATATTGTAACAAATTTATCATTAGGTTTTGGTTATTTATTGTATAGTATAAAATTAAAAATAATTGTTTACTGTCTGTTGATATTTTTTTAACTTGACGGTTATTAAATAGGTAACATGCAAAACCTAAAAAAACATTGACATAAAATGACTGACAAACTTTTAATCATTTATTTGTTGGTGTACTGACAGAAATGTGCCAGGTCCGTATTTCCTAGTTTCTCATTTTAAAAATACATTTTCTTAAATAACTCTTAAATTACTAGAAAAATACGTTTTAAATTGAAAAGGAATTCTTATTGTATTCTTTAAAAAGTTTAAGTAGGTAGGTATAGGACAGGTAACCTAGGACGACATCTATGTGTCGAAGTTGGACACTTATAATAAAGATCCATTACTTTAACAAATTTTAAAAAATGTCGTTATATTGACGTAAAACTCTTGTCGTCTAAATGACGTCAAATAAGGACGTGTAAATGACGTAAAATAAGGACGTATAAATCGCGTCATGTTTTAGTAATATGAAGTCAAAAATCTAAATATTACCTCAAAACGTTAGTCTGGCAAAGTGTTATTGCTTAGACGAGGAAAGGGGCATGACACTTTGATCCGAAAAGTCGCAGCAGTCACTTATGTGCCACTACTTTTGCTGTCATTCTTTTACAAGGATATGAAAGAGGTTTGCTCAAAACTAAATACATGTTCATTAGTAACCAATCATGTTGCTCAATTTTTTTAACTGACCTTTTTGTGTTTCTCCTTGCATTCGGCTTTGGTTTGGTATTTTTCATGGCATGGAGCCTTTGTTAAGAAATTGTATTGGGTGTTTACTAAATATCTCCAGATCGTGCTTTGAAAATGCAAAGAAAGTCTTATTCTGGATAAGTATTATTATAAGTATTAAAATATATTTAAGAAAAATGTGAAAACAGGATATCAATTTTTTATCGGTAAAGGTCGACGACCCTAAATTTTAAAATATCGCAATTAATGTCATCACAGAACTCGAACAAAGTGTCATATCAAAGTCACAGCGGCATCTCTATCATTTAACGCGTTAATAACGTTTCTCTTTGTTCGAGACAAAACCCTATAAATTTTCTTTGTGTTCGGTCTCGGTGATTTTAAGTCGATAAAGGTTATGTTGGTTGATTAATGATGGTTTCAGCTTTAGTAATAACCCAATTTTAAAATGGCATTGTAAAAAGCAGGAACTTTTCTAACGCTGAGCAAAACACTCAGCAGCTGTCTAAACCAACATTCAGCTGGGCCTCTTACTGAAAAGTGCAGCCGCTGGGATGGTCTGAATGCACCCATTGAATTGTAAATTACACATTTCAAAACTTCATTTTGCCGAGACCAGATATCTGTCTGTTAACTCAAACATTCTAGAACTAGAAGGCCATGCTGAAAACGAAGAATGTTATACAAAAAACTCTCCGTTTAACGGATGGAGAGCCATTACTAATTTAAAAGCATGTCACACTTCTGGACCTTCTGGTTGATCTAATTTATTTTCTGTGGACAAATTCACATAATTTACGAGTGTATGATACAAAATTGATTGTAGAAATAAAATATATGGAAAATATGGCGACTCCTATGCCCAACGAAATGGTCAGTTTAGTTCTGGACCTGGATAATTTACCTTTAGAAGCAGGAGTCTTGAAAAAGAATTTAAAGAAGGATATTGTGTCTGACCAGAAAAATATTCAAGGTAGAGAAAGTTGTATTAACCCAAAAGTTTCAAATACGATACAGACCACAGTAAATGAAGAAAGTAATTTATTAAATATTGATAGCAACACCGAACATGCCAGTAATTTGATAATTAAAATGGAGCCAGAACTCTCGTTAAAACGGGAGAATTTTGAGATTGAAAATGTTCCACTTAAAATTGAAGATAACAAACTAGACCCTACATTGTTACTCCAATTAGAAAGTCAAGAGAAAATGGGAAATTTGGTTGTTGGTCATTCATATTGTGGCACTGACTTTACCCCACCTAATTATAGGTAAGTAATTTAAATACTTACTACATTTAAGTATACACCTTCGCCAATAACAGCACAATGAATTTGAGACTGACTTGAATAGTATGGTATAGTAAAACGCTTGGTAAAACACATTTTCAACTCTCATAACATTTCAAAACTTTTTGGTCAATCAAAGAGGCGACTATTCAATAAAAAACATAAATGTATTGTGAAAATCCCTGATGAACCTGCAATGTGCCATTGAGACAAGCTGCTGTTGACTGAAAAGGGATTTGTAAGGGATTTTCAACCAATTTTTAAAGAAAAGTAAGGGTATTTTACAAACATCCAACCAATGCAGATTCTCCGATTCAGTGCAAATAACTTTGGGAAAAATAAATATTAGGAACTGCAGTGACAAAATCTATTTTATCCAGATAATAATTAATGGATTAAAAGACTTACCCGTTAGGAAGTTCAATCCATATTGTATGAACATTCTATCCGAGTAGATCACACATGTAGTATACAAACTTTCGTTTGAAATCACGCCTTTTTTAGAGAATTTTAATTCCTATTCCCCAAGTCCATTGTTCTCCTACCCAGACAGAGGTTATTTCCTACCTAGCCAGGTTATGTACCCGTAACATATCTAACCCTCTGCTACTACCACTTATTAACATCATTACAAATTTTTCCCCTAATGGAGAGTGAGATCGTTAAACAGGGTTACATTAAGATGGAAGGGTGGGGGTGATCTACTTAGATGGAATTGTTCATACAATATGGATTGAACTTCCTTACAGGTAAGTCGTTTAATCCATTAATTGTATTTCACAATTCCATCCTTCATAGATCACACATGTAGATATTTAGAGCAAGATTGAACTCGCAAATAAGCACTGTCTATAAAATATTATAATAAACATTCAAATTCAAAAATAATTTTATTTATCCAGCATTATTACAATTTTTATAACTTATCAATAAATATTAATTAATATTAAAGAAGACATACAGGGTGTCCCACCGGGAACCGAATCGATCTATATATAGAAAACTATACATAGGAAAATTTTGAAAATTTGACAGTATACAGTATGCTGATGCTGATGGGGGGACCGGGCTCAAAATATTTTCATAATGGTGGCACTTCCGGTTATACCGGAAGTAAGTGTCAACTTGCTTATTTTAAATGGGACACCCTATATATTATTACATTTTTGCATTCTACGCAAGATTCTAGGCAGATGTCGTATACTATGGCCTATACCTATGTCTAAACGTTTTTGAAATATTTGAATTTTTATGTCAAAAATGATGTTTGCAAGCCTTAGAATAATTATCAATTTTTTCTATAAAGAAGCCTTATTTATTTAATTTAAGTGGGATTCCTTGTTATAAAGGACCTGCTTTAATAGATTTCTTATAATATTTTGATAACTATTAATACAGGGTGTTTAAAAAATAAGATTAAAAATGAAATTGAAAAAACTGCAAAAAGTCTAGATTTTCAAATGGAGACACCCAAATTTTATAATTATTTCTTATTTAACATTAAAAATAAGGGTAAGTTTGTGTAAGGTTGCATATCCCAAATATTTTTAGTTTTCGAAATATTGCCAATTTAGTATTTTTATAAGGCGATTTTGCTGCATATTTTAAGTTTAGTTACTCTTAGTTGGCTATGACGGCGTTGAAAAACAGTTAAATGCTAAGAAAATCTATGAAGCTGTCCCTTACCATTTGAACATTATTAATAATCATGCCTGGGCGTTTAAATTATACATACGAAGATTATTTAAACTTACTTATTATTTATGGAGAATGTGATAAAGTTATATCAAGAACATGTGATACATTTGCCATTCGATATCCGCCAAAAAAAAAAGCCATCGTTAATAAAATTATAGAAAATTTCAAGAACTTCGGAACTATTAATACTTATTAATTGAAATTTTCTATAATTTTATTAACGATGGCTTCTGTTTTTGCGGATATCGAATGGCAAATGTGTCACATGTTCTTGATATAACTTTATCACATTCTCCATAAATAATAAATAAGTATAAATAATTTTCGATTGTATAATTTAAACGCCCAGGCATGATTATTAATAATGTTCAAATGGTAAGGGACAGCTTCATAGATTTTCTTAGCATTTGATTGTTTTTCAACGCCGTCATAGCCAACTAAGAGTAACTGAACTTAAAATCTGCAGCAAAATCGCCTTATAAAAATACTAAATTGGCAATATTTCGAAAACTGAAAATTTTTGGGATATGCAACCTTACACAAACTTACCCTTATTTTTAATGCTAAATAAGAAATAATTATAAAATTTGGGTGTTTCTATTTGAAAATCTAGACTTTTTGAAGTTTTTTCAATTTCATTTTTAATCTTATTTTTTAAACACCCTGTATTAATAGTTATCAAAATATTATAAAAAATCTATTTAAGCAGGTCCTTTATAACAAGGAATCCCACTTAAATTAAATAATTAAGGCTTCTTTATAGAAAAAATTGATAATTATTCTAAGGCTTGCAAACGTCATTTTTGACATAAAAATTCAAATATGTCAAAACGTTTAGACATAGGTATAGGACATGGTATACAAAATCTGCCTAGAATCTTGCGTAGAATGCAAAAATGTAATAATATATAGGGTGTCCCATTTAAAATAAGCAAGTTGACACTTACTTCCGGTATAACCGGAAGTGCCACCATTATGAAAATATTTTAGCCCGGTCGCCCCCATCAGAATCAGCATACTGTCAAATTTTCAAAATTTTCCTATGTATAGTTTTCTATATATAGATCGATTCGGTTTTCGGTGGGACACCCTGTATATAACAATCAAATTCCAAACACAAGGATAAATAACTGAAAAGGAGCACCTAAATGACTAAACATCTGTATGTGCTTACGATTATGATATTATACCTAGTTAGTTCAAGCTATTATATATATTAAATTTATTATAATTCACAACCTTTTCAGTACTAACCTTCTTCATTTAATATTTAAAACTAAGTCCTATTCGGTGGTCCAATTAAACTATAAATGACATTATTATCCTTACACTAAAAAACCCTTAGAATCTAAGTACCTATGTTTGATGCAACTCGGTTTTTTGTCACCAATGATTGGTATATTGTAAGTTTGAAAATACAGTTGTATTTTTCTGACCATCTGGCAATATGTTTAATATTGTTTATATCCAAACTTGGTTGACAGGCAGAGGAAGTATCAACTAACCTAGTGTTGTGCGCTTTATATTCACTTAATTCAATACAGTAAAGTTTTACTGTATATTCCATCCATCTACTAGAGCATTATCTGGTTTCTACGTAATAAGGCAACATCAACAATGGAACAACTCATTCGTCAATTACACTCTGTGATATTTGCATGTAATACTTGAATAGAACCGGATGAGAAAAACCTATCATAAAGGTCCTCATGACATCTTCGATATGGATTTCCACACTCAGTAAATCTCAGCTGATCTTATCTTGGATACTGTCCTGAGTCTGAGCTGTTGCCAGAGCCAATAGTGTAATCAATGTCGTTAACATTATTTATTTTATATTTATAATATTATGGAAACTTTTTTGTTTATAGTTTGTTGTGAATAAATTATTATTTTTATATACTTACCTATTTCTGGCTATAAAGAATTAAAAAGAGCCCCTTTTTTGAAAATGAGAGAAGATTTGATTAAATGAGGGTCCCGGATTTTGGTACACTTGAGAACTATGCTTTTTTTAGTTGGTCGGTTCTACCTACTTATAGCAGGTTGGCAACGTAACAGTTAAAAATGTAAATGAAGAATTTTACATTATTTATTTTTACAGATTAGAAGATTTTAATCCTAAATGTTTTGAGGTACCAGTAAAAATGGAAACCAACGAAAACACAAGGGAAGTTGAACAAACATCTGAAATTGTCTATGATGAATGGAAATTAAATAAAGAGGAAATCGATTTTAAAGAGGAAGATATTGAAGAATATCAAATTAAGTAAGTATCTGTATCTGTAGTTGCTACTTTTTTTTTAAAAACGACCAGAAATATTATAATTATTACAAATATTTTTGTCTGTCTGTAGGTGTTAAATATACTTCTTAAATATTTTAAAAAACAAAATAATTATCTTGCAGTCCTACAGTTAGCTTAGACCTAAAAGAATATTGGTATCCTACCCAGGATACATTATTGTAATTTACTTTTACAGATTAGAAGATTTGTATACTAAATATTTGGAGGTACCAGTAAAAATTGAAACCAACGAAAATACAAAAGAAATTGAACAAACATCTGAAGTTGTCTATGATGAATGGAAAATTAAAAATGAGGAAATCAACCTTAAAGGGGAAGATGTTGAACAAAACCAAATTAAGTAAGTATCTGTAATTGCTACTTTTTCCTTTAAAACGACCAAAAATAATACCGGGTCCGCCAACGAAGCGGGGACGGAAATTTAAATCATTATTGAGGAACTTATCAAAATTACTAAAGCAGCATGAGGTATGGACTTAAAAGCGGCATATTTTAAAAATATTTTACATTATACAGGGTGGCTCAAAAAAGGGTGGCGGACTAAACTTGCATTTTTTTAAATGGAACACCCTATATATTATATATTATTTTCTAATTCCCTATACAATTCCACGTATATTTTGTATAAAATGTCATATGTCTAAATTCAATTGTTTTTGAGTAATTGACGTTTAAAATATGGCATTTTTTGACTTTGACAGGCTGTAACATTGGAACGGTTCATCTTAGAGAAAAATGGTTTTCACCTCCCTATCTTAGTTTTTCATTCTCTATCCAAAGAAACCAACCTCCGATTTACCATGTTAAACCAAAAAAACGGTTTAACATAGTAAATCGGAAATAGGGAGGTGAAAACCATTTTTCTCTAAGATGAACCGTTCCAATGTTAGAGCCTGTCAAAGTCAAAAAATGCCATATTTTAAACGTCAATTACTCAAAAACAATTGAATTTAGACATATGACATTTTATACAAAATATACGTGGAATTGTATAGGGAATTAGAAAATAATATAATATATAGGGTGTTCCATTTAAAAAATGCAAGTTTAGTCCGCCACACTTTTTTGAGCCACCCTGTATAATGTAAAATATTTTTAAAATATGCCGCTTTTAAGTCGATACCTTATGCTGGTTTAGTATTTTTGATAAGCTCCTCGATAATGATTTAATCTTCCATCCCCGCCACGTTGGCGGACCCGGTATAATTATAAATGTTAGTTTCTGTTGACTGTATATAGACTTCTTAAACATTTTAAAATTTAAAAACGTAATGTAGCTTACTTTCTTTTCCACAAAGAACGTTTTTTAAATTGGGTTAAATGCTTTAATAAAGAATTTAATTATTAGAAACTTTTGTCTAAAAAGATAATTGTTTTTTCTGTTTTATAAATTTCATTGTCCGTTTTTTAATTCACAGGAGTTGCCGCGCTACAATCCGAACAACTATTTAATACTATTTAATTTGTTTTGTTTTAGATATTTAATAGTTTGTGTGCTTTGTAAAATCGGAAATCTACTGTTTTACTATGTGGTTACGTGAGTGTCCGGAAAAACTCGGGCGCCACCCTAAGTTGTTTAAAGTGTTTTATGATTCACTGTGCCTTCCACGTAGTCTTTCTACAGCGGATAAAAGGTTTTTAAGTTTCGGCGTGCGTTTGAGATAAAACACAATAACAGTAAGAATAAGATAACAGCTAGTTTTGGCCCGCCACCAAAATCCTGGACGATTTTTCAAACACAAATTTCTCTGAAACCACATAAACAATTTTATAAAACCCTGTTTTATATTCAGCGGCAAATAATATCATTCTTTCTAAAGAACATTAAAAAAAAATATTTCAAAAAACTGTCTTCTAAAAATATATTTTTCTAAAAACATTATACTGCAACAGACATATTTTAAATTAAGGAAAGACTGGTGTGAATTTCTCATTTTGTCCAATTTTAATTATTATGTCTTTGTATATGAACTTTGTTTAGATATTGAGACTAGATCTCGGATACAGAAAATTCCGAATGCGTATGGTGTGCGAATGTTTGATCATATTTCTCACTTGTACAGGACTATTAACTGGTTGAGGATGGATGAACGTAGAATTCTTTACTTTTGTACATTTGTGGATTGTTAATAATCCAAACTCCGCTATCTCGATTCGAGAGCATTTGATTTTTCGTCATTATATTTATAATGTACGGGTTAGAGACAGAAGTAAGTTAACTATGCCTCATCATCAGAATGCCATATTTCAGCGTTCTTTTTCCTATAATGCTGTTAAATGTTTTAATTCAATACCCGCTGATATGTTACTTATTAAAGCAGACTTATTTAAGTTGAAGTATAAAAAGTATCTTTTAAAATTACAAAATTCTAAATTTTTTGAGATTCCACTATGTATTTTTTCTTTTTAGTTTTTTTTCATTTAAGTTGTTAATATGTTTATTTAATGATTATACTCGCCGAATTCATTATTTAAAAGCTTTTATAAACTTTACATTATTCATTTAATTATGGATTAACTTATATTCAATTAATAATCGATTTAATAACACTTATTATGTCTTTGACTGGTGTAGTAGAGTAGCTATTACAGCTAGACTACCTCAGGATTTGACACTTACATATTTCGAATATTAAAAGATTTGTCGTTTAGACAGACTTTTATTTCTACAATAAGTATAAAGCGTTTTTCTACTACCTTTAAATATAATGCGCCAATATCATAAAACCCTGTATACTTAGGAATATCTGGAGGACAGCCGTTTTTAACATCGGATACAGCCAGCGTATAGCCGGAATCCTATTTCCTTTGGGTATGTCTCAAGGACGTCCTTTTTTCAAAATAAAATATTTTCATTAGAACAGGGCCGGTACGTCTGCTATGTCTTATCAAAAATCCTTGAGATATATTATTAAGTATGTGTGCTATCTATGCTATCATTGTTACGTCTGCTATATCCTTGAGATATATTATTAAGTATGTGTGCTATCTATGCTATCATTGTTAAAAAAATCGTTATTCTAATTCGTTGTATATTTATTTTAAAATATTTAGATCTATTATAGTCCCACATTATTTGTATTGTCACCGTAGCATTATTTTATATGCCATAATATGATGCTTTCGTGTTAATTTGATTTTTTGTGATTAAATCGTCTTACCGATAAATAATTTGACCGGAATGTTGTTGCAAAT
Organism: Polydrusus cervinus; assembly: GCA_935413205.1. Taxonomy (NCBI): domain Eukaryota; kingdom Metazoa; phylum Arthropoda; class Insecta; order Coleoptera; family Curculionidae; genus Polydrusus; species Polydrusus cervinus. Next base: position 7,978,384 of record OW284518.1, read on the forward strand.
ACAGTTTTAGTTTCACTAAAGAACACAGTACGGTCTAAAATACGTTTTTCATTATAAATTTAAAGAAAACCCAAAAAATATATAAAACATATTTTTTTTTCAATCCCATTCAATATTTTTCCAAAAAAATAGGCTTATTGGTGTTAGTTTTTAAATATCATGCGTTTACCATACTTTTTACAAACATTAAGATTTCAACAAATATTTTTGCTTGTACACACGCAGTTTAAATAAAAATTGAAATAAATCCTTCCTAGCCTAGATCCATTTACTGCTAAATGTGATAATTTTTATTATATTCTACTGCGTTAAGAGTTTTCCATACCAGCGTCAAACGCGCCATCTTTTCCTGGTTTATCTAATTGAAAATTGAATACACAAATTTTACTAAGGGGGTTACGAGAACTTCTAGTTTGGCGGATGATACCTACCTTTTTTTTTAAGTTTCAATTAGATAGGTTCAAAGTAATCATCCCCATTTCTGAAAAAATCATGAATTTTGGCGTGGTGAGCGAAATTTACTTTATTTTTAATCATAAAAAGCCGAGCGCGAAAAACGCTGGTTAGAGTCATACATACGTCTTATGTTCAAATTTTGGATTGACACCAATATTCATATTTTTTACAAATATAAAAATTGTTTTTTTTTTAATAAAAAGCCAGTTAGAAATATCAAAAATTTACAAAAACAAATTTAATCAAACCATGCAGAGGGGGAAAGGTAATAATTTAATTTTTCTAAATTTGATAGTAGTTAGGTGAATTTTAAACGAACTTTGGGCGTGGCCCCGGCCTGTGGCGCTTTTCTACCTTCACTAAGTACGATATCATAAAATACATGTAGCCCCGACTGTCCCTGTCTCCCGAAAAAAATGTCCAACTTACGCCCACTGAGCCTGTTGTTTATTTTTTTAGTATGGCATTCGGTGACATCGATCAAGGACATCGTGACGAATATAAAAAAAAATTGAAAATGGAGCTCTTACAACGTAAAAATATGGAAAAAGTTGACGTTTCAAATTCTTTCAAGTGTGACCAATGTGAATATCAAACTGTTAAAAAAAGAAACTTACAACAGCATATCTGGCGACATAAACTTAAAAAGGAAATTTCTTCTTCAGATCAGTTAAAGTGTGGTGAATGTGAATATCAAACACGTAGAAGTTCATATTTAAAGAGACATATTTTGCGAAGACATAAAACCATCGAGGAACGTGATGTTTTAACTAAGTTCAAGTGTGAACAATGTGAATATCAAACATTTGAGAGATATTATTTCAAGATGCATAATTTGCGACGTCATAAAACAATCGGGGAATTAAATGTTTTAAATAAGTTCAGGTGTGAACAGTGTGAATATCAAACCGTTGAGATAAATTATTTAAAGAAGCATATGTTGCGACGTCATAAAAATATACTACAAGTTGATGATTCAGATAAGTTCAAGTGTGGTCAATGTGAATATCATACACTTATTCGAAGTGATTTAAATACACATATTTTACGACAACATAAAACTAATAAAGAAGTTAATGTTTTAAACAAGGTTAAGTGTGAACAATGTGAATATCAAACATCTGAAAAACATCATTTAAAGAGCCATATTTTGCGACGTCATACAAGTATAGAAGAAGTTGATGCTTCTGATAAGTCCCAGTGTGGGCAATGTGATTATCAAACTTTAACTAAAAATGATTTAAAGATTCATATTTTACGACGTCATAAAAGTATAGAGGAAATTGTTGCTTCAGATAAATTGAAGTGTGATCAATGTGACTATGAAACTTTTACGAAAAATACTTTAAAAAGACATATTTTAGGGCGTCATACAAATATAGAGGAAATTGATGCTTCAAATAAGTTTAAGTGTGGTCAATGTGAATATCAAACACTAACGAAAGATTATTTAAAGAGACATATTTTGCATCGTCATAAAAATATAGATGAAGTTGATGCTTCAGATAAGTTTAAATGTGGTCAGTGTGAATATCAAACTATCGATAAAGGAAACTTAAAGCAGCACATCTTGCGACATAAAAATATAGAGGAAGTTGATGCTTCAGATAAGTTTAAGTGTGCTCAATGTGAATATCAAACACTTTCGAAAAGTTATTTAAAGATCCATATTTTGCGACGACATGGAAACATGGACGAAGTTGTTCTAAATAAATTCAAGTGTGTTCAATGTGAATATCAAACATTTACGAGTTGTGAGTTGAAGGAGCATGTTACGAGACGTCATAGAATGGTAGAGGGAGTTAATGCGTCAAATACGTTCAAATGTGGTGAATGTGATTATCAAACATTTATTAAAACTTATCTGAGGAGACATATTTGGCGACGACATAATAAAGTATTGAAGAGACCATCGAAACTTCATTTATAAAAAGGTTGCCAACATGGACCAACAAGTTTTAAAAAAATGAGTTATTCTACACGAAATTCGGTTTTACTGATCGAAGAGCCAGAAAAAAACGTTAAAAATTTATTTTTTCGACACTCGAAAATTTCTCTATCCAGAGAATCGCCCATAATATAGGTGAATATTTTTTCTGGCTGTTCGATCAGTAAAACCGAATTTCGTGTAGAATAACCCATTTTTTTAAAACTTGTTGGGCTATGTTAAGCTGTTTAATGTCGGCAACCTTTTCATAAATGCACTTTCGATAGTCTCTTCTATAGCAACTCTAGCGTAGAAGAGTACAAGTAAATTAATAAAATCAATATACATTTTTTTATGGATTTTTAATTGTTTTCGTTTTAGTGTTTCATACGTCGAAGAAAGCCAGTTTATGCCAACAAGTTTAATTTTTTAAACGCCAACACGCAATTTTTGTTAAAAGCCTTGCATACTAGCGTTAAATGCGGCATCGTTCTCTGGCTTGTGGGCTGCGGGCCTGATGATCAAAACGTAGCATGCTATACTTTATGCTTTTTGTCTTATTAGTCATGCAATTCACAGGTCGGTGGTCAGTTATTTGGAAATCCGCTGCGGTGTGCAAGTTAATTTTAAATTGGTGACACGTGAAAATGGTAAAATTTGAAAACAATGAACTATAGTAGATATGGTGCTAATTTACGGTGAGTCTCGTCAAAGTGCGGGTGCTGCTTCGAGATTATACGCAGAAAGCTTTCCCTTGCGGGCTCATCCTACACCTAGAAGTTTTCCAACGGGCAAGTTAGGCAGGACCGTATTTGATCCATAGTGTAATAAATTAATGTAAGTACTTGATGGAAACAGTAGAGTTTGAACAACAGGAACAACTTGAATAAGAAAATTTAGCAGAGCAAATAATGACAAGTTTAGATTAATTTTATATATTTGACAATACTAATTCAACAATTATATTAAAACTGGTACAATCAAAAAACACAGTGTTGTCTTCATGAAATCCTAATTCAACACTCTCCCTATTTCATTAGGCTCTTGAATGTTTAGTTGACCGGAAATAAAATGTAATTTTGACTCCGGTAAGGGCTTGGTAAAAATATCAGCTAGCTGAAGCTTCGTTCCAATGTATTTCAGTTCAACTTCTTTCCTTGCAACCACTTCTCTTATGTAGTGATATTTTACATCAATGTGCTTAGTTCTTTTATGAAATTCAGGATTATTAGAAAGTTTTATAGCTCCTTGATTATCAACATTAATTTCTGTTGCCTTATCTTGAGGAATATTTAATTCTGTTAAAAGTTGTCGGAGCCAAATAGCCTCTCTACAGCCAAAAGATAAAGCAATATATTCAGCTTCAGTAGTTGATAAAGCTATAACTTGCTGACGTTGTGAGCTCCACGTTACAGGAGACTCATTCAGTAAAAACACATACCCAGTTCTTGACTTTCTTGAGGTCACATCTCCAGCAAAATCTGAGTCAGTATATCCATACAAAACTAGATTATTATCTGTAGATTTTCTGTACATAATTCCGTAATGTTTAGTTCCTTTCAGGTATCTCAAAATTTTCTTGATCGCATTCCAATGTTCATTTGTGAAGTTGTTTAAGAACTGGCTAACATAACTTACAGCAAATGCTATGTCTGGGCGAGTATTCATGGCCAAAAACAATAAGGATCCCACAGCTTCACGAAACGGTGCAGTACAATTATTATTTTTCTTTTCATTACTGAACACAGATAAATGTTAACTTGGTTCAGCTGGGACTTTAGCAGATGAACAATCTTCCATATTAAACTTCTTTAACAATTTTTCGATGTAACGTTCTTGAGAAATACGTATCATTCCTTCTACTTTATTTCGTTTAATCTCAATTCCAACAAAACATTTAACCTCGCTTGTAGTAATTTCAAAATTGGTTTCGAGATGTGTCAGAATTTTCTTGACAGTAATGGATGACTTTGTCAAAATCAATCCGTCATCGACATAAAGTGCCAAATATACTTTGTCACCACTGACATTTCCAACAAATATACAGTGATCGGCATTTATCTGGATGAATTCAAAGGTGTTCAAAAAATTCCTAAATCTGGTGTTCCAACATCGAGGCGATTGTTTTAGTCCATAGATGCTACGATTTAGTTTGCATACTAAATTTTCTTCCTTTTCAAAACCCCTCGGCTGTCTCATAAAAATTATTTCATCCAATTTTCCATACAAAAATGCAGTTTTGATATCAAATTGGGCTATCTCTAAATTTTCTTCGGCAGCTATCGCAAGAAGTACTCGAACTGATTCATACCTAACAACAGGAGCAAATGTTTCGTGATAATCAACTCCTTCCTTCTCTTTGTGCAAAACCTCTTGCAACGAGTCTGGCTTTATATTTTTCTTTTCCATTGATGTCGTTTTTAATTCTATAGATCCATTTACAATCTATTAAATTACAATTTTCTGGAGATTCTGGTAAAACCCATGTCTCATTTTTCTTAAGGGATGTCAATTCATCTTCCATAGCTTCAATCCATTGATCAGAATCTTCAGAATTTATAGCTTCCTCATATGAAAGCGGAAAATCCATGTTTGCTGACATCGTAAGATACTGTTTCGGAGGTTGCATTTCGTTTCGGTTTCTTAAATTATATCTTGCACTAGATAATTCCGGTTTCTCCTTATCATTTAATCTTTCTTCGCTTATTTCTTCTCTAATTTCGCTCTCATTAGTTTCATAATTTAGATCCGGAATATTTTCAAAGTAAAACATAACATATTTCTCTTTCCTTTCTTTTGTCTCAGGGTTCTCATTTTCATTAAAAATTGCATTGGCGCTGATCAAAATCTTCCTTCTAACAGGATTCCATAAACGATAATTTGAAGAATCTTTTTCATAACCAACAAATAGTAATTTCTGGCTTCTTTGATCCCACTTTGTTCTTAATTCTTTGGGGTTATGCATGTAGGCTGTAGAACCAAAAATTTTAAGATGTTCAATGTTTGGTTTTCTTCCATACCATTTTTCATACGAAGTACTTTCATTTTGCTTGGAAACCGTTCTGTTCAACACATATACTGCGGTGTTTACTGCTTCAGCCCACACTTCTATACAAATGTTCTTTGTGTAAAGCATTGACCGCGCTCTTTCAGTAATGGTTTTAATCTCCCTTTCTGCACGGCCATTTTGTTCATGTGCATAAGGGGCCGACGTTTCAAACAAAATATCTTTTTCTTTAAAAAATTCTTGCATAGGTTTGTTAACAAATTCTCTTCCGTTGTCACACCTTAATATTTTTATTGCATTTCCTGTTTGTCGTAATACCAAAGCTTCAAATTCTTTAAATGTCTCAAAAACTTCTGACTTATTGCATAAAAAGTACGTAAAACGAAATCCTGTGCAATCATCCTTGAAAAGCAGAAAATATTTTGAACCAGACGGCGTTGCTATGTTCGTTGGTCTCACCGGCTTTCTCAGCTTTTGGACGCATTGATTGATTAAAACTTCTTCGATTTTGTTTTCCAAATTGACAGCCTTCGCAAAAGAATATCGTATCATCTTTTATGGTAGCACCATGTACAAAACCATTGTTAATGGTGTCCATAATGTACTTATTGTTAACATGACCTAGTCTTTCATGCCAGATCTTTAAACTATTAGTAGTAGCTACATTACATTCGTTTTGCTTCTCCGTTTTCATAACCATTTTAAAAATATTACCATCGCGCAAACCAATGCAAGATATTTCACCATTTGAATTTATAAATTCACAGCGATCACTGTGAGCAATCATGGTAAATCCTTTATCTGTTATTTTGCCAACAGACAACAGATTTCTTCTTAACGCAGGAATGTAGAGGACTTCAGTTATTATTTTGTCATGCCATTCACCATTTATGAATGCTTTAACCTTTATATTACCTCGTACTACAGCTGCTACTGTTTTGTTATCCGCAACACGTACAAGAGTTTCTTCTTTCAAAGGCACTATTTCTGAAAACCAATCTTCTCGATAGGTCATATGCATACTAGCACCTGAGTCCACCAACCATGTGTCACGGTCTTCTTGAGGAATATTTTCGAATAAATCACACATCAGTGCTTCTTCTCCTTTGTTATTTCTAAATTTGCTGCTTGAGGGTCCATTAGTTCCAACCGATTTTCTGAGAGGACACTCCTTCCACCAATGGCCAGTCTGTTTGCAAAAACCACATTTTGTCTTCTGTTTCAATTCTTGAATGTTTTCTTTTCTTTTGAATGAATTATTTTTGTATTGATACTAATTAATACCTTTATGTGTAGTCTGAAGTGCTAGATTTTCTTTGTTAGTTTCATTCGAGGACATTTTCTGTTCTTCTTTTAGCAGTCGTGCAATCAAGTCAGTCAAACTTTGCTTGTCAGTAGGTACAGAATCCCATGCCGTCACTAACATTGAAAATTTTTCTGGTAAGCTATTTATAATTTTAGAAATTACCGCAACGTCGGATATATTTTCATTCATGTCTTTTAACTGTTTTACAATTGTTTCAACTTCAGAAATAAATAACGCAATTGTTTCATTGTTGGCCATTTTTAAATTATAAAATTTTTGATAAATAATATGCTTGGACACCTCAGTTTTCTGCTCATGTACAGCAATAAGCTTCTTCCACATTTCAGCAGCTGTTTCGCAGTTCACAAGATAAGATCACTGGTCAACAAAATTTAAGATTTTTTTTGTCCCACGAGCTGAAGTGGGTGTACTTGGTAGTACTTTTTAAACATATTTCATATATGTTTTCAGAATTTTTCCATCACGCAGGGTTTTAAAGTGACAAAGCAATGAATTTTTGTGAACGTATATATTATAATATGGGTATAAGTTATGAAAAAATAAAGTTCAAAGTGATATATTTACTTAGAAAATGTGGTCATATATGACTTTCGACTGTACTTTGCATCAGAAACATCTCTCTTCAGCGTCCAGCAATAGTCTGCCAACATAGCGGGGCTCCATTTGCCTTGGTATCTCTTCTCCATGTCCAGAATGTCCTGGTGAAATCGCTCGCCATGTTCGTCACTTACTGCTCCAAGGTTTTTCGGAAAAAAGTCCAAGTGTGAATGAAGAAAGTGTATTTTTAGACTCATGTTGCAACCCATGGCTTTATATGAGACCAATAAATTGTTAACATTCTCTACGTAATTTTCGGATTTACGATTTCCCAAGACGCCGTTGCAAATGTCCTTGAAAGAAAACCATGCTGCTTTTTCGGACAAGGTCGTTAAGTTCTTCTTGACTTAGAAGATGCGGCGCACAAGAAGACGAATCTAGTGTAAATGTTGGATCCAGATCAATATTTTCGGCTGAAAAACTTTCGTTGTTTACTTCGTCATCGGCAGTTTCATCGTCGCTCGGTGTCATATTTTGTGGGGGGTCAGGCACAGGTAATTCCGGACTGTGCGGCACTGGTCTCAGTGCAGATGGAATATAAGGATATTTAACAGTATGTTTGGATTTAGAAGTTATACCACTGATATTTGTAAGACAAAAATAGCAATCGGTAATATGGTCTGATGGTTCCCTCCAAATCATGGGAATAGCAAAAGGCATATGTCGTTTACCTTTTGCCCACGCTGTAAGAAGTCTGACACACGTAACACAGCAAATATGGGGAGTCCAGCTTTTGTCTTAATCGCCGACTTTACACTTGAAATACTGTTCATAGCATTTATTAACGAGAGGCGTGAAAGACCGTTTTTGAGATTTAAATGTCAATTCACCGCAGATGTAGCAAAAAGAGTTCGGGTGGTTTACACAATTTCTTGACATTTTTACAGGTGAGTTACACTACAATAGCTTAAAATGCACCACAGCACATTCTTCAAAACGTTAAAAAAGTCTGCGTATATGTTCATTCACCGAGCTCTAGCCGATAACTAAAACAACAATAAATGTTATGTAGGACTCGGAACTGCTTGCAGGTCTCAACAAGCCAAGACATGTTCCGCGTGACACACAGAGCACACTTTGTTATTTCTAGTCACAACAAGTTATTGTTACAATACACAAATAATAAAATAGCAATGCCTGACACAAGTTTTTTGTTAGATGACTCTTATAGTACAGACCTATGCGTGCATTTTATAGGTAAATAATCACATATACTGGAACATAAAAACTAAGGGTGATGGAGAAATTCTGAAAACATGATTGATTTCAGCATGCAAAATTATATTGAAATCAGACATTTTTGCGCTTGGGACAAAAATCTTGTTAACCAGTGTAATTGGTCTTCATTGATAGACGTTAAGAAAATAACCATTGTCTGATTATTTTTCTTTTCCCATGTCTTCAGAGTTTCTTCATCTGTTGGTTTCTCTTCTGTTAAGACTATCATCAAATCGCTAGCTCTTAAGACGATGGAAACACTGAATTTCCATAATTAAAAATTTAAGCCATCAAACTTAACAATTCTTGCAGTTTCTAGAGCCATTTTCAATTTGAAATCAAGGTTAACACTTGTCAAATTCAAATCTTCTATCAAAACTTCAAAAAATCTTGTCAAAATTAAAAAACAATAAAATCTTCTTACTCGCAAATTCTACGCACAGTAAACGTAGTCTGGGCCCATAACCTGATGGAAACAGTAGAGTTTGAACAACAGGAACAACTTGAATAAGAAAATTTAGCAGAGCAAATAATGACAAGTTTAGATTAGTTTTATATATTTGACAATACTTCTTCAACAATTATATTAAAACTGGTACAATCAAAAAACACAGAGTGTTGTCTTCATGAAATCCTAATTCAACAGTACTTACCTTATTTTCGAGTTAAAAAAAAAGGTATTTGAAAATTTTTATTTTAATGCCTTCTATACGCAGCTAAAAAAGAAGTATCAAATTAGGAATCACCCTGTATAGGTTCAAATTGTAACATCCGCCATGCAGAACGTAAAAATATAAATATTGAGGCTATTCATGTTAATTTTTTATTTTAAAATTACAGACGATGCCCCCGATATTATTTTCAAAATCTGTGCTGATGCCGCGCAACTTAATTCTCGTGAAATTAGTTTTTTAATATTTTGTATATAAAAATGAAATTTTATTGTCATCATCCGATACAGGTACAACATGCGCGATGCGATGGAAACGCACGGTTTGTTCGTGATGGCTCATAGACTATTGTTTGCTCTTAAGCAGTGTTTCCCAAAGTGGGCGATAACGCCCCCTTGTGGGCGCTGCAGGCCTAAAGGGGGGCGGTAAGAGACCCAGAAAAAAAAGGGGAGGTTGTGTAGAGGCTTGGAAGGCGATTTGTAATTTCATCTAGCTAGGATGACTCTTAGACACCGACTGAGCTCTCGACTACAACTTGTGAACATCAACTAATATTATTAAGAGATTGCTCAAACTAGGTTCGATATTTCTCTCCGCGTAGTTCATATATCTGTCCTGTTTTATTGAATAAATAAAATAAAAATCATGTCAATCGGTCGCTCCGTTTCGAAATGAAAGTAGATACAAACAAACAAAGAAAAAGGCAACAGACACACTTTCGCATTTTAATAGTTATTGGTATTCCTAGATAGGTAATTTTCGTAGATAATAGACAGCGGGCAATCATGTTTTAACAAGTTTTTGTTAACCCAATTTGTGCATTCCTGTATCAATGCGACTGTTCTTGAGTAAATTGGAACCTGATATCAACAAACTTATTAAACAGCATCAGATTCATGCTTCACATTAATTTTTATATAAGAATCGATTATGTTTGTTTTATTTTGAATAAAAGATACTCTGCCTGAATACTATAAAGTTGCGTTTATATAATCATTCTCATTGGCAGGTGTAACCCATAAGAGTTAACTTGAGATCTGAGCGCCGTTGTGTACTACCTACTGCGCTCAGGTCTCAAGTTAACTCTTGCGGGTTATAGTAAAAGTCTCGTTTAGAATGAATGTTTAATCTCTAATATAGCTCACAATAATTAATTAATTTAATTTGAAGTTATAGTGGTTTTTAAGTAGGTGAAAAAATGGGGGCGCTAAAAAATAATTTATTCTCAAAGTGGGCAGTAGACAAAATAAGTTTGGGAACCCCTGCTCTTAAGGAATGAACACTTTCATCAAGTGAACCTAAAACCCTGTTCGGATCTAGCAGTTGCTAAGTAATTTACGTGTAAAATGCGGCGGAAGTGATTGCAAAATTTCCAATGCAACTCGCGCCACCTCCCTGTAGTTATAATGCTGGCGCGACTGGTCGGGCAGCGCGATTTGCGAACTTTAATAGAAAAGGATCTGATATTGGCAAATGATCGGTCGAGTCTATAAAACCGGACATTAACTTGCAGGATGTGTCAAAACGCTGTTTTATCGAGGCCAGATATTTGGCTGTATGTCTACTCAAACATCCTAGAAGGCCATGCTGATAACGAAAAATGTGATTCAATAAACTTTCCGTTAAGCGGATGGAGAGCCATTAAAAATAATTACTTTCAATGTTGCCACGTTAACATAAATATCGAATCGTTTTTTTGAAGATATATTATATTTATTTTCCAACATCATTTTAAAGAAAAACCACATAAAACTATATGCATAAAACCGATAATTTTGTCGACGCCTTACCAAGCACCGTCACATATAAATAATGAAAATGGAAATCTATCGATAGTGGGTAGAGTTCCAGATATGAATAATAAAAGTGAAAAACTATAGATAGCCTTTAAACCGATAAAAATAAAAAGTTACTTCCAAAAAACAAAATTTTCTGGGTGAAAAAATCTATTACATAGTAAATTTTCTTAAAAAACTTTCCTGCGTCAAAACCTCTCGGATCCATATTGGCTTCTAAAAAAAGCTGTTCCTACCAGTGTTGCCAGAGTAAGAAAGGAAAAAAGCGCCATGATCAGTATGAAAAGGCGCCATCTTGGCGCCCCAGCTTGTTTGAGATATTTGGGGGGCACCACCCCAAATCAAGTGACTTCTAAAAAAAAAAGTCGCCGGCCTCCCGCCGCTGTAAAACGCGATAAAAAGATACAGACAAAACTTCCCTTTTGTCCTAAGTGACGTCTAAAAAAAAATAAGGTCATCGTTTTCTTGAAAATACCATACAACCACTCATCACAACTTTCATAGCCAAGTCCCTCTTCATAAAAATGTATTGTATACAACGTGTATATTCAATTTTTTTACCTGTAAAACGGCTCAAAAAATAAGCTTTTTATTGAAAAGCGCCGCCACTCTCATAGAGACAAAAAGGCGTCATTTTGTCGCTTTGTCGCCCCAAATACCAACACTGGTTTCTACTCTAAAAAAGCTTTCTACTCCAATAAAAAAATTATTCGACCCTCACCTACATCCTTTTACGCCAGGATACAGTAATAGTTTACTATCGATATTACGTTAATTACTATCGATAGCTTTCCATCTCTAGCCTGTGGCAACTGGCAACACCGATTGATTATTATTAAACCTTTTCTTCTTCTGTGACTGTTTTGTTCTGTGGTTTTCATTCAAATTAATTTTATTTATATTTTTACATAAAATGGAGAGTTCCGTGCCCAAAGAAAAGGTCAGTTTAGTGCTGGATAATCCTCTTCTAGAAATAGGAATGGTAAAAAAGAAGTTTATGTCTAAACAGGTTAATAATAGAGAAATTTCTGTTAAGACTGTTAACCCAGAAGTTTCAAATAGGATACAGACTAACGACAATCAAGAAAGTAATTTGTTAAATATTGATAGCAACATTGTATCTATAGACAACGAGAATACCAGTAATTTGATAATTAAATTAGAGCCAGAACATGCAGAAGTGGGAGATTTTAAGATTGAAAATATTCCACTTAAAATGAAAGAAAACAATGAAGATAACAAACCAGACACTACATTGTTACTACAATTAGAAAATCAAGGAATAATGAGAAATGTGGTTGTTGGTCATTCATCTTGGGGCACTGCCTTCACACCACCTGATTACAAGTAAGTAATTTAAATAATTTATCTTAATCTTTTCAATCAATTCAAACATACATCCGTAACAACAGGTATTACCCTAAAGCGATTTGGAGCGATGGACCGGTAATTACTGCGGTTATACCTTTGGTTAACCTTGAATGTGCTCTTTTTGAATTATTTCATCACACGGCACAAAAGATGCTCGAACCATGTCCTCAATCATTGAGGCTCAATAAACGTGAAGACAAGGAAAACACATCCCTGTTCTACTCTTTAAACATCAAGAATGCCATGATAACCACAGTTGCTACAACTTTAGTGGTAAAAACCTATTTGAAATATTTATAACCGGTCCATCGCTCCAAGTTGTATGATACAATAGATATCACTCATCTGTTACATATTACAATATTATAGTAATGATATACAAAGTAAACCAGACCAATGAACTATAGAAATAATTATGATACAAGAAATTAATAGACAGCAATTGAAATTGTAACAATAAAGTAGGTAAGAAGTCAGGTATGGGATGAAGTAGCCAACTAAATCGGTTTTTAAAAATAGTTGGCTTGCAATTAAAATTAAAGCCTTGAGGAATAAACATATTAAACAACGTAGTAAACCTATTGATCACCACATTCCAGGGGACACCTGTCCCATAAATTATGAAAAATGTCCGAGTTTGTTTTATAGTACGAGCAGAAACCCAAAAGTTTTCCAGATCACACAACAGTACCTACTCTAGATGATTTTTGACTAGAGAAAAATATAATATCTTTAGTACGTCTAAATTTCTAAACTCATAATCTGCCTCATAATAAATCCCAATATCTGAAATGCTCCAGGGATCACCCAGTTGACATCATTTCACTGTTGAGCAAAACACCAAGATCCTTCTTTTTTGATACTCGTACTATAGTCTATGGGTTGAACACATGTAAGAGTACTGCAGGATCAGCTGTGTTACCATTGTGACCACTGCACTAGCTCACTAGTTCCAATAAAGAAACACAAGTAAACCTTGCACTTTAATATATTAAGTTGCATTTCATTTGCAGTACCTACACCACTAGGTTAAATGTAATATATCCGACTGAGTATAGGTATATTTATTTTTTATTTAAAATTTGTTACAATTTGAAATTGAAATGAGGTCAATAACATACACATTTATATAAAATCTAGTTACAATAGAGCCCCAACAACGCCAACGTAGTTCATCGCTTGGTTTATTTTCTCCACTTCATAAAAGCTCCCGGAGTATTTGTGGGCCCCTTACCACATTAATCCAAAGGGTGGCGCTCGAGATATTGTTGGAAAACAGCTTTCTGTCCTACAGTTGCATATATTATATGAGTAAGCGTCGCGTCGTGAGCTAAAATAGATATTAAATTAAAACGCCACTACAAAGCAAATAAAATTGTTGTTTACTACAGTGCTTGGACCGGTATTCTCCTTTTGTGAAAAAAAAACGGTTCACACAACCTCCCTTACGCCAATGACCGACATTCATTAGATTGCCATTTTTAAATGTCTAAAATCTGTAAAAATCTAATGAATGTCGGTCTTTGGCGTAAAGGAGGTCATTTTTAAATGTTCTTGGAGTTCTCGATGAACATTTAAAAATGGCAATGAATCCTATTCTTTGGCCCAAAATAGTTTATCCCAGGATACATCGAAGTAAATACCTATTGTAATTTATTTTTACAGATTAGAGGATTTGTACCCTAAATATTTGGAGGTACCAATTAAAATTGAAACTAACGAAAACACAAAAGAAATTGAATCAACATCTGAAATTCCCTATGATGAATGGAAAATTAATAATGAGGAAATCGACTTTAAAGATGAAGATATAGAAGAAAGCCAAATCAAGTAAGTATCTGTAATTGCTACTTTTTTCTTAGAATTGGTAAAAAATAATATAATTACAAATGTCAGTTTTTCTTGTCTGGAGTATAAAATAGCCGTCTTACATATTTTAAAATTTATAAACAAAATTGAATTATGCTTGCGAAACTTGCACTCTCACTTTAAGTTATTTTTCTAAAAATTGGGGTTTGTGCTTTATTTTAAACTTTAATTATAAAAAATATTTGAAATATTTGTCTAAAAAGATAATTAATAGTTTTTTTTCAAAATATCTTTTCAACCTTCATTGTCATACTTTGCCAATAAATTTTCAGAATATTGTCATAGCCCCCGCTTTTTAATTTACAAGGGCTACCGTGCTAGAACCCGAAACATATTTAATTATTTGTTTGCTAATTTCCTTAATTTCGTGACGGTATTCACTATTCCTCTCAGGTAGCCTTTCTATAGCGGATAAAGGTTTTCAAGTTTTGGGATGCTCAGAGTTTGAAATATAATACACAATAACAATAAAAACAAGAAATACGGATAGTGTTTATAGGAATGCGTTTGGAATATAAAAGAAAGCCTTTGGTTTAATACTTCAATATTTAACCACAAGGAAAACGTACAAAAATAATACAATCACCTGAAAAGACAATTTTTATTATAAGGGGGTGGTCGCACTCGGGATAACGGTATTCAATGTTCTGTCGGGTATAGTAAATGTCACATACGTTTTTAATGCTTTGACGTTCTCTTGTCAAACGCGTTGGCCAACATGTGATTTAAAAATTCCTTAATTCCGGAAAGCGGCTTTTGGTCACCAACATTAGCTATATTCATGAGAACTTACCGTGTATTTATATGTACATAATGAAGATACACCCTGAAGACTCCAATCTGTTGCTCTTTAATCAGCTAAAACTTGTCGAAATTATTGTATAGAACTTGACATCGATGTCGTTAGTATGTGTATCTCTTTCTTACGCTTGTATTTGGCATTTTTAGAGATCGTTTTGCTATTATTTAGTGCGGAGACTCTCTGGTTATAAACAATTGGACTGTGTGTATCTGTGAAGTATTCTATTTATGAAAAAGCAAGTAAATATATTGTTTATTTGGTAACTAACTATTACAGTAACACCTGTCCGGCCCTAGCCAAACCTTAAGTTCTGTAAAATAAATGTTACTAGAAAAAATGTGTGTCATCGACGGCCATTAAAAGCTTACGTGAAATACATTATATACGACTTTTGCTCGGGCACGTGGTGTTGGCAGTCGCTACGGCGACATTTACGTTCATTTCCTCAATGGCAATATACGGTTATGTCGTCGTAGTAAACCTCGTCGCCTTGATAATTAGACGGCGTCGGCCACAGGTGGAAATTAAACTAATCTTATAAGTATTATATTTCAAAAATAATAAAATTAATATAATCATGATAAATAAGTAAATTGCATTTTTTGTGAAATTCAATTTAAAATTTTCACCTGTGGGTCTATGTCAGTGGTAACTGTTATTCTTAAGTGCTACAACCCGTATTTTGAATACAGTTTTATTTTCAACGCAGTATTTAACCCCCTGTTGGACACAGTGCTATTTTTAACAGACCAATCTCTATAATTATTTTCAAGTAACTAGGTTTAGTATCCTTTATCGCAAAATTACCACCGAAAATGTTCGTGAATATTTATAAAATTAGTAAAATCCAATCTGCTGTGAAGATTCCGCTCTCTAATTTTGTTAAAGTATCACAGTATGGCGAAACATTCTCTAGTTTTCTCAATTTTTTGTTTATTTTTTAGTATGACATTCGGTGGTATCGATCAAGGACATCGTGACGAATGTAAAGAGTACAGATGTAGTGTATGTCATTTTCAAACAAGAACGAAATGTGGTTTTAAAAAAAAGGCCTTTCAACATTTGAATAACGAAGAAGCTTATCAATTTACCTGCAATTATTGTAATTATAATGAAACAACTCAGAAATGTAATTTTGAAATGGATCTCTTACAACACAAAAATATAGAGAAAGTTGATGCTTCAAATAGGTTCAAGTGTGGTCAATGTGAATATCAAACTTTTAAAAAGAGAACCTTAAAACAACATATATTGCGACATAAAAATATAGACGAAGTTGATGATTCAGATAAGTTTAAGTGTGGTCAGTGTGAATATCAAACTGTCGAAAAAAGAAACTTAAAGCAACATATCTTGCGACATAAAAATATAGAGGAAGTTGATGCTTCAGATAAGTTTAAGTGTGATCAATGTGAATATGAGACACTTAACAGAAGTTATTTAAAGCTTCATATCTTACGACATAAAAATATAGAGGAAGTTAATGCTTCAGATAAGTTTAAGTGTGGTCAATGTGAATATGAGACACTTAGCAGAGGTAGTTTAAAGTTACATATCTTGCGACATAAAAATATAGAGGAAGTTGATGCTTTAAAAAAGTTTAAGTGTGGTCAATGTGACTATGAGACCCTTAGCAAAGATCATTTAAAGCTACATATCTTGCGACATAAAAATATAGACGAAGTTGATGCTTCAGATAAGTTTAAGTGTAGTCAATGCGAATATGAGACACTTAGCAGAGGTAATTTAAAGCTACATATCTTACGACATAAAAATATAGAGGAAGTTGATGCTTCAGATAAGTTTAAGTGCGGTCAATGTGAATATCAAACTGTTAAGGAAATAAACTTAAAACAACATACGTTGCGACATAAAAATATAGAGGAAGTTGATGCTTTAGATAAATTTAAGTGTGAGCAATGTGAATATCAAACTGTTAACAAAGCTTACTTAAAGAAACATATAGTGCGACATAAAAATATAGTGGAAGTTGATGCTTTAGATAAGTTCAAGTGCGATCAATGTTATTATCAAACACTTAGGAGAGGTGATTTAAAGAGACATATTTTGCATCGTCATAAAAATATAGATGATGTTGATACTTCAGATAAATTTAAGTGTGGTCAATGTGAATATCAAACATTTACCAGTAATTCTTTAAAAAGACATATTTTACGTCATAAAAATATAAAGGAAGTTGATGCTTCAGATAAGTTTAGATGCGATCAATGTGAATATCAAACACTTTCGAAAAGGTATTTAAAGAGTCATATATTGCATCGTCATACAAATATAAATGAAGTCGACGCTTCAGATAAATTTATGTGTCGTCAATGTAGATATCAAACACTTACCAGAAGTTCTTTAAAAAGGCATGCTATTTTACGTCATAAAAATATAGAGGAAGTTGATGCTTCAGATAAGTTTCGGTGTGGTCAATGTGATTATCAAACTTTTTCGAAAAATAATTTAAAGAGACATATTTTGGCACGCCATATAAATATAGAGAAAGTTGATGCTTCAGATAAGTTTAGATGTGGTCAATGTGACTACCAAACACTTACGAGAAGTTATTTAAAGACCCATATTATGCGACGACATAAAAACACGGACGAAGATGTTGTAAATTAAAGTGTTTACAATGCGAATATCAAACATTTACGAAAAGCAAGTTAAAGGAACACATTTTGCGACGTCATAAAAATATAGAGGAGGTTAATGATTCAGATAAGTTTAAATGTGGTCAGTGTGAGTATCAAACATTTGCCAGGAGTTATTTAAGGAGACATATTTTGCGTCGTCATAAAAGTATAGATGAAGTTGACGTTGCAAATAAATTTAAATGTAGTCAATGTGAATATCAAACTGTTGAAAAGTGGAACTTAAAGCGACATAGTTTGCGACATAAAATATAGAGGAAATTGATGCTCTAGAGAAATTTAAGTGTGGTCAATGTAAATGTCAAACACCTAAGGAAAATGATTTTTCAACTGCATGAAAGTATTGAGAGATTTTTTTAAAATTTATTTCAGACCTTAAATCAGTTACAAATAAACTGGCACCGAGGCCTTTAAATCCATATTAATAAAGAGAGAATAAATACATAAAATATAAATAATACGGGTAACAACAACTAAATATATACATACATATATACTGATGAGTCATGATATGACGAAACGCGTCTAGAGATGGATCTGGCAAAATGAAAAGGAAAATCTTCGTCTTTAAATATATACAGATAAATATGTTCTTTAGTCTCTGCCTTTTACATATATTAACAGTAGAGTGATTGTGGTATTTTTCCCTTTAAATAAATTAATTTGGATTATTTTTTGGTGCTTACATAACATATACATAACTTTTGCGAGTTTGTTCCGGTTAAAGTCACCATTGTGCATTCGTTTTCTTGTATTGTTTGCTAAACTATACTGATATTGATAAATATAAAAAATATATAGAAATTTTAAAGCTTTTCTAATTAGGCGTAAGAATAGATGTAGAACTCAATTAAGGTGAGTGATATGTTTATGTTCATATTATGTACTGTAGTTCAAGTTTAAACAAAAATAAAATAGTGTAATATTATAATGCCAGATAATAATATCATAAATGTAAGAAAAAACAAATGTACAATATTACGGTGAACTTTCGATCGATGTTACCCTATTCTGCGCAGTACATACGCGCGACACCCAGTGAATCTTCTCGGGTTGCATATTAAGTATTAAACATTATTAAAAGAAATGTGCCATAATTAAACTCTTTTAAACATATTTTATAATTTACCTATATATTCCTGTATTTAAGTACCATATATTTACCATAGATTGAAAGTTAAAAATGTATTGTCGGATACGGATTGGTATCCTTAAGGATGAATTACTCATCTAATACTTCGCTGTGAAGTTAAGACTCTTAATGGGTGATAAATAGGTGTAGTGGAAAGATAGTGCATAGAATAAGGACAAGAACATTTCTAGTTTAGTAGGAGGAGTCAGTAGACAAATATTTATAAAAATAACTGTTTGTAATTGAGTAAAGACGAAGATTTTCCTTTTCATTTCGCCAGATCCATCTCTAGACGCGTTTCGTCATATCATGACTCATCAGTAGAGCTAGGATCCGACGAAAAGAAAAGGGATCTCGAAGCTACTTAAGGCAGCACTTGGTGGGACACACCAGTAATTGGTTGAAGAGAGGGTTCCATTTTGAATAGTACATTTAGGAAACTTTCCTCCTAATGTTAATAATTCTTGATACAGCAAAAAGGAACCCCTTCTCTATTTTGGCAGGGGTTACAAAACATTATAAAAACTCGAAGAAACACTGACTCAGTGGAGTTGTTTAACGTTTTCAAGTGTAAGGGTAACTTCTGCCCGTTTGGTCACTCAAGTCTCTCTCTAAATCATGTAAAACCTAAATCTCAGAATCAGAACAGTTTCCAGCCAGTGAGTAAGTGATCTTGGTAATGTTTATTTAATTGTCAAATTGTTTATTTCTCTTTTGGACTGAGTTGACTGTAAAGCGGAAATTGTTTCTCTTGAACTTACTTGAAATAGCGTCATATGTGAGTTCTAAGGGAACAACTCTTCTTTAGAGAAAACTCTTTAAATTTACTGATTTAATAACTTTTTTTTATTTCTTAAGACTTGCATGTTATTTATCATAATGTAATCAATTGCTTTACTTTGCTTCGCTTTAATAAAATTATTAAAAATCTTTGGTGTTTCAGTAAATAAATAGGGCACAACAAATTAAAACGTAATTTTAAACTATCCAAGCTACATGTTCTTGTCGCCTACCATTTTGATACGCGATATTCTTATTGTACCGGGTGATTCAATAAGAAAGGTAGCCGGCTATATCTCGGAAACTACTGGGCATAGAAACTCGGGGGGGAAAAATGATAACTAAAATGGCCATAAGAAAATCCTGGAAATAATTTTTAAGTTCCGCATTTTGCCGCAAGAGAGCGTAATTGAAAAGTAAATTTTAAACTTTTACATATCTCCGAAAATTCCACATTAATGTATATCTTTGATAACACCATTAAAAAGCTTGGACAATTATACATCATTTTGGTCTTATACTCATTGGCGTACCGACTTTAATAAGAGGGGGGACAGCTGTTGAAAGTTTAATCAGTTAAATCGCTGGAACTTATAAACGACTTATCCGATTTTAGCAAACTAAAGACTGTTTGGAAGAGAAATGTATGCACTTTTACCAATCGTATTTAGTTTTCCATAATAGTTCTCAAAAAAAAAATGCTAGAGTGCGCAATTTGTAATAACACATTTTTTGATTTTACTCCGAAAAAATAAATCATACGGTATAATTATGATACCATAATCGAAAAGTAGATGAAATTTGCTAGAAAAAATATTAAAACCGCAGCTTGATATCTCCGTTCGTTTCAGCATTATCGCCAATAGAATAATTTTTAAAACTTTAAATGAAGAAGCGAGTGGTACGCCACTGATATTTTTTCATATCGATATTATTTCTGATTAGCCTGGTCAATTCTGCATAAAAATGGTCTCTTGCGTTTTTCTCCTCAGGCACACCGTTCTTAATTAAAATAATTAAATTAAAGTAGCTCTACTATTTATTCTTATTAACATTCATAATAAAAAATTTTGCTTTATAAAAATTGTTGGAAATGCCACCCCGCCCGTCTAATTAAATTTAATTATTTTAATTAAAAATGGTGTGCCTGAGGAGAAAAACGCAAGAGACCATTTTTATGCAGAATTGACCGGGCTAATCCGAAATAATATCCACATGGAAAAATATTAGTGGCGTCCCACTTTTTTTTCTAAAAAATATTGTTCATTTAAAGTTTTAAAAATTATTCTATTCGTGATAACGCTGAAATGAACGGAGATATCGAGCTGCGGTTTAAATATTTTCTCTAGCAAATTTCATCTACTTTTCGATTATGGTATCATAATTATACCGTATGATTTATTTTTTCGGAGTAAAATCAAAAAATGTGTTATTATTACAAATTGCGCCCTCTAGCATTTTTTTTGAGAACTCTTATGGACAACTAAAAACGATTGGTGAAAGTGCATACATTTCTCTTTCAAACAGTCTTTAGTTGGCTAAAATCGGATAAGTCGTTTATAAGTTACAGCAATTTAACTGATTACACTTTCAACAGCTTCCCCCCCTCTTATTAAAGTCGGTACGCCAATGAGCATAAGACCAAAATGATGCATAATTGTCCAAGCTAGCAGTAGCAAGATATACCTTAATGTGGAATTTTCGGAGATATGTAAAATTTTAAAATTTACTCTTCAATTACGCCCTCTTGCGGCAAAATGCGGAACTTAAAAATTATTTCCAGGATTTTCTCATAGCCACTTTAGTTATCATTTTTTTCCCCGAGTTTCTATGCCCAGTAGTTTCCGAGATATAGCCGGCTACCTTTCTTATTGAATCTCCCGGTACAGGGGTTTTCATTTAAAATTTTAAAGTTGTATTTAGATATCTGGAAATTTGGCACGACGAAAGTATTTTTAAAAGGTAGATCTCTACTACCTATAACTATTTTCCAAATTTCCAAAAAAATAAAATAAAAATAAAAATAAAATAAAATAATTTTATTGAAAGAACAAATACTTGTACTAACAAAAGGTGGTTAGACCGCACAGCGTGTATTAGTAACCACCTGTAGCAAATATGAGTATAAGTATACCTAGTTACTTATACAATAATTAAGAATATTTATAATGAAGACTGGGTGTCTAGTATGTATTTCTTGATCTTATTTTTAAAGTTAATGCTGCTAAAATCAAAATAAGCGGGAAAAAGGTTAAACACATGAGCAAAAATATATAAAAAACAAGATTTAAAGAATTCGGTACGGTGTTTAGGAATATCCAGTATTTGCTTATTACGTGTGTTTACCTGGTGGATCTCCTCGCGCCTGATCATTAAATCACATAGATAGGATGGAGATTTATGGGATATGACTTTATGAATTAAACAGCTCATGTGTATAAACCTTCTTTGGCCCATACTAAACTTAAATGTATTAACAACATGTTGACTGACATGATCTCTACGCGATAAATTATGTACAAATCTCACACAAGAGTTCTGGATTTTTTGAATTCTGTATTTATGGAAATTTGTTAGATAAGGTCCATATACTATATCTAAGTAACCAGGAATGGAAAGCACTAGTGATTCAGTCAGGGTTGTTTTAGCAGTGGTGGGCAATAAGTCCCTAAATTCATACAATGATTTAAGTCTCAGGTAAGACCTCTGGGATATCTGATTGACGTGTTTATTGAAGGTTAATTTTTTATCCATCGTGAGTCCTAAATTTCTCACTTCATCTTTCCACTGTATTTTGACATTGTTTAAGAAAATATGTAAATTGTCAACATTAACATCAGTCTTAGAGAACAATATACCTTGAGTCTTATTAGGGTTAATTACAAGAGAGTTTTTTGCTGCCCAGCGCGATATATTAACCAAGTCATCGTTTATGGCTAAGATGCAATTCAAAATATTTTCTGGGGATGCGTCTAAGTAAATTTGTAAGTCATCCGCGTAGATGTGATGTAAACAGTATTTTATGACACTAATTAAATCTGAGATAAAAATGGCAAAAAGGATTGGTCCGAGGATTGACCCTTTTGGGACCCCAGACTGCACTTCTTTCCAGCTTGATGTCTCCATCTCACCTTCCCTGCTTATCCTAACAGCCTGCTCTCTGCCCAATAGATAGCTCCGGAACCAACCATTACAATCTATTTTATAGAAAGCCAACTTAGATAATAACAATTCATAATTAATGGAATCAAATGCCTTGGTCATATCTATTAAAACTAGGGGACAATAGTTTCCTCGGTCCAAAAATTGAGTGATGTCACTTGTAATTTTTAGTAGCGCCGTTGTGCAGCTATAACTAGGCCTAAACCCAGATTGATATTTGGGTAAAATATTATGTAATGTGACAAACTCATTGAGTTGGTATTTAATGATTTTTTCAAGCACCTTAGATGCAGCAGGTAGAATACTGATAGGCCTAAGATCATTCAAAGTGGGATTTTCAACTTTGGGGACAGGGGTTATAAGAGCTTTTTTCCATATGTCCGGAATAGTACCTGATTCAAGAGAGAAATTTATTAAATTTGTAAGTGGTAGTAGGCAATAAGGTAAGCACATTTTTAACATCCTAGCAGAGATACCATCCACCCCAATTGCATTGCTCTTAATGTCAGCAAGGGATGACAACACCTCAGCCTCGCCCACTAGTCGGAACTGCAATGGTTCCCACTCTTTTGATGCACCCATAGAATCGTTAAGGTTAAAGTAGTTTGTTACAGTATGTGGAACGCTAGAAATTAGTGCTTCATTAATCGCATCAGGCATCTTTAATTCCTCGGGTATATCTACAACTTTCCTAGAGGAAATATTCCATTTTTTCATTTTCTCCCAAAAATACTTGCTTTTATTTGAACCGTTGTAACTGTTTATTTGAAAATTGTAATATGCTGATTTCTCAGCTTTAATAGCTGTGCTAACATAGTTTTTCATATCTAAATAATATTGCTTGCTACCTGAAGTTTTAACCTTCGAAAAGCCTTGTTTTTTAAGTAAATTATTTTTTTTAAATTTGGAGTAAGCCAGGGGGGCCTAGTCTTACCTAACCTAATAGTTCTGAGGGGACAGTGCTCATCAAAGACTGATAATATATTTGTATTAAAAATGTCTACTTTAGTATTGATATTGTTACAAAGGTAGAGATCATGCCAATCAATATTAGCGATACTAGAAACAAACTTGTTTGAATCAGCATTTGAAAAAGATCTACATTGTATGATTTTATGAGGAGGTTTTATTTTATCACAATTTACATTACAATATACCGCTTCATGATCTGTGTGTATCGGGTCACATACACTTACTCCACACTCTGTAATTAACTCAGGTCTATTAGTCAATATCAGATCAATTAATGATTCTGATTTACCCAACCTGGTACTATCTACGATCAACTGCCTAAGATTAAAAGATTGAATAATATCATTAAAAAAATTGTAATCGACAGTACCTGGGTCAAAAAAGTTTATATTAAAGTCTCCGGTACAGATAAATATGTCGCAGCTCTGGGTAAGTTCAGGCAATAAATCATACAGACATTGTAATTCAACATGTGAAATGTTGGGTGGGCGATAAACAACTCCAACTACTACTGTAATTTTACTACACTTTAAACGTACCCAGAGATGATCAATACCATTATTAAAATTAGGAGTACTAATTAAGATAGGCTTTAACTTATTACATATGTAAAACATGACGCCCCCTCCTCTTTTATCTCGATCTTTCCTAAATATGCTAAAGTTATTTATGCTATAAGGATCAGAGGGCATGTCAGGTTTTAGCCAACTTTCAGAGATTGTGAAAATAGTATTTTCTGTTCTCTAAATACTTTTAATAGACCATTTTGTATGTATACAGTGCGTCCATAAAGTCTTGCACAAATTCATTGAACATTCAGACATTTCATCGAGAAAATGCTCGATTATGTTAATTAACATTTTTAGTTGAGCATTTTTTAAAGTAAAAAGTTAGTATACAGGGTGTTCCAGGTAAGAGATATGACTAGGGTTGTCTCCCAAATTTCATATAATTTCTCCAGGAAATCCAGTTTACAAAAGGAGATGGTGACCTTTTTTTTGAGGTCACTTGGACAAGATTGTTTCTTCTGCTTATTGCGTTATAGAGCGTGGGGCAGGCGGCGACCTTTTTTTTTAGAGGTGGGGTTTTTGTTTATTTTTTATGTAAATAAACGTATTTAACTTCAACTTTTTTTTTGTTATTACACTCCTGGAATCGTTGGTAAGGAAGGTGGCAACCCTAGATATGACGTTTGGTTTTTACAGCTGCGTAAAAGTTCCTAATCTTAAATGTTCAAACATCAATATTTCGAAAACCGCTGAATTTAGATATATGGTTGGTTATACAAAAAGTATTCAATTTTCGATATAGAATTCGAAAATGGTGCGATATAGAGGTTGTT
This sequence comes from Polydrusus cervinus, assembly GCA_935413205.1. Lineage (NCBI taxonomy): Eukaryota > Metazoa > Arthropoda > Insecta > Coleoptera > Curculionidae > Polydrusus > Polydrusus cervinus. The sequence goes on from OW284518.1 coordinate 8,003,473, forward strand.
CCATTTAAAAATACCCATTCCGCCTCTTGGGTGGAGTCAACGGCAAACATAGGGTCGTATTAAGGATGCTGATTGGCGTAGTTTTTTTTTATGGAAAATGAAATTACCTTTAACAAAAAATTTATGGATTTTCATGATTAGAGTGTTATTAAAAATAACATATTGATGTCATAATCAGGTATGCGCGACATAACATTTTTCAGATTATGGTAATCCCGTAAATTTATTCAATTCGCAGTTCTTTTAATTGCATTTTTAAGGTATTTATTAAGTATTAAACCAAATTGGTACTGCCTAAAAGAGTGGCGGAAACAATGATTTGTGAAAAAGTGCTAAATACACTTAAACTCCAGTTAATAAGGTAAGAAAATGTAACTTTAATAAATCTTTTCCACCTTCTCCAAGTGACTTCTAAAAAAAAGTCCCCTGTTGAGCTTAAAACTCCCCCCATCTCAAAGTTCCCAGCCTGTGAAACCTTTCTACCTTCCCGAAGTAGTAACTTACTTGCCTTAGAGGGGGGCAAGTACCAATTCCTAATGACTTTTAGTATATAAGAGTGCTTATTATATAAAAAAAATGAATGAAACTCGCTCCATTGGTCAATCCATGAACCAATTTATCGTAGGGTGCAAACAACGTAAATATGTCCGACGTGATTCGTCGAAACTTGGCGCATTTACAGGATTGATGAGCTGACGTCTAGTCATATTGTCACGCCTAGATTTTAGGGTGCGGCGAGGGACGTAAAGGTAGCTACGGGACCTTAGCAACTATCAGAAAAACAAAGTAATTTCGAAAACAAATTTATTAAAAAGATCAAAATAATATTTACCTGAAGGGTTTACAAAGAAAATCAAAAATAATAGATAACTTGGATTTAAACCTTTTACAATGGTTTTAATATAAAATTGTACTTACATAAATTTGGGGCTCATCGCTGGCGTCTTGGTAATTTGGGGACCAACAAGTTGTTTCACAATTTTTTGACGTCGATGCGTCACCGACCACGGACTCGAGCACTAGTGCCGATAGATATTTCTTCTACCAATAATGTGCCGTTTCGTCAAGTCAGCAATTTTTCCCACTTTAGGGAAACAATGAACTTAGGTCGTGCACCTTATTTTTGCTGACTCGATGACTCGACAATAATTGATAGATCGGGATGAGCATATAATATTTCATAATTGCAACTTTATTAGATTTGTTCGTTTGACTTTGAAAATTATAAATAGCTAAGCAACGAACATAGGCGCTTAATAGCAAATGGTAACAAAGCTCAAAGTCAAACGAAAATCCCAGTCGAAGTCTTCTTTTCAAAAATAATGTCGCATTAACACAAACAGAAATTTGAAGATTTTTTATTTAAATTGCTCATAATTTCAAAACGACTAAAAATGTGGATTGTAACATATTAGGATTTAGATAGGAAATTTAATTCTCTACGCATAAGTAAGCTAAAAAAATAGGGTGTTCCATTTGCAAAAATTGACTTATGCACATTTATTTAAATGGAAACATTAGCACAATTTTAAGAACTCCCTGTATAAAAAACGTGAAACCTAAGTAATTTAAACTAAAGATCTTTGTATTACTTGAAAGCTTACAACATTTTAAATGTTTACCTTTATTAGTTTCAGAGTTACTGAACGTTCCTCTCGGAGCGTTTTTACACAAAAAAATCATAATTCATATCTCAAAAACGGTTAGAGATAGAAATAGATTATTATTAACAAAAGTTATTTAGATTTTAATAAGGTAATCAAAAATGCTAAAATATACAGGGCGTTCCATTTGAAATAGCAAAGTTGGCATTAACTTCCGGTACAACCGGAAAAGTAACAAAAACCTCAAAAGATAATGTTTTAAAAGCTCAAAGCCAATTATGCCTGCTATCAAATTTTTAGAAAGATAAGTTTACTCGTTTCCGAGATCTTCTAATAGGCCACTCAACGTGAATCACCCTTTGGTCCGCTATATCCATCTCTTGGTAATTTTACCAACAAGATAATTTCCAAAGAAACCTTTGTTGAGACAATTGTTTCCATGGAAATTATCTGCCTGGTAAAGTTACCAGGATATGGATCTAGCGGACCTTTATATTTTATGCAGATTTTAAAGCGAAATAAATATATATTTTGGTTATTTATTTTAATAGATATATATTATGTATGTGGAAGTAGAAATATTTATATACTTTTAATGAGGTTTATGTTTGTGAAGAAAGAATATTTTTTTGATTTTGCTTATACTTTTAATTATTAAATATAGGAATTTGAAAAGTCAGGGCAAAGTTGTGAAATTGATTGCTTTCTCTGACTTTTTTAGGTGGCTGTATTTAGTATTCAATATAGCATACATTATGGCTGGGTCATATTAATAACACATTTTTTTAGATTATTATCCCTGTTCTGTATAGCATCGTATTTGATGTACAAGACTATATTTTCTAATAACTTTCATTGTAAGAAAATTATTTCTGCCAATGTCATTTATGTTACAGTTAATGTTGCCTGGTTAGTTAATTTCACACTTCTATATTAAAAAATTTAAGTGTATAAAGATCATCAGATTCCTCTTGAAAATATTAAAACAAAGATTAAGACAACTTAGATCTTGACAGGAATTATTTTCTTACAATCAAAATAGTTTGGTTAGCTAATTATTGTTGATTATTAACCATTAACCCAACAATTTTGTGGCAATTAACATTGGTATAAGTGATGTTGTGTAAAATTGTTCGGTTAGCTAATTATTCTTTTTTTTTATATTATTGACAGTCCTGTCGTATGTCTTCATTCTCCTTATAGCAATGAAACTTATATTTTATATAAGCAGACCCCACACGATCAATCAGACTGACAGTAATACTGATCGAGTGATCGTGTAAGCAAATTTCAAGGATTGATGGCCCGACTGATGTAAATTCTCATTAAAAACATGACATGATTATACAAGAATGATGAAGGAATGATATCAATCAGGACTGTCAGTACAACTGATCGTGTAGGGTCTGCATGTTATGAATGAGCTTGTGCAATAAAAAATATTACACTAGGGATTGTTTTACTTAATTCTATCGAGGTAAATTAATATTTTGACATTTATATTTTATTGTGAATAATTTCTAATAAAATACGTTTTTAATACAAATCGTGCAGTGCAAATTGTATTTATCAGTAATAAAAACGTAATTAATATTATTTACAATAAATTTTAAATTTCAAAATATTAATTAAACCTTCAAAAAATGAAAACATATGGTGTCTTCTCCGTACCTCCCTGCCCCTTTGATTAGTTCAACTGCACTACACTTCGCGGTGTTAGCATCGCCATGAACGTCATTTAAACGTCACAGCGGCATTTACCACGTTAATAACGTTTCTCTGTGGTCGTAATATACCGGAGGCACAGAGGAATGATAGGTCGTCACTATCGTGACGGAAGTAGAAAATTTGCGATCGTCCAAATCTTGCTGGCGAATGGCGCTAACTGCAGCAGACGCCAAATAGAAGTAAAAACGAAGCTATTCAGCTGTCATGTTGACAGTTGCGGTTGACGCTCTCGTATCGTTGGCATTTGTTGTTGTCTTATTTTCTATTTTCATTCTAAATTTTATTGTAAGAATAATACCTATATAACGAAGAAATGGAGACTTTTATGCCCAAAGAAATGGTCAGTTTAGAAGCAGGAAAAGTGAAAAAAAAAATTGTGTCTGAACAGGCTAATAATAGACAAAGTAAAGTTTCAAAAACCATACAGACCAACGCAAATCAAGAAAGTAATTTATTAAATATTGATAGCAATATTGTTTCTATAGACAAAGAGCATGCCAGTAATTCGATAATTAAAATAGAGCCAAAAGTGAAGGACTTTAAGATTGAAAATGTTTCACTTAAAAGTGAAGAAAACAATCAAAACACAATAATGAGAAATGTGGTCGTTGGTCAGTCATCTTGGGGCACTGCCTTTACTCCACCTAATTATAAGTAAGTAATTTAAATATTTTATTTATTCAAACATTCAATACAGGTATTACCCAAATTGTATAATACAATCGATATCATTCTGTTAGGGTCAATTTGGGTAATTGGAAACAGGGGTAAAGGGAAACACCATCTCTAACTATCTAAAAACACGTTTGGCAACGCTGGTTTCATCTGCTTGGTATTCTGCGAAGGATTTACTTTGTAAATGTATAATGGGTTAGATATAACAATAAAAAAAGGTTTTCTTTTCTCTGCAGGGAATTTATTTTCCAAAATATAAAACAATTTGAAGGGTTATTTTGATTATTGATTGTTTTATTTTTAATTTTTTTTTGGTGAATACTTGAAAATTTTACTTTATAATATAATATGTATACATTATTTAAGAAAACTGTGACGCATACAGCTATTTAATTAGCTAAGCGTCTTTAATGATATATTTTGCATATATAATTAAGTATATGTATAGAAAAAAATGTATTAAATCATTGTAAATAAATGAATAAATAAAATAAAATAAAATAAATATGGCAATAAATAAATATTCAATAGGCGCCATATCTTTAGTTTGCTGTTAATCGCGTGCGGAATTTTAACGGATTTATTTTTGATGGTGTGTTTGTGCACAGATTAATAAAATAATTAATTTCGTTCATACCCTTTATGTAAGTAAGTATTCTGCCTATTTTGTGTTGGACTATTTATGACTTTCTTATTTTAGCATAAATACTGTTATTTTAGTTATTTACATCCTTGACTGGACTTCAGAGGTGTTTCCAAATACCCCTTAATATTTTTATTATGGGGTATTTGAAAACACTAGTATGGGGTAAATGACTCCACAGTTTTTTCTACATCTGAAAATGATGTTAGTTATCAATTAATTGATCAGATAATTGGAATCACTCCGGATCCTATCATAAAGGGGGATCAAGTATATTATAAATTTCCGAAGCCTTTGGAAATTTGTGAAAAGCCTTAGTTTAATGATTTTGTCACTTACAAGTACTCAAAGCCTTTTAGTAGTTGTTTAAAAACATTAGTTTCATAATTTTATTTATTTATTAATTTTGTGATTTACATGTATTTAAAGCCTTTCAGTATTTTTTAAAAGCAATAGTTTTATGATTTTGTTATTTAAAATGTTTTTTCTCTCTTAGGTAGGTACTATAGAATATGTTTGTTTATTTTCAATAAACCAATATTTTGCATTATAGGTCAATACAACACAGGGGTAAATGGAAATGAACAAAATATGTGAGCTTTATATCAAACCATATTTTTAGTATATTTCAATTTACCCAACCATGTAGGTATTTCTTTTATTTTAACAGTTAAAAAATAACCTGATTTTAATTACCCCCAACTACTTAATTTCTTCAATTTTTTTGGGGTAAATGAAAACACCATGTTTTTCTTAAAAATAGGACTTTTTTAACAATTGTTTAAACAAAAATATATTGGAAAAACACTTATACCTATTACATTAATTAGGCACTTTCAAACAATAACTAATCACAACTAAAAATGTTATTGCATAAAAACATTAAAACTTCAAATCCGTTTCCAATTACCTACATTGACCCTACATATTACAATATAATAGTTAAGAAATACAAATCATAAAGCAGAATAGCATATAGGAACGAATATAATACAACAACTAAGTAATAGATAGCAATTGAAATTGTAAGAATTTATAGGAATTAAGAGGAATTTAAGGGGAAATCATGGGACATTACCTTGTTACAAAAAGGGAATTTTAGTGTACAAATATTGCTGGTCGCAAAGGAGTAATAAAAAACCTAAATCAAGAATTTTACACCAGTATCTTAGACCTAAAAGAATATAGGTACCCAACCCAGGATACATTATTGTAATTTATTTTTTCAGATTAGAAAATTTGTATTCTAAATATTTGGAGGTACCAGTAAAAATTGAAACCAACGAAAATACAACAGAAATTGAACAAACATCTGAAATTATCTGTGATGAATGGAAAATAAATAAAGAGGAAATCGACTTTAAAGAGGAAGATATTGAACAATACCAAATTAAGTAAGTATCTGTATTTGCTACATTTTTCTTAGATACAACCAGAAATAATAATACAAATATTATTTTTTGTTGCCTGTAGATATTAAATATACTTCTTAAATATTTTAAAAAACAAAATAATTAGGTAAGTATGCTAACTAGCAGTTCCACAATTAGCTTTTTTTTTATAAAAATTGAGTTTTGTACTTGGAAGTAAACTTATAATCATTATTTAAAACATTTGTCCAAATAGACGATTGTTGTCACTTTTTAACTGTTTATTGTCGGCGTTTTCAATAAATTTTCCGAATGTTTTTATAGCTCCAGTTTTTTAATTCAACAGCAGCTACCGCGCTACAACCCGAACAAATATTTAATAAAACAAATACAGATTTTCCGTTCATTTCGTCAGATCCATCCCCAGACGCGTTTTGCCAAATGCAATTTGCAAAATTTAAAAGAGAATTTAATTCTTAATATGCACATTTTTTCCGATTTTTTTTACTTCTAACCTTTAACTGTCTACAGGGTTCAAAGAGAAGTATGTTTTTTTTACCAAAGTTTATAAGTACCGGATGTCCACAAAAATAATTTTAAATTATTTTGGATGGCATTTTCTTTATCTCCTATTTATACAGAACAAAATAAATTCTCAAATTTTTGATATCCCTCTTTGTTCATGAAATTTCGATTTTTTTCTCAACCCCTGTAAATTTCAGGTATTTTTGTCATTAGGCCTTACAATGTTTTGTAAGAACGGGTTTTGGTAAGTAATTATAACTTCTTAGGAGCACCTCTTTTGCAACAAGTACATTTTAATGTCTTGCGTTTCGTCGTGACCAGTGGCGTACCCATAATCGGTTTTATTTTTTTCATTTTATTTGCCACCATTTCCACACATCGTGTGTTTCGTGCCAGGATAACGTTGCAGTATCATTAAGTCACATAATTTTTAAAAATGACACGATTGTCCCGACCCGAACACGCAAATGTTTTAAGATTGCTTAATGAAGGCCTGGCAGTTGAGGCTGTAGCCAATATGTATAATGTTGGGAAGGCCACAATCATTCGGCTAAAAGAACGGTTTGCAACCACGGGCGACACGGGTTACAGGCAAGAAATTTAAATGTACTCGTTGCAAAAGAGGTGGTCCTAAGAAGTTATAATCACTTACCAAAACCCGTTCTTACAAAACAGTGTAAGGCCTAATGACGAAAATATCTGAAATTTACAGGGGTTGAGAAAAAAATCGAAATTTCATGAACAAAAAGGGATATCAAATATTTGAGAATATGTTTTGTTCTCTATAAATAGGAGATAAAGAAAATGCCATCTAAAATAATTTAAAATTATTTTTGTGGAAATCCGGTACTTAGAAACTTTGGTAAAAAAACATACTTCTCTTTGAACCCTGTAGACAGTTAAAGGTTAGAAGTAAAATAAAAATCGTAATAATGTGCATATTAAGAATTAAATTCTCTTTTAAATTTTACAAACCGCGCATTGATAGCTTTATTCGTTCGTAAAATATTTTACTCCAAAGTTCACCTAACAATTAGCTCGGTCTGCTTGAATTGTCCAGCAGTTTAGTAACCAAAAGTTGCTGACTTAAGATAAAGAGATCTACGACAGAACGAAACTTCAAACAAACTAAAATTTATCATTAAAATCAGTAACATTAAAAAGAAAATAATTATACCACAAGTTATACATTTTAAAAATTCACTTCATATAGAACATAAAAGTTAAAATTTAAAGTCTAGAAATTCTTTAAAAAAATAAAAAGCACCCCCTGATCAGAAATTTTTTCACTTTGCGTTTAAACAGAGAGATCGGTAAATCCCTCATTTCACTAGGGAGTCTATGATAAATTGAATAGCCATGTTTAACTTTTTTTTTCCACCCCAAAAAGAGGGATACATTTCGATTCGAAAATAAGAAAAAGTACATAGCTATGTCAAACTAAAAATACATGCAGCCGTAGTTCTGTATTTTTTCAGCAAATAAAAAGGCTTCCTAATACTGAATTTATCCTAGTTAAAAAATCCACCCTGTATGATTGCCCTGTATCGCATATAATATTGGTTTTAGATTTAAAATATAAATGTACCTAATCTGCCAATCAGTATGTAAACCCGTAAATCATGTCTCCTAAAGCCCCGCCATATACGGAAGGAATGTGCAAAGCCGTTTAAAACAGGGTAGGCAACCATTTTATTTCCAACAATAGACTTTAATAATTTTCACAGTTGAAATCGCAACTACATTTAAATTACGCGTACGTAGACGTGTCCATTTCTCCATCTTTTTTTCCGACAACAGACGGCGACGCTTTTAGCAAAAGCGTTTTTAAATAAATTTCATCCACATGCGTTTTATATTAAAATTTTAATTCCACTGGATTGGACCCATATATTGCTTAAAGAACAAGTCAATTATTATATAAATTATAATATAAGATACTTAGCAAAAAATTAAGATCTTAACTAAACCAATTATTAAACTATAATAGGGATATGTTTCATATTTTATATCGAGATCGCGTAGTATTTTTTAAAACTACGACAAAACTTAAAGTTTGGCACCAATGCACTTAACAAACGCGGGCGAATGGCTGACGGAAGCTCAGGTATCGAGTCAATATTTTTCGCACTCGCACCGCTCCCAGAGCGCCTTAAAAGATTTTTCCTACAGTGCAGGTGTTTTATCATAAAAAAAAAACGTGTATTTGTTGCATCTCTTTCTAGCTTACTGTCTACCTGTGGCGGCTTGTGAGGTGGGGCCACGGAGCCATGGCCCGCCTGCCTTACTAATTGAAACTGATAACGGTCTCCATTCTCATTTTCAAATTCAAATTCAAAATATGCTTTATTAATCATAAGAGTTTATACTCTTGTTGACAAAGCTGAAAAACTTAGAACTAAATAAAATAAAGTCCAAATAAAAGTCAAAGTGAAATGTACACAACAATAATAAAATCTATACAATCTCATGCTAAACAAAATATATACCTACAGAGAAAATTATACAAAAGCAAATAAAGGACAATACATAAACCGAACTATTACAAATTTTCTACAAAATACTCAGATACGGTGTAATACACGTGTTCCAATAACAATTTTTTGACCTGAATTCGAAACTTGAAGTAATTAGTTAAGGATTTTATATTAAGAGGGAGATGATTAAACATCTTTTTGGAATTGTATATAATAGAATTGTATACAAGAGCGCTAGTTGGCAAAGGTAAAAGAATATCATGAGTATTTCTAGTCTGGTAAGCCAACACATCTCTCTTGTATGCATCCCCCCTCTTAAAAGTTAGACCAACAGATTCCAATATGAAAAGACACGGCAATGTTAATATTCTGTGTTTCCGAAACAGAGGCCTGCAAGGCTCCCTAGGACCCACACCGGAAAGGCATCTCACAGCCCTCTTCTGAATTAAAAATACTGACCTAAAAAGAGTTTGAGAGCAGCTACCCCAAAACGGTAAACCGTATCTTAGGTGAGACTCTATAAGTGCAAAATACACAGATCTCGACAATGACAATCCCACCTCTCTGGATGTAAGGCGAATAGCATAGCAACCTCTCGTCAGTTCACTGATCAAGTTCGCAATATGAGTATCAAATTTTAAGTTCTGGTCCAGAAAAATGCCCAAAAACTTTGTACAGGATCTAGCCTCCAAAACCTGATCGCTCAAGTAAACATTATCCAATGTGCAATTAAAATGCATTATACATGTCTTTGATATATTAAAGGAGAGAAAATTCGAGTCACACCAATCCTTAACAATCAGTATATCCTCAGAGATCATCCGGTGCAGACGCTCAATGTCGTGGTCGTGCCAAAAGGTGGAAGTGTCATCGGCAAAAAGTGTAAATGTACCATTAATTTTAAGCTTCGTTATGTCGTTGAAGTATATTAGAAAAAGCAAAGGGCCTAGAACAGAACCCTGTGGAACACCAGCAACAATATCCATCTGAGCAGAGGTCCTCCCTGACACGCTAACAACCTGCTTACGATCACTCAGGTATGATCGAAGCCAGTCCAACACATTGTTTCTACAGTCATAATGCTCCAGCTTCAATAGCAGTATTCTGTGACTAACACAATCAAACGCCTTGGATAAGTCACAGAACACCGCCGCTGCCGCTGATCTATCATTAATTTTTAAATAGAGTCTTTCAAGAAAGGAAAATATGGCATCACTGGTATTTTTTGAACTTTGAAATCCAAATTGGTTTTTATCAATTATAATAAACTTTTGCAGAAAGTCTTTTATGAACAAGCTTCTCTAGAAGTTTAGACAGCGTAGACAGCAAGGAAATAGGGCGAAAATTTGATTCTAAGTCGACATCACCACCCTTGTGCAGGGGAACCACCAAGGCAGTCTTGAGATTAGACGGAAAAACTCCCATCTCCAATGAGCTATTAATTGCCAGCGACAAGGCATCAATTGCCCGATCCGGAAGGTTCAGCAATATGTTAGCTGATAGATTATCCAGACCACATGCGTTCTTCTTTTTAAACCCGTTTAGAGTTTGCTTAATCTCAACAATATCAGTTGGATCGAAATAACAGGAATCAGGTACTTTGAAAGCAATTGCAATAAGAATATCATAAGCATATTGAATATCTCTCAAATTAAATTCGCTACATGGTTCATAAGTTCTATATCCTAAGAGAAATTTAATTTAAATAGTAAAATTCTAGTTTTAATTTATAAAAGTCTTGTGGAATCTTTGATTCGATATGGAATCTTGGTCTGGGGGGGTCTATATGATAATGCGCTCTACCGTTTGAATATCGTTCAAAAATTTATTTTAAAAATTATGTTTAGACGAGATAGATTATATCCTACAGAATTATTGTTCTCGAGTGAGGTCTGTAATGTAAGAACTATGTATATGGTCAGTGTGTCAGCGTTTGTACATAGAAATAATTCTTTAGAAAATACTGTAAATCACCGTTATTTTACACGTGCTAGAATGAATAATGATGTAATTATTCCAGTAAACAAAAATAACATTAATTTGAAGAGTGTCGCATATCTGGGTCCTAAAATATATAATATGCTTCCGGGAACATTAAAAACTATAAACAACATAGGTACATTTAAGATAGAGTGTAAAAATGTAATATGGAGGGAATATAATAACCTTAAAATTATTTTTGAATAATATCTATTATCTAGTCTTGTCACTTTGCCGAATAAAAACTATACTGCAGGGCATATATTTTCAGAAATCTAATGAACACTACATTTTAATTAACGCTGAATTTTATTAGTAGTTATTGTGGTGCATACAAGTAATTTCATTACTTAGGCACCATTCTATCATATTTATGTCATACAAAATCATTTAGAAAATATTTAATATGTGTAACTATTGCAGATACTTAGTTTTATAGTTTAGAAATAATCTGTAGTAGAGGCTATTATTTGTAATTATTTTTGTAAATAAATAAATAAATAAATAAAAAATATATGGCATCGTGGCCCTACCTCACCATCCGTCACTGCTGCGTACCGCCTCTCTCGCTCGCTTCCACCCTTATAAAAGCAGTGCTTATGCTTTCCCATAACAGGCTAATGTTATGTGAAATCTCTGCTTTTAATACGGTCATACGGGATGCTTATACAGCAATCCAATTTACGAATAATCGGCAACGAATGCGTTCGTGGAAATAATCTTCAATGATATACAATTAACTTTTCTGTCCTGGTCCTCTACATAGACAGACATATTGTCGGAAATTACACGGATACAAATTTAAATATAAAGAAATAATTTTGGTTGGCATTTGTTTCATTGTCCTCATTATTGTAATTTACTTTTACAGATTAGAAGATTTGTATTCTAAATATTTGGAGGTACCAGTAAAAATTGAAACCAACACAAACACAAGAGATGTTGAACAAACATCTGAAATTGTCTCTGATGAGTGGAACATTAAAAATAAGGAAATCGACTTTAAAGAGGAATATATTAAACAAAACCAAAACAAGTAAGTAACTGTAATTGCTACTTTATTCTCAAAAAACGGTCAAAAATAATATAATTACAATGTTAGTTTTTGTCTCCTTAAGGCAGTGGTTCCCAAAGTGGTCCAGGTGGACCCCCAGGGGTCCACGGGAGACTCGAAGGGGGTCTACGTAGGCGTGACAAAAAATGGGGGTCTACAATTCGTAAGCGGGGGTCCACGAAAATGTATCTGGTTTCGATAGTGAAGAACTAAAATGCTGGCTTGACTTCACCTAGGCAGATAATATTTTAAGAAGTTCAGCGACTGTTACTTGTAAAAACTTGCATCGAAAATCGATTCCATTCACAAACGTTCTTTCGGTGGCAATAGATGGAGCTCCTGCCATGGTCGGGCGATATCGTGAGTTTATAAGCCATCTTAAAAGAATTATACCAGAGGTAACTGCAATTCACTGTGTCATCCACCGACAACATCTGGTAGCGAAAAATTTGAGTGATAGATTGCACCAATCGCTTCAATTTGTGATTAATGCAGCTAACAAAATAAGAAGCAATGCATTGAATACGCGTTTATTTGTACAATTGTGCGATTAAAATGATGAAGACTTCCAACAATTGCTCTTACGCGTACTGAAGTACACTGGTTGTCGAAAGGTGCATGTTTAATAAGATTTTACTCACTTTTTGAATCAGTTTTAGAGTTTCTGGAAAGTAAAGATCCAGATTTAAAAGAAAACCTGATCAGTTTGAAAGCGGACATCGCGTATTTGACAGATTTGTTCAAAAAATTTAATGATATTAACTTACAATTACCAAGGGGACAGCCTCAATTTAATAAAAACAAAGGGTGTAATTTCAGCTTTTCTTTGAAAATTGAAATTTATGAAGCAAAATATTAGTCGGCGCGAATTTTCCCAGTTTTCAAACTTATCACAAGTAGAATGCCTTGATGAGAATATCCACCACATACGTTCAACATTTAATTGCCCTGCATGATGACCTCAAAATCAGATTTGAAAATATTCTGACGATAGAAATACCACCATGGGTCATAAATCCATTTGATGAAATGGAACTCGAGAATGTGATATTACAAGAGGAGCTACTCGAGCTTAGCACTAATGAGGAGCTGAAGATGAAATTTAAAAGGGGGTATCAAACATTTTGGCTGCAGGCAGAAATAACCAAAAGATATCCTGGACTGGGGAATTGCGAAAAAGCTTTTGATAGCGTTTCCCTCGTCATATCTTGTCGAAAAAAAATTTAGTGTCGCTACAAACCTTTTGACGAAAAAAAGGAGCAGATTGAATATCACAGAACGGGGAGATTTGTTGTTATTCCTAACAAAACTGAAGCCAAATATTGATAATTTCCTGTCAATCAATCAAGTACATCCCTCCCATTAAAATTTTAATTTTTTAAAAAGTTACGTTACGTTATTAATGTTTAATTTTAGCTATATTATGACTGTTATCATATTACAATGTAATGTAAACACAAGAAAATTTACTATTTTGCTTTTTATTTTTACCACTCCGGGAGTTTCTGAATAAAATAAGTGAGAATTGATTGGTTTCTTGTACTGTGAGTAGATGTCAAAGTTGGATGGAATCACTTTCTTGATTGGCCAACTTTATTTTTTTGACATCCACTTACAGAAAAATCAATTAAATTATTAACCAATCAATTCTCACTTTTTTTCGAAAACTGTTAATTCGTGGTTGGAACTCAGCAGCAATGCAAATTTTCATAGTTGAATCTAATCTTCACATTTTTTGTCAAGTTTTGGGAATATGGTAAAAATGTAGCTGTACGGGGTCCACCGGAACCAGCAACATTTTTAAAGGGGTCTATGAGAAGAAAAAGTTTGGGAACCTCTGCCTTAAGGTATTAAATAGGCGCCTTAAATATTTTAACATAATAAACAAAATGAAATTATGCTAACTTGCAGTCCTATATTAAGGTTTTTCTTCTACACAATACATCATGTGCAAAAACTAAGTTGATTTTGCAACGTGGTTTCATCACAAAATTATTTGTTATTCAGTCATCATGATAAAAATAAGATTATAATTAGGTCCGATTTACCTTAAAATATGAAAATCTTCAATCGGGAATAAGCGTTGCTGTGGAAAATTTGCACGAATGCCACTTTTATTTCATAAAAAATGAAAGAATCTGAAGGTTCTTTACCTTCCGACATTAAAGAAGCTAGAAACGCTGTAATAGTAATGTAGATATGGGTGTGTGAAAATGTGTGTATGTATTTTGTATGATTAAACATTACGTATGATTAAGAATCGACTTATTTTAACACCGTGTTAAAAGGAATCACATTTGACCACGAAAGTCAAAGTCAAAATTAGTAGTTTGTACAACAAGAGTGGATATGATGTCCATATCGCACCAGGAAGTAAATTGAGAACGACGCCATAGGCGGCGTGCTCAAACTTCCGAGGGCAGTATGGACAATCCACTCGAGTTGAACAGTATATCTTTTCTACGACCTTATGCTAAAAAACGTAAAAAAAAGTTTGTAGGTTGCCGGGCTCGAACTCGCGACCATTGGTTTCATAGTCCAACACTCTAACTTCTGGACTATTGAGGCGTTTAGTTAATTATCGGAAAACCAACTGATAAATGATGCTACATGAAATTAATTTTCTATGGACATTCAGCAGGTTGCATGATTGATAAATCTATTATAAATGAGTCTAGATTTTATTATATTGAACAAATTAATAACAAATTGTACATTAGCATTTAAATTATATAATTTAATGTCTTGAAAAAGAAGGCGGAGCCTCAGTAAAAATAATATACTGTGATTGGTCAGTACTTTTAAAAACAACATGTCAATTTGGCTTCTTGACTACTGTGATTGGTCACTTTCATTACCTATCTAGGATGGATATGATATATTCCCGCACAGATAACTGGAATAGCCTACTTTACTCGCCACTTAAGTGTAAAGGAAACAGCCAATTTCCATGTGGGAGTAGAAAAAATGACTTTTTGTATCTGAAAGACAAAAAATATTTAATATAGCCCTTACAATTACTGAGGGTGGAGGTCACAGCTTCTGACACAGTTTTTGACAAGGGTCATGTTGATTCAATCGTATAAAGAGTGCTACAAGTTCGTGTGCGTACAAGTTGATCTCGAAAACGTAAGAGATACGAAGATAGTTACATTTAGGCAAAGTTGTATATTTTGTACATTAATAATTTAGTGAAAGAAAATTTCGAATAACTTCAGAAAAAAATTTTCAGGTTTGGC
Source organism: Polydrusus cervinus (assembly GCA_935413205.1). Classification (NCBI taxonomy): domain Eukaryota; kingdom Metazoa; phylum Arthropoda; class Insecta; order Coleoptera; family Curculionidae; genus Polydrusus; species Polydrusus cervinus. The sequence goes on from OW284518.1 coordinate 8,018,768, forward strand.
TTCTAATTTTTTGCGCCTTTATTTTTGACTTGAGACAAGAACACCTCTTTATAATCGTTTTTATGTTTTAGGAGATAGCGGTATTATTTTTTAAATTCGATATTTCGTTCTTTAAATACCAACTTCGAGTCATTTTGTTTCAACTACGGACCTGGAATTTTAAATACAGTTTTAGGGACTTCTAAGCTTTAGAAATTTAATACAATCAAAAGGATTTAAAAATTTTAGCGTTTTGTCATCAATTATTCTTTCTTTATTATTACGGCCCTCGCAATTATTTTTAGTGCAGGAGAAAAAGAGTTTTCCTTCATTTTGTCAATTATTATCAATTATTATTTATAGGATTACTTAAATATTAAAATTACATTGCTGGAAAGCTATGATGTTTAGGCCGGTTATTATTTTAATAAAGTTTATCGCAATTTATAAGAAGCAAGTTTTTAGGGCATGAGAAGTAATTCTACTTTTTATTGTTTTTTTTTATTTACTTTATATACACTATTGGCCAACTCGAATCTAGAGTGCCGATATAAACGCATATTCTTCTTCGTATGCCTATCCGGGTCGGATGCTGGCGACCATCTGAATGATCATAATTTTGTTGACTGCTTCCCTGAACAGTCCCGTCGTTGACTTTCCGAACCAGACTCTTAGGTTTTTCAACCATGAGATTCTCCTTCTTCCTGGTCCTCTGCTTCCGTAAACTTTACCTTGTAGGATGCATTGGAGGAGATGGTATCGATTTTCATTGCGCATTATGTGCCCAAGATATTCTAATTTCCTGCATTTAACGGTGTAAAGGACCTCACGTTCCTTCCCCATGCGGCGTAGGATTTCTTCATTGGTCACCCTCTGCGTCCACGACGCTCTCAGACTCCTTCGATACAGCCACATTTCGAAGGCTTCCATTTTCCTCTCAGTAGCAGCAGTCAGTGTCCAAGCCTCTACTCCGTAGTACAAAACAGAAAAGACGTAGCATCTTAACAACCTGATCTTTATGTTTATGTTCAAGTCATGGCTCTTGAAGCACTTTGTCATTTTATTGGACACTGCTCTGGCCTTCTCTATCCTGCATCTGATTTCCTGTGAATGGTCCCACTCTTCATTAACACAGGTACCCAGATATGTGTATTTTTGTACTCTTTCCACACGTTTTCCATTTATAATTAGGTGGTCATCCGGGATATTTCTTTTACTGATGATCATTAATTTGGTTTTGTCAACATTTATATCAAGACCATATTGCTGACTGATCAGAGTGATTTGTGTCATCAGGTTTTGCCGATCGTCTAGGTTATCTGTGAACACGACGGTGTCATCTGCATATCTTATGTTGTTTAGCCTCTGTCCATTCAGGTTCACCCCTGCCTCACTATCCTCCAGTGCCTCACGAAAGATATACTCGGAGTATATGTTGAACAATAGTGGAGACAATATGCAACCCTGTCGAACTCCTCTATAAACGCATCAGACGGAGATTATTAGTAGCGTTTAACACGTTTAACAGAGAACACGTTATCCCCTACCTCCCACCTTCCATTCTTTAGAACACGCGGTCGAAACAGCCACGGAAGCAATTGATACGTCGACTCGGCCACACCACACACATATCCTCCCTTTCAGTAGAAATGTAGGAGTGGTTAGATGTCTCTTTTTAACTGAAGGTTTTATCTATATGTGCCTTCTCTCTTGGTTGCATTAGAGATTTCGCACCCCAGATTCGAGTTTTCCAATAGTGTATAACATAGTCCTATGTTTTTTGCCTTAGAACTCGAAATATTGTAAAACAGAAAAAAATTGTATTGGTTTTTAGTTGTTACATTAATGTGCTTATTATTGTTTTAAAAGAAATTGAAGTTTTTTACCTGTTTATAAGGTCTGATGATGCCAGTTTCAGGCGAAACATGTAACAAAAATAAACAGACAGAAAAATGTTTGAGGCCGAGACTTTGGGTATTTTTTCTTACAAAATATCAAATATCAGGCCTCTTTGAGTAAAAATGGACGGATTTTTCAAATCAGAATTTTTTTAAATTTTGACTAAATGTTCAGGACCGCAAAGATATAAAAAGATTATTAGAAAATTAAATTTCTGAAATTTAGAGGCCCCTAAAACTTTATTTAGAATTTCAGATCCGTATTTAAAAAAATTGACTTGAGGTTGGTAGAAGGGTTGGTATCTAAAGAACGAAACGTCGAATTTGAAAACTAATAACTTTATCTTGTAGAACATAAATAACGGCAATAAAAAAGTGTTTATTTATATCTATAATTTTTTATCTACTTTCATTTAGTAATATGAATTTTACAGTTCTGTAAATCGTTTTGTAAAGGCATCTATTACAACACTAGTGCTGTAATAGATGTCTTTACAGTACAAGTGTTGTAATGGAAAAAGCAGTTTTTATTAAAATTTTGCTGTTAAATAAAACCACACTTTTTAGAAGAATGATTTATTATTAACAAGTATATCTTGATTTTTCTTGACTGAAATCATAATTCTCAACATTGAGTAGTGAGTCCATAGTGTAAATGGTTTCTGGGAGCGTTGCTTTACGGAAAAATAACCCAAAAGGATTTTCTCAGATACCTCCTTTCATTTGTTAGCTTTGGACCAATCTTCAAACTTCTGATACTCCAACTCATACCGCGCCTTGGATTTTATCGGAACTAAACTTGAGATCGCTTCGTTTGCCGCTGCTTCTATATCAGAGGGTAAACTTCCATCAGAATCACTCATTTTGAGAAACGCTTTTTATATTTTTGAATTTGTTTGACAAAGTTTCGACAGTAACCATGCGAAACAGTAACTATGCGAAAGGTCGTAACATAAAATACTTAATTAGTAAACATAATAGCAAGTGCATTTTTACAAGTGCATTTTTATTTTTAAAAATGCCTTTTGCAAAATATTTTTTTTCATAGATGAAAGTATATACAATTTTGTACAATATTCTTGTTGTAAATTCGTATTACTACACTCGATGTTTTATTAAACTCGGCTGACGCCTCGTTTGACAACTTTAACATCTCGTGTTGTAATATGAATCTTTACAACACTTATATCGTAAATAACTATTAACGTGTAAAATTAAAGTTCTTCGAAATGACACAGGTTGTCAAAACGATTGACAGGGCCCTTTAGTTTCTTAATTAATAACAGACACACATTTTTTTGTTTCTGTTATGATTATGTATTTGCAAGTTGTGATTTGAATACAGCCAGTAATGGTACGGACTATTATTTGTTTGCTAATTTCCTTAATTTTGTGATGGCATTTTCGCGGAAATCTACCATCTTTGGAGCTTACGGCGATGTTCCGGACAAGTTCTGGTGCCACCCTAAGTTGTTTAAAGTATTTTAAGATTCACTATATCTCTCAGGCAGCCTTTCTACAGTGTATAAAGGTTTCCAAGTTTCGGGGTGCCCAGCGTTCGAAATACAATACAAGAAAGACGAATTGTGTTTAGAATATAAAAGACAGCTTAATATTTCAAAACTCAACACACCAGGAAAACATACCAAAAACAATGTAATCACGGCGCTTCGGTTCACAAGAACCATCGTTAACCAATAAAAACAAGACATCCAAGTCTTCTTTCCCAACTGATAATATGTCAAGATCATTAAGAAAAATCTTAATAGGCAAGATGTTATTTATAGTTATTTGTATTATCGTAGAAGTGTGAGATTTGAAAGATAGGTGGTGCTGCTATAGTGATGGCACCACCTATCTTTCAAATCTCACACTTCTACGTCAGTTCCATAATAAACTTTTTTCCTTTTTAAAAATTAGGTAAAATTTTAAAAAAATTTATATTTGAAATTTTTCTTTTTCTGTTCTTCAAGCAGGTAAGAATATATACTATTACAACTCTTTATATAAAAGACTGAATTTCAAATTTAGTATAATTTATTTATTTCCGCCTTTTTCTCTTCCAGTTTATCTTGCAATGTTGAGGGTCTCTCTTCTTGTAAAATCCTTGAATTAATTTTATTCGCTGATGATGAAGGTTTTTACCTTCGAAACATGTACGAAGACATTAGGATTCTCTATACTTTAAGATCCTTATAATAAACTAGTGGAGCAGACTGTGTGTATAATTCCCCTACTTTTAAAAATAATTAAGTTTTTATCATGATAAATAAGCGAATTGACATATATACTGGAATAAAACAATTTTTGTGTAATTCATGTAAAATTTTCGCTTCGGTACAATATTTTTACTAAATCACGATAAAATTTTCGCCTGTCAGTGGTAACTTTTATTCTTAAGTGCTACAACCCATATTTTGAATACAGTTTTATTTACAAGGCAGCTTTTAACCCCCTGTTGGGCTAGGACCACCCTCATAGATAAGATTATATAGTGTTGTTTTTTAATAGAACCTGAACCTCTATAATTATTTTGAAGTAACTAGGTTTATTATCCTTTATCACCAAAATACCATTGAAACTGTTCGTGAAAATTTATAAAACCACTATTTAATAAAATCCAACCTGCTGTGAAAATTCCGCTAGCTGATTTTTTTCTTAAAATGTAATACAGTATGACGAAACCCAACCCAACATTCTCTAGTTATCTCAATTGTTTGTTTATTTTTTAGTAAGACATTCGATGGTATCGAGCAAGGACATCGTGGCGAATATAAAAAGTACAGATGTGATATGTGTCAATTTCAAACAAGAAAGAAATTTAGTTTAAATAAAAATGCCGGTCAACATCAGAATCACGAAGAAGCTTATGAATTTACCTGCAATTATTGTAATTATAATAAAACAACTCAGACAGTTGATGCTTCAGATAAGTGTGGGCAATGTGAATATCAAACTGTTGACAAATCTCAGTTAAAGCAACATATATTGCAGCATACAAATATAGTGGAAGTAGATGCTTCAGATAAGTTCAAATGCAATCAATGTTATTATCAAACCATTAGGAGAAATGATTTAAAGAGACATATTTTGCGTCGTCATAAAAATATAGATGAAGTTGGCGCTTCAGATAAATTTAAGTGTCTTCAATGTGAATATCAAACACTTACCAGAAGTTCTTTAAAAAGACATGCTATGTTACGTCATAAAAATATCGAGGAAGTTGATGCTTCAGATAAGTTTAGGTGTGGTGAATGTGAATATCAAACATTTACCAGAAGTTATTTAAAGAGACACATTTTGCGTAGTCATAAAAATATAGATGAAATTGATGTTTCAAATAAATTTAAGTGTGGTCAATGTGAATACCAAACTCTTGAAAAAGCGAACTTAAAGATACATATCTTGCGACATAAAAATATAGAAGACGTTGATGCTTCGGATAAGTTTAATTGTGGGCAATGTAAATATCAAACTGTTGATAAAGCTCACTTAAAGCAACATATATTACGACATAAAAATATAGTGGAAGTTCATGATTTAGATAAGTTCAAGTGCGATCTATGCTATTATCAAACACTTAGGAGAAATGATTTAAAGAGACATATTTTGCATCGTCATAAAAATATAGATGACGTTGACGCTTCAGATAAATTTAAGTGTATTCAATGTAAATTTCAAACATTTACCAGAAGTTCTTTAAAGAAACATATTTTAGGTCGTCATAAAAATATAGAGGAGGTTGATGATTCAGATAAGTTTAAATGTGGTCAATGTGAGTATCAAACAGTTACCAGAAGTTATTTAAAGAAACATATTTTGGGTCGTCATAAAAATATAGATGAAGTTGATGTTTCAAATATATTTAAATGTGGTCAATGTGAATACCAAACTGTTGAAAAAGGGAACTTAAAGCGACATATCTTGCGACACAAAAATATTGAGGAAGTTGATGCTTCAGATAAGTTTAAATGTGGACAATGTGAATATGCGACACTTAGTAGAGGTAATTTAAAACTACATATCTTACGACATAAAAATATAAAAGAAGTTGATGCTTCAGAAAAGTTGAGGTGCAATCAGTGTGAATATGAGACACTTAGCAGAGATAATTTAAAGCTGCATATCTTGCGACATAAAAATATAGAGGAAGTTGATGCTTCAGATAAGTATAAGTGTGGTCATTGTGAATATCAAACATTTAGAAAAAATAATTTGAGGAGACATATTTTGCGTCTTCATAAAAATATAGAAGTTGATGAATCAGATAAGTTAAAATGTAATCAATGTGAGTATCAAACATTTACCAGAAGTTTTTTAAAAAGACATATTTTGCGGCGTCATAAAAATACAGATAAAGTGTTTCAAATAAACTTAAGTGTGATCAATGTCAAAAAGGAAACTTAACGCGACATAGTTTGCGACATAAAAACAGAGAAAGTTGATGCTTCTGATAAGTATAAGTGTGGTCAATGTGAATATCAAACATTTACAAGAAGTTATTTAAAGAGACATATTTTGCGCCTTTATAAAAATATAGAGGAAGTTGATGCTTTAGATAAGTTTAAATGTGGTCAATGTGAGTATCAAACATTTACAAGAAGTTATTTAAATAGACATATTTTACGTCGTCATAAAAAGAGTTTGATGTTTCAGATAAATTTAAGTGTAGTGATAAAATGAGTTTGTAAAAATTATACTAAAATTAAATAACTAAACATTGGTAACAGTAAAGTTGGCACAAAAAGGTAGGATTTTGATTAGTAATTAATCAGTCTTTCAATCCGACCCTAAGAAAATGTGTTTTAAAATGATTTTTAAAAGTCCAATTATTTAATTTAATTGTATTTATTGAACTATTCTATTTTAAAGAGGTTTTACATTTTTCTGTATGATGTATTGATATTTCCAAATAATTTTAATTTCTAGTATTCATATTGTGGTGAATTCTATATTTATTTATATTCCGACGTGTCATAATGACATTATTATGGATTTCACTTTCAGTGTAAAAATGACATACTTTATAGGACTGAGTACTATAATGATTTCATTATAGGATTGAGTACTATAATGGTTTCATTATAGGACTGAGTACTATAATGAAAAATAGACGCAAAAATGTATTTAAACAAAATGGAACAAAATTTAATGATTAAAATTAAAAGTAACATTATAACAATTCGTTAAATTGATGTTGGACATTGGAGTTGCTTGCTTGCTTTTTCGACTTTTTTCCTCTTTGTTCGCTGCCAGGGCCATTCCCGAGGGGTGACATAGGAGTTGAAATTGTTGCATTATTGTGATTTTTAATTTCTATGGCTTCTATTTCTTCTGAGGGAACGACAGTCGATGAAACACTCGATAATGATTTCTTCCCGAGAATGGCTGATAAAATTCTTTTCTTGTTTTCGCAAGAGTTCTCTATATATCCTTCAGCAACTGTGTCACTTTTCCAGCCACCATGGCGTTTAATAGTGTGAAGATCGACTCCTGAATCAGCCAGCAGTGAAGCTGAAGACCTCCGGAAGCAGTGACCTGTGTATTCGGCGGAATGGGGTAACTTTAAAAAAGCAGCGATCGTTTTGTACATATTTCCGAAAGTATGTATACCCACTGGTTGCTTTGTACATTTGTTGTTTCTAAATGATAGAAAAAAAAACGAGAATCTTTAGCATTGGGGGGTATCATTGCTACATAGGTCCGAACAAGCTGCACCATATTTGTTCCTTCGACATCGCCAGGCGTTACGTAAAATTGTCGAGGAACGTTGGTTTTTGTACTAGGTATGAAAATTCGAAAAACAACCCCTCATCGTGTACATCTTCTATCCTTAAGTTTTTTAACTCAACTCTTCGACATGCTCCACTTTTAATAGCAAGTATGTTTCGTTGTCTGCCTCTTGTAAAAACTTTGCAATATTTTCTTTAGTCAAAATCCTGGATTTTTTGGGTGTGTAAGAATCAGATTTTCGTTTTAAAAAGGCTATCAATTGATTGAACTTACTTATGTCGACGTTTTTCCTAAGTAATAGTGTACTCCTTAACATAGAGTAATAACTCCATAAACTCGAAGACTTTTTCTTCATTCTTCCTTGAAATATGCCAAAAGTTCATTTTTGTGTACGATATTGACAACCTTTTTCTGGGAACACCAAGTTTTGTAATTGGCATAAGTTTTTTCATATATGCCTTTAGACTTTTCGGGCAACAAGCCAACAACTGCTTTATTGGCCAATTCTTCGATTTCTGATGGCAAATTATCCATATTATATTATATAAACGTTAAAATTAAAAATTAAATTCTGACCATGACAATACAAACAAATATTTCTATAGTTACCTGGTTTTATTAAAATCAAGCTATTAGTTTACTGCCGAAAACTGAAAATTGATTTAAAAAAAAAAACACAAAAATCGTCGAAATATAAAATATTGTATGAAATTCGGATCATAATAACGATCATTATGGTACACGCCGTGTTATTAGACTCGGTTGACGCCTCGTCCAATAATACTCGCGGCTAGAAATATTAAAATTTATTAAATTTTTTTACTAACTCGAATTTATAGCGCAATATAAGTTAACAAGTACCAAGTTGTTTTTATTTTACCCTAATGCTGAGGTTTAGCAACAATACCCAAGTAAGATTAATTGTGTAACAGTCTCACAAACATCTTCCCTAAAATCCGAATTAACTATTTGACAAGCAAACAGCAATCATATTTAACTATGGAAACCAATGGCTCAATTAAAATTAAGGTAATATACAGGGTGATTCATTATGGTCGACGAGCGGCCATATCTCGGAAACTACTGGGCATAGAAATTCAGGAAAAAAAAATGATAACTAAAGTTCCGCATTTTGCCGCAAGAAGGCGTAATTGAAAAGTAAATTTTAAAATTTTACATATCCGAAAATTCCACATTAAGGTATATCTTTGATAATATCATTAAAAAGCTTGGACAATTATGCATCATTTTGGTCTTATGCTCACTGGCGTAGCGACTTTAATAAGAGGGGGGGAAGCTGTTGAAAGTGTAATCATTTAAATCGCTGTAACTTATAAACGACTTATCCGATTTTAGCAAACTAAAGACTGTTTGAAAAATAAATGTATGCACTTTCATCAATCATATTTAGTTGTCCATAATAGTTCTCAAAAAAATGCTAGAGGGCGCAAGTTGTAATAATAACACATTTTTTTATTTTATTCCGAAAAAATAAACCATACGGTATAATTATGATACCATGATGAAATGATGAAATTTGCTAGAAAAAATATTAAAACTGCAGCTTGATATCTTAATTCGTTTTAGCGTTATCGTCAATAGAATAATTTTTAAAACTTAAAAAGCGATTATATATTTTTTAGAAAAAAAGTGATCCTGTATACTTAAGTTTTTTAAACCTTCTCAGATTAACAAGGTCGATATGAATATCAGAAGCATACAAATTAAATAAATGACATAATCTATACAGGGGAGAACTTCTGTAAAGATTCGTTCGCGGAAAGGTCAGATAAAAAAACATTACGATTTCTAGAATTAACACGATTGAAGGGAAAAAGAATATTAGTACAGTAAGGATTTTAAACACTGTACACAAGAAGATCCTTATCGTTCTTTTACTTAAAGATAATCTATTAAAAATTCCCCAAAGATACTCATTAAAACAACCCTGAAGATGATAAATTTAATCCCAAACTCTCTGTAATGCATGTATTTCAAGAAGTTTCTCTGCATTCCCTCAATCATCTTTATCCAAAAGTTATACTGAGGAGACCAAATTATGCTGCCATATTCCAAAATTGGTATCACCAAGATGTCAAACAATTAAAGGCTGACATCAACATTGAAGTCTTTAGTACTTCTTGCAATTAATCCTGCAATTCTTTGGGCACTCTCAATTTTAGAAATTATATGACTGGAAAAAGAAAAGGTAGTAACAAATAAGATTCCCAGATCCTTCCGCTCATCAACTCTCTCAAGTTCAGCATCATTCAATGTATATTCATGGACAATAATATTTTTATTTAGTGTAAATGACATACAGGAACACTTATCTACATTTAAGTTAAAACCATTTACATTACACCAACTAGCAACATTATCTCAGACCTATAAGGATATACCCAACCCAGGATACACACCTACTTATGTAAATACCCATTGTAATGTATTTTTACAGATTTGAAGATTTTAATTCTAAATATTTGGAGGTACCAGTAAAAATTAAAACCAACAAAAACACAAGAGATGTTGAACAAACATCTGAAATTGTGTATGATGAGTGGAAAATTAAAAATGAGGAAATCGACTTTAAAGAGGAAGATATTGAACAAAACCAAATCAAGTAAGTATCTGTAATTGCTACTTTTTCTCAGAAACGGTAAAAAAAATATACAGGGTGATTCACGTTGAGTGGCCTATTAGAAGATCTCGGAAACGAGTAACCCTATCTTTCTAAAAATTTGATAGTATGTATAATTGGTTTTGGGCTTTTAAAGCATTATATTTTGACGTTTCTATTACTTCCGCTTATACCGGAAGTTAATGCCAACTTTGCTATTTCAAATGGAATACCCTGTATATTTTAGCATTTTTGATTACCTCATTAAAATCTAAATAACTTTTGTTAATAATAATCTATTTCTATCTCTAACCGTTTTTGAGATATGAATTATAAAAGGCTTTTTTTCTATAAAAACGCCCGAGAAAATGTCGCGCCGCCACTGGTTAATAAAGATTTTAGCATATTCACAGACGTGGTTTCAGGTGTTCTAGGCCTGGAATGTTATCTTAGATTTTTAATTGAAAGGGAGCGAAGTGGCTGCGACAGATTAGAAGTGAGGGTTCGATTTTTAGGGTTTTAATATTTTGCCTGAGAATTTTATTCTTAATAATCTGCTGTACGGCCGAAGAAAATAATAACCCACGGATCATTTATAAATACGTTTATTGTTACTAAATCATAATCACTAGTTATATAAATCAAGCGGTGAAGTTCATTGAATTCCATTCTAATGTTAAGTTCAAATTTTCATGTTTCTTAAATGTCTATACATGTACTGCGTACTGTCCTTTACTCACTGGCGCGTTGCCTTAGTTAAATTAATGTCACTATTGTTCTTTCATATCTAAAAAGTCTTGTGCCCCGTTAAGTTAACTCGCGTCTACACATATAGATAAATAATACATAGCCTAATCCCCTTTACGAATACAACTCTTCATAGCTTCATCAGTATGTACTGCGTACATTAGCATATTTAACTTTTATAATATGGAGAACTCTTCGCATATATCGCCTGTCCTTATCTTACACTTGATTACAGAGTCTAAATGTTCTACAGGTTGGAAACTTACATAGTACAACTAAAATTGTCCGCATCTTTTCCATAGTTCGGGCTTTAGAGTAACAACAATTTTCACTGGTTTTCGCTGAGCACTAGTTTTCGATAATGAGAACACTGTATCTCTGAGTGTTAAGTATTTCAGAATTTAGCAACTTTACTTTTATTAGAATTTAGATACTTTTTCACGACTCGCGTACTTAATTTCGGGCATAGTGGCTAGCCCTGGAGATTTGTCTGAATGACCGTTCGGAGTGGTCAGAGAACTTCTAGCTGAGAACTACCAAGAACTTCAGGAACTGACGTTTTAGCAATAGGAGCGTTTTTTTATAGATTTTTGCAATTAGAGTAGTGGTCAAGGCCCACCCTCTTGGTCATTGTGGGAGTGAACAGAAAAATATCGATAATGTATTCTATTGGGTTCCCGCAGAACCTTCGGGCAGTGGTCAAGCGGCCATCTTGTGCCGGATGCTGCTAAAGTGCTTTTTGTAATAAAATTTTATTACCTAAAAGCTTTTAACGTTAATTACCATAAAAATTTGTAAAGAAAAGCTTTTAATTCTTTCAGTTAGCGTTGCGCGAGAACGTCTAGAGACGCCTGTTTTTTGTGCTCTTAATCTTGAAAACCACCTTATTTTAAAAGGTTAACGCCCACCGATAGAAAAGATGCAGCTAACTAGTATTAATCGGGCAGGCGATCGTCGACAGAATTTTCACCTTCCTGTCTACTGCTTTAAAATATTTGTTTAACATTTTTAATCCATATTTCTTTAGGAGAAAAATAATAATAATAAAAATAACAAAATAAGAGGATTTTCAATTCTCGACAAAAAAAGTTTAGTAACTTTGAAACTAATAAAGGTAAACATTTAAAATTTTCTAAGCTTTCAAGTAATACATAAATCTTTAGTTTAAATTACTTAGGTTTCACGTTTTTTATACAGGGAGTTCTTAAAATTGTGCCAATGTTTCCATTTAAATAAATGTGCATAAGTCAATTTTTGCAAATGGAACACCCTATTTTTTAGTTTACTAACGTGTAGAGAATTAAAGTTTCTATCTAAATGCCTAATATGTTACAATCCACATTTTAGTGGTTTTGGAATTATGAGCAAGTTAAATAAAAAATCTTAAAATTTCTGTTTGTGTTAATGCAACATTATTTTTGAAAAGAAGGCTTCGACTGGGACTTTCGTTTGGCTTTAATTGAGAAATTGCCAAGCAACAAACATAGGCAGTTAATAACAAATGGTAACAAAGCTCAAAGTCAAACGAAAATTCCAGTCGAAGCCTTCTTTTCAAAAATAATGTCGCATTAACACAACAAGAAATTTTAAGATTTTTTATTTTAATTGCTCATAATTCCAAAACGATTAAAAATATGGATTGTAACATATTAGGCATTTAGATAGGAAATTTAATTCTCTACACGTTAGTAAGTTAAAAAATAGGGTGTTCCATTTGCAAAAATTGACTTATGCACACTTATTTAAATGGAACCATTGGCATAATTTTAAGAACTCCCTGTATAAAAAACGGGAAACCTAAGTAATTTAAACTAAAGATTTATGTATTACTTGAAAGCATACAAAATTTTAAATGTTTACCTTTATTAGTTTCAGAGTTACTAAACTTTCTTCTCGGAGCGTTTTTACACAAAAAAATCCTTTTATAATTCATATCTCAAAAACGGTTAGAGATAGAAATAGATTATTATTAACAAAAGTTATTTAGATTTTAATAAGGTAATCAAAAATGCTAAAATATACAGGGTGTTCCATTTGAAATAGCAAAGTTGACATTAACTTCCGGTAAGTAATAAAAACCTCAAAAGATAATGTTTTAAAAGCTCAAAGCCAATTATGCCTGCTATCAAATTTTTAGAAAGATAGGGTTACTCGTTTCCGAGATCTTCTAATAGGCCACTCAACGTGAATCACCCTGTATATTTTAACAATGTTAGTTTTTGTCGCCTTAATAAAATTGAATTATGCTAACTTGCAGTCCTACATTAAACTTTTTTTTAAATATTGGGTTTTGTACATTATTGTAAACTTCAATTATAAAAATTATTTGCAACATTTATCTAAAAAAAACTATTCCATTGTAATAAATTTCTAAAGCTTAGAGGTCCCTAAAACTGGATTTAAAATTTCAGATCCGTTTTTAAAAAAATTGTTTGGTATCTAAAGAACGAAACGTAAAATTTGAAAATTAATAAATCTATCTTGTAAAACATAAATAACGGCTATGAAAAAGTGTTTTTTGTTTTTTCCCAAGTCAAAAATGAAGGCGCAAGAAATTAAATACCAAAACTTAAAAAATTCTGTTTTTTTTCCGGATATCTTCGAAGTTATTCCGAATATTTATAATTTTCTTTCACCAAATTATTAAGCCCCAAAATACGCCACTTTGCCTTAATTTAACCATCTTCATGTACCAACTATTCTTTGCTCTCAAAGCAGTTTTAACACGTAAAATTAAAATTCTTTGAAATGTCAAAAGTTGTCAAAACCATTTACCCTTTAATTTTTTATTTATTTATTAAAATTACATTATAATAGTAATGTTTAACACGGTATGATATCAACAGAGTGCGCAGTGGATCGTGACGTCACATTGTGAGTAATTTTTGAATTGAACGCGCCGAATTATACGGCAAAGCGTAGTTTACGTTATTAAAAGGCAATTTTATATGAGATTTTCAGTAAATTTATTTCAAATTATGTTAGGCTCAGAATTTCTACCGTGACTTAAATCTTGAAACATAAATTTTATATAGATAGATTGATTTTTGTGATCAAAATTTAAAACTTCCTTTTACTTACCTTCCTTAACTCAAACTTTTAGATGTGATTATGCTAAAAGGAAAACTTCTTTAAAAGTACGTAGGAATTCATTTAGACTAAAATTTTACATGAAAACAGCATGTTACTTATTTTACATGCAAAAATATTTTATTTTTAAATTATTTGAAAATATAAATATTTTGACTTCGAGTACTTTAAAGATGATAGGCACAAGTATAATTAATAATAAATGATGGCATTCTTTGGGGAAGTTAATAATAATAAAAATAACAATAATAATAAGAAATATCCTTATTTAAAATAATTATAAAAATAGACAATAAAAATGATTATTTAACCGTTCACTCTAAAAGTTGATATTGCGAATATGGAAATTGGAAATCGACACACTGTCCAATATGTTTTTGTATAGAAAAGAGCTTAAAATATTTTTACCCGTGTCTGAGTATTCGTTCAAAAAAAAAATTGTTCTGAATTTATTATACATAAAAAGTTATATAGTTTATTTATAAATTTATTTGAAATCATATTAGCCTTTTCAGCAATTTCTACTGTTACTTAAATCTTGGAACATACATTTTATACAGGGTCCTGCGCCTCACCTCCCGTCTTCTGTAGCTCACTTATTAATTAAGTTAGGATTTTGATATTTTGCAGGCTTTACCTGTATCCTAGGGCGCATTTCAGGAAAATATTTTTGTTTATACAGGGTGTTCCAAAAAAGTGTGACGTCATAAGGATATGTTTTTTTAGATTACATGCCATATATTTTCTTACTTATTTGGATGCATCTTGTAGTTGCCTACATACCCCTAAAATTTTAATTAAATCGGTTTAGTATTATAGGCGAAAAGAAATAAAAACTAAAAAAATCAATTTTGCACCACTGGTTTTAAAAATTAATAAAAAATAAAAATAATGCCTCGTTATTCAAATTCTACAAAGGTACTTAATAAATAAGGTCCTAAAGTATCGTTAACCAAGTTTGATTAATACGAATTGTACAGGGTGTCCAAAATTTAGTGTCAAACTTTGCAAACTTTAAAGCAATTTATATTTCTTATTTCAAATTGGAACCCCTCTATATTATTATGTCATTTGATGCAGAATTACAATTCAAACATTTGTTCTAATTACAACCCTATCGCAATTTCTAACGCATTAAGACTTTACAGAAAACTCGTTTTATCAACTTTTCCACCAGTCATTATTATATAATAAATATCAAAGGTGGCTTTGAAAAACAATTTATTGGTATTAAAGTTTATTAAAGTGACAAATAAAAGCCCATTTTGACTTTAGTTATTTTATAGTTTCAAATATTATTAGGTTAGTATTAATTATTTAAGCTATATTATTTTTTGTGATGGAATACAACCAAGAAAAGCTCGTAGATATGATTTTCATATTAGGAGCATGCTAAAAGAATTTTTATTTGTCCTTTTAGTAAACTTTAATATCAATAAATTGTTTTTCAAAGCCACCTTTGATATTTATTATATAATAATGACTGGTGGAATAGTTGATAAAATGAGTTTTCTGCAAATAAGTCTAAATGCATTAGAAATTGCGATAGGGTTGTAATTAGAATAAATGTTTGAATTTTAATTCTGCATCAAATGACATAATAATATACAGGGGTTCCAATTTGAAATAAGAAAAATAAATTGCTTTAAAGTTTGCAAAGTTTGACACTAAACTTTGGACACCCTGTACAAATGTTTAATCAAACTTGGTTAACGAAACTGTGAGACCTTATTTATTAAGTACCTTTGTATAATTTTATTAACGAGACATTATTTTTAATTTTTATTAATTTTTAAAACCAGTGGTGCAAAACATTTTTTTCAGTTTTTATTTTTTTTCGCCTATAATACTGAACCGATTTCATTAAAATTTTAGGGGTATGTAGGCAACTACAACATGCATCCAAATAAGTAAGAAAATATATGGCATGTGTTATGTCTTAAATTGCCCGTTGATCACCGTTGAAAGTAGACACCATTATTCCATATATATACATTTATTTACAGAACTACATTAACTACATTTATTATCACAGACTAGTTATACATTATACGGAACGTTTACAAGAGATGGATGCCGGTTGTACGCATCGTACCTTATTTTATATGAGAGTTATATCCCTACTCTTTGACCGCTGCCTTAAGGCGGCTCCATTACGAATGTCCACACAACAGCATGTAATCTAAAAAAACATATCCTTATGACGTCACATTTTTTGGAACACCCTGTATAAACAAAAATATTTTCCTGAAATGCACCCTAGTATACAGGTAAAGCCTGCAAAACGTCATAATCCTAACTTAATAAGTGAGGTACAGAAGACGGGAGGTGAGGCGCAGGACCCTGTATAGATAGATTGATTATTGTCAAAATTTAAAACTTTCTTTTACTTACCTTTCCTTAACTCAAACTTTAAGATGTGATTATGCTTAAAGGAAAACTTCTTTAAAGTACGTAGGAATTCATTTAAACCAAAATTTTACATGGAAACAGCATGTCATGTTACTTATTTTATAAGCCAATTCAAAATATTTTATTATTACAAGGTGACGTCACGCCCACCTGCGCGGTATCATATCTTCTTGTAGTTGTATCATGGCCACAACCCATATTTTGATTACAGCTTTTTGACACGGCCGTTTTTTAACCCCCTGTTGGACTAGGGCTTCTTGTATTGTATTTTTAACAGAAATAATTATTTTAAAGTAACTAGCACATATCATCCTTTATTGTCAAAATACCATTGAAAGTACTCGTAAATATTTATAAAATCCAACTTGTGAAAATTCCGCTCGCTGGTTTTGTTTCTTAAAAAGTAATACAGTATGTTAGTGTAGTTAGTATAGTTATCTCAATTGTTTGTTTCTTTTTTAGTATGACATTCGATGGTATCGACCAAGGACATCAATACAATATTAAGGACATTGATTCTTCAGATAAGTTTAGGTGTGGCCAATGTAAATATCAAACACCTTGGAAAACATGTTTAAGGAATCATATTTTCCGACGTCATAAAAATATACAGGAAGTTGATGCTTTAGATAAATTTAAGTGCGATCAATGTCATTACCAAACACTTCGGATGGGTGATATGAAGAGACATATTTTACGCCGTCATAAAAATATAAATGAAGTTGATGCTTCAGATAAATTTAAGTGTGATCAATGTGAATATCAAACTGTTGATAAAAGAAGCTTACAGATTCATATCTTGCGACATAAAAATATAGAGGAAGTCGATGCTTCAGATAAGCTCCAGTGTGGTCAATGTGATTATCAAACATTTACTAGAAGTGGATTAAAGAAACATATGTTGCGACATAAAAATATTGAGGACATTGATTCTTCAGATAAGTTTTGGTGTGGTCAATGTAAATATCAAACACTTTGGAAAACATGTTTAAGGAACCATATTTTGCGACGTCATAGAAATATAGAGGAAGTTGATGCTTCAGAAAAGCTTCAGTGTGATCAATGTGATTTTCAAACATTTACTAGAAGTGGATTAAAGATTCATATTTTGCGACATCATAGTAATATAGAGGAAGTTGATTCTTTAGATAGGTTTAAGTGCGATCAATGTCATTACCAATCACTTTGGAAAGGTGATTTGAAGAGACATATTTTACGTCGTCATAAAAGTATAGATGAAGTTGATGCTTCAAATAAATTTAAGTGTAATCAATGTCGTTATCAAACTGTTGAAAAGAGAAACTTACAACTTCATGTCTTGCGACATAAAAATATAGAGGAAGTTGATGCTTTAGATAAGTTTAAATGTACCCAATGTGAATATCAAACATTTACAAAAAGTTATTTAAAGAGACATATTTTGCGTCATCATAAAAATATAGATGAAGTAGATGCTTCAGATAAATTTAAATGTGGTCAATGTGAATATCAAACATTTACGAGAAGTCATTTAAAGATGCATATTTTGCGTCGTCATAAAAATATAGATGAAGTTGATGCTAGAGATAAATTTAAGTGTGGTCAATGTCAATACCAAACTGTTGAAAAGGGAAACTTAAAGCGACATATCTTGCGACATAAAATATAGAGGAAATTGTTGCTTCAGATAAGTTGAAGTGTGGTTAGTAAGAATATCAAACACTGAAGAGATATCATTTTTGCGACGATATTATAAATTAATTTTGCAAACAATGTAAATATCAAATAATTAAGAAAGGTGATTTAAAGAAACCTATTTTTAGACATCATAAAAACGAGTAAGTTAATGCTTCAGAAAAGTTCAAGAATGGACAATATGGTTATTAAACATTTACTTGAATTTATTTAAAGAGACATATTTTGCGATGGCATAAAATCAATCAGGGAGATTAACAAATTCACACGAAAGTGATTTACCAAGGTCAGAAAAATGTAGAGATAGTTGGTGATTAAGCATCTAAAAAACTAAATATTGACAGTTAAATTGGGGCAAAGTTGCTTATTCTAGGGCTTAATGTAGTACAAAAAATTTAAGCTATTTGAAACAAAATACATGCAATTATATGCACATAAGTATCAAAAATTCGAGAATTTAATGTTTTCGTTTTTATTTTCTACTTGTCAATTTTTGAAGTTAAAAAATACATCATATTTTTTGTTCTTCTAGCAGATGGTGATCATTTTTTTTAAATGAAGCCTCAATTTTAGTTACATTTTTGGGTACTCTTACACCTTTGAAATTTTATGTGACCGATAAGATTTTAAAATGTTGACGTTTTGTCAATCATTAACGTTAATATTTTCACCACAGCTCGAACACTATTATTTCATTTAACCAAACAATGCTTTATAATTGTGACTGATTGTCATAATTCCACCGTATTTGGGGCTCACAAAATGTAGAAAATACTCAGCAAATATTCAACTTTATAATATTTTACCACACGCAACGAGGGGCCTAAGTAATGATCTTTTAAAAAAGAAATTCGAAACATTTTTAATGAATACATAGTGATATTTTACGAATAACGTAGTTAAATAAATTGAACTGTTTCTGCCTTTACTTGGTGGAATTCCATGATTCATATTATATTATTATATTTTGGAATATATATATAATCTATAGTGGAATTATAGTAAAAAGGTTTACTTTTTTTTTTATTGGTAGTCACGAAGATTCTTGATTGCCAAGGTTTGCATCTCTTGTCTTGTTTATGTTATAAATTACTTGCCATTTGAAGTTAAGAAACGCTTTAAACCTTTCATCTATCGTTGGCGATTTTTATGATGTCTTACACAGGGTGCTACAAATATAGTAAGGAGTCGGTTTTTGTCACTTTTTGAGGTGATGTTTGCTGTAGAACATGGACCTCCAAGGAAGGTTAGAATTTTCAAAACAGGATACTTTTATTTTTTTATATAAAACAGTATTGTGCATTAGCTAAAGATGTTTATTAAACCAGTAGGTTTCCATTATCCCCAAGATGTGCCTTGATCCTTTCAAAAAGGTCCACTGCTGTGGAGCAGAAAAAACCTTTGTTTACTCGAACCGAACTTAACTTGAACTTTTATCAATATTATTATTGATTATGTTAGCTCTTCTTCGGCTTGATCGCCTTGTACAGAAAACAAAGTTCAGTTTACTTAAACACTTTAATCTGAATAAACTGTAGTTACATGATCGTTTCAAATGTTCGGCTACCACTTTTACCAACTACCACAAATTTACCCCTATATCTACCCTCTAAAAACAAAACTTTTCGGCTGCTGCTTCTACAACATCCACCTTTCCTCTACCGCGTCTCTCGAACATCCTCCCTCTCATAGCCACTTGCGGCAACTATATGCGGGAAATTTGAAATATAATTTTTAAGAAAACAAATAAGTACAAGAATTAAAGTTTAATCAGAATTATTTTAAATGGACATCGTCCCAGAAGACCCTTTGAATGATGCAACATATTGTGTCGAATTCGACGATCAGAATTATTTTATATTGTTAAACTGGAGCAGATTTTAAAGTAACTGGAACTTTGTTGTAAATTAAAGATGCTTGATATGATAGCTAAATGATTTTTCGTATAAAGTGGTTTTGTATAACGGAAGAGTGATATTAAATTTATGCCTAAAGTCCATGGCATGAAAGTTGTGTCCAAATTAAATTTTCAATTGAATAATCCGGCCATTTTTTAACTATTATCTTATTAAGCGTTACCAGACTATGAACCATTCTTCTTTTAATCACGTTGAGTCAGCCAATTTCTGCTATCTAAACTAAATCTCCTGTCCTCCCAAAAAGCGACCCCCTACATATATGTTACAAACACCTGCAAGAAGTTTAAAATGGAAACCAATAGAAACTCTCCTTTTGAGATGATGCATCACCTTTTGTGGTCTTTTCTTGTTAAATGACCTGATTAACTGAATTTATCCGGATTTTACGTTGCACGTGCTTGCACCCCTTCCTGATGATTTATTGGTCAGACGCAGGTGGATTTTTGAAATGATGATATTTTCTTACATTTTCGCGACCTAGATGAAACAGAATCACGCGATTATGAACGTTATAGGCCCATAAATTATTACTTTTGATTGTTCGAACTGGAAATAAGCGGATTTGGTTAGGTAATAAAAATGTTACATACAGGCGGCCAAAGACACGCGTGGGACGCGATTAGCAGGGAGAATTTGGGTATAAAAGGCTGGGCAGCGCTTTGAAAGAGTTAGTAAAAGTTCAAGTTGAAAGTTCAAATCGAGTTAATAAGTTAAAAAAGTTATTGTAGTTATTGCTACAGTAGTTAAGCGTTAAAAAGTTAGTTCCATTAGTGAAATCTGAGGGTGGGACCTCGGCCCACCTCAGCGGCGGCGCCGGGGTGGGCACCGGCCCACCCTAGGAACATGAGTGCCCCCCCCCCCCCCCCCCCCAAAATTGATGAATTCGGTTTTGTAATGGAATTTCCGGGGGGAAGAGGGACTTGGCTATGAAAGCTTTAAAGAGAAAAGAGTGGTGTTGTATGTTATTTTGTTTTTCCCTGCTTATGGCGTTAAAGAGTGTGGGGAGGCGGCGCAACCTTTTTTTTTAGAAGTCAGTTTTGATTTGGGTACTACCCACTCAAAAATCACTTGTGCCCACCCATCCCAAAGATCCTGGCGCCGCCACTAGCCCACCTTCCAGCCGTAAAAATTGGAAGTTTTAAAAATAGAATGCGTGTGAAAGTGAAGAAATAATTCAGACTTTTAACCGAAAGCTAACATGAATTTTAAATCGGTTTTTAGTCGGAAAAGCGGATGTTTTGGTAGCGAACGAAATGCGTATTTTGTATTTTTAATACGGATCAAAAATAAGTAATTTATTAGTAAATAAAACTGAGTGTTTATGTACAAAAGTAATAGACAAAAATCAGAAAACAATTTTCAGTTCTGAGTGACAATAACAATAGTTCACCGTAAATTTTTTAGCTCGCATCAGTTTAGGTTAACAATATACCTTTTGGCCAGCGCTCGAAACTCTCGAATACGAGGTGCGCGCGGAAACTATTCTCGCTTATCTATACAGACATGAATATGTAGTAGCAAAATATGTGTTGTGAGCCAAAAGTAATATTTATTGGAAAAATATACAGGATTGAAAAACAGTGTAAATTTTGTTCCCTTTCGAATTTTAAAAATTTACTGAATAAACTCATGGAAAATCTTGTGTTTCCTTTGCTACTTATGGTTCTCTATAAATACACATAGGACTGCAAGGTACACGAATTCTCCCCGAACTCACACTGGAGTAGAACTTGTAGTCACCACCTCGTGCTAGGCCAACCGAACAAGATAATAATGAACGAAGATACGGGGTGGGCGCTCTAATACGTACACAGCAGTTCTGAATAATTTGTATACGCCTGTCATCCCTCCCTAAAAGACTCTAAGCTGTATCACAGAAGGTGAATTGGTATAGAACTAGACGTTATATAGGTATAACGATTTCCTGAGGTCAGGATTTAGAAAGATTCCTCGGTTTTATGCAAAATAAGACAGATGAACAACATTGTTTGCTTGCTAATTTGTCTCTATATTATTACGGACAACAAACGTCTACTACCTACCTACCTACTACATAATAGACAATAATTGACGACATTTTGCTAACCAACAAAATCCCGCTAAACGATATTTCAAACGTGATTTTCTTGGAATCCACAGAAACAATTTTGTAAAAGCCTGTTTCATATTTGAAGAAAAGAAGAGAGTCGGGTTTGTATTACGTGTAAAACATTTTTAATTTGTTAAAATCTTAGCAGAGCGCTTTCGGCTTTTGCCATCCTCAGTGCTATTCGTCAGTATACAATAATATCCTCAAGGTGGAATGGCATTTCGTCCACACAATGTTTCAAAACCAATATTAAAATTGTAAAAAGACAACACGAAACAAAACATAAAACATATTTGATTTAAAAAGACATGTTGACAATGGTAAAGGTAACGAACAAGTATGTTGTGTTAAATTAGCAAGAAAATATATGACATGTAATTTTAAAAAATATATCATGACGTCACACTTTTTGGGATACCCTGTATAATCAAAAATATTTTTTGGAAACGCTTCCTAGTAGAGTCTGCAAAACATGAAAAGCCTAACTTAATAACTCTGCGCCTTGTCCCAGATATTTTATACCTCCATAGACCATTATCTTAACTCGATCATGATGACATTTTTAAAACTGGTGGTTCCGATCTATTTTTTTTCTTTTCTTTTTGCTGATATCACTGAACCGACTTCTATAAAATACTTGTTTAATGTGGATAAATATATAATAATAAATAAAGTGTCCAAAGTAGCAAGAAAATATATATATATATGTAATTTTAAAAAATATATCATTACGTCACACTTTTTGGGACACCATGTATAATCAAAAGAAATGTTTGGAAACGCGTCCTAAGATACTGGTAAAGTGTGCAAAACATGAAAAACCCAATTTAATAGCTCCGCGCTTCGTCCTATATATTTTATACCTCCATAGACCATTAAAATAAAATATAATTATTAGAAAGGTCATCGGCGTTGTTGCCAGATTTGGCGTAAAGTATTATTTCCATTAGCTTACATTTTTGACCGAGAGAGGCCGATGCAGTCAATCATGATATCCTTCTAGGGTAGTCTTCGCTCTTAAAGAACCCAACTTAATAGTATCTTTCCAGTGCTAAAGGAGCCCAAGTCACCTTTTGCTTTTTATTCACAGATGGCGGCACTAATTCGTTTTAGCAATCGTTGCAGTTCTACGCCATACTGGCCCAATTGTGGGTTAGGCCACTTTGGTACTAGTATTTAAAACACGTCATTTCTTGACTGTGGAGGTCGCTAACAACCATAGAACGGTATCAGCTGTGTTGTGCGTGCTTACTAAATACCGACAATTTATTATTGTTATGTACACTTGGAATGAATCAGTTACATTCAGGGGACCACAAGAAATCGGTTCTTGTCTGTTGAATTATTTTAAAAATGATGTTAAAACTAAAAAGATTGTGATGTATTCCGACCAATGTGTCGGACAAAATCGGAACATCAAAATTGCGGTCCTTTGCAATTTCGTTGTTTTGAATCCAGTTATTCCTATTGAAGAAATTGATCATAAGTTCCTGGTCAGCGGTCACTCATATCTACCGTGTGACCAGGACTTTGGGCTTATAGAAAAACAAAAAACGTATTTTCAAGAAAGTTTTCTGCCTCAGAATTGGAACAAAGTTATTCGTACTTAGTGTCAGAAAAAAGAATCCATTTGAAATCGTAGAAATGTCGACAGAAGATTTTGTATCGACTGAAAAGCTCGAAAAAAATATAACTAACCGAAAAATATCCCTTACTGGAGATAAGGTTGAGTGGTTAAAATTTCAATGGTTACAATATGGTAAATCTGACCCATTGTTACACGCTACAAATATTCAAATAATGATTTTGTTGAATTTTCTAAAGTTGCTATTTCTAAGAGGAGCACACAGGATATACTGACCCTAGAAACCCTGTATTCAAATGGCCATTCCATTACTGTACCTAAGAAAAAAGATTTAATGGACCTACTGCCATTCATACCTCCCATTTATCATGACTTTTATGAAAATTTAAAAACATCAGGTGATGCAGAAGATCTTCTGGATATATCTGACAATGTGCAGAACGTAGGAAGACGCTGAGTGAATGAAACGTATCACTTTTTTCAATTATAAGCTCTGTTCATTTTTCCAAGGCGTAAAAAATGTTTTGAATAATAATATCTACTGTTATTTTTATACTTACTTATAACAGTAATTCCAGAGTGGCCAATGTCCCCAATGTTTTTGGATTAACGCTAACTCCAATCTATAAAACCGGAGATTAACCGCCAGGATGCGGGATCGGTCAAAACAGAAACGTTGGGTCAAAACGGCATTTTGGCGAGGCCCGATTTTTTTCTATCTACTCGAACATCCTAGAAGGCCATGCTAAAAACAATAATTATACAATCAACTTTCCGTTAAACGGATGGCGAGCCATTACGAAGAATACCTTTTATTTCATCGGTATTATAAATAGGCACAATAAAATTAAGAAGACAGACTCGTGGTCGTAATGTGCTGTAAAAGGCAGCCAATTGAAGAACGCCCACATGTATGCGGTCACCGCAGCCGTCGCCAAAAAGAAGTGGACAACTGCCATGTATAGCGACAGCGACGACGGTGACGACCTATCATTCCTCTGTGCTGCCATATTAGGTTGACGTTTTAAGTAAGTCATCATCAAATTGTTTATTTTCATTCAGTCAAATGTATTGTACGAATAAAATATAACGAAGAAATGGAGACTTCCATGCCCAAAGAAATGGTCAGTTTAGAACCAGGAATAGTTAAAAAAAATGTTGTATCTGAACAGGCTAATAATAGAGAAAGTGAAGTTTTAAATACCATACACACCAATGCCAATCAAGAACGTAGAAATTTATTAAATATTGATAGCAACATAGTTTCTATCGACACAGAGCATGCCAGTAATTGGATAATTAAAATAGAGCCAAAAGTGGAGGATTTTAGGATTGAAAATGTTTCACTTAAAATTGAAGAAAACAATGAAGATAACAAACCAGACACAATAAAGAGAAATGTGGTCATTGGTCAGTCATCTTGGGGCACTGCCTTCACTCCAAGTGATTATAAGTAAGTAATTTAAATAATGTATTTATTCCAACATACATAACATGTATTAATTACCCAAAGTGTATCATATAAGTAATCAATATTGTCTGTTACATTACAATAAAATATTAATGAAATACAAACAGTAAATTAGAAAGTTGAAATATAGGAATGAATATAATACAACAACTTAATAAATAGCAATTGAAGTTGTAACAAGAGAAGAACAAGTTAAGACTGAAGGTGGATGTCGGACACATAATGAAGTAGCTAACTAACTCTGTTTTTAAAAGTAGTTATCTAGTAGTTAAACCTCGAGTTAAACTAAAGCCTTTAGAAATAAACCCATTGAACCAAGTTATAAACTTATTGGTCACCACATTCTGCCATCATGTATCTTATAAATTACAGGGTTTCTTGTCATTCGAGAAAAACCCTTATGTTTAGTAGACCAAGTAGGTAAGAGGGTTTTGAAACATTAATTATTTTTCCCAAAATATTTACTTAAAATTTTCCTAAATCTTTAATCAATAATTTAAGTAATGTTAATTTTTTTTAAATCAATAATTAAGTATTTATTCCAAAATAATTGGTCTTCCTGCATAATTTGGTTGGTTTAGAAAGGTAGTTCTAGTTATAAATATTTCAATACATTTTATTAACGTTTATCTTCCTCACACTTAAGTTCGCTTCTTTTTCAACAGTTCCTGTAATGACTAGCCCACAATTTTCTTAATTAATTTTTCACATTTCCATTCATTCCAATTTCATATCTATCAACAGTGATTCTCACACACAGATTAAATCATTCATTCTACATTTAAACTCTTATAGTGCCCTAAGCCATAAACCCACTTATTTTTCCTTTTCACAATTTATTTTCCTGAAGATGAATGCTTCTGAGTTCGAAACATGTAGAGAACTTTTTTAAATCATGATATATTTCTTTAAAACAGTGACCGGCAAAAAGTTGGACCCATATGGAAAACTTTTTTATTATTGAAATTGTAAAAAAACTTTTTATGCTAATAGCCTCAGCATGATTGGTAACCTAAAAATTTGTTTTGACATTGGTCACGTGACTAGGTACTCATTTGTCTGGAAAATTGAAAAGTATACAGGGTGTTTTTTAATTGAGTGCCGATACTTAAGGTTGTGAATTCTTGGGTGATTTTAAGAAGAAAAGTTAATATTAACATATGTCCTAAAGCTCTTTATTTTTGAGCTACAGGCTGTTAACATTTTTTAAAAAATATAACTTTTTTATCATAATTATTACATCACTCTTAGATATAAAATGTTGTACACACCTCTTAATCATTAAGGGACATTTTTTGACTTAAAAGATTTTTTTAAATTTTTACCAGTGACGTACATACAGGGTTTGAACTGAATATTTTTAAAGAAAAAAATGGTACGCCAGTGATTTTTCTAAACACCAAACTTATATTTAAAATCCTCATTTATTTTGGAGCAAATTTGGTCCATAGACTTACTTTCGTATGATGCACCCTTTTTGCTTAAAAAAATAAAAACCAAAATAACATTTTTTCAAGATAATAAAAATGTATAAATATTGGTTTTTAATCATTTAAGTAACACATTTTCATTAAATTGATGGAAATATGAAAGTAACATACACACATTATACAGGATAGCCCATTTGTCCAACAAAGTAATATACCTTCTCTACTATTTAAGATATCAAAAAAAAGTTTCTATAAAAGTTGTGAGGTATGAAAAAGTATATGTTCTAAAATTATTTTTAAGCATACACGGCGTTCCAGAAAAGTAGGACAATAAAAAGATACATTTTTTTAAATAGAACACTATATATTTTAGCATTTTTTGTTTCCTTACAAAATTATCCATATAATAATAATAATGGTTTATTTGTAGTATTAATATTTAACATAGTTCTTGGTATAATATAAACAGTAATATTTAATTGCATGTTTTGTACCAAAAAATTCTACAAAAAGGGGCCAAAAGGCACTATAATACTGAAACAATTGTTTTGGCCCCAGAAATATATTAAATTATACTATAAAGTCACCTTACTTTTCTAATTAACTACAAATTGTATATAAAGTAACCTTAAATTCCTAGTTAACTACAAATCTAAACATAATATTTGGAGGAAGGGAAGCATTAAAAAAAAAATAAAAATAAATAAGAGATAAAATTGAAATTCAGAGATAAAATTGAAATTCAGAAATTGGTGGAGATCTAATTGGTTAGTAGTATACTTTTATATTGTTTTTTAAATTTTATGAGATTTGAACATTTCAATAAATTTGGGATTGCGTTGTATGTATTATAAATGTTATAAGTGAAGCACCTTTCAAATAGAGCGGTTTTATGATGCGGAGGCGAAAGCAATCCCCTAGATCTTAGAAATAAGTTATGAACATCTAAACGGAACGTATTTTTATTATAAACGCCATATTTATTTTTTTAATTTTTTGCAACGTTACCAAACAAAATGCAAAATTCTTAAAATTTTGGAAAAAACATGATAGTAAAAATCACCTATATTTCTCAATAAGAGTATCGAAAATCGAAAATTTTTTGTCAGCTCTTAAGTTTAGGGATAGAAAAACTGTCTTAAATCTTTAAGTACCGAAAATTTTGTACAGTGTGTTTTCTGTTGACCTCCAAATATACAAAATTTTAAAATACAATAACTCTGTTTTTTCAAACTAGACACCCTATATTTATTAGGCTCGCCAGATAGATATTGTAAGTTTATTTTATTGAGAAATACAGGTAATTTTTTACTATAATGTTTTTCCAAAATTTTAAGAATTTTGTATTTTATTTGGCAACGTTGCAAAAAATTAAAAAACTAAATATGGCGTCATACGGATAATTTTGTAAGGAAACAAAAAATGCTAAATTATATAGGGTGATCCATTTAAAAAAATGTATCTTTTTATTGTCCTACTTTTCTGGACCATCCTGTATATTTAAAAATAATTTTAGAACATATGTTTTTTTATATCTCACAACTTTTAGAGAAAGTTTTTCTTGATATCTTTAATAGTAGAGTCGGTATATTACTTTGTCAGACAAATGGGCCACCCTGTATTGGCAATTGATACCAATATCATATATCATATTTCAATAACATTATAAATACAACAAAAATAGGTAAAATAAGGTAGAGCCTTATTTTTACCCTACATTTCCCCCTCGGCCGCAACGTGGCAATAAAAAACCTGAATCAAGAATTTTACACCTGTATCTCAGACCTAAAAGCATAGACCCAACCAAACAATATTATTGTAATTTATTTTTACAGATTAGAAGATTTGTATCCTGATTATTTGGATGTACCAGTAAAAATTGAAACCAACGAAAACAAAATCGAAATTGAACAAACTTCTGAAATTGTCTATGATGAATGGAAAATAAGTAAAGAGGAAGTCGACTTTAAAGAGGAAGATATTGAACAAAACCAAATCAAGTAAGTATCTGTAATTGCTACTTTTTTCTTAGAAACAACCAAAAATAATATAATTATTACAAATGTTATTTTTTGTTGTCTGTAGGTATTAAATATACTTCTTAAATATTCTAAAATTTTAAAATAAACAATTTAATTACGCTAACTTGCAGCCCCACAATTAGCTTTTTTTTCTAAATTTTGGGGTTTGTACTTTAAAGTAAACTGATATTATAAAAATTATTTGAAACATTTGTCTAAGATAATTGTTTTTTCTTAAAATAACTTTTGAACCCTTCATTGTCGGCTTTTTCTATAAATTTTCCGAATATTTTTAGTGTCACTTTTTTAATTCACAGGGCTACCGCGCCACAACCCGAAGAAATCTTTAATATTTATTTTGCCAGTTTCCTTAATTTTGTGACAGTGTTTCCCGTGTAAATCGAAAATCTACCGTGTTTGACGCTTACGTCGGTTTTCCGGAAAATCTCAGGTGATACCCTAACGCCGTGTCCTAGCTAAATACGACTGCGTGCGATGCGGTATCTACGTTGCACGCACGCATCGTCCTTGTTTGCGGAAAAAGCGGAGGTGGCAAAATAGGACACGAAATTTGCGGTCTTGCGTTTTGCGCATCAGTAGCAATGATGGCCTCAACACGTAGCATTTTGTTAGTGGAAAACAATGCAGTTAAATTAAGACTATTAAAAAAATTAATGAGACGTAAAAGAGAAAAAACTCACATTATCTTTAGAAACAGGTTAATTTATGGTGAGTTTCATCATTTGTATCCGCAATTACGTGCCGATGAAACAGCATTTCAGCAGTACACCAGGATGAAAATAAGTACTTTTGACTATATTGTCGAAAAAATACATGATACTTGTTATCACTACACAACAAACTTTCAGAGACCTATCTCCGTAGAAGAAATCGCAATTTGTCGGACGACAACTGACAAGAAAATAAAACCGTTTTAATTTCTAAACAGGGCGTGCGATGCGACGTTGCCGCAACGCACGCGTCGCACGCATTTCGTGTTTAATTTGGACAACTTCATTTCTTGGTCTGCGTTTAGTCCTAAATGTCTACCGCATCGCACGCATCACTCCGCACGCACCGGAAAGCCCGCGTTTAGCTAGGACACGGCGTAATTTGTATTTTAGGATCTACTATCGATTTCAATTTATTTATTAATACTAAGTATTATATAAGAGAATATCTATTTAAATATGTCAATGTTTAAAAAAAATATAACAAAATAGAAAACACCAAAATGTAAAAAAACCTTTGAAAAAGAAAAAGGCATGGAGGAAATAAATGTAAAAAACTATAAAGAGTAATCGGAAGTTGACGAATTAAGATAAAGAGGCCTACGAAAGAACGTAACTTTAGAACTAAACTGCTGGACAATTGCTTTCGAGCAAGAAAAATTTCGCCTAAATTTAACAGTTAATATTTTTTGAACCAGATATGATATCGACCTACCGTTTTGAATGGTTCATAGATTCATCCCTTGAGAAACAATTGTCAATATTGAATTTTCTTTAGCTGTCAGAAAATTTTATATACAGGGTGTTAAAGAAGACGATGATTTTTCTCCAATTTTAATTAGGTACCTATGTGTAACTTTCACAATAATATTTTTAAATTTTATCACTCTACGTCAATTGAATTACTGGTTCATAGCAAAGAAAGTAATTTGTAAAATTTTTGTAATCTGCCATATTTTAAGAAATACCGATTTTTTTGGGAAACCTTGCTTTATTTTAACTTATTGGTAGCTAGATCTCACTGCGTTATATCATGCACCTTATGAAAAGCTTGATAATGTTCAGTAACAATAGTTGTACCTAAATGTTATGATGTACAGTGGCGTGCTTATAAACGCCTATATATCTATGGTTTATGAGTATAGTGTTAGAAAGTTGGAAATTAATAAATACATTTTTTTCAAAAATTAAATTTAAAAGATTATCTTTGTTAAAATTTTGTAAACACACTGTATAATATACCTGTAGTGCGATATGAAAAATTAAAAAATAAGAAAAAATTGACCTAATCTAGGGGCGAGTACTTTCCAATATAAAACAATCGTGAAAAATTGAGAGATACTCATAAAACATAGATATATAGGTGTGTATAAGTACGCCACTGTACATCATGACATTTAGGTACAACTATTGTTACGGAACATAATCAAGCTTTTCATAAGGTATAATAAGCACTCGCTAAGTTTGCCCGAAACAACGCACAGTGAGATCTAGCTACCAATAAGTTAAAATAAAGCAAGGTTTTCCAAAAAAAACGGTATTTCTTAAAATATAGCAGATATCAAAAATTTGACAAATTACTTTCTTTACTACGGAACAAGCGATTCAATTGACGTAGAGTGATAAAATTTAAAAATATTATTGTGAAAGTTACACGCCATTAAAATTGGAGAAAAAATCATCGTCTTCTTTAACACCCTGTATATAAAATTCTCTGACAGTTAAAGAAAATCCAACATTGACAATTGTTTCCCAAGAGATGAATCTATCAACCATTCAAAACCGTAGGTCGATATCATATCCGGTTCAGAAAATATTAACTGTTAAATTTAGGCGAAATTTTTCTTGCTCGAAAGCAATTGTCCAGCAGTTTAGTTAAAATTTATCATTAAAATCAGTAAAACTAAAAAGAAAATAATTATACCACAAGTTATACAAGTAAAAAAAGAACACCTAATATAGAGGATAAAAGTTAAAATTTAATGTCTAAAAAATCTTGAAAAGAATAAAAAGCACCCCTGATCAGCAATTTTCTCACTTAGCGTTTAAACAGAGAAATGGGTAAATTTCTCATTTTACTAGCTAGCTTATGAATAATCGAATAACCAAACAGCCCGGGCCGTCCTGACACCTTTTTAATCTGTGGTATCTGGGCATATCCTCAGATATAAAGGTCATGGTGGTATCATCCGCGAAAATAGTGTAGGGGGAGGAGGCATCCACATAGAGCAGGTCATTTATGTTTAATAGGAATAGGAGTGGCCCGGGAACCGACCCCTGCGGAATCCCAATAATCAGCACACCTTCTTCGGACTTGACTCCGTTTCCCCTCATTTCACTGGGTAGCTCATTGAAAAATCGAATAGCCAAACAGCCCGGGCCGTCCTGACACCTTTTTAATATTAAATAAATAAATCTGTGGTATCTGGGTACCAAATTACTATTTGCTTGGGTATCGTAACAGTGTATAACCTGGTGCAGTGTGTAAACGCACAAGTTCTTCCTGACATGTAGCAAGTTTTCAAGAATATGGTATATTGATGGAAAAGTAAGTATTTTATTTTGAATTATTGCGTTTTTACAGTCATCTCTATATGACAGACCTGATATCAGCCTTACTGCTTTCCACTGAAGTCCGAATACATGACTTTCCCTGACCGTATATCAACATGCTAAAATTGCATACGAGATTTTGCTGTGACATAGTGAAAAATAAGCATGCCCTAATACATCTGGTGTTACACAGTGTGATAGATTTCTGAGGTGAAAGATATTACAACTAAGTTTTTCTACTCCCACATGGAAATTTACTGTTTTCTTTACCTTCAAGTAACAAGAAAAGTAGACTATTCCAGTTAACTGTACGGCAAAATTTCATATTCTTACTGTCAGAGTTACACAGTGTTGCGACCTTTAAAAATAAAATTTTCCATTTGTTAAGAAACATTCCAAGAATGCACACAATACAAAAAAGTATTTTTAGCAGATCACAACCACAAGTGATCCTACAGAATATGCTACGAATATAACACTGGTAAAAATGTCTCTTTTCCCGTTGGAGACAGCGCCGACCTATTTTTCATCTGTGCTTTGTTCGCACAAATCCGGAAATTTCCCATTAGTTGACAACTCGGTTGACAACATTGTTAGACAAACTATATTTCTCTGTGGCGTTCCTATAAAGTACTGACCAATCACAGTTTATTGTATTTATGGAGGCTCCGCCTTCTTTTTCAACACACTGAATTATGTTTCTGTTTGAAGGTTGGAGACAATGGTGTTTCTTGAACGATTTGTTTTACAACAAATAAAGACAATGCAAGTCCAAAACTCTTCTATCGTTCAACACACTAAATTATATATTTTATATGTATATGGTACAATATGTTATTAATTTATTCAATATAACAAAATACATATATACGTATCTATAACAGGTTTATCAATAATACAACCTGCTGACTGTGCATAGAAAATTAAATTCATGTAGCATTATTATTGAGTTGGTTTTACCATCATTTCTAATAATGATCCCGTGGCCAAGACGGTAAAGCGTCGAACTTTGAATCCAATGATCGTGGGCCGTGGGTTCAAGCCCGGCAGCATACAAACTTTTTTTTAAAGTTTTTTTTAACCAAAGATTCGTAAGTTTGGTTCTAGAAAAAATATACTGTTCAACTCTAGTGGATTGTCCATATCGCACTCGGAGAAGATATAAACATATTCATAATATTAATGAGCAACAAAACTGTTATAATTTTCACTATTTATTTTAAATTGCCATAACAATTGTTTCGACACACAGTGTCTTTGTCAGATGGTCTAATCTAACTAAGATTAACAGATTTTTCAACATTTTCAAAATTATTAGAATGTAATAAAATAATAACTTTAGCCCGTAAACAAATCAAATATCTAAATAAACCATAATTTTATTATTTAATGAACACTAAGAAGGAAAAACCCCACAAGGGTTAACAATAGATGGAGTAATTACCTAAACGAATACAGGGTGTAACCTATAAGTTTAATAATGGGGAACTATTCAAGTCCAATTGATCATTTAATAAAACATTCAATTTTTTATATTTGTTTATTTCCATTCCATATCCTACTTGAGTCAATGGAAATAAACAAATATAAAAAAAATTGAATGATCAATTGGACTTGAATAGTTCCCCATTATTAAACTTATAGGTAACACTCTGTATTCGTTTAGGTAATTACTCCATCTATTGTTAACCCTTGTCAGGTTTTTCCTATGGTAAAATATTTTCTTAAAATACACCCTATGATACAGTATAAGTCTGCATATGAATGAAATTCCTAACTTAATTCGTATAGGAGCTATAGAAGACTGAAGCACTATTGCAGGACCCTGTATATCTTAACCGGTTTCGCCGTCAATAAACCTAAAATAATTAAGTTTTTGTCATAATAAATAAACGCAATATAGGAATTAACCCGAAATTAGAACAATTTTTGTGAGATTCGAAGTAAAACTTCCTCTAGTTATCTCAATATTTTGTTTATTTTTTAGTATGACATTCGGTGGTATCGATCAAGGACATCGTGACGAATATAAAAAGTACAGATGTAGTATATGTCAACTTCAAACAAGAGTGA
This sequence comes from Polydrusus cervinus, assembly GCA_935413205.1. Lineage (NCBI taxonomy): Eukaryota > Metazoa > Arthropoda > Insecta > Coleoptera > Curculionidae > Polydrusus > Polydrusus cervinus. The sequence continues at coordinate 8,052,793 of OW284518.1, forward strand.
AATGTAGTTTAAATAAAAATGTCTTTCAACATGAAAATAACGAAGAAGCTTATAAATTTACCTGCAGTTACTGTAACTATAATCAAACCACTCAGAAATGTAATTTCAAAACGAATTTCTTACAACATAAAAATATAGACGAAGTTGAAGCTTCAGATAAGTTTAAGTGTGATCAATGTCAATATGAGACACTTCACAGAAATAATTTAAAGCTACATATCTTGCGACATCAAAATATAGACGAAATTGATGCTTCAGATAAGTTTAAGTGTGGACAATGTGAATATCAAACTGTTGCCAAAGCTAACTTAAAGCAGCATATGTTGCGACATAAAAATATAGAGGAAGTTGATGATGTAGATAAGTTCAAGTGCGATCAATGTTATTATCAAACACTTAGGAGAAGTAATTTAAAGATACATATTTTGCGTCGTCATACAAATATTAATGAACATGATGCTTCAGATAAGTTTAAGTGTGGTCAATGTAAATATCAAACTGTTGATAAAAGAAACTTAAGGCAACATATCTTGCGACATAAAAATATAGAGGACGTTGATGCTTCAGATAAGTTTAAATGTGGACAATGTGAATATGCGACACTTAGTAGAGGTAATTTAAAACTACATATCTTACGACATAAAAATATAAAGGATCTTGATGCTTCAGAAAAGTTTAAGTGTGATCAATGTGAATATGAGACAGGTAGAAGAGGTAATTTAAAGCTACATATCTTGCGACATAAAAATATAGAGGAAGTTGATGCTTCAGATAAGTTTAAATGTGGCCAATGTGAGTATCAAACATTTACCAGAAGAGATTTAAAGAGACATATTTTACATCGTCATAAAAATATTAATGAAGTTGATGTTTCAAATAAATTTAAGTGTGGTCAATGTGAATACCAAACTATTGAAAAGGGAAACTTAAAGCGACATAGTTTGCTACATAAAATATAGCGGAATTCGATGCTTTAGATAAATTTAAGTTTGAACAATGTGAATATCAAACACTTTAGAGCAATAATTTTGCGACGGCATCAAAACATTGAGGAAGAAACATTAACAATACCAAACAAGTGATTTGAAAATGACATAAAAATGTAGAGGAAGTTGATAATTTAAACAAGTTTGTGTGGTCCAAACAAATTTAAGAGTGGTCAATGAATATCAAGCACTTAAGAGAAATTATTTTGCTACGGCCTAAAAATATTGAGGGAGATATATTAACAATATCAAATGAGAGGTGATTTAAACAGATAGGTTTAGATATCTAAATTTATAGAAAACACTTTTCTAATTTTCTATAAATAACATTTCTTGATACTTTGTACCTGAGAAAATTCATGCTGGGTTTTTCAAGCAAACACCTAATAACAAAATATCATAAAGTGACGATCGTGAACCAAAAAATTCTCTAAGCATTAGCTAAAATAAAAATTCTTTCATGGCAGTGTATGGGTTACAGGATCTGGCCAAACACTACAATTTAAAATCAACCTTAACTTACCCAAGGGTCAACATCAGCCCCGTTGGAGCGTTGCTCTGACGCGTGTCCTAGCTTATTGCTAGCATACTTAATAAAAAAGTGTTTATGTAATTATAATATATAATATACTAGTCGTAAGCTAAATTGATATGGGATACATTATAATACTATGAATAAAAATATATTTTAATTAATTGATTGAGTATCTAAAAAAGCTAAGAATTGATATTGGGGCAAAGTCGCTTATTTTAGGGCTTAATAATGTAGTACACCACAAAATGTAAACTATTCCTTACAAATACATTAGGTAATATCTGAGGTTTTCGTTTTTATTTTCAACTCCGCAATTTTTCAAATTATAAAAAAACAAAGATTACATATTTTATACCATTTTTTTTTTGTTATTTTTAAAGATAATTTTAAAATTTATATTTTTTTATTTATTATTACATTAAAATTACAGATCCAGAATTTTAAATACATTTTATGTTTTACCTATCTATTATTGATCTATAATACCTTAGAAACGGAATATGTTATGATAGCAATAATACCTGCTATCACACCTAGGGCATTATAAGCGGGCATTATGATAATGCCCGCTTATATTACCCTAATGCGCTAATATGGAAATTTTATTGCTTATCCAATTTTATTTCTCTCACAATAAAGATCAAGTTTATACAAAAAATAATTTTTTCTTTAAACAATACTAAAAATTAAACTTTATTTCCAAAATAAAACTTTTAAAAAAGATATGAGACGATGGTATTGCGAAATGTCTATATTTTCATAGACCATCAACGTAGACCTTAGGGTAGAATACTTGGTCCAGAGAGAGTTCGGACTGTATTTTTCCGACTAAAAATAATAAAGTTTGTTAAACATATGTATTAAAATAAAATCAATAACTTACCAGTTCCTGGAAATATGCCATTAAAACATTTTCGGTTATTTGAAGAATTGTGTTCGTATCTTTCCAAATACCAAATATGCCATACTCCCGATCATACTGTTGCCTTGATTTAACTGGCAAAAGATTTTCGGTCGCTTTTATGACCTTTTCTCTTATATTTTGTGGAATTTCTTCCATTTTGAGCAAATCGTTAAATAAAAAATGCCAACTGACTAACTGACAGAAACATCAAAGTCAAACTTAACACCAGTCATTATCTACTTACGTATACAGGTACAGGTGCAACTTATTTTTTATATTGCGAATAAATAATGTAATTAGTCATTGAAAAACTCTTTTTTAGGTAAAACATAAAGCATTGTATGCACCACGGGCTTTACTGGACTATAATGCCCATCAGGCAGAAACCTATCCCTCGGGCCAGAGGCCCTCGGGCTATTTCTACCTTCAGGGCATTATAGTCCCCGTAACGCCCTTGATACATAAATAGCTATTATAGTACTCTTACGTCTTAAAAATTCTATGTGAAGATCATCAACGTTTTAATTTTTTTTTTGTCATGGCTCGAAAACTGTTTCATTTGTGAAAGATTAACCAAAAAAGCAACTTTTTTTTTTATTGTGAAATATACAAAAATTTACTGTGTTAAGAGTGAGATTACATAAAATGCATTCCTTCGACTTTGCATATCCGCAAATATGGCAAACCTGCAGACTTAAAATAATTTGCAAACATTTGACTTTCCAAGAGATACTTACAGATCCACCATTTTTACCACAGTTAAACCGTTTTGCTACTCCTGGTCTATTGATATTGACCGCTAAATTATGTCAAAAATATGAGACGTTCTGACCTCACATTTTATTTGTATATTTTTCCATGGAAAGAACCCAATAAGAACATTGAAGAAAACAGGCGAATTTTCAGATATCGATAATAAATAAAAATATTCCGTAGGCTAAATTTTACTAAATATTCCTAAATGGACTACTTGATGTCTACTAATTTGCAGCTGACTTTAGACGCAAAGTATGATAAACGTTCTCTGCAATCCCACTTCTTTCATTTGCATCTGGAAACGGCTACTTCTTGCAGGTTCACACGTTACATGAAGAGTTACGGTCAGTGGCGGCTCGTCAGGCGAGGTAGGTGAAGGGGCTCTTCACAAAAAAAAAATAAAACCAGGAGGAAAGTTTTTCGACAATATTAAATATTATTGTACCAATACAGCTACCATTTTAGCCCATAAAAAATAATTATGTTCGATTTAATAATATTAATTTAATCCAAATGTAGCTATTCATAATAGGGCCACGGTTAACTCCGATGGACAATAATTATAAACACTCGTGCATTTTGGCGCGCCCCCGCCGACCATGTCCGTTAGCTCAAAGTAAGTGAAGACACAACGCCCAACATGGCTTTGCTTTTCCCCGTCGCTATGGTTATGTGACATTATTCACGCAAACAGCATGTAACAATTTGCATTATAATGAAGGGCAATTTAAAAATAGATCAGTCGTATGCACCATTGTTTTAGCATTGCTCCGCCTAACCTTAAGGTATATTTATTTTGAGGCATCGCGAAACTTACGATTATAGATATCGTGATTTACTGTGTGATTAAAAAGTTATGTTTTTGACGTACATACCTACTTTGTTTAATTTTTATTGTGTGTTTTAAAAATAAACGCAATAAATGACATAGTTTGTAATTTGTTGGAAACTCTATTCAGTCATTGGACAGATGAGGATAAGAAAGACATTTTGTTACACGGGTTTTTAGTCAATTTTGTTTAAGTACCCGCACTATACCCAGCTCTTCACCATTTTTTAAGACCGCGAGCCGCCACTGGTTACGGTAATATAGAAAGAAAGTTTTTAGCGACAGGCGGACAAAGTAGTGCATCTATCTTTTGCATTAAAGTGCACAGGGACGCCAACGGTAATGGATTCCCTGTAGACAATGACATGCTGTTTCGTCCTTGTTAAGACTCATCAGAAAGCCATAACCTGTAAGCAATTTCCAATAAAGCGAAAATGTGCTTTCAAGATATTTTTAAGAATAAATATATGATGAAAACATAGTAACGCCATCTGTAGGAATTAAGTCAATACAAAAGATAGCCATCAGACGTCAAAACATAGAACTAATAATATACCAAGTACGGTAGGCCAGCACATCCAGTATAGGAAACGTTTGTGCGCATCCCCACACTTTTTCTACGGGTTTATAGATTCAAACATAGATCGCACTGCAGTAGCCCACTGGGGTGCCGCACTAATCCGTAACAAACTATACCACTTTAGTTACTGTAATCTTACCCTAGGATGTAAACACAATTATCGTAAATATCCATTCTGTATAAAGATTTAGTATTTTTATGTTGATACTAGTTGTAGGTATCAGTTTGGATATCTATTTGAAAATATTTGTTTACAAAGCGCTTAGAAAGAATAAGTTGGCAATCACCAAGTTGTTTTTTTTTACCCTAAAGCCGCAGTCAGAACGGCTGCGCAATGTTTGCAAACGTTGACACGCAAGATACGCGACCGGTGTGAACTTATAACGCGCGAGCTGACACATGTTTGCGAACGTTTTTCTAGTTCTAAAACAAGTATCCCTAAAACCAGACCGATTTTCGAACGCGCGTGAAAAAAATTTAGAAGAGTTAGATTATGTCCGTTGCAAGTCGCTTGCCGGAATGAGAATTTTTGAAACCTCTCCTTGCGCGAATCCAGTCTGCAGTGTAAATAACGCCTTCGCGTTTGTTCGCTTTTTACCTTTGCACCATTTAAATGTTTGTGGTTAAACAAAAATTGTCAATGTCAATTTTTTTAATAACATGGGCTAAAATAAGTCTTTTAACAAAAAATATGTGTTTATTTATTCTGATGTAGTAGTAGTACGGCCAAGATTTTAATCGTAGATTGGATTTATAGACATTGTTTTTATTATAGTGTGGATTTTTTAATAAGGTAGGTTCTTTTTTTAACTTAGCAGATAATCACGGGTCACTGGCCTAAATTAATTGACATTTAAAATAAAAACAAACATGTCATTCCTGTCCTATCACTCTTTCTTTATAGTTTCTCCAGTGGCAGCGTGGTCAAGCCATACTACCAAAAAAACAAATGATAAATTTTCTCGTTTAATATAGTGATGCGACATTTAAACATATTTTTCCCTGGAATGTTGTCATATCGGGATTTACGTGTTATACAGGGTCCTGCACCTCACCTCCCGTCTTCTATAGCTCACTTAATAATTCATATTAGGATCTATTTTTTTAGATTACATGCTATATATATTTTTCCTTATTTGGATGTTTTTTATAGTTGCCTTCATACCCTAAAAATTTTAATGAAATCGGTTCAGTATTATAGACGAAAAAAAATAAAAAATAAAAATAATGCCTCGTTAATAAAATTATACAAAGGTACTTAATAAATAAGGTCGAACAGTCTCGTTAATCAAGTTTGATTAATACGAATTGTATACTGTGTCCAAAGTTTAGTGTCAAACTTTAAATCAATTTATTTTTCTTGTTTTAAATTGGAACCCCTGTATATTATTTTGTCATTTGATGCAGAATTAAAAATCAAACATTTGTCCTAATTAGAGCATTACCTATCGCAATTTCTAACGAATCAAAACTTATTTGCAGAAAACTCATTTTATCAGCTTTTCCAACTGTCATTATTATGAATAAATATCAAAGGTGGATTTGAAAAAACTATTTATTGGTATGGACGTTTACTAAAGTGACAAAAAAGAATTCTTTTCGCACGCTTCTAATATGAAAATCATATCTACGAGCTCTTCTTGGTTGTATTCCATCACAAAAAATAATATAGCTTAAAAATATTTAATAATAATCTAACAATATTTGAAACTATAAAATAACTAAAGTCAAAATGAGCTTTTGTTCTTTAATAAACTTTAATACCAATAAACCATACCAAAAAGCTTTGATATTTATTTATAATAATGACTGGTGGAATAGTTGATAAAATAAGTTTTCTGCAAATAAGTCTTAATGCGTTAGATATTGCGATAGGGTTGTAATTAGATCAAATGTTTGATTTTTAATTCTGCATCGAATGACATAATAATATACAGAGGTTACAATTTAAAATAAGGAAAATAAATTGCTTTAAAATTTGATACTAAACTTTGGTCATCCTGTACAATTCGTATTAATCAAACTTGGTTAACGAGACTATTCGACCTTATTTATTAAATACCTTTGTATAATTTTATTAACCAGACATAATTTTTATTTTTTATTAATTTTTAAAATCAGTGGTGCAAAACTTATTTTTATTAGTTTTTCGCCTATAATACTGAACCGATTTCATTAAAATATTGGGGCTATGAAAGCAACTATAAAAGGCATCCAAATAAGTAAAAACCTATAGCATGTAATCTAAAAAAGTAGATCATTATGACGTCACACCTTTTTGGAACACCCTGTATAAACAATAATATTTTCCTGAAATTCGCCCTAGAATACAGGTAAAGTTTGCAAAATATCAAAATCCTAACTTAATTAATTAGTGAGCTATAGAAGACGGGAGGTAAGGTGCAGTACTCTGTATATGTATAATTAGAATTTAACTACCTAGAACCTTATGTCATGTTTGTTTGTAGCTGCTTATGAGCCAAACACGGACCAGAAGTTATAAAGAAGTCAGTTTGAACTTATATTGCTGTGAATTTGGAATCAATACACAGGTTAATAAGTTATACCTAAAGATTTTCAAGCATACTTTACTTCATGCTTAAATACTTCTGCACATAGATTTTTGTAATACTTACACTTTACACATTTTGCAACTCGGCAGCCCCCAGCTTAGGAGCTCGGTCTAAAAGTCCAATTGCAACCTATTTTTTTGTCCCACGCTTCGATTCCTAATCTAAATTTAAATATTTATTTAAAACAATATAAAACCAACACAGCACAAAATCAATATACAGGGTGTTACAAATTCGACATACCAGCATTGGAATCTCGGAAACCATACGAGTTAGAGAAACGGTTAAATGGGGGCAAAGTTGTGTAATTCGGTGCTGATTATAATGCCGCTTTAAAAGTTTTCAAATTCCGAATACTTCCGATTTTATTCGAAATTTTGCAAAATCGTTTTTATTTTTTCCTGAGCTCATTTGACTAGCTATTTAAAAATAAATGACACTTTGTCATTGCCTCTTTTTCTCCTCTGCAAAATGACGTTACTAAACAAAAGGTTCGCCGTTTCGTCTCCGAGCGGCCATCACCAACTTTACTTTTTTAAATACGGAACTGGATTTTTTTAACCGATTTTTAGACCCTCCTACCCTCAAAATGTAATGGCGATATTACTTTCTCATAATGAGGAATTGTTCTTGCTTATTTTTTTAAATTCATATTTTTTACACTTCTTGTCAGTCCGGTCCTGGCAAGATATTTCACCGCTGGATTTCTTTTTATGGGGGGCTTTAAATAATGTTATTTATAAAAATGACGTAGATACCATGGAAGAACTCGAAGAACGCATGCATTTGGTAGGATAAGGAGAAGATCGGTTGAAAGGGCTGTCGCCAAAATTGGAAGTAAAATCGATCGTTGTACTGAGCAAAACGGCAATCTCTTTAAACATTTAGAAAATTAGGATTTATAATTAGTAAATTTAGCATTAAGTATTAGAAAATTCTTATAAAATAAATTATATTACTTATGTATGAATATTTTAAATAAAATTTCTTTTTAATATTATGATTCGTTGCCAGGACCGGACTGATAAGAAGTGTAAAAAATATGAATTTAAAAAAATTCATTGTTATTGTTCAATTCATCATTATGAGAAAGTAATATCACCATTACATTTTGAGGGTAGGAGGGTTTAAAAATCGGTTAAAAAAATCCAGTTCCGTATTTAAAAAGTAAAGTTGGTGATGGCTGCTCGGAGACGAAACGGCGGATCTTTAGTTTAGTAACGTCATTTTGCAGAGAAGAAAAAGTGGCAATGACAAAGTGTCATTTATTTTTAAATAGCTAGTCAAATGAGCTCAGGAAAAAATAAAAAAGTATTTGCAAAATTTCGAATAAAATCGGAAGTATTCGGAATTTGAAAACTTTTAAAGCCGCATTATAATCAGCACCGAATTGCACAACTTTGCCCCCATTTAACCGTTTCTCTAACTTTTTTCGAGATTCCCATGCTGGTATGTCGAATTTGTAACACCCTGTATTCAAAAATGTATTTAAACATTAAAATTAACAGTTTTACTCCACAATAAATGAATAGGCGAGTGCCTATGCATTTCTCGTTTCTTTCAAGATTTAATATTAGTTTGCCTTTTGTTACAACGCCAAAATTAATGATTTTATAAGGCATATTTTCGGCTTAGTCCTGTTATAAGGTTTCGGACGCATATCGTCTTAGTTATTGATTTGTAACAACAATAACGGCTATTAGATTCGTAATCTATGCTCCAAAAATACATAAATACATTTTTAACGAACTTTGGACGTGGCCCCGAAGATTTTCGCCTTCCTAACCAAGTACAAAATCGTAAAATACGTGTAGTCCCGATTGTTCCTCCCCTCCTGAACGTTATTTCTGGTAGCGCCACCGACCAGGACTTTTAACTGGTACTTACGATAGGTCTGCAATGTTACAATAAAAAAAAAATTAGAACCGAGAATTTTAAAATAATATCTCATAGGTACCATTGCGCCCAAAAAAAACGGGACAGCAACATTGTTGTTGTAGAGTAGCTCCTTGACTATAAGGAAAATGTAAAATCTATTGAAGGAAGTTATCATTGTTGTTATAATAGTTGTCATGGAAGTGAAAAGGTTTAACAACAATACCACATTTAAAAAAAAATGAAAATACGCATATTGTGTTTTAAAATGTAACAAAAATGAAACAAAATTTTTTTATTTTATGTTCCAATACATTTTAATTTCAATCATATTTAAACCTTAATATAATAACATGTTTTTAATATTTGGTAGTTGCACCATTATTATCGATTAATGCTTGTAAACGTCGTGGCATACTTAACACTATGTTTCTCGTATACTCTTGCGTTATTGCATTATCCTTTGGCTTAATTCATCCCGAGTTCTAGACTGGAAGTTGTGTTTATATATTAATTTTGTCATCTCACCCCATACTTTTTCAATTGGGTTGATATCCGGACTTTTCGAGGGCCAAGGCAGAACACGAATTTGATTTTCTTTTATATAATTTTGAACCATGCGGGCTATATGTGTAGGAGCATTATCTTGTTGAAATATAAAATCTGGGTCATATACTGCGTCGACAGATGGTATCATAACTTGGTTTAGTATGTTGCAATATAATGGTGCATTGAACCTCCCATGCACTATTTGGCAAACTCCTGGGTCCCTTGCACTAATCCAGCCCAAAACGTTTATAGAAAAGCGTCCACTTTGATTAGTCTTATTTGTATATCTTCCATCGTATCCCGTACCAGAAGGCCTATAAACGCGGATTTTTCCATTATTGCATAATTGAAAGGGTTTTTCATCTGAAAATATTACGGTTTCCCATATATTACCTTGATTTCATTCATTCATAAGCAAATTCTACTCTTCTCTGTTTGTTTGCTTCGGTCAAAAATATTTTATTGGCAGCACAACAACTTTTTATATCTAAACTACGAATTCTTCTAGGCGTTGTATTAGCCGAACCAGGAAAACGCGTTTCTTCTTTAGCTTTTATTGCTGTTTCGAAGGGATGATCTTTTAGAAAATTAATTCTATATCTTGGCCGTCATTCGAAATTTTGGGGCGACTAGAACCTGCTTTTCTTACAATACTTCAATATTCTGCAATGTTGTGCTAAGCCAACAACACGGTATTTTTGCTAATCCTTAATCAATCTGCGATGTTTCTTATTTGATGCCCATCTCTCAATCGAGTGTAAATGATCGCTTTTTGCTCGGTGGTTAACGATTTCAAAAAATATTTCTTTTGACACGCCACTGTCAGTCACAAAATTAAATTAAATTGACAACTTCAAAAAAAAAGCTAATAGTGTGGGAGATTAAACTACATTTTGCTGTCCCAGTTTTTTTTGGGCGCAATGGTACCTATAAGGATAAAAGGATATATCCAACCCAGGACTTACTTACCCCTACTTAAGTAAATACCTATTGTAATTTATTTTTACAGATTAGAAGATTTGTATTCTAAATATTTGGAGGTACCAGTAAAAATTAAAACCAACAAAAACACAAGAGATGTTGAACCAATATCTGAAATTGTCTATGATGAGTGGAAAATTAAAAATGAGGAAATCGACTTTAAAGAGGAAAATATTGAACAAAACCAAACTAAGTAAGTATCTAAGTATTAATATTTATTTATTAAATTAACAATATAATAATAGTATTATTTAAATAATTGAAATATATTACCCAAGCAGCATTTTTCGTCGTCAGGCTAATATTGTAATACCTAAAAATTAGGTATAAATAAATAATAGTCAGCACCCGACTGTGAAGAAATAACTGCGGCACAACGGCGGTATAAGTAATATTTTACAACGTTGTTATTCTATACCAAATCCAACGTTGTAACGATGGCACTACACAACTACCAAGTTGCAGTAAAATAAGTATAAAAGCGCTACATCGACGCGACCTCGGCCTTATCACCAAGTTTAGTTATTTTTTTTAGTTAGCATAGTTACCTGAATTGTATGTTTATTTTTTAGTATGCCAATCGATGGTATCGACCAAGAACATCATGGCGAATATAAAAAATACAGATGTAGTATGTGTCAATTTCAAACAATAAAGAAATGTAGTTTAAATAAAAACGCCGGTCAACATCAGAATCACGAAGAAGCTTATGAATTTACCTGCAATTATTGTAATTATCATAAAAGAACTCTGAAAGTTAATACTTCGAATAAGTTTAAGTGTGGACAATGTGAATATCAAACTTCCCACAAATCTCACTTAAAGCAACATATATTGCGACATACAAATATAGTGGAAGTTGATGCTTCAGATAAGTTCAAGTGCAATCGATGTTATTATCAAACGCTTAGGAGAAGCGATTTAAAGAGACATATTTTGCGTCGTCATAAAAATATAGATGAAATTGACGCTTCTGATAAATTTAAGTGTCTCCAATGCGAATATAAAACAATTACCAGATATTCTTTAAAAAGACATACCATTTTCTGTCATAAAAATATAGAGGAAGTAAATGCTTCAGATAAGTATAAGAGTGGTCAATGTGAATATCAAACATTTACGAGACGTCATAAAAATATAGATGAAGTTGATGTTTCAAATAAATTTAGGTGTGGTCAATGTGAATACAAAACTGTTAAAAAAGGAAACTTAAAGCGACATATCTTGCGACATAAAAATATAGAGGAAATTGATGCTTCAGATAAATTTAAATGTTGTCATTGTGAATATAAGACATTTATCCGAGATAATTTAAAGCGACATATTATGCGACATAAGAATATAGAGGACGTTGATGCTTCAGATAAATTTAAATGTTGGCAATGTGAATATGAGACACTTACCCGAGATAATTTAAAGCTGCATATCTTGCGACATAAAAATATAGAGGAGGTTAATGATTCAGATAAGTTTAGATGTGATCATTGTGAGTATCAAACATTTACCAGAAGTCATTTAAAGAGGCATATTTTGGGTCGTCATAAAAATATAGATGAAGTTGATGTTTCAAATAAATTTAAGTGTGGTCAATGTGAATACCAAACTGTTGAAAAAGGGAACTTAAAGCGACATATCTTGCGACATAAGAATATAAAGGACGATGATACTTCAGGCAAGTATAAGTGTGGTCAATGTAAATATCAAACATTTACAAGAAGAAACTTAACGAGACATATTATGCGTCGTCATAAAAGTACAGATGAAGTTGATGTTTCAAATAAATTTAGGTGGGGTCAATGTGAATACGAAACAGTTAAAAAAAGGAACTTAAAGCTACATATCTGGCGACATAAAAATATAGAGGAAGTTGATGCTTCAGATAAATTTAAATGTTGTCAATGTGAATATGAGACAATAAGCCGACATAATTTAAAGCTGCATATCTTGCGACATAAAAATATAGAGGACGTTGATGATTCAGATAAGTTTAAATGTGGTCAATGTGAGTATCAAACATTTAGCAAAAGTCATTTAAGGAGACATATTTTGGGTCGTCATGAAAATATTGATGAAGTTGATGTTTCAAATAAATTTAGGTGTGGTCAATGTGAATACGAAACTGTTGAAAAAGGAAACTTAAAGCGACATATCTTGCGACATAAAATATAGGGGAAGTTGTTGATAAATTTAATGTGAGTATTGGTGTAATAATTGCGCAACGGCATTAAAACATTGAGGAAGATTAATTAACAATATCAAACAATTATTTTCTATGCCTCAATTTTTGAAATTATGAAAAAACAAAGATTACATTATACCAATTTTTTTATGTTTTTTTGAAAGATAGCGATAATTTTAAAATTTCCTATTTTTGATAATAGGTTATATTTTTTTAATTACAGAGTTAGAATTTTAAATAAGTACATCTTAAAAATGCCATGTAAAGATCATCAATGTTTCAAATTATGTTTTTGTCATTATATATGGCTCGAAAACTGTTTAATTTATGGTAAATCAACCAAATAACGTCTTTGTTGTGAAATACAGGGTGGCCCATTTGTCTGACAAAGTAATATACTGTCTCTACTATTAAAGATATCAAAAAAAAGTTTTTATAAAAGTTGTGAGATATAAAAAATATATGTTCTAAAATTATTTTCAAACATACAGGATGGTCCAAAAAAGTAGGACAATAAAAAGATACATTTTTTTAAATGGAACACCCTATATATTTTAGCATTTTTTGTTTCCTTACAAAATTGTCCATATGAAGGCATATTTAGTTTTTTAATTTTTTGCAACGTTGCCACACAAAATGCAAAATTCTTAAAAGTTTAGAAAAAACATGATAGTAAAAAATTACCTGTATTTCTCAATAAGAGTATCGAAAATCGAAAATTTCTTGTAAGTTCTTAAGTTTAGGGATAGATAAACTGTCTTAAATCTTTTAGTACCGAAAATTTTGTACAGGGTGTTTTCTGTTGACATCCAAATATACAAAATTTTAAAATACAATAACTGTGTTTTTTCAAATGAAACACCCTATATTTATTAGGCTCGTCTGATAGATATTGTAAGTATCTTTTATTATTGTTAAATCATACCTATACCTAAATTTACTAGTTTTGGCAATATTTCGATTTTTATTTAAATTTTGGTGAAAAAAACTAATTTTTATTTTTCTAGTAAGCCATGACTAGCAAAGTCAAAACAAATGTAATTGAATATAATGTCATATTTATAATTATTATATTTATATTAATAATGTTTGTAAACTTATTTTCAATATCAAGTTGCGTATTAAAACCAAAATTTTATTAAATTAAATAAATACGTAACTAACTATGGTTATCAATTGATTTTAATATGGGATAATATTTAATTATATTTGTTTTTAGTTTGCTGGTCATGGCTTACTAGAAAAATAAAAATTATAGTTTTTTTCACCAAAATTTAAATAAAAATCGAAATATTGCCAAAACTAGCAAATTTAGGTATAGGTATGACTTAACAATAATAAAAGATACTTACAATATCTATCAGACGAGCCTAATAAATATAGGTTGTTTTATTTGAAAAAACAGAGTTATTGTATTTTAAAATTTTGTATATTTGGATGTCAACAGAAAACACCCTGTACAAAATTTTCGGTACTTAAAGATTTAAGACAGTTTATCTATCCCTAAACTTAAGAGCTTACAAGAAATTTTTTATTTTCGCTACTCTTATTAACAAATACAGGTAATTTTTTACTATCATGTTTTTTCCAAAATTTTAAGAATTTTGCATTTTGTTTGGCAACGATGCAAAAAATTAAAAAACTAAATATGGCGTCATATGGATAATTTTGTAAGGAAACAAAAAATGCTAAAATATATAGGGTGTTCCATTTTAAAAAATGTATCTTTTTATTGTCCTACTTTTTTGGACCATCCTGTATGTTTAAAATAATTTTAGATTAAATATTTTTTTATACCACACAACTTTTATAAAAACTTTTTTTTGATATCTTTAATAGTAGAGACGGTATATTACTTTGTCAGACAAATGGGCCACCCTGTATACAAACATTTACTGTATTAGAGTGAACCTGCAGAACAAACCCAAACACTGATTAATTTATATTTCTATTGCGTACAAATACACAATAAAAATTAAACTAAGTACACTACTGAATTGACTGAAAAATAAAAACAAAACTTTTTAATCACACAGTAAATCACGTAAAGACGATATCTATATCCGTAAGTATCGCTAAACCTCAAAATAAATACCTTAAGGTTAGGCGAACCAATGCTAAAACAATGGTGCATACGACTGATCTATTTTTAAATTGCCCTTCATCTTAATCCAAATTGTTACATGCTGTCGCGTGACTGACGTCACGTAACCATAGCAACGGTGAAACGCCACTTGGACGTTGGGTGCACGGACACGGTCGGCTGGGTCGCGTCAAAATGCACGAGTGTTTATAATTATTGTCCATCGGAGTTAACTGTGGCCCTATTACGCATAGCTACATTCGGATTAATTTAATATTATTAATTCGAACATAATTATTTTTTAAGTGCTAAAATGGTAGCTGTATTGGTACATTAATATTAAATATTGTCAAACAAATTTCCTCCTGGTTTTATTTTTTTGATGAAGAGCCCCTTCACCTGACGAGCCGCCACTGAGTTGGCCGAGTAAAGCCGAGTTCTCAGAGCTTCGTTCTGTCGCTGGCGACACGTGATGTAACCAATAGAAAATGAGTATTGGAGTCACATGTCAAAATACTCATTTTCTCTTAAGCCGAGTTCTCAGAGCTTCGTTCTGTCGCTGGCGACACGTGATGTAACCAATAGAAAATAAGTATTGGAGTCACATGTCAAAATACTCATTTTCTATTAGTTACAACACGTGTCGCCAGCGACAGAACGAAGCTCTGAGAACTAGGCTTAAGAGCGTTATAATTACATAATTAGTGTCAGAATAACTTGAGTACTGTTTTTTAGATACGATAAAATCTTATAAATATTTAATTTTCCATGCAAAGAGAGAAATATCCTATATAGCTGATACCACTGCTTCATCTAATCTAACCTAAATCCATTGTAAAAACTATTGAACTTACAGCAAGTCTTAACTTTTCCCTGTTTTTTATACAATCGGTGTACAAATTTCAAATAACTTCCAGCATATCCATCTCCAAAGGTTAATTTCTTTAATACATTCTGCAAGCGCAAGGTACGATAAACTTTTCCTGGTATCCCACTTCTGTCATTTGCATCTACAAACTAATGATTACAGTTGCAGATGCCAGATGCAGAGCTTCTGTAATCTCAACCTAGTATGTAATATACAGGGTGACAATTTGAAAACGAACAGCATTTAATATTGCCTCTACCAATGATAGTATGAAAATTTGGCGAAACACGTTAATTGATATATCGAGGGGGACATTTTTTTAGACATTTGTTGTCGTGTTACTCTCAACCCCCTAACCCCCAGGGCACCTACCCCTAAAATTTTAAATGGCAACCCCTATTTATTTTGCCATTTTTGTGTTCCTTATAAAATTCTACATAAACTGTATCATTTTTTTTTTCAAAAAATGTAATTATTTTATTTTTTCTAGTGGCGATATCGAAGACGAAATGTAGAAATACATTCCAAATTCCTTTATTTATTTACATTTCGTCTTCGATGTCGCCACTAGAAAAAATAAAATAATTACATTTTTTGAAAAAAAAAATGATACAGTTTATGTAGAATTTTATAAGGAACACAAAAATGGCAAAATAAATAGGGGTTGCCATTTAAAATTTTGGGTGTAGGTGCCCTGGGGGTTAGGGGGTTGAAAGTAACACGACAACAAATGTCTTAAACGACGTAATAAGTAAATAAGTTCGCGCTGCAATATACCCTCGGTGGGCGCTGCCAACCCGTAATACAATGCCGTGTTTTTAATCTACAAATCCGTAGAAAAATTGTGGGGATGCGATAAATGTTGCCTATACTGGTGTGTTGGCCTAACGTATTTGGTTTATTGTTGCTTTCGTCGACGACTATCTTTTGCATTGAGTTTATTCCTATAGATGGCGTTACTGGGTTTTCATCGCCTTTTTATTTCTTAAAAATATTTGGAAAACAGAGTCTCGCTGTATTCTGGGTCGCTTACAGGTTATGGCTTTCTGATGAGTTCTAATAAGAACGAAACAGCCTGTCATTGTCTACCTGTGCCCCAGGGAACCCATTGCATTTGGCGTCCCTGTGTACTCAATGCAAAAGATAGATGCACTACTTTGTCCGCCTGCCGCTAAAAAACCTTCTTGTCTATTTACTTAGACGGACACTAAACTCTATTACTTTATTTTAAAAACACAACATTGTATTACGGGTTGGCAGCGCCCAGTGGGTATACAGCAGCGCGAACTTATTTGAATCTACAAATTCGTAGACAAATTTTGGGGATGCGATAAATGTTGCTTATACTGGTGTGTTGGCCTAACGTATTTGGTTTATTGTTGCTTTCGTCGACGACTATCTTTTGCATTGAGTTGATTCCTATAGATGGTGTTACTGGGTTTTCATCGCATTTTTATTTCTTAAAAATATTTTGAAAACAGAGTCTCGCTGTATTCTGGGTCGCTTACAGGTTATGGCTTTCTGATGAGTTCTAATAAGAACGAAACAGCCTGTCATTGTCTACCTGTGCTCAAGGAAACCCATTGCATTTGGCGTCCCTGTGTACTCAATGCAAAAGATAGATGCACTACTTTGTCCGCCTGGCGCTAAAAAACCTTTTTTTCTATTTACTTATACGGACACTAAACTCTATTACTTTATTTCCACGTATATTTTGTATTAAATGTCATGTTTAAATTCAATTGTTTTTGAGATATTGACGTTTAAAATAGGACATTTTCAGACTTTGACAGGCTGTAGCATTGGAACGGTGCATCTAAGAGAAAATTGGGTTTACCTCCATATCTTAGTTTTCTATTCTCTATCCAAAAATACCAACTTTCGGTTTAACACGTGAAAAAAAAAAAGGTTTTACGGTTTAGCATGTTAAACCGGAAGTTAGAACTTTTAGATAGAGATTAAAAAACTAAGATAGGGAGGTGAAAACCATTTTTCTCTAAGATACGCCGTTCTAGTTCTACAGCCTGTCAAAGTCTGAAAATGGCATATTTTAAACGTCAATATCTCAAAAACCATTAAATTTATACATGTGACATTTCACATGGTATAACGCTTTTTTACATATCTAGTGATTATTTTGTCATAATATAACAACATCCTAGGGACGCCCTTTAATTAATAAAACAGGAATAAAGTCAAAACTCGGGTAGCAGAAAATTTTTACCGTGTATGAATACTTCTGCCATTCTGTATCCAATGACAAAATAATATACAGAAGCTCCAATTAAAAATAAAAAGAAAATTGCACTAATGATTTAAAGGTTTGACATTTAATTTTGGACACTGTACATATAATTCGTATTAATCAAACTTTGTTGACTTGGCTGTATGTATGATTTTCCTAATGTCGCATTATGTTTGTTTTTCATTAATTTTTAAAACCGGGGGTTCTGCTAATGTACCTTTAGCTCTAAAATTATTTTAGATGATACAGGGTGTCTCAAATAGCGAGAACACATCAAACGTGTTTTTTTAAATGGAACATCCTGTACTTTTGTACATATATTATAATCTTTTCCAATTCTTTACTAAATTCTACGTATATTTTCTAAAAAATATATGTCTAAATACTATTGTTTTTGAGATATTGATGAGATATTGATTTAAAATATGATATTGGAGCGGCGCATCTTAGTGAAATATGGTTTTATCTTAAGATAAAACCATAAAAAAACTATAAGAAGAAAACCATTTTCCTCTAAGATGAACTTTGTCAAGGTCTGAAAATGCCATATTTTAAACGTCAATATCTCAAAAACAACTGAATTTAGACATACGACATTTTATAAAAAATAAGCGTAGAATTTTATGGAGAATTATAAAATAACATAATATATGGGTGTCTCATATAAAAAAAGTATGTTTGATATGCCTTGACTATTTGGGACACCCTGTATAAATTAAAATAATTTTAGATTGTAGAAATAATACCTCCTAAAACCCTTTTTTTTATTATTACTTGAGTAATTCAGATGGTATGGAATCCTGCGTTGAGAGTGGGCTACCCGGTATATTCTTGACTTGACTGACACTTTTTTTGGGACCCCTAGTATAATCAAAACTATTTTACCAAGACGCGGCATAGAACACTGGTAAGGTCTGCAAAAGATATTTTATACATTATGTGCCTCGTCCAAGGTAAACATATTTTATACCCCCATAGGCCATATTCTGGATAATAAGATGACTCATCTATCCGTACCGGCTTGTGTACACAGAAAAAACGAACCAAAAATAATATAATCACTTGAAATAATAATAATTTGTATTCGATCCAAAGAAAGAATTACAGACTAAAACAAACAAAAGAAAAGAAAAACATATATTTATGTAACATTACAAAACCAAGCAACTCTTTACCAGTAGGCGATGGTCTCATTCGGTGCTGTCGGGTATAGGGCTATTACTCACAGGTGGAAGTAACACGGGCGCTACGGTTTACAGGTACCATCGATTACCAATGAAAGCAGGTCATCCAAGTCTTCTCTCCTAGCAGTGGCGGCTCGCGGTCTTAAAAAATTATGAAGAGCTAGGTATAGTGCGGGTACTTAAACAAACATTGACTAAAAACCCGTGTAACAAAACGTCTCTCTTATCCTTATCTGTCCAACGACTGAATGGAGTTTCCAACAAATTACAAACTATGTCATTAACTAGCTTCATTTCTAAAACACACAACTGAGTAGGTACGTACACTACTGAATTAACTGAAAAAAAAAAAAAACGTTTTAATCACACAGTAAATCACGTTAAAACGATATCCATAACCGTAAGTTCCGCGAAGCCCAAAATAAATACCTTAAGGTTAGGCGAACTAAGGCTAAAACAATGGTACATACGATTGATCTATTTTTAAATTGCCCTTCATCATGCAAATTGTTACATGCTGTTTGCGTGACTGACGTCATGTAACCATAGCAACGGTGAATGTCAAAGCCATGTTGGGCGTTGGGTCTTCACTTACTTTGAGCTAACGGACACGGTCGACTGGGGCGCGCCAAAATGCATGAGTGTTCATAATTATTGTCCATCGTAGTTAACCGTGGCCCTATTATGCCTAGCTACATTCGGATTAAATTAATATTATTAATTCGAACATAATTATTTTTAAGGGCTAAAATGGTAGCTGTATAATATTTATTATTGTCGAAAAACTTTCCTCCTGGTAATAAGAAAAAAATTCTGATAATATGTCGAGATCATTAAGTAAAATCTTAATAGACGAGATGTTATTTAAAGTTATTTGTATTATGTCGGATTGCACCAAGAATTTAAATAGGAATTGACTAACTAGCAAGCTTGACTATGACATGCATAACATTGGCAGAAATAATTTTCTCACAATCATACTGGCCTGGTTACCTTAATTTATAATTTACTTATCAGGCACCTTTGATTGTGAAATAATGCCTGTCAATGTCAGTTATGGTACAGTCAAACTTGCTGGTTAGTTAATTCTGGTTAAAAATCTTTGTGCAACCTAATGTTAGTGTATAAACCCCCTTTACTAATACCGCCGGCGTCACGGGCTTGTCGATACAGCAGCCGCATCTACTGCTAGCGCGTAAACGTAATTGAAATGTATGAAAACCCCTTTTCCTGGGTTTTCACTGTACGGAGACTAATCTTAATTATTAACCTACAATAGACCAAAAATTATTAAGTTTTTATCATCGCCAATTGGCATATACAGGATGATTTTTAAGTTGATACTTATTTTTTAGCTGTGTACCTATAGAAGGCATTAAAATAAACAACATTTTCAAATACTTTTTTTCAAAAAATAGGCGAGATACAGAAGTAAAAAAGTGCGGGCCTGGTCATCAAAACGTAGCCTGCTATATTTTATGTTGTTTGTGTTATCTCTTATTAGTCATGCAATTTACGGGTCGGTACGAGTTATTTGGCAATTCGCTGCGGTGTGTTTTTCTGAAGCAATTTTATGGTGACACGTGAAAATGGTAAAATTTAAAAACAATGAACTGGTAGATATGGTGCTAATTTACGGTGAGTGTTGTCAAAGTGCGGCTGCTGCTTCGAGATTGTACACAGAACGCTTTCCCTTGCGGGCTTATCCTACACCCTGAAGTTTTCTTAATGTTATTCAACGGACAAGTTAGGCAGAACCCTTTTTGATCCATAGTGTAATAAATGAATGTAAGTACCTTTTTTTTGAGTTTTTTGAAAAACGGTATTTGAAAACGTTGTTTATTTTATTATCTTCTATACACAGCTAAAAGAGAAGTATTAACTTAGGAATCACCCTGTATACTGGCAAATAAAACAATCTTTGTGAAATTCAATCTAAAATTTTCGCTTCAATCCAATTTTTTTACTAAATTCGCGGTAAAATGTTCACCTGTGAGCCTGTCAGGGGTCCCTTTTATTCTTAGGTGCCACAACCCATATTTTAAATTTATATATATAAGTTTTATTTACATAGCCGTTTTTAACTAGGACTAGGACTTCTTGTAAGACACAGTGCGATTTTTAACAGAAATAATTTATTTGAAGTAACTTGAAGTAAGTTCCCGCAAATCACCGAAGTTAAGCTGTGTCGAGCGCGGTTAGTACTTGGGCGGGTGACCGCTTGGGAACACGGCATGCTCTTGCCTCAGGGAAGAGTGTAAAATGAATCGACACTTAGCCATCCTATTCACGCCGGACAGGCCGGATGAGATCGGATATCTCGTAGGATGAAGGTGCCGTTTCACATTCCCCAGTCGGTAGATTACATTCGTGGTCGATGACCGGTTCAAGATGGCCTACGTAGTCGGCGAACCGTAAAAAAAAAAAAGAAGTAACGTAAGGTTTATTATCCTTTATCGCCAAAATTAAAACCATTAAAAGTATTCGCGAATATTTATAAAACTCAATCTGTTCGCTGATTTTGTTTCTTAAAAAGTAATACAGTATAAAAAGAACGGACACTAAATTCCACTATTTTAGTAATAGTGCTGGTGTAGTTAGTATAGTTATCTCATATGTATGTTTATTTTTTAGTATGCCATTTGATGGTATCGATCAAGGACATCGTGGCCAATATAAAAAGTACAGATGTGATATGTGTCAATTTCAAGCAAGAAAAAAATCTTTAAATCAAAATGCCAGTCAAAATCAGAATCACGAAGAAGCTTATGAATTTACCTGCAATTGTTGTTGTAATTATAATAAAACAACTCAGAAAGTTAATACTTCGAATAAGTTTAAGTGTGGACAATGTGAATATCAAACTTCTTACAAATCTCACTTAAAGCGACATATATTGCGACATACAAATATACTGAAAGTTGATGGTTCAGATAAGTTCAACTGCAATCGGTGTTATTATGAAACACTTCGGAGAAGCGATTTAAAGATGCATATTTCGCGTCATCATAAAAATATAGATGAAGTTGACGCTTTAAATAAATTTAAGTGTCTTCAATGTGAATATCAAACACTTACCAGAAGTTATTTAAAAAGACATATTTTGCGTCGTCATAAAAATATAGAGGAAGTTGATGTTTCAGATAAGTTAAGGTGTGGTCAATGTGAATATCAAACATTTACCAGAAGTTATTTAAAAAGACATATTTTGCGTCGTCATAAAAATATAGATACAGTTGACGCTTCAGATAAATATAAGTGTGGTCAATGTGAATACGAAACTGTAGTAAAAGTGAACTTAACGCGGCATATCTTGCGACATAAGAATATAGAGGAGGTTGATAATTCAGATAAGTTTAAATGTGGTCAATGTGAGTATCAAACATTTACCAAAAGTCATTTAAAGAAACATATTTTGGGTCGTCATAAAAATATAGATGAAGTTGATGTTTCAAATAAATTTAAGTGTGGGCAATGTGAATATCAAACTGTTGAAAAAGGGAACTTAAAGCGACATATCTTGCGACATAAGAATATAGAGGAAGTTCATGCTTCAGATAAGTATAAATGTGGTCAATGTGAATATTAAACATTTACGAGAAACGATCTAACGAAACATATTTTGCGTCGTCATAAAAATATAAATGAAATTGATGCTTCAGATAAGTATAAGTGTGGTCAATGTGAATATCAGACATTGACGAAAAACAATTTAACGAAACATATTTTTCGTCGTCATAAAAATATAGATGAAGTTGATGCTTTAGATAAGTTTAAATGTACCCAATGTGAATATCAAACATTAACGAAAAGTTATTTAAAGAGACATATTTTGCGTCATCATAAAAATATAGGCGAAGTGGATGCTTCAGATAAATTTAAATGTTGTCAATGTGCATATTTCACATTTACGAAAAGTCATTTAAAGATACATATTTTGCGTCGTCATAAAAATATAGATGAAGTTGCAGCTTCAGATAAATTTAAATGTGATCAATGTGAATATGAGACTGTTGAAAAAGGGAACTTAAAGCGACATATCTTGCGAATTAAAAATATACAGGAAGTTGATGCTTTAGATAAATATAGGGGTGATCAATGTAAATATCAAACACTTACACGAAATAATTTAAAGATACATATTTTACATCGTCATAAAAATATAGATGACGTTGACGCTTCAGATAAATTTAAATGTTATCAATGTGAATATCAAACATTTACCAGAAGTTATTTAAAAAGACATATTTTGCGTAGTCATAAAAGTACAGATGAAGTTCATGTTTCAAATAGATTTAAGTGTGGTCAGTGTAAATACGAAACTGTTGAAAAAGGAAACTTAAAGAGACATATCTTGCGGCATAAAAATATACAGGAAGTTGAAGCTTCAGATAAGTTTAAATGTGATCAATGTGAATATCAAACACTTACGAGAAGTTCTTTAAAAAGACATATTTTGTATCGTCATAAAAGTAGAGATGAAGTTGATGTTTCAAATAAGTTTAAGTGTGGTCAGTGTAAATACGAAACTGTTGAAAAAGGGAACTTAAAGCGACATATCGTGCAACATAAAAATATACAGGAAGTGGAAGATTCAGATAAGTTTAAATGTGATCAATGTGAGTATCAAACACTTACGAGAAGTTGTTTAAAAAGACATATTTTGCGTCGTCATAAAAGTACAGATAAAGCTGATGTTTCAAAAAAATTTAGGTGTGGTCAATGCGAATACGAAACTATTGAATTAGGGAACTTAAAGCGACATATCTTGCTGCATAAAGATATACAGGAAGTTGAAGCTTCAGATAAATTTTACTGTGATTAATGTGAATATCAAACACTTACGAGAAGTTCTTTAAAAAAACATATTTTACGTCATAAAACATAGAGGAAGATAATGCTTCTGCTAAGTATATAAGTGTGCTCAACACTCAATGTGAATATCAAACATTTACGATAAGTAATTTAAAGAGACATTTTGCGTTTTCATAAAAATATAGAGGAAGTTGATGCTTCAGATAAGTTTAAATGTGAGTGTCAACCATTTACGATAAATAATTTAAAGAGACATTTTGCGTTTTCATAAAAATATAGAGAAAGTTGATGCTTCAGATAAGTTTAAATGTGAGTGTCAACCATTTACGATAAGTAATTTAAAGAGACATTTTGGGTTTTCATAAAAATATAGAGTAAGTTGATGCTTCAGATAAGTTTAAATGTGAGTGTCAACCATTTACGATAAGTAATTTAAAGAGACATTTTGCGTTTTTATAAAAATATAGAGAAAGTTGATGCTTCAGATAAGTTTAAATGTGAGTGTCAACCATTTACGATAAGTAATTTAAAGAGACATTTTGCGTTTTTATAAAAATATAGAGTAAGTCGATGCTTCAGATAAGTTTAAATGTGAGTGTCAACCATTTACGATAAGTAATTTAAAGAGACATTTTGCGTTTTTATAAAAATATAGAGTAAGTTGATGCTTCAGATAAGTTTAAATGTGAGTGTCAACCATTTACGATAAGTAATTTAAAGAGACATTTTGGGTTTTCATAAAAATATAGAGGAAGTTGATGCTTCAGATAAGTTTAAATGTGAGTGTCAACCATTTACGATAAGTAATTTAAAGAGACATTTTGGGTTTTCATAAAAATATAGAGGAAGTTGATGCTTCAGATAAGTTTAAATGTGAGTGTCAACCATTTACGATAAGTAATTTAAAGATACATTTTGGGTTTTCATAAAAATATAGAGGAAGTTGATGCTTCAGATAAGTTTAAATGTGAGTGTCAACCATTTACGATAAGTAATTTAAAGAGACATTTTGGGTTTTCATAAAAATATAGAGGAAGTTGATGCTTCAGATAAGTTTAAATGTGAGTGTCAACCATTTACGATAAGTAATTTAAAGAGACATTTTGCGTTTTTATAAAAATATAGAGTAAGTTGATGCTTCAGATAAGTTTAAATGTGAGTGTCAACCATTTACGATAAGTAATTTAAAGAGACATTTTGCGTTTTTATAAAAATATAGAGAAAGTTGATGCTTCAGATAAGTTTAAATGTGAGTGTCAACCATTTACGATAAGTAATTTAAAGAGACATTTTGGGTTTTCATAAAAATATAGAGGAAGTTGATGCTTCAGATAAGTTTAAATGTGAGTGTCAACCATTTACGATAAGTAATTTAAAGAGACATTTTGCGTTTTTATAAAAATATAGAGTAAGTTGATGCTTCAGATAAGTTTAAATGTGAGTGTCAACCATTTACGATAAGTAATTTAAAGATACATTTTGGGTTTTCATAAAAATATAGAGGAAGTTGATGCTTCAAGTTTAAATATGAGTGTTCACCATTTATCAGAAGTAATTTAAAGAGACATATTTTGCGTCTTATAAAAATATAGCAGAAGTTGAGGTTTTAGATAAATTTAAGTGTTGTCAATGTGAATACCAAACTGTTGAAAAAGGACACTTAAAGCGACATATCTTACGACAAAATATAGCGGAAGTGGTTGATAAATTTTAGTTTGGTCAATGTAAATATTGGAGCAATAATTATGCGACGGTATCAAAACATTGAGGAAGATTAATTAGCTATATCAAACAAGGGATTTAAAAATTTCATAAAAATCTAAAGGAAGGTAATAAGTTAGATAAGTTTAAGTATTTAAAAAAGCTAAGTAATGACATTGGGGCAAAGTCGCTTATTTTAGAGCTTAATCATGTACAAAAAATTTAAACTATTCCAAATATTCTTTATTCCAAATATGTTTTTATTCTCTACGCCTTAATTTTTGAAATTATAGAAAAACAAACATTATATTTCTTTTTACCAATTTTTTTATGTTGTTTTAATAGATAGCGATAATTTTAAAATTTCAATTTTTCATAGTCATATTTTTTTAATTACCGATCTAGAATTTTAAATACGCGCTAAAAATGTCATATAAAGATCATTGTTTCAAATTATTTTTTGTCGTTATGACTGGAAAACTGTTTTATATTATAATTAACCAAATAACGTTTTTGTTGTGAAATATACAAACATTTATTGTGTTAGAGTGAAATTACATAAAATGCATTCCTGCAACTTTACAAATATGGCGAACCTGCAGACGTAAAATAATATGCGAACATTTAACATTCGGAAAGCTATTTACAGATCCACCATTTTACAACAGTTGAACCGTTTTGCTACTTTCGGTTTATTAATTTTGACCACTAAGTTATGTCAATAATGTAAAGTTCTAACCTCACATTTAATATGATTTTTTTAGTTTCAAATATAATATGTTCCGTAGGCTAAATTTTACTAAATATTCCTCAAGGCACTGCTTGATGCCTACGAATTGGCCGAGTAAGAGCGTTATAATTACATTATCCTTGGCAGTGGCTCAGAGATGGGTTACTGGCATTCGACACATTCCAAGTTCGATCCTCGGAGTGGGTATACGTACAATAAAAGAAGTATGTTCGAATTTTAGAAGGCTTAAGAATGCAGGGAAGAGTGTAAAATGTGTCATACCAATTTACGCGGGTAACCAGGCCGGATGAGATCGGTCATCTCGTGGGATTTGGAAGAAGGTACACACTCCCCAATCGGTAGGTCATGTAATGGCAAGAAACCGAAGGTTGATAGCTCTTGGGGGTGTCGCATGACCGAGGATCGTGGTTCGGAACCCGAGTTAAACGGTAGGTCCAATAGCAAGCTGGCTGAATGTTCGAAAGGGCAAGTGGTCATTAGGAACCCAGAACAAACAACAATATTTAATTACATAAGTTGTGTCAGAATACAAATTTCAAATAACTCACATGCGTATCCATCACCAAATTATATGCTAGTTTTCTAGTTTTCTAGTTTTATAATTAGACAAGCCAACGATATGTCCAAAATGGCGGCTGAATGGCAAATATTGTTTTGTAATTTGTAGGGGAGACTTTCGACAAGGGAAGACAACGGCACGTTTAATATTCCTGCCACTGATGCATGCGTCGGGTCAGTGGCGGCTCGCGGTCTTTAAAAATGGTGAAGAGCTAGGTATAGTGCGGGTACTTAAACAAACATTGACTAAAAACCCGTGTAACAAAACGTCTCTCTTATCCTCATCTGTCCAACGACTGAGTGGAGTTTCCAACAAACTATGCCATTAATTGGGTTAATTTTTAAAGCACACAACTAAGTAGGTACGTACACTACTGAATTAACTGAAAAATAAAAACAAAACTTTTTAATCACACAGTAAATCACGTAAAAACGATATCTATCACCGTAAGTTTCGCGAAGCCTCAAAATAAATACATTAAGGTTAGGCAGACCAATGCTAAAACAATGGTGCATACGACTGATCTTTTTTTAAATTGCCCTTCATCATAATGCAAATTGTTACAAGCTGTTTGCGTGACTGACGTCACGTAACCATAGCAACGGTGAAAACCAAAGCCATGTTGGGCGTTGGATCTTCACTTGCTTTGAGCTACCGGATACGGTCGCTGGGGCGCGCCAAAATGCACGAGTGTTTTATTGTCCATCGGAGTTAACCGTGGCCCTATTATGCATAGCAACAATATTCGGATTAAATTAATATTATTAATGATAAACATAATTATTTTTTAAGGGCTAAAATGGCAGCTGTATTGGTATATTTAATATTGTCGAAAAACTTTCCTCCTGGTTTTATTTTTTTTGGTGAGGAGCCCCTTCGCCTACTTCACCTGACGAGCCGCCACTGCGTCGGGTTAAATAGTCCATTGCAAAAACCCTTACGTTAGTCATGTTTTGTGTGAGAAGTGTGCATGTGCTCTCAGTGGCGGATCCAGGATTTTGTTGGGGGAAGGGGGATTAAAAAAATTACTTCTAAAAACAGAGCCTATTCCGGTTCTAAAAATTTTCCTACATTTCCCTCGCCCTCTCCCCCCTGGAACCGCGCCTGGGTACTCTTTAAATCAGTTTAAAAAAGTTAAAAAAAAAAGTCGGTTTTTAGGTAAGTTTGATGTAAATTTATTCACAACATTCGTAAGACATATTTTGTAAAAGCAGATTTGATTTTATATTATTTTATATAAGGTTATTAATAAATGTTTAAAAGGTAAGATTATGTAAAAATATCGCTTTTATTTGTTAGCCAGTTTGCCGGTCTTTTACCAACATATGAAATGAACGTTCCAGGAGACTATGGACGTTGTCTATTATCTCCCATATGTGTCCATAGTCTCTTAATTATTTTTTTTGTCTTATAAAAATTCCAAATACATATAAACAGAAAACGGATAAGAACTTTAATCCTGAATCGATGAATGAAGCCGTATTACATGTTTTAAATAATGCATTATGCCTTTTTTTAATCAAAATTGGTTTATCCACACTCCACAAAGCAAGGAGATAATGGAAAAATTACCCAGTAAGATTATATATATACAGTGTGTCCAAAAAAGTATGCAACATATGTAAAAGTTTTTTATTACCGATTTCTCAGAAAATTTTATTCTTGATAAAAGTTGGTGCATACCTTGAAACTATAAATGCATATTTCACATTTCACCTGCGGCTAATAGTAAGGGAGCAAATGCCATTTTTTTGAAATTGCATTAAGAGTAAAGTACCTTAGTTATTAGAAATACAGCAAAATTTTATATGGAAATGTTATTGCAAATTAAAAACATAACCCAAATACGAAATTTGAGTTACGTGTCTCAATTTTTATTTTATTTTTTCTAATCTCTTATTTCCCCTAAACGACACGCCTCTGGTCGATTTTTCGTTTACGCAATTTTAATATGTTTATCAAATAACTTAAACGTGGGTTTATAATAAAAATACATTAAGTAGTTGCAAACTTTTCAATGAACCGGGTCGGTTTAGATATAAGCGTGTTGCACGCCTACTTAAACACATTTTAGCCAACTTCTGTTCGAAACTAAATTATAATAAAATTCAACCCTATTCATAGTACTGGAAATAACTACTAATTTATTTGTCATTATAAATAAATAAATAATTACGAAATTTGAGTATTTGTCTCAATTTTTAATAAAAAAATTAGAGATTAGAAAAAAAAAATTGAGACACGTAACTCAAATTTCGTATTTGGGCTATGTTTTTAATTTGCAATAACATTTCCATATAAAATTTTGCTGTTTTTCTAATAACTAAGGTACTTTACTCTTAATGCAATTTGGAAAAAATGGCATTTGCTCCCTTACTATTACCCGCAGGTGAAATGTGAAATATGCATTTATAGTTTCAAGGCATGCACCAACTTTTATCAAGAATAAAATTTTCTGAGAAATCGGTAATAAAAAACTTTTCCATATGTTGCATACTTTTTTGGACACACTGTATAAATTTGTGACTGATCCAAGTGTATTATTATCATTATTCGATGGTTAATAGTTGCCAGATATACCACCTGTCACATGTCATATTTATAATAAAAAATCATTATCTAATTGGTAAAAACAAAGTTTTATGTTGCCTAGAGTTTAGAACCTTTATTGGAAGTACCTACATTACAACCTTGAAGGAATTTCACATTAATAAACTGTAAATATTGGCTATTATTTCTTTAGAAAAACAACAATTTTATGGGACTGCTGTGAGATGGCGTTCAACATTATGTACCACCCAAGAAGGTTAATATAATTATTTTAAATAGAGGGGTTTCGCTTTGTAAGGTATGAACCTGTAATGACGATAACAAAATAAACAAGAGTCTGTGGAGTAGACGTGTTGAAGCCGAGAAAGTTACCGAGCCCCGGTGCCGATCGAGATTATGTGCGTTTACATGTCGTCCGAAAACAATAATAAGATGCAGTTAAATGTATTCGCAAGTTTATAGTTTATATGTCGTTTCAAAACTATCTTAGGGATTGGTGACATTTTGCAAACCAACAAAATCCCTTTAAACGCTATTTCAAAGGTGATTTTCTCGGAATCCACACAAACAATTTTGTAGAAACCTATTTCATATTTAGCGGCAAATATGAATATTTCCAGCGAATCGCGAATTCGGTTTCAGGTATCAGCCAGTGCGAAGATTTTACGGCCTGAAAAACCAATTAGCGGGATTTTGTTGTCTTTCAAAATGTCACCATTAAATGAATTATTATATTAAATTACTTTTTTTCCGGCTTTTTATTTTATGTAATTTTTTTTTAGATCAGTTTTTAACTATTTTTATTATTTATTAGGTGTAAAGGTAGTAATTAAAACTTCAATAATTTAAAAAAAAATCAAATTAAAATCATTTTTCGTATTAAGAAAGTTAAAACAAATCAAATAATAATGTAGGTATAACAAACCAATAATGTTTGGTTTACTGTGACGAAATATCCGTTAAGAGTTGAACCACTGTTTGATTTTTTTCTTCGGTTGTTGGTAATAACATAATTTTTTTGCTAGGCTTCTTTTTCTTCGTAGAAAATAACTTTCTCTCATTAGGTTCTATTTTTCGTTTTGCTCTAGGAGTAGATACCTAATAGGTGTGGTTATATCAGTGGCGACTCGTGGGTGATTTCAATAGGGAGGCTACAATCGATAGTAATTGCAGCAAGCGGGAAAGCGCCGCAGGCGAAAAATTT
The DNA here is from genome assembly GCA_935413205.1 of Polydrusus cervinus. Lineage (NCBI taxonomy): Eukaryota > Metazoa > Arthropoda > Insecta > Coleoptera > Curculionidae > Polydrusus > Polydrusus cervinus. Next base: position 8,083,500 of record OW284518.1, read on the forward strand.
TCGAAGCCACGCCCAAAATTTGTCAAAAATTCACTCAACTTCAATCTAATATCGTAAATTAGATTAAATTTGATTGAGATTTTTTTTAAAAATTAAAGTAGGTATAGATTCACACATTATGATTTGCGTTATAAGTTAATTTAGAGTTTAGGTCTTCTCATCACATTTTTAATTTCAACTTTTTCAAAACGGTAAAAAAATAGACTTAGATGTTACTACACATTTTAGAATTTTAACATAATTAAACGTGATGTCATTCGTTTAAAACCATTTCTGAAATTCTGAATAAAAACTAAGTAATGTATCTTATTCCTAATTAAATAAAATATTATTCTTGCAAAATATAATTCGTTAAAATTACCCCTCTTAGACCCTTCAGATTCGTTGTGTCCTCAAAAACTTAGATCCTGAGACGACAAATATAAAATAAAATCGATTAATTTTGTTAAAATTTCACGATTTTCACTCTGATTTTCACTAACCTTATTATTATGATTTTCTATCTCACGTAATTGTGCGAAATCAATACCATTTATTTTTAGTTTGTTTCCGTAATAACTTAAATTTAACACTTGATGTTACCTATGTGTTCTTGTGATTTTTCGTGTCTCTCAAGCTCGCGTATCTACTAAATTTTTTTATTACATCTTAATTTTCCCCAGCAGAACGATTTATCGGAACAATACCAGCAAAACAATTTGTTTCTTACCTCGGATTTAGTTATAAATATATTTTCGATAATAATATGTTTTAAAGCCAAGGTTTTGTTTTCCTGTACAGACCTACTTACTACTAGGCATTTTAATTCTGGCTCTGGACGTGTTTTTCACTACAAGTTTGTCATCGTAATTTGGGAATTAAATGAGTTGGTTAAAAAATATTCCACTAAATTACAGTCTAAATTAAAGCCGGCGGCACTTATTTTTAAAATATAGGTAATCCAAAGTATCACTAAACGGCTAAACTAAATAAAATATCCAATCGATGCGCTGCCCACTTCACAAACCAGGCGAAAACTCTAAAATTTATTCTAACAAATATCAAATCAAAAGACCGCGCGCGGTTCACGACACACGAGACGAGTTTGGCAAGCGTTGAAAAACAGGTGATCTATTTGCACGTGGGAGAGATCACGCTCGTGATTCGTCTGGAGGCTCTTTTCCAGTCGACGTTGCCACTTATTGTAGTTAAAATGTTAGAAACTACTATTTTCCTCTCACAATTTCGTATTTATCAGAGCTTATTAACGTGGCTTTTAGGCAAACCCATGGAGACTGAACAGCCACTAGCCTCATGCGCTATTGTCAGATTGTAAAAAAATATTAAATAGTGAAAAAAATAGCAAATAGGGAAATAAATTAAGAATCCGAATGAAAATATATTACATATTTGCTTGCTGTAAATTAAGAGTTATTATTTAAGTAATAAACCAAGAAAATGTGTAGAAGGGCAGGAATTACTGAGGAGGCTCAGCCTCCCTTGCCTCCTTCGAGGAGCCGCCACTGGGTTATATTCGAATCAATTGCCAGGAAGCTCTAGGATACAGGTAAAGTCTGCAAAATATCAAAATCCTAACTTAATTAATAAGTGAGCTATGGAAGATTGGAGGTGAGGTGCATAACCCTGTAGAATAAACTTTCATTCAAAAATAATAAACTGATATAAACATTACCCTAACCATTCTAACCACAAAATAATTTTAACCAATACATCTACCAGTCAACTTAAAGAAAGCTAACTAACACGCGGATATATTAGAAAAATGGCAACACCAAATCTTTAATTGAAGTACGCTGTCGGTAAGCTCTTGTTTCGTACACACGTAATAATTTTGAAAATACATTTCGTCAAAATTTAGGCCTTAACGCGTTTGAGAAAACAGAAAGGTTTCATCCTGAGAAAGTTCATAAAAAACAAAGATATGACTCATTTAAAAAATGTGTAAGTTAGTTATAAATATATAATATACCTTAATATGTACCTACCTGTATACCTTATAATCAGGGTTGCAATAAATCACGATTTTTTTGAAAAAATCAACAAATCTGATTTTTTCGACTAATTCGTAATTTTTATCAATTTATACTGTTTTTTCCTTAAATATGACAAAAATGAACTTTAAAATCACTTATTTTTATTATTTTGTCTCTATTCGCCCAAAAATATTTGTTGTCTAGATTTACAGTTAGAAAATCTCCTCGGCGACATACAAAATAACTTGTATTGATATGAAAATTTTCGGCAGCATGCAGCATAAGTTATGAATATCTTTTACGTTGGACTAATGACGATTAGTTATGTTTTTACCCTTACATAATGTATCTAAACACTTTGTTTTAAATAAACTATCTTTTTATTTTAATTTCCTGACGAGTTATTTTCTTCGGCGACTTGTTTTTACATCAATTTATGATTTTATTAAAATTGAAAAAATCAGTTGTTTTAAATCATTTGATTTAAATCGTCACAACCCTGCTTATAATGACCTTACAGTCCTATATTGTTATTGTCGCACTATTTAAACGCACAATACGGAATTCGTTGTTCAAACGTGCCTGTGACAACATGAATTTCCCGCCAATATGTTCTGTCAAACAATCGATCGTCCGTTCATTCGGCTTCTTTCGGGGCGCCTCCACGTCTGCTCTACAGACTCTTGTTAACATACTTATAAAGCAAGAACTCAAATAAATGAGGGATGCAAAATCTAAAATTATAAGACACGCTGCTTCATCAGCTTTTATCTGGTTACTGCATGGGCATGGGCCGTAATTTCACAATCTGGCCAGACCGACGCGACGTGTCAACCATGCAATACCTTAATGGGGACCGAAGAAATTATTATCTAAAAGCAATAAAACCCGGCCGTCCCGGAACAAATTATTTTGTAGGGCCCAAATCTCGAACATTTATTGATTAAGGCCGCACCCGACAATCGGGACGAATCGCGTAAGGCCTTTTTTCATTAGGTGTCATTGTTATTGACCGATCTTCAAGAAATTCATACTGTCACCAATTTCATCTGTCTTTTTGGAAAAGTGGTAGCGTTTCGAGCTAATTTTTGGGTTAAACCAAATGTTCATATAAAAATTCATTGTGAGAAAAATAAATTACTATTAAATGTGTCTAAGTGCAGTATTATTACCTTTACTAAAAAAGTGCATCCGATTGTATAATAATATGAGTATAGTATAAATGGGGATATGTTAAAACGGTGTGAGTCTGTGTGTGATCTTGGTGTTGTGCTGGACTCAAAGCTCTCTTTCCGTGATCATTATTCTAAAATTGTTGGAGAAAGTTTAAAATTGCTGGGCTTTATTATAAGAAACGCTGGAGATTTCACGAGCTGGGACACACTTAGGTTGTTATTTAATAGCTTTGTTAGGTCACGCCTTGAGTACTCCTCGGTTATTTGGTGCCCTTTCTATCAAACCCACATTAGTAGTCTGGAAAAAATTCAAAGAAGCTTTTTAAAGTACACCAGTTTTAAGCTAGATGGAATCTACCCTGAAATAGGGTTCCCGCACGATCGTCTCTTGGCAAGATTTTCAATGGAAAGCCTCGAAACACGGCGAACAAAATCTCAAATTATCTTTCTACATAACGTTCTTTTCGGAAAAATTGATGCTGGGAATATTTTACAGTCCCTGCACTTTCGGGTGCCAAGGCCAACCTCGCGTAATTACCTGACTTTTACTCTACCAACTCCAAGGACAAATACACTAAAGTTTTCTCCATTACATCAAATATGTGAAAAATATAATAAAATTCAAAACCAGTTAGATATACATGCCTGCACTGTGGCCTCCATTAAACGCCTGACTCTGTAATTATTTACATATTATATATCATTGTTTAATTATTTTTACTATATCTATGTTGTTCTTTTTTATTTCGAGATCTTCTTACAGGCCACTCAACTTGAATTACCCTGTATATACTCCTAATTGAATTCATTGTTCACTCAATGTAACCTTAAAGATGTATCTTTTTCAGGTTTCCATCTAGTTCAATTTCTTAACTACCGCATAATTTTTAATACACTTTATTAACATTTATCTTCCTCACTCTTACATTCACTCCTTTTTCCATAGTTGCTGAAATGACATAGCACACAATTTTCTTTTCTTAAATAATTCTTAACGTTTCATTTTAATTTCATATCTATCAACAGTTCTTCTCACACCCAGTTGTTAAATCTTTAATTCTACATTTACATTCTTATAATGCCCTAAGCATCAAACCCACATATTTTTCTTTTTCACAATGTAACGTGCGTATTGATTTTCTCACCGTTGTACTCATTGAACCGTTTTCATCTAACCTTACAATCTTAATGCTCCGTTAAGGTGATATCTGCTAATTTCTTCTTTTTCATTTATTCTCCTGAAAATAAATGTATCTGCATTCGAAACGTAGAGAATTTTAATTTTAAATAAAAAATATATTTCATTAATATAACAGTGGAGGAAGACTGTGTTCTTATTTTTTTTCTTCTAAATTTCCACTCCACTTTACCTAAGTAGGGACTATTTCTACAAGTTGAAATACTTTTGTGTTTAGAGAGTCTTTCTTTTGAATTTAAACTTTACTTTTTTGTCAGTTAAGTATAAAAGCTTCAGATTATCATCTTTATATCTGGTATCTAAATTATTAAAGGCAAAAATTCCATTTCTTTGTATTGAACAATGGTTTCCTTAAAATTAGAACCAGAAATTTTACTTTAAGTATAAGTAATTACCTTTTTTTAACGAACCTGATTTCTATTTTAATATAATCTCTATAAAGAAATTAATTTCACATATGAAAAACATATTTCTTAGAACTATATATTACTGTCAGTGTCCTTAAACCTATCCAGACTTGTGACCTGTTAAGGGGGTAATAAACGGGCGTTCATGTGTTAATACATAGCGTACATTCATGTACGTCGCACATTAACGTGAAGTTAATTTGGACATACACGGTAGAGTTGTTCTCAGATAAAATAACAATTTTGTATGGACAATGGGTACACACGGTCGTACAAGTCTTTAAAACAATGTCAAGAGAAATGTGTTTCGTGGCAGTGGCGTGCATTATTTTTGTAAAAAAAACTAGAAAAAAAAGAAAAGAAGGTCCGTTCCCTATAAAGCAAACCCAACTAACATTTTTCGACGCAGGAACGTAATATTGACTAACTTTGTGACTTTAGTGTTTCGTAACCAATAACTGTGTCTCAATACGTATCCGCTACGTTGTATGCACTAATTTGAGGAATGATTTCTGGGTAGCAATTTAGATCCCATAACGTTTTTGGGACTTACGCCGTTACTATTTTTGACGTAAGGGTGTAGAGATAGTTCCTATACTGCTACGTCACAGTATAGCAACTGGTACTTCCTTATTGAACGTTAGAATCTTTTTTCCTTTTTAAAAGAAAATGTTTCACATTAATTTCAATATTATGGCATCATGGTTATAATATGTTTATTGCCGATTTGCTACTTTAAAGTTTTTGTTAATTGTGGTTTTATAATTGCATGTTTAAAGCCATGCTGGGGGTAAATGTTTTAACGCTTTTAACTTTACTGATAAAAATATGAAAAATATTCTTTAAAAGTGAACGCGCCTGCACAATTCTTATTTTTTAATAAAAATATATTCCTCACTAAAAGTTAAAGGCTAAAAAATATATATAAATTGCTTCTTTAGGCAACCGTACTTTTCATATTAGTACTTACAGGCAAGAAACGAGCGCCTATTGAAGATTAAATGTAACTAAAATTTAAAAATAGCTCAATTTTTTTATTCTACATAAATAACATCGATATGCATGCACTGAAAAAAATGCTCGTTTTATGCCAAATAAGTGATTTGTTTGACTTATTTTTATTGGGACCAAATAATTTTTATTTGCCTGACACAAATATTGTTTGTATTAAATAAATAGGATTATTTGAATTTGCAATGATATTTGTTTGGTTAGTAATTATTTACGTCAAATAAAATTTATTTGCTATTTTAAAACTTAACAGTGGTTTGAAAACTTAAATAAATATTTATTTGTAGTAAATAATTATTTATTTGGCTACCGGTTCTTTTGGATTCAGCAAAATTAAGATGACGGGAAGGGTTTGCCAAACGCGTCAAGACGAGCGCGCGAGATGACCAGTCGCTAGTTGCCCGCCACCCTAACAAGTTCGAGGTCCCTGTCGAGTAATTTGTATTTTGTGTTAGTGCTGGAAATAAGTGCAATGGAAGTTGAAAATTGGCTTTTAAACCACAACATTAACCACCTGTGGCCATCATTTGAAGGTAAGGTAATTTTTTCATATATATATTGTTAAAATAATAAATAAAAACATAACAGGTGCATTTTAAGTTAAATTGCGCGACAACGATAATATGTATAGAAAAAACGGTGATAATTAATAATAAAATTGTATCTTCTTGATATGTTAAAAGTACATAACCGTACCTATTTTCTTATGTTTTCACTATTTTTGCACGTTGTAGATCAAACAAAATGGCCCCAGATATTTTTACTCTATATTTATACCTACTAACCCAGTTATTAGTACGACCTATATTGTTTAGAAAATCAAATAAATAAAGATTCTTATTTTAGTATGAAGACGACGCTCCCCCTAGTAAAAAAATGTTACAAGACAATGATATTGTGACAAACATCAGTGATATACTTATTTTAAATGGCGATCAACCACAAAGTTTCAGCAATCAGCCCATAGCTTTGGAAACTCCATTAGCCACTACAATTCAACCCGGTACCATTGTGTCATCAGTTGTTCCAACCGAATTTTGGTATCTATATATAAGTATATCCTATAAAATTAAAAGTAAACACTGAAGACGCCAATGCTGAGAAGAGTAAGGTCCCCTGTATATAAATAAACCATTTTTTGACTTGAATAAATATATATTTCAATGAAAATATTATTTATTATTTATTTAAATCCAACCTATTTAATCCAAATAAATATTTATTTGGGCCAAACAGTGTTATTTGTGATAAACAATATTGTATTTCAATTACATAACAGGAACTAGGTACAATTTGAAAAATTATTTAAGAGAAATAATTATTTGGTTAGGCCAAATAAATATTTATTTAATAGTAATATATATGATGTATAAGAAACAACACATTGTTTGGATTAAATATCGCAGGCTTGCTGACAAATAAATATTTTGTTGATAGAAATAAGTTATTATTTGCTATAAACACTTATTTTCTCTATCAAACAAACATTTATTTTAATTAAATACCACATATTTAAAGCGAAATAAATGAATTATTTAAATCAAATAATATTTGTTTAAATATAATAAATTTTACTATCAGCAGTCAAATAATTTTGGACATATTTTCAAATAAATATTTGTTTGGACAATAGGAAATAAATATTTGTTTGGGCGAACTCCATTTTTATTTAATTTAAATAAATTATTTTTTCAGTGTGGCGGAGTAAAAAACTGTTGCCATAAAAGATAATTTCTCCACCTAAAAGTATTTTTTCTATGTTGTAGTAACCCTTCTCTAATATAAAGCATCTATTATTAAGCGCTACTTTACCGTATTCTTATGAAGTAAAAGATACCAACAATTTACAATTAGGGCAACTAATATGTTACTAATTTCAAAGTCATACCAAAGCACCCAGTTAAGTCGCCATTACTCGTTGATTGTCACCTATTGATGACAATTACTTTAACAAAGAATTTTTAGTAAATCCTTAGTTCTAGCTACTGTCGACTAGCGACTTTGTAGTGAAAATACTTTATAGACATTGTTGAAGTGAGTGGTCAGTTTATGTGACTTTAACTGGGTATATATTGCTACCTTACTTCATATGACACATTTAGAGTAAATACAACGTTATTTTTGATAAATTTTATAACGTTATTGTGTCTATAACTCGGGAATAAGTAGTTATTTTCCGTTTATAGGCAATTGCGGTTCCAATTTCTACCCGGCCATTTCCCAACTTAAAGTTATTTAGACTTAAACAACGGTATTTGTCACTGTCTATGCTATTTGGAAAGAATGGCCGATAAAAAAATTTTCATCTCTTACAAAAATACCTCTGCGGTGATGACATTTAAAAAAAAAATTTTTGATTTTATTTTTGTCCGCGGTGCTGTTATAACGTTCCTATTTTGTGAATAGATCTACCCACTTTTTAACGACGTGCTAATTACAAAAAACAACACTTTCCACGCCAGACAAACCACAACTTTTTACATTTTAAATTTATAATTTTGTCCTACCTCACTGATCGTTAAAATATACACCACGTAGATGTTTGTCGGGCTAACACACAGTCGCACGCACAGGTCGCACACCCATGTACGCGCGTTGAAGAAGTACGAAACACTTCTTGAATGCGCATATATGTTCGCAACAAGAAAATACCGATACATGCTAGTTTTTGTTTACACGTTGATGGTTGTGCGTTGATGTATGCCCATAGATGGCCCCTTTTTTTACACACTACACAATATAATTAAAACTCTCCTATTCCTTTCAAAAAGGAATTTAAAAGTTAACCCTGACTAACGGTAAATAACTAGAAGTGACAGTATCGATGTAACATATTTCTAAAAAAGTTTAGAAATAATTACGTGTTGCAGGTATGTCCCAAAATTTTATTAAGATGAATCAAATTGTATACCTAATAAATTTCTTATCAAGTTTTGTTCTAACGTATCCATTTTTTTATCACATTTTAATGGTTAATATTTATTTTATGTTTTTTGTGTAACACCATGATACTTTCGATAAGATAACGACATTATCTAGTTAATCTAATTTATATTGTTAATTTTTATTATTTTAAAATGTTCTGGGTACTAAATTTGAAAAAATCCCTGTATTGTACCTAAAGTATACAACTATTTGTTCTACTCTCACATGGACATTTGCTGTTTCCTTGACACTAAAATGATTGGATAAGTGGGCTATTCCGGTTAACTGAACGGATATAATTTCAGATCGATTATAGAAGGGATATGAAACTGACCAATTACAGTGGTCAATTACAGTGGCGGCTCGTCAGGGGAGGCAGTGCCTCCCCTGGAAATATTAATGTAATAATACCTTATTTTATATACCTATACCTACCTATAATTATACCATTCAAACATATTTTTTAATATAAACACAATAATAAATAGTTCCTGTATAAATTTTGCGAAATCTCTTTAATAAATTTGTAATTTCTGAAACTCTCTAATATTCATTTACCTTTCAATTCAACTGCGTCCTTATCCGTTTCATTGTTATTACATCTTGTCTCGCTCTTCACTGATGGATCGCAGTTTATCGGAGCGAGAGGAGGCAATCCGAAAAATGTTTCCTCTGTAGTCAATGTTTTTGGAAAAAACAACAGTAAAAATACAAATAATTATATGTTTTCGGACTCGTAGAATGCTCTTTCGCGTGACGCAAAACGCTGAAGGAGGCAGGCACGCCTCCTGCGCTTTAACCAATAAGATCTTAGGAATTTCGAATTAGGTTTTGTAATTGGGCCGTTACACCTGTTACCGTTAGTGTAGGTTATGGTTTTTTAATTTCTTTCTTTATTCTTGTGATTTTATACGTGAAGGTGTTATCGAAGGTGAGAGGGTAAGTTTATAAAATTTAATTTACTAATTCCATTATTAAAAATGGAAATAAATGAAGGATTTGTAAGAAACGCCTAGGATATTGTAGAATTTCTTATTAAATTTAACTTTAGCAGACTTTCATACGACGACAAATTATTCGTAAGAGATTTAGGGATTTCTCGTCCAGATTTGAGCAAAATAATAATTAGTCAGGGTAAACTGTATCGTAGTTTTTATGAAAAATGTAAATGGTAGGTATAGGCTCCTAAACTTGTAACAAATAAATATAATATTCTTATCAATAAAATAATTTAATGGAAACTCTACACCTTCCCGTTGGTTTTGCTGAACAATAACATATTTTTAAGCATGCCTACCTATATAAAATAACCAAATAGAGGTCCTTTCAATATCCTAATAAATAATCGGTTTTCGTTGTAAGAAAAATATTTTGCCGACCTCCTCTAAAAAAATTGCCATTAAGTAAACACAATATTTTTAGCGTTGCAAAATTTGGCGGCTTTCCGGGATCACGATTAAAAAAACGAAGCACTTTAATCACAGTTATTATTACAAGGAGTCACTTTGTTTGGCAAGTTTGACTCAAATTTTAACAATAATTTTTTAATAAATATAGGTAAGTACTTACCTAGGTATACCTAATACCCCTTTCTGGTCCTCAAAAATGATATAATTCCTGTATTGTTTTGAAACATCATAAATACCTATTAAAAGTACTTGCGAAACCAATTTAATTTACGAAATTTGGTAGCACTTATACTTGAGTGAATTATTGACGAATTATGGGCGTAGCTCCGAAAAATTTTTGCCTGCGGCGCTTTTCCACCTTGATGCTTAATTTTTGCCTCCCCATTTTAATTTGCCACGAGCCGCCACTGGTCAATTACAAAGAAACCCAATTTACACGATGAGAATTTTGCAAGTGGTTTTATGACACTTAACAAAAGTGGAGTCAAAGAGATGCAAATCTGTCGCATCAATTTTGTTATTTTTTATATTTAAATCAAAACATTTATCTCCGAGCCTATAGGCCGAGACACAATTGAATCACTTATTTGAGAAACCCGACAAATCCCATAAGTTTTGAGAAAACTAAATTTTGCTTATTCTTAATTATTAAGAATAAGCGATATGCAACAAGAGACAGGTAATAAGAAATAAAAATATATATTTTATTCCTGTTGCTTGTTGCCAAACAATACACACTATTTTCTATCACATTTAAGAAAGATCGTCCAATGAAATGGTTGAATTGTCAACTGTCAATAAATAAACCTTTTCAACTTTCAAATAGGGAATCCAAACCACGTGATTCAATATGGCGGTTGGATGGCAAAAAGCATTAAGTCATCAGTTAAATGCCACCAGCAACATTATTTTTATGGTCACGTGTACCAATTTTAAAGCAGTATTTGCCATCCAGCTGTCATTTTGATACATCGTTGGATTGCCTAATAAACAGATTATTTTGGTGTCATGTTTGTTTTTGCGGTTTTTTCGGCTAGCAGCGCATCTGCAGAACGATCCTTTTCTGGATTAAAAAAAATTCATACCTATTTACAAAACACACAAGAAGAGACACGCTTATTAACAATAATTTCTCTGGAGAGCGACCTTTTGCAGGATTTAAAACGCAACACCAATTTTTATGACGATGTTTAAAATAATTTTTACTTGAAGACCGCCGTGTTAAACTAATTTACAAATAATGTCGTTTTATTCTTCTTCTTCCAGTTCTTTCCACAAACTTAAAAACAAGGCATTTTGTGTAGTGATGATGTCAATGTATCGAGATTTACATACGGACTTTTCCAATTACAAATTTGTAGACTTTCATACATTTTATTTGTTTCTGGCGAACAAAATTTTGATAATTATATTTACACAATTATATTAATATAATAATATAATTATTTTAGGTGTTGATAACTGTATAAATTGCCATTTTTTGACGGATTCTTCTTCTTCTACTTGTTTGAGATCAGACGATCTGTTAATTCCGGGCTTGCCGTTGCAATAATTCTTGTGATGTGGACTGCCAACTGTCTCTCCATCTCTTTGGTGGTGTACCGGGCGGTCGGTCTCCTGCTGGTGTTCCCTCGAGTGCTATGCGGGGTAATCTATCTTCTGCCATCCCCTTGACGTGGTTATACCATTCTCTTCTTCTCTGCCTTCCCCATCTTACTATGTCCTGTACTCCGCATTGCTCTCTTATTTCTATGTTTCTTACGTGGTCTCTCCTGGTTTTGCCGGCTATCGTTCTCAGCACCCTCATCTCGGCTACGCGCAGCATGTTTTTGGTTTTGTGCGTGTCTTCTCTTGCTTCTATTGCGTACGTCATGATGGGTCTTACGCATGCCTTGTAGATTTTAATCCTGCTGTCCTTTCGCATGTAGCGGTTGGCCCATACAATCTCTCTTAGGCAGCCTGATGTTGCTGATGCTTTATTAACTTGGTCTCTTAGATCTTTTGTTGGGTCGTGGCCGCTGGACATATTCATGCCGAGGTACTTAAACTGCATCACCTGCTCTATGGGCTTATTTTCAATTACTAGCTTGCATCTGAGTGGTTCTTTAGCGATAGTCATGCTTTTTGTTTTTTCGATGGATATGGTCATATTAAGTTGTCGGCTCACTTGGTAGAATTTGAATAGCTGTCTTTGTAGGTCGTTCTCGTTTTCTGCGAAAATTGCTGCATCATCGGCATAGCATACCATGCTGATACGTTTGTTGTTCATTCTGTATCCCATATTTAAGGTCGTTACTTCTTCTATGATTTTGTCCATAAGAAGATTAAATAAGAGTGGGCTGAGGCTGTCTCCCTGTCTGATTCCTCCTGGTGTTGGAATGCTTTTCGTAATATGTTGCCCTGATTTAATTTGAGTGGTGCTGGCAGTGTTGAGATTGCAGATTACCTTAACTATATTGGCTGGTGTTTCTTTTTCTATTAGGATATTGATAACATCGCCCAGTTGGACTTTATCAAATGCTTTAGTTAGGTCGATGAAACAGATAAATGCCGGTGTGTTATATTCTATTGCCTTTTCCTTAATTTGTTTGGTGGTGAATATGGCGTCAGTTGTCGATCTTCCCTTTCTAAATCCCTGTTGTTCTTCTCTGTTGGCTATGTGTTTCTCCAGTTTATCCTTAATCAGGCCTGTGAGCAGTTTCATTGTTGTACACAATAAGGTTATTCCTCTGTAGTTATCAGGAGATGTTTTTTGTCCTTTCTTGAAGATGGGTATTGTTATGCTCTTATGCCACTCATTTGGTATTTCTCCTGTGCTCAGGATTTTATTAAACAGATCTGTAAGTTTTACTATGAGCTCAGGGCCTCCGTATTTTAGTAATTCGTTTGGTATATTGTCCGTTCCCGGTGCTTTTCTGTTTTTAGCTTTCCTTAGTTTTTCTCTCACTTCCGCTCTTGACACCGTCGCACTAGACGCCGTTTGATATTCTATTTCGTGTGTTTCATCAGCACTGTACAGTTTTCCGAAGTATTCTTCCCATGTTTCTATAGAGACTCCTTTGCTTTGAACGAATTCATTCACCGGTTTCTTTCTGTTTTTCAGCATCTTCCACACCTTCCTTTGGGCACCATATATGTCGTGGTCCATATCGCTCGTGAATTTAATCCAGTGTTCCCTCTTGATAGCTTTGATTCGTGAGTTGACTCTATTTCTTGTTTGTATGTATTCCGCATATTGTTGTTGGGTTGGGGAGCTTCTGTATGTTAGGTAGCTTTTTCTTTTTAGCTCTGCGAGTTCCTTCACTTCCTGGCAAAACCAAGATTTAGTGCAGTTTGTCGCGTTTATATTTATTTTCCTTCTTCCGATGGATTCTTCAGCCGCCTGAAGAATGGCTTCCCTAATTTCATTCCAGCAAGTTTGCACATCGCATTCGTTGAGGTCGAGCTCTTTTAATTTATCTGTTAGCCTGTTCTCATACAGTTTACGCGTGCTTTCCGATTCCAGAGACTCTGTGTTGTATTTTTCAATGTAGACGGGCGATTTTTTGATTCTACGGGGTTGTTCAATTAATAGTTGACATAGTACGAGATTGTGATCCGTTCCTATATTGGCTGAGGTTAATGACCTTACGACGGATTCAAACCTTTAAAACAACTTCCGGATTAAAACCGCAAGTGAAGTCAACTCTTAAATTTTAAATGAAAATCTGCCATATTTACCTGATACTTAACTTCTATAGAAAATTCTCTTTTTATTGATGTAACACATATTACAATTTGTTTTAAAAATGGTCGCCTAAATCAATTTGTCTTTGTTTTCTAAAATTCCGTTTGGGCTTTTTTATTCTCAGCCTGCTTTTTAAAAAAACAAAGCGGAATGTCTCCATTTTTCAAATAGCAACCCAACTTTGTATTAATATAATAAAATTATTCATTTAATTTTCTTTCTCCACGACCCTTACTGAATGCAATAATTCCAAAATCATTTTTGATAATAGAATGTAAAAATTCTCGCTCTTGAGTTGGAACATTTATTCTGAAACACTTCCTTCTTATGCGTTTTGCGTGTATTTTCATTCCATAACAAGATACGGATGATGAATATTCTGTAATTGATCTAAACGACATAGGTTGCCATGAATTTCGAAACTGTCAATGTCAGCAGACAAATTTTAGTTCAAGTCAAAATATGAGTGAAAAATCGGATGAATCAGATATGGAACTGGATAATACTCCACCTGAAATTACAAATATTGCGAATAGTATTTTTGGTCGTGGAGAAAATATAGTCTGCTACTCGGTTAGAATAAAAATTCGATACTCGTGGTCAAATTTTCATTCCAACCTCGTTACAGAATCAACTATTATTGTAACCTGCTTTATAATATAAAATTAGATTGCTTGAGAAAAATGATTCCGTTAGGGCTATTTTATTCCCAACCTGCTGTTTAAAAAAACAAAGCGAAATGTCTCCCATCCTTGTATTATTATAATAAAAGTATTAATTTAATTTTCTTTCTAACACAGTATTTCAGGTTAATAAATTATTCTATAAGTAATAGTAGAAATTACCAAGAAATATTATAAATGCAATTTCTAGACCCGTAAGAGTAATGAGAAGTTATGACAAGTATTATAACTTGGAAAACAATTTATTCGTTCGTAATTATTATTAAACACCATCTGACATTTTGATCCAATAAAAGCAGAAATAATGTTTTTGTTTTTCAGGGTATACTAGAGACAGGTCTTGACAAAACTTCTTGTCGCTTATGCGGGTCTAGAAACTACATTTACGATATTTTTTGTTAATTTCTACTAACACGTAAAATATAATGATTAATTTTTGTGTCACCCTAGTAATACAGGGTGGTTCATAATTGAATGCTAAACCGAAAGGGCGATAATACTTGGACGATTATAACAAATAAAGATAATAATAAATAATAATAAACTTCCAGAAATAATAATAATTAAGTCCAAAAAATAATTCATTTGCATTTCAATTTATCTAAAAGTGTGCGGCCGGTAGAGATATTTTGTTAAAATAAATGCATAAAAGCTTTTCCATTCAATTTATAATAAGTAATTAATTGTGGCTGGTATTCTTGTTTTAAAAAGTAAAACTACATACTGCTTATAAGCGTTTCTTTTTTTCGAAAAGTTTACAACAGAAAATCCTTGTTCAAAAAACAAAACATCCTTTCCATTTACCTTTTTTATATTTTATCCGTTGGCCATTTCTAAGTAAAATAGTATCAATGAAATGGCGAATGCATCATATCCAGCCTTATCCATAGAATAAATCTTTAAATCGCATTTTTAGCAAGATAACCCTGTAAGACCAGTTATATGAAATAGTAGTTTTCCTAAATTTTCATCAGTGGCATCCCTGTTAATAGTGTTAATATTCCCTGAAATATTGTTAATAAAAAAAATGATACGCCACTATTTTTTTTTTAAATAAATATTATATTTATAATTAGCCTCTATCGTCTCATAAAAATGGTCTCTTGACTTATTTTAGTCAGCCGGATAGTTTTCGATTTAAAAAATAAAATAAAGTAATAAATGCCCATAAAAATACATTTTTTATTTTTAAAACATAACTATTTTAAACAAAAGATATGGCGTTTTTAGACTTTGACAGGCCGGTTTTGGTTTAACATGGTGAACCGAAAGTTGTAACTTTATATAGAAAATAAAAATAAAGATAGGGAGGTGAAAACCAATTTTCCCTAAGATGAACCGTTTCAATGTTACAGCCTGCAAAGTTAAAAAATGACATATTTTAAACGTCAATATCTCAAAATCTATTATAAGTTTAGACATGTAACATTTTATACAAAATAAGCGTAGACTTTTGTGTGGAACAAGAAAATAATACAATATATAGGGTGTTCCATTAAAAAAAACTCAAGTTATTTTCGCCACGTTTTTTTTGGACCAATTTCAAATACAACGATGCAAATTCAAAAACTATTTAATGTAAAAAATTGTTACATTGGTTGCTCTAATCAGTAAAAGTAGAATATTGTGAGTTAAAATGTTTCTGTTAAGGAATTGTGCCTTACATTTTATGCTCAAAACGGTAAGAAATTGTGCAAAATAAAACCAAATAAAAGGGACTGTGAACAAAGCAATAATATTCTCATTAAACTACATCAAACATGGTAGGTTTCGTTAAGCTGGGCATAGAAAATCGTATTTGGCGAAATATTTTCGTCTTTAAAAAAAAAATAATTTTTAAATACATTTTGTTTTCTTGGCACCGTTAGTTCTATAAATCTAATACAGTTATCGAAGTTAACTTTAAATATAATTAATTACACGCTGTAGTGCTTTTAATAGTATCGATAGTTTTAATAGACTTAGCATTTTTAAGTAGGCTTAAAATGTTAAAACAAGTGTAAATGTCATTGCTGTAATAACTTTATTAGATATTTTGAGGAAGATACAGAGAGAGAAAATAATGAATGTAACTAAATACTCATTTGTTGAAATAAAAAAAAAATATTTATAAAAGTAAAAATAATTCTGTTAAATGTCTAATAAATAACCTACTTTATTAGGTAGTGTAGATGCTTAGTTTAAAGTAATGGTTCTAAACTAATCTTTTGGACAGGTCTTTAAACTGAAAGCACCTTAAATTCCTAACTATTTTGGAGTTATTAATATACAATTACTACAACGCAACGACATGGTTAGATTGATTAATATTGAAGTCATCAGACGGTAAGGAGTGTAATGAGAGCCAGGCGCGCAAGAATATGAATTTGGTTCGTATAAAATATTATCATTCCAGCTTTTTTTATATATTGGCTTTAACTTGTTCGCAGCATGTATACAGGGTGCTACAAATTCGTGTGCGTTCAAGGGGATCTCGAAAACGGTAAGAGATACGAAGATGGTTAAATTGAGGCAAAGTTGCGTATTTTGGGGCTTAATAATTTGGTAAAAGAAAATTGTACAGTTTTAGAATACTTTCAGAGATATCCGAAAAAAAAACGAAATTTTTGGTTTTCAATTTTTGGCGCCTTTCTTCACTATTACCGACCTGTCAATTATTTTTTAGGATTATTTAATAATTTAAATTAGATTACAGGAAGTTATGGCTTTATGGCCGTTCATTATTTCAATAAGATTTACCGTAACAATACTCTAGGAAGTAAGTAAGTTTTTAAGGCATGAGAAGTAATTCTATTTTTTATTAGTATTTTATTTATTTTGCTAATATAACATATAGGATCTATGGTTTTTGCCATAGACCAAAATACTGTTAGACAGAAAAAAATTAATGCTCCCGAGTGAAAAAAGGGTTAACTGGAGTGTAAGTCTAGTTATGTTAGTGTGATGCGCTTATAGTTGTTTCAAAAACAATTATTTCAATTTTTTTTACTCTTTCTAAGGTCTGATGATGCTGGTTTCAGACGAAACATGTAACATAATAAACAGACAAAAAAATATTTGAGGCCGAGCCTTTGGTCTTTTTCTTACAAAATATCAGACCTCTGAGTAAAAATAGACAGATTATTTAAATTAGACATGTTTTTTTAGTTGTTTAGGACCATAATGATATAAATAGATAATTTGAAAGAATGTGTTATTAGATGCCAAAACTTAAAATTTCAAAAACCTTTCAATTCTATTAAATTTCTAAAACTTAAAAGTCCGTAAAGCTGTATTGAAAATTACAGTTCCGCATTTAAAAATATTTACTTTAGGTTAGTAAGTATCTAATTGACGAATTGTCGAATTTCAAAACTAATAAGGCCATCTTGTAGAACATGAAAAACAGCTATGAAAAATTGTTTTCTGTTTTTTTGACTTGAGGTTGGGATCTAAAGAACGAAACGTTAAATTTGAAAACTACTAATATCATCTTGTAGAACATAAAAAACGGTTATAAGAAAGTGTTTTTGTTTTTTTCCAAAAATAAAGGCGCAAAAAATTAAAAACCAAAACTAAAATTTTTTTTTTCGGATATCTCCAAAAGTATTCGGAAAATTTACAATTTTCTTTTACCAAATTATTAAGCTCCAAAATACGCAACTTTGACTTAATTTAACCATCTTCGTATCTCTTACTTGTTTCGAGATCCCTTTGTATGCACACAAATTTGTAGCACCCTATATACAAATTTTAATAAACCAAAAAAATTTTATTGGTGAAAAATAAATTCACGAAATTAACAAGTTTACTAGTATTTTAACTAATTAAAATTATATTTCTTGTGCTCAAGAGAGACGTACTTCGAAGCACAATTATATATACTCTATTTATAAATAAAAAAAGGTATCGACCACAAAAGATTGTAGTAAAGAAAGTTTGATTTGGTGCGAGACCGACGAGACCAGTTTTTATTCAAAAACTAAGCGAATTTGCTTTCCAGTTTGCTCGTTTAGTACAGTTTTTTAAAAACAAACATATCAGTATCATAAATATATTTTTAAGAATGACCGTGAACTATTTTGAAACTGTTTATAAAGAATAAAGTAGAATCAAGATGATAACTCCTTTTCCCATTACTTTAAATATTGCTTATTTTTCCCTTTACTTTATTTTCCGGCAACACTTTTAAAATTGATATGTCTGTCCCACCAACTTAAGAATTTTTTTGGAATATTTTCTCTCTCAAAGTTACATAATGCAATGTCCAATGCAGTGCGTTCCCTATCGTCCCTTATTATTAAAAAATCACCAAGTGGTTCATTCATGTTTTCGAGGGCATACACTACACACGTCAGAATTTCTTTATTTTTTTTGCAAGCTAAGTGTAAAATGGTACAACCGTCATCATCTGATTTATATAAAAGTTCCCTTAGTATTTCTTTTTTACAATTATCTTTAACGAAATCAAACAATACTTTGAACATGTCTGGACTGTCAAATTTATAAACAGTATAATGTAAGGCGGTTTGGCCTTGATGATCTGTTGTTAAAAGCAGTGTATTAACTAAGTCAGTATCATTGTTAATTGTTATTAGAAAATGTGACAAGACAGATAGCTTTATTTTTTGAGCCAATGCTTCTTCGTTATCAGCCTCTACTTCCGTATCAGTTGTATCTTTCCATTTATTTTCATCTTCCTCGTCCATATTATTATCTTCCATATAAATACCACCGCAAATAATATGTAATATGTTGTGCTTGTTAACAGTGCGACCTAAAACTTTCGATAAAATTTCTGGACAAAATACGTTTATGAATTCTAATAATATATGTGCCCTAGACATATTTGGGCTATTAAAGGTCTTACGTTTATTAGTCGCCTTATCATTTGAGAGTTCTATTAAATAGTTTTTCTGCTTATAAATTGCAGTTTCGTCAGAAATGTATTGACATGCCATATGCAGTGCGGAATTTTCTTTAATATCAGTTTGAAGTAATAGTGTTTTTATCACTTCGTTGTCACAGTGCCGTCTTACCAATTCTAGTAAATTTTGTGTAGAATCCATTTCCAATATTTCCTTATATCTATAAAGGACGTCTGCATCGTGTACTGTTATGGTGTAATGCAATGCATTTCTACCATAACAGTTTGGTTTCAATATAAACTCATCAAAAACCTTAGAATTTCCCTTCATTGCTTCTATTAAGTATGTAACTCCTTGGTTTGAACGAAGCATGCATGCCAAGTGCAATACAGTATTTCCTTGATTATCAGTTTGAAGTAATAGATTGTAAAGTAATCCCGTGTCATATTGAGTTAAATACTCTAACATTTCTTGTAGAGTTATTGATACATGGGTGAAATTATATGAATCTTTTAAGGCAAAGATAGAGTGCAATGCAGTATGACCTTTCAAGTTCGATTTTAGACACAGTTCACCAAGGATATCACGACTATCCTTAACTGCTTCCAATAGATCGAATATTACCTTATTGGCTTGAATCATGCATGCAGAATGTAATGCGGTATTTCCCATATTATCGGGTTGAAGTAATAGATCATAAAGCAGTTGGGAATTATAATAATTTGCAATAAAATTTATAACTATCTGGACCGCAAAGCTTATTTTGCTGTAATCATAAATTTTAAAAGGGTTGTTGTTTTGTTGTATGGACAAAATACAGTGCAATGCATTCTGCCCCTTCCTGTTAGTTTTCAATAATAATTCTTTAGGTACATTAGAGATATCATTAGCTGCGTTTAATAAGGATAATATACATTCGCTAGAAATAGTGAGGCTTGCATAATGTAGTACAGTATGTCCTTTGTTATCAGGTTGAAGTAACAAATCTTTGAGTACTTCAAAATTAATGTTACTTTTTATAAAATCCATTAAGCGAACCAGAATTGTATTTTTTAAGTCGAGATACTCGATAGAAAATTTTGACATGAATATGCAGTGCATGATATTTTGTCCTTTGCTGTTGGTTTTAAATAAATATTTTTTAAGAACATTGGAGTTATCCCTAACTATTTCTATTAAGGAATGTACACACTGAACTGAAAGTGCTGCGCAGGCATAATGCAGTGGAGTATTTCCATAATTATTATCCTGAAGTAACAGATGATAAAGCAAGTCTTTATCAAAACGAATAGTCGCCAAATCTAAAACCATGTTTAGAATTACACTTCTAGGGTCAAAAATTTGCTGAAAAATGCGATCCCTGCGAAAAATGCAATGAATCATATTTTGCCCCTTTCTGTTGGTTTTTAATATAAGTTTCGTTAGAAATTCAGAGTTATTTTTAATTGCTTCTAATAAGTAATTTACACCGTCACATGATAGTAATATAAATGCGAGGTGTAGCGCTGTATTGCCTTGGTAATCGACTTGAGATAATAAGTCATACATTATTTCATAATTAAATTGAACTTTTATAAAATTAAGTATTTCCTTTAAGATTAAAATAATATTTGATTGATTCTTATTAACATTAAAGAAAATACTATGGAATATGTTTTGTCGATATCTATTTGATTTTAATAATAATGCTTCACTAATTTCAGGGTGACTTTCAACTACCTTTAATAAATAACTTACGGAATTGTGTAAAGCCGCCATGCATGCCATATTTAGTACAGTGTTTCCATTTATATCGCGTTGCAGTAGCAATCTAAATAGTAATGTGGAATTAAAATTAACCGTAATCAAATCTAATATTTCTTTTAGACAGTTATTTATTGAAAGAGAGCTATTAGAGTCCGTTGAAAAAATATAATGCAATATACTTTGTTTTTCTCGGTTTGTTTGTAATAATAATCGTTGTAGAACATGAGGAATATCTTTAACTGGTTCTAGTAAGTACCTTACCAATCGGTGATCGTGCCCTCGACATGCCCAGGGGCGCAGCCAGGGAGGGGCCCGGGAGGCCCGGGTCCCCCCCGAAATTTTTTGACATGCAAACTACTGTACCTTTATATTCTTAATAGATACAAGTAATTACCTACCTGCTTAATAGATATACATTTTTAATTTTCTATTTAAAATTGAAATAGGTAAACGGTCGCGTCTTCTACTCCTCGCGATTTAAAAAAGTTTTATTTTACCTACGGCTGTTACTGTGCCATACTCGTCTCGTTGTCGCGGCGCGCAATTACTCGATTAGTATGAGCACAGCACGCGGACATTCGCGATGAACTTTCGACTTTAACCTTGAGTGACGAGTGAGCATTCAGCTATTTCCGCATTAAAACGTCGTAACAGGTGCACTATTTTACTAATTATATTATTGTTTATTCGTAGAAGTAGAAGCCTTTATAGATTGACAAGTATTCTTAGGTAAGTTCAACAATAGGTAATATAGCGACGATACAATGATTTGTAGTATTTTTTCTTAGTAGATTGTTACCTATTTAATTTAAGTACAAGTTTTAACATTATTATTATTATTTCAAAAACAGGAAAATAATAAAAATTAAAAAATGGCCATCTACAGGGTGTTTTGAAACAAGTGCAGCTGATGACGTAACAGATAAAGTTAAAGAAATAAGAGGCCTGGCAGATGATAATTTTCAAACTATTTTTAAAAAAGCTCAAGATCTACTTTCGGAATTCGATATTGAAATCAGAATACCTAGACTACCGCCAAGACAAATACAAAGATTGGTTATAAGAACAGATTCCGCGGCTGAGTATTTCAAAATAACAATTTTTATTCCGTTTTTAGATGGCCTCATAGCAAATCTCGAGGATCGGTTTTTAAAACGTCGAGAAACCATTCAAAATTTTGAATGCCTTTTTCCTTATGATAATCAAGACTTTGATAGTCAATTTAAATGTTTTTTGGAACTTCACAGCTTCTACAAGAATGAATTCCTTGAAGAATTTTCCTACAAAACTATGTTAAAAGCTGAACTTGAGCTGTGGTATAAAAACTGCAAAAACAAGAAACTGAAGGAAGATCTGGACAAAGTGCACTCCGAATGTGATGCCAATATATTTCCTAATATAAAAAGGCTTTTACAAATATTTTTAACTTTGCCTATTACAACTGCCACATCTGAAAGGTCATTTTCAAATTTAAAATATTTAAAAACATATCTGCGTAGCACCACGGGGGAGGACAGATTAAATGGTTTGGCAGTTCTTTATGCGAACCACGATGTAGATATTACCGTGGAAGAAATTCTGGACGAAATGGCAAAAACAAAACGAAGAATTTTACTTTAAAGCGATTACTTACAACTTACTCTATAAGTTTTTTTTTTTTTTTTTTTTTTTTTTTTAAATGGGGAAACTCAAAGTCGAAAGTCTCAATCATGCATTAAAATTTAATAACTTGGTTACATGTTTCGCCCTAACATATGGGCATCATCAGACCTAACATTCAGAATAAAAACAAAAAACAAAAATTAAAATTAACACATCGTATAAATGACTTTACAAATAAAGTCACTTTATTTCTTAAACGATTAATTATCGTTTAAAAATGTTCTTACTAATTGAAAACTGTTATCAGTTAACACCTGAACAATTAATTTGGGAATATTTTCATCGTAAAAATTTTCAACAAAATAGTCACAAACAAGATATTCTGCAAAACTTCTGTGTATAAATTGGGGACGGTCATGGTAAATAACCAGTAATCCAGCCCTTTTTGCTAATTTAGCCATGTCGTTAACTTTAATAAATTGACTAGTATCTTTTGAAAATAAAGTTAAAAAAGACAATTCCTGAAGAAACTTTTTTAACGAACCTACGCTGCAGTCAAAAGTCTCGCGATCTATCACTGAATGAGATGGCTGTTTATTCCACTTTTTAATTTTAATATTTATAAATTCGTGATATAAATAAGGTAACTTAATATTGCTCCACTTTCCAAATTTCTTTACTTCTGCTATCATGGTTAGATGTAAAGGATTTTCAGTAAACTCATATAGCTTATAATCATTATCAAAATCTCGAATAAGTCATTCAGCCCACATTTCTAACAAGTATTCTGGAAGATTTTGTTTTTCCTTTTTTAAACGGTATTTCCAAAACTTAATTAAAAACTTTTCTTTTTCCTATTTACTAATTGGTTTAAGATGCAGTGCAGATACATCAAGAGCTCTTTCTAGGCTAAGCTCTCCGCAAGTACGTGTCGTAATCCACATTTGTGTAATATTTGAACGTTTAAGTGCTTTTAGTAAAATAAGAGTCTTTTCGTTAAAATCGGGACTGATTTCATCAAAACCGTCAAACAAAATAATGATCTTAGGATATTTTTTGTTTTCCTTATTATAACCTTGTAAAGATTCTAATAATATTTTTTTTGAAATAGTTTTTCTATGCCTTTCGTGATTTGAGAACTCACAAACGTCTGCTATAAATTCTATTGCTTCAAGCACGTCATTCTCCATAAAAGAGATATCGCCTAACGATTTTCGTTCGTTGCTTGTTGAACATGAAGTTAAGTCAATTTGTAAAACCCAAATTTCTGGTATAATTTGTTTTAGCTTATAAGCAGCTTTTCGAATAAATGAGGTTTTTCCAGATCCGGGTTTATCGGCAATTATCATAATTTTGTTATCTAGAATTGCTTTCGTGCATAAATCATCTTCTCCTAAAATAATACCGGGGACATTTAACTTGAGTTTGGTAATTTTCTTAATTAAAAATTTTCCATACATATATTCAATCCAATGTATATTTTCCTGAAGCTGCTGTAACTTTAAAAATTCCATATCGTTTCGAAATTCTTCTGGCACTAGAATAATTCCATTTTTATAGGTTTTACTTTCTTGCCATTCAGAGATCCACTTTTGTTTTACATGAAATAGTTTTAAAGTTATTTGGTTAGCACCTGTAATAAAAAAACAGAATTTTTCTAAAATGTTGTCATCTTGAAGGATACGCGGCTCTATATGTTTTTTTAACAATACCCTGGAAATGTAATAATCTTCACAACAAATTGATTTTTTTAGCTTATATCCAATATTAATCTTATCAACCAGCAATTCCTTAAAAACTAAATCGTCAATTATATCTTCAGCTGAGCTTAAATTGATAAGATGATCTAAACTAATTTCTCTGCCTTGAAATATCACTTTACGTTTAAGAAATTGAACTTGTGACGCTTCATTCAATAAATTAAATGAATTGCCTTTATCATAAAAGCGTTTATCGCTTAAGTGTTCAACATCTTCCTTCTGGCCTATGACTATAATAATTTTCTCTTCTATGACTTTTAAAATTTTATTTGAAAATACTTCTTCTATTTGTTCTCCTCGAACACATTGAATTACCAAACACTTATAAATTGGGTCGTAACAAAAAGTGTTGATAAATGTTTCGTCAGTTTTTATTTTACTGGACGATACAAATATGACTTCGTCTAGTTTTAAGTTAAGCTTATCAATAATTTGCATCATCTTGATTGTACTTACGATAGACGATAAAGTAACTATCACGGACACACCCGTTACATTATTATTTAAATCACGCTCTAAATCTGGTAACGGGTTTTCAAATATAATTTTGTGACTTCTTAATTCACGAACAAAAAAACTAGAATAGCCTGCAACAAACAAGGATTGTATAGTATTTTTTAGTGATTCTAACAAACACTCTTTGTCTGTTGGTTGAAAATATTTGCTTTGTCTACAGCCACCTTTATTACTTTTGTAACTTTCAAACCATTTAAGAAGCCTATCCTGAATAAAAGTACTAAAGATATCAGTATTTTTTAAATTGAGGGAATCGCCTAATATACCGTGTATTCTTTTGAGTATAACGTTATCGTTAAAATTAACTACAAACCTAAACTTTTTAAGGAAATCTTCCAAATACATGTCTTCCCCGCTGTCGCCTGTGTCAATTTGTAGAAGATTTTTTAATTTTTCTTTATCTATACATAACTGATACGGTCCTGGCATATCTTTTAGTAAAAAATCATCCTTTTCTTCTATTTCTTTAAAATATAATTTCGCATCATCAGCAAAATCTATATTCGTACAAAGTAATAACTCATCGATGACACCATCATCAAAAAATGAACCTTTGATAATTTTGTAGCGATATGAATCATAATATGTCCTGATAAAATAGGGACCTGGTGATTGCTGCTGAGTCCCATCAATATGAAATAAATCAATTACTTTAATCTGAGCTTTTTCGTCTTCGTGTTTATGCTTAGCTTGAACACAGATATACTTCCACTCTCCATCTTCTTTAAATTTTAGAACCACATCGTCAAATTTGTCAGCCTCGTCCAATTCGGTTCCCAAATAAAATTCATAGTCATTAGGGACCTGTTGCACAAAAAACATAATAATCTTTAATTGATAAGTCAAACCATGCAGCCCTCCTTTGGCACCATTAGTAGTGTTATACCACCCTGATGGTATCTCTGCATTGACGCCTGCTTCGGCAGATGAATTGTTGACATCTTCATTATTATTGAGACTTTGTGTCTCTCTCTCTGTTTGAAAAATATCTTCAATTATTTTCCAATTATTGTTTTTAGTTTCTTTGACACGTTTTTGTAACAAATCTATTGGTGTTTCATTCGCTGCGTTTTTAACGTTGCTTGAAGCTCCTATTTTAATCAAATATTCTATAACTTCGGCGACTCTTTGCATCTTAGAACTGCCATTAATATTTTGTAATGCTATATGAAGCAGTGTATTCCGATTTCGATTCTTATCTTGTATTGTAACGCAACAGCTAATATCGGAAACTTTCTTATTCTTAACTATACTTTTTATTTTGTTTAAATTATATTTTTGCACTGCAACTACAAGCTCATAGAAACTGGTAAGATTTGCTAATTCTTGGGAACTGAGCTCTTTCTCTGATGAAATTATAGCCTACAAAAACAAATTAAAGTTTTTACGTCAAGTAAATTACAAGCGTAAGAGTAATAAACATTTGTTCTATTATACAGCACTAAATTGCAAGAGCTATCCTCTTGCGAATTGTGAATTTCCCGTATTCTTAATAAAATTTCGCAAATATCCTGCATTTTACTAACATTATCGTGAATTAAATCCTTAGACAAGGAAAGTTTCTTTTTAAAAAATTTATTTTCAACTAAAAATCTAAGTTTACAAAAATATGGAAAATATGTTATAGCGTGACAATACAAAACCCGACTGAAGATTCTCATGAGCGTCTTAACTGTCTGTTGGTATCTTATGCTTATTCAGCGAAATATAAAATATGCAATATTATACTTTAAGGTGATGATATACTAAGGGTGATATAATTCCTCCCCCCTAAAATCCAACTTTAAGGGTTAGCGAGGAAGTTAGACATCGGCAAAGTCGATAGCTTCTTTTTCTTTCTTCTGGGCTTTTCTTCTAAGGATAATTACTTTGGGGTATTAAAAGTGCATATATTGCCAAACTCCAAAAACTTGGTGTATTGGAGATAGTATTGTATAATAGCTTCGGCTGGTTTTCAATAATGTTACTTCGAATTGATTTCAGGTCGTCCAGTTCGATTTCTTCTAACCGGAGTGTCGTATTACTGGTAAATTGTGGAGCCAAATTTGTGTCCAGGTCAGGAAATAATATGGGCTGGTTTAATTTGGTAGATTGTTTTTTATTAAATATTATTTCTTTTTGAGTGGATATTCGACATCCAATAGGCAGGTCAATTAGATATGTGCCGGCCATTGGTTTCTGTACTTCTTCTTGGTTGTTGCATTTTAGTTGGAGAGTATCTTGTTTGGGTAGCAGCGCTATCCATTGGCTAGAATCGCTTAATCGCTTGATGGTTGATTTCGATACCTTAATTAGTGTTTTTTCGCAGGCGGAGGCGTTTTTAACGTCAAGTAGCTGGATTTCACAAGGGCTGTCTTCTCTAATGTCCTTAATGTCCATTCTTAGGCAAATGAATTGTTGTGGAAATATTTCATGGCATGGGTTGCTGGTAAATGCGTAGTGCAATTTGTTTTTTACTAAGAATTTATCGCGCGGGATTATCGCCTTAAACTGACTCTCAAAAAATATAGGGATAGAAAATAAATAAAAATAATTAAAATTTTCAGGGTACGTGATTGGAACATGTAATATGTAATGTATTTTATTGTTTAAAATAAAACTATTAACTTTTATAAATTTTGAAAATAAAAGTACATTTTCTAAAGTTAATTCGAGTGGAAATTGCTCTTTATTTATATACTGTTCAAGCGTTTTTAGTTCGCTTAATAAATCAGCAGTTTTTATTATGCTTGGATGCATAATTTGTAACTGTGAGAAAGAAATAGAGTTTTCTATGTCTTGAAGTATAGAGTTTAGAATTTCATACATGTTGATAATCTGATTCATGAGGTCCTTGATAAACATTGCGTTCTCACGGTATGTTTGATTCTCTATAAATATAGAAATTTGATGTAAGCGCGATTCCAATAATTTTTCATTATGTCTAATTTGTCGTATGGTATTATTAAATTTATCGATTAGAGCAACTGATATAGTATTTTGCCTTTTAATATTATCGGCTAAATTAATTTGGTTATTTTGCAATTCTTGAATTATTTTATCATATCTTTCTCCGTCCGCGTAATCTAAATTTCCTGAAATTGATTTAAAAATTGAACCTAAGCCGTTAATAAGACCACGTTTTGTTCGAAAAGGTTGTGGCAGTATCTCGCGTATTTTTATTTCTACTTTATCTCTTATGAAACTTAATATCTTGCAGTAATTAGAAGTGTCATAGGAGTAGTCTTTATTTTTATTAATTAGTTTAAATAGGGTATCTGATTGATTGTTTAATTTATTGATCTCTATCAATATCGGGTTTAAGTCATAAAAATGTATAAGTTCGTGTGAATAATGTTCTACTTTCGTAGTTCCTAGTTTAAGAGGGATAAGTCCAGGGTTGTTGTCTAGTTTCCGAATGGAAATTGTTTCTTGGGATCCGAGGGTTCCCGAAAATCTGAAAAGAAAATTTATATTTTAATTGTCGAAAGAATACGTTTTTCTAAGAGGCCTTTTAAGATTGTCCATATGAATTTTTGGCTGATTCTCGGTAGAAACCGTTTTTTTCTGGGGATTGGTGTTTGTTAATTTACTAGATTTTTGAAATTTGTTTGCGTTTTTCTGACGCGTGTGTTTTCTAATAAATACTTGATCATCTGGTTGGAATATTTCGGGGATATCGCGGTTTTGATTCCGTTTTTCTATAACCTGTTCTTTATTTTGTATTATGTCGGAGTTTAATTTTGAATATATAAGTTTTGCCTTTTCTTTGTGTTCGTTCATTAAGTAATATTTTGTCTATTTCTAAATTAAATGGGTCGTTTGATGAAATGTGACCGTTTATAACATCTGTAGGCTTCATTTTTGTGACAGAATGTAGGGAATTATTAGACGCTAATATAGCGTATAACATTTTCATATTCATAGGTGTTTTTGAAAAACCTTGTGTATTCAGGAGTCGAATGTGTTCTATTATTGTAGAGTGAAAACGTTCGATTACGCCGTTTGACTGCGGGTGGTTCGGTGAAATAAAATGTATTTTAATTTTGTGTAGGCCTAAAAGTTCGGTTATTAGAGAGTTTTTAAATTCTGTTCCGTTATCACAAACTATTTGAGATGGTATACGGTGGTGCGAAAAGTATCTAATTAAATTATCTGTAATTTCTGTACCACTTGCTGAATTTATGGGGTACGCTTGGGCATATTTTGAGAAACTGTCGACAAGTGTTAAAAATTTTGACTGCTCAAAAGTGAATGTATCAAGGTGAACGATTTCAAAAGGCTTTGAGGCAGTGGGTGTAATATTCATTTTTATTTTTACTGGATTGCGTTCGTATTTGCTTTGTTGACATATTTCACATTCATTGATAAATGTTTGTATTGCACTTTTTGTATTTGGCCAATAATATTTTTCTTTAATTTTTAGATAAGTTTCGTCTATGCCGCGGTGATTACTTTTACTTTCGTGGTAATTTTTTATTATTTCAGCTATATCGTCTTTATGTGTAACATCAATTAATTTTCTCATACAACGTTTAAATTTGATAGACGGCCATTTAAAATATGTTTGCAAGGTTGTTGAAAATGGTTCGTATAGTTTTGCGTCTACGAAATAAACGTGATATTGTATGTCGGGGGAAATATAATCCTTGATAAAGTTGATAACGTCGTGTTCAAAATTATTCTCGGATAATTGCACTGTGAGGCGTTTTTTCTTTTCGAATAAAATTGTTATCTTAGGTTTCGCGGGGGAATGTAAAACAGAGGTGACAAATATTTGGTTGTTACCGTAATTAACTGGGTCATCAGTTATTGGAATTCCAACAATAGGATTTTGCTCCGCATTAGAATGCACTGTTGCATTTTCATCATCGGGTAGGTCATGGTCAATATTTACGTCATCTATGTTTTGTTCGTCATCTGTTTGTACGATGAGCGATGCATTATCATTGTTGTCTTTGTTTTGATCATTTGACGTTTATCCAAGGAGTTGGTCAATTTGGTCCAATTGATCGATGTCAATAGTTTGATTTTGATGGTCATTATTTTCTGATATTAGATTTTCTGTCGTTATAATCTAATTTAATTTCTTTGGTGTGTATCTCGATGCGCGAGAGTGCGTCTGCATTACAATTAAGAGAGCCTTTCTTATAAATTATGGTATAGTCGTATTCTTCTAATTTTATTCGCCAGCGCAACATTTTTGAATTTGGGTCTTTTAACGAAAAAAGCCATTGGAGAGGTTTATGATCAGTTATTATATTAAATTTGCGTCCAAATAAGTATGGCCTAAAATATTTGGTTGCCCAAACTATCGCCAGAAGTTCTTTCTCGATGGTCGAGTAGTTTTGTTCTGACTCGTTTAACGTTCTTGAGGCATAAGCTATTGGTCGATCCTGTCCAATAGGTCCTTGAGATAATACGCATCCTATCGCGACGTTACTCGCGTCACACGTCAAATTAAATGTTTTAGTAAAATCAGGGTACTGAAGAATCGGTTCATTTATAAGTAGATTTTTACATGTTTCAAAGCAATTGACAAATTCCTGATTATGTTCTATTTTCGCGCCCTTTTTTAAACATTTTGTAAGTGGCTTTGTAATTTTGGCAAAGTTATTTATGAAACGTCTATAGTAACCTAACAAACCGAGAAAGCCTTTTATTTGTTTAGTAGTAGATGGTATTGGATAATTTTTTATCGCCTTGATCTTATCAGGGTTCGGTTTAACTCCGTCAGGGGTGACTATATGGCCTAAGTACGCTACTTCCTTTCTTAAGAATTCCGATTTATCAAGTTGGATTTTAAAATTTGAGTCTCTAAGGCGTTGAAAAACTAATTTTAACCGTTCGATATGTTCTTGTAAAGAAGTTGAATAAATAATTATGTCGTCTAGGTATACCGCACATTTTTCGTTTTGTAGCCCTCGTAAAATGTTGTCCATAACACGTTGGAACGACGCAGGCGCTACTTTCAGTCCCATAGGCATGCGCAGATACTCGTAGTGACCAAACTCAGTGCTGAAGGCAGTTTTTTCGATGTCTTTTTCTTCCATTTCAATTTGGTAAAAACCACTCGCCAAATCTAACGTGGTAAAATATTGGCATTTACCAAGCTTGTCTAGTATATCAGTTATATTAGGAAGATAATATCGATCGTCTAAAGATTTGTCATTTAACTTCCTATAGTCAACTACGACTCGCCATTTCTGTTTACCCGAGGCATCTGCCTTTTTTGGTACTACCCAAATAGGTGAGCTCCACGGTGAATGACTTGGTCTAATTATTTTTTGTTCTAGCATTTTATTTATTTGAGACTCAACCTCACGTTTATGAACGTACGGGTATCGGTACGATTTAGTATAAATAGGGACTTCGTCAGTAGTACGAATTTGATGTTTTACTTTGTTGGTAAAGGTCAGGGGTTTATTTTCATCGTAGAAAATGTCGGCGTATTCATTTAATAATTTTAGTATTTCGCGTTTTTCCTCGTAATTTAAATGGTCTGTACGAAATTTGGAAAAATCTAATTTTTGTTTATGGGTTTCGTCAAAATTGTTCAAATTTATTTCTTGAATTAACTTTTCGTCAAATTTTTCTACTGATATTGGTTCTGAGAAATCTAAAGTTATTGGATTGATTGTATTATTTAAAATAGTCGTTATGGCTTCGCC
Organism: Polydrusus cervinus; assembly: GCA_935413205.1. Classification (NCBI taxonomy): domain Eukaryota; kingdom Metazoa; phylum Arthropoda; class Insecta; order Coleoptera; family Curculionidae; genus Polydrusus; species Polydrusus cervinus. The sequence continues at coordinate 8,115,129 of OW284518.1, forward strand.
ATTTTTCGCGATTGTTAATGATTCGGGTATTTCACAATTATGAATTTTTTGATGGGGTATAATAATTTCGCCGTTTTTTATTGAAGTTTTTATTTTTATAACTTGTTCAGAGCGAGGTGTAATTGTTATTAAATTAAGACTACTTTTAGTTGTATGATAACTTAATTTTATAGTGGCAAAAGGTGTCACTAAAAAGCCCTTATCAAAATCTAAATTTGCTTGTAAAATTTTTAAATTATCAAGCCCTAAAAGTCCCTGAAAAATATTATGAAATTTAAATAAAAAGAATTTAAGATTAGTTGCATGTGGTAGGTTGAAAATTTTTGAGGCTTTAATAGAAGCACTGTATTTATGCGCTGATTTTTGAAAGACGGTTGAAACAATAAATGGATCTTCTTGAATTAAATTTGGAAAATACTTAAATGCAATTTGGGGGTCAATGAACGATTTTGTTGACCCAGAGTCGATTAAAATTTTAATATTGTATTCAGGAAAAATTATATATGATAGCTCGCTCGAATTCGTGTTATTAAGAGAAATTACCGGAGGTGTTATGTTTGGTTGTCTTTCGTAGGGGTTATTTGAAAATTTTCATTTTGGTTACCCTCATTATATTCGTCGTTGTTAGTATTAGTTGACTGATCGTTCGGTTCTTCAACAAAATATTCATTAGATGTGTCGTTACTGTTGTCATAGTAGTACTGTACGTGTAAGTCATGATCCGCATAATACTGACTGGGTTGTCCTAGGTCATAGTATTGATGATCAGGTTGCATTTCGTTTGTCTGGGTGTAAAATAATTCTTCAGCAATCCATTGGTTTTGCTGAGGCGGTCGAAATGAATTATTATTATTATTAAATGGACGGTTTTGTCCGAAATTTGTATTTCGTGTAGATACGGTCATAGGTGTAGGTTTGGGAAATGTTCTCTGTGGGTTAGGCTTAAATACATTTTGGTTTTGATTTTGTTGCGGCCGTTGTTTAAAAACTTGCGAATTTGTAAAATACCTTTGCGGTTGATAGTTGAACCGGGGTTGAATAGGTACAGGTTGTGATGGAAATCTATTCGGCATTTGATTTCTAAAGAAATTTTTCGGCGTATTTGCATTAAAATGAATTGGTGTGCTGTGCACTATTTTTTGTGTTTGATCAGGTCTTGTTAGGCTAGGTCCGGGCCTAGTAAAATTTTTATTACTGGAATTTTGAAAATAGTGTACATTGTCTTCTTGGAGGACGATTTGCAAAGCCTCACTAAGATCTTTTGGTTTCATGCATCTTATAGTTGTGCCTAAAGGTTTGCGTAGGCCTGACAAAAATGTTTTTAATGCTAAGTCTTGGTATAATGTACGTTTTAAAGTTTTATTTTCTTTAGTCGTTTCATGTAAATCGACGTATGCACATAAAAGATTTAAAATATTTAAAACTCTATCATAAAATTGCTGCGCTTTTTCTAATGCATTTTGTCGCAACATAACCAAATCTCTGTTTAAGCACGACTCATCTCTTTGATCTGCAAAATTACGCGTAAGTGTGTTACGCACATCTTGCCATGAACTTACATTTTGAATATTAACAACTACTTTGGCATTTCCTGATAATTTTGAAATCAAAGAGTTAACTAAATAGACATTTTGAAAAGATGTTGGATTATTTATATCGTAAAATTCGTTTATCAAAGCTTCACACACCTATTAAGATCATTCGGGTTCCCGTTGAACTCCGGAATGCATTTTAAATATTCGGGATTAAAACGAGACATATCAGTATTTTCTGTTAACTGATCTGAAATTTGTTTGTTAAGTAAGTATTCTGAAATTTGATTTTCAATATTTTTTATTGATGTACTAACAGAATCAATAGATAAAGGAGCTTGACTTTCTGTTAAAATTTGAGAGCCGGTTGAAGGTGTACTGTCAATATTCAAATTTTTTAGAAAGTCGGCTAAATCTTCAATTTCAATAGACATTAAATTGCACTTACCTTAAAATAGTAATGAAACTGGCCTTCATACTATAAGAACTTCGTAATGGTCGGCGATTTGGTCCTCCCAAAACTTGGATTCTTGCAAAATTGGACAATGTGTGTTCCAATTTTCGATAGTGCCTTGCCTGGATGGGTCTAATGGTCTGCGATAGATGAACGGCTAATCCTTAATGGGAAATGACGTTACTCCACAAAACACCTCCGCACAACAAAGTCACTAACTTTAGGTTCGATTTCGGTTAATCGTTGATACGAAAATCGCCCGTTCGATACGATCGATTCCGAAAATCTGCACGACTGCGCCAATTAAATCCTTAGACAAGGGAAGTTTCTTTTTAAAAAATTTATTTTCAACTAAAAATCTAAGTTTACAAAAATATGGAAAATATGTTATAGCGTGACAATACAAAACCCGACTGAAGATTCTCATGAGCGTCTTAACTGTCTGTTGGTATATTATGCTTATTCAGCGAAATATGAAATATGCAATATTAAACTTTAAGGTGATGATATACTAAGGGTGATATAATTCGTGTTTAAACGTATTGGAATTGACAATTCTAAATGCTAGTGAGTTTTAAGAGAGAAAGTGCGTAATTTATTTTTAAAATGTGAATAGTTATGTAAGATGTTAATTAGTTCTTAAAATACTAGTCTCAGCTCTATGAGCCTGTTATTGTATTTGACATAATATGTCCGCTACAGGGGCGTATCCAGGAAGGGGGTCGAAAAATGTAAATATTTTATGACTATTATAAACGAGAAATAGAAAACAATCAAAACAATTTAAAGAAAATATATAAGATTATATCTAAAGCAACTGATCAAAATACCTCGAAATCAAATACAAAAATACAAATTAAAAACAATAGCACAGAATTCTCTACCGACAAAGCTATGGCTAATTTTTGTAGTAATTTTTATGTAAATATTGGCATTAAAATGCATAATTTATAATTCCCTGTAATGAACTTTATAGTTAATTGGGAATGAACATTAAAAAAAATACTTAGTATATATAAAAAATTAACAATATACTGCAAAAAAATATGTTTTTAAACTTTAAAAATACCTTTGTCGCCGTAAAAATTCCGTTTAGACCACTGTGCGACGACACGTGTCTCACATAAGGGGTGAGGGGTAAGACAATTTGCCAAAAATTAGGCAATTTCGGTTAGGGACAACGAAAATTATCAAACAAATTGTATCATGTGTCATAGTTTATTATTACGACGGAGGAAAAATAAAACGCTGTTGCTTTGTCAACAATTGAAATTAATCTATTTCCCCCACTTTACAGCCAAAAAAATAACTTCTATCAAAAAAGGGTTACTCATCTTTTGTAAAATACTCGCATAGGTACTACGTTTAAACATCGGAATCATAACGGGCAAAAAGGAATAATATTTAGATGATGACTAAGAATAATAGATACCCATCCTATAATAAAGGGGTTTAATTGCAGCAGTGGCCCAGAGGTAGAGCTACTGGCATTCGACCGCGGCGACCCAGGTTCGATTCCCGGAGTGGACATACCAACAATAAAAAAAGTATGTCCGAAATTAAGTGGATTTAAGAATGCAGGGAAGAGTGTAAAAGGTATCATCTCCCAATCCACCCCACACTGAGAAAAGCTTCAGCAAGAAATTCTTTGCTAAGATTATTTTGGCTGTAATATTAAATTTTTAACCTACGATAGCAAAATGAATTTCTTATTGCAAAAGAAACAATTTACCTGAAAACTCTTTATACCCGTTACAAAAATCTTTGCTATTATAGAAAACTTACACTATGATAACAGCCAAGTAAGTCTTTATAAAAAATTATTTTCTAGGACTACTATTTGCTTTGCTGAGGAAGTAATGCAGTTTGCTGCTTTTGAAAAAAATCTTTATAAAGAAATCTTTTCTAGCGCTCTAAAGAGTTTTGAAAGGGGTAGCAAAATTTTTTGTTGGAATTGGGAAATTCGTAACTGTTCGGTTCGAATCGGATTATTTCGTGGTGACGAATTCAGTCTGATTGGGTCAATTTTTATATTGCGCACCAGTCGTCCCGTTCCTGTCTCCAGGTCTTCATGTCTTTAGGTCTTCATTTTATTTAAGATATTTAGATGCTCGTTCCTTCATAAAGTAAAATCGTCGCATCGGTGGCTGTTGTTGGTGATCATTACGACTCGACATTTGTCTCATTTTTTCCAATAAAAATTGTCTTGGCTCAAAAATGTTTCCAGTGTGCAGTGCTTTATTGGATTGTGACATCAATGACAGTGTAGATTTTTAATATCAGTGTTAAAAGACCATAGTTATTTTAGTTTAATGTTAATTTTTTTATGTTATGTGATTGTTTATTTAATAATAATCAAGTTTTAGAGAAAATTAGTAATTATTCTTTAGCAAATGCCATTCATACTAAAAGTCCTCAAACTAAAATAAAACTTACCAAAGTTTTAAACATTGTATGATTTTTAAAAGAAGATTTTAAGAAATATCGCAAAAGTAAAATACTTTCTTTTTCTAAATAAAATACAATGTAATTATTATTTTACCTAATATTCAGGTTAGATGCAGAAACATGTTTTTTCGGCATTCCCTTTTGGATATTTGTTTAAATTTAAAGTGAACAGATATTTTTTAATAAGATATGTTTTAACCACTTAAAGAAACAAGCAGTAAAATATTATTGTTTTCTTAAGCAGCTAAAATTGAAACTATTTTTAGGTTATGAAGTGTTGTTTCCTGTTGTATTAAATAATAAAGAGAAAAATAATTTTTTTTTAGTTTCAAATCGTTGATAACCTATTCAGATGTGGGGAGTTGCATGATGTAAAATATGATGGAGTTACCTGAAAAATAAGCTTTATACTATGTTAAATTTTTGATATAGCATGGAACATATTATTTTTAACAACACAATTTTAAATGAATCAAAATTTTTTGAAACTTCCGTACCCAAAGTGAAAAAGCTTGGTTTATATAAATGTGTTATTAGGCATAATAAGTTCTCTAGAGTATATTAAAAATTCAACAAAATATACGGCTTATTTTTTGGGCCACCCCACATATTATAGCAAATAAGTGGTGCTGTCATAATAAACCACTTTACTATTATAGCAATTTAAAGTTGCTACTTTAGCTAAAAAAGAGTATTCGAAGTAAGTAGGTACCTTCTGACCCAGCAAAGTAACTTTCTTGAAATAAATAAAAAAATCTTTCCAATATAGCAAAATGCTATGCTGATATTGAAAAAAAAAATTCTTGTTTCGAGAACAATGCGGATGGGGTAGAAAAGTATCTTTACTGTTCTAGCAAAGTCTCTTTATAGCCGATGGTCAGTTACTTTGCTAATACAACATTTTTGTTTACTTGAGCTAAGAAGTGATCATTCTTTATAAAGTGACTTTATTACGACAGCAAAGAAATTACAGCCAAATGGATTTTACTGTCTCAAGTAGTTTTTCTTTTGTCCCCTATGTTAGCATTTTTCTTTATAAGCGGTATAAAGATTTTTATAAGGACAGCAAGAATCTTCTCTCAGTGCATTCACGCCGGTAACCAGGCCGGATGAGATCGGACATCTCGTGGGGTGTGGAAGAAGGTACACACTCCCCAATCGGTAGGTCATTTAATGGCAATAAACCAAGGGTTGATAGCCCTTGGGGGGTGTCGCATGACTGAGGATCGCGGCTCGGAACCCACGTTAGGCTGCAGGTCCCCTCAGGAATGGCCCTGGCAGCGAACGAAGAGGTAAAACGCCGAATTCGAAAGAAAGAATGTATATTTTTAATCGTTGTTTTACAATTAGAGGAACTGGTCCTAATATGGGCCCCCATTTTATTTTTTTGAAATAACTTTCTTATTTTTTCTTTCTGATGATAAGTAAAATGGTTTATGTACGTTATAAAGTAATTAAACCCCAACATTAATTTTTCTCAAAAACGTATAATGTATCTATGAAAAAAAAATAAAAAAAATAGTGCACATTTCTGACATTTGCCCAAAGGGCCCCCCCCCCCCGATTGAATCTCTGGATGCGCCACTGGAACACTGTTTATGTACCCATAAATGACACAAAAAACATTGGACTCAGAGTTCTCCCAGTGTCTTAAGAACACTGTTAATAATAAAGTAAGCATTTTGCGCACTTGTTTTCGCACAAATTTTCCAACTATGCCTGGTGAGGACCTGGATTTCCTGCAAAAAAGTTCATATAATATAGTTTTGTCTGAATATGGGCCCGGCCCATATTCAACACACTCAAGGGGCCCATATTGCACTAAGTACAAGTCACCATAAAATTATTGGTTAGAAAAAACCTGTAATTTTTAGAATAAGATTGAATGCTGAAACTTTCCCTCTATCATTGCCGCATAAGCAAGCTTAAAGTAACTTAAAAAAATATGAAAATCACGCTATTTAAACTTACATTAAAAAGTTATGGGAACCAGCGAATCACATAAATCACAATCGTTTAATAAAAACACGTGGAATCACGTCGGCAGTCTGTAAACTAAGTATTGACAATGTGTAAGTGTAAATTTACGGATCACCTGGCAGATAGAGTTTATTGGTTTGTAGATGGACAGGGGGCCCATATTAAATGCCTGGCCCATATTCAGACTAGTTCCTCTAATGCCTTCGTGTGCTTTACCCCACCCAGCACCCCAATTCGTTCCACCGGTCCCGAAAGTTCGTTATTTTTAATAAATAATTTTGCTGTCAAATTGACACCTTCTGCCTATATTGAATAGTGTGCCTTGAAAACTATAAATCAATACACGTATTAAAATATTTTTTTCCTACGACCACCTATGAAAATGAGAAAAAAAGCACGGTTAACTTGGCTCGAAAGCGCCGAATATCACACGCGTGTTGAAATTAAATATTTCAACTCTAGAGTGGAAATACAAGGCACACACTGAAAAAAATGCTCGTTTTATGCCAAATAAGTGATTTGTTTGACTTATTTTTATTGGGACCAAATAATTTTTATTTGCCTGACACAAATATTGTTTGTATTAAATAAATAGGATTATTTGAATTTGCAATGATATTTGTTTGGTTAGTAATTATTTACGTCAAATAAAATTTATTTGCTATTTTAAAACTTAACAGTGGTTTGAATACTTAAATAAATATTTATTTGTAGTAAATAATTATTTATTTGGCTACCGGTTCTTTTGGATTCAGCAAAATTAAGACGACGGGAAGGGTTTGCCAAACGCGTCAAGACGAGCGCGAGATGACCAGTCGCTAGTAGCCCGCCACCCTAACAAATTCGAGGTCCATGTCGAGTAATTTGTATTTTGTGTTAGTGCTGGAAATAAGGGCAATGGAAGTTGAAAATTGGCTTTTAAACCACAACATTAGCCACCTGTGGCCATCATTTGAAGGTAAGTTAATTTTTTCATATATAGATATATATTGTTAAAATAATAAATAAAAACATAACAGGTGCATTTTAAGTTAAATTGCGCGACAACTATATTATGTATAGAAAAGACGGTGATAATTAATAATAAAATTGTATCTTCTTGATATGTTAAAAGTACATAACCATACCTATTTTCTTATGTTTTCACTATTTTTGCACGTTGTAGATCAAACAAAATGGCCCCAGATATTTATACTCTATATTTATACCTACTAACCCAGTTATTAGTACGACCTATATTGTTTAAAAAATCAAATTAATTAAGATTCTTATTTTAGTATGAAGACGACGCTCCCCCTAGTAAAAAAATGTTACAAGACAATGATATTGTGACAAGCATCAGTGATATACTTATTTTAAAAGGCGATCAACCACAAAGTTTCAGCAATCAGCCCATAGCTGTTACAGCTTTGGAAACTCCATTAGCCACTACAATTCAACCCGGTACCATTGTGTCATCAGTTGTTCCAACCGAATTTTGGTATCTATATATAAGTATATCCTATAAAATTAAAAGTAAACACTGAAGACGCCAAAGCTGAGAAGAGTAAGGTCCCCTGTATATAAATAAACCATTTTTTGACTTGAATAAATATATATTTCAATGAAAATATTATTTATTATTTATTTAAATCCAACCTATTTAATCCAAATAAATATTTATTTGGGCCAAACAGTGTTATTTTGTGATAAACAATATTGTATTTCAATTAAATAACAGGAACTAGGTACAATTTGAAAAATTATTTAAAAGAAATAATTATTTTGTTAGGACAAATAAATATGTATTTAATAGTAATATATATGATTCATAAGAAACAACACATTGTTTGGATTAAATATCGCAGGCTTGCTGACAAATAAATATTTTGTTGATAGAAATAAGTTATTATTTGCTATAAACACTTATTTTCTCTATCAAACAAACATTTATTTTAATTAAATACCACATATTTGAAGCGCAATAAATGAATTATTTAAATCAAATAATATTTGTTTAAATATAATAAATTTTACTATCAGCAGTCAAATAATTTTGGACATATTTTCAAATAAATATTTGTTTGGACAATAGGAAATAAATATTTGTTTGGGCGAACTCCATTTTTATTTAGTTTAAATAAATTATTTTTTCAGTGCACTATTTAATTTAGGCATATGATGCCAATTTGACAGACCACACCTATTTATTAAAAAAAACAAATTTTAGAAAGCAGTTTAGTTTATTTATCACGTATTTGTCGAGCGATTCAGAATTAAAGTGTGAAAATACGCCATCCGAAATTATAAAAAAGTTAAAAATATACTGGAAAATTTATTACCAGTCAAAACAAGCCCCGTTGAAGAAAATGTCATATATTAAACTTAAGCAGAAAATGTTTATGGGTCGCCATAGCCTACAGACTAGAGCCATGACCTACGAATCGAAAGATCACAGGTTCAAATCCCATCAGGAGCACTTGACTTTTTTTTATGAAAACATTAAATAAAGAATTATTTTGAATTGAAATCTTCCTTGTTGAGTGAATTTTTTAAATTTATTTTTAATGCATCTTTCCTTGATTAAATAAAAAAAATCATTCAAGAAGGAAGATTTCAATTCAAAATAATTTTATAATTTATTTAATGTTTTTATAAAAAAAAAGTCAAGTACTCCTGATGGAATTTAAACCTGTGACCTTTCGATCTATTAAATTGGCATCATATGTTTAAATTAAATAGTGTGCCTTGTATTTCCACTCTAGAGTTGAAATATTTTTTTCAGCTCTAGAGTTGAAATATTTTTTTCACAAATCAAAAGTTTTTTTAATAATTCTTTGTGGTCGTAGGAAAAATAGTGTACATTACTCGTGTGAAAGTGATTATTCGAAAACTCGGAGAATTTCCGCACTCGGCTGACGCCTCGTGCTAAATATCTCCTCGTTTGAAAAGTATCACTTTCATCACTTGTTATGTAATATACTATTTTCATCACGCGTGTATCTAGTTAAGTAAACCGTTTTTTCTCATTTTCATATCTATAGGAAAAGAAAGTGTAGGAAATAAATTAAAATTTACAATTAGATTTGTCTTTTATAACGTGTATAATAAATTTCCTTTCGTTTAAAAAATAGTTAAATTAATATCTTACTCTTTCTTCGCCCATTTTATCACATTTTTACTACTTATAATAATTAAGTAATTGATGTTTAGTTTGTTTTCACATATAAATAACACTTCTAAGGATGATTTTATTATGACTGTACCTATCTTTTTGAATCTTTTGATAAGATTAAATTAGGCTTATATTAATATGTAGTTTAGATATAAGTACCTACAGTTATCTATACAGGGTGGTACAAATTCGTTTGCAAACAAGGGGATCTCGAAAATGGTAAGAGATACGATGATTACACAATTAAGGCAAAGTATCCCAAATATCTTCGGAGACAAGAAAAAACGAAAATTTTAGTTTAGGTTTTTAATTTTTTGTGCCTTTATTTTTGACTTCGAAGAAAATCAAAAAACACTTCCTTATAGTCGTGTCTTATGTTCTTATTATGTAGTTACCAACCTGGTATTTTAAATTCAAATTAAAGGACTTCTAAGCTTTAGAAATTTAACATAATTTAAAGTTTTTTGAAATTTTAACGTTTTGTCATCTAATAACATATTTTTTATAAAAATAGTTGTGATAGGGAAAATTGGTCCATTTTTACTTAAAGAAATATGATATTAGTTATTTTATAAAATAATCAGCGTTAAATATTTTTCGTCTGTTTATTTTTGTTACATGTTTCGCTTGAAACTGACATCATCGAACCTTATAAATAGATAAAAGAAATTAAATTAATCTTAGAAGGTAAAAATAAGGACACAAAGTCTTCCTCCACTGTTATATTATAGAAATATTTTGAATTTTTTGAGTAACTTCTCTACATGTTTCGAATGCAGAAGCATTCATCTTCAGGAGAAAAATTAAAAGAAGAAAAGATCTGTAGATATCACCCTAACTGAGCGACACAATTATAGGTTCGGTATAAAATGAGTGGAAATAAGGTGAAGAAACCAAAACACTTTGCATTGTGAGTAAGAAGAGTTTATAAATAGAACTGTTAGCTAATCATTAGAGAAAAAATATTAAGAAATGGATGTAAGTGTGAGGAAGATTATTAAAAATAAAATTGGCTGAACGTAAACCTGAAAAAGAAAAGACATCTTTTTAGGGTACGTCAAGTGACCAAATATAGAAAAATCTTACCTCATTGGTTTACGAATATTAAACTGCAATTTTCAATATATTTAATTCAAATCATATTGGCCTTAGAATTTCTACTGTGACTTAAATCTTGAAACATACATTTTACATAGATAGATTGATTATTTTGACCAAAATTTAAAACCATTATATGGAAAATAAAACAGTGGTTGCTTGTTATGTATCACAGTTTTTTATTTCAGTTTCCCGACACGCGTGTTTCGATCTTTTTACGGATCATTTTCAAAGGTAGTGAGTACAAGAGCTACTAAATTTTATGTGTTGTAATTATGGTATTTATATCTTAAGTAAATAATAAAATTAAAATTAAGATTTGCAAGATGAATAATTATTTTAAAAAATTGTACGTGACATAACAATGGTCTTTAGTTTTAAGAGGTGCGTATGTAATAAAATTAAAATTAGGGTATACATTGTTAGAAGTCTATTTTAATTTTAAGGTACAGATAAATATTTAAATTAGTGTGCTATTAAGGATGAGATTAGCACTTGAAGGTATTTCGGTTTGATTATTGACAACATTACATTTGTGTTTTATGGCTCTTTTAATAGCAATTTTTCTAGTAGGTTTAGTTTTCTGCTTTTGTTTTGTATGTATATATGTTTTATTTTGTTGGAAATTGTATGGTTATTCTGTATGCAGTGATCCGCTATTCCAGTTTTGTTTTGTTTTTTTAAAATAGATATCCAATAAGAGTAAAAACCGCCATATCGCAATATGGCGGTTTTTACTCACTATGTGACGTCACGAAAGTCACGCCCACCTGCGCGGTATCATATCTCTTGTAGTTGTATCATGCTAGTCAGCCGCTAGTAGAACTAATAAAACATATATAAACATTGTATTATATAAGTAAGTATTATAGGAACGTGAAATGACATGTAAATATATTACAAACAAATAAAGGAGTTTTCAAAGTAAAGTAAGTAGAGGTGGGTGCAGCAGGTGCGGTTTGTCCCGGTTGTTAAAGAGGCTATGCATGGTAGCGGAAAAGGATCGTTGTTCTTATTTAAAAGTAATTTTTGATAGAAGAAGGTTTTCAAAACGTTTTTTTTGAAGCCGCTTTTCATATGAGGAAGAAGGTTCTCAAATAGCAGTGATGTTTTTTTATTAATCACATTTCTGGGTTTACGAAAGGCGGTGATTTCTTTTTTGAGTCCCTAAAAAAAATGGGAGGAGAGGGTTTCATCCCTTCTTGGTTCGCCTATGTAGTTGTTACTAAGAACCTGTATTTTTTTAAAATAATTTGTTCTACCTTATACTTTCTGCTTTTTAGATAACTACGATCAGTATGCGAATTCGTCTAATGACACAAGTGATAGTTATTGCAGTATACATGATATATTTGGAATGGTTTGCAAACGAGATTACGGTTCAGGTTTGTATCTGCAGAAAATATTTCGAAGAATTGTATTTTAAAAATTATTTTTTTAATGACACATTTCTTTACGCTCCCCAATATCTGTAGAGTACAAGTTAAAAAGTTTTTAAATGTTGAATCCATAGTAGTTCCTCTGAATGCCAAATTTTTACTGGCTAAAAATTGTACTACATCAATCATTCTTTTAATGATGGCGCGCCATCGCCTTTTCTCTTGATTGTAAACATTTTGATGTTTCGCATCAATAGTTAAATTTTTTTCCAGACTCATCTTTTGTTCGCACCAAGTACTTATCAAGTTTACGTGTTTTAGAGTATTTTCATGCTTATTAAGGTAATTCGAACAATGTCGCCAATCAGAAAAGCCAGTACTTACAAGTTTTGCTGAACTATCTCTACTAAACAATTTACATGCAAAACAAAAAAATACGATTTACTGTTATGGAATAGCAGAGCCACGCGCAATTTATTTTCTCTTAGTTCACTAAAGTTTTGTTATAATATGAACAGCTAAATTTTCTGCCATCCTCATCGACTGGAAATTTAAAATTTGCTACTTGTTCGGGGCCATATTCTACCAATGAATCAATATTTTTTTTGTTAAAATGTAAGGTCAAGTACCTGGATCACCTAGTGCTATTTGAGCAAAACCTTCTTTCTCTTCCCTCTCATCAGTTTCATCTTCACATTCGGTTTTACTGGAAATGGGACTGATTGATGATGGTGATGATGATCTTGCCATTTCGTCGCGTTCATCGGGTGTGATATCCATTAATTTAGTGTTTGTATCGTCATTAGTGCTGGTGGATGTGGATAGTTGAGAATAATCAAACTCCGCATTTTGATTCAAACCTTTTTCTTTAGACTCAGTTTTTTCCGATGGTCTGAAATAATTTTTTAATGCTCCCACTTGTTTTGAGATTTCTTCTAGTCTTTTATTCTTCGTTTTTCTATAAACGGCACCTGACTGTCTTTTAGTCTTTCTGGAAGACATCTAGAAGAAAGGTTCAAAGAACGATAATAAGTATACCATAACTCATAGATGCATATAAAATTAACGAGGATTTTCCAGAAATTTTGAAATTTATCTAGAAGATTTACCTCTAGCGTTGTTAAAGAAGTACCGTAAAACGGGGTTACTTTGCACTCAGTACGGTAACTTTGCACCAACGCGGTAAAATATTAATTTTGGTTGCACAGTGCTTCATCTTAATTTGAGGCCCCTACTAATGTCATGTGTAGAGAAAGAACACTGCAATGTATCATCTCAAGAAGTTAGACACTCCTGCATTCCGTCATTTGTCAATTATTTCCCGCCATAATATATAACCTTTAAATTGTCACGTTTTAAAGCTGTGCAAAATATTCTTGCCGAGAAAGCCTAAGCTGATAAATATTGGTAAGTACCCGTTCAATCGCATGTACAATTATTAGTTTAAAGATGCAGGTAATAAAATAGGTCAATAAAATACATATTTAGGTTTTTTAATTTTTTTTTGTTTACATTGGCAATTTCCATATAAAATTGGGAATACTTTGCACCGTACAACTGGTGCAAAGAATCCCCACTTTTTTACGAAATTGGGGATACTTTGCACAATATCTGAAATGGTGCAAAGTATGACTCGTATACGGTTACTTTGCTTTGATTGTAGATAAAACGGTAAAACTAGTTTAAAATGAAGTGGAGCAAAGTATACCCTTTTCGTGGTATACTTTGCACCAGGATGTAAGGTGATTTTTTGTCCTAATCTTGCAATGAATCAACTTAAAATGTAATGAGACTTAGTTAATGAGCTTAATGATATCCACAGAAAATCATAAAATAGTTATATTAGTATTAAGATATTTTTATCTTTCAATAAAAAAAATTGTGCAAAAAGCGGTGCAAAGTAACCCCGTTTTACGGTATACTATTTTTTTTTTACTTAGAAACAGTGTAATAATATGGGTTATTCATAAAAATTCCCTTTTCCTGTTAAAAAGGTTAGAGCAAATTATGTAAAATAAATAATGATTCATAGAGCTTTTTAAGGTCTGGTCAAATATAAAAACCTGAAAAAAAAACCTGGTCAGTTACCCAATTCTGTGAGAATACTCTATTTTTTGCAAATGTTATTTAAAAAAAATTAAAATAAAGTTTTAATTTTTAAACATTGTGTTGTTAATTAGGTAGGTACTGGTGAGAAACTGTCGAGCCTCTTACATTTTCAAAGAAGGGTGGCTAGTTGTTTCTACAACATCGCCTGAAACATACTGTAAAATGCCAAGGGTGGTTCAAGTTGAATAAAAACGAACTTTAAATTTGTGTTAACAAATTGTTTTATTTACTGTATCTTCCGTTATTTACGAAATCTACAATAAGTTAAATCAAATACAATTTGACATTGTCTGAAATCAATCCTAAATTTAAATACCGGATCAGTAACGATTGAAATAAAATATTGTTTTAAGTTCAAAACAATACAACTAACTATGTACAATAATACTACTAAAAAATACTAAATCAAAAATACAATAACCTTTGATCATGAAATAAATATAAATCTCAACAACCCATGAGCAGTTGTTCAAAATCTATAAATCAAAAATGGTTTTTACATTTAAACCTTAAAAGAGTCCGAACATAATAATGCTCAAAAATAACTTATTATTCGATAAGATTCACTTAATGTCAAAGTCACTTTTCTATTTTTTATAATCGCGAAAACAGTGGTTTTTATAAATTGTTTATTAACCACAAAGCGGGTAAATCAATGTCGAATGATTTTTAAAACTATGAAAGTTTTTTACATTTACATACAGATGTAGCTTGGATGCAACCAATTTCTTTTTATTGCAAATATTTGCAAAACTGCTCGTACTTTCATTTGATTGACAACAAATAGTTTAGATCCTACCTTGATCTACAGCAAGTCTTCTATTTTTAAATAATCGAACATTTCACAAATACAAATACATCACAAAACTCTTTTTCTTATATCACATACTGAGGTCAGAGTGTAGACCTTCAGAGTGGAGTTATTTTACGGGAACTTCAGAGTACAATCAACTGCGAGTGTCAACATGAGATAATAACACGAATTTTATAAGAACACGAGTTATTTTCCATTTATAGGAGCCTGAAAAACGGGAGTGTTTGACAGGAAATTCACAGTTCACACTGAGAAATGCAGTTGATGTCTTGATGCAATTTATTGGAGACTGCCAAAACGAGAATGTTTGACAGGAGAGAGAATTGGTTATACTAAAAACGACGAGCTTTGTCGTTATAATAGCGAAAAAGACCGCGTGTCTGAACGGCCGAGATGTCAATTACTTTCTTCCAAGATCGAGCGTGTCTTGGTCGCGAGAGAATTTCTTCAAGATCGAGCGTGTCTTGACACCGAGATATCTACTTTGTCTCTGGCTTCTGACTGACGGGTCGCGGAGCAGCAAGAAACCTGTGACCTCCAGAAGGGCCAATTATTGATTAGTGACGCGAAATAGGGACCAATAGAAATCTATATTTTAGATTAGGGGTGAGAGAAGACAAACGAGAAATGCAAACCGTCTATCTGTGTTCTATAAATAGAAATTTCTTGGAATGTTATCGAGTTGAGACGTGTAAATTTGTCTATTTGAGAGTTTTAAACTGAGGAAATTTTATGATTTATTCTGTTTTCGATGCATTGATTTTTAGAAAGGGCAAATTAAAGATATTTTAATGAGAGTAATAATTATTGAAAATTTAATAATTCCAATGTTGGAACTAGTTTTCCAACAGGTACCTAATAATTAGGAAATTAGGAAAATACCCTGTATGTTTCATTTATAAATCTAATCAAGAGCTTTTATAGAAGATATTTTCTCTAAAATGTGAATCAGGAACAGGGGACAGGAATAAGTGAATATTACATCAAATAAATAAAAGTTTTGTACTTACCAGAGATATTACACTATACAGTTCCGATTTAAACAAAAATCAATGGCAACCACCTTTTCTCATTTTCACTACTTTTTATAATATAATGACACTTATGTTGATTATGTTAACTTACCAGTATTATTTACCGTATGTTAAATCAAAATTGAATGAACATATTGTAATGCGAATGGTTTATCTCATTTTCCCTGTATATACCTACTGGTAAAGTCCCGGAAAAAATGCTAATGCCGCACCCCTTTAACTTTGCCGAAATGATTCAGTTCTAAAATCTATAAAGGAGACCGCTAAAATTAAGTTTCTTTTGTCCCATTGATCTGCGAGCCGCGTGCCGTCGGCCGACCGCGGCCGTTCGATTGAAAATCTTTAATAAATAAATCCATTTGAAATAATTCACAGAAATATTGGTTTCTTCTTCTACGTTAATGTAAAGTTATCTTTCATAGTTTGATAAATGTCACTTTATTTTTATTTTGAGAAATTCGTAAAAAGTTTTGCTTGATTGACAGAACCATCTGCGGCCGCCCCTTGTTTTGGCCACCCGCGTGCGGTGCACGCGCTGCACACCTGCTAGGATCGGCCCTGCACCCTAGACCTGTCCGGCGCGCTGCCTGCGCTTGGCACCTGCAAGTAAATGTTGTACATTGCATCTTAGTTCTGATGCATATCGACGCCAATAGATGGCGCTGTTAATACTATAGTATAAAAGAAAATAGTAAATGCGGATTTTCGTCTCCATGAGATAACATTTCTTATATGTACTTTAGATCGGATTGATATTATGACTTTGAATGTTATGATCGGTCGCTGGATTTGCCGTCCCCTTGACGTGCCTCCCATGTGGTGCTGTGCACGTCCGCTTACTGCAACAAGATCTTGCTGGTAGCGTGCTTCAATTTAAGATGCGGCGTTGTCATTTTCGCAAGGGAACCATTTGACGCGCGTTATCTTTCTTTCATGAGATGACTGTTAGGGTGTATTGGCTAGAATGGTTTATTAACTTTTTCAGTCTATCATTTTTGAATAAAAAAACAAACGAAGTTTTTTTTATATTCAAGCATTTGTTGGTTAGGTTAGGGAGAGTGTTAATTTTTTTGTAAAGGCGTAGTATTATTTCTAAATAAATGTTTTTAAGTTTATCAATTCTACGCGTTCGGTTAATTTCCAGTTACCTCACCATTTTGTCAATAAATCTATAACAGTTTCTTTTTCCCACGACCTATGTTTTTTTAATTAACTTTACCATTGTGTTTATAAAATATTTATAATTAAAGTTCGCCATTTTATCAAGTAGTATATTACATTATTTATTAACTCTACTGATTTGATTAAAAATACATTTTATTAAAAAGTGTCAAAATTATTTCTTATTGTAATAATAAAAGTAAAATAATAATTATCTAGCTATATTAAGAAAAATACTTACCTTATTATACTTTATATACTTCCTCCTTACAATCTTATTCATATTATTGACTATGTTTATTTGATTCCAAACTCAATGACCCCCCTAGATCAATTTACTGGCTCTGCAACTTATTTCCTATAAGCACTTAAGATTCCGAATTTTTGGTAAAAGTTGCCTGAGGTATTCGCGGCATAAACTACCTTTTTTACCCCAGTGGGGTTTATGCCGTGAATTTAATTATTGATTACCTATTTAACTAACCACCAAATGAACGTTAACGACCATATAGCTCTTATTGATATGCTTTTTGACTGTGAGCTTTATGGTTGTTTTATCACCGGTAAAAATTAAAAACATAGTAAAAAATATATTTTAGGTCCTTGCTGCTGGTGATGTACTATATGAAACAAATTGGTACAACCAAAGTGTAAAAACTCAAAAAGTTGTTTTAATTATTCTTCAACAGACTCAGCAACCAATTACACTGTCGATGGGAGTTTTCGGACCCATAACCCTGGCTACAGTTTTGGCGGTAAGATTTCCTGTACCTACCTACAGACGCGACAAATGCTACTTCTAAAGAACAAAGATTAGTAACGCATTCACCATTTTACTTTGCACAATATTTCCTATCTTTTTTGATTAATTGATTTATCCAAAAAATCACTAAATCCCTTTTTTTGTGTAACAATTGCCGACAGTTTTAAGTTAAAGTTTTTTTTTATCCTTTAATAAAATAAAATTGCGAAACGAAATTTGTTAAAATTTATTTTTATGCTCTTAATACCATAAAAATACATAACATACTTCAAGTTCTACATTTGATAGTAAGTACATTTAGAAATGTAAAAATTTCAAAAAGTATCGATACCAATCCATTTTTTTTAAGTATTGATGCCCCCAAGTAGCATTTTTAGACACATTATAGTAAATATATCTTAACTATCGTTTCTGTTTCCAACGCAAATTGAAAACTGTTGGCGTTATGTCTTTAAATGACCGGTGGCCGGTAGTATGAGGTGGAGATAGACACTACATATTTAAGATATATACATTTATTCATAAGAGCACTACATCTATATCACAGACTATAGTTATGTGTTTACAATACATACAGTTAACGGAGAGTACCTGTGTATGCACATTACTGTTGTATTTATATGGGAGTTGTGTCCTTACCATTGGCGATCTGAATGAAAAATGCCTACGCAACAGTTGGCAACAAATATGGAAATATTTTCGAAACGAATACATTTTAAATGGCGCATTTTCACGTATTTTTAAGTGGTTGGTACTAGCTAGTAGCTGTAACTTTGGCTGCTTCGATGCCCAATCGAAACTTTTATCGAAAAGGTTTCGGAAAATTTCGAAACTGTTACTTCTAATGTGTTTCATCCAATGAAAGTCGTAGGGGCAATGTTAAACCATCCGCAAAATCAGCACCAAATTGTTTCTTAATGCGGCTGGGTTTGTGCGTGAAAATGTCAAAATGAACAATATAAGGAAACAACTAAGTAATTAGAACACATTTCGCCGTGATGAATTTATCACAAGTTTATTTTCTATAAGTTATGATTTATATTTCATATAGTTATTGCAGAACAAAACCAAAAATCATTGTCTAAGAAAATTTTATTATGCAATTTAGTAATTTAGCTTTATATTTTTATCGAACTCTCAATTTATATGAATTTTGAGAAAAATTATACTTTGCTAAAAAAAATTAAACTGAAATAAAAATTTTATTTAATTTTTTCTTAATAGTGTTAACTAGAAAGATGGAACGAATGTAACCACTTTTGGGTTTTCAAAAGACGCAGAAAGTTAATTAAAACCCATTATAACACAATAAAATTTATTCGAAAAATGAACACCAAAAAGTGATACGTTATTCTGGTCTAAAATGAACTAAATATACCATGTTCTAGTATTTGGTTTATATAATGTTTCGTATATCATATATCTATAATTAATAAAAACTGTGTCGAAACAAAAACACTGTGTGTCGTCACGCCGCGAAAATTACCCATTTTCGTATTGTGACGGTTCGAAAAAAGAATAAAAACGAAAATGAAACTATTTATCGCTATTTATTCGACTTTTGCATTAGTTATTCTAGAATACGCGCTACCAAAACGATTATTGTTTCCCGTATAACATTTTTTCGAGTGACAATTTCAAAACTGCCATTGCACTAATTTTTCTTATATCCTCAGCCCCCTTGACTATATTGTCCTGCCGTCATTCACCGGTTTAGCAACAACGCCGAGCTATTATTACTCTCTGGCCTGAATGTACAACGTTGCCATGAAAATAAAAAATACGATGTTGCCAAATTTACAAAAAAGACCAAACTTAATACAAAAATGAAATGGTTCTGACATCCTCCCACCTTGAGACACTTTTTAAATATAAAGTGACTCAAAATAACTGCGCTTGCGTCAGAGACCCTCTATCCTAAAGCCATAAAAATAACATTCTCTGACAAGAAAGCAATTACAAATATAAAACAGTAACTAAAATTAAACGCACACATTATAAAGAGCTAGTCTATAATTACAGAAACCTACTTTTACGCGTTTCACTGTTACATGTTATCACATCGAATGCTCTGCTTTTATTCACTCCCGCACTAGGTAAAGAAGCACTTGAAGATGCAGGATAACAGCCTCGTATCTTGTCACTGAAAGTCTCTCTACTATGATGAGCCTCTTGAAGCGATGGAACCTCCATATCATCTGCACATTCCAGCGGGTGAAACCGTTGAATAGGTCTTAATAGTTGACCTCGAGCAGTAGTTAACTTCACCACCGTCACATCTCCTTGCATTTGTCATTTGGATAACAAACATTATGACAAAACCTCAAAATCCATGCAATCATACGAACTATTTTCAAATACTTGCTAAAATAGGTCATGTACAAGTCATCCAAAGTCATTACATTGGGAAGAGTGGTAATCAATGAGGTCACCACCCTTGTTTTCTTCTCCTGGTTAATCCTCTGTTCATCGCAGGTAATATTATCCTGAGGCCACTCACTAGGCTCACTGTACAGCCAAGTTGGACCCTCCCACCATCTTGACTCCAGTAATTGTTTTGCAGAACACCCTTGGGATGGAAGGTCAGCATTATTCAAAATTCCCTGATGCCATACACTTTCCTTACTAATGGGTCTATGGGGCAAATAATGGGCACTACACGTGGAATAATTGGATGGGACTTCTTCAATAATTTGTTCTTCAACCCAATCATCAAAAATTTGGCTGCAAGACTCCAAGAAATAAGGAAATGTTTTGCTAAAAAAAACTGCGTAACAGCACACGTTTACCGTTAAATTTCTAGGCAGAAAGGCGCTGAAAGTCTCTTTGCAAAACCGTAAATTTAAAATGAAAATACTATGACAAACCCGTTCAAAACACACTCGTTTACCGATTAAATTTCAGGCGAAACGTTGTAAAAGGTTGTCTGAAAAACTGTTAATTTAAGATGAAAATACTGTGACAAACCCGTTCAAAACACACTCGTTTACCGATTAAATTTCAGGCGAAACGTTGTAAAAATTTGTCAATATACTTCACCGGCAACAATCGCTGGTAACGAAACGAATAACTTTATTTAATAAAGAAAATGCAAAAGTCCTGTCACGGTCGCCATAAGATGTGTCGTCACGCCGCGAAAATTACCCATTTTCGTATTGTGACGGTTCGAAAAAAGAATAAAAACGAAAATGAAACTATTTATCGCTATATATTCGACTTTTGCATTAGTTATTCCAGAATACGCGCTACCAAAACGATTATTGTTTCCCGTATAACATTTTTTCGAGTGACAATTTCAAAACCGCCATTGCACTAATTTTTCTTATATCCTCAGCCCCCTTGACTATATTGTCCTGCCGTCATTCCCCGGTTTAGCAACAACGCCGAGCTATTATTACTCTCTGGCCTGAATGTACAACGTTGCCATGAAAATAAAAATACGATGTTGCCAAATTTACAAAAAAGACCAAACTTAATACAAAAATGAAATGGTTCTGACACACTGTTTCGATAATGTATCGAAAGTGTGCGAGAAATCCATCATCCAATGGTCGAATATTGTATGTACATTACCTATAATCAAAACCAATTTTATATTTTTTAAAGTGTTTTTATTCTGAGAGAAAATAAAGGTATGCCGTTTTTAATAATAATTGCCCAAGAGCATTATGTAATTTTGTATAGGCCAGTTTGTTAAATCTTCGATTCTGGTGAAAATAATTGATGTCGATCTTGATTTATTTGGTTCATCTTCTGTTCTTATTGACCTACGCCAACATAAAGTAGTTTAGAAGAACTATTTTATAAACAATTTGCCTAATTTTGTAAGAACTTACACTCTTAAAAATGACTTGGTATTTGGTACTAATTTTTATTTGTTCTCGTGTTTACGTTACCAAAAATAACTATTTTTAGTTAGGAAAACAAAAAAGATTTTTTTCTTTGGTAATATTTACCAAAAAATGATGCCATCAGAACAAATAAAATATCTTGTTTTCATATTAGTTGGCAGAAATAAAATATTTTGTTTAGCTGAATTTTACTCTATATATATCCTATTTAAATGTTACATCAAGGTTCCTACAAACTTGTATTTATCAATTAAGCTTGTTGTAATAACATATTATGAATTAGTAGTCTCTATCATTTTGTTAATTTTAAATAAGATGCATTCTTAGTTACCAGAACTAACTTTTCTTTTCAAGTAATATTATTCTTCATATTTATGTCTAACTAACGGCATCGCTGTACTCACTTTGCAACAGAGACTTGACGCCGGGTGACATATCATTCTATCCAGGACTGTCAGGAGGTTTAATGTTTCGTGTTTTGAAGGCAATAATTGGCCATTTTCATGGCCGTGTGGATAATGGATGTGACAATATTTGTATTTATTGTCTTTCTTGTGTACGTTCTTATTGGCAGAAGGAAGTTAAATCATAAGTAAGTAAACATTTCATTTCTTATCATTGCAGTTGTACATTAGAAAGTTTAAATGAGCTTTTTATAAAGCATGGCAAGGTGACCCGATGAGAAATAACTTAAAAATATTTTTTTTGTTTTGTTTTTGCTCTATGTTCCATTTCTATAAAGGAACGTCATATTGATGACTTTTTAATCTGACCAAGTATAACAAATTTCATATAGCTGTATATTTTAAATAGAAAGTCCAGGGGATATTTTTTGTTTTTTAATAATCGCAATTGCAGATAAGAAAATTTAAATAAGAACAATTCAGTTCTATAAGCAATTGAACAACCCAAAAGGTTGATTAAAATAAGTTAAAAATCTATTATTTCTGTTTTGTATTGGATAAGTATGTATTATAAAAAACATGAGAGATCATCATTTTTTTTTAAAGAAACCATAATATCCCTGATAATTTATTCCAATTAGTTTACGCATACCTAATAGAGTAGTAATACCAAGGCATTTTTTTATTTAAATGGGGACTCTAGGAAGGATTATTTTTCGTTACTAAGTATAAATTACATATTATGACATTTTTTTTTAGAAATGAAACAAAGTTTTTAAAAAGTTATTTCTATCAAATAAATTTGCTAATTTTGCCATGCGTAGCAGTTCATTCAAACTTTCTAATGTGCAACTGCAATGACAAATTTATAAAAATTTTACTTATTTATGATTCAACTTCTTTCTTACAATTAGAAAGTACAGGAAAAAGATAATCAACACAATTTTGTGACTACGTACGTAATTGTTACTCTATGAAAATTTCAAGTTTGGCCCAAATAAATGATTGCTTTGGCAATATTTGTAGATTGCATCATTAACAAAAACAATATTTCCTTGAAAAAAAATTTCAATTTTGCATATTTACACATTAGTTGTGACAACTAATAGTTATGATTAAAAAACGGGAGTACCATATAATATTTAGTTATCCGTATATAAAATTTCGTTGTGACAACTATAAAATTTGTAGATTGGGTTGGTTAATGTTATTAATTAGTTCAACATTTCAATAACGACATTTTTTTTTGGTTGTACAGACTAATTTTTGGGTTGAGTCCGATTTCACGAAAATAAATAGTTGTCAGAACCAAATTTTAGTAATCCATACCATGTTATTTTTAAGAGTGACATGCCTAGGATCCAAATGTCGATGGAACATCACTAACTGAAAAAGGAAAAGGCTGTAGTTTAACTTCTTTCTTTTCAATTTATTCTCTTTTCTTTTTAGTGTCATAGTTTTAAGAAATGTTTATACTGTTTTCATTCCATATTTAAAAAAAAAAACACACGAATATTCTAGAATGGTTCAAAAACCCAAACTATATAAAATGTTACGACTGCTACGATATTGGTTTCCTAAAGTAAAAATTAACTTTAGACAAGGCATTAAAAAGAACCCGATGAAATGATGCTGAGGGATAATTTTCTAATTTGTTATACCTACTCATATATTTAACTAAATATTTTTGACTTTATAATTTGTGATTAAATCCTTCTACCGTTGAACTAGATCTAGGGCTTTTAAAGTTCATTTTAGACCTAAGAATTTTCATAAAACTTGCCCGGTAAAATTCAAACCGATTTAAAATATGCGTAGAAAAACCTTTATTTTTGGGTAAATATAAATACATTCAATTAATTGTTCTTTTGTCTTTCAGGCAATACGAGCTGCATATTCGTACGTTGCTGTTATGAGAAGTTTCAAATAACCACCAGAATAGGATGAAATTATTATGGAAGCGGACTATAAAGTTACTTTATAGCTACTTATTTGTGCACAAAATATGTTTCATACCACACATAGATAATTAGGAAAATGTTATGAAAAGGCAATTAATAACAATGAAACCTAATTTTTAATTTACTAATCAGAACAACTTTGATTATGGGAAAATAATTTCTGCCAAAACACACACACAGTTAAAGTTGGTGTTTGTTTTAAAAATTATTGTTAACATTTTTATGCACCCCAACAATATATTGGGTTTGTTGTTGTGAAATTTAAAAAAATAATCATAAATGTCTAGGTCAATAACTTACACAAGACGTTGTCAAAGCACGGTAGGTACATAGTGAACAATTAAAACTTATTAATATAGACCACAATATTGCACCTACATATTACACATATAATGTACTGTACCTGATGCGCTTAAATTTTTTAATTTTTTTAAATAATCAGAAATTAATGATTGCTTCAAATTTATATAGTATTCAGATTCACAATTTAATAATAATTAAGAAATATTTGTAGACGTGACAATATTGTTTATCTTATTAAAAACGTCTCTCAAACTTGCGCAGGCTTCAGATAGGCTTGATATATTCGATATTGGAACCATTTTAGGGTCTTCTTTCTCTGTTTTAGAATTGGGAGTAGTTTCATCCGTCTCTTAGATCTCGTCAATACATCTGATGATAGTCAATTCTGCACTTTCTGTTGGTAAATCGCCATCAAAAGCAGTGGCGTCTCCTGATAGTCGATACAGGTGGGGCCAAAATATCAAGTCAAAAATATTTCATGATAATACAGGGTGTTACAAATTCAATGCATTACCATTGCTATCTCGGTAACTATAAGAGATGGCGATTTGGTTAAATGGAGGTAAAGTTGCATAATTTAATGCTGTTATGTGTTAAAAAAAATTCGATGTCATCCGGAGTATTCGAAACAAAAATCGAAAACATGAATTTTTGTTTTTATTTTCTTTATGACAAAATATTGATTATTTTGAAAAACCATCAAGAGTACTTGCTTAAGACAATTTTTTATGCTCTTCAAGAAAATAATCTTATTTTTCAGATACGACGTTGGTTTTTTAGATGCCTATATCAACTTAATTTTTTTAAATACGGACCTGCATTTTAAAATTTTTTTTATTAGTTTTTGACCTCCTAAAATTATTATCTAGAAAAGTGCCTTAAGAAAGTGCTCCTTTTTTTTTAAATAATGTATTTTGTCATAAAAAAAATAAAAACAAGTTTTCGTCTTTTTTCAAATATCTCCGCAAGTTATCGAAATTTGATTAAATGTCTTTTAAACAAATTATTCAGGATTGAAATATGCAACTGTCCCTCTATTTAACCAACTTTCTATCTCTTTTATAGTTACAGAGATAGCAACCCAGTCAACCAAATAACATTAAAACCATGTTAGATTAATATGGTATTAAAAAACGTTGACTAGGCGAATCACATGTTTATCAATATGAAAATAACATTTAATCGGCCGATAAATAACATTGTGGTAAAAAACATAAGATATTTTAACGTTGTTTTTGTATTATCATTTATACATAAAATATCTTTATATTTACTTAATTCTAATGTAGAATAACGTTGCGGACAAAAACGTTTAACATTATTTTAACGTTTCAAATTTGTGATAAAGCACTATATTTTATCTTATTTATAATGGTATTTTATCATTAGATATTCTATATTTTAAACTTTTTACCTATTAGAATATTCTTGAATTATAATATTTTGGTATTAATTTATAAACGTATTCTTATAATGGTTTATGGGCTCAAATCGTACCAAATTTCCGATTACCTTTCGCCTACGATTGTTTGAAGCATCTTCTGGGATCTTGACGTTTTGAGATTGAAACACTAAATGCATCCCGAGACTTAGGTATATGAATTAGAGTTCTATCCATAGTCCGATACAAACAAGTTCAATATTCAGCTTGTTTTCCAGTGTTCTAATCTTAAAAGGTTCAAATCCCTGAAGATACAAACGTGCAATCGTAAACGACGTCTGAAATCAACTCCAATTTGATACAATTGGAATCCAAAAACCATATATAGTTCTATTAGCATCAACATATATTCACAGCGATCTTTTTTTGTCGATAAAAATTGGGGTTTAGGGAAAACAAGCCAATAACACAACTGTTTTTATTTAATTTTTTTTATTTTTATACATTTAATTTTTTTAATCGGGCATTAGCATATCGAACATACTCCATTATCGTTTTGTCTATGCTAAAGTCAGATGAAGTATATGACCGCTGAGCAGTTTCTAAAATCAAACATAAAAGAGGCACATATCACAAAACACACCACCACTAATTTTTACTTAAGAATCGCAAAACAAAACTAAGAAAGACCACAAGAATAAGACAACGAAAAAGGTAGTAGAATGGACGCCGGGCCGGGAGCCGGAGGCTGCTCGTGGGCGGGGTGGTTGCGACCAGTTCCGAACATAAGCGAAGTCAACACGAGGTAGTTTAAATCGGGCGCCAAATTTAAAAATACATTTTGTGCAAATGAAAAACATGTTGATTTAAGTAACGTTATAAGTAGTAATATAATTATATCGTTGGGAAATAAAACATTGCACAAATACCCCTAAAAATAATATATTCGACCCAACAGTTGTTATTAATAGGTTGTAAAAAATAATGTTCAAATTATTAACTTTTTTTTTACAAAATTAAATGTTGTGTAAAAAAACGTTAGTGTTCTAATGTTATTGCCATATGATTTTCACAAAGTGTGTTCAGTGGGAATGCTAATGCATCGTATTTGTAAAACCCAGTATTAAAAAACCGAAAAAAAAATTACCGACTAATTAAATGAAGCATTTAATAAGGAATTCCAGTTGTTCTAACACAAATGTTCATAAAACACTCAAATTTTATTATAAGAAACCTCCATACGTCTTTGTTTTTTATTTGAAAATCACTTTTGTTCTTGAAGTTGCCAATATTCTTTACAAAATGTTTTTTGGCAGACAACATACCTAAAGTTTTTCATTTTATTCATTTTAAAACTGATACACCAAAACCCGGAATCAGGAATATAATCCACTTATCCACTGACAGATTAACCTAAACTACAAGCACAGAACTCGCCTACAAAAATAATGTTAAATTGTAAAAACTGTTTAAAAGAAAAATATTTTAAAATTAATATCCCGACAGGCAAAACCGTTTTAAAAACAGCTGCCATCTAGTAGCTAGTAGCGGTGGCAAAGCCGAAAGCATAACTATATAGTCTAGCAGTGCCCTAACCCGATTGGGACTCTCTACTATCGATAAAATAAAACATCATAATATGAGGATCTGGCCAGGCCAGGTCGATTTCTCTACGCGCCAGTCAGAGAGGGCGATATATTCATTGGTGTTAGTCTCTCTCGTAACGGGTTTAACATCGTGCCAAATACCGAGTGTGTCGGTGCAGCGTGGCGGAAAGGAATTTTCGCGGTGTCACCCACACATTAGGGAGTTCTTGCATAGTTAGGCGGTAATAGATATCAACGTCTTAAATTAAAAATAATTCACATTTACAATAAGAATAAAGCGTAGGGAGACAAAGTAATAATTATTATAAATAAGAAATAAAAAGCTTGGTGTACAGATAGATAGGGCCATGGCACTGTGGCCCTACTCTACGAGCCGCCACTGATCAAATGATCCAAATTGTTTCAAATTCACAAATGTATCCTTAATGTTAGGAAACAGTTGTGCCAGCAGAACATTATCTTCTTCTTCGAAATAGTCAATATCTGTATTGCACAAAATCCGGCGTTCATAAAGCATTTTTTTATCGTCACTGGGGACAAATTGCGTCAGACCACCGGACCCCATATCAAGGCATTGGTTATGGTAATGTTATTTTCTATTTCTTAAAGAGGACAATCACTGTCTATACATGTTAAAAGCCTCTTAATAAGGTGGCTTCTGTATACCATTAAAATTCTGGATAATACATTGATCCAAAGGTTAACAATGTCAGGTAGTATTGAGTGGTAGGAAAATAAGTTTGACGTTATCCAGTGTAATTTTGGAATGATATGTTGCATTATCCAGAAACAATACCGCTCTTCTATTCTGCTACTTCATCTTAGTATGAAATCTATGAGGTCATATTTTTATGGTGTCTGCTGTCATCCACGCTTTTTTGTTCGAGATCTATATGATTTTTCGATGTGTGCACCCTTAAAACATCAAGGATTTTTGCTTTTGCACATTGTAAGTGATTTCTCTTTCTCACCATCCATATTTGCACAAAACGGAATTGTAAGTCGCTATTTTGCTGTGTTTTTTTCAGTACACTTGTCATCTTTCAATGCACATGTTTTTGTTGGAAATGCACGATAGTAAAGGGCTGTCTTATCTGCATTAAATACGTGTCTTGGGGCATAATCTTTTAAATAGGTACACAGATTTTCTTTCCAAAGAGTTACATCTTCGAAATTGAGATCGGCAATCACAAATTTTCTTGAAGGTAACATCGTGCCGATGATAAAATCTTTCCAACCATCTATTTGATGCCTAAAGCCGGAGTCCTATGTATACGATTTACGACGATACGATGATATGTCGGCGCTGTCATTGGTCGAAAATTTTGGCGTCAAATTTTATCCGATTATTTTTAACAATTTACGACGCGTCGTACGAGTTGAATTTAGTTTAACTTTTGTCCGATGTCGAAAGTTTTTTAACCTCACTTTACTAAATATTTGACTTTTATTTGGTTTTGGTGCGTTTTGCATATTTAACATAACAATAAATAAACAGTGTAGAAAATACATTTGTAGTGCCAATAACATAGGTACTACTTTTATCGCTTTTGTTAATTTTACGAAATAAACATAAACCCGCCAGAAAAAAACAAAGACCGAGAAGATTTTGGATGAGAAACATTTTCAAAAATCGAAAGATACAAGGAGCTTACCACAGTTTATTAAATGAAATGCGATTGACGGACCAGGAAAAATATTTTAATTATTTACGAATGTCAAGTGATACTTTTCAAAATTTACTTAATGTTATAAATGTCAGATTTCTTCGTCTTCTTTTTAACGCCCTTTTTACAAAAATTAGGATCCGAAAGTCGTATCCATGGGATATGCAAGACATTTTTGTACGAAAACCAAATTATTTTCGGATATCGGATGTCGGAAATCGTATGCATGGGACTCCGGCTTTACAGTTATCTAGTCCTAAACACTGCGCAGATTCGGAGGCTTTTGCTTGAATTATGGGCCCGGATATTGTTAAGTGTTTATTCCTTGCGTTACAGCGTTGCCAAACTAATTTCTAACTTTTACTTTATTTTGAAGCAGCATAGTCACCTTGGTCTTAACCTCTTTAATTTTCTCAGCCCATTTCCTGGCACTTAAACGTGTTTTTATTTTCCTCGATTATTTCGATTTTCTCTCTAGGTACAATATTTTCTGGGCAGATGTCACCAAAAGGTTTTATTGCATTTTATTAAGGGTGTTTTTCATTAATGTGTACTAAAATTCTGATTATGATTGCCCGCGGTCGATTAATAGAGAGGGTTGATTAAGAGGACTAAAAATTAATCGGATTTCCATTTTTGAATACGGGAGTAATATCCTCAGACCAGCCATAACTGCTAAATAGACTAATTAGTTCATATAAAAGCAAATATTGTTTTTTAAACATTAACATTTAAAATCGTGTCAAAGCTACTTGCTGTGCATTGTAGTTTGAAGTCTATTTTATTAAGACCTTTTTGTAGAAAATAAAAGTTTTTCTAAAAGGAGCTTCGTCGATCGTGTCATTTAACTCAGGGAATTGATAATTGGCCGTTTACCACAGGTATTCTCGTTATAGAGGTGGTCAATAACAAATAAGGTTTTACTGTAATTTCGTAGTAATCTAAAAAGAGAATAACAGGCAATATTCTGTATAGCTTGCAGCTTCTAAATAAGTTACAGATGATCGGGAATGTCCCCTATATTATTTTGTTATTTACTCGAAGATGTCGAAGATCTCCAACCCCTTTCAGTGGTCGGCATTCCGCTTTGGTACAAGAAAGGAGGGTGCCACAAGGAATATAAATAGCGAATGCACCAAATTCGAAAGCGGTAAGAGATATAATAGCTACATTGTAGCGATGTTGCGTATTTTGGGGCTTAATAATTTAATTAAATAACATTGTATTTGTTCCGAATAACTTCGGATATGTATGTTGAGTTTTATTTTTTTACTGTTGTCGCGTAGTACATTTCAAATAAGATACTGCTCGGTATGCTCTAAAAAAAAAGTAAAACTTAGACTGGGGGTAGATTGTGGCTTAATTTTTGTACTTATTAAACAACCTGATGGTTCATACGAAAATAAAAAGCGTAGGTACCATGATAAATGTAATCAACTATTTGTTTTTTAAATAAACGCATATTTCACCAAAAACTACTTTTATTTATTATTTACTATAAACCATACAAAAGTATTTCTCCGACTTCTTAACATCCTTTCTTTTCAAAAAACTTCCCTCTAGTTACGTTCCCATGTGAACTATTTTATCTGTTAAATAAGCAGAATCTTTATCTTTATTCTTATATTTTTAGTGCTTCTTTCACATGCTGATTCCGCATCGGCAAATGTTATAAATACATGTAACGAACATAGAAGCTTCAGTTCTAATTGCACTATCCTTTGACTGAAATACAAATTTTTAAAAACAACTTTTCCTTGCGGCAGTTGTTAACTGGCGCAGTCGGTAGGACTTTTGTTAACGGTCCGCGCATCGTGCGTAATCGTTTAGTTTTGACTATTAATAACAAAATCGAACAAAGTTTTAACGAAGTGCGTGCGATTGAACTCAAAAGTGACCAGAGACACACGGGAACAAGCATCGTCCCACGTCTTATTGGTGCAAGTGAAGGAACAAGCAACGTCCCGAAACTCATACATAATCCAGGGGAGGACAGCATCGCCGAGCCTATTTTAAACCTAGAAATTAAGGAATGAAACCAGCAACGATCTTCTTCATATTGTAAGTGCATCCTTTTTGAATATCCTTTCAATTTATCCATTGATTTATTGAATTGTCTCGTCTCTGTATATATTTTTAAAACGTCCGTTTTAAAATAGGCTTTCTCTTTGATCTCATTTTAGCATAGTGTATTTTATATTACATTTTTATAAAACTGGAAAACCCTTTAGTAGATTTCCAAAACTTTATCAACATGACACAACCGAATTATTCATTAATTAGGTACCAGGCCGATAACATTCCCAATTTTGACGGAAACTCGAAACAAATAAATCGATTCATAAATGCGTGCGAGAATTTCTTTAATAACCACAAAGATAGAACTGATAATGGTGCAGCCATTAACATATGCCTTTTCGACACCGTTTTAAATAAGTTAGTAGAAAGAACAGCCGATTTAATTGCCTCCAGGGTAGAATGAAATACCTGGCCTCTACTAAAAAACGCGATCATAAGTACACTTTCCGACCAAAGGTCAATAGATTGTGTTTTGCAGGATATCATCACTTCAAAACCAAATCAAAACGAAAATCCGCAGCAATTTGGTTTGCGTCAACAAGATGCGCGAAGTTTGCTCTTTTCGAAAATAAATATGACAAACGACGTCGCTGATTTATAATTACTAAAAATAACGGAATACGATAATTTAGTACTCAAAACGTTCATAAATGGTCTTAATTATCATATACGACTAGTGGTACGTTTAAAAAATCCCAAAAATCTCGAGGAAGCCATGGGCGTTGCCTCTGAAAAGGAAAATTTTCTATACTACAAAAATCGAGGTAATCTAATGACCAAAACGTCACCGAATTTAAATAATTCAAAAAATATTCAAAATTTACCACAAAAAACGCATTATTCTGCTAATGCGCCGCAACAAAGATTTATTCCACAACAGAGTCAAATACCAATTTTTAATCGGTCGACAATAAATAACCAAAACCCTCATAAACCACAATTTATGGGTTATGGCCAATTTAGGCAACCATAAAATATTTTTAGACAGGGACCAACAGCCCAAAATACGATGAACCATATTCCAAAACCGAACTACCAACCTCAAAATTTTACGCATAGACCAAATTTTAATCATAATAATAACAACCGACCATTTCATCAAGGTATGCGGCAGGGATCTGTAATGTCTAAATTTAGAAAACCTGAACCCATGGACACGTCGTCTGGTTTTTATTTATTTATTTATTTATTTGCACAAATAGGATGCCAACAGGCCTCTGGCCCAAATTCGGCACCCACGAATTACAATTGGTGTACAGATTTCTTAATACTAAAGTTATATTTTAATAATAATTATGAAGAACCGCGTGATTTCTAAGCTTTCTCCTAAAAGTTACTAGAGATACATTAAACAAATCAAAATCATGGTATGAAGCGTTATAAAGTGAGGTTATACGACTTATAGGCGAGTGTTCACCTAAATTAGTTCTATAAAAACAGTTTGCAAATAGGTGAGTATTACGAAAATTACGTGAGGGGATATTAAAACCTATACCGGATAGCAAATTTGGAGCATCTATATGGTTATTGACGATTTTAAATAGAAAACGAACATCAGCTTGAATACGCTGGCGCTCAAGAGGTAATAACTGGAAAGTCCGTCGAAGTTCTGGTAAATTAGCATGAAGATCAAAGACACCGGTGCTTTTAAAGTTTAAAAATCTAAGAAATTTATTCTGAATAATTTCCAATCTGTTTTTATATACCGCATACTGAGGCGTCCAGACGACAGAGGCAAAACTAAGTCTACTATAAACATATGCAAAATACAGAACCTTTAGAGACTGCAAAGAAGACACAAATTTGCATGATCTAATTTTAAAGCCTAGCATGCGATTACATTTTATACCTAATAATCAACCTATGCAACCAAGACGCGATATTATCGTAGAAGAACTGTTCAATCAATCCGTTGAAAACGTTAATAATTCAAATAACCCTAACCTCCAATATTACGAGACTCCTGAAGATGACTCTCAGTATTATTCCGAAAATAACGAAACGTCTTATTATTATGACGAGCAGAATTACTCCGCAGGAGAAACCGAATATTCATGCGAAAATACTTCTTACGAACGCGAAGTAGATTTTCAAAATGAAAATTTTCACCAGGACCGATTAATAGGAATGGATTTCTTAGAATATATTGACGCAAAAATTGCTGTCAAAACACGCGAATTAAGAACACTAAATGCAATATTACCGTTGCATTACGAAAGTAACATACAAAATATATATAACTTCGAGACGGTAAAAATATTAATACCCCCTCGTACAAGTCAAAAAGTAAACTTACCCGTGAAACACTTAAACGGTATAAGTATTTTAAAATATCAAGATTTTGGCAGTGCTGAAATGCCCGAAGCCGTGGTTCAAGTTGTTGATTCTTTTGCAACAACCCTCGTAACCAATAATCGTGAAAACCCAATAAAAATTACTATATCCAAACCTTTAGATATCGAAGTCCTGAACGAAACAGAAATTAATTTTATTGACAAACTGGAAACTGACACCGAATTAAACGAATATCTGGATAACCTTCAAAAACAAAATTTAAAAAATTTGCGATTATCTCATTGCAACGAAGAAGAATATAAAGCAATTCGAAAACTGTGTTTTGAATACCGAGATATTTTTTATAGCGAAGGCTCGCCATTAACTTTTACAAATCAAATTAAACATAAAATAAACCTAACTGACAAAACACCGATTTTTACTAAAACTTATCGATATCCCGAAATACACAAAAATGAAGTAAAATCCCAAATTGATAAAATGCTCAAAAACGGAATTATTCAAAATTCAACTTCACATGGAGTAGCCCAATTTGGATAGTACCAAAAAAATTAGATGCATCGGGCGTGCGCAAATGGCGTATTGTAATCGACTATCGTAAAATCAATGACAAGTCAATACCAGACAAGTTTCCACTTCCTAATATAAGTGATATATTAGATAAACTGGGAAAAGCGCAATATTTTACAACGCTACATCTTGCAACAGGTTTTCATCAAATCGAGATGGAACCATGCGACATTCAAAAAACCGCTTTCTCGACAGACACGGGCCATTACGAATTTAAACGAATGCCCTTCGGACTTAGGAACGCCCCCTCAACCTTCCAGAGGGTTATGAATAACGTCCTACGGGGCCTTCAAAACGAAATTTGTTCGGTTTACCTAGACTTTACATTATTATATTTTCCACTTCTCTTTAAGAACATCTTGATAGGCTAAGAGCGGTATTCGAGCGACTACGTCAATCGAATTTTTAAGTCCAATTAGACAAGTCAGAATTTTTGCATAAAGAAGTTGCATATTTAGGGCACAAAATAACGAAAAACGGAGTAAAACCAAATCCTAATAAAGTAGACGCAGTAAACAGCAAACAACTTACACTGTGTCTCAAAAAAGGAGCAAAGGTCACCCATACACCTGACTTTATTAAATCTTTTAACCACCTCAAAGAACTCTTAATAAATACCCCTATACTTAAATATCCTGATTTTGAAAAACCTTTTACCCTTACAACTGACGCATCAAATATAGCCCAAGGAGACCCTCCAAATGATCGCCCTGTAGCTTTCGCGTCCCGCACCTTAAACGAAACGAAACAAAGATATTCTACTATCGAGAAGGAACTTTTAGGTATCGTTTGGACGTGTAAATACTTCAGGCCATATCTATACGGTAGAAAATTTAAGATTAATACAGATCATCGACCCCTAGTTTGGCTATTTAATTTAAAAGAACCCAATTATAAACTTGTACGCTGGAGACTTAAACTTGAAGAATATGACTACGAAATAGTTTACAAAAAAGGTAAACAAAATACAAACGCAGACGCGCTAAGTCGTATCTCTCTCGATGCTATCAAGTCTGAATCGATTATAAATAACCCCGGTAATATAAGCCAAGATATCGGCGAATTTCTTCAACAAAGCTATAGTCAATTTAACCCTGAAAATTTAGATCCAGACGACGCAAGCTGACAACTTGAAAACAAAAATAAATCAAAAAACCCGAAAATAACAATTTTACAAAATATACAAATCACACCCACAAAAAATAGGCCTAATCCTGAAACGAACCGGAGACAGGTTAGCAACGGCCGCTGGCAACGCGAGAAATTTTCATCGACGGGGGACGCCGCGCTCGCAGTCGAACCTCGTGGGTCGACTAGAGGGGCCTGGACCATCTGCATCGTGATTGATAATAAAAGTAGCGTACTTATTTAAATAATTAGATAGATGCTCACTCTTAGTTAGTTATTAATCGATATTTTCCATAAAAACATGGTAATAGCCAGATCGGCCCGATTTATTTTTTTTTAAATGGTCTCAAAGTTGAAAATTCGTAAATATGAAGAAATAATTGTGAGTGAGTGATGGTGTTTTTTAAATAGGAAGAGAGGGACGTTATCCTGTGACCTGTTAGGAGGTGTAAACTAAAGAACACTTATCGTTCACATGATTTTTTCCAATATCCCTAACGATAAGCCGGTATACGTCAATAATCAGAGTCGTACTAGAAAAAAACAGGAATTAAGATAAACGCACGTCTATGAACTTTTACAAAAAAAGGACAGTTGCTGTCATTTAATTTTCTCTAAATTTTGGATATTAGTTAAGTATACCATAACAACATCGTACTAGGCAGATTGGCCCGTGGCCGATCGATTTCTTTTTTTAAAACGGTCTCAAAATTGAAAATACATAAATATTTAGAAAAAGTAATGGTTTATTTTAAAAAGGAAGAGAGGGACGTTATCCTGTGACCTGTTAGGAGGTGTAAACTAAAGAACACTTATCGTTCACATGATTTTTTCCAATATCCCTAACGATAAGCCGGTATACGTCAATAATCAGAGTCGTACTAGAAAAAAACAGGAATTAAGATAAACGCACGTCTATGAACTTTTACAAAAAAAGGACCGTTGCTGTCATTTAATTTTCTCTAAATTTTGGATGTTAGTTAAGTATACCATAACAACATCGTACTAGGCAGATTGGCCCGTGGCCGATCGATTTCTTTTTTTAAAACGGTCTCAAAGTTGAAAATACATAAATATTTAGAAAAAGTAATGGTTTATTTTAAATAGGAAGAGAGGGACGTTATCCTGTGACCTGTTAGGAGGTGTAAACTAAAGAACACTTATCGTTCACATGATTTTTTCCAATATCCCTAACGATAAGCCGGTATACGTCAATAATCAGAGTCGTACTAGAAAAAAACAGGAATTAAGATAAACGCACGTCTATGAACTTTTACAAAAAAAGGACCGTTGCTGTCATTTAATTTTCTCTAAATTTTGGATATTAGTTAAGTATACCATAACAACATCGTACTAGGCAGATTGGCCCGTGGCCGATCGATTTCTTTTTTTAAAACGGTCTCAAAGTTGAAAATACATAAATATTTAGAAAAAGTAATGGTTTATTTTAAATAGGAAGAGAGGGACGTTATCCTGTGACCTGTTAGGAGGTGTAAACTAAAGAACACTTATCGTTCACATGATTTTTTCCAATATCCCTAACGATAAGCCGGTATACGTCAATAATCAGAGTCGTACTAGAAAAAAACAGGAATTAAGATAAACGCACGTCTATGAACTTTTACAAAAAAAGGACAGTTGCTGTCATTTAATTTTCTCTAAATTTTGGATATTAGTTAAGTATACCATAACAACATCGTAGTAGGCAGATCGGCCCGTGGCCGATCGATTTGTTTTTTTAAAACGGTCTCAAAGTTGAAAATTCATAAATATTTAGAAAAAGTAATGGTTTATTTTAAAAAGGAAGAGAGGGACGTTATCCTGTGACCTGTTAGGGGGTTTAAACTAAAGAATACTTATCGTTTACATGATTTTTTCTAATATCACCAACGATCAGCCGGTATACGTCAATAATCAGGGTCGTACTAGGAAAAAACAGGAATTAAGATAAACGCACGTCTATGAACTTTTACAAAAAAAGGACCGTTGCTGTCATTTAATTTTCTCTAAATTTTGGATATTAGTTAAGTATACCATAACAACATCGTACTAGGCAGATTGGCCCGTGGCCGATCGATTTCTTTTTTTAAAACGGTCTCAAAATTGAAAATACATAAATATTTAGAAAAAGTAATGGTTTATTTTAAAAAGGAAGAGAGGGACGTTATCCTGTGACCTGTTAGGAGGTGTAAACTAAAGAACACTTATCGTTCACATGATTTTTTCCAATATCCCTAACGATAAGCCGGTATACGTCAATAATCAGAGTCGTACTAGAAAAAAACAGGAATTAAGATAAACGCACGTCTATGAACTTTTACAAAAAAAGGACCGTTGCTGTCATTTAATTTTCTCTAAATTTTGGATGTTAGTTAAGTATACCATAACAACATCGTACTAGGCAGATTGGCCCGTGGCCGATCGATTTCTTTTTTTAAAACGGTCTCAAAGTTGAAAATACATAAATATTTAGAAAAAGTAATGGTTTATTTTAAATAGGAAGAGAGGGACGTTATCCTGTGACCTGTTAGGAGGTGTAAACTAAAGAACACTTATCGTTTACATGATTTTTTCCAATATCCCTAACGATAAGCCGGTATACGTCAATAATCAGAGTCGTACTAGAAAAAAACAGGAATTAAGATAAACGCACGTCTATGAACTTTTACAAAAAAAGGACCGTTGCTGTCATTTAATTTTCTCTAAATTTTGGATATTAGTTAAGTATACCATAACAACATCGTACTAGGCAGATTGGCCCGTGGCCGATCGATTTCTTTTTTTAAAACGGTCTCAAAGTTGAAAATACATAAATATTTAGAAAAAGTAATGGTTTATTTTAAATAGGAAGAGAGGGACGTTATCCTGTGACCTGTTAGGAGGTGTAAACTAAAGAACACTTATCGTTCACATGATTTTTTCCAATATCCCTAACGATAAGCCGGTATACGTCAATAATCAGAGTCGTACTAGAAAAAAACAGGAATTAAGATAAACGCACGTCTATGAACTTTTACAAAAAAAGGACAGTTGCTGTCATTTAATTTTCTCTAAATTTTGGATATTAGTTAAGTATACCATAACAACATCGTAGTAGGCAGATCGGCCCGTGGCCGATCGATTTGTTTTTTTAAAACGGTCTCAAAGTTGAAAATACATAAATATTTAGAAAAAGTAATGGTTTATTTTAAATAGGAAGAGAGGGACGTTATCCTGTGACCTGTTAGGAGGTGTAAACTAAAGAACACTTATCGTTCACATGATTTTTTCCAATATCCCTAACGATAAGCCGGTATACGTCAATAATCAGAGTCGTACTAGAAAAAAACAGGAATTAAGATAAACGCACGTCTATGAACTTTTACAAAAAAAGGACCGTTGCTGTCATTTAATTTTCTCTAAATTTTGGATATTAGTTAAGTATACCATAACAACATCGTACTAGGCAGATTGGCCGTGGCCGATCGATTTCTTTTTTTAAAACGGTCTCAAAGTTGAAAATACATAAATATTTGGAAAAGTAATGGTTTATTTTAAATAGGAAGAGAGGGACGTTATCCTGTGACCTGTTAGGAGGTGTAAACTAAAGAACACTTATCGTTCACATGATTTTTTCCAATATCCCTAACGATAAGCCGGTATACGTCAATAATCAGAGTCGTACTAGAAAAAAACAGGAATTAAGATAAACGCACGTCTATGAACTTTTACAAAAAAAGGACCGTTGCTGTCATTTAATTTTCTCTAAATTTTGGATATTAGTTAAGTATACCATAACAACATCGTACTAGGCAGATTGGCCCGTGGCCGATCGATTTCTTTTTTTAAAACGGTCTCAAAGTTGAAAATTCGTAAATATTTAGAAAAAGTAATGGTTTATTTTTAGTTAGAAAAAATCATTCTTGGAATCAATTTCTAAAAATAAATAAATTGATTTCAAGTATTATTTTTTCTAATTTTCAATTTGGTCTAACTTTTTACCGGTCACTGTATATGCAATTAGATTGCCTAAAAATGTTAATGGTTTTTTGTTACTTTTCCCTTTGTTAGTATTTAGAATTTATTTATGTGCAATAAATACGCAATTAAAAAAAAATTCAATTTTTTTTTAAATAAAAATACCTACCGATAAGGGTTTTATTTTTTAAAATTAGAAAAAACATTTTTTAAATTATTTGCGAGACTAGGAAAAAGGCGGGAGTTTTTTGTTTTGTCCAGGGCAACGTTATTGCTAGAGCAGTCCCTGACGTGACCATGGCTGCCAAAAATGCAAGAAGACAATGGACGAAAATGATGTAGTCGTCTTTACAACCAAATAATCCCTAATGACGACTTATCTAGTAATATGTATATTTTTTTACTCAATTCATTTTAAAAACAACCTTTTAATCACTTTGTCATGTATTCGCAAGTAAATACCTAAATAGCGGTATTTTTCCTAACCTAACCTTAAAAGTCCAAAAAAATTAAAATATTTTTCAAATCCCAAACATAACCTTTACAAATCAGCTGTTCCAATTTTGAATTAATTTCCTTGCCTTTTTGTGTTTATTTCTAAATTTACAGCGTGACTATTGTTAAACTTTAGTTTATTACATAAAAGCGATAGGCACCTTTTTAGGGTTTGCGTTGCTAAGGTAAGTCTAATACCTAAAAATGGGGGTTCTTTTAACAGAAAAATTAAATCAGTGGCTGAATTGAATTTTTAACATTATATTTGTTATAAATATATTAGAAAGGTAATATAAATGTAGCGAACAAATCCTATAGGCACTGTTTTGGGGTAAACGTACCTTTACGTAGATAAGTCAAATAAGCCAAAAATTATTAATAAAACGAGGAACAGCAAAACTTAATAGCCAACTGAATGCAAATAGTTTATCTTATATGTTAGCTTATATTACCTATTTATAGGTAACCATAAATATTGTTTTTCCTATACTTTCCTTCCTATGTATATAAGCTAAACTAAAGTCAAATAAGCCAAGAACTGATAAAAACGAGGATTATTCTACAAGAAAAACTTAATAGCCGACTGAATGCAAATAGTTTCTTTTATATGCTTATATTACTTATTACCAATATACTTACTGTGTTATCTTATAAGTCAATAACGTGTTAACTGTATACTTTAAGTAAGATATTTAAAATGGGAGTTGAAAAACTTCAGCATATCAAAGTGCTGGATAATAGTATGAAGTCTTTTTTTATGCTGCTGGCATGGGACCCAAATTATACAGAAATTATTGGTGTATATTAATAATAATAAGCATAACTATATTCCTGTTATTTAGGTTATTATAATTTATAGGGCCGGTTTTGCTACGCTTTAATTAGAAAGAAAATGACGTGGCCCACAATTCGAATTTTCTTGTAACTGCGTCATGTAAATAATTTTAAAATAATAAATTATGTGAAATGACGTCTATGAACTTTTACAAAAAAAGGACCGTTGCTGTCATTTAATTTTCTCTAAATTTTGGATATTAGTTAAGTATACCATAACAACATCGTACTAGGCAGATTGGCCCGTGGCCGATCGATTTCTTTTTTTAAAACGGTCTCAAAGTTGAAAATACATAAATATTTAGAAAAAGTAATGGTTTATTTTAAATAGGAAGAGAGGGACGTTATCCTGTGACCTGTTAGGAGGTGTAAACTAAAGAACACTTATCGTTCACATGATTTTTTCCAATATCCCTAACGATAAGCCGGTATACGTCAATAATCAGAGTCGTACTAGAAAAAAACAGGAATTAAGATAAACGCACGTCTATGAACTTTTACAAAAAAAGGACAGTTGCTGTCATTTAATTTTCTCTAAATTTTGGATATTAGTTAAGTATACCATAACAACATCGTAGTAGGCAGATCGGCCCGTGGCCGATCGATTTGTTTTTTTAAAACGGTCTCAAAGTTGAAAATACATAAATATTTAGAAAAAGTAATGGTTTATTTTAAATAGGAAGAGAGGGACGTTATCCTGTGACCTGTTAGGAGGTGTAAACTAAAGAACACTTATCGTTCACATGATTTTTTCCAATATCCCTAACGATAAGCCGGTATACGTCAATAATCAGAGTCGTACTAGAAAAAAACAGGAATTAAGATAAACGCACGTCTATGAACTTTTACAAAAAAAGGACCGTTGCTGTCATTTAATTTTCTCTAAATTTTGGATATTAGTTAAGTATACCATAACAACATCGTACTAGGCAGATTGGCCGTGGCCGATCGATTTCTTTTTTTAAAACGGTCTCAAAGTTGAAAATACATAAATATTTGGAAAAGTAATGGTTTATTTTAAATAGGAAGAGAGGGACGTTATCCTGTGACCTGTTAGGAGGTGTAAACTAAAGAACACTTATCGTTCACATGATTTTTTCCAATATCCCTAACGATAAGCCGGTATACGTCAATAATCAGAGTCGTACTAGAAAAAAACAGGAATTAAGATAAACGCACGTCTATGAACTTTTACAAAAAAAGGACCGTTGCTGTCATTTAATTTTCTCTAAATTTTGGATATTAGTTAAGTATACCATAACAACATCGTACTAGGCAGATTGGCCCGTGGCCGATCGATTTCTTTTTTTAAAATGGTCTCAAAGTTGAAAATACATAAATATTTAGAAAAAGTAATGGTTTATTTTAAATAGGAAGAGAGGGACGTTATCCTGTGACCTGTTAGGGGGTTTAAACTAAAGAATACTTATCGTTTACATGATTTTTTCTAATATCACCAACGATCAGCCGGTATACGTCAATAATCAGGGTCGTACTAGGAAAAAACAGGAATTAAGATAAACGCACGTTCATGAACTTTTACAAAAAAAGGACCGTTGCTGTCATTTAATTTTCTCTAAATTTTGGATATTAGTTAAGTATACCATAACAACATCGTAGTAGGCAGATCGGCCCGTGGCCGATCGATTTGTTTTTTTAAAACGGTCTCAAAGTTGAAAATTCGTAAATATTTAGAAAAAGTAATGGTTTATTTTTAGTTAGAAAAAATCATTCTTGGAATCAATTTCTAAAAATAAATAAATTGATTTCAAGTATTATTTTTTCTAATTTTCAATTTGGTCTAACTTTTTACCGGTCACTGTATATGCAATTAGATTGCCTAAAAATGTTAATGGTTTTTTGTTACTTTTCCCTTTGTTAGTATTTAGAATTTATTTATGTGCAATAAATACGCAATTAAAAAAAAATTCAATTTTTTTTTAAATAAAAATACCTACCGA
The DNA here is from genome assembly GCA_935413205.1 of Polydrusus cervinus. Lineage (NCBI taxonomy): Eukaryota > Metazoa > Arthropoda > Insecta > Coleoptera > Curculionidae > Polydrusus > Polydrusus cervinus. Next base: position 8,157,548 of record OW284518.1, read on the forward strand.
TAAGGGTTTTATTTTTTAAAATTAGAAAAAACATTTTTTAAATTATTTGCGAGACTAGGAAAAAGGCGGGAGTTTTTTGTTTTGTCCAGGGCAACGTTATTGCTAGAGCAGTCCCTGACGTGACCATGGCTGCCAAAAATGCAAGAAGACAATGGACGAAAATGATGTAGTCGTCTTTACAACCAAATAATCCCTAATGACGACTTATCTAGTAATATGTATATTTTTTTACTCAATTCATTTTAAAAACAACCTTTTAATCACTTTGTCATGTATTCGCAAGTAAATACCTAAATAGCGGTATTTTTCCTAACCTAACCTTAAAAGTCCAAAAAAATTAAAATATTTTTCAAATCCCAAACATAACCTTTACAAATCAGCTGTTCCAATTTTGAATTAATTTCCTTGCCTTTTTGTGTTTATTTCTAAATTTACAGCGTGACTATTGTTAAACTTTAGTTTATTACATAAAAGCGATAGGCACCTTTTTAGGGTTTGCGTTGCTAAGGTAAGTCTAATACCTAAAAATGGGGGTTCTTTTAACAGAAAAATTAAATCAGTGGCTGAATTGAATTTTTAACATTATATTTGTTATAAATATATTAGAAAGGTAATATAAATGTAGCGAACAAATCCTATAGGCACTGTTTTGGGGTAAACGTACCTTTACGTAGATAAGTCAAATAAGCCAAAAATTATTAATAAAACGAGGAACAGCAAAACTTAATAGCCAACTGAATGCAAATAGTTTATCTTATATGTTAGCTTATATTACCTATTTATAGGTAACCATAAATATTGTTTTTCCTATACTTTCCTTCCTATGTATATAAGCTAAACTAAAGTCAAATAAGCCAAGAACTGATAAAAACGAGGATTATTCTACAAGAAAAACTTAATAGCCGACTGAATGCAAATAGTTTCTTTTATATGCTTATATTACTTATTACCAATATACTTACTGTGTTATCTTATAAGTCAATAACGTGTTAACTGTATACTTTAAGTAAGATATTTAAAATGGGAGTTGAAAAACTTCAGCATATCAAAGTGCTGGATAATAGTATGAAGTCTTTTTTTATGCTGCTGGCATGGGACCCAAATTATACAGAAATTATTGGTGTATATTAATAATAATAAGCATAACTATATTCCTGTTATTTAGGTTATTATAATTTATAGGGCCGGTTTTGCTACGCTTTAATTAGAAAGAAAATGACGTGGCACACAATTCGAATTTTCTTGTAACTGCGTCATGTAAATAATTTTAAAATAATAAATTATGTGAAATGACCACAGTAAAATATGAGCTTTTGATGTGTATAGTATATCTCGATGTTATTACATTATCAGTAAATCGCGTTTTACCCGTATATTAAAGAAATAATTAAAATGAGAGTTGCAAGACTCCAGCATATCAAAATGGTTGACAGTGGTATGAAGTATTTTCTTATGCTGACAGGAACATCGAACACAAATTACACGGAAACCCCATCTTTAAAAAGGACCCAACTTTGGTACCGCCGTTTCGTTCATGGATCTTTCTTTCTTTTTATATTTTCAATGATTGCAAGGCTTATTAAGTTACTAATTATTGAAGCTGATATAGAACTTATATACGATACCGCATCGGTCATATTTTCGATGGCAGAACTAGCAATTAGAGTTCTGATTTATTACGTGAATAATATATCAACGCTGTTTAATAAAATTAACTTAGAAGAAGAAAAAATCAGTCAAGCAGACAAACAAATCATTAAATCTTACAATAAGGAAGTAAAAAGGTGTCATTATATTAGAAATATTTTAGCGGCTGAAATAATATCTATAGGCGTGGTAGTTGTTATTTTTTCTTCAGCAAGTCATATCATGAGAGTCAATGAACTAAAACCTGAACCGGAAAGTAAAGTTCTAAAAGACCCGTTTTTGTTTCCAATTTGGTTTCCTTACCAAGAAAGCGCTAATGTGTTTCCTGAATTTATTTTAAATTGTATTTTTATGTTTTCGGCTGTAAATATGTATTTGTCTTCTGATGTATTAACTGTTTCTCTTATGATGTTTTCTGCAGCCCAGCTGAAAATGCTACAGGTTCAAATAAGAACTCTAAATAGTTTTGATAATGATCAAAGTACTGCTAATTATTTGCAAATAATCGCTGGCAAACACTTACACGTAATTAGGTTAGTATGTAGAAGTAACAATATTTATTTAGCACATGGCTACTCATTAATTTTAACAATAAACATTTTATTTTTTTGTTTTTTTAATAAAATTTTAAATGACCGTTTGAATCATATTATTTGTTCTGTTACGTTAATAAATATTTTTTTAACTGTCTTAAGTTTTTTGGAGTTTTAATTGACAAGGTACATCCTTTGAAAAATTATTAGGAAACTATCATTACTTTTAGTTTTAAAGCAAAATAAAATGAAAAAATATTGCTTGCACTTAAAAACTATGTTAAATTTTAGATTCATAAACTCGTATTAAAATTTTTATTATTAATTTTGCGAAAAAAGTTATTCTTTATAAAAAGTTCTGCTTCCTGAGAAAATAATATGAAACTATTAAAACTTGGGGTGGCATGTGTGTTCTGAAAAAAAAAACAGAATTAATCTATGCGAGAATTAACCTAAATGTTAGATTAAAACACGGAATTTTTGTAATTAACGTGAATCTACACGTTGTTTTATTAACCACAAAAAACAGAACAGCATTTTTTAATTATTCAAAAACGGAAATCAGGTCTGACAGTTGACATAATTGACAATTGTCATTTTAAACTCATAGAGCACCATAGAAGTGAAACAAAACTTTTGACTGAACAAATAATGACGGCTGGTTTGCCAAATTTATCAGTAACACTAAAGAGTACGAGGTCTAGTGATGCATTCGCCATTTCGTTTTTTGATCAATATTTTGTTACTTTTTCCCTTTATCCAAAAATCGGCCAAATACCCATATTGGAAGCATAATTACCAACAATTTAAAGTTAAGCAGAAAAAGAAAATTGGACAAATTTTACAAATTTTAATTTTTCCTTTTATTAATTCATTAAACCAAATTTCTTAAGTTTAATACTGTAGGTAATTGCTACTCAATGACGGGTATTTGGCCCCTTTGTAAATAAACCGAAAAGAATAAGAGACATTGATCAAAAAATTAAATGGCGAATGCATTAAGAGTCTAAACAGGTTTTGTATTCCAAGCGTCATGTCAACAAATATAAAAAAAATAATATTTAGTTTTCCAAACCAATTTTAACTATGACTTGGTTTCTTTAAACGAAATTTAATAATTTTGGAAACCAAATATTATTTTTAACCGTTTTATAGTATTGGTAACCAAGTCGGCATGTTACGACCAACAGATATTAGCTTATCTAGTTCTCAGAACTAGTTTAAATATTTATCATAACCAAATACATCCCGGAACAGATCTGTTCTCGATTCACAGGATTGCCCCGTCAACCCGCCATTTTCCTATTATGTTTTTTTTTATTTATGTCGGTCGGTTCAGTTTTGCAGTCTCCGAAGGAGAAACAAGTGCATTTGTGATTGGTTTTGGGCTTTTAAGCAGCCTGGTGAGACTTTTTATGGAAGATATGGAATTATGCGGCATCACGAAATGACAATTTGATTAACCTTTAATTGTTCATTGACAAGAGCATTGTACTTTTGCTAAAGGTATGAAAATCAAACATCTCCTCGTTAACTTTGATTAATACAATGTTATCTTAATTATACAAATCATTCCATACTCATATTAGTATCAAAATTTGTAAACGCTTTTTTAATTATTTTTTTATCTGAAACTTTCGTTAATGTTATAAATGCGCATGTTTTAATTATTTAAAATATTGTGTCAATTTATTACCATGTATAAATACACATTGTATTTCGTGAAATAATGTCTGTAATAATGTGTTTGTAATTGTGATATTTGTACATCTAATTTTTTAATAAAATTATGTCATGCTGCGTTTGGAGTTTTATTTTTATTTTCCTAACCGGCAAAATAAAATAAAAAAATAAGCACATCTGGGTTCGCTAAGAATAAAATATGTTACTAGTACTAATGAAGATTTTCCAGACAACATTACTATCATTCTTGTAATTAATAAATTAAAATTGAAATCGGCAACCAATCTAATATACTCTTTGAACTAACAAACGGGTAATTTGCCAATGACAAAAATGACTATAGTACCCAAAGCCGGAATTTTAAATTTAAATTTCCTCTTAAGGCTATTTTAACTAACTTTTCTTATCATGGAAACTGGTGAGATTTTGGTATTGTATATTAGGCCAGTTCATTTCTTAGAGTGAAAAATTTTCATAAACAGGTAATTAAACTTATATTTTTTTTAGATTTATCAAAAACTTGAACGATTCTACGAGAAACATTATGTTAACATTCTTTATTTTAAGTTCACTTAATCTTGCTTTCTCGTCCGTAGGAAGTATCATGGTAAGTAAACATATTTTTTATGTACAGTCATGGTCATTGAAATCTGGCCACTTTTTAAAAATATATAATATATATAATAATATCACCAAGCTTATGGGAAATGGCTTTCGCAAATTTTTCTGAATTTTTAATATTTCGTTATCTTGACGTTCTGATTAAAAGTGTTCATAGCCGTAGTCCAATCATATCACTAGTTTTTGAGTTAAAAGAGATGGTAACTTCTGACTTTAAGATTTTCTGCATTGTTTGGAGTTTTCACTTGTTTTTTACAAACTATTAACTTTTTAATTTTTCCTTGTTAGTGGAAAATAAGGCCTTAAGTTTTCTTTTACTTGTATAGAAAATATAAAATATATACAGAATGTTGAATAATTTATAGGCGAATTAAATAATTAATAATATTCAAAAACTATCCAAAAAAAAATTACCATTTTTTTGAATTTTGAAAATAAACGCTAGATATTGTTTATATTTTAATATTTAATTACGAAGGCGTCCTGAGGTCATGCAAAATATTTATTTTTAATTATTCTGACATAAAAAGTCAGAATTCTGAAAAAAAAGTCAGAATTCAGAGATAAAAAGTCAGAGCTCTGACATAAAAAGTGAGAACTCTGAGATAGAAAGTCAGTATTCTGAGATGAGAAGTAAGATTTCTGACTTTTTCTCTGAGAACTAGTAGCCACAATGATGTCCCTTATGGGGGCAAAACTTAAATAATTACAACATTAGCCATCTTATGTTTCAGTCTTTAGACTGAGGAACTTAAGCATTTTTTGTCCCGGTACAAAGTAGACATTATAGCCATACAAGAAAATAAAATGAATCATCAACAAAATTTTGACCTTCAGAAACTACCAAATACATAGATCTGACAGAAATCGACATGGTGGAGCCCACACCACATGCAAAGCTTAACCAAGTAATTTCAACAATCAAGCATGTCTCAGTAAAATTAAAGAACAACATAATAATCTCAAGTTGGTATGCTCCCCTCAGCTTAGTCAGATTGCAGGATTATACTATACGATACTTAGACAATTCTTTGACGATAATAACATACAGATAATACCTCCCCCACTCCCCACATACTTACTGGCGAGAGGGGCTAGAACAATATACCTAGACATAATACTAAATAAAAACATACAAAACTATACCCAACAGTAATTGACGAACTTTCCTCTGACCACTTGAGAGTTATGCTTAATTGGCTAACAAACACCACAAACGACGACATGGATGTTAATTGAAACTTATACAGAAAAATACTTAATGAAAGACCAGTCATTATTAATAACATTATAATAACTGAAGAGATTGAAGACGAAGTAGATAAACCAACACAAAACATACAATTTAGTGTTTTTAGATTGATTATTTTGATTAAAATTTAATACCATTATATGGAAAATAAAACAGTGGTTCCTTGTTATGTTTTACAGTTTTTTATTTCAGTTTCCTGACACGCGTGTTTCGATCTTTTTACGGATCATTTTCAAAGGTAGTGAGTACAAAAGCTACTAAATTTTATGTGTTGTAATTATGGTATTTATATCTTAAGTAAGTAATAACATTAAAATTAAGATTTACAAGATGAATAATTATTTTAAAAAATTCTTCGTGACCTAACAATGGTCTTTAGTTTTAACAGATGGGTATGTAATAAAATTAAACTTATTGTATACATTGTTAGAAGTCTATTTTAGTGTACAGATAAATATTTAAATTAGTGTGCTATTAAGGATGAGATTAGCACTTGAAGGTATTTCGGTTTGATTATTGACAACATTACATTTCAACAACCAATTTTTTTATTCTTAACTGTCAATCGACATGTGGTAAAAGTTTTCACAATATTTGTCCATTCGATGCAACCTAAAAGAAATCTCTTTTTTTCAGGTATTCATCTGACGAATCTTGTCAGAACTGCCACTTTAAACAATAACCCTCCAATTTTAACATAATTTAATAACTTCATCTTCCTCACACTTCAGTTTTCTGTTATGACCAGCCTTCAATTTCTCGATTAATTATTAACTTTCTTTTCCACATTTTTCCAACCATTCTTCTCAGACAGAGATGTTATATTTTTTATTCTGCATATAAACTTTCACAGTGCCATGAGCCTGAATAAAATATATTTTTATTGTTACAATACCACGTGGTGTATTAGTTTTCTCACAGTTCTATTTACTGAACTTACAATTTTGATGCTCCGTTAAGGTGATATCTATTAGTTTCTTCTTTTTTCATTCATTCTCCTGACGATGAATGCTTCTGCATTCGAAACATGCAGAGATAAAAAGTTTCTCTGAACATACGAGATTCTTTAATTTAATATAATAGTGGAGGAAGACTTTGTGTTCTTATTTCTTTCCTTCCCAACACATTTGTTTTTTATGGCTTTTTTAATAGCAATTGTTTTAGTAGGTTTAGTTTTCTGCTTTTGTTTTGTATGTATATAGGTTTTATTTTGTTGGAAATTGTATGATTATTCTGTATGCAGTGATCCGCTATTCCTGTTTTTTTTTTTTTAAATAGATGTTTTGTGTTCTTTAAGCCTAGTGTTGAAATTTCTGCCTGTTTGTCTAATGTAGATTGCGTCACAGTTATCGCATTGTATTTGGCAGACCCCGCTTTGTAAAAGTTTGTTCTTGGTTTCTATTTTAGCATTGAAAAAGTGTTTTTGTTAACTTGTATGGGGATCATAATATTATGATTTTTAAGTTTTTTGGAGTTATTTTGGCTTGTGTGTATCTGATTGTGCTGTATTTTTGATTTGTTGGAATGGGGTGTCCCCGGTAGAGAAGTTTTTGTGTCTTTTGTCTTAGGTTTTTCTTGATTATTTATCTATAGTATTCTATATAAATGCCCCCACATACAAATTATGTCACATTCTTAATAATTTTTTACCTCAAATCATCAATTGTTTTTCGAAATATGCAATAAAAAATAGTTTTGAATGCATAGAACAAACAAAGTCATCAGGACACGCAATTCCCCTGGCACCGTCTATTAATTTGCTGGGGGTCAATCTGGGAGGTAATATGTCTTGGCATAATCACGTTGCCGCAATTGCCAAGGCAGCTGCACAGAAACTTGGTGTACTTTTCCGCACCAAAAGGTTGTACACACCTCATCAACTTTTGACACTTTACAAAGCCCAGATTCGACCATCATTAGAATATTGCTCTCATGTCTGGAGCTCTGCACCCAAGCACACCCTTCGGCTACTGGATTCCATTCAAAGGAGAGCCGTTCGTCTGATCGGCGACTCCGAGCTGACCAAGACCCTCGATAGCCTGGAGCATCGAAGACAGGTTGGTGATTTGGCTCTCTTTTACAGATATTTCCATGGCAGGTGTTCGACTGACATTGCCCACTTGATTCCACCTGCAATGCAAAACAGAAATACACGGCGAACCACTGCCGCTCATCCATATGTTGTTCAGCTTAGTACTCCTCGAACTTCATTGTTCAAGAATTCTTTCATCTGGAGAACGTCATCTTTGTGGAATGATCTTCTTGAGGTCGTGTTTCCCCATGAATACAATCTTCAACGTTTCAAGAACAACGTTAATCGCTTTATTCGCACTCGCACCGCTCCCAGAGCGCCTTAAAGGATTTTTACTACAGTGCAGGTGTTTTATCATAAAAAAAAATATCAAAATCCCCAAAAACTCAATTTTAGTGTATTTTGACGTTAAAAGTTTATTTACATCTATATCAACAACGCAATTAAAAAATATCATACATGATAACCTATACATTAGCCATACTACAAGAACGCAGAAAAAAGGCAATGTTATATTTCATGTATAAGTTGATAAACGGTCCTATAGACTGTAGTGAGTTGTTGAGTAATATTTCTTTTCGTGTTCCTCAACGACCAACGAGGCAACAACATTTATTTATTGAAGGCTCGCATAGAACAAATTACGGGTTTACCGGTTTTGTAAGTAGATTAGCTCGTAATTACAATCAATGTTTTTCTTACATTGATTTATTTTATTATAACTTCTCCCAATTTAAAAGAAGAATTACTGAACCACCTATGTAGAGTAATGTCATTGTATTGTGCTTTTTATTCTTAGTTGTAGTTTAAGTGCCAGTTGGAATTTTCTCTGTAGTGTACTATGTAATAAATAAATAAATAAATAAATAAAATGAAATAGATCACCAAATTAACTTCTTAGACCTCAGAATAAAAAAATCACAACAATCAATTATTCTTATTTTTTATAGAAAACCAACTACCACAGATATAGTCATACCCACGGACTCAAAACATTATTTACAAACCAAACTAGCTGCATTTAATAGCATGGCTATGTACCATTAGTAAATATTCCTCTTTCAGATATTGATTATCAAAACGAACTAAATGTTATAAAAACAATAAAATTGCTACAAATAACGGCTACACAACAAAAACTATAGAAAACTAAGACAAAAGACACAAAAACTTCTCTACCGGGGACACCCCATTCCAACAAATCAAAAATACAGCACAATCAGATACACACAAGCCAAAATAACTCCAAAAAACTTAAAAATCATAATATTATGATCCCCATACAAGTTAACAAAAACACTTTTTCAATGCTAAAATAGAAACCAACAACAAACTTTTACAAAGCGGGGTCTACCAAATACAATGCGATAACTGTGACGCAATCTACATTGGACAAACAGGCAGAAATTTCAACACTAGGCTTAAAGAACACAAAACATCTATTTTAAAAAAACAAAACAAAACAGGAATAGCGGATCACTGCATACAGAATAATCATACAATTTCCAACAAAATAAAACCTATATACATACAAAACAAAAGCAGAAAGCTAAACCTACTAGAAATAATTGCTATTAAAAAAGCCATAAAAAACAAATGTAATGTTGTCAATAATCAAACCGAAATACCTTCAAGTGCTAATCTCATCCTTAATAGCACACTTATTTAAATATTTATCTGTACCTTAAAATTAAAATAAACTTCTAACAATGTATACCCTAATTTTAATTTTATTACATACGCATCTCTTAAAACTAAAGACCATTGTTAGGTCACGTAGAATTTTTAAATATAATTATTTTAATGGTATTATTTACTTAAGATATAAATACCATAATTACATAATTACATACACATAAAATTTAGTAGCTCTTGTACTCACTACCTTTGAATATGATCCATAAAAAGATCGAAACACGCGTGTCAGGAAACTGAAATAAAAAACTGTGAAACATAACAAGCAACCAATGTTTTATTTTCCATATAATGGAGATTTCGTTTTACCAAGAATGTAGCCCAGCTCAAATAAGTTATAAAAAATTTAAAACTTTCTTTACTTACCTTCGGTAACTCCAACATTTAGATGTGATTATGCTAAAAGGAAAACTTCTTTAAAGTATGTAGGAATTAATTTAGACCAAAATTTTACATGGAAACAGCATGTTACTTATTTTAAAAACAAATGAAAAATATTCTAATTTTAAATTATTTGAAAATTAAAATATTTTGACTCCGAGTACTTACTTTGGAGATGATATGCACAAGTAGAATTAAAAATAAATGATGGCATTGTTAGGGAAAGTTAATATTAATAAAAATAACAATAATAATAAGAAATATCTTTATTTAAAATAATTATAAAAATAGACAATAGAAATGAATATTTGACCGTTCACTCTAAAAGTTGATATACTTAACACGAACAACTTAAGTAGGTATACACTGCGAATATGAAAATTGGAAAACAACACACTGTCCAATATTTTTTGTATAGAAAAGAGCCTAAAATATTTTTACCCGTGTCTAAGTATTCGTTCAAAAAAAAAATTGTTCTTAATTTATTTCACATAAGAAGTTTTAATACAAAATTTAGGTTATTGTTTTTATCATTTTTTTTTCTAAAAAGGGTCGCATCATTTTATTGCTCTGCTACAAAAAAAATATATCCTACATCAAAAAATAACGTTTTGGCCCTTCGAACATAATGTCGAAGAGCTAATTCAAAAATGAATACGCACATAGTCAAAAACTAAACAAGACCGATATTTGTCAGGTGTATTTTTCAACAATTTGTGTTTCAAAATTTCGTTCAGGGTCATCGTCGCTGAAATGTTTGGAGCAAGCACCAGCATTTTTAATTTTACACTTATAGTTGCGTTTACACACATGCTTCCAAGCACCTTGTAATATTCATTAAAATTGGACATCAGCCGTAAAACTCTTGTGTTTATTAACGACATTATACAACCATATACCACACACCCTATTTTTTAGTAACTTTACAAATCAGTTATCAGAAATAAACGACAGGTACATAATTCAAACTCTAACGTAAACAACGGGGATATCGCAATATGGCGGTTTTTACTCGCTATGTGACGTCACGAAAGTCACGCATACCTGCGTGGTATCATATCTTTTGTAGTTGTATCATGCTAGTCAGCTGCTAGTAGAACTAATAAAACATATACAAATATTGTATTATATAAGTAAGTATTATAGGAACGTGAAATGACATGTAAATATATATTACAAACAAATAAAGGAGTTTTCAAAGTAAAGTAAGTAGAGGTGGGTGCAGCAGGTGCGGTTTGTCCCGGTTGTTAAAGAGGCTATGCATAGTAGCGAAAAATGATCGTTGTTCTTATTTAAAAGTAATTTTTGATAGAAGGTTTTCAAAACTTTTTTTTTAAGCCGCTTTTCATAGGAGGAAGAAGGTTCTCAAATAGCAGTGACGTTTTTTTAGAAATCACATTTCATAGGAGGTGGGTTTACGAAAAGCGGTGACTTTTTTTTTGAGTCCCTAAAAAAAATGGGAGGAGAGGGTTTCATCCCTTCTTAGTTCGCCTATGTAGATGTTACTAAGAACCTGTATTATTTTTTAATAATTTGTTCTACCTTATACTTTCTGCTTTTTAGATAACTACGATCAGTATGCGAATTCGCCTAATGACACAAGTGATAGTTATTGCAGTATACATGATATGTTTGGGATGGTTTGCAAACGAGATTACGGTTCAGGTTTGTATCTGCAGAAAACATTTCGAAGAACAATATAAGGAGACCTAAATTTCTTTGTATTTTAAAAATTATTTTTTTAATGACACATTTCTTTACACTCCCCAATATCTGTAAAGTAGGTACAAAGTACAAGTTAAAAAAGTTTTTAAATGTTGAATCCGTAGTAGTTCCTCTGAATGCCAAATTTTGATTGGCTAAAAATTGTACTACAGCAATCATTCTTTCAATGATGGCGCGCCATCGCCTTTTCTCTTGATTGTAAACATTTTGATGGTTCGCGTCAATAGTTAAAAAATTTTCCAGCCTCATCTTTAATTTTAATGTTCATATTTTAATACTCTGCAGAGCCGAACTGAAATAGATTTGTTTGTTGTTATAAACCTACTTATTGTATACTTTAAATTTAATTTTATCACATGTCATTTATGACTAGATTATAATAATCTTATATAGTATTGTTTAGTTATACTCTTGTACTTGCTCAATTATTTATTATTGTTGCAAATTATTTTTATTTTTTAAATTACTACTATTTGTACCGTTTGACTGTACTCGTACTCTTAGATTTCTTCTTGTTTTTATTTTTTCGTAAATTTATGTAGTTTTGTTTTGCTTGTCCAATAATTGTCTGCCTTTGGAATTTCTGTTAGACAATAAAGAATTGAATTGAATTCGCACCAAGATCTTATAGAGTTTACGTGTTTTAGAGTATTTTCATGCTTATTAAGGTAATCCGAACAATGACGCCAATCAGAAAAGCCAGTACTTACAAGTTGTGCTAACCCCCCCCCCCCCCCCCCCCTAGCTCAATTTACTGGCTCTGCAACTTATTTCCTATAAGCACTTAAGATTCCGAATTTTTGGTAACATTTGCCTGAGGTATTCGCGGCATTAACTACCTTTTTTACCCCAGTGGGGTTTATGCCGTGAATTTAATTATTGATTACCTATTTATCTAACCACCAAAAAATGAATGTTAACCACCATAGAGCTCTTCTTGATATGCTTTTTGACTGTGAGCTTTATGGTTTTTTTTATCACCGGTAAAAATTAAAAACATAGTAAAAAATATATTTTAGGGCTTTGCTGCTGGTGATGTACTATATGAAACAAAGTGGTACAACCAAAGTGTAAAAAGTCAAAAAATTGTTTTAATTATTCTTCAACAGACTCAGCAACCAATTACACTGTCCATGGGAGTTTTCGGACCCATAACTCTGGCTACAGTTTTGGCGGTAAGATTGTCGGTACCTACAGACGCGACAAATGCTACTTCTAAAGAACGCAGATTAGTACGCATTCACCTTTTAATTTTGCACAATATTTCCCATCGTTTTTGATTTATCCAAAAAATAACTAAATCCCTTTTTTTCTGTAACAATTGCCGACAGTTTTAAGTTAAAGTTTTTTTAGCCTTTAATAAAATAAAATTGAGAAACGAAATTTGTCAAAATTTATTTTTATGCTCTTAATAGATATCATAAAAATACATAACATACTTCAAGTTCCACATTTGATGTAAGTACATTTATAAATGTTAAAATTTTAAAAAATATCGATACCAATCCACTTTTTTTTAAGTATTGATACCCCCAAGCAGTGGCGGCTCCTCGAAGGAGGCAAGGGAGGCTCCTCCTCAGTAATTCCTGCCCTCCTACACATTTTCTTGGTTTATTACTAAGCAAAAATGTAATATATTTTCATTCGGATTCTTAATTTATTTCTTTATTTGCTATTTTTTCCACTATTTAATATTTTTTTACAATCTGATAATAGCATATGAGGCTAGTGGCTGTTCAGTCTCCACGGGTTTGCCCAAAAGCCACGTTAATAAACTCTGATAAATACGAAATTGTGAGAGGGAAATAGTAGTTTCTAACATTTTAACTACAATAAGTGGCAACGTCAACTGGAAAAGAGCCTCCGGACGAATCACGAGCATGATCTCTCCCACGTGCAAATAGATCACCTGTTTTTCAACGCTTGCTAAACTCGTCTCGTGTGTCGTGAACCGCGCGCGGTCTTTTCATTTGATATTTGTTAGGTTACATTTTAGAGTTTTCGCCTGGTTTGTTAAATGGGCAGCGCATCGATTGGATATTTTATTTAGTTTAGCCATTTAGTGATACTTTGTATTACCTATATTTTAAAAATAAGTGCCGCCGGCTTTAATTTAGACCGTAATTTAGTGGAATATTTTTTAAGCCACTCGTTTCATTCCCTAATTTACGATGACAAACTTGTAGTGAAAAACAGACGTTCAGAGCTAGAATTAAAAAGCCTAGTAGTAAGTACAGGAAAACAAAACCGTGGCTTTAAAACATATTATTATCGAAAATATATTTATAACTGGATCCGAGGTAAGAAACAAATTGTTTTGCTGGTATTGTTCCGATAAATCGTTCTGCTGGGAAAAATTAAGATGTACCTAATAATGATTTAAAAAATTTAGTAGATACGCGAGCTTGAGAGACACGAAAAATCACAAGAACACATAGGTAACATCAAGTGTTAAATTTAAGTTATTACGGAAACAAACTATAATAAATTGTATTGATTTCGCACAATTACGTGAGATAGAAAATCATAATAATAGAAAGGGGTAATTTTCACGAATTATATTTTGCAAGAATAATATTTTTATTTAATTGAGAATAAGATACCTACATTACTTGGTTTTTATTCAGAATTTGTTTTTATTTATTTTTTAAAATGGTTTTAAACGAATGACATTACGTTTAATTACGTTAAAATTCAAAAATGTGTAGTAACATCTAAGTCTATTTTTTTTTACCGTTTTGAAGTTGAAATTAAAAATGTGACGAGAAGACCTAAACTCTAAATTAACTTATAACGCAAATCATGTGTGAATCTATACCTACTGTAATTTAAAGAAAAAAATCTCAATCAAATTTAATCTAATTTACGAAATTAGATCCTGCTTGCTGCAATTACTTTCGATTGTAGCCCCCCCCCCTCCATTAAAATCACCAACGAGCCGCCACTGCTCCCAAGTAGCATTTTTAGACACATTATAGTAAATATATATCTTAAGTATCGTTTCTGTTTCCAACGCAAATTAAAAACTGTTGGCGTTATGTCTTTAAATGACCGGTGGCCGGTAGTATGAGGTGGAGATAGACAACATATTTTAGATATATACATTTATTCATGAGAGCACTACATCTATAACACAGACTATGGTCTATTTCTTTTCGATTGCGAACGATGACAGAAAAAAAAATTGATTTCTAGCAAATATATGCTAATTATAAACCTTTTAGCAATTAAAAATAACTTTTTGCTCTAGTTATATTACGAAACAAACAATCTATTAACTTTCTGTACATAAAATCGGTTAATTCACGTTTTCTGCAACATAAAATAGTAAACCTATGCCTACTTTGTGTTGAAGCAAAGTGGATGCCCGATTTATCGACAAAATATAGAAGGCCATGCCAAACGCCAAACATTGTTACATAACCTAAAAATGCATCTTCTTAAAGGCCGCTTTACAGTTTTCAATTTTTCTTTCACGCAAGTTGTCTTGCAGAAATAAATATTGCGGCAATAAAAATTTCACTTCGTTTTACAGCGTGCAATGACTAGCCAAGATCGTAGGTGATGTACCACTTGCCAACCATTAAATTAAAAATACATTTGGTTAGGACTTACCGGCGCTTTTTGTGCATTCATTTTAACAAAACATCATTACAGGACATGAAAGCAAACTAACAAAAACAAAACGTACCCGCTATAGGATAGAAAAAACATAAATAAATGTCAGGGATTTTTATATTTAGTTTGGTGTCTCATAAATCACCAGAAAATCCTCAGAATTGCGCTTGCAATGGCAATAAAAATACGGTCCGAGTTATATTTCTTGCAAGCAATACAAATAGAACCAGCTGATCATTAGCCTCGTTCTGCGCATACTCCCGGGCAATCTTTTCTTGCGTGAAAGAAAAATTGCAAACTGTAAAGCGGCCTTAACAAGTGTTAATTTAAAATTCTAACCGCTATAAACAGTAAACAACAAAACGTCAGTAAGACGTAAATCCCTAACCTTAATTTTTCAACTTGTCAAAAATGAAAATTCTTGCATTTTTTATTGTAAAACGGGTTTCCGTCATCGTTCGCAATCGAAAAGAAATAGACCATAGTTATGTGTTTACAATACACACAGTTAACTGAGAGTACCTGTGTATGCGCAGTACTGTTGTGTTTATATGGGAGTTGTATCCTTACCATTGGCGATCTTCTTAAAAGGATCGCCTCCGAATGCCTACGCAACAGTTGGCAACAAATATGGAAATATTTTTGAAACGAATACATTTTAAATGGTGCATTTTCACGTATTTTTAAGTGGTTGGTACTAGCTAGTAGCTGTAACTTTGGCTGCTTCGATGCCCAATCGAAACTTTTATCGAAAAGGTTTCGGAAAATTTCGAAACTGTTACTTCTAATGTGTTTCATCCAATGAAAGTCGTAGGGGCCGGCAATGTTAAACCATCCGCAAAATCAGCACCAAATTGTTTCTTAATGCGGCTGGGTTTGTGCGTGAAAATGTCAAAATGAACAATATAAGGAAACAACTAATTAGAACACATGCACTGCCAATAATTTCGCCGTGATGAATTTGTCAGAAGTTTATTTTCTATAAGTTATGATAGATTTATATTTCATATTGCAGAACAGAACCAAAAATCATTGTCTAAGAAAATTTTATTATGCAATTTAGTAATTTAGCTTTATATTTTTTGTCGAACTCTCAATTTATATGAATTTTGAGAAATAATTAAACTTTGCTAAAAAAAATTAAACTGAAATATAAATTTTATTTAATTTTTTCTTAATGGTGTTAACTAGCAAGATGGAACGAATGTAACCACTTTTGGGTTTTCAAAAGATGTATAAAGTTAATTAAAACCCATTATAACACAATAAAAATTTATTCGACAAATGAACACCAAAAAGCGATACGTTATTCTGGTCCAAAATGAACTAAATACACATGTTCTAGTATTTGGTTTATATAATGTTTCGTACATCATATATCTATAATTAATAGAAACTGTGTCGAAACAGAAACACTGTTTCGATAATGTATCGAAAGTGTGCGAGAAATCCATCATCCAATGGTCGAATATCGTATGTACATTACCTATAATTAAAACCAATTTTATATTTTTTAAACTGTTTTTATTCTAAGAGAAAATAAAGGTAATGCCGTTTTTAATAATAATTGCCCAAGAGCATTCTGTAATTTTGTATAGGTCAGTTTGTTAAATCTTCGATTCTGGTAAAAATAGTTGATCTCGATCTTGATTTATTTGGTTCATCTCCTGTTCTTATTGACCTACATCAGCATAAAGTAGTTCAGAAGAACTATTTTATAAACAATTTGCCTAATTTTGTAAGAACTTCAATGCCTAAGATCCAGATGTCGATGGGACATCCCTAATTGGAAAATCAGGCTGTAGTTTAACTTATTTCTTTTCAATTAAATATTATTTCTTTTTAGTGTCATAGTCTTAAGAAATGTTTATACTGTTTTCGTTCCATATTTTTAAAAACAGAAGATTGTTATAGGATGGTTCAAAAAAAAAATTATATAAAATGTTACGACTGCTACGATATTGGTTTCCTAAAGTAAAAATTAACTTTAGGGGAGGCACTAAGGAGAACCCGACGAAATGATGCTGACGGATAATTATCTAGTTTGTTATAGGGTAAACCTAGTAGTTATTTGACAGTTAAGGGTTTCTTTTCCAATTTAAATTAAGGTCAATGAGTTATTTTTTACCAAGCAGAAAGGTGCTGGGTACTAATAAAAGTTTATTGTTTCTATTTACATAAAATAATGTTTAAATATGTTTTAACTTGTGACGTTTAAAAAAAATTAAAAGCTAATTGATTAACAAAAAAAATTGTTATTGGACAACTCTAAACAAATAACAAAACTAAAAAATGCTATCAAAACTCAATAAATATGATCTAAGTAGGTATTAATTTTTATGTAACATAGAGCCTACTAGTTTACAATTTCCCTCTTATACATATTAAATAGTTCATCTATTTCCATTTCTTCGTCTTCATTGCTTACTTTACCACTACGACTTTCTTTTTTTTAACATGTGTGGCAACATTTTTTATTTCTACTTGTTTTTCTACATTTTCGTCACCTATTTCTGATATTGCGTTTTTTTACTTTCTTTAGCCATTACGACTTTCTTTTTTTCTTTAAGATCCATAACATCTAATTCTACTTCTATTTTTTTTTCTACATTCTCGTCACTTTCTTTTTGAAACTGTTCTTCTTCATATCTATCACTTACTTTTACCATTACGACTTAATTTTTGCCCGTAAAAGTTATAGCAATATCTTCTGTTTCTACTTTGTTGTCTAAACTATTCGTCACTTTTTTTCTGAAATTGTGTTTCTTTATTTCTTTGAGCCATAATGACTTTGTTTTTTTTTCAAGATCTATGGCATCTTTTTCTACTTCTACTTGTTTCTGTATACTCTCGTCTCTTTCTTTACATTGTTTAGGCATTTTGCTTCTAACATTTCTTTGCTCTATTAGTTAATATTCTTCATCTTCTAACTCTTCATCAGTTTCTTTGTCACTTTCCTCTTTATTGCAAATATGGCATATAAATAAATCATCGTCACCCTCTTCAGGAACGTGCTCTTTCTGGGTTTTTGGTATACATCGTTGTTGAATTTTTTTTTGCAGACGTCACACGTTAATTTGTTTTTTTTTAACATACAAATTTTGCAAACCATGCTCAAATTGTTATCCGAAGCTTTGATATTCTTTTTTACCGCTTTGACTGCCGCATCCTCTTCTCTTTTTCGTTTCCTTTTATTTTCTTCCGTATGTGTTATTATGACCGGGATGTTTTACTTTAAACTGAAGGGTGGATTTTGGTACTCCGTATTTTTTTTTTAAATGGGGAAACTCAAAGTCAAAGTCTCAATCATCACTTCGTATTTTGATGCCTCGTTCCTATACGATATCTTATTGTTCTTTACTTCGTTTATTGCAGATTCTATAGCCTCTACATCATACTCATTTTTTAGGCATCTTTAAAATCCCATAAATAACTTAAACATATAACGTATACATATAAAGTTACTGGACAATAGGATAATTAGTTATTGGACAGGCGTCTAATAACTGGTTAGGTTGCAAACAATTTAATAAATAAAATTTTTACGAAACAGAAAGTAATTCTTTACATTTCTATAGATATAAGATTAAATACCTGCAAATTGCACTTATTGGATAAATGTCCAACAACTAAAAATTCACTAATATTTCTTTTAGTTATTGGACAACACACTAAAACATAACCTACATTAATTATTGTTTGAAAAGCTTCAAAAATACGTACCTTTAATGCGAGAGTAGCTGTTTATTATACCCAGATTGATAACTGGACATCAAGCCAGATCACTGATGAGCACCCAGAATCAGAAACAAGGATGACCTCACATTTCATTTTAAGTGAGGCAAGGAATGTTAACGTCAAATTAAATGACAGGCTAGCCATGGTACCGGCAAAAACCCGATGGACGTACCTATCGGTAAACAAATAGTTTATTGGTAGCTCTTCACGGCGTTGAGCGTCCGGGGTTTGCACGCTGTGCACCCCTTCGTCTATTACCCGCTGTCCCCTCACCTTGTCAGTGGGGAATGGCAGTTTACGGGTCGATATGACTCACTGCTAACAACGGTATGCCCTGTCTTCTTCCGTCAACATCTCAATCCTTTCGTTGTTTCGTTCTACTGGGACTCATCAGAGACGCGCGACCATCCTGAGGCCGCGGCCCGCAAAGGTTCTGCGCCAATAGATGGTCAATCGTCTGACAACTGGCGTTATTCATCATCGTCATGAAAGGTGACAGTCTCCACACTCACGGACCTCCCTTCAAGGGTCCGGACTTGGTCGGCTTTTGGTGAGCTTAGTTAAAGCCAATAGTTAGTCTCGAAAGAGAACTCAGTTTGTTCGTTCAGCGGCAGCCTAGCTCGACTGTCACAAGGACAGAAAACGGTGAGCCAGGTAAAGGACCTGTAGAACTCTGGGCAAGGACTACAAAGATTGTAGTGTTGCACGATCGAGAGTGCAGGGGTGATTCCCCTCGCGGCATCAGAATTTGATGTTAACATTCCTTGCCTCACTTAAAATAAAATGTAAGGTCATCCTTGTTTCTGATTCTGGGTGCTCATCAGTGATCTGGCTTGGCAATGTGACACGTTCGATGTCCAGTTATCATATTGATCCTCTAGACTCCTTAGCTCATTGTTGTCGGTGATTTATTCGACACATGAGAGGTAGGCAGCTTGGCTGCTCCTAAGTTCTAGTTAAGGCTGATTAAGCGTTCTCTTTCGATCATACCCAGATTACTTAAATATTTAACGACCAGTACCGGCCACACTTAACTTCACAAACACTTTGTTATCAATCTTTTAAAAAAACTGCGTTTCGGAAACACGTTGACACAAAATATGGTTTGGCGCCAAAACAAAAAAGTTGACAAATAGAGAATTGTGTGAATTTAGCAACAATTGGAATAAGATGGCCATCTATGAGAAACTGAACAAACTAGTAAATAAAGCCTTGTTTTTATTAAATAAATGAAAGGTGTCCAATAACTCCACATGGCCAATAACTGGCAGGTTTACCCTACTCATATATTTAACCAAATTGTTTTACTTTATAATTTGTGATTAAAGCCTTCTACCGTTGAACTAGATCTTGAGCTTTTAAAGTTCATTTTAGACCTAAGAATTTTCATAAAACTTGCCCGATAAAATTCAAAGCGATTTTAAATATCCGTAGAAAAACCTTTAATTTTGGATAAATATAAATACAGTCAATTAATTTTTCTTTTGTCTTTCAGGCAATACGAGCTGCATATTCGTACGTTGCTGTTATGAGAAGTTTCAAATAACCACCAGAATAGGATGAAATTATTATGGAAGCGGACTATAAAGTTACTATAACGCTACTTATTTGTGCACAAAATATGTTTCATACCACACATAGATAATTAGGAAAATGTTTTGAAAAACCAATTAATAACTTCTTCTTCTTCTAGTGCCGTGCAGATTCCTGCGTAGGCGTTCATCCTTTTCTATTCCCATCATATGGCTCTGTTAATTGCAGCATTCTGTAATGTTTGAAAGTCCTTTATCCCCGTCCATTGACGGATATTTCTAAGCCATGATAATTTTTTTCTCCCCATTCCTCTTCTTCCTCCCTCAATTTTACCTTGAAGAATTAGGCGTTGAAAGTGGTAGCGTTCTCCGCGCAGTATGTGTCCCAGATCTTTCTTTTCTTGATGTTTTCGAAAGTTCTCGATCCGCTAGACCGGTTCTTCGGAGAATGTCCTCATTTCTCACATGATCGACCCACGACACTTTCAACATTCTGCGCAGGATCCACAGCTCGAAGGCTTCTATTTTGTTGATGACTGTTACTTTCAGCGTCCATGCCTCAACCCCGTATAGGAGAACAGACCAAATATAACACTTTATCATCCTATATCTGAGGTTAAAGTCCAAATTCTTGTTTGTAAGGAACTTTCGAAGTCTTAGGAAGGTTGTTCTAGCTCGATCCTGCACCTTATCTCTTGATCCGGATCCCATTCTTTAATAATCATGCATCCCAAGTATTTAAACTATGTGACCTGTTCGATATTCTCTACATTAATATGAATTCGGGTGTGTGGAATATCGCTCTTACTAACAATCATAAATTTGTTTTTTTTGATGTTAAGTTTCAGACCTAATCTTTGGCTTTCTTCGCAGACCCGATCTAGCAGACTTTGGAGTTCTTGTGCGTGTTCTGCTATTATCACGGTATCATCCGCATATCGGATATTGTTAATGGAGATTCCGTTTACTTTAATACCAAAGGGGCTATCTGAGATTGCCTCGGAGAATGTCCTTTCCACGTACAAATTGAACAACATTGGGGACAGGATACAACCCTGGCGAACCCCTTTTTTAATTTCAAAATCTTCAGTTGTTCCAGTGGTGTTTACTCGAATTTCTGCTTTTTGGTACCAATACAGATTACCAATCAGTCTTATATCCTTTCCGTCCAGCCCCAAATCTCTAAGGTACGTTATTAGAAGATTGTGCTTAACGTTGTCAAATGCCTTCTCATAGTCAATGAAGCACATGAAGACATCTTTTCTTTGATCCTGGCAGTTTTGGACCAATGTCTGGAGACTGAATATGGCTTCTTTAGTTCCGAATCCGCTCTTAAATCCGAATTGGCTGACTCCGCTTACTTCCTCGCATTTTCCATAGAGTCTTGTGTGTAAAACTCGAAGGAAGAGTTCTAGAAAATATCTCATTAAACTGATGAGACGATAGTCTTTACATAGAATAACAATAAAACTTAGGTAATTTTTAATTTAGTAATCAGAAGAACTTTGATTATGAGAAAATAATTCCTGCCAAAACAAACACACAGTTTAAGTTAACTGTGCACCGATCCATCGTTATCAGGTCAATTTGCATAGTGCAAAAATAATAAAATACAGTAAAACCTCTTCGTAACGAATACCCTCGGGGAATCAAATGTTGATCGATAAACAGATACAGGGATGGTCTTTTATTAGAAAAAAAAATTAAATAACTGGTCTGCATTTTACAATGTTTATTTATTAATATAAAATATGTATCTTGTAACGAAGTTACATAATTTGTACAGGGTTGAATACGTGCTTCATATTAACTTCCTTATTTTTCGTGATGCAAAGATCGTTCTTGTTCGTGAATAATTCATATTAATTGTACTTATCGATTTTCCAAAATTTTCCGTCGCGAAACACCGGGAAATACCTTCTTTTTATTTTCCGTCGCTCCTCACTGTTCGTATTTCGCATCAGCGCGGAACCACCGCCGCGTACGGTACTTCTTGATACCGCGACGCGCGATGGTGGGGACGCACAACTGTTTGACTTCAACGGAGTCTTGCTTAGCGAAATCGTACGGTACGGAATACGGAATTCAAATCAGCTTGATCTCCCAGCTAGAACAGTCGACCTCTCTCCACCGCCCACAACCACTACGAACCGAAGCCGACTATCCACGACAAGACAGCCCGACACCACCCGAGGCCATTCAGCGACCAGCCAACTGTGAGGACCCAAGTCTACATCGTACCGTCCGTCGATTTCCCTACGTCGTCGTATTCACTCGCACGTTCTGATTTTATATTAGGTATTTTCTTTCTCATGCACATACATACATTACACTATACTCCTTTAACACATACCGGGCCGTTGTATTGTATTTTTATTTCATACGAGATACGTACTTCTCATGCACAGAGTTCCGAGGGGTTCTGTCTCTTTCTAGTTCAAACCAAATCGCGTGTCGATCTCTTCTTAATACATACCCTAGACCAGGCTATGGTTGGCCCAATTCACTAGTTGAACACAATTCTAAAAAGCAAGACAAAACTACGCTTACAACAAAATGACGAGAAGACGAATCTCTGCCGAAACATACGTCGCAGGATTGCTGAAGACCACACAGTCCGAGTAGTCTTGTCTCGTTTTAGTATATGAAGATAGATGAGAATCGGGTCTTTGTTTGATACATATAAAATATCGGTACCTTTTTCTCACTCACACACATACATTTACCATAGGTCATCTCGTTTAAAGCTAAAAACATTATACCGTGACTGAACTATTCTTGGCCCAATTTCCGCGTAGTTCTGTTTCTGTCTAGTGCAAGTGGGGCCGTTTTATTTTATTAATGAAGTTGTACCTTTCCTTTTTTTATTACCGCACCTGACCGAGTTTCAGTAGAAATTCTGTCTCGCTTCAGCTCAGACTAAAAACCCGGGAAAATGACCTTTTTCTCTTACACATTACCTTAACTATCGTAAAATACGCTCTTACACATATACCTATAGTTAATATCATCTTTGTTCTGTATACACGGACTGCTTTACTATCAGAAAGTTTACATTCGTGAAATTCATACATTGTGATGAAACCGACGTTTTACCGTATATCACTAATAGTCGTGCTGCCGGGTGGTTAGGAACTTTTTACCGACACCGTTAACGACAAACCGCATTCATTTTCGCAAGTAATTAACCACGTGAACCTTTAAATGATAAAATACCAAATTGGCCGCGTCCTTTGTTTACCTTTACCTGCAGACCTTCTGCCGTATTGACCTTTTACCGAAAATTGTTAAGAATACTGCTCCGCGTTCTGCAGGTCCTTTCCTTTCTAACGCGCCAATATACCGGTACAAAGTAAAATCTTGCGGATTAGATTCTACCTTTTTAATTATCTTTGATTCGAAGTCGTTAACATCACAATCGGTGTCATTTACAATTTATGGAGCATAGTGTCGAAAAGCGGACACGAATATGCACCTTACTCCCTCTCTCTCACTCTCTTTCTCTCTACACTGAATTATTGTCGAAATTATTTCGTTTAGAAATAGAACATGTTTTAAAACCCAATTGTTTCATTTTATTCACCCAAACCTATCACTACAAATTCAGCGATATGATCGCATCACGTACAAATGAACACCTGGTTTATTTTCTCCACTGTCTAAAAGCAACCCGTGGTAACTGTGGGCCTCTTACCATATTAATCTAAAAGGTGGCGCCCGAGACACCGTTGGAAAAGTACTTCCCAAACAGCACACAATATCCAAAGGATGTCCATTTTAAAGCCATGAAATACTGCGGATGTCCATGGACCATTTGCGGAAGTCATATAGATATCCATTTATGTAATGCCAATGGACATGTTGACTTGTACGTCCATTGTTAATCCAGAATATCCATGGTCCAATAAAGGATGTCGCATAGATATCTATTTTTACAAAGCCATAAGACATATGATTTTGCGTGTCCATTGGTAATCCATAATATCCATGGTCCTATAACGGCGGTCACATGGATATCCATTTTTTAAAGCCATTGGACATATGGTTTTTAGATGTTCAGTGGTAATCCAGAATATCCATAGTCCTGTAATGAAAGACCAATGGATGTTCATTTTGGTAAAGCCATTGGACATATAGATCAGCGTCCGATTTGGTCATATTTGATAACGTTGTATCGAGGTACAACATCCAACGTCAGACCAGCGTCGGATTTTGTCATATTTGATAACGTTGCATCGAGGTACAACATTTAACGTCAGATCAGCGTCGGATTTTGTCATAATAGCCGTGTTTGGGTCAGGGAGCCAATAACGTGATTACGTCAGTCAGGGACTCAAATAAAACTCTTCCGTTTAGGGGTTCTATTTAATGTTGCAACAACGTCGGTATACAACTAAACTAGTAACTTCTCGTTTTAAAGGTTTGTGTCATGAAATGAAAAGTTGGCAATGTTAGCAATCTAACCTTACTTTTTAAATGTCATTTCATTGTATTATTCTGAATTTGTTTTTCACCAGAAAAATAGATAAAATGAAACGTCGTTTTAAATATTCTGCCACGTATTATAGGCGAAATAGGATTGAGCTGCAACGGCTTCAAAAAAGTGGCCCCAGCACAAATGGGGACTCAACTTTATGCCCAGTTGTAGGTAACTCTTTTTTTTTTACGGTTTGCCGACTACGTAGGCCATCTTGAACCGGTCATCGACCACAAATGTGATCTACCGACTGGGAAGTGTGAAACAGCACCTTCATCCTACGAGATATCCGATCTCATCCGGCCAAGCGGTCACCCGCCCAAGTACTAACTGCGCTCGACACCGCTTAACTTCGGTGATCTGCGGGAACCGGTGTTTAATATGTCGACAGGCCCTTGCCCCCTTGTAGGTAACTCTGATCAGACGGAAATCCCCATGTTAGGTTATGGATCGATTATCGGGCGTGATTACTGTTACGTCCGTAGGGATGCTAACATATCCGAGGGAATTTTAGTTGCTGTTGTTTTACCGCTAATGTTAAGCCATCCACAGAGAATGTTCTAATTTATTCAATATAAGAGAATTAGGGAAACTTTAAATATTGATTGTTATGGCTAGCGTTAGTTCGAATAATTTTTAATACGTTATCGGAAAGGTAGCCACGCCCAATAAAGATAAATTAGATAAGTAAGTAATCAGTTGATCTCGCCCGATAATACCGATACGATTCCTGTTGTTTCGGGTCGTGGATAGATGGTAATTAGTAAATTTTCCGACCAAAGGTTGTGTTTGGTAAGCCATTGGGTTAAAAATAACCACTCGAAGTTATTGTTAGTAAAACTTTGGTAGTTTATTGTACGACTACGCCATTTTAGCCATTTGCAATAATGCATCTTTGGCGGCCATTGTTGTTCAACTTCAATTATTTCTGTTTTTTATGATCAATACTTCTATGATAATTTTTAAAACACATTTAAACTTCGTAATAAAGCAACAGAATTATAACTTTAAAGTTTAGAGAAAAAAAAATTTTTTTTTTGCAAAAATATTTTTTTACAAAAACTGCGAATCATTTTTTATTTCCTATATATCTTAACCATAATTATCAGTAAAGGAGCTTGCGTTTTTACTATGTCAGTAACTCGAACGAAATTATCATTATGCTGAACGTTTCTACCATCTAATTAAAATATAACAATGCGACATGATTATTTGAGTTACTATTGTCTTGTTATATTTTATAGGTTAGCAAAGTTGTGATAATCTAACCAATTAGTATATATGCCGACTATAACTATCATATATCTAAAATTTTGCACTACATGGTCTAATTTCTTGTATGTCAAAATATAGTCGCCACTTGTCTTTAATAACAACTTTAAGTTGGTTTCCAACGTCGAAATGACCCAAAAATGATTGACCATATTGGTGCAAACAGGAGTTGTAACAAGGTCGTACTGACGTAGTATGCCGACGTCGGGTCGCGTAGGACAACGTCGGCGCGACGTAAAATTGCTGCTTGGGTATACCTGATATTCGCTACAATTAATAATATAAATCGAAGCAAATCAATCGTACGTCTAGATTAAGAGAAATTCATTGATAGCTGGCGGCAAAAACTGGGTATATTTTATATGGTGATGAACTCATGAGAAATGAATGGACGATAGTTGGCTTATTATATGTAATAGCGAGAAGCGTCAATGCCTTAAATGGCCTATTTCAAATCTTTAAGCTACTGGGGCAATCAGGGGGGCTGTAGTCCCCCTCCCCCCAACGCACCACCGTGCTTTAAGCCACCGATATTGAAAGATCTAAACCAGTCATAAATCATAACTATAGTGCGGAAAGTTCATGACATTCCAGAGACGTACTTATTTGCTTATCGCGATTATAAGTGCGAGGACACAATATAGAGGTACCTATAACGTATGATTAGGGGAAATAGAACAGCATGGCATACCATGATAATATTTTCGCATTCATAAATTCCCGAAACCTGAATTTTGGTTATATATATTTGCTGCTGATTATAAAACAGATTTTGAAAAATTGTTTTTTTAGTTTTAGAGAAATTTGCGTCTAAAATACTGTTTGTTGGGTGGCAACAACTGGCTATTGTAATAATAATGACCGGAATTTACGAAATTCTAAGAATATAACTTGCAGGGTTAAATGTTTTATGGCCGCGTTATCAGTAAAATAATAATTTATTATGATTCAATAAAGTAAATAAATTAACAACAAAAACAATAAAAGTTTATATTTATTAAGTCTAGAAAACGGTCCAAAATAGGGTAATATTATAAACATAAAATCAAAAATGAATTTGAAAAACTTCTCAAATAAATATAGCATAAAGAAGGCGATACAGATCAAAAAACAAATCGAGATTTTCGCTTCTCCCCTGCTACACTAGTAAGCGGCACAATGCTTGTCGGGTCCTTTTATCCGTTCGCATGCCTTTGTGCGGCTTTTTTTTATTTAGTAATATTTTTAAATTAGTAAGATAATTTTGAATATATTTCTTTTAAAGTAGAATTTTTACTCTTAAGGGAATTTAAGTCGAAATAAAAACTCTCCCTATAAGAAACCCGACCAAACCCGAATGCATGGTTTATTTTCTACACTCTATAAAAGCACCGGGAGCATTTGTGGTGCCCTTGCCACATTAATCTAAGGCAGCCTTTCCCAAACTGGGCGATAACTCTCTCTTGTGGGCGCTGCAGGCCTAAAGGGGGGCGGTAAGCGACCCAGAAAAAAAATGGGGGTGTTGTGTAGAGGCTTGGGGGGCGATTTGTAATTTCATCTAGCTAGGAGGACTCTTAGACACCGACTGAGCTCTCAACTCTCGACTACAACTTGTGAACATCTTAATATTAGTAAGATTGCTCAAACTCGGTTCGATATTTCTCTCCGCGTAGTTCATATATCTGTCCTATTTTATTGAATAAATCAAATAAAAATCATGTCAATTGGTCGCTCCGTTTCGAAATGAAAGTAGATACAAACAAACAAATAAAGAGGCAACAGACACACTTTCGCATTTTCATTGTTATTAGTATTCCTAGATAGGTAATTTTTGTAGATAATAGATTGCGGGCAATCATCTTTTAACAAGTTTTTGTTAAATAACCCGATTTGTGCATTCCTGTATCAATCGCCTGGTTCATGGAATACTTGTCTGAATACTTTAAAGTTTCAATAATCATTCTCATTGGCAGGCGAGGCCCGTAAGAGTAAACTTGAGACCTGAGCGCCGTTGTGAAATACCTACTGCTCTCAGGTTTCAAGTTAACCCTTGCAGGTTATAGTAACAGTCTCGTTTAGAATAAATGTTTAATCTCCGCTAATATAGGGCACAATAATTAATTAATTTAATTTAAAGTTATAGTGGTTTTTAAGTATGTGAAAAAATGGAGGCGCTAAAAAATAATTTATTCTCAAAGTGGGCAGTAGACAAAATAAGTTTGGGAACCCCTGATCTAAGGGGTGGCGCCCGAGATACCGTTGAAAAAGAACTTTTTGTCCTATAATCCACTACAATAGGAAACGTTTCTACGCATCCCTACACTTTTTTTATGGGTTTGTACATTCAATTATAGGTCGCGCTAGTTAGTAGCCCACTGGGTTTTTCCTAAAAACATGATTTTGTATTTTAATGTCAATATTATAGTATTTTACGTTACAAGGCCGGTAGGTGACTTATTACAGTACGAGTCTGGAATATAAACAAGTGCTGTAATAATACCTAACCTAACGGACGTGTGTCGTATGATATTTTATTTCATTTTGTCATTATAATCCGTTTTAAAAAGATTTAATAGAAATGTTTATTGCAAATTTTAAAATATTATTGACAATATTAAATCACATGACCTTAAATTGTAACTGTCTTTTGCTTGTCACTCTCAAATAGAAAAAATTATAATATTTGAGTAAAGAATATAAAT
Source organism: Polydrusus cervinus (assembly GCA_935413205.1). NCBI lineage: Eukaryota > Metazoa > Arthropoda > Insecta > Coleoptera > Curculionidae > Polydrusus > Polydrusus cervinus. The sequence continues at coordinate 8,186,435 of OW284518.1, forward strand.
ATAGTTTAAATAAAATAAAAATTACTAACTTTAGTTAAGCAAAATATTTAAAAAATTATAAAAGAGAGTCTATTCTATAGTTGCGTAATACTTTTTATTTACTATAGTTGGTAAAAAAATTTTTTTTTACAATCTAAACAGAGTTACTTGGTATCGATAAATTTATAGTCAAAACAAAATAAAAATTGCTAACTTTAGTTAAGTAAACTATTAAAAAAATTGTAAAAGAGAGCCTATTCTGTAGTTGCCTAACATTTTTCATTTATTAAAGTTGGTAGTTGGTACAATATAAGTGTACTTGAACATTTTGTTTCCTATAATTTTAAGTGACAACTTAAAAATCCAAAGTAAAAAGTCATTATTTCTAAAAACAAAAGAGGGTTGCTAGGAAATACATTACAATACCTGACACTGTAATGTTCCACTTACCGGCCGCAAATGAGTACATGGTAAGTTGATTTACTGGACAAAATTAAATAAATTATTTATGGATTATGGATGGAGCCCCTCCTTACTTTCCAAGAAAGAGATTTATTAAATGTTACATTTTCAAATAGGTTGATAGGACTGTGAGGATTTATAGAGTGGCCGCCCAAATCTCCTGATATTACACGCTTAGATTTTTATTTATGAGGCAATTTAAAAATAAGGGGGGGCAGAGATACGTTTAATCAAACCAGGAGTTTTGAAAAGAGTAAGGGAACAATTGCTATGCTAAAAAAGTGACAATACAGTTTTAAAGTTATTGTTAATGTAATTGTTCCTTAAATTGGTTTTTATTAAATTTCTGTCACATGCTTGTCAGATATAAAAAAAAATTGACAAATACCTTTTTCCTACGATCGTGGGGAAAAGTTACTTTTCGGTACGATTTATCGTGCGGAAAGTACCACTTTTCCGCACGATTTTACTTTCCCGCACAATTTTTACTTTACCACACAGTAGAAAGCGCACATCAAATTCAAGTAAAAACCAACAAAGTTCTTCAAGATATGACATCGGCAATAAATCTACAATATGCTACAAATACCAATTGCACGTTTAACTTTAATATTTATCGTTAATTTTTTTTTTGTTATCCTATAAAGTATATATGAAATGCAGGTTTAACCTTAATAATATGCTTAATTTGTTCTCAGTTCTGTATTCTCCTAGTCTAAAATAAGGATTTTTGTAATATTTATATGTAAATATGTGTTTATATGTAAATCGTGCGGAAAAGTAACTTTTCAGGACTACTAGCACTAGTAACTTTTCCGCACGATTTGTTAAATTAATGAATACTTAATCTAAAAGACTCAATAAAGTGAAATACTTGCAAAATTATTATTTTTTTTGCCAGAAGCTCAATAATTTTTGTAATTATTGTATATTATTACGAACCTAGTTGACGTTTATCTGAGAACTATATCGATCGTAGGAAAACTTTTGTACCTAACACATGCGTAAATTTCCGCCCTTGACGGCTTGCCCGCAAGAAAAAATCATAGACTTCCTTCAATTGGTTTTTTGATCCCAAAAAATTGGTTGCGTTGTCGCTATATATTATATGTGGGTTACCTCTACGGGCAATAAATCTTTTGAGAATCAACAAAAAAGCTTCTGTTGATAGACTCGTGACTAGTTCTATATGAACTGCCTTTGTAACCATGCATACAAAGAGCGCTTCAACCTTTAATTAACGGAGCTCGACGTAGTTTGGAGGTCTTGATTAAAAATGGTCCACCGAAGTCTACTCCTACATTCAAGAAGGGTCTACCTACTGTTACTCTATCCTTTGGGAGATCTGCCATTATTTGATGACTGGGTTTTGCCCTAAATCTGTAGCAAGTAGTACAACTCCTAATAAGGTAGATTCGCCAAATAAAGCCCGGCTCCAAATGGGGCCCACTCCACCATAAATCATTACCGGACGGCAAAATATTATTTCCGCGATAAGTCCTTATTAGACAGACCCCCATCTAGCGGTAACAAACACAATTCACAGCGATTGTGCGCGATCAGCCATTTTAATAATTCAGTTTGTTGAAATCCGAGCACGTGCAAACAGCTGATATAAATTAAGGTAGGTGTAATATTTGTTTTTTTAAATATTCGCTTTTAGTACTGCATAATGTAACTGTGTTATTGGTTAGCTTAATATGTGCACACTTAAAGTATTTAATTAGTTTTTTTGCCTGAAAATGGTAAATATTGAAAATATTATTTAACAAATGTTTTTTCATAACAAAGTTCCAAACAAAGCCCGGGTGGGCCTTTTTTGGAACACAAGGATGGGCTTTCTTTGGAACATACCTAACGGAACTTTTTATGCGACTAATCCTATGTTTTATTCCAAATTACAATTAAGGATATGCGCAGAAAAACCACCTAAATAATTGTTCTGTACGCGTTGCTTTTTTTCCAGATACGCAAAACCTTTGAGATGCCGAAAAAAAAGAGTTCCTGGACCGAGGATCAAATGGCACAAGCTTTGACATCAATAAGAAATGGAATGACAACTGCTACACGAAAAAAGTCCTTAAATTATCGGGCACTTGAAGTAACGAAGGCATTATTTGTAGACACCACATTAAATTTCAATGAGGCAGTAAACACCGGAGAGTTAAACAATGATGGAAAGAAAAATGTTAAGCAGACACACAATGAGAATGAAAAGTATGACAAGCCTGCACACGGGCCCAGCGGAAGTAAGTTAAGTATAAAAGCAAAGTGTGCAGCTAAAAAGCCAGCTAAAAAGCAAAACACAGACAATAATAATAGTGCTGTCGTAGCAGACATGAACAGAGAGACTTGGTTTTGTTACCTATGTGGTGAAGATGCGGTGAAAGACATGAGGCTATGTGACACCTGCAAAAGATACGTCCATGAGGAGTGCGTTGGGCTTACTGCTAATGATAAGAACATATGGTATATGTTTGTCCAGAATGCGAATAAATATGCTGTAAATCTCTAAAATAAATAGGTTGTTCAAAATTGTTAGTCTTCTTATCTTAATACATATTTTTAGGAACGGGCCTTGTTTGGTACACGGCATGGGCCTTATTAGGGTTACTATGTTCCTAATTACGCCCACGCACGCTTTTTTTTTGTGACCCTAAAACTATGTTTAACGTATGTTTTCTTTTTAAGTAGTAATTGCTACCGATTCATTATAGTATTATGTATCGTCACCAGTATTATTATAATCCCAATCTAAACGAACTCCCCAAAAAAAAATTAATTTCCTTAGGTGGGCCTTTTTTGGTGCATCTACCTTAATACGTTTTGTTTCTCTCAATCCGTCTAAGGGCCAAAAGTTCAGTCTAAAATTAGATAAGACGGTTTGCGCGCCTGCGTGATAAAGTCGAAGGTGTTCAAAGTTTTGTGCAACTGCCGTCCCGTGCGAAAAAAATTATCACTTTCCGCCCTTGTTAGGTAAATAACTATTTCGATAAGCTTTCAAAAAAAGCGCCACAAGTGGCATCCTCTAATTTGGAAAAAAAGGTGATTAGGGTTGTGCCCCCTCCTTGGGATCCACATTTTTTTTACATGATAAAACCGAGGCCCATAAATAATCTTTTGAGGACGTAGTTTTTGATTTTAGAGAAATCTTATTTATATTATTTAATGAGAGAGAAAAGACTATATTGCTTTGCTATAATATGATAATAAGAATAACTATATTACTTACTAATGTTAAAATTAAATTATAGGGCTGGTTTTGTTGCCCTTCAGTTAGAACAAGAATGACGTGGCCTACAATCCTCTCTTCTAAACGTTTCATGTAAATAATTTAAAAATAATAAATTATAAGAAATGATCATAGCACAATGTAATTTTGCTTAGTAACACCCAGAAAAGGTTGTGGAACTTACCGCATATCTCTGCGTTATCACCTAATCACGTTTTAAGTGTGTATTTAGTACTCGTACGATAATTAAAATGGGAGTTGTAAGACTCCAGCATGTCAAAATGCTTGACGGTCGTATGAAGTATTTTCTTTTGCTCGCCGGATTACGGGACACAAGTTACACAGAAAAGTCATCTTTGAAAATGGCCCAACTTTGGTACCGACGTTTCATTCATGGGTTTTTCTTTCTTTTCTTCTTGTTATTGATTGCAAGGCTGATTAAGTTAATATATATTGAAACTGATATAAAAGATATATATGAAACCGCATCTGTGCTATTTCCAATTACAGAAATAGTCATTAGAACTCTTATTTGTTATTCGAATAATATATCAACGATCTTTTATGAAATTAACTTAAAAGAAAAAAAAATCAACCAGGCAGATACCAAAATAATTAAATTTTACAATAACGAAGTAAAAATTTTCCATTCATTTAGAAATATCCTCGTCGCTTTAGCTGTTCCTATGGCTGTGTTAGTTATTATTTCCTCTTTAATAAGTCATATTATGAAAGGCAATGAACTAAAACCTGAAATGGAAAATGAAATCCTAAAAGATCCAATTTTTTTGCCAATTTGGTTTCCCTACCAAGGCGACAATGGGTTTCTTGAATTTATTTTATGTTGCATATTTATGTTTTCGACTGCAAATATGTTTTTGGCCTCTGGTATAGTAATTGCTTCTCTATTAATTTTTTCCGCAGCTGAGCTGAAAATGCTACAGGTTCAAATAAGGACTCTGAATACTTTTGATAATGATCAAAGTAGTACTAATAATTATTATAATTCTTTGAGAATAATCGCCGACAAACACTTAGAAGCAATTTGGTAAGTCTATAAAAAAAATAAAGCACTAAAGCACCCTTTGCGTACAACAAAGCAGGAACAGTGACGCAGTCAAAAAATCTACCTGAGGAAGGGAAGCAGATGTTTATCCTAGAGAAGGCCAAATATCTTTAGAAGGACGTATCAGCGCCGCCAGCAATTTTTTTTACAAATTAAGAAAGTTACAAGATTACACGAAACAAATAAAAGAAAGCATGATAAAGCACCGCAGGCGAAACTTTTTTATAGAAAACTTTTTAAAAAACATTGACACGAACGGTTCTGCGCTGTAATGATACAGTGGTAAAGCTGTAACCAACACACCAATAAAATTTAATTTTCATTGCACGTTTCTTTATTTTTTTAAGAGCATCCGGACAATATCTCTAAATTCTTCTCCACGTTCACCCGCTCCGACCCAAATCCTGGCTAATGTCTGTTAATGGATTTTTGAAAACTTTCTAAAGTTGGATTCACAGATATTGAGAAGTGTGAGAATGTTATTTTAATTTAAAAAAAATTATTTTAAATATTTTTAACATCACAACGAAATTAAACAAAATTTTTATGGTCTTCATTGGCTTATATTTTTTTCTTGGATGTTTTTTGCATAAAAATAAATTTCTCACAGCTCCATATATACCTAGTGGCGTGCATGCAATATAGGCAAAAAAGCATTACCTACCCTGGGAACAATGAAACAAACAGAATTTTTTTTTTATACAGGGTCTCCCGAAATTAGGTGACAATATTTTAAGGGGATAAAGTATATCTAAAAATAGGACTAAAATCCTCTATTAATATACCTTCAAAAACGCTTCGTTATGGGGCTAGAGCCCCCCGAATGGAAGCTACGATAAGCGGTTTTTTCACAATATCTCAGAAACTGATTGAAGTATCAAAACAAAATTTGATACATGTTTTACCCATGACAAGACGCAATAAACGATTTATTTAGCTTAGGTGTATTTCTTCCAGTGGCGTCCCACTGGGTAGGTAGTGAGGAGAATATTGCCCTAACTTTTTTATTTGTAGGATTTTTTAACGCCAGGTGCAATTTTTAAAAGCATTAAAGTATTCTATTGAAAAACGATACTCTTGCTTCATTTTGGTAGGATTCACCATTTTTCAGTAAAATCGATTTAAAAATTTTCGGTTTTTACAAGCCGTTGAAAAGGAAAAGGTGTTTTTTTGCATATCTCAGCAAACACTTGATATTAAAACATGAAATTTATTAGAATTTGTACTAACGACAAGACATATTTATTAAAGGATGTAACATTAAAATATTTTTCCAGTGGCGTCGCACGGGGTGGAGCCTAAAGTAAATATCAATTTTTTTTAAATTTGAGGGGCTTTCATACTTTTAATGTAATTTTTAAAGTTTTTGTTAATAAAACCTTTATTGTAATTTGACAGAATATAAGGTTTTCAACAGATTTTTAGATCTTGTTTTTTAAATATTTATTTGTATAAGAGACTTTAAATAAAACAAAAAAGAATAACAAATTGCAAATCAAATTTAATTGTAAAACCACACGGGAAACTAATTCTTAAGCAAATGTTCGAAACGATTTCCATTTTGTTGGATGCAAAATCTAGACCTGCGTGTTATGTTTTGTGAGGCACGGAGAATTTGAAAATGGTATAAAAGGAAAGCCCCTCAAATAAAAAAATAGTAATATTTACTTTAGGCTCCAATCCGTGCGACACCACTGGAAAAATATTTTAATGTTACATATGCAGTCCCTATACAACGATGAACAGAGAGGTGATTTAGAAGAAAAGGCAATTGAAACAGGGCCCACTATTACTAAAGTAGAGGTTACCAATGCCATTAGAAAACCAAGGAGCAACAAGGCCGTAGGTCCGGATGAAGTCTGCGGCGATCTACTGAAGCTGATACAGGAAGGTCATCTGGACATGTTGACTGACCTCTTCAATCATATATATGACACCGGTGTGCTCCCGAGCGAATGGCTGCTTTCAACGTTTATTCCTATCCCGAAGAAACCAACATCTAAAAAGTGCGAAGAATATAGATCAATATGCTTGATGAGTCACATACTCAAAATATTCCTAAAAGTCATACATGTAAGAATTTACCCAAAACTAGAACAGGATATAAGCGATACGCAGTTCGGTTTCAGAAATGGCCTTGGTACTAGGGAAGCACTCTTTAGCTTGAACGTCCTGATTCAGAGAGCACGCGACGTAAACTGTGATGTATTTGCCTGTTTTATTGACTTTGAGAAGGCATTTGACAGGGTGAATCACAATAAACTGGTAGAGTAGAGACCCTTCACCGGTCAGGTCTGGATGACAGAGATGTTCGCATTATTTCCAACCTCTACTGGCAACAAAAAGCTTTTATTAGGACCGAGGATGGGACATCGGAGGAGTTTGAGATTCGTCAGGGGGTTCGACAGGGATGCGTGCTGTCACCGCTGCTTTTCAATGCATATTCTGAAAGACTGTTCAGAGACGCAATAGGGGAGGCCGAGGACGGTATCCTGATGAATGGTGTTCTCATTAATAACTTGAGGTACGCGGACGACACTGTTTTGCTTGCTGACACAGCTGAGAGCCTAAAAAGATTGCTGGTGAAAGTAGCAGAGGTCTGCGAGGCATACAACATGCGCCTAAATACAGAGAAAACTAAGGTTATGACAATAAGCAAAGATGTGAACAATGATGACTTCTTTCAAGTTAATGGCTCCCAGATCCAAACGGTGCCATCTATTAAGTATTTAGGCGTACATCTGAATGAAAACTGGGACCAGTCTAGGGAAATCATAATAAGAATCGAGAGAGCGCGTGCTTCTTTTAATAAAATGAGGACCTTGCTATGCAACATGAAGCTTAATCTCCAACTACGCACGCGCATCCTGAAGTGTTACGTGTTCACCACTTTAATGTACGGTGTTGAGGCCTGGACTCGGACTGACGCTGCCTGTAAGCGCCTAGAAGCGTTTGAGATGTGGTGCTATCGACGAATGCTTCGAATATCCTGGACACACCACGTAACAAATGCGACAGTTCTCCAACGTATGACCAAAGGAACAGAAGTGATGAGGACGGTCAAAGAAAGAAAATGCTCATACTTCGGTCATATAATGCGTAACGATAAGTATGGCATTCTGCAGCTTATTATGCAGAGTAAGATAGATGGCAAGAGAGGACCCGGAAGACGCAGAATATTATGGCTTCGTAATTTGAGACAATGGACCGGAAGAACATCTGCCGATTTGTTCCGAGCTGCAGTCGACAAGATTAAATGGGCCAGAATGATCGCCAACGTCCACTGAGGATATGGCACAACAAGAAGAAGAAGATCCTTTAATAAATATGCCTTGTCGTTAGTAGAACTTCTAATAAATTTCATGTTTTAATATCAAGTGTTTGCTGAGATATGCAAAAAACACCTTTGCCTTTTCAACGGCTTGTAAAAAACCGAAAATTTTTAAATCGATTTTACTGAAAAATGGTAAATTATACCAAAATGAAGCAGGAGTATCTTTTTTCAATAGAAGACTTAAGTGCTTTTAAAAATTGCACCTGGCGTTAAAAAATCCTACAAATAAAAAAGTTAAGGCAATATTCTCCTCACTACCTACCCAGTGGGAGGCCACTGGAAGAAATACACCTAAGCTAAACAAACCGTTTATTGCGTCTTATCATGGGTAAAACATGTATCAAATTTTGTTTTGATACTTCAATCAGTTTCTGAGATATTGTGAAAAAACCGCTTATAAGAGCTTCCATTCGGGGGGCTCTAGCCCCATAACGAAGCGTTTTTGAAGGTATATTAATAGAGGATTTTAGTCCTATTTTTGGATGTACTTTATCCCCTTAAAATATTGTTACCTAATTTCGGGACACCCTGTATATTAGTATATCCGTGTAATCTAACTTTGGCAGTTTATCTCTACAAATATAATAAAATTAATATTATAGGACCGAAAACTGAATTCTATATCATTTCCAGGAACGAATTTCTTGCTTATTTATATCGTAAACTAGATCCCTGTATAAGCATTCCCTACGATCGTTCTAAAAGCAAAGATCTCGTTGTACATTAGCGCCTTATACAAAAGTAAAAGCACTGCTTTTGTACGAGTGGAAGCAAGCGAGAGAGCCGGTAGGCAGTAGGGTATAAAGAGATGTAACAAACAAACCCGTCGCACCTTTCGACCTTCCTTCATCTATCAGCCCGCGCCAAGAAAGAACGCGTTTGGTGTGTGCATTGGTGCCAATCTTCAAATCTTACCGTAGTTTGGAAAATACTTCGCTTTCTTAATATAAAATATGTAACACGCCTCTATAAGTTTTATTATTAATTACTTTAGTTATGATATTTTTAAAGAGATAACGGATAAGGTATCAAAAGCATTTTGGTAGTAGTAGTAGTAACAAGATTTATTTAGCACATTGCTACTAATACATTTAAATAATTATTTAATTTTTTTTTAATACAATTTTAAATGACCTTTTGAAACATTTTTATTTATCTTGTTGTTTTAATAAATATTTTTTTAAACCCTGTTTGAATGATTTTAAGCTTTTTTGTGTTTTAATTGATTTATTTAAATTATTAAATTCAATAAGCCCTTTATAAAATACCGATTTATAAGCTATGTTTTTTGAAAAAGTATTAAGAAAAAAATTATTGTTATTTCGCGTTAAATAATTATGATGATCACAATTTAGAACAGTAAACTCTTTTAAATGTGAAGGTAACATACCATTTTAAACTTTGTAAATAAATATCAAAACCAAAAATAATATTAAATTTTTTACATTTAACCATTCTAATTTTTTTAACATTATATTAATTTTTGAATATCTATCCATATTAAGTAAAATTCTCATCGCTTTATTTTGTAAAATTTGTAATCTGTTTATTACACCTTCATCAGCGTTAAATAAAATTGTAGAACAATATAAAAAATATGGCAAAATTAATATGTATTATAAATAATTTTTTTCGAATAAAATTTTAAATTGAAACTTATTCTTTTAAAGTAATTCATTTTTCCCGCAATTTTAGAAATTAAATTTTCATATTGGATATTAAATTTTAATTTTGAGTCAATTACTATACCTAAATATTTAAATGAGTTAACTATTTCCAATCTGTCTCCATCAATTAAAATATTTAAATTGGTTAAATTCAAATTTAAACCCATAACCATACAGCGTGCAGACCCCGGACGCTTAGCGCTGTGGAGAGCTACCAATAAACTATTGTTTACCGATAGGGACGTCCGTCGGGTTTTGAGGCACCATGGCCAGCCTGTCATTTAATTTGAAGTTAACATTCCTTGCCTCACTTAAAATGAAATGTGTGGTCATCCTTGTTTCTGATTCTGGGTCCTTATCAGTGATCTGGCTTGGCAATGTGACACGTTCGATGTCCAGTTATCGCACAGGGAGAGACACGCATATTAACAATAAGCTCTCTGGAGAGCGATATTTTGCAGAATTTAAAACGCAAAACCTATTTTTATGGCGATGTTTTAAAATAATTTTTACGTAAAGACCACCGCGTTCATTAAATGCGGTTAAGGGCTGACGAGTATCTGACTAACCATCGGCATCCGATCACCGTCGAACTAAAGAATTGCGGTGGGGAAGTAGCGCCCTACCGCGATTCACGCAGTACGGAATGGGAATATTACAGAGGTCAACTACGACAGAGTCTGATCTCCGTTAAATCCAATCTGCAAAGCACCATAGATATCGACTTATCCGTGGATCCACTTCAAGGCGCAATCAAAACAGTGTACGAGAAAAACTGCCCTCTAAAAACAAAGAGTAAAAAGAAGGAAGTACCATGGTGGATCGCCACCTTAAAGACCTGGGGAAAGAAACCAGGAAGCTTTTCAACAACGCAAAGAGCACAGGAGACTGGAACAGATACACCCGGTCTCTCACAGAATATAACAAAACTCTAAGAAAAGATAAACGAGATTTATTTAGGAAGTTCTGTGGGGAGGTAGAAACAACTTCCCCCCGAATTCTTGCTAAAGACACGTCAAATGCAGTTGGCACAATAATGAAACCAACAGGCGAATACACTACAAACGGGAAAGAGGCCCTAGAAAATCTTCTCCAGGTGTACTTTCCGGAATCTAGAATAACACAACCGGAAGCTAAACAGCAAAATGTGAACGTAGTGCACAGACCCAAGAGAGCAGACTTGAAAACAGCAATTAAAACAGTCAGCGATGAAAGAATTAAATGGATTATTGGAACATTCGAACTCTACAAATCACCGGGGCTGGATGGAATCTATCCCATTCTCATGCAAGAAGAACTCGACTAGGTATTCCCGCAGCTCTGCAGAATCTAACGAGCTTGCATCGCCTTGGGTTATGTGCCTGAGGCCTAGAGAACGGCAAATGTCGTTTTTATTCCAAAGCCCGGACGTGTATCTTACACCGAGGTCAAAGAGTATCGACCAATAGGTCTTTCCTCCTTTTTACTAAAGACATTGGGAAAACTAATAGACAGGTACGTTAGAGACGGGGTACTCACGAAGAAACTCCTACATGTACACCAACACGCATACCAACCAGGGAAATCTTGCGAGACAGCTTTTCACAACCTAATAACAAGGTTCGAAACATCGCTACATCACAAGGAGATCACCCTAGGTGCTTTCATCAATATACAGGGGGCTTTTGACAACGCCTCTTGCCTAGCGATGATGTCGGCCGCAGAAAGGCATGGAAGCGACGACACCACTCGTAGGTGGATACACAACATATTACAATATCGGCAAGTCAATACCAACTGACATGGTGACTCCATAACAGCCAAGGTAACGCAAGGATGTCCTCAAGGAGGGGTATTGTCGCCTCATCTATGGAATTTAGTGGTAGATGAGTTACTGACATGTCTCAATGCAGAGGGATTCTACGCCCAAGGTTATGCAGATGATGTAGTAATACTCGTCATAGGAATACATGCCATACTGGCAGAGCTCATGCAAAGAGCACTGAAAATAGTACAGCGCTGGTATGAGAAAGTAAAGCTCAAAGTCAACGCAGCAAAAACCATAATTCTGCCTTTCACCAAAAGAATACAAGCAGGGAACTACAACAACTTAAACGTCTTCTGTGAGCAGATAAAAACAGTCAGTGAGGTGAAATACCTAGGGCTAATCCTGACCAACTGGCCAAACTAACCTGGAACCAACAAATAATAAAAAATCTAAACAAAGCGAAGATGTACCTAATGAGATGCAGAAGCTTGTTTGGAAAAATCTTGGGACCACAAATGGTGTTGTGGTTATATGTCACAGTCATCAGACCCATAATGACATATGGGTCTGTAATATGGTGAACAAAAACACAGCAAACTACGACAGTCACCAAGCTAAACAACCTCTAGAGACTGGCTTGCCTGTGTATCAGCGGTGCAATGAGAAGCAGCCCCACCGCAACATGGAAGTAATACTAGGATTAACACCCCTATACATTCACATCAGAAAGAAGGCCGCCTCTAGGATAAAAATAAATGGGGAATGGAGGGGACACTCCGTAAGAATAGGGCACACAAGAGTCGCTGATCTAATCAACGACGAGCTCTTGGAGATGTAAAGAGATCACATGAAAGAGGTCAAAAGGGACACCTCCGTCATTAGAAAATGGCCTGGTTTGGTACACTGACGGATCAAAAATGCCGACGGAGTAGGCGCAGGTATATTTGGGGAAAGACCCAGAATGAAAATCAGCATTCCCCTGGAAAACTACACCACAGTATACCAAGCAAAAATACGTGCTATACCAGCATGTGTACAGAAAAATAATGTCATTTTATTCTTTTTCTGCGAGTGTTCTTTCCACAAACTCAAAAACAAGACTTTTGTGACAAAATTTGAAATTTAGATGCTTGAATCCTACGGAAGGTAAATATTTATCTAAAATGCAATTTTTGCCTAACCTGGTTAAAACATCATTGCACGCCACTGTAGATATACTACCTTTCCATTGGTAAAAACAGAAATTCAATATTCTTTTGAAATTCGGGTAACAAATGCGCCGCTATTTTCCATGGAAACGCAGTCGAATCCACTTACCGCGTCTCCCACTTTACGTTGGTGCTTTGCCGTTACCGCGAGACCTTCGGGGATAGTTCAATGAGATTTTAGCCTGTTTTTTGTTACACAGCGAATATAATAAAGCCACGCGAGGTCGCTGATTTTTGGCGTTCGTCAGAAAGCAGCTGCCGCAGAGAATTTGGTATCGAGCCACAACCGAGCGCATTACATGATTGCGCGTCATCAGGTAACGAAGATGGTTGCCAATCCTTCTGAATCGGTAAATCTACCAAATTTAATTATTGTTTTCCAATGAATTAAACGATAAACACAATAAAATAAAATTATCGTATTTTTGATAGATGGCAGCGGCAGGGAAGCGCGCGGCTTCTAGGAGGAGCCGCCACTGGTTTATTTATTATTATTAATTCCTCTTTTATTTTTAGCTTTACTTTTAAAGTACTGACTCAATGTAGTAAAATTTGTCCGTTGTTCAGAGAGTTTTTCGCCTGCGGCACCTTTAACAAATCTCGTAAAGACAGCCATTTATCCCCTAGAAAAAAAGTTATATACGCGTATGAATAAGAGGTAGAAAACATACCTATATACCCTAAAACCAAAATAGTAAATAAGGAATTTTAATAATCTACTTCCGTATACAGGGGAGGGGTAAAAATTTGAATTTTGTGTAAAAGTAAAGTACATTTAATTTTAAAAATATAAAAAAATATATGGAGATACTTCTCTGTCGACCCCCGTAAAATATCTCAGGATTTTATCACAAAAAAAATAGTTTAAAACAATATTTATTTCTTTTTAGTTTTATCAAAAAAGTGAACAACTCTACAAGAAACATTATGTTAACATTTTTTCTTTTAAGTTCATTATATCTTGCATTAGCCACTACAGGAATTCTTATGGTAAGTAAATACATTTTTATGGACCTACAAGGGAAAAAACATTGTTATTACAAATTTACTTTCTAATGCAGTTCCTACACAATTATTCGGACTGACAGTCCATAATGAGATTAATCCTTCATCTACAGTGACGGCGCGGCGTCAGAAAAATTCAAAGGCGAGCAGTATAAGATTTAACAATAGGTACAAACTACGTTAGTAATTTTGTTAAAAACTAGCGTGTATCTAATGAGGTTAGTTGCTCGGATCACAGTTCATTTTAAACTAACATGCGTTAAGCGAACAACTAATATTTATCGTAACCCTCGCAGGACTAACTGAGAAAACTATAAGTTATACCTAGATGCGAACTTGCTAGCATTAAAGATACGGTAAATAACACATTAAAAATTACTGACGCGAGGCACTCTGCTTTCGTAACAAACTGTCCTCCAACTGTAACTGCATCTAACGTGCCCTGGTGGAGTAAAGATCTAAAAGCAAAAAAAGGATAAGTAAGGAGAGATTTTAACACGGCTAAAAGATCTAAAAGCTGGGATGCATACAAGTCAAATTAAGTTTTCATTCTATCAGTGGCGGACTAAGGGGAAGGTGGCAGAGACGGTTTGCTTCAGGTGCCAAAGAAGCTATAAAGATGCCATCAGGAAAAGACATTCGATTTTATTAGAATTCACTTTTTTGATAGAATGAGAAGGGATTCAAAAGGCGGTAACTATTTTGTTAGAAGTTACCTATGATAAAAGGGAAAAGGTTATCAAAAAATTATGACTTTATAAAATCACTCTTGATACCAAAAGGGTTTCAAGACGGTGACGTTTTTTTGTGAAAGGAGGAAAATGAAGAAAATGTATATTAGTTACGGCTTTTTTTTAAATGACTAACAAAAATTGGAGAGTGGTGTTATCACAGAATTTTGCCCCGGATTAGTCCGCTTCTGTATTCTGTGTATGTTATCGAGAACTTGTATTTTTTTTAAGTAATTTCTCACGTTCAACTTTTAGATAACCAATGTCAGTATACTGGTCCGTCTCAATGCACAAATCTTAATTCTTGTAACATACGCTATATTTCTGGGATGGTTTGCCAACGAGATTATGGTTCAGGTGTGTATTTTTCGTGCAATACATCTACACTTATAGGGTGACCACCCTTTGTCCAATTAAAAACCGAAGGTATAGGACCTTTCGCAATAAAAAAGTGTTACGAAGGTAAAAAGAATAATATTAGACACTACCCCCCGAGGGGCGTTGGCGATAGTGGGGCAAAATGGAAAGAAAATTTATTTTTTCTTAATTACTCCTGCCTTGAACTAGTTTTAGACTTGCATTGTCTTTATTTGTTTTACATGACAACGTTTCAACTGGTAAGTATCTCCAGTCGTCTTCAGGTGAATACAGTATTCACAGTATACACACCATACACTATACAGTATACTGTGTATATACACCATATACACAGTTGAAACGTTGTGATATAAAACAAATAAAGACAATGCAAGTCCAAAACTCTTCTATCGTTCAAGAAACATCATTGTTTCCAACCTTTAAACAGACTCCTGCCTTATTAAATATTTTTAAATACATTTAGTTTTAAAATAAAGTGCAACATTTCCAAAAATATGGATGTTGATTTCAAAAGTGAAAAACTACGGCTACACAATTTTTTTAAGAAACATCGTATTTCATTCCTCTTTATTGCACCAGTGGGGCTAAATTGGAATATGAGTTCATTTATTAATAATATTATCTAGTCACGGTAAAAATCTTATTCTACAAACATATATAATTTATCTCATAAGAAGTACATCCCTCGTGAGACCATTCACACACATGTAGTGCAGACTTCTCGATAATTTTCAAATTTTTATCTGACAATATTATTTCGCGCCTTTAAAAAATACTTTTAAACCAATCATTACTTTATAATATACTAAAAATATAATTTTATACATAACAAACTAAAACTGTTTGAAAATGTATAGTTTTTGCGTTGAAACTTTGCCCCATTTAACAATTTAGTAAAAAAAATAATTAAAAAAAAAATGCTTGTTTCCTTGAACTTTTTTCTATCGTATAGTTAAATATAATGTCTTCCCTGTTCAAATAACTAAAATTTGCATAAAAATCATGACACAACACGTGGCTATCACAAGTCTACGTAAATTAAACAAATAACGTGCGTTTTTACATCTTGCGATGCGACCTGTTCGAGTGTTCGCTCTCTGTTTGGGTGGGAGTAAAGCATCATATTATGACCTTCACGTTTCGGGCGGTTAATAATTTTTGTCTCTGCGCGGTATATTTTGCCCCACTCTCCCCAACTAGCGATTTTAAGGCGGTATCCAACGGATTTAAAGCACACCTTTTACAGGTTATTAACTTATTTTTGTTTTAAAATTTTAATTTTAGTATTTCTTAAAATACCATTTAGAACGCGTAAAAAAGCAATTTTGGACATAAAAAGACATTAAAATTTTTCGAAAACAATTAAGTTAATGCATTTGGGCAATTAAAAGGCCGATGAGTAAACATAAATCCTAGAATTTTTTGTTCATTGTTTAGTTTAATTAGATGAGGCGTTTCTAAGCGCGTTGCATCCAAATAAGCTCTGCTTTTGGTTGACCAATGAATGACAAGAATAATCATACGTAATATATCAAATAAATTTCAAGTCTGTATGTGTGAGAAAAACAACACTTTCCATGTCATCTCTCCCTCTCTCTATCGTCACGTGGCTTAAGATTTTGTTCAGAATAGGGATCCGTGTCTTTCTTCATATAATTCAATAGACGTAATTTGTTTAAGCGAAATAAAATATTTACTTAATGTCATTTGTTTAAAAGCAAAAAAAAATTTAGGGGAAACTGGCCTAAAATGACATATTCGGGTAAAATGACATATCGACCACTTTGCTGCTTTAAGACGTGACAATGCCGCCCTAAATATCTAATTGCAATCGTTTCTCATCCGTCATCTCAGTCAAGTTTATTCAGCGTGGCAGGTAGCATGCGTCTTGACGATATAACAAAAAGTCGTTTTTCTCGATCCAAAAAAATAATTGTGTGGTCACCTAATTTGGCTGTAATAATTGATGAGGTGCAATAAGCCTGAGTTGGCTTAGTACAGGTAAACAAATAGACTTTTTTCTTTATTTTAATGTAATTAAACTTTTGTTTTACTTTTTAACTAAATTTTTTAAAATAATTTCTAAGAAATCATTATTTGGGGTAAAACGACATACCTATGTATCGTACCTATGTCATTTTAGGCTCAAGTGCTTTTTTACGTTCTAGTTCTGTATGCTAACTATTTTACTATTGTTTACTTTTACTCTTTTGTAATGCTTCTTCCTTTTTTATTTTCAACCTTTTCTATAGAAAGGTTACCTATGTCATTTTACCCTAGTATAAGCCTAAAATGACATACTGAACATTTTTTTAATAATTTGTGTGTCATTGTAAGGTTGTTTGCCTTTAATAGGAAGCGGCATAAATTAACGAACCCATTAAACTCTAAATGGATACTTAAATTTTTCTTTTTCAAGTTTTGTGAAATGTTTTGCTCAGAGTATGTCCTTTTAGGCCAGTTTCCCCTACTAAAAAAGCATATAGTAGGATCCCTGACAGGTACATTAACTATATTCTGGTGTCTAGTTTTTTATAAATTGAATTCCGCTCATGTATCATCGCTGTATCGAACAAGCTTTGTGCCACTGGTGAGATGTCAATAAAATGTTATTCTAATAATTATGTTGTTGTGTCTGTTTAAAGGTTGAAGACAATAATGTTTCTTGAATGATAGAAGAGTTTTGGACTTGCATTGTCTCTATTTGTTTTAAATTACAACGTTTTAACTGGTAAATATCTCCAGTCGTCTTCATGAGGTGAATAATAAAAAATGTAGATATTTATTTTTGATTGGCAAGTCGAGAACTCTTCTATCATACAATTATGTTGTGAAAACAGTTCGTTGTTTTATAAAGTGCTTTTCTCTAAAAAATTTAGTTTCCTTTATTAAATCAGCACGGACAAATTATAGCGCCCACCCGTATCCTCTTTCATTAATCTCTCAGTTGGTTGGCCTAGCTACGAGGTGGTGGCTACAAGTTCTACTCTAGTGTGGATTCGGGAAGAATACGGCGCCTTCAACCCAAATGTGCATTTATAGTAAGCCATAAGTAGCAAAGCAAACACAGGATCACTTATTTCCATGAGTTTATTCAGTAAGGTAAAAATTCGAAAGGGAGGAAAATTGACACTTTTTCACAATCCTGTATAATTTTCCAATAAATATTACTTTTGGCTCACAACACATATTTTTGCTACTACGTAATTCATGTCAGTATTGGAAAACGATAATAGTTTCCGCGCGCACCTCGTATTCGTGAGTTTCGAGCGGCTGAAACCCGCGATTTCTGGCTGAAGTGTCTTTCACGTCCGAAAGGTATACTGTTAACCTTAACTGCGAGCTGGCACAAATGTACGGTGAACTATTCATTGTCACTGAGAACTGATAATTGTTTTCTAAATTCTGTCTGTTACTTTTGTCCATAAACACTCAATTTTATTTATTAATAGAATTCTTATTTTTGTTCCGTATTAACAATACAAAAAAAAACCCATTTCGTTCGTCTCCAAAACTTCCGTTTTTCCGATCAAAACCGATATAAAATTTAGACTACTTTTATGTAAAATTCGGAACTATTTCAAACTCATTTTTATTTTAAAAACTTATAAAACTTCCGGCTGGAAGGTGGGCCGAGGTCCCACCCTCAGATTTCACTAACAGAACTAACTTTTTAACTTGGACTCCGAACTGACGTAATTTCACTTTTTCACGTACTTCACTTTTTATAGACTTCTTATAGACTGCCCTGACCCAAGGCGTTGTTCAGCCTTTTATACCCAAAATCGCCCCTCTCAATCTAGCCCTAATAGCGCGGTGACCTTTTATTTCCCCTTCAATTCAACCCTATTCAGCGAACGTGACATTTAACTGTCTTGATTTTCCGAGAAACGATACATGAAAAAAGGTTATTTATAGCCAAGGTCCTTAGATAGATAGGTTGTCTGGTAACTTTGGACCAATCAGATGTTCGCATTTAATGCGCGGGAATGCGTCATTTAGAGGAACTTTTTAAAATCTCTTGATATACGAATGCAAGCTAAGGAGTTTAAAAATGTAATTTAAAACGTGTTTTTTTAAATATCATTTGTCGACAAATTGTGTGTAGGTGTGCCATAAATCTCTCAGCCAATATTGAGATATTGTGACTCTTTTACATAGCTTAAATTTAAAAAATATAACTTCTGGCACATGATCACGAATTACGTAGTTACCGCAACTTTAAAGAGGCAAGTGTAAATCATACATATATAGAAATGAAGAAATATAGTCCCGATGGACGAACCCTATTTAAGAGGGGAAATAAACTGAATCTAGCCCTTAAAACGCTTTTTACAAATCATTACTATTATCGTAACAAAATATTTTTCTGTTTGATTTTCTTTTATTGAAGAATTTATGATTGCGGTAATATATAAAAAAATCTTTTAATAAATACCTTATTATATTAATATTGTGATTAAATAGGTCTATCAGAAAATAGCCCCAGGAACATTATAGGTCCAAGTGCTAAAATTATTAAAAGAATTGGACTTGATAGTGTCAAAAAATGTATATTTAAAAAAACACGTTTTATCATAAATAGGAGTTGTGTACACTTATACCATAAATTTAAAAATACTTTTAGTGATGTACTCCATGTAAAGGGGATGTAGTAATAATACACCAGAGTGATCTTTAAGAACTGAATTTATTCTCTTTTAAATTGTTTGTGACGGCATGGATTTGCAAGTCTATAAAAACATTGTTTATTTTATTTTAATACCTGTTTGTTGGGTATTTCCGTATTTCTAGTTCAGGTTAACTTAGAGATAACTATACTAAGTTAACCAACCACACCTCACCACACTTTCATTTTAAATCACTATCAAAATGTATTGGTGGTATAAAAATATTTCTGAAAATATGGTTTAATAGATTGTTTGATATTTGACAAATATATTTTTTTAAATGCATTGGTTGGAAATTCATTATCCTAGCTTGAACTTCGTCATCGTAATCGTTTAAAAGAAAATGCTTACTGCATAATCGTTTGTGTTGAGGCGTCCAATTGTCTTTTCGGTAACATTTTCTAATCCAATCTTTCAAAATATTGGGGTTTTTTGGAAATGTAAAAAAAATGATCTTTTTTCCATCTATATCTGGCCTTTTGGAGTTACTTTTGCATGTAGCAATGCTACAAACATTGCCACCACCCATTATCTAAATAAATAATCACAGAATTCGTTTGAAACTAACGATTTAGCGTGAGAATCTAGTTTAATAAACTAACCTTAAAATACACAAAATTAAAACTTTGACCACTAAGGCCACCCAAACGAAATAGAAAAAGAAGAAGAAGAAAACTTTGATGAAAATTCAGTATTTTTAATAGTTTTTCCACTAAATGTTATTATCAGTTCAAAAACAAATATATTCACACTTTAGAATTTAACGTTAAACACACAAATAACACTGAAAACCGCTTTTTTGCGTTGTATCTAGCTTAAAACACATACAAATCAGATGTAAACAAATGTATTAGTTCCTCGTGATGACGCGGACACCCCGCTCATCGTCGCTTCCGCCAGAATGTTACCAGACAACCTATCTATCTAAGGACCTTGATTTATAGCTAATTAAGGGTCATAATCCCTTGTTCTGACGTATTGAGATTACAAACAGATATAAAAATGTCAAGTTGCAATAATTTACGATAGGGGGACCCATCAATCTCGTTAATCATGCAGGGGGAAAATTTTTACCCTAGCAGGAGTTTGCAGGTGTTAACCCCATTCTTAAGATGACGTGTGGTCATTTCTTGTTACGCGACGCTAAGAAATAATAGGGGGAGCACCCTAATATGACCTATTTCCGAGTCTTTTGTTTCTGGGGTGTTACACGTATGCAAAACTTAAGGTGGTGGCAATTTCTTTTGAAAGGATGCGTGCCTCGGAGATTTCGTTTATATATTTTTAGAAATACTTAGTTTCTACACTGAGATAAATACTTCTTTCGGTGGTTTTATTTGTGAGATTTAAATTTAAGAAATATTTTTATTATTTTAAAAATTCTTGATATTTATAAATTCTCATTAAGAAACCCTTAATATTTGCAACAACTGACTGGTTCAAATTTTTACTTTTAAAGTAAGCCAATGTCGTGGTCACTACAAAATTTTCCCCGTTGGGACTATTTTGCTTCGATATAGTTTATAAATGGTATAGTTTTATATACACTTTCATTCGAATTTGTTATAAATTTTGCAATTTGTAAATATTTTGCCGTTTGGTTTCTACTTTAACACCACTTTACTTAATGTTGTGTTATTTCTATAAAAAAAAATGTAGGTGGTGTAAACATATTTTATAAAAGTGCCATTGCATTCCTCTTCTCTCCCTACAGATATTTGATCTTATTGTGCGAATGTTTCCCCTTCCCCCCTTTCCTCACACAGACAGACTTCGGGCTGCGCAACTTGATTTGCTATAAAAACTTAGTTTCGTATAATGTCAGTTAAAATCGAATTCCGATGTAATTTTTTTCTTTTGGGGCAAAAAAGGTGGTTTATTTCTTGACATTCATTAATTAGCTACAATTAAATTATTGATTACCTATTTAATTAACCACCGAAATACCGAATAGATGGTAACGACCATATAACTCTCATATGCTTTTTTCTACTCCCACATAGAAATTTGCTGTTTCCTTTACACTTAAGTGGCGAGTAAAGTAGGCTATTCCAGTTAACTGTGAGGCAAAATTTCATAACAATCCTAGATAGGTAATGAAACTGACCAATGCAGTAGTCAATTACAGAGAAGCAATTGGTGTTCTTAAAAGTACTGACCAATCACAGTATATTATTTTTACTGAGGCTCCGCCTTTTTTTTCAAGACACTAAATTATATAATTTAAATGCATATGGTACAATTTGTTATTAATTTGTTCAATATAATAAAATCTAGACGCATTTATAATAGATTTATCAATAATGCAACCTGCTGAATGTGCATAGAAAATTAATTTCATGTAGCATCATTTATCAGTTGGTTTTCCCATAATTAGTTTAACGTTTCGATAGTCGAGAGGTAGAGCGTTTTACTATGGATCCGATGGTCGTGACTTCGAGTCCGGCAACCTAAAAACTTTTTTTTACATTTTTTAGCATAAGGTTTTTAAGTTTGGTCGTAGAAAAAATATACTGTTCAACTCGAGTGGATTCTCCATATTGCCCTCGGAAGTTTGAGCCCTTCGCCTACGGCGTCGTGCTCCATTTACTTCCTCGTGCGATATGGACATCATATATCCACTCTTGTTGTACAAACTACTATTAGGTACACTGGAGGCTTTATGATTTTTTTACTACCTGAAAAGATTAAAAACAATGAAAACTATATTGTAGGGCCTTGCAGCTGGTGATGTACTATATAAAACAAAGTGGTATAACCAAAGTGTAAAAACCCAAAAAGTTGTTTTAATGATTCTTCAACAGGCTCAGCAACCAATTACACTGTCTATTGGATTTTTTGGGCCCATAACCCTGGCTACAGCATTGGCGGTAAGATATTCTGTAAGCGCTGCTGATATTACTTTTGAAGAAGGAGGATTAGTGACACATTTGCCACTTCATATAATATCATCAATATTTCGTTTTATCCAAAAATAGGCTGAACATTATTTTTTTGTTTAACAATTACCAACAATTTTAAGTTTAAAAAACTCATTGTTACGAACCCAGATAGCACAAACTGTATTTAAAAGCGCTTAAAAAGCGATGACTTTTAGCAAAGAACTGCTGGATAAGTACTTGCTTTTAGCATCTGTCGGGCACCCCGGTGTCCATCCGGCCGTAACAAAATAAGCAGTATGCGCAGTGCAGTGTGCGCGAACGTCTTAGTGCTATAAATGTGCTTGAGGAGTGCATTCTACCAGCGATCAAATTTTTGCTTTATTGCAGTGCTTTTGAAGCGCTTTAATAATTTACTTTTTGAGCGGTATTGATGAGCATAAAATACTCATTCACCATCAGTGACGCCTTTGTCATTTTATTTTTTGAGAAATACTTCAATATTTTTTGTTTTATATATAAACCCATAAGCCGCTCTTCAAATCCAATTACAGATTTTAAAATTGCGAAATTTACAAATGCAAACCAAAATGTATTTTTATTTGAAATTATATTTTTTATTCTATATAATATACAAAATAAAAGTAATTGGGCTACAAAGATTGCTAGTGAGTTATTTTAAATAAAACAAAAAAAATAAAGAAATATTTTTCAAAATACAAAACGACAAACGCTTCACCCTATTTATTTGATAAATAAAATGGCATTTTATTTCAAATATTTATTTTGTTAGCTTTACATACAAAAGAACATTTTTATAACTTAACAATTGGGACAATATTATAGCAATTTAATAATTGCTCTTTTTAAGAAAGATTGAAAGAAGGGTAAGCCTTAACGCCACGGCCTACAAAGGATACTAAATACATTACAATTACATTTCTCAAATATTTTTTGGTGATCTGTTCCATTTTGGTTCTTGTAGCATTTCGGGACATAGGATTTCGTCTTATAGCCACTAAAAGAAAAATTAAAACCATTTATATCTAATACAAATCTCTTAAAATTCTGCTATCACTAGAATAGCTAAATTGTGTCTCTGATTATATTATATTTGGACTTCCTTAAGAGTGAAGTCTAGTCATGCATTCGCCATTTTATTTTTTGATCAATATTTCTTATCTTTTTCGCTTTATTCAAAAAGGCGCTAAATAGCTGTCCTTTACCTATTAAAATAAAGAAATTTTGATTAATGAATTAATAAAAGCAAAAAAACAAAAATTTGTCCATTTTTCTTTTTCTGCTTTTAATTCTTTAAACATTCAAACTTGTTTAACTTTAAATTGTAGGTAATTATGCTTCAAATATCTGTACATATTTGGCCGATTTTTGGATAAAAGGAAAAAGTAACGAAATATTGATCAAAAAACGAAATGGCGAATGCGTAACTAGACCTTACTCTTAATACCGCAAAACCTAGATTTAAGTTTAAAATTAATAAACATGTATCTTTCTACTTCAGAATTAATTTATATAGAGACTATTATGCCTAATTTTATGTTAATACTATTTACTATACACATACACTTTCCAGTTAATGGTATCTTTTTTTTACCACAAATACTATATAATTCATTTTATTTTAGTATTTTACAAAGTAAAATAAATTAGACCGTTAGTTAGTTTTTTTAGAAATGTTCTGCATTTTACAACTAACAATTTAAAAAAATATGTCATTTCACATATAATTCATTCTACCATTAACCAGAACCAGTAGAACTTTACTACTAACGTTTCAAGTAAAGTAAAAAATGCAACATTGCTCTTACCTAGTTATAGATTCATAATATTCGTTAGTTCCTTAAAGCATTGTTTATTATTTCTCCCTGTCCAATTATAGGGTATTGCCAAGTCATCACTTATCAATAGGCCAAGCAGCTTTCTGGTGGTGTCAAAAATATCCACTTCACCAACGGTTTGAAAGAGTATACACTAAAAAGTAAATTTAATACTAAATAAATACCTTCATTTTCATTTAATGTAAAATCACATGACATGACCTTTTCATTGTGCAAAAACATTATGACTTTTTAAACACTCCAGATAAAAAAATCATGCAGCCAAATTGTATTATATTTTTTTATATGGTACCTAAATGTAGGTAATTATATTCAAATTCAAAAAATACACTTATATAGGTTGTTTTTCTATATTCTTGTCAGAAATACACTACAGGTTCCTACCACAAAAAAAAATAGACAAATAAGCAATAATAAGTTGCTTATTTGTTTGCCAGATATTTAAAAATGGACCTCCATTCTGAACTTTAAATCTTTTAGCTTTTGTAGTAAAAGAATAAAAATAAAAAGGTATTTAGGAAACATGTTACTAATTTATTCCGATATACCATCAATATTCTATTATAGATATTATATAAATAAGGACTGTTTATTCAACTTCATAATTGATAATTAACAACTCCGTTGTTTATTCTAACTTTTTTTAAATTAAAAAGGAGTGGAATAAATTAAAATTACTTCTTTTGGCTTTTTAATCTAAAAACCATTTTTTATGTTATATAATTTAGTCGTAAAGAACTGGGAATTGCAAAAATAACACTATTCCAGTATAAAGAATTACTAAGAAGTTGGATAATAAACCTGGCTTCTATTGATAGACGCCATTATATTTTTTATTTGAGAAGCAAGAATCAACGCTTTTCATTTTTAAAAACAGTTTAAAAATTATAAGTCTTACCTTTCATCCAAGCAACCTGGCACATCAGAATATTTTATCTTGAATAAGAAAAAAGGCACTTTAACACCTCACCTCAAAAAACAAACACAAAGTGGTAAGGAAAAAATACACATGAGCGAACGCCATTAAAAGACCGCTTAAACGTTATGATGACATGACAGAGGACAGGAAACAACCCTTGGACCGTTCGGTAGGTACCTGGTCTAAGAAACAACCAATAACGGTTTTTAGGTCAAATGCACCTCTCAAGCACTTTGAAAGCAGTGACTGTTTAGATACAGTGCACTGGTCATGCTTTAAAACCGCTGCAAATTTGCACTTAGCTATGTGGCAAAATGCATGTAATATAAAGCACTCCTAGAGCATACTCAATTGATATGAACAAATTTGAAAATATGCAGTACTTGCGAAGCACTTTTTGAGTATATCCATAATAAAATAGTACTTATGAAATACTTTTGAAGCATTGATTTTAAGCGCTTCTTTTTCCTTAGTCGGCCGTAAGTATTTAAGCAGTTGTGTTGCAGTCTGTGCTATCTGGGAATTTTTATCAAGTTTACCCATATTTGTTTTCTGTATTTAATACCCTAAAAATACATGACATACTTCTAGTTCTACATTTGATAGTAAAACACTTTGTCTCGTTAGGCTTCCTTTAGGCTGTAAAAAATTAGGCCATAGACCTAATGCAAACTATGTTACTATAGGTTTGGAAGGTTTGGCTGACATCATCACATACACATGATTAGTATAGTTATAATTAGGTCATACAAACTTACCCGGTAAAATCCAAGGATTTAAAATATACTTAGTATTTTTCTATTGCCCGGCATTCTTTAATTTGTATAGATATAATATCTTCAATTAATATTTATTTCGTTTTTCAGGCGATACGTGCTGCATATTCGTACGTTGCTCTCATGAGAAGTTTCTAACAACATTACCACCAATGGCACCAATAAAAGAATTAAATGAAATTATCCAAAACATTTTGAATGATAGTGTTGCCACTTCAAACAAAATTTACTAGCAACTTCGATATTTATCTCTATTTCCAAATTTTAGTTGCGATATACAGGGTGGTTTAAAAATACGTTTAATTTGGTTACTTGAATAGATGGACATAAGTATATTTTTTTAAATGTCACACCCTGTATATTATCACTAATTTGAAAATCTACTTATTAAATCCTATCCACTATCCAATTAGTTTTTAGTAAGTATGCCATGAGAAACTCTTGTTTGACGTAAAAAGTAAGTCACTTTAATTATTGTTGTGGCATTTTGTTAATTATTATCGACATAGGTAGTGAATTCCGTTAAAAATCCTGAAAAAAAACTATTCAAATGTAATACTCAGTACAAATTAGTTTAGGTGCTTAAAAAAGACCAAATGTGACAATTACCGTGGAATCGCTGTAACAAGCTTGATTAGCAGAGTCTATGGGAAGGTGATTAAAAATAGAATTGAGCAGGAGTACCAAGCCATGGAAGCAGAAGAACAGGCAGGCTTTCGAGCAGGGAGATCGACGGTTGACCATATTTACATTAACGCAAGTAATTGAGAAAAAAAATGGCGAGAAACCAAGAAATACATCTGCTTTTCATAGACCTTAAAAAAGTATATGACAGTGTCCCTATTCTGAAGCTTTGGAAAAGCCTAGAAAAACAAATATAAATACTAAGTTACTTAAATCTGTCAAGCTTCTGTATGACCAACCTATAACAAAGATTAAAACAGGAAGCCAACTGTCCAAAGGATTTACAGTATCGAAGGGGTTAAAACAGGGTTGCTGCGTATATCCCACTCTTTTTAAAATATACCTGGAAGAGGTACTAAAAACATGGAAAAGAAAATGTAATGCTATGGGTATTCCACTGAACGAAAATAATCCATACACATTATGCTTCGCCGACGACCAAGTTTTGATAGCTCAAGACTACGAAGACCTAAACTACATGACACGAAAACTCGTGGAGGAGTATAATATGTGGGGACTAGAGTTGAATATGAACAAAACTGAATATATGTATATAAGTGGTAAAGAACAGGATTTATTACTGGAAGGTGGACAAAATATAAAATATACACAAGAATATAAATATCTCGGAGTAAAAATTACCAACGACGGAACCTTAGACGCACCAATTAAAGAACGGAATAACCTAGGAAGAAGGGCTATTACGTTACTGAACAGCATCTTAGGGGATAAACATATCAACAAGGAAAATAAAAAAAAATTTATAATACTATCGTTAAAAGTATAATAACCTACAGTTCCGAAGTATGGCCACTTAAAGACAGAGCAGAAAAATCACTAAGAGCTACTGAAATGGATTACTGGAGAAGAGCAGCTGGTATTTCAAGAAGGGATAGAATCACAAATGAGCGAGTAAGAGAAATAATGGGAATAACGAATACAATAACTGATAATATTATAGAGAAACAACTAATATGGTTTGGAAATGTGCAGCGAATGCCCGAGAACAGACTGCCAAAACAAATATTAGACTGGCAACCAAGGTGCAGGAGAAGACCAGGAAGACCAAGAAAAAGCTGGAGAGAAGGCATTGCCAAAGAAGTAAGAGAGAGGAATCTCGATGAAGATTTGTGGAATTACCGAGACAGATGAAGATTGGAAATCGGAAGACGTCGGAGAACGTTATAACCAATATAAATATATATAAAAATTTGATATTTTTGGGTGCCAAAAACATTACATAAAATTCTCTTATCTCAGGCCTCATGGATTGAACTTTAGTAAACTTAAAATCATGCATGTGTTTCCGGGGGACGCCACTTCACCTCGATACTGCTCTACTTTACCTCTCAGGGTCGTTCTTTTTAAACCTGACGTCATTGGTGGGCGTTTAATCTTATATAGCTGACAAATCGGTACTGGGTCACGTGCTTCAGAGTCGGAAGCTCCCCGTTCATCCGGCTGACCAATAGTACTTACTATTTTCTAAATTCGGTCCCGCCGCATGCGGGCCTGATCTTCCAAACTTAACAAAGGGGGCCTACCCTCTATATCTCCTCCTATTTTAATCATTAAGCCTTGACTAACGCAGGCTGGACACTGATTTACATCCTCCCCTGACATACTACATAAAATCCCTGGTTTTACTATTTCACTTCCACCCCCCTCATTCGCCCCCAGGAGGTTGGCCCGGGTCGAACTCGGATGATTCTCACAGGAAATCATCCCCTGAGTCTGAATCTGGCTTGGGATTACTCCTATCTGCCCGGCCGGCCGCGCCACAGCCGAACGAGTGGGACAGAGTGACGATGAACTTCCCTGAATATTTATTTCCTTCTTCCCCTGAATATTTGAAACCCTTCTAAAATGACTAGCCCCTTCTTTAGCGAAATACACCTTATTTCCCCCCGAATCCCTTATTGGAAGAGGGGCGGCCCGCTGTCGCTCTTCTTGGCGACGACGCTAAGGCGCCGCCGCTCACTCTTACTCCTATAAATAAGTAAGTGGACTCCCCCCAATCCGATTTTCTCCCCATACCGATGAAATAAAACAGACTTTCAAATATAACAAAATATCTATTCTTACAATAGATATTAGAATACAAAGATCAAACAACTTAAACAAACTTTTATATAGAAACTTTATAAAGAGCTTTAAACTCTGAACTCAAATAAAAACAAATTATAAATAATACTTTGACACCCGTGATTCTACTCCAAATATCGTATCCCTCGCTCACATTAAGTTATCGCCCATTCTCCAGGCGTCCCCCACAAGATTACTTTCAAAATTCCTTAATTTAATTACCCGGCTCAAGGCTCCCATAAATCACTCACGAATCAATCTCCCCTTCCTCTATTCCCGCTTTATCATTCAGGCATCCCTTGAGATTTCCCTATCTCTCACGCCTCCCAGAGTCAAAATTTCCCCGCCTTTAAAGCCCCTTATAATAGAGAAAACTATTGACCCTTTCACTTGAGGAATCCTCCCATGAAACCGCGGTAAACTACAATTTTCGATGCACCAACTTAGTGTGATTATCTCGCGCAAAACTTCCCGATGATTTAAACATAAAAATTATTATGACCTAAAGATTCTCTCGGCGCGGCTTAGATATTGAAGCCTGCGTCCGAGGGGAGTCAAAACACTATTTCCTTCACATTATCTTATTTTGAAATTATCGACAAACGACATATTGCCTGATTACGCATCACATGTTATGCTGTTCTAAAATTCTCTGAACTGATGAACATGTTATACCTAAATTATATTTAGCACAAAATTTTTTCGGATTCGTAAATATTTTCTGAGGTTTATTGAAGTTAGATTTAGGTACACTTCATTAAACCTTATTAATATTTTCGGGATAATTTTATCACCTGTTCAAATAAAATAAATAAATTCTTAAGTACTGGATTTATGTACCTCTATATCAATATTAATTAACAAAATATCACAACAATAATGAAAGTGACATAATTTTTGTGCCAAACAAGAGTTTGTCATGGGGTGCTCACTATAAGAATCAAAAGGAAATTAAATTGTCGAGAAAATTTTACAAGTAATGGCTTAATAGTCCAAAACTTCACTAGTTAGATAAAGATATACCAAAATACAGAGCCACATTTAAGTAGCTTTTCAAATCAGTGATAATATACAGAATGTTACATTTAAAAAAAATATATCTACTTAAGGTGCCACAATTCAAGTATCCCAATAAATTGTTTTTTAAACCACCTGGTATATCACAACTGTTTTGGGCATAGAGTGTATTATTGGGCAAAATACACGCAAGAAAGTATAGCAGTTCTTTTTGTGGATGTAAATGGTTTTTGTCTCGCACGGTTAAAATTAATAATATGTTATGATAATATAATATGTGCACGGTTATTTGTAAAATTTAAATTATATTATTGAAATGTGAAATTTGAATTTTGTTGAAAATTTTGAAATATATGTAGGTAAATGTGCTAGAATTTTGTTACTTATTTTTATTTACGGTTTTACTTTAAAAAACATATTTTAAAGTCATTAAGGTATACCTATTACCTACACTTACCTAAGGACCAATTTTATTAAGTCGATTTAAATCGAGGGCCAGTTTAAAATGTAGATTGTCAAAATTGGTAGTTTTATAATATGAGATTGATAGCAAAGTACAATTTAAGAGTGATCACCCTGATCATAACTTGTTATGTTATAGTGTCTGTTTAACGGTTGAAGACAATGATATTTCTTGCATCTAATTTGAAATAAAAGTTGGCAAGGGCTGCGCCCCCTCCATGGGATCCCAATTTGTTTACATGACAAAAGCGAGGCCCATAAAAACTCTTTGAGGACGTGTATTTTTGGATTTTAGAGAAATCTTATTCTCGGAGCCGTTATAAGCAGTTTTCCATTTAAAATTCCCCACACTGTATATTATACAATGACATCAAAAGAGAAAATACTATATCGCTATGCTATAACATAATAATAAGCATAACGATATTACCTACTGTTATTAATATAAATTATAGGGCCGGTTTTGTTGCGCTTTAATTAGAACAAGAATGACGTGGCTCACAATTCGAATTTTCTTCTAAATGCGCCATGTAAATAATTTAAAAATAATAAATTATATGAAATGGCCGTAGTAAAATATATTTTTGCTTAGTAGGTAACTCCAAGAAAAAGTGTATGGTACCTACCGCATATCTCTGCATTATCACCTAATCACGTTTTAAGTGTGTTTTTAGTACTCGTACTATAATTAAAATGGTAGTTGTAAGACTCCAGCATATAAAAATGATTGACGGTCGTATGAAGTATTTTCTTTTGCTCGCCGGATCATGGGACACAAATTACACAGAAAACCCATCTTTGAAAATGGCCCAACTTTGGTACCGACGTTTCATTCATGGGTCTGTCTTTCTTTTCATTTTGTCAATGATGGCAAGACTGATTAAGTTGATAGCTATTGATGTTGATATAAAAGATATATGCGAAATCACATCTATCATATTTCCAGTTTCAGAATTCACTATTAGAACTCTCATTTGTTATGCGAACAATGTATCAAAGATCTTTTATGAAATTCACTTAAAAGAAAAAAAAATCAACCAGGCAGACACCGAAATAATTAAATCTTACAATGAGGACGTAAAATTTTTCCATTCATTTAGAAATATCCTCGTCTCTATAACTACTCCTTTATCTGTGTTAGTTATTATTTTCTCTTTAATAAGCCATATTATAAAAGGCAATGAACTAAAACCTGAAATGGAAAATGAAATCCTAAAAGATCCAATTTTTTTGCCAATTTGGTTTCCCTATCAAGGCGAAAATGTGTTTCTTGAATTTATTTTATGTTGTATATTTGCATTTTCGAGTGCAAATATGTTTTTGGCCTCTGGTATAGTACTTGTTTCTCTTATGATTTTTTCTGCAGCTGAATTAAAAATGCTGCAGGTTCAAATTAAAACTCTGAATGATCAAAGTAGCACTAATTATTATAATTCTTTGAGAATAATCGCCGACAAACACTTAGAAGTAATTGGGTAAGTCTATAAAGCAGTAAAGCACCCTTTGCGTACAAACAAAGCTAGGAACAGTGACGCAGTCAAAAAAACTGTCTTGGGAAGGGGGCAGATGTTCATCCTAGAGGAGGCCAAATTTCTTTAGAAGGACGTATCAGCACCACCAGCAATTTTTTCTACAAAATAAGGAAATTACAAGGATATATGAAACAACTAAAAAAAACCATAAGGCGCCGCGGTGAAAATTTTAAAGAAAACTATTAAAAAACATTGACACGAATGCGAAATTATATCTATACATATTAAAACATTGTGTTCTCTTGACCCGAATCCTGGCTAATGTCTGTTAATAGATTTTTGAAAACTTTCTAAATTTGGATTCACAGAAGGAGCCGCCACTGGTTTATTTATTATTATTTCTACTTTTATTTTGAGCTTTACTTTTAAAGTACTGACTCAATGTATCATCAATGCGGCGCCCATAGAAAATCTCCTAAAGACAGCTATTTACCCCCTCGAAAAAAAAAGAGATATCTACGCGCATGAATAAGAAGTCGAAAACTTCTGCATATATATCCTAAAACCAAAATAGTAAATAAGGAATTTTGATAATCTACTTCCGTATACAGGGGAGAGGAAAAATTTGAATTTTGTTTAAGAGTAAAGTAAACTCTAGTTTTAAAAATACAAAAAAATATATGGAGCCACTTCTCTGCTGGCCCCGTAAAACATTTCAGGATTTAAAAATTTAACACAAACAAAAAATAGTTTAAAAGTATATGAATTTCTTTTTAGGTTTATCAAAAAAGTAAACAAGTCTACAAGAAACATTATGTTAACATTTTTTCTTTTAAGTTCATTATATCTTGCATTAGCCACTACAGGAATTCTTATGGTAAGTAAATACATTTTTATGAACCTACAGGCGAAAAAACGTTATTATAAATTTACTTTCTAATGCAGTTCCTACACGATCATTCGGACTGACAGTCCAAAATGATATTAATCCTTCATCTACCGTGACGGCGCGGGGCCAGAAAAATTGTAATGAGTGTGCACAACCGTGGGCCCGATATTTTTAGGGTGTCCCGCTAAGGTCCCCCCCCCCCTTAGCCACTGGTGCCACTGTTTTTTTAACCTTTTCAGAGCTGCAATTCCAGACTAATATAACAACTTTATTAAATTTTGGAGCAAAGTTTAGCGTACAACATATAAACATATAGTTACTTAGTGAAATTCCGGTAGGTACTCAAAAATAATAAATCTGCCATTATCTGGGGAAAAGAGAGTAGATAATAGCTATTTATACAACAAGTAACGAAATAAGTGTCTTTTAGGCACGCGACGTGAATTGTCCTACGAGGCGAAGCCGAGTTGGACAACACGTCAAATAGACTAAAAGACATTGTTTCGTAACGAGTTGTATACAATATTTTTTCTACTGAGGTTTTATAATAAAAAACTTAATTTATTTTACTAACATTTTATTACCTATGTTTCATTTGCCCCTATCAAAACTTGACACTTGCCAAAAAAAATTAAATTATACCTAGTCTGTGGTTACATTTTAATTGTAAATAATTACCTGCATTACTTTTAAGCACGTTGCTCCTGGTAACGCGCTTAAAAGTTTTTTAAGCACGCTGCGCCTAAAAGGAGGTTATTAAAAAACCATAATGACAATCAAAAAGAGGTTATTATAAAACGTCAGTAGAAAAAGATATTCTTATTATCAGTGACGTAGCCAGAAAATATGCGTTGGGGAGGGGGGGGGGGCACAAAATAATCGATTAATCGATTATGGGTGTGTTTTTAATCGATTAATCGAAAAATCGATATGTTTTCGATTAAAATATCTCTTTTTCGATTAATCGGAATAATAACGATTTTTAGATTAATCGAAGAAATACCGCTTAATAAAAATATTTTGCGACAAAATCAACGATATAACTTGGCCGTGTTTCAGTTTCCGTGCGCTTTTTATATTAATATTATTCTTAAGAGCGTAAATGGTCGCAATATTGCTTTACACCAAATTATGTGTTCTGTAATATCGCTTGTGTGTGAAAATGGCTCATTAAAAAACACATAATTTGGTGTAAAAGCGATATTGCGACCATTTGTCGCGCGCGATATATGGTGCCGTGTGAAAACGCTCTAACAGTCTAAAATTTAAATCGCCCGCCGCACTGCCCGGAAAGTTAAGTGTTAATGTGGTAAAGCGTTGAAATCGCAATTACAGTGTCATTTTAAGTTTCATTTGATCTGGAATTTATGTTATGTCGGCCAGTTTATTAGGAGATATTATTTTCAATAAGAGTTTCGAAAAAAAAAAGATTATTCGATTATCGGTTTTTCGATAATCGCACAGCCCTAGTCAGGAATACATGTATTTCACGATATTGTAGAGGTGAGATTAACGGTGACTTTTAAGTAACCGGTATACCGGTGACAGTGACTTTAAGGTCACCGGTATTTTTAACAGCGACTTCAGACCCGGTGACTTTCATAAAAATCTCTACCTTTAGATGAAAATATTTTTAAGAGGAAAAACTACGGAGATAATAATAATAAATTACTTTATTGTAAATAATTTACAAATGGCGAAGTTGAAACAAGCTCCCTCACTTAACCACTAGGTATTTGGATTTTAAAATATCTTAGAGCTTGTTCTTCTTACTGTTTGATGATTTAATCACTGCGTGTAACCCTTTTAAAATGATTTAAAATTTATATAAAAAATATATTTGCATACCTTAATATTATCTAAAAAATCTTTAAAAAAAATAGTCTTTAACAAATCAACTTTTCACACAAGCTCTCATAAAAACTAAACATTAAATATCACTAATCTATAAACACAACTTTCAAAAATATACGGTGACAGTGAAATAAAAACCAAAACGTAACCTAAATCCTATAATCCTCTCAAACCACGTCAATCCGTGGCATCACCCTGCAAGTTATGCAAATACCACCTTTTCGAGCTTGACCAACCACAAGCAGAAATAAATTTTATTATTTTAATATTGTTTCCGCTGTGTTTAGCAACCAGTCATACAGGTCGCTGCAGAGCCCGGCGCCTTGATGAGAATCGAAAATCCAATCGCTCTGAAAGCGTTGAACACATATACGCGATCGCGACCACGACCACGATGGCGATTGCGATGGCGATTGCGACCAAAGAAAGAAAGTGGACACACATACGCGAGAATGATACAGTCGCAGCAAAAAATCAACAATGCAGTGAAACTTAACAGAAGAAGAGGCACTGCTTTTTGCAATAATATTGGACGAAGAAGACCATAATAAAGAAACGCGAAGTTAAGCTTTATAAAGTTATTAATTACTATGTTTTATTAAAAAATGTTTCGATAATTTTTTACATTATAGAAATAAAAGAAAGAAGATTTGGGTAAAAAAAAATGAAATTAACAAGAAACATAAAGAAGAAGGCGAATTTCATAAATTAAACCGCGAACCAGCCATTTTTTCACTATTTAATTCACGCGATCCGCGATCAACGTAACCTGCTACGTTTGATCGCCAACATTGTAATATCGCCGACGACTCTGCGTTCAAACGCTGCACAGGTCGCTCGTTTCGCAGACAGGTCGCAACAAGTGTGTGCGGCTAAATTTGTTTACAAGGGACGCGTTTTATTGCCATCGCACTCGCCATCGTGGTCGTGGTTGCGATCGCGTATATGTGTTCAACGCTTTATCTGTACTCGCAGGTCGCTGTTTAATATTCGCATTTCTACCAGTGACTTGATCTGATCGGTCGCCGGGTAAGCCCAATACTTGGTGCGGCGACCTGGGTGTGGAACGGAAGGTCGCGGTCGCGGCGACCTGGGCAATTTGGTCACCGCCAATACCGGTGACCAGATAGGTCGCCGGTATAAGTCATCGGTACAAAAATATCGCTCATCTCTACGATATTGCACCTAGTGAAGAACGCAAAAGAGCGTCGCAGTCGAAACATTTTCGGTTCTACGCCCAAAGTTCGTTTAAATTCACCTAACTATACTATCAAATTTCGAAAATTAAATTATAACCCCTCCCCCTCTGGATGGTTGGATTAAATTTGTTTTTGTAAATGTTTTTTTTTTTGATATTCCTAGCTGGCACATTATTAAAAAAAAACATTTTTTATATATGTGTCAATCTAAAATTTTAACATTAGACTTATGTATGACTCTAACCAGCCTCTCTCGGGCTCGGTTTTACATGATATCGCTCACCACGCCAGAATGGATGATTTTTCAGAAATCATGTATTTTAAGAGCGTAGATCTAAGAGCAGTTTTTAGTGCAAATGTTTAGGTTTTGAAATACTCCTTCTTAATTGCCGTTTTGTATATTCATAATAAAGCATTCTCGTTTCTTCCCGCACTATTTATTTATTATAAATTATCACACTTCTTCCATAAAATATGTTTCAATTAAAATTGTTTACTTTAATTTTGCTCTTTAAAAATAAATACCTAATTATTTTTGTTATTTAAATATTTTATTGCATTGGGTTATATTTTTTTTTCATTTAAAATAGCTCTAGAAAAGGGAAAACAGAACAGAAAAGTATATAATAGAAAAATACTATAAAACATTATTCCTTTTATACTCGTTTTCCTTTAAAATTGCATCATAAATCAATAACTAAAACGAATTCCGTCCGAAACCTTAATCTCTATATAAAATAGGACTTTTAGAAGGGAAAGTTTGAAAACTAAACGTTTCCTACAAAACCTTTGTAATCTAAGCCAAGAATAGATACATAATTTAAATATTTAAATTAACAGTCCAAGCGTGAGAAGAAAAATTAGGTTGCAATTAGACTTTTAGATCCGAGGCTGGGGGAGGGGGGGCTATAATACGCCACCGCTTATTATATTATTATTATTATTATTATTAATATTCTTAGCATGCACCAACGATATAACGAATTTTTTACAAAACCCTTCAAATTACAGTTTCACTTCAAAAACTTTAAATGACTGTTATGACCAAACAAAACAATTCCTGAAAGTTATTATTGTCATTACAAAGTCTGACAAGGAAAATATAACAGTTCTGTTGCTATGGACAAAAGTAAATTTAATACAAAAATGCCAGAATTGATTAATGATGGTGAAACTTATGAATTACTTACTGAATAACTACATAAAAAGTTCTTTTTCTGAAATAATATCAACAAACTAAATACAATTACCAAAAACACTGATAATTTAAGCAACATACTGGGTGATACATTAAGGCTGGCCACCGGGCATATTTGGGAAACTACTGGGCATAGAAACTTAGGGGAAAAAATCGTAGCTAAAGTGGTTAAGAGAAAATCCTGGCAATAATTTTTTCCGCAAGAGAGCACAATTGAAAATTAAATATTAAAATTCTAAATTTTTCCGAACATTTTCACATTAAGGTATACCGGTGGTATATTACCGTATATGTTGCGTATGTTTTTGGATTCTTTACGTGAATAGTTTCTTAGATAAGTTTTATAACTAATTTTTACCGTATTTATTCATATTTAAGTACCGCTATTAGTGTTTCATTGTAAAAGATTGTTTTCTTGTGATTGCAGCTCTGAAGAAGGTTTAAATAAAAAAGCAAAACGTTAACGTACGTTTAGTCGCGATAGAATATTGTGTATCTAAGAGTAAAAGCAATACATTTCCGGACGACAATGTAAATTGAGCATTGTCCGGGGAGTCCGGAAATGTGCTTTAACTACGAGATACACATATTTTTTCTAAAATGGCATTAATATATTTTAAATTAAATGTTTCTATTAATTTATTATTTTCTCGATTTGGTCACAAACAATAAGTTTGTAATTTAACATTTGAGAGGTGAGGGCTTCGAACAGTATTTATTAAATTCTCATGTCAAAATCCAACAGAAAATGTCTTTAAATTTTGCTAAAATTTGTCTTCAGTGAATGATAGAAGAGTTTTGAACTTCCATTGTCTTTATTTGTTTTTAATCACAACGTTTCAACTGCTAAGTGTATCCAGTCGTCTTCAGGTGAATACTGTCTTCACTCTTCGTAAACTGCTATTTTTGTATAGTAAAACCACTTAAGCCTCGGAATGGAAAGAATGACAAAAAAATTTAGTATCAGAGCTTCCTTTAAAATCTGCTCTAGTAAACTGGTTTAGATTAAATTAAGTTTTTTCATGACAAAAGCCAAACTTGGTGTTGAGCGGAGTTATTAAATTTAAGTAGGTAATACAAAATAGATAAATACAATATTAAGTTTTCATTCTATCAGTGGCGGACTAAGGGGGAAGGGGCAGAAACGAAGATGCCATCAGGAAAATACATTTAATTTTATTTAGAATTTATTTTTGATAGAAAAAGAAGGGTTTCAAAAGGCGGTAACTATATTTTTAGAAGTCGCCTTTGATAATAGGAAGAAGACTTTCAAAAAATGGTGAATTGGTTAAAAAAAATTAGAAGTCACTTTCGATAGAAAAATGGTTTTAAAACAGTAGATTTTTTTTTAGAAATCAGCTATGATAAAAGGGGACGGGTATCCAAAAAATTGTGACTTTTGAAAAATATTCTACAAGTCACTTTTGATACCAAAAGGGTTTCAAGACGGTGGCGTTTTTTTTTGTGAAAGGAGGAAAATGATGAAAATTTACATTACAGTTTTTTTTTAATGACTAACAAAAATTAGAGGGTGATGTTATCACAGAATTCCGCCCCGGATTAGTCCGCTACTGAATTCTGTGTAGGTTATTAGGAACTTGTATTTTTTAAAGTAATTTCTTCTACCTCACTTTCTACTTTTAGATAACAAATTTCAGTGTACTGTACCGTCTAAGTGCACAAGTAATAGATCTTGCAGCATACTCTATATGTCTGGGATGGTTTGCAAACGAGATTATGGTTCAGGTTTGTATTTTTTGTCTAATACATTTTCTACTTCCAGGATGACAACCTATTGTCCAATTAAAGACCGGGGGTAAGACCACTAAGACCTTTCGTAATAAAAAAATGCGCCGCAGGTAAACGAAATTTATGGCCACGCCCTTTTTCAAAACCTAGATATTCTACGAGTAACAGTAGTATAAGTACATTAAAAACTGAAATAAAAACAAATAAATTAAGCGACTTTGAGAGCTCAGTGGGAAATTAGGAAAACAGCTAAAAAACGGAGATTTTACAGAAAAAATCGGAGACCCGAGGTTAAGTATCAAAAACCAGAGAGGTGTGGTAATCTTCATTATTTTTTGTTTCTACAACAAGCGCTGCTTGTTCATAAGATCATTTGGTTAATGACCCACATAATTAATTTACTTTTCAAAACAAATAAATTATTATCCTTCGAAAAAAGCAAATATTCCAATGTGTGTCATGTGAGAACTTCCCACAACGTAGATCCTCCGCTCGGCGGTCGTATTTTAGTTTCGCCGAGGGTTGACCTTGTGGGTTTATATGAAATTAAAAGATTACCTAAATGACTTGGATGCTAAGAGCGAAAGAGACATACACGCTCCCGGAAGTTAAAAATAGGCGGAAAAGATAGAATTTTGATTATTCGTTTTTAAATTTAGACATAAGAGCCCTAATTGCAAAAACTATTCACTATCTATCTATCTATATCTCCCGAACCAGTTGACCGATCGACTTCGGGTTTTCTCTAAACGCCTTGTTACGTCATCCTGAACAAGACCCCATGTGTTAGATTTTAATTTTGACATTTGACAAGTGACCTTGACATATCCTAATTGAAAAGTGGCAGCCGCCATCTTTTCCTAGACGTAATATGAGGTCATCCTAAGCACGTAACCTATAATTAATATTATTGCCTAAGTAGCTAATGCCAAAGTAGCTAACGTCCAAGAGTGTGACGTTTGACATATGACAGATGACGAATGACAGATTACACACGCCTGCGCACTGCCGGCACATGCGCAGAATGGTATACGCAAATTGGCGTGAAAACCCCCTTCTATCCCTACTTACGTCACTATTATATCGGCAATAACACATTACTGGGACTAAGGTATTAAAAAAAGTCAAAGTCAAAAAAACTTGATGATGGTATATAAAAAACGAAAAGTCACTGGATGTATGATTTTGTAGAGCTTAAAAAGTTGCTTTAAGAATGTACAACCAGCTTTTCTATAAACTCAAAATTAAAGGCGTAAAAAAATTAAAAACGAGTATTCAAAATTTCGGTTTATTTCGAGATTTTACAAATATTTCAACGGTATTTTATTAAATACCAAAATACGCAACTTTTCCCTAATTTAATCATATTTCTACCTGTTATAGTTATAGAGACCCCAAACTCGTACGTCAAACTTGTAACACCCTGTATATAAACCCCAAACTCGTAAGGGCGATTTGATTCATATTTATTAAAGGACTGTTTACTATTTAAGTGATAGCTGAAAACACCTATTCCGTAACATAATATTTGACTCTGGGGTTTCGCCTTAGTTTTCTCAGGGACTTTTTTCGTAGTTCTCAGATTCGTTTTTTCCTTTCTAATAAAGGGGAGCGTCACGGGCGGACGAAATGGATATGTAAAAGTGAACAGTTGGGGACTGGATCACGCTGCTCGTCTTCCATGGAATGGGTTAAACCAAGAGACCTTATAATTCGTTGTATTCTTTCTTTACGCAATCGGGCTCGATCTTCATGACTAAGAATCTTCATTAGTACATGGTGGCCCCTGACTATTTACATACCTGACACTGGGCAACATCCTTTCCGGACAAATTACAAGTTATATCCCAAAATTCTTCCTTATTGGATAATTCCCTATTCGCCTTCGGCGAGTCTTTTTCATCGGTAATTATCCTAATATTAACCTGAAGTACCCCGCCTTCCTGATGTTGACGCTGCATGCGCCTGCGATGCGACTTTGATTTATATGTCATGGGCCCTCGTGGCCAATAATCCCAACAACCCAACGTGTTTTTTCCGACCAGCTCGACCTGTC
The DNA here is from genome assembly GCA_935413205.1 of Polydrusus cervinus. NCBI lineage: Eukaryota > Metazoa > Arthropoda > Insecta > Coleoptera > Curculionidae > Polydrusus > Polydrusus cervinus. The sequence goes on from OW284518.1 coordinate 8,227,012, forward strand.
GCCAGGTCTACAGGGCCCCTGGCCGCTTTACTCCACCGGTGGGGCAAAGTGGAATTGTAGGTTGGGGTAAATCCGTTTATTTATCAATAATATTATCTAGTCAGTAAAAAAATCGTATTCAACAAACATATATCACAAAATATAGGGCGTCCCATTTTTATCTCATAATAAGTGCACCCCTGGTGAGACCATATATTATATTCTTCACATGTAGTGCAACAAATCCAGACTTCTCGATAATTTTAAAATTTTTATCTGGTAATATTATATTGCGCCTTTTCAAAATACTAAAACAAATTATTACTTTTAAAAAATATAATTTTGTCATTGTCATTTCTTGCCCTTCTTTCGAATTGGGCTTTTTTTTTCTTCGTTCGCTGCCAGGGCCATTCCCGAGGGGATCTACAGCTTAACGTGGGTTCCGAACCACGATCCTCAGTTATGCGACACCCCCCAAGGGCTATCAACCCTCGGTTTATTGCCATTGCATGACCTACCGATTGGGGCGTGTGTATCTTCTTCCGCACCCCACGAGATGTCCGATCTCATCCGGCCTGGTTACCGGCGTGAATGGGGTGGGTTGGGAGATGATACATTTTACACTCTACCCTACTGAAACTTAAACCTACTAAAATTCGGACATACTTTTTTTATTGTACGTATGCCCACTTGCGTTTATAAATAAGAAACTAGAACTGTTTAAAACTGTATAGTCTGTACGTGCGTGGAATGAGTGCTATCCCACTTTGCCCCATTTGACAATTTAGTAAAAATGGTATGAACGAATGGTATAGTTTAAAATACAATTTAATTTAAAATTGTTATATACTTTGCAATCTGTAAATATTTTGCCGTTTGGTTTATACTATAATGTCGGGTTGCAGAAAGATTTTAAATGATAATTATTTAACCAGCAAGTTTGACTGTGACAGACGTAACATTGGCAGAAATAATTTTCTAATACTGGCCCGGCTACCTTAATTTCTAATTTACTAATCACGCACATTTGATTGTGAATATGTAATGCCTGTCAAAGTAATTTATGTCACAATCAAACTTGATGGTTAGTTAATTATTGTTACAAATCTTTGTGCAACCCAACGTAACACTACCTTACTTAATGTTTTCTTATTTCGATAAAAAAAAATGTACTTATGTGTTGTAAACATCATATTAATTTAGTATAAATGCCAGTGCAGTACTCTGATTCCTTTTCCCTCCCTACAGATATTTGATCTTAGTAAACGAATGTCCCCCCCCCCCCTTCCTCGCACAAACAGATTTTCTGGCTGCCCAACTAATTTGCTATAAAAACTTAGTTTCGTATAATGTCAGTTAAAATCAAATTCCGATGTAATTTTTTTCTTTTGGGGCAAAAAAGGTAGTTTATTTCTTGGGATTCATTAATTAAATACAATTAAATTATTGATTACCTATTTAATTAATTAACCATCGAAATACCGAATAGATGTTAACGACTCTCTTGATATGCTTTGACACTGGAAGCTTTATGATTTTTTTGACTACCTACCTGAAAAGATTAAAAACAATGAAAACTATATTGTAGGGCCTTGCAGCTGGGGATGTACTATATAAAACAAAGTGGTATGACCAAAGTGTAAAAACCCAAAAAGTTGTTTTAATGATTCTTCAACAGGCTCAGCAACCAATTACACTGTCTATTGGATTTTTTGGGCCCATAACCCTGGCTACAGCATTGGCGGTAAGATATTCTGTAAGCGCTGCTGATATTACTTTTGAAGAAGGAGGGTTAGTGACACATTTGCCACTTCATATAATATCATCAATATTTCGTTTTAGCCAAAAATAGGCTGAACATTATTTTTTTGTTTAACAATTACCAACAATTTTAAGTTTAAAAAATTCATTGTTACGAATTTTTGTCAAGTTTACCCATATTTGTTTTCTGTATTTAATACCCTAAAAATACATGACATACTTCTAGTTCTACATTTGATAGTATTTGTCTCGTTAGGCTTCCTTTGGGCTGTTAAAAATTAGGCCATAGACCTAATGCAAACTATGTTACTATAGGTTTGGAAGGTTTGGCTGACATCATCACATACACAATGACATGATTAGTATAGTTATAATTAGGTCATTCAAACTTACCCGGTAAAATCCAAGGATTTAAAATATACTTAGTATTTTTCTATTGCCCGGCATTCTTTAATTTGTATAGATATAATATCATCAATTAATATTTATTTCGTTTTTCAGGCGATACGTGCTGCATATTCGTACGTTGCTCTCATGAGAAGTTTCTAACAACATTACCACCAATGGCACCAATAAAAGAATTAAATGAAATTATTCTCCTTTATCCAAAACATTTTGAGTGATAGTGTTAACACTTCAAACAAAATTTACTAACAACTTCGATTTTATCTCTATTTCCAAATTTTAGTTGCGATATACAGGGTGGTTTAAAAATACGGTTAATTTGGTTACGTGACTAGATGGACATAAGTATATTTTTTTAAATGTCACACCCTGTATATTATCACCGATTTGAAAATCTACTTATTAAATCGGCTCACTATCCAATTAGTTTTTAGTAAGTATGTCATGAGAAACTCTTGTTTGACGTAAAAAGTAAGTCACTTTAATAATTGTTGTGGTATTTTGTTAATTATTATCGACACAGGTAGTGCATTCCGTTAAAAATCACGGAAAAATACTATTCAAATGTTATACTCAGTACAAATTATTTTACTTAAAAAATGTGATTATTTTGGGTGCCAAAAACATTTCATAAAATTTACTTCTCTGTTGAGGATCTTCATGGCTTGAACTTTAGTAAACTTAGAATCATGCATGTTTTGCTGTTCTAAAATTCTCTGAACTGATGAACATGTTATACCTAAATCATAATTAGCACATTGATCGTATTGAAAATTCAGTAAAATTTTTTCGGATTCGTAAAAATTGTCTGAGGATTATCCTATATACCTGTTCAAATAAAATAAATAAATTCTTAAGTACTGGATTTATGTACCTCTATATCAATAATAATTAACAAAATATCACAACAATAATGAAAGTGACATAATTTTTGTGCCAAACAAGAGTTTGTCATGGGGTGCTCACTAAGAATCAAAAGGAAATTAAATTGTCGAGAAAATTTTACAAGTAATGGCTTAATAGTCCAAAACTTCACTAGTTAGATAAAGATATACCAAAATACAGAGCCACATTTAAGTAGCTTTTCAAATCAGTGATAATATACAGAATGTTACATTTAAAAAAAATATATCTACTTAAAGTACCACAATTCAAGTAACCCAATACTTAAATTGTATTTTTAAACCACCTGGTATATCACAACTGTTTTGGGCATAGAGTGTATATATATTATTGGGCAAAATACATGCAAGAAAGTATAGCAGTTCTTTTTGTGGATGTAAATGGTTTTTGTCTCGCACGGTTAAAATTAATAATATGTTATGATAATATAATATGTGCAAGGTTATTTATAAAATTTAAATTATATTATTGAAATGTGAAATTTGAATCTTGTTAAAAATTTTGAAATATATGTAGGTAAATGTGCTAGAATTTTGTTACTTATTTTTATTTACGGTTTCACTTTAAAAGCCATATTTTAAAGTATACCTATTACCTATTTACTTATAAGGAGGTCCAATTTAAAATGTAAATTATCAAAATTGGTAGTTTTATAATATGAGATTGATAGCAACGGTCAATTTAAGAGTGATCTTGATCATAACTTGTTATGTTATAGTGTATGTTTGAAGGTTGAAGACAAGGATGTTTCTTGAATGACAGAAGAGGTTTGAACCATCTTCATTTGTTTAACATAACGACGTTTTAACTGGTAAGTATCTCCAGTCGTCTTCAGGTGAATACTAAATAAGTACGACGATACCTTCATTATTTGAAATGGAAACGATGACGAACTTAGAGAATTTCTACATCAAATAATAGCTCGAGAGTAACAATCAAATTCGCCATGAAGACAGAAGAAAACCATCAATTACCTTTCCTAGATGTTAACGTAATGAAAAATGGCAACATCACTAACTTAAATCATTCAAACAGCACATAACATGGCATAGTAAGAACGCTTCTGGGGTAATTACCATCTGTAACTCAAATGAAGCCCTCAAAAAAGAAATTATAACTACATCAAGACCGACCTCAAGAAAAATGGCTACCCCATGCATTTAGTTCATAAACTATTGAAAAATCGCAAGAATCGGCCAAATACACAAAAAAAGCAAATATAGAGTCACAATATCAACACTCAACATTCTGTATTTCAAAGGAGTATTAGAGAGAATTAGAAGACTAGAACAACAATACAACATCAATACGGTATTCCGCTCGAAAAACACTTTAAGAAGACACCTGACGAAGACGAAACCAACAAGTCAAAAAGACAGGAAAAACTGTGTCCACCACCACTCCTTCAAATGTGGCCGATTTTACACTGGTGAGACTATCTAAGGCCACTTAAAACTAGGATCGAGGAATATAGAAACAACACGCTTAAAGGAGAAACCGCATAAAGAATCTCACTGGAGGAAGTGCAAGGAGGCTGCTACCATCTACTAGAACCCAGATTGTTTAGTAAGACCTCACTAGATATAAGAAATATCTGGAAACCTTTGTTAAGTAGATGTGAACTTAAAATACCGCACACGAACTGCACGCATGACTGCACCCATCTCAGTGATGCTCCAGTATCTATCTATCTAGTTTAAATAGAGCTGTAGTTAAATTACTTATTTAGTATTCACCTAAAGACGACTGGAGATTATACTTACCAGTTGAAACGTTGTGAAGTAAAACAAATAAAGACAATGCAAGTCAAACTCTTCTATCATTCTTGTTATGTTTCTTCATATTAATTGACTAAATAAATCACTCTTAACTTAAACTTTGCTGTCAGCCCCATATTATAAAACGACCCTTTTGGGCAATCTATGATTTAAATTGAACCTCGGTTTAAATTTGGTTCTGGCATCACTATCGGTAGGTAAATAAATCCTCTGTGCCTATGCTCAATGCCTTGGATAAATTCAAGAAGATAAAAGACAACTTAACCAAAATTTTGAACAAGCGTTCATGGATTGTTGAGTTGGTGTTTTGAAATAATTTCCATAATTAAAACTTTTATATATATTTTAAATCCTTTAAAAAAGTCTCTAAGTGACTTCAGAGCTTATTGATATCGGTTGATTTTTGTTGTAGGTGTGAGTTATGAATATTCACAGTCCTAAAATTTGTCGATGAAAGATAATTTTATAGCCATACACATATGTACTTGCTGATTAGAACCTACCAGTATGAGCGCTATAACTCACACGGAGGTAAAAGGTCATTTGCCAAATGACTGGGAGGGAAACCTTGCTTCAGCTGAGACATCTGAAAATTCCAATACGGAGACCGTAGGCAGCTTAAGTAATGAAGACTGTAGCACAGAAATTGAATTTGTACCAACAGAGGACTGCTTTCATAGTATATTTGGGTAAGGGTTTCTAAATAGCCTAATATCTGAGAAGTATTCATATACCAAAAATAAAAATAGTAATTCTATAAAGATCTGTTTCTAAAATGAAATTTACATTGCTACAAACCTTTAGTGACTGAAGAATGTGACTACAAGCTGATGTATCTCTTATTTGTCGCATTTACCTTCATTCTAAGCACTATATTATGCTTCTAGCACCTTAAAATTTCCAAGAAAATCACTTAGTCTTTGATAAATCAAGAATGACCTAATTCTTGAAACTGCAGATTTGGGTATAAGAGTTAAAAAATTTAGATGAGCTTATAAATCTTAAATAAATACCTCTATTTAGATATAATTTATGCCGATGTAAAGGCTGTGGCAGATACACAACCAGATTTTCAAATTTCTCATTATGTTATTCACAACTGCGTGATTACCTCGGCGTAAATAATATCTGATTAGGGTAAGTATAGTCACTTTTTATTCCGGTATAAAAATTAAGATATTGTAAAAAATTAATTATATCTATTAATTTCTTTCAAGATTATGTTTATTAGAAATTTGTTATATGTTAGGGTTTGCTAAATTAAATGCACTATATTTTGCAATTTTTTTTCTTCTCATTGATTGGCCTAAAATTGAAAATAACCTAATTATTATCATTATGTACCTACTTTTTAGACAAGGTGGCTCGAAATTGTTGAAATAAAATTAAAATTGAGCATAATAATAAAAATTACATTAAGAGTATAAAGACAGAGAGAGGTTAACGAGTATCTACTTCACAACACGGTTTTCGAAAAAATTTCTCAACAAGCATGCTGCTTTCGACCTACTTGAATGCATCCACAAAGGCATTGATTCTAATCATTACACATTAACTCTTTTCTTTGATTTAACTCGAGCTTTCGACTGTGTTGATGCTACCTTTTTGCTAAAAAAACTACAGTTGTTAGGTATACGTGGCAATATTGCTCGATGACTAAATTATTTTCTTTCTAATCGCCGAATAAGAGTCAAAGTTCAAAATTCCTATTCTGATCCATTTAATGTTAATTATGGTGTACCCCAAGGGGGCGTAATATCGCCTTTGCTATTTGCACTTTTCATAAATGATCTTGAAAAGTATCTCATATTGAAAGGTATTCCTGCCAAACTATATCTGCTGGAACATTGAATCAACTGATTGCAATCGCTAAGCATATTTTGATTAGATTTTCATTATGGTGTGAGAAAAACCACTTAATTATCAACGTAAACAAAACTCACCATATGGCTTTCTATAAAAAGGGGCAGGTTCCTGATTTAAATTTAAAACTAAACGAGAATCATGTTCAGAGAGTTGAGCAATGCAAATTTCTTGGCCTTCATTTAGACTCACAGTTAAAGTGGACAGCTCATGTTGATTTTGTTGCTAACTAAACTTAACTCGGCATAATTTGCTGTATAGTCAACTTAAAAAATTGTATGGATAGCAAGCAATTACTTAATATACAGGGTGTCCCACCGGGAACCGAATCGATCTATATATAGAAAACTATACATAGGAAAATTTTGAAAATTTGACAGTATGCTGATGCTAATGGGGGTGACCGGGCTAAAATATTTTCATAATGGTGGCACTTCCGGTTATACCGGAAGTAAGTGTCAACTTGCTTATTTTAAATGGGACACCCGATATATTATTACATTTTTGCATTCTACAAAGGATTCTAGGCAGATTTTGTTTACCATGTCCTATACCTATGTCTAAACGTTTTTGACGTATTTGAATTTTTATGTCAAAAATGACGTTTGCAAGCCTTAGAATAATTATAAATTTTTTCTATAAAGAAGCCTTATTTATTTAATTTAAGTGGGATTCCTTGTTATAAAGGACCTGCTTTAATAGATTTTTTATAATATTTTGATAACTAATAATACAGGGTGTTTAAAAAATAAGATTAAAAATGAAATTGAAAAAACTGCAATAAGTCTAGATTTTCAAATGGAAACACCCAAATTTTATAATTATTTCTTATTTAGCATTAAAAATAAGGGTAAGTTTGTATAAGGTCGTATATCCCAAAAATTCTTAGTTTTCGAACTATTGCCAATTTAATATTTTTATATGGGGATTTTGCTGCAGATTTAAGTTCAGTTACTCTTAGTTGGCTATGGCGGCGTTGAAAAACAATCAATCAAACTAAGAGTTTTTGGGATATACAATCTAATACAAACTTACCCTTATTTTTAATGCTAAATAACAAATAATTATGAAATTTGGGTGTTTCCATTTGAAAATCTGGACTTTTGACAGTTTTTTCATTTTCATTTTTAATCTTATTTTTAAACACCCTGTATTAATAGTTATCAAAATATTATAAAAAATCTAATAAAGCAGGTCCTTTATAACAAGGAATCCTACTTAAATTAAATAAATAAGGCTTCTTTGTAGAAAAAATTGATAATTATTGCTTGCAAACGTCATTTTTGACATAAAAATTCAAATATGTCAAAAACGTTTAGACATAGGTATAGGACATGGTATACAAAATCTGCCTAGAATCTTGCGTAGAATGCAAAAATGTAATAATATATCGGGTGTCCCATTTAAAATAAGCAAGTTGACACTTACTTCCGGTATAACCGGAACTGCCACCATTATGAAAATATTTTAGCCCGGTCGCCCCCATTATCATCAGCATACTGTCAAATTTTCAAAATTTTCCTGTGTATAGTTTTCTATATATAGATCGATTCGGTTCCCGGTGGGACACCCTGTATACTATGCATTAACCTATAGTCACCTAAGTTATCTAATACTTTACTGGGGCCAATCAACAGAACCACAAAGATTATTTATTTTGCAAAAAAGAATAAATCGTAAAATTTACTCTTTAAGCCCACTTGAGTCCTGCAAAGAAACCTTTCGGCGATATAAAATTCTTACGCTGCCTAGTATTTTAATTCTTAGTGCGGTAATGTTTGTAAAAAAAGACTCTTCCAAATTTCCCGATACTTCAACAATTCATAATCGTGATACTAGAAACTCAAACAAAATTTACATTTCTGGCTACAAAACTTCCTCTTATCGAGAAAGTCCATTTTGTTTCTGCAACTCTCTTTATAATGCACTCCCGGAAACTGTCAGAAACATTACTCAATTCAGAAAGTTCAAGAACAAAGTAAAGTGCTACCTTCTTGACAAACATTTTTATGATATTTGAGAATACCATGATATTATCATATGAAACTTCAAATAACCTTTTTTTCTTACTTTGACAATGTCATTATTTACTTTGTAAATGTGTATGGCAATAAATAAATAAAATCACAATTTTGTTCAATACAATTTAGCGCATACTTTGGTACACGTCTTTGTGACTTTTAAAACTTTTCTGCCATTGATGGATGTAAAAATATGAAAGAAACTCATTTATAATTTTATATCTTTCTAGAGTGGACACACCAGACTGGACAATGAAGCAACCTAAAATAGAAGAGGAGGAGACTTACTTCGAAAATACAAGGATAATGGTCAGGTAATATTTCCCTTTAGACATTATACTATATTTTTTTACTGAACGATTCTTTCTGGGCTCTTTGAGGTCTTCTTGGCAAAAATACGGTCTTTTGAATATACTAGGTCTCCCAAAGGTCCCGTATAAAATTAATATCAATTAAAGGAAAAAGATCTAGGAAAAACGCTCGGACCCGTAAATTTTTTTTTTAATTGTGAATTTTTTGACATAAATAAATATTATACAGGGTGTCTCATAAAACTGTCGTCACGTCTTTGACAATTTTTTTTAATGGAACACCCTATATATTGTATTATTTTCTGATTCCCCACAAAATTCTACGCTTATGTTGTAAATGTCATGTGTCTAAATTCAATAGTTTTTGAGATATTGACGTTTAAAATATGGCATTTTTTGACTTTGACAGGCTGTAACATTGGAACGGTTCATCTTTTAGAGACAAATGGTTTTCACCTCCCTGTCTTAGTTTTTTATTCTCTATTCACGGAAACCAACCTTCGATTTACCATGTTAAACCAAAAAACCGGTTTTAACGGTTGAGTAAATTTATTTTTTGCAATAAATTGTTCGAATATTTTTGTTAATTTTTACTTATTCGCCAAGTTTTCAACTAAGGGTTTGCTGAAAAAGTCTTCGATTTGTTGTTGGTGGTTTTTAAGCTGTTTCTACTTAGTTAGAGGTTCCATTGGTCTACATATTGACGTAAAAATCAGGGAGAAACAAAACATAATGTAAGTTTTAAAACTACATAAATCTGTTATGTTTTAGTTCGTCAAGTTGTGCTTCGATACAAGACAGACCATCATCAACGCATTCCGACAAAAAACCAATTATATCTCACGAGCAGTACCAATCCGCGTTAAAGGCCAAAATAAAATGCCCGAATTGTTATTTTACAACTATCAATAGAGGCAATTTGAAACAGCATATGAAGAAACACGCAAATCCAGCAGGCGGACGTACTTATACATGCGAGATTTGTGATTTTAAAACGAAATACAAGAATAGTATGAAGAATCATAACGCCAGACATGAAGAAACTGGACGCAAGCGTCGAAAAAAATAGTTGTTTTTAGGAAAGGAAGAGATGTGTTGTCGTAGGTAACACTACAACATTTAATATAAGAGTAAAACTAGATATTAGGGTACATATACACATAGGAATTAATTAAGAAGTATCTCAAAGAAACAATATACAGGGTAGGAAATGTAGGGTTAGGAACAGAAAGCCCTATTAGGCAATCCAACGATGTGTCAAAATTGCGGCTGGATGGCAAATACTGCTTTGTAATTGGTACACGTGACCATAAAAATAATGTTGCTGGTGGCATTTAAGGGGTGACTCAATGCTTTTTGCCATCTAACCGCCATATTGAATCACGTGGTTTGGATTGCCTAATAGGGCTTTCTGTTCCTAACCCTACATTACCATGTCCCTTCTGGAGAGTAGATACGACTTCGTTACAGGGTAGGAACTTCAACTGGAATAAATTCGCTAGAAGTTTAGGAATAGTACATTGTATACCTAGTAGGAGAGGCTGACGACCGTAAAGATTGTATGTCGAGGCGCAAGCCGAGACTGACAATACGGAGTCCAAGAATGTGGCTTTTTCTACGAGGTATACATACTATTTTTCCGTAAATCGAAAATTATTAAAAGGACATAACTTATTACAATCAAGTTGTTAAAATTTTGAAATAAATATTATTAACTTTGTTCACAAATAAAGGATGCCATTAAATATTTGTGTTGTAACTATGGAAACACATTTTAGTTACAGTTCAATAATAAATATTTTCTAACAGTTATTTTCCGTTGCCTAGCAACCACTAAATGTAAGGAAATATTGACTTTTTCTTTCATAAATGTTATCAAAAATGTCAATATTTCCAATCGATTTTCGGAAAAAAATATTTTTGAAAAATGGAAAAACACGTCGATTGAGGTTTTGTGTGTGCTACATTTTGGCACCAAAAGTTTTTCCCCTGAATAAGGTCAACTTGATTTTTTTAAATGGGATGATACCACATACAGGGTGTCCCACCGGGAACCGAATCGATCTATATATAGAAAACTATAGATAGGAAAATTTTGACAGTATGCTGATGCTGATGGGGGCGACCGGGCTAAAATATTTTCATAATGGTGGCACTTCCGGTTGTGTCAACTTGCTTATTTTAAAATGGGACACCCTATATATTATTACATTTTTGCATTCTACGCAAGATTTTAGGCAGATTTTGTATACCATGTCCTATACCTATGTCTAAACGTTTTTGAGATATTTGAATTTTTATGTCAAAAATGACGTTTGCAAGCCTTAGAATAATTATCAATTTTTTCTATAAAGAAGCCTTATTTATTTAAAGATTTAAAGAAGAAGACTTTTCATTTCATTTCATTATTTACTTAATTTAAGTGGGATTCCTTGTTATAAAACACCTGCTTTAATAGATTTTTGATTGTTTTTCAAAGCCGTCATAGCCAACTAAGAGTAACTGAACCTAAAATCTGCAGCAAAATCCCCATATAAAAATATTAAATTGGCAATACTTCGAAAACTAAGAATTTTTGAAATATACAATCTTATACAAACTTACCCTTATTTTTAATGCTAAATAAGAAATAATTATAAAATTTGGGTGTTTCCATTTGAAAATCTGGACTTGATGCAGTTTTTTCATTTTCATTTTTAATCTTATTTTTTTAAACACCCTGTATTAATAGTTATCAAAATATTATAAAAAATCTATTAAAGTAGGTCCTTTATAACAAGGAATCCCACTTAAATTAAATAAATAAGGCTTCTTTATAGAAAAAATTGATAATTATTCTAAGGCTTGCAAACGTCATTTTTGACATAAAAATTCAAATATGTCAAAAACGTTTAGACATAGGTATAGGACATGGTATACAAAATCTGCCTAGAATCTTGCGTAGAATGCAAAAATGTAATAATATATAGGGTGTACCATTTAAAATAAGCAAGTTAACACTTACTTCCGGTATAACCGGAAGTGCCACCATTATGAAAATATTTTAGCCCGGTCGCCCCCATTAGCATTAGCATACTGTCAAATTTTCAAAATTTTCTTATGAATAGTTTTCTATATATAGATCGATTCGGTTCCCGATGGGGCGCCCTGTATAATACCTCTTTGGTATCATTGGTGGTATCTTCCCATTTAATACAATTAAGTTGGCTTATGTTTTACTTTATACAGAGGGTAAAACATTTTTTTTTTGTGCCAAAATGAAGCTTAAACAAAATATGAATCGAAGTGTTTTTCCATTTTTCAAAAATACTTTTTCCTAAACTTCTAGCGAATTTGTTCCAGTTAAACTCCCCACCCTGTATTTATGTTATTAATTATTATGTAACATTTAATTGTAGTTGACGTCATTTCTTGGTGGATATTGTGTTGATTCCACTCAATTTTTAAAAAATATTAAATTCACTTAGAATAATACGCAACCAGATTGCCACACGACTAAACTTACCTGCTAACGTAACGTATCACAAAAACAACGCGTGCAAACTCTCTAAACAAAAATATCCTGAGAAACTGAACATCTGGCACAAATTTTCCGTTGATTTTACTTTTTATCTCTGTCGCTCACATACGATTCCGATAGAAGTTATCTTTTCATTTGAACATAAGAATAAATGGCACAGTTCGAACACAAGCGAGGTTATTCGCACGTTACGTGGAATGGACGATAAGTTGTGCGCTATTGCTGGATTTTATACAGGATGATTCCTAAGTTGATACTTCTTTTTTAGCTGTGTATAGAAGGCATTAAAATAAACAATATTTTTAAATACCTATTTTCAAAAATCTCAAAAATAAGGTACTTACGTTCATTTATTACACTATGGGTCAAATATGGCTCGGCCTAACTTGCCCGTTAAATAACATTAAGAAAACTTCTGGGTGAAGGATGGGCCCGCAAGGAAAAGCGTCCAGCGTATAATCTCGAAGCAGCAGCCGCACTTTGACAACACTCACCGTAAATTAGCACCATATCTATTAGTTCATTGTTTTCAAATTTTACCATGTTCGTGACAACAATTTAAAATTAACTTGCTTCAGAAAAACACCGCAGCATATTGCCAGATAACTCACTACCGACCCGTAAATTGCATGACTAATAAGAGAAAAGGCAAACAACATAAAGTATAGGAGGCTACGTTTTGATGACCAGGCCCGCACTTAGATTTGTTACTTCTGTATCTCGCCTATTTTTAAGTTTAAAAAAAGGTATTTGAAGTTATTGTTTTAATTTTAATGCCTTCTATACACAGCTAAAAAAGAAGTATCAATTTAGAAATCACCCTGTATAATTTATGTCTAAATGGAAAATTACTCTTGTATGTTGACAAGTAAATTTGTACTTCTGTTCAACTTAATCCTATTTTTGCTATATTATACAGGGTGTTCCTACCGAAAACCGCCTCGATCTATACAGGGTGCTACAAATTCGTATGCGTACAAGGGGATCTCGAAAACGGTAAGAGATACGAAGATGGTTAAATTGAGGCAAAGTTGGGTTTTTTGGGGTTTATCAATTTGGTAAAAGAAAATTGCAAATATTCCGAATGCTTTCGGAGATAACCGAAAAAACCCGAAATTTCTATTTTTTTTTTAAATTTTTTGCGCCTTAATTTTTGACATGGGAAAAAAACAAAAAACATTTTTTCATAGCCGTCTTCTATGTTCCACAAGATAGCATTATTAGCTTTAAATTTGACGTTTCGTTCTTTAAATACCAACCTCAAATCCATTTTTTTAAATACGGGCCTGGAATTTTAAGTACATTCTAAGCTTTAGAAATTTAATAAAATTTAAAGTTTTAACGTTTTGTCATCTAATAACACATTTTTTCAAGTTATCTTGTTATATCATTACGGTCCTGAACATTTAGAGGCAAAAACAAAAGATTTCTCTGATTTGAAAAATCCGTCCATCTTTAAGAGTCCTGATACTTGATATTTTGTAAGAAAAAGACCCAAAATCTCAGCCTCAAATATTTTTCTGTCTTTTTATTTGTGTTACATGTTTCGCCTGAAACTTAATAAATAAAATACTAATAAAAAATATAATTACTTCTCATGCCTTAAAACCTTGCTTCCTTCCTAGAGTATTGTTACTGTAAATCTTATTGAAACAAATAAACCCTAAACACCATAACTTCCTGAAATGGAATGTAACTTTGATTTAAGTTATCCTAAAAATAATTGCCAGGGCCGTAATAGTAAAGAAAGAATAATTTCAAATACTAATGTGATATTTGATGACCAAACGTTAAAATTTTGAAAACCTTTAAATTGTACTAATTTTCTTAGGCGTAGAAGTCCCCAAAACTGTTTTTAAAATTCCAGGTCCGTATTTAAAAAAAATGATTCGAGGTTGGTATCTAAAGAACGAAACGTCGAATTTGAAAACTAATAATGCCATCTTGTAGAACATAAAAGACGGTTATAAGCAAGTGTATTTTGTTTTTTTCTCAAGTCAAAAATGAAGGCGCAAAGAATTAAAACCCAAAACTCAAAATTTCGGTTTTATTCGTATAACTCCGAAGGTATTCGGAATATTGGCAATTTTCTTTCACCAAATTATTAAGCCCCAAATTACGCAACTTTGCCTCAATTTAACCATCTTCGTATCTCTTACCGTTTTCGAGATCCCCTTGTACGCACACGAATTTGTGGCACCCTGTATATAGAAAACTCTAGGTACACAGAGCTGTGAGTAACTTAAGTAACTAGATACTTTTTAGTATCTAGTTACTTAAAGTAACTAGATACTTAGTTCTTTTTTGAATCATGCCAAAAGTAACTGTAACTTCGTTACTTTTGAAAAGAAACTTGTATCTAGTTACTTTTTAGGAGTAATTATACACTGCAAAAGTAACTAGATACTTTTAAAGTAACTAAGTTACTTTTAAAGTAACTAAGTTAGGTACTTTTAAAGTTCCTCTAGGATACCAATAATGCACAAGTGCCGTCCATCAGATGATGACCAAGGGACGATCGGCGGCCGTTAATCAGATTTTCACGAAGGAACGAACGGCGAGTCGCGAGCGTCAAACAGCAAACTGGTTGGAACGCGAAATTTCTTGGAAAACATTTTGTTGTACTTGTTCGTTGTTCGAATTTTGATTTAAGTTATCCTTCTTAGTTTAGTTTTCTGATGGTAATAGTGATAGTGTGTACAGGAAAATGAGTTATCACTACCTGGTAAATTTATGGTATCTAGTTCAAAAGCATCTTAGTTACTTTTAGAGTTTCGTAGTTACAATTACAAAAGTATCTTAGTTACTTTTAGTAACTAGTTACAATCAATGTAACTAGTTACTTTAAAAGTATCTTAGTTACTTTTAAATTATCGTAGTTACCATCAATGTAACTAGTTACTGTAAAGGTAACTATTCCTTATAAGTATCTAGATACATTTGTGCAAAAGTATCGAAAAAGTAACTAGTTACTTTTCTGAAGTAACTTTCACAGCTCTGTAGGTACATAGGAAATTTTTAAAAATGTGACAGTATGTTAATGTTGATTGGGGCAATCCGGCTAAAATATTTTCAATATGGTGGCACTTCCGGTTATACCGGAAGCAGGTGTCAACTTGTTAATTTTAAATGGAACACCGTATATAACACGTGGTAATATTTTTATATTCTGCGTAAGATTTTGGGCAGATTTCGTATATGATGTCCTATACCTAAGTCTTAGTATAAAGAAGCCCGGAGTGACGTGAAAAAGGTGCATCAATTTCTACCAAATATGTTTATCAACTAAAATATATTTATTTATTTCCAAGAGACGCCGACTATAAACGGTGCAATTGAACAGAGCCACATTGGGAATGTGCAGTTCTATATTATAGAAAATTGTAAAATGTGAAATTTTACCTAAAAATTATGTATGTGGGTGAGATTAAGCATAATTATTTTAAAGTCGTCTCATTAAGGGGGTAAAGCATATATTGGATACCGAAATTAATCGAATTAACAACTGAACTTAACAACAGACAGAAATTTTAGTAGGCTAGGGCACGAGACATATATTAGCCAATAAGGACCGCGCAGTCGGCCTATTAATCGGGTATCACGCATTCAGGTTTGTTTTTGGCCTGTCTTGAACGTAACTAGATTTTAGTATCTCTACTCACTGATCGCCCTGTGTCTATGAACGGAATAAATGATTTCGAATATTTTGTAAATATTTAGTTTTAAACTGTGGAGTACTAATAACAGAGATGTAAACATTGGTATTGGCTGGGGATGGTCTAGTAGTAATTTCGGTAGGTAATTTTGTTATACGGGATGTTTCATTAAGGCTGGCCATCGGCCATAAATGGGAAAAAATAGTATTTAAAGTGGCGCATTTTGCAACAAGAGGGCACAATTATAGCTATTATTATAACAAGATTATTATGCGATTTCTAATAGTCGAGGACATTACTAGGTGACGAGGCAACAGCCGAGTCACCCCCAATGTCCGAGACGGTGTTAAATCGCTAATAATCGAGTTGTATTCAAAGCTTTATCGTATCATTGACAACGGCGATGGGAAAATAAAAACAAGGTTCAATGTCATTTCATTTTGGCATTTCAAAATATCATCATTAAAATCATGCAAGATTTTGATATTCCTGGCGATATATTAGCTGCAGCCAACATTATAACGTTGAACTTGCTTCCGGACAAATCTAAAATCCATTATGAAAAAGAATATCGGCAGTTTTGTGAGTGGCGAAACAAAGTACATGTTCAAGGTGCAGAAGAAACGATATTGCTGGCGTATTTAGCAAAACTCTCTGAGGAATACTCTGCTTCATCCTTATGGCCGAAATATTCCATGTTACGAGCGACTTTAGAACTGAAGGAAAGAGTGGGAATCGACAAATACGGCGCCTTAATACGTTTCATCAAGAAGGAAAATGTTGGATATAGAGCAAAAAATCAAAAGTATTTACAAGAGAACAAATCAACGAATTTGTGTGTTCTGCCTCAGACGAGAAGTGTTTAATGATGAAAGTGGCTTTTTTAATTGGAATTGGAGGAGCCTGTCGAACTAATGAATTAGCGAAGATGACCACAGAAGATGTTGACGTTTTAGAGGACAAGCTGATTGTTACTATTCCCGACTCAAAAACCCACAAGAAACGTATTTTCGCTGTGATATTTGACGGCGAAGTCAATCCTGTGCTTTTATTTAAAAAGTACGCAATGTTAAGGCCAGACCATGTCACTCACCAAAGATTGTTTGTATCATATAGAAAAGGGAAATGTACGGTACAGCCCTGCGGCATTCACTTCTTCTCTAAAATACCTCAAAAAATAGCTAAGTATCTCTCACTTGAAAATCCTAATTTGTATACTGGTCACTGCGTTAGAAGATCTTCGGCAAATTTTCTTGTTAATGCTGGAGGAGATATATTAGACCTACAAGAACTTGGTGGATGGGAATCGGCGAAGGTTGCTAGAGGGTATTTAGAAAAAAAAGTGACCAAGAAATTTTCCATTGCTCGCAAAATTCAAATCGGCGATGTTTCCGGCAGTGGATTAAGCACTGGGGAACCGCACGAAAACGAAAGGAGTGCTTGCTCGGTCATTAATCAGTCTTCAGAGGGCATACCTAAGATCGTGGACGTTAAAGACAAAGGTGTATCCATCAAATTTAAAAACTGTCAAAATATTGTTTTACATGTTTAAGAAAAATAGTTCTAACATTATTTGGTATCTAACATATGCTTTCGTGACTAACGTATTAAATTATGGTAACTAATGTATTATGAGTAACTAAGGTGTTATGTAGGTTTTAGTACGTTTATGATGTTAATAATTATTAATAAAGATATCATATAAAAATTACTTAATTTCAATGATACGATAAAAAATTTAATATTATAATTCTAAATTTCTCCGAAAATTCCCACATTAAGGTATATCTTTGGTAACATCATTAGAAAGTTTAGACAATTCCGCATCATTTTGGTTTAAGATTCATTGCCGTACAATATTTTTAAACTTTATGATTGTGTAAGTTTGTTTCTTATTATTCCATGTCCCAAAAACTACTTTAGAATTAATAATTAATCATAAAAAACTTATTATTTAGACGTAATTCTAATATGGTGTTTTAAAAATAAATCTTGATAGCCGTGAAAGAAAATAAACACTTATCAAGATCAAATCAGTTGACAGCTGTTTCAATTTATTTATATCCATGGAAACCTGTCAATTCTATTTCACATCTCTCTAGATTTATTTTGTAAAACACCATATAAGAATTATGTCGGGTTGTATAAAGATTTTTAACCACAAATAACTAACCAGCAAATTTGACTGTGACATATGTACCGTTGGCAGAAATAATTTTCTCACAATCACAGCCTAGTTACCTTAATCTTTAGTTTACTAATCAGGCATCTTAGATTGTAAGTAACTATTACCTGTCAATGTATGGTTAGTTAATTGTGATTAAAAATCTTTATGTAACTCAACATTAGTATTCGATAAGTAATAAATAGTTTTTGGGCCATTGGAATAATGAGTGATAAACCTACATAATCATAAAGGTTAAAAATATTTTTTATCGTGGAATGCTTGACCACGGAACTATGAAAACAATTACTTTTTCAATTAACGACGAAGGTATTGAACTGCGGTTTTCACATTTTTGTTGCAAATTTATGATTTAGGTATTAGGAAAAAATAAATTATTACAAATTGCGCCTTTTAGCAATTTTATTACGAACCTTCGTAAACCAACGGTTACAATTAAAAGTACTTACCTTTCTCTTTCAAACAAGCTTAAGTTTACTAAAATCGGATAGGTCGTTTAGAAGTTACATCTATTTAAATGATTACACTTTCAATAGCTTCCCCCACTCTTATTAAGATCGGTAAGATATACTTTAATATGGGAATTTTTGGAGAAATTTAGAATTTTAATATTTAATTTTCATTTGTGCCCTCTAGTGATATGCCCAGTAGTTTTCGAGATAAGGCCGGTGGCCAGCTTTAATAAAACACCCTGGATAGGGTCACATTTATTTATGGAACGGTCAATTATTTCTTAAGGTAAGAAAAGCTACTGAAAAAGTTGAAATAGAAAAGTTTTAGAGTTTCTAAAAATCTATTGTATCTACTGCAAAAAAATTAAGTGTAAAGGATCAGTCAACAAGTCATGGAAGCACCAAGGGAATTTATTTTAAATGGAACATCCTGTATGTTGTTTTCTATTTCAAGTTTTTGCAAAGTTCAAAAAAATATTAGGCACACCACATAGGTACCACAGCACAGCAGTATACTAAAGATCCACCCGGGGAATAATCTACGAGACCCGACTGATTACTCTGTCCCAATAACATGCTTCGATAGAAGGTATTCTATACTCATTCCGAGTAGGGAAGAGTGGGAAGGCAATCAGAATATAATGAAAACAGATCACGCAATCTTCACAGACGATTCAAAAATGGACGTTGGTGTGGGAGCCGGGGTCTTTTCCGAAAGTTTACAAATACAGAAATCGTATAGACTCCCCAACTATTGTAGTATTTTTCAAGCAGAAGTACTGGCAGTAGAGAAGGCGGTCAATATCCTGCAAGAACACCTTGGCTTGGGAGTAGCCTCGTCAATCACCATCTTCAGTGATAGTCAGGCGGCGATTAAGGCAATCTGTTCCAGCAGCGTTAAATCAAAGCTCGTAAAGCGATGCCGCAACAATCTATGCACACTTGGCAACCAACATCGGGTTATTCTGTGCTGGGTTCCTGGACACTCCAAAATAGATGGCAACGAGGCTGCCGATGCGCGCGCAGGCATGCCAGCTGATCTAGCAGACAATACAGTGAACAAACCACTGGGATTGGTCAAAGAGGAGATTGACTACACGGCCAAGCAGCTTGCACAGAACAGATGGACAGGGTTGACAACCTGTAGTACATCCAGGCAACTGTGGCCCACATTCGATAAAAAGAGAACCGCAGAGCTATTGAGACACAGTCGAAAAGACGTGAGAAATATTACTGCGGTTGTTACCAGACATTGCCTCTTCGGTAGACATGCCGAACGTATGCAAATACCCACTAACGACTTCTGCAGAAGTTGCAGAGATGAGGAAGAGGAAGAAAGTATTCAACATTTTCTGTGTGAATGCCCTGGCCTCGCAAGAAGGAGGTTCACTACTCTGGGTGAATCATCTTTCGATAGCCTGGAGGAACTAAGCAACTTACAACTTGGACGGCTGAGCAGATTTCTGAACAGTAATGGCTGATTTGAATGAGTTGTTAAAATCCTTCCGCGGTTACGTCGCACAAACCATCAGAGATCTGATGAAGGTGGGTTCTACGGAACACGTGTGGTATCACAACGGACCTAATCAGGACTATGTGAGACTGTTTGGTTAGAACCAAGGATCTGCCACTCTTACCTAACCTAACCTAACCTAGGTACCAAAACATAACTTAATTTGCTAATAAATTAGAAAAGAAAGAAAATAAGCTTTAGTAAACAATAATTTGGAATCCTATTTTATAAAGTACTCAAAACTGTCCACCGTTTACCTCCCGACAGTAACAAAATTTTCTATCGAATCTAAAAGGGTATTCGGAGGAATACTGGAAATTTCATGCATTATTCTTTCTTGTGACTCTGATAATTTGTGGCTTATTTCTGTGCACTAAATTTTTATATGACCTCACAGGAAAATGTCAAGAAAGGTCATATCGGGAGACCTAGCTGGTCATTCAAAAATAGGGTCATATATATATCTGTATATCTACTGATAGTGCCCACACCAAACATTGTTTTTTATGGTTGTTTGATGTGAATTTATTGCTACATTCGATGTGAATTTTGGTCTACACCAATACCTACACTTGTGTCGATTTAAATGCCATCGGTGGAGCCCGACATAACACTTACAAACCCAAACGATACAAGCCCGAACAAACCCAAACGATACAAGTACTAACAAACCCAAACAAACCTAAACGATACAAGCCCTAACAAACCCGAAGAAACCCGAACTAGACTAGAAAATTAAGGAATTTTATAATTTATTAGCGAATGATATTCAAAACTCGATATCTTAAAAACTGTTAAGAATGTAATGTACTTAACAATTTTTTTACTGATCCTGTAGACTTAATTTTTTTGCAGTATATTAGATTTTTAAAAACCCTAAAACATTTCTATTTAACATTTTCCGATAGCTATTTAGCTTTAAGATAAAATCGACTGTTTCGATAGATACAAGCGAACCTGTATATTTTAGACACTTCTTAAATTATATTTTTAATTTATATTTTATAGTTATGCTTTATATACATTTCTTCTTATACAGGAGGACTGTTTAGTGTGACAAAGTAAGCAACTTTGTTATTTAAAATATGGAAAAATGTTTAAATGTCAAGTAATATATTTTTGATCTTAGGGCGTTCATTAATAAAAAAACAATTCCTCAACATTGCCTATTTATAAAAATCTACAATCTGAAGTAAATCATCTGACTCAATTTGGAGATATTCAGTGACAGCGTAAGGCAAAATTGGTAATACGTTATTTGTCGCACTAAAAACCGTACCTGGTAGCCATGATACTATTACTAAAGAAGATAAAACCACTTGGCGATTTAATTTCATAAGACGTTGCGCATGGCGTTACTGTGAGACCATAACACTATTTGTAGGTATGGAAAAGCCCAAGCGCCATAATCAGATGGTCATCTGTGGTCACATATATGTTCATACCCGCGAACGGCGGCCGCAACAGTGCAACCTTTCGTCCCCAGTCTGACAAAATACCGTCAACCATGAGACTCTTAGAGCGTTTTCACACGGCACCATATATCGCGCGCGACAAATGGTCGCAATATTGCTTTTACACCAAATTATGTGTTTTCTAATGAGCCATTTTCACACACAAGCGATATTAGAGAACACATCATTTGGTGTAAAGCAATATTGCGACCATTTATCGCGCGCGATATATGGTGCCATGTGAAAACGCTCTTACTGTTCTCCATACTCTGAAAAGGCCGGCCGCTCTCTGTTCGCATCGCAGCGTGTAACGGCGAAGGGCGAAATCTTAATAGTTTCAGAGTAACTGCTTGCTTGTATGAGATGGAGTGCGACACGATGGTATTAAAAAAAAACTTTCAAAGTAGCGGTTACACAGATACCGACCCGCCACTATTAGCCGTACAAATCAGATCTCAACATGACGTCAAATCGACGCGTGGGTTTATCTTCTTTAGTAACAGTATCATGTAGTCGATAATAATTAGTGTTGCCAGAACAGCAGACTTTTCTGTATTCCACACATTTTTGGAAGTATTTGCAGAGCTGCAGAATAATTTCGTAGTTTACAGATTTTTAAAGATGTTTATTCACAAATTAATTATTTACCAAATATATTTAAAAATACATTATAAGTAGGTAGGTACAATGAAAATAGAAAAAAAAAATATAAAACAAAAAATAAAGATTAAATATGATTTTTTCACGAAAATGTTGATATACAGGGTGTTATGATATTGACGCATTATATTTAAACCCATAAATCCTGATAATTTACCTCACATATATAGAACCAATCAGAACGCAAATTTTCATAGCATCACCCTTGGTAACGTGGTCTTACCCGATAAGACCTGCCGCTAGCTCGGTGAGACCACTGTAGCTTTTTGTCAAACAGTAATTTATTTCAAGAAATCAAATTTAATAAATAAATATTATAACCCCTACAAAATAAAAGTGACACACAACAGTATTTAAGGTGATTTTAGGGCATAAACTTAACTTAATTTTGACATTTTTAAAGAAATGTTTTATGACAAATTGTATGCAAGATTAAACCCAGTGTGCTTTGCTTTGACGCGAGCTTAAGAAATCTTGGCTTTTCATGGCAACCGTGACGACAACAAACGAATTTGATTTTTGACGTTCCACGCGTCTGATTTAGTCTTGGATTTTTAATTAATTGTTAGTTGTGGCACGTTTATAAACTTAAAAGTAAATCATAATAATGTGTTTGTATACTTTCTTTATCACAAACGGCTTTTATTTCGGGTTCAGTAAATTATCCAATCAAATACACCTCTAGAAGCGGCGTCTTATCTTCATACCTTTGTTTTTCACTCGAAACTAGATTTTCTAAGAAAATTATTACTCAATATAATTTTTACTTATAATCAAAGATTAGACCCTCGAGCTAAAGCTCCCGGGATCTAATCAGATTATAAGTAAAAATTACATTTCGTGAAAATTTGTCAGAAAATCGATTTCTTGTAAAAAACAGCGGTATTACCGATAA
The DNA here is from genome assembly GCA_935413205.1 of Polydrusus cervinus. Classification (NCBI taxonomy): domain Eukaryota; kingdom Metazoa; phylum Arthropoda; class Insecta; order Coleoptera; family Curculionidae; genus Polydrusus; species Polydrusus cervinus. The sequence goes on from OW284518.1 coordinate 8,250,368, forward strand.
GACGCCTCCTCTATCGGTATATTACTGTTGATAAGACAACATTCGAGGGAAAATATTTTTAAATGTCGTATCACTATACAGTGTGTCCAAAAAAGTATGCAACATATGTAAAAGTTTTTTATTACCGATTTCTCAGAAAATTGTATTCCTGATAAAAGTTGGTGCATGCCTTGAAACTATAAATGCATATTTCATATTTCCCCTGCGGCTAATAGTAAGGGAGCAAATGCCATTTTTTCGAAATTGCATTAAGAGTAAAGTACCTTAGTTATTAGAAATACAGCAAAATTTTAAATGGAAATGTTATTGCAAATTAAAAACATAGCTCAAATACGAAATTTGGGTTACGTATCTCAATTTTTATTTTATTTTTCTAATCTCTAATTTCCCCTAAACGGTACGCCTCTGTTCGATTTTTCGTTTATGCAATTTTAATATATTTATCAAATAACTTAAACGTGGGTTTATAATAAAAATGCATTAAGTAGTTGCAAACTTTTAAAAACTTTTCAATGAACCGGGTCGGTTTAGATATAAGCGTGTTGCACGCCTACTTAAACACATTTTAGCCAACTTCTGTTCGAAACTAAATTATAATAAAATTCAACCCTTTTCATAGTACTGGAAATAACTACTAATTTATTTGTCATTTTCACCCAGTACGCTAAAGTCCAAAAACCTACTTTAAAAAAATGCATATAAAATTAGAGATTAGAAAAAAAAATAAAAAATGAGACGTAACTCAAATTTCGTATTTGGGCTATGTTTTTAATTTGCAATAACATTTCCATATAAGATTTTGCTGTATTTCTAATAACTAAGGTACTTTACCCTTAATGCAATTTCGAAAAAATGGCATTTGCTCCCTTACTATTAGCCGCAGGTGAAATGTGAAATATGCATTTATAGTTTCAAGGCATGCACCAACTTTTATCAAGAATAAAATTTTCTGAGAAATCGGTAATAAAAAACTTTTACATATGTTGCATACTTTTTTGGACACACTGTATACATATATTCCGGAATATAATTGTATAGTTTACGACTTTCATAAATGATTGAGTTCCTGATAAGGGTGGAAGATGGTATAGGCAGATATAGTTCTCGCGACTGTATAACAAACGAGAAAATGTACCATTTTGTTTTTGTGTTATTATGGATTGACCACACTGTGCCACTTAAGGTTTTCTAATGTGTGAGTGGCAAGACAAGGGTGACATTGTTTTTATTTGGAATGTCAATTAATAGAAGTGTGACTTATGATTACCGGTTCTCAGTTAAAAATTAAAAATTAAACCTACATTTTAGAAACCCTAGGAGTGGCACACCCATAATAAAAACAATGGTTATAAATCAAATCTACTATTAAGTAAAACTTTTACCGCGATTTACACCACAACAAACCTTTTTAATCGTTTAAACACAAAACACAACTGTGCCAAAAGATCAACTTTGAAAATTATATAACCACAAAATCCACATTTTAATACTGAAGAGTTAAATAACGAAACAAACGACTTAATATGATTACCCAACTTTTTAGACGATCGTTTAAAAAAGAGTAATGTATTGGAGTATTTCTCTAACATACCCAAGGAGTCACCCATTTTAACCCTTTAACGCCCAGAATTATTTTTTGTTAGTTATTTTATATATTTTTACTTTTCTGAGTTAATATGAGTATAGGAATGCACAAAAAAAAATATTTTACAAAATGTCTTACGTCAGTTTTTAAGAAAATGACTGCTACCATATGGTATCACTGGGCGCATATGATACTGTAAAATACAAATACTTACAATTTTAAAACACATATTTATTTATGGAATTATTAAAAGTAAATTTTTACATTGTGTGATATTTGGCAAAACAGACTACACAAAGACCTACATCACACTTAGAACACATTGTTCTGCCAAAACTCTTCCATTTATTTCCAGTGCAACGGCGTCTATTACATAAAGCAACGTAATGATGCATACCGTCATATCGTATACCTGGCAGAAGTGTGCGTGAAACAGACGTTTTTGCAGGACCTGCTAATTTTGCCGGTACACCACCACTTGTTAAGTATACTTGGACCAACTCCCTTCTAAACTCTATGTTGGAGGTTTTGTTGTGATTCTTCCTATACAGAAACCATGTATTGTTTATTGCTGCATGATATCGTTGACAAATAATAGCTCAAAAATATCTGTACAAGACATTTGTTCGAACCGCTTGTCATCTTTCACTGGAAAAGAACGGGCTCCAGGTTTAATGTCGCCTTCAATCCAGACAGTATCTGGTTTCTGAGCTAGACGATTTCGAATCCAGTCGTTGTTCTCTGATACCGGAACATACGTATCTTTTGAGGTCGATGCAGAAGATGATTCGGTAACGGATTGATTAGCCGGCGCTGAAGATGATTGGTTAGGACTTTCTGCAGAAAAGTCGTCATAATTATTGCCTAAACGTGTATTATTCGTCAATTTTATTTCCACAGGTGCACGTAATTATCGACCTGTTAAATTATTTAACATGCCTCCGTCATCTTCGTCAGCGGAATCTTCATTGGTGTCGACATTGGGATCAGGGGGCTCGATAAATATTTCGTCTATTTGATTTTACGCATCGTCATTAGCGTATGCTATGTCTAGCTTTAGACAATGAAAATCCATGCCTGTCAAAAAAAATATATATATATAGCGTAACCGCCCAGTGATACCATATGGTATCAGTATGTTTTGCGCCCATTTTGTAAAGTCAGGTGAATTTTTAAAAATACGATATACGTTATAGAGGGTTTTAAATATATATCTTAGTCAATATCAATACTTGTATTCAAGAAAAAATATACTATCACTGAAAAACTATACTTACTCAAAGCGAATGTCCATATTTTTCTATTGACGTAAAATGACCGATAAAATAACACGTGTTTTTTTGCTCACAAATATCGGCAACGGTACTCAAAGACTTAAAACACAACTGATGATGCTTCCCGCAACTAACGCACCCGTCAGAATTATTATCCCACTACCACCCACAAAATGGTCGATGTCTTAGTAATAGCTGGTTTAGCGATACCAAACGGTATCACTGGGCGTTAATGGGGCGTTAATAATGCGTCAATTTGATAACATCCATAAAGTATGTAGTCTGTGAAATAAGGGCAACAAAGGTACCTACCTAACTAAAAATATTGCTTGGTGCAGAAATTAGAAGATTTTTTGTTAACCCGCTCCGCAGTCCGCAGAAAATTTCTTTGGTCAATCTGGCAACACTGTAATAAAATACTTTAATATATAACTGCAACAATAGGTAATGTAAGTGTTGTTATTTTTAGAGTTCTTGTTTACTAAAGACTCAAAGAGTACATTTAAATTGGGGTGTTTTTGTTCATTAAACAAAATATATATTTGTGCAGGTGTATTATGAGTTACGCTCAATCTCAATACGTTGGCCAACACTATGGCCCATCAGACAAGCCACAAATTATCAAACTATACAAGTTAAAAGTAATTTTGTAAAAAAATCGCTTTTATATGACGGAAAAATACATTATAACAACCATCCGATAAATATCAGAGGAATTGAAATATTGATAACTTTTTAAAAAATGTAAGAATTATTTACTAAAGTAAATTATTTATATTTTTTTTTTGTTAATTACTTATATAATTAATTAAATTGGATTAACTTAATTTTATTTTCTATAAATATATACCTATACCTATTATTGTTTCCTATATTATTATTGGAGTCCGGATACTTTGAATTTCAACAAGAACAACGGATCAGTGCAAAAATGTGGCAACCGTTTTTGGAGACAAACTAATGTTTGTCTCCGTTTTCGATCGATTTCAGACACAATATATTGTATTATTTTACGCAATTAAAGACGGCGCGCTCCGAAGTCGCGTCGGTTCTTCCGTAGCGAATGAATCATATCTATTCGGCTTTCTTTAAATGTTGAAATTCAAAGTATTATATGACCGAAACACCAGACAAACCACAAATTATCAAACTATACAAGTTAAAAGTAATTTTGTAAAAAAATCGCTTTTATATAACGGAATAATACATTATAACAACTTTCCTATATATAAATATCAGAGAAATTGAAATATTGATAACTTTTTAAAAAATGAAAGAATTATTTACTAAAGTAAATTATTTATATTTTTTTTGTTAATTACTTATATAATTAATTAAATTGGATTAACTTAATTTTATTTTTTATTTTCTATAAATACCGGGTGTTTCAGGAGGTACGCTCGCCCCTATAACTTTTTTGTTGTTTAAATTACAGATTTACAATTTTGTGTGTTTATATGTAATATTCTTTTGCATTTGATGACATAGCCGCTGCCATTTTATCACTTCCGGTTTAGCCGGAAATGATCTCAACCTTAGATTTTTAAATGGAACACCCTGTATATTTTTGGCTATATCGATTCAGAACACCATTCCAAATTCAACGACACCCCATACGTTACTTCTTGATACTTTAAATTATTTTTAATTTTATTTTTATTTTTTCGTCTAGATTGCTATGAACTCTTTAAAATTGTTTACTTCTAAACCAAAATCTTGATAAAAATGCAATTTTCAAGTTTTATTGTGTTTTAAATTTTTTACATACTTTTTATTTTTTTAAACGGCTTTTTCCAAGAGAACTCAATTTTTCCAAATGGAAACATATTGGCTCACTCGGGCAAAAAGATAGAGCACTTTTTTTCCAACAATTTTATATCACAAATCCTAATGTTAAGTTAAAAGAGCAGCGATAATTTATAAAAAATAACATTTTGACAAAAAATACAACACGAAGCGCAAACTACTGGACCTATTAGATGGCCTCCTAGGTATGTAATAAATAATTATACCTTAATAGGAACCTAAATAACTAATGATTTTATTTATCAGGTCGCCGGATATTACCCCGTTGGATTTTTTCGCGGGGGGTACAATAAAAAATGAGGTTTACAACACTCCACCTACCAACAGAGAAGAGTTGGACAATTGCTTAAGAGCTGCCATTAATAGAATTACACGGGAAAATTTACGAAATGATGTAAGAAAAACAATTCAAAACATTCGCGCTTGTCATGAAGAACAAGGAAGGCATTTTGAACAACTGGACTAACTAGACTGGTTTTATTGTTTCAATGATAATATTTATTTTGTAATTATGTTCATTTGTTTATGAGCATTATGGCGTCATGGGTACCTAGATAAATGCAAAGCATAAAATGTTATTTTTTATAAATTATCGCTGCTCTTTTAACTTGACATTAGGATGTGTGATATAAAATTGTTGGAAAAAAAGTGCTCTATCTTTTTGCCCGAGTGAGCCAATATGTTTCCATTTGGAAAAATTAAGTTCCCTTGGAAAAAGCCTTTTTAAAAAGTTAAAAAGTATGTAAAAAATTTAAAACACAATAAAACTTAAAAATTGCATTTTTATCAAGATTTTAGTTTAGAAGTAAACAATTTTAAAGAGTTCATAGCAATCTAGACGAAAAAATAAAAATAAAATTAAAAATAATTTAAAGTATCAAAAAGTAACGTATGGGGTATTGTTGAATTTGGAATGGTGTTCTGAATCGATATAGCCGAAAATATACAGGGTGCTCCATTTAAAAATCTAAGGTTGAGATCATTTCCGGTTAAACCGGAAGTGATAAAATGGCATCCGCTATGTCATCAAATGCAAAAGAATATCACATATAAACACACAAAATTGTAAATCTGTAATTTAAACAACAAAAAAGTTATAGGGGCGAGCGTACCTCCTGAAACACCCGGTATATACCTACCTATTATTGTTTCCTATATTATTATTGGAGTCCGGATACTTTGAATTTCAACAAGAACGACGGATCAGTGCAAAATGTGGCAACCGTTTTTGGAGACAAACTAATGTTTGTCTTGTAACGGAACTAACCTAGGCCACTATATCTTCTGTAAAATTCGGACACACGTAAATAATAGATTAATTATCAAAGGTAAAAGAATACATAAATAATACTACCCAATAATAGTTATAGCTGTAATAGCTTCCTAAATGTCGCTAACCTAACAAAATGGACATTGGTCAAAAATCTAAAATGACAAACGTAAGCGCCGCGATGCCGATGCGACGCCGCGCCGGGGCTCGTAGCTCACCGGCATCGTGAAGAACCAGGCCATGCTCGGAACGATCGCACAAAGAGGAAACGGGAAGAACTGCGCCTCGGCGGGGTGGTATAAAAACACGGGTACGACCTAAAAACGAGGCTCTCGATTTCGATTTTTTCTAAGCGTAAAATCTCTCTTGAGGCTCTCGATTATAATTTTTCCTAAGCTTTCAATCTCTCTGGGGTCTCTCTATTTAAAATTTTCTTGTCAAGCTTAAATCGAATTTGGGGCTTGATTATAATTTTTTGACTAAGTTTAAACTCTAATTTGGGGCTCTATTTAAAATTCTTTAAAGATTAAAAAAGGCCGTAACCCGACCGGGCGTGTTATTTTTGTGTACAACTTTGGCTCTGATTTAAAGATCTCAGAAAATAAGTTAAATATTTCTACTTGCATTTATTAAGACTTAGCAAAGTATTAATTTCCAAATTGATTACTTTCATCGTGGACTTTCCCATTAAAAGTCAAGCAATGAAGGTAAATTTTAATAATTCCTAATAATGTTGTTTTTTCTTAGTCGTTCTATACCAAAGGGGTAAACAATCATGTCAATATATCACTTTAGCAAAAAAGGGGAAGGGTCTTTAAGTAATTTATTAGGGGTCTTGATACATCAGTGTAAATGTGAATTAAAGTTAGGTAAAAGTCAATATCCCTAGGAAGCCGTGTTTTGTGTGTCTGGGTAAAAGGGTTTTTTCCTCTAACTTCATATATATGTTCCCTGAAACCGGCTTCCACTCCATTAAGGGCGAATACGAATTTTCTAAATTTAAACTTATCATTTACCAACTAAATTGTTTCTGGGTTTTCGAGAGCAGCACCGTAACTAGCCTTTACCCGACGACCTGACCAAACTTTCATACCTAACCCCAGATAGCACAGACTGCAACACAACTGCTTAAATACTTACGGCCGACTAAGGAAAAAGAAGCGCTTAAAATCAATGCTTCAAAAGTATTTCATAAGTACTATTTTATTATGGATATACTCAAAAAGTGCTTCGCAAGTACTGCATATTTTCAAATTTGTTCATATCAATTGAGTATGCTCTAGGAGTGCTTTATATTAAATGCATTTTGCCACATAACTAAGTGCAAATTTGCAGCGGTTTTAAAGCATGACCAGTGCACTGTTTCTAAACAGTCACTGCTTTCAAAGTGCTTGAGAGGTGCATTTGACCAATATTTGACCCAAAAAACCGTGATTGGTTGTTTCTTAGACCAGGTACCTACCGAACGGTCCAAGGGTTGTTTCCTGTCCTCTGTCATGTCATCATAACGTTTAAGCGGTCTTTTAATGGCGTTCGCTCATGTGTATTTTTTCCTTACCACTTTGTGTTTGTTTTTTGAGGTGAGGTGTTAAAGTGCTTTTTTCTTTTTCAAGATAGAATATTCTGCTATGCCAGGTTGCTTGGATGAACGGTAAGACTTATAATTTTTAAACTGTTTTTAAAAATGAAAAGCGTTGGTTCTTGCTTCTCAAATAAAAAATATAATGGCGTCTATCAATAGAAGCCAGGTTTATTATCCAACTTCTTAGTAATTCTTTATACTGGAATAGTGTTATTTTTGTAATTCCCAGTTCTTTACGACTAAATTATATAACATAAAAAATGGTTTTTAGATTAAAAAGCTAAAAGAAGTAATTTTAATTTAGTCCACTCCTTTTTAATTTAAAAAAACTAGAATAAACAACGGAGTTGTTAATTATCAATTATGAAGTTGAATAAACAGTCCTTATTTATATAATATCTATAATAGAATATTGATGGTATTTCGGAATTAATTAGTAACATGTTTCCTAAATACCTTTTTATTTTTATTCTTTCACTACAAAAGCTAAAAGATTCAAAGTTCAGAATGGAGGTCCATTTTTAAATATCTGGCAAACAAATAAGCAACTTATTATTGCTTATTTGTCTATTTTTTTTTTGTGGAAGGAACCTGTAGTGTATTTCTGACAATAATATAAAAAAAAAACCTATATAAGTGTATTTTTTGAATTTGATTATAATTACCTACATTTAGGTGCCATATAAAAAAATATAATACAATTTGGCTGCATGATTTTTTTATCTGGAGTGTTTAAAAAGTCATAATGTTTTTGCACAATGAAAAGGTCATGTCATGTGATTTTAAATTAATCGAAAATTAAAGGTATTTATTTAGTATTAAATTTACTTTTTAGTGTATACTCTTTCAAACCGTTGGTGAAGTGGATATTTTTGACACCACCATAAAGCTGCTTGGCCTATTGATAAGTGATGACTTGGCAATACCCTATAATTGGACAGGGAGAAATAATAAACAATGCATTAAGGAACTAATGAATATTATGAGTTTATAACTAGGTAAGAGCAAAGTTGCATTTTTTATTTTACTTGAAACGTTCTACTGGTTGTGGTTAATGGTATATGAATTATATGTGAAATGACATATTTTTTTTAAATTGTTAGTTGTAAAATGCAGAACATTTCTAAAAAAAACTAACTAATGGTCCAATTTATTTAACTTTTTAAAATACTAAAATAAAATGAATTATATAATATTTGCGGTAAAAAAAATATACCATTAACTGGAAAGTGTATGTGTATAGTAAATAGTATTAACATAAAATTAGGCATAATAGTCTCTATATAAATTAATTATGATGTAGAAAAATACTTTAAATACTTTCTTAATTTTAAACTTAAATCTAGGTTTTGCGGTATTAAGAGTAAGGTCTAGTTACGCATTCGCCATTTCGTTTTTTGATCAATATTTCGTTACTTTTTTCTTTTATCCAAAAATCGGCCAAATATGTACCGATATTTAAAGCATAATTACCTACAATTTAAAGGTAAACAAGTTTGAATTTATAAAGAATTAAAAGCAGAAAAAGAAAAATGGACAAATTTTTGTTTTTTGCTTTTATTAAGTCATTAATCAAAATTACTTTATTTTAAAACTGTAGGTAATTGCTTCTCAAGAACAGCTATTTAGCGCCTTTTTGAATAAAGCGAAAAAGATAAATATTGATCAAAAAGTAAAATGGCGAATGCATGACTAGACTTCACTCTTAAGGAAGTCCAAATATAATATAATCAGAGACACAATTTAGCTATTCTAGTGATAGCAGAATTTTAAGAGATTTGTATTAGATATAAATGGTTTTAATTTTTCTTTTAGTGGCTATAAGACGAAATCCTATGTCCCGGAATGCTACAAAAACCAAAGTGGAACAGATCACCAAAAAATATTTGAGAAATGTAATTGTAATGTATTTAGTATCCTTTGTAGGCCGTGGCGTTAAGGCTTACCCTTTCAATATTTCTTAAAAAGAGCAATTATTAAATTGCTAAAATATTGTCCCAATTGTTAAGTTATAAAAATGTTCATTTGTATGTAAAGCTAACAAAATAAATATTTGAAATAAAATGCCATTTTATTTATCAAATAAATAGGGTGAAGCGTTTGTTGTTTTGTATTGAAAAATATTTCTTTATTTTTTTTGTTTTATTTAAAATAACTCACTAGCAGTCTTTGTAGCCCAATTAATTTTATTTTGTATATTATATAGAATAAAAAATATATATTTATATATACTATAATTTTAAATAAAAATACATTATGGTTTCCATTTGTAAATTTCGCAATTTTAAAATCTGTAATTGGATTTGAAGAGCGGCTAATGGGTTTATATAAAAAACAAAAAATATTGAAGTATTTGTCAAAAAATAAAATGACAAAGGCGTCACTGGCGAATGAGTATTTTATGCTCATCAATGCCGCTCAAGAAGTAAATTATTAAAGCGCTTCAAAAGCACTGCAATAAAGCAAAAATTTGATCGCTGGTAGAATGCACTCCTCAAGCACATTTATAGCACTAAGACGTTTGCGCACACTGCACTGCGCATACTGCTTATTTTGTTACGGCCGGCTGGACACCGGGGTGCCCGACAGATGCTAAAAGCAAGTACTTATCCAGCAGTTCTTTGCTAAAAGTCATCGCTTTTTAAGCGCTTTTAAATACAGTTTGTGCTATCTGGGACCCCTCCATTTTCCGCTGCAGTGTGGGTGTTTGGTTTAAGTACGGAAATTACACGGCTGTGGTTTCCAAATACTTTAATTTTCCTTCCAACATAATCTACAAGTTTGAGTTAAAAGGAAGGTAAGTATATATTAAGTTTTAAATCTTAAAATGTATGTTTCAATGATTTAAGTCACAGTAGAAATTCTAAGGCTAACATGATTTGAAATAAATGTATTAAAATTTTCATATAAAATTGCCTTTTAATAACGTAAACTAGCTTTGCCGTATAATTCGGCGCGTTCATAAAAAATTCCTCACAATGTGACATCACGATCCACTGCATGCGCACCCTTTTGATATCATCTTGTATAGTTGTATCATGGGCCACGACGAGGTATGTTGTGCAAGAATTAGTACATATTCTAATTAATTGGCCCATGGAGTATTCAGGTTTGGTTTGGAGTCTCCACGTTGAAAGGGAGTCAAAAGCCACAGCATAGACTTCAGGTCAACATAGGGCGACTTTTTTTTTTAGAAATCATTTTTTGATTGGGGGAAGTATAAAAGCCACAGCATAGACTTTAAGTCAACGGAGGGCGACCTTTTTTTAACAACAATAAAAAGATGTCAACCCTAATTAATCGGTACTGTGCCCTAAATTAATAAAGACAAAACCCGAAAAACCGGCAACTTAAGCCCATCACTGGGGTGTAACACTATATCTATAAGACATTTTAAAATATGTACCAGAAATAATGCTCGAGCCACCATGTTATACTGTTTTTAATAAATCAATTATTTTTTTCCATGTTAACAAAACTTACAATAGCATTATCAGAAATTGTTTTCTGGATCATTTCTCATTTAAACAATTGTAAAATGCAAGGCACTACGTACTATAATACCGAACCATGAGGTACCTACGTTGAAGAAGTTCTTCGATGTTTGTACCAGGTTATTTACACCAACAACAATCATTTTTTAAAATATCCGCTTACATAAGATTAACTTAGAATATATTATAATAGTTGTAAAAACAATTAAAATCAACTCAAGTAAGTTAAAGTAACAAAAAGTACTGGGAGTATACTGAAAATAGCACTACCAGTAGACTTGACTACCGCTTATTTTACTCCTCTAAAATTAAAACCGTTATTTTTATTCACCTTTCAACTACTAAAAACTACTCTTATTTAAATATTAACCAATCAAACAAAATGAGAAAAACAACTATTCCCCGTCAAAATACTGAGAAAAATGTAAATAAATTAGCATTGTCTCATGGGAAAACGACAAATTTGTGCCTGTCGCTGCCCTATCAGAACGTTTTTCTGTGACAGGACTGAAAGGACTAACCAAAAATGGTTAGAGCGAAAACGCTCTCGACCTAATTTAACCCTTTCTTTTCTGTGACAGTATTGATTGACAGTCCCTCCTCGCCCTTCCCATTCTACTTTCTTCTGTTTACTTTTTACTTTACAGAATAGATAATAATGAATATGATCTCATTTATTTATATAATTTTAAATGTTTTTCTATTATTTATATGCAGCTCATTTAGTTAAGAAAATTAATGGTATACCAAATTAATTATGTAATATTATAATTTAAGCCAAAATCTATAAAAAATGGAAAACTGTTTCAAAGATCAAGAAATAGTGCCATCTCTGCCAAACAAAATGTTGCTAGATTTAGATAAAGAAGTGGAAAAGATTGACAGCACTCGAGAATTATCTCTGTTAACAGCACCTCTTGCTGAAAATGAAAATTTTGATAGTTCTCCTTTTATGTTAAACGAGGAAGATGAGCTGCCTTGGACTGATTTAATTGAAAACGGACTTACGAGCATGGGCGATTTAAATGAGGGTACAGAATTGAATCAGCTTGAAATGATACAACATTCAGAAGATCCTTGTATATCTAAAGAGAATAAACCAGACCCTATTATAATTATTAATTTAAAAACCAATCAGAATGCAAGAAATGAAGAATGCATTTTAAATATGCCCAATCCGATCTGGGTCATTGCCTTAGATAAGTAAGTATCTTCTTAAATTTTCTGATATTTTTCTGGCTTATTCAACTCTTGCTGTTCATTTTATCTCCCTTTTTCATTATTAAATAGTTATTGGTCGTTAGTCTGATTGAAAATAAATATTTTATTTAAACTGAAACCAAAATAAGTAACAAAAAATCCATCATCAATAATTTGTTTATTAATTATTTTTTCATTTGTTGAAAAATAGTGTCTTGGATTAATGCCCTCACCCCTACTGCATGGTCTGGCCAATTAAAAAATGGTATGGGGTGTTTTTCTAGGATGATCAGGAAGTTACCCATTTAAAAATGATAAGTTCTATAAGACCCTGTATTATAAAATGTATTTCTTAATTTAAATATTGGATTGAGTAGTCCGTTACTTTGTGATATTGCATATTAACAAAAAGACAATATGTGTAATTTTACTTTGTTATACTATCACTTTTTATTTACTGATTAGTTACTGCAGTTTTGTAGTACCTACTACTACATTATCAAACTGAATAGTTTAAGGTATTCAGTTTGATAATGTCGTAGTACTACGAAACTGCAGTAACTTGATTTAACTTTTACAGATCTAAAGATTCTCTTAAACAGATGGAGGAACCAATAAAAAGTAACACTAGTGAAATATTAGATGAAATTGAAGAATGGCCTGAATTTGTTGAATGGAAGAAAAATCAGGGGCTGCTTGAATCTAAAGAGGAAGATTTCAACCAGAACCAAACAGCGTAAGTAGTACCTATATAGGATTTATGCATGATATTTTCTTTTTTAAAATAATCATAGGTATCCATAGGCGCTGGAACTTCAGAATTGCCCTGGGGGCTTGGAGCCCGGATCTCAATGAATAAAAAAAAAATTCCTTTATTAAATATACACATAATATAATGTAATAGTTAATAAATTTTAAATATAATAAGGCTCCCTCCACAGTAACTTCTAAAAAAAAGGTCATCAATTCAAATTGTGGGCCCCAAGACGCGCGGGCCATTCCTCCATCCAAAGTGACTTCTAAAAAAAATGTACCGGGCCCGTACGGAAAGACGGCTCTGGCCATGTTTTTGTGTACATTTGTGAATTATGTAGCTTAATTACCTCTTTGGTATTAAAAAATTTTCAACAGGAGATTTGAGGGTGAAAAAAATAGAACAGTAGTTTAAGAGTGAAAACAGTAGATCTTCTGGTAAAACAGGAGATCTGGTAACACTGGCTCCAACTTGACCGCGCCGATGCTTGACCTCGCTGACTAGGCCGTGATGTCAGATCTGCATGATGCGCAGATCTGACAACACGGCTGCCAACGTGTAGAAAATATAGATCGTGCGGATAATTAAAAATAGCCGTGTTTTTGAAAAAAATATTTTTAAAATATTGCATTTTTGTATTGTATTTTAGACGACTTTGTCTTATTTGCTACAAAATCCGAAAAATCACTAAAACTGGGGTATTTAGCGAAAGTTTTCACTAAATCACTTTGGATTGGTTTCGAAATCATTAAATCTAGTGAAATTTCACCAGACCTGGCAACCTTGAGATTTTGAGACCAGGGACTTTCCAAATTCTCTACGTGCTCTAAGCAAAGTGGCAGACCAGGGTTGCCAGATCTGATAATTTAATTTTCAAAGCCAAAATAATTTTTTCCTAAATATGATAACCTGCTAAATTAAAAAAGGAAACAACAACTGTAGATAAATTTTATAGAAAAAAATTAAATTATCAAATCTCAAGTAACGCACGTTCGCAAACGAATTGCTATTAGTATCATTATTATGAAAACGTACTGTGGGGTTAGGCTATGGGGGCTACGCCCCCAAAGATATATGGCTCTGGGGGCCCAAGCCCCCAGAGCCCCCACGGAATCGGCGTCTATGTAGGTATCAGTAAATTTTAAATCTAACAGGGCTATTCTGTACTTGTAATTACTATTGTTCAATAGCAGCTTAAATTATCACAATCAGTTTTTAAATAACTTACCTAGTTAATTAAACTGTACCTACCTAAATACAATTTAAAAAAATAGCCTTAGAATATAGGTAATATATAAATGCATGTAAAAAAATCATAAAAGAACAATTTAAACATTTTAAAATATTGGCATGTTTATTTTAAAATAAAATTAATTGGATTTGTCATATTTTAATCAATTTACACCCCTTATTAGAAACCATTCATTTATTATAAGAAAAATCTGTTTGATTGCTTGGAAGAGAATTTTAACATTCCCCATATTTCGCGTTCCCAACGTCCTGGGGCGGTGAATTTTTACCCGTACATCGACGTTCATTGATACAGCGACAACGTGGTTTACAACTCTCCATTTTTATTTGTTTAATCATTAAGGATCCCCCAGACCAAAGCGAATTTGTAGCGACGAGAAGTCGTCGCGATGTAAATCAAAGGGCAAGGCGCGAATTCATCGTCCGCAACGAATTCGCGTTGGGCTGCGGGGGGTAAAGGTCCCACAGAACTCGAACAAAGAGAAACGTTATCAACGTGTTAAATGATAGATGCCGCTGTGACTTTTAAATGACGTTGCTAACGCCAAAGTGTAGTGGGTTTGAACTAATGCAGGCGGAAGGGGGGCAGGGGAAGCCACCATATGTTTTTATTTTTTTCAAGATCAAAATTAATATTTTGAAATTTAAAATTTGTAGTAAATATTTTTATTAATTACGTTTTTGTTACTAATAAATACAATTTGCACTGCACGATTTGTAACAACAACGTATTTTTAATAAAAATATTTACTACAAATTTTAAATTTCAAAATATTAATTTACCTTGATGACAAATATATATGGTTTATCTTCAGTAAAACAATTAATAATACAACTTTTTTATTGCAAAAAATCATTCAATTTATATAAAATAATGTCTTGAAGGATTCCTTAACCCATACAAAAGCAGAGGCCAAGGATTAACCCTCCTTAAAAGTGTTCTCAAACTACTACATACCACCCTCTACAAACACCGGCAGCCTAAATAATTTTATTAAGAAAATAAATAACTGAGATCACACATCTATGTACACAAATAAGTTTAGGGTCATAATCATACTTCGAGATCCAGTACCAGTAGAGATCAATAAATCAGGTCGAGGTCTTATTACAGTAAAGGTCAGTATCGGTGAAGGGCATCATCAAGTTCAGGTCTAAATCCAGTATCCAGTGGTAGTTGGTTAGCATCATGTTCATCAACATTCTGAAGGATTTATCATGAAAGAGAACAGCGACAAAATCTTATATTGGCAAATTATTATATTATACACATATCAGATACAAAGACAAATAAGGGGCAAAGAAACAACAATTTACCTAAGTAACTTTAAGATTTTATTGTTTATTTTGCTTTTACTGAAACTTTTGTATATTTAAAGTGACCAGAACTTATTAACTTGGTTATTTTATTCACTTAAATTCTTGTAAACCCTTAAATAGACAGTCAACTTGATAATATCAGTAGCTACCTATATCTTATATCATGTTGCAAAGCAAAAATAAGGTAATGTACCCGGAATATGTTCAATAACATCGAGCCTTTATTTTTAAACAACCTCGGTAAGAAACTGACTGAAGTTTTTAATAAAAAATATTTATTGTGAAAATAGAGACGTTTTTTTAAATCGCTTAATCAACAAATACATACCAAGATACTTGAATTATTTCTGTTCTAGCAGAAAAGTAAAAAATTGTTTTAAAATTTAGGGTCATCGACCTTTACCGCTAGAAAATAGTTTGAACTCTGTTTTCAGACTTTTTTCTTAAATATATTAATATCTTCTTACCCAGACATGCAATAAGACTTTTTTTTGCATTTTAAAATCACAATCTTAAAATATTTGTGATAAAAACATAAATGATTTCTTAACAAAGAACCATGTCATGAAAAATATCTTCAAAGCCGAACACAAGGAAAAACATCAACGGTCAACGGGTGGTTAAAAAATGGAGCAACGTTATTGGTCGAAAGATGACAGCAAAAGTAGTGGAAGACAAGTGACACTTGATGCGTCTTTTCGTATCCAAGTTTCATACCCCTGAAAGGTCCGATCGCATCGTTCTCAGTTGTCGCCGGTGACACATCCCCACTTCTTCAATGAGTGTCGCGCCGACAGCTGTCGTCACACATAAAGTGAAGTTGAAATGATTCAACGACAGCCACACCGTCCGAGCGACACGGTGGTTGGGGATTAGGGGTTATGACGTTAAAGCCGCGTTCTCAGAGCTACATTCTGTCGCCAGCGACATCATTTGGACCAATCAGGATCGATTACGTCGTTACCCCTAACCCTCCACCACTGTGTCGTTCGGTCGGTGTCGATGTAGTTAAATTATTTCAACTTCACTTCGTTTACGTGTGGCGAGAAGAAGTGGGGATGTGTCGCCTGCGACAAACGTATCTCTGAGAACGCGGCTTAACGGTCGTGATTGGTTGAGATGATAGACACTTAAGGCAGCACCTATACGTAAACGCATCAACGCGACGTAAACCCGATACGTTTACGTCATTCTGGCTCCCTAAAATACAGTTAGGGCAACAGCGAGAACGCGAGAGCCTCTGTCGTTTTTTACTTTTTTAGTTTACCTAACCTCACATGTTTTCACGATCTGGTTTAGATTTTAGATATTTTAGTCGCTAGTAAAATTATTATTTATTTTTCTTGAGAAAATATGAAGGCTGTATTGGATTTAAATGTATTAGTGGACGACGAAAATGATGATAATGTGGACGAAGCTCTAATTTTACATATTCTATAAGATGAGGATAACTTAGGAAACATAGGTGTGCTTTATGGTAATTTTAATTTTGACAACCTTTTCCATTTGGAATGTAAAAATCTATTTAGATTTAAAAAAAAATTATCTGCATAGATTATCCATATAGGTTTTTTTTTTCGTTTCTTCCTTTTCCTGATTTTCTCACAGATTGTCGGGTTTGGTCGGCTTGTATCGGGTCAATAATACCGCGTTTTTGGGTGTACAGTGTACGTACAAAGCCGTATCTTTACGTCGAGCGTATCACGTAACGCAACTAAAATGTTAACTGCACATGCGTAGCTGTCAAAAGATACGTTTACAGCCGCTTTCTCAGAGCTACGTTTCTGTCGCCAGCGACATCATGTCGACCAATCAGGATCGTTTACGCCATAACCCCTAATCCCCCACCACCGTGTCGCTCGGACGGTGTGGCTGTCGTTGAATCATTTCAACTTCACTTTATGTGTGACGACAGCCGTCGGCGCGACACTAATTGAAGAAGTGGGGATATGTCGCCTGCGACAACCGTATCTCTGAGAACGCGGCTTACGTCGTTTCTTCAGTTAAGTGCCTGATGTCGCTGGCGACAGAACGTAGCTCTGAGAACGCGGCTTTATGCAACGAAGACAAATAGAGAAAGAAGACAAACAAACTTCTTACTTGGTCGAAGCAAAGAAACGTCAAAAATAAGTGGCGCCACCATCGTGTCTGGCGAGAACCTTGAGTCAAGAAGCGGGACGTTTAAATGCCTACAGTTTTGTAATTTTCTTTGTTTATTATATTTTTAAGTAATAAAACCAAATAATAGGATTCTGAATAAACTCTTCGGATTTAATAATCACTTCAAAATAATTCCTTCTTAATTATTTGTCATTGTAAAAACAAAAAATAAAATTCCAGAAATGTAGCATGCCATAATTTTATTAAAAACATTAAACATACATATATCACGTTCGAGTCTTATACTTCCTCATAATCTTCTTATTGAGTTTCTTGTTTACTGGGTTTTCATTCATTCTCTAGGTACTGAAAGTTTTTTTTAGCTGTTTGTATTTTCAAAAAAGATCTGTTGTACTCACAGTCAGCCTTTCAACTAGTATTCATTAATCGGCAAAGGGCTAAAAGACATTATTTCACGAGTTTAGGATAAGAAAAATAATTAAAAGTGTTTGCAAATTTTGGCTAGTTAAGATACTAATAATTTGATGATTTGTGTAAATATAAAAATAAAATCTATTAATCCAAGTTAACGAAAAGGTGTTTGAATTATATACCTTTAGCAAAATGACGATGCTCTTTTTCATGAACAATTAGAAAATAAAAAAATTAAAATAATATTCACTGTCAGCCATTTTCATCATAGTACGAGGTTGGTTGGACGATTTCATTTGGCTCCAGACGGGGAAGTGAGGTAGAATTATAAAATAAACTGGTCATGCCAGTCAGATTATATTGCCGTCTTTTTTTGCAATCCACCGGTAGTTAAAGTAAAAAAAGACAAATATAGTCGGAACAAGTTCCCCTGCCTTAGTAAACACGCTCAGTTTGTAGAAGTAACTACGTAGGTGCAATATTGACACATAAACGATAGGGATAAACGTAGGTCCTAACTTGAGTGAATAGTCTAGAGGTCTGATGTCACTAGCTTCGATCCTGCCCATAAGAAGTGTCACCGGGCTACCGGTGCCATCCATTAAAAATAAATACACTATAGATCGATTTTCCTTTGTTTCTTAAAATGTCTATAACTTTAATAGAACAAAGTAAGTGGGTAAAGAGTAGGGCCATGGATACGCTAAAATGGTTCAATTTAACCTACTTTATTATAAGAAATCGACTGGTTTGAGAAATAATGTCTTCGTTAGGGCTATTTTATTTACAATCTGCTGTTTAGAAAAACAATGAAATAGTAACCCGTCTTTATAATATCATAATAAACATTATAGCAAGGCTGCATCGGCAACACTGTGCAGAGCGATGCAAAACTACGACATGGCCCTAATCCAAGAACCGTGGGTAAACCAAGGTTCAAAGGACTCTCGGGTGTTGGTGGTGAGCTAATTTATAGCAGAACCTCTGACAGACCGAGATCCTGCATTTTACTTAAAAAAGGTATTAAAACAACCAATTTCTGTACTAGAGGCCTTGTGGCAGAGTAAAGTTAGCTACGGAGGAAAGAGGGCTGAGGGATCTCGTTATCGGATCACCGTACTTTTCTCACGGCGACCCTAAGGTCCCACGTCCCACCCCACCACTCAGAGAGGTAGAACACCTAGTCAGAGACTGCAGAGGAAGTGGTAGCACTTTTTTATGTCACCCGGTATCTCTAGAAAAAAATTCGATACCTTTAATCTTTATTGATTTAACCCAAGAGCGATAATAGACCCTTAAATAATTTATATTTATTTCTTTTTTAGTACACCGATTGTTAAACCCAATCAGCGGAAACGTAATCCAGCTAAAATCCACAAATGCCACATATGCAGCTACCAAACAAATAGAAAGTGTAACCTAAACGAACATCTTTTGAAGCACAAAAAACCCGAAGAAGCTCAAATGTTCAAATGCGACAAATGCGAGTTTGAGACAATTTACAGAAAAAGTTTAAAAACCCATCTTCTCCAACAGCACAAAAACTGGAAAGAACTTGATCACTTTCAATGTGGCAAATGTGATTTTAAAACTATTTACAAGCATAGCTTAAAAACGCACCTTTTACAACACAAAAACCCAGAAGCAATCGATTTGTATAAATGTAATCAATGCAAATATGAAACAATACATAAAAGTGGTTTAAGGAAGCACGTGTTGCAACATAAGAAACCAAAAGAAGTCAGTGCATTTAAATGTAGTCAATGTGGCTTTAAAACTACCGGAAGAGGGTATTTACAAAGGCATTTACGCATTCATCGAGATCCCAAGGAAATTTAAATGTGATACTTAATGTGACTAAAAAATTCCAAAGCAATTCCAAATTAACGAGACATGTCTTGCTTCATAAGGTCCAATGAAGTCGATACATTTCTATGTGATTATTGATTAGAAATCGATTTAGGTGTAAGTAAGTAAGTTTAGGAAATATCAACTTTGACTTGGGCCAAATCAAATTTTTAAATTTCATTTATTTTTTATCCGAATTTAATAATTTTCGGATTTGGTGTGGAGGCAACTTGCTGTAGTTTTTTAGATTATACGGGATTAACCAAATACAGGGTTTACTGAAAACATATTTTGGTAAATGTGGTCGGCCTCTATCAGTGGCGTGCAAAGCCGTTTGAACAGGGTAGGCAAACATTTAATTTCCAAACAATTGACTTTAAATTTTTTTAACACAGTTGACATCGCCATTACCTCAATTACATGTACGTGGTCCACCATTTTTTTTTTCGACAACCGACGGCGACGTTTATAGAAAAAGCAAACACAGGGCGAAAACACTAATATGTATTAGGTATTACAAATACATTTCATCCACATTCGTTTTATATTTAGATTTCAAATCTAACATCCACTTGATTGAACCCCAAGTCAATTATTATGTAAATTATAATTTAATATACTTATTAGCAAAAATTATCTTAAATCATCATAAAAGTACTTCTTATTTTACGTTTCAAATTAAGATCTTAACTAACCTTATTATTGAACTATACAATAGGGACATGTTTTATATCGAGAACACGTAGTGTTTTTTAAAACTACGACAAAATTGGAAGGTTGGCACCAATGCATTTTACAAGCGCGGGCGGATGGCTGACGGAGCCTCAGGTTTCGAGTCGCGTGTATTTGTTCTGTTCTTTTTTTAGCTTACTGCCTACCGACTTTCTCGCTCGCTTCCACTTGTATAAAAGCAGTGCTTTATCTTTCCCATAAGCGGTTAATATAATGTAAAATCTCTGCTTTTCAAACTGTTATACGGGATGCTTATACAGCTATCGAATTTACGATTAATTGGCAACGAATATGTTCATAGAAACAGTGGCGTAGCAACCGCTGTATCAATGATACAGGGCCCACCAAAAGGAAAAAATGTTTTCGCTGTTTAGCAAATATCAGATATTTAGTTTGGGCCCACCACCTGGCTCTTGATACAAGGCCCATTCAATGATAGCTACACCATTGCGTAGAAATGATCATCAATGTTATACGATTAACTTTTCGGTCCTGGTCCTCTACATACACAGAAATATTGTCGGATATTACACGGATAAAAACTTAAATATAAAGAAAGAATTTTGGTTGGAGTTGGTTTTATTGTTTCCAGGGTAGGGAATGCTTTTTTGCCTACATTAAATGCATGCCACTGGTCTCTATAAAAATATTAATCGATGGCAGGTACCTTAAAAAAAGTATTATTTTTGATTGTATGGTATTTGCAGATGGTTATAATATTGAGCAATTTATTATAGGAATACTTACAATAGATTAGTAAGGAATGGTAACGTAAGCTTAAATACATTTTTAAACACTTTGTTTTGAAGAGTTTTCAGTGGTTTCAGAAATACATTTGCAGCTGTCCTCCACACTGATATCAGATAACGTAGGTCACTATGTCGGGTGACATACAGAGGTTTAAGGCCTAGATCAATTTTCTTGTTAGAGAATTTGAAGTATTCGTTGGTTGGTTCAAGGAGGGTTGACCTGTTGTCAGTATACTGCAGCCGAATGGCTTATTGTATCCCTTTTGCTTAACGTCTGGGTAATGTCAGCCAGACGGGATCTACAGTTTTTTACGTGAGATCCGAACCACGCGTATGAACTGGTTTATCCGTCAGTCCCCTAAAGGCAGGACTATCCGCCCTCAATGTGCCGTTTTCGGGAGTCAACCAGTGTCATACTGCATTCTTACCTCTAAAATCTTGGGTTTCCATTTTTTTATTAAACATCTGTCCCGGGGATCGAACCCGAGTAACCTGTAACCGAATGCGACAGCTCTACTACTGAGCTGCCATACCGTGTATTCGTTAGGACTATTTAATTTATTTATTTAAAATTGATCTAGGCGGCCATTTTATAAATGTATGTGTGATATGTCATTGAAAACAGAATTTTCTGCTAAAAGTCAGTAAAATATAGGCGTAATTATGTTTTGACTAGCGTTAAATTTTGTAATAAACCTATTGATTTTTAAAAAATTCTGAATAAAGAGCAATCTAAGCTTCAGTTATTTATTGCCACAAGTTTTAATTTATTTTCAAAAATCTTGTAATTAACTATTACAAATCTATATCGAAGAAATGATCCATTTTTGTTAGAGATGCAGGTTGAAAATGAGTAATTTGGATAAGAAATAAAAAAAGTTCAATTTAATTTAGCTCAAGGTGTAAACCCTTAAAAGGGTTTTAATCAAATAAAAACTTTTATTGCCTTAGTGATAACGTTTTCCAAAAATAATTTATAATGCCGGATTTTTCTTAGTATACATTTCTAGCTTAGCTAGCATCCATTTTCACCCACATGGTGCCACCTTAAGTTATTGGTCTCAGACTTTTGTTATATCTTGCGGCCGTCCCTCCTCATTCCTGCCTCTATAGCTTTGAAATTAAACGCTCAAGAAAAACCATCGAGATAGAATAAATAAGGAGGCTCTATTACCATTTAATTTCGTCTGCAAGAAACGGTACTCGGGGGCGGGGCTAAATGTCATACCAATATGGCCGATTCACAAGGGCCTGTTTAAATTTATTTTGAACAATTCTAAAAATGCTTGGGTCAACTAGAATAATATAATTTCATTAGAATTTGTTTTATTAACCATGTGACTTGTCAGACGAAGACGAGTAGCGACATAGTGGCCCGCTTGCCTAAATTTTTCATTTATAAATATTGCAAGTTCGATTGTAAGTAAATAATGCTTGCCAATGTCATTTATATCAGTCAATGTTGCTGGTTAGTTAATTCTGGTTAAAAATCATCGTGGAACCAAACATACAAGTTCTGTATAGAACATAATGACCTGTATCAATAAACAAATGGTGAAATTGCAGTTAAGCAGCTAATTGTAGATGTATTGTTTTTACATTTTTTTTTGTTATTTAATAATTTAAATAAAATTGCAAATAGGCAACAATTAACACCCAAAGTTTATAAATACGGACCTGTCCTTTATTTATACTAACCTATGAAACGTAATTTTCGCCGTTTTCTTGTTATCCACAGCATTTCTGCTGAAACAACTTCGCACAGCACAAGAAATAATTAATATCAATCACACTATAGCAATGTGTTGAAAAACGTCTCATAAAATCTAAAACCACCTCGATTATGATAGATCGTACGATATTGCGTACTTTTAGTCACATGATGTCGCCTCCTTGTTTATTTTATCTCGATGAGAAAAACAGAACTGTGTAAAAATGTGAATATTGGAGGTTACCGCTGTGTTACTGGAGTTTGGATCTGTCTCAGACATGCCTCTTTAAATATCGGCCGATAAAAAATGAGGCCCGTTAGTCATATCAATTTTGAAGTTAGGAGTGTTATGTATTACTCTTAACTTTCCGTTTTTACGGTATATATGGCAAGATTGACACAATTAACTATAAGACGTTAGTCACCTTTTCTTTATTAAAGTTATTCTCCTGTAGAAGACTTTATGTTTCTTAGTTCTTTCCATTTACATTTTTTAGTCATTTAAAAAATATTGCTTTATATTTAGAAAAATCTGGCTTATACTAATAAAGTAGGTAATAAACTACAATGCTTCCATACTTAATTTGTATTTTGTTGATAGTATTATAAAGTAGTGTAGATAGTAGGTATATAAATTGTTATTTATCAGTGGCTTGTGCAAATTTACCTGTGATAAACTGTAAACCTAAAGAATTCTAGCAAATTCGATAATTTAAGTTCTATATATAATCAAATAAGTCTAATTATATTCCAACGATCAAAATAATTATTTTGCCGGACTTCCATCGCTTTTATTTTGTTACTTAACTAACCGTTTTAAGTGTAAATTAACTAGTTTTAGGCGTTAAATTACTACAAATTTGTGATTATAGATAATTTCTTTTATTTGTTAAATACATAGCTAAAATGTTTTATCTCGTGTATAATTCTTACTACCCTAAAACCCCGTATTCAGGATCATCTTGGTCCGTTGGATCCATCGAGATAAAATACAGGGTGATTCATAAGTTGATACTTCTTTTTTAGCTGCGTATAGAAGGCATTAAAATAAACAACATTATTTTCAAATGCCTCTTTTCAAAAAACTTAAAAATAGGCGAGATATAGAAGTAAAAAATCAAAGTGCGGGCCTGGTCATTAAAACGTAGCCCGCTATACTTTGTGTTATTTTTCTTATATCTTATTAGTCATGCAAATTACGGGTCGGTCGTCAGTTATTTGGCAATTCGCTGCGGTGTGTTTTTCTGAAGCAAGTTAATTTTAAATTGGTGACACGTGAAAATGGTAAAATTTGAACTATGGTGCTAATTTAGGGTGAGTGTCGTCAAAGTGCGGTGCTTCGAGATTATACGCAGAACGCTTTCCCTTGCGGGTTCATCCTACCCCCAGAAGTTTTCTCTATGTTATTTAATGGGGAAGTTAGGCAGAACCATATTTGATCCATAGTGTAATAAATGAATGTAAGTACCTTAATTTTGAGTTTTTTGAAAAATGGTATTTGAAAAAGTTGTTTATTTTAATGCCTTCTATACACAGCTAAAAAAGAAGTGTCAACCTAGGAATCACCCTATATTTGATTTTTTATCTAATGATTGAATATTGAATCGTACTATACGCAATCAGTCGTGCCCCGGACGGATAATTATATGTACGAAAATTATGTTACGCTATTATGTTACACACCTATTTAAAGGAAAACATAAGCAAATTTGAGAGGTGCTGGTATGCCCAAGAGTGTCTAACAACGGCACAGATGTCGCTCTGTGCAACATCTTTCTGGTGTGTTCCACCAAATACTGCTAAAAGCAGTTTTAAGTTACTCCTTTCTTTTGTCGGATCCTGGCTCTACTGATGAGCTATGATATGGCGCAACGCGTCTAGGGATGGATCTGACGAAATGAAAGGAAACTCTTCTTCGGTAGGTACTTATTGTTTTCGGTTCGGTAAACCGATGAGAGTTAGCGCTGCCTAGCGGGACTCCTGTAATTGTGACAAATGTCTTTACAAGTAGAGGTGAGATTACCGGTGACTTTCAAGTAACCGGTATACCGGTGACAGCGACTTTAAGGTCACCGGTATTTTTAACAGCGACTTCAGACCCGGTGACTTTCATAAAAATCTCTACCTTTAGATGAAAATATTTTTAAGAGGAAAAATAATAATAATAATAATAATAATATATTAATAATAATTATTATTATTATTTTTTTGTAAATAATTTACAAATGGCGAAGTTGAAGCAAGCTCCCTCACTTAACCACTAGGTATTTGGATTTTAAAATATTTTAGAGCTTGTTCTTACTGTTTGATGATTCAATCACTGCGTGTAACCCTTTTAAAATCATTTAAAATTTATATAAAAAATATATTTGCATACCTTAATATTATCTAAAAAATCTTTAAAAAAAATTGTTTTTAACAAATCAACTTTTCACACAAGCTCTCATAAAAACTTAACATTAAATATCACTAATCTATAAACACAACTTTCAAAAATAAAAATATACGGTGACAGTGAAATAAAAACCAAAACGTAACCTAAATCCTATAATCCTCTCAAACCACGCCAATCCGTGGCATCACCCTGCAAGTTATGCAAATACTACCTTCTGACCTTCTCGAGCTTGACCAACCACAAGCAGAAATAAATTTTATTATTTTAATATTGTTTTCGCTGTGTTCAGCTACCAGTCATACAGGTCGCTGCAAAGCCCGGCGCCTCGATGAGAATCGAAAATCCAATCGCGCTGTTATCTGTACTCGCAGGTCACTGTTTAGGTCGCTGGTCGCTGGTGGCTGTTTAATATTCGCATTTCGAGCAGTTACCAGTGACTTGATCTGATCGGTCACCGGGTAAGCCCGATACTTGGAGCGGCGACCTGGGTGTGGTACGGTAGATCGCGGTCGCGGTGACCTGGGCAATTTGGTCACCGCTAATACCGGTGACCAGATAGGTTGCCGGTATAAGTCACCGGTACAAAAATATCGCTCATCTCTATTTACAAGTGATTTCCTCACTCGCGTCTAAATCCCAACCTAATGGCAGGCACACTGCGCATGTCAGGCGGATAGCGTGATGGCGCGTTATTTGAAATTTATATAGGTAGAAATGAGTTCAATTATTACATGTAAAATATGATTGATATAGCGATTAATAAAATTTTTAATATTACGGTATTCTATTTATATTTTTTAATCAAACACTTTATTCTCTTTTTTCTTTTACGTTTCAAGGAATTCAAAGATGTGGTTACCGGTGTTAACAGTCTACGATTTTGTAATTCCGACTTTTTGTTATAAGGGCCATAGTTCGAAGAAATCATAGGGCTTATTGTTGTTTTTAGTGCATTAATACCAGAAATGCATGGCATGTGAAGACTTTGCGTATTCTTTTCATGTAAACATTAATATTTGTTTTTGTACACCCTGGTACATCATGATTGGAAACATAGGAAATCCCATGCAAGTTTTTGACTGTCCAAATATTTGCTCCTCTATTGACTTTAGGGCGGGGTTATACGGAGACTTTTTCAGGGTCTGTGTGGTGAGTGCACATGCAGAGTTTGAACCATTTTGGACAACCCGATCTTAACTTATTTGAATACGATTGCGGTTGGTT
The DNA here is from genome assembly GCA_935413205.1 of Polydrusus cervinus. Taxonomy (NCBI): domain Eukaryota; kingdom Metazoa; phylum Arthropoda; class Insecta; order Coleoptera; family Curculionidae; genus Polydrusus; species Polydrusus cervinus. Next base: position 8,277,095 of record OW284518.1, read on the forward strand.
CTTCATTCATTAGAATTAAACAGGTGATGCTGCGGGCACCAGGATTGATTGGACTTATCAACTTGTGATTTGTCATCGTCAAATGTAATTTGTAAACAGCAGGCTTTTTAAAAATCTTTAACAGATATATTTTACACTGGATTTAACTAATATTTTTAAATAAAACGAACATTATTTTTAAAACGGATCTTTTAATAGAAAACGAATTATTTTTATTTACAATAGAACCTATTAAATATTATTAAAATCATCAATAATGGCTAAAAGGGGAAGAAAATAAGGGGGTGTTTAAAAATAAACAATTGTTTATATAAAAAAAATATTTTCAGAAATTTGTACAATCGTTTAGAATATTGTTAATTCTTAATTAAATGGTGTTGTTTGTTGATCTGTTCAATAATATCCTAAACGATCGTAAAATTCCCTACGAAGATTAGCGAGTTGGCAATGGGTAATTCTTTCAGATTGCATTAAAATTGAATTTTTTAACTGCTCTTAATTTTCAAACCTTCGCGTCTTCAATTAAATATGACATTTTCGGACTTTGACAGGCTGTAGCATTGGAACGACGCATCTTAGAGAAAACTGGTTTTTATCTCGCTATTCTATGTTAGTGTTTTATTTTCTAACCAGAAGTTGTAACTTTTAAATAGAGAATAAAAACTAAGATAGGGAGGTAAAACCCGTTTTTCTCTTAGCGTAGTTCCAATGCTACGTTATGTCAAAGTCCGAAAATGTCATATTTTAAACGTCGATATCTCAAAAACGATTGAATTTAGACATGATATTTTATTATATAAAATATGCATGGAATTTGAAAAAAATATAATATACAGGGTGTTACAAATTTGACATACCAGCATTGGAATCTCGGAAACCATAAGAGCTAGAGAAACGGTTAAATGGGGGCAAAGTTGTGCAATTCGGTGCTGATTATAATGCCGCTTTAAAACTTTTCAAATTTCGAATACTTCAGATTTTATTCGAAAAAAAACGAAATATTGCAAAATCGTTTTTATTTTTTTCCTGAGCTCATTTGACTAGCTATTTAAAAATAAATGACACTTTGTCATTGCCACTTTTTTTCCTCTACAAAATGACGTTACTAAACTAAAGATCCGCCGTTTCGTTTCCGAGCGGCCATCACCAACTTTACTTTTTTAAATACGGACCTGGATTTTTTTTAAACCGATTTTTAAACGCTCCTACCCTCAAAATGTAATGGCGATATTATTTTCTCATAATGATGAATTATCCTTGCTTATTTTTTTAAATTTATATTTTTTACACTTCTTGTCAGTCCAGTCCTGGCAACGAATTACAATATTAATTAAAAACTTTATTTTATTTAAAACTTTTACAAATAAGTTTCAGAAAGAAGTTTGTCTTAAGTTCATATTAGGTATTTACATACAGGTTGCATTTGGTAGGATAAGGAGAAGATCGGTTGAACGGGCTGTCGCCAAAATTGTAAGAAAAATCGATCTTTGTATTGAGCAAAACGGCAATCTCTTTGAACGTTTAGAAAATTAGGATTTAATTAGTAAATTTAGAATTAGAAAATGCTTATAAAATAAATTATATTACTTAGGTATGAATATTTTAAATGAAATAAAGTTTTTAATTAATATTGTAATTCGTTGCTAGGACCGGACTGACAAGAATTGTAAAAAATATGAATATTAAAAAAATAGGCAAGGACACCTCATCATTATGAGAAAGTAATATCGCCATTACATTTTGTCGGTTACAAAAAAATCCAGGTCCGTATTTAAAAAAGTAAAGTTGGTGATGGCCGCTCGGAGACGAAACGGCGGATCTTTAGTTTAGTAACGTCATTTTGTAGAGGAAAAAAGTTACAACGACAAAGTATCATTTATTTTTAAATAGCTAGTCAAATGAGCTCAGGAAAAAATAAAAACGATTTTGCAAAATTTCGGTTTTTTTTTCGAATAAAATCGGAAGTATTCGGAATTTGAAAACTTTTAAAGCGGCATTATAATCAGCACCGAATTGCACAACTTTGTAACACCCTGTATAGGGTGTTTCATTTAAATATATTTAATATGCTTCTATGTCTTTCAATACTAAAAATAAGATTTGCCCTTAACAAGCACGTCTATAGATGATTGACGAATAAGTTATTGACTAAGATCAAATAAGCATTATTATATTATAACTATTAAAAATAAACTTATTATTACTATTAATAAAAAACGAAACCTACACATTTTAAAAAATATAGAATTTCTTAGGCGTAAGAGTATCTAAAACTGTATTTCGAATTTTAGGTCTGTAGACTTAAAAAATGTACATAATCCTGTTCGTGTCGCCGCAAAATATGTCTCTTTAAATGTCTTTTAGAAATACTTTGGTAATCACATAGGCAACACTCGAACTTATCTGAAGCCTTAAGTTCCTTTATATTGTTATGCCGCAACATATGTTGCTTCAAATTTCTTTTATCGAGAGTTTGATATTCACATAGAACACAATTAAACTTATCTGAAGCATCAACTTCCTCTATATCTTTATGTCGTAAAATATGTCTTTTTAAACAAGTACTTGTCAACGTTTCATATTCACATTGGTCACACTTAAATTTTTTTAAATCCTCATTTTCCTCCATATGTTTATGTCGCAAGATATGTTGCTTTAGGTTTCTTTTCTCAAGAGTTTCATATTCACATTGACCACACTTGAATTTATCTGAAGCTTCAACTTCCTCTATATTTTTATGTCGTAGAATATGATGCTTTAGGTTTCGTTTTTCAAGAGTTTGATATTCACATTGCTCACACTTAAACTTATTTAAAGCATCAACTTCCTCTATATTAAAATGCTGTCGTAAAATATGTCTCTTCAAATAACTTCTCGTAAGCGTTTGATATTCACACTGGCCGCACTTAAACTTATCTGAATCATCAATTTCCTCTATATTTTTATGACGTCGCAAAATATGCCTTTTTAAGTCACTTCTTGCAATTGTTTGATATTCACATTGTTCACACCTGAAACTATTTAACACATCAACTTCCGTCACGGCATTATGTCGTCGCAAAATATGTCTCTTTAAATTACTGCTAAGAAATGTTTGATATTCACATTGCTCACATTTCAACGTATTTGAAGCATCTCCCTCAATAGTTTTATGACGTCGAATATGTCTCTTTAAATTACTTTTAGTAGGTGTTTGATATTCACATTTTTCACACTTGAAATCAGTTAACACATCAACTTCCTTTATTTTTTGATGTCGCAAGAGATGTCTCTTTAAATTACTGCTAAGAAATGTTTGATATTCACATTGCTCACATTTTAACTTTTTTGAAACTTTGATTTTCTCAATATTTTTATGACGTCGCAAAATATGTCTATTTAAATTAGTTCTAGTAAGTGTTTGATACTCACATTGATCACACTTCAATTTATTTAAAGAATCGACTTTCTTTATATTTTTGTGTCGTAACCGATGGGTATTTAAATTACTTTTTGGAGCTTTTTGATAATTACATCCATTCTTGTTATATTCGTTATGGTGTCCTTGATCGTCGCTACCGAATGGCATACTAAAAAAATTAAGTTTAAAGTTATTCCAATTTCCAGAAATAACTATCAACTTTATAGATAATTTAAAAAAAAAAGTACATAAAACCCGTTTTTTATAAAAAAAAAGCTTATGATCCGGTCAAATTACACATTATTATAAGCTGAAAATCAGTGAAAATGTTCAAAATACAATTATAAATAAAATTTGAAAGTTCCCCAACATTCCCGTGTAGGAAAAAAATTTGACTCGAGGTCATAGATCAAAAAAATGAGTTTTTCGCAATTTTTAGCAAAACGGTAAGTTTTATCATAAAAATACTTTAGACAAAAATTGTAGATCATAAAATTATCTATAAAAAATGTATAAATACTTTTTTTCCTACGAGCCACCGTTTCTGAGATATAGGTAACGATTCAAAAAGTTGTAATCATCATAATATGCATGAGTACGCCACGTATATACATCTCTAGAGTTGTAATATACAAAAAAAAATTCTTAAGCCAATCTTAATAATTTTAAAAGCAAAACTATTTATAAGGAATAACTTTTTTTCGATTGGACGATTATAACTTTTTGAATCGTTATATCTCAGAAACAATGGCTCGTAAGAAAAAAAGTGTTAATACATTTTTTATAGATAATTTTATGGTCTACAATTTTTGTCTAAAGTATTTTTATGATAAAACTTGGCGTTTTGCTAAAAATCGCGAAAAAGTAATTTTTTTGACCTTTGACCTCGAGTAAAATTTTTTCCATACACGGGAACGTTGGGGAACTTTAAAATTTTATTTATATTTGTATTTTGAACATTTTTACTGATTTTCAGCTTGTTGTAAATTCATGTACCTTCACTATCATTTTTTGGTCTAATTTGACCGGACTATTATTGTGAAACTGCATGTTATCATAATTATATTTTGATTTTTAAACTTTAAAATATTTACCAAGCTCATTTAATGACGACAACAAATATTAATACTTATACAGGGTGTCCTTGAAATGACTGTACAGCGCTTCAAAAATAAGGCGATCTAGGCAAACGTACCTACATGCGATGTTGCTGCCTTTTGACGCTAAAGCTTTCAAATTAATGTCGTTTTTTTTGGAATAATTTCTAAACGCCTTTATCGATTTCCTCTAATTTTGGAGCTAAGAGTGACTATTGTTAATAGTGTTTTATGTATACGCCATCTTTTTTTAATAATAAAAATGGCGCGTTATTGGTAAATAAAGGTTTGTCTTTTTGTCTCCCCCCGTATAAATGACTTTAATTATTTCTCGTACACTAGCTGACTTCACGTTGAAACTTTTTGTCTCTTGTAAAATTTGAGCCAGACATGCCAGTTTCTCTACAAAAAAAATATTTACAATAATAATAATCATTGCTGTTAATTCTGAACGAAAAACATAAACATTAATTGTTAAATTCTAAATAACTACCAACTAGTTCGATTTTTATAACAATTGTACGAAATGTTCACCGTGTTCCTGAATATATATTTTTTTTGGTAGAGAAACTGCATGTCTGGCTAAAATTTGATAAGAGACAAAAAGTTTTAAAATGAAGCCAGCTAGTGTCAGAGAAATAATTAGTGATTTATACGGGAGTAACTTTTATTTACCAATCACACGCCATTTTTAAATTTGCAGGTATTAAAAAAAAGATGGCGCATACGTCGAAACACGCTAATTATAGTGGTCATTCTTAGTCCCAAAATTAGTGGAAATCGATAAAGACGTTTAGAAGTTATTCCGAAAAAACAACATTAATTTGTATAAAATTTAGCGCCCTGTAACGGCAAAACGAAGCAACATTGCATATAGGTAAGTTTATCTAGATCGCCTGATTTGGAATTTATGGTGAAGCGTTGTACAGTTATTTCAATAACACTCTGTATAGTATATTAATTTCGACCGTTTCTAAGAAAAAAGTAGCAATTAGAGATACTTACATAATTTGGTTTTGTTCAAATTGTTCCTGTTTAAGGTCGATTTTCTCATTTTCAATCTTCCATTCATCATAGACAATTTCAGATGTTTGTTCAATTTCTCTTGTATTTTCATCGGTTTCAATTTTTACTGATACCTCCACAAATTCAGGATTAAAATATTCAGATCTGTAAAAATTAAATAGAATAGGTTTTTGGTTAAGTTATGGGTCCGAGATAGTGATGCAAGTAATGATATAACAGTGGCGGCTCGTCAGGTGAAGTAGGTGAAGGGGCTCTTCACCAAAAAATAAAATAAAACCAGGAGGAAAGATTTTCGACAATATTAAATACTAATGTACCAATACAGCTACCATTTTAGCCCTTAAAAAATAATTATGTTCGAATTAATAATATTAATTTAATCCGAATGTAGCTATGCAAAATAAAGCCACGGGGTTAACCCCGATGGACAAAAATTATAAACACTCGTGCATTTTGGCGCGCCCCAACCGACCGTGTCCGTTAGCTCAAAGTAAGCGAAGACCCAACGCCCGACATGGCTTTGATATTCACCGTTGCTATGGTTACGTGACGTCAGTCACGCAAACAGCATGTAACAATTTGTATTATGATGAAGGGCAATTTAAAAATAGATCAGTCGTATGCACCATTGTTTTAGCATTGGTTCGCCTAACGTTAAGGTATTTAATTTGAGGCTTCGCGAAACTTACGGTTATAGATATCGTTTTTACGTAATTTACTGTGTGATTAAAGTTTTGTTTTTATTTTTCAGTTAATTCAGTAGTGTATGTACCTACTTAGTTGTGTGTTTTAAAAATGAACCCAATTAATGACATAGTTTGGAATTTGTTGGAAACTCCATTCAGTCGTTCGACAGATGATGATAAGAGAGACGTTTTGTTACACGGGTTTTTAGTCAATGTTTGTTTAAGTACCCGCACTATACCTAGCTCTTCACCATTTTTAAGACCGCGAACCGCCACTATGATATAAAAGTATATAGATTCAGAGTTTTTAATAGTTCATCACCGCATGCATAATGAACCCCTTTTTGTCGTCCGCTGTCACTGAATTTCTCCGAAACTAGACATACGATTTGCTTTAACTTTAATATAATTATTTTATAAAATTATTCTATTTTAGAAACTTAGTTAACATATACATACATGTTAGTGGCTTCAGCAGTGTGAATGTTCTCTTCTAAATTATTCATTGGCAGAATTAACTTAGATTTTGTGTTGAAACTGGTATTTGCAAATATTTCTTCTGGAATATAATTTTCATCATCATTTTCCATTATGGTTGGCTCAAGTTTTATGAAGGAATCACTGGCTATATTAATATTTTCAAAATCAGCATCGCCTAAAGTTTGGGTCTCTTCTTTTATTTTCAATACATCTGAAATAAATGGAACTCCAATTTTTTATGATGAAAAATAAAATCTTTAAAAACTTTTTTGAATATTTAAATAGATAAAACCTACGTCAATAACTGTCAAACAAAACTCAGAGGAGAGCAACAAAAAAAAACAAAGAAAAGCGATAAAATAAGTATAATAGACCCTTGGCCAATACATTGAAAAAAAATAGACCACTAGACCAGCCTAATGCTATACACTAAACAACGAGGTTGATTTTTAACTTTAATAAATGTTCTTAAAAATGTTTTATTTTACCGCAAATTTATTTAACTACACTCATCAGCAAAAAAAACGTACAAGGAAAATTATTACCAACTTTGGTATTAATTCACTTTTCTGATTTTAAAATACCTTTAATGAAATTTTCGGAAGATGGTAGCCGCATGTATTAAGATTATTACCCGCTTTTCGATTTAAGGAAAATGTTGACATGTGTGATATTATACCGAGGGCAACAAATGATACTTTTTTTGCCTTACGTTCTTAACACCCTGTGGAAAAAGTAGGCAGTACGATGATATTGCAGTGCATTTCATATGGAAGTCGCATGTTTTGTTAACATTTTGTTTTTTGATTCGTCCCAATAACTGTTCTTTTTAAAAAGATATAATTTAAAAAAAAATCATTTTTATTTTTCCAATGTTAATGAAAAAAATTAATTAAACGAGATAAGTTGCCTATCAACTAGCGTTTTATTTCATTATCAGTGTCAAGCTTGAAATATTGCCCAAACATGCTTTCAGAAGTTGTTGCCCGTGCTGTGGCACTAAACAACGATGGCCGAAACATACGATATATCGCTAACGTTTTGGGTGAGTCTAAGAGTACCGTACAGGATGCAATCAGCCGCTTTCGGCAAACTGGGGAGTTCAGTTTGGGGTTGTTTGACGACTAATGGCTGAAGATGGTAAACGGCGATCGCGTAGTCTTACGTCTCCTCCCTGATCCTTGACGCCTAGAATACTCCCCAGTTTGTCGAAAGCGACTGATTGCATTCTGTACGGTACTCTTAGCCCCCAAGGCGTTAGCGATATATCGTATGTTTCGGCCATCGTCGTTTAGTGCCACAGCACGGGCAACAACTTCTAAAAGCATATTTGGGCAATATTTTAAGCTTGATACTGATGAAATAAAATGCTAGTTGATAGGCAACTTATCTAGTTTAATTTTTTTTCATTAACATTGAAAAAATTAAAATGATTTTTTTTTTAAATTATATTTTTTTAAAAAGAACAGTTATTGGGACGAATCAAAAAACAAAATGTTAAGAAAACATGCGACTTCCATATGAAATGCACTGCAATATCATCCCACTGCCTACTTTTTCCACAGGGTGTTAAGAACGTAAGGCAAAAAAGTATCATTTGTTGCCCTCGATATGATATCACACATGTCAACATTTTTTTTAAATCGAAAAGCGGATAATAATCTTAATACATGCGGCTACCATCTTTCGAAAATTTCATTAAAGATATTCTAAAATCAGAAAAGTTAACTAATATCAAAGTTGATAATAATTTTCCTTGTCCGTTTTTTTTTTGCTGATGAGTGTATAAGAGTGAGTGAAAAGTATCTAAAATATTGTGTAATTATTCAGGGGTTTTGGGACATATATATTTTCATGAGCCAGCAAATTTTGCTGTCTTTTGTTGATTAAAAATATCAATTATGCTTAAATATTGTTAAAACTGGCTATCTTTTGAAGGTTGTATTCCAAGCAAATTTAAAAGTCATAACCTCGGTCATAACTTAATTAATAATACATAATATACATATTTAAGTTTATAAAAATAATAGAAAAATGTCACCGTCAGTGACTGTCCCCAGACATACCTTGACACTTTAAAGTTGAGTATAATCTTTGTTTTATATTGAATTTGAGGCGTCCTCTAGTGACAATTAGGCATATTTTAGTTATTTGTGTGGTGTTAAGCACCAACTGAATTAAAAGGTAAGACAGACGAATTTATTGGTTTTCCATAGAATAATTTATTATTTTTATTTTTAAAATACGATTCAAATTAGGCGGTCACGTCTGTGAGGGGTTAATCTTAAAAAAATGTAGATTTTAACTTCTTTGTTTGTTCTGGGTTACTGATGACTACTTGTCCTTTCGAACATTCAGTCAGCTTGTTCTTTGAACCTACAGCTTAACGTGGGTTCCGAACCACGATCCCAGTCATGCGACGGCCCCAAGGGCTATCAGCCCTCGGTTTCTTGCCATTGCATGACCTACCGATTGGGGAGTGTGTACCATCTTCCGCTCCCCGCGAGATGTCCGATCTCATCTCGCCTATTTACCAGCGTGAATGGGATGTACAGCTATAAATGTTCTGGTTCAATGGTACCGAGCATGGTACTTAGAATTCTTCTGTCAAAATACTGTCAAATTTTTATCTTAAGTAGGTGGATGAAATTTTAAGTATATCTGAGTAGTAAGTATAACTTTTGATTTTAAATAGGTTTTTTCAAGGTTTTTTTAGTAATATTTTTCTGTACCTTTAAAACTAAAGGTTGTTTCATCTTACATAAAATTTAAATTTTTGTCCATATCCTGTAAGTACTTACAGTAGAACCTCGATTATCCGGGTCAGCCGGGACCGAGCCTTCGCCGGATAATCGAAAACACGGATAATCCAAAGACCTCATTTTTATTTTTTTAATAATTTATTCTAAAAAATACATGTGTTAGCACAGCATAATACTGTTACACGGTCTTTGCTTACTTTGAAACCTAAAAAAAATATTTTAAAAAACACTGTATACACGTAAAAATATTTTTTTTTATTTATTTATTTATTTATTTATTTTGATATATTTAACAATTTCATTTCATTTCATTTATTAATTCATGTTAAAAATTACAGGTTGCAATGTACATACGTCAAATAAAACTACACAATACTAAGTCATTATAAACAGATATAAAACCTACTTAAAAATCGCATTAATATAAACTTCCTAAACTATCCTTTATTAAAATATTGAAAATATTCTTTATTAGAATAGAATGCATTACATATTAAAATTTGTTTTACTTTCTCCCGATACTTAGGCAGTGGTAAAGCCCTTATATCTTTGGGTAGAACATTAAAAAATTTCACCGCCCAATATCCTGGGTCATTTTGACACCTTTTCAGCCGCCAATACGCAGACACCAAATCACCCCTATTTCTGGTCTGATATATATGAATGTCCTCATGAGCAGAAAACAGATGCCCATTCTTCTTTATATAGAGCAAATTCTCCATGATGTACAGAGACGGCACAGTAAGTACACCCATCTCCCCATAAGCCGTTCTACAATCGTCTCTAAAACCAAGACCACTTGCCACCCTGATTGCCTTTCGCTGCAGTCCAAACAAACGCTTTGCACCCGGTGCATGGCCCCATACAAGAATAGCATAGGAAAGATGTGCCTGAAAAATTGCGAAATAAGCCGTTCTTAATCCTGCATTTGACACATTCTCTGCCAGACGACGTAGCAGATATACATTTTTATTTAGCCTTGAGGCTATAGCTTCAACATGTTCACCCCACTGCATTTTTGGATCAATGTAGACACCAAGGAATTTATTGCTACACACATGATCATTCAACGTTCCCACATCTCTCAGTGAAAAGACCACTCTCTCCGTCTTGCTCCCGTTCAGTAATAACTTATTAGCACCAAACCATTCTTCCGCCACTCGCTGTGCCTCCAAGGAACCCTCCAGAGAAGCTTCAAGAGTAGCAGCCGTAACAGAGATGGTCGTGTCATCTGCAAAAATAGTGTGACTGACATTCGGATTTGCAAATGGCAAATCATTTATATATATAAGAAATAGTATGAGGCCCAGAATAGAACCCTGTGGCACCCCTATCTTTATTTCTTGTTTTTCAGATGTCACGCCACCATACCGTACAGCCTGCAACCTTCCTGTTAGATAGGATTTCAAAAATTTAACACTGTCATTGCTGAATCTATAAGCTGTCAGCTTCCGTAAAAGGATCCCATGGTCGACACAGTCGAAAGCCTTGCTCAGGTCACAAAACAGAACCGTATCATAGCATTGCCCATCAAAAGCATCCATAACATCAGATATCAGGTTAAGAATTCCTTGAACTGTGTTTTTGTTTTTTCTGAATCCGAACTGATTCTTATTAAATAGGTTATTATTTTCAAAAAAATTTATTATTTGCTGAGACATGCACTTTTCAAAGATCTTTGACAGTATCGGCAGCAATGACACAGGTCTATAATTTTCCGCCTCCTCCGGACTACCCTTTTTAAACAAAGGAACCACAAGGGCCCTTTTCATACACTCCGGAAATGTTCCCTCCTTAATGCAAAAGTTAACAAGTTTTGTGAGAGGCACCAGAATCAGATTTTTTACAGATTTTATGACTTTAACATTTAAACCATATATATCACGGCTGGTCTTATTTTTGAGTTTATTTATTACCTCTCATATACAACACAAAGTGTGCTCATGGACATATAGTCTGTGTGAGCAACACCTACCCGTCAGTTGACTAACGAAATAACAGTATAATAATTACTAATACAACCATAAGATCTTAATACACACTTAAAATATACTAAATGAAATTATATATGTATGTAAAGCTAACATGGTGCACTAGTTTCTAAGCCTGCAGCAAGTGTTCTTTTTGACATCGCTTTCCAATAAGGTCCAGTTTCATCTCCATTATACGCTTGCTCTAGTTTTAGGTTGTGCTCCTGTATAAGGTTTTCCAAAGCATAGCAAAATTCTACCATAGCGCCATAATCAGCACTTAATCTCTCCCCTTGAACAGCTAATTCTCGTATTCCATGACGTCTTTTAAACCTGTAAAGCCAACCAGAAGATGCCGAGAAGTTTCCTTTGATTTTCAACTGCTCGTGAAACTTTTGAGCTTGCTTAGCACACATAGGTCCTGATATTGGAACCCCTTCGGATCTTTTCTGCAAGACCCACCTGGTCATAACATCATCAAGCTCTCGAAAAGTAGAGCATTTTAGAGATTTCCTGTCAGAAATAGCTTTTGCACTGTCAGCTTTAGCTACAAAGCTCTGTAATTCGGCTTTCTTCTTCACAATGTCACGAACCGTTTGTTTTCCAATGTTACATGCTTTAGCCAATTCAGCAACACATATGTTATTTTCAAATTGTTTTAAAATTTCCATTTTTTGTTCAATAGTTAAAACATTGCGTTTACGCTTTTCATTAGCACCGGTACGCTGCATTTTGGGCGCTTGTTTACGTTTAACTAACGAGTCGGTCGGCAGTTGGCGAAAATAATAAGTAAACACCTAAATGGGGTATTCCCCGAAATTTAAAATGCCGCACGGATAATCCGCCGCCCGGATAAACAATTACAATGCCGCACGGAGAATCCGCCGCCCGGATAAAGCGCGCACGGATAATCGGGGTTCTACTATATATGGAAGCAGATTTTCAAAATATTTAAATTTCCAACTTGGTTTTACCATATTTAAAATTTTCTCTAACAATATTTTCACCTTTCTTTTAGGTAAAATAAGTAGGTAGATAGGTACCTATTTTAATTTTATTTTAAAATATCTTGGAATTAAATAAAGAAACACAGTCTGTTGGTTTTTTGGTTCAGACTCAGCACCTCCCAAGTTGAAAGTCTATGGAGTCACATCACTTCTGATCACTGTAAAAGTGTTGTGACCAGAAATAATAAATTCTAACCTTTCATTAAACCAAATAAATTATGTTAACTGCACCGACCTGTTCAAATTTTCAATTAAATATTTTTTCCAACTCTTACATTATGTAGGTACTTATACATATTTAATAAAAGAATTAAGCGGCGCTTGGTACCCACCCGAGATATATTTAAAAGCTTTATAATATATTACCAAATTATTTGCATGTAATTTTTTCCAAAATTTTTCAAAATGTGGCACAATTTCTGCATACCCAAAGCTTTTTTTTAAATATATCCTCAAACATAACTATTCACCCAAGTAATTGTAATCTGGTAAGTGGAGTGCGTGATTAGAAGTTTTAAATTACCAACCTAATAAGATTACTTTATCGGAAGGTTCTTCTCGTGGTTCTTCTAACGATTTGTTAGATATAGTGTCTTCGGCCTCCATATGCCTCTTTGGAAATATGCTGGGTGTTGCATTTGGCAGTAAACGTTTTCTTCTAGAACCTTTGGAAATATATTTTTGCTCAAAGTGAAGCTCACATAACCTATAGTGTGTATATAAAACTTGGCTCTTGGGTAACAAATCAGTTCGACAACAAGCCTCTAGCCATAACTTGACCCTGAAAGATAAAATATATTATTGTTAAAATTTGGATTTATTTTTACTTCTCCAGGGGAAAGGCAGGGTATCACATAAGATTATCCTTGAATAATATAATTTGTTATGATGGGTATTAAATAAATGAAAGGAGAAAGAAGGCACCAAAAATCAAGGTTTTTTTGTCATAGACATCTACTTCGTTTGGCACGGCGGATACAGTTTTAAGTTTTATTTTTAGTTTCTGGGCGCCAATTTTTATTTTTGGATCGACATTTTTGTTCCTGTTTAGGTAATAATAATGATTACATCAATTAGCAAAATAAGCGACTTAAAGTACGAAATGTATTCTTTTTACTACATTTGAAGGAAAATCAAAAGAATAGGTGGTATGTATACTTATTATTATGTACTTACCGTTCAGGATCTTTTGGAAACGTAAACAAGCTAAATCCCTGCCCGTCTTTCGAATGGCACCCACGAAACGTACAAGTATTACCAGGCATAATTTAAGAATTCGTGTACCTAAATCACAACATTTGCAACAAATTTAAAGTTGACAGCACGATAGTTTTAATTTTACAGATTTTACACCCACAAATTCATTAATTTTCACAAACCCTTGATGACGTATGATGACGTTTGAAACCTCGAGTAGTAATGGGTGATGTTTTAGAAACATCGAAGTTTTGTTAACGATATATACAAACGTCGATGGTTGACCCGCCGTTTCGATAATGGCGATTGCTTATGTATCCATGGACTCGATTCTTGAAAACCAAGGAGTAGAACAACCGAGAGAAAGTAGGCGTGGTTCTACTGAAAATTGATAAATCGTATTCTTGAACGTCGTTCTATTCAATGGGGAGAGAACGATCGCTCCCTGCTCCCCTGTTGCTTCTACTGGGTAACTTTAGTGGAACGGACAGGGAGCATGCGACATAACCTAACTAATTTTTTAATTTGTGTTTATTTTAAAGTGGGTTTGTTTGACTTTAGTGTTCTTTTTGTTGTTTGTTGAACAATGAATAACTTAGTCTTGTGGGATGAAATAATCTAAAACGTAGACGAGGCAGTGGTATTTAATCAGATTGTAAGGGTAATACTTCTAAAGGCAGATCCGTTTGATCTTTCTGACGAGAAGTTTATGAAATTATTTAGGCTTTTTTTATAACAATAAACAGTGATATTTTGTTTAACTAGCCGAGCAAAATTTGAGACTTTGAAGTGAGTTCGATTTCTGTTCTTTCCTTTAGCTAATATTTATTTAAGGGCGCCAGAGAGTACATCATGACAAACAAATAAGTCATTCTACACTCTCGTCTCCTGCAGAAATGAAAAATCTAATATTAAAAACAATCTAAAATTTATTGAAGTAAATTTGAGAATATGTGAATTTACAATGGTAAGTATATCAGTGTAAAACACTGAATTAAGGTTGATGTTGTCAAAAGCTTGAGAATTTTAACATAGAATTGAAAAGTTGATATATAAATATTACTCTGGTCTTTACAAATTCTCCTGTATTGTTGGGATACTCAACTGATGTTCATCCTCATGTTGAGTCCAAGGTTTCAGTCCTCTTCACCTGAGTAGATTCCAATGGAACTTTGTGTATCCAAGTTACGTGATGGACAGTGAATCTCTGCAATCCAGGTCTTAGGTTTAGACTGAAGGCCTTGTGACAGTCCTATAGAGGGATGACATCCTGCTTTGAGTGAATCTTGATCCCAGTTTTTCAAGTATTTGAAACAGGAGGAAAAAAAAAGGAATTAGACCACTGAGTTAATATTTCTTTACAAGGAAGAAATCATATTCAAATCAAGCTAATTAGAAATTGATATTATTATACAAAAGTCAGTGCCGTGAAGCAGAACTGATACTCAGTAAAAAGTGACACCAAAAATTGGTATTAATTAAGAAGTAATTAATTCTAAAGTTCTAAAGACTAATATAAAAATAGATAACTAAGACATGAAAGTCTTTCACCCGTGGATATCACCAAAATATTTATAGTAGTAAAATCTTAAATGGAGAATAGCAAATTAATTATATTAATAAATTAAAATGCCGAAATGCAATTTCTAGCAGTCTTATGCACTCATTGGCTGATAGCTAGAAATTGTAGACAAAATAGGTAAATGAAAATTCTTAATGAATGAATTTCATAAGATAAAATTTAATATAATTTCAAAAGTAATGTATAACTTGCCAGAAAAACAGGTAGTTAAATTATATGCATTATTAAAGATACTTTAGAGGAAAAGATAATGAATTTGCTAGATAGCTAGATAAATAAAAATAAATTACTTAAGTATAGCACTATATATTGCTGAATAAGATAAACCTTTTAAATTATAGGCTCTATGAATAAAATAATAGAAAGAAAACATTATGAATCTACCTAACGTACAAAGCAAAGTATTTACAATATACCGCTCGACTTTTAAGATAGATTCATTTGGCTTGCTGAAAACAAGCTAGCGCTTCTCCAACAACTTTATTGTTGAGACGCCAAAGATAGAGATAAGATAAGCTGTCTAAAAATCATAACTTGGACTGTGCCAAGGTAAGACAAGATAAGATAAGATAAATTGTCTAAAGATATTTTAGACAATATAAAATTTGCTCAATGCAAATTAAAGCTTCTTCGACAACCTTGTTGTTCGAAAAGCATAAATTGGTCTAAGCCAAGATAAGATACAAAAGATAAGATAAAGACATAAGTTTGCTCTGAAGGAACAACCATGCAAGGTAACCATTATGCAATGGGTAAGGCTACACCCCTGTGCTCATCTCCGTTTAAAAGAAAAAGATAGAAAATAAGATAATATTAAAATTGGCAGGCTCTAGACATGATACGAGAGAAAATCAAGGTAAGTCTTTCAGAAAAATTCAATGTTACATCTATTAAATAGAAACAAAGAAAGACTTACCTGATATTTCCTTAGATCTGACAGCCAACTGTATCATGTACCAGAGCAGGCCAATTCCAACACTCTCTGTCCACGCTTCCACATATGAAATGAGTGATTGTTGTTTTCCTGAAATCTGGAAACTACCACCGTCTTAAATGGACGATAGAAAACTAGAACCACACATCTACAAATCCTAAAACGTAAAGAAACAGCCAGAAAAGCGTCGGAAAAGCAGTTTAAAATTTACAAATAGATGCAAAGAGAAAAAGAGAGATTTTAGTTAAGATAATAAGATAAATCAGGCAAAATAAGAATATATGACTTCTAAGTTTGAAAGAAACGTTGTATCACGATATTTAATGAGAGAAAAACTTTACTTCACAAATCATTATTGTAATTGAATATATTGATAACCAAAGATAAATGTCCAAAGCAAACCTCCATTAATTAAATTCCCTGAATTTATTACGAAATAAGATTTTCAGAAAAATATACTTTCCATGAATTACATAAAGACAAACTGGACTTAATTTACCGTAAATAATTAGTTAATATCATAGGATGACTAAAATAAGAGAAGATTTAAAACCCCGACGACATGATCAAAAGTGTGATTTTTAGGTTAGGTAAATTTATTGCCAAAATAGTAAAATTTAGTCCTTTAAATTAGATAATATGTCTGAGAGAAAGATTTAAGTGGACGCCGTAGCTACCCGCTTTAACAGATTTCATGCTGATACCTTCACGAAAGCCAGCGGCCGGCTGACGTGGAAAGGCATCGCGGATGGCCGGCAATTTACGGGAGCCAGTGGCGTAACTACCAATAATTTATTACCAACTTCTAAAAAGAAAGATTACTCAAATCGATTGGCATTCTTGATTATCTATTTATGGTAACGTACAAACGTTTGCTGCGAGTGAAAAATTGAATAAATGGCTGACGGATAAATAATTTCTTCTAAAAAAATATATATTTGGCATCATAATTGTCGCTTCTAATTGGTAAAAATTAAATGGTAAGTTATAGTGGTTTCATAGGATTTTATGTCAATTTGGGAACTTTTGGAATTAAACACTTTTGATTCCTCATTGCTTTGAAAAATATAGGAAATATGTAATCGAGAAATTATTTTATTTGTTTTTACCTCGCAGCTAAATATATATAAATAAAATGGAACAACTTTAAAAAGTTGTCTACAAATAATTAAATAAAAAATTAATATAACTAACAGGTAAGTACCTACTCCTGGAAAAGTCGATGCTTTAAAAAAAAGTGTAAAACTATGCAAAAATAGTTAGAAATTCGCGATATGCACAAAATGGGCTTTATCAATAAATTTTCATTTTGACCCTATCGTATAGAGAACGAAAAAATAAAATTTTCTACCTTACAGTTTTAAAAATATTTAATTATTTACGGAGAAAATAATTAAACAAAGTGCGCTATCTAATAAAAACACGCAGAAGAAAGTACAAACGTCACAACAAAACCGGCAAATGGGCAACTCGGGACAGCCTTCATTCAGATAACAAATAAGAAATCTTCAATGTTTCACGTTCTGACATGTTGTGAAATTGTAAACTAAAAAACATCAATGATTTATCATTTCCGCTTATTTAAATAGAGATTTTTAAAAAAATTTTAACAGTCGCCATTTTGAAATAGCTTAACAGAATCGCGCCAAAATTTATAAGCATACGGTACGATATATTAGCTTTCAAATGATGTATCACAAGCTGTATGTTTCCATTTAAAAAAAAGATCGATTGCGTCATATCTTTGACAAATGTCTATAAAAAAAAACAAACCAATAACGTCAAAATGTGAGCATATATGAAACTAAGTTGACGTGTCCGAGCGTTTTTCCTAAAAGTTACAGGAGAAGGCTATATTAATTTTATTCCGGACTTCTGAGAAGCCCTGTATATAGTACTTCCAGTTTGAACAGAAATAAAATGGTGTGTCTACTATACAGGGTCCTACACCTCACCTCCCGTCTTCTATAGGTCACTTATTCATTAAGTTAGGAGTTTGATATTTTGCAAACCTTACCTGTATCCTAGGGCGCATTTTAGGAAAATATTTTTGTATATACAGGGTGGTCCAAAAACGTGTGACGTGATAAGGATCTATTTTTTTAGATTACATGCTATATATATTCTTACTTACTTGAATTCCTCTTATAGTTGCCTACATATCCCCAAAATTTTAATGAAATCGTTTCAGTATTATAGGCGAAAAAAAAAACTAAAAAAAATCCGTTTTGCACCACTGGTTTTAAAAATTAATAAAAAATAAAAATAATGCCTCGTTAATAAAATTGTACAAAGGTACTTAATAAATAAGGTCAAACAGTCTCGTTAACCAAGTTTGATTAATACGAATTGTACAGGGTGTCCAAAGTTTAGTCTCAAACTTTGCAAACTTTAAATCAATTTATTTTTCTTATTTCAAATTGTAACCCCTGTATATTGTCATTCGATGCAGAATTAAAAATTAAACATTTGTTCTAATTACAACCCTATCGCAATTTCCAAAGCATCAAAACTTATTTGCAGAAAACTCCTTTTATCAACTATTCCACCAGTCATTATCATAAATAAATATCGAAGGTGACTTTGAAAAACAATTTATTGGAATTAACGTTTACTAAGGTGACAAAAAATAATTATTTTCGCATGCTTCTAATATGAAAATCATATCTACGCGCTCTTCTTGGTTGTATTCCATCATAAAAAATAATATAGATTAAATAATCTAACAATATTTAAAACTAAAGTCAAAATGGGCTTTTGTCGTTTTAATAAACTTTTATACCAATTAATTGTTTTTCAAAGCCACCTTCCATATTTATTTATAATAATGACTGGTGGAATAGTTGATAAAATGAGTTTTCTGCAAATAAGTCTTGATGCCTCAGAAATTGCGATAGGGTTGTAATTAAAACAAATATTTGATTTTTAATTCTGCATCAAATGACATAATAATATACAGGGGTTCCAATTTGAAATAAGAAAAATAAATTGATTTAAAGTTTGAAAAGTTTGACACTAAATTTTGGACACCCTGTACAATTCGTATTAATAAAACTTGGTTAACGAGTCTGTTCGACCTTATTTATTAAGTGCCTATGTATAATTTTAATAACGAGACATTATTTTTATTTTTTATTAATTTTTAAAACCAGTGGTGCAAAACTAATATTTAATAGTTTTTTTTTTCGTCTATAATACTGAACCGATTTTATTAAAATTTTAGGGAATGAAGGCTTTTTAAATTAAATTTAAATAAGTAAAAATATTTATGACATGTAATTTAAAAAAATAGATCCTAATGATGTCACACTTTTTTGGAACACCCTGTATAAATAAAAATATTATCCTGAAATGCGCCCTGGAATACAGGTAAAGTCTGCAAAATATTAAAATCCTAACTTAACTAATAAGTGAGCTATAGAAGACGGGAGGTGAGACGCAGGACCCTGTATACTATAATGACAGATAATAAAATCATACAAAAAACAAATGAAAAAAAAAATTTTGTCGCCAAAATGTAGATCATACAAAATCTCAATCGACGTGTTTTTCCATTTAAAAAAAATATATTTTCCTAATCTAGCGAATTTGTTCCGGTTATAATCCTCACTCTGTACAACAAACCCGTACAACATAATTTCAACAGAAAATCAAATCCGCCCTCATAAACAATAAACTGGTTCGCACGACGAAATAAATATAATTCTTTTACTCTAATAATAGAATATTAAAGTCCAATCGTCCACATAAAGAGACATAAATAACTATGAGTCAATTATCTATAAAATTCATTTGGTGCATTGTACAGATTCTTGGTATCATCAACCGGCAAGGCAAGGCGGTTTGCGTCTCCATAAGTTCGCCACTGATATTGTAAGAAAGAGAGCATCGGTGGGCGACTGCGATGGATTATAAATAAGCTAAGAAATAGACTAAAAATCGAATTTTCGTTTAAAAAAAAAACAGTAATCGTTTTAAAAAAAATGTTTTTATAAAAGTTGTCTAAAATTAGTTACAGAATATTGGAAAGTCCATATGGTGTTGCTAAATTAAAAAATAAATGATTTAAATATACATAATACATATATGACAAACCAAAAGGACTTTCCAATATTCTTTGCTAAATTTCAAAAAACTTTTATATACAACATTTTTTTCTTAATCGATTAATAAACCCTTGAAAAGAAAACTCGTTTTAGAGGTGTACGGAGTCCTCTTAAGTTTAGAAATTATAGCATGTACTGGTATCTAAAAAAAGAGAAAATGAGGTTTGCAGGAAATGGTCATGTGTTTCAGAAAACTTGAAGAGAAAACGATAGCATCTTTTTATAAGATTATTTAAAAGAAAAAAGAAAGTTAATGCAGATTATAAATTTATAAGTGAGTGAACATTTTTGTAGAATTAATGAAAAGTTAGAAAATTACAACCGGAATTTACATTTTAAAAGAGAAAATGGAGATTAGCACAGAAAGATGCTTACCCACCCATCGCTGGTCACCAAGTCCCCTTCACCAGCATTACTTCCCTCCTTCAACCCGGTAGACGATCAGCGCACAATCTCAAACGCGGATTTGGAGAAAACTAAACCATAGATGACTGTAATCCAGTACTAAATACAATTTCCTACAATAATGAAACCGAACGATATGCTAAATGTGCCAACTTCTATTATTGGTTCATAGATGGCGTAATAGATATTTATAAATTCACACAGGTGAATACCTAAAGGTACTAGATACATAAAGTGAAGACAGTATTAGTTTATTTACACCAAATGTACATTATAATAATTCACATTCTGTAGATTAACTACAGATGGCGATATGAATACTTAAATTCAAGATAAATTTTAAATGATTAAAACTAAACTGTAACGAATGACCAGTTTATTCGTTACATTTTTTTCGTGGACCCATTTAATAGATATTAAATAATTACCTACAAGTTTAGTTCAAAAACCTTAGCCAAGATGGAAATTAATAATTTAAATTTATAGTAAACAGTAAACACACGAAAACACCACTTGGTCCACGATGTTTCATCTCTCACCGTATAGCCGTAAATCCTTGATATCTGTCCCACAATTCTGTATTGTGATTGGACAATAACTTTGGCAACGCGGCGGCTTTGTTCCCCGCTTCAAACTCCCTCCTTTATGTTCAAGAATACGAATTTTTGACAAGAGTCTGTGGACCAGACGGATAGGTGCACCGAAAGAAGCCGAACTCCGGTGCCCGGTGCCGATCGATCGAATCGAAAGAAAACCGTTTGACATAACTTATTGGCGCGAAATTCATGTGTTTTACCAGGCACGTTTGATAAACGATAAACGCGTGCTTAGTATTCATTGTGTGACCTGTGACCTGTGCGAGACAATCTAGGACTATAAGGTACATTATAATATATATTTTGAATTATGTACGAGTATACAAGGGAGGATTAAAAGCCACTTATACACATTTTTTAAATGGGAAATATTTAGAATAATGTCTATATCAGTCTATCATTTTTGAATGAAAGTTTATTCTACAGGGTCGTGTATCTCATCACCTCCCGTCTTCCCTAGCTCACTTAAAAATTAAGTTATTATTTTGGCATTTTGCGGACTAGACCTGTATCCTATGGCGCATTTCAGGAAAATATTTTTGTTTATACAGGGTGTTCCAAAAAAGCGTGACGTCATAAGGATCTATTTTTTAAATTACATGCTATATATTATGTATCTGTGTGTGCATATGTCAGTTTTTGTGAAATTGATAATATTCGCTTTAAAAGTTTAAACTTTTAAATAGTTAATAAATGACATAAGCATTTTTTTTGTTTTTGTAAAATGGGGTTTAGACATTTTACCCTCATAAAATTTACATTTTTTATTAGTACTTTGGCATATTTATCTTAAAAACGCAAAATAGTGACATATAATATGCACTTCTTGTACCAAGCCACAGATACAGGGTGGAATTTTTAACTGGAATAAATTCAGTATTAGAAAGTATCTTTATTTGCGGAGAAAATACGGAAATACGGGTGCCTTTATTTTTAGTTTGTTAAACTTTTTTCGTCCCGTCATAAAATTTACCCCTCTTCTGGGGGTAGAAACCCCCCTAACATTTCCAACAATTTTTACAATAAAAAAAATTGCGTCTAGATTATCGAAATGCAAAAGTAAATAGTGGGTCGTTTTCCTTTTTTTATGCCCTTTCCAACGAGCTACCGCAATACGTTTGAGAAAAAAAAGTTAGGGGCGGTTTCTACCCCCCAGAAGGGGTAAATTTCATAACGGGACGAGAAAAGTGTACCAAACTAAAAATAAAGGCACCCGTATTTCCGTATTTTCTCCGCAAATAAAGCGGCTTTCTATTACTGAATTTATTCCAGTTAAATATTCCGCCCTGAATATTCTGATATATGGATGCCTTTTATAGTTGCCTTCAAATTTTAATGAAATCGGTTCAGTATTATATACAAAAAAAAATAAAAACAAAGAAAAATCAGTTTTGCACCACTGGTTTTAAAAATTAATAAAAAATGAAAATAATGCCTCGTTAATAAAATTATACAATTTGTATTTAATAAATAAGGTCGAACAGTCTCATTAACCAAGTTTGATTAATACGAATTGTACAGGGTGTCCAAAGTTTAGTGTCATAATTACTTAAATTTGTATTACTACCATAATAATAAACAATAAAAATAGCTAAAAACTGTCCTAACACCGTCGAATTCTGAACTTAAGATTTTAGCCAATTACATAAAAAGCCGGAAATATTCATAAATATAACGTAATTTAATATAATTTATTTATTACCTAATATCGTTTTAAAACGACATGTAAACTTGTAAATACGCCTACATCTTATTATTGTTTCGGACGACATGTAAACGCACATAACCTAGATTGACACCGCGGCGTTCGGCTTCTTTCGGTGCACCTATCCGTCTGGTCCACAGACTCTTGTGAATTTTTGCATTTTGTGATAGGCAGAGAACAAGTAGTAGAGTAGAAGTGGGGAACAATCCCCGGTGAGTGTTCTATTCTATCGCCCTCAAGAATCGAGCTCCATGGCGACAGCGACAACCTATCATTCCTCTGTGTGCATGGGTTTATCCAATTGTTCAATTGTATATTATTATTTATTTGTTTATCCTTATCTATTTTTGTGGTTTTATGATTTAGGAGCTCGAGTTCTGTGTTTAGATACAACAATTTCTAATTTGTTGGTCACAAAAAAAAACTTGTTTGGCAAATTGTGGTTTGCGAGTAGCTTTTATTTAAAAGGTCTATAAAATGGAATATATTACCTGCGTTGAAAAGAAAGGAGCTTCATTTTCCTCAGCTTTATTAGAAATAAAAGACGAGGCCGAAATTTTAGCAGAACCTGTTTTCGAGAACATAAATATTGCCAACGATTCCTTTATAAAACTTGAACCAAAAAGAAAGGAAAATGATATCCCACGAAGCATATTTCCAAATACTACAAGTATCAACACAGAAACTAAGTTAACAGTGCCAATCAACAATCTAGAAGAGAACATTTATTTGGATACAGCCTCTTACATGTACGCATATATGTTTTTCGTCACAACTAAAGTCTTAAGATAATAATTGCATTTTGGTAACAAAAATATTTCAAAGTAACACTCTCAATAGAATAGATATGTTTTAGGAATCAAAAGAGCAAAGTGTATGATATGGGATGTCCAGTATTTAGACCCATTGTCCCAGCTTAAATCCTGTATTCTTCATGTTAAAATATTTCGCTAAATATACTCCCTTACTTACGCGGAGAAATAGCAAAGCACTCCATCATATCTTTTTGTTAATGATAACTCTTCAATTAAGTTCTGTTTGTAAAAAGTGTTGATAAAAGGTCCCGTTTAAAAAAAGACCTGTCCCAAAATCATTTCTACTCGAATACCAAACCGTTATATGGTTATTTTTTGTGAAGTTTAGCTTCTGCATTCCAGCAGAAATTACTTTAGTACCTTTAGAAATAATCTTAGACCTATATATAGGGATATAAATCTTACTAATAGTATAATGGTAGGATACTTATACCTATTTAAGCAAATACCTTTTGTATTTTATTTTTACAGATCAGAAGAGTTTTATTCTGAGTTTTTGGAGGGGCCAGTAAAAATTGAAACCAACGAAAACTCAAGTGAAATTGAACAAAGATCTGAAATTGTCTATGATGAATTGAAAATTAAAGATGAGAAAATTGACTTTAAAGAGCACATTATACAAAACAAAAATATGTAAGTATCTAATTGCTACTTAATTTCTTAGGAATGGCCAAATATAATAGTGTAGAGATATAAATACTTAACAATACTAAATATCTGTGCACACCTGTATAAATACTTAAGTAATAGTACAGCACAATTGTAAAATAATAGATTTTAATACCCTTTTAAAGCCAACCATAGAAAAGCCCAAAAATGCATAAGTATAATATACTGTGATAGTTTTTCATTTGCCTGTCTAATAATTCCAGTCAATGATTCATTTCTACCATAATTTGTAGAGGTATAAATCTTTATTATTAATAGCACATGGCTGGCTAAGTTACCCTTATTATATTATTGTATAACAATATAAAACTTTTAAATAAGAGAAAAAACTTATACTAAAAAAAAGTTATGATAATTTACTATCAACAAGAGTCATATTTTAATATTTTCTTTAATATGTAATATACACGACTTTTAAAAACTGAATATATACTCATGCGCTAAGGGTGTAAATTACTGTACCTAAATAGTGCAAAATTTCAGTCAACAGCAACACTCTCTGGGTCGCAGACTTGAAGAGAGTTTTATTTTCAAGTCAAAGTTCTTCTTCTTATTTCTTTTTGGCGTCGGCTGCAGTTAGCACCATTCGCCAGCACAATTTGGGCGATCGTAAGTTGTCTGCCTTTGCGGCATATTACGACCACGAGTTTTTCTTATTATTATTTTTTTTTTCACTATCACTGACTGTTACACTATATTTTTGAATCCTTTAAATTTTACACTTAAGCTTTGAAATCATTTTACTTATCGGTAAATTTTCGGAGTAATAATTCAATACCTTTAACTTATTTCTTTGGGGTTAATTTTGGTACAAGTTTGTTTTGATATAGAGGCCATTTTAGAGGTAATTTTTTGGGGCTTTTGCGTGAAAGGCGGGACGCGTGAGACACCTGGGGGCAGGGCTTTAGTAAGAAAGCAAAGTGAGGGAACTCAGCAAGCGCCGATGGAAATAAAATAAGCTTTTTAAAGGACTTCAAGCCAAGGAATTTAATTCCCTTAATGATTGATTGATGAAGCCCTTTTTCAAGTCGCAAACCCCCAGCTCAGGGATATACCCACTCCTACTTAAGCCATTCCCTTTTTTATTTTCAGATCAGAAGATTTTTATCCTACATTTTTGGAAGTTCCAGTAAAAATTGAAACCAAAGAAAACACAAGAGAAAATGATGAACAAACATCTGAAATTGTCTGTGATGATTGGCAAATTGAAAAAGAGGAAGTCGACATGAAAGAGGAAGACCTAAAACAAAACCAAATAATGTAAGTATCTTCAATTGCTACTTTTTACTACTTAAAAATGTTAGGGTTTGTTGCCTGCATTTAAAACGGCTCATTAATTATTTTAAATAATTACGCAAAATTATATATAGGTATACAAGTATATTTTCACAAGTCAATTAAATTATTTATACATACCTACATGTCACAGAGCATGTCGCACTATAAAAGTATTTATAGTAATTGGTATATATGTCTAAAAAGTTTATTATTTTTTCTAAAAATTGGAATAGCTTTTAAAGCTTTATTCTTATCTTATTATCTGATTTTTCCAATAAATTTGTGATTTTAATTAGTGTATAAGTATACTATAAGCACTGTTTAGAAAAAAAATTGTCTATAGCGCTGGTTTTTCATCCTCGGATGGTCTGCCGCGCTATAACCTGGAAAAAACGTTTATGTGCAAATTCCTTCATTTTTACTAAATTCGATGTACAACATTTTTCCTGTGGAGCTACGGTGATAACTTTTATTTTTAGGTTTACGACTTATATTTTGAATACAATTTTGCTTACAACGCAGTTTTCGTGGGTCTAGGACACTGACCTATACCATGGATCTGCAAAGATTAAAACCAAAAGTGAAAAATTAGGCATGGTAACACTGTGTTAAATGGCACTTTTTTGCTGACAATTTTCTGTGTGCCACATGTATTGAAACCGCGTCGATGACCACACCATGACATTTTATGACACACTAAAACAAACTAAACACTCGCGACTTCCCGGTCTCGAAACAGCGTCGATGACTCCTTTGAAACAATGACCCTTTATGATACATTAACAAACTTAAATATTCGTGACTCCCCGATCCCGCGAGTGTGCCATGACGCAATTGTGCTGACACAATGTTGATACCATAAGCAGTGTTGGTGTCACTGTATCGACACGTGAAAATTTAAGATGTTGCCCATGCCTATGGCAAATTTATGTCCACGCGCATGTAAACAAAGCAAATACCTACTTTTGAACATGCGCACGACAAAATTTTCAGCAATCGACCGTGTGGAGGTGGGTAACTATTTATAGTAGGGTTACCATTCGTCCGGATTTTTCCGGATATGTCCGGAATTTAGGGGCGTCCGGACTGCGTCCGGCCGGAAAAGCGAACCGGGTCCGGAATTTAGCCGGTCACGGCCGTGAAAGCATATTATTAATATTTATACTGTCAACTCTAAAATACTTTTGCGATTTTGTGGGTACCAAATATGAACAGCTTTTGTATCTTTCTAAAAGTAGATGGTTGTTCTTATTTCCCGCGATAGAAAGAATCTTAAAGATGTTTCAGCCCTTAAAATCATATTTTCTTTCAGAGGCTAACCCTCCATTTTTATTAAAATCTTTTTTTGAGAATAGATTCTCTAAACCATATCTATATTTCATACATTCATTGATATCTGTTTTTCATAGTAATATAGAAAAAATGGAGAAACATGATAACTCCATTATTGAAATCATAAAAATTCTAGAATCGGTAATTAATATTCTAAATGAAAGACTGCAGCAAAAATTTATTCCGTTTAAAGTTCAAGACATACTGAAAAAAATTAGTGATGAATGGTTCACACAAGAAAATCAAGTTTTTAGAAATAATATTTTTCAATGTTATGAAATATCCATAACTTACTTAAATCGTTGGCTGGAGCCTTTTCAAGAATTTTCCTGTTTTAAATGGGTAAGTTTAGAAAATCTTGATAATCGACTGGGAAAAAAAATTTCACCATCTATTTCTTATATGATTGAAAAGGGCAACGATGTAGACGATACTAAAATGTTTAATGAAATATGTCTTTTGCAAAAAATAATTAAAGAAAAGAAATCAGAATTTCAACATCTACCTACACACAAAAAATGGGTGTTTTGTTTTGCAAACTGTCTATCTGAAGAACAGTATTCAGAACTTTTGAAGGTTTTCCAATTTTTTTTTGCTATAACAGCACATAATGCAAATGTGGAGCGAGTTTTTTCACTAATTACAGCCCAGTGGTCTAAAGAACGAAACATACTTTTGCTGGACTCTGTAAAACATATTCATGACGAGCTTTAATTTTGCAATGACTTGTAACGAGTTTTATGAATTTATGTCACTACCTGAAAATTCAGATATTTTAAAAGAAGTAAAAGGAAAGGCTAAGTATACCTAGGTTACATATAGGTAGTATATGTCATTATTTGTATAATATATGGTAAAAAATGACAAATTTTATATAAAAAAATAAATTTCGTTTTTCATTTGCTGCGCCTCCAAAGAAAAATATCCGGACTTTGTCCGGAATTTCGGGCCTGTTTGTCCTGAAAAATATTGTAGATAGATGGTAACCCTATTTATAGTGTTACAGTTCCATATATTGATAGAACTCTTGATGATTGGATTGATAGTGTAAATGATAGGGGAAAAGTTATATCTGCTGAATAAGAAACTTCTACTATGATTAAAAGTGACGTCTAAAAATAAACTTGTCTTTCCCCATAAACGTATACCAATTCTTTAAAAACAGGATGATAATTTACTATCGATAGTATAATAATAAATAATTCTATAGCGATATTTTTAATAAAAATATCAATAATCACTATCGATAGTTCTCCACCTCTACAACCATGGTTATTTACAGCTGACAGAGGGACTAATGACAACCGAACTTTGTGCGCACGCTGAATCTTGCGTTCCAACACGTTTTTTCGTCCATAAAACTTTACTTTTTAGCGCACACCCACAGTCCCCTGGGAAGGGGGCTGTGGCACACCGCATAAGATGTGCTTATCCAAGTATAGATGTCAGTGTTCTAGGACCGCCCTTTGAAGAAAGGGTGTTATATGTAACAAAATTTTAATCTTTTTATTTCTTTGTTCCTGAATTTCTGAATATTTATAAATTCGCCCTTTTATATAGAATAATATAGAATACAATCTGGTTTGAGTTCTCAACGTGTGTTTCTTTAAAAGTATCACAGTATAGCAAACCCAAACGCTCTTTATTTTGATAATAAATAAGGTAAACTACAAAAACGGTATGCGATGTATATTGATGAAGTTATTTCAATTTTTTTTTTAGTATGACATTCGGTGACATCGATAAAGGACACCGTGACGAATATAAAAAACACATCTGTGTTATGTGTTTAAATGAAAATGTCTTTCAACATCAAAAATACGAAGAAGTGTACAAATTTAACTGCAATCATTGTAATTATCATCAAACAACCCAGAACTGTAACTTGAAAATGCAGCTCTTACAACATAAAAATGTAGAAAAAGTTGATGCATTAAAGAAATTCAAGTGTGGTCAATGTAAATATCAGACACTCAGCAAAAGTAATTTAAAATTACATACCTTACGGCATAAAAATATAGAGGAAGTTGATGCTTCAAAAAAGTTCAAGTGTTATCAATGCGAATATCAGACACTTAGCAAATGTAGTTTAAAGCTTCATACCTTGCGACATAAAAACATAGAGGAAGTTGATGCTTTAAATAAGGTGAAGTGTAGTCAATGTGAATATCAAACTGTTGAAAAAAGAAACTTAAAGCAACATATTTTGCGACATAAAAATATAGAGGATGTTGAAGCTTTAGATAAGTTTAAGTGTAGTCAATGTGAATATCAAACACTTACGAGAGTGTATTTAAAGAGGCATATTTTGCGGCGACATAAAAACATTGAGGAAGTTGATGTCTTAAATAAGTTCAGATGTGAACAATGCGAATATCAAACAATTGAGAGATGTCATTTAAAAAGGCATATTTTACGACGTCATAAAAATATAGACGAAGTTGATGCATCAGATAAATTTAAGTGTGGTCAATGTGATTATCAAACATTTACTAGAATTTATTTAAAGAGACATATTTTGCGACAGCATCAAAACATGGAGGGGGTTGATGTTTTCAGGTGTGAACAATGTGAATATCAAACAGTTACGAGAAACGATTTAAAGAAGCATATTTTGCGACGTCATATAAATATAGAGGAAGTTGATGAATCATATAAGTTAAAGTGTGATCAATGTGAATATCAAACTATTGAGAAAGGAAACTTAAAGCAACATATCTTGAGACATAAAAATATAAATGAAGTTGATCCTTCAGAAAAGTTTAAGTGTAGTCAATGTGATTATCAAACTTTTACGAAAAGTACTTTAAAGAGGCATATTTTGGGACGTCATAAAAATATAGAGGAAGTTGACGCTTCAGATAAGTTTAAGTGTGGTCAATGTGAGTATCAAACTGTTGAAAGAGGAAACTTAAAGCAGCATATCTTGCGACATAAAAATATAGAGGAAGTTGATGCTTCAGAGAAGTTTAAGTGTGATCAATGTGAATATCAAACACTTACGAAAATTTATTTAAAGAACCATGTTTTGCGACGACATCAAAACACAAAGAGAGTTCATGTGTTTAATAAGTTCAGATGTAAACAATGTGATTATCAAACAGTTGCGAGAAGTGATTTAAAAAGGCATATTTTGCGACGTCATAAAAATATAGAAGACGTTGATGTTTCAGATAAGTTTAAGTGTGATCAATGTGAATATCAAACAATTAAGAGAAGTGACTTAAAAAGACATATTTTGCGACGTCATAAAAATATAGAGGAAGTAGATGCTTCGGACAAATTTAAGTGTAGTCAATGTGAATATCAAACAATTATGAGAAGTGATTTAAAGAGGCATATTTTGCGACGTCATAAAAATATTGAGGAAGTTGATGCTTCAGATAAGTTTAAGTGTGGTCAATGTGAATATCACACGTTTAAGAGAAATGACTTAAAAAAACATACCTTGCGACGTCATAAAAATATAAAGGAAGTTGATGCTACAGATAAGTTTAGGTGTGCACAATGTGAATATGAAACACTTACAAGAAGTGATTTAAAGAGACATATTTTGCGACGACATAAAATAATATGGAATGTTGATGCTTGAATAAGTTTAACCATATTTCAGGACTTGATAATGGATAATAAAAAAATGAAACTATTCCAAGCAGGCACTAGATGATAGAGATGAGCGATATTTTTGTACCGGTGACTTATACCGGCGACCTATCTGGTCACCGGTATTAGCGGTGACCAAATTGCCCAGGTCACCGCGACCGCGACCTACCGTACCACACCCAGGTCGCCGCTCCAAGTATCGGGCTTACCCGGTGACCGATCAGATCAAGTCACTGGTAACTGCTCGAAATGCGAATATTAAACAGCGACCAGCGACCTAAACAGTGACCTGCTAGTACAGATAACAGCGCGATTGGATTTTCGATTCTCATCGAGGCGCCGGGCTTTGCAGCGACCTGTATGACTGGTTGCTGAACACAGCGGAAACAATATTAAAATAATAAAATTTATTTCTGCTTGTGGTTGGTCAAGCTCGAGAAGGTAGTATTTGCATAACTTGCAGGGTGATGCCACGGATTGACGTGGTTTGAGAGGATTATAGGATTTAGGTTAGGTTACGTTTTGGTTTTTATTTCACTGTCACCGTATATTTTTATTTTTGAAAGTTGTGTTTATAGATTAGTGATATTTAATGTTTAGTTTTTATGAGAGCTTGTGTGAAAAGTTGATTTGTTAAAAACTATTTTTTTTTAAAGATTTTTTAGATAATATTAAGGTATGCAAATATATTTTTTATATAAATTTTAAATGATTTTAAAAGGGTTACACGCAGTGATTGAATCATCAAACAGTAAGAACAAGCTCTAAAATATTTTAAAATTCAAATACCTAGTGGTTAAGTGAGGGAGCTTGCTTCAACTTCGTCATTTGTAAATTATTTACAAAAAAATAATAATAATAATTATTATTAATATATTATTAATAATAATATTATTATTATTATTATCTCTGTAGTTTTTCCTCTTAAAAATATTTTCATCTAAAGATAGAGATTTTTATGAAAGTCACCGGGTCTGAAGTCGCTGTTAAAAATACCGGTGACCTTAAAGTCGCTGTCACCGGTATACCGGTTACTTGAAAGTCACCGGTAATCTCACCTCTACTAGATGATATCCAAGATTTTAGGTTTTTATTGTCATTCTCCAAGCTTTGTTTGTGTAGTTAACTGAAGAGAGGGCCGGTATCAGGATTTACGAGTTTAAATATAATGCGTTAGTTCCGCATAACACCCTGCATACATAAAGCGGCGAAATAGGTAATGTAAAAACATTTTTTTAAATAATATCGCAAGTTATAGTTTTAACTAAGATACTTACATATTATTTCAGTTTTCTTAAAAAGTAAAAATTTAATGTTTTAATAGCTAAATGATTTGATCACATTCACTATTATCATCTTTAACATTATAATATTCTATGAGATACAAGTTTGTACATACATATTTTTTATAGTTTTTTGGCGTATATTTTAACGGACTGACGACCTAATTTTATTTAGTTATTTTCAAACCGTGACTCTAAAACTAAAGACTTCTTTTCCTTGAGCCCACATGGTAGCGCCTCTGCTGTGGAATAATTATTTACATTGAAACACTTGGCCCTGGGATAGAGAAATACTTAAAACTTTATAATAAAAGAAAACGGAGATGAAAATCTAATCCCAGCACTAGTGCTCAATTGGTTACCTCGGCAGCTTCATCGGAGAACCTTTAGGTCGTGGTATTTTTTTTTAATTTGAACTAGCTAAAAACAAACTTACTCAGACTTAGTTATGGGCGCCAGTCAAGTATAGTACTTGACAGAAGAGTTAAAGATAAATAGGGGTAGAACCCAAGTTAAAGAAAAATGAAACAAAAAAATCTAATTACAAGTGATCTATTTTCAAGTAAAATTTAGTGATAACGGTTATAATCTTAGCATTATCACAATAAGTGATCTATTTTCAAAGAAAATTTACTGATAAATTTATAATCTTAACCTTTTCACAACAAGTGATCCAGTCTCAAATTAAAGGTAATAATAAATCTTATAAACACTCGAAACTATTCCTAATATTTAATATATTTTTACAGGAAATGAAATCTAAAAAGTTTTGCAGAAATATTTAATAATAAACAACTGTGAACAGGTGTCACTCAATATACATTTACCAGATCATAACCAAAATTTAATCATACTAATAATTAGACCGAAGAAGGAGGGTATTGCTGTACCAAATTTAAGTTATATTATATATGGTAATGTTATAATAAATAAATAAATAAATAAGTACCAAGCAGCAGGTATTTAAGGCAAAATGATTTTAAATGTAATGATTTAATGAGGAATAAGAATCAGTTAGTAATACATTTATCAGTCAGGTAATATCAAATACTAGTAATAATATCGGAAATATTATAATAAACAAAAACCAAAATATAGGTATTCCTTCATGAGGAACTGAAATGAATTACTAAGAATTTTATGAGAACAACCATATCGAATAATAGGAATAAATATTAATTAATAAAAAATTCAAAGAATGTAAAGTTTAATAAAAATACTTCTACGAGTAATAGAATTGATGACATCATTAAAGAATTAATTATTGACAAATTGGCGAAGGCCGTGATAAAAAGTGAAAATTAGTTATTAATCAAAATGTGAAATTTTACTTAACCCAAAATATCTAAACGGAGAGAAAGAATACTCATCTTTTCAGGTATAGGTATAGATGTAGGTCCTCGTCACATCAAGGGCTACCAAGGCGTGGTTAGCTTAGGGCCACCAGGCAAAAACTGTACAAAGGGCATAACCACACATAGTATGTCAGCGGGACTATCAGCAACACTGCCAAGGGACCTGGAGTAGTGACGTCTCACCAAGGTTCCAGCTTAAATCCCCATAAACTATATACAAAACGTCCAGGCCGACACGGTAGGTAGGTCTTGATTAACTTCTTCACATCCAAACCAATATCATCCAAGTAGAAATTCAGTAGAAAGCTTCTCAAGGTTGCCAAGGTTTTATCATGACCTATTCGGTTTATATATTATCAGAATGGCAGAGTAAAATTCTAAACTTCATAAGTGAGGTTATGGATCCCACAGGTGGCGTGGAAAATCCAGAAGAACTACAGTATCTTCATACTAGGCAGCAGGTTCTTGCTCGGGAAACCGAGTTTACCTCTGGGATGTTAAGAACGTAATGAGTTCGTGACTCACCGTCTATGTAAAATATGAAGTTTAGTTCAACATTGGGTGTACCCCAGTAACATGAAGTTAAAATAGAAAATTTAACTCTCCAACATGGAGATAGGACTAAATACTCACGAGTAGCTCGTAGTATTCATGAAACAGGACCAGTATGGAAGGGTCAATAAACCTGTTACAAGGCCCTACAGAGGGAGTAACCTTATATAGAAGTATTAACGGAACTTTGGGGGTAAAATTCAGAAAAAACTGAAGATGGACGATATCCTACAGACTATGTGTAGACATCCTACTCAGGGCAAAGTGAGGATATAAAGTAAAAGAATCAATAAAAGATTCCATAAGTGATAAAAAAAATCATGGAAAGAATCCAGAAATACTAAAAGTGAAAGGGTTCATAAGTAGTATAAAAAAATCATGAAAAGAATCCATAAGTAATAAAAGATTCCATGAGTAATAAAAGGTCATGAAAAGAATTCATAAGTAGTAAAAGTGAAAGAATCCATAAATAATAAAAAATTGTAAGAATCCATAAGTGATGAAAGAAAGAATCCAAAATTAGTTAAAAGACCTGAAACAAAATGGCGGGCGTTACACGCATTCCTTAGAAAAAATTATCAATTTATTAGTTTACCTGATGGGCGGGTCTCTTCAGGCTCGGGCATACTTTAAAATCCAATTAAGCTTCCTTACTACGGTCATGATTGTTCTATCCGAAATTAATCGCTACATTAAAAATGCATTAATCACCACCGAAACGGAAAGCGTGCCCTGCCGAGCGCTGGCAAATGAGGAAAGGGACGCGTGATTCCACGTCAATCACTTTTATGGTTATTAGCCCACAAAAAATGACAAGACAGGAGCCAATAAAACTTAATACAGCGAAATCACATGATCCAGGTTAAAATCACCATTCAATCTGTCAAACTCAAAAAACTTCAACACTTTATTTCAAAAACAGGAGCCATCATTCGAATTTCACAATAAGAAAGGAGTTTGGCCCTTTCTCAATCACGCAGCCGGTTAAACTAAAGAAATATAGGTCAATTTCATCAGCTGGGTCTTGTCCTAAATGCAAAAATCGATATTCATACAGGTAGTGTATTTTGGGTTGCCTACGTGACACGGGGAAAATCAATACTTCAAACGACAGCAGATGAGCTGGTCGACACAAACTAATAAATTCATTACTCCAAGGGCAAATGACATGGGCGTAGTGAATTAGATTTGCGGATTAATATTAAATTAAATTAGAAATTTTAGAAAATAATTAATACTTCAGCAACGGCTGATTTAAGTTGTAACAAACGGCAAAAAGTTTGTTACAACATTTTAAAATTAATAATAGTGTATGTTTGAAGGTTGGAAACAATGATGTTTCTGGAATGACAGAAGAGTTTTGGACTTGCATTGTCTTTATTTTGTTATACTAAATAAGTATGGTAACTATAGCTCTATTTGCTAGCTAGGTGCGATGAATCACTAACATGGGTGGAGTCGAGCGTTTTAACTGTTTCGTGTTCTATTTTTATAAATAGAATTCGATTAGATTAGAATAAATAGCTATTATTATCTAGGTGCCATGATGCATGAGGCATAACTGAGATGAATGATGTTCATGCCCGATGAGCCATGCTCATACTATACATGATGAGTCAAGTTTTACAAAGGTTTCCAGACGTTTCTTATATTTAATAAAGGCTTGTTAAAACAACCTGGTTTTTGGTATATGGTGTCAGCTTCCTTAAACTTCCTCCAGCGTGGTTCTTTTTGCAGAATTTCGGCCTCTGTCCACAGTCATTCATGTTGAGACCGGTCTTGATGTGGTTAGTTTCTCTTTTGAGAGCTTCGGTCGAGTTATTGCTCTACCCACAATGCTTCTTACTATGCCATGTCTTGTGTTTTTTGAGTGATTTAATGTATAATTAAGATATTGACTGACCTGCATGCGTAGTTTTTCTGTACACTGAAGTTAGGACGGTGTTGCCATTTTTCTCTAGGAAAGGTAATTGGTTTTTTTCTTTCTCCATAGTGAATTTGATTGTCGGTACAAGGTTATTGATATGAGGTAGGAATTCCTTGAGTTCGTCATCGTTTCCATTCCAAATAAAGAAGGTATCATCCTCAGCCATATTTTTTGCTTGTTCTATTGCTTCGGATTCGAACCATTCCATGTAAATATTGACGAGAGAGATGTGACGCACACCGAATCACCTTGTCACTTAATGTTCACTTTCACTTGAATACTGCATTCACCTGAAGGCAACTGGAGATGCTTACCAGTTGAAACGTAGTGATTATAAACAAATAAAGACGATGCAAGTCCAAAACTCTACTGCCGTTCAAGATACGTCATTGTCTCCAACCTTTAAACAGACAATGGGTGTCCTTAACACGTTATATCCAAGGTTAAAATTTGTCCTCGATGTAGTTTTAAAAGTTATAAAATATGTAGGTATATATATAACAACAGGCACTCAGTATCGAATTATTCTCTATCTTTCATCCTATTGTAAACACTATGCTACCCATAGATCAAGAACCAAACTTTTCCTCAAATAAGTACGAAGGGGTTTTCATTCAACATTAGGTGTGGAAGAAATGATTTGTATTGCAGCCATAGCCGTCAAATTAGTTATGTGGATTTTTTAGGAATAACTATAATTCAGTGTAGTGCTTGTGGAATGCAGATGTATCAACGAGGCCTTTCCATCAAAAGAAGGAAATGGGTTTTGAAAGAAATATACCTACAGTAAATTGTCAAATTAGTTTTATTTTAATACAAATGATGTAATGTGTCAAAAATCAATTTCTTTATGTACTTATATCTATTTACAATTACAATATTATAATAAAACAATAATATAGTAGCATTTGTGTGTTTTATTGCAATTTCCATACATATTTTCTTACGAAACTTATAAAACTTAATTATATAAAGGTGTAAAATATGGATTGTCCATTGTGATGATTTTCTTTACAAATTTTCACTAGAATTAAAGGAATCGATAACTTGAAGTAAAATTTATAAATTATCCTCGGGATTGTTTTTATAAAATTCGATATCTCCATGACCCCAAGGTAAAGTTTTTGTCGTCGATGGAATAAGGTAACGTTTGTCATCGTTGTGTAAAAGAGCGCCTTTATTTAAAACTTCCGTATATACGTCATGTTTAATACTTCGAAAAGTTTTCATTTTTCTGAATATTAGACCACCGCGTTCTGCTATTTGTTGATAATCTTAGATGTCCCTCACTTGTGACCTTTCTTTTTTGAGTGATCTTTATCTAAGACCAAGTGGATGGGCATATTTGTATGAACCTTCTCAAGGTCATCAACTCGACGTTCAAGAGCTGCCAGAAGCTTATTTTTTTCTTCAAAATCTTTTTGATTTCTCTCAAAAACCCCAAGGAAATCTTTATTGAGTATATCAAAAAGCTGTTTTCGTTCTTCAAAAACATATATACGGGTTGCTGCATCATTATCTTTAGTTGGTTGAGCAACATTTGATAAACATTTTCCTTCAAATCAAATCAAATCAAATATAGCTTTATTGTCATAAGATCTACTCATTGACAAAGCAAAACAACTTATAAAATATTACATATCGATTATCGTGAATACTGTATTCACCTGAAGACGACTGGAGATGCTTACCAGTTGAAACGTAGTGATTCTAAACAAATAAAGACAATGCAAGTCCAAAACTCTACTGCCGTTCAAACAATAATTTTGCTGCATACAATTTATTTACAATTTTATATTTTTAAACATTACAATCAATTGGTTAAAAACACTTGGGGCACCAATCATTGATTACTATTACATTACTACCACCGCCTCGCCACAACACGCATACGAGATAATGTATTCTTCGTCTTTCGTCATCTTTTTCGTTTTCTTCTTCTTTTCTTCCTCCAAAACCAGAATCTTCATCCTCGTCGGAGTTGTCGGTGTCGTCATCGTCGATTAAACCATAATTTAACAATATTTCTTTGGAAATATGTGATATTTTGATAAAGAACTCTTCCAGTCGTTCACTGTACATACCGGAACAAATTTCATATAAACCAATGGAATTGTTCGCAAAGATGAGCTCCAACTCCAAAACGAATAGCATCCATCATGTTTTTCTTGTACCTACTCCGTTAAACCCAAACCGGGTTTGTCATGTGTCGCATCAAGAGTATCTTCAGCCATTTTCGTAATTTCAACGATAGTTTAGTAAAATATGCATGCATAGTCCGTCCACTTTGCTAAAGAATCCTTCTTTTTCTTAAAAATAAGAATTGTTGAGGCAGCATTCCAATAGTTCCATGACTGTATTTATAGGTAGCGGTGTTTTTTCTTCTATAGTGTGGTCTTCTACAAGTCTGCTCCTAATAACTTTAAGTGCGTATTTTATAGGGACGTTGGCATAAAGACTTTCGACGTCATAGCTGACAAGTTGGTCTCTTGGTTGTACTTTCTTTTCTCTTTTATTTGTACAAAATGTGAATTCTTTATTAATCATGTGTTGTTTCCTTGGAGTGGTTGAGTAAAAATTTACCTAGTTCGTATATAGGGGAGTTACAAGAGCTTGTAATTAATCTTAAAGGCATGTTATGTTTGTGTATTTTTGACAAGCCATAAGGTGTGGATGTTTACTATGGTGTCAGGCGTCACCGCGTTCTTTCTGGTATGTATCGTTCAATTTTCTTAAGTATTCGGTAAACTTTTCCCACGATTGTGGCGGTCGGATCCTTGGAAATATTTCCTTTTTGCAAGACTTCTTCGTAAGAGAGATTGTTTCTTCTTGTTGATTTTTCTGGAACATTTCTAACCTTCCATCTAAATTCTTCCGCTTGTGTTTCTCCTATATATGTTGAGTCGGCGGCGCTAATAATGTCCAATATTGGTATCTTTTTTGGAGCGATAGTAAAGTGTAAACCATTGACCAATAGGGACTGTTCTGAAGTTGTTAGTTTTTTAGATGATATGTTGACAATGTTCCTTTGTTTCTGGGTTTGCGTTGTTGGTAGATTTTAACTAACATGTTTTTGAATTTCTTTTCATGAATATTTTTTTGAGCTGTTCTCACTTTCTCGCGGGTGGCGTCAATCTACCGAAAAATGGGTCCGTGGTCCTCTTCCAGTGTGAATTATTTTATTTTCTTAAATCTCTGTTGGATATCTGTGAGTAGAGAATCTCTCTTAAAACGATGGTAGTTGATCTGCTGGTGTTGTTCAGAATTTTCTTAGCTTGTCCTGGGATCGGTGACTTGATCCTAAAGCCATCTAAAATAATAACTTGGTCGGACTTGGTCCCTTGCTTGTAGTAGAAACTGGACGAGCGTTTCCTCCTTTGTTAATTTTACCTTAGATTTATCGTTACTAATACCTACTAGTAAATATCTGTTTGAAGGTCTTGAATGACAGAAGAGTTGTGGACTTGCATTGTCTTAATTTGTTTTGAATTACAACGTTTCAACTGGAAAGTATCTCCAGTCGTCTTTAGGTGAATACTAAATAAGTATTGCAACTACAGCTCTATTTATACTAGCTAGGTGCGATGACGCATAGCGAGTTAGATAAGTGGCATCGTGCGTTTTGACTCTTACGTGTTCTATTATAATAGCTAGGTGAGATGAGCCATGTTCATACCTGATGAGTCGTGCTCATACCTGATCATGTACAGAGGCCGAAATCCTGCAGAAAGAACCACACTGAAGGAAGAGGAAGTTTAAGGAAGCTGCCATCATACAGCAAAAACCCAGGTTGTTTTAATAAGCCTCTATTAGATATAAAAAACGTCTGGAACGCTTTGTTAACTAAATGTAATCTTATATTAAGACCACGTAAGATTTAAACGAATCATTCATTAAGTATGAGCATCACTAATCAGGTATGAACCTGACTTATCTCAGTTATGCGTCATTGCACCTAGCTAGTATAAATATAGCTGTACTTGTACTTATTTAGTACCTATTCACCTGAAGACGACTGGACATACTTACCAGTTATTATTTAAAACAAATAAAGACAATGCAAGTCCAAAACTGGTCTGTCATTCAGGAATATTAATAGTATTATCAATGTTTTAAATGTGAATTTTAAAGCCTTTTCTTGGAAGATAAATAAAATTAATGGACTAGACAAGCCTTTGCCCGATTTAAAATGAACACAAGTTACTGAACGGTATGCAGATAACAAACCCTCATTCGCCATTTTTCTAATAATATGTAGGTATGCAAAAAAGTTATTGCATAACTATAGAAAAATAGTCATAGAAAATTTTTATTTCTTTTTTTTAAAGATCGTTGGACCAATTTTAGGAAGCTGGTGTATACTCGTTGGTGCTTTATAACATTTCTTTACTTTAAGGCCAAGACACAATTAAAAAATATGCATCAGGCGACAAGCACTAAGCAACATTTTGACACGTGCAAACAAATCAATCGCGGCACAATCAAGTTTTAAGCAACAGGAATTAATATTTATATTATATTTTTATTTTCTATTACCTGTTTCTTTTTGCATATTGCAATTTTTTTTTTATAGTGTCTCGGCATTAAGAAGTAATTCTAATATATGAATT
This sequence comes from Polydrusus cervinus, assembly GCA_935413205.1. Lineage (NCBI taxonomy): Eukaryota > Metazoa > Arthropoda > Insecta > Coleoptera > Curculionidae > Polydrusus > Polydrusus cervinus. The sequence continues at coordinate 8,317,472 of OW284518.1, forward strand.
ATTAAAAGTAAATTTTGTTCGTTTAGCTATTCCAATAAAAAACCCTTAGAATCTAAGTATCTTTAATGCAACTCAGTTTTTTATCACCAATGATTGGTATATTGTAAAAGTTTGAAATACAGTTGTATTTTTCTGACCATCCCGCAATATGTTTAATATTGTTTATATCCAAACCTGATTGACAGCCAGAGGAAGTATCAACGTACCTGTTGTTGTGAATTTTATATTCACTTACTTCAATACAGTAAAGTTTTACTGTATATTCCATCCATTTACTAGAAGATTTACTGGTTAATAAGGCTACAACAACAATGGAAACACTCATTTGTCCATTACATGCTGTGATATCTGCATGTGATACTTGAATAGATGTAATAGTTTCATCGGTAGGAAGAACCAGCTGAGAACAAACCTATCCTAGAGGTCCTAATGCCATCCACGATATGGATTGCCACACTCAGTAAATCTTAGCGAAACTTATCTTAGATAGTGTCCGAATTCTATGAGCTGTTGCCAGAGCCAGTAGTGTAATCAATGTCTTCAAAATTGTTTCTGGCGATATAGAATTAAAAATAGCCTCTTTTTTGAAAATGAGAGAAGATTTGAACAAATGAGGGTCCCAGTCCCATATTTTGGTTCATTTTAGAGTTATGCTTGTTTTTAAAAAACAACCCTTTAAGTAGGTACCTATCTTTTTTATTATATCATAATTTTTTACTTTCCCATGTCAATACTCAATTAACGCAAATAAAATGAATGCATTTTTTACTTATTTCTATAGGTTTGTTAGAGGTGCTGGTATGCTCAAGAGTGTCTAACAACGACACAGATGGCGTTCCGTACCACATCTTACCGGTGTGTCCCACCAAGTGCTGCATAAGCAGCTTTGGGTTCTCCTTTCTTTCGTCGGATCCTAGCTCTACTGATGAGCCATGATATGGCGAAACGCGTACAAGGATGGATCTGACGAAACGAAAGGAAATCCTTTTGTAAAATGAATGTGTTTTCCTATATACTATCCATTTAGTAAAAAGTGGATACCAAGCTTGAGTACTCGATTTTTGGCAAATTCTATAATGCCTAACTTTTCTTATACTATCTGTTTAAAATTAGTGAAGCTAAGAATCTAATCTCTCTTGTAAACTTGCTAATCATGTAATGGATTTTATTCCTGAATTTATTAAAACTGTTTTCTTTAGAGGGCAACTAATTAATCTTTTCAGTGTTAATTAGAGAAACTAAAGATTTGAGAAATTTTAACAGCTTAAATATTCCTTCTTAAACAATGAAGTAGACTTCGGCCTATAACAAATTCATCTAAATATATAATAGCTACAAATATATAAAAATTATGTCAGACATCATTCAAATGGTAAACATTGAAACTGTGAAAGTTCTTACTTTAGGTGTTCTTTTCTTGAAGGGTATTTCTCAAAGTTTTAACCTAAAAAGTATATGTACGATAACCATGTAACCACCCTGATATTTTAGTTTTATGTCCTCAAACTTAAAACTCAAGCACCATCTGATTTCCATCAATTGTACTCAAAATACAGATCACTTATATACTGTATACTAAAAATAATCATCTTTAAATATATTCAAGTTTTTTAAACCTTTGAGGTTCCAGATAAACCTGTATTTTTTGTTTGGTATTTAATTAAATATTATGAAGAAAGATATTCATCTATTATGTGTGAGTACGGTTTCATAGCCCTTATATTTATAAGCTTATTAATATCATCAGTATACAGGCAACGGTGTGAATTTGTCATATTCTATATTAAAAAATATTTGACTGTACCAGTATACTTTACCTCCAATGTAGATTCTTGTAACTACATATATGTAAAATATTATAAAATTTCTTATCATCATCCACTTGGTGTGTATTATTTTCCCTCCCCTCCTTTTTCTGATACCTCTTATAATGTATATTAACTTATATTGTGTCAAGATATGTACCATTAGAATTACTGTACTATTATTCTAAATATAACTTTCCATTCTGTTCTTGTGTAGATGTAGATCAAAAATGTTTTTGTTTATTGAGAGGAAGGGCTTTCGTATCATTAATATGTCTGTCTTATTTAGAAATGTTTTAAGATCATAAACAAATACATGTTCCTAAACATTAAAATGCAATTTTTAAGTTCTACCTAGGGGGGTTCACCTGATCTCCCTCCGGGCGATCCTGCCACACCTTTCTTATGGGGTCTGGTTAAGAATTGACATTAATTTAAACCATATGTTAGTAAACAATTTACCAAAATCAACCAATGCAAAGATTAACTGTTCATTGGAGAGTTCTCTTGTCTCGGCATCTTGTACAGATGATGCAACTGCAAACAATCTGGTATTTGGGGACTTTGAGAAGATATATTCATAGAGCCTATTTAACATATAATTAAATTTAGTTAAAACAATAAGTTGGACAGGTTCAATCTTTTCAGGCAAAGAATTAGCCTCTTTATATACTCTAAACATCGGAGCGTATAACCATTATTGGTGAGGTGATAGACACTAAACAGCTGTGTGTTTTTCTGGTCTGTTCAGGTGTAGCACGAAACCAACCATGTTTAGTAACTCGGAACAATCAACAAACAAATCAATAGGTTAAAAAGGGAAGTTTTTAAGTCGTAGTTGGCTCTTCAACTTTCTAAACTTAACATATTCAATAAAGTGATAATTTCTTATAATCAATCTGATTAACAGGAATATGAAATTATTTATAAGCATTTTTTATCTTAGAAATCGTTTTGTATTTCTGTTGATATAATTATTCAACAGATAAAGAGGAAACCTCCGAAGAATCAGATAGACAACATAATTATAAATTTGTTCTATTACCTGTCAATCGTCCAATGTTATGACAATGAGTTATTAGATTCGAATGATCCACCACAGACAGAATGGGGTATTCAGTCAACTCAGCGAGTCTTCAGAGTCTGACGAGGTTGTCTCTTGTAATTTTTTTTTTTTTTTAATAACATGATTTTTCACATAATTCATATAATTTTCATATATTGACCTAAGAAAAAAGAAAGCGAGCAGAATTTTTCTTTTAACAGTAAGTTACAAAATTTCACACGAAGTCGAGCATAGCTTTTACTATCAGTCAGTCACTGATCCAATCTGAAAATTATTAGACTTAATTGATCCACCACTGAATGGGGTATTTAGTTAACTTACAACTGCAAGAATATACCACCAAATTGGGGCATTCTGCCATCATTCAGAGCAAAACTCGAAATCAAGCGCAGCTTAAACTATCAGTCAGTCAATTGTCCAATGTCAGATTTATTAGACTTGAATTGTCCACCACAAAATGATGTATTCAGTAAACTTACAACTGTAAGAATAAACTAACAAAATTTTACTTAATATCAAGAGCAGTTTTAACTATTAGTCAGTCGTGGTCCACTGTGAGATTTGTCAGACTTGAATAAACCACCACAGAATGGGGTATTCAGTCAACTCACAACTGCAAGAATAAACCACCACATTGGGGCATTCTGCCATCATTCAGAGTAAAACTCGAAATCAAGCGCAGCTTAAACTGTCAGTCAGTCAATTGTCCAATGTCATATTTATTACATAAAAGTCTTTATATATTATTTATGCAAAAAAAATTTTAAACAATTTACCCAATAACATAAAATGTACAAATAGTCTTCAGTTATGCAAAATTAGAAAATTTTTGGTTAACTTGGAACCCTATTCTATACAGGATTATATTATATCCGATAAATATGGATGTTAGTATTTAGACAATTGGTTCTTTTTTTTTTTTTTTTTTTTTTTTTGTAGGTCTTCTTGTACTTGGTATAGATGATGTATGTAACAATATTAGAAATAAAGATATTTATTATATTAACCTTAATTGATCCACCACAAAATGGGGTATTGGGTCACTTACAACTACAAGAATAAATCAAAATTCTGCTTACTTCTGAACAAACTAAGTCAAGCGCAGTTTTTACTTTCCCTACATAACCTTGACGTTCACTTTGAACGTCAAACTTTTTCTTACCTTTTTCAGCCTTAAAGGTTTAAATTTCATTACGAATTTATTCTAACTGATCTCACTCTGTCTTCTGTTCTGCTTCTTCCGATTTCTATCCATTTTCCAACGTTTTTCACTATTTTCTTTTGGAGAAAACTTTTCTATGACGTTTTCAATTAAAGCACGAAAATTTGTAATGACGTTAACGGGTGGTAGTGGCAGAGGGGTTGAATATGCTACGGGTACATAACCTGACTAGGTAGGACATAACCTGGTTAGGTAGGATAACTGGATAACAATGGACCAGGAGACCAAGGAATTAAAATTCTCTAAAAGACGTGATTTCAAACGAAAGTTTGTATACTACATGTGTGATCTACGAAGGATGGAATTGTGAAATACAATATATTTTTATTTTCTATTACCTGTTTCTTTTTGCATATTGCAATTTTTTTTTTATAGTGTCTCGGCATTAAGAAGTAATTCTAATATATGAATTATTAAAAGTAAATTTTGTTCGTTTAGCTATTCCATTTGCAATTATAATTCTATATTCCAACTCTTTGTAAATGAATGTTTACTTCCGAAAAGACTTTAACGTGTCTTATCAATCTCTGAACGTAGTACACCAGTGGCAACGACTATAAATTATGGTTCTTGCACCAGTGGTTCTTGATTGGCCAGAATGTTCTGTGGTCAGAACTGAGAGTCCTCGGTTCACCTTATGAGTTTAAACTAACTTTCCTCTGTGGTATCATCCGGAAACTAATAAATTTGTTTAGATATTGGTCCGATCGTTGAAACTACAATTTAGATATCCCCTCTTATCTTTTTAATTTGAATAATTTGTTTAGTAGAGTAGTAAAGTCCACAATTTTTGCAAATTGCACCTGGGAAAATTGAAAATATATATCTACAAAATTTGTCGTTCTATAAAAGAGATGTGTTACTATAAATAGATAATAGTTTATACTCAAGGCTGTTGGGTGTCAAGTGCACCAATATGCTTGGTTCATCTGATAAAAAAGACACCACCAGCACAGGAAAATCACCTCCCGATGAATGCGAACAGAACAGTAATTGTTCTTTTTTAACAATAGTCAAAGGAGAGCCTCAAGATGTGCTGTTGGCTCCTTCATTTGGAAACAAATGTAGTACAAGCATTGCAGATATAAAGATAGAGACAGAATGGCATCAAACAAAGGACAAGCAATCTTTAGAGAATACTTTCTTATGTGGGCAGACCAAACTGGAACCAAAGTCGAAAGAAAAACTAGCTGAAAAATTTGAAGAATATCTTTCAGATCAAGACTTTGACATCGCTTTAGACAGGTAAGTTGGTAATTAAACTAGGTACCTATTTAATAGAGTGACCACATTAAAAATTGGTAATTTTTTGGGTAGCGACAAATATTAAATGTTTTTTAAAGCTATTCATTAATTTGTCCTGTTCGTGTGGTGTACCTATATGTGTTAGTTGAGTTTATTTTACATAATGGAACTCTAACTTATTAAGTAGGTATACATATCTATTTAGAAACATGAAAAGGGAGCAAATTTTCCATGTTTTTTAATTAAGCGATTTAGAGAACCATAATCAAATCTTATCACAAATAAGTACTAACATTTTTTTTAAATCGAAAACCATATGACAATAATATTAAATTTAACTTAATAAGCATATAAGACTAAAAATGTTATTTCATTTCTTTGATGTAGGTATATGTATCTATTAGTGCCCAGGTATTTTAGGAAAGTTATTATTTTATTTTTATAGAATGGAATGTTTCTATCCTAAGCAAAAGGAGGTGTTAATTAAAATTGAAACCTCTGCGATATTAAAAGGGATTGGCTCGGGGATTGGGCAAACATCTAAATTTGATTTTGACAATAGAAAAATTAAAATTAAGGAAGTTTACCTCAACGAAGATCCCCTTGACCAAAATCAAATTAACGCAGTCCCCTAATTTAAGTAGTTTATCCTGCTATCATTTCATTCCTGTTCTCGCTCCCACAGTCCCTCATTGGTTTCGGTGGACCTCTATGTTATCACTGTGGATAGGTTGTTTTGATTGACTTAGGGTCCACACAAGACCAACTAATTAGGTGACGTAGATTCTGTTGGGCTGTGAGATTGTTACACTCCTATAAATGATGGGTTCTTAAAAAGATTGTCGGTGGAGCAGTGTCAAGAACAGTGTATTAAAAAGGCAAATATAACATTAGTTTATAAAATAGAACATAATCTGTTACTAAGGTATTTGCGATTTTTTTTTAGAATAACATCCAATTACAGTAAAAAAAAATTGCCAGCAGCGCTTTTATTAGTACTATAAAAAAATTTATTTAACGCAATGCAGTCACATACTAAAATTTAAATCCTAAGCAACACCAATGAATTTAAGTTCTTGTCTATACCTTGGTTGAACGGACTTCTGTTGAATAACTCAAATACCAATTTCATTAATTTTTGCACTAAGAACACCTCTGTTAATGAGAGTTAAGTGCTAAGGCTGAATGGAAAGTCTATAGAGCAGGTATACAACACTAAATTTCTTGGAGTATACGTGGACCATAAATTGACTTGGTCAGACCACATTAATTTTGTATGCGAAAAGCTTAGTTCTGTTTGCTTTCTTTTCAGACAACTATGCAATACTGTTAATTTAAAAATACTGATGCTTATGTATAATGGTCTCTTCTGTTCAGTTTTGAGATATGGCCTTCTACACCGGGGTGGGGGTAGGGATGCACATGGAATTTTTGTACTAAAGAAAAAAGTCATTCGAATTATGGCAAAATTGAGGCCTTTAGAGACTTGTAAGAACACCTTTGTTAGTCTGGGGATACTAACATTTCCCAGTTTATACATTTTTACCCTTCTACAGCATATAAAAAAGAATGAGGTTTCGTTTATGCAAAGACAGGAATTTCATTCCTACCCTACAAAAAGTAGCACTTTGCTAGAACAACCATACAGCCGACTCACGGTTGGGCAAAGATCATATGAGTACTTTGGCATTAAATGTTTCAGCCATTTACCCCGCTCCCTAAGGGAAATAAGATCATATAAAGTGTTTTCTGCTAGAATAAAAACTCTACTGGTTCAAAAGGCATACTACTCTGTAGAGGAATATTTTCTAGATTGATTTGAAAATCGTTAGGTGGTTAATAAGAAATTTAAATGTTATTGTGAACTGCTGTGTTGTCATTTTTTGTATTGTAAGATGCTGTCATCACTATTTATTTTAATTTGTTAAAAGAGTTTTTATTGTAATGATGCAAGGGTTTCTTTGGTTTTTTTAAATTGTTATGTAGGCAGTTAACTTACTTAGACTTAGAATTTATAATTTTGGACGTGTTTGGCAAGTTGTTGTGACATTTTCTTTTGTAACTCAATTTGACTGATAATGAAGTATTTCATTTCATATCATTTGAGGAATATAAAATTTACACAATAGCGGCATTTATTTAAACTTAACTTAAATCAATATTTTTACAACTGTCTATCTCAGATGATATAAATATGTATCTAATTTAGCAATTACTAATTGTATTTTGTTTTTTCAGATCAGAATTGAAGGTACCAGTAAAAACTGAAACCAACGAAAACACAAGGGAAGTTGAAGAAATATCTGAAATTTTCTATGATGAATGGAAAATTAAAAATGAGGTAATTGACCTTAAAGACGAATACTCTGAACAAAATCAAAATATGTAAGTATCTCTTATTGGTACTTTTTTTTCTTAGGAACGGCCAAAAATAATATTAGTATATACAGGGTGCTACAAATTCATGTGCGTACAAGGGGATCTCGAAAACGGTAAGAGATACGAAGATAGTTAAATTGAGGCAAAGTTGCGTATTTTGAGGCTTAATAATTTGGTGAAAGAAAATTGTAAATATTTCGAATGCTTTCGAAAAAACCGAAATTTTTAGTTTTGGTTTTTACTTTTTTGCGCCTTCATTTTTGACTTAGGAAAAAATCAATAACACTTTCTCATAGCCGTTCTTTATGTTCTACAAGATTGCGTTTTTAGTTTTCAAATTGGACGTTTTATTCGTTAGATACCAACCTCAATTCTTTTTTATTTTTTTCCCAAGTCCAAAATGAAAGCGCAAAAAAATAAAAATATCAGTTTTATTCGGATATCTTCGAAAGCATTCAAAATAATTAGAATTTTTTTTCACCAAATTATTAAGCCCTGAAATACGCAACTTTGCCTCAATTTAACCATCTTTGTATCTTACCGTTTTCGAGATCCCCTTGTACGCACACGAATTTGTAGCACCCTGTATAGAAATGTTAGTTTTTGTTGTCTGTATGTAAATAAACTTGTCGTAGGTCCGATATTTGTCATTTTCTAGTAAGCATTGAGCATGCGCTTTACCCGTTATCGATCACACAGCTGCAGCTTGTCATGTTTTTCTTATCATTGTTTTTGTTTCCATCTAAAGTCTAGTGCCCATTTAATATCGTTTTTATCCCTATAAACAATTAAAATGTACTTGTAATTTATTTTTATGCAAAATCAATTTGAAACTAAGTTTTTTCTCTTTTTAGTGATCTTCATTCCTCATATGTCTTTAAAGACATTTGCCCTGATTGATCCCAGTGGCGTGAAACGTGTATCCCTGTCTGTGTATTTCAAAAAATAATATTTTTTCTTTGTTTTTCTCTTTGTGACTAGCTGTATGGCTAATTAGAAGTATACATTTGACATCACTTGATTGACAATAGTTGTTTGTCTTGTAATAGATTTCAAAGTTTGCTCTTTTTGGGAGAAATTAGCCAGTTTTGACCACCCACAAAAATCCCACTAAACAATGTTTCAAACGCGAATTTCTCCGAAGCCGCACGAACAATTTGGTAAAAATCTGTGTTATATTCAGCGACAAATATAATTTTTCCTAGTGAACAGATAATCATGTTTCAGGAGTTAGCGAATGCCAAGATTTCGGGGTCTGAAAATTCATTTAGCGGAATTTTGCTGGTTTGCAAAAACTGACTATTGATAGCTTAAGCCCCCCAGTTTATTTTGGACGGAATAATGAATATTTCAGGTTATCTAAACTAATATTTTCGTTGTCCAGTTTTTGTTGTTTCAGCCTAAAATCTATATATACCTAGATATGTGTTGTTTTAAGTTTTTAACAGCAATTTTCTTCACTTTCTTCCGAACAATACTATTGATTAAGGCTTCAAGATCGCTTAAACCTGTTTCTGAATACACGGATTGGCTGTCTTCCTACAACCCAAAGACATTTTTACTAAAATAATGAATAAAATGCTCTTTAGAAGAACTTTTACAGCCACTTCTCATTGTACTGCGTATGGGTTTGTTTCTACAGCAGTCACGGACAGTCCGTAAAAATCAGGTTTTTGCGCAATAGACTCGGACGCGGATTTCTAGGTGTTTGGCTTGGTTAGAAAACAGTTAAACTGTTGGTAACTTATCGGTGATTGCTTGTAGGAACAGACCTTATAACATCGTCCTACACTTGCTCTCTACCAGACATATTTTTCTCCTTACCACGCCAGCTCTGAATTTGATAGTATGCACCAATGCAAGATTGAACGAATTCTTCGATACAGCTCTCACAGAGTTGTGATAGAATAGAGAATTTACAGGGAAATGGTCATTTCCTTCGCCATAGAGACGCAACAAAAATTCCAATACTTGAACAGTGTCATTTAAGTCGCGGAACTTATCTAGGGCCTTGAGAAATTTGATCTTTCCTTAATAAAGCTGGCGTGGTATCACATCCAATGAAGACATGTACAAATAATATGTTTTATGATGCTGTTCTCTCCAATATATATCTATTCACTCGACCTTTTAACACAATTTAGTATCATTACCTGCACATAGCAAATTGCTCCTGCGGGTTTCTTTAATTATTAATTTCGATGTTAAATTTTCGTCTTTTGGGCTAACTAGTTGTAATTATTGAGTGTTACAATCTATATTTTAGAAAAATAATTGTTTTCAACCTAGTTCTTAATTCTCTTCTAGTCTGGGACCACCTGAAGACACGTTGCTATGCTATTATAAAGTTCGTACAATTACTGGCTGAATGCGCGTCACAGCTTCTGACGTAATTTTCGATTCGAGTCATGTCGTTGCTTAAATCGTGTATTTTTTCAAATCTGTCAGGATGTAATTAAGCGTCAAAATGAGCAGTTCTTTTTTGCTGAACAATAAAACATATTTTCAGAACGAATTTTACGGTTTTGTTCCCACAGCAGTAACGTACTGTCCGTGACTATCAGGGTTCTGCGCAATAGACTCGGACACGAATTTCTGGGTGTTGGGATTGGTTAGAAAACTGTCCGTGTTTGTATGTGGGAACAGACCTGTTGTCAATTGACAGGACCCTTTAATTAATAACAGACATACCTAATTTTTTGTTGCTGTTATGATTATGTATTTGCGAGTTGTGACGTGCATCCAGCCAGTAATTGGATAAATTATATATTATATAATATTTTTAAAGCAACTACCTAATTTTATTTACTTTTATCGTTAAACAACCTAAGGAATAGAATATAATCTGCTGTAAAAATTCGGTTCAGTTTATTAAAAAATATCACATTATACGCTAATAAATAAGGTAAACTACAGATATTAGATACCATGTTTAATTCTTAAGTTATCTCAGTGTATTTTTTTCAGTATGACATTCGGTGACATCGATCAAGGACACTGTGATGAATATAACAAGTACAGATGTAGTATGTGTCAATTTCAACCAAGATGGAAATGCAGTTTATTTAAAAATGTCTTTCAACGTAAAAATATAAATCAACAAGAAGTTTATAAATTGACTTGCAGTTATTGTAATTATAATGCTTTAAATAATTCCAAGTCTGATCAATGTGACTATCAGACTTTAAGAAAAAATAATTTAAAGGGGCATATTATGCAACGTCATAAGGAGGAAGTTAGAAATTTTAAGTGTGGTCAATGTGAATATCAAACAGTTACAAAAAGTGCATTAAAGAGACATATTTTGAGACGTCATAAAAATATAGATGAAGTTGATGTTTCGGATAAGGTTCAATGTGAACAATGTGGATATTAAACTGTCAATAAAGGATACTTAAAGCTACATATCTTACGATGTCATAAAAATATAGAGGAAGTTGCTGCTTCAGATAAATTTAATTGTGTTGAATGTGAATATCAAACACTTGGCAAAATAAACTTAAAGCAACATATTTTGCGATATCATAAAAATATAGAGGAAGTTGATGCTTCAGATAAGTTTAAGTGTGGACATTGTGATTATCAAACTGTTTACAAAGCACACCTTAAGCAACATATCTTGCGACATAAAAACATAGAGGAAGTCGATGCTTCAGATAAGGTTAAGTGTGGTCAATGTGAATATCAAACAGTTAAGAAGAGTTAATTAAAAAGTCATATTTTGCGACGCCATAAAAATATAGAAGAAGTGGATGCTTCAGATAAGTTTAAGTGTAGTCAATGTGATTATCAAACTTTTACGAAAAGTACTTTAAAGAGGCATATTTTGGAACGTCATAAAAATATAGAGGAAGTTGACGCTTCAGATAAGTTTAAGTGTGGTCAATGTGATTATCAAACTGTTGAAAGAGGAAACTTAAAGCAGCATATCTTGCGACATAAAAATATAGAGGAAGTTGATGCTTCAGAGAAGTTTAAGTGTGATCAATGTGAATATCAGACACTAACGAAAATGTATTTAAAGAACCATGTTTTGCGACGACATCAAAACACAAAGAGAGTTCATGTGTTTAATAAGTTCAGATGTGAACAATGTGATTATCAAACAGTTGCGAGAAGTAATTTAAAAAGGCATATTTTGCGACGTCATAAAAATATAGAAGACGTTGATGTTTCAGATAAGTTTAAGTGTGATCAATGTGAATATCAAACAATTAAGAGAAGTAACTTAAAAAACCATATTTTGCGACGTCATAAAAATATAGAGGAAGTTGATGCTTCGGATAAATTTAAGTGTAGTCAATGTGAATATCAAACAATTACGAAAAGTTATTTAAAGATACATATTTTGGGACGTCATAGAAATATAGAGGAAGTTGATGCTTCGGATAAATTTAAGTGTAGTCAATGTGAATATCAAACAATTACGAAAAGTTATTTAAAGATACATATTTTGGGACGTCATAGAAATATAGAGGAAGTTGATGCTTCAGATAAGTTTAAGTGTGCTCAATGTGAATATGAAACACTTACAAGAAGTAATTTAAAGAGACATATTTTGCGACGACATAAAAATATATAGAAAGTTGATGAGATAAATTTAAGCATATTTGATAATGGGGAATAAAAAATTGAAACTGTTCCAAGCAGGCTTATTAAATGATTTTAGGTTTTTATTGTCATTTTCTAAACTTTAATTTTTGAAATTATTTAAAAACAACATATTGTAGCAACTTTTTTATAACTTTCTTAAAGATGGCGGCAAATTTCTGTAATGTTATAAGATTTGTATATTTCATTACAACATTTTTTTTTTAATAGAGACCTAGAAATGTATATACAGAGTTTTAGGCGCTTTCACTTCTGAGAAACGTTGTGTCCAATAAAAGTTTAACATTTCGGCGTATTTCAATAATGCTTCAAAAGTTTCTTTTTATTATAAAAATCCAACCTGTGTAGAAGTTCAATTTTCAACTTTTTTCAACTCAGTAATCCCAATTTCTTGCACTAGTTTGTGTAGTTAACTGGAGAAAGGGTCAGTATCAGGATTTACGATGTAACGGGTCAGGCCTCCTGTCTGAGCTGGACTGGCAAATCCAGGCGGCTTGCCCGTATCCAAGGGTTAATTATGATTAAAAGTACACCTGATGATTTCTGTTACATATTATCACTTTATTCGTATATTCTAAATTACTATTACAATTTCTAGTATAAACGGAAAAGCACCTTTATGCAGCTTGCTTTAAAACCTGTCGTACCCTTTAACTTATCACACTACAACATCTATATGTATAAAACGAAGGCCACACAAGTATCTACAAATACCATAATAAATATATGTGAAATACTATTAGCAGTGTTACATAACGTTGCAAACCCATGTGTGGGGTAAAGTGTGGTATCAGCTACTTGCACCCTACAGCCCTAGTGTTACCGGACTGCGTTGCTGACCCCGCCTCGTGCTTGCGTTTGCTGACTAATCCCCAATCAACATCCCTGTTACCAAAAACGGCGGTACGCATCTCAAAGTTCCAAAATCCAAAAAATGTAAAGTCCCAAACTAGATACCCAAAAGTGTTACCAAAATCTACAAGTAGAGAAACGTGTCACGATATTTCATAAATTGACATGATGGCTTCCCTGCACAACGTAGTTACAACAAAAATGAAAAGAAAGAAAACCCTTCTGAGAACGTTTGGCCATGCCACATGTCTCGGAATTATTAAGTGTTGTATTTTCTTTTTTCTCCGTAGTAGATTTGATTGTCGGTACAAGGCTATTGATATGATGTAGAAATTCCTTGAGTTCGTCATCGTTTCCATTCCAAATAATGAAGCTGTCATCCTCAGCTATATTTTTTGTTTCTTTATTGCTTCGGATTTGGACCATTCCATGTAAATTTTGACGAGAGAGATAAGACCATTGGTAGTCCCTCCACTTTGCTAAAGAATCCTTCTTTTTCTTGAAGATAAGAATTGTTGAGACAGCATTCTAATAGTTCCATGATAGTATTTATAGGTAACGGTGTTATTTCTTCTAGAGTGCGATCTTCCTCGAGTCTGCTCCTAATAATTTTAAGTGCGTATTTTATAGGGACGTTGGCGCAAAGTATTATCAATGTTTTAAATGTCAATTTTCAAGCCTTTTCTTAGAAGATAAATAAAAATTAATGGACTAGACAGGCCTTTGCCCGATTTAAAATGAACACAAGTATGGTATGCAGATTACAAACCCTTATTCGCCATTTTTCTAATAAGTATGCAAAAAATTTACTGCATAACTAGATAAATAGTCATGGAAAATTGTAATTTCTTTTTTTTTAAAGATCGTTGGACCAATTTTAGAAAGCTGGTGTATACTCGTTGGTGCTTTATAGCATTTGTTTACTTTAAGGCCGAGACACAATAAAAAAATATGCATCAGGCGACAAGCACAAGCAACAGAAATACATTTTGACACATGCAAACAAATCAATCACGGCACAATCAAGTTTTAAGCAACAGGAATTAGTATTTATATTATATTTTTTATTTTCTAAAACCTGTTTCTTGTTGCATATTGCATTTTTTTTTGTTATGTAAGTGTGTGTATTGCATTAAGAAGTAATTCTAATGTATGAATTAATAAAAGTAAGTTTTGTTCGTTTAGCTATTCCATATGGAATTAAATTTCTATATTCCAACTCTTTGTAAATGAATGTTTACTTCCGAAAAGACTTTAACGTCTTATCAATCTTTGAAAGTAGTACACCAGTGGTTCTTGATTGGCCAGAATGTTCTGTGGTCAGAACAGAGTCCTCTGTTCAGCTTATGATATTAAACTAACTTTTCTCTGTGGTATCATCAGGAAACTAATAAATTTGTTTAAATATTGGTCCGATCGTTGAAACTACAACTTCAATTTAGATATCCCCTCTTATCTTTTTAATTTGTTTAGTAGAGTAGTAAAGTCCACAATTTTTGAAAATTGCACCTTAGAAAATTAAAAATATATATCTACGAAATTTGTCGTTATATAAAAGCGATTTGTTACGATAAATAGATAATAGTTTATACTCAAGGCTATTGACCTTAGGAGAGTCGCAAGTGCACCAATATGCTTGGTTCATCTGATAAAAAAGAAGACACCACGAGCACAGGAAAATCACCTCCTGATGAATGCGAACGAAACAGTAATTGTTCTTTTTTAACAATAGTCAAAGGAGAGCCTCAGGATGTGCTGTTGGCTCCTTCATTGGGAAACAAATTTACAAGTATTGCAGATATAAAGATAGAGACAGAATGGCATCAAACAAAGGAAAAGCAATCTTCAGAGAATACTTTCTTATGTGGGCAGACCAAGCTGAAACCAAAGTCGAAAGAAAAATTTGAAGAATATTATTCAGATCAAGACTTGGGCATCGCTTTAGATAGGTAAGTTGATGTTGCTGAAGTTGGTAATTAAACTAGGTATTTAATAGAGCGACCACATAAAAGTTGGTAATTTTTTGGGTAGTGAAAAATATTAAATATTTTTTAAAGCTATTCATTAAGTTTTCATGTCCTTTGAGGTGTTAGTGTGGTGTACCTACCTATATGTGTTACCTAGTTGAGTTTATTTTACATAATGGAACTCTAACTCATTAAGTATACATGTCTATTTAGAAACATGAAAAGGGAGCAAACTTTCCATGTTTTTTAATTAAGTGATTTAGAGAACCATATCACAAATAAGTATTAACATTTTTTTTAAATCGAAAACCATATGACAAAACTAAATTTAACTTAAAACCATACAAGATTAAAAAAGTTATTTCATTTCTTTAATTCAGGTATATATGTATCTATTAGTGCCCAGGTATTTTAGAAAAGTTATTTTATCTTTATAGAATAGAATTCTATCCCAAGCAAGAGGAGGTATTAATAAAAATTGAAACCTCTGCGATATTAGAAGGGATTGGGCAAACATCTAAATTTGATTTTGATGATAGAAAAATTAAAATTGAAGAAGTTTACCTCAACGACCAAAACCAAATTAGGTAAGTATACCCATTCCTCTAATTTCAGTAGTTTTAGGGGGATAATAAGGTCTAGAGTCTAGGGACCTGCACTGGGCTGTTATGTTGTGTAAATATTTGTACAATTACTGTAGGAAAAACTATGAAGTGAGTCCTAATAACAAAAAAGGGGTTAAATGATCTGATTACCGATCACTTAAATTGACGATATAAGTTGACTACTTTGCCATTTGGCTGGTATAAATAAAACAATGTGTTTGAATAGTTGAAATTAACATGGTGCTTTTATTTGATTAAAAAATGAAAGCACGGGTTTTGCTTGAACATTTGTTCAAGTCAAACGGTGGATACCTAATTACTTAACACAATCTAAAATATTACAAATACTAATACATTTTCTTAAAAATAAAATTTATTTGGCTTAAAAAACAAATTACCAAAAAAAAAAGATATCTAATCTATGCGCGAGATCACTAGTTAATTTGCATAGTCAATTTTAACATTTTTGTTAACGGAAGCCTTGGCGGTTCACGTTTTTATAACTTTAATTTGACCGTGCGACCGCACAACTGGTTAACTGGAGATGATGAAAGTTTTGTTCTGATGAAGCAGTTTAATTTTCTATTTCTTGGTACATAAGTAATACCTTTATTTTTTCTGAGCTGTATCATACAGTCATGTATCGACAATTATATGATTTATATCTTAGTCTAGCATACCTTTATGTTTAATGGTGTGTAAAGATTGCATACCAAAATCACGCGTCAGCAAGTTTGACTATTGGGTTCGCATCTTTAAAACTGGGGTTTGGAGTCCAAAGCAGGACGGGAGAGCAGGCAATTCACCTTTCAATATCGAGCACATGTAGTACTGGGTTGTTGTCAGGTTTTACAAATTTTGTTGTTAGTATTAGCCACTAACTGGACATCAAAACGGAAAAAACAAACACAATTTTTTTCAGCAACTTTTTAATGTGCTCTCTGAACGACGTCTTTCTAAAAAACTTTTTTGTTGTCAATGAATGTCAACAAAAAAAAACGTCTACTTTACTTTTTTAATTGTTGTAATAACTGGTGCGCGCGCATTGCCTCCCCAAACATTTCACGACTTCTATACAGGGGTGAAAATTAAAGGGGGTTGGGGAAGTTTCCCAACAATTACTCTATCTACTATATTAAGCATTTATGTTATACATTATTTTTATATAAAATATACATTTTTTTATGGCAAATGAATTTTGTACGTTGTAAAATGGATTTACCGTAAATATATAAATAAATAAGTTTATTCCGCTGCAGAATAAAGTCCCGCAATCGTTTTATTCCAGTTTCCGCTCCCACAGTCCCTCATTGGTTTCAGTGGACCTTTATGTTACCACTGTGCATAGGTTGTTTTGAGTGACTTAGGGTCCACACAAGACCATATTAGGCAATCCAACGATGTGTCCAAATGGCGGCTGGCTGGCAAATACTGCGTTGTAATTGGTGCACGTGACTAAATAAATAATATTGCTGGTGCCATTTAACGGGTGACGCAATGCTTTTTACCAGCCAACCGCCATATTGAATTACGTGGTTTGGATTCTCTAATAAGTAGACTTCATAACCAAACAAATTAGGTGACGCTGATTCTTTTGGGCTGTGAGATTGATACCCTTCTAAAAAAAGATGGTTTCTTAGAAAGGTTGTTGGTTTAGCAGTGTCAAGAACAGTGTATTAAAAAGGCAAATATAACATTAGTTTATAAAACAGAACATAATCTGTTACTAAGCTATTTGAGATTTTTTTTTAAAATAGCCACCAATTACAGTAAAAAAAAATTGCCATCAGCGCTTTTATAAGTATACATTTTTTTATTTAACATAATGCAGTCACCGAGGCAGTCACATACTAAAATTTAAATCCTAAGCAATACCAATGAAATTAACTATTTGTCTATACCTTGGTTTTGAGGAATATAAAATTTACACAATAGCGGCATTTATTTAAACTTAACTTAAATCAATAATTTCACAACCCTCTATCTCAGATGATATATGTACCTAATTTAGCAATTACTAATTGTATTTTGTTTTTTCAGATCAGAATTGAATGTACCAGTAAAAACGGAAACCAACGAAAACACAAGGGAAGTTGAAGAAATATCTGAAATTGTCTATGATGAATGGAAAATTAAAAATGAGGTAATTGACCTTAAAGATGAATACTCTGAACAAAACCAGAATATGTAAGTATCTCTTATTTGTTATTTTTTTTCCTTAGGAACGGCTAAAAATAATATTATATACATGGTGCTACAAATTCGTGTGCGTACAAGGCATCTCGAAAACGGTAAGAGATACGAAGATAGATAAATTGAGGCAAAGTTGCGTATTTTTAGGCTTAATAATGTCTTGAAAGAAAATTAAAAATATTCCAAATGCTTTCGAAAAAAACCGAAATTTTTAGTTTTCGTTTTTAATTTTTTGCGCCTTCATTTTTACTTAAGGAAAAAAACCAAAAACACTTTCTCATAGCTGTTCTTTATGTTCTACAAGATTGCGTTTTTAGTTTTCAAATTGGACGTTTTGTTCTTTAGATACCAACCTCAATTCTTTTTTTTTTAAATACGAACTTGGAATTTTTTAAACAATTTTAAGGACTTCTAAGCTTTTAAAATTTAATACAATTTCGACCTACTTGAATGCATACACAAAAGCATTGATTCTAATCATTACACATTAGCTCTTTTCTTTGATTTAACTCGAGTTTTCGACTGTGTTAATGCTGCCTTTTTGCTAAGAAAACTGCATGCGTTGGGTGTGCATGGCAATGTTACTCGGTGGCTAAATTCTTTTCTTTCTAATCGCCGAATAAGAGTCAAAGTTCAAAATTCCTATTCTGATCAATTTAATGTTAATTATGGTGTACCCCAAGGAGGCGTAATATCGCCTTTGCTCTTTGCACTTTTCATAAATGATCTTGAAAAATATCTCATATCGAAAGGTATGCCTGCCAAACTAATTTTATATGCGGATGATGCAACTGTGATTATATCTGCTGGAACATTGGATCAACTGATTGCAATCGCGAAGCATATTTTGATTAGATTTTCATTATGGTGCAAGAAAAATCACTTAATTATCAACGTAAACAAAACACTATATGATTTTTTATAAAAGGAGGCAGGTTCCTGATTTAAATTTAAAACTAAACGAGAATCCCATTCATAGAGTTGAGCAATGCAAATTTCTTGGCCTTCATGTAGACTCACAGTTAAAGTGGACAGCTCATGTTGATTTTGTTGCTAGTAAACTTAACTCGACATATTTTGCTGTAGTCAACTTAAAAAATTGTATGGATAGCAACCAATTACTTAATATTTACTATGTTAACTACAAAGATTATTCATTTTGCACAAAAGAATAATTCGTAAAATTTACTCTTTAAGCCCACTTGAATCTAGCAAGAAAACATTTCGGCGATATAAAATTCTTACGTTTTGATTCTTAGTGCAGTAATGTTTGTAAAAAAACACTCTTCCAAATTTCCCAATACCTCAACAATTCATAATCGTGATACTAGAAACTCGGATAAAATTTACATTTCTGGCTACAAAACATCCTCTTATCGAAAAAGTCCATATTGTGTCTGCAGTTCTCTTTATAATGCGCTCCCGGAAACTGTCAGAAGCATTACTCAATTCGGAAAGTTCAAGATCAAAGTAAAGTGCTACCTTCTTGACAACATTTTTTATGATATTCGGAAATACCATGATATTATCACATGAAACTTAAAATAACTTTTCTTTTTCTTACTTTGACAATGTCACTATTTACTTTGTAAATGTATATGGCAATGAATGAATAAATAAATAAAATAAAAGGTTTTTAAAATTTTAACGGTTTTATCATCAAATAACGCATCACTAGTATTTCAAATTATCCTTTCTTTACTATTACGGCCCTGGCAATTATTTTTTGGATTACTTAAATATTAAAATTACATTACAGAAAGGTATGGTGTTTAGGCCGTTTATTTTTTCAAAAAGTTTTATCATCACAATACTCCAGGAAGTGAGCAAGCTTTTAAGGCATGATTGCCTTAGACCTAGACCGAAATACTGTAAAACGGAAAAAAATAATGCTCCCGAGTAAAGAAAAGGTAATCAGAGTGTTACTAAACTGCTGGACAATTCAAGCGGACCGAGCTAATTGTTAGGTGAACTTTGGAGTAAAATATTTTACGAACGAATAAAGCTATCGATGCGCGGTTTGCAAAATTTAAAAGAGAATTTAATTCTTAACATGGACTTTTTTTTCGATTCTTTTTTACTTCTAACCTTTAACTGTCTACAGGGTTCAAAGAGAAGTATGTTTTTTTTTTACCAAAGTTTCTAAGTACCGGATTTCCACAAAAATAATTTTAAATTATTTTGGATGGCATTTTCTTTATCTCCTATTTATAGAGAACAAAATAAATTCTCAAATTTTTGATATCCCTCTTTGTTTATGAAATTTCGATTGTTTTCTCAACCCCTGTAAATTTCAGGCTTTTTTGGCATTAGGCCTTACAATGCTTTGTAAGAACGGGTTTTGGTAAGTGATTATAACTTCTTAGGACCACCTCTTTTGTTCCGTTGTCTCTCCGTTGATGACAACGCAACGCCACACAGGGCACGGATTGTTCAAGAGTTTTTGGAGGAAAGCAACATTAATCAATTAAACTTGCCTTCAAAATCTCCCGATCTAAACATTATTGAGCATGTGTGGTCTTCTTTAAAGTTGCGTGTACGATCAAGGGCAAATGCACCTCAAACATTGGCAGAGCTTGCCGTAGCAATACAGGAGGAATGGGAAAACATACCACAACAACTTATCAATATCCTGGCCAGAAGTATGCCTCGGCGGTGCCAGGAGGTTCTCAACCTTCGGGGAGGAGCCACCCGGTATTAGTTTTCTCATTAGCCGTTTAATAAGTAGAGAGTTAAGGAAGACTAATCATGTAAGCATATCAGTACCTAATGAACATTATTTAAAATATCTTATTTGCTAATAATTAATTGTTGTCCTAAGAAGTTATAATCACTTACCAAAACCCGTTCTTACAAAACATTGTAAGGCCTAATGACAAAAAAACCTGAAATTTACAGGGGTTGAGAAAAAATCGAAATTTCATGAACAAAGAGGGATATCAAAAATTTGAGAATTTATTTTGTTCTCTATAAATAGGAGATAAAGAAAATGCCATCCAAAATAATTTAAAATTATTTTTGTGGAAATCCGGTACTTAGAAACTTTGGTAAAAAAAACATACTTCTCTTTGAACCCTGTAGACAGTTAAAGGTTAGAAGTAAAAAAAATCGGTTACGGTGCTGCCAATAGTACCGTTTCAGCCCAAAATCTATATATACCTAGATATGTGTTGTTTTAAGTTTTTTACCAGCAATTTTTTTCTCTTTCTTTCGAACAATACTAATTTTTTGATTAAGGCTTTAAGATCGCTTAAACCTGTTTTTGAATACACGGATTGGCTGCCTTCCTACAACCCAAACACATTTTTACTGAAATAATGAATAAAATGCTCTTTAGAAGAACTTCTAGAGCCACTTCTCTTGTACTGCGTATGGGTTTGTTCCTACAGCAGTCACGGACAATCCGTAAAAATCAGGTTTTTACGCAATAGACTCGGACGCGGATTTCTAGGTGTTTGGCTTGGTTAGAAAACAGTCAAACTGTTGGTAACTTATCGGTGATTGCTTGTAGGAACAGACCTTATAACATCGTCCTACACTTGCTCTCTACCAGACATATTTTTCACCTTACCACGCCAACTCTGAATTTGATAGTATGCACCCATAGAGAAAAGAGCTAAAGATACACACCGAATCTCATTTATAAAATACTTTTGCGCCGAGCCTACAACTCACTGTTTATAAGAGGGCGATAGCATGTTTAGACTACACAATCCAGGAACTGAATCGGTTATTTTACAAACCTAGCGCTGTCCCATCATATTGGTCTTTTACAATTAACCCACAAAACCTTCAAACAATAAATTCTCACCACTTTTATTTACTAAAGCTGAAAATAAATCATTTATTGTTCAATGCTTCTTAATGTCAAAGTTGTCATTCATTTCAGTACTTTCACTTGCTACCGCTAGGAGGCAAACGTTAGCAAGTTTTTCACGATTCTCATTTTGTGAACTATATGCGCCAGTGTGGAATAATCCGGAAAATAAATTTATTATCACAGTTTGTTCACTTATGTTGGATTAATTAAATAACAAAAAAAAAAAAAAAAAAAAAGTTTACCGTCTTGTTGTGTACGGTCGTTTAGTTTGCTCTCTTGCTTATTCAGTATTTTTCGTGGTAAAAGTTAATCATTAATTGCCGAAAGTGTGAGAAGTTACAATTTGAGTGGATGCTGATTTCGTCTATGGTGTTAAAAGTGTCCTAAGCAGCCCTATTAAATTGATATAGGAATAATTAAAATATCATAAACAGATATTCAGGTCAGTGGATTCCATTTTTCGTTTCACTGTAAACAATTATGAGCGCGTGCGTCAATTGCAACAACCAACTGAAGCACGGTACATCATCGATACCATGCGACAGTTGCCATGGTTCAATGCACCCAGCATGTACCAAGCTGAATGATGAGGAGATTCGAATTACGCGGAGCACTAAGCGTAATTTGAGGGTTTTCTGTAACAAATGTGACAGCTCTCTTGATCAGTTTTCCAAACTGCTAGATAGCTTTAATTCTTTTAAGGCAGAGTTAAAGAGCCTACTATCTGTTGAAGTTGCTTTAATTCAAACAAAGATTTCGTCACTCGAGGAAAGTTTTGATAGGAGGATTGCTAACATCGAAAAGTCTAACAAATCTCAATTTGAAGATATGTGTCAAGAAATTTCTGAACGTGAATTACGTGCTAGTAATGTAATTATTTTTGGGGTTCCTGAAACAACAGGAGATGCTATTATCGCACACCGGAATGATGAAGAGGAGGTTAAAAACATTTTAAAGTCAATTTCTCCCAATGAAAATTTATTATTCTCTAAAATATTTCGCGTGGGTCGTTACTCTGCCTCTGCAACACGTCCCCGCCCAGTAAAGATCGTTCTTAATAATAAATTTGAGGCGCGAAGAATTCTTAGATTGAAAAAGGGGCTTGTCAATACAAAGTACTCCAAAATAGTTATCAAGGATGATAAAACACCTCGCCAGATTAAGCATCTTCAAGAAATTCAAGGTCAGCTAGAAGAGCGCTTAAAAACTGAAAAAAACTTGACCATTAAATATATAAAGGGTGTTCCTACTGTTATATCAACCGACGATTCAAAAAACCAACGATCCTAAATGTTCCCATCTTTTATACCAACATCGCTTCATTGCGTGCAAAATTTAACGAACTCTGTGCGCTAATTAATATTAAAAAACCCGGAATAATCTCTATAACAGAAACTTGCTTAAAACCTACTATTCCAGACGCTGCAATCGCTCTGCCAGGCTATACTGTTTACCGGGCTGATAGGGCTGATCAAAGAGGCGGTGGTGCATGTATATACCTTAATAATGACATATTTTGTGATGCTATTGTGACTACGGTTAATTTTGACTCACCTGGAATAGAAATCGCATGCGTTAAGATATCCAAAACACCATATAGCTTGTGTTTTTCATCAATTTACAGACCCCCTGATACTTCTGCCGATAACACTAATAAACTTCTGGAAAATATAGCTATAATTTCAAAGCTGTGCAAAGATGTTATTATCACTGGTGATTTTAATTTCCCTGAGTTGGTCTGGCCAAACCCTGCTGAGGATCAAAATCCTCTAGTTGAAGCTTTAAGGGACAATGGGCTTGTTCAACTGGTGACTGAACACACAAGATTCCGCAAAAATCAAAACCCATCCACACTTGACTTAGTCATCGTGAGCGATCCTAGTTTGGTGAGCAAAATTGAATATCACTCTCCTGTGGGAATTTCTGATCACATTGTGCTTGATTTCAACCTACAATACATAAATGCAAGCTCCAAGAAATGCCAGATCCGCTATTTTAAGAAGATAGATTATGAGCAGCTTAGCTATAATATCCAGCACATCGATTGGCCCAATATGTTTTTAAACAAACAGGTGGAGGAGCAGTGGGGCCTATTTTATCAGACAATAACTAGCCTTGCTAGCCTGTTCTCCCAAACAGTTGCTGTAAAATGCATTCCTGATAAACCTTGGATCAACCTCAGAATTCTTAACATGATCAAACAAAAAAAAAGTATGTGGCAAAAATACATGCGTAGCAAAGATCAATCTGATTATAATGCTCACCGAAAATATTCTAATCAACTTAGTTGGAGCATAACCCAGGCAAAAAAGTGTTTTGAAAAAAAGCTCATTTCTTCGACTGATAAAAAAAAGTTTTTTAGATACGTAAGAAATTCTGTCTCTTCAACTGTTTCCTCTCCCCGTGTCAATGATATGAATGGAATTCTGACAACTAGTGATCTCGAGACAGCATCCATATTTGCTGATTTCTTTAGTACTAATTATTCCACTGAGCCTCCCGGTGCTTTACCTCAATCAAATATGACTTCTAACAACCTGGTTATTAACTCAATCAACATAACACAAGTCAAGGTGTTCGAGAAATTGAGTGAACTTCCAAACTCCTCTTCTGCTCCAGGCGGGCTACCCAATTCTATTTTAAAGGGATGCGCATTTGCCTTAAGCACACCACTGTCTATAATTATGCAGAACTCACTTGATTCTGGAACTCTTCCGATTGCCTGGAAAACTGCGACAGTTATTCCTGTTCACAAGAAGGGGGATAAATTCCTTGCTGAAAATTACCGACAAATAAGTCTCACTCCATCTGAGGTGAAAATCATGGAAAGAATTTTGTTGAAAGAGTTGCTGGACTTTCTGTTAACCAATGAAGTTATACCTCAAACACAACATGGATTCTTGCCAGGTCGATCGACTACCACTAACCTTCTAAAGTGCCTTAATGATTGGACTTTCTCCCTTGATAGAAACTTACCGATTGATATCGCCTACCTTGACTTTTCTAAAGCCTTTGATAGGGTACCAAAACGAAGATTGCTGTATAAACTGAACAGCTGTGGTGTTAGAGGCGATCTTTTGCGCTGGGTAGAGGCTTTTTTAAAAGATCGTGAGTTTTCCGTTAGGATAGGTAACAGTATGTCTCCGCTGCGTCCAGTTTTGAGTGGCGTGCCGCAGGGATCGGTCTTGGGCCCGTTATTATTTTTGGTGTATTCAGCTGACCTTACCAGCGCACTTCAGGGCAGCACAGTATCAAATTATGCAGATGATACTAAATTATATTGTAACCCGCTAAAGCAAACTTTGCAAAATGACTTAAATATAATAGCCACTTGGTGTGATGCTTGGCTCATGCCCCTAAATGAAGCAAAGTGCGTGGTTATGCATCTCGGTCGTACAAATCCTAAGTTACAGTACCATCTTAACAACGTTGTGCTTATGAAGGTCAATCAACAAAAGGACCTCGGGATAGTGATCAGCAGTGACTTATCGTGGGGTAAACACATTGATAATGCGTGTAAAAAAGCTAAACAGTCTTTGTTTTTAATAAAAAAAATATTTTCACGTCCTGATATCCGGACTAGCTCTTTAATTTATAAAACGTATGTGCGCCCAATTCTTGAATTTGGGTTTGGTGTTTGGTGGCCTGTGTTAAAACAACAAAAAGACCAAATTGAGAAAGTGCAGCGATTTGCCACTAGGATGCCGTATGGTGTTGTAAGACCAACTTTTGAGAACAGACTGATAATTTTTGGACTCATTTCTGAAATGGATAGATTGGTGCGGGGAGATCTTATCCTTACATATAGGATACTTCACAACCTATTCTCTGTTGATTTAAGTTCCCTTTTCACCCTTAATACAGACAATCGCTTGCGAGGTCATCGATTAAAGCTTCGACGTGAACATTTTTTCACACGAGTCCGGGAGTTCTTCTTTTCCAACAGAGTATTTAATCTCTGGAACATCTTGCCTGATGAGGCTATTGGTGCGGAATCATTAAACATTTTTAAAAATATAATTGATATGACTCTTTTTGCAGACTATTAGTTTACATTTATTCTCACTCATTTGTTAACCTTTTAAAAATTTACCATTGACATTTAGCGATTGGATATACTCAAGACTATTAGTTTAAGTATAATAGAGTTTATAGGTTTTCAACCTCAACTCTTCTTTGTAATAATAATAATAATAATAATAATCAAATATTTTTAATCAAAATTAGCTCTAATCAGCAAGTTTGACTGTGACATAAATTTCATTGACAGGCTTGATTAGTAAATTAAAAATTAAGGTAACCGGGCCTCGATGATTGTGAGAAAACTATTTCTGCCAATGTCATGTATGTCACAGTCAAACTTGCTGGTTAGTTAATTAATATTAAAATTATTTGTGCAAACCGACATTAGTATGTTAAAGGAAATTTTAAAATGTTATCGTAATGCTGATTCACCGTATCTTAAAAAATATATTGACTTCTCGAATTCATGAAGAATACATGACTATGTAGTATACTCAAATCGTTTGACGAGATAACTATTTTATAATTAATTTTTATGGTAGTTCAGCTCAAAAATTAGGTTAAGTTAGGTCAAACTGACAATTAAGTTCCAAGTTCGATTCTATTGCGGTTTCATTTAAATTTTAATACGGATATAATTATAAAATATACCAACTCGACTTTGAAACATAATCAAACTCAATACATGTCGCGTTCACAGTCGTTTGTCGGGCGCGCTCTTTCTGGAATCTAGCTTAAAACTGTCCATAAATGTCGCCTTAGAAAAATATCGTCGTAACTCGAGAATCGAGTCTCCAGAGCGCGCCCGACGAACATCCGACGTCGACTGTGAACGCGACCCTGTGTTGGTATAATTTTCAATTCGCTATGTGGATTCAGATCGCTTTATGTAAATGTGGTAAATTATTAGGAATACGAGAATAATGATAAATTTTCTCAAACTGTTTGTCGTTATTAGTAGTTTGTAGTTTGAATAATTAGGAGATGTTAGATTATGTTTTAGGCAATCCAACGAAGTGTTTAACTTGAGCTTAAATAAAACCCAAAATAAGAGAATCTTTTAATCATTTGGCAACAGCGTATTATACGGTCGTAAAAATGGCCTTCTATTTCCATATGGTTTCATGCATGGAACTTGTCAGGAACTAAGTGGTAGCGTGAAGTTTAGTTTATGACGACTTGTTTTGATATAGGGGAATTCGGTGTCTATCTTTAGCTCTTTTGTCTATGTATGCACCGATGCAAGATTGAACGAATTCTTCGATACAGCTCACACAAAGTTGTGATAGAATGGAGAATTTACAGGGAAATGGTAATTTCCTTTGCCATAGAGGCGCGACAAAAATTCCAATACTTGAACAGTGTCGTTTAAGTCGCGGAACTTATCTAGGACCTTGAGATATTGATCTTTCATCATCCAATGAAGACATGCACAAATAATATGTTATATAATGCTGTTCTCTCCAATATCTATTCACTCGACCTTTTAACACGATTTAGTATCATTACCTGCGCATAGCAAATTGTTCCTGCGGGTTTCTTTAATAATTAATTTCGATGTTAAATTTTCGTCTTTTGGGCTAACTAGTTGTAACTTTCAATATTGAGTGTTATAATCTATATTTTAGAAAAATAATTGTTTTCAACATAGTTCTTACTTCTCTTCCAGTCTGGGACCACCTAAAGACACGTTGCTATGCTATTATAAAGTCCGTACAATTACTGGCTGGATGCACGTCACAGCTTCTGACGTAATTTTTGATTCGAGTCATGTCGTTGCTTAAATCGTGTATTTTTTTAAATCTGTCAGGATGTAATTAAACGTCAAAATAAGCAGTTCTTTTTTTGCTGAACAATGAAACAAATTTTCAGAACGAATTTTACGGGTTTGTTCCCACAGCAGTAACGTACTGTCCGTGACAATCAGGGTTCTGCACAATAGACTTGGACACGGATTTCTGGGTGTTGGGATTGGTTAGAAAACTGTCCGTGTTTGTATGTGGGAACAGACCTGTTGTCAATTGACAGGACCCTTTAATTAATAACAGACATACCTAATTTTTTGTTGCTGTTATGATTATGTATTTGCGAGTTGTGACGTGCATCCAGCCAGTAATTGGATGAACTATAATTATATAATATTTTTAAAGCAACTACCTAATTTTATTTACTTTTATCGGTAAACGATCTGGAATAGAATACAATCTGCTGTAAAAATTCGATTCAGTTTATTAAAAATTATCACATTATACGCTAATAAATAAGGTAAACTACAGATATTAGATACCATGTTTAATTCTTAAGTTATCTCAGTGTATTTTTTTCAGTATGACGTTCGGTGACATCGATCAAGGACACTGTGATGAATATAACAAGTACAGATGTAGTATGTGTCAATTTCAACCGAGATGGAAATGCAGTTTATTTAAAAATGCCTTTCAACATAAAAATAAAAATCAACAAGAAGTTTATCAATTGACTTGCAATTATTGTAATTATAATGCTTCAAATAATTCGAAGTGTGATCAATGTGACTATCAGACTTTAAGAAAAAGTAATTTAAAGAGGCATATTTTGCAACGTCATAAAAATATAGAGGAAGTTAATAGTTTTAAGTGTGGTCAATGTGAATATCAAGCAGTTACGAAAAGTGCTTTAAAGAGACATACTTTGAGACGTCATAAAAATATAGATGAAGTTGATGTTTCGGATAAGGTTAAATGTGAACAATGTGGATATCAAACTGTTAATAAAGGATACTTAAAACTACATATCTTACGATGTCATAAAAATATAGAGGAAGTTGCTGCTTCAGATAAATTTAACTGTGTTGAATGTGAATATCAAACCCTTGGCAAAACAAACTTAAAGCAACATATTTTGCGACATCATAAAAATATAGAGGAAGTTGATCCTTCAGATAAGTTTAAGTGTGTACATTGTGATTATCAAACTGTTTACAAAGCACACCTTAAGCAACATATATTGCGACATAAAAATATAGAGGAAGTCGATGCTTCGGATAAGGTTAAATGTAGTGAATGTGAATATCAAACAGTTAAGAAGAGTTACTTAAAAAGTCATATTTTGCGACGCCATAAAAATATAAAGGAAATTGATGCTTCAGATAAGTTTATGTGTGGTCAATGTAACTATGAAACACTTAGGAGAAGTGATTTAAAGTTACATATTTTGGCACGTCATAAAAATATAGAGAAAGTGGATGCTTCAAATAAGTTTCAGTGCGATCAATGTCGTTATCAAACACTTAAGAGAAGCGATTTAAAGAAACATATTTTGCGACTTCATAAAAATAAAGAAGAAGTTGATGATTCGGATAAGTTTAAGTGTGGTCAATGTAAATATGAAACACTTATAAGAACTGATTTAAAAAGACATATGCGACGACATACATATATATAGGAAATTGATGCTTTGGGTAAGTTTAAGTATCTCAAAGAGCTAGGAATTGATAAAATTGTATATTTTAAGGCTTAATAAATACAAAAAGTTGAAATCATTACCAGGTATACTTATTATTAGATTATATCCGAAATTCGAGATTTTCGTTCTTATTGTATACAGTGTATAGGCTGGCCAAACCCAGGCCCGCAGGCCACAAAGTGGCCCGCCAAGTCATTTGAATTTGCCCTCCCGTTATCAATCTTATTTGAACGCACATGTATTGAGAATTACTTATGAGTATAAGAAAGAATACTATCAAAACATTGCATCTTTTCTACAGATAAGTTACTGTGGTAAATGCTGTGAATTTGATTTAGATAACTGCCTACCTACCATAAGTTTTTTTACCTTTATGTGTAGACCTATATAAAACCTTTGAATGAATATGGCATTTGGCCCGGCGCCGCCGCAGTCTATGAAATTTTGCCCACCCGGAAAATCTATTGGCCAGCCTTGGACACCTTAATTTTTGTAGTTATTAAAAGACACAGATCACAAAAGAAATATCCATTAAATCTAAAATAAATAAGACTATAAGACAAAAGTTTTAAATGTTTATTTTATTCATCTACAATTTAATAAAAGGCGCATATTACTTCTGGTATGCATAATGCAAAATAAATAAATGTAGTAATGATGAATTTATTACATAACC
The DNA here is from genome assembly GCA_935413205.1 of Polydrusus cervinus. NCBI lineage: Eukaryota > Metazoa > Arthropoda > Insecta > Coleoptera > Curculionidae > Polydrusus > Polydrusus cervinus. The sequence continues at coordinate 8,347,380 of OW284518.1, forward strand.
CTACGAAACAGAGTCCTGTCCACTGGACCAGACCCACATGATTATACCGGGTGTTGCATCGTCGAGCGGGACATAGGAAATCCCATGCAATTTTAAATGGGGTCAATTATTGGCTTCCCTAATTATTTTAGAGAAAAATTCTATTTAGGTTTATTAAAGAGCCCTAAAACCCACATTCAAAAGAATAACTTTAGATATTTTTGATGAGCCCGTTTACGGGTTATCGCCGATTTCTTTTTAACTATTTCTCCTTTTTATGGCCCCGTATTTGCGGGCACCAGTCAAGGTAAAAGATGACTGTCAAATAAAGTTGTCATTTTGAAATGTGTGCTTTATTGTTATAAAAACTCGTACATCGAAAATATTAGCCATGAATTACACTTCTGAAGAAAAAATATTGATCATTAAATGGTATTATCAAGGAAATAGTTATCAAAATGTGTCAGACATGTTTGCTGATCTGTATCCGAATAGACCGATACCTGCAAAATCTACAGTCGAAAGGACTATTAAGAAATTTGAGACAAAAGGCACTGTAATAAATAACTGCAGATGTGAAGAAAGGCAGGAACAAAGAAGAGATGCAAGAAATGATAGGGACTTGCAAGTTTTATTGTGCGTGGAAGAAAATGATGGGAACATCAGCACAAGGAAACTTGAGGATGACATAGGATTAAAAATACCCAAATCTAGACGAGTTACAAAATTCTATTTCTGCCGAATGCAATAGAATTTCAGTTTACCAACTAGCGGTTATTGTCTAGCAGTCAATGGAGGAATATTTGAACATCTTCTTAAATCCTAAAGTTCTAACCATTTAATAGTACCTACCTATTAATTAGTAAAATATTGAAACATTTATGATGTCATAATTAACCTTGTAATTGGATACTTTATTTTAGTTTTATTCAGATTAATTTGTACTCATAAATACACCTGCATTCGGCAGAAATAGAATTTTGTAACTCGTCTAGATTTGGGTATTTTTAATCCTACGTCATCCTTAAGTTTCCTTGTGCTGATGTTCCCATCATTTTCTTCCACGCACAATAAAACTTGCAAGTCCCTATCATTTCTTGCATCTCTTTTTTGTTCCTGCCTTTCTTCACATCTGCAGTTATTTATTACAGTGCCTTTTGTCTCAAATTTCTTGATAGTCCTTTCGACTGTAGATTTTGCAGGTATCGGTCTATTCGGATACAGAGCAGCAAACATGTCTGACACATTTTGATTACTATTTCCTTGATAATACCATTTAATGATCAATATTTTTTCTTCAGAAGTTTAATTCATGGCTAATATTTTCGATGTACGAGTTTTTATAACAATAAAGCACACATTTCAAAATGACAACTTTATTTGACAGTCATCTTTTACCTTGACTGGTGCCCGCAAATACGGGGCCATAAAAAGGAGAAATAGTTAAAAAGAAATCGGCGATAACCCGTAAACGGGCTCATCAAAAATATCTAAAGTTATTCTTTTGAATGTGGGTTTTAGTGCTCTTTAATAAACCTAAATAGAATTTTTCTCTAAAACAATTAGGGAAGCCAATAATTGACCCCATTTAAAATTGCATGGGATTTCCTATGTCCCGCTCGACGATGCAACACCCGGTATGTTTTCGATGTCGGCTTCGGAATCGGGACCTATATATAATCATGTGGGTCTACTTCAGTAGACATGCCTTTTTTTGTGGGCTGTTATGCATAACTATATCATTGGCCGGTGCCTTGTATATGCCGTTACTATGGAAACGTTAAACATAAATACATGTTACCGTAAAGGTTCAAGTTTCGCTTTTTAGATAAGTATCTTGTATGTTTAATAAGGAGTCCGCTGGTGGTCACAGAGCTCGAACAAAGAGAAAAGTTATTAACGTGTTAAATGATAGATGCCGCTGTGACTTTTAAATGACGTTAAGGGCAATGCTAACACCGAGAAGCGGAGTGGGGTTGAACTAATTAAGGCGGAAGGGGGGGTAGGGGAACCCACCCTGTTTTTATTTTGTCCTCTGGGAAAGTCTATAGTGTTCCTAGCAAAAATGTACGCCATATTACAGTGTGCGTATGAAAATAATAGGAGGGCTTACCTCAATAAGCGGATCTATAATGTACCTACTCTGACAGTCAAGCAGCCCTTAGATCGCTAATGTGCAACAAGGTAACCTTAAGACTGGTATTGGATTTTCAAGGGGAAAAGGAGGCCCTGGCAAGTAAACAAAGTAACACTGCAGTTGGTGCCATAACATGATGATATTACAAGGAACCAAGAAGATGATGAACTTGCAAGGAGAGGCTCAAAAAACACATCCATGGGTCCATCCGGCAGCCCGAGGTGCACAGAGAGATGATAAAGCGATGATTCAGGAGAAAGCCGAACAACAGACAGAGAGATTACACCAAAACAAGCTCTTCATTGGGGATCCAGACCCGAGGCTAACGAAACGGCTGCTTCAAATGAACAGAAATCTGCTGAGAACTATTACAGGAATTCTGACAGGACACATGGCTGTTAAGAATCATCTGCACAGAATGCAATTGTACAATGGAGACCTTTCTATAGATTATGGGTCGTTCTTGAAAAAAGCTGCATTTTCAGTGGGTGCATTTTTTTTATTCGAACATATAATCATATATGCAACAATTAGTAGTAAAATTTAGGAATTTGCAGGTAGAATTATTTTTTCTTGTAAGTTATCTTCCACAAATATGGTTGGTTACGATAACGGAGTATGACTTTTGTGAGAGTTTTATACAAAAAACAGAAACAACAAATTATATTTAGGTAAAAGTAATATAAGTGCAGTATAAACACCATTTGTATTAAATTTGTTATTTGGAAAAAAAAATTATATATTTTAAATAAAGTAATTTTTTACTAGTTACTGCAAATTGCAGCTTTTTTGAAGAATGACACTTATGCGTCAGTCAGGGAAACAGTACAGCACATAGTTTGCCATTGCGAGTCGCTAGATCGGAAGAGGCAACAAATACTTGGGCAACCAAACTGGAACCAGAGGACATCCTGACCCTCTCCCCAGTTGACCTACACAATAGGGTTGCCAGACGTCCCGTATTTTTCGGGATTGTTCCGTTTTTCAAGGTTTTATCCCGCGTCCCGGGCAAGCTATTAACGGGACGCCATTTGTCCCGTTTTTTTCTCACTTGACACGAAAATTTTAAACTTTATGTCCAATTTATCTCACCATAATTGTTTTATTCCCACAATCCTACAACAAAAAAAAGATAAAACTTTTTTTAACGTCCGTTTGCATAAAAAATGTATAGTATTAGTGTCTTTGCTCCTCTATACGTTTTAACAATCAATGGATTGTTGTTGGATTAATAATAATGATACCTTTTTAAAGTTTTAAATATATATTTCAAACATGTCCCGTTTCTTTTCTGCTTGCCTTGCACCGTATTTTTGCTTCTTTTCTAGCTTCAGTCCCGTTTTGACCTAAAACAGATCTGGCAACCCTACAAACTACTGTAAGAAAATGGGAATCACTGAGTGCCGAGTGGGTGTTACAATCAAACAGGGTGAGTACAATGGGCTAAACCAGGCCTAAATGCATCCAGTACTTGGACCGGCCCTGGAAAAAAAATTAGTTTAATATTTAAAACCCTACAATAGTAAACAGGAAAATTATAGTTTTCTGTAACAATTTCATAAAAAAATTAAATTTATGTACGCGGATTTGCATATTTTTAGATATTTTTTAAATGCGACAGAACTCTAAGCAGGATATTAGCTTTTTCAATTTTTAAACATTTGATGAATCATCCTGGGAAGGATGGACAATAAGCCACTAAAAATAATATTTATGATTCCTTAATTATAAATTTAAAAGCGAAATATCGTCTAAAACTAACTGTTCATGTCCGGAGAGAATGTAAGTTATACAGGATGTAATTAATATCTTCTTTTCCCAATAATATTAATTATCTTAAAATATTATCAAAATTTGTTTGTTAAAAATCTTTCTTCGTTTCTTGTGTTCCTTCTTTTGTAGTATGTTTCTTCAATAGACTAATATAAAATGTCCTCGTTATGTCACCTTAAAAGCTCTGTTATGGTGATCATCAAAATTCACTTTAAGTCGCGTTCTCAAAGCTACGTTCTGTCGCCATCCCCCACCACCGTGTTACTCGGACCGTGTTGCTGTCGTTGAATCGGTTGAATCATTTCAACTCAGCGTTGCCACATCTAGTAGATTTTCTACTTTTTGGTAGATTTTCACCCTTCTTCAGAAAATTTTAGTAGGCATATTTTCTTTAGTAGATTTTGGTAGATTTTAATATCAATTTCAATAATGTAAATATGCCATTAACAATATAATTATTGTAAAAATTATTTTAATTAAGTACTTATTTATTTTAATATCGGACGACGACCTTTTTTTTTTTTTTTACACCACTTAGAAAACAAGAGGAAGGTTATGGTTATTGCTGCCTATGTCGAGGCATTATTTTAATTAAGTACTTATTTATTTTAATATCGGACGACGACCTTTTTTTTTTTTTTACACCACTTAGAAAACAAGAGGAATGTTATGGTTATTGCTGCCTATGTCGAGGCCGCGACCCTTTTTTCACTATTATTTTTAGTGCCACTCAAAAATCACCGTGCCCATTTGTGCCCTCCCCTAATTTAGTAGATTTTAGTAGATTCAAAATAAAATAAAAGTTTACCTGTGGCGACAGCTGTCGGCGCGACACCCTTTGAAGGAGGGGATGTGTCGCCGGCGACAACCGTTACGTAGCTCTGAGAACGCGGACTGTTGTTCCCAAGTATTTTGTATATCCTGAAAACGAATGTTATTATGTCAGAAATATGTAAATAACTATTTTTTTAAATAGTTTTTCTTTATTGGTTGGAATCTATTGTCCGACTACTACACATCTATCATTCCTTTGTGACATCGTACATCCATTAATAAATTTGTTCAGCTATTGGTCCGATCATCGATATTCGATTCATCGAGACAAACTATTTTTGTCAACCCAAATTGTTTTTTTTTTTCATTGGAAAGATACTAAAGATAGAAAGTTCTCAAAGTTCGTACGAACGAATTTTTTTCTTCTGTGAATTATTGCCCTTCACCCATCTATTTTCTATTTATATACATTTATTATATTATATTACCCTTTTACTCCTGTCTGCCTGCCACCAACGAAGACAAACATCCTGCCACTGATTTGAGTAAATACCTCTTACTCACTTGCCCATAATTTTTACGAATTACACCTTTGAGATAATTATAAACATATTTCTCTAGAGTTTGTCCTAGAGATACAAGAAATGTGCTATAAAAATGAAAAATAGTTTAGACTAAAGGCTATTGACACCAGAGTAACAGAAGTTTATCAATATGCTTGGTTCATATGATAAAAAAGAAAATACCATGGACACAGGAATACGTTCAATATCTCGTGCTGAGGGCGAACAAAACAGTAATTGTTCTTTTCTAGCAATAGTAAATGGGGAATCTAAGGATGTATTGTTGGCTCCTTCATTAGAGAACAAATTTACAAGTATCACAGATATAAAGGTAGAGACAGAATGGCATCAAACTATGGAAAATCAACCTTTAGGGGATACTTTTTTGAATAAACAAAACACACTGGAGCCAAAGTTGAAAGAACTACCAAAAAAATGTGAAGAACACCTTTTGAATTATGCAGAACAAGATTTGAACATTTCTTTAGATAGGTAAATTGATATTGGCGTTTTTATTTTTCAGTTGCTTAAGTATACCTAATAATTTAAAATATTGTTTCATTCAAATCACTTTCTGTATGCATTTTGATGCAGAGAGCTGCATTTTTTCACACACGTAGTAATTATTTTTAGTTTACTGTCCACAGAACACGCATATTCTCATTAACCAACATACATGTAAATACTGTAACTAAGTAATAATACAATATATGATACCCAGTAACTTTCCTAGTAAGTAAATTAAAAATTGGTATAGTTAACAATAAAGGAATGGGCGACTCTGTAGCGACTACCCTAATTACGAAACATCCAGATCCTATCTGCCTGTTAAGGTTCAGAATATGAGCCTTAAAGCTTAACTTACCATCCATGTTTTATTAATTAATTATAAAAGTGAAGTAGTACTTAGTTTCTATATAAACAACCTACCCTGAAACATGTTCTCACCATTTACTTGATTCAAAGGTGGTAAGAATTCAAAATTAGAATACCTACCTAAATATTATTATTATTGCCTTTATTTGGTAACAAAAAAAAATTACAAAGTTACATATATTATTAAAAGATATTTCTACCAAATGAGGTTAACATAAATATCATTTTAAAAAAATTGATAAGCAGGAAACAGGTAGGTATCTACCTGCAGCTATCTATCTAAATTTAACTTAATAAACTTATAAGATTAAAAAAGTTAAATATGTATTTTAGTTAAGTTATTATTATTTTGTAGAACGGAATATTTCTATCCTAAACAAGAAGAGGCATTGGTGAATACTGAAACCAATGAAATGATAGAAGGTATTGGGCAAGCATCTAAATTTGATTTTGATGAGAGAAAAATTAAAATTGAAGAAGTTTACCTTAACAAAGAAGACCTTAAACAAAGTCAAATTAAGTAAGTACCCATTTAGGTACCTAGTTTTGATAGATTTTTTTTCAAAAATTACAGTGATTGGTAAAGAAAATATAAATTGTTTTAAGTACTATATCAAAGAAACGGGCCACCTTTATTATTCCTGAATCTCTTAAATGCAATGATTTTAAATCTCATTTCAGCTCCAGAAAGGATTTTTGCTGATATAAATATAGACTTAGAAAGCTTACTATGCTTAGATAACCGAGGTACAATCTCTACTTGATGAAGATGTTTTAAGACAATTAAATTGTTCTGTTGCTATGTCAATGTATTTTTCGATTTTGCTTACAAATAAAAGATATTATTATTATTATTACTATCCCAGTCAATATATATTTATTTTTTCAGATCAGAAGATATTAATCCTAAATATTTGGAGATGCCAGTAAAAATTGAAACCAACAAATACTCAGGAGAAGTTGAACAAATATCAGAAATTGTCTATGACGAATGGAAAATTAAAAATGAGGAAATCAACCTTAAAGACGAAGACTCTGAACAAAACCAGAATATGTAAGTATCTCTTATTGCTACTTTTTTCTTAGGAACGGCCAAAAATAATATTAGGTATACATGGTGCTACAAATTCGTGTGCTTATATGACGATCTCGAAAACGGTAAGAGATACCAATATGGTTAAATTAAAGTAAAATTGTGTACTTTGGGGATTAATGATTTGGGTAAAAAAATGCAAATATACTTTATGCCTATGATGTTTACGCCGTTTGGTAATAGATTATTTATTAAAGTTAATAATTAAGTGTAGGAGGGCTATTCTACTTTTCCATGCAGATAAACCTGTCCCTCCTCAATATGTGAAAATAACAATTAAGTTTATTTTAAAAAGATATATTTTTATATGATACTGTAATACTGTAATTGACCAATAGCAAACGGTAAAACCGATGAAGTTATTGTTTATTAACTTGTGTTATTGTTTACACCATATTGTCATTATGCACTATAATGGATCATTCTTGCTGCACTTTGTTTTAGTTCTTTGTCCAACCGGTTTTTAAATATATTAACGTTTGCTGCGGTCACTGTTTCCTCTGTTAGTGCTTTCCATGAATATACCACACGATTGGTTAAGAAATTCTTCCTCTGGAATTTCGCAGCTTTTTCTTTGTCTATCTTCATAGAGTGGCCTCGAAGATGCGCGTTTTGGTTGAGGTGGAAAATATTCTTGATCTCACACTGATAGTGCCTACTAATTATTTTATATGTCTTAATAAGGTCTCCTTTCCCTTAGCGTAGTTAACCCAAGTCTTCTCAGTCTTTCTGGATATGATAAATTTTGCAGTGAAGTGGGTATTTTGGTAACTCTTCTCTGGATTTTTTCTAGAATCTCAATATCTTTGACATAATATGGGTTCCATACACTGTAAGCATATTCCATCTTTGCTCTAATAGTTTTTGTATAGTTTTGTAATCATTTCTACCGAGTGGTCTTTGAATGAGTGCTTTACAAGATAGACAAAAGAGTTGGCCTTTTTGGAAATATTTACAATATGCTTTTCCCACTTTAAATTTGCAGCTATAGCAACGCCCAGGTCGTTCTGCTCATCCACTACTGTTAGTACTGTGTTGTTCAATACGTAATCTTCATTTGGGTTGTTTGGACCAATTCTTAATACCGTGCATTTAGACTCGTTTAACTTCATTCCCCATGTTTTGGACCAATCCTCTACCCTTTGGAGATCTCCTTTCAGCTGGTCTGGGTAGGAACAAGGGTTAACAACATATGTCTTACTATTCTTTAATATTAATACTTTACTATTATGGAATCATAATCATAGTTTCACTTTTTTGATTTGTGATAAATAAGGAGCAACGCACTAGTTAGTTAGGCTGTACCAATCTTACTTTTTCATCCCTTGTACTATTTGAGTTACTGTAGTTATATTTTAATCAATGAAATTTATATGAAAAGGTATGATAGTTTTTATTAAATCAAATCAAATCAAAATTTATTTATTCTCCAAACAATAATAATTATATAAACAGTTAAGAAAAAAAAATATATTAACTATTACGAGAAATAAATAAAGAAAACCTAAACCCACTAAAGACTACGCTGTGCGTGGGTATGATTTTATTTATTAATATAATTAAAGCGAATATAATTAAAGCGAATAATATCAAATATAAAATTGACAACACATACTCTGACTCATTCCGCACGGAACCTATCCCTGAAATAATACATTCCACGTTCCCAACATGTATACATTACACACAACATACTCGTACTCGTACACATCACACCCTATAATATAATATTACACCTTACTTATATTTAACGATAAATTAATTTCAAATGGACATGGATAGGCATAAAACTACATTTACACGTCCGCCACACAACATCAACCAGAAAATAATTTAGTTTCCAGAAACTGAAGCCCACTATAGTTAGCCCCTAATGATGCTGGCAATTCTCATCACTCAGGTATACGGTATATGTTTTTAAAATCCACGTATTGGTGTATTTGATATCTAGGTAATGAAGATATCCATTTTTTAATCCTATTTTTATAAAGAGGGAAACTAGTTACATTTTTCACTTCCGGAGGTATAATATTAAAAAGCCTGGGACCCAAGTAATGAAAGTTCCTCTGTAAAATTGATTTTTCGGCCCGAGGTACAACATTTGACCGGTTACTATATCTGGTATTATAATCATGTTCGATCCGACCCAACTCAGTTTTCAGAATAAATTGCCTCGAGACGCACGCTAAGAAGTAGAGTTGTCTAATGTCAAATAACCCACTCTCTGAATAAAGCAGATTAGAGGGATACATGAAAGGTCTCTTAAAAATTACTTTGAGAACTAATTTTTGAATAATTTCCAAGTTATGAATATGATGTCCTTAATGAAAATTACATTTGACAGCAAATAATGATATTTTAATATTTTTGAGATTAAAACCTGGTCCCAAATAATAATTATTATAAAAGTGTCAATAAAACTAAAATTTGTTAAAATTGAGTTAGTACAAAGTAAAACTACATTAAAACTTTTCACTTGTAGGTAACAATTTACTTTGTTGGATGGTTTTTAAATTAAATTATTATTATTCAGTGACTAATTAACAAAGAAAAGTAAACATAAGCCATTATGATGTTAGGTTTTACAAAATATGGATATTATTGTGTTCTTTTCATACTATTAAAATGTTGTTTAGGGGTGAAAACTGACTCGTTTTTAAAAAAATTCCTGTCTCATTTTTATACAAGCTTTGTTTTGTAAAAAATATTGTCAATTGCTCTGAATGACTTTGATCAATAGTCTTATTTTAAAACCAACTTTTTTACTTACAACTGTAGGTAATTGTGCTTAAAGGATAATTAGTTTTTGATTTAACAAAAAAAAAAGAAAAAAAATCGCTTAATTGTCTGTTTTGGGTTTGCAGTTTTATTCATCCCCTGATTAAGAGGGATATTAAAATTAATGGTGAAATGTCCAAACGTTTGTCAATCGTGTTTTAGTAATCTCCTTCAAGAAAAATGTGATAAAGGAATATTTTAAAGTGTTTTTTTTTTTAGGTTTTCTTGGTTTCCTTTTATTATCTATTATTTAATTGCTTTATTCTAGGTTTTATTGTAACTCAAATTATGAAGCTGTAATAACATATTTTTTATATATTATCGATTGTTAGTTACCTATATTTATTAATGTATTGTATTTTTTGACACGTTTTATATGCCATGTGGGCATCCTAACGTAACCAATAAATGTTTTTCTATCTATCTCTCTATCTATGTATAATAAAATAAAATAAAATAGCTTTAATTGTTTAGCAGTACATTGATATACTATTTACAAGACAATATACTTAGCCTAGTTATCCTATAACTATACATACATAATTTTGTATACTATTTTTAAATACCCAATATTATCTTCTTAATTTCATTTTTATTTGTAAAAAATAAATCTATTTTGTTAGACAATGAATGGTAACTTGTGCACATGCTGTGTATTGGGGATTTATATAGAATGTTTGTGTTTGGGGTATGCAAGTAAAATAAATTGTTTTTTGGTCGTAGATTTAGGCTCGGAGCATAGAATTTAATTTGACTGAGTAGATAAGATGAGTCAATTTTATTATTACATAATTTATATATTGTGTGAATTTGGTGATATTTATGTCGATCTTCAATAGTATTTATTTTGAACCTGTCAAGTAAAATTGTGCCAGTAAAACCCCTTGGAAGATAGATGTTATCCACTTTTTGTGCTAAGTACTTTAATAGTCTACGCTGCACAGCCTCTAGTTCCATTTTTTATTTCGCGTAGTAGGGGGTCCACACAACACAGCTGTACTCAAGTTTGGACCTTACATAGGCAAAATACAGAGTTTTAATGGTTTCAATATTGATGAAATGTTTGCAAACACGAAATATAAATCCTAGCATCCTTATGGCAGAGTTACAAATATTTTCGATATGTTGTGCAAATGACAGTGTTGTATCAAACATCACTCCCAAGTCTTTATAGCTATTGCAGCGTTCCAGTGTATTTCCATTTATATTATATTGATATTCAATTTTAAAGTCCCTTTTAATAAAAGTCATTGCTTTACATTTACCCATGCTAAGTTGTAGATGGTTTTTTATACACCACTCCAATATTCTGTCAATGTCGCCCTGCAGTGTGCGGCAATCATTAATGGTTGTAATTTTACTATAGATTTTTGCGTCGTCTGCATATAAAAGTATTTTACTTAGAACAACCTGCCAAATGTCATTGATAAAGAGAACAAAAAGCAGCGGAGCGAGAACGCCTCCCTGAGGCACTCCACTAGTCTGCGTAAAAGTTTTAGATGTATGTCATTGACATTCAACAAATAGATTTCTATTTTGTAAATACTATTTTAACAGACTCAATAGTTGACTATTAAAACCTAACACTTGAAGTTTATGCAATAGTAATTGATGGTCAACACTGTCAAATGCCTTTGAAATGTCCATGTATATAATGTCAACCTGACCATGATGACCAAGCTCATTGCTTACAAACTCGGTAAGTTCTGACAGATTGGTTGATGTGGACTTTGCGCCAAGAAACCCATGTTGACACGGATTTATTAACGGGCGAACATGAAACATAATTTGGTCATACACACACATCTCAAAGACCTTCGCAAAGTTTGAAATTAGTGCAATTGGTCTATAATTTTCTATTTTGGTTTTTGACCCTGATTTATGTACAGGGCATATTTTAGTATGCTTCCATTTATCAGGAAATTGACATGTTTTTAAAATAAAGTTAAATATAACATACAGGGGATCTATAAAAATGTGCCGACAGTCTTTTAAAAGAAATGCAGGTATACCATCCGCGCCACAGGATGCCTTTGGCTTTAGTCTTTCAAGTGCAGAGAGAATGTTGGTCTTTGTTATATGGGATACCGATCTACTACTATGGCTTGAATTAGTCTGCATTTGCATACAGTCTGCATTAAAGTTTGAGTCATTAAAGGAAGAACTAAATAATTTTGAAAATGATCCCACTATATCTTCTTGGTTGTCAATTTCCTGATCTTTGTAATGTAAAACTAATACGTTAATAAGATCCATTGAGATCATATATGTAAGCAACTTTAAAAGTCCATAATTTTACTTGGTTGGTTGGTTGGTTGGTTTAAGGCGGGGGTTGGGCGTTCGGCCCAAGCTTCTTACACTGCAGCCTAGTGGCTTATTGTGCTCCCCTATCTTGCTAGAAAAGATTTGTTCCTTTTATAAGGTCCAGCAAATTCCTATTAAGTTTGTCATGTGGGAGGTTATCCCCACATTGAATGTCTCCGAAGATTCTGAGTCTTCCTCGGGTCAGTGCTTCGCAGTTATATATGATATGTGAGGCGGTTTCGTCCTCATCGCCGCAAAGCCTGCATTCAATGGGACCATTGTAAATTCCTACTCGGTGTAGGTGTTTTCTTAAGCAGTGGCCTGTTAGTAGGCCGACCACTTGTTTTAGCTGGGTGCGCGTGAAAGGCATCATTCCAGTTGATAACTTTTTGGAGGGTTTTCCAATTGTGGCCCTCGCTTGGGTATGACCAGGTATCCTGTTCCATCGGGACAGGTGTTGTTGTTGTGCCCACCTGTCTGATGCTGTTCTGGTTGCCTGTTTTGATATGCCAAGGGCGGGTTCAGGGCCCCTGAATTTTTGAGATGATCCGGCTCTTGCCAGTTCATCGGCCTTTTCGTTGCCTGCTATCCCTGAGTGGCCAGGAACCCATAGGAGTTCTACCTTGTTGTTCCTTGCGGCCAGGTTTTTCAGGTCGTTTAGGCACTCCAGTGTGATCCTCGATTTGAGTCGACTGGAGTTCAGGGCCTTAAGGGCAGCTTGGCTGTCGGACAGAATGTATATCTCTTGGTCGTGGTAGCCCTTTTCGATATTTTTCTGTACACATGCTTGTATAGCACGTATTTCTGCTTGGTATACTGTGGCGTAGTTTCCCAGGGGAATGCTGATTTCCATTCTGGGTCTTTCCCCAAATATACCTGCGCCTACTCCGTCGGCCGTTTTTGATCCATCAGTGTACCAAACCAGGCCCCTATCTAATGACGGTGGTGTCCCTTTTGACCATATGTCAGAGTCGCACCTGATGTTAAAGGGTCTGGTGAAGTTGTAGACCTCTTTCATGTGATCTGTTTGCATCTCCAAGAGCTCGTCGTTGATTAGATCCGCGGCTCTTGTGTGCCCTATTCTTATGGGTTGTTGTTTCCATTCCCCATTTATTTTCATCCTGGAGGCGCTACAGCTGGCCTAATTTTACTTTATTTTAAATCTATTTACAAATATAGGTACGGTAAAAAAAATATTTTTTATAATTTCCTATATTATAATAAAATCTAAAATTACTGGTATATATTAATTGGAAGTTTGACAACTTAGACAGTGGCTTTCATGCATCGGGGCATCATCGTCAGTTGAGCGGTGCCATTCTTTACGTATAATTTTATTTTGTTATTGTGCGGCCTTCATTGTTTGATAATATAACCCGAACAGAAAAAAGTTTTTTATTGCTTTATTTGTGTCTTAGTGCTATTTAGTTCTGTTTTCTATTTTTATTTTTTTCCACTTTATAAAATTCAGTTTCGACAGGTATGATTTTTAAATAAAATAGATACAAAGTCACGGTCTCATTAAACGGTATGATTTGGATAGAAATTCGAGTATTTTTGAAATTTATACATGGTTTATTTATTTAAGATGCTTACTGACAATTTTTACAAAATGCAATTTAATTTATTATATCTACAAGTGACAGATCCAGTATACTCAATTTCTGAATCGTTCACTTTTCTGAGTAAAAATACATTTTTCTAAATTTACTGTTAACTAATAATAGTGGTACTATACAGGGTTATTCACGCTATTCGACACGACATATTATAGCTAAATTGTTTGTGTTGAATAATTTTTTTTTGGATGGAGAGGAGTCTGTTGGATGCACATTTTAAAATTATGTTAATTAATACATTTAATAATGTAAAGGGTGATTTGGATTTAGTGCATGTGTTGTGTGTTACAATGTAAATCCCTGTACACAAGCGCAGCACGGCGCGTCGAACTCAATGCTAAATCCTTATTCTCGTGTTTTGCTACGCCCTCGCACAAGTGCGTAATATAAGAATTCCGAATAATTCCGGTGTCGTCTATATACAGGGTGATTCACGTTGAGTGGCCTATTAGAAGATCTCGGAAACGAGTAACCCTATCTTTCTAAAAATTTGATAGCAGGCATAATTGGTTTTGGGCTTTTAAAACATTATATTTTGACGTTTTTATTACTTCCGGTTATACCGGAAGTTAATGCCAACTTTGCTATTTCAAACACCCTGTATATTTTAGCATTTTTGATTAGCTTGTTAAAATTTAAATAACTTTTGTTAATAATAATCTATTCCTATCTCTAACCGTTTTTGAGATATGAATTATAAAATGATTTTTTTGTGTAATAACGCTCCGAGAAGAAAGTTTATTAACTCTGAAACTAATAAAGGTAAACATTTAAAATTTTATAAGCTTTCAAGTAATACATAGATCTTTAGTTTAAATTACTTAGGTTTTACGTTTTTTATACAGGGAGTTCTTAAAATTGTGCCAATGTTTCCTTTTAAATAAATGTACATAAATCAATTTTTGCAAATGGAACACCCTATTTTTTAGCTTACTAACGTGTAGAGAATTAAATTTCCTATCCAAATGCCTAATATGTTACAATCCACATTTTTAGTGGTTTTGGAATTATGAGCAATTTAAATAAAAAATCTTAAAATTTTTGTTCGTGTTAATGCGACATTATTTTTGAAAAGAAGGCTCGACTGGGACTTTCGTTTGGTTTGAATGAGAAATAGCTAAGCAACGAACATAGGCAGTTAATAACAAATGGTAACAAAGCTCAAAGTCCAACGAAAATCCCAGTCGAAGCCTCCCTTTCAAAAATAATGTCGCATTAACACAAAAAGAAATTTTAAGATTTTTTAATTAAATTGCTCATAATTCCAAAACGACTAAAAATGTGGATTGTAACATATTAGGCATTTAGATAGGAAATTTAATTCTCTACAAGTTAATAAGCTAAAAAATAGGGTGTTCCATTTGCAAAAATCGACTTATGCACATTTATTTAAATGGAAATAATGGCACAATTTTAAGAACTCCCTGTATAAAAAACGTGAAACCTAAGTAATTTAAACTAAAGATCTATGTATTACTTGAAAGCTTAGAAAATTTTAAATGTTAACCTCTATTAGTTTCAGAGTTACTAAACTTTCTTCTCGGAGCGTTTTTACACAAAAAAATCCTTTTATAATTCATATCTTAAAAACGGTTAGGGATAGGAATAGATTATTATTAACAAAAGTTATTTAGATTTTAATAAGGTAATCAAAAATGCTAAAATATACAGGGTGTTCCATTTGAAATAGCAAAGTTGGCATTAACTTCCGGTATAACCGGAAGTAACAAAAACCTCAAAAGATAATGTTTTAAAAGCTTAAAGCCAATTATGCCCGCTATCAAATTTTTAGAAAGATAAGTTTACTCGTTTCCGAGATCTTCTAATAGGCCACTCAACGTGAATCACCCTGTATTATCCGGTACTATTGAAGCTATGTTATAATTAAAAAACGATTTAGAAATAACTGACAAACACAAATTATAATTCTGCGACCTGTCAAAGTGCCATAGGTGAGATTAAAATCAGTCTGCACTATGAATATTTGCATTTTTCATGAAAACGTGAGCAATTAGCTATGCGACAGCTTAATGCTTTTCGATAGACAATTAAATTTTACATCTGCTGTTGACGTAAGATACAGCGTGTTACGTTTAAATTAAACAAGTTATTACCATTTCAAATTTGTAATTATTTAGTAGTAGGGGAGACTGTGATACCTAGGAACGGTTATTTTATTTTTTGTATTAACCGCCGACTAAAGGTAGATTTTTTTAGCTAAATGCAACAAACATTTGTTCCTTAATAATATCCCTGAATAAAAATTAACCAAAAATATTATTGGCTCTAATTGCTGAGTATTAGAAAATAAAATGCAAAGTGTTCCAAGGTACGATATGCTCGTGTACCTTGCAACTTACCCCTTTTTATCAAAATAAAAGAATAATAAGGATTTTAAAGTATGAATCACCCAATATAACGTTTATGAAATAGCAACAAACACACAAAATTGTAAAATTGAAAATTTAGTCAAATATTATTTAACATCTTGTACCTGGAAACATACAGGATATATGTATGTTTCTAGGTACAAGGGGGTGCCATTAGAAATCAAAATTTACCGCTAGCTAATATGCTATGTTAAAAACTAAATAGCATGCTGCCATTCTACTCACCATACACCGGGGAATCTCGTAAAACTTACTGTATATTCACTAACCGGCAGTAAACGCTAATATAAATATTTACTTTTATTGTGTAAAACCTATTTTTTCACTGGAAAATCACAAAAGACGTTTTAAAAATTTTAAACTTTAATAGAATGGTTGGCTTGGCCGAAGGGTACAGTGAATCTTGCTGGTTAGCCGCTAGATGACGGTACCGATAAAAATCGACATCGTTCCTAGGTACACTATGCTCTAGGTACAACAGTCTCCCCTACTTTTTAGACATCCTGTATAAGTTAGTAAATTTTTCATAAGTGCGACACAACCTAATCGGTTTGTAGACTCTAGTGTGAATTTGGTTTGAAAAAAGAAAATACATGTTGAGAATTTAATCTTTAAAATTGTTACTACATTTTAATCGTAGAAACCGAAAATAAAATAATATTCAGGTCATGCCATTTAAAAAAATACAGCTTTGATACTTTTCGTGTTTTTGGGACAACCTGTACATTATGATAATAATTTTAAAATGTGCATCCAACAGGCCTCTATCCACCCAAAAAACATGTATCCAACACAAACAATTTAGCTGTAATATGTCGTGTCGAATAGCGTAAATAACTCTCTATACCATAAAATAGAGACTTACATTAATCCTAATTAAGCAGAGTAAAAAATTCTGCAGAAGTATTTCCACACCCAAGAAGTCGCAGCAGGAAGCATCCTTTACAAGAGAGCGCGGTACTTAATCGGAGTCTAGGTTCCAACCGCTATGCCGTAGCCTCCGACAAATATCTAGCCATGAAGAGACGTTTGGCAACACCGCACTCGATGACGTAAACCAGTCTACTTTGAACAACCGACTGCTACGTGTTTACGGGATTTGGCTAGCGTAGGTAACAACACAAAGCGCATCGTTTTATATATCGATATCAAATAAACAAAATATTTGACCAATTGCATTATTGTTGGTGTCATTGGAAAGAAAAATAAATATTTTTGGGTAATTCCCATTCAGTTTCCTTGGAGAAAGTTTAATCACCAGGAAATTAGTATATACACCAAAAAACAGACAAACATCATGATATGTAGTTTTTTTTGTGTTTAGACACGTTATTTTCCGGAACATTAAACGTTTTTTGGCACATGTCTTATTGAGGGTTCTTTACGAAGTTTTCAGAGCGCATCTATCGGCCGCCGCTTAACCCCTGGCTGTGATACGAAATTTGGCAGCGCCAAACTGCTGAATTATGGAGTTATAGAATTTCAGTCAGTCAGAATCGGGCAAAGTGGTTTTCCCCGATCCTGAATAGAAGAAACGGATGCGGGGCACCCAGACGAACATTTTGACACCCAAAATATAGGGTCCACAACACAGCCTGCAGCACCAGGGAATTTAAGGAATTTTTTGGGAAAATATTTTGAGACTTCGAAAAAATTTCAGATGAACATTTTTATTAAAGAATATCTCGGAACTAGAGCGGTTTGCTACGATTATTAATAAGAGGAAAACTGTCCAGAATAATATTCCCTATCAACTGGCACAGGAATTGGACCTCCAACAATCTGACCTAGGAAATTGGACCAGGAATTGGAAAATAAAAGTCGAGGGTGTTTCACTGTGGTAGTAGAGGTGTACAAATTCTTAAGGCAGGACTTAGCAGGACCAAAAAAGGGCTGGCAGTACAGGCAGGACCGTGAATAGGATCCGGCAGGACGGTGGCAGGACCTGGCAAATTGATTTTAACGATAAAGAGACGTACCCAGACCAGACTGGAAGATCGACGATGGTTTGCAAGGAATTTGTTTTTTAAGTTCCATCAGCTCTCTTCTTGCGTAATTTACTTTCAGAAAAATGTTTACAACAAACTACGGCCCTATCTGACGGGTTAAAATCATCTATTGGAATTGCATTTAACCATTTTTTAGGATCTTTGGGAAAAAGAAAAACCGAAATGAGCTTTCCCCCTTGCTCTTTTTTGATAACGCTATTATAATTTGATTTACACTCGGGAATACAACAAGTACTAGGCATATTAAACGCTGTGAAATGTAATAAGACTACAAAAATGTTTTATAAATAACTTACTTACCTGAAAATTTTCGATAAAATCCCTCTGCTATTATTTATAAAATATTGCACCTACATAGGTAGGAATTTTTTAAACAATACACTACCTACACACAGTCACAATATTTATTAAAAAATTTTTACCAAAATTAATATATTAATAAAAACATTTTTAACAAACGCCATTTTTGCAATAAAAAAAAAACCGCATAGTGACACATAAAACCCGGCAACATTAATCACAGTATTGAGTTCAAATAAACTTTATTCGACATTTTAACTGTCCGAACTTTTAGTTTAGTATCCTATATGCACTTTTCACTATTAAATTTAGAAAAAACTAATTGATTTTTACAATTTTAGAAGAGATTTGTGTTCCCGAAACTTTGACTAACCGCCATTTACTCCGCGCAAAAATGAACTGGTATACAGTGTTTCGGATTTAACACGTCAGGGCTAGAATATCAAGACGGCAATGGCTATGCACCAAGAAAGGCGCGAATTTTACCGATGATCTACGAGGTGTCACCGCGTAACAACGTATCGCGCTTAAGTTCATTGACACTCCCGGTTCTGAGAAGTAGCATTGTTACTTTCCCGTAGGGTAGCGGTTAAAATCTAGCCTCCAACCAAGTACAGCGCGCGCCTGTAGTTGAGGCTTCCTGCTGCGGCTCTTGAAGTGTGACCACGAAAAAGAATATACTTTTGCAGAATTTTGGTTCTATTTTAATCCTATGGGGGTCGATTTCAATTCGATGAAAGAATAAAAATTCAACTTTGCCAATTCGAATTCTCGAGTTGTCTTATGTTTTTGTTTAATATTTTAGTATGACATTCAGTGGCATTGATCAAGGACACTGTGACGAATATAACAAGTACAAATGTAGTATGTGTCAATGTCAAACAAGATGGAAAAGCAGTTTAAATAAAAAGTTCTTACAAGATAAAAATCACGGAGAAGTTTATAAATTCGGCTGTCATTATTGTAATTCTAATCCAACAACTCAGGAATGTAATTTAAATCTACATATCTTGCGACATAAAAATATAAAGAAAATTAAGGCTTCAGATAAGTTCAAGTGTGGTGAATGTAAATATCAAACAGTTACAAAAATGTTTTAAACAGACATATTTTGGCACGTCATAAAGCTATAGAGGAAATTGATGATTCAAATAAGTTTAAGTGTGGTCAATGTGAATATCAAACATTTAGGAGAAGTAATTTAAAGAGACATATTTTGGGACGTCATACAGCTTTAGAGGACGTTGATGCTTCAGATAAGTTTAAGTGTGGTCAATGTGACTATGAAACACTTATAAGGACTGACTTAAAAAGACATATTTTGCGACGACATGAAAATATATAGGAAGTTAATGCTTTGGATAAGTTTAAGCATCTTAAAAAAGCTAGGAATTGAAGGTTAAAGTTGTATATTTTAAGGCCTAATAATGTACAAAAAGTTGAAATCGTTCCCAACAGGTATATTAGGTTATATTCAAAATTTAACGTTTGCGTTTTTATTGTATACACACTCCTTAATTTTTGTAGTTATTAAAAGACACAGGTCACAAAAGAAATACCCATTAAATTTAAAATAAATAAGTCTATAGGACAAAATGTTAATTTTTTTCATCTACAATTTAATAATAGGCGCATTATAATATGCATAATACAATAAATGAAATTATGAATTAATTACACAGCCCTATGAAAACAAGTCCTGTCCTCGAAAACATAAATTAATCATGTGGGTCTACTCCAGTAGACATGCCTTTTTTTTACTGGGGCTGAGGTATGCATAACTATATCATTGGCCGGAGCCTCGTATTGCCGGTACTATGGAAACTAGAAGCGTTAAACATAAATACACGTTAACGTAAATGTTTAAGTTTCGCTTTCTAGATAAGTATCTTGTAGCTTTAATAAGGAGTCCGCAGGGAGTTCTCTGTCTTTCTTTTTCTGGAATCTTGTTATGGGCGGAATGCTTGAAGCACTCGGTGGAGAAGGATACTTCATTGCAGGTTACGCAGACGATTTGCTAATAGTAACCCAAGGCAAATTCAACACGATAGTCAGCCAGTCCTCACACGGGGAAACCTAGGGCGACTAGACTACTCTATACTCTAGTAACCTCTCATCCTCACACGGCCGATACTATAATCGCGCAGTTGTGAACTGAAGGTCGCAAATAAGTTGTTTCTGATTTATTCGCTCTCCTTATTTTGTAGTTATATACAGCACTGGATTCGTTTTAACTCCATTCAAGAATTTCAACTAAAAAATTTGCCCAATACTTATCACACAAGAAACGGGAGTAGCTGGTGGTTCCGGCGGTGTCGCTGCAACTTCGGTGGCACCGTGTGGTTACCGCCATTCAGATCTACATGCTGGGCGACTTAGTCGCCCAGTCTCCTAGTATCCAAGCTATTACAGTTTTAAGTTTCCCGTTTGAGGACTGCCCAAGAGATAGAATACAAAGAGCTCTTAAAATCGTGAAAAAATAGGTAGGACAGGAAGGACTAACATCGGTCCACAAAAGGTGTTATCATCTTCATTACAAAACGTAGGAAGGAAGAGGGACTGACACCCCTAACCATACGAGGCGAAAATTTCATTGCCAGAAGAGGTTAAATTCCAAGAAGTAACTTTAGATTCGATTCGACTGGCCTGGAACAAACACGTGGAAACAACTATCCGAAAATTGGAAGTAACCTTAATACTTTTTGAAAGAATCAAATTTTACATCTGCTTCTAACATAAAATACAAGAGTGTTACATTTAAATTAAAAAAGTTATTACCATTTCAAATTTGTAATTATTTGGTCGTACTTTTTGGACACCCTGTATAAGTTACTGATATTTGCATAAGTGCGACACAACCTAACCGGTTCATAGACTCTTGTATGAATTTGGTTTGAAAAAAGAAAATACAAGTTGAGAATTTAATCTTTAAAATTGTTATTACATTTATACAAAAGGCGAAATATGTCAAAATCCGTTTTAAGTATGGCAAACCATAATGAAACTTACTTTTATTTTAATCTTAGAAACCGAAAATAAAATAATATACAGGGCATGCCATTTTTAAAAATACTGCTTTGATACTTTTCGTGTTTTTGGGACAACCTCTACATTATAATAATAATAATTTTAAACTGTGCATCCAATTGGCCCCTATTTACCCAAAAAAAAATGTATCGAACACAAACAATTTAGCTATAATATGTCTTATCGAATAGCGTAAATAACTCTATACCACAAAATAGATGTAAATTTACAGTAATCTTAATTAAGCAGAGTAAAAAATTCTGCAAAAGTATATCCACACCCCGGAAGTCGCAGCAGAAAGCCTCCATTACAGGCGAGCGCTTTACTTAATCGGAGACTAGGTTCCAACCGTTAAGCACCGGGAAAGGCGCGAATTTAACCGATGATCTACGAGGTGTCACCGCGTAACAACGGATCGCGCTTAAGTTCATTGACACTCCCGGTTTTGAGAAGTAGCCTTGCTACTTTCCCGTAGGGTAGCGGTTAAAATCTAGTATCCGACCAAGTACAGCGCGCGCCTGTAGTTGAGGCTTCCTGCTGCGGCTCCTGGAACGTGATCACGCCCTAAAATGAATATACTTTTACAGGATTTTAATTCCATTTAATCCTATCGGGGTTGTGATACCAGAGCCCCTCTGTTTACTCTTAAGTTTTGTTCCTTTAAAAGTACACAAAACCTTGAAACCCAGACGTACTCTCTGATAAATAAAGTAAACTAGAAAAATTGTTAAATATAAATTCTTTGATCGAATTTAAATAGAAATAAAAATTATTTAAAAAAAAAATTTTTTGCGAGAAAATTAAAGTCACACCGCCGGTACACTTACAGGTATTCACGCGCCTATTTCGATTTCAATTCGATTAAAGAATACAAATTTAACTTTGCCAATTCGAATTCTCGAGTTGTCTTATTTTATTGTTTAATATTTTAGTATGACACTCGGTGGCATTGATCAAGGACACTGTGACGAATATAACAAGTACAGATGTAGTATGTGTCAAGATCAAACAAGATGGAAGAGCAGTTTAAATAAGAATTTCTTTCAAAATAAAAATCATGAAGAAGTTTATAAATTTGCCTGCCATTATTGTAATTCTAATCAAACAACTCATAAGTTCCAGTGTAGTCAATGTGAATATCAAACTAGTACGAACAGTCTTTTAAAGAGGCATATTTTGCGACGACATAATAACATAGAGGAAATTGAAGTTTTAAATAAGTTCAGGTGTGAACAATGTGAATATCAAACAATTAGGAAAAGCGATTTAAAGAGGCATATTTTTCGACGACATAATAACATAAAGGAAATTGAAGATTTAAATAAGTTCAGGTGTGAACAATGTGAATATCAAACAATTAGGAAAAGCGATTTAAAGAGGCATATTTTGCAACGTCATAAAAATATAAACGAAGTTGATGCTTCAGATAAGTTTACGTGTGTTCAATGTGATTATCAAACATTTACTAGAATTTATTTAAAGAGACATATTTTGCGACGACATAAAAATATAGAGGAAGTTGATGAATCATATAAGTTAAAGTGTGATCAATGTGAATATCAAACTTTTGAGAAAGGAAACTTAAAGCAACATATCTTGAGACATAAAAATATAAATCAAGTTGATCCTTCCGATAAGTTTAGGTGTACTCAATGTGATTATGAAACTTTTACGAAAGGTAGTTTAAAAAGGCATATTTTGGGACGTCATAAAAATATAGAGGAAGTTGATGCTTCAGATAAGTTTAAGTGTGGTCAGTGTGACTATCAAACTGTTGAAAGAGGAAACTTAAAGCAACATATCTTGAGACATAAAAATATAAATGAAGTTGATCCTTCGAATAAGTTTAAGTGCAGTCAGTGTGATTATCAAACTTTTACGAAAAGTAGTTTAAAGAGGCATATTTTGGGACGTCATAAAAATATAGAGGAAGTTGATGCTTCAGATAAGTTTAAGTGTGGTCAATGTGACTATCAAACTGTTGAAAGAGGAAACTTAAAGCAACACATCTTGCGACATAAAAATATAGAAAAAGTTGATGCTTCTGAGAAGTTTAAGTGTGATCAATGTGAATATCAAACACTTACGAAACTTTGTTTAAAGAATCATGTTTTGCGACGACATCAAAACATGGAGAGTGTTCATGTGTTAAATAAGTTCAAATGTAAAAAATGCGATTATCAAACAGTTGCGAGAAGTGATTTAAAAAGGCATATTTTGCGACGTCATAAAAATATAGAAGAAGTTGATGCTTCAGATAAATTTAAGTGTGATCAATGTGAATATCAAACAATTAAGGGAAGTGACTTAAAAAGACATATTTTGCGACGTCATAGAAATATAGATGAAGTTGATGCTTCGGAAAAATTTAATTGTAGTCAATGTGAATATCAAACAATTATGAGAAGTGATTTAAAGGGGCATATTTTGCGACGTCATAAAAATATTGAGGAAGTTGATGCTTCAGATAAGTTTAAGTGTTTAAGTGTTCAAGTGTGTTCTTGACCAACAAATGTTTTCCGAGCTTTTCCTTGCAAGTTCATCCGTATTTTTGTTCCCTGTAATACCTTCGTGTCCTGGTACCCACTACAGTTACTTTGTTTGCTGTTGCCACGGCCACCAATTCCCCTTGATATTCTCTGGGAATAAGATTTCTCTAAAATCCAAAAATACGTCCGGTACTACTTTTTTAACATATCAATTATTGAAAATGTGCCCCATGAATCGATTGGCACAGACCAAACCGATGATAGAACAAACTCTTCCCTTACTCTTTCCAAAACTTCTGGCGTGATTAAACGTATCTCTGCCCGAATCCTTTCCTTCAACTCTTCCAGATTTCTAGGTCTGGTGACATATACCTACTCTTTTTAAATCGACTCATAAATAAAAATCTAAGTAATCTAACTCTAGAACTCCTCGCAGTCCTATCTACCTATTTGGAAATAATTAATAATTCTCGTACATTTCTTGCAAAATTAGGTGGGGCTTCATCCTGCTGTAAAAATAACCTTTGGTCTAGATTTCCATAGTTAGGGAATATTCTTTTAAGTTCTGGTATTAAAAACTTTCAAGAAATGTAATATAATTATTAAATGTTACATTTTCAAATATGAAGGAGGATTTATAAAGTAGCCGCTCAAACCTCCAGATATTACACCCTTCGATTTTAATTTATTAGGCGATTTAAAAAGAAGGGTACCTATATGTCATCAGACCTAAAAATCTGAAAGAGTTGAAGGCAAGTATAGCTCCCACCCCGTATCCTCTTGTATTATTATCTTGTTCGGTTGGCCTAGCAACTAGGTGGTGGCTACAAGTTCTACTCCAGTGTGAGTTCGGGGAGAACTCGGTACCTTACAGCCCAATATGCCTTTATAGTGAACCATAAGTTGCAAAGTAAACACAGGATCACTTATTTTCCATGAGTTTTATTCAGTAAATTTTCAAAGTTCAAAAGGGAGCAAAATTTACACTTTTTCACAATCCTGTATATTTTTCCAATGAATATTACTTTTGGCTCACAACACATATTTTTGCTCCTACATAATTCATGTCTTTATAGGAAAGCGATAATAGTTTCCGCGCGCACCTCGTATTTGAGAGTTTCGAGCGGCTGAAACCCGCGATTTCTGACTGAAGTGTCTTTCACGCCCAAAAGGTATACTGTTAACCTTAACTGCGAGCTGGCACATATATACGGTGAACTATTCATTGTCACTGAGAACTGATAATTGTTTTCTAAATTTTGTCTATTACTTTCGTCCATAAATACTCAATTTTAATTACTAATAAAATACTTATTTTTGTTCCGTATTAAAAATACAAAATACACATTTCGTTCGTCTCCAAAACTTCGGTTTTCCGATTAAAAACCGATTTAAAATTAAAAAAAAAACGATGCCCATAAAAAATCTTTGAAGGCGTATTTTTGGATTTTAGAAAAATATTTTTCCCAGAGCCGCTATAACCAGCGTTCCATTGAAAATCCCCACCCTGTATGTATACAGGGTGTTACAAATTCTTGTGCGTACAAGGGGATCTCGGTAACATTAAGAGATACGAAGATGGTTAAATTGAGGCAAAGTTGCGTATTTTGGGGCTTAATAATTTGGTGAAAGAAAACTGTAAATATTCTGAATACCTTCGGAGATATCCGAAAAAAATCGAAATTTTGACTTTTGGTTTTTATTTTTTTGCACGTTTATTTTTGACGTGGGAAGAAAACAAAAAACACTTTTGCATTGCCGTTTTATATGTTCTACAAGATTACGTTATTAGTTTTTAAATTCGACGTTTCGTTCTTTAGATACCAATCTCAAGTCAATTTTTTTAAATACGGACCTGGAATTTTAAAAACAGTTTTAGGGATATCTAAGCTTTAGAAATTTAATTCAATTTAAATATTTCTAAAATTTTATGGTTTGTAATCAAATAACATATCATTAGTATTTCAAATTATCCTTTCTTTACTATTACGGCCCTGGCAATAATTTTTTGGATTACTTAAATTTTAAATAACCTTACAGGATGGTGTATAGGTGGTTATTATTTAAAGACAATTAATGCTCCCGAGTGAAAAAAGGTAACTGGAGTGTTAGTCTAATTATGTTACTGTGATGCGCTTATCTTTGTTTCAAAAACAATTTCAAATTTTTTTTACTGTTTATAAGGTCTGATAATGCTAGTTTCAGACAAAACATGTAACAAAAATAAACAGACAGAAAAATATTTGGCGCTGAGACTTTGGGTCTTTTTATTCACAAAATATCATCCACTTTGAGTAAAAATGGACGGATTCTTCAAATCAGAAACCTTTTTTTTTTAGTTTGGCTCTAATTTTTCAGGGTCGTAATGATATAAATTTGAAAAAATGTGTTATGATATAAATTTGAAAAAATTTATTATTAGATGACAAACCTTAAAATTTTAGAAATATTTAAATTGAATTAAATTTCTAAAGCTTAGATATCCCTAACACTGTTTTTAAAAATCCAGATCCGTATTTAAAAAAAAATTAACTTGAGGTTGGTATCTAAAGAACGAAACGTCGAATTTAAGAACTAATAACGTAGTCTTGTAGAACATAAAAAACGGCAATGAGAAAGTGTTTTTTGTTTTCCTTCCACGTCAAAAATAAACGCGAAAAAAATTAAAAATCAAAAGTCAAAATTTCGATTTTTTTGGGATATTTCCGAAGGTATTCAGAATATTTACAGTTTTCTTTCACCAAATTATTAAGCCCCAAAATACGCAACTTTGCCTCAATTTAACCATTGTAGGAAAAACTCTGAAGTCAGACCTAATAACAAAAAAGGGGTTAACTGATGATTGACCGATTGGTTGACCGATCAGTTAAAGTTGACGATATGAAGTTGACTATTTTGCCATTTTGGCTGGTATAAATAAAACACTACGTTTGAATAGATACATTGAAATGTTGCTTTATTCTATCACAAAAATAAAAGCACGGGTTTTGATTGAACTCTTGTACAATTCAAAAGGTGAATAATTACATTTTTTACAATACTAACAAACTACATCAAAACTATTTACTACTAATAGGTACAACATTTGATTTTACGTTAGATCAATTTAGTTTAAGAAATCTACAATTTTTAGATTACAAAGGTATAAATTCTAGGCGCAAAGCATTAGTTATCATTTAGTGTCAATTAAAACTTTTCTGTCGCGGGGTTCCGTATTGCTAGGAACGTTTTTTCGAATTCACTCTTTCTAGAAAGTTAAGTTGGTCGTACGGACGCACAAAAAATGTGGTTTATAATACGTCAATTGACGGTATTTTTGGAAATGCGTGAGTTTAAAAATACCATACATAAACTTAAAGATTATTGAGCTGTGTTCTGCCTCATCTGTTGACGATCAGAATTACTATCTTAATCTATCATACCTTACAGGTGTTACATGGGTATATATTGCAATCGACAACGACGTGCTTCGTTACTGTCGACCAGCGGGTTGCGTCTTTTTCATTTCTGCTAACTTGGGTGTCTAAAGAAAGACGAGAAAAATGGGCACTACTTATTTTACTTTACTTTAAAATCCTTTATTGTCCAAAGAAATAATCTTGCTGACAAAGTAATTAATATATATACTATATTATTCACTTATACATATAATATACTCTTAATGCGAATGGCCATTGCTGTACCATTTGACCGAAATATCTATAAATATTATAAGAAAAAACATACAACAGTTATACAAAATTAACAACACAAAAACCGGCACAATAGTTAAAGGATAAAAAAATAAAATAAAATAAAGCTCAGACAGAACCAACAGTTACATAATCAAGGGACACAAAACAATTAAAAACGATCATCGAAAAACTCTAAAACGGTATAGTAGGCTTTCTCTAGCAAAAGCCCTTTCACAGCCGATTTAAATTCTTTAGGGGTTCTCAGAGATCTAATGTAAGCTGGTAACTGGTTAAATACTTTTTTGCCAGTATAAAAGATGGAATTTTTTACCAGAGAAGTATGGGGTATGGGCAACTGCAAAACTTCTACTTGTCTCGTGCCGTATTGATGTACCCTTAAATTATCTTGGCTATTAAGTTTTTTATAAATTAAGCAGGCCGTCTCCAAAATGTAAATACAAGTAAGGATTAATAATGTGTGCTGTCTAAAAAACGGCCTACACGGTTCTCTTGCTCGTGCCCTGCACACATACCTCACAGCTCTCTTCTGAAGTACAAACACTAAATTTAAGAGATACTGACTGGAGTTCCCCCAGAAACAGACACCATATCTCAAATGAGACTCGATAAGAGCTGATTATACCGATGGGATTGTATTTACATGTAATTCCCTCGATATCACCCTCAATGCAAAACACCCCGCGGATATTTTACTACACACGTTTGTAATATGAGACTTAAACGTCAGGTTACTATCTATATTTACACCGAAGAACTTTACATTAGAACAGTTAGAGACTAAGGAATCATTTAAGTAGACGTCACCAACAGCACAGTTAAAATTTATTATATATGGTCTTTGAAACGTTAAAAGTGAGAGAGTTAGCATCACACCAGCCCTTAACTCGCTCAACATCGTCAGATATCATGGTAGTTAGTTCTTCCGAGTTCCTGGCATGCCACAATATAGTGGTATCGTCGGCAAATACTGTAAATTTACCTCTAATCCTTAAGGACACCATGTCATTAATGTAAATTAAAAATAAGATAGGACCCAGTACTGAACCCTGTGGCACACCCGCCCCAATTTTACATTTATCCGATTTTAGCCCCCCACACTAACAATTTGGTTCCTTCCGTAAAGATATGACTGGAACCAACTCAGAGAGTTACCCCTGAAACCATACTTCTCAAGCTTCCGCAGCAGCACTCCGTGATCCACGCAGTCGAAGACTTTTGAAAGATCACAGAGCACAGCCGCGGCCGCTTCGCCCTCGTTTAGGTGGAGGTACAAGTCATCCAAAAGTGCAAAAACCGCATCGCCAGTACTCTTGTCGGCTTGAAACCCAAACTGATGATGAAGCTCAATAAATCATATTTCCGTAGAAAAGCCATAACCCTGTTCTTAACTAATTTTTCAATTATTTTGGCGATTGTAGAAATTATGTAGATGGGTCTAAAGTTTAAAGGAGAAGCCGTGTCTCCACCCTTGTGAATCGGAATCACAATTGCTTCCTTAAGTGAATCGGAAAATGTTCCCACAGAAAAAGAATAATTTATAGCGTCAACTAACGAGTTGAGTGCAGGATCCGGTAGTTTCTGCAAAACTCTAATAGATATTCCGTCCAATCCCGAAGCGCTCTTTTTTTTTATATCGTGGAAGGGTTGTTTAAGTTCATCCAAGTTTACTGGGGTAAGAAAAAAGGATTGTGATACAGACACATGAACTAAATATTCCAATGGGTCACACCCCGCAGTAATCATCTTTAGCCAGGTTCTGAGCAATAGAGCAATAAAACGCGTTAAATTTGTTTTTTTAGAGCCCTGAGTACATTTTGTACTGTTTTGTCGTTATTTTAGACGTTAGACGACTCTTTATTAGTTTTCAATCATTAATTGATAATAAAAAGCGGAACCGAAAGAAACACACAGCTTTGTCTTGAGGCTTCTCTAACAGCTGTTCGATTGAACGGTCTCGCGGGAAAAAGCCGCATCTCTGGCGCTTCACATACGTACTTGGCGTCTCGTCGCATCCTTGTTTATCTCACGCACACGCGGTTCGCTTGCGTTTTCTCTTTTCAACATTGCGATTTGTAGCCTTCTCGATTGCGAAACAATCTCGGAGACGTTAGGAAGTTACGAATTTCAGTGCAGGGGCGCACTAAGTAACTTTATTGGAATTAAATCATAAATAATTTAAAGGGGGTTGGAGAAGTTCTTCAACAACCATCTCCGTATCTCTTGCCGTTACCGAGATCCCCTTGTACGCACACGAATTAGTAGCACCCTGTATACGGAGTGTCCTGGATAAAACTGCACTCTAGAGGGGTTCTTTTTTATTTTCTGACTGTATTTTAAAAGATATGTCAAATTAAAGTTTACATTGTTGTTAACAAAAAAAAAATAGTGGAATTTAGTGTCCGTTAAAATATATAAAGAAAAGAAGCTTAGCGGCCAGCGGACAGAGTAGTGCGTCTATCTTTTGCATTAAAGTAGACAGGGACGCCAAAGGTAATGGAATCCCTGGGGCACAGGTAGACAATGACAGGCTGTTTCGTTCTTGTTTAAACTCATCAGAAAGCCATAACCTGTAAGCAACTCCCAATACAGCGAGACTGTTCTTTTCAAGGCGTTTTTAAGATATAAAAACGCGATGAAAACCCAGTAACGCCATCAGTAGGAATCAACCCAATGCAAAAGATAGCCATCTAACGTGAAAACGTAGAAATAAACAAATCCAAATCAATCAAGCACGGAACGGCCACTTCGCCAGTATAGGAAACATTTCTCGCTTCTCTAATACCACGCCACGGGTTTGTGGATTCAGATCCAGATCGCGCTGCAGTCGCCCACCGGTTTGCAGCACTATTCCGTAAATGCCGTGTGTAAGTATAAATAAAATAGTGGAATTTAGTGTCCGTGAATCCACAAAACCGTGGCGATGGTATTAGAGAAGCGAGAAATGTTTCCTTACTGGCGAAGTGGCCGTTCCGTGCTTGATTGATTTAGATTTATTTATTTCTACGTTTTCACGTTAGATGGCTATCTTTTGCATTGGGTTGATTCCTACTGATGGCGTTACTGGGTTTTCATCGCGTTTTTATTTCTTAAAAACGCCTTGAAAAAAACAGTCTCGCTGTGTTGGGAGGTGCTTACAGGTTATGGCTTTCTGATGAGTTCTAACAAGAACGAAACAGCCTGTCATTGTCTACCTGTGCCCCAGGGATTCCATTACCTTTGGCGTCCCTGTGTACTTTAATGCAAAAGATAGATGCACTGCTCTGTTTACTTGCCGCTAAGCTTATTTTCTTTATTGTTGTTAACATTTTTTCTCGTTTGGTTGTCGGTGTAATTAGATCTTTAATCCGACGTGTCATTCTTACACGGGACATTCAGTATATAAGCGCTATTATTTACTAAATTTAGATTAATAAAAATGATAGTTACATATAGATTATACATCTTATATACACTATTGGCAAAATCGAATCTGGGGTGCGAAATTTTTAGTGCAACCAAGAGAGAAGGCACATATGGAAAAACCTTCAGTTAATAAGAGAATCCTAACTACTACATTCCTACTGAAAGGGGGTATATGTCTGTGGTGTGGCCGAGCCTTTGCCCGTGAACGTAAACCGATTCAAATTTAGTAACGAAGAAGCTTCGATGGAGCGAATGTCTGATGTTTTTTGTCGTGCGATATTTTTACAATGTTTTTATCTTTGTTCATGTTCTCATGTTTTTCGCTGTTGCATTTGACAATATAACAGCGGTATAAAAGTTAATGTTATTTATTAGCTTCGCAGGAGGAAGGCTTGCTTTATACAAAAATATTTAATCGACGTATCGACTGCTCCCGTGGCTGCTTCGACCGCGTCTTCTAAAGAATGGAAGGTGGGAGGTAGGGTATAGCATGTTCCTTGTCTAACGTGTTAAACGGTACTTATAATCTCCGTCTGATGCGTTTATACCGGCACCCTAGATTAGAGTTTGCTAATAGTTTATATTCTATACTCCAGGTCCAAAATTACTGTCATTGACTCTTCGCAATCAAAGCATCCAGGTTTTTGTGGCTTCTTAAAAACATTTTTTTAAAGTTTTTTGAAGGTCCAGTCAATAATTTTGCCAACTTAGATGCTAACGATGGTACAACCGGTGCCGAACCGCACTGAAATAACACAACGCTAATACCTAATATTGAATCTTATCTTCCTCAATGAATTTTTCATGTTCATCCATAATTTCAGGATCTATTTGTTGACAGACATTCTCCCCCTCTTATTGCTGTGTAATAAACGCTCCTAGTCCTGGAGTGATCAGCTTTCAATTGATTATTTAAATAGTGTTGGGTTAGTAGACTTTACATCAGTGGCGGCTCGTGATAGTCGATACAGGTGGGGCCAAAATATCAAGTCAAAAATCTTTGATGAGAGTACAGGGTGTTACAAATTCGATACATTGAAATTGCTATCTCAGTAACTATAAGAGATATAAGTTTGGTTAAATGGAGGCAAAGTTGCACATTTTAATGATGAATTATTTGTTAAAAAAAATCCGATTACTTCCGGAGCATCCGAAAAAAAATAGAAAAAATTAATTTGTATTTTTATTGTCTTTACGACAAAATATTGATTTTTTGGACGAACCAAGAGCGCTTACTTAAGACAATTTTTTATGCTCTTCAAGAAAATAATCTTATTTTTCAGATACGACGTTTGTTTTTTAGATACCTATATCAACACAATTTTTTCAAATTCGGACTTGAATTTTTTTTAAATATTTAACCATGTCCCGCAGTCGGTAAGAGATCATCAATGCCTCAAACGTTTCAAAAAAACATTTAAGGCGCTACTGTTAACAAAAGCGTTCTATACATTTTAGATGTGGAGTATTTTACGGTTTTGTTTTTTTTTGTAACTTTGTAATAGTATACTTATCAAGGGCGTCGATAATTTTTTAATATAATTACCCCCCCCCCCCCCCCCCCAAGATTGACAAAAAAAAGTTTCTTGCCTACACTTGACGAAAGAAAACATAGGCATACAAACAATAAAAATGTTTTGAAAATTTATTTTGTTAATTTGTTACCCCCCCCCCCCCCCCCCAAAAGAAAAAATTATCGGCGCCCTTGATAAGTATACTATTACAAAGTTATCGACGCCCTTGATACTTATGTACAGGGACATTATTTTAAGTGTCTCACCCGATTGGCGACTTTGCTATCGACCACAATAAAAAAACAATTATGTATTCCCTAACAGCTTTTAGTGAAGAAGCCATTTTTGGTGTCAAAAAAAATTTATGTTTACAAATTTGACAGATACGACGCCATATTGGATTTTCTTAAATGGCAACCCTACCTTAGTAAGCCAGCTGCATTCGCCTATTTGTTCCGACATTAAAAATGTATAATTGTCAATATTTATTTTCAGCCGTTCCGGAGATACGAGGCTTCGAAGTTGGTGATTTTGTTATCATCGAATTAACAGAAGCTTTAAGATTAGAAAGGAGATACGTAATTTTTTATGGCGGAGCCACCCATGCTATTGTCATATATGCCAGATGTCAAAAAATGACAGTTACGACGCCATTTTGAATTTTTTTAAATGGTAACCCACATTTATAACTACGTCAGTGTATTGCATTTCGCGGTCCGATTTGAAAAATATATAGTTGTCTATATTTATTTTTAACACTTACGGAAATACAACCGTATCAAAAACTGCATCGTACGATTATGTGTTGTAAGTGTAAAATAATCGTACGATGCAGTTTTTGATACGGTCGTATTTCGATAAGGGTTGGAAATAAATATCGACAACTATATATTTTTGAAATCGGACCGCGATATGCTATTTACTGACGTTGTTATAAATGTGGGTTGCCATTTACAAAAATTCAAAATGGCGTCGTAACTGTCATTTTTTGACATCTGACATATATGACAATAGCATGGGTGGCTCCACTATAAGAAATTACGTATCTCCAGAAAAAATTTGAGTTTCTAATCTCAAAGCTTCTGGTAATTGGATGATAACAAAATCACCAACTTCGAAGCCTCGTATCTTCGGAACGGCTGAAAATAAATATTGACAATTATACATTTTTAATGTTGGAACAAATAGGCGAATGCAGCTGGCTTACTATCAGGTAGGGTTCCCATTTTGGAAAATCCAATATGGCGTCGTATCTGTAAAATTTGTAAACAGATTTTTTTGACATCAAATTTGGCTTCTTCACTAAAAGCTATTAGGGAATACATAATTGTTTTTTTTATTGTGGTCGATAGCAAAGTCGCCAATCGGGTGAGACACTTAAAATAATGTCCCTGTACCTATATATTTTTATAATTGTTTTAAAACACACTTTAACAACAAGATTTTTATTTTTTTTTCAAAGTATATTAAGTAAAGTAGGGTAATCATAAAAATATGACTATATTCTGATTGCTCGACATAAGAAACTCCCAATTGCTTGCTTTGTTTTATCTTTGGGGCTTAGCCTCTCATTTTTGAATTTTGATTTTGTATTTATTTACAATTATCCTAATCTTGGTGTTAGGTTGTGAGTAACCACTTGACCATATTAATTTTGTTATTCTAAAGTGTGTGCTAGTCTCTTTATTTGTTTTTACTTTATATAACGAAATTTTGAATTGTCATAACTGTTTTATAGTATCGATATTTTAGGCTTTGTTAACGAGATTTATATCTTATAACAATAAAGCGTATTTTGACTTAACTTTGACTTGAGTAGCTTTTGACCTCTTAAAATTATTACCTTGTAAAATACTTAAGAAAGTGCCCTTGGTTTTTAAAAATAATAAGTACTTTTGTCGTAAAAAATAAAAACAAGTTTTTCGTTTATTTTTTTGGATATCTCTGGAAGTCATCGAAATTTGATTAAATTTCTTTTTAACAAATTGTTCAGTATTAAAATATGCAACTTTGCCTCCATTTACCGAACTCTCTATCATTTGTAGTTACCGAGATAGCAATGCTAGTGCATCGAATTTGTACACTTATATAAAAAAAAATCGAAAAACTTACCGACTATATAAATGGAGCATTTGCAATAGTTGTAACAAAAAATATTCACAAAACACTCAAATTATCTTATAAGAAAACTCTATATGTACGTCTTTTTGTTATTTGAAAATGATTTAATCACTTTTGTTCTTGAAGTCATCAATATTGTTTACAAAATGTTTTTCGGCAGGCTACATACCTAAAGCGCTTAGTCTTTCCTCTTTTATTTTATTCATTTTAAAATTGATATTGATATATTGGAATCAGGAATATTATTATAATCCACCGACGGACTGACCTAAACCTAACCTACAAGAATAATTTATGTTAAACGGTAAAAACTGTTTAAAATAAAACTATTTTAAAATTAATATTTCGACAGGGCAAACCGTATTCAAAACAGCTGCCATCTAAGTTTCAAGTAGTGGTAACAAAGACGAAGGCCTGATCCGATTGGAACTATAAAATAAAGCACGTGTAAATCCTCCAATCCCGGACGGATCTGAGGATCTGGCCCACTACAAAACTTCTGACTTCCTTATGCATCTGTAAGAGAGGGCGATATATCATTATCTCTTTTGTAAGCGATGAACCTTCGATGAACAGCATGGCCATACATAGAAATCGCCGGCTTTGGTAGCGCGAAGGAATTTTCGCAGCGTCCGGGAGTTTTTGCACCGTTAGGCGTTATCAGATATTAATTGAACGCAACGTTTTAAATTTTAAATTATTCACAGTTACAAAAAGATTGAAGCGTAAAGATGCAAAGCAATGATTATGAGTGTCAGTAAAAAAATAACTTGGTGTACAGGTAGGTAGGGCCATGGCACTGTGGCCCTACTGTACGTGCCGCCACTGCTTTACATTCCTATATTCAAATAAGAAGCGTCAAATCACTGGTCAAATAATTTTCCCCTACTACAATCTGTATCGCGCGCGATAAATGGTCGCAATATTGCTTTACATCAAATTATGTGTTCTCTAATATCGCTTGTGTGTGAAAATGGCTCATTAGAAAACACACAATTTAGTGTAAAAGCAATATTGCTACCATTTGTCGCGCGCGATATA
Organism: Polydrusus cervinus; assembly: GCA_935413205.1. Classification (NCBI taxonomy): domain Eukaryota; kingdom Metazoa; phylum Arthropoda; class Insecta; order Coleoptera; family Curculionidae; genus Polydrusus; species Polydrusus cervinus. The sequence goes on from OW284518.1 coordinate 8,383,264, forward strand.
TGGTGCCGTGTGAAAACGCTCTAAGACTGCATTAGATTTGATAAATTCTGCGTTACTATGGCAGAAGAATTGAGAAAATTAATGTTGGAAGTCTCCTGTAAGAATTATTTTTAAATTCATAATCAAACAAGAGAACAAGCCTTACAATCTACCAAGAAATACATTAACATCACAAGACTATAAATACATAAAATACAATACAAATTGTTTAAATTTTTTACCTAGTTATTTATTCTCTGTTAGTCTGGGATCTCCTGAAGACACGTTGCTATGCTATTATATATTATGTAATATTTTTAAAGCAACTAAGTGTTGTCGTCATTTCTTGCCCCTCTTTCGAATTAGGCTTTTTTCCTCTTCGTTTGCTGCCAGGGCCATTCCCGAGGGGACCTATAGCTTAATGTGGGTTCTAAACCACGATCCTCAGTCATGCGACACCCCCCAAGGGCTATCAACCCTCGGTTTATTGCCATTGCATGACCTACCGATTGGGGAGTATGTATCTTCGTCCGCACCCCATGAGATGTCCGATCTCATCCGGCCTGGTTACCGGCGTGAATGGGGTAGGTTGGGAGATGATACATTTTACACTCTTCCCTGCATTCTTAAAGCCACTAAATTTCGGACACTTTTTTTATTGTACGTATGCCCTCTCCGGAAATCGAACCCAAGTCGCAATGTTCGAATGCCAGTAACTTACCTTTGAGTCACCACCGCGGTGGCAACTAAGTGTATTTACTTTTATCGTTAAAATACGACCTTTAAAGGAATTCCTAAATAATAATTATTTATAAATTCATTACTTAATAGAATATAATCTGCTGTAAAAATTTGGTTTAGTAATAAGGCTAATAAATAAGATACACAACAAATATTAGATATCATGTTTAATTTTCAGTGTATTTTTTTCAGTATGACATTCGGTGGCATCGATCAAGGACACTGTGACGAAAATAACAAGTACAGATGTAGTATGTGTCAATTTCAACCAAAATGGAAATGCAGTTTATGTAAAAATATCTTTCAACATACAAATCAACAAAAGGTTTATAAATTCACTTGCAATTGTTGTAATAATAATGCTTCAAATAACTCCAAATGTGGTCAATGTAAGTATCAGACTTTCAGGACAAATAATTTGAAGAGGCATATTGGGCAACGTCATAAAAATATAGAAGAAGTTGATGATAAGTTTAAGTGTGGTCAATGTGACTATGAAACCCTTAAAAGAAGTGATTTAAGGAGACATATTTTGGGACGCCATAAAAATTTAGAAGAAGTGGATGCTTCGGATAAATTTAAGTGCGGACATTGTAATTATCAAACTATTTACAAAGCAAACCTTAAGCAACATATCTTGCGACATAAAAATATAGAGGAAGTTGCTGCTTCAAATAAATTTAATTGTGGTGAATGTGAATATCAAACAGTTGATAAAACAAGCTTAAAGCATCATATTTTGCGACGTCATAAAAACATAGAGAAAATTGATGCTTCAGATAAGTTTAAGTGTGGTCAATGTACCTATGAAACCATTAAAAGAAGTGATTTAAAGAGACATATTTTGGGACGCCATAAAAACATAGAGGAAATTGATGCTTCAGATAAATTTAAGTGTGGACATTGTAACTACCAAACTATTTACAAAGCACAGCTTAAGAAACATATCTTGCGACATAAAAATATAGAGGAAGTTGCTGCTTCAAATAAATTTAATTGTGGTGAATGTGAATATCAAACAGTTGATAAAGCAGGCTTAAAGCATCATATTTTGCGACGTCATAAAAATATAGAGGAAGTTGATGAATCATATAGGTTAAAGTGTGATCAATGTGAATATCAAACTATTGAGAAAGGAAACTTAAAGCAACATATCTTGAGACATAAAAATATAAATCAAGTTGATCCTTCCGATAAGTTTAGGTGTACTCAATGTGATTATGAAACTTTTACGAAAGGTAGTTTAAAAAGGCATATTTTGAGACGTCATAAAAATATAGAGGAAGTTGATGCTTCAGATAAGTTTAAGTGTGGTCAGTGTGACTATCAAACTGTTGAAAGAGGAAACTTAAAGCAACATATCTTGAGACATAAAAATATAAATGAAGTTGATCCTTCGAATAAGTTTAAGTGCAGTCAGTGTGATTATCAAACTTTTACGAAAAGTAGTTTAAAGAAGCATATTTTGGGACGTCATAAAAATATAGAGGAAGTTGATGCTTCAGATAAGTTTAAGTGTGGTCAATGTGACTATCAAACTGTTGAAAGAGGAAACTTAAAGCAACACATCTTGCGACATAAAAATATAGAAAAAGTTGATGCTTCTGAGAAGTTTAAGTGTGATCAATGTGAATATCAAACACTTACGAAATTTTGTTTAAAGAACCATGTTTTGCGACGACATCAAAACATGGAGAGTGTTCATGTGTTAAATAAGTTCAAATGTAAAAAATGCGATTATGAAACAGTTGCGAGAAGTGATTTAAAAAGGCATATTTTGCGACGTCATAAAAATATAGAAGAAGTTGATGCTTCAGATAAATTTAAGTGTGATCAATGTGAATATCAAACAATTATGAGAAGTGACTTAAAAAGACATATTTTGTGACGTCATAGAAATATAGATGAAGTTGATGCTTTGGAAAAATTTAATTGTAGTCAATGTGAATATCAAACAATTATGAGAAGTAATTTAAAGGGGCATATTTTGCGACGTCATAAAAATATTGAGGAAGTTGATGCTTCAGATAAGTTTAAGTGTGCTCAATGTGAATAAAAAACATATTTTGCGACTACATAAAAATATATAGAAAGTTGATGTTTCAGATAAGTTTAAGCATATTTTATGGCTTGATAATGTGGAATAAAAAATTAAAACTGTTCCAAACAGGCACATTAGGTAATATCCAAAATTGTAGTTTTTCACTGCCATTTTCTAAGCTTTATTTATTTGAAAACAAAGAACAAATGACACTTTTTCATATTTTTTTTATTAACTACTTGCATAAAATAATTTGAAATATTGATGACAAATTCTAACATCAAGATTTTAAAAAAAATTTGGTTTCCTTGGTAAATCTTAGTATTTAAAATCGTAATTTATGTTCAGTAATCCCAGTTCCTTGCACTAGTTTGTGCAGGTCAACTGGAGAGAGGGTTGGGATGCCTTCTGGTTCTAGTTTTGGATGCCCGCGTAATGCCAAACTATATGCATAGTCTGCAATTAAAGGGTATCGTACTGACACCAAGTCGGTAAGGTAGTAATAAGGGTCCCATCTCGAACTGGGAAACTCTTGGACTCTGTAAACTACAGTTCCCTATAATTACGGCGTTATGGAAAAGCACTAAACCGCGCCGAACACCGATAGAGTTTAAAGTAAATAAAGTATAAAGTGATTTATAATAATAATTGTGATGCATTGCAAAGCAATTAAAACTTCCGATTAATTGGTATTAATAACAAGAAGACATTCTGAAGGCAAGGTGACATAAATAAGATCTCTTAAGATTCTGCTTCAAGGTCCCTATTTAAAAAAAAAATTAACTTGAGGTTGGTATCTAAAGAACGAAACGTCGAATTTAAAAACTAATAACGTAATCTTGTAGAACATAAAAAACGGCAATAAGAAAGTGTTTTTTGTTTTCCTTCCACGCCAAAAATAAACGCGAAAAAAATTAAAAACCAAAAGTCAAAATTTCGATTTTTTTAGGATATTTCCGAAGGTATTCAGAATATTTACAGTTTTCTTTCACCAAATTATTAAGCCCCAAAATACGCAACTTTGCCTCAATTTAACCATTGTAGGAAAAACTCTGAAGTCAGACCTAATAACAAAAAAGGGGTTAACTGATTTGATTACCGATCAGTTAAAGTTGACGATATGAAGTTGACTATTTTGCCATTTTGGCTGGTATAAATAAAACACTACGTTTGAATAGATACATTGAAATGTTGCTTTATTCTATCACAAAAATAAAAGCACGGGTTTTGATTGAACTTTTGTACAATTCAAAAGGTGAATAATTACATTTTTTACAATACTAACAAACTACATCAAAACTATTTACTACTAATAGGTACAACATTTGATTTTACGTTAGATCAATTTAGTTTAAGAAATCTACAATTTTTAGATTACAAAGGTGTAAATTCTAGGCGCAAAGCATTAGTTATCATTTAGTGTCAATTAAAACTTTTCTGACGCGGGGTTCCGTATTTCTAGGAACGTTTTTTCGAATTCACTCTTTCTAGAAAGTTAAGTTGGTCGTACGGACGCACAAAAAATGTGGTTTATAATACGTCAATTGACGGTATTTTTGGAGATGCGTAAGTTTAAAAATACCATACATAAACTTAAAGATTATTGAGCTGTGTTCTGCCTCATCTGTTGACGATCAGAATTACTATCTTAATCTATCATACCTTACAGGTGTTACATGGGTATATATTGCAATCGACAACGACGTGCTTCGTTACTGTCGACCAGCGGGTTGCGTCTTTTTCATTTCTGCTAACTTGGGTGTCTAAAGAAAGACGAGAAAAATGGGCACTACTTATTTTACTTTACTTTAAAATCCTTTATTGTCCAAAGAAATAATCTTGCTGACAAAGTAATTAATATATATACTATAATATTCACTTATACATATAATATACTCTTAATGCGAATGGCCATTGCTGTACCATTTGACCGAAATATCTATAAATATTATAAGAAAAAACATACAACAGTTATACAAAATTAACAACACAAAAACCGGCACAATAGTTAAAGGATAAAAAAATAAAATAAAATAAAGCTCAGACAGAACCAACAGTTACATAATCAAGGGACACAAAACAATTAAAAACGATCATCGAAAAACTCTAAAACGGTATAGTAGGCTTTCTCTAGCAAAAGCCCTTTCACAGCCGATTTAAATTCTTTAGGGGTTCTCAGAGATCTAATGTAAGCTGGTAAGTGGTTAAATACTTTTTTGCCAGTATAAAAGATGGAATTTTTTACCAGAGAAGTATGGGGTATGGGCAACTGCAAAACTTCTACTTGTCTCGTGCCGTATTGATGTACCCTTAAATTATCTTGGCTCCTAAGTTTTTTATAAATTAAGCAGGCCGTCTCCAAAATGTAAATACAAGTAAGGGTTAATAATGTATGCTGTCTAAATAACGGCCTACACGGTTCTCTTGCTCGTGCCCTGCACACATACCTCACAGCTCTCTTCTGAAGTACAAATACTGAATTTAAGAGATACTGACTGGAGTTCCTCCAGAAACAGACACCATATCTCAAATGAGACTCGATAAGAGCTGATTATACCGATCGGATTGTATTTACATGTAATTCCCCCGATATCACCCTCAATGCAAAACACCCCGAGGATATTTTACTACACACGTTTGTAATATGAGACTTAAACGTCAGGTTACTATCTATATTTACACCGAAGAACTTTACATTAGAACAGTTAGATACTAAGGAATCATTTAAGTAGACGTCACCAACAGCACAGTTAAAATTTATTATATATGGTCTTTGAAACGTTAAAAGTGAGAAAGTTAGCATCATACCAGCCCTTAACTCGCTCAACATCGTCAGATATCATGGTAGTTAGTTCTTCCGAGTTCCTGGCATGCCACAATATAGTGGTATCGTCGGCAAATACTGTAAATTTATCTCTAATCCTTAAGGACACCATGTCATTAATGTAAATTAAAAATAAGATAGGACCCAGTACTGAACCCTGTGGCACACCCGCCCCAATTTTACATTTATCCGATTTTAGCCCCCCCCCCCACACTAACAATTTGGTTCCTTCCGTAAAGATATGACTGGAACCAACTCAGAGTCTGAATCCATACTTCTCAAGCTTCCGCAGCAGCACTCCGTGATCCACGCAGTCGAAGGCTTTTGAAAGATCACAGAGCACAGCCGCGGCCGCTTCGCCCTCGTTAAGGTGGAGGTACAAGTCATCCAAAAGTGCAAAAACCGCATCGTCAGTACTCTTGTCGACTTGAAACCCAAACTGATGATGAAGCTCAATAAATCATATTTCCGTAGAAAAGCCACAACCCTGTTCTTAACTAATTTTTCATTTATTATGGCGATTGTAGAAATTATTGAGATGGGTCTAAAGTTTAAAGGAGAAGCCGTATCTCCACCCTTGTGAATCGGAATCACAATTGCTTCCTTAAGTGAATCGGGAAATGTTCCCACAGAAAAAGAATAATTTATAGCGTCAACTAATGAGTTGAGTGCAGGATACGGTAGTTTCTGCAAAACTCTAATAGATATTCCGTCCAATCCCGAAGCGCCCTTTTTTTTATATCGTGGAAGGGTTGTTTAGGTTCATCCAAGTTTACTGGGGTAAGAAAAAAGGATTGTGATACAGACATATGATCTAAATATTCCAATGGGTCACACCCCGTAGTAATATCTTTAGCCAGGTTCTGAGCAATAGAGCAATAAAACGCGTTAAATTCGTTTTTTTAGAGCCCTGAGTACATTTTGTACTGTTTTGTCGTTATTTTAGACGACTCTTTATTAGTTTTCAATCGTTAATTGATAATAAAAAGCGGAACCGAAAGAAACACACAGCTGTGTCTTGAGGCTTCTCTAACAGCTGTTCGATTGAACGCTTTCGCGGGAAGAAGCCGCATCTCTGGCGCTTCACATACGTACTTGGCGTCTCGTCGCATCCTTGTTTATCTCACGCACACGCGGTTCGCTTGCGTTTTCTCTTTTCAACATTGCGATTTGTAGCCTTCTCGATTGCGAAACAATCTCGGAGACGTTAGGAAGTTACGAATTTCAGTGCAGGGGCGCACTAAGTAACTTTATTGAAATTAAATCATAAATAATTTAAAGGGGGTTGAAGAAGTTTTTCAACAACCATCTCCGTATCTCTTGCCGTTACCGAGATCCCCTTGTACGCACACGAATTAGTAGCACCCTGTATACGGAGTGTCCTGGATAAAACTGCACTCTAGAGGGGTTCTTTTTTATTTTCTGACTGTATTTTAAAAGATATGTCAAAATAAAGTTTACATTGTTGTTAACAAAAAAAAAATAGTGGAATTTAGTGTCCGTTAAAATATATAAAGAAAAGAAGCTTAGCGGCAAGCGGACAGAGTAGTGCGTCTATCTTTTGCATTAAAGTACACAGGGACGCCAAAGGTAATGGAATCCCTGGGGCACAGGTAGACAATGACAGGCTGTTTCGTTCTTGTTAAAACTCATCAGAAAGCCATAACCTGTAAGCAACTCCCAATACAGCGAGACTGTTATTTTCAAGGCGTTTTTAAGAAATAAAAACGCGATGAAAACCCAGTAACGCCATCAGTAGGAATCAACCCAATGCAAAAGATAGCCATCTAACGTGAAAACGTAGAAATAAATAAATCTAAATCAATCAAGCACGTAACGGCCACTTCGCCAGTATAGGAAACATTTCTCTCTTCTCTAATACCATCGCCACGGTTTTGTGGATTCAGATCCAGATCGCGCTGCAGTCGCCTACCGGTTTGCAGCACTATTCCGTAAATACCGTGTGTAAGTATAAATAAAATAGTGGAATTTAGTGTCCGTGAGTCCATTAACTTATGTACCTATATATTTTTATAATTGTTTTAAAACACACTTTAACAACAAGATTTTTATTTTTTTTCAAACAATAAAGTATGTATATTAAGTAAAGTAAGTGAGTAAAGTAGGGTAATCATAAAAATATGACTATATTCTGATTGCTCGACATAAGAAACTCCCAATTGCTTGCTTTGTTTTATCTTTGGGGCTTAGCCTCTCATTTTTGAATTTTGATTTTGTATTTATTTACAATTATCCTAATCTTGGCGTTAGGTTGTGAGTAACCACTTGACCATATTAATTTTGTTATTTTAAAGTGTGTGCTAGTCTATTTTTTATTTGTTTTTACTTTATATAACAAAATTTTGAATTGTCATAACTGTTTTATAGTATTGATAGTTTAAGCTTTGTTAACGAGATTTATATCTTATAACAATAAAGCGTATTTTGACTTAACTTTGACTCGAGTAGCAGTGGCGGGCCAGGATTTTTGGGATGGGAGGGCACAATTGGGCTCGGTGATTTTTGAGTGGGCACAACCCAAAATAAAAGTGACTTCTAATAAAAAAAAGGTCGCGGCCTCCCGACGCTCTAGAACGCTATAGGTAGCGACAAACAAAACCTTCCTCTTGTTTTCTAAGTAATGTCTAAAAAAAAAAAGGTCATCGTTCTCTTCAAAATACCATACAACCACTCATCAAAACTTTTATAGCCAAGTCCCTTACAGAACGGATCCATCAATTTTGGGGGGGGCACCAGGGTGGGCACTCATGTTTCTAGGGTGGGCCGGCCGGTGCCCCAAATTGTTCAGTATTAAATTATGCAACTTTACCTCCATTTACCAAACTCTCTATCATTTGTAGTTACCGAGATAGCAATGCTAGTGCATCGAATTTGTACAACCCTGTATTAAAAAAAATCGAAAAACTTACCGACTAATTAAATGGAGCATTTGCAATAGTTGTAACAAAAAATATTCACAAAACACTCAAATTATCTTATAAGAAAACTCTATAGGTACGTCTTTTTGTTATTTGAAAATGATTTAATCACTTTTGTTCTTGAAGTCATCAATATTGTTTACAAAATGTTTTTCGGCAGGCTACATACCTAAAGCGCTAAGTCTTTCCTCTTTTATTTTATTCATTTTAAAATTGATATTGATATATTAGAATCAGGAATATTATTATAATCCACCGACGGACTGACCTAAACCTAACCTACAAGAATAATTTATGTTAAATAGAGATGAGCGATATTTTTGTACCGGTGACTTATACCGGCGACCTATCTGGTCACCGGTATTAGCGGTGACCAAATTGCCCAGGTCACCGCGACCTACCGTACCACACCCAGGTCGCCGCTCCAAGTATCGGGCTTAAACGGCGACCGATCAGATCAAGTCACTGGTAACTGCTCGAAATGCGAATATTAAACAGCGACCAGCGACCTAAACAGCGACCCGCGAGTACAGATAACAGCGCGGATTTTCGATTCTCATCGAGGCGCCGGGCTGTGCAGCGACCTGTATGACTGGTTGCTGAACACAGCGGAAACAATATTGAAATAATAAAATTTATTTCTGCTTGTGGTTGGTCAAGCTCGAGAAGGTAGTATTTGCATAACTTGCAGGGTGATGCCACGGATTGACGTGGTTTGATAGGATTTAGGTTACGTTTTGGTTTTTATTTCACTGTCACCGTATATTTTTATTTTTGAAAGTTGTGTTTATAGATTAGTGATATTTAATGTTTAGTTTTTATGAGAGCTTGTGCTAAAAGTTGATTTGTTGAAGACTATTTTTTTTAAAGATTTTTTAGATAATATTAAGGTATGCAAATATATTTTTTATATAAATTTTAAATGATTTTAAGGGCCAAGTTATCAAGGTCAGTCGTGTCATAAAATAGACCTAAATAAGTGGCTGTGCAGTGATCACTATAGGAACCAAGAATTTCATTAAAAAAAACAATTAGTAACTTATATTGGCAGGGCTGTTAGGGAAAGCATTGACCAATAGTTTGTGGTGGTATTGTTTTGTAAAATAGATGCCTAAAAGCTCTCTTTAACTACTAACATTATCGTTAAAATTTCTATGATTTACCTTGAAAGTAAACATGTCGATTCTCAGAGCTAAAGCAAAAACACAACAATTTTTACTGGTAATATAATACTCCCTTATCTATCAAGTCACCTTGTACAAAGAATTCCAGGAAATACACGTTTATTTTCAACATCTTGGTACCGATAGTGCACAAAACACGAAAACCATGAAAATAAACAAAAATGGGATCAGATTACATGCTCGTTTTTTATTTTTTACTTGCCGAGAATATGTCTATCTCTCTTCGTCACATGCGACCCTACCATAAAGAGAACTAATCTAATCAAATAACGAACCAACGCGAATGGTCAATTGAACCAATGTATTCAAGATTGTCATGTAGTTGGCCGCTAGGGTATTTGGCCATTCATCAATTTCATTGATTTATTAGCCATAGTCAGGCCCGGACTGGTAGGTTTATTAGAAGGGAAACGTTATAAGAATATTATATTTTATCGTTCAGTTTTTTTACGAAATTACTCAAATTCAAAATTGTAGACGCGTAATGTTTTAATTTTTTATTTAGTGCTTATTGTGTACCTACCTACACCTAATTTGGTGAAAAATATATGAGATACACCCTCCTAATGAAAAAGTAGTACCTTTTCGTATCAATTAGACTACTTTTTAAAAACGCTATTCTTGAAGCAATATGTATACTACTTATGAACGTTCGTTTTGAAAAATGACACTTTTTTATTTGACGATTTTTAAAAATTGTTTTGGTCGTAGGTAGATCCTTTTTATACAGATCGTATGACCGTTGATAAATTAAATTTGATTTGTAGTCTGCATAGTAATAAAATTATAGGAATAAAGAACAAACCCTTTTTTCTGTATTGGGTATAGCAACAGCGACGACCTATCATTCCTCTGTGGTATCTATTGGTGTAGTTTAAAGTGGATATTGTACAGTTTGGAACTAGACCCCTCATTTACCAGGGTTCGGACTAACCTGGAAAACCTGGAAAGGTCATGGAATTTAAAACTGGGCATAAAAAACCTGGAAAAGTCATGGAATTTCGTAATTGTACCCAAAATCCTGGAAATTTGATTTGGCAACCTGGAATCCTTTAATATATTATTTTTACCAAATTGATTTCTAACCAATCGGTGCAGTTTGTACCACGACATTGAATTTTCTAATTTTAAAGTTGATTAAATCTTCTGTCCATGCAGATTGTCGTATTCTCCATTACCTCGCCGCGATTGGCGAAGACTTTTCGCCGACAACCTTCGATTGATCCGAAGGAAGCCTCGACGTGCGGTAATATTTAATCCTTTTCTTTCAATATTTATTTTTAATGAAGTTTAATTATAGACATCAGATCTTAAGTCGTAATTATGGTCGTCAATTCTCTTTGCAATTCGAATCCGAATCGTATACAAATGTTTGTAGAAGTTTAACGTGTTTTGACTCTTTTGTAAAGTGTTTTAAATTTTAATCAGGTAGGTGCTAAACTTTTATTTTTATGATATTGTTATATTATTTTTGTTTTAAATTTTAGATGTGTAGTAAGAAAAAAACTGTTTTTAACCCCGACTGGACAAATCCGAATTTAAACCATGAATGGGCCGAGGTTTTTAAAGAAATTAAAGGGGATCCTTTCTCTGCATATTGTAAACTATGCTCAAAGAGTTTCTCTTTAAGCAACATGGGCAGATCTGCTCTTACGAGCCATCAGAGATGTAGTGTCCACTTAAAGAAAGTTGCTGCGAAACAAGGAACACCAAGCACGTTACTTGTTTTAACTAAATATACTTCAGACAAAAAAAAATACCCGCAAACTGAATCGAATGATGAGCAGAGCGTACCAAGCACTTCTAATTCTATAAACGACGACCATAATCTGCCAAGTATGCATAAATCTGCGAATGAAATTTTTTTTACATCAGAAAATGTACTGGAAGCAGAAATTTTATGGGCTTTACATTCGGTTGAATCCCATATGTCACTCAACTCCATTAATAAGACATTGCCAATACTAAAATTAATGTTTAAAGGCTGTAGTACTGCTGAAAAACTGAAACTCTCTTCCAAAAAATTATCATATGTTATAACCTATGGTCTAGCTATTTATTTTCGAGAGGAATTGGAAGAAATTTTACTTAAATGTTCATTTTATGTTGCTTGCTTTGATGAGTCACTAAATAGAATATCACAAAAAGGCCAAATGGATGTAGTGATTAGATACTGGGATGAACATAAAATGCTTGTTCAGACAAGGTACGCAAATATTATATTAAGGTCTTAACATCGAGACAGTGTTACGGTTTCAGTTGAAGTAGTCACAGTTAAATATTTCTTTTATTTTTAGATATTTAAAATCAGTTTTTATGAATGGATCAAAGGCAAATGACATCTTAGACTCATTTAAGATAGGATTACATCCATTAAAATTGAAAAAATTACTACAAGTATCTATGGATGGTCCGAATGTCAATTGGAAATTTCTAAAGCTTTTAAAGGAAGATGACGACGTAAATTTAATTGATTTGGGATCATGTGGATTACATGTTGTCCACGGAGCATTTCAATCGGGCCACAAAGCAGCTAAGTGGACAATAAATGAATTTTTAAGAGGCATCTACTGGCTGTTTAAAGATTCGCCTGCCAGGAGGGCTTCTTTTAAAGAGCTAACTAGTACAAATGACTTTCCTCTAAAATTTTGTAGCGTGCGATGGGTGGAAAGCGCGGTTGCCGCATCTAGGGCAATAACATTACTGGAATCACTTACTCATTATGTTGATAATCCAAACACCAAGCTTCCAAAGACTACCACTGTTCAAAATGTTAAAGACAACTTAAAGGATAAGCTTCTTAAACCCAAATTATCGTTTTTTTCATTAATAGCCACAAATTTGGAAATATTTTTAAGAAAGTATCAATCTAATGAGCCACTTGTTCCCTTTCTTTTTAAAGATTTAGACCTGATTTTCAGATCACTTTTAGAAAGAATAATTAAAAAGGATTATTTAATAAAAAAAACAAATGAATTATTAAAAATCGATTTTGATGACAACAATATTTATTGTCCATATAAACAAATTGATTTGGGGTTTCGTACAAAAAAATTTCTCAAAGAAAGCCAAGCTAGCGAGTCAGAAAAATTATGTTTTCTTAGAGATTGTCGTTACTTTATTAGTGCTTTAATAAAAAAGCTTATTGAGCGGTCCCCACTGAAATTTAAAGCGACGAAAATGTTTAGTTGTTTAGATCCCAATAATTTATTCAACGACATGGATTTGTCAAAAAAGGGATTTAATCAATTGTTAGAAATTTTTACAGATGGTAACTTAATAGATCTTGAAATTGCAGAATATGCAATGTGTCAAATGAATATTTTTCTAAATAACATAGATACTTTTAAAACTACTTATGAAAGCTACAAACTTTCACCCTTAAGACTGGACAAGTTTTATGGTAGTATTTTTTTAAATAAATTGGAATATAAGGACTTATTTTCAATAATAAAAATGGTATTATGTCTTTCTCATGGCAACGCCGACGTTGAAAGCGGCTTTTCGGTTAATAAATATATGTTAGTTGAAAATCAGATGGAATCTTCTTTAATTGCTCGACGTCAAGTTTATGATGCCATACTTAATAAGAATGGAGCCACCAGCGTCGAAATTACTAAAAAAATGAAGTTGTACTGCAAAAATGCCCATTTTAGATACACACAGGCTATTGAAGAGAGCAAGAAGCGAGATGACGAAGATAATAGAAAAGTGGAAAAAAGAAAAATGGTTATGGCAGAAATAAATAAATTGGAAAAGAAAAAACTTAAAATAAATGATATTGCTAATTATGAATCAAAAAATATCGATGTAAGGTTACATAAACTTAGAAAAGAAGTATAAATGTATGTATCATAGAAATATAATCACTGTAAAATATCTATATCCATATTTATTTTGTTTCTATGATTTTGATAAAAATAATAAAACATTTTCATCTAGTCGAAATTCAAAGATGATTGTAGGTACTTGATTGCAAAGGTAGTGTTATGTTTCGTGCGAGAGTTTGCTTCCTTTTTTCCTTCGTTCACTTTTACTTCAATACCTATCTACTAGTAAGAAAAAATAAAACATACTAAACTATTTTTTTAATTTTGTGAAAGTAGTCCATCTCACAGTGGAGTGAATATAAAATTCAAAGGTGAAAAAAACACAAAGTCTGCTCCACTAGTTGTATTGAAAAAATTCAAAAAAGGGTTATTCTTTTGTGTTCGTACATGTTTCGAAGGCAAAGGCCTTCATCCTCAGCGAACCAAATTGTACATTGAAGAAGAGAATTCTCTCAACATTGAGTTCAAAAACTAGGAAGGCAGAAAAAATTCTTTCATTTTTATAACTTATTAATCATTGGCAGTTGTATTAAAAATTTTAAAAGATAACATTATTAAAATATGAAAAGATTTTAGATTAGTTAATAATTTGAGGGTGTTTTTTTTCCCTCAAATTATTAACTATTAAAAATCTTTTCATATTTTAATAATGTTATCTTTTAAAATTTTTAATACAACTGCCAATGATTAATAAGTTATAAAAATGAAAGAATTTTTTCTGCCTTCCTAGTTTTTGAACTCAATGTTGAGAGAATTCTCTTCTTCACTGTACAATTTGGTTCGCTGAGGATGAAGGCCTTTGCCTTCGAAACATGTACGAACACAAAAGAATAAGGAAATATTTGCCTGGAAAACCTGGAAAAGTCCTGGAATTTTACAGCTGTTCAAGAGTCCGAACCCTGTTTAAAGACTGTTATTCTGAATAGTTATCAAAAAGTATACCTATTTTAAAATTATTTTTAGACTAAAAAAAAGCTCCAGCCGTCTCATCTTTCTGGGATCGCAAGGCCATAAGATATATTTTCCAAAAGTTCACTAGTTTTTAATCTTGTAATAGTATTATGTCAATTTTCTTCCCGAACAATAACAGTAAATACAAAGTTCAACTTTCAGTGAACAGAAATTCCGGCGTCGCGGAGGAAATCCGCTCCGTCATATGTATGCAAATCGCTCCACCCTTGACCGGGGGTGTAGCTAGCACTGGCAACAGTGATGTTTAATTTGACCTTGGCTTGCGGGACGCTAGCAATTTACAGAAATATTAACTCATCTCATAACCCAAAACAGGTAGTAATTTATTATATTTTAACATTTTCTTATTTATTCAATTTTAGGACTAAAATAGTCCGGGAGAATTATACCTTTTCTACAAGGAGTCCTAATGCAGTCCACAACAGAAAATAGCAATATGACCTATTTGTTACTTTGAGCTATCCTTGTATTTGATAAAAATAATTATGGTTTTTCTTTAATTATAAATTGCCATTATTTAGTGTAACAAAAGTTATTTTTTTCTGTTGAATGGCCTCTTCTGGTGTTAACATTTTCGCTGTCGAAGGACACTTTACTCCGATTATTCCATCGTCTTCAATAACTCCATCTGGGCTAGCTGCTAAAAAGCAATGTTTTTTACGGACAAACAAACCACAAGGATAAACTTTTTTATTTGTTTTTATTTCAAATGCTTTTATAGCTATAGGTTCTTTTTTGATTTCATATTTTGTTGCAGAGCTTCCCATAAATTTGCTATATAATAGATTCTTTACCACATTCTCAAAGCTTGTGGTTTTCCGTAATTTACAAACAGCTCCAAAATTAGAGACCGTTAGTCTAAGACATTGGTTCCGCAAGTGGTCCAGGACCCAGAGGTGGACTCCCAGGGGTCCACGGGAGACTCGACGGGGGTCTACGTTGGCGTGACAAAAAAAATGGGGGTTCACAATTCGTAAGCGGGGGTCCACAAAAATGTATTTGGTTTCGATAGTGAAGAACTAAAATGTTGGCTTGACTTCACCTATTAATGTAGGCAGATAATATTTTAAGAAGCTCAGCGACTGTTGTAAAAACTTGCATAGGTATTCCATATTCAGTACAACGTGTCGAGAACACAAGAAAATATACTATTTTTCATTTTATTTTTACAACTCAGGGAGTTTTTTAAATAAAATAAGTGAGAGTTGATTTGTTTCTTGTGCTGTGAGTAGAGGTCAAAAAAGTAAAGTTTGATGGAATCACTTTTTCGATTGGCCAACTTTACTTTTTTCACATCCACTCACAGCACAATCAATTAATGAATTAACCACACAACAATTAGTTGGTTTGGCGCTAACAGATGGCGTATTAAATCAGGACTTTTTCGCAAAATGGTTTTTCAAGGATTTTGAGCAAACTCTTTCATTTTAATTTTTAATTTTTTGCCGGCATGTCTAAATTAATAGCCGCGAGGGTGCTATAGAGCCAGTTTTTTAAAATATCTTTTACTTTACAATATAAAAATAAAAAAATTAAAAATTGCAGTTTTGGGCTCTATAGCACCCGAGAGAAAATAAATCTATGCGATTTTTATATATAATCATTTTTTGATATTTTGCATATTAACGAAGAAAATTTTGAAACACAATATTTATATGTGTTGATAGCCCTTAAAAGTAAATCACAAAATTTTGTGAAGTAAATAAATGAAAACAAGTACAACTGAACGCAAGCCATCTGAACGGGGAACAAAGGTCAAATCTTTTCATGTATGCATCTCCCTTACGTCAAGCTCGGCCTGCGTCGTTGCCAAATATATGAAATCACAGATATGGAATAAGGAGGGGTTATAATTTCAAAACATGGTGAAAATAATATGTATAAATGAAGCGCAACACTTATATCGCAGAAAAAAAAAATAAACAAGAAGTTAATACCCACACTTTGATTAATACAAATGACTCTTGGCTATTACGATAATGGTATATACCAGTAATTCTATTACTTAGGTACCATTTTAATATTGTATACTTATTTTATATAAAATTACATATAATTTATATATGTTACCTGCCAAACCCGATATTTTATATATTCTACACCTGTGGAATATGACTATGTAGGTATTTAAATATTGTACACATTGACTTTAAGCGTTAAGGCTCTACCACGCGCAAATTTAGAGGATGAAAAACACCGTTTCGCTACTGCAGGATTCTGCAAAGGCTATTTGAAATATTTGTCGGGACAATTTTAAATTTAATAAAGGAATGTTTGTATTTCTAAGGTACAAAGCCCTTTTTTGAAAAAAATAAGAACTTGTATAAGAAAATGCCCACTAAAGGTGCGTATTTTTA
This sequence comes from Polydrusus cervinus, assembly GCA_935413205.1. Lineage (NCBI taxonomy): Eukaryota > Metazoa > Arthropoda > Insecta > Coleoptera > Curculionidae > Polydrusus > Polydrusus cervinus. Next base: position 8,400,131 of record OW284518.1, read on the forward strand.
GGCACTTTTCCAAGGTTAATATCGTAGCTAAGAATTTTTTTTTCAAAAAAATAGCCATGTACCTTAGAACTTCCATGTCTTATCTTTAAGACTTCAAAAATTGAGACAAAACAATATCGTAATAAGTCCGTTATCTTGCAGCGCGCAACTCATGTTTTAGGTAAATTTTGTTGTCATGTTATAGAAGTTGCCTATATACAGCTGAATTTATTCTCGGCTGACGTGAAACAATTTACATCCAGAGAGAATAATGATACACTGAAAAAAATTATAGGTGGTCGAACGAGAAGTAATTTCGGGGAACCGGGAACTTACGACAAATCCCAGGATGTATGGTAACCCTGGTATATTAACTCTTAGATCTAAAATTAAAGTTTAATTTGTCTTGGTAAAGGGTGATAGGTGTAATAAAATAAAGCCATTTATGAAGGTTCTTAGTGAGTAAAGAAACCAACTGTTGCATAATGAATCTATTTCTATTCGATTGTTTTATATTTTATGCTTATTATACAGGCTCTATATATTGTTTATATAGTGAGCTTCTGTCTAAACCTGTTAAAATATAAATTCATTTTAAAGGTGAAATGTGTTTATTATTTTATCCATGGTTAAACGATTTAAAAGTAGTTGTCAGGCACGAATTTGGCGTTGGTCACATGACATTTATCTGTTCATGTTATTGGCTCGCAGCTACAATTTGGTGCAGCGAGACTACTGTATAGTGACAATGCTTCTAAGAAGCTAGGTAGGTAATAAATAAAAATTGGACAGTATGCCACGCAGAGTAATAAAATACAATTTTTTGTTAGGCATGGGCGTCCATAAAGAGGGCAGTTGCCCCTGTCTCTTGACCAAGGGGGAGCGGGGGGGGGGGGGGGGGGGACTGCGACAAAACGCAAAGTTTTGTTTCTTTTGTAGCCACTTTTGAACGGTGGAGAAAGTGTAGAAAAGGCTGCGAAGTATTTTATTTTATAGAATTAACTTTTGAGAACTTACACGTTTTTTTGGCTACCCCCCTATCACTTTATGTTTATAAGAAACATTAATACCGTGATTTTGTATCGGATTGGCGCGACGATACGGTACTACCTCCTGTTGTTTCTGTGTTACTAAAAAAAAATCTAGGTACTTACTTTTTTTCTTTTGAAGGTGCAGCGCAACTAATCGTCAAAAATGTCTGTTTAAAGGTTGTAATCGTCAAAAACATACCACTTTAAAAAAAATTAATTATAATGGCACGGAACGCGACGGACAAAATACTGCGCGAGTTAGTAACCACAGTCAACAAATCCTGGAACCAGCGGGACTTATCTAATAAACATGGTGAAAAATTTGTAATATAAGAAAATTTTGATTGAAAAACGATTGACCTTACGAAGTATTTGATAACCAATGCTGAAAACCTTTAGTTTCAGGGTAGGCCTGTGCCTCCCAATTTTGAAAATTTGACAGTATATGCTAGTGCTGACGGGGGCGATCGGGCTAAAATATATTTATAATGGTGGCACTTCCCGTTATACCGGAAGTAAGTGTCAACTTGCTTATTTTAAATAGAATACTCTATATATTACTACATTTTTGCATTCTACGCAAGAATTTAGGCATATCTTGTATACCATGTCCTATACCTATGTCTAAGCGTTTTAGATATTTTTAATGGATTTTTTATAATATTTTGATAACTATTAATATAGGGTGTTTAAACAATACGATTAAAAATTAAATTGAAAAACTGCAAAAAGACTAGATTTTCAAATGGAAATACACAAACTTTATAATTATTTCTTATTTAGCATTAAAAATAAGGGTAAGTTTGTATATTCCAAAAAATTTTAGTTTTAGAAACATTCCCAACTTAATATTTTTATGTGGCGATTTTGCTGCAGATTTTAAGTTTAGTTACTTTTAGTTGGCTATAACGGCGTTGAAAAACAATCAAATGCGAGAAAAATTTATGAAGCTGTCACTTACCATTAAACCATTAATTGTCATGCCTGTGCGCTTAAATTGTACATACAAACGAAGATTATTTAAATTTATTTATTATTTATGGAGAATGTGTTAAAGTTTTATCAAGAACATGGGACACATTTGCCAATCGATATCCGCAAAACAGAAGCCATCACAATGTGCTTAATAATAATGTTCAACATTTTTGGGATATACAAACTTACCCTTTTTTAATGCTAAACTAAAAGTAATTATAAAATTTGGGTGTTTCCCTTTGAAAATTTAGACTTTTTGCAGTTTTTTCAACCTTATTGTTTAAACACCCTGAATTCATAGTTATCAAAATACTATAAAAAATCTAATAAAGCAGGTCCTTTATAACAAGGAATCCCGCTTAAATTAAATAAATATAAGGCTTCTTTATAGAAAAAATTGATAATTATTTTAAGGCTTGCAAACGTCATTCTTAACAGAAAAATTCAAATATGTCAAAAACGCTTAGATATTTATAGGTATAGGCATACAGGGTAGGGACTTTAACTGGAATAAATTCGATATTATTAAACTTGCTAAAGTTGCGCCTACAAAATTTGGTATGTGGGGGTTTTAGAGCATGCGGAATTGGATTATGATGTCGGCGCAGTTGCCAGATTTCTCAGCTTTGCACTACACGTAGTAATTTTGTTATTTTAAATAGCATGCCCTATTTATTTTTATTGCAGTGAATTGGTAGTGTCAAATTTAGTAAGATCTCAAATTTACAAAATTCTATCTTCACTAGTTTCTGAGCTATGGCAACACTGAAGTTCCCTTAAAAAGTACCGGGACGCTTGTCTACCTCTATAGTTACTAAGTTATTGACAAGATTCAAGAAAAGTTCTTGTCTTTTCAAAATGGCCTATTTAACTTAAACTTTAAAAATAGAAATTCTCATGGTACTTTTTAATGGAATTACAGTATTGCCATAGCTCAGCAATTAGTGAAGATAGAATTTTGTTAATTTGGCATCTTATTAAATTGGACACGCCCAATGCACTGCAATAAAAATAAATAGGGCATTCCATTTAAAATATTAAAATTACTACGTGTAGCGCAAAGCTGAGAAATCTGGCAACTGCGCCGACATTATAATTCAATTCCGCATGCTTCAAAACCATACATACTAAATTTTGTAGGCGTAACTTCAGCCGTTTTAATAATATCGAATTTATTCCAATTAAAGTCCCCACCCTGTACAAAATCTGCCTAGAATCTTACGTAGAATGCAAAAATGTAATAATATATAGGATGTTCTATTTAAAATAAACACGCTGACACTAGGGTTGCCAACCCTCCCGATTTAGTCGGGAGGCACCCGCTTTTTTACTTAACCTCCTGCCTCCCACGCACTTAAACAAAACTCCCGCTTTTCCAATAACACGACGGACGCCTAATAACTATACAGCTGCCTTAGAGAGGGGCGACCTTTTTTTTTAGAAAGCACGTTTGATGATAGGAGGAAGAAATATAAAAGGCACGCCACAGCGTAAGGTCAACGGGGTATCGACCTTTTTTTTTTTAGAAATCATCAATATAATTATTTTAAGCACCTCAAAAAAAACTTGTCCTCCAGGCACTATCCACTTCCCGCTTTTCAATTTTTAACATCTGGCTACCCTAGCTGACACTAACTTCCGGTGTAACCGGAAGTACCACCATTATGAAATTTTTTTAGTCCGGTTGTCCCCATCAGCATTACCACGATGGCAAATTTTGAAAATTTTCCTATGTATAGTTTTCCATATATAGTTCGACGCGGTTCCCGGTGGAACACGAACACCCTGTTTGCAGGTGCTTTTATACCTATTATTAATTAACACTTCAAACTTTCTGCTCTACCTAATTTTATTTTTTGTAAATAATCTATAGCTTTAATAATAAAATAAGACAAAATTTAAAAGATATATCCGTATAACGATTAGGTACATTATTTTAACTAAGAATACAATAACAAGTACTTATTTTCCACAAAACAAATTTCTCGTCTCCGAAATAAAATCAACCAGAACTCATTAGCATAATAAAGAACCTACCGACTTGTATCGTGGTTTCAGTGTGTGTCGATGTTTACGGAATATTTTTCACCACGTCATAAGCTCGCTAGTATGCCCACTTCGGGTGAAACTCTCTTGCAAATAAATTTCTTGCTGCACAAAGTTCCGCCTTAAGTATAAATTTAATTAACAGCGACATTTTGCCAACCAACAAAATCCCGATAAACGATATTTCAAACGTGATTTTCTCGGAATCCACACACACAATTTTGTAAAAACCTGTTTTATATTCAGCGGTAAATATAATTTCTGTTTCTTTTCAGCGAATCGAAAATCCGGTTTTATGCGTCAGCCAGTGCAAAGATTTTAGCGGCTATATAATAAAATGTTACTTTTCTTACTTCTTATTAGGATCAGGATTCATTGTATTATGATGTGTCAGGCATTTTACACAAAGGATCGGTTTACTACAATAATTTATTATTTTAAATATGAAAGCCGCTCATTTTTGGAAAAAATGGTTTACTTACTTGTTATTTTTATATTTGGAATAGAGAACTTTAGATTTTGTCAAGTTGGTCAACGCCAAGAAGTACACGTTGTAAAATAAAAGTTTTAAGATCGAGATTTATTGGTGACATTTTGCCAACCAACAAAAGCCCGCTAATCGATTTTTCATTATTATTATTATTATTATTATTATTATTATTATTATTATTATTATTATTATTATTATTATTATTATTATTATTATTATTATTATTAATATTATTATCTCTGTAGTTTTTCCTCTTAAAAATATTTTCATCTAAAGTTAGAGATTTTTATGAAAGTCACCGGGTCGGAAGTCACTGTTAAAAAAAAATACCGGTGACCTTAAAGTCGCTGTCACCGGTATACCGGTTACTTGAAAGTCACCGTTATCTCACCTCTAATGTTAAACAGTAAAAACTGTTTAAAATAAAACTATTTTAAAATTAATATTTCGACAGGGCAAACCGTATTCAAAACAGCTGCCATCTAGTTTCAAGTAGTGGTAACAAAGACGAAGGCCTGATCCTATTGGAACGACAAAATAAAGCACGTGTAAATCCTCCAATCCCGGACGGATCTGAGGATCTGGCCCGCTACAAAATTTCTGAATTCCTTATGCGTCAGTAAGAGAGGGCGATATATCATTATCTCTTTTGTAAGCGATGAACCTTCGATGAACAGCATGGCCATACATAGAAATCGCCGGCGTTTGGTAGCGCGAAGGAATTTTCGCAGCGTCGGGGAGTTTTTGCACCGTTAGGCGCAACGTTTTAAATTTTAAATTATTCACAGTTATAAAAAGATTGAAGCGTAAAGATGCAAAGCAATGATTATGAGTGTGAGTAAAAAAATAACTTGGTGTACAGGTAGGTAGGGCCATGGCACTGTGGCCCTACTGTACGTGCCGCCACTGCTTTACATTCCTATATTCATATAAGAAGCGTCAAATCACTGGTCAAATAATTTTCCCCTACTACAATCTGTATCGCGCGCGATAAATGGTCGCAATATTGCTTTACATCAAATTATGTGTTCTCTAATATCGCTTATGTGTGAAAATGGCTCATTAGAAAACACATAATTTATTGTAAAAGCAATATTATGTGTTCTCTAATATCGCTTGTGTGTGAAAATGGCTCATTAGAAAACAAGTAATTTGGTGTAAAAGCAATATTGCTACAATTTGTCGCGCGCGATATATGGTGCCGTGTGAAAACGCTCTAAGACTGCATTAGATTTGATAAATTCTGCGTTACTATGGCAAAAGAATTGAGAAAATTAATGTTGGAAGTCTCCTGTAAGAATTATTTTTAAATTCATAATCAAAAAAGACAACAAGCCTTACAATCTACCAAGAAAGACATTAACATCACAAGACTATAAATACATAAAATACAATACAATTACAATTTATAGTTTAGAAAAAAAAAATGTTTACATTTTTTACCTAGTTTTTTATTCTCTGTTAGTCTGGGATCGCCTGAAGACACGTTGCTATGCTATTATATATTATGTAATATTTTTAAAGCAACTAAGTGTTGTCGTCATTTCTTGCCCCTCTTTCGAATTAGGCCTTTTTCCTCTTCGTTTGCTGCCAGGGCCATTCCCGAGGGGACCTATAGCTTAACGTGGGTTCTAAACCACGATCCTCAGTCATGCGACACCCCCCAAGGGCTATCAACCCTCGGTTTATTGCCATTGCATGACCTACCGATAGGGGAGTATGTATCTTCTTCCGCACCCCACGAGATGTCCGATCTCATCCGGCCTGGTTACCGGCGTGAATGGGGTGGGTTGGGAGATGATACATTTTACACTCTTCCCTGCATTCTTAAAGCCACTAAATTTCGGACCCTTTTTTTTATTGTACGTATGCCCTCTCCGGGAATCGAACCCGGGTCGCCACGGTCGAATGCCAGTAACTTACCTTTGAGTCACCACCGCGGTAGCAACTAAGTGTATTTACTTTTATCGTTAAAATACGACCTTTAAAGGAATTCCTAAATAATAATTATTTATAAATTCATTACTTAATAGAATATAATCTGCTGTAAAAATTTGGTTTAGTAATAAGGCTAATAAATAAGATACACAACAAATATTAGATATCATGTTTAATTTTCAGTGTATTTTTTTCAGTATGACATTCGGTGGCATCGATCAAGGACACTGTGACGAAAATAACAAGTACAGATGTAGTATGTGTCAATTTCAACCAAAATGGAAATGCAGTTTATGTAAAAATATCTTTCAACATACAAATCAACAAAATGTTTATAAATTCACTTGCAATTGTTGTAATAATAATGCTTCAAATAACTCCAAATGTGGTCAATGTAAGTATCAGACTTTCAGGACAAGCAATTTGAAGAAGCATATTGGGCAACGTCATAAAAATATAGAAGAAGTTGATGATAAGTTTAAGTGTGGTCAATGTGAATATCAAACACTTAAGAAAAATAACTTAAAAAGTCATATTCTGCGACGCCATAAAAATATAGAAGAAGTTGATGCTTCAGAAAAGTGTGGTCAATGTCATTATCAAACACTTAGGAGAAGTGATTTAAAAAAACATATTTTGCGACTTCATAGAAATATAAAAGAAGTTGATTCTTCAGATAAGTTTAAATGTGTTCAATGTGAATATGAAACACTTATAAGAAGTGATTTAAAGAGACATATTGGGCAACGTCATAAAAGTATAGTAGCTGATGATAAGTTTAAGTGTGGTCAATGTGACTATGAAACCCTTAAAAGAAGTGATTTAAGGAGACATATTTTGGGACGCCATAAAAATTTAGAAGAAGTGGATGCTTCGGATAAATTTAAGTGCGGACATTGTAATTATCAAACTATTTACAAAGCACACCTTAAGCAACATATCTTGCGACATAAAAATATAGAGGAAGTTGCTGCTTCAAATAAATTTAATTGTGGTGAATGTGAATATCAAACAGTTGATAAAACAAGCTTAAAGCATCATATTTTGCGACGTCATAAAAACATAGAGGAAATTGATGCTTCAGATAAATTTAAGTGTGGACATTGTAACTACCAAACTATTTACAAAGCACAGCTTAAGAAACATATCTTGCGACATAAAAATATAGAGGAGGTTGATGCTTCAGAGAAGGTCAAGTGTGGTCAATGTGAATATCAAACAGTTATGAAAAGTTACTTAAAAAGTCATATTCTGCGACTCCATAAAAATATAGAAGAAGTTGATGCTTCAGATAAGTTTAAGTGTGGTCAATGTAACTATGAAACCATTAGAAGAAGTGATTTAAAGAGACATATTTTGGGGCGTCATAAAAATTTAGAAGAAGTTGATGCTTCGGATAAATTTAAGTGCGGACATTGTAATTATCAAACTGTTTACAGAACACACCTTAAGAGACATATCTTGCGACATAAAAATATAGAGGAAGTTGAGGCTTCAGATAAGTTTAAATGTGCTAAATGTGAATATCAAACACTTTGTAGAAGTCATTTAAAGAGACATGATTTGGGACGTCATAAAAATATAGAGGAACTTGATGCTTCAGATAAGTTTATGTGTGATTAATGTGAATATCAAACATTTACTAGAAGCTCTTTAAAGAGGCATGTTTGCGACAACATAAAAATATGGAGGAAGTTAATGTTTCAGATATGCTTAAGCATCTCAAGTGTGGTCAATGTGAATTTCAAACAGTTAAGAAAAGTTACTTAAAAAGGCATATTCTGCGACGCCATAAAAATATAGAAGTTGATGCTTCAGATAAGTTTAAGTGTGGTCAATGTGACTATGAAACACTTATAAGAAGGGATTTAAAGGGACATATTTTGAGACGTCATAGAAATGTAGAGGAAGTTAATGCTTTAGATAAGTTCCAGTGCGGTCAATGTTATTATCAAACACTTAGAAGAAGTGATTTAAAGAAACATATTTTGCGACTTCATAGAAATATACAAGCAGTTGATTCTTCAGATAAGTTTAAATGTGTTCAATGTGAGTATGAAACACTGATAAGAAGTGATTTAAAAAGACATATTTTGCGACATGAAAAAAAATAGGAAGTTGATACTTCAGATCAGATCATTTTTAAGGCTTACTCATGTACAAACCACATGAAATCATTCCAAACAGTTATATTAGTTTATATCCGAAGTTTGAGGATTTCGTTTTTATTATATACACACACCTTAATTTTTGTAGTTAGGTATAAAAAGACAACGATCACAAAATAAATAAGTCTAAAATAAATAAGTGCATAGGTCAAAAGAGGTTCAACTGTTTATTTTTTTCATCTACAACCATTTAGTAATAGGATAGGCGCATAATACTTGTAATAGTAAGGTAAAAGGGGGGAAGTCGGTTGTACGCTGATTTTTCAATGAAATGAAAAGTACTTTTGTATTCAGCGTAAATTAATTTTATTTATTTATATTATTGGCATAGCCAATAAAACTAATTTACGCTGAATACATACTTTTCATTTCATTGTAATAGTAAGAGTATTATGATCATAATACCATAATACAATAATAGCTATTTATGTACCAAGCGTGTTAAGTAGACTATAATGCCTGGAAGGCGAAAGCAACTAGCCCAAGGAATGGTTTTCGCCTGATGGGCATTATAGTCTAGTAACGCCTGTGGTATATACAATACTTTATTTTTTATTAATTGAAAAATACAAATAGTTCAAATTCTGCTTTTTTTAAAAACTATTTTCGCCAATTTTTAGTATTTAGTGAGCTTTGATCGGTTGTCGTAGAATAAGAATAAAGCTTGGCGCGCACTTATGCGCGCCGAAGCGCGGAGAAAAACCGTGCATTGGATTAACTCTCTATTCTTATAGAGCTCCGCTAACTTAAGCGAAGCGCGGCGCGGCACGTCGATGCGGTTGAGGTTGGAAGGTGCCACGCTAACTTATGCGCGCCGAAGCGCGGCGAAGCACGCCGAAGAAGGCGTTTTGGATTAAATTACATGTATTCTTATGAAGCTCCGCTAACTTAAGCGAAGCGAAGCGCTGCACGGCATGTCGATTCGATTGGGATTGCAAGCCTAGAATCCTGAGCGAAGAAATTCTCTTCGGCGTGCTCAGTGGCGGCGCCAGAAAAATTATAATGGGTAAGCATAAGCGGGCTTAATGTTTTTAGAATGAGCCCAGGATCAAAAGTGAATTCTAAAAAAACCTTCGATCATCGGCGACTTTACAGAAATTCCATATTTATTTAGAGTGGCGTCCCAAGTAGCATTTTTAGACAAAAGGTATTTGCTTTTTAGAAACTATTGCAGCACATTTTCGAATTTAGTTACTGGAAACATTTAAACATTGCTTATTTCAAAATACTTTACCAACCATAGTGTCCATACATTAACGACACGTGCGGATAGTGACTATTTTTCGAAACATTGTTAATTAAACTATATGAAGGTGTGGTGTGGGATTTTTTTGCTTCGAAATATTTACCAAATAATGGTATCCATCCATTTAGATACAAAACTTATGAAGAAAATATTTTTCGAAACTTCCAGGAACCCACCAAACCCACTCTTTTATCACAGACCCCCCAAACAAAATTTCATAACCTATAATTTTTACATTTTGTTTAGTTTGGTTTTTTGAATGATCCTTACCATTTTACATGTGTTTCTTTAAATATGGGAAGAAAACAGTATAAACATTCCCCAAGATTAAGCCACTAAAAAAATAATTTTAAATTGGAAAAAAAGTTTAACCACAGTTTTTTTTTATAGATAGGTAATATGCCAAATACAATTATGTCAAAACTTAGACAATTATATCATAACTTTGCTTTACGATTTACGACATTTTAATCTAACTCGCAAAATAAACTGAGGGGTGAAGGGGGGGCCTCTTTTGAAAGAATTACTCATAACTCTGATTTGCCGTAACCAAATTCATCAAACTTGGTCTCATTTAAAAAAGCTTGTCTTATAGTAACATTTAAAATGTAGTATGACTATTTTTTGTTATATCTGTCGCTGCAAGAGGGCGCTATTTGCGTAATCACCAGATTTTTCAATTTTTTTTAAATTTTTTTATTAGAACGATATATAAATTGTCATTTAATTAAAAAATAGAAAGAAAACTGGTAAAAACCGCATGCCCTTATCTATATATATATATAATATATATAGATACAGAGATAGGGTAGTCGTTGCTGACTAGTTAGGAATTAAACTAGGGAAATATTTGAATATGCAGCAAATGAAAGAGTACCTACTACTCTTTAAAGTTGGTCCAAGCTTTCGGAAAATTTGATTTCCATCTTCAGGGAAGAACTTTTGTGAGGTTATTCATATAGGTAGATGTAAAATAGGTATTGGACAATATAGTAAAAATATTATACGGGTCAAGTGAAATTGGAATAAAATACAGCACTACATTTTAAAATAAGGTAAAATTTCTTAATAAAATTCAAATAGATTTTTTTCTTCAACGGACATTTTGTAACTCAGTTTAAAAAAATTCTTTCATCCTCCAGCAAATCCGAAAAAATAACCAAAATATTAGGTAGTACATTTTAAGTATAATGAATTAATATTTGTTTTTAAACGAATACATATCTAATTTGTGTAATTTAAGATGCTCTCATCTCACACTGAATTGGAAACGTAACTATACCAAATAAGGTGTGCAACTGCGTGCACCAAACCGCGCTATAGTTAGCGGACCCTAGGCGTGCAACGGCGTGCAGCGCTTCGCCGCGCTTCGCATAAGTGCGCGCCAAGCGTCTTTTACGTTTTATAAACGAAAATATGGAAATTCCACAAAATAGTTTAGAAAAAGCTAAGGAAAACTTATTACCGGCAAAGTCTAAAGCCCTCTGTATGACAAGGAGTATGAAAATTTCTACAATGAGAAGTTAAAAACCAAATTAAACAAAAAAAAACAGAAACAAATTGTTAAAAATAAATACCAATTTTGTTCAATATTTTCTTTAGTAATAATTTACGGGGCATTATGAAAATCACTTGGCATTATCAACTTAATCGCCCGCTAATATTTCCTATGATATTATGATCGATGTTCTAGCAACCGTTTCTAAGGTATTATTATTAAATTATAAAAAATAAATGTAATTATGAATAATTATATCATTGGCCGGTACCTCGTATTGCATTCCCCTGGGAAACTACGCCACAGTATACCAAGCAGAAATACGTGCTGTACAAGCATGACTTATGTCTGATAATTAGGTTTCAATTTTAAAGTTTCAAACTTTAATGTTAATTATATTAATTGTAGATGAATATGTTTATATTAGTTGTAGATGAATATGTTTTATGTAATTTATGCATGTGCCGGCCCTATAAATTACTCCTCTGTTGGGCCTTAACTAAATAAATAAATAAATGTGTACAGAAAAATGTCGAAAAGGGCTACGACGACCAAGAAATATACATTCTGTCAGACAGCCAAGCTGCCCTCAAGGCCTTGAACTCCAGTCGACTCAAATCGAGGATCACACTGGAGTGCCTAAACGACCTGGCCGCAAGGAACAACAAGGTAGAACTCCTATGGGTTCCTGGCCACTCGGGGATAGCAGGCAACGAAAAGGCCGATGAACTGGCAAGAGCCGGATCATCTCAAAAACTCAGGGGCCCTGAACCCGCCCTTGGCATATCAAAACAGGTAACCAGAGCAGCATCAGACAGGTGGGCGCAACAGCAACACCTATCCCGATGGAACAGGATACCTGGTCATACCCAAACGAGGGCCAAATTGGAAAACCCTCCAAAAAGTTATCAACTGGAATGATGCCTTTCACGCGCACCCAGCTAAAACAAGTGGTCGGCCTACTAACAGGCCACTGCTTAAGAAAACACCTACGCCGAGTAGGAATTTACAATGGTCCCATTGAATGCAGGCTTTGCGGCGATGAGGACGAAACCGCCTCACATATCATATATAACTGCGAAGCACTGACCCGAGGAAGACTCAAAATCTTCGGAGACATCCAATGTGGGATAACCTCCTACATGACAAACTTGGTAGGAATTTGCTGGACCTTATAAAAGGAACAAACCTTTTCTAGCAAGATAGGGGAGCACAATAAGCCACTAGGCTGCAGTGCAAGAAGCTTGGGCCGAACGCCCGACCCCCGCCTTAAACCAACCAACCAACCTCGTATTGCCGTTACTATGGAAACAAAAAAACGTTAAACATGTTGACGTAAATGTTAAAAGTTTCACTTTCTAGATAAGTAATTTGTATGTTTAAAATGGAGTTCGCAGAGGGAAAGGGTGATTCTCTCCCCTTTTCTGGAACCTTGTCTTAATTATTTTTTTAATCATGCCAAAAGGAACTGTAACTTCGTTACTTTTAAAAAGTAACTTGTATCTAGTTACTTAAAAATACACTTAAAAAGTAACTTTTTTTTTTGAGAGAGGATTAGGAACTTAAAAAGTAACTAGATACTTTAAATGTAACTTAGGTACTTTTAAAGTTCCTCTAGGATACCAATAATGCACACGTGCCATCCATCAGATGATGACTAAGGGACGATCGGCGGCCGTTAATCAGATTCTCACGAACGGACGAGCGACAAGTCGCGACAAAAATGTCCTGACATATTTACAAGGTTTGTTTCAAATATAACAACCCTTTGCCTTCTTCAGCTCCCGTGAAGCGGTTGTTTTCATATGCCATTATCATTAATGCTCCTCGCAGACATGCCCTCTTAGATGAGAATTTTGAAAGGTTGGTACTTTCAACAGCCAATGGGGCATTTAAAAAACGTTCTGAATTTTTTTGGTTGCTTATAAAAGTTCTTAGTATATTTGGATTTGTTACTTCATTTATATTATTTATTTAGTTTTGTGACTTATATATATATTTATTTAATAGGTTTTTTGTTACTTATCTTTTTTTTCTACTTTTATTAGAAAAATGTATTAAGTTTGTAAGTATAATAAATTCGTATTCGTTATACACTTTTCATTTACATGTTATCACTACCTGGTAATTTTATGGTATCGAGTTCAAAAGCATCTTAGTTACTTTTAGAGTTTCGTAATTACAATTAAAATAACTAGTTACTCAAAAGTATCTTAGTTACTTTTAGAGTATCGTAGTTACAATCAATGTAACTAGTTACTTTAAAAGTATCTTAGTTACTTTTAAATTATCGTAGTTACAATCAATGTAACTATAATTACTGTAAAAGTATCTTAGTCACTATAACTATAGTTACTTTAGTTAATTAAATAAGAACTAAGTTACTTTTAGGTAAAAGTAACTATTCCTTATAAGTATCTAGATACATTTGTGCAAAAGTATCAAAAAAGTAACTAGTTACTTTTCTGAAGTAACTTTCACAGCTCTGCCTACAGTGTCCCAAGCAAAAATCTACGCCATATTACAGTGTGCGTATGATCGCTAATATGCAAGACGATAACCAAGACTGGTATTATTGGAAATTGCCGAAATTGGAACGTCACGGGCAGTGTTGCCACAAAATTTTTTTCAATCAACAAATTGGCATAATTAACCGTAACTGATTTACTAAAATAGTAACAGCGTGATAAGTTATAAGCCGGCAATCTGAGTTCTAAAGCGCACAGTACAAGATGCCACAAAGCGATATATCTACTGTAACAGACAGGTATTACACCACAGCAAACGCTTCATTGGGGATCCAGATCCAGACGTTACCCTCGGGAGGGTAGTGATCCAGACCCGAGACTAACAAAAAAAACCAGCTGCTTATTCTGACAGGACACATATGGCTGTCAAGAATCATCTGCACAGAATGGAATTGTACAATGGAGACCTTATAACTGCAGATTATGCGGACAAGTCAGTCACATCACATAGTTTGCCATAGCGAGTCCCTAGATCGGAAGAGGTAACAAAAACTTTGGCAACCAAAACTGGAACCAGGAAACATCCCGACCCCTCTTCCCTGTTGACCTACACAAACTAGTGCAAGGAACTGCGATGAGTGGCTGTTACAATGGTGCAGAGTTGCCAGATCTCACGATTATTCGTGAGATTACACGATTTTGGTTCCGTTTTCACGATCTCACGAATAATGTAACAATTCTCACGATTTTTGATTAAATTACTTTTGAATAAATTATCGCACCAAACCAGCAAAATACTGTCAAATTTGTTAATGGAATTAGCAATCGGAGGTGTGGACCTTTTTTTTTCGCTCACTAGCTTTGGGGTCGGGTGCGTAGGTATGTTGGGTGGACTTGGGTTTTGTGGTGTTGACCATTTTTTTTTTGCTTATCACCTTTTGTCGGGCTACAGTACGTTTCAGCGAAATAAAACCCACTAAAAAACAGAAACTACAAGGGTATAAACAAAATTATTAAGTAATTTGTAATCTCACGATTTTTCGTCATTGAATTTCACGATTTCTGCGTCATCTCATCTGGCAACCCTGATGGTGATAGCACAATGAGCCTTCATATAATATGGTTTAAGGCCTATAGGCGCATCCGGTACTTAGACGGCTCCTGGAAATGTTTAATATTTAAAAACCCACAACAGTATAATAATTATGATTATCTGTAACATTTAAAAAAATGAAATATATGCGCGTGCATGGCTTTGCATATTTTTTGACATTTTTTAAATGTTACAGAAATTTAAGCAAGATATGTACTAGCTTTTTCAGAAAAATTAAAAAAATTCAATAATCATACAGGGACGATTTAAAATTTTCCTATCTTTAAGGATGGATAATAAGCCACTCAAAATAAAATTGACGATTGCCAATTTATAAATTTAGAACCGAAATATTGTCAAAAATAAATTTTCATGTCTCGAGAGCATGTAAAGTTAACAGAGTGTAATATCTCCTTTATCCCGATAATGTTATTATTGTGATAATTTGCTTTTTTCAATCATTCTTCGTTTCTTAAATTACATTTTATTTCTTTGGTAGTATTTTTTTCAATAAATTAATATAAATTTTTCTCGTAATAAAAAGTAATTAAAAGGCGATCAACAAAATTCACTTAAGACTGTTTTCAACTATTTTGTATATTCATATTCTGATTCTGAAGACGAAAGTTACTACATACGAAATATATGTAAACTAATATTCTCAATACTTGTTCTTGATTGGTCGGAGCCAAGTGTTTGATTACTTCCATCATTCCTTTGTGACAACGCCCAACAATTACTAAATTTGTTATTGGTCCGTTCATCGAAACTAAATCTTTTGACATGACAAATTTGTTTTTTTTTGGTAATATAAGTTTGTTGATATGTGCGAACAAACCCTGGTGAGTTCGAGTCGTCCATTCGTCTATTTAATTTGATTTAACTACCAGAATTACTTTTTTCTCCTTATGGCCACTGATTTGAGTGTATATCTCTTTTATATCTTCCCAGTCCATAATTTTTGCTAATTGTGCCCTTGAGAAAATTTGAAAGATATTTTGTCGTTCTATAAAAGAAATGTGCTATAAAAATGGAAAATAGTTTAGACTAAAGGCTATTGACATCAGGAGAGTAACAGGAGTTCATCAATATGTTTGGTTCACATAATAAAAAAGAAAACATCAGAGACGTAGGAAAATTTTCAGAATCTCCTGCTGAGGTCGAACAAAACGCTAATTGTTCTTTTCTAGCAATAGTAAATGGGGAATCTAAGGATGTTCTGTTTATTCCTTCATTAGAGAACAAATTTACAAGTATCGCAGATATAAAGGTGGACACAGAATGGAATCAAACTAAGGAAAATCCTGCTTCAGGTGATACTTTTTTGAATGGGCAAAACACACTGGAGCCAAAGTTGAAAGAAGAACTACCAAAAAAATTTGAAGAATATCTTTTGGATTATGCAGAACAAGACTTAGACATTTCTTTAGATAGGTAAATTGATATTGTAGTTTTTATGTTTTTGAGTTTTGAGTATAATATTTTAAAATATTGTTTCTTTCATATTACTTTCTGTATGCAGAGAGCTGCAGTTTTCCACACTAAGTAGTGGTAGGTAATTATTTTTTGTTTATTGTCCATAGAACAAGCACATTCTTATTGACAAACATGTTTAAATGCTACCGTAAATAATAATACAATATATGATACCAAGTAACTTTCCAAGTAAATAAATGAATAATAGGTATACAATAAAGGAATGGGCGACTCTCTAGCAACTACCCTAATCACGGAACAAAAGATCCTATCTTGCTGTTAAGTATCAGAACATAGGTCTTAAAGCTTAATTTACCATCCATGTTTAATTATTATAAGTGTGAAGTAATTTCTATTAAAAAATCTACCCTAAAACATGTTCTCACCATTTACTTGATTCAAAGGTGGTAAGAATTCAAAATTAATATACGTATATATATATATATTGATTTAACCGACCTTACCAGACCCGGCATATTGAACAGACCACCTCGAACCCACTAGAAGGACAAAGGTGCGGGGAGTGTATTTCATTTAAAAATAAAGTAATACGATCAAATAAACGAGGCAACCCG
The DNA here is from genome assembly GCA_935413205.1 of Polydrusus cervinus. Taxonomy (NCBI): domain Eukaryota; kingdom Metazoa; phylum Arthropoda; class Insecta; order Coleoptera; family Curculionidae; genus Polydrusus; species Polydrusus cervinus. The sequence continues at coordinate 8,417,114 of OW284518.1, forward strand.
AGAGGGGTAATATTTATGCAAAACAAAAAAATATTCTATGTTCAACAAACGCTGATGACCCCAGTATAACAAACCGACTTCCTAGACCCGTCTTCTTATCAATTATATGGCCAGCCGACGTTAACAGACCCTGCTGCGTTGCCACTACTATTTTCATATTTAATGCATTCTGGGATTGAAAAGTCGGTGATGTGAGGTTCAGGTCACTTGTGTAAGCGGTACGAACTGTAATGAGTATATAATATGACCTTGATTTTTGTTTTTTTATTTTTAAGAGTATGTGTTATCCCGAATACACCGCTATATCACTCAACCCTATTTAATTACGTTTCCGGTTTGTTCGGATTGTTAATTATTACATCATTAGAAAAATTACGTACATAATTAATCAAGAATAAAAAAATAATTAATAGCCGTATTCACTAAGGTACCCTAGATCAATTTATTGGTAACTTTATCAACCAGATATTTCTGTGGAAACAATTTTCAGCATTTTTTCTTTGGGAATTATCTTGTTGGTAACTTTACCAGCCAGATAATTTCTATAGAAACAATTGTCTCAACAATGGTTTCTTTGGAAATTATCTTATTGGTAAAGTTACCAAGAGATTGATCTGCCGGACCTAGGCCCGTATTATTCATCTTCTGGTAACTTTATCAGCAAGATAATTTCCAAAGAAACCATTGTTAAGACAATTGTCTCCATAGAAATTATCTGGCTGGTAAAGTTACCAGGAGATGAATAATATGGGCCCTAATCATCCTAAACTGACAGTTCTTGGTGTAAAATGACAAGTGTCAAAATAAGTTAACCAAATTAAGTATACTATATAAGTATTTTTTCTTCTTTAAATTTATCAAGATACAAGAATTTTAGTGCGTCCTGTTTTTTTTTAATAGAATTAACACTATAATTATTTTCAACAATATCCCGGTAAAATTATTTATCGATTAGATAATTTAATTGCAAAAGACCAATTTAACACAAGAGTCATATGCATACCATCAAAATCACCACATGCATTAAGCGAAAGTAATTAACGCACTTTCGCTGCTCTGCTAAAATTATAATTGCTCAAAAAAATTAAATAACTTTTATTCAAAAAATTTCTCGTTTATCATGTATATTTCTAAATTTTACTTTCGTTTTTAAAATACGCATGCCTTTTTTATCATTAAAATAATCCAACATTTTTCTAAATCAAAGCCATAATCTGAAAATTTCCCTCATGTATAAAAAATGCCATAAGAGGTCTGCAATTTCCACTGAATTACAGTGGAAATTGCATCACTGGAAATTGCACTGTAGCAACTATAGCAACAAGTAATAAAGAAGTCAACTTTGACATTTCTATTTTAATAATAATTATTTATTTAAATAAAAATGCCCCAAAACCATAGCAACAAATAATAAAAAAGTCAACTTTGACGTTTCTTCTTTATTAATAATTATTTGAAAGCCGATCGTTTGAAAAATGAGTCGTTTTGGTGAATTTAGTGAAGATGCGATTGATGTAAATATAGAAAAAACTATCTCGCCCAATACAAAGAAAAGCCGATCGTTCGTATGAAAACAATTCATGGAGTTTTGTGTTGTTAGAAAGTATAAACTAGAGCGGGAAACATCAGTGCATGAGATTGCTAAAGTACTTAAAGATTGGGGCTACAACATGCAAAAAAATAATGGCGATGAATATAAAGAAAGCACAATAAAAGTAATGTGGAATTTAACTGCAAAAATGGTGATGGAGGAATACTTTGAAAAATATGGTATTAAAATAGACCCATTTGAAGATCAAGAGTTTAAAGCTGCCAGGTATGCAAAAAATGCTAAAAGAAACGAATTGCAAAAGCACGAGGATAAAAGAAAGGTCAGTTCAATTGCCCTAAAATATAATGAAATAAAAATGTTAATTGACAATTGTAACGAATGGGGTACAAAAGGTCTGCAAAAAAAAGTTGTTTTTTATATTCTCCTATGAATAGGCATGGAGAGGGGGAGAGGGCAGCAAAACCTTATTGGAATTTTTTTAAAAAGAATTTGACAATGGGGGGCAAACAATAGGTAGAATAGAATAAAATCCCATATTCAGCAAAACGACACAAGGTGGCTCCAAACCGTGCGCTCCATCTAAATGGCTAGTCGCTACTAAGAAATATCCCGATCTTTGTCCAATCAGATTGTTTAACTTGCTAAAATCAAAACGAGAAGGTATTGAAAATGATCGTTTATTTTTAACGGTAAATCCATTTTGGAAAACTGGAAGTTGATGGTATAAAAACAGTCCTGTTGGGCGAAATGAAATAGCAAAAACAGTGGGACTAGACGTTAAAAAAACAAAAATTACTAATCACTCACTTAGGGCTACAGCCGTGTCAAAACTTGCAAAAAGCGGTATTGTAGAACAGGAACTTATAAAAATGACTGGCCATGCTAGTTCCAAATCAATTGCCAGCTACCTTCAAATGGATCAAGAACATCATGAAGCCATTGTAGAAAAAATGAGAACAGATAGCACCCCAAAATCCAGTGAAAAAACATCAAGCACTCAAGAGAACCTATGTATTATGGACCCAAATAAGACCACACAATGTATAATAAATTACAATAATTGTAATATTACTTTTAATAAATAAAAAACAAAGATAAAATGTTAACGTGTTAGCTATTTATTCTGTAAATTTTCCACCGAATACCATTCGTGCATAAAAATTTCCAGAAAATTCTGAAAAATGAAATGTTTTTTGGAAACCGCATTCGTTTATTTTCATCGTTGTTTCAAACTATAAATTGCCCGACTCCGAAGGAGTGCAGTTATCAAAAAATATTTAATTTTCCAAAATTTTCGAAAATTTTAATGCACTTATGGTATTATCCCCGAAAATTTCCGACATGAAAAGCATCGTATGAAAGTTATGGCCAACTTTGGTATTTCAAATAGAATAACCGGTTTTATTTAGCATTTGTTGGACACCGTATTAAAATCTAAGCATAATTTGTTAATAATAATCTATACCTTTTTCTTTAAAAAATAATTTCATGAACTTAACACAAGTAGAGATTTTAAGATTTTTTTTAATTGATTATAAATTCAAACCGATTAAAAATATGGATGGTGGCATATTAGACATTTAGATATCCGGTATAACCGAGGTGATACAAACGTCAAAATATAATATATTAAAAGTTCAAAGTCAATTAGGCCTAATACCAAATTTTTGAAAATATAACTTTATTCGTTTTCTAGATCTTCTATTAGGCCCCTCAACATAAATCACCCTGTATGTGTATATTCTTAAAGGCGAAATGCATTAATTTCACCTATTCTATTTTTAGCTATTGTCTGGAATGCAAATGCGCGATTGCCAAATTATGGGACGGTTAACGTCGGTAATAAATGAATGTATGTGTCTGGCGTATAAGTCTCATTTGTATAAAACAGCACTGACCTCTAGGCGGTGGATGGCTCGAACTAAAACTGCATAAAAACGCAAGTGTTACCGATTTTTCAAGCCCACCTAATTTTTGTTCCCCTTTCATCCCCGCGTCCCTCTCAACAATTCTCTATGGGTAAACGCTCTCGAGCCCGAAGGCGGGTCTGACAACATCGATTTTGGCTTGGGAAGTCGGTAGGGTATAGCGTTTTGGGTCTGCATAGTCGGTCAAACAAATCTATTATTTTTTTTTAAATTGATAAGCAAGCAAACATAAGAACTTACCTACTAAATTTAACTTAATAAACTTATAAGATTAAAAAAGTTAAATATGTATTTTTGTTAAGTTATTAGTATTTTGTAGGACGGAATATTTCTATCCTAAACAAGAACAGGTATTGGTGAATACTGAAACCAATGAAATGATGGAAAGTATTGGACAAGCACCTAAATTTGATTTTGATGAGAGAAAAATTAAAATTGAAGAAGTTTACCTTAACAAAGAAGACCTTGAACAAAGTCAAATTAAGTTAGTACCCATTTCGCTAATTTAGGTACCTAGTCTTGATAGATTTTTTTATAAAAATTACAGTGAGCAGTGAAGAAAATATAAATTGTTTTAAGTACCTACTATGTCAAAGAAACGGGACCACCTTTATATTTCTGAATCTCTTAAATACAATGATTTTTAAACTATTTCGTTTCAGCTCCAAAAAGGATTTTTGCTTCGTTACCTGATATAAATATAGACTTAGAAAACTTACTATTCTTAGATAATCGCGGTTCAAAACCCTACTTCATGCAAGTCGGCTTAAAAAAGCACTCTTTTTCATTGTTGGATATGCAAACTATCTGTGATCTGTCTGACAAATATGAGACCCAGTTAGGAAGCGCATTCATACTCCTTAAATCTCATAAATAAATGTTTTATTTCACATTATGACATACATAAATAAAGACATAAAATGAAAATGACGTCAAATAACAACTTTACACATCCTGGCAAAAGTCTTTAAGGCTATACAGTTCTAAGTCTATCAGAAACTTTTTAGCTTCTAGTTAATTTTTTTTTTGATTTTTGATAATTTTTATATTATTAGGGAGAGTATTGAACAATTTGGTAGAGATTCGGACGAATTAAAAGTAATTATTCAGGAGGATCTAGAAGAAGTGGTGTCATTCAAATTGTCTGTGTTTAAATTTAGTTTTGACGATTTAATTTTGTAAAATATTTTTGTGGACAATTGTAAAGTTGCAAAATTTCTGGGCCTATTTATAGATAATACTTAAACTAAAGTTTAACGACTATGTTGTCGCTCTTAATAAAAAAATTGCATCAGGATGTAAGAGTTGCCTCCAGGGAACTAGGAAAGCAAACGGGAAGAACAGTATATTTTTCGCTTATAGAAGGCCACTTGCGATATGGTATAGCTTTTTGGGGGTTCTGTATTCAAGAAATGATAAAATGTATTTTAGTAATACAAAAAAGGGCTATTTGGGCTATATATATATATATATATAAGGTATATTTCTGCTGTCAGAAGTAGAGAGCACTGTAAACCACTTTTTATTGATAAGATACTTACGGTAATAAGTCTATTCATTATGGAGACTGTTTGTTTAGTTCCTAAGAAATACAAAAACTATGATAATGTTGCTGTTTATATTATGCATAATAATAATAATTTACCCTTGCCCATCCCTAAAACGGCGCTTACGAAAAACTCAATTATATTTGAAAGTATTCGAGATGAAAGGATCTATAAAAGAGTTATTAATTTCAAGGCCATAATATAGCATCCAGGAATTTTATGATGAAGACTTCTAAGCACCTGTTTTTAGATTATGTTTGTAACCGGTGTTACTGTATTTAGAGTTTTTTCCCTTCTTTTTGTAGTTTTGTGTATATTTTTAGTGTTACATCCTTATATTAGACTCGATCTTAGATATCATGTGATAAGCTTTATCAATAGAGTTTTCTTGGGCAATAAAGCATATTATTATTAATCATAATTTATTCATGTTATTAGTTACATACAACTTACACACGTCATAATTATTTAAAAGTATAAAATAAAACAATACATGTTGCAATTTAGAATTTCCTAAGATATACAAGTACTTACAGAATCTTTAATAAAACTGGAATATACACATTATAATTGCTTACACATTAAAATCAAAATTTAAAAATTCGTCGATATTAAAAAAGGCGTTCTTAGCAAGGATGTCATGAATCCTTCGCTTAAAGCTGTCAAGTTGGAGATTTTTTAAGTCCTCAGGCAATCTATTAAAAAATTTTACTGGCCATTATCCAGGCCCACCCTTACACCTCTTCAGGCGCCAGAATTCTGGCACAATGTCGCCTCTATTTCGCGTCTCGTACCGGTGAATATCCTCGTGAGTTCTGTATAAATGCCGGTTGGATTTTATATATAACAGACATTGCATAATGAAAATGGCTGGAAGGATGACTATACCTAGATCTATAAAGGCCCGCCTACAATCCTCCCTGAACCTCAAGCCCGCTAAAATTCGAATGGCCTTCCTCTATATAGACTGAAAAGACGATCCGCGCCAGAGGAATGACCCCAGACAAGGGCGGCATACCATTCTTATCGTTTTATCCTCATTGAGTAACAACTCGTTGTTGCAAAACCATCGCAAGGTCCTTTCCTGCCCAATCACAGATCCTTCCGTCGATTCCTCTAAAGTTTCCGCACTGACACAGACTGTTGTGTCATCAGCAAAAGCGTAAATTTAGACACCGGATCCACCACTGGAAGGTCATTGATATATATCAAAAATAATAATGGACCCAAGATAGAACCTTGTGGTACTCCTATAGTAATTTTACTTCTTGCCGATGCCACCCCAGAGTGGTAAACAGACTGAAACCTGCCCCTTAAATAGGACTCCATAAGGTTTATTATTATTAAACTAGAAAATTTAAAAATCTATCAAATATATAATATTTAGTATTTAATTTTGTGGATTTTTTAACAACTTTTTTGTGATAAAAACATATTTTTTTTTGTAATATAAACCTGAATCAAGAATTTTACTGCCCTCATCACTACCTCAGAGAATATAACCAGGATATACTGACTTAAGCAAATGCCTCGGCAAATGCTTATTATATTTTACGTTTTCAGATCGGAAGATTTTAAACCTACGTATTTGGAGATGCCAGTAAAAATTGAAACCAACGAAAACACACGAGAAGTTGTACAAAAATCTGAAATTGTCTATGATGAATGGAAAATTAAAAATGAGGTAATCGACCTTAACGATGAAGACCATGAACAAAACCAAAATATGTAAGTATATATGTAAACATAAATTCGTGTGCGTACATGAGGATCTCGAAAACGGTAAGAGATACGAAGATGGTTAAATTAAGGCAAAATTTAGTACTTTGGGGCTTAATGATTTGGTTAAAAAAATTGTAAATCATTCAACTTATTAGTATAGGCTTTAAATTTTTGGCTCCTAAAATTTGGAAAAAACACTTTTACACTTTTTTATGTTTTACAAGATGGCGTTATTAGTTTCCAAATTTGATGTTTCATTCTTTAGATACCACCTTCAAGTTAATTTTTTTAAATATGCACCTAAAATTTTAGCTACGGTTCTAGGGACGTTTAAGTTTTGAAAATTTAAAACAATTAACAGATTTTAATAAATATATTAAAGTTTCGTCATCAAATAACATCATCGGTCTTTTAAAATATCCATTTCTTTATCATTTTGACCGTACCAATAATTTTTTGGATTAAATATAATATCTAATTATATATCACAGTGGCGGCTCGTCAGGTGAAGTAGGTGAAAAAAAAATAAAACCAGGAGGAAAGTTTTTCGACAATATTAAATATTAATATACCAATACAGCTTCCATTTTAGCCCTTAAAAAATAATTATGGTCGAATTAATAATAATAATAATAATAATAATAATAATAATAATAATTTAATCCGAATGTAGCTCTGCATAATAGGGCCACGGTTAACTTCGATAGACAATAATTATAAACACTCGTGCATTTTGGCGCGCCCCAAACGACCGTATCCGTTAGCTCAAAGCCAGTGAAGACCCATCACATAACATTCACCGTTGCTATGGTTACGTCAGTTACGCAAGCAGCATGTAATAATTTGCATTATGATGAAGGGCAATTTAAAAATAGATCAGTCGTATGCACCATTGTTTTAGCATTGGTTCGCCTAACCTTAAGGTATTTATTTTGAGGCTTGGCGAAACTTACGGTTATAGATATCGTTTTTACGTCATTTACTGTGTGATTAAAACGTTTTGTTTTTATTTTTAAGGTTAATTCAGTAGTGTAAGTACCTACTTAGTTGTGTGTTTTAAAGAAGAATTCAATTCATATCTTGTAATTTGTTGGAAACTCCATTCGGTCGGACAGATGAGGATAAGAGAGACGTTTTGTTACACGGGTTTTTAGTCAATGTTTGTTTAAGTACCCGCACTATACCTAGCTCTTCACCATTTTTAAAGACCGCGAGCCGCCACTGATATTTCAGATACTTTATGCCTATGGTGTTTAAGCCGTTTAGTATTAGATTATTTATGAAAGTTAATATTAAAGTATAGGATAGCTATTCTACGTTTCCATGCAGATAAACCTGTCCCCCCTCAATATGTGAAAATAACAATTAAGTTTATTTTAAAAAGATATATTTTTATACATCTTATAAATCTTTGATATTAATACTTTACTATTATGGAATCATAGTTTCACATATCACTTTTTTTTGTGATATATAAGGTGCACAGCACTATAGTTAGTAGGCTGTACCACTCTGTTACTTGGTCGTCCCTTGTATCTGAGTTACTGTAGTTATATTTTAATCAATAGAATTAATATGAACAGGTATGATGATTAGTAACATTTTTTAATTAAATGTCCTAAATAAAAATTACATTTGACAGCAAATAATATTTTAATTTTTTAACGATTTTTCAACAAAAAGTTTTTGAGATTAAAAAAGTAACAGACTGGTCCCAAATAGTTATAAAATTGTCAATAAAACTAAAAATTGTGAAAATTCAGTTAGTACAGTAAAAGTACATTAAAAATTTTCACTTTTACAATTTATTTTGTTGAAACGTTTTAAAATTATTATTTCACTAAGTAACACAGTGACTAATTTGCAAAGAAAAGTAGAAAGACCCAAAAACGTAATCCGTTATGATTTTAGGTTTTACAAAATATTGATATTATTCTGCTCTTTTCATACTATTAAAACGCAGATATATACATACACTATATTGCCAATTCAAGCAGCCGCACGAAGCAAGAATACACCCATCGTGCGATTCAAAATAACCTGAGTTGGGGGCCGTGGCAGGGAAAAAATTAGGCAACCCACACGATTTCTAACAGAACCCAAGGTCTCTTGAACAGAACCGGCTCGCCATTATATTCTTATTAGTCGCCATCTTTTGTTTCGTTCATTCGTGTGTTGTTATAATTTCCATGTTTTGGGTGTTAATATTTATAAAACTTTCCTTTAGACATTTTTTTTTTGTTAGTTTGTAAGTTATAGTCGTTTCCATCTTTTTTACGTTGTATTCGTTCGGATGTTCCGTGTGTGATTGTGGATATTATTTTTAAGTTTTGGGTGCGAATTTAGGTATAAAACTTTACCAGACATTTTGTTATTGTTAGCGACTTGTGTCTCAAGATGGGTAGAAAAAAGTGCATGATCCTTTTTTGCACGAATCGCGGTTCAATACCAGGAATAAGGTATTTCAGGTATGTAAAATATTGGTTACTTAGTTTTATTTGACCATAAACTGTACCCTGTACACACCCGAACTAAACGGGTGAATTTAAATAAAAGCTTGTAAAAATATTTTGAAAGTCGGCCCTGTCAAATGTTTACATCAAGAAGCAAATTTCCGAGCTGCGCAAACTCAGCGGCCCCTGATCATCTGCTTACAGTGGTGGCATCATTGAATTATGGTATTAGCTACATATATATATGTTAAAACGTTGTTTAGGGGTAAAAACTGACTCATTTTTAAAAAAATTGCTGTCTTATGTTTATACAGCTTTGATTTGTAAAAAATATTGTCAATGGCTTTGAATGACTTTGATCACTGATCTTATATTTTAAAACCAGGGAGTTCTTAAAATTGTGCCAATGTTTCCATTTAAATAAATGTGCATAAGTCAATTTTTGCAAATTGTGTCTTAGTGCCAGGGCCGTTTCTGGCCTGTTGGCCGCCCTTGTGCGACATATGAACTGGCCGCCCTTCAAATCAAACCAATTACTATTTTAGAATTACCTACCTGAAATAATGGCGCAAAGCAATTGTCACAAAAATCACCTCAATATCTTTAATAGGTGAAAGAGGTGTCTATTTTTAATATTTTTCTTTTATTCATATTTACCTACAGAGGGGCTTAGCACTCCTAAATATTTCTACAAGTGTTTCAGCAATATTCTAGGTATTGTAGAGAATCGCAGACTGCATTGCAGAGTGTTGCAGAATATTGCAGTGTATTACAGACAGAGTACCTAATGCAGTGTATTGCGAAAGTATTGTAGAAGTATTGCAGGGATTTTGTACAGGTATTGCAAACAGTGATGAGCCCCTCATTACATTACCTACCTAATAATTTTAGTCAAGTCAATTTAAAAAAAGTTGTATAAATACTTATTTAATTATAGGTAGGTATATACTATCACAAAACTTTAAAACATAATATTCTGCAAGCACGTGCTAAAATCTGGAAAGAAAACAAAAACAAGAAATCAAAAACTAATTTTTGGTAATAAAAGTAAATCTATATAGTGTATAAAACATTAAAAAAATCAAAGAATTACTCTTCTAGCCTTTTTTGACGCAAACTCATCAATCAAGTGGTCTACCTTCAACTCTTCACAAATTTGGCTTTCTATGGCGATAAGGGCCAAGCCACTAATCCTTTCTTGGGACATAGTTGACCGCAAGTAATTTTTAATTAACTTCAACTTTGAAAAACTGCGTTCGCCAGATGCCACAGTGACCGGTAGAGTAATAAAAATTCTTAGTGCAACACAAAGATTTGGAAATGATGAGATTAAATCTTTTTCAGCTATGAATTTTAGCGTATCTATAATTGAATATTTTATTGGAAAAATTTCTCGGAACGACAAAATTTCCTGGTAGAGCTCTGAGCCATCAATATCTTTGTTTCCTTGATCTTGAAGCGCTATATCGAGATCTTTGCAGGATTTTAACAATTTCTCGTTATTTATGGCATTAGCTTCATAGAAGTTCGACAAAAACCCAAAAGTTTCATTACACTTATTAAGTGAAACGAATCTCTCCTTAATTGATTCTATCGCAATGTCCAAAATCGAAAAATAAAAATCCACTTTGAAACTCTGTTTGGCCTCGACGATGGGGTCATCTTTTGATTCGTAATCAAAATATCTGGGCACTTTTCTTCGACGTCCCATCGGGAACTCAGGGGAAATGTTACAGGATTCTGCCATGATAGTAGCTTCCTGGAGGAACCCCTCAAAATATTCGTCACTTCTCTTTGTATTTAGAAATTGCAACAAATTGTCTAATGCCTTTACACATTCGTCCAGGGTGAGCTTAGGGTTTTGCATCATTTTACTGACCACATCTATTTTGGAGAGTAAATCATGCCAGATAACAATTGATGCGATGAACCTAAATGCCGTCAATTTATCCTTTAAAGCGTTTGCCTGTTGTTTTGTTTTCGCATCTCTTGTATTATCTTGCTCCAAGTGATTTAATGAGTTAATTATATTTTTAAAATTCAAACGTAACGGTTTGATGGCTTTTATTCTGCTCTCCCACCGGGTGTCGCTAAGGGGCTTCAATGTCAACCTTTCGATGTGCTCAATCAATATGTTCCATCGATATGTTGATACAGAAAAATAATTGTACAACTCCTGAACAACCTCAAAAAATGACACTATTTCGTTATTGATTTTTGCTGCATCATTGACAACCAAATTGAGTGTATGAGCAGCGCAAGGAACAAACATCGCCCTTGGGTTAATGTTAAGAATTCTTTTTTGCAACCCGATATTTTTACCGCGCATGTTAGATCCATTATCGTACCCTTGTCCTCTAACATTTTGAATATCTAGCTCAAATTGCGGTAACAAATCGTTCAACAAGAAAGCAGTCAACCCCTCACCAGTTGTGTCTAAGTTCGGAAAAAAACCCAAAAAGAATTCTCTTATGTTTACGTCGCCAGATTCCAAGTGACACATCTGACCACAAAAGTAATTTGTTCGGTATGACTCACATCTGGAGTACAATCTAAAATTATGGAGAAGTATTTTGCCGCTTTTACAATATTTTTGATTTCTTTCACAATTTCATTTGACAATAACTGGATAATTTCGTTCTGAAATATAACTCCCAAATAATGAGGCATGTGACTCTTATCGTGCTTAGCACACTCGATGTTTCTAACATGTTCTGTCATAACTGAATCGAATTTAGCTAGCATCTCGACTAGCTTGAGAAAATTTCCATTATCGGGGGTGTATAAATTATGGTTTTCTCCACGAAATGCTAAACATTGTTGTCCTAAGAATTGCACAATAGCAATCATTCTTTCAATTATTGAGCGCCATCTCTTCTTCTCTCTTTCAAAAAAACTTTGTTGTTCTTTATCAACGGTCTGCTTCGATTTAAATCTTGACTCCAACTGCAACCATTTTGAAAAATTTTCAATATGTTGTCTTCCGTTCTCATGCCTGTTCACATGTTCTGAGAAATGACGCCAATCTGCATAACCGTTCTCAGAAGCTAATGAAATTTGTGAAGCCCTAAATAACTTGCAGCAAAAACAAAAAGCCGCATTAGCCCGCTGAGAATAAACAAGCCAAGCTCTTTTCACTTTTTCTCCATTTTGCAAAGTTTTTATAAAATAAAATGGTGAAAACTTCCGTCCACTAGAGTCCACCGGACAGGTCACATTGGTTTTTTGAACTGGCCCCAATTCTACCAAAATTTCGATTATTCGATTCGTGATGATTTTTGGCCAAGTCGATGGATCCTCAGGAACAAATGCAGCAACGGAAGGAGGAAAAAACTCTTCTTCTTGCGGTTCCATAACATCAACATCAACGTCGGCACCAACAAGTGCAGATTCGCCTTGCGATATTTCAAGCCCACTAGTCTCAGGAAGTGGTGTATCCTCGTATATGTGGCCATGTCTAGGATCTGAAGTAGGTAACACTCTCTCGGTGGAAACTTCATCATCTTCATCAGTATCGTTATCGCTTACGGTTTTTCCGTGTGGTTGAGGAGGACGAGGGTAACTGGTGCCACTGGTACTCGGTTTACTAGAAGTACTAGACAAAGGTCCCAAAGAACTTGATGGAGATAAAAAATACTTTGTCAATGCTTCGTGTAATTTTTTACGCTCCATTTTCTCTTTCTCTTTACGATAAGAATGCCCGGACTTCCTTGCTGTTTTTCTATCAGACATGCCTATACCAATCTCTATACTATACCTATAAAATAAAATTTGGATGAGCGATGAAAACTGACTACCTACTAAAATTCAAAGGAAAAAAATAACTTTTTATAAAATATGCATCTGCGCCATAAAGTTCGCGTACTTTTGCCCCATTTAGCAACACTGCAAAAACTGCCAGGTATTCTTACAACCCAATGTTGCCAGGTCTGGTGATTTTTCACCAGATTTGGTGATTTTGAACCCCATCTGGTGATCTGGTGAAAACTTTTTAAAAAAGTCTAATTTCTGGTGATTTTTCGACACTGATGATAAGCTTATATCTTAAAAAAAAAACGAGAGAAAAATGGCTTGATTGTGTTTTATTCTTCTTTGTTAAAAATGGTGACATCGATGCAAAAACTTATTGGTTTCAAAAGCGAAAAGCGTTTGTCTTTGTCTGGAAACTCTCTACTTCTCTGCGCCGAATATTTCTTAGTAGCGAGGGATTTACAGAATTTGTATCTGTTACTGTTTTATATATACTGTTTTTTATATAGTGATTTCTAAAAAAAAAAAAAGGTCCTCGTAAATAACATACATCTGATTTAAGGTCTTGGCACCGGGGTGCGCACTCATGTATGTGATAATGCGAGAAATTAAGAATCTGGTGATTTCTGGCAACTTTTAAAGCAAGGGTCTGGTGATTTTTAATTTTTTGACCTGGCAACATTGTTACAACCTAACCTAATTCCAGACTCATAAACAAAACAACTTAGAACTACCCTAAGAATAAATCCTAAAAAGTGATTTAATAAAACATGCATTTTTACTTTTATTATAAGTTAATTTTGTAATGAAAAAATTACATTTAATTGCTAAAAAACTATATTTACCATATATTTTATAAACAGTATATACTGGTGCCCTGGTTTTCAAACTAGACACTGAGTGCACTGTTGCCAAAAGTTATTTGTAACAGCATTTGAAACCAGACCTCGGCGGCAAATTTAAATATGTTTCTTTCTTCTAAAATGTTCTTTTGCCTTGTAAGTGTTTTTTCCCACGTATAATTCCCTACTACCAAATTAATAAGACCTACCTACATACTTATTCAAATAATATCAATTAGTTTTAATTTTTTGAGTCAACCTAAGAGAAAATGTAATTGACGCGGGTTGTAGGGCGGCCGCCTCCGTTGAAAATTCTTTGTATTTTTCCGATACTTACCTTCTAAAAAGAAATCTCTAATTAACATAGAGGGCGGCTGCCTCATTCTTGACAGCTACTGCATAATTTCTTTTTGAGAACTTAATTCACCATTTTTGAAAACTCCTAGAATTTTTTTATACGTCTAAATTTTTTTTCTGTGATGAAGTGTGAAACTGCAGGCGGCTTTCGCCGCCCTATGATTTTCGCCGCCCCTGTGCGGGGGCACTCCCAGCACTCCACTCAGAAACGGCCCTGCTTAGTGCTAATTAGTTCTGTTTTCTATTTTTTTTCCACTTTATGGAATTCAGTTTCGATATGTATGATTTATAAATAAAATAGACACAAAGTCACGGTCTCATTAAAAGGTATGATTTAGATAGAAATTCGAGTATTTTACAAATTTACACATGGTTTATTTATTTAAGATGCTTACTGACAATTTTAACAAATTGCTATTTAATTTATTACCTATACAAGTATCATATCCAGTATACTCAACTTTTGAATCGTTCACTTTTCTCAGTAAAAATACAATTACTCTGTTATAAGGGGAAACCCGAAGTATGCAGAGGTATACATTTTTGCAAGAATTAAAGGGAATTCTTCCTCCTGCCTACACACGGTCCTGTAATAGTGCGTCAGGCTTCTATTGCTCCAATTAGGCAATCCAACGATGTGTCAAAATGGCGTCTGGATGGCAAATACTGCTTTGTAATTGGTGCACGTGACCATAAAAATAATATTGCTGGTGGCATTTAACGGGTGACTCTATGCTTTTTGCCATCCAACCGCCATATTGAATCACGTGGTTTGGATTCCCTAATACAAATTAGGTTAGGAAATTCATTCATATGCAGACTATGCAGGGTGCATTTCAGGAAAATATTTTTCCGCGTACAGGCTGACCCAAAAAAGGGGTTGTAACAAAAAATTGTGTTTTTTTAAATGGAACACTACACTATTATGACTATTATGACTTATTACACAGGTCAATTTCTACCCTACACTTTAATTGGATGTAAATCTGTTGTGTTTGTAAATAAATAAATAAACTACACACTACTTTATTGCATAGTTATATTCGTATTAGAGTCCTTTATAACTGTCCAAAATTTTAATTATTTTGCTTTGGTAGTTTAAGAATAATAAATTAAAATCTAAAAATATTAAATTGAAAAATATTTTTGCCGGCGTACAGACTCGATTAAAATTGAAAAAGTTTTATGCCTCCGCTGGGAATCAAACCCAGAACCTCTCGATTACATGTCAAACGCGCGCTGCCAATTGCGCTACGGGGGACCTGAAATTCTCTCACCAACTTCGGTCATATAACTTATTTAATTTTATGTTAGTAGTAATAGTCTGGAATCTCCTGTGATTCACAGACCGGGGAGGGTGTTATAAGGGGAAAGGGAACTCACTCACTACCACTGAACATTAAGATCTATTTTTCTTTTATCCGTACATCGACGACATATAGCGTTATTAGCCGGAATCAGAAAGAGATCTCTGAACAGTGACATCTAGCCGTAAATAGTTTAAAGTAGTTATATTAGCGTCTGTAAATAATTTTTAAATTGAAAAATGTTTTTGCCGGCGTACGGACTCGATTAAAATTGAAAAAGTTTATTTACAATTTTACAACTTTTTTGAAACTCTTTTATGAACACCCTGTATAAAATAAACACTATGACATTCATAATATCTTTAACCTCCATGTCATAAATCTCACCTAATCCCATGGTTTAAAAAATTAATTTAGATGGTTTTTGGTAAAAATGGTAAAACTCAATTTTTTTAGTTTTTAATTTATTACTACCAAAGTAAAATATTTAAAATTTTGGACAATTATAAAGGGCTCTAGTACAAACCTAAATATGCAATAAAATACTGGGTGTTCTATTTAACAAAATACAACTTTTTGTTATCACATATCTTCCTGAAATGCACCCTAGGGTACAGTAGTCCGCATATGAATAAAATTCCTAACTTAATTCGTATAGGAGCTATAAAAGCCTGACGCACTATTGCAGGACCCTGTGTATATACCATAAAATATATGTAAATTTACATTAATCTAAGCAGAGTAAAAAATTCTGCAGAAGTATATCCATTTTAGGCCGAGGTCACACCTAAGGAGCCGCAGCAGAAAGCCTCCACTGCAGGCGAGCGCTGTACTTGATCGGAGACTAAGTTCCACCGCTACGCACCGAGAAAGGCTCGACTTTCACCGATGATCTACGAGGTGTCAAGCTCATTGACAATCCCGGTTCTGAGGAGTAGCCTAAGTAGCTACTTCCCCGTAGCGTAGCGGTTGGAATCTAGTCTCCGACCAAGTACCTGTAGTTGAGGCTTCCTGCTGCGGCTCCCGGAGTGTCACCACGCCCTAAAATGAATATAATTTTGCGGGATTTTGATTCCATGTTAATCCTATGGGCGTTGTAATGCCGCGGAGCCCCTTTGTTTAGTCTTAAATTTTGTTCCTTAATAATTATCACAAAACCTTGAAACCCAGACGTACTCACTAATAAATAAGGTAAACTACAAAAATTGTTAAATGTAAATTCCTTGATCGAATTTAAATAGAAACAAAAATTATTTAAAAAAATAATATTATTTGAACTTTAAAGAAGCCGCCACCGCCGGTAGACTTTTAGGTACTCCGTACCGCTTCGGCCGTGGCAGCTTCCTTGTGGTTTCTGTGATTTCGATTTAAATTTGATTAAAGGATAAAAATTCAACTTTGCCAATTCTAAATATGGAGTTGTCTTATTTTTGTTTAATATTTCAGTATGACATTCGGTGGCACTGATCAAGGACACTATGACGAATATAACAAGTACAGATGTAGTATGTGTCAAGATCAAACAAGATGGAAAAGCAGTTTAAATAAAAATTTCTTACAAGATAAAAACCCCATAGAAGTTTATAAATTTGGCTGCCATTATTGTAATTCTAATCAAACAACTCCAGAAGTTAAGGCTTCAGATAAGTTCAAGTGTGGTGAATGTGAATATCAAACACTCACGAAAAATGCTTTAAAAAGACATATTTTGGCACGTCATAAAGCTATAGAGGAAATTGATGATTCAGATAAGTTTAAGTGTGGTCAATGTGAATATCAAACAATTAATAGACGTGATTTAAAAAAACATGTTTTGAGACGTCACAAAAAAATAGAGGAAATTGATGCCTCAGATAAGTTTACATGTGAACAATGCGAATATCAAACAATTGTGAAAAGCGATTTAAAAAGGCATGTTTTGCAGCGTCATACAAATATAGAGGAAATTGATGCTTCACATAAGTTTAAGTGTGGTGAATGTGAATATCAAACAGTTACGAAAAGTTCTTTAAAGAGACATAGTTTGGGACGTCATAAAGCTTTAGAGGACGTTGATGCTTCAGATAAGTTTAAATGTGGTCAATGTAAATATCAAACACTTTACAGAAGTGATTTAAAAAAACATGTGTTGAGACGTCATAAAACTATAGAGGAAATTAAGGCCTCAGATAAGTTTACATGTGGTCAATGTGACTATCAAACACTTGAGAAAGGTGATTTAAAGAAGCACATTTTGCGAAGACATAAAAGTATCGAGGAAGTTGATGCTTTACATAAATTTAAGTGTGGTCAATGTGAATATCAAACATTTACGAAACTTTATTTAAAATGTCATATTTTGCAAAAACATAAAGTTATAGAGGAAGTTGATGCTTCAGATATATTTAAGTGTGGTCAATGTAAATATCAAACATTTAGGAGAAGTTATTTAAAAGGTCATATTTTGCGACGACATAAAAACGTTAAGGAAGTTGATGCTTCAGATAAGGCATATAAAAAACGCTAAAAATTGACGGGGAAATTGAGACAAAACTTCTTATTTTTTTTTTATAAATGACCTCAAGGCAATAAAAAAATAGTACTGGCACCTAGGCCTACAGATATTTCAGTATTTGAACAACAATAATTTAAACTTGAAGAAAGAGTCCATACTTAAAGTGGAGTGGGAATTTAGAAGGTAAAAAATAAGAACACAAAGTCTTCCTCCACTGTTATATTATAAAAATATTTTAAGCAACTTCTCTACATGTTTCGAATACAGAACCATTAATCTTCAGGAGGAAAATTAAAAAAGAAAAGACCAGTAGATATCACCCTAACTGAGCAACATAATTGTAGGTTCGGTGTAAAAATGAGTGGAACGGTGAGGAAACCGATACACACATTGCATTGTGAGCAAGAAAAGTATGTGGACTTAAGGCTTAAGGCACTGTGAAAACTTTAAAGGTAGAATGAAAAGTTTAACATCTTTGTGTGAAAGAACTGAAGATGAAACTGAAGTGAAAGGGAATATTTTCTCTTATGACTAGCTAACAGCTTTATTTTGCTTAAATGTTTATTCCCTTTCACTTCAGTTTCATCTTTCAACAGTTCTTTCACACAAAGATGTTAAACCTTTCATTCTACCTTTAAAGTTTTCACAGTGCCTTAAGCCTTAAACCCACATACTTTTCTTGCTCACAATGCAATGTGTGTATCGGTTTCCTCACCGTTCCACTCATTTTTACACCGAACCTACAATTATGTTGCTCAGTTAGGGTGATATCTACTGGTCTTTTCTTCTTTTAATTTTCCTCCTGAAGATGAATGCTTCTGCATTCGAAACATGTAGAGAAGTTGCTTAAAATATTTCTATAATATAACAGTGGAGGAAGACTTTGTGTTCTTATTTTTTACCTTCTTAACAATAATTTAGTTGAGGTTTTAGGTGACACAATATTCTAATTTCTTGAACTAAAGATTTATCTTTTTTTTACAGTGTGAATGTAGGTATTTGATTATTTTTTGGGCTTAAAAAAAGTCTTTAAACTATGACAGAATTTTGGTAGCCTATCATTGGTTACACGAAGTATTGTAGGTTTGGATGCTTCCATACAGTTAACATTTTTTGGTTGCACCATACTTGTTTCTATATGATTCCTTGGCACGGGTGTCATGCTTGTGTATGTCCTTATTTCTATTTAATATTGTTTCAGTTTTTACAAGTTTATTTGTTATGCAATAAATTAATTTAGATTTTTCATATTGTTTTATTTTTACGAATTGTAGGTATACATTATTCAATTTAGAAAAGTGTTTTTATAGCTTTATTTTGCGCTCTCTGTAATTTGCGAATAAGATATTCACTAACGTTTTCCCAGCACGGTATCAGGTATCTAATATGAGGCTCAATCAAACTATTATAGAGAATATGCTTAACGGTATTATTTAACTGATGGGTACATCTTCTCATTGCACCCACAAATGGAGCGATTTTTTAAATTATATTCTCTATATATATCTTCGTTCCAGGTTAGTTTATTTTTTACATTGTAAAATAATTTTCTTCACTACATGTATTTATTTAAATCAGTAGTCTGCACAATGGATTGGTAGTCGTGTGTGAATAATTTATACTAATATATTTTCACACTAACATTTTCGATATGTATAAAAGTATATGTTTTAAATTTAATATTTATCTTACAATTAAGTTATAACTTTAGATTCATGTACTATATTTATATCTATTTTATAGTAGAGACCTGAAAAAGCAATATATTTTGTACTTATTTGGGAACATTCTCATTTCATTCATGGAAAAGTTCATACCTTTACATACTTCTGGTTTTCCCCTTATAACTTTTAGAAACATTTCTGTTTGGGAGGGATAATGATAGACATAAATTATAACTTTTAAATTGGAAAAACCAATATATCATAGAAAAAAATATAAAACTTTTTTATTTTAAATATTCAATCATTTATTCTGCTTTTAAAAAATATTTTCTTTACAGCGAATTGGTGAGTGAAATTGTTTGATGTTTTCTGTTTTCTTTGACAGTTTTGTAATAATATCGATAAATATTTTTCCTATTTTATAGTTTTTGTTCTTTAACTGACTTTGGTTCGAATTAAAAGTTTTTAGAAAATACAATGTTTTATTTAAATAAAAAAAATCATCTTTTTATTTAAAAGGTTAACAACCCTATACATGGTGTCCCAGATGAGGATGCACTCTACAGGGATCTCGTAAATTCTGCAACATTGTGTGTTTCAAATTTAAAAAATCCATCCGAAGATATATTTCGTTTTTATTTTTTTCTGACTCTATTTAAAAAGATATGTTAAAATAAAGTTTCTACTCTCATTACCACTTTTTCTCCTCTACCAGTTGGTGTAATTAGTTTTTTAATCCGACGTTTAGTTTTTTCTTAAAACCATCATCAACTTTGCTTTTTAAATAGTCGGGAAACTATTATTTTTAAATAACTAAGCGTCAAATTATTTTTGGTTCTAGGCTTTGAAAACAAGAAAGTTGATGTATACAAGATAAATTTTCACTTATGATGTTGGGTTTTTAAGTCTGAAACGTGTTATTAATACTAGGTGAGACTAGATGTCGTTAAATTATAAAGGACGAGGGGAATTTAAAATAAAATATTCCTACTATTTAAAAAAGCAAAGTTGATGATGGTTTTGAAAAACGAAACGTCGGAATAAAAAAGCAATTTATATCTCTTCAAATAGAGTCGGAAAAAAATAAAAACGAAATCGCGAATATTCGTTTTTGCCCAAATATCTTCATAAGGATTTGGAGTTTTTTTTTAAATTTGAAAACAAAATGTTGCAGAATTTAGTAGGACGCAACTTTTATCTAATTTAACCATCTCTGTACCTTATATGGTTTACGAGATCCCCGTAGAATGCATTCCGGGACACCCTGTATATTGTATGCACATTCCATATACCAACTTACAATAATACCTGTTGTATTTTATTTTTTCAGATTTGAGGACTTAAATATTAAGTTTTTTGAGGTATCAACAAAAATTGAAGCCAATGAAAGTACAAGAGAGGTCGAAGGAACATCTGAAATTGTCTATAATGAATGGAAAATAAAAAATGAGGAAATTGACCTTAAAGAGGTAGACCATAAACAAAACCCTGTTATGTAAGTAATTGCAGCTTTTTTCTTAGAAACGGCCAAAAATAATACAACATTTGTTTTTGTTGTCTGTATTCAATATTTTGAAATTGAAAGAACAGAATTTAACAGGGTTGGTGCGAGTAATAAGAGAAGATAATGTTTAAGAAAATGACATTACAAGTAATAACAAATTTCATACAAAAAAAATTAAATTCATAAGTAAGGTTACAATAAATTCAATGTGATATAAGTATATTTAATAAAACAAACAGAAATATACCCGCAAGAGCAATTTGCTGTGTGGTAAAATAATATTAAAGAAATATTCACGAGAGAACTCGTTTTTCGACATTTGACATTCAGATATATGACCTCGGCCAGCTGATTGAGACTTTCAAAATTTCCCCAGATTTTGACAGAGACGTATTCAGCCAATGTTTGATTCATAAACGTATGATTGTTTTAGACTATAACTAACAATTAATTATGGATCATAACTATTGTTTGCCTAGTACTTAGCTGATGCCATTGCTGAGAAGGTATTTTTAAACAGTTTCAATTTATTTTTACAATAATTTCTTGCATTTAGTCTTATAACGCATTTGAATCTGCTTTTTAGAAAGCGCCTTTTTGGCGTAGGGGTATAGGCTCTCCACTTTGGAACTAAGGGTCGCGGTTTCGAACCCCGCTTCGGACAAAACTTTTTTTATTTCATTTTTTTTGGTTTTTCAGTAATTATTTTTTTTTTAAATCGATTTCAACTAAAAAAAAATTCAAGACAATTATTAACCTTAAAGCTTTAAAATAAAAAAATATTTCGCAATTATTATGAATGCCCCACTTATAATGGAAACAAGCCTATATTTTCGGTATTTCTAAATTGATTGTTTTGAATTTTAGTGTGGTTTCGTGTGATCTTAGGAAGCATTTTTTTATTGCTAAAAATGTTAGTTGACTTATGGGCGTACGGATTTGTAGGGGTCGTAAAATATTAATTCACCTTTAGCGATTATTAGTTTTCATTTTCGTACAACTAAAAGTTTCGGAATTCAACAAATTCTCCTATCTTGTTATTGTGGTCTGTTAAACTGTTTTTTAAAATAACATTTCAACCTTTTTCTTGTCAATAGATTGTGTTTTTTGCGGGTGTTAGATTTAGGGGCTTAGCACCACAAAGTATCCCCCGAACTACGCCTATGTCAATATTAGATATAATAATATTATATAACAACACGTTAGTTAATAATTTTTATATAAATAAAGCAAATAAATATTTCTATTATATGTTTTACTCAAATAGCTTACACGACTTTTTCTATTTACCACTGTGTAGACCGGTAAGCATATTATCTACTATCTGTGTTATAATTACCTATTTCCAAACGAGGAAAGAACCCAATAAAAGAAGCTGTCATTTCCTAATCTGTTTTGCAACTTTTTACCTTCATCTTATTGTAATCTTGTTTAGCACGACAACAATAACTATTAGTGGCTTAAAAAATATTATTTGTTTAAACATACATTTCACATATTAAAAATTTGTAATTTCTAAGTCCGATCCTGTAATTTACGTCAAGTCATACCAACATAACACACTAAAATGAATCAGCATGTCATTCATATCACGTGATTGGGCCAGGATCTCGCGAGTTCTATCAAGATTATTACTATAGATTTGTTTTTAAATGTTATTATTAATAAAATAGTGGAATTTAGTGTCCGTTAAAATATATAAAGAAAAGAAGCTTAGCGGCAAGCGGACAGTAGTGCGTCTATCTTCTGCATTAAAGTACACAGGGACGCCAAAGGTAATGGGTTCCCTGGGGCACAGGTAGACAATGACAGACTGTTTCGTTTTTGTTAGAACTCATCAGAAAGCCATAACCTGTAAGCAACTCCCAATACAGCGAGACTGTTCTTTTCAAGGCGTTTTTAAGAAATAAAAACGCGATGAAAACCCAGTAACGTCATCAGTAGAAATCAACCCAATGCAAAAGATAGCCATCTAACGTGAAAACGTAGAAATAAATAAATCTAAATCAATCAAGCACGGAACGGCCAATTCGCCAGTATAGGAAACATTTCTCGCTTCTCTAATACCATCGCCACGGTTTTGTGGATTCAGATCCAGATCGCGCTGCAGTCGCCCACCGGTTTGCAGCACTATTCCGTAAATGCCGTGTGTAAGTATAAATAAAATAGTGGAATTTAGTGTCCGTTAAAATATATAAAGAAAAGAAGCTTAGCGGCAAGCGGACAGAGTAGTGCATCTATCCTTTGCATTAAAGTACACAGGGACGCCAAAGGTAATGGAATCCCTGGGGCACAGGTAGACAATGACAGGCTGTTTCGTTCTTGTTAGAACTCATCAGAAAGCCATAACCTGTAAGCAACTCCCAATACAGCGAGACTGTTCTTTTCAAGGCGTTTTTGCATTGGGTTGATTCCTACTGATGGCGTTACTGGGTTTTCATCGCGTTTTTATTTCTTAAAAACGCCTTGAAAAGAACAGTCTCGCTGTATTGGGAGTTGCTTACTGGTTATGTCTTTCTGATGAGTTCTAACAAGAACGAAACAGCCTGTCATTGTCTACCTGTGCCCCAGGGATTCCATTACCTTTGGCGTCCCTGTGTACTTTATTGCAAAAGATAGACGCACTACTCTGTCCGCTTGCCGCTAAGCTTCTTTTCGTTATTATTATCTACCAAATGAACACACTTACAAAAAAATTAAGATGCACTTTATGTTAAAAAATATTGTAAATTTAAAAGTGTTCAATGTTTTATTATACACTTTTTCAATTAAGTAATTGGTTGGTTGGAGATGTGCATACAACTCAAATTTTAAACCACTTATAATCCCTAATGCAAAAATATTTTGAAAATAATATTTAACAAAATAATCTTATTTCCTTCAAAAATTTTATTTGATTCTAATAATATTCTAAATTTGAAACAGATTTAGTACAAAACCTCTATTTTATATATACAGGGCGTTTCCCGGTGACCGTCCATTAGTATATTTTGGAAAGTAATGCGATTTGAATCCTGCAAATTTGAATAATGGAGTTTTTCGGAGACGTCTCTCCAGATGAAATAACAGCGACTTCCGGTTATACCGGAAGTTGCCTCAGACTTACTTATTTTAAATGAAACATCCTTTATATTATATTATTTTCCAATAAATAAAATAGTGGAATTTAGTGTTCGTTAAAATATATGTATAAAAGGAAGCTTAGCGGTAAGCGGACAGAGTAGTGCGTCTATCTTTTGCATTAAAGTACACATGCCAAAGGTAATGGGTTCCCTGGGGCACAGGTAGAAAATGACAGGCTGTTTCGTTCTTATTAGAACTCATCAAAAAGCCATAACCCGTAAGCAACTCCCAGTACAACGTGACTATTCTTTCAAGACATTTTTAAGAATAAAAATGTGATGAAAACCCAGTAACGCCATCTAGATCTGAATCTACAAAACCGTAGAGATGTGTAGGAAAGCGAAAAATGTTTCCTATACTGGTTAAGTGGCCGTTCCGTGCTGGATATATTTAGATTTATTTATATTTCTATGTTTTCACGTTAGATGGCTATTTTTTTTATCAAACTCCGATACGGATGTCTATTCACGTTTTTATGACGCAGTGGAGACCTATTTGGCCGGTAAGAAATGTTTAATTATTGGCGATTTCAATATCCCTGAGTATGTTAGTGAGATGACCTTCAATTCAACTTTGATTAATTTTAAGAGTTTTTTAGCGTTTACCAGTATGAGTCAAATGTCAACTGTTTGGGTGGTATATTGGATTTAGTTATTGCATCCCAGGCTGGGGTATCGGTCGATATTGATGAGAATCCGTTGTTGCCCCTTAAATCTTGTGGACAGATTATTAATACTAAGTATAATTTTAAAAGAGCCAATTACCTAGCTATGTATAACTTATTTAGAAAACAAAACTGGGATACTATATTTTAGTTTTATTCATATTAATTTGTACTCATAAATACTTGATAGTCCTTTCGACTGTAGATTTTGCAGGTATAGGTCTATTCGGATACAGAGCAGCAAACATGTCTGACACATTTTGATAACTATTTCCTTGATAATACCATTTAATCATCAATATTTTTTCTTCAGAAGTGTAATTCATGGCTAATATTTTTGATGTACAAGTTTTTATAACAATAAAGCACACATTTCAAAATGACAACATGACAACTTTATTTGACAGTCTTATTTTACCTTGACTGGTGCCCGCAAATACGGGGCCATAAAAAAGGAGAAATAGTTAAAAAGAAATCGGCGATAACCCGTAAACGGGCTCATCAAAAATATCTAAAGTTATTCTTTTGAATGTGGGTTTTAGTGCTCTTTAATAAACCTATATAGAATTTTTCTCTAAATTAATTAGAGAAGCCAATAATTGACCCCATTTAAAATTACATGGGATTTCCTATGTCCCGCTCGACGATGCAACACCCGGTATTTGTTGAGTATCTTTGACAGGGTGTCCTTCGAGATAAGACGAAAAAAATATGTTTAATTACACTCTTTAAGCTTTTAAAGGGAAACATTGATAATACTGAGTTTTTAAGTCAGCGTCCTTTTTCTATAAATCGTGTGAACACTAGATTCAATAAAGTATTTTATTTAGATTTTCTCAGGACAAATCTATTCCAAGAGTTCTCCAATTTATCAGATGTGTAACCTGTTTAATGAGTATGCATCTGATATTGACATAGATATTATTAGTTTAGATAAATTTAAGAAATTATTGGACAGTAGATTAACTGTTAGATAGTATATCATGTCTTGATTGGTGAATAGTGTATACCTAGAATAGTATAATTGTAGAGAATTTGATTGTATCTGTTAATGGCTTAATTGCTGTTGATACTTGATTGAATAAATAAATAAATAAACAGGGACGCCAAAGGTAATGGGTTTCCTGAGGCTCAGGTAGACAATGACAGGCTGTTTCGTTCTTGTTAGAACTCATCAGAAAGCCACCCTAAGGAGGGGGCGCAGCGCTGACCAACTTTTTTTTAAATTAGAGGATACCACTTGTAGCACCTAGATAAACAGGAATTTGTCCATATATTTTTTTTTCATATGTCATTGTGTCAGAAATTTAATAAAAATTAATTTAAGGATCAATTACATTAACAATAACTAAAAAGTAATGTCACTTTTTTAGCATATAGCGATTGTTGAAAATGTGCCCATGAATCTGTTAGCACAGACCAAACCGATAGTAGAGCTTTTCCCATACTCTTTCCAAAACTTCTGGCGTTATTAAACATATCTCTGCTCGAATCCTTGTCTTCAACTCTTCCCGATTTATAGATTTATTGACATATACCCTTCTTTTTCAATTGCCTCATAAATACAAATCTAAGGGTGTACTATCCGGAGATTTGGGCGACCACTCTATAAATCCTCGCAGTCCTATCCTCCTATTTGGAAATGTAACATTTAATATTTCTGTTACATTTCTAGAAACGTAAGAAAGGGCTCCATCCTGCTGGAAAAATATCCTTTGGTCTAGATTTCCATAATTAGGGAATATTCTTTGAAGTTTTGGTATTCATAAAGGCCAATATATAGACGTAGTGTTTTAAGTTCTTCATTTTAACAGCAATTTGCTTCTCAGCTCTTTCTTGAAAACCATAATAATTTCATTATTAAGGCGCTTTTTATTATTCCACAGAATGCCTGCCGCCCTGCAGCCCGAACGAATATTTAACAATTTTTATGCTAATTTACGACATAAAGATATAGCGGACGTTATTGCTTCAAATAAGTACAATTGTGGTCAATGTGAATATCAGACACCGAAGAAATATAATTTACAGAAACATATTTTGCTACACAAAAATATAGATAATGTTGATGCTTCAGATAAGTTTAAATGTGGGCAATGTGAATATCAAACTGTTAGAAAAGGAAACTTAAAGAAGCATATCTTGCGGCATACGAATATAAAGGAAGTTGAGACTTTAGATAAGTTCAAGTGTGGTCAATGTGATTATCAAACAATTACGAGAAGTTATTTAAATATACATATTTTGCGGCAACATAAAAACATAGAGGAAGTTGATTTTTTAAATAAGTTCAGATGTGAACAATGTGAGTATCAAACAATTTCGAAAAGTGATTTAAAGAAACATATTTTGCGACGCCATAAAAACATGGAGGAAGTTGATGCTTCAGATAAGTTTAAGTGTGGGCAATGTGATTATCAAACATTAACTAGAAGTTATTTAAATATACATATTTTGCGGCAACATAAAAACATAGAGGAAGTTGATTTTTCAAATAAGTTCAGATGTGAGAGATGTGAGTATCAAACAATTTCGAGAAGTGATTTAAAGGAACATATTTTGCGACGCCATAAAAACATGAAGTAAGTTAATGCTTCAGGTAAGTTTAAGCATCTCAGAAAGCTAAGAATTGACATTAAATTGAGGAAAAGTTGCGCGTTTTATGCCTTGTGGTACAAAAAATTAAAACTTCCAAACCGGTAGGTAGTATTCAAAATTTCAGGTTTTATTTTTTACGCTTTAATTTTTGAAGGTATATACTGGCCTAGAATTTTAAGTACACTTTTAGGCGTTATTACGCCTTTACAAATTTGTGTTAAAATTAGTATGTACTATACGCAGTACATAATAGAACGGTGTTAAAATTAAGCAGTGATGTAAAATAAATAAGAACTCGTTACAAACTAAGCGTTACTATGTGATCACTAAAAGTAACGAGTCCTAATGTTGTAAGAAGGAAGATAGGACTTTCTGTTCCCAACGCTACGTTATACAAGACTCGTTACTTTTGGCTTTTCGTTACTCTGAATTTAAATCTAACTAACTATTCTACCCAGAATTTTACAACGGACTGCTTCATTCGTGGACTTGATGACCAATAACTGACGGCAGACAAAACGTATCATAACTATTTTTCGTGCTGGATTTTGTTTTTACCTCGTCGGGCGACCAACGGCGTGTCCTTTTGCATGTACGTTGGAGAGATGGCTTATTAATATCATGTTTAATTTGTTGTCGGGAAGCCATTCAGAAAGAACTTTCGATCCGAAGCCCAATTCTATTGTATTATCTATCGAGTTTTAATTCTGTTGTAATGTTTATTCCTATTTCTTTTCAATTCATATTTTTTATTTAATTTTAACAAATACTTCTTTTATAAAAATACATAATATAAAATGAGTAGGTATTCTGTTTCTTAGATTGTATAGCGTAAACAAATTGTGTTTTGTCAAGTTTACTCTGCATAGGTACTTTGGTATTTAGAAAATTAAGGAGCCTCGGTTCCTATAATCAGAAGCCAAAAAGCAGAAACGAAGTGGTATTTGTTTATATTTTATTTAAATTGAAAATAAATAAATATTTTCATTTTTTATTATTCAATACGCGATGATCTATTCCTATTTGTTGTTATATTGTATGTTTTTATGTGTTTTAAATCACATATTTGAGAGTTGATGACAATCATACCTACCATTTAATATATTTATAGGTACTACAAAACACGAGTATTTGGCAATCGATCAAAGCTATAAGAATAATACACTTTTTTATTTTTAAAAGTAACGATTTACATAAAGTAACGAGTCCTAATACCCAAAGTAACGAATCGGTCCTAGGTCCAAGTCCTTAAAAGTAACGAAAATTTACATCACTGAAATTAAGGAACTTTTGTAATTCTGTTACCTATTGCTACACGCTACACCACGTCAAAATAAATGATAATTTTTTAGGAACTGGTATTTTGGGTCGTAGGTACATGAATTTTGTTTATCAAGTGCTAAACTAAAACGCTATAGCCAGTACATAATAGAACTACCTATGTTAAAATTAAGGAAATAGATGAAAATGAAGTTTATAATAAATGATTATATTTTTACATTTGAGAATTTAGAAATTTTAACAATAAATGTATATTGAGAAATAATTGTATAAGATTATTTTCTTCGACCAAGTAGTAGAATAAATCAAACCAAAACCAATCCTCAGAAAAATATCAATCGCCGCACAGCCATTTGACGCTCCCTTTTAAATTAAAGTTATATATAGACAAAATGCATTAGGAACACACAAATTTTATTGATATAGTAAATATTCATTATACAGAGGCGGTGTCACATCAAAAACTTGTGGATACAGTCATACAGTGGCGGCTCGTCAGGTGAAGTAAAAAAATCCAGGAGGAAAGTTTTTCGACAATATTAAATATTAAAATGTACAAATACAGCTACCATTTTAGCCCTTAAAAAATAATTGTGTTCGAATTAATAATATTAATTTAATCCGAATGTAGCTATATGCATAATAGGGCCAATGTTAACTCTGATGGACAATAATTATAAACACTCGTGCATTTTGGCGCGCCCCAGCTGACCATGTCCGTTAGCTTAAAGCAAGTGAAGACCCAACGCCCAACATGGATGGCTTTGATATTCACCGTTGCTATGGTTACTTAACGTCAATCACGCAAACAACATGTAACAATTTGCATTATGATTAAGGGCAATTTAAAAATAGATCAGTCGTATGCACCATTGTTTAAGCATTGGTTCGCATAACCTTAAGGTATTTATTTTGAGGCTTCGCGAAACTTACGGTTATAGATATCGTTTTTACATCATTTACTGTGTGATTAAAAAGTTTATTTTTTATTTTTCAGTTAATTCAGTAGTGTAGGTACCTATATTTAGTTGTGTGTTTTAAAAATAAACCCAATTAATGACAGTTTGTAATTTGTTGGAAACTCCATTCAGTCGTTGGACAGATGAGGATAAGAGAGACGTTTTGTTACACGGGTTTTTGGTCAATGTTTGTTTAAGTACCCGCACTATACCTAGCTCTTTACCATTTTTTACCGCGAGCCGCCACTGTGTAAAACGCCATATAATTTATTTGTGATATTTAAAGTAAAATTGAATTAAAAGCTTTTATTAATAATGAATAAACGTGAAGAGTAAGTCAAGTAACGTTATTTTCACGGCTGCTTCAGAAAACTATACCGCGATCTTTTAACAAATAAGGAGAAACGGCCCTGCGTTAATACTTTATTACTTTGTTCCATTGTTATATGGAGTATAGTGAGTACCTACATTGTCGCATAGTATATTCAAAGTAGCCGATTTTTAACTTGATACATTTGGTCTTTTATATATGTATTGTATTCAAATCTTAGAATACTCCGTTTATGTTAAGATTGTTCGGTGCTTATTGGTAAAGTTTTATAATAGTTAAATAATGGGTAGGTATAGGCACTAGAGCCATTTCTTGTGTTTATAAAATATTTACGTGTAAGTATTTCTAGTCCCGCCAGCGCCGCGCCGCTCCAATAACTATGGTACGAGGTTTCGCGTGGAGAGCTACATGGTTCCTAACAGAAGAAAACAGGCTCCAATCCTATATAATAGGATACAGGAAAGTAACTACATATATAGCACGGAATGTAAGTAAAAATACCGCGCGACTTACAGCCGTTACTTTTTGCGTGGAAGTAAAGCACCAAGCCTCCTTTATTCTAATTGGATAAATTATGTCATACTAAACCAATGAAGTTGCCCATTCCTGGTGTGATTTACGCAATATTAAAAAATACCGAGAACGTTTCTTATTGGTCAGACCCCGTGGTGTCTAGCGACAAGTGTTGAAACAATCCACCCATTATTCCCTTGCGGTATAGCCGCGTTCTCACGCTTCGTTCGGTCGCCAGCGACATCATCTCGGGCGTCTAAAAAAAGAAAAACGTAATCGTCGTTCTCTTTATCTCTTATTACATTTTTACATCCTTCTCTAATCAAAAATTTCATAGTCAAATCCTCCTTCCTCCACGGAATTTTCATTATAATACCGAATCCCTCTATTTTGGGTGGGCACATGTTTTTTGGGCGGACCAGTGCCCACCCTGGCGCCGACGCTTCAAGTCATCCTAGCGAGAAGACGTAAATCATCCCTACAGTCGCTGGTGTGACTAAGCGCTGGGCCGGGTAAACTGCGGCACCACACCGAATAATAAATTGGCTGAAAAGCTAGAGGCAATTGAACTTATTGAACAATCCTCTGTGGTATCTTGTATTCTGTGGTTAGGTAATCTGTTTATTCTCTTATATTATAAAAATGTATCTTTAATATAAGTACTTAGTTTTTTGTTTTGTAAAATGGATTATACCTATAATAAACAAATCAGCGCTCCATTTCTTTCTGCTTTATTGAAAATAAAGGATAAGGCTCAACTTTCAGCTAGTGCTGAGTTCGAAAACATTAATATTGCCAGCAATTCGTTTATAAAACTTAAGCCCAAAGGAGGGGACAATGATAATATCCGAAGAAAAATATTTACAAACACAAGTATCAACACAGAATCCAAGTTAATAGTACCAATGAGTAAACTAGAAGAGAATATTCCTACTGATACAACAGCCCCTTATAGGTAAGTTTTTTTTTAGAAAACTAGTGAGTTCCTAAATAGCGTTTTGGATAAGAGCAACCATTAATTAAACGGTTTTTGCAAACACACTCAACAGAAAATGTCTAAGTAGCAATGACTTTTGCATTAGAAACCTAACCTTTATGAATGGGCACTTTAAGAAGAAATATCTCAAAAACTAATGTGTCGCTCGCTCAACGATTTTAATCAAGGATTAACTAACCAGGCGACTGTAACGTGTGACATTAACAGAAATAATTTTACCATAATCAATTACCTACTACGTTTTCATGGGGATTCAGTTCGATTTGAATCCGAATTGAACACATGAAAACAGGTATTTTTACCTTATTGAGTTCGTTTTCAGTTCAAGGTCGATTCGCCAATTTTTGGGATCGTGCCGCAATTTTTAATCATGAAAAGTGTGCGAGATCGGAACAGAATATGATTCTCATAACCTACAAATAGTTCTTATGTGATGTTTGGTTTTGGCAGTTCTATTATAAAGTTGTAAAAATGACCGACCAGAAAAGCAATAGAAACTAGTAAATAACAAAATCTAAAAGTAAAAACATAGACAAGTACGAGAAAAGAGATGGTATAACCACAGGTTTGACGCATGGCAGCATTGACAGCTGACAAATGTCGAAAATTCAAATCCGAATTGAAATCGATTTCAATTCGATTTGAAAACTGCAATGAAAACGCCTTGGAATGTAATAGGGTAAAATATATTCAAATCGAACTCAGTCCTCATGAAAACGTAGTATATGTTAGCTTAATTCTTGATATACTAAACAGGCCACTCAGATTGTGATTAAATCAATTCTGTCAATGTCATGATTAGAATGGGCTGATTAGTTAATTATTACTTAATATCTTTATTTCCCATAAACAATAGTTTTTAGATCCGTATAATACGCCCCAAAATTCGTCATTCATGAAAATCAAGAATTTGGCATGGTGTTCATATAATAGTTTCTAGTTTCTAGTTTATTTTTTTTTATTCAAAAGTTTGCTTGTGTACAATATAACATTCAAACTATTATTATATATTCAAAATATATCATTAAAGACGCCTAGCTAATTAAATAGCTGTATGCGTCACAGTGTTCTTAAATAATGTATACATATTATATTATAGACATACTTTAGCTATTAATAACTTACAAACAGTAAAACGTTCAAGTACTCACCACAAAAAAATTAAAAATAAATAATCAATAATCAAAATAACCCTTCAAATTGTTTTATATTTTGGAAAATAAATTCCCTGCAGAGAATTGAAAACCTTTTTTTATTGTTAACTTCCCTAATGTGTATTGGTATCATATTATAAACTTTAGGGCCAATATAATTTACATATTTTAAATTTAAATTATTTTTACTTACCGGTATTTGCAATTTTTTATTCACATAACCACGGGTAACGTAGCCATGATCTATAAAATTTTGCAACTTTTTACTCTGATGTATATAAGAGGAGATTGAGAGCATATATAAAGTTCTTATATTACATACTTCGGGGGAAAACAACATTCTGGTAGGATAAAGAGTGGTTTTTTTAAACATTATTTTTAAAATGTATTTTTGTACTATATTTAATTTATACAAGCCATTACTATAAAGCCCACCCCATACCAAAATTCCATATCTCAGGATTGATTCTACAAATGCCTTATATATCGTTATTAAAGTTTTTTTTATCAAGGAATTCCCTTAGTAAATAAAATTTGTGAATTAGTTTGCGTACTTTGTTGGACAAGTACTCAGTATGAGGCTGCCACTTAATGTGCTGATCAATAATAATTCCAAGATATTTAGTTTGTGATGTTTCTTGTAGAAGGTGATTTTCTATTAAAATGTTATTAAATGTTGGTCTGTCTGCCTTGGTCAGTGAAAATGCTATATAATTTGTTTTCGTTAAGTTTAGTGTTAGCTTGTAGTTCTGAAGCCAATCTTTTACTTTATTCAAACCCATCACCGTTTTATTTTTCACGCTTTCCCAAGTATTATCAGCAAATACAATGGCCGTGTCATCGGCATATGAGATCGTCAA
Organism: Polydrusus cervinus; assembly: GCA_935413205.1. NCBI lineage: Eukaryota > Metazoa > Arthropoda > Insecta > Coleoptera > Curculionidae > Polydrusus > Polydrusus cervinus. Next base: position 8,450,714 of record OW284518.1, read on the forward strand.
ACAATCTATATTCAATTTCAGTAAAGAATTTATGTAAATAATAAATAAAAGTGGACCAAGTACAGTCCCTTGAGGAAGGCCAATCATAATTTTTTGTTTTTTACTAATGACATTATTTAGTTTTACCATTTGATATCTGTCTGTTAGGTAACTTGCAAGCAAACCACCAGCAACCCCCCGTATGCCATAATTGTTGAGTATATTAATCAGTTTGTCGTGGGGAACAGTATCGAACGCTTTTGCTAGGTCCAAAAACACAGCTAGGCACTTTCTTTTACTATTCAAACTATTTACAACCTCTGTAATCATCCTATGCATAGCGTCCGAAGTGCTGCAACCCTCCATAAAACCAAACTGATTGGCTGATATTATGTTGTTATCTCTAAAAAACACATTGAGGCGATGTTTAAGACATTTTTCAAATATTTTCGCAAAATTGCTTATAAGACTTATTGGTCTATAATTATTGATAACATTTTTTGACCCAGATTTATGTACAGGACTGACAATTGAGATTTTAAATTCACTTGGGACAATTCCCTTTTCAAAAATTAAATTAAAGATATGTAAATTTCTATAATGGATCTTCATCAAGTAACGGCTACATCTATTAAATATTAAAGATATGTAATAATGGAGTGATTATTTCTTGATGAGTCTGCTTTATTATTTCTACCTGGAAACCGTCGTGTCCAGGTGCGCTATTGTTTTTTAAAGATGATATGTGATTTATTAATTCATTCTTTGTCACTGGATGCAAAAAAATTGAGTTTTGTAGTGTCGGGATTCTATGCTTTTCCCCGTTTATAGACGGAATAGCTTCTGCCATTTTAGTTCCTATATTTATGAAATAATCATTGCAATAGTTTGCCATCTCATTAGAGTCATGAAAATGGATACCCAATGCATTTGTTATGTTAATATATTCTTTTGCATTTTCATTCTTTTCATACGTCGCATCCTTGATTATTTGGTAGAGTTTTTTCATATTGTTTTTATTGTTTTCAATTTGGGATTTAAAGTTAATTAATATAAAAGTATAATAGTCAATCCGTTCTACTAGTGTCTGTTACTTAGTTACTCCACTAAGAGATGGACTACTTTCAGAAAATAACCGCGCCCAAGCTGAACGCATGACTGCACCCAACTCGGTTATGCTCCAGTGCATCTAGCTAGTATACTGTACTTATTTAGTATTCACCTGAAGACGGTTGGAGATACTTACCAGCTGAAACTTTGTGATGTAAAATAAATTAAGTCCAAAACTCTCTCATTTCATCAACTATTAGATATTTTCTCATATTCCAAATTTTATAGTGCTCTGTCATCAGAAAAAGCCATATTTTACAATATTCGAAAAATTATATGCAATTATTTTTTATTTTAAAATAACCCTTTAAATACCTTTTAATTATTTCAGAATTTTTAACTTCCCCACAAATCAAAGCTAATGCAGCCCGTGAAACGCAAATAGTGGAATAAGATGCCCCCTCATTTAATTGTTTCTCAAAAAAGTCAACGACTGAACTTATATCTGAATTAAATGGATCTATCTTAAATTTGCTACAAAACTTCCACCATTTAATGAATACTGAGTTATATTGTTTTATTGTCGATGGACTAAAGGATTTTAACATGGTCTGTATCCCATCTCCTGTTACACCAGACATTCTAAACGCCTCGCTGATAATATTGCGACAACCAGGGTAAGGTTTTTCCCTAATGGGTGATGCTCCCTGTAAGGGGAAAGAAGTAAATCTTTATTTGGTTTAAAATAAATGGGTTCTCCTAATATCAAACTAGTGAAAGTGGGTACCATGCTTGGGTTTTCCATTTTGGAACTATAACAATACCTAATAACTTTTCTAATTTTATTTTATTTAACACTCTGTCTATTAAACAAAATGGGGAAAATGCATAAAAGAAGAAATCCCAGTGGATAGTAAAAGCATCTATAGCAATAGCTCGAGGATCTTTATTCCAAGATACATATAAGTCACATTTAAAGTTATAACTAGAAGCAAACAAGTCTACAGTTGGTTGACCCAAGCGATTTACTATTTTAATAAAAGCTGATTGACTTAAACTGTATTCGCAATTATAAGACAGACGCCTTGATTCATAATCTGCTTCCTTATTTTCTAAAGAACTTATATAAGAGGCGAAAACAAATATCTGCCTTTTCTCACACCATTCCCAGATATCTCTAGCAATATTGTTTAATTGAACCGATTTAAAACCCCCCATTATATTAATGTAAGCAAGTGCTGTGGTATTATCTACTCTTAAAAGGATATTACAACTTTTTGCATCTTTACCAAAATGGATTAATCCATTATATACGGCTTTTAATTCTAAAATATTAATATGACATTTTAACTCTGTGGGCGACCAGAACCCATTGATCTTTTTATCTCGGCATACAGCTCCCCAGCCACTTAATGAAAAATCTGAATAAATAGTTAGAGTATAATTTTTACTACCAAAAACTGATTTAGCATTATCTATATTCTCTAACCACCACCTCAAATCATTTTGTAAATATGATGGTAATGTCATTATAGCATTATAATCCCTGCACGATTTAATAAGAGCCATTGATTTTTCCTTTTCTAAAGATTTGAGGTGAAGCCATCCATAGGGAACTGCTGGACATAAAGAAACTATAAAACCAATTTGTCTTGAAAACTTTCTAATTCTGTATCGACTTTTATTCATTACTCTATTAATAAGTTTTACTAACTTACATTTCTTATCGCTAGTCAGGTTTAATGTAGAGTCTTCCAAATCAAACTCAAATCCTAAAAACTTCTTTCTTTTAGATGGTATTAAATCGCTCTTTTCAATATTTATTAAATATGTTAATAGCTTAATAGTTGCTTGTATGTTTCTTAAACAGTGCAGTTTAGTCCGGCCTATTAGCAAAAAATCATCTAAATAATTAACAGATATAAAACTTTTTGAACGTGAAAAGGTTATAACAGGCTTGATTACCTTGGTAAAAACAAATGGTGCCGTACATAAACCAAATGGCAAACATTGAAACTCATATAATTTTCCTTCAAACCTAAACCTCAAGTATTTTCTACAAGTCTTTGCTATTGGAATCAAGAAATATGCATCCCTTAAATCTATTGAACCTAAATAGTCATCTTTAAATATAACTCTACATGCGGTTTTTTATTTTCCATTTTAAAAATGAGAAAGTCTAATGAATCTATTTAAACTCTTGAAGTTCAAGACAAATCTATATTTCCCATTTGGTTTTTTAACTAAAAAATATGAAGAAAGATATTCATTTTTTATGTGTGAGCATGCTTTTACAGCTCCTATATTTATAAGCTTATCAATTTCATCTCTGTACAGAATACCTTGTGAATTTGAAAGTCTTTTTATATTTGGTCTTTTACTTTGAAAGGGTCTTTTATTAAAAGGTATACGATAACCACGTAACCACCCTAAGATAATTTTATTTTGTGTTATCATATTCCAACTGTCGATAAAATATTTTAATCTACCTGCATACTTTACCTCAATTACAGATTCTCGTAAAGTACTTTGGATATCATTGCCGATATTATCTATTACATCCTGGGTTTTCTGTTAAACTTCTTCCACTTGGTATTGTCCCAAACCTTTCTCTCTCCCTCTCTCCTTTGATAACCTTTCATCTTGGTTTTGTAAACCGGTCTCTTCCAGTTTAAAGAATTTTTTAAGAACCGGTCACCTTTCCTATCTGCTTCCCCCAATGCCAGATTAATTTCAGGGTTCAGTTCAGGACCGCTCAATACTTTACAGTTCTCTGGAATTTTCCATTTTTCTAATAACCTATCTCGACTTCCCTTGTCAATACCTCTCGTTAAGTAAGAAACCCATCTCGAAGCCAAAATTTCATTAACAGGTTCCCCGAAGCTTTTTTCTACACAGATATCGCCACCCAACATATCAACAATTTTAGCATTATTACATAAGCCTGATGGCCCAGCCTCGGGTTCATTTGTTTTCGTTTGCTGCTTTGTTATGGGTTCTTGTGAACTCGATGAGTCTTCAAATCTGACGAACTACTAGCTTGTCGCTTAAAATAATAATTTCTCTGGTGACTTGCTTCTTCATCGGAAGATGAATCCCCCGAAGAATCATATTGACCTAGGGAAAAAGAAAGAGAGAGAGACAAAGCACTAAAGAGAGAGAAAGAACTCTTTTTAACTCCTTTCTAACTGTCAATTAGTACGTCGTCCAATGTCAACTTTATTAGACTTGAATAAACCACCACAGAATGGGGTATCCAGTCAACTGCAATAATAAACCACCACAAAGTGGGGCATTATGCTATAATTCAGAGCAAAACTTGAAATCAAGCTCAGTTTTTGGTCAGTCAGTCAACCGTCCAATGTCAGTTTTCGACCTGAACTACAGAATGGGTAGTCAGTCAACTCACAACTGCAAGAATAAACCACCACAATTTTGGGGCATTCGGCCATCTTCAGAGCAAAAAACTCGAAGTAAAGCGCAGTTTTTACTTATTCAAATTCTTATAATTTTGACGTTCAATTTAAAAGTCAAATTGAATGTCAAGACTTTTTTCTCACCTTTTTCAGCCTTAAGAGATCGAATCTCGTTCCGAATTTTCCTTACTGTTCTTTCCATCTGTCGTATACGTTGTTCCTTTCGTTTTCTAGCCATTATTAAACTTTATTTCACTATTTTTGCTGAAAACTTTTCAAATGATGTGTGTTTCAAGACACAAAAATTTTGTAATGACGTTACTGGGGTAATAATGACAGAGGTATTGGATATTGGATATAGGTACATAACCTGGCTAGGTGGGACAACAATGGACGGAGAGAGACCAAGGATTAAATTTCTTTAAAATTGTGTGATTTCAAACAAAAGTTTGTATACTACATGTGTGATCTACGAAGGATGGAATTGTGAAATACAATAAACATTCTTTATTTCAAAGGTCAACAAGGTTACAACATAAAGTGAAATAACGTCAATAAACAAAATACCTATAAATTTTTAACAAATTCAAAATACTCACTTACATTATAGGGTTCTATATTAACTAACAAAGTGAATACTTCCTTCTTCAATTTTTTAACATTGTTAATCCCTTTTATACTTGCAGGCAAATGGTTAAAAAACTTTATACAGTTATAATATGCTCCTCTTTCAGTGACCGTTAATCTATGTTTGGGATAATTATAGTTTATATGTCTAGATGGATATGCACTTTGAGGAAAGCTGTCACTAAACATATGTTTATTCTTATAAAAAAAAACTAGACACTCCTGAATATATATAGTTGTTAGCGTTAACATTTTATTTTCCCTAAATTTACCTCTACATGACTCTCTAAAATTTAGTTCTAACATGATTCTTAAAACTCTTTTTTGACAAATAAATAGTTTATCAATGTCCATGCAACTTCCGTACAAAATTATACAATATCGAATGTGGACCTCAAAATTCGAATGATAAATAATTTTCTTAGTTTGAAAATCTGTGTATTTTGATAAAACTCGAAAACTGTAGCAAACTGCATTTAATTTTTTTCTAATATATTCAACGTGATGTTCCCATGATAGAACATTATCCAGAACTACACCTAGAAACTTAGCTTTCTCTATTATGCTTAACGGGTTATTGTTAACTTCTATTGTTTGAGGTTCCTCCATTCTAGATCTATTTGTTTTAAATATAATTGTGTTTGTTTTGTTACTATTTAAAATTAATTTATTTTTTCGAACCAGTTACCTGCATCCATCATGATATTTTTGGTATTTTCCTGAATTTGGAAGATATTTTTATCACTAACCAAGATATTTGTATCATCGGCGTAATTTGTTAATTTGCACCAACCCTGGTAACTCTCCGAAATTTCTGTAATATTATTTAAATATATAATAAACAAGATTGGGCCTAAAACACTACCTTGGGGTACTCCTATGTTAATTAAAACTTCATCTGATAAAATTTTTTGATTGTCTTGTCTTATTAATACTCGTTGCTTTCTTTTTGATAAGTAAGATTTGATTAGGTCTAGTGCTTTTCCTCTGACTCCGTAAGAATCTAATTTTCTAAATAATATATTGTAGTCTAATGTATCGTATGCTTTTGATAAATCCAGAAATAACCCTAGGAGAATTTGTCCTCCCTCTAAGGAGTCAAGGATGTGCTGAATAAATTGAAATACAGCAGTTTGTGTAGATTTTCCCTTTATATACCCGTGTTGTACATCATTTAACAAGTTTTCTGACACAAAAAATTCAACTAAGCGTTCAGATATTACACTTTCAAAAAGTTTAGAGAATGATGGAAGCAGGCTAATTGGTCTGTAATTATCGATCACTGATTCATAGTATTCATAGTAAATGGCTGGTGACCATTTCAAATATAAATTTAATAAACATAGTGTCACAGACAGATAATTGAATACTTGTTATTAATGCTTACAATAATTATTATTGATTTTAATATTAATCTAATGTGTTTTTATGCGTAACATGTCAACTTTTGTAAAAGTACCGGTCAACTATTGGGTTTCAAACTTTTGTAAATGAAATTGTTAAAAAATGCGTATTTAATGATGCTAGAATTTTCTCTAGAAAACCTTTAAATACTTAGCTAAAGTATCATCATATCATAAATGTGAAAGAAAAATACAAACTTTTAAAAATAGCCTATTTACTAAATATGTGTCTAGCACAACTATTGGGTATATTCTAAATTGCGTGTGTCAACCATTGGCTCATTTTCCGACAGGTAAAAACAAATTAATACAGACAAAAGTATGTAAAATTTATTTGTTTTGTTTACTGCTACCAATTTCCCAAACTGCTAGCATCATATTACCATAAAATTGTATAAATTACACATGCTAGATGCCCAAGTATACAATTCTTATCCTTAATATGTGTCAAGCATTGGGGCAAAAGCTGTAAATCTTTTGTATAAATGGAGATTAATTCGTGAATAAACCAATAAATAAAAGCTATTGTAGTTTATTTTTACAGATCAGAAGATTTTAAGGTTAAATATTTAGAGGTGCCAATAAAAATTGAAACCATCGAAAGCCCAAGGGAAGATGAACAAAAATTTGAAATTGTTCATGATGAATTGAAAATTAAAAATGAAGATATCAATTTTAATGCTAAATATTTGGAGGTGCCAGTAAAAATTGTAATCAACGAAAACAAAAGAGAAGTTGAACAAAAATCTGAAATTGTCTATGATGAATGGAAAATTAAAAATGAAGAAATCGACCTTAAAGAGGAAGATATTGAACGAAACCAGAAGAAGTAAGTATTTTTCAATGCTACCTTTTTTTTTGGAAACGCCCAAAAATAATGTAACATTTGTGTGTGTATTTAAATAGTTGTTTTTAAAATTTAAAGAACATACCTTAAGGGATTGATGCACTTTTTCTATATGTATGTATTCGATTTGTGCCTGTTGTTCTTTTATTATAAATAATTATTTTTTATAACTGTATGGAGGATTTTCATTTTTGTATACTACAAAAAAAACTTTTATACTACACCTGATATAATTCATAAAATTAACTTAAAAAAAGGAAATCTTGATCAAATTTGAAAATTTATTTAAATTTTTTGAAAAATGATGCCATTAACACGAATTTACAAATTCGTAATGCAAAATTATCCACTTTTTGACACTACAAAAACTTGATACAATATAATTATGATTCTCGAGTTATCTCAATATTTTGTTTATTTTTTTAGTATGACAGTCAGTGACATGGATCAAGGACACCATAACGTATGTATAAAGCACATATGTGCTACGTGTCAATTTCAAACAAGATTTAAATACAATATAACTAAAAACCCCTTTCTACATGAGAAGCATGAACTCTATAAATTTACCTGTAATAATTGTAATAATTATAATCAAATACCTCTCTTACGATATAAAAATATAGAGAAGGTTAATGCCTTAAATAATAAGTACAATTGTGCTCAATGTGATTATCAGACACTTAAAAAAAGTAATATGAAGCAACATATTTTGCGACATAAAAATATAGAGGAAGTTGTTGATTCAGATAAGTTTAAATGTGGTCAATGTGAATATCAAACAATTGTTAGAGGTAATTTAAAGAAACACATTTTGCGACGACATATAGAGGAATTGGATACTTCAGATAAGTTTAAATGTGAACAATGTGAATATCAGACAACTTTGAGAAGTTATTTAAAAATACATATTTTGGGACATCATAAAAATATAAAGGAAGATAACGCTTTAGATAAGCTTCAGTGTAATGAATGTGAATATCAAACACTTACTAAAACTGGCTTAAAAAGGCATATTATGCGACGACATAAAAGTATACAGGCAGTTAATGCTTCAGATATATTTAAGTGCGATCATTGTGATTATCAAACATTAACTAAAAGTTATTTAAAGAGACATATTTTGGGACGTCATAAAAATATAGAGGAAGTTGATGCTTCAGATAAGTTTAAGTGTGGTGAATGTGAATTTCAAACACTTACAAAAGGTCATTTAAAGACACACATTTTGCGACGACATAAAAACATGGAGGAAGTTGATGTTTCAAATAAGTTTAAGTGTGATCAATGTGAATATCAAACATTTACGAGAAGTTATTTAAAGTTACATATTTTGGGACGTCATAAAAATATAGAGACAGTTGACGCTTGAGTGTGGTCAATGTGAATATCGGACAATGAGAAGTAATTTAAAGGGTCATGTTTTGCGACGTCATAAGAATATAGCGGAAGTTTTTCAGATAAGTTTAAGTGTGATAAATGTAAAGATCAAACACTTACAGGTAGTCATTTAAAGTGGCTTGTTGTGGAGCGTCTTAAGAATATAGTTGATGCTTCAGATAAGTTTAAATGTGGTCAATGTAAATTGCAAACAGTTACTAGAAGTTATTTAAAAAGCCATATTTTGCGACGACATAAAAGTATGGAGTTAATGCTTCAGATAAGTTTGAGAATCTCAAAAAAGCTTAGAATTTATGGTAAATTAAGGTGATGTTGCGCATTTTAGTTCCTATATCCAAAATTTCTGGTTTTATTTTTAACGCCTTAATTTTTAAAGTTAAAAACAAAGGGCGCATGTTATGTAGAAGCTTTTTTTATGTTATTCTAAAGTATGGTGATAATTTTAAATTCTTATATTTAATCGTCTCAATTCTTTTTAATAAAGACCTAGAATTTTAAATAAAGTTTTAGGCACTCTTACGTCTTAGAAACCTTATGTGACCAAAGGATTTTAAATTTCAAATAATTATTGTTATCAAAATGGCCCGAAAATTATTTCATGTATGGTAAATTACCCAAATAAAGCTTTATTAATATCATTGTGAATTAATACGGTTTTTAAAAAAAAAAAAGGTTTCCCCTCCCCTCAGAGTTTATTTTCCAAAGAATAAAACAATTTTTTCCATAACTTTATTTGGAATATTATCGATGAAAATCCGATAATCTCCTTAGTCATAGGTTGAATGCCATCTAGCGGTAAATTTAGAAACTTAAAAATTTCTCCCAACTTTCTTTTGTAATGATTTTTTTTTCTGGAAATTCATAGTGTCTATATTATTTACTTTATTTTATTTATTTAGTTAAGGCCCAACAGAGGAGTAATTTATAGGATGTTACCAGCTGCATTTTTCTTCTTATAGTGTAGAACATTTTGCCTTCAATCTTGTCCATTCATTTAAAGTTTGATTTTTGTAAATGGCGGATCACTACTTATATATGTCCTTTCTGAAATCGAATCAACATACAGTGGAATGCAAAACCTGCTGTTACTGGATACATAAGAGCTGTTCAGGACTTAGCACTACTGACTTTAATAGAGTATGGAAACAATTTGAAAAAACGCAAACTCATGATTGGGAGTGCAAGACCTGTAAGGCTAGTGGAGTAAAACGAGTTTCCATGGGCCAAGCTTCTAGCAACAACGATCAGTCAAAATCTTCGACCTCAAATGTCACCTTAAGATCAAGCAGTAATATAAAAAATAGCGCCCGCAACGCTCCTGTTGCAGAGGAGTCTGTTATTTCCATTGCAGAAATGAAAAACCAGGTAACGACTCTTCAGAGCAAAAACAATGCTAATAATAAAGATGTTATATCCTTACTTTCTAAAATGCTATCTATAATAGTGGATCAGAGAAATGAAATACGCGATACTCTCCAAGAACTTCGCGAACTATCTAGAGACAAAACTCACAGAATATCCAATTTAGAGAATGAAGTTGCTACTCTGAAACAAACTGTCGAAGAACTCCGAAAGCCTGATGAATCTTTGAATACTGGAGTAACAGGAGAGGTAGCCTACTATAATGTGATTGAGGAGATGGAAGATCGAAAGCGCCGTGAGAAAAACATCATGTTTTATAATAAAAATCTTCATCTGATGACTCCAAAGTCCGCATCGAACATGACTTTGCAAAAGTAAAGGAAGTCCTTCGCAACATTGTTGATGATGATGCAGTAGTCAAGATTATACGGGTTGGGAAGCGCGGAGAGAACAGTAGGCCTACCAAAGTCATTATGACAAGTTATACGGCTGCGATGAAAGTCTTAAAGAACAGATCCAAAATCACTCATGGGGAAATGAAAATCGGCCCTGATTAAACATATCTACAGAGGCAGCACCTCAAAACATTGCAAGCCCAGTTACAAAATCAGCGTAACAATGGTGAAATTAATTTAACCATCAAATATCTCAAAGGCGTGCCGAGGATTGTCTCTTCCACTTTAGCTCAGTCAAAAGAAAAAAACTAGTTTCGACGGGCAAAACTAATTTAAACATATATTATCAAAACGTAAGAGGTATAAGGACAAAACTGAGGGAGTTACTGTTGAGTATGACCGACTGTGACTGATATTATAGTGTTCTCAGAAACATGGTTAAATCAAGACATACATGATGCTGAAATAGGTATGAATAGTTATGTTATATACAGAAAGGACAGATCACGGATGACCAGTCTTAAATGTTGGGGTGGCGGTGTGTTGATTGCAGTGCGAAGTCATTACCAATCGTTTCTTATCAATGATGATCAAAATCATGTAGAGCAATTATTTGTTTCTGTTTGTAATGGCTCAAAAAAGTTGATCATAGGAGCAGTTAAGTGCGGTGAATGTAAATATCAATCACTTACAACGTCATAAAATTATAAAAGAAGTTATTATTTCAGATAAGGTTAAGTGTGATCATCAGGGGCGGCTCGTCAACAAGTGCGCTCGTGCGCGCGCACTGCCTAAGAAAGTCAAGCACCAGCAAAAATAAAATTTATACTTATTTAAAAAAATATTTAGGTAACTGAAATAAAGAACTACTTGTATAATATAACAATGGCGAAGGCGTAAGATTTCGAAAGCGACCGAGCGCGTGGGCAGACTCACCGGCTGTGTGCTGTAGTGTGTATTCGTTCGGCGCTCTTATGGATGGATTTTCGTGCGATTTTCCTTATGCGGATTGATCGGGAATATTCGGTTAATCGCCCGATGAGAGGGCGTCGCCGGGCGCTTTCTGAATACACACTTCAATCATTTAATATGATTGTTTTATGAGTTTTTGACACGATTAGATAAGTTTGGAGTTTATTGACGGTGTTGTGGATGTTTTTGTGTTGTTTTAAAATTAATAATGGCTAGTAGTTTGGATTGTGTCACACGAAGTGATATAGTTATGAACCAAAATTCTGTAGAGGACATTATAGATAAATTTTCGACATTCGATTTCCAAAGGAAAATTGACATAAAAAGGTTAGGAAGGCCTACGCCGGATTTAGAATTAAATCAAACTTGTCAAAAGAAAAAAGAAGGTCGATCTTTTATTAGACATTTTAATATTGACATTTACAAAAAAAAACAAATGGATATGTGGGTGTAATATTAGAAACTCACTGTTTTGTTTCCCATGCTTATTATTTTATAATATAAACATGGACAAGAACTGGAGCCGTGTAGGCATTACAGTTTTAAATCATTTACAGGAAAAAATAAATAAGCACGAGTTATCAAAATCTCATTTGCAGGCTAGTACGGAACTTGCGTTACTTGGAAAAGTAAACATTGCCCAACAGTTAAGCGCTTCCTACCGCCTAGAGATCGCTAAACATAATGAGAATGTAAGAAAAAATCGGCACATTTTAAGTAGAATTATAAGTTGCGTAAAGTTCTGTGGTGTATTTGAGTTGGCTCTTAGAGGCCACGATGAAACAGAAGATTCTTTAAATCGTGGAATTTTTAAAGATTTAATAAACTTCAGTGCTGAATTAGATAATGTTTTGAAAGAACATTTGGATAACTCAAGCGTTTTTAAAGGAACCTCAAAAACCATTCAAAACGATATTTTGGACTGTATGTTGACAGTATGCAAAAATGAAATTTTAAAAGAGGTTGAAGGTGCGGATTTTTTGGCAATTCAGTACGACGAGACTACAGATGTGAGGTAATCACTGTCAAATGGCAATCATATTGCGATATGTTAAGGAGCACAGTATACGCGAACACTTCTGGACTTTTTTGCGAGTGCATGATAAAAGAGCCAATGGTTTAGTGAATAGTATTCAGCAAGAAATAGATCCAATGTTAAAAAACAATAAAAATATATTAATAGCGCAAGCGTACGATGGAGCCAACATTATGAGTGGATCCGTTGGTGGCGTTCAAGCAAAAATGCGTGAAAAATATCCGTTTGCATATTTTGTTCACTGCTATGCTCACCAGCTTAACTTAATAATGCAAAAAGCTGCTAGCCAGAATACGCAAGTTAGGGTATTTTTTAGCAACTTATCTGGTATCCCTGCATTTTTTTCGAACTCTTCGCACCGCAGTGATATGTTAGAGCAAATTGTTAAAGTTAGATTGCCCCGTGTTGCCCCTACTCGATGGAATTTTAATTCAAGAATAGTTAATACCGTTTACGAAAACAGGGATAATCTGATATTGTGTTTTCATGAAATTTCCGAAAAAACCGAAAAAACAATTACTAGTCGAGAAGCAAGCGCTTTAATAAGAACACTGGAAGATTCTCAGTTTATGTTTTGGTTGACGCTTTTTCATAAGATTTTTCCTCATGTTGATGTTCTCTACAATCAATTTCAATCCAGACATGCAGATGGCATTCAATTGCAAAAATCAATTTCAAATTTTGAAACATCTATATTAAGCATACGCCATGAGACTGATGCAATCGAACAAGAGTGGATAACTGAAAATATTGGTAAACGCAGGAGATTGGGCGACACTGATAAAAAAAGCGTAACAGCAAAGGAAATTTGCGATGTAATAGTTACCCAACTGAAAGATAGGCTTTCATATAGAGGTCATTTGGAAGCAAATTACCTTCTTACAAACACCTCTTACGAGTCTTTCAATAACAAATTTCCAAATGATATTTTTAACTGGGTTACTAAGTTATATCCAATCCTTTCAAAGGAGCGATTAAAAACGGAATTGGAAGTAATTTATTCAAGAAATGGTTTTTCTGAAATAAACAGTTCCACCAGTACCCTACAATTCATTTTAAAAAATGAATTGTAGGGTAGACAATTCATTTTAAAAAATGAATTGGAAAGCACTTTTTCAGAGCTTGTAAAATTATTGAAAATAATTATGACAACGCCAATGAACACCGCTGAACCTGAACGGTGTTTTTCCACTCTTAAAAGGCTTAAAACTTTTCTTCGAAATTCTATGACAAACGATAGACTAAATGCTTTGGCAATGATGTCAATAAATAAGGACTTAGAGCACGAGATACCGAATTTCGACGAAAAAGTGTTGGAAACATTTGTTGCGCTTAAAAACCGACGAATGGACTTTTTATTTAAAGACTAGAAACTTTTAGTAATAAGGTATGTATAAAGAAATGGTTTTTTTTCAATCTGTATAGGTATCTACTACTATCTAGTTACCCATTATAAAACTATTAAAATTTAAAAAAAATAAATTTGGTGCTAAAACAAAGAAAATTTAAATCCCATTTAAAAACTGCGTTTTTTTATTTTTTTGGATAAAAAGCACAAAGAAAATCGATACAAAGCTGAAAAGGGGCGTGGCACCTCGAAAATTTTTCGCTTTCGGCGCTTTTTTACCTGCTGCGCACACCCTACGATAAATATCACGAGCCGCCACTGGTGATCATTGTGAATTTCAAACACACAAAAGTTATTTAAAGAGACATATATTGGGACGTCATAAAAACATAGAAGAAGTTGATGCTTCAGGTAAGTTTAAGTGTGGTGAATGTGAATATCAAACAATTACAAGAAAATGTTTAAAGAGACATATTTTGCGACGTCATAGAAATATAGCGGAAGTTGATGCTTCAGATAAGTTTAAATGTACTCAATGTGAATTTCAAACATTAACTAGAAGTTCTTTAAAGACTCATATTTTGCGACGGCATAAAATTATGGAGGAAGATCATTCTCCAGATGAGTTTAAGCAACTCAAGAAAGCTTAGAATTGACGGTAAATCAAGACAAAGTTGCACATTTTAGGCCTGAATAATAAAGTACCTACAACAAATTAAAACTTTCCAGCAGTATTATTTTTTACGCCTCAATTTTTGGAGTTATAAAAAACAGAGCGCATGTTTTGTAACAACTTTTTTATGTTAAAATATGCAACTTTGCCTCCATTTACCAAACTCTCTATCTCTTGTAGTTACCGAGATAGCAATGCGAGTGCATCAAATTTGTACAACCCTGTAGATATATAAAAAAAATCTAAAAACTTACCGACTATTTAAATTTATTTATTTCATACACTGTTTTACAGTTTCCCAGTTACAAAACAGGTAGAAAACAGAATTTAATTAAGTAAAAATTAAAATAAATCATTTAACAATTAACATAAAGATTAGCAATATTTAAATTTATGAAACTAACAATACGGTAGTAATAATAGGTACTCTACAACAAGAAATAATAAAAAAAAAGTAATTACATACGTAGTATAGGTACTAGTAATAAAAAATGCATGGGTTGTAACAAAAAATGTTCACAAAACACTCAAATTATCTTATAAGAGAACTCTATAGGTACCTTCGTCTTTTTGTTATTTGAAAATAATTTAATCACTTTTGTAGGTACTTGAAGTCATCAATATTGTTTACAAAATGTTTTTCGGTAGGCTACATACCTAAAGCGCTAAGTCTTTCCTCTTTTATTTTATTCATTTTAAAATTGATAAACCGGAATCAGGAATATTATTATAATCCACCGACGGACTGACCTAAACCTAAACTACAAGAATAATTTATGTTAAACAGTAAAAACTGTTTAAAATAAAACTATTTTAAAATTAATATTTCGACAGGGCAAACCGTATTCAAAACAGCTGCCATCTAGCAGGGGTATGTGACTTGGATGCGGAAAATCGCATCAGTCAGTTATATCAATGTCACTTGTCTGCCACTTCAAAAGATGTCTGCCGTTCTAGGATATGAAAGAGATTGGTTCAAATCAAAATACATATTTGAATAGCCACCAATCACGTTGCTCCACTTCTTAATAACCACCTTTTTCCTTGTGTTTGGTTTTGGTATTTTTCATGACATGGCTTGTTAAGAAATTACTTTGTGTTTTTATTAAAAATATCACAAGATCGTGCTTTGAAAATGCAAAAGAAAGTCTTATTGCATGTCTGGGTAAGAAGTTATATTATTATATTTGAGAAAAAGAATCTGAAAACAGTTTCAATTATTTTCTGTCGCTAAAGGTCAACGACCCTAAATTTCAAAACAATTTGTTCAGATTTTTACTTTACTTTTACTACTTTCTCTGCAAGAAATAATTCAAGTATCGTGATATAATATGTATCTATTTGTTCACTGGCCGATTAAAAAACATCTATTTTCATAATATATCATATTTCTTATTGAAAACTTCAGTCAGCTTCTTATAGAGGTTAAAAAAAGGCTCGATGTTATTAAACATATTAGGGGTAGGTAGTACATTACCCAATTTTTGCCAGTAACATGATATAACTATTGATATTATCAGGTGGACTGTCTATTTAAGGATTCACAAGAATTTAAGTGAACAGAATAACCAAGGTCGTCTATATAAGTTCGTCACTTAAATATACAAAAGTTTTTGTAAAAGCAAAATAAACAATAAAATCTACCTACCTACCGCCCTAGTTCATCCCACTCCGCTTCTCGGTGTTAGCATCGCCCTAAAAGTCACAGCGGCATCCATCATTTAACACGTTAATAACTTTTCTCATTGTTCGAGTTCTGTGCCATCTAGTATCAAGTAGTGGCAACAAAGACGAAGGCCTGATCCGATTGGAACGACAAAATAAAGCAAGTGTAAATCCTCCAATTCCGGACGGATCTGAGGATCTGGCCCGCCACAAAATTACTAAATTCCTTATGCGTCAGTAAGAGATGGCGATATATCATTATCTCTTTCGTAAGCGATAAACCTTCAATGAACAGCTTGGCCATACATAGAAATCGCCGGCGTTGGGTAGCGCGAAGGAATTTTCGCGGCGTCGGGGAGTTTTTGCACCGTTAGGCGTGATCAGATATTAAATAAACGCAACGTGTCGAATTTTAAATTATTTACAGGTACAAAAAGAATGAAGATGCAAAGCAACGATTATGAGTGTGAGTAAAAAAATAACTTGGTGTACAGGTAGGTAGGGCCATGGCACTGTGGCCCTGTACGAGCCGCCACTGGTATACGGGATGCTATACATTCGTGTGCGCACATAATACTTTTTTAATAGTCGTTTTTATATTCTTCAACATTGCATTATTATTTCCAACTCGAAGTTTCGTTATTTGGAAATCATCGTAAAGTCTCATTTTTTTAATACCCAACTAGATTTTTATGTCCATATTTATAGTCGTTCCTTGAGGCTTTCTTACTCGAGGAAAATCTCAAAAGTGTGTCAACTTGACATTGATTGATATTGACAGTTTATTAAAAAGAATCCTAAGGACTAATTTTTATCTAAGGTTGTTGTGTCTATATGGCGTTATGTCCGTATTTATAGTTCTTCCTTGAGTAAGCTTTACTCTTGCGCCTTAGAAATTTTATGTGACCAATAAGATTTTAAAATTTCTTTTTTTTCCATAATTTTTGTTTCAAATGATTCGTATTGTCACCACGCTACGGCCCGAAAATAGGGTAAATTACCCAAATAAACGCTTTATTGATATGCTTGTGGAATTTACGTTAGGTTGCAAGCAACTTTGACTGTGACATAAATGGCTTTGGCAGACATTATTAACTCACAATAAAAGTTGCCTGATTAGTTAGTTATTATTTAAAATCTTTATGTTCTACTATACGTCATAATAATTTGTTTAAAATTGTATTTGGCGGCCAGTAAAATTACATGTAATTGTATAACCGTAATAATTTGAAAATAATTACAATTGTATTTGGCGGCCAGTAAAATTACATGTAATTGTATAACCGTAATAATTTGAAAATAATTAAAAAATAATTTAAAAAGCGATCCTACAGCTAAATTTCAAAAACAAATCAAAAGTATTATCCACAATTGTAAAAGTTTGTTTAATGACAAAGATTCGAGCAGATTAATACTTATGAATCCGCAATCTCCCAAACTATATTCTCTTATAAAATTACATAAAATTGGTTACCCCATTCGACCTGTTGTATCTTTTTTTTCGGCCCCTTCTTATAAACTATCACAAAAATTAATAAACATTATTAAAGAATCCACAAAATTTTCAGCCAAATTTGCTATCAAAAACTCTCTAGAATTAAAGACGAAGATTTTCCTTTTCATTTCTCTAGAATTAGTTAAAAAAATCGAAAATATTAATTTACCTAATAATGCCAAATTAATATCATTCGACGTTAAAAACTTATTTCCAAGTATACCAATTAAAGATACACTGGTTTTTGTAGAAAAACTCTTATCTCAAAGACATATTTCTTTAGTTAAAAAACAAGAAATCTTAGAATCACTGAAAGTTTGCTTAGATCAAAATTATTGAATTTAACGATAATATTTATAACAGCAATGAAGGTCTAATTATGGGAACCCCCCCCCCCCCCCCCCCTTAGTCCTTTGTTGGCCGAAATATTTATGGACTTTCTAGAAAATAAAATCAGTAACCACCCTCTATTTAAACAATTTATTTATTGGCACAGGTACGTGGATGACATTTTAACTTGTTTTATTGGAACAGAAAGACAACTCAATCAATTTTTGGATTTTATTAATAATTTACACCCTAACTAATTTCACTCTAGAAAAAGAAGAACACAATACAATAAATTTCTTGGACCTAACCATAAAAAAAGAAAATAACAAACACACCTTCTCTATATATTTCATAAACCTTCTCATACTGACACTACAATTAACAACTCATCTTGTCATCCAATACAACATAAATTAGCAGCCTTCCATAGTATGATTCATAGATTAATTAGTATTCCATTAAAAACAATAGATTTTCATAAAGAACTAAATATAATCAAACAAATAGCTATTAACAATGGTTTTTCTTCTAAAGTTATAACTAAAATATTAAATAAAAAAATGTACAAGAAGGCAAGGGAAATGATATATCCAACTAACAAAGATAATTTTGAACGTTATAATGTTATAACTTATATAGGTCACATAAGTAATAAAATTTATAAATTTTTAAGAAGGCTGGGTATTAAAGTAGCATTTAGAACTAATAATTCATTAGGCAAATTCATAAAAAATAATAAGTCAAAAATAGGGAAAAATAATAAATCAGGGGTATATAAACTAACATGTGGAGATTGCCCTAAAACCTACATTGGCCAGTCAGGCAGAAGTTTTTATATAAGAATTAAGGAGCATTTTACTAGTTTCATAAATCGAAAAAATTATTCTAATTATGCTAACCTTCTAGAGACGAATCATAATTTCAATAATAATTTTAAAATTTTGCATATAGATAATAAAGGTATTAAATTAAATCTGCTTGAATCTCTAGAAATTAACAAACTTAAAACCTCTGGTTGTTTACTAAATAATCAATTAGATTTAAATAGATCCCCATTATTAAATCTTTTCTAGGAGGGATAATGTCGGTAAAAACCCATTTTTAGGTACATTGTTATTATAAGTTATAGATGGTATTTATAAATAGTAATCCTTGTTTATATTTTCACACCTGAAGAAGCTGCCGTGCAGCGAAACATGTCGTAAAAATTCATTACAGTGTTTTAAATATAGTGGAAATTTAAGTAAAACAATACGTTTTTTACTTCCATTCGCCTAAAAAGTAATAATTTGAATTTACTACTTTATTGGAAAAATACGAAATATAATTAAAAAAAATCTTAACATTTTCGTCTTTCTCAAGACTATTAATTTTAATGCGTTTCGAAAAATGCCAACACGAACAACAGGTGTACCCAGAGGCGGTTTGTGAGGTAGAGGCACAGCCCTATCAGTTAAAAAGGATAATAATGTATATGTACCGTAAAACGGGGTTACTTTGCACCGCTTTTTGAACAATTTTTTTTATTGAAAGATAAAAA
Organism: Polydrusus cervinus; assembly: GCA_935413205.1. NCBI lineage: Eukaryota > Metazoa > Arthropoda > Insecta > Coleoptera > Curculionidae > Polydrusus > Polydrusus cervinus. Next base: position 8,470,253 of record OW284518.1, read on the forward strand.
TATCTTAATACTAATAGGTATAACTATTTTATAATTTTCGGTGGATATCATTAAGCTCATTAACTAAGTCTCATTACATTTTTAAGTTGATTCATTGCAAGATTAGGATAAATGATCGACTTCCATCCTGGTGCAAAATATACAACGGAAAGGGTATACTTTGCTCCACTTCATTTTAAACTAGTTTTACCGTTTTATCTACAATTAAACAAAGTAACCGCATACGAGTCATACTTTGCACCATTTCAGATATCGTGCAAAGTATCCCCACTTTCGTAAGAAAGTGGGTATTCTTTGCACCAGTTGTACGGTGCAAAGTATCCCCAATTTTATATGAAAATTGCCAATGTAAACAAAAAAAATAGAAAAACCTAAATAAGTATTTTATTGACCCATTTTATTACCTGCATCTCTAATCTAATAATTGTACATGGGATTGAACAGGTACTTACCAATATTTATCAGCTAAGCCTTTCTCGGCAAGCAGATTTTGCACTGCTTTAAAACGTGACAATTTAAAGGTTATATATTATGGCGGGAAATGATTGACAAATGACGGAATGCGGGAGTTTCTAACCTCTTGAGATTATATATTGCAGTGTTCTTTCTCTGAACATGACATTAGCAGGAGCCTCAAATTAAGATGGAGCACTGTGCTACCAAAAATAATATTTTACAGCGTTGGTGCAAAGTTACCGTACTGAGTGCAATGTAACCCCGTTTTACGGTATTATTTTTAGAGCTATTGGGAAAATATAAAAGTGGAACGCAGATTATGCCGATCTGTAACGTAGATCGCGATTGGCTGACTAGGCCGTTACCACAGAGGAATGATAGTCGTCACTATACCCGTTACCTTCTTCCGAGGGTAGTGACTAGGCGCTGTAACAAGGCCTTCTCGATGAACGTGAAGCGAAGACCAGAAGTCTTTCTACTCTTTAAACATCGAGAAGGCCCTGATCTATTTATGCAACAATCACATTGTAAAATAAAAATTATAATAAATGGCCTTCAATACTAGGTAAAGTGAGTAAAGCTTAAGTGTAAAATTTAAAGGAGTCAAAAATATAGTGTAACAGTCAGTAAGAAAAAATAAGAAGAAAAATTCGTGGTCGTAATATGCCCCAAAGGTAGACAATTTACGATAGCTCAAATTGTGCTGGCGAATGGCGCTAACTGCAGCCGACGCCAAAAAGAAGAGAAGAAGTTTGTCTTCTATCTTTATTTACTATTTGTCTTGAAGCTTGAAGTTCAACTGTCGAACTTCGACAGTCTTTGGTTGCGAGCGACCGGTTCAAAGTTTTTATTTTTAGCATACTTCATTTCACACTGTTTTGTTTTATAAAATGGAGTATACCTATGATGGACCAATTGGGGTTCCATTTATTTCAGCTTTAGTGGAAATAAAGGACGAGCCTCAAATTTTAGCCGGTGCTGAGTTCGAAAAGATAAATATTGCCAGCAATTCATTTATAAAAGTTGAGCCCAAGGGAGAGGACAATGATATCCCAGGAAACATATTTGCAAGGACAAGCATCAACACGGAATACAAGTCAACAGTACCAATAAGTAAACTAGAAGATAAAATGCCTACTGATACAGCCCTTTACATGTACGTTTTTTTTGCAAAACTAACAGGTTCTTAAGATATTAGTGCTTAATAGTGTTTTGAATGTGAGAAATCGTTAGTTAAACAGTTTTTGCGAACACACTGAACAAAACTTTCAACGTAAATATCTCTGAAACCACCTGCTGAGGATGTGACAAGATAGGTAGTAATTTCATTGTCACCCGGTATATTTCGCCTGTGGTGCAATATTTTTTTATTCTCTACAAGTTTGTTCCGTGTGCCCTCGGTCTTAAGGGCGGATTTACGGGGACAGGGGTAATTGGGTTATTATTCCCATGAATGTCCAACAGTACTAAGTATTGATTTTTAATCACATTTAAAAAATATTTACCTAATTTTAAAGTTTAGGTAGGTAAAAGTTGAACTGGATAAATTTAGTCTGTGTCGGCGCCTCTTTTTAGGGAAATATAAAATTTACACAATAGCAGAACTGTATAAGTAGTTGTAAATTTTCTTTAAAAAATGCTTGATTCTATATTTTTCACCATTATCACTATCTGAGACCTATAAAAATATTTTTAAATGCCACATTAACATAATAAATGAGAATATTGACCATTTGGTGTTTTTTTTTTTGGTATTATTGATTGATCACGCCGCGCCGCCACTGGATGAGTTTTAAAGAAAGAGTGACACTCCTGGAGTTACATGTGTTTGGGTTTATTTTAAATGTTAATTAATTCAGGTCAGTGACCCGTGTTTTCAGTTAAGAAAAAAAAATTAAACATACCTCCTCAAAAATTTCAAGGCTACCATAACTATAATACAAACAATGGCTATAAATCTTATCTATGAATACATTTTTTGCCGCAATTAACCATACCACAACAAAATTTTGATTATACGTTGAATGATGAGGAACTTAGGAGGGTTAATGAACGGAAGGATCTGGGCGTATTATTTGATACTACCTTATCTTTTTCCAGTCATATAATTTCTAAAATTGAGAGTGCCCAAAGAATTGCAGGATTAATTGCAAGAAGTACTAAAGACTTCAATGTTGATGTCAGCCTTTATTTGTTTGACACCTTGGTAATACCAATTTTGGAATATGGCACCATAATTTGGTCTCCTCAGCATAACATTTGGATAAAGACGATTGAGGGAATGCAGAGAAAGTTCTTGAAATGCATGCATTACAGAAAGTTTGGGATTTATCCACTTCAGGGTTGTGATAATGAGTATCTTTTGGGAATTTTTAACAGATTATCTTTAAGTAAAAGAAGGATTAGGATATTTTTGTGTACAATGTTTAAAATCCTTAAGAGTGATATTGACTGTCCGGATATTCTTGAACAGCTTCCGTTTACCTTCAATCGTGTTAATTCTAGAAATCGTAATGTTTTTTTATCTGACCTTTCCGCAAACGAATCTTTACACAAGTTCCCCCCTGTATAGATTATGTCATTTATTTAATTTGTATGCTTCTAATATTGATATCGACCTTGTTAATCTGAGAAGCTTTAAAAAACTTATACAGGATAAATTACTTATAAACTAATTGTTGTATTAGGTCGTATTTTATAATTTCTGTGTTATGTATACTTTGCTATGCTAATTGTTATTGTTATTTATGACTTTGTATTGTTGCCTGACTATAGTTTAAGTTGAGTGTCTGTAATTGACTTTTTGCTGTTGATACTTTGAAATAAATAAACGCAACTGCGCCAAAAGACTTTAAGAGACATGAAACAAAGGAACAACTCATTTGTCCATTACACGCTGTGATATTTACATGTGATAATAATAAAATAGATACAAAAGTCTCATCAGTTTTACTACTTACCATTGTTAATCAGTAAAGCAAAAAGTTATTGTAGCTTATTATTACAGGTCAGAAGATTTTAACCCTAAATATTTAGAGGTACCAGTAAAAATTGAAACCAACAAAAATACAAGAGAATTTGAACAGACATCTGAAATTGTATATGACGAATGGAAAATTAAAAATGAGGAAGTCGACCTTAAAGAGGAAGACCTCGAACGAAACCAAAAGAAGTAAGTATTTCTAATTGCTCCTTTTTTTTTTAGAAACAACCAAAAATAATGTTATGTAGTACAAATAATAAATGTACAGGGTGATTCATTAAGGGTGGCTACCGGCCATATCTCTGAAATTACTGGGAATAGAAACTCGGGGGAAAAAATCGTAATTAAAAGGGGTGATGAGAAAATCCTGGAAGTAATTTTTAAGTTCCGCATTTCGCCGCAAGAGGGCACAATCGAAAATTGAATATTAAAATTCTAAATTTCTTCAAAAATGCCCACATAAGGTATACCTTTGGAAGCATCATTATAAAGCTTAAACAATTCTGCATCATTTAGGTTCGGGGCTCATTGGCGTACCAATAAAAGTGAGGAGAATTGAAAGTATCATCATTTAAATAGCTGTAACTTCTAAACGACTTCTCCGATTTTAGAAAAGTTAAGCTTATTTGGAAGGGAAAAACAAGTATTTTTAATTGTCGCATCCATTGGTACACGATAGTTCGTAATAAAGTTGCTAGAGGGCGCAATTTGTAGTAACAGTTTTTTTGATTTTATTCCGAGAACTTAAATTATACGGTAACTATGACATCCTAATCGAAAAGTATATTAAATTTACAAAAAAAAAGTGTGAAGACCGCAGTTCAATATTTTCTTTTGTTTCACCCTATAACAATTTTATCAGAAACTATCGTGTACCATAGATACGACAATTAAAAGTACTTACCTTTCTCTTCCAAACAAGCTTAAGTTTACCAAAATCCGATATAATAATAATAATAATAATAATAATAATAATAATAATAATAATAATTTCTTTATTAGTTCTGTTAAAAATACAAAACAGTATAGAACTTGTCATCTAAAACTAGTAGAAAACATATTAAACAATAAAAGGAATAAAAGTACAATCACCAAAAAGATAGAGTAAGAACATCACTTATTACCGTACAAAATCTATATAAAATACCAACTTACAGACACAACACTTTAATATCTATATTCAAAATACTGACTCTTTCATACAAAAGTTTAAAATTCGGGTACAAAAACCGTCAAATTTACATATCATTAAAAAATTTACACATCATTGAAAAATTCCTCCACAGTATAGTAGGCCTTGAATACAAGAAATCGCTTAAGTGACGACCGAAGTTTGGCAACGGTAGTATTCTTAATGTGGTTAGGTATCTTGTTGACTATTTTTATTATCATATAGTGCACGTTTTTTTGCAGATAGGTAAAGTTATATCTCGGAGTTAGGGGGTCATGTCTACCTCTGGTGAGGTGATCATGATCCCTATATGTCTCCTCGAACAATCCTCTATTAAGGCAGCTGTCCATGTTTCCCATTCCGAAGATTCTGCGTAGACAGGCCTTCTGCAGAATCATTATTCTAGACACGTCGGCACTACCACCCCAAAACAGGATTCCGTACCGAACTCTAGAATGGACATAAGCGTGATATGCCGTAAGGGCAGCTGCCTTCTCAACACTTCTCGACAAAACCCCCAGAGCGTAAGTAAACTGGGAGACTTTACCAGCGAGAGAATTAATGTGTTGTCTCCAATCGAGCCTGGAATCTATGGTTACCCCAAGAAATACAGCAGAATTGACAGTTTCATATGTAATGTCATTCAAAATCAAATTCTCTGATTCACCAGAATTTTGATAAGAAAATTTTAACAACTGTGTTTTATTTATGTTCAAAATAAGATTATTTGAGTCTAACCATACCTTTAGAAGTCGCAGTGCCTGATCCACCTCATTGGCCACATTGGCAATACCCTCAAGGCTAAAAATAAGAGTCGTATCATCAGCGTACTGAACGGTGTGGTGACACGTTACCCCCGGTAGCTCATTCGTGTATAGAATGTACAGTAGCGGCCCCAGGATGGACCCCTGGGGCACACCCCTTTTAACCGACTGAACGTCCGAGGTCACCGTGCCCCCAAATTCGTCAGCGTCCACAACACATTGCTGTCGGCCATCCAGGTATGATTCGACAAGCCTCAAGGTCGTCCCCCTGAAACCATAGTTCTCCATTTTTTTTAGAAGAACATATTTAACACTGTCGAATGCTCGAGACAAGTCAAGACACACGGCCAATGTCTCCTTGTTTCTATTTAGAGAGTCGAGAACTTTAATAAGAGCCTGATAGATAGCAGTAGCTGTTGATTTACCTGGCCGAAAGCCATTTTGATAGATGCTTATTATATTATGCTCGTCCAGGAATTCAAGGAATCTCTTATACATTATTTTCTCAAAGATTTTACTGATATTGTTAAGAAGAGCTATTGGTCTATAATTAGGTATTAGAGTTTTGTCCCTCTTTTTATATATCGGGCTTACCCTGGCTACCTTTAGTTGGTCCGGAAAAGTCCCCGTTTCAAGGGATAAGTTTATAATATGCGACAGCACTGGTGCGATCTCCGTCGCAACATGTTTGAGAAGGTGTACTGGCACTTCATCGACCCCCACAGATTTTGTATTTCTTAATTTTTTTATAATGTTAAGTACCTCCCCTGGATCTGTTGGTAACAAATAGAGAGAGTGTGGACAGAGAGGAATGCCTGTAGCATCACCTGTTCCACCTAGATCCGGACATGCGTTTATAAAATAATTATTGACCTGATTAAGGACTCAGTGTCTGTGATATTTTTGCTTAATAAGTTTCCAAGTATTGACTCGCGTTTTTTATTGTTTTTGTATTTTTTTACGAGGGTCCAGGTTGCTTTTCCTGGATTTGTGGAATTACTGAGATAATTTAAATTAGCCATTTGTTTAGCCGCCTGAACAACTCTCTTAAATACTCTGCTGTAGTTTTTATAAATTTCAGCGCCTACCTCTCCACGTCGCATTTGTCTATAGAGATAATTTTTATGCTTAGAGGATACTCTAATGCCCTGCGTAATCCAACTGCTTAATGTTTTGTTTGTGTTTTTTGTTATTGTTATTAAGGGAAAGTGTAGGTCCAATAATATTTTTAATTGATAAGAGAAAGCAGTGTATGCATTGTTTACGTTTGTCTCCCCATAAACCCTCTCCCAGGTCTCCATCCGGAGTTCATGCCTGAATTGGTCAAGCCTGTTTCTAGAGAAAATCCGTCTCTTGGACGGCACGGGGTTATACTCAGAGCAAGGCAGCGAATCCACCTCAAGAATCTGTCCATGGTGGTCCGACAGGGCTGTGACAATAACCTCACTGCGACCGGCACAAGCAAAATCCACAAATATATTATCAATAAGTGTGGCTGAGTGTTGCGTTACGCGCGTGGGTTCAAAAATTGTTTGTTTGAAATTGTAGCTATTTAAGATGTCTCTAAATGTATTGACAGTGGTATTATTTTCAAGAAGGTTAATGTTGAAGTCACCACACAGTGTGACTTTGAAAGAATAATACGAGTTAAAGCAGTAATTTAAAATATCAGCGAGAATATCAAAAAAAGTTTCTATGTTACCTTGAGGAGGCCTGTAGATGCATATTACTAACAAATTATTCGGCCTACTTACAATGGAGGAACACTCAATAATACCCTCACGGCTTTTGCCTTTAATTGTCTCTTCCTCGGCGGTGATGTCCAAAGCACTGTCTCTTACAAGTATGCTGGAACCTCCATGCAATTGCTCGCTTCTTGAGAATGTCGAGCAGTTAGCGTAATTGTCCACTCTCATAAATTCAATTTCCGCAGAAGTGTACCAGTGCTCCGTCACACAAAATATAGTGGGTTCAGCCTCTTGAAGAAAAACCTCGAGCTCAGCTATCTTGTTTTTCATACACTGCATGTTTTGGTGTATTATGGTTACCTTTCTTGGTTGACCAGAGACCTGTTTACAAATTAATTGGGGATTTATATGCCTTCGCTTTAGAGAGTTATTGTTCACACAGGTGGATTTGGTGTGAGGTTTGTCTTCAGAAATTATCTCCGGTGGTGTCGATAGGGCGGTCTGGAAAAATTTTTGTTCTTATGGTGTGACCCTAAGGATTCATAGTTAGTTTTATTCTTAGATTTATACAGATCCACATAACAGCCATCAGGCCAGAAGCTTTTTGATAGGTATATGTCCCTCAGATCTTCAGGAATGCCTAGCTTAAAAGCAGCGCTATTTGGATTTTCGAACTTTGAGGGTAGCTTCTGACACTGATATGTATTTGCAAACTTTGGGTCAAGCACGGCTTTAATGTCGTCTGGCTTGGTATTAACATCCAAATTGGAGATATATATATCCAGCATAGTTTAGTTATTCTTTCTCCTATATTTCTGTTGGCAACTTTCAGGTTTGGGTGGTTGGGACCAGTGCAGATGTTTCCCGAAAGAACCGAAACTTCACCTGACGCTCTTGTTGCGTTTAGATTAGTTGAATCTTTATTGGAAGCCATTAAATTTCTCCCTTGTGCTGCATGGGGGATATTTCCACCATTTTGCATAGTGGGTTTTCTCATTATTTGGGGTTTTTCTATCACCATACTCACAAGCTCTTTGTTAGTGTCTTTAATAGCTGACACAACTGCCTCTAGTTTTTGGGTGACTTGTTGAGTTTGTACCTCCAAATGTTGCTGAATAACTGTAACGACATCATGGTTGCTTGCAGACTGAGTGGATTTTCCTTCCTTGTTGTTATTGGAATCTCTTGTAACTGCTTTGCAGGCCCCTACTTCCTTCTCAATGGAATTTATTTTCTTATATAAGTCATCATTTGTTGTTTTTGACTTCATTTCTGCTTCCAACTTGGTGAACCTATTCCTCAAAGAGGTAACCTCATCCTTCAATCCCTCCAATTGTTTCAAGGTTTTTGGTAAGTTTTTGAGGTCTGTAAGACATTCTGAACACAAATGAATCATTGTTCTCGTTTGACTTGGTATGACCCTAATTTCTTGCGCCTGGGTTTTGTTGCATTCCTGGCAGACAATTCGCTTACAAAGGTCACACGGATAACCAAACAGGTTCGACTTGTCCTCTTTAAAAACGCAGCTGGAGTTACATTTATAACACTTGTTGGTCATGATCGCAGCAGGCGTGAAAATTTAGTTCGGAAACCTTATCAAGCCAATTTTTTCTCTGTGGTCGTGTGAGGGCCGCAAAAGAAGACCGAAAGTCTTAACCCCACTTTTGGTTGTCAAAGTTTGGCGGGTTTTTGTGAGTTTAGGTAAGCAAGCAACAATGAAATTTTTAATATTTCTCCGCAAATAACGCCGATCGGGAACAGTCTTTATTTCCACTAGTGTAAAAATTATTCAGGAGCGAAACCCCGACGTTATTTATTTGTTTTTGGGAAAAAACCTCGAGATTCATCAACTTAAACTGAACACAACTAACACTATGTTGCACACAACAGACGAACGAACGTAGACTAAAAAAAAAAGGCGTTTTAAAGTTATGGCACTTTAAATGATTACACTTTCAGTAGCTTCCCCCGCTCTTATCAAAGTTGGTACGCCAATGAGCCTTAGACCAAAATCATCGAGAATTATTTAAGCTTTCTGATAATATTACAAAAAGTATACCTTAATAGGGAAATTTTTGGAGAAATTTAGAATTTTAATATATAATTTTTAATTCTGCCCCCTTGCGGTGAAATGCTGAACTTCAAAATTATTTCCAGAATTTTCTCATGGCCACTTTAATTACGATTTTTTCCCTAAGTCTCTATACCTATAGTAGTTTCCAAGATATGGCCGGTGGCCACCCTTAATGAATCACCCTATATACAGGGTCCTGCGCCTCACCTCCCGTCTTCTGTAGCTCACTTATTAATTAAGTTAGGATTATGACGTTTTGCAGGCTTTACCTGTATCCTAGGGTGCATTTCAGGAAAATATTTTTGTTTATACAGGGTGTTTCATAAGGATATGTTTTTTTAGATTACATGCCATATATTTTCTTACTTATTTGAATGCATCTTGTAGTTGCCTACATACCCCTAAAATTTTAATGAAATCGGTTCAGTATTATAGGCGAAAAAAAATAAAAACTAAAAAAAACAGTTTTGCACCACTGGTTTTAAAAATTAATAAAAAATCAAAATAATGTCTCGTTATTAAAATTATACAAAGGTACTTAATAAATAAGGTCTCACAGTTTCGTTAACCAAGTTTGATTAATACGAATTGTACAGGGTGTCCAAAGTTTAGTGTCAAACTTTGCAAACTTTAAAGCAATTTATTTTTCTTATTTCAAATTGGAACCCCTGTATATTATTATGTCATTCGATGCAGAATAAACCCTATCGCAATTTCTAATACATTTAGACTTATTTGCAGAAAACTCATTTTATCAACTATTCCACCAGTCATTATGCTAATAATAAATATTAAAGGTGGCTTTTAAAAACAATTTATTGATATTAAAGTTTACTAAAAGGACTAATAAAAATTCTTTTAGCATACTCCTAATATGAAAATCATATCTACGAGTTTTTCTTGGTTGTATCCATTACAAAAATTAATATAGCTTAAATAATTAATAATAATCTAATAATATTTGAAATTATAAAATAACTAAAGTCAAAATGGGCTTTTGTCACTTTAATACCAATAAATTGTTTTTCAAAGCCACCTTTGGTATTTATTTTATACTAATGACTGGTGGAAAGGTTGATAAAACGAGTTTTCTGTTAATAAATCTTAATGCGTTAGAAATTGCGATAGGGTTGTAATTAGAACAAATGTTTGAATTGTAATTCTGCATCGAATGACATAATAATATAAAGGGGCTGCAATTTGAAATAAGAAAAATAAATTGCTTTAAAGTTTGCAAAGTTTGACATTAAATTTTGGACACCCTGTCCAATTCGTATTAATCAAACTTGGTTAACGAGACTTTAGGACCTTATTTATTAAGTACCTTTGTAGAATTTTAATAACGAGGCATTATTTTTATTTTTTATTAATTTTTAAAACCAGTGGTGCAAAACTGATTTTTTTTAGTTTTTATTTTTTTTCGCCTATAATACTGAACCGATTTTATTAAAATTTTAGGGGTATGTAGGCAACTACAAGAGGCATCCAAATAAGTAAGAAAATATATGGCATGTAATCTAAAAAACATATTCTTATGACGTCACACTTTTTTGGAACACCCTGTATAAACAAAAATATTTTCTTGAAATGCGCCCTAGGATACAGGTGTAAAGTTTGCAAAATATCAAAATCCTAACTTAATTACTAAGTGAGCTACAGAAGACGGGAGGTAAGGCGCAGGACCCTGTATATTAAAAACATTGCATTCTAATACATGAACCAAATCCTGCCAATGTTTATTGGCGGATTTTTAAAATTTTTTTAAATTAGATAGATAAATTAGATAATTAGTAGAGTCCATATTGGAAAATGTGAGAAAGTGATGTTTATTAAAAAAAAATAATTCCCAATATTTTTACAATACAATGGTTTAGTGATTTTTTTAAAGAATTTTCATTGGCTTATATATTTTTCTTCGATTTTTTTTTCGCATAAAAATAATTTTCTCACGCCCACATAGATATCACCTTTACATTGGTGAAAGCAGAAATTCGAAATCTTGCTTAGTTTTTTTGTAATTTAGTTTAACAAATTTTTTAAGGCCACTCCGCAGAAATTTTCATGGGTCAGGCTGGCAACACTGCGTCAGTATTTGAGAGCGTATGTGTTTTGTTTATAGTCTATTTTAAAAAGGTGTAGAGTAATAAAATGGTAAATTCCGTCCAGTTCGGCTCAATTTCAGTGTCGGCAGGCGCAGGTAAATTATGTACATTAAATTATTTATGATGAAGTAAACCAAATATTATGATTTTTTATATTTTAATTTCTGTACCTATATTGTATTTTTGTGTTTTGTATTGTTTATAAAAAAATTTTTATAAAAAATAAGTGTACCTAATACTATGTACATATTGCACGCCTTTGTCACGCCATTTTCAGAGTTTGTGAATGGATAACAATAGGCAAAACCCATAAATTGCCTCAAACCCGGGTGGTACTACCTGCATTTGATAAAAGAATGAATTTTGCAATGAAATCAATGCCAAATTATGAAAGTGGCTTAAACATTCGTTGTCTGTAGTCCCTTTGCATACCTAATGAGCTTTTATTACTCTACACCTTTCTGAAATAGACTATAGTTTGGCTGTATTTTTAGTGTTTTGTGATAGTTCTAATTAAAGACTAATTTAATTAAAATTAGTTGCAAGTGTCAAGTATAGGGGAGATCAGAACATAATAATCCTGCAGTTTTCATAGATGATAAAACAGAAAGTTGGGTTATGCTATTTATCGTCTTAAGGGCTGGTGAGATTTTTCAGTGATTATTCAAGACCTGTTTTTTGTAAGAAAGTTAAGGGAGGCATGTTTAAGTTTTATTGTTGCGGTATAGGGGTTAGATTAGAACACTATAAAATTGCATAAAAGTAATGAATACAATTATTATTATTTGTTCAAGGCTGCAACTTTCTGTATTTATCTGGTAGTCAATAATTTTTGCTATAGCTTTTGCAGATCGATTGATCGGTATTAAAAGGATTACAAATTACCCCAAACGTGTTGTTTGAACAACGGCTTTTTTTTAAATGTAGGTTTGTTGGTGTCTGTAAATAATTTTTAAAATGAAAAGTGTTTGCCACCGTACAGGCACGATTAAAATTGAAAAAGTTATGCCTCCGCTGGGAATCGAACCCAAAACCTCTCGATTAAGCCTCAAGCGCGCTGCCAATTGCGCTACGGAGGACCTGATATTCTCTCACCAACTTCGGTCATATAACTTATTCAATTTTATGTTAGTAGTAATAGTCTGGAATCTCCTGCGATTCACAGACTGGGGAGGATGTTATAAGGGGAAAGGGAACTCATTCACTACCACTGAACATTAAGATTATTTTTCTATTACCCGTACATCATCGACGTATGGCGACATCTGCCCGAATCAGAAGGAGATCTCTGAACAGTGATTTCTGGCCGTAAGTTTTTTTTTAAATGTTTCAGTTTAAAAATTATTTACAGACACCAACATACCTACATTTAAAAAAATAACTTATGGCTAGAAATCACTATTCAGAGATCTCCTTCTGATTCTGGCAGATCATTATTACTAAATGCTGGGCTTGCTGGCAATGGCAGCACTACAAACACTATCAATTACGGATCAATTTCCTAAATAAAAAAAATCATTACCGCTCAAGTATCTTAGAACTGTTAGTGCAGTATCTAACCTACTGCCTTTTCAGACCAGTACCTTTACCTTCCTCCTTCTTGCAGATAATTTGGGCATGACCACGGCAGTGGCTCAGGTGAGTTACTGGCATTCGACCTTGGCGGTCCGAGTTCGATAACTGAGGATTGTGGTTCGGAACCCACATAAACTGTAGGTCCAAGAGCAAACTAGCTGAATGTTCGAAAGTACAAATGGCCATCAGTAACCCAGAACAAACAACATAATTGTGCTTATTTTTTTTATTGATTTCATTAAATTAATGAACTGTGCAATTACTTTCCTCGGTAATTGGTAATTGCAAGCCCTTAGAATTTCCAAAGTGCTTGGTGTTTGATGCTGGCAATTACTTTTCCAAAGGGCTTGGTGGTCAAGACAATTTTTTTGAGTGCTTGCCTAGCTCTGCTTAACATCGATGTTTTGCTGACCTCGATGCTTGCCTGAATGGTAAAAACGATGCCGAACATCGATATATTGAGGTCGATGTCCCATCACTAATAAAGACTCCGTAATTCGTGCGTTTACGGCTACGTTAACGGTCGCGTTTAGTGATCACTGTCTCTAATACCGATCTTTTGTTGTTCCAATAGAAATGTACCCTTAAAACAGTTTGGGATAATCTGAAACCCTCTTAATACCTGCCAATCGATCTGCAAATGTTATAGCGATAATTATTATTGATTACCACACAAACAATACAGATAGTTCCAGCCTTGAATAATTAATAATTGATGTTACTATTTTTTTTTACAAATTATATACAGATACACATACCCCCAAACATACTTTACCCAACTAATAAATAAGGTAAACTGCAAAAACTGGATACAATGTGTAATTCTCGAGTTCAATGTTTTGTTTATTTTTTTAGTATGACATTCGGTGGCATCGATCAACGACACCGTGACGAACATAAAAAGTATAGATGTAGTATGTGTCAATTTCAAACAAGATGGAAATGCGAATGGAAAGAAGATTATAAATTTACCTGTAATTATTGTAATAATTATAATGAATTAACGCATACAAATTTAGAGAAAGTTGATGTTGATGCTTCAAATAAGTATAATTGTGTTCAATGTGAATATCAGACATTTAAAGAAAGTGATATAAAGCAACATATTTTGCAACATAAAAATATAGAGGAAGTTGATGCTTCAAATAGGTACAATTGTGTTCAATATGAATATCAGACATTTAAAGAAAGTAATATAAAGCAACATATTTTGCAACACAAAAATATAAAGGAAGATCTTGCTTCAGATAAGTATAAGTGTAGTCAATGTGAATATCAAACATTTAAGAGAACTTATTTAAAGATACATGTTTTGCAACTACATAGAAATATAGAGGAAGTTGATGCTTCAGATAAATTTAAGTGTAGTCAATGTAAATACCAAACTGTTGTAAAAGGATCCTTAAAGGTACATATGCTGCGACATAAAAATAAAGAGGAAGTTGAAGCTTCAGATAAGTTTAAGTGTGGTCAATGTGGTTATCAAACTTTTATTAAAAGTGATTTAAAGAAACATATTTTGCGACGACATAAAAATATAGATGAAATTGATGCTTCAAAGAAGTTCAAGTGTGGGCAATGTAATTATCAATCATTTACTAAAAGTTACTTAAAAATACATATTTTCCGACAACATAAAAACATGGAGGAAGCCGATATTTTTAAAAAGTACAGGTGTGAACAATGTGAATATCAAACAATTGTAAGAGGTGATTTAAAGAAACATATTTTGCGCCGACATAAAAATATAGAGGAAGTGGACGCTTCAGATAAGTTTAAGTGTGATCAATGTGAATATCAAACACTTACGAAAAGTTATTTAAGGGTACATATTTTGGGACGTCATAAAAATATTGAGGAAGTTGATGCTTCAGATAAGTTAAAGTGTGGCGAATGTGAATATCAAACACTTACGACAAGTAGCCTAAAGAGACATATTTTGCGACATAAAAATATAGCGGCAGTTGATGCTTCAGATAAGTTTAAGTGTGGCGAATGTGAATATCAAACTCTTTTGAAAAGTTGCTTAAAGAGGCATATTTGGCGACATCATAAAAATATAGAGGAAGTTGATGCTTCAGTTATGTTTAAATGTGATCAATGTGAATATCAGTCATTTACAAAAGGCGGTTTAAAGAGACATATGTTAGGACGTCATAGAAACATAGAGGAAGTTGATGCTTCAGATAAGTTTAAATGTGATGAATGTGAATATCAAACACTTACAAGATGCCGTTTAAAGATACACATTTTGCGACGACATAATAACGTTGAGGAAGTTGATGTTTTAAAGTTCAGGTGTGAACAATGTGAATATGAAACAATTGTTAGAGATGATTTAAGAGCGCATGTTTTGCGACGTCATTAAATTGTAGAGGAACTTGAAGCTTCAGATATGTTTAAGTGTAGTGATTGTCAATATCAAACACTTAACAGAAGTTATTTAAAAAGACATATTTTGAGATGTCATAAAAATATAGAAGAAGTTGATGCTTCAGATAAGTTTAAGTGCGATGAATGTGAATATCAAACGCTTACAAGAAGTTCTTTAAAGAGACATATTTTGAGACGTCATAAAAATATAGAAGAAGTTTTTGCTTCAGATATGATTAAGTGTGGTGAATGTGAATTTCAAACACTTACAAGAAGTTATCTAAAGATACATATTTTGAGACGTCATAAGAATATAGAAGAAATTGATGCTTCAGATAAGTTTAAGTGTGGTGAATGTGAATTTCAAACACTTACAAGAAGTTCTTTAAAGAGACATATTTTAAGACGTCATAAAAATATAGAAGAAGTTGATGCTTCAGATAAGTTTAAGTGTGGCGAATGTGAATATCAAACACTTACAAGAAGTTATTTAAAGAGGCATATTTTGCGACATCATAAAAATATAGAGGAAATTGATGAATCCGAAAAGTTTAAATGTGATCAGTGTGAATATCAAACATTTACCAGAAGTTATTTAAAGAGTCATATTTTCCGACGTCATAAAAATATAGTGGAAGTGAATGCTTCAAATAAGTTTAAATGTAGTCAATGTGAATATCAAACAGTTAGTAGAAGTTCTTTAAAGAGTCATATTTGGCGACATCATAAAAATATAGAGGTAGTTGATGATTCAGATAAGTTTAAATGTGGTAAATGTGAATATCAAACACTTTGGAGAAGTCATTTAAAGAGACATGATTTGGGACGTCATAAAAATATAGACGAAGTTGATGCTTCAGATAAGTTTATGTGTGATCAATGTGAATATCAAACATTTACTAGAAGTTCTTTAAAGAGGCATGTTTTGCGACGACATAAAAATGTGGGGGAAGTTAATGCTTCAGATATGTTTAAGCTTCTCAAAAAAACTTAGAATTAACAGAAATCAACTGATCAATGTGATTATCAAACATTTACTAGAAAATAATTAAAAAATCATTTTACGACACAGAAAGACGGAGGAAGTGTTAGTAAGTTCAGGTTTGAATAATCCGAATAAGCACATGTTGTGTAGCAGCTTTTTTATGTTATTCTAAAATATGGTGGTAATTTTCATCTTGTCAATTTTTGTAAAATAAATTCCTAGAATTTTAAATAAAGGTCTTACGAATTGGCAATTTTGTGTGACCAACAAGATTTTAAAATTTTGGCGTTTCAACTACCATTTAGTTTTCATATGATTATTTTTATCATAACGGTCCGGAAATTATTTCATGTAAGGTAAATTATCCAAATAATGCTTTATTAATATGTTTTTAAAATATACACAAATTTACTGTTTTGGTAAAATATTTTTATTGGAAATAAAATAACACAAAGAAATTGTTGTAAAAAATCCAGCTTGCGCTATGTAATGTCTTGAAATGGTGTTCACCATTTAAAAGCGCTTGCGGCATAACAATTTGTTTATCGACAATATTTCTGTTCTAAATTTAAAATTTGGCAACCACCAATCTATGTGACTGTCAGTTGATATGGGTTAAATAAAACATAATGTATTATCAATTATATTTTTTATATTGTGCAAATATAAATATAATTAAAAATAATAGTTACTTAGTGTATGTTCCTACCAAAAATAATGTATACTGGTACCTAATATATCACAATTACTGACAATATCACGATCTTGTGAGACCCATGTAGAAAAGCATAAAAGAAACTCCTATCTCTACTGATGAGTCATGATATGACGTAACGCGTCTAGAGATGGATCTGGCGAAATGAAAAGGAAAATCTTCTTTACTCATTGTTTTCGGTTAATAAACCGATGTGAGTTAGCGCTGCCTAGCGGGACTCTTGTAATTGTGACGAATGTCTTTACAGGCGATTTCCTCTTAACATTTACTTATTTCTATAAGTTTGTTAGAGGTGCTGGTATGCTTAAGAGTGTCTAACAACGACACAGATGGCGCTCCGTGCCGCATCTTACTGGTGTGTCCCACCAAGTGCTGCCTTAAGTAGCTTCGAGATCCCTATTCTTTTCGTCGGATCCTAGCTCTACTGATGAGTCATGATATGACGAAACGCGTCTAGAGATGGATCTGGCGAAATGAAAAGGAAAATCTTCTATACTTAAAATTGCCAAATACAGAAGTGGAAATTTCCACTTATTATGTGGAAATTTCCACTTATTATGTGGACATTTCCACTTATTATGTGGAAATTTCCACTTATTAAGTTGTCCTAAAAGTATCTACAAGTCCTAACCGGCAAGCAGCAGAATCAAGCAAGGTGATTCATTAAGGTCGACGAGCGGCCATATCTTGAAAACTACTGAGCATAGAAATTCAGGAAAAAAAAAGTGGCCATGAGAAAATCCTGGAAATAATATTTAGGTTCCGCATTTTGCCGCAAGATGGCGTAATTAAAAAATACATTTTAAAATTTTACATATCTCCGAAAATTCCACATTAAAGTATATCTTTGATAACACCATTAAAAAGCTTGGACAATTACGCATCATTTTGGTCTTATGCTCATTGGCGTACCGACTTTAATAAGAGTAAAAAGGCAAATTAAATTAGACGGGCGGAAGTATGCCTATTAAGTGAAGGTGGTCATTTCCAACAAGTTTTATAAAACAAAATTTTTCATTATCAATGTTAATAATAATAATAAATAGTAGAACTAATTTAATTTAATTATTTTAATTAAGAACGGTGTGCCTGAGGAGAAAAACGCAAGAGATCATTTTTATGCAGAATTGACCAGGCTAATCCGAAATAATATCCACATGTAAAAATATCAGTGACGTCCCACTTTTTTTCTAAAAAATATATAATCGCTTCTTCATTTAAATTTTTTTAAATTATTCTATTGGCGATAATGCTGAAACGGACGGAGATATCGAGCTGCGGTTTTAATACTTTTTCTAGCAAATTTCATCTACTTTTCAATTATGGTATCATAATTATACCGTATGATTTATTTTTTCGGAGTAAAATCAAAAAATGTCTTATTATTACAAATGGCGCCCTCTCGCATTTTTTTTAGAACTATTGTGGACAACTAAATACGATTGGTGAAAGTGCATACATTTCTCTTCCAAACAGTCTTTAGTTTGCTAAAATCGGATAAGTCGTTTATAAATTACAGCGATTTAACTTTCAACGGTTTCCCCCCCTCTTATTAAAGTCGGTACGCCAATGAGCATAAGACCAAAATGATGCATAATTGTCCAAGCTTTTTACGCCATCTTGCGGCAAAATGCGGAACATAAAAATTATTTCCAGGATTTTCTCATGGCCACTTTTTTTTTCCTGAATTTCAATGCTCAGTAGTTTCCAAGGTATGGCCGCTCGTCGACCTTAAAGAATCACCCTGTACTGCTTGATTCTGCTGCTTGCCGGTTGAGACTTGTAGGTACTTTTTGGACAACTTAATAAGTGGAAATTTCCACATAATAAGCGGATATTTCCACATAATAAGTGTACATTTCCACATAATAAGTGGAAATGTCCACATAATAAGTGAAAATTTCCACATAATAAGTGGACATTTCCACATAATAAGTGTACATTTCCACATAATAAGCGGAAATGTCCAATGTCTGTATTTGGCAATTTTAAGTATTTTAAATTTATCTGTGGTCCTTCAGAGCCATCGTATCTTTGAGCAAAAATAGTAGGATTTTTTAAATCAGAAATCTTTTGTTTTTAGTTTGGCTCTAAAGGTTCAGGGCCGTAATAAAATGAAAAAGATAATTTAAAAAATGTGTTATTAAATGACAAAACGTTAAAATTTCAAAAATGTGTACATTGTATTAAATTTCTAAAGCTCAGAAATCCCTAAAACTGTTTTTAAAATTTCAGGTCCGTATTTAATACAATTGACTGGAGGTTGGTAACTAAAAAACGAAACGTCAAATTTGAAAGCTAATAACGCGATCTTGTAGAACATAAAAAATGGCTATGAAAAATTGTTATTAATTTTTTTCCCAAGTTAAAAATGAAAGCGTAAAGAATTTTAAAAAATGGAAATTTCGATTTTTTTCGGATATCTCCGAAAGCACTCGAAATAATTACAATTTTTTTTTTCACCAAATTAGTAAGCCCCGAAATACGCAACTTTGCCTCAATTTAACCATCTTCGTATCTCTTACCGTTTTCGAGATCCCCTTGGACGCACACGAATTTGTAGCACCCCGTATACAATAATAAATTGCTACTTATAATTTATATGTATGGCCTAAAATGCAACCACCAATCAAGTTTTATTTTATATTGCATTACTTATACCGCCATTTTCATAAAACGTCTCATTTAGTTGAACTGAAGTTGAAGACTGTCAATGACAGTTATTTTTCATGCTTCAACATTATGAGTTTCACTTTGTGTAGCACCCCTTTAACCTTCTATCAAGTGCTGTAGATATTAAAATTCCCTTTTTCCAGTAGAGACATCTTACTGTCATTTGTTGCTCTAAATTTTATATTCTACACTATGTTAAACAAGAAACTGATAATTTTCAAATGCCTCTGTTAATTCTAATACATATCATTCATATTCAAAGTGAACACATATCTGTAATTATATTACTATTGTTTTAAAATTCGTACACAATATAGTAATTATTTTTGGAAGAATGTAGATTCATTTTATTGCAAGTACCTGATATCTTGTAATCTTTGCCACTGCTTTTACAGTCAGTTTTGTAATTATACTTACCACGCCACACACCAGATGCTGCATTATAATTATGACCGTATGAGCGATGACTCCATCCTCTGTTGAGATACACGGTGGTATATGGTTGGTTCAAGGAGGGTTGACCTGTTGTACTGCAGCCGAATGGCTAATTGTATTCCTTTTGCTTAACGTTGGGGTAATGTCAGCTAGACGGGACCTACAGTTTTCACGTGGGATCCGAACCACGCGTAAGCACTGGTTTATCAGTCGCTCCCCTCAATGGGTCGTATTCGGGAGTCAACCATGCAGTGTCATACTGCATTCTTACCTCTAAAATCTTGGGTATACTTTTTTTTATTAAGCGTGCACCCGTCTCGGGGATCGAACTCGGGTCACCTGCGGCCGAATGCGACAGCTCTACCACTGATCTACCATACCATGGCATATATGGTACTCCATTATCATCCACTTTTCCATTTTGTAAAGACCATTTTTTCTCTTCGTTGCCTGCTTCTTCCATAGAAATATGTAAATTACTTGTCTCCAAGCTCCATTTCTATATTTTTAAATACCTTGTATGACATACAAGGTATATCCAAAACAGACAAAAACTTTTTAAGGTGAGTGTATGTAGGTATTCCCATTAGACAAGGTACCCCGCACAGCTTCATAGTTGAGGGGTGACTTTTCTAGTCTTGTATCTTGAGTGGAATGTTTTTTAGCAACACCACAGTGGTCGCATTGAAAAGTTAAAATGGAATTAAGACCTGATTTTCTTTCATTTACTACCTTCATTTGGCCAAACGAGCATTGACCTGAAACATAGAAAATACAATACCAGTGTATTTTGTATTTTTCGAAAGTAGCAGTAGCACTCAAAAATGCTTAAATGTTTAAAACCAAAAATTAAACATAATGGCATTTTATGTTGTGTGAGCGAGACTATGCTTTCAAGACATTTTTAAGAAATAAAAATGCGATGAAAACCCAGTAACGCCATCTATAGGAATCAACTCAATGCAAAAGATAGTCGTCGACGAAAGCAACAATAAACCAAATACGTTAGGCCATCACACCAGTATAGGAAACATTTTTTCGCATCCCTACAATTTTTCTACGGATTTGTAGATTCAAATATAGATCGCGCTGCAGTAACCCACTAGGAGCTGCCAATTCGCAGTACAATGCCGTGTTTTAAAAACTGGGGGTCGCTTACAGGTTATGGCTTTCTGATGAGTTCTAATAAGAACGAAACAGCCTGTCATTGTCTACCTGTGCCCCAGGGAACCCATTGCATTTGGCGTCCCTGTGTACTTAATGCAAAAGATAAATGCACTACTTTGTCCGCTTGCCTTCTTTTCTATTTACTTATACGGACACTAAACTCTACTACTTTATTTTCAAAAAACTCAAAATTAAGGTACCTATACTTACATTTATTTATTACACTATGGATCAAATACGGTTCTGCCTAACTTGCTGGTTGAGTAACATTAAGAAAACTTCTGTGTAGGATGAGCCCGCAAGGGAAAGCATTCTGCGTATAATCTCAAAGCAGCAGTCGCACTTTGACGACACTCACCGTAAATTTGCACCATATCTACTACCTAGTTCATTGTTTTCAACACACGGCAGCGATTGCCAAATAACTCACCACCGACCCGTAAATTGCATGACTAATAAGAGATAAGAGAAACAACATAAGGTATAGCAGGCTACGTTATGACGACCAGGCCCGCACTTAGATTTTTTACTTCTGTATCTCGCCTATTTTTAAGTTTTTTGAAAAAGGTAAGTATTTGAAAATGTTGTTTATTTTAATGCCTTCCATGCACAGCTAAAAAAGAAGTATCAACTTAGGAATAAGTGCTGTAGAATGTTGTGAACTATTTCAAAATGACATGACATGACATGCCAAATTGAAAAATTCAATTTTCTTGCATCAACCTGTGTACAAAATCTATGAATATGGAGTATAGACTACATTGCCTCAGCTTCTGAGATAAAAGGGCTATGCTGCATATCTCTGTATAATTATTCTCACCTATACCCCCAGGATTGACAAAATTGTTGAAACAAAACTAACCTGAATGTTTTTTCTGCATTTTCATTGACCAGTTTAAAACATATTCAAGATCAACAATGCGATGTCTTTTTATTCTTGGTTCTTCTGGAGGGACGATTTCAATTTCAAGCTCGTGCTCATTCACTCTAAAATGTAAACATATATTAAGTGAAATTATAGGCTAAATTGACAATATTATGATTTAAAATAATTTATAAAATTATGATATATGTAGGTAGTAATACAAAAATATTTTATAATAATATTATAAATATTATGTTTATTTTATCTTCTTTAATAAACTTATTCTTCAATCCCCTGATCCCCTGGCTTGTTTTGCTGTTATGAAATATCCATAACTTACTTAAATCGCTGGCTGAAGCCTTTTCAAGAATTTTCCTGTTTTAAATTGGTAAGTTTAGAAAATCTTGATAATCTGGACTGGGAAAAAAAAATGTAACCATCTATTTCTTATATGATTGAAACGGGCAACGATGTAGACGATACTAAAATGTTTAATGAAATAATTATGTCTTTTGCAAAAAATAATTAAAGAAAAGAAATCAGAATTTCAACATCTACCTATATATACACACAAAAAATGGGTGGTGTGTTTTGCAAACTGTCTATCTGAAGAACAGTATTCAAAATTTTTGAAGGTTTGCCAATTTTTTTTTTGCTATAACAGCGCATAATGCAAATGTGGAACGAGTTTTTTCACTAATTACAGCCCAGTGGTCTAAAGAACGAAACATACTTTTGCTGGACTCTGTAAAACATATTATCATGACGAGCTTTAATTTTGCAATGACTTGTGACGAGTTTTATGAATTTATGTCACTACCTGAAAATTCAGATATTTTAAAAGAAGTAAAAGGAAAGGCTAAGTATACCTAGGTTACATATAGGTAGTATATGTCATTATTTGTATAATATATGGTAAAAAATTACAAATTTTATATAAAAAAATAAATTTCGTTTTTCATTTGCTGCGCCCCCAAAGAAAAATATCCGGACTTTGTCCGGAATTTCGGGCCTGTTTATCCTGAAAAATATTCTAGATAGATGGTAACTCTAAATAAATAAATGTACCTAAGTACTTTATTTTTGAGTTTTTTGAAAACAGGTATATTTAATGTTGTTTATTTTAATGCCTTCTATACACAACTAAAAAGAAGTATCAACTTAGGAATCATCCTGTATAAGTTTCGTTTATTTGTTGTTTTTTTGTATGTAACT
Source organism: Polydrusus cervinus (assembly GCA_935413205.1). Lineage (NCBI taxonomy): Eukaryota > Metazoa > Arthropoda > Insecta > Coleoptera > Curculionidae > Polydrusus > Polydrusus cervinus. The sequence goes on from OW284518.1 coordinate 8,493,494, forward strand.
TGTTGTTTAATAATGTATTTTAGATACCTACCTATTTTTTTTACATATAATTGACTGTACTTTTTATGCTCAATAGCTTTGTTAACCAGGTTTTTTTCTTATAACAATTTCATTTGATTTCAACTTTGCTGTCAATTTCACATTATAAAACGCCCATTTTTCATAATCTACAATTTAAACATTACCTCTGTTTAAATTGACTTTTTGCATTTCTATGAAAAAACCCAAATTTCAGCCGGTGCTGGGTTTGGAAACAAAATTACGAGTGTTTCTTTCGTGAAATTTGAGCCAAAAAGAGAAGACTATGATATCCCAGAAAAAATAGTTGCAAATTTAAGTATCAACACAGAATCCACGTTACTGGCACCAAAGAATAATCCAGAAGAAAACATTCCTGCAGATTCGACCGTTTACATGTACCATTGCGATCAAAAAAAAGTAGTACAAGAATTAGTAGTCCCAGAGAGAGCTCTTGGTCTATAAGGATATCGAGAAGTGGATATCGTCGTCACTATGAAAACAATATAATGATGCTACCTAACTTTTCAGGCGTTACCATGAATTTGGTAATCTACTATATACGTGGCGAAATAAAAGTATTGTAATAAAGGTGCTTTAAAAAATGTACCTATCTTTTAAAAATGGATAATTTTTTAAGTTTTTAAATAAAATAATAGAGTATGTATAACAACTATTGATTTATATATTGAATATAAAAAATCCAAAAACAACAAGAGCCAAAAGTGGAAAAACAGTAAAAATACAAAATTTTAACCAACAATAAACATTTCTAAATGCAACATCCTAAAATAATATACTATACTTAAAAGCAGCTGTTTAATATTTAGTCATTGCGCCGTTGTTTTCAATTACTTTTTGTAACCGACGCGGCATACTTAAAACTAAGCTTCTTGTATACTCTTGTGTTATATTATCCCATGCTGCGTTTATTCCCTGGCGCAGTTCTTCATTTCTTGGATGAAAGTCATGTTTATACATGAACTTGGTCATTTAGACATTTTCTAGGGGATTGAGGTCGGGGCTCTTAGAAGGCCATGGTGAAACTTGGATGTTATTTTGTCGAAAGTAATATTTTACTATGTGAGCAGTATGAATGGGAGCATTATCTTGTTGGAAAATATAATTTTGATCACCGAATATGGCTTCAACCGATGGCACCATAACATTATTTAATATGTTGCAATATGTTCCTGCAGTTAGCCGCCCTTGCACAAATTGGCAAACTCCTGGGCGTCTAGCACTAGCACTAATCCAACCCCACACATTTACGGAAAAACGTCCACTTTGATTTGTCTTGTGCGTATATCTTTCATCATACCTTGTGTTTATGGGTCTATATACTCGGAGTTATCCATTATTACAGGACTGGAACGTTTTCTCATCTGAAAAAACTACAGACTCCCACAGTTGGTTTTGGTATTCGTGAGCAAATTGTACTCGTCTTTGCTTATTTAGTTCTGTTAAATATATTTTGTTTGCAGAACACCTATTTTTGAGTTCAGACTCCCGAATTCTTCGAGCTGTAATTGAAGATCCAGGAAAATGGGTTTGTTCGTTTGCCTTAATAGCGGTCCCGAATGGGTTGTCCCTTAAATAATTAATTAAAGTTGTATCTTCGTCATCGGTGGAAACTTTTGGGCGACCAGAACCTGGGTTCCTCACAATACTTCCATGTTCTCGAATTTTGGATTTAGCCAACAACACTGTTTTTTTGTTTATCCCTAATGCGCCTGCAATGTCCCTTATGGGAACCCCATCTCTTAATCGCGTAAATATGATCGATTTTTGCTCTGAAGTTAACGGCATTTTTTTAAAATTACATTACACTGACTAAAAAATTCTGGTGACATTGAGTTATCAGTTTGAAAGAAAATATTTTATAATAGACCAGCAGATTAAATTATATTTTGTTGTACTACTTTTTTTTTATCGCAATGGTACATATGTTACCGGCCAAACCCGATTTCAGGATAAACTAGTTTGGCCTAACCCGATTTCAGAATAAACTAGATTTGCCTAGGCCTGTTCGGGTTTGTTCGTATTCTAACAAACCCGAACAACTAGTTAGGCCAAACTAGTTTATCCTGAAATTGGGTTTGGCCGGTAACATACATATATTTACTTATTATGTTTTTTCAAAACCACCAGGTTTATGGGATGAGAAAAAAGTTAGACAGATTTTGCAAACTTTCTTACAAATCTTGGTAAATATCATATTATAGGCGTATGTTACCAAAATAATGATTTTTTTAGGAACAATGTATTTTTGGCCGTAGATTACGTACCTATCTAAAAATCCTTTTTTTCAGTACCTACGGCTTGTTTCTGAAATATGATTTTGTAACGTTTAAGAAAGGGCTCTGTAAAAAAATCTGGCAACACTGCATCAGCCGCCGTGTTTGACAGGATCCTGTGTTTTTGACACATCGTTTTTGTTTGTTGTGTTTGTTTGGCTAGCTTTTATTTAGAGTATTAAAATGGAATATACCTACGATGAAAAAATCGAGGCTCCATTTTCAGCTTTATTGAACATAAAGGACGAGGCCCAAATTTCAACCGTTGCTAAGTTTGAAACCATGAATATTGCCAGTGATTCGTTTATAAAAGTTGAGCCAAAAAGAGAAGAGGACTATGATATGCCAGGAAAAATATTTTTTAATTCAAGTATCAACACAGAATCCAAGTTACTGGTACCAAAGAATAATCAAGAAAAGAACATTTCTACTGATCCGACCCTTTACATGTATGTAGATATATATATACAACAATAATAGATATATTGTTATTTTGTTTTCTTCAAATCTTGGTACCTACTTACTTATAACGTTTTGGATGAAAAAAATAGGTACTTAGATAATAGACAGGTTTTAAAAAAATTTCTAACAAATCTTGGTAAATATATTGGCTTACCATGCCACGATTGTTGATTTTTAGGAACAATGTAACGGGCATAAATTACATAATATCTAAAAACCATTTTTCTCAGTAATGCTTAGTTTTTGAAATATTCCTTCTTAAAGTGTCCTTTAGAGAGGTTAGCTCCACCATCCAAATTGCCAAACAAATTTTGGATTTGTAATCTACGCCCCAAAATACATCATTTCTGCAAAATACTGTTGTGATAATTTTGTTCATGAATCTGAAATGCCATTGGGCACATTTAATAATAAGCATTTTTGGAATTTTGTGATTTCTAAGCAAAAACACAATCAGTTGCTTTTACAAATGTTTTATAATGATGTATTTATTTAAAATGATCCTGATCTGGAAATTTGTTTGCATCATTTTTTCAGAGCTTTTATTCCGATCAAGAAATTTATGTCAAACCAACAACTTCTACAAGTAAATTAAATATATCTGAATGCCATATATCAAAATCTTCTATCTATGAGATAGTAATAGATAATAGATCCTGGGCCTGATGGCATATCCTCGTCCTTTCTTAAGTCTTGCAATTTGTCTTTTCACATCCTTTGTACAAAATTTTTAACAAATCACTTGCAACTGGTGCTTTTCCAAGTTATTGGAAGGTTGGTAACATTATTCCCATCCGCAAACAGGATGACAAAGCTAACATATCTAACTACAGGTCTATTTGCAACCTTAGTGTTATACCAAAACACTTAGTAACCAGAGTCTTCACTTCCCAATTAAATCCTTGTCTAATCGATCAACAATTTGGTTTTCGTTCAAAATGTTCCACAAACTTAAATCTGCTCACTTATTCTTTGTTTAAAATCCTTTATTGCCAGCACAGTCACAATTATTGTAGACAATGCGAGGTTCCAAAATGGTTCTAGGTCCCAATACATTCAATTACAAGAATAGACTATTTTTTATATAGTATCCAAAAAGTAACAAAAAATAGGTGGAAAACATTTCATACTATCACACAATAAAATCACTCTAAAATAGTATAGTAGGTTCCATCGCGTAAAATGAAAACTAGGACATGAAAATTTTAATTTGAGCTCTTGGTCTATAAAAATTTGACATTGTCATCTTGGCAGATTGTCAAAATTGACAGTATAACCTTTAAATTTTACACTGTCCTTCTAGGCCAGGAGATTGAAGTTTATGTCCTAGCTTTGATTTTACGCGATGGTACATACATTCACAACAGACTTAAACCATTCAAAATATTATTTAGACTCGCTGTGTACTCTATAATATAATCTATGTAATCTTAAAATTGAAAGTATAATAGCACTTTTCTTTTACAAACTTTATGGCTACCTTTCTAAATGTGTTAATATTCCCTATGTCTTTAACAGCATTCAGTAGGAGGCTGTAAGCTCGAATAGCCCTATATGATGGACCATTTTGGAAAAAAGTAGAACTATGAGCTGGTATTCTTAGATTGTTACCACCTTGGGTCACCATGTCAAGACCTGGAGCATATAGTTCACGAGTTAATGAAAAACATTCATAGCTGTATTCACTAAAGGGATCTAAATTTCAAACCGTTCTAAATTGACAGGTTTAGGTTTAAAATGATCAGAATAAGTTAACTAAGTTTTGTATTGTACCTAATTAGGTATATATTTTTTATGATTTTTCTTTAGATTCATAAAGAAAAAATATTTTAGCACACACTGTGTTCTTTAATAGAACTAAAAAGTATTTGCAACAACATCCCTTTCAAATTATTTATTGGTAAGACAATTTAATTACAAAAACATCAAAATAACCAAAAGCGTCATATGGAATATATATAATACCACAGTGAAACACAACTGTGAGACTATAGATCTAAATATTTCGATGGTTTAAATTTTAAACCTCTTTAGTGAATACAGGTGTCAGGGTTTTTTTTCACTAACAAAACCAAAGCCAAATAGTATAGCTACTTAACTGAATTCCTATTGTATTTTATTTTCACAGGCCAGAATATTTTAACCCTAAATATTTGGAGGTACCAGTAAAAATTGAAACCAACGAAAATACAAGAGAAGTTGAACAAGCATGTGAAAATTCGGAAAATGTCTATGATGAATGGAAAATTAAAAATGAGGAACTTGAGCTTAAAGAGGAAGACCTTAAACAAAACCAAAATGTGTAGGTATCTCTAATTGCTACTTTTCTTGTTAAAAACTGTCAAAAATATTATAATATATATTAGTTTTTGTTGTATATATTTAAAAAAAAACATATAGCAATGCTTGCACTCTACAATGTTTTAAAGATTTGTATATCAGAGGTATATAAAAAATAAGTAAAGGGCCTAGAATTGAGCCTTATGGCACTCCAAAACGAATATTAGCTTATTCAGTATAATTATTATTGAAAAATATTTCTGAAATCTGTGAAATAAGTTTGATCTAATAAGAAGAAATGAATCATTATGAAAGCCATCATTTATTAATATAGATACCTACCTACAATAATTGCATGATTAATGGTATTGAAAGCTTTTGAAAGGTCAAGAAGAATTAGTAGGTACACTATTCATTTTTTTTATCACAGGCATGAATAACGTTATTTGGTTAATTTGTTAAAGCCACAGCAATTCCAAAATCCTTTCTAGATCCGTATTACATTATTATTAGTAAAATAGCTGTACAGCCGATTACATAAAATTATTTTAAAGAATTTTGAAATTCCGGTAAATGATATTTAAGTTGGGCTGCTGACCTTAATCGGCAAAGTACATTACTCTTAAGGGCCAAGTTATCAAGGTCAGTCATATCATAAAATGGACCTAAATAAGTGGCTGTGCAGTGATCACTTTAGGAACATGGCGTTTCTTTAAAAAACAATTAGTAACTTATATATTGGCAGGGCTGTTGGGGAAAGCATTGACCAATAGCATATTGTCATTTTTTGTAAAATACATGCTTAAAAGCACTTTTTATCGTCAAAACTTCTATAATTTACCTTGAAAGTAAACATGCCGATTCTACGCACTGAAGTAAAAATAACAATTATTACTGGTAATATGATATTCTCTTATCTATCAACAGTCATTTTGTACAAACAATTCTAGAAAATACACGTTTATTTTTAAATAGGCTGTTCTTATAGTGCACGTAACATGAAACCAACGAAAATAAACAAAAATGGGATCAGATTACATGCTCGTTTTTTTTTTTTATTTGCCGATACTATTTCTATCTCTCTTCGTCACATGCGACCCTAGCATAAAGAGAACTAATCTAATCAAATAAAGAACCACTGCGAATGGTCAATTGAACAAATTAAACAAGGCTGTCTTTTTAGTTGAGTAGGTTGACCGCCAGGGTAGTTGGTGGAATTGGCCATTGATTATTTTCATTGATTGTTAACCATAGGCAGGCCCGGACTGGTAGTGTTATTAGAAGGGAAAAGTTATAAAAATATTAAGTTTTATCGTTCAGTTTTTTTACGAAATTACTCAAATTCAAAATTGTACACGCGTAGTGTTTTAATTTTTTATTTAGTACCTATTATGTACCTACCTACACCTATATTTGTATTAGTTAGTATTAGTAATATATTTATTTATACAGGGTCCTGCATTTGCACCTCACCTACTGTCTTCTATAGCTCACTTATTAATTAAGTTAGGATTTTGATATTTTGCAGACTTTACCTGTATCCTAGGGCGAATTTCAGGAAAATATGTTTGTTTATACAGGGTGTTCCAAAACGTGTGACGTCATAAGGATCTATTTTTTTAGATTACATGCTATAAATATTCTTACTTATTTGGATGCCTCTTATAGTTGCCTTCATACCCCTAAAATTTTAATGAAATCGGTTCACGAGTCGGTTCAGTATTATAGGCGAAAAAAAAATAAAAGTTATGAAAAATCAGTTTTGGTCGAACAGTCTCGTTAACCAAGTTTGATTAATACGAATTGTACAGGGTGTCCAAAGTTTAGTGTCAAACTTTGCAAACTTTATAAGCAATTTATTTTTCTTATTTCAAATTATAACCCGTGTATATTATTATGTCATTCGATGCAGAATAAAAAATCACACATTTGTTCTAATTACAATCCTATCGCAATTTCTAACGCATTAAGATTTATTTGCAGATAAGTCATTTTATCAACTATTCCACCAGTCATTATTATAAATAAATATCGAGGGTGGCTTTGCAAAACAATTTATTGGTGTTAAAGTTTATTAAAGTGACAAAAACCCATTTTGACATTAGTTATTATATAGTTTCAAATATTGTTAGATTATTATTAAATATTTAAGCTATATTATTTTTTGTGATGGAATACAACCAAGAATGCGAGCATGCGAGAAGAATTCTTTTTGTCTTAAGTAAATGTTAATACCAATAAATTGTTTTTCAAAGCCACCTTTAATATTTATTCATAATAATGACTGTTGGAATAGTTGATAAAATGAGTGTTCTGCAAATAAGTTTTGATGCGTTAGAAATTGCGATAGGGTTGTTATTAGGACAAATGTTTGAATTTTAATTCTGCATCGAATGACAATAATATACAAGGGTTCTAATTTGAAATAAGAAAAATAAATTGCTTTTAAAGTTTGCAAAGTTTGACACTAAACTTTGGACACCCTGTACAATTAGTATTAATCAAACTTGGTTAACGAGACTGTTCGACCTAATAAGGTCGAACAGTCGAATAAATATATTAAGATCCTTTGTATAATTTTAATAACGAGGCATTATTTTTATTTTTTATTAATTTTTAACACCAGTGGTGCAAAACTGATTTTGATTAGTGTTTATTTTTTTTCACCTATAATACTGAACCGATTTTATTAAAATTTTGAGGGTATGTAGGCCACTACAAAAGGCATCTAAATAAGTAAGAATATCTATCTAGAATAATCTTAAAAAATAGATCTATATGACGTCACACTTCTTTGGAACACCCTGTATAAACAAAAATATTTTGCAAAGTATTAAAATCCTAACTTAATTAATAAGTGAGCTATAGAAGATGGGAGGTGAGGTGCAGGACCCTGTATATGGTCTACAATACATAGTCAAATTTTTTTAAGAAAACGCCAAGTCACTTGTCACTTATGGCACCCTGTTGACGTCTGGTCTATTTTACGTTTAGAGGTTGGCTAAAAAGACAGGACCGGACTATTTTTATGTTCCATTCACAAACTAAAAAAATATGTAAATATTAAGTTCCTTATCTCCCATTTTAATTTATCAAAGAAAACTTTATAAATTTTTCTATTTAAATCATCGTTCTTAACTAAAATTGTCAAGAAACTTTTGGAGATGTTATCCAAATTGGAACAAAAGTCAAGAACCTATTAGGTATCCACTGAATACTATCTAGGGGCAAGGTCCTGTCGACATATTAAGCACCGGTTCCCGCAGATCACCGAAGTTAAGCTGTGTCGAGCGCGGTTAGTACTTGGGCGGGTGACCGCTTGGGAACACGGCGTGCTCTTGCCTCAGGGAAGAGTGTAAAATGAATCGACACCTAGCCATCCTATTCACGCCGGACAGGCCGGATGAGATCGGATATCTCGTAGGATAAAGGTGCCGTTTCACACTCCCCAATCGGTAGATCACATTTGTGGTCGATGACCGGTTCAAGATGGCCTACGTAGTCGGCGAACCGTAAAAAAAAAAAAAAAAAAGAATACTATCTAGATATTGTGATAGGAATTACTTACAATAAAGTAATGTACTAGTAACATAAATATTATCGACAAAGCTTTCAAAAAATGTAACTTATCGACACACTACTCTCCTTTGCTCGTGAATATTAAAGAATGTAATAAATGCCGGTAATACTGCACCAGCTAGGTAGAATACGTAAAACATTGTATATATGGTTAAAATATTGGTATACAAAACAATCACTATGCTTCATTTTAGTTATGACTCTAACTTTCAATCAGAAAACTCTATTTCACAAACTACTAAAATAGTATAATGACTTAACAAAAGACATTACAAACTCTGATTCTTTAAATGCATTAGACGAACTCCAAGAAAATTGCAATGTAAAAGTCTAAAAATATCTCAAATTTTCTAAACACACACTATATAAAAAACAGCCACAAAAATACTAAAAAACACCAAAAAACAACGAAAATAATAGGACGCGAACTGACATGTAAACTTGTTACGGTCCACACTAAATCTAGTAACTTTTCGGCGGAACTAGAATCAGCTGTGAATGTCATCTGTGGCTTTCAACTGTCGAAACGCCGTTTTCTATCGCGATATGAACTCTACACATTTTGTGTAAAACTTTTGAAAAAATTTATAATTATAATGAGAGCACAACAGGCACCTTTCAAGATGTAGATGCCCTGAATTATACTAACTTGCAGTTTCACAATAAGCACCTACATTGGTCCTGAATTAGCCAAAAAAATTATAACCCCTAAAAACTATATTAACATAGAACAGCTTAACATTTCTCATAGTCTATTTTTGCACCTATATCTGAACGTCTTATTTACAATTTAATTATTAAACTTAAAATAATAACTTCCCCCGGACCTGATTATACCGGGTGTCCCATTATGGATGTCCACCGGCCGTATCTCGGAAACTACTGGCCATAGAAACTCGAGAAAAAAAATGATAACTAAAGTGGCCATAAAAAATTCCTGGAAATAATTTTTAAGTTCCGCATTTTGCCGCTAGAGGGCGTAATTGACAAGTAAATTTTAAAATTTTAGATATCTCCGAAAATTCCACATTAAGGTATATCTTTGGTAACACCATTAAAAAGCTTGGACAATTATGCATCATTTTGGTCTTATGCTTATTGGCGTACCAACTTTAATAAGAGGGAGGGGGGGGGGGGGGGGGTGGAGCTGTTCAAAGTGTAATCATTTTGCAAATCACCAAAAACTCCCCAGAATTGCGCTTGCAATTGCAATAAAAATAGGTTCGGAGCTATATTTCTTGCAAGCAATACAAATTGCGTCAGCTGATCACTAGCCTCGTTTTGCGCATACTCGCAGGCAATCTTTTCTTGCGTGACAGAAAAATTGCAAGCTGTAAAGCGACCTTTAGACGTATAGATATGACGAACCAACTAACGAATCGTTCTGAAAATCTGGTTATGAACATAAACGGACATGCTCTATTCATCTAAACTATTTTTAACAGTACCCTTTGCCACTTCTACCAATAATTAGTAGCAATTTCGATATTTTAAATGGAACACCCTGTATTTTATTTTATTTTCGAGAGCCCTACTAATTTCCTAGCAACTTTTTTTTTAACAATATTCATGAATTATTTCCGTATATTTTTTTGAGTTCGCGAGTTATTTGAAAATTTCACGAGGCGTCAGCCGAGGGAAACTTTCTTAAAAAATTCGCGACTGAGGAGAAATTTATTTCCGGAATTATAATTCAAGCTCGAGGAAGATTTGGTAAGAAAATTTCGCAACCAAAAATATGCTTTTTGTCTTGACAAATAATTTAATCCTATTATTTCGTGACATTATTTTGACGAAAGTAATATTTTCAGTGTAATTTGGCTGCCGGAAGTTCAAAGAACATGAGTATTTCCGGAAAAATTCTTCGTTGTCATGGTAATGATTGAAAATGAAATCTTCTGATTGATTAAAAAAAGTGGGTGCGAAATTTTCTGTGCCTGTTAAGTTCTATTTCCGATTTTTTACTCGTTACTCTCACTGTCACTTCTTTGACTCTCACTGTTACGCGGTACTTCTTACACTGAATTGCTACTGCTTTTACGCGGGTTTATATAGTAAAATTTGTGCTGGGATTGACCGTTATCACGGGTTCATAGCCCTACAAACGAAGAACAATAACATAAAACGGCCATAGCCCCTACGCTAAAGTGGTTCTCATTATAAATCATATACGTTATTCTACGCACAGAGTCATAAATAGTATTCTTAAGACGCTTAGACTACGCAAGTGATGATAGTTTTAGGGTTAACGAGCTCTAAGGTACTGTAGCATTCTGTTCTCACGGTCACAATACCGAGAGTTATGGGGCATGCTGCTTAGTACGCCGCAATTAAAGTGTCATTCCTACGTCTAGACCTAACAGGTGGTCTTTTCCTGGATTTTTGTCGCTACACCGAGTACGTCTGCGAAATGCGCGTGTGAACCGGTTACAAGAGTTTGATTGGGCAAAACATAAGTTTAGAGTGGGGACTCAACAGTCTGAAATCCCAAGCGCTTCTCGCGCTTCCTATTGTTTCTTTCCTTTTGTGTGTGTCATCTAGACTGGGTGAGCTTTTGTTTTTATTTTAATTAAAACTATTAAACGTTCAATAATAATTTTGTTATTTGAATTATTTCATGGAAATACTTTGTTTAACCCTTTCGCTGCGGCTATCTCTACGAGCAGCTCTATAGCTGGTTGCGGCTATAGCAGTTCACGGTAAGCGCAGAAAAACCAAAGGCGTCATTAGCACTGAGGGCACGAAATCTTTGAGACGCCAATTGGCGTCAGTAGCGAAAGGGTTAACGGTGAAATTATTCGTCACTTTTAATAACTCGGTATTTACGTTGGTAGTACTCAATTATTTAACATATTTGGACGTTCTCTCGTGTACATTTAACATACCTTTAAAGCAATTATATTTTAATAATCTAAAACCCTATTAATAGTTTCGACTTTAACTTATTTTTATTTTTTTTTCAACTGGGTTAGAATGTTTTTATTTTTTTTACAATTTATAGACGTTAACTTTTATTTGCTTGTTTACCCTGGTAGTTAAATAAAATTTTTATTTATTTATTTAATATTTGGTTTTTATGATTTTATCTCTTAAACTATGATAGTGTATTTTTATAAGGCTAGTAGGTCACTACACTTCCCTTCCTGAATACTTATACAATCACCATTTAAAAGAATGCAATCTGCTGTAAAAATTGTGTTCTAAACTTTTGTTCCTTGAAAAAATCACAGTGTGGCGTATTTCAAACGCTCTCTATACCACCAATAATTAAATGTAAAATTATAATCCTAATTTAAATGCAGGTAGGTAGGTATTTGTAGGTTTAGGACAATGAAAAACAATTCCTCTTAATTAAAAAATTTCCGACGTTTCGACCTTTATTAGTTTTTTTATCAAGGCTATTTCTAAAATAAAGGAACATGTGTCAAAATAGTTAAAATCATCTCCAAACAGGAACACACATGTAAAACCGACATGGAACAAATATTTATGTATAAAACAAACCACACCACAACGAGTACGGTTAATCTCTGAATGGTGAGAAAGACCTAATAAAGGTCGAAACGTCGGCAATTTTTTAATTAAGAAAAATTGTTTTTTATTGTCCTAAACCCACAAATACCTACCTAACTAATAATTAAGTTAATACAAAAATATGTATAATTCTCGGGTTATCTAAATATATTGTTATTTTTTTAGTATGGCATTGGATGGCATCGATCAAGGACACCATAACGAATATAACAAGACGAGATGTAATATGTGTCAGTTTCAAATAAGAACGAAAAGCAGTTCAAATAAAAATTCCGTGCAACACAAGAATAATGCAGACGTGTATAAATTTACCTGCGACTATTGTATTTATAATCAAAAATCTCAGAAATGTAATTTGAAAATTAATCTCTTACGACATAAAAATATAGAGAAAGTTCAGTTTAAATGTGGTCAATGTGAGTATCAAACACCTACGAGAAGCAATTTAAAGAAACATATTTTGCGACATAAAAATATAGAGGAACTTGATGATTCCGTTAAGTTTAAGTGTGGCCATTGTGATTATCAAACTATTGGTAAATCTTGTTTAAAAAAACATATTTTTCGTCGACATAAAAATATAGAAGTTGATGTACCAAATAAGATCAAATGTGGACAATGTGATCAAACATTTGGTAGAAGTTATTTAAAGATACATATGTGGCGACGACATAAAAAGATGTGGGGAGTTAATGTTTTAAAAATGTTTAGGTGTAAACAATGTAAATATCAAACAACTACTAGAAATAATTTAAAGTTGCATATTTTGCGATATCATAACAGTATAAAGGAAGTTCATGATTCAGATAAGTTTAAGTGTAATCAATGTAATTATCAAACAGTTAGAAAAAGTGATTTAAAGAAACATATTTTGGGACGTCATAAAAATATAGAGGAAGTTGATGATTCAGATAAGTTTAAGTGTGATCAATGTGACTATCAAACATTTACAAGAAGTTGTTTGAAGAGACATATTTTGGGACGTCATAAAAATATAGAGGAAGTTGATACTTCAGATAAGTTTAAATGTGGTCAATGTGAATATCAAACGCTTACTAGTGGTAATTTAAAGAGACATATTTTGGGACGTCATAAAAATATAGAGGAAGTTGATGATTCAAAGAAGTTTAGGTGTGATCAATGTGAATATCAAACATTTGCGAGAAATTCTTTAACACTGCATATCTTGAGACATAAAAATATAGAAGAAGTTGATGATTCACATAAGTTTAAGTGTGATCAATGTGAATATCAAACATTTACGAGAAATTGTTTAAAGAGACATATTTTGGGACATCATAAAAATATAGAGGAAGTTGATGATTCAGATAAGTTTAACTGTGGTCAATGTGAATATCAAACACTTACTAAAGGTAGTTTAAAGAAACATATTTTGAGACGTCATAAAAATATAAAGACAGTTAATGCTTCAGACAAGTGCAAGTGCGATCAATGTCATTATCAAACGCTTAGAAGAAGTGATTTAAAGAAACATATTTTGGGATTTCATAAAAATATAGAAGAAGTTGATGATTCAGATAAGTTTAAGTGTGATCAATGTGAATATCATACACTTATCAGAGGCAAATTAAAATTTCATATTTTACAACATCATAAAAATATAGAGGAAGTTGATACTTTAGATAAATTTAACTGTGGTCGATGTGAATATGAAACAGTTACTGGCGGTAGTTTAAAGAAACATATTTTTAGACGTTATAAAAATATAGAGACAGTTAATGCTTCAGATAAGTTCAAGTGCGATCAATGTCATTATCAAACGCTTCGAAGAAATGATTTAAGGAGACATATTTTGGGACGTCATAAAAATATAGAAGATGTTGATGATTCAGATAAGTTTAAGTGTGATCAATGTGAATATCAAACGCTTATCAGAGGACAATTGAAAATCCATATTTTACGGCGTCATAAAAATATAGCGGAAATTGATACTTTAGATAAGTTTAACTGTGGTCAATGTGAATATCAAACACTTACTAGTGGTAATTTAAAAAGACATATTTTGGTACGTCATAAAAATATAGAGGAAGTGGATGATTCAGAGAAGTTTAGGTGTGATCAATGTGAATATCAAACATTTACGAAAAATTCTTTAAAACTACATATCTTGAGACATAAAAATATAGAAGAAGTTGATGATTCAGATAAGTTTAAGTGTGATCAATGTGACTATCAAACATTTACAAGAAGTTGTTTGAAGAGACATATTTTGGGACGTCATAAAAATATAGAGGAAGTTGATACATCAGATAAGTACCGACGAAAAAATATTTGAGGCCGAGACTGTCGGTCTTTTTTCTTACAATATATGAAGTCTCTTTAAATGAAAATGGATGAGGTCATCAAATCACAAGTTTTTTAGTTTGGCTTTAAATGTTCAGAACCGTAATAACGACCTTAATTCATCGACTATCGATTTAATATATTGATCACTCGATGACTTCTAAGACCAAGTTCCCATGGGCGTAAATATCACATCGTAAGTCAGGCGTGATTTGTTAAAAATCAGCCGATTGACATGGATTCTATCAATCAGCCAACTTTCGACCAATCACGTCTGACTTACGCTGTCATATTTACGCCCATGGGGACTCGGTCTAAAAAAATGCAGCCGCCGGAAGGGGGAGGGAGGTAAAGGAGGGCCCTTGCCCCCTGGAAGCTCTAGAACTCGCACGCCTATAGCATAAATAATAATAAAGTATATATAGGTTGCCAATTCTTCTAGAAGCAAGAATATAATATGAACTAAAGGAAGTTGATGTTTTAGATAAGTTCCAGTGCTATCCATGTCATGATCATCAAACTCTTAGAAGTGATTTAAGGAAACGTATTTAAAGACTTTATAAGAATACTATAGAGGAAGTTGATGATTCAGATAAGTTTATATGTAATCAATATGAATATCAAACATTTACGAGAAGTTGTTAAAAAAAACCTATTTTGCGGCGTTTTAAAGAGAAAGTTGATGCTTTAGATAAATCGTATTTAAAATGCCATCTCCGTTAAAAATAAGTTACTCGAGGGTGGTATCTGCAGAATGACGAATCGTCGAATTTGGAAACTAACCCCATTTTGAAGACCATCAATAAAGGCTATGAATAAATGTTTTTTCGCCAAGTCAAAAATTAAGGCCCAAAAAAAATAAAACCTAAAACTGAAAATTTTGTTTGTTTTGGCTTTGAATATCGACTTATAAAGAAAAGCAGTTCTTTGGAAAAACTTGACAACCCTGCGTTGGAGCTGGTTTGGCCGCCATTGTGGAGTTGTTCGTAAATATATAGTATTTAATGTAGCGGTTGTACGACAGGGATCGCTAAATCATGAATTTTAAGTCACAGTGTTGCCGCACATTGTATTTCGTCAGAAATTTCAATGATTGTAAAATTTTAGAAACATTTTGTTGATTAAATTGAATTTTATCAATTTATGCAGTTTCTGTCTTTCTTAGTAACTATTTATTTATTATTTTTGTGTTTAATGCCTAGCAGAAATACTGTGTTTAATAATTTAAAATTTTAATTACATACCAATATCACTAGAATATCACCGCACCACTCGTTTTAAATTGCAGTATTTCTTGAACTGATACTGTTGAAGTTCTTAAACACAAGTACATGTCACAAGTAGGTACATACATGGTATATTACACAAAGGACACGATATATATCAACATAAATATCAAACAATATCCAAAATTAGGAAAGTCAAATTTATATTAATCTCACATTCAAACCTATACCAACTAAATAAGGGCGATGCGGCGTGCGTGTGTAAAAGAAATTAAAGTTTTTATACTAATACAATGCACATATTTGGTAATAGTTTTTTTGTCTAACCCTAAAAATGTTTATCGATAGTGAACCACGAAGCGGTTTGAATGTGTTTCCCCGATTGTGATTTCATATTGCCGCATGCGACGACCGAGCCGATCAGCTGTCGACAATGATTATCTCTTTTTTAGCTTCCGAAAGCATGTATGTTTGTTGTGCTCTTATAGTCCAGAAGGCAGTGAATTTTTTTTTGTACTTATTTTCCCAGTCGGTGAATATCAAATAGTCTGCTCGGATGGTGACACAAAAATTTGTGAGTCTGGCTAAAATTTTCGGATGGGTGCACGAGATAAAAAAAAAGTCAAGTCCACTTATTTTCCCAGTCATAAATATTTGACATTAATTAAAGTGAGTAATTTTATTAACGGAAATAACAGTCTGGCACATCCCAAGTGGAGGAAAGTCTGTCTGCCTGAAAATTTACGGATGCAAAAATTGACCGATTTTACGTCTTACTTACGCTGTCATGTTTACACCGTTTGCGCCTCATGTGAACTCGGCCTTAATATGTGGTCGAGATTACCTTTGGCATCTCCAACATTCAGGGCCCGCTCTAGCAATAACGCCGCCCTGGGCAAAACAAGAAATTGCCGCCATTTTCATCCCTTCTTCGTTTTATACCTACCACAACAGCAAATTGTCTGTCTATTCCTCGCCGGTTTGTCCTTTGCTGCGACGCCGCCATGACCAAAAAAAGTACCGGTGCCGGCATTGTTCGGCTTGCTTTGTCGCGGAATTGCTTGATATTATTATAATATTAAAAAGAAAAGGGATCTGTCGAAATTGTCACTGTTTTAAAAATAAGACGGCACGGCAAAACAAAGGAAATTAAATTTGTTAACTGGGAATTATAATAATAATAATAATAATTTCTTTATTAGTTCTGTCAAAAATACAAAACAGTATAGAACTTGTCATCTAAAACTGAATTGGAATGGTTCAAACTTCATATATACCTAGGAACTTAGGTAGGCAAAACGGGGATTTATGGTGTTTTTTTGGATTTTTCATGCCGCTCTTCCAACTTGCCGCCCTGGGCAGGGGCCCAGATTGCCGCCCCCTAGAGCGGGCCCTGCCAACATTCAACTAATATGTATGTAATCTGTTACTAATGACAACTTGTTGTTTCCAACATTCAGTCAGCTTGCCCTTAGACCTACAGCTTAATGTGGGTTCCGAACCACGATCCTCAGTCAGGCGACACCCCCCCAAGGTCTATCAACCCTCGGTTTATTGCCATTGCATGACCTAGCGATTGGGGATTCGAATGTGTACCTTTTTTCGCACCCCACTAGATGTCCGATCTCATCCGCAGCGGCGGCGCGGAGGAGGATTGAACTCGTACCACCACGGTAGAATGCCAGTCCAGTCACTCACCCCTGAGCTACTGCCGCGGCATTTGGATATTAATACAAAGGAAAAAAGATTGTCATCAGGGGCGCGCTCTGGGGACTCGATTCTCGAGTTACCACGATATATTTCCACTGCAAAATTCATGGACATTCTTAAGCGAGACTCTAGAATCGAGTCCCCGCCAAACAATTGTAAATGCGCTTCTGGATTACTAATGGCTCCTTGTCGTCTCCAAAGATGCTTGTTACGAAATTAGAAAAGGCCACAGAAATGGCTTAAACTCTTCTTCACCAATTCTTGGCGTTGGCTTCGGTTAGTGCAATCCGATGGCATATTTGCCACTTTAATTCAGTGTAGTAATGGGAAGTTTCGATACTTTTACGGATTCGTTCCTTTCGATTTCGATCCGCATGTGGATCGAGTCCAATGGATTCGTTCCTCGGAACGATATTACATCATGCACGTTTCACTTAAGGTTTTAGGTAAAAGGCAGTCGCAGCACATTCAGATTTGTTAATCTTCTTATCTTTATGAGAAGTTATATCTATAGATTATAGTTATATTAAAGTTAAATATATAATGAACTTCTATGACAGACTTTTAAATTAATTTTATTTTGACAACTACAATTATTTACAACAATTATAATCCAGGTAAAAGTAATAAAACAAAATTAAACTTGATTGGATTGCTTCTTTTAACACTCGCGTCTATATTCTAGTCTGCTGCCAAGGTCAGGCGGATGGCGGGACATTTAAACTATTGGTTGCAATGGATTTAATTATTTTTTTACTTCACGGTGATGAGTCATAGTCGAGGTATTATGTTTTCTTACAAGAACAGTTTGCCGGTTTGTTTATTTGTAGCCTTGTGGGGCATAATTAAAATGGAGGGGCAAGTTATAAATTAATCAGTAAGTTTTGTTATGGCATGCGGCTGACACAAAATATTAAATATTTTGAAAGTAAAAACCTAACCGTCATTTTTTAAATTGTAGAACAGTTTACGTGTGCACAGAATAATGTGGAAGGGAATGCAGTACAAAATCAAATATTATTGCTCACATGAAATTAAAACACAAAGTCTTCATACAATAAACCTTTAAAGACATCAATTACATGCCCTCTATGTAGAACTTTGTTTTCATCCTTGGCTGAACTGGATCTTCATTTTGTTGATGTCCATAATATAACAATAAAACAAGAAGACCTGTAATTTAATTCCGTTGAAGATTTTAAAAAGTGGAAGCTTACAATAGAGGCAAATAGTCAGTCATCATTTGTTATTGTACAATCAAGAACTCTTCCTAACAAATCACAAATAAAAAGATATGTCTGTCACCGTTCAAGAAGGTACACTGAAAATATTAAAAACGCACAAAAAGCGCGACAACCGAAAGTTAAGGGTTCCAATAAAATTGGATGCAACTGTCCAGCAAGAATTGTAATGAAGCGTGACGTAAAAAATAATGAAATCCATTTCAACCTTAATTTTAAATGTCCCGCCATCCGCCTGACCTTCGCAGCAGACTAGAATATAGACGCGAGTCTTTTAACAAGATTAAACGCGCCCTGAAGTACTAAAATTTAATTCAATATCCTAGGCCTACAAGTTCGACGAATTGTTAATATTATATATATCTGAAAAGTTCTTTACTCGTCACAAAAAAATAAACAAGGAAGTCTTTCATTTTCATGATACCGAATTACCTAAACCTAACCTTTGAAAATTGAACCCAAACAAAACAAAAAATAAGTAATAAATAAAGTGCCGCCAGCATCGTCGCCGGACTCCGACGTGCAATCGTATCAGCTTTGCCAGCAGTTAACCAAAATCGTGACCCGCCGACCCGCCTCGTGCCGTGTATTCCATTTGTTTTCCTCGATATTCGTTCCTCGGAACGACTCGAATTAATATTTTGGATTCGATCCAACTCGATCCTACCCCGGATTCGTTCCTTTGTACCGAGTCCGGCCGGATCGACACATCACTAATTCAGTGTTGTCAGATTTGAATGGTTTCCTTAGTATGAAAACTTTTCGAGTTGGTTTTGGTATCGTAAAGGGTTTACTCAGATATGTTACAGCTACAGTAGCTAACAAAAAGGTTCTTTCTTTATTCTATCATAATTGCAATGAACTATTAGAATCTAACCACAATATAATTTAAGCAAGCAAGTCGTCATTTGGATATATCCCCATGTGTGCTTTTTTGAAGTCACTTTTGATGTGAGGATAAAATTTGCGAGAGGTAGGTAAGTTTTTTGAATTGTTCGATCATTAACTGAATTGAAGGATTTTGAAACGCTTTCTGAAAACACACCTGGCAACACTGCATCGCCCGCCATTTTTGACACATCGTTGTTGTAGCTATTGTTGGGTCTTGGGTTTTTTGTTGACCAGTTTTTATTTGGAAAGTTTTAATTTTCTATATATTATAAAATGGAATATGATGAAAAAGTCAAGGCTCCATGTTCACCTGTATTGAAAATAAAGGACGAGGCCCAAATTTCAGCCGTTGCTGAGTTTGAAACCGTAAATATTGCCAGTGATTGTTTCATAAAACTTGAGTTAAAAAGGGAAGAAGAGAATGATATCCCAGAAAAAATATTTACAAATTCAGGTATCAACACAGAGTTCAAGTTAGTGGTACCAAAGGATAATCTAGAAGAGAACATTCCTACTGATTCGGGCCTTTACATGTACGTTTATCTAATGTTTTTTTTTAAATCTAGTATTTATAGCATTTGGTATGAGAAAAATCGATGATTAGACAGTTTTTGCAAACTTTCTAACTAACAAATCTTGGTAAATATTTATTATAGGCTCACCATGCCAAAATTGATGAACTTTTTAGGAACAGTGTTTGGGTGTAGCTGTAGATTATGAATCTAAATACCATATTTCCCGGTGACATTTAGTTTTTGAAATATCCCTTTTTCAAGTGTGTTTTCAGATGCATATCTTCATATTTTTTTTGTTTGTGATCAATTTTAAAGGATGAATGAGTAAAGAGAGCAATATTTTATCCAGCCCACCAGTGGTAGTTATTTTTGTCTCCTTTTTCCATTTTTAGCATTGTTTTAAATAAAAAATATAACCAAATCCAAACAATATTTCTACATTGTAGGCTGTGAAAATTTAAAAACACATGACAACCGGCTTCGGTACCAGCTTCTTTTAATGTCAGAATATTGAGTAGGTATAAAGAAAAAAATTTAAAGTGACAATGTTTACAAAAACAACCATGATTCAGTAGTATACCAACACCACATTGATGATTTAATAAACAATATATTTTGGGCCGTAGATTACAAATCTGAACCATTTAGTTCTTGAGATATAATTTTTTAAAGTGCTATTTTTATATGTCACATTTTTCTTGGCAATTCTATTTTATGTTGCTCAAGTATTTTTTTAAATTAATGTTCGCATTAAAATATTACTTTAGAAACAGAGATGTCAGGTTGCGTAAAAATTTGAATTAGGAATGGAGTAACTAGCCAGATAACTTTGACTTTATAGCATAGATGACACTGTCATGAATAATTTTCTCCCAGTCAAACTAGCCTGGTTACCTTCATTCTTTATTTATTAGTCGGACAATGTTTTGTTATTATGAGTATATTATATGTACCTATATAGATAATGCACTCTCACTAAATTTTGATTTTGGTTGTAGTGTATAAAGGAAAAAAAATAAAAATTTTTGTGTTTGTACTTTTTAATATTTTTAAGCCATCACAGAAAATAAAAAACTATTGGAACAAAAACACTAACTTTATTGAATATTGGTCTTGAAAATAGCAGCTTGACAATGTTCTCTAAAAGTTTTATGTTATAATACAATGACAAAGTCTGAAAAGTAATCCAATAGAAATAATTGTACAAAAGGGACTTATGCGGAAAAATAAAAAACGACTGCCTAGTCATTCTACACAATTAATTTTAATTCATTTGCATTTTTTACGCCAGAAGAGTGTAGTATCGTCGGCGAATATAGTTAAGATGCGGCTAATATTTTTTTTTAAACCGAATACAGCTACGTGAGAATGTTTATTCAGCAGCACAGTAACATTATTTTGAATTATTAGACATTTGTTGCTGCCGACCACCCAAATTCCTAGAATTAAGATTTTTAAAAACTGCTGAATCGCCAAAGTTGTCTTTCATTGCTGATAATCTATAAACAAAGTTGTTTTTCCCAAAATGTTTTCGACAATCTTCTATGAATATGACCATTTTTGACGGAAAGTCTTTTATTAAAAGTCGGTATGGCAGCAAGTTAGTCGAGCCTAATGACTTCGCGTTCTACAATTTATGCGCCGTCCATGGCACTGTGAAACGCGCGTTTCCTGGCTTGTCTAATTGAAAATTTAACACAAAAATTTTACTAAAGGATTCACAAGAACTTCTAGTTTGGCGGATGATCCCTTTGTCCTCGACTTAATCAAAAAAAATTGAAGATTTATTTTATTATTTCGAATATATAGGTTTAAATTATATCATCCGCCATGCAGAACATAAAATTAGAAATATTGCGGCGTTTCATGTTAATTTCGTCTCTGACGCCGCGCCACTTAAGTAATTCTCATAAAATTCGTTTTTATAATATTTTGTATAAAAACAAGAAGTTTTATTGCCATCGCTACGGTTTGTTCGTGATGACTTATAGACTACTTTTGGCTCTTAAAAAGATATTACTTTGTAACAAAGCTGGTTAAACATAAACATTTTTCTAAAATATGAAAATGTATTTGACCACAACAATCTTAAGTAGGAATGCACCGGATCGGGGTTTTCCCGATCCGATCCCGTCGTCCATGGTGTATTTATGTTTTTAATAAGTTTGTTCTCAAAACGTTCCTTCCTATTATATTTTATTGTTCTTAGTATTCTTTCTTACGTTCCTTATTTTTTAGTATAAACCCATTTTAATATTAATTAAAAAAATTCCGGAACGGTAGTTTTGGCCGACAGGCCGGATTTACTGGTACCGCCGGAATTCTGGTGCATCCCTAATCTTAAGTCTGCAGTGTTTCTGTTCGTGGAGTAAAGAGTATAAATTACAGAACTTAGATTAGGAAATGGGTCGGGCATTACAGAAGACTCATATCTTTCTGCCCCACCACTTTTTTAAGTGCGTGCTGCCCAGAAGTAAAAGTAATTTACTTTTTGTTTCGTTGCCTATTATATTTGTTGTTTTAAATGAATTAGGCCTTTTGAAGAAAATGAATGCGTGTGATGAAAAAGCGACGGCGTATAATTTTCACCAATTACAGTAACAATTTTCGCCGACGGCTTTTAATAGTAGGATTATCATTGGCAGCTCGCGGTCTTAGAAAATGGTGAAAGCTAGGTATAGTGCGGGTACTTAAATAAACATTGACCAAAAACCAGTGTAACAAAATGTCTCTCTTATCCTCATCTGTCCAACGATTGAATGGAGTTTCCAACAAATTACAAACTATGTCATTACTTGGGTTCATTTTTAAAACCCACACTAAGTAGGTACATACACTACTGAATTAACTGAAAAATAAAAACAAAACTTTTTAATCATACAGTAAATCACGTAAAAACGATATCTATAACCGTAAGTTTTCTCGAAGCCTCAAAATAAATACCTTAAGGTTAGGCGAACCAATGCTAAAACAATGGTGCATACGACTAATCTATTTGTAAAGTGCCCTTCATCATAATACAAATTCTTACATGCTGTTTGGGTGACTGACGTCACGTAACCATAGCAACGGTGAATATCAAAGCTATGTCGGGCGTTGGGTCTTCACTTGCTTTGAGCTAACGGACACGGTCGCTGGGGCGAGCCAAAATCTATTTATTTATTTATTGCCATATACATTCACAAAGTAAATAATGACATTGTCAAACTAAGAAAAAGAAAAGTTATTTTCAGTAAGTTTAAGTTTCATAGGATAATATCATGGTATTCTCGTATATCATAAAAAAATTTGTCAAGAAGGTAGCACTTTACTTTGTTTTAGAACTTTCTGAATTGAGTACTTAATGTTTCTGACTTCTGACAGTTTCCGGTAGTGCATTTTAAAGAGAGCTGCAGAAACAAAATAGACTTTTCCGATAAGAGGATGTTTTGTAGCCAGAAATGTAAATTTTATTTGAGTTTCTAGTATCACGATCATGAATTGTTGAAGTATCGGGAAATTTGGAACAGTGTTTTTTTACAAACATTACTGCACTAAGAATTAAAATACTAGGCAGCGTAAGAATTTTATATCGCCGATATGTTTCTTTGCAAGATTCAAGTGGGCTTAAAGAGTAAATTTTACGAGTTATTCTGTTTTGCACGAGTGTTTATCATTATTGTCCATCGAGTTAACCGTGGCCCTATTATGCAAAGCTACATTCGGATTAAATTAATATTATTAATTCGAACATAATTATTTTTTAAGGGCTACAATGGTAGCTGTATTGGTATATTAATATTGTTAAAAAACTTTCCTCCTGGTTTTATTTTTATTTTTTGGTAAAAAGCCCCTTCACCTGACTAGCCGCCACTGAGTATTATACATTTTTATTTGACTTTAACATACAGTATCCAGTCATGTATTAAAATTTCAAAGCGAAGTAACGCCAATGAATTTAAATTTTTCGTCTGCGCCTCCGTTCTGAACAATATGAAATTTACACAGTACCCGAATTTGTATAGTTGGAAATTTTCGTTAAAGAACACTGATCGAAAATTTTACATTACTAACTTAGAACTTTAACCCGGATATAGTTACTGAAGCAAGTTTATTGTATTTTATTTTTACAGGTCCGAAGATTTTAAATATTTGGAGGTACCAGTAAAAATTGAAACCAACGAAAATACAGAAGAAGTTGAACAACCATCTGAAATTGTCTATGATGAATGGAAAATTAAAAATGAAGAAATCGATCTTCAAGTGGACGACCTTGAACAAAAGCAAAGTGTGTAAGTATCCCCATAGATAAATCAAACCAAGAGGAACCGTCCAATGTAAAAATGTTACCTCCAAACGTCTGTAAAAAACACAAACCGAGCGCGAATATCCGTCTAAAGTCACTTCGCTTTTCGGCAACGGTCAAAAATATATTTATGCATTAATTTTTATTATCTATATTTTACAATTTAAAAAACATATTTTAAAGGATTTGGTGTAATTTTTCTAATGCATCTGAATTATGCCTATTGTGCTGTTATAATGAATTTTTTCGAAAATTTAGGGTATAGAGTTTTAATATATGATTCAGAAAATTAATTTAAAAAATAAAAGAAAAAAGACCATCAAATTTGAACAGTTTTTTTCAGAAAAAATTAGGTAAGTATGCATTTTGGAGAAAAAATTTTCAATTTAATTTTTTATTATGCAATTTTACATCAAAATATTGTCACGTGGGGGAGAATTAAAAGCGGCAAGTCTCCATAACACCTACTTTATTATATAATATGAAACGGTTACATAAAATTAGGTTTTACTTACAAAAACATTATTGGCTAGCGACGAGCTCTCTAGGGCAAAGTGCTGATAATTGGAACAGGACTCTGCGCGGCTACTGACCCAATATTACTGCTCTGGACCGAATCTTATATCGATCGGGTATCGACCTGAAGGGTTTCTAACCAAATGGTCGTTGCTTGAATGGTCTTGACCGAACTGGTGGAGACCCGAATGGTCCCGACCCGATGAAGATGACCTGAATGGTCTTGACCGAGTGGTATCTTTTGCATGGTACCGGCCTGCTATTTATACCAATCAGTATCAATAAACTTAACCCAGTTGGTAACAAAATGCAAGCTCGGCAATATGCTAAGATAGCATCCTTGTAGTCTGCATGTTTTGATAACAAATAATTGGGTCAGTAGGTATATTTAATATTAACTTTTTAACTAATAAAATTGAATATTTACAAAGAAATATTTTGCAATATTTCCTACAATAAGTTCTATAAAAATATACCTTTTTAAACTTTGTTGCTATTTCACAGCTTTTCCAGTCCATTTTTACGATTGTTTCCTTTTATCAACTTTAGTAGATGTTATAAGCTTTTTTTTGAAAAAATATTAATCAAAAAGGTGGAGAAATATTGACCAAAAACGAAATGACGAATGCGTTACTATAATGTATTTCAGAAAGGTGTAGAGTAATAAAATGGAAAATTCCGTCCAGTTCGGCTAAATTTCGGTGTCGGCCATAGGCGCACTTAAATTTCGTGCATTAAATTATTTATGATAACTAACCAAAAATTTTAGAGAATTAGGTTAACGGGTATCAAGATAAAATAGTATTGTTTGTAATATTTTATCACGAGGACATGAATTCGAATGCTTTTGAGGACTATTTTGATGAAATGATAAAATATCTTCTAGCTAATTTAGTAGTAGTTATGGATAACGTAAGCTATCATTCACGACGCATAGAGAAGACTCCAGTTTCATCTTGTAGAAAACATGAAAATAATCGACTGGTTAACCACCAAAAGTATTGAATTTGAAGATAATTTGGTAAAGAAGAAACTATTAGCTATAGCAAATTTACGCAAACATCGTTTTATGAAATATGCCGTGGAATATACAGGGTGTCCCGAAATTAGGTGACAATATTTTAAAGGGATAAAGTACATCCAAAAATAGGACTAAAATCCTCTATTAATATGCCTTCAAAAACGCTTCATTATGGGGCTAGAGCCCCCCGAATGGAAGCTATGATAAGCGGTTTTTTCACAATATCTCAGAAAGTGATTGAAGTATCAAAACAAAATTTGATACATGTTTTACCCATGACAAGACGCAATAAACGGTTTGTTTAGCTTAGGTGTATTTCTTCCAGTGGCGTTCCACTGGGTAGGTAGTGAGGAGAATATTGCCCTAACTTTTTTATTTGTAGGATTTTTTAACGCCAGGTGCAATTTTTAAAAGCACTAAAGTCTTCTATTGAAAAAAGGTACTCTTGCTTCATTTCGGTTGAATTCACCATTTTTCAGTAAAATTGATTTAAAAATTTTCGGTTTTTTAGAAGCTAAGGTGTTTTTTTTTGCATATCTCAGCAAACATTGATATTAAAACATGAAATGTATTAGAAGTTCTACTAGCGACAAGGCATATTTATTAAAGGATGTAACATTAAAATATTTTTCCAATGGCGTCGCACGGGGTGGAGCCTAAAGTAAATATTACAATTTTTTTTTTAATTTGAGAGGCTTTCATACTTTTAATGTAATTTTTTAAAATTCTTAAATTTTTTGTTAATAAAACCTTCCATTATTGTAATTTGACAGAATATAAGGTTTTTAACAGATTCTTATACCTTGTTTTTTAAATATTTATTTGTATAAGAGACTTAAAATAAAGAAAAAAAGAATAACAAATTGCAAATCAAATTTAATTGTAAAACCACACGGGAAACTAATTCTTAAGCAAATGTTCGAAATGATTTTCATTTTGTTGGATGCAAAATCTAGACCTGTGTGTTATGTTTTGTGAGGCACGGAGAATTTGAAAATGGTATAAAAGGAAAGCCCCTCAAATAAAAAAAAATAGTAATATTTACTTTAGGCTCCAATCCGTGCGACACCACTGGAAAAATATTTTAATGTTACATCCTTTAATAAATATGAATTGTCGCTAGTAGAACTTCTAATACATTTCATGTTTTAATATCAATGTTTTCTGAGATATGCAAAAAAAACACCTTAGCTTCTAAAAAACCGAAAATTTTTAAATCGATTTTACTGAAAAATGGTAAATTCTACCGAAATGAGGCAAGAGTACCTTTTTTCAATAGAAGACTTTAGCGCTTTTAAAAATTGCACCTGGCGTTAAAAAATCTTACAAATAAAAAATTTAGGGCAATATTCTCCTCACTACCTACCCAGTGGGACGCCACTGGAAGAAATACACCTAAGCTAAACAAACCGTTTATTGCGTCTTGTCATGGGTAAACCATGTACCAAATTTTGTTTTGATACTTCAATCACTTTCTGAGATATTGTGAAAAAACTTCTTATCATAGCTTCCATTCGGGGGGCTCTAGCCCCATAACGAAGGGTTTTTAAGGTATATTAATAGAGGATTTTAGTCCTATTTTTGGATGTACTTTATCCCCTTAAAATATTGTCACCTAATTTCGGGACACCCTGTATAGCTAAAAAACATAACTGTGCTGCTCACACCGCCATGTCATTGTGAACTAAATCCTATAGAACTTATATGGGCGCAAGTGAAATGATTTGTAGCAAGACACAACACGAAATTCAAAATAAAAGACGTTAAGCTACTGTTTGATCAAGCCATTAGGAAAGTGACACCAGATAACTGGCGAAAAGCAGTCCATCATTTTTATTTATTTATCCAGCCCATTCCAAAGAAAGGTAAGAAGACCCTGCCAAGCAACTACCGACCCGTCGCATTGCTTTCAGTAATTTCAAAAGTAATGGAGAAAGCTATTAACCAACAACTCCTAAAGTATCTGGAAGGGCTTAACATTATCAGCGACCATCAATACGGTTTTCGTAAGTCCAGATCAACAGGTGACCTTCTGGCATATGTCACCCATCTTTGAAGCAACACCATCGAACATCATGGAGAATCCCGGGCTGTTGCACTGGACATATCTAGGGCTTTTGATCGTGTTTGGCACGATGGGCTTCTAAGTAAATTGCGATCCTACGGTATGCCTAATGGATTCTGTTTATGGTTAACCAGCTTCCTTAAGAACCGTTCTCTGCAAGTGGCGATTGACGGGTTTCTTTCAGACACCTTCACCATCAATGCCGGTGTTCCTCAAGGGTCCATATTGTCGCCTACCCTCTTTTTACTGTATATTAACGACCTTCTAGTGAAAACCCAAAATCCAATTTATAGCTTTGCTGATGACAGCACACTTGTCTCATCTTTTACCTTGACTCCCCAAACATCCGCTGCCGACGCACATCTTCGCAGGCAGCATGAAGTAGTGCGCCTCAACAAAGACCTGGACGAAATTTTGGCTTGGGGTGACAGTAACCAAGTCGAATTTAATGCTAAGAAAACCCAGGCAGCAGTCTTCTCCAAAAAGGTTAACATTGCAGAACCGGATATAGTCATGGCAGGACACGCAATTCCCCTGGCACCGTCTATTAATTTGCTGGGGGTCAATCTGGGAGGTAATATGTCTTGGCATGATCACGTTGCCGCAATTGCCAAGGCAGCTGCACAGAAACTTGGTGTACTTTTCCGCACCAAAAGGTTGTACACACCTCATCAACTTTTGACACTCTACAAAGCCCAGATTCGACCATCATTAGAATATTGCTCTCATGTCTGGAGCTCTGCACCCAAGCACACCGTTCGGCTACTGGATTCCATTCAAAGGAGAGCCATTCGTCTGATCGGCGACCCCGAGCTGACCAAGACCCTCGATAGCCTGGAGCATCGAAGACAGGTTGGTGATTTGGCTCTCTTTTACAGATATTTCCATGGCAGGTGTTCGACTGCTATTGCCCACTTGATTCCACCTAGAGCAATTCAAAACAGAAATACACGGCGAACCACTGCCGCTCATCCATATGTTGTTCAGCTTAGTACTCCTCGAACTTCATTGTTCAATAATTCTTTCATCTGGAGAACGTCATCTTTGTGGAATGATCTTCCTGAGGTCGTGTTTCCCAATGAATACAATCTTCAAGACCAACGTTAATCGCTTTTTTCGCACTCGCACCGCTCCCAGAGCGCCTTAAAGGATTTTTCCTACAGTGCAGGTGTTTTATCATAAAAAAAAAAAAAAAAAAAAATTATTTATTTATTTCAAAGCATCAACAGCAAAAAGCCAATTACAGACACTCAACTTAAACTATAGTCAGGCAGTACAACAAAGTCATAAATAACAATAGGCTTAGCAAAGTATGTATAACACAGAATTTATAAAATACGTCACAATACAACAATTAGTTTATAAGTAATTTATCCTGTATAAGTTTTTTAAAGCTTCTCAGATTTACAAGGTCGATATCAATATCAGAAGCATACAAATTAAATAAATGACATAATCTATACAGGGGGGAACTTCTGTAAAGATTCGTTCGCGGAAAGGTCAGATAAAAAACATTTCTATTTCTAGAATTAACGCGATTGAAAGTAAACGGAAGCTGTTCAAGAATATCAGGACAGTCAATATCACCCTTAAGGATTTTAAACATTGTACACAAGAATATCCTTATCCTTCTTTTACTTAAAGATAATCTGTTAAAAATTCCCAGAAGATCCTCATTATTACAACCCTGAAGTGGATAAATCCCAAACTTTCTATAATGCATGCATTTTAAGAACCTTCTCTGTACTCCCTCAATCATCCTTATCCAAATGTTATACTGAGGAGACCAAATTATGGTGCCATATTCTAAAATTGGTATCACCAAGGTGTCAAACAAATAAAGGCTGACATCAACATTGAAGTTTTTAGTACTTCTTGCAATTAATCCTGCAATTCTTTAGGCACTCTCAATTTTAGAAATTATATGACTGGAAAAAGACAAGGTAGTATCAAATAATATTCCCAGATCCTTCTGTTCATTAACCCTCCGAAGCTCCGCATCATTCAACGTATAGTCATGGACAACAGTATTTTTATTAAGTGTAAACGACATACAGGCACACTTATTTACATTTAAGTTAAAACCATTCACATTACACCAACTAGCAACATCACAGAAGTCCTGCTGAAGTGTCTCACAGTCATTCCTTGAATTAATCTCAAGAAAAATCTTAAAATCATCTGCAAAAACTAAGCCCTTTGAATTCCTAACCTTAGTCATAACCTTGTTAAAAGCTACTATGAAGAGCAGCGGTCCTAGATTAGAGCCTTGCGGCACCCCCGATGTACTCTTATAAACAACAGATCTACATCCTTTTATTTCTACATACTGTCGTCTATCGTCCAAATACGACTGAATCACTTTAATTAGAAAAGGAGAAACATCTAAGTCAGACAAAGAGTTTAGAATAACACAATGCCTCACTCTGCTTTCTCCATATCAGTATAAATAACATCTACTTGGGTTTTCCGGTGTAAGGCATCATGCACGTATTGGGAAAAGGTAGTCAAGTTGGTAAAAGTAGATCTTTTTGGTAAAAAACCGTGCTGACAGGAGGATATTCCACCCGAAACCTCACTATAGAGCAAATCAAAAATTATCCGTTCAAAAATCTTGGAGACCGCACATACAATAGTTATTGGACGATAGTTCTTAATATCCTGCCTGGAGCCATTTTTATGAATTGGAATGACCTTACTAAGCTTCCACCTATCAGGATAAACTGAGGTTTTAAGTATTAAATTAAATAATAGTTGAAGAGGACGACTCAAAAACTCACAACAGCCCTTTAAGACATAAGAAGGGATCCCATCTGGACCAATAGCTTTATTAGGTTTTATTTCCATTACGGCTTTCTTAATATCGGCCAGTGAAATTTCTTTATTACAAAAAAATGATTTTAATTCAGTTGCGTTACAACTGATATCGTTATCATCAACAAATACAGACTTAAAGAACGTTGCAAACCCATCAGCAACGTCCCTCGCACCAGCGAACATTTTATTGTCCAGTCCATCATGGCATTAAAGAAGAGGAAAAAATGTGAGATCTTGACCACCTAATCGATCGGACCGTCAACCCGTTAATTATAACGTCAAGAGGCGATGACAGTTCCTCAGATGACGAAGAATATTTTGATTTTTTATAATTTAATTTATGTGTGATGCATTTTGTATTTTTTTATAATGTTTAATAAAAAATAAGTGTACCTAATACTATGTACATAATGCACGCCTTTGTCACACCATTTTCAGTGTTTGTGAATGAATAACAATAGGCAAAACCCATAAATTGCCTCAAACCCGGGTGGTACTACCTGCACTTGATGAAAATAAAGAATTTTGCAATGAAACCAATGCCAAATTATGAAAGTTGCTTAAATATTCGTTGGGTCATTCTGAAATCCCTTTGCAAACCTAATGAGCTTTTATTACTCTACATCTTTCGGAAATAGATTATAGTCCACACTCTTAAAAGGCAATATGTTGACGTACACATATATACTACGGGGTGATTCATTATGTATGTTCATATACCGGGTGTTGCATCGTCGAGCGGGACATAGGAAATCCCATGTAATTTTAAATGGGGTCAATTATTGGCTTCCATAATTATTTTAGAGAAAAATTCTATTTAGGTTTATTAAAGAGCACTAAAACCCACATTCAAAAGAATAACTTTAGATATTTTCGATGAGCCCGTTTACGGGTTATCGCCGATTTCTTTTTAACTATTTCTCCTTTTTATGGCCCCGTATTTGCGGGCACCAGTCAAGGTAAAAGATGACTGTCAAATAAAGTTGTCAATTTGAAATGTGTGCTTTATTGTTATAAAAACTCGTACATCGAAAATATTAAAGGTGTATTTATGAGTACAAATTAATCTGAATAAAACTAAAATAAAGTATCCAATTACAAGGTTAATTATGACATTTTACATGTTTCAATATTTTACTAATTAATAGGTAGGTACTATTAAATTGTTAGAACTTTAGGATTTAGGAAGATGTTCAAATATTCCTCCATTGACTGCTAGACAATAACCGAGGCGATCATAAAATTCTCTTCTTACATTCGCTAGTTGGTAAACTGAAATTCTATTGCATTCGGCAGAAATAGCATTTTTAAACTCGTCTAGATTTGGGTATTTTTTATCTTTGTATATCCTATGGCCCCAGAGAAAGAAATCCTTTGGCGATAAATCAGGAGACCTGGCTGGCCAATTTACTGTATGATTTAAGCCAATAACATTTCCATTAAAAGCACGGTTTAAATATTCCCGGACAGCCAGGGTACTATGTGCCGGGCAGCCATCCATTTGGTACCAAACTTCCTGATTTTCCCTGGCGGCATCATGTAAAGTAGGTAAAATATGATCTTCAAGTAGTGCCAAAAAATATTCTGCATTTAAATTTCGTGTAAGAAATAATGGCCCGATAATATTTTCTCCGAAAATCCCAGCGCAAACCTGTGTTGGTTTTCTTTGCTCCAATATCGATAATTTTGAACATTGGGTTCATTGTTTATGGTAAATGTGCATTCGTCAGTGAAACACATGTTTTTAAAAAATTCCCTATCCATGTTTGCTCTTTCAATCATACCAAAACAAAACTCCTGTCGTCGTATTTCGTCCCTATCTCTTAGCTCTTGGTGCTTTTCATATTTGTATGAATAATATTTATGTCGTTTCAAAGCTCGTAACGCTGTGGTGTGATCTAATCCTATGTCATCCTCAAGTTTCCTTGTGCTGATCTTCCCATCATTTTCTTCCACGCACAATAAAACTTGCAAGTCCCTATCATTTCTGCATCTCTTCTTTGTTCCTGCCTTTCATGTCCCTATCATTTCTTGCATCTCTTCTTTGTT
Organism: Polydrusus cervinus; assembly: GCA_935413205.1. Taxonomy (NCBI): domain Eukaryota; kingdom Metazoa; phylum Arthropoda; class Insecta; order Coleoptera; family Curculionidae; genus Polydrusus; species Polydrusus cervinus. The sequence continues at coordinate 8,526,304 of OW284518.1, forward strand.
TCTGCCTTTCTTCACATCTGCAGTTATTTATTACAGTGCTTTTTGTCTCAAATTTCTTGATAGTCCTTTCGACTGTAGATTTTGCAGGTATCGGTGTATTCAGATACAGAGCAGCAAACATGTCTGACACATTTTGATAACTATTCCCTTGATAATACCATTTAATCATCAATATTTTTTTTTCAGAAGTGTAATTCATGGCTAATATTTTCGATGTACGAGTTTTTATAACAATAAAGCACACATTTCAAAATGACAACTTTATTTGACAGTCATCTTTTACCTTGACTGGTGCCCGCAAATACGGGGCCATAAAAAGGAGAAATAGTTAAAAAGAAATCGGCGATAACCCGTAAACGGGCTCATCAAAAACATCTAAAGTTATTCTTTTGAATGTGGGTTTTAGTGCTCTTTAATAAACCTAAATAGAATTTTTCTCTAAAATAATTAGGGAAGCCAATAATTGACCCCATTTAAAATTACATGGGATTTCCTATGTCCCGCTCGACGATGCAACACCCGGTATAACGAACCAGCTAACGAATCGTTCTGAAAATTTGGTAATTTACATAGATGAAAATGATCTAATTATCTAAATATCTAAATATTGTCACTTCTACCAAAATTTAATAGCGACATCGATATTTTAAATATAACACCCTATATTTTATTATATTTTCTAACCCGTATTAATTTCTTAACAACTTTCTTTAAAATTATCCTATACGTATCTCTTTCACAGACACAGACCCGACATAACACAAATTGATGGATAGTTAAGTAATACCAAAGTTTAAAAATACAATTAATTTAGTTACTTGAATAGGTGACCATAAATATATTTTTTTAAATGTAATACCCTGTATATTATCACTGATTTGAAAAGCTACTTATTTTAATTTTTTTAGATTCTTAGTCAAATTTTTGACTTATGAATATTTGTAACATTTTCTCGACGTTTTAATTTTCATTTGGTATTTAGTAAGTATGCCAGTACAAACTCTTGTTTGACATAACGATTGTGTCACGTTCACGAAAACTTAAATTCTGTCTTTACAATAAAGTATTTTTTGACTTTGACTATCAGTTTTTGATTAAGGTTTTAAAATTTTTTGATAACGATATTGTTCTTTCAATCCGCATAGCGGCTGCTCTCTGCAAAGCGAACAAAATATTTAACAATTTATGTAATTTTTAATAATTTGGATGTAAAAGTTTCTCTTTTGGTAACTTTCATTCTTAGAGCGTTTTCACACGGCGCCATATACGCGCGCGATAAATGGTCGCAATATTGCTTTACACCAAATTATGTGTTCTCTAATATCGCTTATGTGTGAAAATGGCTCATTAGAAAACACATAATTTGGTGTAAAAGCAATATTGCGACCATTTGTCGCGCGCGATATATGGTGCCGTGTGAAAACGCTCTTAGGTTTTACAACCTATATTTTGGAGTACATTTTATTTTACAACGCAGTTCTTAATTCCTGTGGATCTAGGGCCGCCTTCTGAAGAGACATTGCTATTTTTAACACAACTTCATTCTCTATAATAGGTATTTTTGAAATAACTAGCTTTATTATCTCTTATCGCCAAAACTGATGAAATGACTTCCTGAATATTTATACAATCACCACTTGATAAAATGCAATCTGCTGTAAAAATTAAGCTCTGAACGTTTGTTTCTTTAAAAAATCACAGTATGGCGGACCTCAAACACACTATCCAGGCCCGGACTGGGACCATTTGGGGCCCTCAGCTAAAACCTGTAAAGGGGCCCTATACCGGGGGGTCTGGGTGTTGAAAATTAGGTGCTTGAAAATAATAAAAACGCGTTTTTACGCTATTTTGGCACTTATAAAAAAGAATAAATTCAGCTAGGTTTTTATACGAATATTATGATTTTCGACTTTTGTTAACTTTATTATTCATTAAAATAAGAAATTCACAGTATTTTTAGGATACCATAACACTACCAAGCACATGCTATAGAACTGCTAATAATTACAACGGAGTTCAAAATAAAGTGCAGTATTTTATTCACCCCAAAGTATTAATGAATTATGTCAAAATTATTTGTATAATAAAAATAATGACAAACGGATTTTAGGGATTAGAAAAATAATACTAAAATTTTTTTAAAAATCCTGTTTATTTAACAGTGTACAATGTTGTTATACTAGAATAGAAGGGTCTTAAATTAACTGAGATGATTCAACATTTTACTCCCCTAGGCCTAAAGTAACAGCTTCTTTGTAAGCAACTCGCTTGTTAAAGCTACTTCATCTATTATTTTATTTTTGTCCAAATCATAAAATAAATCCCTCTCAACATTAATATAAAGCAGACTGGACATAAGGTCTTAGCCTAAAGACGACAGAAGTCGATTTTTAACTATTTTAAGTTTAGAAAAAACTCGTTCACATGTGACTTGGGTAGAAGTATGGTAAGAACAAATATAAACAAATGTTGGACGTGTTCTACTTTTGGAAAATTTAATTTTTTTTGGAAAATGTAAACAAAACATTACCAATAACACAAAATAACTTCTAACAAGACAAACACTTTTTTTTTTGATTTTTTTGTACGTTATGTGCGGGGCCCCTCGGGCCCGGGGCCCTCCGCGATCGCGGACCTGGCCAGTCCGGGCCTGACACTATCCCACTAATAAATAAGGTAAACTACAAAAATTTTTATAATTCTCGGGTTATCTAAATATTATGTTTATTTTTTTAGTATGACATTCGGTGGCATCGATCAAGAACACCATAACGAATATAACAAGAACGTATGTAGTATCTGTCAAACAAGATGGAAAAGCCGTTTAAATAAAAATGTCTCTCAACACATTAATCACGAAAGAGTTAATACATTTACCTGCAGTTATTGTAATTTTAATCAAACAACTCAGAAATGTAATTTGGAAATGAATCTCTTACGACCTAAAAACATAGAGAAAGTTCAGTTTAAGTGTGGTCAATGTGAATATCAAACATTTACGAGAAGTAATTTAAAGAAGCATATCTTGCAACATAAAAATATAGAGGAACTTGATGATTCTCATAAGTTTAAGTGTAGTCAATGTGATTATCAAACTATAAAAAAAACTTGTTTAAAACGACATATTTTTCGCCGACATAAAAATATAGAGGAAGTTGATGCTTCAAATAAGTTCAAATGTGGACAATGTGACTATCAAACATTTACTAGAAGTCATTTAAAGCTACATATTTTGGGACATCATAAAAATATTAAAGAAATTGATGCTTCAGATAAGTTCAAGTGTGGTCAATGTGATCATCAAACTATTACGAAAAATGGTTTGAAAAGTCATATTTTTCGTCGCCATAAAAATATAGAGAAAGTTGATGTTCCAAAAAAGGTCAAGTGTGGTCAATGTTATGAAACATTTACTAGAAGTTATTTGAAGATACATATTTTCCGACGACATAGAAACATGGAGGAAGTTGATGTTTTAAAAAACTTTAGGTGTGAACAATGTGAATATCAAACAATTGTGAGAAATAATTTAAAGTTGCATATTTTGCGATTTCATAAAATTATAGAGGAAGTTGATGATTCAGATAAGTTTAAATGTGATCAATGTGAATATGTAACATTTACGAGAAGTTGTCTAAGAAGACATATTTTGGGGCGTCATAAAAATATGGAGAAAGCTGATGCTTTAGATACGTTCAAGTGCGATCAATGTCATTATCAAACACTTAAAAAAAGTGATTTAAGAAAACATATTTTGGGACGTCATAAAAATATAGAAGAAGTTGATGATTCACATAAGTTTAAGTGTGATCAATGTGAATATCAAACACTTATCAGAGGAGAATTGAAAATTCATTTTTTACAACGTCATAAAAATATAGAGGAAGTTGATGCTTTAGATAAGTTTAAGTGCGATCAATGTGATTATCAAACACTTAGGAGAAGTGATTTAAAAAAACATATTTTTCGTCGTCATAAAAATATAGAGAAAGTGGATGATTCAGATAAGTTTAGGTGTGACAAATTTGACTATCAAGCATTTACAGGAAGTTGTCATACAAATATAGAGGAAGTTGATGCTTTAAATAAGTTCAAGTGTAATCAATGCCATTATCAAACACTTAGGAGAAGTGATTTAAAGAGACATATTTTGGGACGTCACAAAAATATAGAAGAAGTTCATGATTCAGATAAGTTTAAGTGTGATCAGTGTGAATATCAAACATTCAGAAGAAGTTGTTTAAAAAAACACATTTTGGGACGTCATACAAATATAGAGGAAGTGGATGCTTCAGATAAATTTAACTGTGGTCAATGTGAATATCAAACACTTACGAGTAGTCATTTAAAGAGACATATTTTGGGACGTCATATAAAAATAGAGGAAGTTGATGCTGCACATAAGTTTAAGTGTGATCAATGTGAATATCAAACACTTACGAGTAGTCATTTAAAGAGACATATTTTGGCACGTCATAAAATATAGAGGAAGTTGATGCTTCAAATAAGTTCGAATGTGGACAATGTGATTATCAGACATTTACGAGTAGTTGTATAAAGAGACATATTTTAGGATTTCACAATATAGGATGACAACTAACTTATATTCTTATGCACGGCATCAACGATGTAATTTTAAAAAATCACAGGTATCAATCCAAATATTTTTTGTGAACGTTTACCCTTTAAAAAAATTAAATTAAGCGCGAATGTTTTAGTTGTTTGCCTTTTTAAAATTGCACAGTTGCCGATGTTTTTTGCTTGACATCGCCGTCATTAAACATTTCTAAATTATTGTTTTTTCATAGTTTAGTCCGTACGGAGTTTTAAATATTTGTAGCACTTTTACCGATGAGCGCGTTTATACAGGGTGCTACAAATTTGTGTGCGTACGTGAGGATCTCGAATATTAGTCACGTGACTACTCGTTTGTCTGGAAAATTGAAAAGTATTTATTTTGTCGTGAAAATCTGGTATTAGAGTACAAGATTCTGAAAAAAGTGGTTAGATTTTAATTTTAGGCTGGTAAAAAGTAACAAAAATTCAAAAAAAAATATTTTTTTTTTAATTTGAAAAACATTAAATGTTACTTTCAGAATTCCAGCAATTTAATGAAAATGTGTTAAATGATTAAAAACAAATATTTAAACATTTTTATTATCTTGAAAAAATGTTATTTGCTAATATTCGAAATTTAGCTTTTTATCATGTAACTGGATGCGTCCAGGCCCTGTATCTAGCAACCATATTTATCAATTATAGGTATTTCTGGGACAATATGCTTACGAAAGGCAGTTTTTCTAATTTTGAACAAGTTTTAACGTGTCTCCTAAAATTGCTCCTACCACATTAAAAATTAAAAAAGAGAATTCTTGGAATCAATTTCTAAAAATAAATAAATTGATTCCAAGTATTCTTTTTTCTAATTTTTAATTTGGTAGGAGAAACTTTGGGAGACACGTTAAAACTTGTTCAAAATTAAAAGGAACTGCTTTTCGTAAGCACAATGTTTCAAAAATACCTATAATTGGTAAATATGGTTGCTAGATACAGGGCCTGGACGCACCTAGTTACATGATAAAATGCTAAATTTTGAATATTAGCAAATAACATTTTTTCAAGATAATAAAAATGTTTAAATATTGGTTTTTAATCATTTAACACATTTTCATTAAATTGATGGAAATATGAAAGCCACATTTGATATTTTTTTAAATTTAAAAAAATCTTTTTTTCTTGAATTTCTTTTTAAACTTTGCTGCACACCAGCATAAAATTAAAATCTAAACACTTTTTCAATATCTTATACTCTAATACCAGATTTTCACGACAAAATAAATACTTTTCAATTTTCCAGACAAACGAGTAGTCACGTGACTAATGTCAAAACAAATTTTCAGGTTACCAATCATGCAGAGACTATCAGCATAAAAAGTTTTTTTTACAACAACAATAAAAAAAATTTCCATATGGGTCAAACTTATTGCCGGTCACTGTACAATAAAGAACACTTTTTTTTATAGTCGTTTGTTTATTCCAACCGGCGTTTTGTTCTTTGAATTCCACCGTCAAGTCACGTTTTTAAATTTCGGACCTGATATTTTTATTAAGGTTTTGAGGACTTCTAAAATTTATAAATTTATAAGTTTTTGAAATTTAAAGTTTTGTCATTAAAATAACATCATTATCCTTTCTTTTTCATTGCGGCCCTGGTAATTATTTTTAGGATTAAATATCAAAAAATTACATTACTTACAGTAAGCAATGGTTTTTATTTCATTAATGTTCTAGTCAGATTTACCATAAAACTATTCATAAGGAAGTAAAAGAACGGTAGGTACACTGAGAGAAGATTCTTGCTGTCCTTATAAAAATCTTTATACCGCTTATAAAGAAAAATGCTAACATAGGGGACAAAAGAAAAACTACTTGAGACAGTAAAATCCATTTGGATGTAATTTATTTGCTGTCGTAATAAAGTCACTTTATAAAGAATGATCACTTAGCCCAAGTAAACAAAAATTTTGTATTAGCAAAGTAACTGACCATCGGCTATAAAGAGACTTTGCTAGAACAGTAAAGATACTTTTCTACGCCATCCGCATTGTTCTCGAAACAAGAGAATTTTTTTTTCAATATCAGCATAGCATTTTGCCATATTGGAAAGATTTTTTGATTTATTTCAAGAAAGTTACTTTGCTGGGTCAGAATGTACCTACTTACTTCAGATACTCTTTTTTAGCTAAAGTAGCAACTTATAATTGCTATAATAGTAAAGTGGTTTATTATGACAGCACCACTTATTTGCTATAATATGTGGGGTGGCCCAAAAAATAAGCCGTATATTTTGTTGAATTTTTAATATACTCTAGAGAACTTATTATGCCTAATAACACATTTATATAAACCAAGCTTTTTTACTTTGGGTACGGAAGTTTCAAAAAAGTTTGATTCATTTAAAATTGTGTTATTAAAAATAATATGTTCCATGCTATATCAAAAATTTAACATAGTATAAAGCTTATTTTTCAGGTAACTCCATCATATTTTACATCATGCAACTCCCCACGTCTGAATAGGTTATCAACGATTTGAAACTAAAAAAAAATATTTTTCTCTTTATTATTTAATACAACAGAAAACAACACTTCATAACCTAAAAATAGTTTCAGTTTTAGGTGCTTAAAAAAACAATAATATTTTACTGCTTTTTTCTTTGAGTGGTTAAAACATATCTTATTAAAAAATATCTGTTCACTTTAAATTTAAATAAATATCCAAAAGGGAATGCCGAAAAAACATGTTTCTGCATCTAGCCTGAATATTAGGTACCTAAAATAATAATTACATTGTATTTTATTTAGAAAAAGAAAGTATTTTACTTTTGCGATATTTCTTAAAATCTTCTTTTAAAAATCATACAATGTTTAAAACTTTGGTAAGTTGTTTTTTAGTTTGAGGACTTTTAGTATGAATGGCATTTGCTAAAGAATTACTAATTTTCTTCTCTCTAAAACTTGACTAACACAAAAATTATTATTAAATAAACATTCACATAACATAAAACAATTAACATTAAACTAAAATAACTATGGTCTTTTAACACTAATATTAAAAATCTACACTGTCATTGATATCACAATCCAATAAAGCACTGCACACTGGAAACATTTTTGAGCCAAGACAATTTTTATTGGAAAAAATGAGACAAGTGTCGAGTCGTAATGATCACCAACAGCAGCCACCGATGCGACGATTTTACTTTATGAAGGAACGAGCATCTAAATATCTTAAATAAAATGAAGACCTAAAGACATGAAGACCTGGAGACAGGAACGGGACGAATTTCTCAATTCCAACAAAAAATTTTGCTACCCCTTTAAAAACTCTTTAGAGCGCTAGAAAAGATTTCTTTATAAAGATTTTTTTCAAAAGCAGCAAACTGCATTACTTCCTCAGCAAAGCAAATAGTAGTCCTAGAAAATAATTTTTTATAAAGACTTACTTAGCTGTAATCATAATGTAAGTTTTCTATAATAGCAAAGGTTTTTGTAACGGGTATAAAGAGTTTTCAGGTAAATTGTTTCTTTTGCAATAAGAAATTCATTTTGCTATCGTAGGTAAAAAATTTAATATTACAGCCAAAATAATCTTAGCAAAGAATTTTTTGCTGAAGCTTTTCTCAGTGTACATTCAAGGTTGATTAATTTAGCAATTCACTAAAATCGCCTAATTTTTAAGCAATACAGCCGTATTTAAAATTATATGTTCGTATTCAAAAGTTCGTAAGCGTTGCGTTTTTCAATAAATAGTTCAAAGGGAGCATTTTTAATCAACCCTTTAAAAAATCATTAAGTTCTTTTTCATCATCCACATGTGATAGTAAGATTGTAATGGATAAACAAAAATTCATTTTTTTTTATTGTTCCAGCTAAGATATTTTTGAAGGATTTCTTGGATTTTTTCCAATCTTTTTCTTTCTTCTTGTTTAAGTTATCTTTTATGTATTCTTCTGGATTGTAGATTTTACAAGACTCCTCGTTCCAGGACAAGTCGATTAGTACTAACTCTGTTATGTTTTATTAAATCTTTTAATATTCTTATGGGTGGTAAAATATATAGTAGTATGGGGAGAAGTGAGGTTAAGTTTGGGGGGGATCATATAGGTGTGGTCGGGGGATTCCGATCCGTGGGTGTGGTAGGGGGATACAAATGTGTGGTAGGAGGGAGGAGTGGTGATAAAAGTGGGGATGGGAGTAGGCAGAGCAGTGGGGGTAAGAGTTGGTGATCACATAGGTGTAGTAGGGGGATAGGAGTGGGGTATATCCATGGATTGTGCTATGGTAGAACATAGGAAACCTATCTATTAATGTGATTTGTCGGGTTTGACAAAGAACGAAAGAATTGCAAATATCATAAATTTTGTTTAAAAATAAAAGTTTTGTTATTAAAATTATACATAGGCGACTAGACTAACCTACGGTAAAAGTTCAAAATGTCTTTTCATTTTAATCTGTGCACAAGTCGACACGTTCTTGAAAAGATCCCTTAATATTTCTGGTGAAATACCAGCAAAACAGTTCAATTAGTAATGGTTAAACCTAAGAACCATGGTACTAGGCTTTCAAATAAAGTATGAATTAATTTGTTGTAGGTACTTGGTGAGAGCACCCTAAATACCATTGAATTATTTAAAAAAAGTCGCATATCGCAAATTCATTAAAAAAAAACAATCTTACGCCATAGTTTCCTTGTTTTAGGTTAGGTTAGGTAAGAGTGGCAGACCCTTGGTTCTGACCAAACGGTCTCACGTAGTCCTGATTAGGTCCGTTGTGATACCACACGTGTTCCGTAGAACCCACCTTCATCAGATCACTGATGGTTTATGCGACGTAACCGCGGAAGGATTTTAACAACTCATTCAAACCAGCCACTACTGTTCAGAAATCTGCTCAGCCGTCCAAGTTGTTTAGTTCCTCCAGGCTATCGAAAGATGATTCACCCAGAGTAGTGAACCTCCTTCTTGCGAGGCCAGGGCATTCACACAGAAAATGTTGAATACTTTCTTCCTCTTCCTCATCTCTGCAACTTCTGCAGAAGTCGTTAGTGGGTATTTGCATACGTTCGGTATGTCTACCGAAGAGGCAATGTCCGGTAACAACCGCAGTAATATTTCTCACGTCTTTTCGACTGTGTCTCAATAGCTCTGCGGTTCTCTTTTTAGCGAATGTGGGCCACAGTTGCCTGGATGTACTACAGGTTGTCAACCCTGTCCATCGGTTCTGTGCAAGCTGCTTGGCCCTGTAGTCAATCTCCTCTTTGACGAATCCCAGTGGTTTGTTCACTGTATTGTCTGCTAGATCAGCTGGCATGCCTGCGCCCTCTCTTGCGAGCGCATCGGCAGCCTCGTTGCCATCTATTTTGGAGTGTCCAGGAATCCAGCACAGAATAACCCGATGTTGGTGGCCAAGTGTGCATAGATTGTTGCGGCATCGCTTTACGAGCTTTGATTTAACGCTGCTGGAACAGATTGCCTTAATCGCCGCCTGACTGAGAGCACCCTAAATACCATTGAATTATTTAAAAAAAGTCGCATATCGCAAATTCATTAAAAAAAAAACAATCTTACGCCATAGTTTCCTTGTTTTAAGCCAAGTCGCTTTTAAAATGGCAATTTTAGATTCTACGGTTAAACAAACAAGATGGCTATATTGGTTTTAATAAAAATACAGGGAAACTAAAAAAATAGGTCCTGTTTAGTTCTTAAAAGTCACAAAGAGTGTAAAAGTTGGCCCTTTATTCAGCAAAACGGGCAACGCGGGCCAAATTCTTTAGTTTTACAAAACACAATGGCCCAAGCCACGCTACCACAGGTCGACTCGGAAGGTGGAGTGGTCGTGGCTATAAAAGCGAACAAGATTAATCAAATTCTGCCTTGTAGTCCGGTCAAATTAGACCAAAAAATGATAGTGAAGGTACATAAATTTACAACAAGCTGAAAATCAGTAAAAATGTTCAAAATACAAATATAAATAAAATTTGAAAGTTCCCCAACATTCCCGTGTATGGAAAAAATTACTTTTTCGCGATTTTTAGCAAAACGGTAAGTTTTATCATAAAAATACTTTTGACAAACATTGTAGATCATAAAATTATCTATAAAAAATGTATTAACACTTTTTTTCCTACGATCCATCGTTTCTGAAATATAACGATTCAAAAAGTTGTAATCGTCGAATCGAAAAAAAGTTGTTCCTTATAAAAAGTTTTCCATTTAAAATTATTAAAATTGGCTTAAGAATTTTTTTTGTATATTACAACTCTAGAGATGTATATACGTGGCGTACTCATGCATATTATGACGATTACTACTTTTACAACTTTTTGAATCGTTACCTATATCTCAGAAACGGTGGGTCGTAGGAAAAAAAGTATTTATACATTTTTATAGATAATTTTATGATCTACAATTTTTGTCTTAAGTATTTTTATGATAAAATTTACCGTTTTGCTAAAAATTGCGAAAAACTCATTTTTTTGACCTTTGACCTCGAGTCAAATTTTTTCCATACACGGGAATGTTGGGGAACTTTCAAATTTTATTTATAATTGTATCTTGAACATTTTCTATCTTGAACATTTTCACTGATTTTCAGCTTGTAAATTTTTGTATCTTCGAATGTGTAATTTGACCGGATCATTGCTAAAATCAAGCTGTTCCGCTGCCAGTCAGATTTTTTTTACATACAACTAATAAAAATTAGTTTTATCAATACAGGCAGAGACGTACGTATAATTCTTTAAAATGTCTTTATTCTCCGTTTAAATAAAATAAAAACGAGAAGTGAGTAGGACGTAAATTTCAAATGAAGCTATTACCAGATAAAACAATTTGTGTGCTTTTTACAGCCTAATTTCATAAATTACTTAATATTTTTTAGTTTAAACCACCGGCGAATCTATGGGGCTGCAGCGATACACTTTTGCTTTCTAAGATAGGGTCCTAAAATATGGGTAGAGTGGCACACACCTTTTTATTGTAAGGCAGTCCCCACACAGGGAAACTTAAAAGAAACTGTAGTACCTTTGATACTAGGAGATCCAAGCACGGACCGAGACAGAATTTTGCGACGCGACCCGGCCCGTCAACGAGCCTGGCAGAAAACCAAGGCTGACGCAGTGGCGGCTCGCGGTATTAAAAAATAGTGAAGAGCTAGGTATAGTGCGGGTACTTAAACAAACATTGACTAAAAACCCGTGTACCAAAACGTCTCTCTTATCCAGGGTTTCCAACAAATTACAAACTATGTCATTAATTGGGTTCATTTTTAAAATACACAATAAAAATTTAACCAAGTAGATACGTACACACTACTGAATTAACTGAAAAATAAAAACAAAACTTTTTAATCATACAGTAAATCACGTAAAAACGATATCTATAACCGTAAGTTTCGCGAAGCCTCAAGATAAATACTTTAAGGTTAGGCGAACCAATGCTAAAACAATGGTACATACGACTGATCGATTTTTAAATTGCCCTTCATCATAATGAAAATTGTTACATGCTGTTTGGGTGACTGACGTAACGTAACCATAGCAACGGTGAATATCAAAGCCATGTTAGGCGTTGGGTCTTCACTTGCGGTGTTTATAATTATTGTCCATCGGAGTTAACCGTGGCTCTATTATGCATAGCTACATTCGAATTAAATTAATATCATTAATTCGAGGATAATTTTTTTTAAGGGCTAAAATGGTAGCTGTACCTATTAATACATTAATTTTTTTTCTGGTGAGAGCCCCTTCACCTACTTTACCCGACGAGCCGCCACTGGGCTGACTCGAAAAACCGGCTGGCCACAGAAGTCCGGCAGCAAGTCCAAAACATTGAAAATTTGAAGACCGTATTTACATAAAAAAAACTTTTGATGACCACGCGGACCCTCAAGATATTTTTTCTACTTCCACATGGAAATTTGCTATTTTCTTTACACTTAAGTGACGAGAAAAGTAGGCTATCGAGTTAACTGTACGGCAAATTTTCATATTTTTACTGTTCAGTGCTGCACAGTGTTGCGACCTGTAAAAATAAAGTTTCCCATTTTTAAAGAAAAAATCCACTAATGCACCCAATACTGAAAAAGTATTTTTTAGCAGATCACAAGCACAAGTAATCCTAGAAAATATCCTACGAATATAACACTGTGCGTAAAAATTTCCCTTTTCCCTATTGAGAGAGCACCCTATCATTCCTCTGTGCTTTGTTCTTACGAATCCGGAAATTTACCATTAGTTGACAACATTGTTATAAAAATTAGATGTCTCTGTGGTGTTCTTATAAAGTACTGACCAATCATAGTATTTACTGAAGCTCCGCCTTTTTCAAAACACTAAATTGTATAATTTATATGTATAATGGTACAATATGTTATTAATTTGTTCAATAAAAGAAAATATATACGCATCTACAATAGTTTTATCAATAATGCAACCTGCTGAATGTGTATAGAAAATTAATTTTATGTAGCATTATTATTGAATTGGTTTTACCATAACTTCTAAGATGGTCCTCTGGCCGAGACGGTAAAACGTCAAACTTTGGATCCAATGGTCGTGAGTTCAAGCCCTGCAGCCTGCATACTTTTTCAAGCATAAGATTTGTAACTTTGGTCGTAGAAAAAATATACTGTTCAACTCGAGTGGATTGTCCATATCGCAGTCGGAAGTTTGGGCACTCCGCCTACAGCGTCGTGCTCAATTTACTTTTTCGTAAGATATAGACTATCATATTCACTCTTGTTGTACAAACTACTATTTTAATTTTGGAAATCGATTAAAAAGGTTTTACTTTTTCTTTTAAGCGCTATTGCATTGGCTGTACTAAAAGGTATTTTTACAGTAGTAAGTCAATAAATTTAAATCTTTGTTTGCGCCTTCGTTCTGAGAAATATGAATTTTACACAATAGCAGAATTTGTGTAGTTGTAAATTTTCCCTAAAAACCCTGATCGAGAATTTTACTTCACTAACTCAAAATTTTAATCAGGATTTGGCCTAGACCAAACTAGTTTATCCTAAAAGTTGTTCGGGTCTGGTCGGGTTTGTTTAGGTTTGTTCGGGTTTGTTAGAATACGAACAAACCCGAACAGGCCTAGGCAAATCTAGTTTATCCTGAACTCGGGTTAGGCTAAACTAGTTTATCCTGAAATCGGGTTTGGCCGGTAACATATACATACCCTATATTGGTAATACCATAATTCAATGATGACACCACTGTAGGCAGATGATCAGGGTCCGTTGAGTTTGCACAGCTCGGAAATTTGCTTCTTGATGTAAACATTTAACAGGACCGACTTTCAAAATATTTTACCAAGCTTTTATTTAAATTCACCCGTTAGTTCGGGTGTGTACAGTTTATGGTCAAATAAAACTAAGTAACCAATATTTTACATACCTGAAATACCTTATTCCTGGTATTGAACCGCGATTCGTGCAAAAAAGGATCATGCACTTTTTTCTACCCATCTTGAGACACAAATCGCTAACAATAACATGTCTGGTAAAGTTTTATACCTAAATTCGCACCCAAAACTTAAAAATAATATCCACAATCACACACGGAACATCCGAACGAATACAACGTAAAAAAAGATGGAAACGACTAACAACTTACAAACTAACAAAAAAAAATGTCTAAAGTAAAGTTTTATAAATATTAACACTCAAAACTGAGAAACTATAACCACACACGAACGAAACAAAAGATGGCGACGAAATACAAAAACAACGGCGAGCCGGTTCTGTTTACGTTCTGTTAGATATCGTGTCGGTTGCCTAATTTTTTCCCTACTGCGCAAGCACCACGGGCCCAAACTAGGTTATTTAGAATCGCACGATGGGTGTCTTATTGCTTCGTGCGGCTGCTTGTATTGGCAATATAGTGTATGTATATATGTGGGATATACTAGGTACTTAAGCAAATTCCTAGTGTATTTTATTTTTACAGATCAGAATATTTTAATCCTGAATTTGTGGAGGTACCAGTAAAAATTGAATCCCACGAAAATACAAGAGAAGTTGAACAAACATCCGAAAATATATATGATGAATGGAAAATTAAAAATGAGAAAATCGACCTTAAAGAGGAAGACCTTGAACAAAACCAAAGTGTGTAAGTATCTCAGTAGAGTATTATGTAGGTAGCTTTCGTGGTTTGTGGCAGTGGCGGTGTTTGGAATAAATTAAAAGTATATACATATTTATTACTTTACATCATTACAGATTAATTACTCTTTTTTTGCTTAATAATCTTTTGTTTACTAATTTTTGCATACATTTTTCAATATCCTAGATACGTATGAGATGTATTACATTATCTAAATATTATTCCACGTTAATTACTTTTTTTGGGTTAATACTTTATTTACTTCGGATTTGCATACATTTTATTTATCTTTTAATATCGTAGGTACGCAGAGATACTAGAGTTTACATGTATTTTTTAACATAACTTTTAGGATGTCAAGGTCGAATATTCTGGATCCCAATTAAAATAAACGTTTAACATCCCCAACTCTGAGCTGTCAACAAAAAAATATCACATTTCTGCACACATATGTTACTAGTAGATACCATAAAACCTTCCCTTCTTTTTGGGTGTGTATAGAATTCAAACCCTTTTTAAATTATGAGATATGATAAAAAAGAGGGTAGTTAGTTTTTTATTGTCTGCTTTTTCTCGAGGGGAGATTATAGTAACCTTCGTTGATAGTTGTTTAGAAAATTCTTTAATGTCTTTTAACCTAATATGAAACTAAAAAAGGATCTCGTGCATGGGGTGGTCCTATATGTATGTGTCGTCATATATTTTATGAACGATGTATAGAAAATTCTAAAATAAAATTTGTGTGTGTTTATTGTTGGTCGGTTTCAAGGTTATACAAGAGATACAAATGTAGGGTTGCTTGAAAAAAATACTTTTTTTATTGTCTAATGATGTCATAAATTTTGGATACGATGGTGTAGGGTTGATAAAATTATTGTTTACATTTTTAAATGTTTGAGTCCTTCGACTGCTTCGAAGGTCAAACAAGTTTTTTTTTCTGTACTTTTCTTTTTCGATTAGGTATAGCATATATAAACGAAAGATGTGCATTTTGTTTCAGTTTTATTTTAACATTCGAAGAGTTTATAATATTAACAAACAAAATGGTCGAAGAAAATATATTTGAAAGTCTTCCCATCATCGATATGAATATCGTATCGGATAATGATGAAATAAGCGAAGTGGATAAGTTCCTAGAATCATTCTGCTTTGAAGATGTATCACCATCAACTGAGGAAGCTTCCACATCAAAAACAACACCCACAATTGGAATGGGAGTGGGAAAAAATCTATTAAAAAAGAAAAAAACGAAAAGCTACCATTTTAGAAAATCTTCTGCTAAAACCCGAAAATAAAAAGAAGAAGTATAACATTATTGACCTCACCGAAAGTCCTCAAACCCCGCCAGTTTTGAATAAATTCACACAGGAACAGAAGATAGCTCTATTACAAGCGAAAAGCATTCGAGAAGAGATGACCACACGATTAGAAAAATTGGAAAAAACTATGGTGGAATTCAGAAAAAAAATTGAAAAGGAACAAGAGAAGCTAAATGCTATAATCGAAGAATCAGAACATATTAAACAAAAGTGTTTAGATTTCGACGTTTTTTTAAAAACTAGAGTTTTTAGTGTATAGTTTTTTTTTTAAATAAACAAAGTGGACTCTCATTATTTATTTATTTATTTATTTATTTATTTATTTAGTTGGTTAGTAAGTTAGTTAGTTAGTTAGTTAGTTAGTTAGTTAGTTAGTTAGTTAGTTAGTTAGTTAGTTAGTTAGTTAGTTAGTTAGTTAGTTAGTTAGTTAGTTAGTTAGTTAGTTAGTTAGTTATTTAGTTATTTATTTATTTATAAGTAGGGATACAACAGACACTAAGTCCAATAAAGCATCTACGTTGTGGTATTAGCTAGTGGAAACTAAATGTTTTAATTATACAAACAAAAATATAAATATAAAACCTTACAAAAATTAAAATTAAAAACAAAAAAAAATTACAATGATCTGACATGTTTTTTAAATCTAACTATAGACATATCAAACATTTCCATACTCAAGGAAAGACCATTATAGGTACGTGTCGCTCTATAGATAGGAGAATTTTGACCTGAATTCGTATTTCGAAGTGGAATGTTAAATGTATTTTGAAGCCTTAGGTCCCTAACCGGTACATTAAAGCTTAGCTTTGATCTAAGTATTGGCGAATCAATAAGACTATTAACCAGCTTATAAATCATAACAAGATCAGAAATTGTCCGTCTTCCAGCAAGCGTTACTACTGAAAACTTTTCCATAGCAGGTTTATAATTGCTATTTACTATAAGTACATCCGTATTACGTGATAAGAACCGTAAAAATTTATTTTTAATACTTTCCAGCCTCCGCAGATAAAAAAGATGTATCTAAATGCTTATTATAAAATTTATTTACGATAAGATATATTGTACTATTAAAATTTTACAGTAATTTAAATAAATTTTGTAAAATTTAAACCATTTTGTAAACCTTTTTGTTTGTTAGTAAATAAATGTCTTCGAATTTTAACATGAGTTTTACTGAATAGACTAGGTCACATAGGTTTTTATTAGATAAACATATTATTATACTTTTTTTGACTATTAAAATTTTCTAAACTCATAAGTTTTAAAGTAAAAAATTTTGAATCTAATAATTCAATATTTTAATTGGTTTGAAAGGGGACAATAGTATCAATTAAAATATAAAATTATTACTACTTAAATTTAAATTAGTTTCGAGTTTTTTTTTCTTTAAAAACCGCTTATTTAAAGTTTTCAGGTACCTACCTATATAGTGTGTTGTAAAAAATAACAATATATTTAAAAAAAAAGACTTTTAAAACTAAAAAATTTAAAACATTATTCAAATACCCTACCTATAATACCTAAAGTAATGTATTCTAAACAATCTCTATGTTTAAATAGGTCTATTATATAAAATCATTTATGTTACTAGAGAAAACATGCATTCTACCTTTAATACGAGTAATAAGACCTATCCAATTTTAAAAAATCACATTAAATATCACATCACGCACAAACTATCGAGCGATGGAAGCTTTTAAAAGTTAACTGAATTTAATTTTCTTTGAATAAAACAAATTTGAGATCTTTTTCAGGCAGGTAGGTAGGTAGAGGTAGGCACCAAACTCAAGTATTTCAATTATATCGGGCAAATAGTACCTATGGCGCCCTCTTTCGACTAGCCTCGAAACTATACCCTATAGGGTGCGATTCTAATGGTGTGTTTACACGTTAGGTTTTAAACCATTAGATAAAGGTGTGTTTACACGTTAGGATTGAAACCATTAGATAAAAATAAATGACTTTAATTTGTTATAAAATCACTGTAGGAGGAAATATTGTAATAGAGGTTCAAACTAAAATTATGGTAACTTAAGGTATTACACAATTTAGACTTTTTATCATTAAAATTTTAAAAAAATTAAAATATGGATCAAATACAGTGTAAGAATAATACATACCCCATAAGATATTAAATAAAATGGAAAAATGTATGAAACATTATTAAACTAAGTATTATTAACCAAAATAAAGTAATTAAACTGTAATGACGTACAGCAATACATATACTTGAGGGTCATTGCACTTTTCAAGGTTACCACCACACCACATGCCACAAAAGGTACCTATATAATACTCTACTGATTTTCATATTTTGGTTGGTGTCTCATAAATCATCAAAAAATCCCCAGAATTTCGCTTGCAATTGCAGTAAAAATAGAGTCGGAGTTATATTTCTTGCAAGCAATACAAATTGCGCCAGCTGATTACTAGCCTCGTTCTGCGATACTCCCGGGCAATCTTTTCTTGCTTGAAAGAAATATTGCAAACTGTAAAGCTGCCTTATGACATCCTACGACAAACTACATTAGGATACCTAACCTACTAAATGTATAAAATAAAACCATTTAAATCTCACAAAATATTTTATGGTAAATCTTGGGAAATTACCAATATTTTTACTTCCTGTCTGCGGTACCCGACATCTATTGGAGTGACGATGTATTGTAGCGTACCGTAAACCCAGTGGCGGCTCGTGATAGTTGAAACAGGTTTGGCCAACATATCCAAGTCAATAAAAACAATTAAGGAAAATAGGGTAAAAAAAAACTTACCACATAGTAATTAAATGAAGTATATACAGGGTGTGTCAGTAAGGTGACTGTCTTAGATAGCACCTAAACTATCAAAGATAGGGAAAAAAGTGTAATACAAAAGTTAAAGGGTTTTTTAGGATACCTACATAATCTAAAAATATTTTCTAATCTACAGGGTGATCCTAACAAGTGGTACTGAATAAAAAAAAAGAAAATTAAATAGGACCCAGTATAATTTCCTAGAATATGATTCAATGGAAGGACTTTGCAACCCTATTAAAATATTTGAAGTGAAATGCAACGTTGCCAAATAATTAATTTTTTCCCGAAATTTTAGTAATTTTAAGGGTATCGTTAAAAAATCATAGCAACCTGTGGATTAACCCTAGGCAAATATAATTTACGTTGTAAGTACTTTAAGGTACGATATATTGATTTATAATAATGTTTTTTAAATCTCTTATACAGAGCGTTCATTACAAGTTGGACAACTCGATAGTTTTAAAAATGCTTTATTTCAATTTTTTTAAATGGGACCCCCCTAATTTTTTTAGGCAAAAGAATGTATCTTTCGAAAACCTTACTTTTTTGTTAAACATGTCATATATCTAAATATCATAGTTTTTGAAATATTTTAGGATTTGTCTTAAATCCGGGTAAAAAAGGAAAGTTCTAACTAAACAATTTAGTCAAGATTGCTTTGGAACAAAAAACAAATAATTTTCCTTGTCGCAGCTGTCATTGCAAAATTATTTCGCTAACATTTTGTGCTTTATTACTGTTTAAATTTTAGTTTCCTGAACTAATTTTATCATAACTCATATTTTTTCATTTTTTTACCCTGATTTAAGACAAATCCTAAAATATTTCAAAAACTATGATATTTAGATATATGACATGTTTAACAAAAAAGTAAGGTTTTCGAAAGATAAATTCTTTTGCCTAAAAAAATTAGGGGCGTCCCATTTAAAAAAATTGAAATAAAGCATTTTTAAAACTAAATAAGAGATTTAAAAAACATTATAAATCAATATATCGTTCCTCAAAGTACTTACAACGTAAATTATATTTGCCTAGGGTTAATCCACAGGTTACTATGATTTTTTTAACGATACCCTTAAAATTACTAAAATTTCGGAAAAAAATTAATTACTTGGCAACGTTGTGTAAGGTAACTACTTGGTTCGATAAGAGAGAGTCATCAAGACGTGTATAAAATGTATATATTTCTATTCTTATTTACAAAATCAGTCTTGGTCTTTATATATACTAAACTTAACCTTAACTTGTAACCTTAACTCTAAGCTTAACCTATGATTAAATAAATGTTATTATTTATAGTTAATATAAAATAATATACCATCACCTTTGGTAGAGGGTTATACCACAACCGACGTCAAATATCTAGCCATGAAGAGACGTTTGGCAACACCGCACTCGATGACGTAAACCAGTCTATTTTGAACAACCGACTGCTACGTGTTTACGGGATTTGGCTAGCGTAGGTAACAACACAAAGCACATCGTTTTAGATATCGATATCCAATAAACAAACTATTTGACCAATTGCATATTGTTGAAGAAAAATAAATATTTTTGGGCAATTTTCATTCAGTTTGCTTGGAGAACGTTTGATCACCAGGAAATTACTGTATACTTACATCAAAAAAAAAACAGACAAACATCACGATCTGTAGTGTTTTTTTGTATTTAGACATGTTATTTTCCGGGACATTAAACGTTTTTTGGCGAAACTGAATTACCATTGCCTTAGACGACTTAATATTTTTTTTCCAATGTCCCCAAACGCATTAGAATTGATATACTGATTGTATAACAAAAAGAACGGTGCGGTTGTGTTGTTACGCTTAAGATATCAGGCACACACCCACGGGGATATGGCACTATTTATTTATTCTTTTTTTTTTAAAGAGGAAAAAATCTTGCTTTAAGCCACTTGACACAATATTTAGATAATTGTGTGTGCTTTTATTGTTATCTGTATTATTTGGTGAAGGAGCTATGTCTAACCTTGAAGATAGATATTGTAAATACCTTCTAGTTGGGAGTAATAAATAATTTCTTAGAAGTTCATAGGAACTAGGGGACATCGTAAACAACATAATTGACATTACTATGGTTGAGGTGGAGTATCGTTTTTTTTTTTAAAGTAAGTAAATTCATTTGATCAACCAAGATCTCAAGGGAAACTGTGCTGTCATCTGAACTATCTAGATTAGTATCTAAATGTTGTCTATGTAAAGCTTTGTTTAGATATTCTAACCCTTTTTGAATGTAATCTTGAGTAGATGGTTCAGGATTGGTATCGTTACAGTTCGAGCTTTGAAAACGACATAACAAATTTTCAATTTGTGACCATCTAGTCAGTTTCAAATCTACCGGTAAAACCCATTTTAAATCATTAAAACTTAATTCGTTGGCATTGACAAAAACTTTTATTAACATATTTCTGTCGACCGTAATTTCATTACTAATGCTTAAACAATCATTTGTCAAATTTAGCGTATAAAAAGATAGTTTTACATTATCTACTATTTTAACAGACCAGTTATCAGAAACCTTAATTTTGTTGTTTACATTTAAAATAAACTCCTGAAAATTTTCAATTAAATCTGATTTCTCAAATTGTTCATTTGCTTCATTTGAACGTGCAATTTGTTCATTTTGACGTTCTTGGGGTGTTTTTCTAGCGGCTGAAACTGTTTTAGTCAAATATTTTGGCAGATTTGGAAAAATACAGGGGCAAGCATTTAAAGTTAGCTTTAGTTTGCAAGGAATTTTTTTTAAACTTCCATCAGCTTGAAGGTAAATATCTTCTCGGGTAATTTCACTTTCAGAAAAGTGTTTACAACAAACTACGGCCCTATCTGACGGGTTAAAATCAGCTCTCGGAATCGCATTTAACCATTTTTGTCTTAAATTAGGATCTTTGGGAAAAAGAAAAACCGAAATGAGCTTTCCCCCTTGCTCCTTTTTAATAACGCTATTATAATTTGATTTACACCCGGGAATACAACAAGTACTAGGCATATTAAAGGCTGTGAATTGTAATAAGACTACAAAAATGTTTTATAAATAACTTACTTACCTGAAAATTTTCGATAAAATCCCTGCTATTATTTATAAAATATTGCACCTACATAGGTAGGAATTTTTTAAACAATACATTACCTACACACAGTCACAATATTTATTTAAAAAATTTTACCAAAATTATTATATTAATAAAAACATTTTTAAAAAACGCCATTGTTGAAAAGCCGCATAGTGACACATAAAACCCGGCAACATAAATCACAGTATTGAGTTCAAATAAACTTTATTCGACATTGTAACTGTCCGAGGTTTTAATTTAGAGCCCTTTATGCATTTTCCACTGTTAAAATTAGGAAAAACTAATTGATTTTCACAATTTTAGAAGAGATTTGTGCTCCGGGCACACTTTTATAAATATACAACATGACCGAGACGCGGCAACAATACATCACTTATTGAGTTCAAATAAACTTTAATCGACATTTTAACTGTCCGAACTTTTGGCTTGGTTTCCTATATGTACTTTTCACTATTAAACTTAGAAAAAACTAATTGATTTTCACAATTTTAGAAGAGATTTGTTTTCCCGAAACTTTGACTAACCTCATTTACGCCGCGTAAAAATGAACTGGTTTACAGTGTTTCAGATTTAACACGCCAGGGCTAGTACGTCTAGAGGGTTGTGGTTATACCCTTGACAATATCCTTGTTATTGATACCAAGGTTCAGGAATGATTATTTCAATAACATTATAAATATAACAGAAATAGGTAAAATAAGGTAGAGCCTTATTTTGCCCTACATCTTCTGCGGGAGGGAAAAAAATCTAATATTACTAAATATTTAATTTTTTTTTTGTACGTTTACATTAATTAGACATGGATTATTTAAAATATTTTTTAACTCTATTCCTATGAACTAACATTTTTACAATATTTACATTTTTAACAATCGTTACCATTTCATACGTATTCCTCGACATATTGTCGTAAAAACTTTTTTATGCATCCTATCTTTTATATTATTATACAATACATCCTATTAATCCTTGCGTGTCCTCATATCGATAGTAACTGAAAATCGTTAAGAACTATTTGTTTTTTCTTACGATCGAATATCCTTTTTACATTTTTAATAATATATATTTATTTCTATACCGGTCTCTATTATTATACCTTTTTATTTTTTAATGTTTTTTAACATTTGAGCGCTTTTTTCGTCTTTTATAATAAATAATTCGCGAATATCATATTCATTACATACGGCATTCTGGCCTCTCGACGATCCAGTTAAATGCGAACGCCGATCGAGTGTCCTGAGCGTTATGTTCCGTATAATTATTGTCCTTGAATTGCAGGGCTTCACGGTGCACTTAGGGCCAACGTCGTTCAAGACTCCTGATTCATATAAACAATATTTTTAAAATAGACGAAATTTCCTATGCTGCCTATATTTTTCAAAAAAAATTTGAGCCTAAAACTCCTATTCTTATTTACAAAATCAGTCTTGGTCTTTATATATACTAAACTTAACCTTAACTTGTAACCTTAACTCTAAGCTTAACCTATGATTAAATAAATGTTATTATTTATAGTTAAGAGCGAAGACTACCCTAGCAGGATATCATGATTGACTGCATCGGCCTCTCTCGGTCAAAAATGTAAGCTAATCGAAATAATACTTTACGCCAAATCTGGCAACAACGCCGATAACCTTCATAATTTATAATATTTTATTTTAATTTTTAAATTCAGGACAAGCCAGTACCGAGAGATGAGTCATCATCATCCTGGTAAGAAAATGGTCTATGGAGGTATAAAATATGAGGGACCCGACGCAGAGTTATTAAGTTAGGCATTTCATGTTTTGCACATTTTACCAGTATCCTAGGAAGCGTTTCCAAAAATATTTTTGATTATACAGGGTGTCCCAAAAAGTGTGACGTCGTGATATATTTTAAAAAATTACATATTATATAGGTATACTTTCTTGCTACTTTGGACACTTTATTTATTATTATATATTTACCCACATACAAGTATTTTATAGAAATCGGTTCAGTGATATCAGCGAAAAGAAAAGAAATTAAAAAAATAGATCTGAATAACCAGTTTTAAGAGCCATCAATCATCATCATCACTAAGGTAAGAAAATGGTCTATGGAGGTATAAAATATCTGGGACGAGGCAGAATTATTAATTAAATTACTCGTTTGGTATTTTGCTGACTTTACCAGTATCCTATGAAGCGTTTCGAGAAAATATGTTTCATTATATAGGGTATCCCAAAAAAAGTGTGACGTCATGATGATATCAGCGAAAAAATAAAGAAAAAAAGTGTAGAACCATTGGTTAAAAATAAATAAAATATAAAAATAGTGTCTCATTAAGAAAATTATACAAGGTACTTAATAAATAAGGTGTAACAGTCTCGTAAACAAAGTTTAATTAATATGAATTATACAGGGTGTCCAAAGTTTAGTGTCAATCTTTAAAACACTTTATAATTTTTATTTTCAATTGGAGTCACTGTATATTCTTACGTCATTCCATGCAGATTTAATAATTAATTAAATTAATTAATTTAATATTTTTTCCATTATGACATGTCCAAAATAGTACATTATACGGAAACAAGGTATATTTCTTAATCCTGAAGGCACAGTTTAGTGTACAAGCCACAGACAAGGGCATCAAAAGCACAGATATACTCTTTAGTCCAGTGGCAAATACTATTTTTGCACTTTGCAATAAAATCATAACATAATTATTATTTACACAGACGTAGTAATGTTCATATTTTATATTTTGAATTGCTGTTCAAAATTTTGGGAAAATAAATTTTTAAATATTCGAGGGGATAAAACTGTTATTACAACTCCTGTGGAGGGGTTAAAAATTATTTAAGCCCAGCGCAGCGATTAGAAGATTTAATTGACAAAAAATCGTGTTTTTTCTGTAACCCATAAAATTACACTTTAGTCCTCAAAATAGGAACTAAATAAGATACTTTAGCAACAAGTTTTAAGGATCAAATACGCGACTAGCGCGAGGGCGTCCGCGAAGCGTCTGCCGCGCAAACGACGCTGCACATACTTTCTTATAGGACTGTACCTTTAGTTGGAACCACATGGAAAACTTTGTTATTATTAATTTTACGAAAAAAGATATTCTTCATAAAAAAGTTCTGCATGGTCTAAAACCAAAAATGCAACTATTATATATTAAATTCTTCTAGGCGTATACGAGGTTTGTCAAAAAATATAAATTTTGCCCAACCTTTATTTCTGACAATATCGAAAATTGTTATTAAAAAAAGTTTATCAGAACTAAAAACCACGTTTAAGTATGTAATTACACCCATTTACAATAAACAAATTATTTTTTATTTTTTGAAACGTATGTGTGTTACAATAACAAGGCAAATTTAAAATGATTTAAAAAAACCTATTTTTTCATCGTAAATGGGTGTAATTACATATTTAAACGTGGTTTTTAGTTCTGATCAACTTTTTTTAATAACAATTTTCGATATTGTCAGAAATAAAGGTACTTTGCTCTTGGGCAAAATTCATATTTTTTGAGAAACCTCGTATAATACGTCTAGAAGAATTTAGTATCTGCTAGTTGGATTTTAGGTTTTAGACCATGCAGAAGTTTTTATGAGGAATAACTTTTTTTCGTAAAATTAATAATAAAAAAGTTTTCCATATGGTTCCAACTTCCAACTTACGGAGACATACTGTATATAGTGGTTTCAGTAATTATTTGCATATAACAAAAAATCAATAAGTCGATTCTTATTCTAATTTAAAATATTCAACTTTTTCTTTCAAAACTTGTATTTAGACTATTACTTTATAAACAACCGAGTAAGTAAGTAAACAACTTTGTTCAATATAATTTTTGCTAAAAATAATAAATATTGTTACTTTTCTGTCGAAGCATTTTCCTGTTTTCCTAATTTATTAACACCCTATACTTATAGGTATATCTGATCTAAAATATATAATATTAATACGGCCAACTGATTTTCTCAACAAGTAGAAATTTTTTGTTAAGAATTACTTTTGGTCCTAAAATCAACAATAAAGATTTTTTTCTATTGTCCACTCCTCGAACACACTCAACTGTATATTATAGTATCTACTCAAACTTTTGACATTTTTTTCTAGCAAACATTCTATCCCCTATTCTCTCTCACTCTTTTGTTTTTTAACAAATATAGCCCTAGCCTATATGTATTATAAGCAACCTAACTACTTATAGTATTCACAATTTATTTTAAAATTCCTCCCTTATGATGAAAACATGTTATACTTACAACTTTTTACGAAGCTGTCGCCTACTTTTCCGCCTTTTAGATAAGTTTAGACCTTTCGCCATTATTTTATTGTTTGTAACAGAAACAGATAAATAAACAAATTAACCAAACACAAAGAGTAAAAAAGTCAATAGGTCCACAGTAAGCACTTACTCACTTACACTACCACAAAAGATGCACAATCAGTTCATAATAATTGTCAACAATATCATATTATAATCTGTACGGCACGAACAATCC
Organism: Polydrusus cervinus; assembly: GCA_935413205.1. NCBI lineage: Eukaryota > Metazoa > Arthropoda > Insecta > Coleoptera > Curculionidae > Polydrusus > Polydrusus cervinus. The sequence continues at coordinate 8,552,669 of OW284518.1, forward strand.
GGTACATCCCATTTAAACTACGAAACGATATATAAAACAAAACAAGAAAAATGACGTCAATACATATCCTTGTGAATACCCGTCGCCGTGTCACAAAGAACCGAGCTGATGCTTTTAGCAATTTCCTACGTTGCCAAATGGTTACCAAATGGAAAGGGCGGTAATATAAATATGACCAGTTGAATTTTCATTTTATTTTGAAATATGATGGAATATTTGTACAATGGCACGTACAAGAGTAGGAAATATTCATACAAATTCTAGGTATTTGCTCAGTTTTTAATTTGTTTGCCTATAAAACGGTTTAAATTGACATTTAAATAAAATAATTACGATAATTAACACACGGTTTTGAATCTCGTAATGTGAAGCAAACTCCATGAAGAAATATACGATTTTACAACTTTTAGCCCAAAAGAAAATTACAAATAATTTAACGTAATTCTTACAAATGAAATAATCTATCTGCCATAAGTTTTACACGGGAAATTGTTTAGCTGATAGAATGGCGAAGGTAAATTAATTATTTGTGTAGTCTTCGGTCTTAATATAAAATAATATACCATCACCTTTGGTAGAGGGTTATACCCTCGACAATATCCTTGTTATTGATACCAAGGTTCAGGAATGATTATTTCAATAACATTATAAATATAACAGAAGTAGGTAAAATAAGGTAGAGCCTTATTTTACCCTACAGTTGCATTTCACTTCAAAAATTTTAATAGGGTTGCAAAGTCCTTATTCCATTGAATGATATTCTAGAAAATTATACTGGGTGTCCCATTTAATTTTTTTTTTATTATTCAGTACCACTTTTTAGGATCACCCTGTAGATTAGAAAATATTTTTAGATTATGTATCCTAAAAAACCCTTTAACTTTTGTATCACACTTTTTTCCCTATTTTTAATAGTTTAGGTGCTATCTAAGACAGACACCTTACTGACACAAGCCGTATAATAAGGACATTGTCACAGAATATATTCTGTGACATTGTCTAAAATCACAACATATAAAACATTGTTTTTCTCAATATTTCAGTAGTTCTAAAGAAACAATTAAAAAATTGTTCACTAAACACTTATATTTTTCTTATAGGAAAACTCTATTCGTCTTTCTTTTTTATTAGAAAATATTTCGATTACTTTTTTATTAAGATTGTCAATATTGTTTGAAAAATGTTTTTCTGCAGACAACATTCCTAACGCATTAAGTCTTTCTTCTTTCATGGTATTTCTTAAAAAGGTTTTTATTCTTTTTAACATAGAAAACATCTCTCCGCTTCAGCGGTCGTCATTATAATAGTTATTAGAATGCTTAGTAACTTTAACGTTTCTTGAAACATCGAAGACACTCATCGTCATTAATTAAAACCAAACTCGTCCCTCTGGTACAAAACTTTTCGTTCATTTCGAAGTCTTTTTTTATCCAGAAATGAACAAAAAACAAAACATTTTATTTGTCTGCTCGCACCCGCACAACTAATTGTTTCTGGAATAAACATTCTTATTAAATTTTCTAACTCGCGATTTTGAGTCTTTGTTGTCTATAAATTGGGCACTGGACAACCCAATTCCTTAACCTGCATTTTCTCTTCTAAGGAAAGAACAGGGCGGAAATCGCGAATCTTTTTAAACACTTATTTTATTCATTTTAACACGCTTTAACCCACACTGACTGACTGATTTAACCTAAACCTAACCTACAAAAGTAATTTATGTCCCATAGTAAAAACTCTTTAAATGAAAAATATGTTAAAAGTTAAAAGTTAATATTTTGGCAGGGCAAACCGTATTCAAAACAGCTGCCATCTAGTATCGAGTAGTGGTAGGAAAGATAAAGGCTTAACCAGATTGGAACTCTGCACTCCTGACACAATAAAGCACGTATAAATCCTCCAATCCCGGACGGATCTGGCCTGCCACAATGTTTCCGAAGTCCTTATGCGTCAGTAAGAGAGGGCGATATATTTATTATCTCTCTCGTAAGCGATGAACAGTCTGGCTTTACATAGAATTCGCCGAATAAAGCGTAAAGATACAAAGCAATGATTATGAGTGTGACTGAATAAATAGCTTGGTGAACAGTTAGGTAGGGCCCCATGGTACTGTGGCCCTACTCTACGAGCCGCCACTGCGTAAACCACCAACAGAGATGATAACATGATGAAATACAATCATGCAATTAGGCGATTTCGATTAATTTATCGTCACATTAGCTACCGACTGGTTAAACATTGTTTTCGTTTTTGACCCACTTGCTTACCTCTGACTTGGCTTCAGAAATTTTGGTCGTGTTAATAAAAAACTGGCTTTCGTGTATTAACCGGCCACCAGCCTTATTAAGTAAGAAAAGGTGAGGCAGGCCGGTTAAAAATATATACCAATTTACGTGTAAATATACAAATATAACAATCACATATTTTTTCCGCCTTTGTCATGCAAGCAAAATCATGACTTTGAAATGTCTCTTATTCTTAAACTTTTTAACAGGAGTTTAGAGCGTGAGCGATTTACTCATACCGAATGATCACCGAATCCCTGACCTTACCGAAAATTTTTAGGTTATAGACTACAGAGTGCTTATCTGTAATATTTTTATGTTTGTTTTCTTTTTAATTTTTGTTTAAATGTAAAAAGAATGTTTTTGCTTAAGCCTTACAACTTTTATTTTGGCATTTTTATTTACAACGCTGTTTTTAATCCCATTTGGGTCTTGGGAAGAGACATTGTTATTTTTAACATAACTTCATTTCCTATATATTCTTGAAATAAGTAACTAGATTTATAATCTTTTATCGCTAATATAAAAATTATCACCATTTGATAGAATACAATCTGCTGTAAAAATTATGCTCTATACTTTTGTTTCTTATTAAAAAGAATCGCAGTATGGCGGACTTCAAACGCACCCTATCTCACTAATAATAAATAAGGTAAACTACAAAAATATGTGTAATTCTTAAACTATCTAAATATTTTTTAAATTTTTTTAGTATGATATTCGGTGGCATCGATCAAGGACACCATAACGAATATAACAAGAACAGATGTAGTATGTGTCAATTTCAAACAGGACGGAGCAGTTTATTTAAAAATCAACAAGATGGTTATACATTAACCTGCATTTATTGTAATTACAATCAAACAACTCAGAAACATAAAAATACAAAAAAACTTGATGCTTTAAATAAGTTCAAGTGTGGACAATGTAATTACCAAACATTTGCTAGAAGTTATTTAAAGAGACATATATTGGGGCGCCATAAGAATATTGAAGAAGTCGTTGCTTCAGATAAGTTTAAGTGTGGTCAATGTGATTATCAAACTATTATGAAAAGTAGTTTAAATAAACATATTTTGGGACGTCATAAAAACCTGGAGGAAGTTGATGTATTAAAAAAATTCATGTGTGAACAATGTGAATATCAAACAATTACGAGAAGTTGTTTGAAGAGACATATCTTGCGCTATCATAAAAGTATAGAGGAAGTTGATGATTCAGATAAGTTTAAGTGTGATCAATGTGTATATCAAACTTTTACTAGAAGTGATTTAAAGAGACATATTTTGGGACGTCATAAAACTATAGAGGAAGTTGATGCTTCAGATAAGTTTAAGTGTGATCAATGTGAGTATCAAACACTTGGGAGAAGTGATTTAAAGAAACATATTTTAAGTAGTCATAAAAATTTAGATGAAGTTGATGATTCCGATAAGTTTAAATGTGAACAATGTGAATATCAAACATTTACGAGAAGTTATTTAAAGAGACATATTTTGGGACGTCATAAGAATATTGACGAAGTTGATGCATCACATAAGTTTAAGTGTGATCACTGTGAATATCAAACACTTGGAAGAAGTGATTTAAAAAAACATATTTTGAGACGTCACAAAAATTTAGAAGAAGTTGATGATTTAGATAAGTTTAAGTGTGATCAATGTGAATATCAAACAATTACGAGAAGTTGTTTAAAGATACATATTTTGCGACATCATAAAAGTATAGAGGAAGTTGATGATTCAGATAAGTTTAAATGTGATCAATGTGCATATCAAACTTTTACTAGAAGTGATTTAAAGAGACATATTTTGGGACGTCATATAAATATAGAGGAAGTTGATGCAGCACATAAGTTTAAGTGTGATCAATGTGAATATCAAACACTCGGAAGAAGGGATTTAAAGAAACATATTTTGAGTCGTCATAAAAATTTAGAGGAAGTTGATGATTCAGATAAGTTTAAGTGTGATCAATGTGAATATAAAACATTAACGAGGAGTTATTTAAAGAGACATGTTTTAGGACGTCACAAAAATATAAAAGACGTTGATGCTGCACATAAGTTTAAGTGTGATCAATGTGAATATCAAATACTTAGGAGAAGTGATTTAAAGAGACATATTTTGAGACATCATACAAAGTTAGAGGACGTTGATGATTCAGATAAGTTTAAGTGTGATAAATGTGAATTTGTTACATTTGCGAGAAATTGTTTAAAAAAACATATTTTGGGACGTCACAAAAATATTTAGGGCTTTTAACCTAAATTCCGATGCACGTCATTATTGACGTAATTTCAAATAATCATGAGTATTAATCTGAATTTTTTTGTTAACGCGTACCTTTTAAAAAAATTAAATTTGGCGCAAATATTGCCGATGTTTTTTCCTGATATTCCCGTCATTTAAAAATTCTAAATTATAATTTTTTCATAATGTAGCCTTCAGAAAGTTATAAATGTTCGTAGCACTTTTACTGATAAGCGCATTTCTTTCACAGTAGAATATACAGGCTTTCGTGTGAGTAAATGGGTATCTCTAAAATGGTGAAATTGAGGTAAAGTTGCGTATTTTGGGGCTTACCAGTTTGACAAATGAAAATTGTAAATATTCCGAATGTCTTCGGAGATAGATGAAGTTGATGATTCCGTGGACAGCGTTGATTTTGTTGCTAGTAAATTTAACTTGACATGCTTTGCTGTAGTCAACTTAAAAATATGTATGGATAACAAACAATTACCTGACATATATTATGCGTTAGCCCATAGTCACCTAAGCTCTTGTACTTTTCTGGGGCGAATCAACAGAACTAGAAAGATTATTTATTTTTCAAAAAAGAATAATTCGTAAAATATATTCTTTAAGCCCTCTTAAATCTTGCGAAGAAACATATTTTAATTCTCAGTGCAGTAATGTTTGTAATTCCCTAAATATTCAAGTCAATAATAACAGAACAAATTTTAATACCTTCAAATACTGCATCATTTCACAACATCATGGTTTCTACAGGGGCGGATCCACCACCACGAATTTGGTTAATTAGTAAGAACACCAAAAAAGGCTATCAGGTAGATGTCATCTACACTGATTTATCAAAGGCTTTCGACAGCGTGTCGCACTCGGGATCTGTGGTTCTTATTTGAGTTTGATCTTACGGACAGGATTCAGGTGGTTAAGTTTAATGAAGTTACCTCACGGAAGATAACAGTAAGAACCGGCGTGCCTCAGGGCTATCATTTATTCCCAATAATGTTCCTGTTATCAATATTGTAGTGTCCATTTTCAAAAAGTGTAAATGTCTCCTCTACGCTTGCGTCCTTAAATTTTACGCCATTGTGAACAATCTGCAAGACTATCTTACAATTCAAATTGATATTGACCTTGTTGAATGGTGTAAGAATAATTTCTTGGATCTTAATATCAGCAAATGTAGGGTACGGCGATTTTCCAGGCGTAAAGTTCCAATTAGATATTATTGTGAGAGCAGTGGTACTTCTGTGAGTGGTTTGGTGAGTTTTAATGATTTGGGTGTTTTATCTAACAGCGAAATTAATTTTAATAGTCATATAGAGAATATATCGTTTTGAAAAGCTCTAGAATGTTAAGTTTTCTACGTCGAAATTGTAATAATGTTAATGATACAAAAGCTCTAACTCGTTCCGACGGCACAATAGCAACCATAGCCGGGGATAAAGCAAACCTACTTGCTGAACTGTTTTCCTCGCATTTCACTGTAGACTTTCAGGGAAAACCACCACCCAACATTCCCTCAGTTCAATCGCAAATGTCTGAAATCGTGTTCCGTCAGCGTCTTGTTAAACGGATTCTTAAAGGACTCGACGTCAATAAAGCTTCTGGTCCAGACGAAATTCCTATCATTGTTCTCAAGACATGCGCCGATGAACTTACACCAGTATTTTGTAGACTTTTCAACTTATCCTACAAAAAAGGAATATTTCCATCCTGCTGGAAGTCGGCGCGTGTCCAGCCCATTCCAAAGAAAGGTAAAAAGACCCTGCCAAGCAACTACCGACCCGTCGCATTGCTTTCAGTAATTTCCAAAGTAATGGAGAAAGCTATTAACCAACAACTCCTAAAGTATCTGGAAGGGCTTAACATTATCAGCGACCATCAATACGGTTTTCGTAAGTCCAGATCAACAGGTGACCTTCTGGCATATGTCACCCATCTTTGGAGCAACACCATCGAACATCATGGAGAATCCCGGGCTGTTGCACTGGACATCTCTAGGGCTTTTGATCGTGTTTCGCACGATGGGCTTCTAAGTAAACTGCGATCCTACGGTATGCCTAATGGAATTTGTTTATGGTTAACCAGCTTCCTTAAGAACCGTTCTCTGCAAGTGGCGATTGACGGGTTTCTCTCAGACACCTTTACCATCAATGCCGGTGTTCCTCAAGGGTTCATATTGTCGCCTACCCTCTTTTTACTGTATATTAACGACCTTCTAGTGAAAACCCAAAATCCAATTTATAGCTTTGCTGATGACAGCACACTTGTCTCATCTTTTACCTTGACTCCCCAAACATCCGCTGCCGACACACATCTTCGCAGGCAGCATGAAGTATTGCGCCTCAACAAGGACCTGGAAGAAATTTTGGCTTGGGGTGACAGTAACCAAGTCGAATTTAATGCTAAGAAAACCCAGGCAGCAGTCTTCTCCAAAAAGGTTAACATTGCAGAACCGAATATATTCATGGCAGGACACGCAATTCCCCTGGCACCGTCTATTAATTTGCTGGGGGTCAATCTGGGAGGTAATATGTATTGGCATGATCACGTTGCCGCAATTGCCAAAACAGCTGCACAGAAACTTGGTGTACTTTTCCGCACCAAAAGGTTGTACACACCTCATCAACTTTTGACACTCTACAAAGCCCAGATTCGACCATCATTAGAATATTGCTCTCATGTCTGGAGCTCTGCACCCAAGCACAACCTTCGGCTACTGGATTCCATTCAAAGGAGAGCCGTTCGTCTGATCGGCGACCCCGAGCTGACCAAGACCCTCGATAGCCTGGAGCATCGAAGACAGGTTGGTGATTTGGCTCTCTTTTACAGATATTTCCATGGCAGGTGTTCGACTGACATTGCCCACTTGATTTCACCTAGAGCAATGCAAAACAGAAATACACGGCGAACCACTGCCGCTCATCCATATGTTGTTCAGCTTAGTACTCCTCGAACTTTATTGTTCAAGAATTCTTTCATCTGGAGAACGTCATATTTGTGGAATGATCTTCCTGAGGTCGTGTTTCCCAATGAATACAATCTTCAACGTTTCAAGACCAACGTTAATCGCTTTTTTCGCACTCGCACCGCTCCCAGAGCGCCTTAAAGGATTTTTCCTACAGTGCAGGTGTTTTATTATAAAAAAAAAATATATATATAATGAGTTTGTATAATTGTCCTGTTAGAAGTATGTTAGGGTACAATTGTGTGGTGTGGTCACCTTTCTATGCCATGCACAAAGAACGCGTATAAAATAGATTTTGTAAGTTTGTTTTGTATAAACATAGATTTCTATACAATAACGTTCCTTATCAGGTGAAATTGCAATTAGTAGGAATCAAAAGTTTGGAACAAAGCAGGCGCAAAGCTATAACATTATTTTCCCCACGACCATTACTGAATGCAATAATTCCAAAATCATTTTTGATAATAGAATGTAAAAATTCTCGCTCTTGAGTTGGAATATTTATTCTGAAACACTTGCTTCTTATGCGTTTTGCGTGTATTTTCATCCCATAACAAGATACGGAATGAATATTCTGTAATTGATCTAAACGACATAGGTTGCCATGAATTTCGAAACTGTCAATGTCAGCAGACAAATTTTAGTGCAAGTCAAAATAGGATGAATCAGATATGAAACTGGATAATACTCCACCTAAAATTACAAATAGTATTTTTGGTCGTGGAGAAAATATAGTTTGCTACTCGGTTAGAATGAAAATTCGATACTCGGATCAAATTTTCATTCCAACCTCGTTACAGAATCTACTATTACTATAAATTATTAAATGAAGTTTTGGACTACGAGTTGTTCTTAGCAAGCATTTATTTTAAAATTCTACAGAGGCATACTCATCTAAGAAAGTTATTTCTAGAATAACCACATCGCACAAATTACGATTTTCGGCGATTCACTGACAGTATTGTTAAAAAATAATTATTATTTTAAACATATTAAATTGTCCGATTCCCCATTTTTGCGGTTCAACAGAAGAGTAAGTGGTAACTAAATTTCTTATATGGTTTGTATATTGTATATGTATAGTATATTTTCTAAGGTTCTTTTAGCTTAGGTACATGCGAATTTAATTTGTTAATATTGTTTTTTTATGTGGATATTGCTTAATTGTAGCTTATTTAGTAACATTTGGAGTACCTACTTTACTTTGTAATGTATTTGTATGTAAATAAATAAATTAATATAAACACTCTTTTAAATTTCCTTATACTTTAACAATTCACGATCGTGACAGTAGAAACTCAAATAACATTTATATTTCGGGCTGCAAGACTTATCTTTTATCGAAAAAGTATATTTTGTTACTGCAGTTCTATAATACACTTCCAGAAACATTCCTCAAATCAAAAAGTTTAAGTTTAATGTTAAGTGCTACCTTTTTGACAAGAACTTCTATGAATGATAGAACTTCTATGTTTGAAGGATAGAGACAATGATGTTTCTTGAATGACGGAAGACTTTTTGATTTGGATTGTCTTTATTTGTTTTGAATGCAACGTCATTCAAAACAAATAAAAACATTGTATATAATTAGATTTTTTATTCATAAATTTTATATTTTGCGCAACTTTACGACGCAGAAGTTAATAATGATGATTTACAAGGCACTTGTTGAGCCTCTCTTAAGGTATGGCATAGTTGTATGGGGTGGGATGTACAGCTCAAATCTTGCTCAACTGAAAGTGGTGCAGAACTACATTGCAAGGATCATCATTCTAAATAAACCTAGATTAAATTCTACTAATCAACTGTATTCTTTAGAAATCAACAATATAAAAGTACTATATGTCCTTGCAGTGTGTGGTTTTTTGCATACAAATGAAAAACTAAAATCTAATTGTGTGTCCCATACCTTTATGACCCGGGCAAACGCTGCTCATGAGCTGAACATCCCTCAGTCAAGATGAACTTGCGCTTTATGACATATCTGGCTCCTAAATTCTATAATCTTATTCCTCTAAGTATTAGAAATGTTAAAAAGTACAAAAAGTTTAACATTATGTTTATAAGGTATTGTTGGGAAAATTGTGATATTTTTTTGTGTCTATTTTGAATTTTGTTTATTCTCATCTCTTATTGTGATATTTGTGATAAGTGATTGTAATAATTACAGTTTTATTTTTCTATTTTGTTGGTATAGCTGAGAGGTTTAAAACAAACAAATAATATAATACTTATTTAGATATATTATTCAACTAGGTAGGAATAAAAATAGGCGCATACAGGTTTTTCTTAAACCTAGGCGCTGTTACAAGAAAAATTTGTTAAATTTGTATAATTTATTTTAAATATTTGTTTTTTTCTTTATGTACTATTGTGCCGATAAAAAACTGGGACAAGAGATTTACAAAAACAATGTAAGAAATACATATCCCCTAGACTATAAAAGGTGTCTAGAGCTAAAAAGGAAAAACATTCAAAATTTAAAAAGTAACCTAGGTTACAAAATGGAATGTTTTGTATTTTTCGATACGGGGTGGTTAAATTTGAGAGACATCATATAATATGGATAAAGTAAATTTATTAGATTTTTTTAAAGTCAAATATTTTATAAATTATTATATTTACCATTAGCACAAAATAATAAATAAAGCTAATACAGGTAATAAAATACATTTAATAAAAAGAAAAAAATTGCGAACACAAAGTTTGTCAAAACAACACAAAATTAATATTTGGTCATAGAACCATTTCTGTTTATTACTTTTTGGAGCCTTTGTGGCATACTTAAAACTAAGTTTCTACATAATTCGACAGTTATTTCATCCCAAGCTTGATTTATCCTATGACGTAATTCATCCCTGTTTCTAGGTTGAAAATCATGTTTATACATAGATTTGACCATGGCACCCCAAATGTTTTCTATCGGGTTCAAATCGGGACTCTTCGAAGCCCAGGGAAGAACTGCTATATTATTTTCTTGGAGAAAATTTTGTACAATGCGCGCTGTGTGTATTGGAGCATTATCATGCTGAAATGTGTAATTTTGACCGTATACAGCGTTTACCGATGGTATCATCACTTCGTTTAGTATATTAACGTATACTGCTGCAGTTAGTCTTCCTTCGACGATTTGGCAAAGTCCTGGTCCTCTAGCGCTAATCCAGCCCCAAACATTTATGGAGAAACGCCCACTTTGGTTGGTTTTGTGGGTGTATCTCTCATCATACCGCATGCCGGAAGGCCTATACACCCGAATTCTCCCATTATTGCATGACTGAAAAGTTTTCTCGTCATAAAATATAACCGTTTCCCATAAATTTATTTGATTAATATATTCATGTGCAAATTCTAACCTGCCCTGTTTATTTATTTCCGTTAAAAAATTTTTATTGGTAGCACAACGGCTTCGTATATCGGAATTTCGAACCCTGTCTCTAGCGGTATTTGCAGAACCTGGAAAATTCGTCTCTTCTTTTGCCTTGATTGCAGTTTCGAAGGGATGATCCCTTAGATAATTAACCAGTCTTCTATCATGATCATCAGTAGAAATTTTAGGGGGACCAGAACCTGCATTCCTAATAATAGTCCCATGTCTTGCTATTTTTTGTTTTGCCAATAGCACGGTATTCTTGCTTACTCCCAGTTCATCTGCAATATCCCTAATAGCAACACTATCTCGCAACCGACTATAAATAATTGCCTTTTGCTGGGGGGTTAATTGTGGCATATTTACAAATAATATATGATTGTATGTTTGACGAGTCAATCATAAAGTGACAATCTTTATTGACATGCAAATTTTCATGACATTTTACTGGTACCAGGCTTGATGTAAAATTATTCTTAATAGTCTAGGAGAAAATAAAAAAATTTCCTGTCCCAGTTTTTTATCGGCGTACATATACCTTTGATTCATAAAAGTGAGGGGGTTCAGGGTGTACTGTTCTCTCTCAAAATGTAATGTATAGTCGATATTATATCGATGGATTAAGGTCAATGTTTTTTCTATAACGATGGATTGAAATTCGATACATCCATGGATATCAAATTTTGTGCGTCCCCATCTGCAATACTCCCCCGTTGCTCAGAAGCGAGAAAAGGTATTCCTACGTTTGTATTTGTAGTTTCTGTTAATACTAACCTTCCAATTTACAGAAACCTATTATTAGAACAACTATATAACCAAAAAATAATCCCACAATGGGTCATGGTTTATACCAGGTGTCACAATGGTGACAAACCGAACAAGAAATAAAAAACTCGAAATTGGCTAAATACCTAAACGGTAATGGCCATAAACAACCAAAAAAAAGCTCGTTGATAATCTCAAAAGTCTAAAGCACAAAAGAGCCTATTTTCTTTGTTGACAATTTGACAACTAAGGTTAAGGCAAGGTATTGTTGTTATATATTTTTTGAGGATATATCTTATAAGAGCTTTTAAAGAAGTTTTATTTTCACATTTTTTAGACTTCTTTGTTTTATAAAATGGAATATGCCTCTGATGAAAAATTTGGGAGTCCGTTTCTTTCAGTTTTATTACAAAAAAAGGACGAGCCTCAAATTTCACCGGATGCTGAATTTGAGAACATAATCATAGCCAGTGATTCTTTCATAAAACCCGAGCCCAAAGCAGAGGAAAATGATATCTCAGTAAAAATATTTGCAAATACAAGTACTAATACAGAATCTAAGTTGATAGTGTCATTGAATAATCTAGAAGAGAACATTATTGCTACCAATGAAGCTCCTTACATGTACGTATATATATTTTGTTTTCATAACCAGGTTCCTAGATAGTAATAGCCATAACACCACATTTATTTTGGTATGTAGATAAAGAATTTGTAAAAAGATTTTTGTCTTAAAAGCTTAGAAAATTGCATAGAAAATTACCCATTTTTGAGTTTTTTAATGACCTTTTTAATTGTTTTGTATTCCTCGACCATGAATTATGAATTCTAAACTGAATTTTGTATTTTTTTGAATTGTTAAATTTGTAAGACAGTCTTATGTGTGTTCTTATCTGATTCTTATATTATATACATTTCTGTTATGCATGTCGTATAATATTGGCCATTAGCATTAAGAGTAGGTACTCATGTTTTTGTTTTATACTATATTGTCTGAAGACATTACAATCTTGTTGACAAAGGTTTATTTTAATATGTATAAGTGAATATTATAGTATATACCTAGACTAAATAACTTTGTCAGCAAGCCAATTTATTCTTTTGACAACAAAGTTTTTTAAAGTAAAAAATAAAGTAGGAATGAGTTTTTCTTAATTCTTGTATCAAAAATAAAATAAATAACTGAAATAAAATAATGCTATTGCAAGAACAAATAAATAATCATTGGTACCTGTTGGTGAAAGAAGCAAGGATGTCAGCTTTATTTCAGAGCCATTAACCAGACAGCTTTTGGAATTTATTTTTATAAGGAAAGTAACCAAGATGCGATTTTTTTTGTTTCTTGTGTGGTTACTAGAGGGCATAATACTAATACTCAACTAAGAAAACGAAGGTTTCTTGTTAATATGTCCAGTTAAGCCTTAATATTGAAATTTTATATGCTGTTTTCTTGAAAACTGTGCAACTTTGGTCCAGCTCCTCAAATTGAGGGACAAACATTTTTTTTTGGAAAAAATGTTTGTCTTTACCCAATTTTTTTTTTTTTATGATAAAACACCTGCACTGTAGGAAAAATCCTTTAAGACGCTCTGGGAGCGGTGCGAGTGCGAAAAAAGCGATCAACGTTGGTCTTGAAACGTTGAAGATTGTATTCATTGGGAAACACGACCTCAGGAAGATCATTCCACAAAGATGACGTTCTCCAGATGAAAGAATTCTTGAACAATGAAGTTCGAGGAGTACTAAGCTGAACAACATATGGATGAGCGGCAGTGGTTCGCCGTGTATTTCTGTTTTGCATTGCTCTAGGTGAAATCAAGTGGGCAATGTCAGTCGAACACCTGCCATGGAAATATCTGTAAAAGAGAGCCAAATCACCAACCTGTCTTCGATGCTCCAGGCTATCGAGGGTCTTGGTCAGCTCGGGGTCGCCGATCAGACGAATGGCTCTCCTTTGAATGGAATCCAGTAGCCGAAGGGTGTGCTTGGGTGCAGAGCTCCAGACATGAGAGCAATATTCTAATGATGGTCGAATCTGGGCTTTGTAGAGTGTCAAAAGTTGATGAGGTGTGTACAACCTTTTGGTGCGGAACAGTACTGGTAAGGTTTCCAGATATTTCTTATATCTAATGATGGCTTACTAAAACAATCTAGGTTCTGGTATATGGTAGCAGCTTCCTTGAACTTCCTCTTCCTCCAATGTGGTTCTTTATGCAGGATTTGAGCTTCTTTCCACTTGATGTGATGACCGTGTGTCCAGGCATGGTCAACTGCACCTGATTTTTCGGTTTCTTCTTTAAGCGTGTTGTTTCTATGTTCCTTGACTGAATGTCAACATTTCGTATGTCATAAGAGTAACTGAGAGAATTAGAAGACCAGGACAACGATACAACATCAATACGGTATTCAACTCGAAAGACACTTTAAGAAGCCACCTGACGAAGACGAAACCAACAAGTCAAAAAGACAGGAAGAACTGTGTCTACCAGATCCCCTGCGAATGTGGCCGATCTTACATTGGTGAGACTCTAAGACCACTTGAAACTAGGGTCAAGGAACATAGAAACAACACGCTTAAAGGAGAAACCGAAAAATCAGGTGCAGCTGACCATGCCTGGACACACGGTCATCACATCAAGTGGAAAGAAGCTCAAATCCTGCATAAAGAACCACATTGGAGGAAGAGAAAGTTTAAGGAAGCATACCAGAACCCAGATTGTGTTAGTAAGCCATCATTAGATATAAGAAATATCTGGAAACCTTTGTTAGTTAGATGTAAATTAAAAATACTGCACACGAACTAAACGCATGACTGCACCCATCTCAGTCATGCTTCAGTGCATCTAGCTAGTATAAATAGAGCTGTAGTTACTTTACTTATTTAGTATTCACCTGAAGACGGCTGGAGATACTTACCAGTTAAAACGTTTTGATATAAAACAAATAAAGACAATGCAAGTCTAAAACTATTCTATCAGTCAAGATAAATACTATTATTTGATTTCATAATTCATGGACTAATTTAGTTTGGTTATATTGTCTTTGTATTCTATTTTAGGGGTGAACTGTTTCTGCCTTTACTTACTTGGTGGAATTCCATGATTAATTTCAATGGGAAAGTAAACAAACTTTTTACTATAATTCCACTATATGTGCATCTTTAACAAATTATTTAAACACGTTCGACTAGTTTCGCTACACGGCAGCTTTATCAAGAATGAATGAAAATTATATGTAAGATATATCATTCTTGATAAATCTACCGTGTAGCGAAACTAGTTGAATGTATTAAAATCATTTGTTAACGTGTCAAATATAGTGGAATTATAGTAAAAAGTTTTTTTACTTTCCCATTGAAATTATTTTAGGTTTGCTTGGGCAATGTATTGCTGACATAATGTTTGTTTTTCTATTTTACCTACGACCACTACTGTAAATACTTAAAAACACACCGTTTCCGATCAATGTAAGATTCCCATTACGCACGGTAAAAAAATCGCACAGCTTGGTAAAAAAATCGCACAGTTTTCCTAGCAACCGCTTAGCAACGGTCAATACAAACAAACTTATTCAAAAACTGACATAATCGTAGATCAAATTTGTATGTGAGTAATATTATAAAGTGAAATTAGTTTGATTAGGTACATAAAAAATGTCGAGTGACAGTGAAATAGAAAATTTAACTCCACCCAATATTAGCGAAATTGCAGAAGCTGCTAAAAACAACTTGTTACCGGCGAAATCTGAATATCGATACAAATTTACTTACCAAAGATTTATGGAATGGAGATTAAAAAACGACGTTAAATCATTTTCCGAGAATGTAATGATGGCATATTTCCAAGAACTATCAAAAACGATTAAGCCTTCCTCACTTTGGTCATTTTACTCAATGTTAAAGGCCACAATTAATATAAATCACAATGTCGATATTGCAAACTACTCCAAATTACAAGCAAGAGCAAGAGCTCTTCAGAAGACTGAAGAGAAAATCGGACGGCTTTAAATCCAAAAAATCCAAGATTTTGACAAGCAAGAATATAAACGATTTTCTAGAAAACGCACCAGATGATAAACATTTGTTTATGAAGGTAATATATTGAGCTCAATATAATGTTAAATGTGTAAATTTATTTCAAATCGTCTTTTAGGTTGCTCTTATAATTGGTATAAGCGGTGCATGCAGGAAACAAGAGTTGCGTAATATAAAACCGTCAGATATCCAAGACACAGGGAAGAATCTAATTATTAATATTCCCGATTCAAAAACTAAACGGCAACGTTCTTTTGTGGTGTCAGAATATTTTTACCCAAAGGTTAAAAAATATATAAACATTCGCTCTGCAGTAAGTACAGCTCCAAATTTACCTTTTTTCCTAAACTATATAAACGGAAAATGTACCAAACAGTCTGTTGGTATTAACAAGTTAGGAAAGGTTCCAAAAGAAATAGCCAAATATCTGGGACTACCAGAAGCAGCGAATTATACAGGACACTGTTTTCGACGCTCGTCCGCGACTATTCTTGTTAACGCGGGTGGTGACTTATTAGATTTAAAAAGACACGGCGGATGGCAGTCCTCAGCCGTAGCTGAAGGGTATGTGGATAATTCCCTAAATAATCAAACTAACAATTCGTCTAAAATATCATCTGCAATAGCAAGTACTAGTAGTAGTACTAATAGTATTAATGAAAATTTCATTGAGGCAACTAATAATGTAAATCTTACTTATGCTTCAACAAGCAAAAAAAACGATATACCTTTTGTCTTCAATAATTGTTCTGTAACTATAAATAATTATTGTAATGAGAATAAATAATATTATAAAAAATAACATTTGTAAATTTAAATAATCATACTGTAGAATTATTACAATATATACCTTCTCGTTGATGTTATCACGTTCTTAAATTAATGATATTGTTACCAGTTAAGATGAAAAACTAAAACTAAATGATGTTGTGTGAATAAGTAGGTCGTAGGTAAAGTATGGTACGTAATACGTGTTGTAATGCAATTACGCACTCATAGAATTACGCACTCGCCGCTACGCGGCGTCGTGCGTAACTTTTCTATTTGTGCGTAAATTGCTTTTTACAACACTTATTACGTAATATACTATTACTTCTTGTTGTTTTAAATGGATATATTTAATGTTGATATAATATATATGTTTACTTGTTCATACTTGCTCATCGTATTTTATATCATTTTTATTTAGATACCAAGTTATACCTAGGATTGTAGAAAATCTTCTAAAAATAAAGCATAATTGAGTTTGAGAATACCTTTTTTTTATAGATAGCATGGAAAGAGTTGTTACCACGATTTCTAATAATTTTCTAGTCTCCTTCAACGTTTCTCCTATATCGTTTGCTATTAAAAATTTTAGAAGAGGTAGTGCGCCATTTTATGTAAACAGGGAAAACAGTATAAAACATTTTTTTGTTACATCACGACTTAGTTTTTTAGACGGACCCTAGAAAAACGGAGTACTGTGCGGGTGTTTCAAGCAACTCGCAGAGCACGATTGCGTGGCCCAGTTAAATAATAACTCGGCGATAGCGTAAGCCAGTAGGTTATTCCACTGGTCAACTTTACTTGCCGGGCTCGCACTTCACTAGCAGTTTTTTATCATCTACAAGGCGAATGCCGACTATTATATTATTTGATTTTGGTAATAAAAAATATTTTAGTTAGATTACTTAATTATTAGTTTTTTTTTGGGAGCTCTATAGGACTGCAGCGCTTATGCACCAGCCGCCACTGACGGACGGTCCGAGAATCAATTCAAGAACGGTAACAAGTCTGGTTGGAATAATTAAAGAACATACAGACTCGTACATGTTCAAACGTGTTTGTCCAATACGCATTCAATCAAAATTTCTCTCAAACATATTATTTATTTGGCAAACACGTTCGCAGACTCTGAAATAATTTGATCGTTAACGGGCGCCTTAATATTTATAGTTTATCACTTATCAATAAAAGTGTTCGTCGGCAGCTTTTATTATTATTTTTTTGACTAAAAATATACAGTCAAGAAGAAAATTAGCGGCTAGTGGGTAGTGTTGTGCATCTGTCTTTTACGTTAAAGTGCGCGGGAACCCAAAACAATGAGTACCCTGGTATCAGGTACAATGACGGGTCGTTTCATCCTTATTGGAACTCATTGAAAAGCCATAACCTGATGCAGTTCCACAGACTGCGAATTCACGTATTTAATAGAAAAGTGAACTATATCAAGCTACGTCACACATCTAGTTTAGGGAACGACATTTCTTGCTTCTTCACAATAATACCCTTGCATACTTAGGCAAATACTGAATTTTATTTTTACAGATCAGAAGAATTTTTAGAGGTACCAGTAAAAATCGAAAACACAAGAGAAGTTGAACAAACATTTGAAAATGTCTATGATGAATGGAAGGTTAAAAATGAAGATATTGACTTTAAAGAGGAAGAACTTGAACAAACCCAAATTCCGTAAATATCTCTAAAGAACTAATGTTTGGTTGTATAAAGATTTTTATCAATAATTAACTAATCGGCAACTTTGACTGTGACCATCATAAAACCCAAAATAACTAAGTCTAAAACAAAAATATTTATGTTTTTATTTAAATGAACAACCAACAAAAATAAAGAAAATATTTTATAAACAGACGATTTAAAAATATTTTTGGAAATACTTCAATTAATGTGGTTGATAATTTGTACAAGTCAACGACCTGTATAATTAGACCCAGCGTTTACTTGAGAACACAAGCAAATTATTTGGCTTAAACAATTTGAGATATTGCCAAATTATCATAACATAACATTCCTTAATATATTTTTCTGTAAAGGCCTATTAAATTTGACACAATTTTTAAGTTATGTCAATTCTACTTTATGAATAGTAGATATAGATTAAATTATTATATACAAAAATCAGTTGCATTCAAGATATATTTTTGTTTATCATTAACAAGAAAATCTTTGTTTATAAAATAATTTATACCGCTTGGCAACAAATTTTCCCGCCAAAATACATTTTCATTTGAAGTTCCCCATAATCCTATTCGTCGCAGCAGTTTTCATTTCTGGAGGCCCAGTGGCGTTCTTTCGAAAAAATATTATTTAAAAATATATACAGGTCATTAAAAAACAATCTACTTTGATAAGAAAAGGAATTATATTTCATTAACTATAGAGAGCAATTTTAGGTATTTGTTAACTAGTACGTTGCAAGCACTAACATTTTTTTAAATTAATATTTTATTATAGTTCTTTCCATAGAGCGGCCAAATAGCGTGGTTCCAAAATTTACAGTTAAAAAAATTGTGTTTATAAATTTAGCAAAAAACGAAATAATCAAAATTACCAAAACTTCCTTTCCTATTTTAATAATTTATTAATAATATTGATAAATGAAATTTTTGAAGCTGGTAACTTTATGTAAAGGTTATATGAAATTGGTTTAAAGGTACAATTATTAAATATTGATAAAAAAGAAAATGACAATGAAAACGTATTTTAAAATAAAGAACCCTTGACCACTTATACTTGATTTTATTACTACAGTACACATTTTAAAAATTTTAGAATTTATATTAACAAATTTTATTACCTACATAAATATTAAAACAAAATATTTAACTAAGCCTAAAATATGCTGCATGCTTTAAATTTATTAAAGATTTGTTCAAGTTGCAGAAATAGTGTTAGCGTTTTTTGAAATCTATATGAAACTTGAGAATTTTTTGGGTATTTCTTGCTGCATTTCTCCTTTTTCACTTTCTTAATATTCACAAATATTTCGTTCTTATATAACTTTTAAATGTAAGCATCTCTCAGTAATTTTGGGCCAACTAAAAATATATATTTTTAAATTTATAAGTTTATTTTTGTGTAGATAATTAAAGGAACAGTAAAACCACAGGTACATTAAATATTGAGCCAAACCCATATCTAATATTTTTTTACAATGGACATTTATTATTCTACTGACATAGATCAATAGAAAAAAAATGTATAAAAACTCACCGATCCACGCCAATGAACATTAAAAAATGTGTACTTACCCCGAAAATCACGATTCTGGCCTATTTTGGCCAAATTTTCCACAGCCGTCACACTGCTTCGGTGCTGTGTTCAGTGGCGGTTTAACGATAGGGTCAAATGGTCATTGACCTCCCATAAATAAAAAGTCAATATGATAATTTAAACACTCCAAATTTAACATTTAACCCATCTTCAATTTTTACGCTACAACATCTTAAAATTCGTTCATATTATTCCCCGGTCAAAACTTAATTTTGCCAAATATAGCTGGCTTATTTAAATGTAAAATTCTATTTGCATAGCGGCCCGTGATTTATTAGAGCGAGAAAGAATCATAGAAGAAATCAACGCGTTAAATCGAGAGAAACTACTACGCTAGGCATTGACCGCGAGATCACTGGTTCCATGCGATAGGTCACATGTCATGTCTAGTCTAACCTCCGACCTATGCACCACCCATGCGTGTCTCTCTTCGATCTCCGATGCAGATTGACAAAAGGCTGACGTCTATCGATTATTAATCCGTGATATTGATTATTTCATATGGAAATTGTGGGTGGCAGTGTTTACATAACACTGTGTTTTGACTGTTTTGTCGAGCGTGGTTCCAATTACTCTAATGGAATGTAATTTCGGTAATATTTAATTAGTTTGTTTTTTAATTAATTAGGTGTTAAACAGTTAATATGTCGGACCGCTGCGTTGTTTGTGAAATTGTGTATTTAAAAGAAAGCAATGGTTTATCATTCGAAAAACGTCTGGAATTTAAACAGCTTGGTCGGCCATTGCCGGAACTTACGTTAAAACAAGTCACTCAGGACAAAAATAAAATTGTAAATAGGTATTTTAAAAAAACAATGTATGATTTGTGTGAGTTTATATGTGGCTGCAAAGACAAGAACATGTTTTTCTGCTTTCCATGTTTGTTGTTTTCCTCTTCATCCGATTTTTGGACTAAAACAGGGGTAAATGATTTAAAACATTTAAAGGAAAAAATTAAAAAACATACTAAGTATGGCTGCAGAACATATCAAGTGCATGGTGAGTTTTTCAGCACTTGGCAGAGTAGACACTTGACAGTGCCTACAAAAAATCAGTGCAAGTTTTTAATGAAACTGTTACTCAAAATCGGCACATTTTAAATAAAATATTAAACTGCATTAAATTTTGTGGGGCATTTGAACTAGCTTTGAGGGGTCACAATGAGACTGAATCTTCAGAAAATCCTGGAATTTTGTTAGGGAACACTATGACACAGGACAGATTATGTGCTTTGGCGATGTTAAGTATGGAAAAATCTTTAATAAAAAACATTCCAAATTTTAACGAGCTAGTTATAGACTATTTCGCAAATTCAAAAGACAGAAAAATTGACTTAAAATTTAAACAAATGTAAAACAAAAAATACACAAAGACAAAACGACAACAACGCTAATACAAAAAACATTTTTTATTAAAACGCCGATTGGTTCATACTCGGGTTCATAATTTTGGCCAATCCAGTATTTTTGTTTGCCTTGTCATGTACCGGCCCACAAAATGTTAGAGGGTAAGTTTTTTCTTTTTTTTTCTAATATAAAATTATATATAGTAAGTTCCGGATTATCTGCTTACATTTTTCCTTTTCAAAGACAAGAAATATTAACAAAAAAGGGCGTGGCACCCAAAAATTTTTGCCTGCGGCGCATTTCTTTTCTCTGTATTGACCACCCTGCTAAATTGACCAAGAACCGCCACTGGCTGTGTTATATTATTTATATGATAATAGTAATTTAAACTGGCAAAATTTGTAGAAATGCTTAGTAAACTCAATAAATCTTCTCAAATCTTGAATTTCAAAAATTTGCGTTGGCAAAATGACAATTAAAAAATGCATTTCCAGATTTTATTTTTATTATTGTCAAAATCGGGAAAAGTGATTCATTTATTGGTTGTTGGGTAAACGGTTTAGTTTCTTTTCTTTATTAGTGCATTAGTGAGACAAAGAACCTAATAATCCATTGATTCATCCTTACCCAAAATTTGTTGCCATTTAATAATTATAATTTTACAATAATCTAATAAACTATTCGATAATATTGTTTGATGCTAGTAAATTATAGCTAAATATTATTTATTTCTATTAGCAAAAAATATATATAGTAAATGAAAATGGACATTTTTTCTATAATTTGCCTTTGCTCTGACGACAAGATGCATAATATGGCAAGCCAGTAGGGAATTTTCCCTTTGCCCCCCCCCCCCCCCCCCCCATTTATGTGTGAGCCAAACAAGTTTGTTTATTTTTATATCTATTGGTTCAATTATCGAAGGTACAAGTAGTATTATTCAAAATTTTTTTATATCTAATTTCAAAATAGCTATGTTTATACAGCGTATCCAGAAACCATCTACGTGGGAAACGTTTTTATTTTTGACTTTACGAAAAAAGTTACATTAGTTAGTTACAAATAGTTCTGCCTACTGAGAAATTTATATTAAACTATTAAAATTTAAGGTGACCTGTACACAATTGTCAGAAAATAGAAAAGTCAAAATTAACCTAAGATAGAATTATTCTTAGTTTTAAAGAAAAATTAAAGAAGCAAATAATGCTTGGAATTAAAAACTATATTCAAGTTTAGACTCAAGAATAATTCTGTCCTAGATTAATTCTATTTTTTTTTCTGACCACTGTGTACATGTACATCAAGTTATAATAGTTTAATATCATTTTCTCAAAACTTTCTATAAAGAGTAACTTTTTTCGTAATGTCAAAAACGTTAAGATGGTTTCTGGACACGCTGTATACTTGCGTTTTTTTGATTAAAAATTTAATTTTTATTCAACATTAACGAACATTTAAAAAGTATATATTAATTTTCTTAAATATTAATGATTTTAACGAGATTTTAACTACAGTCAATGATGAGTACAGTTCATTTTCTTCTTTATCTTAAGAGTTAGATAAAAATTTGCAATACAGAAGTTGTTGAGATTGTTGAGCATTGAGCTGCACATTTTAAAATTATACTGGGGTATAGGTTGGTACGGGGTGGCCCAAAAAAACTTGGCGAATATAACTTGGAATTTTTTATATGAAACACTATATATTGTATTATTTTCTAATTCCTCACTAAATTCTACGCTTATTTCGCATAAAATGTTATGTCTAAATGTAATAGTTTTTGTGATATTGACGTTTAAAATATCGCATTTTCAGACGTTAAATTGGAACGGTTCATCTTAGAGAAAAATGTTTTCACCTCCCTGTCGTAATTTATTATTCTTTATCTAAAAGTTAAAACTTCCGGTCTAACATGGTAAACTGTAAAACCGTTTTTTTTTGTTTCACATGTTAAATCGGAAGTTGGTCTCCTTGGATAGATAAAAAATTAAAAACTAAAATAGGGAGGTGAACACCATTTTTCTCTAAGTTGAACCGTTGCAATGTTACAGCCTGTCAAAGTCTGAAAATGCCATATTTAAACGTCAATATCTCAAAAACTATTGAATTTAGACATATGACATTTACAAAATAAGCGTTGAATTTTGTGGGGAATCAGAAAATAATACAATATATATTAAAAAGAAAACAAGTTATATTCGCCACGTTTTTTTGGGACACGCTGTATACTCCAGCATAATTTTAAAATGTGGACCTCAGTGGTCTCTACAACTTTTGTATTTAGAATTTTTATCTAACTCTTAAGATGAAGGTGAAAATGAACTTTACTATATCGTTGACTCACCATGTACAATAAAAATATTTGACCCTAACAAGCACGTCTTCAAGGGTCTGGGGAATTATTGAATATAATAAGTATTTAAAAATAAATTTATTATTTTATTTCTACAGATCGGAAGATTTTAATCCCAAATATGTGAAAATACCCATAAAAATTGAAACTAACGAAAACACAAAAGGCGAACAAACATCTGAAATTGTCCATGATGAATGGAAAATCAAAAATGAAGAAATCGACCTTAAAGAGGAAAACATTGAACAAAGCCAAGTTATGTAAGTAATTGCTAGTTTTTTAAATATAATATTAAATATATTTATTGATGCCAAAACAATTAGTAATATGTAATAAAATAATTTGTAAAAGTTATATTATAATTCAAATTCAGAAGCATTTACTGACTTACTGTCATACAAAAATCCTATAGGACATCGACAATTGACACGTCAATTTGAAACATACAAAGATAAACATTATTTTAATTAAATAACCATTGGCGTGTGTGGCACAAAAGATAAAATTTTGATTAGCAATTAATCAGTGTTTCAATATATTACACAAATTTCTGAGGTTGGTTTACTCTTGCACCTAGTGTGTTTATATAAAATGTATACCGGGTCCGCCAACGTGGCGGGGATGGAAGATTAAATCATTATCGAGGAGCTTATTAAAAATACTAAACCAGCATAAGGTATCGATTTAAAAGCGGCATATTTTAAAAATATTTTACATTATACAGGGTGCCTCAAAAAAGTGTGGCGGACTAAACTTGCATTTTTTTAAATGGTACACCCTGTATATTATATTATTTTCTAATTCCCTATACAATTCCACGTATATTTTGTATAAAATGTCATATGTCTAAATTCAATTGTTTTTGAGTAATTGACGTTTAAAATATGGCATTTTTTGACTTTGACAGGCTGTAACATTGGAACGGTTCATCTTAGAGCAAAATGGTTTTCACCTCCCTATCTTAGTTTTTCATTCTCTATCCAAGGAAACCAACCTCCGATTTACTATGTTAAACCGTTAAAACCGTTTTTTTGGTTTAACATGGTAAATCGGAGGTTGGTTTCCTTGGATAGAGAATGAAAAACTAAGATAGGGAGGTGAGAACCATTTTTCTCTAAGATATACCGTTCCAATGTTACAGCCTGTCAATGTCAAAAAATGCCATATTTTAAACGTCAATTACTCAAAAACAATTGAATTTAGACATATGACATTTTATACAAAATATACGTGGAATTGTATAGGGAATTAGAAAATAATATAATATATAGGGTGTTCCATTTAAAAAAATGCAAGTTTAGTCCGCCATACTTTTTTGAGCCACCCTGTATAATGTAAAATATTTTTAAAATATGCCGCTTTTAAGTCGATACCTTATGCTGGTTTAGTATTTTTGATAAGCTCCTCGATAATGATTTAATCTTCCATCCCCGCCACGTTGGCGGACCCGGTATATTTAAAATGATGTGAAAGATTAATTTTACAAATTATTCACATTCCAATATAATTCGATTTATGCCTGTTTTGCTATAACTATGTATATCTTCGAAAACTGGTTTTAGGTTTACTATATGTATTACTTAAAATAGGTTTCATACTATCAGGTTATCTGTGATACTACACTAGAAATTTGATTATTAGGAAACGTAATAAAATTATGAGGAAAATTACAATCAAATTAAAAAGTTATTTTACATTAATATCCAAAGCGATGTTTTTTTCTTTAAAAGACCCCGCACAAAGCTTATGGGAAATGGCTTTCGGCTAATTTTTCTGAATTTTTAGTATTTTCTAGATCTTGACGTCCTGATTAAAAGTGTCCATGGCCGTAATCCAATCCTATGACTAGTTTTTGAGTTATATCCTTTCAAAGTTGGCAACTTTTTACTTTGAGATTTTATGCATTGTCTGGAGTTTTCACTTGTTTCTTAAAAACTATCAACTTTTTTATTTTTTTATTGGTGAAAAAGTAGGCCTTAGGTTTTCTTTCACTTATATAGAAATAAAATATGTACAGGATGTTTAAAAATTTATGAAAATCCAAAAAAAAAATTTTTACTCATTTTTTGAATTTTGAAAACAAACGGCTAGATTTTGTTCATATTTTAATATCTTGTAGTACCAAGCTGTGGATGAAAAAAATGAGTATAGGTTGACGTAGAATATATTGCCGGGTATTTTATTTTTCAAAAAAAAAAATTGAAAATTTACCTGAAAACGTAATAAACGATTATTGATTCATTTAATTATTATGCCAATCTGTAACAATTTTCTCTAGCCGTTTGTTTTCAAAATTCAAAAAATGAGTAAATTTTTTTTTTTTGGATTTTCATAATTTTTTAATATTAGTATTTATTTAATCCGCCTATAAATTATTCAACATCCTGTACATATTTTATTTCTATATAAGTGAAAGAAAACTTAAGGCCTACTTTTCCACTAATAAAAAAAATAAAAAAGTTAATAGTTTTTAAGAAACAAGTGAAAACTCCAGGTAATGCATAAAATCCCAAAGTAAGAAGTTGCCAACTTTAAAAGGCTATAACTCAAAAACTAGTCATAGGATTGGATTACGGCCATGGACACTTTTAATCAGGACGTCAAGATCTAGAAAATACTAAAAATTCAGAAAAATTAGCCGACAGCCATTTCCCATAAGCTTTGTGCGGGGTCCTTTTGCTTTAATAAAACAGTTCCTTTCTGAAAATAGGAAACATTTTTTGACCTTATTGTTTGGCTTTTTTTTTGGAAAAAAATATTTATCGGAAAAGTGAAATTTTGATCAAGAAACGAAATGGCGAATGCTTTACTATCCCTAGCTCATTAAAAGGCATGTTGCTTTCCTTTGATTAAGGCGCTGTTTTTTATTCCACAGAGTGGCTGCCACCCTACAAACCGAACAAATATTAAATAATTTGTGTGCTAGTTATGATGCTTCAAATAAGTACAATAATTGTGGTCAATGTGAATATCAGACACTTAGGAAAAGTCATTTAAAGATACATATTTTGGGGCGTCATAGAAGGATAGATGAAGTGGATGCTTCAGATAAGTTTAAGTGTGGTCAATGTGAATATCAGACACTTAGGAAAAGCAATTTAAAACAACACATATTGCAACATAATAATATAGAGGACATTGATGCTTCACATAAGTTTAGGTGTGGACAATGTAAATATCAAACTGTTATAAAAGGAAACTTAAAGAAGCATATCTTGCGACATAAAAATATACAGGAAGTTGATGCTTTCGATAAGTTCATGTGTGGTCAATGTGATTATCAAACAATTAAGAAGAGTAATTTAAAGAGGCATATTTTGCGACGACACAGAAGCTGGGAGGAAGTTGATGTTTTAAATAGGTTCAGATGTAAACAATGTGAATATAAAACAATTAGGAAAGGCGATTTACAGAGGCATGTTTTGCAACGACATAAAAATATAGAGGAGGTTGCTGCTTCAGATAAGTTTAAATGTGATCAATGTGAATATCAGACACTTATGAAAAGTCATTTAAAGAGACATATTTTGGGGCGTCATAAAAATATAGATGAAGTTGATGCTTCAGATAAGTATAAATGTGGTGAATGTGAATATCAAACGCTTACGAGAAGTTATTTAAAGAGACACATTTTGGGACATCATAGAATAATAGATGAAGTTGATGCTTCAGATAAGTTTAATTGTGATCAATGTGAATATCAAACTGTTACGAAAAGTTGTTTAAAAAGACATATTTTAATACATAAAAACATTGAGGAAATTGATATTGTAAATAAGTTCAGATGCGGACAATGTAAATATCAAACAATTGCGAAAACTGATTTAAAAAAACATATTTTGCGACGACATAAAAGTATAGAGGAAGTTGATGCTTCAAATAAGTTCAAGTGTGGGCAATGTGATTATCAAACATTAAGTAGGAGTTATTTAAAAATGCATATTTTGCGACAACATAAAACCATGGAGGAAATTGATGCTTCAGATAAATTTAAATGTGGACAATGTGAATATCAAACTGTTGATAAAGCAAATTTAAAGATACATATCTTGCGACATAGACATATAGAGGAAGTTGATGCTTCAGATAAATTTAAGTGTGATCAGTGTAAATATCAAACACTTGTAAGAAGAGATTTAAAAAGGCATATTTTGCGACGACACAAAAAACGTTAAGGATACTTCAGATAAGATTAGGCATCTTAATAAACTAGAAATTGACGTTTTAATTTATGCAAAAACGTAAGATTTGAAATTTTTTAAGTTATTTAAAAACAAAATGTACATGTTTAAAAGCAGATTTTATGTTCTTCTGAAATATAACGGTAATTTTAAAATTTTTAGTTTTCATCATGTCAATTTATTTAAATACCCACAGGCCTAGAATTTTAAATACAATGTTAGGCACTATTATGCCTTAGAAATCTTATATGACCGATAAGATTTTAAAATTTGGGAGTTCGTCTATAATTAATGTCTTAACCCAATTAACGCTTTAATATGATTTTAAAATGAAGAATTTACAGTTTTAGCAAAATGTACAATTTATAGTTTTAGTAAAATGTTGTTTAGAAATAAAATAAAAAAGGGAATTCATTGTAAAAAATCCAGCCTGTGTAAAGGTTTAATAAATAAATAACTATGTTTAAATATAAATATTGAACAATATTATTAATAATATACGTAGGTTAAACAAATATATTACCTAGAACACAATAGTATAGCAACAATACTACCACGTAACGTATAAGTTTTCAATATTCAAAAGAATATATACTACTTATATGAAAGATAAAAATAGAATTTAAAAAACAGGTCATTGTAACTAAACAATAATTAGTCGACAAACAATACAGAATAAAATTTTGGTTAAGACTCGTCAGAAGACATGTTTAAGATAATATTCAATAGAAAGGAGGTCTCACTGGTTAAAAAACTCTTTATTTTAGTTTTAAATAGGGGATTGGCAGGTTTTTGAATTATTTGAAAGCTTGTTGAAAAATCTTATAGAGCCGTCCCTGCACCTCACAAGACGTTGATACCTTGAAATTAAAAATGAGGTCTGTGACGCATTCGCGTTCGTTACTTGTTCATTTTATCCAAAAATACCCATATTTGGTCCTAAAAAGTGGTACTGAATAATAAAAAAGAAAATTAAATGGGACACCCAGTATAATTTTCTAGATTATGATTCGATGGAATAAGGACTTTGCAACCCTATTAAAATTTTTGAAGTGAAATGCAACGTTGCCAAGTAATTAATATTTTTCCGAAATTTTAGTAATTTTAATGGGTATCGTTAAAAAATCATAGCGACCTGTGGATTAACCCTAGGCAAATATAATTTACGTTGTAAGTACTTTAAGGTATGATATATTGATCTATAATAATGTTTTTTAAATCTCTTATACAGAGCGTTCATTACAAGTTGGACAACTCGATAGTTTTAAAAATGCTTTATTTCAATTTTTTTAAATGGGACCCCCCTGATTTTTTTAGGCAAAAGAATTTACCTTCCGAAACCCTTACTTTTTTGTTAAACATGTCATATATCTAAATATCACAGTTTTTAAAATATTTTAGGATTTGTCTTAAATCAGGGTAAAAAAGGAAAGTTCTAATTAAACTATTTAGTCAAGATTGCTTTGGAACAAAAAATAAATAATTTTCTTTGTCACAGCTGTCATTGCAAAATTATTTCGCCAACATTTTGTGCTTTATTACTGTTTAAAGTTTAGTTTCCGAACTAACTTTATCGAAATAGAAAAATATGAGTTATGATAAAGTTAGTTCAGGAAACTAAAATTTATACAGTAATAAAGCACAAAATGTTGGCGAAATAATTTTGCAATGACAGCTGTGACAAAGAAAATTATTTATTTTTTGTTCCAAAGCAATCTTGACTAAATAGTTTAATTAGAACTTTCCTTTTTTACCCTGATTTAAGACAAATCCTAAAATATTTCAAAAACTATGATATTTAGATATATGACATGTTTAACAAAAAAGTAAGGTTTTCGAAAGGTAAATTCTTTTGCCTAAAAAAATTAGGGGGGTCCCATTTAAAAAAATTGAAATAAAGCATTTTTAAAACTATCGAGTTTTCCAACTTGTAATGAACGCTCTGTATAAGAGATTTAAAAAACATTATTATAGATCAATATATCGTACCTTAAAGTACTTACAAGGTAAATTATACTTGTCTAGGGTTAATCCACAGGTTGCTATAATTTTTTAACGATACCCTTAAAATTACTAAAATTTCGGAAAAAAATTAATTACTTGGCAACGTTGCATTTCACTTCAAAAATTTTAATAGGGTTGCAAAGTCCTTATTTCATTGAATCATATTCTAGAAAATTATACTGGGTGTCCCATTTAATTTTCTTTTATATTATTCAGTACCACCTTTTAGGACCACCCTGTAGAATAAAAAATATTTTTAGATTATGCATCCTAAAAAACCCTTTAACTTTTGTATTACACTTTTTCCCTATCTTTGATAGTTTAGGTGCTATCGAAGACAGACACCTTACTGACACACCCTGTATATGTGTTAACTCTCACCGAACACACAGAACTAAATTGAAAATTTTCCTTTTCTTGTTTTGATCGGTACACAAAAACAGGTGTCATATTATAAAAAGATTCCATTTACGATTTTCTGCGGGTTTAATATAGAAAAGTTCTAGAATATTTCTAGAACCAAAGTTTTGAAGACAGGTCTCACGTTGGCCGGGAACCTTGTTTACGTTTTTGTATTTTTCCTAAAAACAATTTCAAGGCGACTTAGATCACCCCATAATGTTTTTGTTTTTAACCTTTGAAAGACATTCTATTTGTTACGTTCTTCTCGAATTTTCTATATTGACCAAAACAAGTACCGAGCGACTTTAGTCACGTCTACTAAAAATGTTTTCGTGTTTAGGAAAGTTTTTAGACCCTGAAAAATGTTGAGCAAAGATCGCGAGAAAAACAACGCATAGTCAAAAACAATACGTCACTTTTAGCTATATGTTATAAATACAACCAACTAACCATTTTGGGGATAGTTATTTAGATACAGAGTTCTTTTGAAGTGAGTTCTTTAAAGAGTTACACAAGTAATAGTTACTCAAGAAAGTTGATTAATCTTCGGTACCTAGTCGAAAAGTAAATAGCAGAAAATAAATCAAAAAGTTCTAAAAAAAAGTCGTGAGGGGGCTCGGATCTCCCTCAATCGCAGTAAATAATAGTTTTTTTTTTAAATCGTTTCGACAGCTAGTCCAGACTTAAGACATAAAATCTTAACAGTTTGTGCGCCAACACAAATTAAATATTTTTATATAAATATGAAAGTGAGTGTTTAACCTTTGGCATTTGGTATGAAAAATCGTCATTGTCGAAAAGGTAACGACTTTTTAATAACTCCTGGAAATGTTAAGAAAGTAATGTGTAACTGTTAGTGCTCTCTGTAAATTTAAAATGAATAAGAAATAGATAATGAGTTATAGGAAGTTAAATTAGAAGCAGTATAAATATGCTCCCTTTGAAAATTATGGATTTAAACCATTTTGAAGATTCAAACTTTAAAAACAGTAAATGCTCCCTTTGAATACTATGATTTAATTTAAATGACTATGAGTTAGAAACAGTTGATGCTCCCTTAATGAAACTAAATTTTTGAACTGTTATAGTGCCAACCTTAAATGATTATTTTGAAGAAATGATTTTAAACATTTTAACATTATTTTGGAAAGCTGTATTTTAAAGAAGTTTAACATAGGATTTTGGATTAAGATTATATCGTTGACAAAATGTACTATATATGTATGTGCCTTTGTTTATTTGGACTATTGGAATCAAGATTGAAAAATTTCAATATTTTCTCAACTTACAATATATTTTTAATCATCATTACAATAGTGTTTTACTGATAGTTAGTGCTCTAAGACCGACCCAGTTCCCATTCTCAGTCTGCAATGTTTCTGCCCTTGTAGCAGAGAGAACAAAATAAAGAAATGATGTTAGGAAAAGGGCAGGGCATTACAATACTTCTTAAAATCATAAATACGAACAACAGTCATAAAACTTTTATACAGAACAATAAACAAACTGCAAGAATGAAAGAAAGCAATACTTAGTCATATAATCCGGTAAGAACTAATCAAAAGTTTCATTAGTGAAATTAAAATTGTAGTATTTCTCAAGAGAATAAAATGCCTGACTCAATAAAAAGCTCTTGATTTTAGTTTAAAAAAATGCTCGTTGGTAGTTCTCTTATCCCGATGGGAAGGTGGGTTAAACAGTTTGGGGGCGTGGTAGTTAAGTGAAAATCTAGATTTATAAACCCTATTCTTTTGCATAATATATGGTAGTATAAAAGCTGACATGTAAAAATATTTTTAAATGCATAAAGTATGTTTTAAAATAAAAAATAACTTTTTCATTGGTGAATAATTTGTTTAATTGCCAGAGAGATAAATCTTAACGTACAGATAACTATCAGAAGGATAAGTATGGATTTGGTGAATACGGCCGTAAATGTCTTTAAATACTTATTGATATACATATTATATTATTGAACTGAAACTGAAAGGTTATGCAAACTCTTTAATGACATATATGACACTGGAGAGATCCCAAGCGATTGGCTAACTTCCACCTTTGTCGCAATCCCTAAAAAACCAAACGCTAAAACGTGCGAAGACCACCGACTCATCAGCCTTATGAGCCATGCACTAAAGGCATTCCTGAAAATTATCCACAAAAGAATATACCAAAAGTGCGAAGAAAAATCTGGCGAAACTCAGTTTGGCTTTAAAAATGGCTTAGGCACACGAGAAGCCCTATACTGCATGCAACTGCTAGTACAGAAATGTTATGACCAACGAAAAGATGTATTTGTATGTTTCATCGACTACCAAAAAGCATTCGACAACGTACGACATGATCTACTCCTACCTATCTTACGAGAGACAGGAATTGATGAAAAAGATATACAAATAATACACAAACTATATTGGAACCAAACAGCAAAGCTGAGACTTCATGACTCACAACACACAAAGAACATAACCATTGCTAAAGGGATTCGACAGGGGTGCATATTATCTCCACTGCTGTTCAATGTCTACGTGGAAAAGATTTTTCAACTGGCACTGGAAGGAAACCCAAGAGGCATCAAGGTGAACGGCATTCCCATTAATAATTTGCGCTATGCCGATGACACAGCTATATTAGCAGATAATATAGAGGATTTACAAGCAACCATAAATGTTATAAACACGATGGGAAAAGATTTTGGCCTCGAGGTCAACATAAGTAAAACCAAACTGATGATAGTGAGTCGACAGCCTCATGAGAACGCACACCTCTACATCAATAATATGCAGATCGAGAGAGTGAACAAGTTTAAGTATCTTGGCACAACGCTGAACGACAAGTGGGATAATGATGATGAGGTCAAAATACGTGTAGCTGTTGCTCGGAGCACATTTGTTAGGTTTAATACCTACCTCCTACGGCAAGAAGTACCCTTAAATCTCCGGCTGCGAGTTGTCAAGTGCTATATATGGCCAATACTACTGTACGGAGCAGAAACCTGGTCACTAA
This sequence comes from Polydrusus cervinus, assembly GCA_935413205.1. Lineage (NCBI taxonomy): Eukaryota > Metazoa > Arthropoda > Insecta > Coleoptera > Curculionidae > Polydrusus > Polydrusus cervinus. The sequence goes on from OW284518.1 coordinate 8,585,687, forward strand.
AGGCCAAATCCATTAACAGAATCGAGGCCTTTGAAATGTGGATCCTGAGAAGGTTACTCAAAATTCCCTGGGTAGACCACATATCAAATGAGCAGGTCTTACAAAGAGCAAGAACACATCGGCAATTGCTAGACATTGTAAAAGAAAGGAAAACATCATACCTGGGACATATTTTAAGAGGTCCTAGGTATATTCTCTCTCCAAACTGTACTTATGGGAAAAATCGAGGGAAAAAGGGGACCGGGCCGAAAACAACATTCATGGCTTCGTAATATTAGAAACTGGTGTAACATCGCGGATGCCGCCACGATATTTAGAAGAGCCGAAGAAGGCACACTTCACATTATACAGTGAACACGTGATCGCCAACGCGCTACAAAAAGCGTACGGCACCAGAAGAAGAAGATTGAACTATTGTAAGGCTGTATAACAGAAATATTGTAAACACCTGAGTTTGTATGTCCAAAGGGCGTTAAAACACCATTAACTAATAATTAACAAGTGCGGTATGTGCACAGCACGCGACGGTAATTGACAGAACGACTCGAAACGAAGTTTGGTAGCTGTCAAGGGCGGTAAAGGCACTTTTCACATTTGTTACGTACAACATTTCACCTCAAACAATCTATAAAAATGAATAAACTATTACTGCATGAAAAATAGTGCGATAAAGTACTCCTTACCGCAAGTAAAGCAGTGCGGTAAAGAACACTTACCCCACTCGAGTAGATTTATTATTATTTATACCTAGTATGTATTTATATTTGAAATTACAATTTAAAATAAATTAATTAACAAATTAAGTTGTGAAATCTTTAGAAATGTTTATCTACATCAAGGTGTAACTTAATTAATTAGATCTCGGACTTTTCTTTATTTAGAGTCTTTTGAAAATAAATAATAAAAAAATAATTATTATTAAATGGAGGACCCTTTGGATGTCCTCGAGAAACACTCCCTGCTTTTTTTAATCGACCTTTTAAACAGTTAGTTAACGTTATAATGGTGATGGTTATCTACATATAATTATTCAACCATAGGTTATTTAAAGTGGGTATTGTAAGATATACTTTGTATACTTTAATTCTTAGGTGTTATTTATATTTTGAAAACAAAATATTACATCGCAATTCTTCGTTGGTCTAGGACCGCCCGTGGCTGACGCGGTGCGATTTTTAACATAACTTGAAGTAACTTTTACTATCTTTTATCGCTAAAATACGACCTAAGGAGTTCCTGAATAGCTATAAATTTATCATTTAATGGAAGCCATTCTGGTGTAAAAATGAATTGAGTCACCATGCACCGAGAATGTCATCTTGGAACAAAAAATAATGCATAGTGTGGAAATTCTGCTTACAATTCTGTTTTCTTTAAAAGTGTAATATTATGTCGGGCGCCAAATGCACTCTATTCTACTTTTTAAACATAATAAACTACAAAAACTGGATACAATGTCTAATTCTCGAGTTATCCTAATTTTTTTTTGTTTATTTCTTTTAGGACAATCGGTGGCATCGAGCAAGGAAACTGTATCGGATATAATAAGTGCAAATGTGGTATGTGCCAATATCAAATAAGTGGGCAACGCAGTTTAATTAAAAATGCCTCTCAACATGATTGTAATTATAATCAAACCACTCGGAAATCTAATTTCAAAATGCATCTCTTACGATATAAATATAAAGAGGAAGTTGATATTTCAGAAAAGTTTAAGTGTGATCAATGTGAATATCAAACACTTTCGAGAAGTCAGTTAAAGGGACATATTTTGCGACGTCATAAAAATATGGATGAAGTTGATGCTTTACATAAGTTTAAGTGTGATCAATGTGAATATCAAACACTTTCGAGAAGTCAGTTAAAGGGACATATTTTGCGACGTCATAAAAATATGGATGAAGTTGATGCTTTACATAAGTTTAAGTGTGATCAATGTGAATATGTATCAATTATGAAAAGTGATGTAAAGATGCATATTTTGCGACGCCATAAAAATAAAGAGGACATTGAAGCCTCAAATAAGTTTAAGTGTGGTCAATGTGAATATCAAACAATTAGGAGAAATGATTTAAAGAAGCATATTTTGCGACGTCATAAAAATATAGAGGAAGTTAATGTTTCAAATAAGTTCAGGTGTGAACAATGTGAATATCAAACAATTACTAAAAGTAATTTAAAGAGGCATATTTTGCGACGTCATACAAATATAGAGGAAGTTGATCCTTCAGAGAAGTTTAAGTGTGGGCAATGTAAATATCAAACTGTTGATAAATCAAACTTACAGCAACATATTGTGCGACATAAATATATAGAAGAAGTTAATGTTTCAAGTAAGTTTACGTGTGGTCAATGTGAATATCAAACACTTACAAGAAGAGGTTTAAAGGGACATATTTTTCTTCGACATAAAAACACGGCGGAAGCAAATATTTTAAATAAGTTCAAATGTGAACAATGTGAATATCAAACAATTATGAAAAGTAATTTAAAGAGGCATATTTTGGGACGTCATAAAAATATAGAGGAAGTTGAATATTCAGATAAGTTTAAGTGTGGTCAATGTGAATATCAAACTGTTGACAAATCAAACTTACAGAGACATACTTTGCAACATGAACATATAGAGGAAGCTAATGCTTCAGATAAGATTCAGTGTGGTCAATGTAAATTTCAAACACTTTCGAGAAAAGGTTTACGGATACATATTGTGCTAGGACATAAAAATGCAGAGAAAGTTGATTTTTTAAAATAAGTTCCAATGTGAATATCAAACAATTACGAAACGTAATTTTAAAAGGCATATTTTGCGACGTCCTAAAAATATAGCCGAAGTTGATGCTTTAAGTAAATTTTAAGTGTGATAAAAGTAAATATATCATGGTTTAAGGAAACACATCTTGGGACATCAATCATAGAATGATAGTGGAAGTTGATGCTTCAGATAAATTTAGCTGTAGTCAATCTGAATAATAAACTATTACGAAAAGTTGTATAAAGAGACATATTTTAATACACATAGAGTAAGTTGATGCTGCAGATAAAGTTTAGTATGGTCAATTTAAATCAGTTCCGAGAAGGAATTTAGAAGATACATATTTTTGCGACGACAGAAAATTATTGAGAATAGTGATGCTTCAGATAAGGTCACCACTGCCCAGAAATTGTGTTGCATTAGGGTAATTATTCAGTCAACGCTTCAATATGATTGTGAATTAAATTATGTTTATGAAATCTAATAACAATGACCTGCTCTGCGAACCCGAATTTTGATCTAACTCGGACTTGATTATCGGCCCGCAACAAAACGAATGGCCAGTTAAAGTCATGAAGCAGTGGCGGATCCTGGATTTTGCTAAGAGGGGGGGGGGGACTAAGTACTAAGTAATAATTACTGTGATTAATTAGATTAGTCGTCTCGGAAAACGAAATTTTGCGACGCTAAATATATTGTGCAATTTTTTTAGGGGAGTAAGCTATGCAATATAGTTTCTAAAAATAAAACAGATTACATTGAGAAATCGGCAGAACCTCTACTTTCTCAATAAAATATTTTAGATATGCTTTAAAAAATATGTTATATCGTTCAACAAAATCAACGGGAGGTGTAGTTTCAATTAAATTATTTTATTGCCACAAAATGTATATTTATTTATTAGTGCAGAAGGCTACAGAACCTTCCTGATTTTCTCACAAATTGTCGGGTTTGGTCGGCTTGTATGGGGTCAATAATACCGCGTTTATGGGTGTACCTACGTAAAAAGCCGTATCCTTATGTCGAGAGTATCACGTAACGCAACCAAAATGTTAACTGCGCATGCGTAGATGTCAAAAGATACGTTTACGTCGTTTCTTTAGACATTCCTTAAGTGTCTAATAAGTCAGTTAAATTGCATTTAAAATACCTACATAGGTATGGATTCTTAAAAACAATTGCTTTAAGGTATACATACTATTTCTCTTTCCTTTCGGCAAACCCGTTTTAAAAATAGCTGCCACCTGGTAGTGGTAGCGAAGACGAAAGATAAACACCCTAGTAGTGCCCGAACCCGATTGGGACTCGCGATAAAAAAAAAGCGTCATGATGATCTGGCCAGGCTAAACCAGACCACCTATATGTATATGGGCCAGACCAGGCCGATTTCCTTATGCGCCAGTAAGAGAGGGCGATATATTCACTGCGGTGTTATCTCTCTCGTACACGTTTTACATTGGCCGGACCAGCGTGGCGGCAGAAAATTTTCGCGGTGTGGCCCACACATTAGGGAGTTTTTGCATAGTTTGGCGTTATCAGATATCAACGTCTTAAATTATTAACATTTACAAAAAGAATGAACCGTAGTGAGATAAAGTAATAATAATTATAAGTGTGAAAAAAAAAACTTGGCCTACTGGTAGGTAGGGCCATGGCACTGAGATCCTACTGTACGAGCTGCCACTGGATAAATGTCAAACAGGTATGAAAGACGGGCGTCCCAAAAGATACTTAATAGAAAATACGTTCTGAACGCTCGAAGTCAACTTGACGTCCTTGTCTAATTAACACAAAACGACAACGGTAAATTATACTAATTTTTAGAATTCCCCGAGTATTTTTTTAAAAAGGTTTTCAACGGAGCTAATAATGGGCTTTAAAATCCTTGCTTCGGAGCGACTTTTTTTTTCAAGAAGTAATTTTTGTTCGGATCAAAGATTTTTCTTTGAAGTTAGTTACATGAATATTTCATAGTTCAGAGATTCAAATTACTTGAAAAGTTAACTAAACCTAGTATTTTTCACATCTACCGATTTTGAACATCGTTTTCTCCCGATTTTGGCTTTCGGCAACACTGTTTTGAGGTTTTAGGTTCCCGTTGGGGCTTAATTTTTCGGGCAATGCTTGAAAACTTGCATGGAAGACAGAAAAGCTTACATCCATATGGGGGAAGTGCTTCAAAGCCAAGGAAAGTAAGCGAAAAGTTTTAAAATTCCTGCCCGTATCACGTGATAATCTGTCTTAAACGAGACGCTATTTTGGCGGTGTGAGACCCAGAACCTCATGGGCGTAAATATGTAAGTCAGACGTGTTTGGTTAAAAGTCTGTTCATTGACCATGATTCGGTCAATTAGTTGACTTTCGACCAATCACTTTTCATAGCATGTAAATGCCGTAGTAAATCAAAAAATATATTAACTGTAAAACATCGAAGGGTGTCTGGCTGAATGACATAAAATATATTAACTGTAAAATATCGAAAGGTGTCTGGCTGAATGACATATCTGCCAAATCCAAAAAATAAAACATCGATTGTCCCCTTCCAGGGTGGCATTCCATTTAAGTTATCTGTAGCATCTAATGGACTTTGTCGCTATTGGAATTTGGGTTACCGTTTGCGATCGAAAGAAGCTACTTGCTTTTTCAAATTGACCGCTTAGTTTCGTCCAACGAATAATATTCCTTATAGGGTTTTCGATGGCTTTAGTTAGATAATGGTTTTTTGCGACATCGCTTTAATTCTATTGCTTCTTAAGATAAACAAAATGTCACTCTAGAGAACGTATTTATCAGCCCGGTGAAACTTCTTATGGGCGGGATCGCAGCTAGAGTGACGTCATCAGACCTCCAGACTTTTTCAAGTTAGGACCTACCTACGTTTATCCCCATTAGTTATGTGTTAATATTACACCTACGTAGTTATTTCTACAAAGAGAGCTACGGCAGACGAACTTGGTCTGACTATATTTGTCTCTTTTTACATCGAATGGAGATAACTTGATGCAGACAGAGATAGGTACTTGACATGAATAGCACGAGCTGTTAAATTATTTTACAACCTAACTTTCCTGTTTTGAGCTTGACCACCAGCACAAATCATTGACATTTGTAATGTCAATGACACAAATGGAATTGCCCCTTTTTCTTTCTTCATAGCTGAAAATCGGACCAGGCTTTTTTGATATTTTTATATTATTTTTAATTTTCTAATCTTTTTACCGAAAGGACCGTTTTCTTGTTGTTGCAGGTAAGTAAATCTTTAGTTATTTTTATTCGTTATTTATTACATTAGTTTATCTACTTGTTGCAAAAATAATTATGTTCCAAACATATTTTTACTTTAAGGAGATTTTCACTTAATAACTTTTATTAATGTAGATGTGTACTAAATCATTTATAGTATATTTATTAATTGTAGGTAACGCAAATACCTACAAAATATATTTTTTTTCTATTCAATTATTTAGAATTTAGACTACCTATTAGAAAATTTTAAGTCTGTCGAGTGTTCTAGTAAGTAATTCATTATTTTTTTTATTTTATATTCTTTTAGGTTAGCTATTTCAAGAAGTACCTATAGGTACGTGAATCTTTGATGATTATGCATGTTGCATGAATAAATGTCCTAGGGGAATCACTACAGCTGGTAATGTAGGTTAATCTGGGAAAGTAAGTACATTTTGGGAATATAAAGAAAAAACGAGGTACTGATCTTACTATATTTTCATCGTAGTTGTCAATAAAAATAATCATAAGCTGATTTCTGAAGTTTTATTTCTAATTGTAGAACTTTAATAAATAACATTTTTAAATAATATTTAATTACAGCTTAAAAATCTAATCAGAAAATCATAATATTTAATTTTTACTCTACTTGAAAAATCAAATAAGAGGATTATTGTGAATAATTTGATGGCCTTAAATATCATTTTAAGGTTTTGTGTGCAACATTTTTTAAAATTGCCATATTTGAAAGTCCCGCCTATAGCCGAAAGGTTGTCCAAATTTTTGCACATAAAATTTTTTAAATTATATTTACAACCAACAAACTATTCACAATCCTCATTTAATTTTCCAAGTATAGTAAAAATTAAATATTTGGATCCTGATGGGTTTTTAAGCTGTAAATATCATTTTAAAATTTTGGCGGCCAAATTTTTAAAATGGTCATATTTGAAAGTCCCGCCTATAGTCCAGACGTTCCCTCCAGACCCGATGGTGGCGCTGTTTTGGCGTTTCTTATGTCACATTTTGCTTCGACCAATTAATACGCTGGTTTGTCTTCTTTCTATGTTTGTCTTCGTTGGTATTTATCATCCATAAGGCCATCTCATGATAACTTCACCAGTCAGATAATTTCCATGGAAAGAGAATATGATTCCCTCCACAATTTTCTTATCAGAAGATTTATTGATTCCAGCAAGATGTCAAGTCACTTGCATGGCCAATCTCCAGAGAGCATCTCGAGTCAAGGCCCAGCACGTAGTCGTTGAACCACGTGAAGATGTTCCTTATGGATTGCTCATTGCGAGAAGCCTTAGTAAAGTTAATAATAAAATTCCAATTCGATTAATGAATATAACAGAACAACCGCTTATAATTCAAAGAAAAATCGTTATTGCAGAAGCATATGAAGCAGCTGTAGATACAAAACCAAATTCGTCTTACCAAGAAGTAAGAGGCATAAGTACTGATGACGCATCAGATATACTGTCACAACTAAGACTAGACAAAGATCTGTCCGAAGACCAAGAAAAATTGAAAAAACTTGTGTTGGAATTTATCGATATATTTAGAGCACCTAAGCAAAAACTTACCTGTACATCAAAGATAACTCATCGAATAATTACAGAAGACATTCCTCCTATTAGCAAACGACCATACCGTGTACCCTACCATCGTCAAGAAATATTAAAGAAGGAAACTGATAAATTGCTTTCTGATGGAATCATAACAGAAAGTGAGTCACCATGGAGTTTTCCAGCCATACTAATCGAAAAGAAAGCTCATCCTGGGGAAGAGATTCAGTACCGGTTATGTATAGACTTTAGGGAATTAAATGCAGTGACCAAAAGTGATTTTTATCCTCTGCCACACTTGGAAGATACCATAGATCGATTGGCAAAAGCTAGTCTTTTTTCCACCATGGATTTGGCTTCTGGATACTTCCAAATCCCTATTCACCCCGAGGATCAAGAAAAAACAGGATTTTCAACTTTTAATAATCATTATGAATTCAAGAGGATGGCGATGGGGTTAAAAAATGCTCCTTCCTCTTGGCAAAGGTTCATGAATCAGCTGTTTAGTAATCTAACCTACAAGGAATGTTTAGTGTATTTGGACGATATTATTGTTTTCAGTTCAGACGATATCAACGATCACCTTTCACGATTAAGACACGTTTTTGAGAAAATAAGGGAGAGTAATCTGAAGTTCAAACCAACCAAATGTCACTTTCTTAAAAAAGAAGTGGAATATTTAGGACATATAGTATCAAAAGATGGTTATAAACCTAATCCCTCAAAAACTCGTGTAATTGAGAACTACCCAATACCCAAGAAAGTAAAAGACATACGAGCCTTTTTAGGATTAGCAGGATTTTATAGAAAATTCGTGCCGAATTTCTCCAAAATAGCACAACCTCTCACCGAACTAACAAAAAAGGACGTCAGTTTTAAATGGACCGAGAAACAACAACAAGCATTTGAGATCCTAAAAACAGCACTTATAAACCAACCCATTTTAAAATATCCTAATTTTCAAAAAGAATTTATTCTAAATACTGATGCCAGCGGAACAGCATTGGGAGCCATTTTAACACAGAAATATGATGGATTAGAACATCCCGTAAGTTATGCAAGCAGAACTCTAAATACTGCTGAAAGAAGATACAGCACTATAGAAAGAGAACTTTTAGCCGTAGTATGGGCTGTCAAAAAAATATCGGGTATATCTTACAGGAGCACATTTTACCATTGTTACCGATCATCGACCCCTAAAGTTTTTATTAACCATTAAAGATCCGAGCTCAAGACTAGCTAAATGGGCTATGTTTTTAATGGAATACACCTTTACCATCGAGTATAGACCTGGAAAAAGGAATACGAATGTAGACACGCTATCTAGACTAAACATACAGGAACAAGAAAATAAAACACCCCAGAGAGTAGCTCTTATAACTAATGATGAACAGCTTCAGCCCATTCTTCCCGTTATTTGGTCTAGAGAAGAAATAGCTACCTTACAACAGCAAGACCTTAATTTACAAACCCTAATTACTAAAAAGGAATACGCTGACGATGAGGATGACTTTTATATAAGCTCTGATAATATTCTTTATAAAAAAAGGTATACAAATGAAAGAAATGATAAAATAGTAGCTCCAGAGAAAATGAAAAATGACATCTTAAAAGTTTACCATTCGTCCGTCTTTGCGGCACATCCAGGACAACAAAAAACATTAGAAGTTATTAAAAAAGATTTTTATTGGAAAAATATGAAACAAGATGTAATCAAATATTGCGAACAATGTCATTCATGCAATTTAATTAAAAGTCCGAATCAGCCTTTAGCAGAACTACAGAAGACTCCAGTACCTGAAGCAGTTTTTAGTTTTATTAGTCTTGACATTGTAGGACCTCTAAACCGAACTTCCAAAAATAACCGATACCTACTTACATGTGTGGATTTCCTTACTCGTTATCCAGAATGTATAACCTTACCGGATATATCTGCAGAAACAGTAGCTCGAGCATTTGTAGAACACATTATACTACGATTTGGGACTCCTAGAAAATCAATTACAGATTGTGGCTCAAATTTTCTTTCTAAGCTTTTCAAGAAAGTTTGTGAAATACTAGAAATTCAAAAATTACAAACAACTCCCTATCATCCTCAAGCTAATGGAATCATTGAAAGAATGCATGGAACTCTAAAAACAATGTTAAGCCATTATATGAAAGATCACGAAACTGACTGGGACACCTTTTTACCATATGCCCTTATGGCTTATCGAAATTTACCTCATAACGCCACCAAGGAATCGCCATTTTATCTAATGTTTGGTAGAGATATGGAACTACCTCATCATTTGCAAATCAGGGAAGACAAAATTCGATATAATATCGATGATAATTATGCAAGTGAGCTTATCACTCGTTTTCAGATAGCTCATGAAAAAGCTAAGAAAAATATACAGGAAAGCATCGATGATCGATGTAAAAACATAATCAAAAGAAAATCAGAAAACCCTTTAAAGTAGGAGACAGAGTGTATTTACATACTCCAGTAACAAAAAATAAACTACTTTCCCGAAAACTACAACCTAAATGGTCAGGGCCTTATAGGATTATTCAGCAAAAAGGGCCAGTTACTTTTAAAATTCGTAAACTAAATGGACGCAAGGAAGAAATGGTCCATGCTAATCGACTAAAACTCTTTAAAGGAATAATAGAAAATAATATTGATGATTATGTAGAAAATATAAGCCATAAAGAGAAATCAAAGAATACTAATTTAATTGACAACCTAGAGATTATAAATCAAAACACCCTTCCTCAGAAAATCCTACCATTAGACACTGATAGACAGCATAATACTGATACAGATTTAGAAAAGAGCAGTAATACACTGGAAGGCCAATCGTCTAGTTTATCGATAGAAGAACCTAACCAAACTTTAGAATCAAGTGACACTGATGAATCGTCAGAATCTCGTTTCGAAAGTAAAACTAATATCTCTGAAAAGCCAGAGAGTGAATTGGAGAGTACAGAAGAAAATACCTCCACTGAAAACATTAAAATTGAAACTAGACCTAAACGTAATATAACTAGACCTAAGAAGTATGAAGAATATTATACAAAATTTTAAAAATTTAATAAGTAAGCTTTAAAATTATCTGCCTAGATAAAATTTCTTACTGAAACTTTTTATTACAGTTTCAACTATACTGTGGAAAGTAATAAGCTTCCCAAGACTCAAGGCATCGTTAATTGCATATGACTGTCATAATCCAGAAACCCAAATAACCGCTATTTCACTTCGAGGCGTAGCTCCGTGTCCTGATATCGAGAAAGGATATCAAGCTAAAGAAAAATTTATTCAAATATTAGAAAGACGAAGGATTGAAACCGTTCCTGTTAAAACATGTCTTATTGAAGTAACCAGATTAATTACCCATTGTGGAGCATTTTCACATAGCTCTGTACCAGAAGGATCACTTTTGTCATATGTACACCAAGTTGGAGCCGACGAATGTGCAAAAATGCACCAGTATAAAGAATATCGCGGCTTTAGTAACCAAATAATTTCCAGACTTGTTGTCAATGGTACCATCACTACCTCTATCACGTTAGCCGGCGCTAATGATAAGAATGCCAATTGCGAAGGTACTGTATATTCAGAAAATGGAGAACAATGGAAAAAAGTTATAGTTAGTGCTACAGTCAAAATAAGTCTACAGGAGTATCAAGCTCAAGCAAAACTAGAAACTAATGAGATTATATTAGCCGACGGAGTCACTTGTCCTTTTACAAAGTCTTATTGTATGGATTTCAAAATTGGTGAAACTATTTGGAATACGGTACTACCTCAAGAATGCTTACAATTTGATCTACTCTATGATGGAAAGGGTAGTCTAATAACTGAACGCGAAGGTCAAACAGAAGGCAACAAATACATTGTTGTAGAAGACAGAGCCAGAGTATTTGCAATCCAACTCTATAAAAAAGAGACGCAGTGCAGTTCAATAGTATGGATAACAGAACACCCTAGAATTCTAATATTAGAAAAACCAGATGCTTACACCCGCACCCAGTGGAGTGGTAGACCTGGAACTCACCATGCCGATCTACTGACCTACGTCAATACAAAATTATTCTATGTTGAGCAATCTTTTAAGCGAACTATGGATGATATGTTTAAACAAACTGTACACAGACGTTGCATCTTACACCGAGAAATTCTCAAAAATCGATTATTACTATCTCCATTATCACCTAACTCAGTGGCTGCCATAGTAAATAATGCTTTAGGCTTTGTAGGTAGAGTAGCTGGAGAAGTATTATATATCTTAAAATGCCTACCAGTCATCGTAGAAGTACGACGAGAAGAACGAGGATGTTTTAGCGAGCTACCTGTAAAAGCTCATAATAAAAGCTACTTTATGTCTCCAGTTACTAGAATTTTGCAAGACCATGCGGTTGAAGTAGATTGTTCATCTTTAGTACCACCCCTTTACTATCTAGATCAAAAATGGATCGGATTTAATCCCTACCCATTAAATGGTATAGAACCAGTAGAAATAAAAGTAGACCAAGAAGAAAATATGATTTTTGAAACCATTAAAGGCGTTAGTAATGGCGGAATATACACCAAAGAAGAAATACAAAAAGCCCAAGAAACTATGTTATTTGGATTAGAAAGGCCTGCTGTAAGTAACATCTTAATAAGAAAACTCGCTGGAAAGCCCGTGCAATCACAGGGATATTCATCTTTAAATTTATTTGACACCAAAGAGTTAGAAGAGATGGCGAATTCAACAATTAAAAGATTATACGGATATTTTATTATTCTTGGACAGTGGACAAGCAGCATATTAGGCTGTTATTTCATCTATAGAGTCATAAAGTTTTTGTTTGAAACTCTTCTAAATGCCATGGCTTTGCATAAATTAGATGGCTGTTCTATGTACCTTTTAGCTTCGTTCTGGAATACCTTAACTCTTTTTGTTTTAAACCGAAAACAAGCCAAAATACTCAAGAGAAATAGTCAAACTAGACAAGCTAACGACGAGCGGAATTTAGACGAAAATCCACAGTGCGTTACCCCGGTAATCTCTACAATTGCAGGATCATCTCATTCACAAGATAATCAACAACAGGAACTAGAAACTTATAAAAATATAAGTGGACCAGAAAGCAGACATTTTTGGACATTTCACACGTTAAGTCAGTAAACTTATTCCATTTAAAAATGCCAATGATGCTCAAGTTTAATATTATTCCAAAAATCACACTAGTAACGGCCCCTATAACTAAACCTTAAAAGTCATAAAAATAAATTGACTAGGTGCTTCGTTTCTCCCAACTGCATGCACTAATCTATTTTACTATTCGGTAACAGATGGCCATACGGGTACAAAACGGAACTTAAGAAAAGCAACCCCGAGAAACCCGCCTTCGCGTAATCGTGAGTGCGTGACGTCATACCAAGGCAGAAAGACACTATACAGAGTGATTTATACGCACTATATTAGTATTAAGCATCGAACTAATTAGAAAAGCAAACCTATAAATTTTACGGGAATGAATGGATGGACCTTATTTAAAATAAACATTATTGACAGTGCCTGTAACCACTCGAGGACTTAATTAAACGAATAAGGTTTTTACATTATAATAATATAAACACTATAATAAGTAAAATATGATGTCAATAAAAATGAAGTTGGACCAACACGAAATAGGAAAAAGGCTTTAGTTTAAGTATGATCGTCTTAACACCGCGTCTTCTCGAAACGAAAAAGAAAAAATGGAAGGATTCTTAAGATATATTCGGCATATTTCATTGGAGGAGCAACGGGCACTATTATTAATGGCCATCCGCGATTTGCGGGAGGAATTTTATACGTTGGGGGCCGACATGCCATGTCATCCCCTGTTAATCGCGCCACGGGCTGTAAATCGCCTCTTTACCGATCGCACGCATAATGAACTTCGGCGCGTCGATACCTTTCGCGCTATTGACCAAGGGCTAGCCGAAGTTCCCCCGTGCAACTGTGCAATATGCGATGTAGGGGCGCGAATCTTCCCACCCAGGGAGAATTATGTTCATGTGCCAGAAGAAGATAGGGTCATGTATCCGCCCCAACAACAGGTTCCACCGAACTATCCACAACAAGATGACCAAGCGGGCCCATACATGCCTGAACCTCCACAGGCAAACATTCCTCCGCAATACCCAGATCAAGTAGTACCTAACGTTAATGAAGAACCCCCACAGAACCAGCCTGATGACCTGAACCAGCTGGTAGATATTATTGCCGCCATGATAATCGCATGGATACGTCATGGAGTGCTTCCAGAGGAAATTGACATTTTAGATGACTATCTCATGGAGCGAATTTATTTAACAGGTGATATGTGTGTTGTGTCAGTTTTTTTTGTTGTTCAAGTTTTTTTATATGTAACTACTATATACTATTAGGTATAAAAATTAATTAGTAATTAGAACTTAGTTAAATAGTACGATGAATGCAAACCTAACCCTATATCATTTTTAAATTTAAAAAACAAAACGAAACTTAGTAAGTAAACCGTTCTAACTAGCTTTATTCAGTAAAAAAAAAAATTATAATGTTTTTCTATTTGGTCTAGTTACAGTTTTTGCCAAAACTTAAAAATTATTCATATTTTAAAAATTTAAATCTATAATTGTATCCCTTTAACTTCTTTACCAATAAATCTGTCATCTTGGCACTTAAACAGTCTAGGTCGGTTTATGTTTCACACTTACGAGACGTGTCACATTTAAATATTAATTGATAAGTTTATTTTATGAAAGGAATAAGAAGTGAAATTAAAGATAAGTTCAAGAAGTTTTATCATTAAGATAATAACATCTTTTTCAGGGTATCGAGGAATGTGGTAATAGCAAAAATTGGCGACAACAGGACCTTTGAAGTAATATATTTTTTACTATTCATTTCATTATTATTTTGTTATACAAACAGCCAAAGCAATTTAACTAATTAAAAGAATTTAAATTTATACCGGATGTTGCGCAATTACCACATTCGTCTATTTAACCGGAAGTCGTATATCATAATTTATTACTATCTGTCGATTATATCAATTATTTATTAGAAGCGGTACTTTTATCTTTGTTTACTTTTAGCATTTTTGTTACAAATTTATATTCCCTGCTGTCATTTTATTTTTATATTTATAATTTCCCAAACATATTTTCTAAAGACGTATGTCGGAAATGTCAAGTCATTTTATGTTTCAAAGTATCCTCAATAAATGTCAAAGATATAAAGTTATGTATCCGCCTATCTTATGCAATTTTCAGCCGGAAACTGTCACCTAATTTTTGATATTTTATTGTTTCCTGCCGGATGTTTATAGACAATAATTAGTCATACATTTTCAGTATCAAAGAAGCCGCATGAAATTATGTGACAGATGGCTACTTAAATTACTTAGTAGTAGTAATTAATTATTGTAATAATTTAGGATTAATGGAAAAATCTTTCTATATAAACGCTAGCAAACTATGAACAAAAATTATTATTCAGTTAAAATCATTCAGTTAAAATCATTCAGTAAAAGTCATTCTGTAGAAGTCATTCAGTCAGTCAACAGTCACATATAATCAGTTTTCCATTCCTAGTTAAACCTTTTTAAAACAATGTTATTTAAAAATTAAGTGAATTGTGAAATGTGCTTTTCGGTGTAAAATCGTTCAACTAACCGTCGACGATCAGGTTTGCTTAGACTAGACATTTTTACGTTATAGCAAAGATTTTGACATTACGATGATAAAGGCTGGGTTGGGTTTGCTTCGAGTATTTGTAGGTTAGTGTATGCAAAAATTTGCGTTCTTTCTTAATTTTGATATTTTTATTTTTATGTTTGCAATGTTGTTTGTACAATGTACATTGTACACTGTAAACTCATAAGTTAATAAATTAAGCTCCCTTTATACAACATCAGTGTTTGATTTTCGTATTAGGAAGGAATAAGATAATTAGGCCAACTCTAAGATTCAATATTCAGTAAATCAGTAAATTCTAAAATATAGTAGTGAAAATATTAACATAGGCAATAATGCCCAAAGTCCCGAACCCACTATAATCTTGTCAAACACACTGAAGATAGCCAGAAATGAAATACCTACATTTCCGTAAATAAAAGAGTTTTTACACAATCTGGCAACAGTGTGGGGTTCGACAATATGCACAAAATTTTAATTATTCCGAAAATGACAACGAAGAATTCATTTTTCGTTAGTCGCCTCATTTGCTTCAATGAAACTTTTGCGAATTTACAAAAAAAAGCACACATATTTGTGTGATGTGGCATGAAGCCAATAAAGGCAGAACAGGACCTGATGTAGTGTCTACATTTTTTAACGTTCTTAAAAATATGCAAGAAGAAGTAAAAAATGTAATTTTTTGGGCAGACAATTGCGCTGCATAGAATAAGAACTGGACTTTATTTACCACTTTTTTTGTAAATCAAAATTGGGGCCCAGATACTGTAAAGGCGTTTTGCGTGAAATCCGTATTAATTCCTATCTATCTATCTAGCTAATCTATTACTCACGTCGCTTACGCGTGATTTGCTGCATGCGACTATAGGACGAAAAGTACTTTTCCAACGGAGTCTCGGGCGCCACCTCTTGGATTAATGTGGTAAGAGGCCCACAGTTACCTTCGAGTAGCTTTTAGACAGTGGAGAAAATAATCCAGGCGTTCAACTGCGTATGGTGCGAAGGAATAATAAAACAATCGGTTTTAAAACATTTTGTATTCAAATACTTTTACATTAATATGTGCCCCATTTACTATCGGTTTAAAATGAATGATCTTACCAGTTAAAATAAAGGAAATAACAGAGAGAGGAGGATTGTATACGTTCTTTGTCTGCGGTCATGTATCTTTTAGTCATTGACTAATCGGGGCTAAAAATAGATGATTCCGGCTTTGACGTTCGACGGCTTGATTAAATTAAAGATTCGCGTCTTCAGGTTCGCAAGCGGTCCGGCGGTCAACTTAATAACAGTAATACATAGACCCGCGGAAATAAAATCAATACAAAGATCTGCAAGCGCGGTCGCAGCTTAATTAATAGAATAAAGGTCAGGACGGACTACGGTGACGGACTTGCAGATATCAGAAAAGGATGCGGCCTATGTTTGAAAAGAA
Source organism: Polydrusus cervinus (assembly GCA_935413205.1). NCBI lineage: Eukaryota > Metazoa > Arthropoda > Insecta > Coleoptera > Curculionidae > Polydrusus > Polydrusus cervinus. The sequence continues at coordinate 8,602,372 of OW284518.1, forward strand.
AAGGTTTACGCGGTAAAGCTACTTGCGAATGCGGATGTTACTACGTCAAGCGGTATCGGTAAAAAGTTCCAGAAATAAACGACAGTACGACTAGCAGTTTAGTGGCGGTCTTTAAATGGTAGATCGGTTTTGCTTTACGCATGCGTGACTGCGTATGAATTCCGCGGACCTACACGTTCTGGCTATCTAACAGTGTATGATATTAAAAGTGTATAAGTGAGATAAGGACGGTGTAATATATGTGTTATTGCGTATGTTGTGTCGGTGTGTGTGTATGAGAGAGACAGATAGTCTATTTTCCCCGGTCTGAATTTACATTAACAAATCAGAGTTCCTGCAGCAACTCGGACTTGCCTAAAGGTGATAAAATGGATTTGCGGCCCGTTGTACTAAAACAAAACAGAGCTACTCGGCTAAGATGACCTAGAGTAGTCCGGTTCTGCATGGGAGAGGAAAAGAGATACGAAATTGTCGGTGTCATGTGTGTCAGTGTAATGGCGGTGGTAACCGATGATATGAGAATGATACAAATGAACGATTTAGCCTTTGAAATGTAAAACGAGACAGAACTACTCGGCTAAGATGACCTAGAGCAGTCCGGTGTCGGGTAATTGAACTATGGCTTGATCCGAACGAGACAGAACTACTCGGCTGAGATGACCTAGAGCAGTCCGGTGTCGTGTAATTATTACTATGACTGGGATTTTAAAAAAACGAGACAGAACTACTCGGCTAAGATGACCTAGAGCAGTCCGGTGTCGTGTATGAGAGAAACAAAGAAATAATTATTCCGGTTTAATACGTATATATGAGAGAGAGACAATATGACAGAGCTACTCGGCTAAGATGACCTAGAGCAGCCCGGTCTTATGTATATGAATACCATAAAACAACCCGGTATACGCGTCAGAATGAAAGAAAACATTATATTGTCAGTAGGTGTGAGTGAGAAAGCGGTCAGTAATGCCAGAATGTGTAGTATAGAACGGCGGTTTAAATATCTATTAATAATCTACATTTTATTGCTTACCGTTAATTTTTTACTTTGACCCGGATGGTCTCGGTATTTGTCCGGAGCTAGTCAAGAGAGTACCGTACTCTGATTGTAAGACGGTACGATCTCGCTAAGGAAGGCTCTCAGCCGGGATGGTCCCCTTCTACTCGGCGCGCGACATCGAGAAGTACCGATGGCGACGGCGGTTCCGCGCCGACCCGTACTATGAACAGTGGGGAATGAAGGAAAACTAAGAAAAGCTATTTCCCGGTATTTCGCGACGGAAAACTTTAGAAAATTAATCAGTACAATTAAAATGAATTATTTACAAACAAGAACGGACTTCGTACGATGAAAAATAAGAAAGTTAAGAACGGATACATATACAACCCTGTAAAAATAATGTAACTTCGTTACAATACCATAACGATAACATTTTTTGAGCCAGGTCATTCCTTCATGAAGGCAGATGCTATACATGGGGTGATAGGTAGACAGTGGACCAAAACCAAAGAGGTTTTGACTTTTCAGGATCTTTTACAGCTTATAAAAAAATTCTGTAGAAATACGAAAATAATGGAACTTCATGCGGAAGACTTCCTACAATTTCAAAATGGATGTCAGACAAGAAAACGGGGATCACAATTACCCTTATTACATGATATAAGAATTTGCTAATTTCGAAAAGGTACTGGTTCTTTATTTTATAAGCAAGAAACAATTTTATTGAAGTGAAATTTCTCAAGTCTACCTTTAAGCATAATATTCCCAACGTAAATCAAACTTCTACTACTTGTAGAGGCATAAATCAAGAAAAAAATTTAAACGAGTTGGTTCCCCAAATGCCATCTGTGAAACAGTTGTTTTGGCGTCAGCTACCTGTTTCTGCTAGCTCTGAAGACCTCGGGAAAACGATAAAAAATGAGTAGCCTTCTTTACTACGACCATCTTATATTTTTAGTGTTAGTTATTAGTTTGTTTAGGTTTTAATTTTTTTTTATGTTAATTGTATTAATAGTATTTCCTAATACCTACAGAGTACTAAATTTTGTTTCTGAGTCTGTTTATTAAAAAGTGCAAATTAATTTCGTTTAGTTTTGTGCTTTAATGTTATCCATGGTCATTTTCATCCATTCAAAAAGAATTTAACTTCACTCCATTCTTATATTGCAAACCCAATTACCACGTATGTCATTTTACTCCATAGAAATAAAATTACTAATTTAAAGTACCTACCTAGTCTGTAAAAGGAAGTTATCCCAACCAAAATTCAAGTATGTTAATTTATTAATCTGAAATAAACTAGTATTTCGACTTACCTATTTTTAGTTTAGGATATCATACCATACCAGTTTTTCAATTGAAAATAATATACGCCAATTGGCATCATTTTATAACTCTAGTAAGTTTTAAAAATTCTTTTAACTATTTATTTCTTAATAAAAATCCATGCTTTTTTGGGAAAGTAATCTATTTAGTACCAAGAGCTTCTTCTGTAAAGAAAATTAGAACATTAAAGTAAAAATTAAACCAGTTGTGCAATTTTCAAATATTTTCTTCACTAAAAATTGAATTTCTCGAAACTTACTTTTTCGACTTACTAGGTTTTTTTTATTGCGCGGCAGTAAAAGCTGTTTCCATGTAAAATTTTAGTCTAAATGAATTCCTACGTACTTTAAAGAAGTTTTCCTTTTAGCATAATCACATCCAAAAGTTTGAGTTAAGGAACGTAAGTAAAAAGAAGTTTTAATTTTTGATTACAATAATCAATATATATATATAAAATGTATGTTTCAAGATTTAAGTCACGATAGAAATTCTAAGGCTAATTTGATTTTAAATAAATTTATTTAAAATGTTATATAAAATTGCCTTTTAATAACGTAAACTACGCTTTGCCGTTTAATTCGGCGCGTTCAATTCAAAAATTCCTCTCTGTGTGACGTCACGATCCACTGCGCACCCTGTTGATATCATACCTTGGATAGTTATATCAGGGGCTGCATACTGTTGGCAATATATTGGTTTTATATTTGTTGCTACGGCTAATAACTTGGTCCAAGTTCCCCCTCAAAAGACGTCCCCGCATCTCGATTCATCAACTTGCCGAAAGGGTTATGAAGTTATGAATTCTCAACCTAGATGCGCATAGGCAGAAAAGCCGACATAGCAGTTAAGAGTCAACTGATTGACAGACTTAATATCAAGCAGCTGACTTAACCAATCACATCTATAATTAAGGTTCCATTATCGATACTTTAAAATATTGGATCGCTTCGAAAATCTCTAAGGCATGCCTGTGGGACAGCTACGACCTGCCATTCCTCTGTGTCTTTTCACCAATATAGCGACAGGATGACCTATTATTCCTGTGTGACACCTAGGTAGACCAGGTAAAAGAGGATGTACGTTTTTTTTTAATAAAAATAAAAAAAAAACCAGGTTTAAATTTGGCCAAATGGAGAGTTTGAGTTTGGATTACATTTTTCTGGAATGCCCCATAAACGAAATTCCAAAATAAAAGCGTTCAGAAAATGTAATGTCCCTACACCACTAAATATTCAAACCATACTAGCAAATATTACCCAAAAAACAATAATCACTATTAACAAATTCTTACAATATAATAAAATCAAACTCTAGGGGAAAAAAACTTGCATGATACTTTATGTATAATTGTTTGATCTGGCGATTTGTGTTCTCTTCCACATCAAGTTGGGGGCGAGTACTTATTTGAATACTCGGAGCTGGTTCTTAAATAAAACATTATTTTGTTGTTTGCTACTTAGTGTGTTTATTTTCTAGCCCAAGAATTTTACACTGCACAGGTTATCCTAACTACTTTTGTGCACGGCACTTAACTTATTATTTAACGAGCCGAGAACTGCTTAGGTTATAATTAAAACTGGGAAAAACTCAACGTGACATATCGAGAGGGTGTGAGTGCCGAGCGCGAACCTTTACCCTTGAGTCGTATCGTCAGACTGCCTCCTCAAGAGGTCTTCAGCGGTGACATTAAAGTGGTGGAGTTTGGAAGGGGTAGGTGGGAGACCAATCAACCACAGCGGTTTATCGGCCATGCTTGGCTTGGGAGTTGGGCACGCACCGGGGGTGGGCTTTAGCGGGAAGGAGCGCATGCATTGTGGGGGATTTGGTTTCTTGTAACTCAAGTGGTCAAAGACTCTTAAATCACTGGGCAAGATAATAGAGTTTCAACAATAATATTTCTCTTTCTTTAACCCCAGGTGCTACATACCCGAGGCCAAGAACCATAAATATTATTTATAGTCGTTGACCCGAGGCAACCTTCTGGTGTCCAATAATGCTCCTTCGTTTCCCGGGAGCGAGAAGAGTTTAATTCCTTTGTTGTGCTGTCTGTCTAACTAACCCTTAGACCAGGGAAACTAACCCCTCAATATTAGGTAAAGTGAATAAAGCATAAGTGTAAAATTGAAAGGAGTCAAAAATGCAGTGTCGCAGTCAGTGATAGTGAACAAAAAAAAATAATAATAATAATAATAATAAGAAGAAGAAAAATTCGTGGTCGTAATATGCCGCAAAGGCAGACAACTTACGATCGCCCAAATTGTGCTGGCGAATGGCGCTAACTGCAGCCGACGCCATAATGAAGTGAAGAAGAAGAATATACGTTGGACCCCGAAGCACGAACTTTAAAATATTTGTAAGGTTCGTGCCCCGAAGCCACATCGAGAAAATAAAAAGAAGAAAAAGATAGGTTCCATTCAAGTCAAGGTTCTTATTTGGGTTTGGGTTCCGTTGTTGTGTTTATGCGGTTGTTATTGTGAAATCAAATACTACTGCATTTAATTGCTTGAACAACTTGTGTGAACCTCTCTCACTATAAACATTTTGTTCTTGAGTTTCTAGTTTAGCTTCTAAGAGATATTTACAACAAACGTTTTCGTACCTTGTATATTGTTATTCTAAGATATGGAATCCAGATTTGACCAAGATATTCCTAACTCCGTGTCGAAAGACATGATCAATTTCATGCTCAAGAATTTACTTGAAGAATCAAATACCACAAAAACTAATTCAGGACATCCTGTTATTAAGAAACACACAGAAAATATCCCTAATACAAGATTTTTCCCTTTATTAGAAGAAAATAAAGAAGTATCAAGTCCTGCAGCTTTAGAAGTTAAAAATGCTTTTGATTTATTAATAAAAGATGAGCCAGAAATTGATGATTATGAAATTGAACATGTTCCGCTTGAGATTCAAAACAATGTTTCTGCTAATGAATTTATTAAGCAGGAACATAAGGTATTAGATATATTATTGAAAAACAAAGTCACTGGGGAAAATATAAATTCAATGGATAAATTAGTTCACATTCCTCAAATAAAACGTGGGAATCTTATTATTGTTAATTTACAGCAGTTTTCCAATTCAGCTTTAAATAGGTAAGTTAAGGACAAACCTTTTAAAAATTAGTCACACATGATGTATAATATAATAATACCTAATATAAATTTTGGAACAAATAGGGTAAACCTGCCAGTTATTGGCCATGTGGAGTTATTGGACACCTTTCATTTATTTAATAAAAACAAGGAAACTTAATTTACTAGTTTGTTCAGTTTCTCATAGATGGCTATCTTATTCCAATTGCTATTAAGTTCACATAATTCTCTATTTGTTAACTTTTTTGTTTTGGCGCCAAATCATATTTTATGTCAACGTGTTTCCGAAACGCAGTTTTCTTAAAAGATTGATAACAAAGTGTTTGTGAAGTTAAGTGTGGCCGGTACTGGTCGTAAAATATTTAAGTAATCTGGGTATAATAAACAGCTACGCTTGCATTAAAGGTACGTATTTTTGAAGCTTTTTAAACAATAATTAATGTAGGTTATGTTTTAGTGTGGTGCCCAATAACTAAAAGAAATATTAGTGAATTTTTAGTTGTTGGACACTTGTCCAATAAGTGCAATTTGCAGGTATTTAATCCTATATCTATAGAAGTTTAAAGTATTATTTTCTGTTTCGTTCAATATAACACATAGTCGACTTCTCAAGAGTAAACATCTAAAAATCTGCTCCACACGATTTTGAGTTTTAGAACACAAAAATATATGTAGTAATGTAGTGTTTTGTATGAGTATGTGTGTCAAAAAGTGTAGTTTCGGGTGGAAATATAGTTTTTACATGAAAATTAAGTATAAAGTTTAAAACAATAAATAAGCATTGGAATAAATACTAATATTTACCGTTGATCTGTGAAATTAAAAAATATATACCTGCGATAAGAGAACATTAACTCTTTATCAGTTAAAATTGGGCTGCAGAGATTACTAACTTTTTTGTGGGTTTGTGTCTAAATAAAATAATTGTGTTTCAATACCTGAAGAGGCTGCTTTTTGTGTCTCTTTCTAAAGGAGTCTCACATTTTAATCCACGTTATTTCCCGCAATAAATATACCAGGGCTGTGCAAAAATATTTAACCCTTGGACTTGTTTTGCTTATTTTACCCATTATTGGCGGTGTATTGCCGGATTGAGTAGGTTTTACACCGTCGTCTACCAAACAAACTATTATGTCTCTTATGGAATGTAACAAATGCAAGATCAATTGCGTTTATAAAGCTAGACCCAAAGACGGTGAGACCTTTGGAGCACCTTGTGATGCCTGTAAAATAGTTTTGTGCAGAGAATGTGCGGACTTAAATACAACAGAAGCCCATGCTGTTGGTCTAACACTAAAAAGAACTCTACTATACTATTGTCCTGATTGCAAGCATACTATAAGCGATCTATCTTCCAAATATAAAAACTTGGCTGAGCAATATGAAAAGATAAAATCGGAGTGTAAGAGGAAAGTCAATAAGGTTGAAAAATTGGAAAGTACATATGTCGAAAGCATTACCAAACTAGAGAGTAGGATTGACAAACTCACAAGCGAGAACTCGGAAAAAGATAATCATATAAAACGATTAAATAGAAAAACTCGGGACTTTGAGGAAGAGGTTGTCATAACAGAGCATGAATATGTTACTCAACTTGATCAACAAAAGACTGATATCTTAAATAAAAATAAAGAGATTGTCACTTTATTGGGAAAGAATAAGATTCTAAATGAACTAATTAATGAAAATGAGTGTAAGGTAAAGGCATTAACGAAAGATTTAGAAGAATTAAAAGCCTTGAAGAATCAGTTGTTAATAAGTGTGGAAACTATGGGTAAGGAGAATGAAGTGTATGTCAACGACTTAAAAAAACTAAATTATGAAATTTTCAAGCTTAGAGAAGAAAATAACTCAAATGATGTCTTTCCCAAGAGTCAACGAGATCAAGCCACCCAGGTAGGGATTCAATATACGTACTCACCTAAACCCCAAGTTCTTATAATCGGCAATAAATCATGCGCCATTGGCACTGGCTGGATGTTTAAACAATCATTACAAAACAAATTTGATACTAACTGCCAATATAAAGATAGGGCTACGCTTGAAGAATTAGTAAATGATTATATAATCCTAGCAAATAACTTTACAAAAAAAGACTTTTTGATCATATTTACGGGAAAAGAAAATGCAATTAAGGGCAGAAGAATTCACAGCGAGTGCCTTGATAAACTTGCGTCGATTGCAGTAAAAAGTAACCTAATTGTTATTAGCCCGCCATCTGCTCGTGATAGGCACATTCTTAACAGATTTATGTACGAAATAAATTTGGCTATCTATCAAGGCGTCAATAGGGACGGAAATAAGAATGACACTTTGTTTCTTAACGCAGACAACTTCACAGAGTTATTTGACAGAAACTGGCATGCAGAGATCAGTCAAAAGGCCAAACTGGGATTAGTATTAAACGTTAGTAGAGAAATTTTAAACTGGTCAAATAGTGAAAATCCACGTCCAACCCAACTTGTAAATAACATTCAAAATCATGAAACGCATGACCCTGCGAAAAATTTTTGTTATCCTCAGGATGTCGAAATACATCCTTAGATAGTATTACCACCTATTACCAAAACGTCAGAGGACTTCGCACTAAATTGGACGAATTTCTCAGAAACACTCGCTCGTGTGATTATGAAATTATAGCTCTCAGTGAAACATGGCTTAATAATGATATTCATACATCTGAGTTTTTTGATGATAAATACACAGTATTTCGCAGTGACAGAAATTATGCCGAATTAAACTGTCTACGAGGAGGTGGTGTTCTCATTGCAACACTAAAATCTTTTAAAGTCTCATTACTTGACACCCCGGCTCACATCCAATATGAAGATGTTTGGATTAGGATAAAACTTAAGAACACCAATGTTATCATAGGGTGTGTTTATTTTCCACCGAATTCCAATGAAGATTGCTACACTTCATTTTGTAATACCTGTGAATCATTAAGAAACCAGTATGATAACTCCAAATTTCTCATACTTGGTGATTTTAATCTTCCCTCGATCGAATGGAATTTGGAAGATGATACTCTAGTTCCTTCAAGGCTTACATCGTCTGCAGAAACTCTGTTTGATTCAATGAGTTTTTTAGAACTCGATCAGATAAACGGCGTACGTAACAATATGAATAGAATTTTGGACCTCGTGTTTGCCGAGCCACCCTCGAAAGTTGTGGTATCACAGAGTCTTTTTCCATTAATCGCCACTGACATGTATCATCCAGCACTTGAAGCCAATTACGATATTCAGTATATTGCACCTCTTAAAAATAAAACTGAAGTAACAGTTTATCAATTCTTTCAGGCCAACTATAATAAACTGAATCAGTACCTTTGCGAGGTAGATTGGTCATTTTTATCTACAGAGCCGGATATCAATAGGATGGTCACTATTTTCTATGAAAAACTATTTAATGGCATAGACTTGTATGTACCAAAGAAAACAATCATAGATCATAAGTACCCAAAATGGTTTGACGGTTCTCTGCGCAAACTAATTGTAAAAAAAAATAAGTTATACAAAAAGTTTAAAAGATCTCGTCAAGACATGGATTATATGGCCTATTCTGATACTCGTCGCGAAGTAAAGTACAGAACTGATATGTGTTATTTGCTGTTTGTCTCACAAACTGAACATCTTATTCCGGGTAACATTAAGCATTTCTGGAGCTTCATCAATAACCTTAGAAAAGATTCTAAGTTGCCAAGCGTTATGAAATATCAAGATCAGGAGTTGACTGACCCAATTCTAATAGCAGACGCATTTGCCAAGCAGTTTAAATCATGTTACTCGGTACACAAAAACGTAGACCTAAGCAATTTGAACTCTTTAAAGTTTTTTAACCTGCTGTCGTCTCACAAATTTACAGAGGAGGAAGTTTTCGATAAGTTGAATAACCTAGATACATCTAAAAGTAGTGGCCCTGATGGAGTTCACCCTATTTTATTAAAAAATTGCAGTTTGTCTCTAGCTTTACCGTTATGCACATTATTTCAAAAGTCTTTTAACAGTGGAAGTTTTCCCGAAATCTGGAAATTCTCAAACTTGATTCCAATTTTTAAATCAGGCGACAGAAGTGACATTAAAAATTATCGAGGGATTTCCTTATTATCTATTATACCAAAAGTATTTGAGGCAATAGTAAGTGATGAACTTTTTAACACCTACAAACACTACATCATATCTGAACAACATGGGTTTTATAAAGGCCGCTCAACATCAACCAACTTAGCCAGGTATCACGATTTTTTAGTGTCATCAGTGGAGGCAGGAAAGCAGGTCGATGTTATTTACACCGATTTGTCAAGGGTCTTCGATAGTGTTTGTCACCAGCTGCTCATAAGAAAGCTTTCCAATATTCCAATTCCAATTTCTGAAGAAATGACAGTAACGTCAGGTGTTCCACAAGGTTCACACATTGGTCCCATTTTATTCATCCTTTTCCTAAATGATGTTATACAATGCTTCGAGGCATCTCACTGTCTTATATATGCGGATGATCTTAAATTTTACTCCATTGTCTCACCAGGGCACAATTATTTGCAAAGGGACCTTGACGGTTTTGTCGACTGGTGCGATAAAAACTATCTAAAGCTTAACGTAAAGAAGTGCAAAGTTTTAAGATTCTTTAAATGTACTAACCCGCAGAGTGATATCTATAGTATTAATGGCGTTAATTTGGAAGTTGTATCGCAATTTAATGATCTTGGGGTAATTTTTGATAGTGATTTATCATTTAATGTACATATAGACAATATCATCCTCAAAAGTTTTAGGCTGCTGGGTTTCATAAAACGACACACAAAGCATATTTTTGACACCAAGGCGCTGACAGCCCTCTACAACTGTTTGGTGCGCAGTATTTTGGAATATTGTTCTGTAATATGGAGCCCACATTATCAATGTCACATTAACAGACTGGAGAGGGTACAGAATAAATTTACAAAATATCTGCTTTTTAAATTGCACTTTCCATATCAAGGCGTTCCTTATGAAACTAGACTCCTCCTATGTGGCCTACAATCACTTAAACATCGGAGAAATAAAGCACTTTTGGTCTTTTTATACAAAGTACTCAATAGCCAGATAAACTGCGAATGGTTACTTCAATCAATCTCATTCCGTGTCCCAGTCCGGAGAACCAGGCAGTTCCAGTTATTTTTTGAACAGACACACAGAACAAATTATGGTCGAAGTGCTTTCATCAACAGGATGTTAAGTAACTACAATAACAATTTTCCAAACTGCGATATTTTTGGAATTGGTCTTGTGGCATTGAAGAGACAGTGATCTGTTTTATGGTGTATAGTTATATTAGTTGTTATTTTAGATACCATTTAGAATCTATGATTCTGTAGTGTACTCTTATTGTAAATAAATAAAATAAATAAATATAATCTTTATTAAATTGTTTGCGACCTAACCAGTTATTAGACGGCTGTCCAATAACTAATTATCCTATTGTCCAGTAACTACTTTTATATGTTTAAGTTATTTATGAAATTTTAAAGATGCCTAAAAAAAATGAGTATGATGTAGAGGCTATGGAATCTGCAATAAGCGAAGTAAAGAACAATAAGATATCGTATAGGAACGAGGCATCAAAATACGGAGGACCAAAATCCACCCTTGAGTTTAAAGTAAAACATCCCGGTCGTAAGGACACATGCGGAAGAAAATAAAAAAAATAAAAGAAAACGAAAAAGAGAAGAGGATGCGGCAGTCAAAGCGGTAAAAAAGAATATTAAAGCTTCTGATAACAATTTGTGCATGGTTTGCAAAATTCGTTTATTAAAAAAAATAAATTAACGTGTGACGTCTGCAAAAAAAAAACGCATCAACGATGTATACCAAAAAGCCATAAAAAGCACGTTCCTGAAGAAGGTGACGATGATTTATTTATATGCCATAATTGCTATAAAGAGAAAAATGACGAAGAAGCTAATGAAAAGTTAGAAGGTGAAGAATATGAACTCATAGAGCAAATAAATGTTAGATCCAAAATGCCTAAGCAAAGTAAAGAAAGAGACGAGAGTATACAGAAACAAGTAGAAGTAGAAGAAGATGCCATAGATCTTTAAAAAAAACCAAAGTCATTATGGTTCAAAAAAATAAAGAAACACAAAAGTGACGAATAGTTAAACAACAAAGTAGAAATAGAAGATTGCCATAACTCTTGCGGGCAAAAATGAAGTCATAATGGTAAAAGTAAGTGATGGATATAAAGAAGGACAATTTCAGAAAGAAAGTGACGAGAATGTAGAAAAAGAAATAGAAGTAGAATTAGATGTTATGGATTTTAAAGAAAAAAAGAAAGTCGTAATGGCTAAAGAAAGTAAAAAAAGCAATATCAGAAAAAAAATGACGAAAATGTAGAAAAACAAGTAGAAATAGAAAATGTTAAAGAAAGTCGTAGTGGTAAAAGTAAGCAATGAAGACAAAGAAATGAAAATAGATGAACTATTTAATATGAAAGAGCAATTGTAAACTACTAGGCTCTATGTTACATAGAAATTAATACCTACTTAGATTATACTTATTGACTTTTGATAGCATTTTTTAGTTTTGTTATTTGTTTAGAGTTGTCCAATAACTAATTTTTTTTTGTCCAATAATTAAATTTTTTGTCCAATAACTAATTTTTTTGTAAATCAATTAGTTTATAATTTTATTTTTAAATGTCACAAGTTAAAACATATTTAAACATTATTTTATGTAAATAGACGCAATACACTTTTATTGGTACCAAGCACCTTTCTGCATGGTAAAAAATAACTCATTGACATTCATTTAAATTGGAAAAAAACCTTAACTGTCCAATAACTACTAGGTTTACCCTACGCCCCACAAAATGATCCCCCAAAATTATCTCTTTCAAGTTTCTTCTTTTTTTATTTCATCGAAAAACTTTAGTTTGAACCTGCATTATTTTTATAATTCTTAGCCCTTTGCGTTACATACTTGCATCTTCTATATATTTATGCCCAATAAAATAATCGGTCCTACCTATCTCTAAATCTTTTTAAAACTTTGGCAATTAAAATAACAAAAGAAATAATTAATAGAAGTTAAAGTCAACATCATTATTTTATTGAAATGGACCAGCTTTTATTAAATTACTTATTGGATGTTACTTAAGATTTTTACATTATTTCATTACATGTTATATATTAATGCCCTTTAAAATAAGCTGTAGCATCTTAATAGTACTTTATTTTCTAACAAAAAAATCCACTTCTGGTTAACGTCCCAAATTGTGGTTCAAACCGGAAGAAAACTGGGTTTTCAGTTAAACCAGAAGTTGTAAAAAAGGAAAAACGTTGTATTTCAGTGAAAGTATTTATTAACATTGACGCCAAGCGCTTTCGGCCCTATTTACTCAAGGCCATTATCAGGGCTTAACCTAGTCAAATAGTTTTTTTAAAGCAAAACAATTGTTAGAGTTGGGATGAAATTTTATTTCACTCAAATTCTATTGAGGCGCCATTTTGAGGTTTTAAATTAAACTTTAAAAATGGTGACATTTACTGAATTCTTTCACTTGACACCCCACTTGATTGGATACAATAAAAAAAAATTACTGTGAAATGGAGGTTTGTCACTTCAAGACACTTGTTTTCTTAATGACCATCATGGGGGGCCCTAACCATAAGTTATATTATTACTTCATATCATTTAGAGCTTTTTTTAATTTTTTTTGCGTATTGGGTCATACTATACAGGGTGGGGATTTTAAATGGAATGCTGCTTATAGCGACTCTGGGAATAAGATTTCTCAAAAAATCCAAAAATGCATCCTCACAGATTTTTTACTTTTATCATGGAAAAAAAAATTGGGACCCCCAGAAAAGGGGCGCAGCCCTAACCAACTTTTTTTCAAATTAGAGAATACCACTTGTGGCACCATTTTGGAAAGCTTATCAAAAAGGAATTTGCCTATATATTTTGGGGGGGGCGGTCTAGCCTGAGGAATAATAATATAATAATTGTTGGTGCTATAATATGGAGAAATGAAGATCCCAAAAACAGTTAGTTTTTTTTATTTAGAAGTCATAAAGGAGATGACGCAAGGGACTTTTTCCTCTCTCTTAGAAGGAACATTTTAAGGCGAAGAGGTATCTACATGTCAGGGATCTTTTTTTTTAGAAGTCACTTAAAAAAGACCTTCCTTTCTATTTAAAAATATTTTCCAAGATAGCGGATCTCCGTCAACAAAACAATAATTTGATGTTCAAAAGAAAGTTTTACATACTTACTTCATTTAGGTGTACCGAATTTTAATAACATATCTCAAGCCATCCACAAGCAAGCAGGGGTGGGGCAGAGCTGGGCAAAGCACTCGAAAACAGTGCTTCTAGCCCCAAGCCCTTTGGAAAATAATTGCCAGCGCCAAGCACTTTGGAAGAGTTTGCAATTACCGAGGAAAGTAATTTTGAGTGCTTGCAAGCACTTTAAATGGCTTGAAATGCGAAATTCAAGTGCCAATTATCAAGCACTTTTTATAAAAGGCTTGAATTACCAATTTCCAAGCAGAGTATTTTAAAAGTGCTTGCAAGCACTGTGCTCAAAGCACTATTGTGCTTGAAACAATTCTTGAGGCAATTACTGCCCAACTCTGGGTGGAGGGAAGACTTTATGCAACCGTATATGTAAATAATAAAATATTTTTCCTTTTTAAGTTGGTACGTGTTTTTAAGTATTATTGCACATTGTCTCCTACTTTACGAATCTTTATGTTAGGTATGTACTTTATCACTTATTCTGGAGTTGCTTACGGTACGGGTTTTGGCATTCTGATGAGTCCTAAAGGACGAAACAGCTACCTAGGTCCCCCTTGCGGCTAACTCTCCTTTCTATTATCACTTATTTTTTAACAAAACAATTTATTTATAGCCCCGGCGGTGGGGCAGCCTGTTTGCGACCTCTACTAATTATTTGGTTAAGTACTACTGACATTAAATAAGTAGGACATCGCCTTTTAAATATATTTTATTTTGCAGATATAATAACGAACATATTTCGACACAGAACAATGCCCCAATCAAAATGGAAACCAACTCAACACTGAATGACTTGGAAAGATCACATGCAATTTCTTTTAAAGACTGGACGATTAAAAACGAAGAGTTGGACATTAAAGAAGATTTGGAGGAAAGTGAAACCAGGTGGGTACCTACCATGAAGGTTCAATGGGTGAAGGGGGGAGGGGGGGGCTAGCTAGCCCTGCGTTTCACTAAAGCTTCATTTTCATTTTTGAAAAATACAATTTCCTCTGTTTTATATATTTTTCTAATACTCAATACTTACAGACAAACTTCTAGGTTCACATATTCATCTTTCAAACCATTATACTTTAGGAACAATTCCTGCTTGACAGACTGACTAACTGATGTCTGAGCAAAAACAATAAAATATTTTTATATACAGGATGTTATGGAATTTACACAATATATTTAAACTAATAATTCTTGATATAATACACTAACAAACCCACCGATCCGTTTCCAAAATGACTTCTTAAGGAAAAAAAATGCTGTTGTCCAATAAAATCCTCAATTATTGTTGTGCCCAAATTATTTCGTCGCGTACCGATGATTTGCCGTTCCTGATCTATTTTTACCCACTTTTAAAGCCAAAATTGTTTACAATACAAAAAACTAGTTTGTACCACAAGAGTGGCTATGATGTCCATATCCCACGAGGAAGTAAATTGAGCACGACGCCGTAGTCGTTCTAATAAAAGCAAAAATCTATCGGCCGTATGCTTTACAAAGGAAACTAATTAGCTGACAGAATGGCGTAGATAACTTAATTTTTGGTAAAATGTTGCCTATATTACGTTCTTCATTTAACTTTTAACGTTCGCGATGGTAAAGTTTTTTCAAAAAATAATCACATTTAATGCCAATTTACATAATGGCAATGCTTTAAACGTGAAAAGTGGCAATACCGGCGACAACATTGACAAGAGCAAATGAACTAACATAATCTTTTGACTGTTTTATCCTGTTTTATGTACTCACGTTCATTTTCCACCATTTAGGAAAGATTTACCAGTTATTATTATTTGTATTTCGGTTGCTTATAATAAAAATAATAAGGTCGATTATGGTTGGGACCCCGTTGATATCAGAAAATAGTAGAAAAATCATCGTGGAAAATTATTTTCATCGCAAAAAACACCTCAAAAGGCAAGTACAAACTTTTTTTTGTGTACATGTTCCATTGCGCCCAAAAAAAACTGGGACAGCAAAATTGTTGTTGTAGAGTAGCTCCTTGACTATAAGAAATATATAAAATCTATTGAGGAAAGGTTGTGTTAAGTGTGGTAAGTGAAAAGGTTTAACAACAATACCACATTTTTAGAAATGCGAGGAAAAATGAAAATACGCATATTTAGTGTTTTAAAATGTAATAAAAATAAACAAAGTTTTTTAATATTGCGTTCCAATAAATTTTAATTTCAATCATATTTAAACCTTAATATAAAAACATGTTTTTAATATTTCTGTTTGGTTGTTCTGGTTGTTGGGCGCAATGGTACATGTATGCTTTAAATCTTGTAGCAGTTGTCTAGAAACGAGTGAAAACTGAAGATTTTTAAAATAAGAAAGTAAACAGTATTTACCTGAAGACGACTGGAGATACTTACCAGTTGAAACGGTGTGGTTAAAAATAAATAAAGACAATGAAAGTCCAAAACTCTTCTATAATTTAAGAAAGTAAACATTTGTGCACAAATCTTTAGCTCATGAAAAATGTATTTTAAATCTCATATCTTCAATTTTGGCACCATTTCGTGCACGCTTTGGATAAAATTGATGTATTTTGGATCTGGGATGTTTTAATTCAAATAAAAGCAACAAATTTAATCTGACAGATATACCTATTTTTAAAATATATTCCTTACTTTTGCTAAATTTGTCATAAAACGACGCGTAAATTTTACAACGTATAAAATTGATTTCTTTATCATTTTTCTCAAGTCATAATGATCTGACCACTGTAATTGGCCAGTTTCATATCCTAATGGGGATGGATAGGAAGCTTAAATCCACTTAGTTAACTGATATAGCCCATTTATCCAGTCACTTGGTTATAAAGGAAACGGATAATATCCAACTGGGACTAGAAAAAAATCATTTTTAAGTAGTCTGCCAAGAGTATTTTAAGAAGTTTAGTTGTATTATCTTTTATCATCATATTATGACTTAAGGAGTTGGATTGTTTAAAAAAAAGTATTATAATATGGCAAAACCCAAAACCACGCAATTCCACTAATAAAATAAGGTAAACTGCAAAAAATGGTTACAATGTATAATTCCCGAGTTATTTAAATTTTTTGTTTATTTTTTTTAGTATGACATTTGGCGACACCGATTCAGGACATAAGTATGGCCAGTGTGAATATCAAACATTTGGGAAAAGTTCCCTAAAGAAACATATTTTACTACGACACAAAAATATAGGGAAAGTTGATGCTTTAGATAAGTATAAGTGTGGTCAATGTGAATATCAAACATTTATGAAAGGCGATCTAAAGAGACATATTTTGGCACGACATAAAAATATAGAGGAAGTTGATGATTCAGATAAGTTTAAGTGTGGTCAATGTAAATATCAAACACTTTTCAGTAAAAGTTTAAAGATGCATATTTTAAGACATCATAAAAATATAGAGGGATGCTTCAGATAAGTTTAAGTGTGGTCAATGTGAATATCAAACAGTTACGAAAGGTTCTCTAAAGGGACATGTTTTGCGACGTCATAAAAATATAGAGGAAGTTGATGCTTCAGATAAGTTTAAGTGTGGTCAATGTGAATATCAAACAGTTACGAAAGGTTCTCTAAAGGGACATGTTTTGCGACGTCATAAAAATATAGAGGACGTTGATGCTTCAGATAAGTTTAAGTGTGATCAATGTGAATATCAAACACTTTCCAGTAATCATTTAAAGATGCATATTTTGGGACGTCATAAAAATATAGAGAAAGTTGACGCTTCAGATAAGTTTAAGTGTGGTCAATGTGAATATCAAACAGTTACGAAAGGTTCTCTAAAGGGACATGTTTTGCGACGTCATAAAAATATAGAGGAAGTTGATGCTTCAGATAAGTTTAAGTGTGGTCAATGTGAATATCAAACAGTTACGAAAGGTTCTCTAAAGGGACATGTTTTGCAACGTCATAAAAATATAGAGGAAGTTGATGCTTCAGCTAAGTTTAAGTGTGGTCAATGTGAATATCAAACAGTTACGAAAGATTCTCTAAAGGGACATGTTTTGCGACGTCATAAAAATATAGAGGAAGTTGATGCTTCAGATAAGTTTAAGTGTGGTCAATGTGAATATCAAACAGTTACGAAAGGTTCTCTAAAGGGACATGTTTTGCGACGTCATAAAAATATAGAGGACGTTGATGCTTCAGATAAGTTTAAGTGTGGTCAATGTGAATATCAAACAGTTACGAAAGGTTCTCTAAAGGGACATGTTTTGCGACGTCATAAAAATATAGAGGAAGTTGATGCTTCAGATAAGTTTAAGTGTGGTCAATGTGAATATCAAACAGTTACGAAAGGTTCTCTAAAGGGACATGTTTTGCGACGTCATAAAAATATAGAGGAAGTTGATGCTTCAGATAAGTTTAAGTGTGGTCAATGTGAATATCAAACAGTTACGAAAGATTCTCTAAAGGGACATGTTTTGCGACGTCATAAAAATATAGAGGAAGTTGATGCTTCAGATAAGTTTAAGTGTGGTCAATGTGAATATCAAACAGTTACGAAAGGTTCTCTAAAGGGACATGTTTTGCGACGTCATAAAAATATAGAGGAAGTTGATGCTTCAGATAAGTTTAAGTGTGGTCAATGTGAATATCAAACAGTTACGAAAGGGACATGTTTTGCGACGTCATAAAAATATAGAGGAAGTTGATGCTTCAGATAAGTTTAAGTGTGATCAATGTGAATATCGAACAATTATAAAATCTAATTTTAAGAAACATATTTTGCGGCGACATAAAATATAAAGGAAGTTGATGCTTCAGATAAGTTTAAGTGTGGTCAATGTAAATATCGAACAATTATAAAATCTAATTTTAAGAAACATATTTTGCGGCGACATAAAATATAAAGGAAGTTGATGCTTCAGATAAGTTTAAGTGTGGTCAATGTGAATATCGAACAATTACGAAAGGTTCTCTAAAGGGACATGTTTTGCGACATCATAAAAATATAAAGGAAGTTGATGCTTCAGATAAGTTTAGGTGTGGTCAATGTGAATATCAAACATTTAAGAAAGGTGATCTAAAGAGACATATTTTGGGAGGCCATAAAAATATAGAGGAAGTTGATGCTTCAGATAAGTTTAAGTGTGGTCAATGTAAATATCAAATACTTTACAGTAAATGTTTAAAGCTGCATATTTTGAGACGACATAAAAATATAGAGGAAGTTGATGCTTCAGATAAGTTTAAGTGTGGTCAATGTGAATATCAAACAGTTACGAAATGTAATCTAAAGAGACATATTTTGGTACGACATAAAAATATAGAGGAAGTTGATGCTTCAGATAAGTTTAAGTGTGGTCAATGTGAATATCAAACACTTTACAGTAAATGTTTAAAGATGCATATTTTGAGACGACATAAAAATATAGAGGAAGTTAATGCTTCAGATAAGTTTAAGTGTGGTCAATGTAAATATCAAACACTTTACAGTAAATGTTTAAAGGTGCATATTTTAAGACATCATAAAAATATAGAGGAAGTTAATGCTTCAGATAAGTTTAAGTGTGGTCAATGTAAATATCAAACACTTTACAGTAAATGTTTAAAGATGCATATTTTGGGACGACATAAAAATATAGAGGAAGTTGATGCTTCAGATAAGTTTAAGTGTGGTCAATGTGAATATCAAACAGTTACGAAATGTAATCTAAAGAGACATATTTTGGTACGACATAAAAATATAGAGGAAGTTGATGCTTCAGATAAGTTTAAGTGTGGTCAATGTGAATATCAAACACTTTACAGTAAATGTTTATAGCTGCATATTTTGAGACGACATAAAAATATAGAGGAAGTTGATGCTTCAGATAAGTTTAAGTGTGGTCAATGTGAATATGAAACAGTTACGAAATGTAATCTAAAGAGACATATTTTGGTACGACATAAGAATATAGAGGAAGTTGATGCTTCAGATTGGTTTAAGTGTGGTCAATGTGAATATCAAACACTTTATTGTAAATGTTTAAAGATGCATATTTTGAGACGACATAAAAATATAGAGGAAGTTAATGCTTCAGATAAGTTTAAGTGTGGTCAATGTAAATATCAAACACTTTACAGTAAATGTTTAAAGATGCATATTTTGGGACGACATAAAAATATAGAGGAAGTTGATGCTTCAGATAAGTTTAAGTGTGGTCAATGTGAATATGAAACAGTTACGAAATGTAATCTAAAGAGACATATTTTGGTACGACATAAGAATATAGAGGAAGTTGATGCTTCAGATTGGTTTAAGTGTGGTCAATGTGAATATCAAACACTTTATTGTAAATGTTTAAAGATGCATATTTTGAGACGACATAAAAATATAGAGGAAGTTAATGCTTCAGATAAGTTTAAGTGTGGTCAATGTAAATATCAAACACTTTACAGTAAATGTTTAAAGATGCATATTTTGGGACGACATAAAAATATAGAGGAAGTTGATGCTTCAGATAAGTTTAAGTGTGGTCAATGTGAATATCAAACACTTTACAGTAAATGTTTAAAGATGCATATTTTTAGACGACATAAAAATATAGAGGAAGTTGATGCTTCAGATAAGTTTAAGTGTGGTCAATGTGAATATCAAACACTGTCCAGTTACAATTTAAAGAGTCATATTTTGGGACGTCATAAAAATATAGAGGAAGTTGATGATTCAGATAAGTTTAAGTGTGGTCAATGTAAATATCAAACAGTTTACAGTAATCATTTAAAGATACATATTTTGGGACGGCATAAAAATATAGAGGAAGTTGATGCTTCAGATAAGTTTAATTGTGGTCAATGTGAATATCAAACATTTACGAAACGTAATCTAAAGAGACATATTTTGGGACGGCATAAAAATATAGAGGAAGTTGATGCTTCAGATAAGTTTAAGTGTGGTCAATGTAAATATCAAACACTTTACAGTAAAAGTTTAAAGGTGCATATTTTAAGACATCATAAAAATATAGAGGAAGTTGATGCTTCAGATAAGTTTAAGTGTGGTCAATGTGAATATCAAACAATTACGAAAGGTTCTCTAAAGGGACATGTTTTGCGACGTCATAAAAATATAGAAGAAGTTGATGCTTCAGATAAGTTTAAGTGTGGTCAATGTGAATATCAAACACTTTACAGTAAATGTTTAAAGGTGCATATTTTAAGACATCATAAAAATATAGAGGAAGTTGATGCTTTAGATAAGTTTAAGTGTGGTCAATGTGAATATCAAACATTTAAGAAAGGTGATCTAAAGAGACATATTTTGGTACGACATAAAAATATAGAGGAAGTTGATGCTTCAGATAAGTTTAAGTGTGGTCAATGTGAATATCAAACAATTACGAAAGGTTCTCTAAAGGGACATGTTTTGCGACGTCATAAAAATATAGAGGAAGTTGATGCTTCAGATAAGTTTAAGTGTGGTCAATGTGAATATCAAACACTTTACAGTAAATGTTTAAAGGTGCATATTTTAAGACATCATAAAAATATAGAGGAAGTTGATGCTTTAGATAAGTTTAAGTGTGGTCAATGTGAATATCAAACATTTAAGAAAGGTAATCTAAAGAGACATATTTTGGGACGACATAAAAATATAGAGGAAGTTGATGCTTCAGATAAGTTTAAGTGTGATCAATGTAAAAATCAAACAATTATCAAATTTGATTTAAACAAACATATTTTGCAACGTCATAAGATAGAGGACGTTGATGCATCAGAAAAGTTAAAGTGTTAATTGATAGATATACAATGTTTTTTAATAGTGCGAAATGTGACAGGAACGATGGAGTTGTAATATTTATAAAGTTATAACTCATATATAATATTGAATATACCGGGTGTCCCATTATGGATTACCACCGGCCGTATCTCGGAAACTACTGGGCATAGAAACTCGGGGAGAAAAAAATGATAACTAAAGTGGCCATGAAAAAATCCTAGAAATAATTTTTACGTTCCGCATTTTACCGCAAGAGGGCGTAATTGAAAAATAAATTTTACATTTCTCCGAAAATACTACATTAAGGGATATCTTTGATAACACCATTAATAAGCTTAGACAATTTATGCATCATTGTGGTATTATGGTCATTGGCGTACCGACTTTAATAGAAGGGGGGGGGGAAAGCTGTTGAAAGTGTAATCATTTAAATCGCTGTAACCTATAAACGACTTATCCCATTTCAGCAAACTAAATGCTGTTTGGAAGAGAAATGTATGCACTTTCACCAATCGTATTTAGTTGTCCATAAAAGTTCCCAAAAAAAATGCTAGAGGGCGCAATTTGTAATAATAACACATTTTTTTATTTTACTCCAAAAAAATTAATGATTATGATACACCATAATCAAAAAGTAGATGAAATTTGCTAGAAAAAATATTTAAACCGCAGCTCAATATCTCCGTTCGTTTCAGCGTTATCGCCAATAGAATAATTTTTAAAATTTTAAAAGAAGCGGTTATATATTTAAAAAAAAAAGTGGGACGCCCCTGATACTTTTCCATGTGGATATTATTTCGGATTGGCCTGGTCAATTCTGCATAAAAATGGTCTCTTGCGCTTTTCTCTTCAGGTACACCGTTGTTAATTAAAATAATTAAATTAAATTAGACGGGCGGAAGCTTGCCTATTAAGTGAAGGTGGTCATTTCCAATAATTTTTATAAAACAAAATTTTTCATTATCAATGTTAATAATAATAATAATAAATAGTAGAGCTAATTTAATTTAATTATTTTAATTAAGAACGGCGTGCCTGAGGAGATAAATGCAAGATACTATTTTTATACAGAATTGACCAGGCTAATCTGAAATAATATCCACGTGGAAAAATATCAGTGGCGCCCCACTTTTCTTTCTAAAAAATATATAACCGCTTCTTCATTTAAAGTTTTAAAAATTATTCTATTGGTGATAACGCTGAAACGAAAGGAGATATCGACCTTCGGTTTAAATATTTTTTCTAGCAAATTTCATCTACTTTTCGATTACGGTATCATAATTATACCGTATGATTTATTTTTTCGGAGTAAAATCAAAAAACGTGTTATTATTACAAATTGCGCCCTCTAGCATTTTTTTTAGAACTATTATGGACAACTAAATACGATTGGTGAAAGTGCATACATTTCTCTTTCAAACAGTCTTTAGGTTGCTAAAATCGGATAAGTCGTTTACCAGTAACAGCAATTTAAATGATTACACTTTCAACAGCTCCCCCCCCCCCCCCCCCAACGCCATGAGCTTAAGACCAAAATGTGCATAATTGGCCAAGCTTTTTAATGGAGAGATATACCTTAATATGGAATTTTCGGAGATATGTAAAATTTTAAAATTTACTTGTCAATTATGCCCTCTTGCGGCAAAATGCAGAAGTTTAAAATTATTTCCAGGATTTTCTCACGGCCATTTTAGTTATCATTTTTTTCCCGAGTTTCTATGCCCCCGAGATACGGCCGGTGGCCATCTATAATGGGACACCCGGTATATACAGTACAATCGCGATAGTATCAATATGCACTCTTATGAACGACTCAGTAGTATGAACATAATATTTTTGCATTGACCACTCTGTAGTATGAATAACACTGTTTATACTGCAGAGTGGTCAATGTAAAAGGAAAATCAAAATGCCTTTCTTCAGTTTGCTCAATTAAGGAAAAAGGAGAAAAATCTTGCTATAAAAAATTAGTTAAGTATCTTAGGTTAGGTTATAGTATCAAAACACACTATGTAGTATGCTAGGTACGATAATAGTTGTATTTATATGTATATTTTGTAAACTTCGCTAATATAAACGTTCCGTTAATATGAACTTCTTAGAATTTTTTGTGTTCACGTTACCGAGATTGTACTGTATTATTAAATAAATCAAAGGTAACCCTAAGTAATATATTAGTACGGAAAAATAACAAGCTATATAATATAATATGTTTATACCCACCCAATACGAATAGAGTACTCATTCTTGAAAACCTACAACAATTTTTGTTGAAATTTAAAGTGCAAAGTCAGCTTGATATCCTTATAGGGGATGTAAATATAAATATTCTCGAAAAAATGAATATAGTGTAAATTCACACCTTTCACTCATAAATAATTTTGGTTTTGTTTCATACATAAATGCATCAACACGTATAAACCTGAGCTGATACAACTCCATGCATGCTTGGATCATATTTTAAGACATAAATTAGGCATTAAGTGTGACTTGTAATATCCTCGAATCTGATTCGACTGATCATTATTCTAGTATGCCTAACTTGCACGCACCTAAATAAAACAACTACAGTAAAAACGATTAATAAGACAATAACACAGAATATATATCGTAGCTATATATTTAAATACATAAATGAATTGGAAACTAAAAGCGAAACGGTCATACGCGCTCTCGGAAGTTAAAAAGAGACGGGAAAACGCCAAATCAAGTCGGCGCCGGCGAGTTCGCCACATACACTTTAAGATCTCGTGTTCAGTACTGACAGTAGGTCAGTGTTCAATCAAACCGCGCGTAGTATGCTATTAACCATTATTTACTTTGTTCGCTTATGTGAATTTCCCTCCTCAATAATATAAATACGGAAATTTCGCCCGCTGGAAAAAATTTCCGGAAATAATTTATGCTTTCGGGCTAGGGAGATTATAAGGGGATTTATGCCTGCCCACCCTGGTATTTTATGATTTAAATGTGTTTGTACTAAATAATATTTCTAATTATTTTATAAATAAAAGTTGTTTGAGGTATGTAAGATAGGCAACCAGAGTTGCTTCTTTGCATGCGGGCTCACTTCTGTGTTGAGAGCAAGCATGACACATGTGGTCCGTGCTTTTTTGTATACGATTGTAGTTTTCTTGTAACTAATAAAGTTTGAGTGTTGCTTTCGAAGGTGCCTTTCATTTAGGAATACATTACAAATGGCGACGAGAAAAACCAAGTAAATCAGGACTGATCAACGAAGTCTAGTTGAGAAAGCGAGTGACATTGAACAATGGCAAATAACCAGGGAGAGATATTCGCGGATGCGGAGACAGCACCACAGCCGGCGCCGATGGCGGTTGTTTATAGGGCCCCAATAGGCTCAATGTCCGAATACAGACCCGAAGAGGATTGGCAAATGTGGGTAGAAAGGCTTGAGCAATATTTCTCAGCGAATTATATCGAAGTAAACAAAAGAGTACCAGTGTTACTGACTTTAATTGGGGAACAAGCCTACAAGACTGCGAGATTTATGTGATCCGGAATTACCAAAAAACAAAACTTACAATGATCTATGTATGATTTTGTCGAGCCAATTCTCAAAACGCATATCAGTTTTCACAGAACGTTTAGATTTTTATGGGCTAAGGCAGTTTGAAAACGAAAGCATTAGACAGTGGTATGCACGAGTAAAAAATAAGGGAAGTCAATGTAAATTTGGAGCTAACTTAAGTGAAGTATTAAAAGACAGATTTGTGTCAGGGCTCAGAAGAAGTTTAATTCTAGACCGAATCTGTGAAGATAATCATACTAAGTCACTCGAACACATTCTGGAGGTAGCAATGAATAAAGAAGCGGCATTAGCAACATCTGTACATGTATCACAACAAATAAATCGGTTGTCCCTAAATAAAGGAAGTAATAAACTCCCAAATGTAACGGGTGATAGACAGGAGAGAAATCAACAGGAGCAAGGGACAAAGAGAGACAGTAAAAAGGAGGATAACAAGTGTAAGTGTTGTGGCAAGGACAATCATAAGATAGAGAACTGTAAGTATAGAAGATACAGATGTAATATTTGTAAAAATGTAGGACATTTAGCTAAGGTTTGTGGTCATCAAACTAACTATGTGGACACGGAAGAGGTACATCAGGAAGGTGATGAATTTTTTGATTTTATGGAAATGAATTATGTCAATAATAGTTCTGAATATGTAAATCCTCCAATAGTTAGTTTGAGGATCAATGATAAAGATTTAAATATGGAAGTAGATTCCGGTGCAGGAATATCAGTGATTCCTGAAAGTATATATAAGGAAAGTTTTAGTAATAAGTGTTTATTAAAAAGTACCTCAGTTAAATTAAGATGTTATGATGGTAGTGTAATTAGACCTGAAGGTTAATTTTTGGTTACCATTAAATATAAGGATAAGGAATTGAAAGGGTGTAGGCTGATAGTCGTAAAAAATGGTTCAACACCATTACTGGGTAGGGATCTTATTAAACTTTTAAATATTAAAATTGATTTTTCGCAGGAAGTTTAGTCTAAAATAAATATGATACAGGGTATAGGAAAAAATGATCTCGATACATTACTATCTAAATATAAAGTTTTATTTGATGATAAGCTAGGTTTGTATAAATTTGAAAAGATTGATTTGAAAGTTAAGGGGGATACAAAGCCAATTTTTTGCAAACCCAGGCCTGTACCGTTTTTATTTAAGGAAAAAATAAATAAGGAGTTGGATTTATTAGAAAGTAGAGGGGTTATCAGTCTAATTGAAAATTCTAAATGGGGAACACCGTTAGTTCCAGTACTGAAGGAAGGGTGGCAAATAAGACTTTGTGCCGATTATAAAATAGCAGTCAATAAATATTTAGAGGATGTAAAGCATCCTTTACCGCGGATAGAGGAATTATTCACTGAATTGCAAGGGGGTGAGTTTTTCACAAAATTGGATTTATCCAATGCATATAATCAGTTGGAACTAACAGAAGATACTAAATTGCTATTGGCATGGAGCACCCACAGAGGTATTTATAAAGTAAATAGGTTACCTTATGGCACTAAGCCAGCATGTTCAATTTTCCAAAAGTGTGTTGAAAAGGTATTACAAGGGTGTACAGGGGTAATAAACTTTATGGACGATATTGTAGTCACAGGAGCTACCAGGGAAGAGCACCTAAAAAATTTGGAAGAGGTTTTTAAAAGATTGGGTAAAGCTGGTTTTAAAATGAACATAATAAAGTGTAAATTTTTTCAGCCCCAAATAAATTATTTAGGTCATATTATAGATAAAAAAGGGTTGCATAAAGATCCAGAAAAAACAAGAGCCATAGTGGAGTGTCAGAGACTCTATGATGTGATGACAGTTAAGGCCTATATTGGGATGATAAATTATTATGGTAAGTTTGTTCAAAATTTGTCAAGTTTATTGCAACCATTGTATAAACTACTACGCAAGGATGTAAAGTTTGAATGGACGGATGAGTGTCAAAGAGCATTTGTTAATTCTAAGAATGCTATAGCTGCAGAACAGAGCTTAGCACATTTTAACCCAAATGTCCAATTAAAGTTGGTTTGTGACTCCTCGCAGTTTGGTTTAGGGGCAGTTTTATTACATAAGTACCCAGATGGAACCGAAAAACCAATAAGTTTTGCATCCAGAATATTGAACAAATGTGAGGTTAGGTATTCAGTTATCCATAAAGAAGCTTTGGTAATATACTGGGGGGTAAGGAAATTCTATCAGTTTTTAATGGGAACAAAATTTATTTTGTGTAGTGATCACAAGCCTTTGTTAGCACTATTTGGGGAATCAAAAGGTATACCGCAAATGGCTGCAGGACGTTTACAGCGGTGGGCGTTATTTTTAAGTGGGTTTGATTACAGTTTATGCCATATTAAAGGTAGTGAGAATGGGGCAGCAGATGGCTTGTCACGTCTTCCCGTCAAATCAGTAGAGAGGGAGGAGAATGAGTGTGATTATTTTAACTTTTTAGTAGAAGATCATGTACCACTTACTTCAAGTCAGATAATTAAAGAACTAAGAGTTGATCCTGTACTTAGTAAAGTGTATAAATATGTACGAGATGGGTGGCCGACAGTGGTACCCGACGAGTTTAAACCCTATCACAGAAGAGAGCTAGAATTAAGTATTGACAACGGGATATTAATGTGGGGCTATAGGGTTTTATTGCCAAGTAAGTTCCGGCAACAAATGTTAGAAGAAATTCATGGGGCCCATAACGGAATGGTACGCATGAAAGCTTTGGCTAGACAATATTTCTGGTGGTCAAATTTAGATACGGAAATAGAAACTTTTGTTCGTAATTGTGATGCTTGCATACAAAAATTCACGAACACCAAATAAGGCTCTGCTAATTAAATTTGACGAGGGAAAACACGTTTTTGATAGGATTCATATAGATTTTGTAGGGAAAGGTATACTTAATTATTGTGGACTCATATTCCAAATGGCCGGAAGTGTATGAGATGGCTAGAATGGACTCGATGACCACTATAGATCGTTTAAAAGATTGTTTTGCTAGGTTTGGATTGCCGAATACCATTATGTCTGACAATGGCACACAACTTGTTTCCAGTGAATTTGAATTATTTTGTAGCATGAACGGCATAATTCATAAAACATCTCCACCTTATCATCCGGCAACCAACGGGGCAGCCGAAAATTGTGTAAAATCTTTTAAATCAGGTCTAAATAAACTGTTGTCAGATCAAAAATGTAAAAATTTAGAAATGTCTAGTTTAATAAGTAAATATTTATTTTCCTATAGAAATACACCCCATTGTGTCACAGGGGAGTCGCCATCTAAGCTAATGTTTGGTCGTAAAATAAAAACTCGCTTAGATTTTATGACACAAACTAAGGCTCAAGAAGCGAGAGATAAACAAATTAAATATCATCATGGTCGTCGAATGACAGCTTTTGAGGAAGGAGAAAATGTATATGTAAAAGATTACAGAAATCTAACAAAACCAAATTATTAGAGTAGGTAACTTTTATGAAAACGAGACATTTCCTCAAAATCTCGACCAACCTAATACTATGTTAGATACTAGTGAAAATGTTAGTCCTAAGGTTAGAGTAGAGGGGGTGGAATTTAACAGTGATGTGCCTAGTGTGGTAGAAACGCCTAAAATAACTTTAATTCCATTGAATATAAAAGACGGTTTTGACTCTGTACAAGCATCGGTTAGCGTAAGCCCGAGGGGACAAAAAGAGTTTATTCCTAATATTCTGGAGAGACCTCGCAGGCAAATAAAGCAGCCAAATCGCCTGGATTTATAAGTTTTATGAGAAATAAAATCAAATCTTAAACGCGGAGGAATGTAAGATAGGCAACCAGAGTTGCTTCTTTGCATGCGGGTTCACTTCTGTGTTGAGAGCAAGCATGACACATGTGGTCCGTGCTTTTTTGTATACGATTGTAGTTTTCTTGTAACTAATAAAGTTGGAGTGTTGCTTTCGAAGGTGCCTTTCATTTAGGAATACATTACAAGGTATTTAAATTTTGGTATAAGAATTCTTCATTCTTTAACAGTACCTAGTCGGTATGTACAACCCATTTTAAATGTTCATCAATTTTATCAGCTTTCTTTATGTTGATATTTTTATTGGACCAATATTTGGAGGTTTATTTTTATGCAAATTAAATGTATGTATTTTGTATTATTATAATTGTACGCGAAAAGAATGTCCTATTCTCCCTCCGACAGAAAAACCGGTAGTGCGTATATCCCAGTCAAGGTGTAATGAATCGACATGGCAATATTTTAGATTTCAGGAAAAACTAGCAGAACGATTCATTAGTAAAAGGTATGCCTTAAAACTATGGTAGGCTTTGAAATAAAATAGGAATTCATTTATTTATTATAATTTGACAAGTTACTTAATAGTGTGCGGGCCCGTTGCGTTACATTTCAAAATACTCATTTTCTATTAGTCACAACACGTGTCGCCAACGACAGAATGTAGCTCTGAGAACTCGGCTATAGATTCATAATATCTCTAGACCACTTTTCATAAATCTCACCCAAGGCCATGGTTTAAAAAATGAATTTAAGTGTTTTTTGATTTTCAGGACCATTAAACTTTAATTTTTAAATTATTACTCTTAAAATACCAAAGCAAAATATCTTTAAAAAAGGTATCACTCGACCCCCCTTTCCATTTAAGGTTTTAGGGGTGGTGCCACCCCCGCCCAGGGGGCTGCACGTGTTAACGTAATTTTTGCCAATTTTGTGTCCCCCTCGAAAACAAAATCGACGGGTCTGAGCGTTTTTCCAAAAAAGAACTGAGCTGCCAGTAAAATGTCTCTGTTTCGTTTTCGATGCGCCACCCTGTATGTCGAGAAGGCTAAATATATATGTTGATTAAAATCGATACAATAATCTCGAACCTCAAACTTTTTCATCGCATCGAACGGGATACCTGTGGGACAGTGACTACTTATAATTCCTCTGTGCCGGTCGCACCAAGGAATGATTCCAATGATCGATGCTGAGTTGGACCACGATAAACACACATTCTATCTAGCCACTAGCCAGAACCTTCTTATGCTCCATGGACTTGTTCATTGC
This sequence comes from Polydrusus cervinus, assembly GCA_935413205.1. Classification (NCBI taxonomy): domain Eukaryota; kingdom Metazoa; phylum Arthropoda; class Insecta; order Coleoptera; family Curculionidae; genus Polydrusus; species Polydrusus cervinus. The sequence goes on from OW284518.1 coordinate 8,632,358, forward strand.
AAGTGATAATTTGACGTTTTGCCAGGAGGTTGACCCACAGCTTTCTGCTAATCGATCGGCTATAGTCACATATATATTCCTAAAGGTATATTGCTAATGACATGTACAAGATTTGTGATCCGATGGAGGACTAAAAGGGAATACAGTTTGCGCATTTCACAACAATCATTTTCTAGATCATGTAAATGAACAGAGCCGGCAGATGAGGATTATAAATTACACGGCATGTAAAAGGCACTTTATCAACCACGGTGGCTTATCAGGACACCTGAATAAAAATAAAATTGTCCTAAATATTGTTTAGTGCAATAAAAACAAAACAATACTTAAAAATTCCACAAAAACATGCGAAAATCAAAGAAAATCAGGTGAATACTCAGAGTATTCACCTGAAGACGACTGGAGATGCTTTACCAGTTGAAACGTAGTGATTCTAAACAAATAAAGACAATGCAAGTCCAAAACTCTACTGCCGTTCGATTAACATGCCTCTCGTGCAATTCAAAAACCTAGTAAGTCGACTTACTATAAAATCGAGTTTTCTATGTCATCATACTCTATGCAACGAGATCTACGACCTGTATGTATTTATTTTGTAAAATTATCTTAAGAACTTACAAAGTATTTGGACATAAGGGAAGTGAGCCAAATATTGCCACCTTAACGTTTGGTTGTGAATAAATCCTATACTTTTATTGATAAACAAATACAAATTTGGGTACGAGTAAAGAAATGCATTGTTTATATCATATATTTTATTTTCCTCAAAAAACTGAATAGAAATGAAGATATTGTACGTGTTTGTAAAGGTTGAGAATATCAATATTAGGATAACAGCTCTCCCTATTATTGCCACCCTATGTCAATATTAGGAACTATCGAACAACATATGGAACTAACAAAATTTTCTGAAAAAATATAACTCAAGAACATAGAGGACAGATGAACTTTTCTTTATCATCCTTAGTTAGGCCTACACAGGACTCGTGAACATATCAACAGCAAACTATGCACAAGCGCATATATCTTCTTTAGTGCAGGTGTCACAAACTTAGCAAAACCACGATTCTTTCTACGATTCTTTTGTTGTACTGCTCGTTGCTTTTCTGTCAATATTGCGCGAATTCAACTTTGGTTTTAACAGGAACAAATCTTTGGTAACTTGCTGGGCTTTACTGTTTAAAGCTGGCTTCCTCTTTACATGGCAATATTAGGAACAAATAACGTACAGAAAAAAAATCCTTAACCTAGAAACCAAGTTGAAATAATGCATGCAATTCATAAAACAAGAACCACTGGAGTGTACTTACCTGTACTTAATAACAAAAATCCTGAAAAGTTTAGTTTAGATTGCGTAGGGTCAACGTGAAAAGTAAATTTACTTATAACGCGGACAAGAGAAACAAATGGCGTGCTCCTATGTCGGACGTTTAGCATAGACTAAAAAAACCGCCGAATAAAAAACAAAACGCTGACAAATCAAAGTACCTGCTACTGCTGCCACCTACTTGCAGCATCGCTACTAGCTGTGTAACAAGGGGTGACCATATTAGGAACAATGGCAATATTTATCGCACCTACCTTACTAATTTTAGGGATTTAGCGATTTAGAGAAATAAATTAAGATTTGCAAATTAAAAACCATGTATCTAGAATTTTCCAAACTAAAAACAAATAAGTCTACATGCTGTATTTATATTTTATTCAGAACACTTACTAGAAAATGAATATCAAGTATTACAATTGTAAAATCAAGTAAGTTGATTTACGAGCTCCATATTTATATTTAATTGTCTAGTAGTAAGTGGATTATCCACTGTGGATATACTATAACCATATATAACGTTCTTTTAAAACAGTTAACCGTGTAAGTCGACTTGCTAAAATTCGCGGGAACCTCCGCGCGGTTTGCCACCAATAAGAACATGCAAAATATATCACATTGCTATTTTGACAGCAATCATTTATTAGTATTTCAACCACTCTCCTCATAATATAGAACATGCGCCATTGAGAAGATATCTACCCAGTGACCTCTCAGTTTATAAACTATGGGAAGATTATAAAACAAAGTTCAAATTGGTTAAGTACCTACGAAACATATAGGAAGGTTTTTCATAGGAGGAAGACATAGGATTTACAAAACCATCGCCAGACGAATGTCCGACATGCTTGTTATATTAAAGGCATATTGGTGAAATTGAACACCCAGAGAATAATTTGGAAATTTCAAATCACTCAGAAAATAGTTGTGGAGAATGCCTTATTTACAATACACACAAAATAAGATACACGGCTGCACGAAAGCTTATGATAGTGACGTTTCAAATTCATGAGAAAAAGATACTGACATTTTTGCTGTAGATATGCACAAAATTTTAATTATTCCGAAAATGACAACGAAGAATTCATTTTTCGTTAGTCGCCTCATTTGCTTCAATGAAACTTTTGCGAATTTACAAAAAAAAGCACACATATTTGTGTGATGTGGCATGAAGCCAATAAAGGCAGAACAGGACCTGATGTAGTGTCTACATTTTTTAACGTTCTTAAAAATATGCAAGAAGAAGTAAAAAATGTAATTTTTTGGGCAGACAATTGCGCTGCATAGAATAAGAACTGGACTTTATTTACCACTTTTTTTGTAAATCAAAATTGGGGCCCAGATACTGTAAAGGCGTTTTGCGTGAAATCCGTATTAATTCCTATCTATCTATCTAGCTAATCTATTACTCACGTCGCTTACGCGTGATTTGCTGCATGCGACTATAGGACGAAAAGTACTTTTCCAACGGAGTCTCGGGCGCCACCTCTTGGATTAATGTGGTAAGAGGCCCACAGTTACCTTCGAGTAGCTTTTAGACAGTGGAGAAAATAATCCAGGCGTTCAACTGCGTATGGTGCGAAGGAATAATAAAACAATCGGTTTTAAAACATTTTGTATTCAAATACTTTTACATTAATATGTGCCCCATTTACTATCGGTTTAAAATGAATGATCTTACCAGTTAAAATAAAGGAAATAACAGAGAGAGGAGGATTGTATACGTTCTTTGTCTGCGGTCATGTATCTTTTAGTCATTGACTAATCGGGGCTAAAAATAGATGATTCCGGCTTTGACGTTCGACGGCTTGATTAAATTAAAGATTCGCGTCTTCAGGTTCGCAAGCGGTCCGGCGGTCAACTTAATAACAGTAATACATAGACCCGCGGAAATAAAATCAATACAAAGATCTGCAAGCGCGGCCGCAGCTTAATTAATAGAATAAAGGTCAGGACGGACTACGGTGACGGACTTGCAGATATCAGAAAAGGATGCGGCCTATGTTTGAAAAGAAAAGGTTTACGCGGTAAAGCTACTTGCGAATGCGGATGTTACTACGTCAAGCGGTATCGGTAAAAAGTTCCAGAAATAAACGACAATACGACTAGCAGTTTAGTGGCGGTCTTTAAATGGTAGATCGGTTTTGCTTTACGCATGCGTGACTGCGTATGAATTCCGCGGACCTACACGTTCTGGCTATCTAACAGTGTATGATATTAAAAGTGTATAAGTGAGATAAGGACGGTGTAATATATGTGTTATTGCGTATGTTGTGTCGGTGTGTGTGTATGAGAGAGACAGATAGTCTATTTTCCCCGGTCTGAATTTACATTAACAAATCAGAGTTCCTGCAGCAACTCGGACTTGCCTAAAGGTGATAAAATGGATTTGCGGCCCGTTGTACTAAAACAAAACAGAGCTACTCGGCTAAGATGACCTAGAGTAGTCCGGTTCTGCATGGGAGAGGAAAAGAGATACGAAATTGTCGGTGTCATGTGTGTCAGTGTAATGGCGGTGGTAACCGATGATATGAGAATGATACAAATGAACGATTTAGCCTTTGAAATGTAAAACGAGACAGAACTACTCGGCTAAGATGACCTAGAGCAGTCCGGTGTCGGGTAATTGAACTATGGCTTGATCCGAACGAGACAGAACTACTCGGCTGAGATGACCTAGAGCAGTTCGGTGTCGTGTAATTATTACTATGACTGGGATTTTAAAAAAACGAGACAGAACTACTCGGCTAAGATGACCTAGAGCAGTCCGGTGTCGTGTATGAGAGAAACAAAGAAATAATTATTCCGGTTTAATACGTATATATGAGAGAGAGACAATATGACAGAGCTACTCGGCTAAGATGACCTAGAGCAGCCCGGTCTTATGTATATGAATACCATAAAACAACCCGGTATACGCGTCAGAATGAAAGAAAACATTATATTGTCAGTAGGTGTGAGTGAGAAAGCGGTCAGTAATGCCAGAATGTGTAGTATAGAACGGCGGTTTAAATATCTATTAATAATCTACATTTTATTGCTTACCGTTAATTTTTTACTTTAACCCGGATGGTCTCGGTATTTGTCCGGAGCTAGTCAAGAGAGTGGACCGGTTGCGGTGTGAGAGTATCGTACTCTGATTGTAAGACGGTACGATCTCGCTAAGGAAGGCTCTCAGCCGGGATGGTCCCCTTCTACTCGGCGCGCGACATCGAGAAGTACCGATGGCGACGGCGGTTCCGCGCCGACCCGTACTATGAACAGTGGGGAATGAAGGAAAACTAAGAAAAGCTATTTCCCGGTATTTCGCGACGGAAAACTTTAGAAAATTAATCAGTACAATTAAAATGAATTATTTACAAACAAGAACGGACTTCGTACGATGAAAAATAAGAAAGTTAAGAACGGATACGTATACAACCCTGTAAAAATAATGTAACTTCGTTACAATACCATAACGATAACATTTTTTGAGCCAGGTCATTCCTTCATGAAGGCAGATGCTATACATGGGGTGATAGGTAGACAGTGGAACAAAACCAAAGAGGTTTTGACTTTTCAGGATCTTTTACAGCTTATAAAAAAATCCTGTAGAAATACGAAAATAATGGAACTTAATGCGGAAGACTTCCTACAATTTCAAAATGGATGTCAGACAAGAAAACGGGGATCACAATTACCCTTATTACATGATATAAGAATTTGCTAATTTCGAAAAGGTACTGGTTCTTTATTTTATAAGCAAGAAACAATTTTATTGAAGTGAAATTTCTCAAGTCTACCTTTAAGCATAATATTCCCAACGTAAATCAAACTTCTACTACTTGTAGAGGCATAAATCAAGAAAAAAATTTAAACGAGTTGGTTCCCCAAATGCCATCTGTGAAACAGTTGTTTTGGCGTCAGCTACCTGTTTCTGCTAGCTCTGAAGACCTCGGGAAAACGATAGAAAATGAGTAGCCTTCTTTACTACGACCATCTTATATTTTTAGTGTTAGTTATTAGTTTGTTTAGGTTTTAATTTTTTTTTATGTTAATTGTATTAATAGTATTTCCTAATACCTACAGAGTACTAAATTTTGTTTCTGAGTCTGTTTATTAAAAAGTGCAAATTAATTTCGTTTAGTTTTGTGCTTTAATGTTATCCATGGTCATTTTCATCCATTCAAAAAGAATTTAACTTCACTCCATTCTTATATTGCAAACCCAATTACCACGTATGTCATTTTACTCCATAGAAATAAAATTACTAATTTAAAGTACCTACCTAGTCTGTAAAAGGAAGTTATCCCAACCAAAATTCAAGTATGTTAATTTATTAATCTGAAATAAACTAGTATTTCGACTTACCTATTTTTAGTTTAGGATATCATACCATACCAGTTTTTCAATTGAAAATAATATACGCCAATTGGCATCATTTTATAACTCTAGTAACTTTTAAAAATTCTTTTAACTATTTATTTCTTAATAAAAATCCATGCTTTTTTGGGAAAGTAATCTATTTAGTACCAAGAGCTTCTTCTGTAAAGAAAATTAGAACATTAAAGTAAAAATTAAACCAGTTGTGCAATTTTCAAATATTTTCTTCACTAAAAATTGAATTTCTCGAAACTTACTTTTTCGACTTACTAGGTTTTTTTTATTGCGGGGCAGTAAAAGCTGTTTCCATGTAAAATTTTAGTCTAAATGAATTCCTACGTACTTTAAAGAAGTTTTCCTTTTAGCATAATCACATCCAAAAGTTTGAGTTAAGGAACGTAAGTAAAAAGAAGTTTTAATTTTTGATTACAATAATCAATATATCTATATAAAATGTATGTTTCAAGATTTAAGTCACGATAGAAATTCTAAGGCTAATTTGATTTTAAATAAATTTATTTAAAATGTCATATAAAATTGCCTTTTAATAACGTAAACTACGCTTTGCCATTTAATTCGGCGCGTTCAATTCAAAAATTCCTCTCTGTGTGACGTCACGATCCACTGCGCACCCTGTTGATATCATACCGTGGATAGTTATATCAGGGGCTGCATACTGTTGGCAATATATTGGTTTTATATTTGTTGCTACGGCTAATAACTTGGTCCAAGTTCCCCCTCAAAAGACGTCCCCGCTTCTCGATTCATCAACTTGCCGAAAGGGTTATGAAGTTATGAATTCTCAACCTAGATGCGCATAGGCAGAAAAGCCGACATAGCAGTTAAGAGTCAACTGATTGACAGACTTAATATCAAGCAGCTGACTTAACCAATCACATCTATAATTAAGGTTCCATTATCGATACTTTAAAATATTGGATCGCTTCGAAAATCTCTAAGGCATGCCTGTGGGACAGCTACGACCTGCCATTCCTCTGTGTCTTTTCACCAATATAGCGACAGGATAACCTATTATTCCTGTGTGACACCTAGGTAGACCAGGTAAAAGAGGATGTACGTTTTTTTTAAATAAAAAAAAAAAAAAACAGGTTTAAATTTGGCCAAATGGAGAGTTTGAGTTTGGATCACATTTTTCTGGAATGCCCCATAAACGAAATTCCAAAATAAAAGTGTTCAGAAAATGTAATGTCCCTACACCACTAAATATTCAAACCATACTAGCAAATATTACCCAAAAAACAATAATCACTATTAACAAATTCTTACAATATAATAAAATCAAACTCTAGGGGAAAAAAACTTGCATGATACTTTATGTATAATTGTTTGATCTGGCGATTTGTGTTCTCTTCCACATCAAGTTGGGGGCGAGTACTTATTTGAATACTCGGAGCTGGTTCTTAAATAAAACATTATTTTGTTGTTTGCTACTTAGTGTGTTTATTTTCTAGCCCAAGAATTTTACACTGCACAGGTTATCCTAACCACTTTTGTGCACAGCACTTAACTTATTATTTAACGAGCCGAGAACTGCTTAGGTTATAATTAAAACTGGGAAAAACTCAACGTGACATATCGAGAGGGTGTGAGTGCCGAGCGCGAACCTTCACCCTTGAGTCGTATCGTCAGACTGCCTCCTCAAGAGGTCTTCAGCGGTGACATTAAAGTGGTGGAGTTTGGAAGGGGTAGGTGGGAGACCAATCAACCACAGCGGTTTATCGGCCATGCTTGGCTTGGGAGTTGGGCACGCACCGGGGGTGGGCTTTAGCGGGAAGGAGCGCATGCATTGTGGGGGGATTTGGTTTCTTGTAACTCAAGTGGTCAAAGACTCTTAAATCACTGGGCAAGATAATAGAGTTTCAACAATAATATTTCTCTTTCTTTAACCCCAGGTGCTACATACCCGAGGCCAAGAACCATAAATATTATTTATAGTCGTTGACCCGAGGCAACCTTCTGGTGTCCAATAATGCTCCTTCGTTTCCCGGGAGCGAGAAGAGTTTAATTCCTTTGTTGTGCTATCTGTCTAACTAACCCTTAGACCAGGAAAACTAACCCCTCAATATTAGGTAAAGTGAATAAAGCATAAGTGTAAAATTGAAAGGAGTCAAAAATGCAGTGTAGCAGTCAGTGATAGTGAACAAAAAAAAAATGATAATAATAATATTAAAAGAAGAAGAAAAATTCGTGGTCGTAATATGCCGCAAAGGCAGACAACTTACGATCGCCCAAATTGTGCTGGCGAATGGCGCTAACTGCAGCCGACGCCATAATGAAGTGAAGAAGAAGAATGTACGTTGGACCCCGAAGCACGAACTTTAAAATATTTGTAAGGTTCGTGCCCCGAAGCCACATCGAGAAAATAAAAAGAAGAAAAAGATAGGTTCCATTCAAGTCAAGGTTCTTATTTGGGTTTGGGTTCCGTTGTTGTGTTTATGCGGTTGTTATTGTGAAATCAAATACTACTGCATTTAATTGCTTTAACAACTTGTGTGAACCTCTCTCACTATAAACATTTTGTTCTTGAGTTTCTAGTTTAGCTTCTAAGAGATATTTACAACAAACGTTTTCGTACCTTGTATATTGTTATTCTAAGATATGGAATCCAGTTTTGACCAAGATATTCCTAACTCCGTGTCGAAAGACATGATCAATTTCATGCTCAAGAATTTACTTGAAGAATCAAATACCACAAAAACTAATTCAGGACATCCTGTTATTGAGAAACACACAGAAAATATCCCTAATACAAGATTTTTCCCTTTATTAGAAGAAAATAAAGAAGTATCAAGTCCTGCAGCTTTAGAAGTTAAAAATGCTTTTGATTTATTAATAAAAGATGAGCCAGAAATTGATGATTATGAAATTGAACATGCTCCGCTTGAGATTCAAAACAATGTTTCTGCTAATGAATTTATTAAGCAGGAACATAAGGTATTAGATATATTATTGAAAAACAAAGTCACTGGGAAAAATATAAATTCAATGGATAAATTAGTTCACATTCCTCAAATAAAACGTGGGAATCTTATTATTGTTAATTTACAGCAGTTTTCCAATTCAGCTTTAAATAGGTAAGTTAAGGACAAACCTTTTAAAAATTAGTCACACATGATGTATAATATAATAATACCTAATATAAATTTTGGAACAAATAGGTACGCCCCACAAAATGATCCCCCAAAATTATCTCTTTCAAGTTTCTTCTTTTTTTATTTCATCGAAAAACTTTAGTTTGAACCTGCATTATTTTTATAATTCTTAGCCCTTTGCGTTACATACGTGCATCTTCTATATATTTATGCCCAATAAAATAATCGGTCCTACCTATCTCTAAATCTTTTTAAAACTTTGGCAATTAAAATAACAAAAGAAATAATTAATAGAAGTTAAAGTCAACATCATTATTTTATTGAAATGGACCAGCTTTTATTAAATTACTTATTGGATGTTACTTAAGATTTTTACATTATTTCATTACATGTTATATATTAATGCCCTTTAAAATAAGCTGTAGCATCTTAATAGTACTTTATTTTCTAACAAAAAAATCCACTTCTGGTTAACGTCCCAAATTGTGGTTCAAACCGGAAGAAAACTGGGTTTTCAGTTAAACCAGAAGTTGTAAAAAAGGAAAAACGTTGTATTTCAGTGAAAGTATTTATTAACATTGACGCCAAGCGCTTTCGGCCCTATTTACTCAAGGCCATTATCAGGGCTTAACCTAGTCAAATAGTTTTTTTAAAGCAAAACAATTGTTAGAGTTGGGATGAAATTTTATTTCACTCAAATTCTATTGAGGCGCCATTTTGAGGTTTTAAATTAAACTTTAAAAATGGTGACATTTACTGAATTCTTTCACTTGACACCGCACTTGATTGGATACAATAAAAAAAAATTACTGTGAAATGGAGGTTTGTCACTTCAAGACACTTGTTTTCTTAATGACCATCATTGGGGGCCCTAACCATAAGTTATATTATTACTTCATATCATTTAGAGCTTTTTTAATTTTTTTTGCGTATTGGGTCATACTATACAGGGTGGGGATTTTAAATGGAATGCTGCTTATAGCGACTCTGGGAATAAGATTTCTCAAAAAATCCAAAAATGCATCCTCACAGATTTTTTACTTTTATCATGGAAAAAAAAATTGGGACCCCCAGAAAAGGGGCGCAGCCCTAACCAACTTTTTTTCAAATTAGAGAATACCACTTGTGGCACCATTTTGGAAAGCTTATCAAAAAGGAATTTGCCTATATATTTTGGGGGGGGGGGGCGGTCTAGCCTGAGGAATAATAATATAATAATTGTTGGTGCTATAATATGGAATATGGAGAAATGAAGATCCCAAAAACAGTTTTTTTTATTTAGAAGTCATAAAGGAGATGACGCAAGGGACTTTTTCCTCTCTCTTAGAAGGCACATTTTAAGGCGAAGAGGTATCTACATGTCAGGGATCTTTTTTTTTAGAAGTCACTTAAAAAAGACCTTCCTTTCTATTTAAAAATATTTTCCAAGATAGCGGATCTCCGTCAACAAAACAATAATTTGATGTTCAAAAGAAAGTTTTACATACTTACTTCATTTAGGTGTACCGAATTTTAATAACATATCTCAAGCCATCCACAAGCAAGCAGGGGTGGGGCAGAGCTGGGCAAAGCACTCGAAAACAGTGCTTCTAGCCCCAAGCCCTTTGGAAAATAATTGCCAGCGCCAAGCACTTTGGAAGAGTTTGCAATTACCGAGGAAAGTAATTTTGAGTGCTTGCAAGCACTTTAAATGGCTTAAAATGCGAAATTCAAGTGCCAATTATCAAGCACTTTTTATAAAAGGCTTGAATTACCAATTTCCAAGCACAGTATTTTAAAAGTGCTTGCAAGCACTGTGCTCAAAGCACTATTGTGCTTGAAACAATTCTTGAGGCAATTACTGCCCAACTCTGGGTGGAGGGAAGACTTTATGCAACCGTATATGTAAATAATAAAATATTTTTCCTTTTTAAGTTGGTACGTGTTTTTAAGTATTATTGCACATTGTCTCCTACTTTACGAATCTTTATATTAGGTATGTACTTTATCACTTATTCTGGAGTTGCTTACGGTACGGGTTTTGGCATTCTGATGAGTCCTAAAGGACGAAACAGCTACCTAGGTCCCCCTTGCGGCTAACTCTCCTGTCTATTATCATTTATTTTTTAACAAAACAATTTATTTATAGCCCCGGCGGTGGGGCAGCCTGTTTGCGACCTCTACTAATTATTTGGTTAAGTACTACTGACATTAAATAAGTAGGACATCGCCTTTTAAATATATTTTATTTTGCAGATATAATAACGAACATATTTCGACACAGAACAATGCCCCAATCAAAATGGAAACCAACTCAACACTGAATGACTTGGAAAGATCACATGCAATTTCCTTTAAAGACTGGACGATTAAAAACGAAGAGTTGGACATTAAAGAAGATTTGGAGGAAAGTGAAACCAGGTGGGTACCTACCATGAAGGTTCAATGGGTGAAGGGGGGGGGGGGGGGGGCTAGCTAGCCCTGCGTTTCACCAAAGCTTCATTTTCATTTTTGAAAAATACAATTTCCTCTGTTTCATATATTTTTCTAATACTCAATACTTACAGACAAACTTCTAGGTTCACATATTCATCTTTCAAACCATTATACTTTAGGAACAATTCCTGCTTGACAGACTGACTAACTGATGTCTGAGCAAAAACAATAAAATATTTTTATATACAGGATGTTATGGAATTTACACAATATATTTAAACTAATAATTCTTGATATAATACACTAACAAACCCACCGATCCGTTTCCAAAATGACTTCTTAAGGAAAAAAATGCTGTTGTCCAATAAAATCCTCAATTATTGTTGTGCCCAAATTATTTCGTCGCGTACCGATGATTTGCCGTTCCTGATCTATTTTTACCCACTTTTAAAGCCAAAATTGTTTACAATACAAAAAACTAGTTTGTACCACAAGAGTGGCTATGATGTCCATATCCCACGAGGAAGTAAATTGAGCACGACGCCGTAGTCGTTCTAATAAAAGCAAAAATCTATCGGCCGTATGCTTTACAAAGGAAACTAATTAGCTGACAGAATGGCGTAGATAACTTAATTTTTGGTAAAATGTTGCCTATATTACGTTCTTCATTTAACTTTTAACGTTCGCGATGGTAAAGTTTTTTCAAAAAATAATCACATTTAATGCCAATTTACATAATGGCAATGCTGTAAACGTGAAAACGTGGCAATACCGGCGACAACATTGACGAGAGCAAACGAACTAAAATAATCTTTAAAAAATTTAACAAGCTTATGATTTTGTCTGTTTTATCCTGTTTTATGTACTCACGTTCATTTTCCACCATTTAGGAAAGATTTACCAGTTATTATTATTTGTATTTCGGTTGCTTATAATAAAAATAATAAGGTCGATTATGGTTGGGACCCCGTTGATATCAGAAAATAGTAGAAAAATCATCGTGGAAAATTATTTTCATCGCAAAAAACACCTCAAAAGGCAAGTACAAACTTTTTTTTGTGTACATGTTCCATTGCGCCCAAAAAAAACTGGGACAGCAAAATTGTTGTTGTAGAGTAGCTCCTTGACTATAAGAAATATATAAAATCTATTGAGGAAAGGTTGTGTTAAGTGTGGTAAGTGAAAAGGTTTAACAACAATACCACATTTTTAGAAATGCGAGGAAAAATGAAAATACGCATATTTAGTGTTTTAAAATGTAATAAAAATAAACAAAGTTTTTTAATATTGCGTTCCAATAAATTTTAATTTCAATCATATTTAAACCTTAATATAAAAACATGTTTTTAATATTTCTGTTTGGTAGTTGCACCGTTATTATCGATTAATGCTTGTGAACGTCGTAGCATAATTAACACTAGGTTTCTCGTATACTCTTGCGTTATTGCATACCATGCTTGCATTAACCTTTGGCTTAATTCAATCCGAGTTCTAGGCTGGAAGTTGTGTTTATACATAAATTTTGTCACCTCACCTCAAACGTTTTCAATTGGGTTGATATCCGGACTTTTCGAGAGCCAAGGCAGAACACGAATTTGATTTTCTTCTAAATAATCTTGAACTATGCGGGCTTTATGTAGGTATAGAAACTTGCAATATAATGGTGCATTTAGCCTACCCTGCACTATTTGGCAAACTCCTGGACCCCTGGCACTAATCCAGCCCCAAACGTTTATAGAAAAGCGTCCGATTTGATTAGTCTTATTTGTATATCTTCCATCGTATCTCGTACCAGAAGGCCTATAAACGCGTATTTTCCCATTATTGCATGATTGAATGGTTTTTTCATCGGAAAATATTACGGTTTCCCATATATTACCTTGATTTATATATTCATAAGCAAATTCTATACTTTTCTCTGTTTGCTTCGGTCAAAAATATTTTATAGCACAACAACTTTTTATATTTGATCTACGAATACTTCTACGCGCTGTATTAGCTGAACCAGGAAAATGTGTTTCTTTTTAGCTTGTATTGCTGTTTTGAAAGGATGATCTTTTAGAAAATTAATTAATTCTATATCTTGGCCGTCATTCGAAATTTTGGGGCGACTAGAACCTGCTTTTCTTACAATACTTCAATATTCTGCAATTTTTTTCCAACATTACGGTATTTTTGCTAATCCCTAATTCATCTGTGATGTTTCTTATTTGATGCCCATCTCTCAATCGAGTGTAAATGATCTCTTTTTGCTCGGTGGTTAACGATTTCAAAAAATATTTCTTTTGACAGGTCACTGTCAGTCACAAAATTAAATTAAATTGACAACTTCAAAAAGAAAGCTAATAGTCTGGGAGATTAAACTACATTTTGCTGTCCCAGTTTTTTTTGGGCGCAATGGTACATGTATGCTTTAAATCTTGTAGCAGTTGTCTAGAAACGAGTGAAAACTGAAGATTTTTAAAATAAGAAAGTAAACAGTATTTACCTGAAGACGACTGGAGATACTTACCAGTTGAAACGGTGTGGTTAAAAATAAATAAAGACAATGAAAGTCCAAAACTCTTCTCTAATTTAAGAAAGTAAACATTTGTGCACAAATCTTTAGCTCGTGAAAAATGTATTTTAAATCTCATATCTTCAATTTTGGCACCATTTCGTGCACGCTTTGGATAAAATTGATGTATTTTGGATCTGGGATGTTTTAATTCAAATAAAAGCAACAAATTTAATCTGACAGATATACCTATTTTTAAAATATATTCCTTACTTTTGCTAAATTTGTCATAAAACGACGCGTAAATTTTACAACGTATAAAATTGATTTCTTTATCATTTTTCTCAAGTTATAATGATCTGACCACTGTAATTGGCCAGTTTCATATCCTAATGGGGATGGATATGAAGCTTAAATCCACTTAGCTAACTGATATAGCCCATTTATCCAGTCACTTGGTTATAAAGGAAACGGATAATATCCAACTGGGACTAGAAAAAAATCATTTTTAAGTAGTCTGCCAAGAGTAATTTAAGAAGTTTAGTTGTATTATCTTTTATCATCATATTATGACTTAAGGAGTTGGATTGTTTAAAAAAAAGTATTATAATATGGCGAAACCCAAAACCACGCAATTCAACTAATAAAATAAGGTAAACTGCAAAAAATGGTTACAATGTATAATTCCCGAGTTATTTAAATTTTTTGTTTATTTTTTTTTAGTATGACATTTGGCGACACCGATTCAGGACATAAGTATGGCCAGTGTGAATATCAAACATTTGGGAAAAGTTCCCTAAAGAAACATATTTTACTACGACACAAAAATATAGGGAAAGTTGATGCTTTAGATAAGTATAAGTGTGGTCAATGTGAATATCAAACATTTATGAAAGGCGATCTAAAGAGACATATTTTGGGACGTCATAAAAATATAGAGGAAGTTGATGATTCAGATAAGTTTAAGTGTGGTCAATGTAAATATCAAACACTTTACAGTAAATGTTTAAAGGTGCATATTTTGGGACGGCATAAAAATATAAAGGAAGTTGATGCTTCAGATAAGTTTAAGTGTGATCAATGTGAATATCAAACACTGTCCAGTTCCAATTTAAAGATGCATGTTTTGGGACGACATAAAAATATAGAGGAAGTTGATGCTTCAGATAGGTTTAAGTGTGGTCAATGTGAATATCAAACACTTTACAGTAAATGTTTAAAGATGCATATTTTGAGACGACATAAAAATATAGAGGAAGTTGATGCTTCAGATAAGTTTAAGTGTGGTCAATGTGAATATCAAACAGTTACGAAAGGTTCTCTAAAGGGACATGTTTTGCGACGTCATAAAAATATAGAGGAAGTTGATGCTTCAGATAAGTTTAAGTGTGGTCAATGTAAATATCAAACAGTTACGAAAGGTTCTCTAAAGGGACATGTTTTGCGACGTCATAAAAATATAGAGGACGTTGATGCTTCAGATAAGTTTAAGTGTGATCAATGTAAATATCAAACACTTTCCAGTAATCATTTAAAGATGCATATTTTGGGACGTCATAAAAATATAGAGGAAGTTGACGCTTCAGATAAGTTTAAGTGTGGTCAATGTGAATATCAAACAGTTACGAAAGGTTCTCTAAAGGGACATGTTTTGCGACGTCATAAAAATATAGAGGAAGTTGATGCTTCAGATAAGTTTAAGTGTGGTCAATGTGAATATCAAACAGTTACGAAAGGTTCTCTAAAGGGACATGTTTTGCGACGTCATAAAAATATAGAGGACGTTGATGCTTCAGATAAGTTTAAGTGTGATCAATGTAAATATCAAACACTTTCCAGTAATCATTTAAAGATGCATATTTTGGGACGTCATAAAAATATAGAGGAAGTTGACGCTTCAGATAAGTTTAAGTGTGGTCAATGTGAATATCAAACAGTTACGAAAGGTTCTCTAAAGGGACATGTTTTGCGACGTCATAAAACTATAGAGGAAGTTGATGCTTCAGATAAGTTTAAGTGTGGTCAATGTGAATATCAAACAGTTACGAAAGGTTCTCTAAAGGGACATGTTTTGCGACGTCATAAAAATATAGAGGACGTTGATGCGCTTCAGATAAGTTTAAGTGTGATCAATGTAAATATCAAACACTTTCCAGTAATCATTTAAAAATGCATATTTTGGGACGTCATAAAAATATAGAGGAAGTTGACGCTTCAGATAAGTTTAAGTGTAGTCAATGTAAATATCGAACAATTATAAAATCTAATTTTAAGAAACATATTTTGCGGCGACATAAAATATAAAGGAAGTTGATGCTTCAGATAAGTTTAAGTGTGGTCAATGTGAATATCGAACAATTACGAAAGGTTCTCTAAAGGGACATGTTTTGCGACATCATAAAAATATAGAGGAAGTTGATGCTTCAGATAAGTTTAAGTGTGATCAATGTAAAAATCAAACAATTATGAAATTTGATTTAAACAAACATATTTTGCAACGTCATAAGATAGAGGACGTTGATGCATCAGAAAAGTTAAAGTGTGAATTGATAGATATACAATGTTTTTTAATAGTGCTAAATGTGACAGGAACGATGGAGTTTTGAAAGTGTAATCATTTAAATCGCTGTAACTTATAAACGACTTATCCGATTTCAGCAAACTAAATGCTGTTTGGAAGAGAAATGTATGCACTTTCACCAATCGTATTTAGTTGTCCATAATAGTTCCCAAAAAAAATGCTAGAGGGCGCAATTTGTAATAATAACACATTTTTTTATTTTACTCCGAAAAAATTAATGATTATGATACACCATAATCAAAAAGTAGATGAAATTTGCTAGAAAAAATATTTAAACCGCAGCTCAATATCTCCGTTCCTTTCAGCGTTATCGCCAATAGAATAATTTTTAAAATTTTAAAAGAAGCGTTTATATATTTAAAAAAAAAATTGGGAAGCCCCTGATACTTTTCCATGTGGATATTATTTCGGATTGGCCTGGTCAATTCTGCATAAAAATGGTCTCTTGCGCTTTTCTCTTCAGGTACACCGTTGTTAATTAAAATAATTAAATTAAATTAGACGGGCGGAAGCTTGCCTATTAAGTGAAGGTGGTCATTTTCGATAATTTTTATAAAACAAAATTTTTTATTATCAATGTTAATAATAATAATAAATAGTAGAGCTAATTTAATTTAATTATTTTAATTAAGAATAACGGCGTGCCTGAGGAGATAAATGCAAGATACTATTTTTATACAGAATTGACCAGGCTAATCTGAAATAATATCCACGTGGAAAAATATCAGTGGCGTTCCACTTTTCTTTCTAAAAAATATATAACCGCTTCTTCATTTAAAGTTTTAAAAATTATTCTATTGGTGATAACGCTGAAACGAAAGGAGATATCGACCTTCGGTTTAAATATTTTTTCTAGCAAATATTATCCACTTTTCGATTACGGTATCATAATTATACCGTATGATTTATTTTTTCGGAGTAAAATCAAAAAACGTGTTATTATTACAAATTGCGCCCTCTAGCATTTTTTTTTAAACTATTATGGACAACTAAATACGATTGGTGAAAGTGCATACATTTCTCTTCCAAACAGTCTTTAGGTTGCTAAAATCGGATAAGTCGTTTACAAGTAACAGCAATTTAAATGATTACACTTTCAACAGCTCCCCCTCAACGCCATGAGCTTAAGACCAAATGATGCATAATTGTCCAAGCTTTTTAATGGGGAGATATACCTTAATATGGAATTTTCGGAGATATGTAAAATTTTAAAATTTACTTGTCAATTATGCCCTCTTGCGGCAAAATGCGGAAGTTTAAAATTATTTCCAGGATTTTCTCACGGCCACTTTAGTTATCATTTTTTTCCCGAGTTTCTATGCCCAGTAACTTCCGAGATACGGCCGGTGGCCATCTATAATGGGACACCCGGTATATACAGTACAATCGCGATAATATGAATATGCACTCTTATGAACTACTCAGTAGTATGAACATAATATTTTTGCATTGACCACTCTGTAGTATGAATAACACTGTTTATACTGCAGAGTGGTCAATGTAAAAGGAAAATCAAAATGCCTTTCTTCAGTTTGCTCAATTAAGGAAAAAGGAGAAAAATCTTGCTATAAAAAATTAGTTAAGTATCTTAGGTTAGGTTATAGTATCAAAACACACTATGTAGTATGCTAGGTACGATAATAGTTGTATTTATATGTATTTTTTGTAAACTTCGCTAATATAAACGTTCCGTTAATATGAACTTCTTAGAATTTTTTGTGTTCACGTTACCGAGATTGTACTGTATTATTAAATAAATCGAAGGTAACCCTAAGTAATATATTAGTACGGAAAAATAACAAGCTATATAATATAATATGTTTATACCCACCCAATACGAATAGAGTACTCATTCTTGAAAACCTACAACAATTTTTGTTGAAATTTAAAGTGCAAAGTCAGCTTGATATAGGGGATGTAAATATAAATATTCTCGAAAAAATGAATATAGTGTAAATTCACACCTTTCACTCATAAATAATTTTGGTTTTGTTTCATACATAAATGCATCAACACGTATAAACCTGAGCTGATACAACTCCATGCATGCTTGGATCATATTTTAAGACATAAATTAGGCATTAAGTGTGACTTGTAATATCCTCGAATCTGATTCGACTGATCATTATTCTAGTATGCCTAACTTGCACGCACCTAAATAAAACAACTACAGTAAAAACGATTAATAAGACAATAACACAGAATATATATCGTAGCTATATATTTAAATACATAAATGAATTGGAAACTAAAAGCGAAACGGTCATACGCGCGCTCGGAAGTTAAAAAGAGACGGGAAAACGCCAAATCAAGTCGGCGCCGGCGAGTTCGCCACATACACTTTAAGATCTCGCGTTCAGTACTGACAGTAGGTCAGTGTTCAATCAAACCGCGCGTAGTATGCTATTAACCATTATTTACTTTGTTCGCTTATGTGAATTTCCCTCCTCAATAATATAAATCCGGAAATTTCGCCCGCTGGAAAAAATTTCCGGAAATAATTTATGCTTTAGGGCTAGGGAGATTATAAGGGGATTTATGCCTGCCCACCCTGGTATTTTATGATTTAAATGTGTTTGTACTAAATAATATTTCTAATTATTTTATAAATAAAAGTTGTTTGAGGTATGTAAGATAGGCAACCAGAGTTGCTTCTTTGCATGCGGGTTCACTTCTGTGTTGAGAGCAAGCATGACACATGTGGTCCGTGCTTTTTTGTATACGATTGTAGTTTTCTAACTAATAAAGTTTGAGTGTTGCTTTCGAAGGTGCCTTTCATTTAGGAATACATTACAAATGGCGACGAGAAAAACCAAGTAAATCAGGACTGATCAACGAAGTCTAGTTGAGAAAGCGAGTGACATTGAACAATGGCAAATAACCAGGGAGAGATATTCGCGGATGCGGAGACAGCACCACAGCCGGCGCCGATGGCGGTTGTTTATAGGGCCCTAATAGGCTCAATGTCCGAATACAGACCCGAAGAGGATTGGCAAATGTGGGTAGAAAGGCTTGAGCAATATTTCTCAGCGAATTATATCGAAGTAAACAAAAGAGTACCAGTGTTACTGACTTTAATTGGGGAACAAGCCTACAAGACTGCGAGATTTATGTGATCCGGAATTACCAAAAAACAAAACTTACAATGATCTATGTATGATTTTGTCGAGCCAATTCTCAAAACGCATATCAGTTTTCACAGAACGTTTAGATTTTTATGGGCTAAGGCAGTTTGAAAACGAAAGCATTAGACAGTGGTATGCACGAGTAAAAAATAAGGGAAGTCAATGTAAATTTGGAGCTAACTTAAGTGAAGTATTAAAAGACAGATTTGTGTCAGGGCTCAGAAGAAGTTTAATTCTAGACCGAATCTGTGAAGAAAATCATACTAAGTCACTCGAACACATTCTGGAGGTAGCAATGAATAAAGAAGCGGCATTAGCAACATCTGTACATGTATCACAACAAATAAATCGGTTGTCCCTAAATAAAGGAAGTAATAAACTCCCAAATGTAACGGGTGATAGACAGGAGAGAAATCAACAGGGGCAAAGAGAGACAGTAAAAAGGAGGATAACAAGTGTAAGTGTTGTGGCAAGGACAATCATAAGATAGAGAACTGTAAGTATAGAAGATACAGATGTAATATTTGTAAAAATGTAGGACATTTAGCTAAGGTTTGTGGTCATCAAACTAACTATGTGGACACGGAAGAGGTACATCAGGAAGGTGATGAATTTTTTGATTTTATGGAAATGAATTATGTCAATAATAGTTCTGAATATGTAAATCCTCCAATAGTTAGTTTGAGGATCAATGATAAAGATTTAAATATGGAAGTAGATTCCGGTGCAGGAATATCAGTGATTCCTGAAAGTATATATAAGGAAAGTTTTAGTAATAAGTGTTTATTAAAAAGTACCTCAGTTAAATTAAGATGTTATGATGGTAGTGTAATTAGACCTGAAGGGGAATTTTTGGTTACCATTAAATATAAGGATAAGGAATTGAAAGGGTGTAGGCTGATAGTCGTAAAAAATGGTTCAACACCATTACTGGGTAGGGATCTTATTAAACTTTTAAATATTAAAATTGATTTTTCGCAGGAAGTTGAGTCTAAAATAAATATGATACAGGGTATAGGAAAAAATAATCTCGATACTTTACTATCTAAATATAAAGTTTTATTTGATGATAAGCTAGGTTTGTATAAATATGAAAAGATTGATTTGAAAGTTAAGGGGGATACAAAGCCAATTTTTTGCAAACCCAGGCCTGTACCGTTTTTATTTAAGGAAAAAATAAATAAGGAGTTAGATTTATTAGAAAGTAGAGGGGTTATCACTCTAATTGAAAATTCTAAATGGGGAACACCGTTAGTTCCAGTACTGAAGGAAGGGGGGCAAATAAGACTTTGTGCCGATTATAAAATAGCAGTCAATAAATATTTAGAGGATGTTACCGCGGATAGAGGAATTATTCACTGAATTGCAAGGGGGGTGAGTTTTTCACAAAATTGGATTTATCCAATGCATATAATCAGTTGGAACTAACAGAAGATACTAAATTGCTATTGGCATGGAGCACCCACAGAGGTATTTATAAAGTAAATAGGTTAGCTTATGGCACTAAGCCAGCATGTTCAATTTTCCAAAACTGTGTTGAAAAGGTATTACAAGGGTGTACAGGGGTAATAAACTTTATGGACGATATTGTAGTCACAGGAGCTACCAGGGAAGAGCACCTAAAAAATTTGGAAGAGGTTTTTAAAAGATTGGGTAAAGCTGGTTTTAAAATGAACATAATAAAGTGTAAATTTTTTCAGCCCCAAATAAATTATTTAGGTCATATTATAGATAAAAAAGGGTTGCATAAAGATCCAGAAAAAACAAGAGCCATAGTGGAGTGTCAGAGACCCTATGATGTGATGACAGTTAAGGCCTATATTGGGATGATAAATTATTATGGTAAGTTTGTTCAAAATTTGTCAAGTTTATTGCAACCATTGTATAAATTACTACGCAAGGATGTAAAGTTTGAATGGACTGATGAGTGTCAAAGAGCATTTGTTAATTCTAAGAATGCTATAGCTGCAGAACAGAGCTTAGCACATTTTGACCCAAATGTCCAATTAAAGTTGGTTTGTGACTCCTCGCAGTTTGGTTTATTGGCAGTTTTATTACATAAGTACCCAGATGGAACCGAAAAACCAATAAGTTTTGCATCCAGAATATTGAACAAATGTGAGGTTAGGTATTCAGTTATCCATAAAGAAGCTTTGGTAATATACTGGGGGGTAAGGAAATTCTATCAGTTTTTAATGGGAACAAAATTTATTTTGTGTAGTGATCACAAGCCTTTGTTAGCACTATTTGGGGAATCAAAAGGTATACCGCAAATGGCTGCAGGACGTTTACAGCGGTGGGCATTATTTTAAAGTGGGTTTGATTACAGTTTTTGCCATATTAAAGGTAGTGAGAATGGGGCAGCAGATGGCTTGTCACGTCTTCCCGTCAAATCAGTAGAGAGGGAGGAGAATGAGTGTGATTATTTTAACTTTTTAGTAGAAGATCATGTACCACTTACTTCAAGTCAGATAATTAAAGAACTAAGAGTTGATCCTGTACTTAGTAAAGTGTATAAATATGTACGAGATGGGTGGCCGACAGTGGTACCCGACGAGTTTAAACCCTATCACAGAAGAGAGCTAGAATTAAGTATTGACAACGGGATATTAATGTGGGGCTATAGGGTTTTATTGCCAAGTAAGTTCCGGCAACAAATGTTAGAAGAAATTCATGGGGCCCATAACGGAATGGTACGCATGAAAGCTTTGGCTAGACAATATTTCTGGTGGTCAAATTTAGATACGGAAATAGAAACTTTTGTTCGTAATTGTGATGCTTGCATAAAAAATTCACGAACACCAAATAAGGCTCTGCTAATTAAATTTGACGAGGGAAAACACGTTTTTGATAGGATTCATATAGATTTTGTAGGACCCTTTAAGGGAAAGGTATACCTAATTATTGTGGACTCATATTCCAAATGGCCGGAAGTGTATGAGATGGCTAGAATGGACTCGATGACCACTATAGATCGTTTAAAAGATTGTTTTGCTAGGTTTGGATTGCCGAATACCATTATGTCTGACAATGGCACACAACTTGTTTCCAGTGAATTTGAATTATTTTGTAGCATGAACGGCATAATTCATAAAACATCTCCACCTTATCATCCGGCAACCAACGGGGCAGCCGAAAATTGTGTAAAATCTTTTAAATCAGGTCTAAATAAACTGTTGTCAGATCAAAAATGTAAAAATTTAGAAATGTCTAGTTTAATAAGTAAATATTTATTTTCCTATAGAAATACACCCCATTGTGTCACAGGGGAGTCGCCATCTAAGCTAATGTTTGGTCGTAAAATAAAAACTCGCTTAGATTTTATGACACAAACTAAGGCTCAAGAAGCGAGAGATAAACAAATTAAATATCATCATGGTCGTCGAATGACAGCTTTTGAGGAAGGAGAAAATGTATATGTAAAAGATTACAGAAATCTAACAAAACCAAATTATTAGATGTGTGTGAAGAAAGCAACGAAAATTAGCGGCAACGGTTTTTTTACCGTAAAACCTAGCCACGAATTTAGCGTCAAATTGTCAATTGCGCCTGCATATTTGGCAACGATTTATCACAGCAACGAAAATGATTACATCTCCCTGTAGCCACGAATTTCTCAATCAGTTGGAAAAAGTGTGAATGTGGCCACGGTAGTTTAAAATATTAATATTTTTTAACTTTAAATAATTAGCAACGAATCTTAACTTTACTATCAATAAAATAATTAAATCCTAATTTCTTTAAAACTGTTGATTTAAACACACCTATTTTTTTTTATGAAGCTTAGCTTAAATCCTTACTATATTTCTAGCTTATATGACATACTCCAGAAAATGTCGGGGACTTTGTAAAAAATTAATAACTTCGAGATTCGCTTATAAATTGGAAAGAAATTGCATTTACATCCGAAATAAAAGTTTAGACGCCACCATATTTTAAGGGATGTTAGACTATACCTATAGCTTACATATCCACTATATGACATATTCCAGAAAATGTCGGGGACTTTGTAAAAAATTAATAACTTCGAAATGACGCTAATAAATTGGAAAAAAATTGCATTTACATCCGAAATAAAAGTTTAGACGCCACCATATTTTAAGGGATGTTAGACTATACCTATAGCTTACGTATCCACTATATGCAATATTCCAGAAAATGTCGGGGACTTTGTAAAAAATTAATAACTTCGAGATGCCGCTTATAAATTGAAAAAAAATTGCATTTACATCCGAAATAAAAGTTTAGACGCCACCATATTTTAAGGGATGTTAGAATATACCTATAGCTTACGTATCCACTATATGACATATTCCAGAAAATGTCGGGGACTTTGTAAAAAATTAATAACTTCGAGATGCCGCTTATAAATTGGAAAAAAAATTGCATTTACATCCGAAATAAAAGTTTAGACGCCACCATATTTTAA
The DNA here is from genome assembly GCA_935413205.1 of Polydrusus cervinus. NCBI lineage: Eukaryota > Metazoa > Arthropoda > Insecta > Coleoptera > Curculionidae > Polydrusus > Polydrusus cervinus. Next base: position 8,656,204 of record OW284518.1, read on the forward strand.
GGGATGTTAGACTATACCTATAGCTTACGTATCCACTATATGACATATTCCAGAAAATGTCGGGGACTTTGTAAAAAATTAATAACTTCGAGATTCCGCTTATAAATTGGAAAAAAATTGCATTTACATCCGAAATAAAAGTTAAGACGCCACCATATTTTAAGGGATGTTAGACTATACCTATAGCTTACGTATCCACTATATGACATATTCCAGAAAATGTCGGGACTTTGTAAAAAATTAATAACTTCGAGATGCCGCTTATAAATTGGAAAAAAAATTGCATTTACATCCGAAATAAAAGTTTAGACGCCACCATATTTTAAGGGATGTTAGACTATACCTATAGCTTACGTATCCACTATATGACATATTCCAGAAAATGTCGGGGACTTTGTAAAAAATTAATAACTTCGAGATTCTGCTTATAAATTGGAAAAAAATTGCATTTACATCCGAAATAAAAGTTTAGACGCCACCATATTTTAAGGGATGTTAGAATATACCTATAGCTTACGTATCCACTATATGACATATTCCAGAAAATGTCGGGGACTTTGTAAAAAATTAATAACTTCGAGATGCCGCTTATAAATGGAAAGAAATTCTATTTACATCCGAAATAAAAGTTTAGACGCCATCATATTTTAAGGGATGTTAGACTATACCTATAGCTTACGTATCCACTATATGCAAATTAATAACATCGAGATTCCGCTTAAAAATTTTAAAAAAATTTAGGGTTGTGCATTGTCATTTTAATTTAACTTAGTTTATATCAAATTAAACAACAGCATTATCGGACAGAAATATGGCAATAATAAATAGAAGTTATTATTAGATATCAAACAAGAACAATATCACACTGCCAAATTGCTATAAATGAAAGAAACTATTGTACTTCGCATTCCATAAAATAAGAAAGAATATCAAGAAAGAAATAGCCTTTCATTGTTAGCAATATAAACAATCAATTTTAATAGAGATCTATTGTAAAATTACGTTATAAATATATATTTACTTTAAATGTAATCTTATAGTTAGTGTTAGTACAAACTCTTTAGGAATAATAGGGTCCAAATAATATATTTTCGGACATAGACCAGACACTCTTATCACCATATTTCTCCTTTGCCTGTAATATGATAATTTATTATATTTGTGTTGGTATGGATGTTTTTCGGGATATTTTGCCCGTTAGGAAAGAAAAAGAAAACAATAATTATTGAACACTAGAACAGTCCCCTATTTATGTATATGTATAAATCATTTTATAACGATTTCTCTCAATGTAAGTATCCACTATATTTCAAAAAATGTTTGTAAAAAATTAATGACTGGGGCCCAAGGTAAGTTACACACTTTTTAATAGTCACTTTTTGTTGAACTTTTCTTTTCTTCACTGGAAAGATCACTATTCCCATTGACTTCAAGTTTTTGTGGGAAATATTATCGAATATCCTTTACATAAGTGCCGATTGTAATGGCGGCTTCTTTGATGCATTTCCAATTTATAAGCGGCATCTCGAAGTTATTAATTTTTTACAAAGTCCCCGACATTTTCTGGAATATGTCATATAGTGGATACGTGAGCTATAGGTATAGTCTAACATCCCTTAAAATATGGTGGCGTCTAAACTTTTATTTCGGATGTAAATGCAATTTTTTTCCAATTTATAAGCGGTATCTCGAAGTTATTAATTTTTTACAAAGTCCCCGACATTTTCTGGAATATGTCATATAGTGAATACGTAAGCTATAGGTGTAGTCTAACATCCCTTAAAGTATGGTGGCGTCTAAACTTTCATTTCGGATGTAAATGCAATTTTTTTCCAATTTATAAGCGGAATCTCGAAGTTATTAATTTTTTACAAAGTCCCCGACATTTTCTAGAATATGTCATATAGTGGATACGTAAGCTATAGGTATACTCTAACATCCCTTAAAATATGGTGGCGTCTAAAATTTATTTCGGATGTAAATGCAATTTTTTTCCAATTTATAAGCGGCATCTCGGAGTTATTAATTTTTTACAAAGTCCCCGACATTTTCTGGAATATGTCATATAGTGGATACGTAAGCTATAGGTATAGTCTAACATCCCTTATAATATGGTGGCGTCTAAACTTTTATTTCGGATGTAAATGCAATTTTTTTCCAATTTATAAGCGGCATCTCGAAGTTATTAATTTTTTACAAAAGTCCCCGACATTTTCTGGAATATGTCATATAGTGGATACGTAAGCTATAGGTATAGTCTAACATCCCTTAAAATATGGTGGCGTCTAAACTTTTATTTCGGATGTAAATGCAATTTTTTTCCAATTTATAAGCGGCATCTCGAAGTTATTAATTTTTTACAAAGTCCCCGACATTTTCTGGAATATGTCATATAGTGGATACGTAAGCTATAGGTATAGTCTAACATCCCTTAAAATATGGTGGCGTCTAAACTTTTATTTCGGATGTAAATGCAATTTTTTTCCAATTTATAAGCGGAATCTCAAAGTTATTAATTTTTTACAAAGTCCCCGACATTTTCTGGAATATGTCATATAGTGGATACGTAAGCTATAGGTATAGTCTAACATCCCTTAAAATATGGTGGCGTCTAAACTTTTATTTCGGATGTAAATGCAATTTTTTTCCAATTTATAAGCGGCATCTCGAAGTTATTAATTTTTTACAAAGTCCCCGACATTTTCTGGAATATGTCATATAGTGGATACGTAAGCTATAGGTATAGTCTAACATCCCTTAAAATATGGTGGCGTCTAAACTTTTATTTCGGATGTAAATGCAATTTTTTTCCAATTTATAAGCGGCATCTCGAAGTTATTAATTTTTTACAAAGTCCCCGACATTTTCTGGAATATGTCATATAGTGGATACGTAAGCTATAGGTATACTCTAACATCCCTTAAAATATGGTGGCGTCTAAAATTTATTTCGGATGTAAATGCAATTTTTTTCCAATTTATAAGCGGCATCTCGGAGTTATTAATTTTTTACAAAGTCCCCGACATTTTCTGGAATATGTCATATAGTGGATACGTAAGCTATAGGTATAGTCTAACATCCCTTAAAATATGGTGGCGTCTAAACTTTTATTTCGGATGTAAATGCAATTTTTTTCCAATTTATAAGCGGCATCTCGAAGTTATTAATTTTTTACAAAGTCCCCGACATTTTCTGGAATATGTCATATAGTGGATACGTAAGCTATAGGTATAGTCTAACATCCCTTAAAATATGGTGGCGTCTAAACTTTTATTTCGGATGTAAATGCAATTTTTTTCCAATTTATAAGCGGCATCTCGAAGTTATTAATTTTTTACAAAGTCCCCGACATTTTCTGGAATATGTCATATAGTAGATACGTAAGCTATAGGTATAGTCTAACATCCCTTAAAATATGGTGGCGTCTAAACTTTTATTTCGGAAGTAAATGCAATTTTTTTCCAATTTATAAGCGGCATCTCGAAGTTATTAATTTTTTACAAAGTCCCCGACATTTTCTGGAATATGTCATATAGTGGATACGTAAGCTATAGGTATAGTCTAACATCCCTTAAAATATGGTGGCGTCTAAACTTTTATTTCGGATGTAAATGCAATTTTTTTCCAATTTATAAGCAGAATCTCGAAGTTATTAATTTTTTACAAAGTCCCCGACATTTTCTGGAATATGTCATATAGTGGATACGTAAGCTATAGGTATAGTCTAACATCCCTTAAAATATGGTGGCGTCTAAACTTTTATTTCGGATGTAAATGCAATTTTTTTCCAATTTATAAGCGGTATCTCGAAGTTATTAATTTTTTACAAAGTCCCCGACATTTTCTGGAATATGTCATATAGTGAATACGTAAGCTATAGGTGTAGTCTAACATCCCTTAAAGTATGGTGGCGTCTAAACTTTCATTTCGGATGTAAATGCAATTTTTTTCCAATTTATAAGCGGAATCTCGAAGTTATTAATTTTTTACAAAGTCCCCGACATTTTCTAGAATATGTCATATAGTGGATACGTAAGCTATAGGTATACTCTAACATCCCTTAAAATATGGTGGCGTCTAAAATTTATTTCGGATGTAAATGCAATTTTTTTCCAATTTATAAGCGGCATCTCGGAGTTATTAATTTTTTACAAAGTCCCCGACATTTTCTGGAATATGTCATATAGTGGATACGTAAGCTATAGGTATAGTCTAACATCCCTTATAATATGGTGGCGTCTAAACTTTTATTTCGGATGTAAATGCAATTTTTTTCCAATTTATAAGCGGCATCTCGAAGTTATTAATTTTTTACAAAAGTCCCCGACATTTTCTGGAATATGTCATATAGTGGATACGTAAGCTATAGGTATAGTCTAACATCCCTTAAAATATGGTGGCGTCTAAACTTTTATTTCGGATGTAAATGCAATTTTTTTCCAATTTATAAGCGGCATCTCGAAGTTATTAATTTTTTACAAAGTCCCCGACATTTTCTGGAATATGTCATATAGTAGATACGTAAGCTATAGGTATAGTCTAACATCCCTTAAAATATGGTGGCGTCTAAACTTTCATTTCGGATGTAAATGCAATTTTTTTCCAATTTATAAGCGGAATCTCGAAGTTATTAATTTTTTACAAAGTCCCCGACATTTTCTGGAATATGTCATATAGTGGATACGTAAGCTATAGGTATACTCTAACATCCCTTAAAATATGGTGGCATCTAAACTTTTATTTCGGATGTAAAGGCAATTTTTTTCCAATTTATAAGCGGCATCTCGAAGTTATTAATTTTTTACAAAGTCCCCGACATTTTCTGGAATATGTCATATAGTGGATACGTAAGCTATAGGTATAGTCTAACATCCCTTATAATATGGTGGCGTCTAAACTTTTATTTCGGATGTAAATGCAATTTTTTTCCAATTTATAAGCGGCATCTCGAAGTTATTAATTTTTTACAAAGTCCCCGACATTTTCTGGAATATGTCATATAGTGGATACGTAGGCTATAGGTATAGTCTAACATCCCTTATAATATGGTGGCATCTAAACTTTTATTTCGGATGTAAAGGAAGGCAATTTTTTTCCAATTTATAAGCGGCATCTCGAAGTTATTAATTTTTTACAAAGTCCCCGACATTTTCTGGAATATGTCATATAGTGGATACGTAGGCTATAGGTATAGTCTAACATCCCTTATAATATGGTGGCGTCTAAACTTTTATTTCGGATGTAAATGCAATTTCTTTCCAATTTATAAGCGAATCTCGAAGTTATTAATTTTTTACAAAGTCCCCGACATTTTCTGGAGTATGTCATATAAGCTAGAAATATAGTAAGGATTTAAGCTAAGCTTCATAAAAAAAATAGGTGTGTTTAAATCAACAGTTTTAAAGAAATTAGGATTTAATTATTTTATTGATAGTAAAGTTAAGATTCTTTGCTAATTATTTAAAGTTAAAAAATATTAATATTTTAAACTACCGTGGCCACATTCACGCTTTTTCCAACTGATTGAGAAATTCGTGGCTACAGGGAGATGTAACCATTTTCGTTGCTGTGATAAATCGTTGCCAAATATGCAGGCGCAATTGACAATTTGACGCTAAATTCGTGGCTAGGTTTTACGGTAAAAAAACCGTTGCCGCTAATTTTCGTTGCTTTTTTCACACACATGCAAAACCGACTAAGTAATCTTGCTATCATTTCAATAGAATCGGACCAGCTAAAAGAATTAGACGCCGAAGATTTAATTAAACAATTTGCAAAAATTAAAGCACGAAAAGCTCAATTCACTTAGCTAAAATATTAATAACAATACCTAATACCTCGATATTAACCTTAAAAAGGTGACATGTTGCATTATTAAAATAATATATTGTTTTGTTTTTATTTGTCGATCAGTTTCGTCCTGTGATATATAAACGAGTATTTTTTATGTTTTAAATATTTTTTTTTATTTCTTGTGCTTTTGTATCATATATTACATTTGAAACTAAAATACAAAAATTTTAAGTTGTAATACTGTTAGAATATATTTCTGTTTTCTATAAGTTTATAATTATGTTATGTATCTCAATGAGAAAATACTTGTATGGCTTGTACTTGTAAAATATAAAAATAAATTTATGAATATACTTTTTAAAATTATTGTTCAATTCAATAGTCCATAATAATACCTTCTTAACCCGTATCTGTACTCACATATGAACGTTGAACGAATTTGGGGCGTTATTTTAAATTTGCACAATGGCGCCAAAAGTGCTAGGCGCGGGCCTGAATATTATATATAAATAATATTAATATTTATAATAATTAGTAGTTTTTAGTTAAAGTTTTGTATATGTATGTAAATAAAATAATTTTTGAAAAATGCAAAAACTTTTGATTGTTTCTTATTTTATTTAGTGACTAACACAGTAAACAAATATTTTATAATAGCTACTTTAAAAAAAAAAGGTTACAAATATTTATACCATTCAAAATACGTCTAACATTTTTATAAAAACAGCGTACCTTTACATCATTTGCGGTATTATTGTACTATTTGCAGTGATAAGGATTATTTCCTATTTTTGTCAACAATCCTGGGTAGTATGCAAGTCATATAAAAATTATTTAATTTATGAAGCATCTTATTATTTTCATAATTCCTCATCACGGCAAATAGCTTCTACATACCCTATTTCCTATCATTAATTTATTTATATAAACTATAAAAAACATAGGTCCTTTTGTGCAATGTTTAGATGTCCTTGGATCTAAAACAAAAACTTCTTAGAAAATAGGAAATGAGGGTAAATTAAGACTGCCCTTGTGGTTTATACAGGGTGATTCCTAAGTTGATACTTTTTCAAAAAGCCTAAAAATAGGCGAGACACAGAAGTAAAAAATCCAAGTGTCAATCATCAAAACGTAGCCTGCTATACTTTATGTTGTTTGTCTTATCTCTTATTAGTCATGCAATTTACGGGTGGTCAGTATGCTATTTGTCAATCCGCTGCGGTGTGTTTTTCTTAAGCAAGTTAATTTTAAATTGGTGACACGTGAAAATAATAAAATTTGAAAACAACGAACTAGTAGATATGGTGCTAATTTACCGTGAGGTAAGTGCGGTTGCTGCTTCGAAATTATACGCCGAACGACTTTCCTTGCGGGCTCATCCTACACCCAGAAGTTTTCTTAATGCTATTCAACGGGCAAGTTAGGCAGAACCGTATTTGATCCATAGTGTAATAAATAAATGTAAGTACCTTATTTTTGCGCTTTTTGAAAAAAGATATTTGAAAATGTTTATTTTAATGCCTTCTATGCACAGCTAAAAAAGAAGTACCAATTTAGGAATCACCCTGTATACAATGGTTACCTGATAGTAGTAATCATGGTTTCTTTTCAGACCAAACTTGTTTTCAGATCTCTCTAGGCAAGTGGTCTTGCCAGTTTCCACTGCCACATGCAAGCACTGGCCCTTCTGGTATGCCCTTTGGAGCCATTTGATTTTCATAAGGCCATTAGCCTTAACCAGACCTAAAAAGCCAGTAAATATTTCTTTAATGAAAAATATGCTATTTATTTAATTTTTAAAAACAATACCTTAGCTAAAAAATGTCTTACCATCAGGAGATGCAGCTAAATGTGGATACATTTTATCAATAAAAAGACCATATTCCTTAACGGCATAAGGTCTACTTAGTGCAAATTTTTGTCTAGCAACATGCTCCATTGCTTGGTCGTATTTTGTTGCCTTGGTTGACCACGCAATTTGGTTTAAAATTGTCTTAACCATCGTCGTACACGGGGTGGTGCGTCTGAACTTCATTTAGTGATGTTACCCCATTGGCCGATTGTTTTTCGCTCAATGTCGATAATGTCTTTAGAGTTTACCTTAAAACGACCAAAAAATATTTCCAGGATAAATGAAAAGTTAGTTTACTTTTAAATATGTTCGCAAAATAATTCTTGATATGAAACGAAGTTTTGTACACTTAAAAACAACAATTTCTGCAACGAGACAGCAAAGATAGATCCCGCATCTCATTCATATAATTACTTTTTTGCCGAGCCTACAACTCACTGTTTATAAGAGGGCGATAGCATGTGTAGACTACTACAAAATTCAGACCCTGATTCGGTTATTTTGCAACCCTGACATTGTCTCACTATATTGTTTTTTTTATAATTAACTCACAAAATTTTCAAAGGCTATATTCTCACCATGTCAAAATTGTCATTTTTCATTTCCGTATTTTCACTTGCTGCCGATAAGAGGCAACCGTTGCCAAGTTTTGCACGATCGTCGTTCTGTGTTAAACATGCGCTAATGTGGAATAATCCGAAAAAATAAATTTATTTTGACTGTTTGTTGACTGTAAGTTAAAGGCAATTTTAAAATTTCATCGTAATGCTGATTCAACTATATTTTAAAATATATATTTACTTCTCGAATTCATGAAGAATACATGACTATGTAGTATACTCAAATCGTTTTTTCCAGATAGCTATTTTATAATTAATGTCTACAGTAGTTCAGCTCAAAAGTTAGGTTAAGTTATGTCAAACTGACGATGACGTTCCAAGTTCGATTCTGTTGCGGTTTTCATTTAAATTTCGATGCGGATACAATTATTACAAAATATTCCAGCTCGACCTTAAATAATCGAACTCAATACCTGTGTTGGTGTAATTTTTAATTCGCTACGCGGATTCAGGTTGATTTATATGAATAGGTACTTCATGAAAATGTGGTGAATTATTAGAAATACGAGAATACCGCCTCTGGTGGCAGTCACAGAAGCTCTCTTAACTGCCATTCAATGAGAAATTTTCTCGAAATGTTTTTCGTTATTAGTAGTTTGAGGTTAGAATATGTTTGTTTAAAATTAGGTATATTCTTTTTTTCACTGGTGGGTCCACCGGTCGAGCCGAATAGCGTTCTTAAATTACCTAGGGTATTACCGATTGGACATAAATCATGTTATTTTATTCATGGTGGATTTCTGGTGATTTCTATCAACGTCAACGAGAGAGAGATCATAAAATAATTAACCAACAGGTTGATCACGTAATTTCAATAACTGTCAATCATAAGTTCATCAGTTCCCCCACTGGTTGAATTCACCGGTGAAAAAAAGAACATACCTATTTGAGCTTGAGTATACGCACAACAGGAGAATCTTTTAATCATTTGGCAACAGCGTATTATACGCTCGTAAAAATGTCCTACTATTTCCATATGGTTTTATGCATGGAACTCGTCAGGAACTAAGTGGTAGCTTGAATTTTAGTTCTTGTCGGCTTGTTTTGATAAAGGGTAACGCGGGGTCTATCTTTGCTTTCCCGTCGTTGAGTTTCTGCTTATACTTCCCAATAATAACCCAACAAAGGTTTAAATAAAATTACAGCAATATAATGTGATTCTCAGTAAGTGCTCTAAGAAAATTTTAAAAACTAGAAAACTTATGTGTTATATTTTAAAATGTTTGGTTTTGGTTGGCCCAAATAAAACTCTGATGTATATTACTATTAATTACATACATATAGCAATATTTATACTTACCACACCACACACCAGATGCTGCATTATAATTATGACTGTATGAGCGATGACTCCATCCTCTGTTGAGATACACGGTGGTTGGTTCAAGGAGGGTTGACCTGTTGTACTGCAGCCGAATGGCTTATTGTATCCCTTTTGCTTAACGTTGGGGTAATGTCAGCTAGACGGGACCTACAGTTTTTCACGTGGGATCCGAACCATGCGTATGCACTGGTTTATCAGTCGCTCCCCTCAATGGGTCGTATTCGGGAGTCAACCATGCAGTGTCATACTGCATTCTTACCTCTAAAATCTTGGGTATACTTTTTTTTATTAAGCGTGAACCCGTCTCGGGGATCTCGCGTCTCCTGCAGCCGAATGCGACAGCTCTACCACTGACCTACCATACCATGGCATATATGGTACTCCCCATTCTCATCCACTTTTATATTTTGTATAGACCATTTTTTCTCTTCGTTGCCTGCTTCTTCCATAGAAATATGTAAATGACTTGTCTCCAAGCTCCATTTCTATATTTTTAAATACCTTGTATGACATACAAGGTATATCCAAAACAGACAAAAACTTTTTAAGGTGAGTGTATGTATTCCCATTAGTAAGGTACCCCGCACAGCTTCATAGTTGAGGAGTGACTTTTCTAGTCTTGTATTTTGAGTGGAATGTTTTTCAGCAACACCACAGTGGTCGCATTGAAAAGTTAAAATGGAATTAAGACCTGATTTTCTTTCATTTACTACCTTCATTTGGCCAAACGAGCATTGACCTGAAACATAGAAAATACAATACCAGTGTATTTTGTATTTTTCGAAAGTAGCAGTAGCACTCAAAATTGCTTAAATGTTTAAAACAAAAAATTAAACATAATGGCATTTTATGTTGTGTGAGCGAGATTATGCTTTCAAGACATTTTTAAGAAATAAAAATGCGATGAAAACGAAGTAACGCCATCTATAGCAATCAACTCAATGCAAAAGATAGTCGTCGACGAAAGCAACAATAAACCAAATACGTTAGGCCATCACACCAGTATAGGAAACATTTTTTTGCATCCCTACAATTTTTCTACGGATTTGTAGATTCAAATATAGATCGCGCTGCAGTAACCCACTAGGAGCTGCCAATCCGTAGTACAATGCCGTGTTTTAAAAACTGGGGGTCGCTTACAAGTTATGGCTTTCTGATGAGTTCTAATAAGAACGAAACAGCCTGTCATTGTCTACCTGTGCCCCAGGGAACCCATTGCATTTGGCATCCCTGTGAACTAATGCAAAAGATAGATGCACTACTTTGTCCGCCTGCCTTCTTTTCTATTTACTTATACGGACACTAAACTCTACTACTTTATTTTCAAAAAACTCAAAATTAAGGTACCTACTTACATTTATTTATTACACTATGGATCAAATACGGTTCTGCCTAACTTGCCGGTTGAGTAACATTAAGAAAACTTCTGTGTAGGATGAGCCCGCAAGGGAAATCGTTCTGCGTATAATCTCAAAGCAGCAGCCGCACTTTGACGACACTCACCGTAAATTTGCACCATATCTACTACCTAGTTCATTGTTTTCAACACACGGCAGCGATTGCCAAATAACTCACCACCGACCCGTAAATTGCATGACTAATAAGAGATAGGAAAAACAACATAAGGTATAGCAGGCTACGTTATGACGACCAGGCCCGCACTTAGATTTTTTACTTCTGTATCTCGGCTATTTTTAAGTTTTTTGAAAAAGGTAAGTATTTGAAAATGTTGTTTATTTTAATGCCTTCCATGCACAGCTAAAAAAGAAGTATCAACTTAGGAATAAGAGGTGTAGAATGTTGTGAACTATTTCAAAATGACATGACATGACATGCCAAATTGAAAAATTCAATTTTCTTGCATCAACCTGTGTACAAAATCTATGAATATGGAGTATAGACTACATTGCCTCAGCTTCTGAGATAAAAGGGCTATGCTGCATATCTCTGTATAATTAGTCTCACCTATACCCCCAGGATTGACAAAATTGTTGAAACAAAACTAACCTGAATGTTTTTTCTGCATTATTTTCATTGACCAGTTTAAAACATATTCAAGATCAACAATGCGAAGTCTTTTTATTCTTGGTTCTTCTGGAGGGACGATTTCAATTTCAAGCTCGTGCTCATTCACTCTAAAATATAAAAATATATTAAGTGAAATTATAGGCTAAATTGACAATATTATGATTTAAAATAATTTATAAAATTATGATATATGTAGGTAGTAATATAAAAATATTTTATAATAATATTATAAATATGTTTATTTTATCTTCTTTAATAAACTTATTCTTCAATCCCCTGATCCCCTGGCTTGTTTTGCTGCAAATCTTTTTTTTAAATTTAAAATCATAAATAACATAACTAAACATAATGTAACATAAGTTATGACCCGGTTATTAATATTCTAAATGAAAGACTGCAGCAAAAATGTATTCCGTTTAAAGTTCAAGTATGTATAACAACTATTGATTTATATATTGAATATAAAAAATCCAAAAACAACAAGAGCCAAAAGTGGAAAAACAGTAAAAATACAAAATTTTAACCAACAATAAACATTTCTAAATGCAACATCCTAAAATAATATACTATACTTAAAAGCAGCTGTTTAATATTTAGTCATTGCGCCGTTGTTTTCAATTACTTTTTGTAACCGACGCGGCATACTTAAAACTAAGCTTCTTGTATACTCTTGGGTTATATTATCCCATGCTGCGTTTATTCCCTGGCGCAGTTCTTCTTCATTTCTTGGATGAAAGTCATGTTTATACATGAACTTGGTCATTTCTCCCCAGACATTTTCTAGGGGATTGAGGTCGGGGCTCTTAGAAGGCCATGGTAAAACTTGGATGTTATTTTGTCGAAAGTAATATTTTACTATGTGAGCAGTATGAATGGGAGCATTATCTTGTTGAAAATATAATTTTGATCGCCGAATATGGCTTCAACCGATGGCACCATAACATTATTTAATATGTTGCAATATGTTCCTGCAGTTAGCCGCCCTTGCACAAATTGGCAAACTCCTGGCCCTCTAGTACTAATCCAACCCCACACATTTACGAAAAAACGTCCACTTTGATTTGTCTTGTGCGTATATCTTTCATCATACCTTGTGTTTATGGGTCTATATACTCGGACTTATCCATTATTACAGGACTGGAACGTTTTCTCATCTGAAAAAACTACAGACTCCCACAGTTGGTTTTGGTATTCGTGAGCAAATTGTACTCGTCTTTGCTTATTTAGTTCTGTTAAATATATTTTGTTTGCAGAACACCTATTTTTGAGTTCAGACTCCCGAATTCTTCTTCGAGCTGTAATTGAAGATCCAGGAAAATGGGTTATTTGTTCGTTAGCCTTAATAGCGGTCCCGAATGGGTTGTCCCTTAAATAATTAATTAAAGTTGTATCTTCGTCATCGGTGGAAACTTTTGGGCGACCAGAACCTGGGTTCCTCACAATACTTCCATGTTCTCGAATTTTGGATTTAGCCAACAACACTGTTTTTTTGTTTATCCCTAATGCGCCTGCAATGTCCCTTATGGGAACCCCATCTCTTAATCGCGTAAATATGATCGATTTTTGCTCTGAAGTTAACGGCATTTTTTTAAAATTACATGACACTGACACAAAAATTCTGGTGACATTGAGTTATCAGTTTGAAAGAAAATATTTTATAATAGACCAGCAGATTAAATTATATTTTTTGTTGTACTACTTTTTTTTTATCGCAAAGGTACATATTATTATGTTACCGGCCAAACCCGATTTCAGGATAAACTAGTTTGGCCTAACCCGATTTCAGAATAAACTAGATTTGCCTAGGCCTGTTCGGGTCTGTTCGTATTCTAACAAACCCGAACAACTAGTTTGGCCTAGGCCAAACTAGTTTATCCTGAAATTGGGTTTGGCCGGTAACATACATATATCTACTTATTATGTTTTTTCAAAACCACCAGGTTTATGGGATGAGAAAAAAGTTAGACAGATTTTGCAAACTTTCTAACAAATCTTGGTAAATATTATATTATAGGCGTATGTTACCAAAATAATGATTTTTTTAGGAACAATGTATTTTTGGCCGTAGATTACGTACCTATCTAAAAATCCTTTTTTTCAGTACCTACGGCTTGTTTCTGAAATATGATTTTGAAACGTTTAAGAAAGGGCTCTGTAAAAAAATCTGGCAACACTACTGCATCAGCCGCCGTGTTTGACAGGATCCTGTGTTTTTGACACATCGTTTTTGTTTTTGTTTGTTTGGTTTGGCTAGCTTTTATTTAGAATATTAAAATGGAATATACCTACGATGAAAAAATCGAGGCTCCATTTTCAGCTTTATTGAACATAAAGGACGAGGCCCAAATTTTAACCGTTGCTAAGTTTGAAACCATGAATATTGCCAGTGATTCTTTTATAAAAGTTGAGCCAAAAAGAGAAGAGGACTATGATATGCCAGGAAAAATATTTTTTAATTCAAGTATCAACACAGAATCCAAGTTACTGGTACCAAAGAATAATCAAGAAGAGAACATTTCTACTGATCCGACCCTTTACATGTATGTAGATATATACAACAATAATAGATATATTGTTATTTTGTTTTCTTCAAATCTTGGTACCTACTTACTTATAACGTTTTGGATGAAAAAAATAGGTACTTAGATAATAGACAGGTTTTAAAAAAATTTCTAACAAATCTTGGTAAATATATTGGCTTACCATGCCAAGATTGTTGATTTTTAGGAACAATGTAACGGGCATAAACATAATATCTAAAAACCATTTTTCTCAGTAATGCTTAGTTTTTGAAATATTCCTTCTTAAAGTGTCCTTTAGAGAGGTTAGCTCCACCATCCAAATTGCCAAACAAATTTTGGATTTGTAATCTACGCCCCAAAATACATCATTTCTGCAAAATACTGTTGTGATAATTTTGTTCATGAATCTGAAATGCCATTGGTCACATTTAATAATAAGCATTTTTGGAATTTTGTGATTTCTAAGCAAAAACACAATCAGTTGCTTTTACAAATGTTTTATAATGATGTATTTATTTAAAATGATCCTGATCTGGAAATTTGTTTGCACCATTTTTTTAGAGCTTTTATTCCGATCAAGAAATTTATGTCAAACCAACAACTTCTACAAGTAAATTAAATATATCTGAATGCCATATATCAAAATCTTCTATCTATGAGATAGTAAGTAATAGATAATAGATCCTGGGCCTGATGGCATATCCTCGTCCTTTCTTAAGTCTTGCAGTTTTGTCTTTTCACATCCTTTGTACAAAATTTTTAACAAATCACTTGCAACTGGTGCTTTTCCAAGTTATTGGAAGGTTGGTAACATTATTCCCATCCACAAACAGGATGACAAAGCTAACATATCTAACTACAGGTCTATTTGCAGCCTTAGTGTTATACCAAAACACTTAGTAACCAGAGTCTTCACTTCCCAAATAAATCCTTGTCTAATCGATCAACAATTTGGTTTTCGTTCAAAATGTTCCACAAACTTAAATCTGCTCACTTATTCTTTCTTTAAAATCCTTTATTGCCAGCACAGTCACAATTATTGTAGACAATGCGAGGTTCCAAAATGGTTCTAGGTCCCAATACATTCAATTACAAGAATAGACTATTTTTTATATAGTATCCAAAAAGTAACAAAAAATAGGTGGAAAACATTTCATACTATCACACAATAAAATCACTCTAAAATAGTATAGTAGGTACCATCGCGTAAAATGATAACTAGGACATGAAAATTTTAATTTGAGCTCTTGGTCTATAAAAATTTGACATTGTCATCTTGGCAGATTGTCAAAATTGACAGTATAACCTTTAAATTTTACACTGTCCTTCTAGGCCAGGAGATTTAAGTTTATGTCCTAGCTTTGATTTTACGCGATGGTACATACATTCACAACAGACTTAAACCATTCAAAATATTATTTAGACTCGCTGTGTACTCTATAATATAATCTATGTAATCTCAAAATTGAAAGTATAATAGCACTTTTCTTTTACAAACTTTATGGCTACCTTTCTAAATGTGTTAATATTCCCTATGTCTTTAACAGCATTCAGTAGGAGGCTGTAAGCTCGAATAGCCCTATATGATGGACCATTTTTAAAAAAAAGTAGAACTATGAGCTGGTATTCTTAGATTGTTACCACCTTGGGTCACCATGTCAAGACCTGGAGCATATAGTTCACGATTTAATAAAAACCATTCATAGCTGTATTCACTAAAGGGATCTAAATTTCAAACCGTTCTAAATTGACAGGTTTAGGTTTAAAATGATCAGAATAAGTTAACTAAGTTTTGTATTGTACCTAATTAGGTATATATTTTTTATGATTTTTCTTTAGATTCATAAAGAAAAAATATTTTAGCACACACTGTGTTCTTTAATAGAACTAAAAAGTATTTGCAACAACATCCCTTTCAAATTATTTATTGGTAAGACAATTTAATTACAAAAACATCAAAATAACCAAAAGCGTCATATGGAATATATATAATACCACAGTGAAACACAACTGTGAGACTATAGATCTAAATATTTCGATGGTTTAAATTTTAAACCTCTTTAGTGAATACAGGTGTCAGGGTTTTTTTTCACTAACAAAACCAAAGCCAAATAGTATAGCTACTTAATTGAATTCCTATTGTATTTTATTTTCACAGGCCAGAATATTTTAACCCTAAATATTTGGAGGTACCAGTAAAAATTGAAACCAACGAAAATACAAGAGAAGTTGAACAAGCATGTGAAAATTCGGAAAATGTCTATGATGAATGGAAAATTAAAAATGAGTAACTTGAGCTTAAAGAGGAAGACCTTAAACAAAACCAAAATGTGTAGGTATCTCTAATTGCTACTTTTTTTGTTCAAAACGGTCAAAAATATTATAATATATGTTAGTTTTTGTTGTATATATTTAAAAAAAACATATTGCAATGCTTGCAAATAACTCGGAAAAAAAATAAGTAAGGGGCCTAGAATTGAGCCTTATGGCACTCCAAAACGAATATTAGCTTATTCAGAATAATTATTGAAAAATATTTCTGAAATCTGTGAAATAAGTTTGATCTAATAAGAAGAAATGAATCATTATGAAAGCCATCATTTATCAATATAGATACCTACAATAATTGCATGATTAATGGTATCGAAAGCTTTTGAAAAGTCAAGAAGAATTAGTAGGTACACTATTCATTTTTTTTTATCACAGGCATGAATAACGTTATTTGGTTAATTTGTTAAAGCCACAGCAATTCCAAAATCCTTTCTAGATCCGTATTACATTATTATTAGTAAAATAGCTGTACAGCCGATTACATAAAATTATTTTAAAGAATTTTGAAATAGCGGTAAATGATATTTAAGTTGGGCTGCTGACCTTAATCGGAAAAGTACATTACTCTTAAGGGCCAAGTTATCAAGGTCAGTCATATCATAAAATAGACCTAAATAAGTGGCTGTGCAGTGATCACGTTAGGAACATGGCGTTTCTTTAAAAAACAATTAGTAACTTATATATTGGCAGGGCTGTTGGGGAAAGCATTGACCAATAGCATATTGATTTCATTTTTTGTAAAATACATGCTTAAAAGCACTTTTTATCGTCAAAACTTCTATAATTTACCTTGAAAGTAAACATGCCGATTCTACGCACTGAAGTAAAAATAACAATTATTACTGGTAATATGATATTCTCTTATCTATCAACAGTCATTTTGTACAAACAATTCTAGAAAATATACGTTTATTTTTAAATAGGCTGTTCTTAGAGTGCACGTAACATGAAACCAACAAAAATGGGATCAGATTACATGCTCGTTTTTTTTTTTTATTTGCCGAGACTATTTCTATCTCTCTTCGTCACATGCGACCCTAGCATAAAGAGAACTAATCTAATCAAATAACGAACCACTGCGAATGGTCAATTGAACAAATTAAACAAGGCTGTCTTTTTAGTTGAGTAGGTTGACCGCCAGGGTAGTTGGTGGAATTGGCCATTGATTATTTTCATTGATTGTTAACCATAGGCAGGCCCGGACTGGTAGTGTTATTAGAAGGGAAAAGTTATAAAAATATTAAGTTTTATCGTTCAGTTTTTTTACGAAATTACTCAAATTCAAAATTGTACACGCGTAGTGTTTTAATTTTTTATTTAGTACCTATTATGTACCTACCTACACCTATATTTGTATTAGTTAGTATTAGTAATATATTTATTTATACAGGGTCCTGCATTTGCACCTCACCTCCTGTCTTCTATAGCTCACTTATTAATTAAGTTAGGATTTTGATATTTTGCAGACTTTACCTGTATCCTAGGGCGAATTTCAGGAAAATATGTTTGTTTATACAGGGTGTTCCAAAAACGTGTGACGTCATAAGAATCTATTTTTTTAGATTACATGCTATAAATATTCTTACTTATTTGGATGCCTCTTATAGTTGCCTTCATACCCCTAAAATTTTAATGAAATCGGTTCACGAGTCGGTTCAGTATTATAGGCGAAAAAAAATAAAAGTTATGAAAAATCAGTTTTGGTCGAACAGTCTCGTTAACCAAGTTTGATTAATACGAATTGTACAGGGTGTCCAAAGTTTAGTGTCAAACTTTGCAAACTTTATAAGCAATTTATTTTTCTTATTTCAAATTATAACCCGTGTATATTATTATGTCATTCGATGCAGAATAAAAAATCACACATTTGTTCTAATTACAACCCAATCGCAATTTCTAACGCATCAAGACTTATTTGCAGATAAGTCATTTTATCAACTATTCCACCAGTCATTATTATAAATAAATATCGAGGGTGGCTTTGCAAAACAATTTATTGGTGTTAAAGTTTATTAAAGTGACAAAAACCCATTTTGACATTAGTTATTTTATAGTTTCAAATATTGTTAGATTATTATTAAATATTTAAGCTATATTATTTTTTGTGATGGAATACAACCAAGAATGCGAGCATGCGAGAAGAATTCTTTTTGTCTTAAGTAAATGTTAATACCAATAAATTGTTTTTCAAAGCCACCTTTAATATTTATTCATAATAATGACTGTTGGAATAGTTGATAAAATGAGTGTTCTGCAAATAAGTTTTGATGCGTTAGAAATTGCGATAGGGTTGTGATTAGGACAAATGTTTGAATTTTAATTCTGCATCGAATGACAATAATATACAGGGGTTCTAATTTGAAATAAGAAAAATAAATTGCTTTTAAAGTTTGCAAAGTTTGACACTAAACTTTGGACACCCTGTACAATTAGTATTAATCAAACTTGGTTAACGAGACTGTTCGACCTAATAAGGTCGAACAGTCGAATAAATATATTAAGATCCTTTGTATAATTTTAATAACGAGGCATTATTTTTATTTTTTATTAATTTTTAACACCAGTGGTGCAAAACTGATTTTGATTAGTGTTTATTTTTTTTCACCTATAATACTGAACCGATTTTATTAAAATTTTGAGGGTATGTAGGCCACTACAAAAGGCATCTAAATAAGTAAGAATATCTATCTAGAATAATCTTAAAAAATAGATCTATATGACGTCACACTTCTTTGGAACACCCTGTATAAACAAAAATATTTTGCAAAGTATTAAAATCCTAACTTAATTAATAAGTGAGCTATAGAAGATGGGAGGTGAGGTGCAGGACCCTGTATATGGTCTACAATACATAGTCAAATTTTTTTAAGAAAACGCCAAGTCACTTGTCACTTATGGCACCCTGTTGACGTCTGGTCTATTTTACGTTTAGAGGTTGGCTAAAAAGACAGGACCGGACTATTTTTATGTTCCATTCACAAACTAAAAAAATATGTAAATATTAAGTTCCTTATCTCCCATTTTAATTTATCAAAGAAGACTTTATAAATTTTTCTATTTAAATCATCGTTCTTAACTAAAATTGTCAAGAAACTTTTGGAGATGTTATCCAAATTGGAACAAAAGTCAAGAACCTATTAGGTATCCACTGAATACTATCTAGGGGCAAGGTCCTGTCGACATATTAAGCACCGGTTCCCGCAGATCACCGAAGTTAAGCTGTGTCGAGCGCGGTTAGTACTTGGGCGGGTGACCGCTTGGGAACACGGCGTGCTCTTGCCTCAGGGAAGAGTGTAAAATGAATCGACACCTAGCCATCCTATTCACGCCGGACAGGCCGGATGAGATCGGATATCTCGTAGGATGAAGGTGCCGTTTCACACTCCCCAATCGGTAGATCACATTTGTGGTCGATGACCGGTTCAAGATGGCCTACGTAGTCGGCGAACCGTAAAAAAAAAAAAAAAAAGAATACTATCTAGATATTGTGATAGGAATTACTTACAATAAAGTAATGTACTAGTAACATAAATATTATCGACAAAGCTTTCAAAAAATGTAACTTATCGACAAACTACTCTCCTTTGCTCGTGAATATTAAAGAATGTAATAAATGCCGGTAATACTGCACCAGCTAGGTAGAATACGTAAAACATTGTATATATGGTTAAAATATTGGTATACAAAACAATCACTATGCTTCATTTTAGTTATGACTCTAACTTTCAATCAGAAAACTCTATTTCACAAACTACTAAAATAGTATAATGACTTAACAAAAGACATTACAAACTCTGATTCTTTAAATGCATTAGACGAACTCCAAGAAAATTGCAATGTAAAAGTCTAAAAATATCTCAAATTTTCTAAACACACACTATATAAAAAACAGCCACAAAAATACTAAAAAACACCAAAAAACAACGAAAATAATAGGACGCGAACTGACATGTAAACTTGTTACGGTCCACACTAAATCTAGTAACTTTTCGGCGGAACTAGAATCAGCTGTGAATGTCATCTGTGGCTTTCAACTGTCGAAACGCCGTTTTCTATCGCGATATGAACTCTACACATTTTGTGTAAAACTTTTGAAAAAATTTATAATTATAATGAGAGCACAACAGGCACCTTTCAAGATGTAGATGCCCTGAATTATACTAACTTGCAGTTTCACAATAAGCACCTACATTGGTCCTGAATTAGCCAAAAAAATTATAACCCCTAAAAACTATATTAACATAGAACAGCTTAACATTTCTCATAGTCTATTTTTGCACCTATATCTGAACGTCTTATTTACAATTTAATTATTAAACTTAAAATAATAACTTCCCCCGGACCTGATTATACCGGGTGTCCCATTATGGATGGCCACCGGCCGTATCTCGGAAACTACTGGCCATAGAAACTCGAGAAAAAAAATGATATCTAAAGTGGCCATAAAAAATTCCTGGAAATAATTTTTAAGTTCCGCATTTTGCCGCAAGAGGGCGTAATTGACAAGTAAATTTTAAAATTTTAGATATCTCCGAAAATTCCACATTAAGGTATATCTTTGGTAACACCATTAAAAAGCTTGGACAATTATGCATCATTTTGGTCTTATGCTTATTGGCGTACCAACTTTAATAAGAGGGAGGGGGGGAGCTGTTCAAAGTGTAATCATTTTGCAAATCACCAAGAACTCCCCAGAATTGCGCTTGCAATTGCAATAAAAATAGGTTCGGAGCTATATTTCTTGCAAGCAATACAAAATTGCGTCAGCTGATCACTAGCCTCGTTTTGCGCATACTCGCAGGCAATCTTTTCTTGCGTGACAGAAAAATTGCAAGCTGTAAAGCGACCTTTAGACGTATAGCTATGACGAACCAACTAACGAATCGTTCTGAAAATCTGGTTATGAACATAAACGGACATGCTCTATTCATCTAAACTATTTTTAACAGTACCCTTTGCCACTTCTACCAATAATTAGTAGCAATTTCGATATTTTAAATGGAACACCCTGTATTTTATTTTATTTTCGAGAGCCCTACTAATTTCCTAGCAACTTTTTTTAACAATATTCATGAATTTTTTTGAGTTCGCGAGTTATTTGAAAATTTCACGAGGCGTCAGCCGAGGGAAACTTTCTTAAAAAATTCGCGACTGAGGAGAAATTTATTTCCGGAATTATAATTCAAGCTCGAGGAAGATTTGGTAAGAAAATTTCGTAACCAAAAATATGCTTTTTGTCTTGACAAATAATTTAATCCTATTATTTCGTGACATTATTTTGACGAAAGTAATATTTTCAGTGTAATTTTGCTGCCGGAAGTTCAAAGAACATGAGTATTTCCGGAAAATTTCTTCGTTGTCATGGTAATGATTGAAAATGAAATCTTCTGATTGATTAAAAAAAGTGGGTGCGAAATTTTCTGTGACTGTTAAGTTCTATTTCCGATTTTTTACTCGTTACTCTCACTGTCACTTCTTTGACTCTCACTGTTACGCGGTACTTCTTACACTGAATTGCTACTGCTTTTACGCGGGTTTATATAGTAAAATTTGTGCTGAGATTGACCGTTATCACGGGTTCATAGCCCTACAAACGAAGAACAATAACATAAAACGGCCATAGAACCTACGCTAAAGTGGTTCTCATTATAAATTATATACGTTATTCTACGCACAGAGTCATAAATAGTATTCTTAAGACGCTTAGACTACGCAAGTGATGATAGTTTTAGGGTTAACGAGCTCTAAGGTACTGTAGCATTCTGTTCTCACGGTCACAATACCGAGAGTTATGGGGCATGCTGCTTAGTACGCCGCAATTAAAGTGTCATTCCTACGTCTAGACCTAACAGGTGGTCTTTTCCTCGATTTTTGTTTATTTAATATTTGGTTTTTATGATTTTATCTCTTAAACTATGATAGTGTATTTTTATAAGGCTAGTAGGTCACTACACTTCCCTTCCTGAATACTTATACAATCACCATTTAAAAGAATGCAATCTGCTGTAAAAATTGTGTTCTAAACTTTTGTTCCTTGAAAAAATCACTGTGGCGTATTTCAAACGCTCTCTATACCACCAATAATTAAATGTTGTAAAATTATAATCCTAATTTAAATGCAGGTAGGTAGGTATTTGTAGGTTTAGGACAATAAAAAACAATTCCTCTTAATTAAAAAATTTCCGACGTTTCGACCTTTATTAGTTTTTTTATCAAGGCTATTTCTAAAATAAAGGAACATGTGTCAAAATAGTTAAAATCATCTCCAAACAGGAACACACATGTAAAACCGACAGGGAACAAATATTTATGTATAAAACAAACCACACCACAACGAGTACGGTTAATCTCTGAATGGTGAGAAAGACCTAATAAAGGTCGAAACGTCGGCAATTTTTTAATTAAGAAAAATTGTTTTTTATTGTCCTAAACCCACAAATACCTACCTAACTAATAATTAAGTTAATACAAAAATATGTATAATTCTCGGGTTATCTAAATATATTGTTATTTTTTTAGTATGGCATTGGATGGCATCGATCAAGGACACCATAACGAATATAACAAGACGAGATGTAATATGTGTCAGTTTCAAATAAGAACGAAAAGCAGTTCAAATAAAAATTCCGTGCAACACAAGAATAACGCAGACGTGTATAAATTTACCTGCGACTATTGTATTTATAATCAAAAATCTCAGAAATGTAATTTGAAAATTAATCTCTTACGACATAAAAATATAGAGAAAGTTCAGTTTAAATGTGGTCAATGTGAGTATCAAACACCTACGAGAAGCAATTTAAAGAAACATATTTTGCGACATAAAAATATAGAGGAACTTGATGATTCCGTTAAGTTTAAGTGTGGCCATTGTGATTATCAAACTATTGGTAAATCTTGTTTAAAAAAACATATTTTTCGTCGACATAAAAATATAGAAATTGATGTACCAAATAAGATCAAATGTGGACAATGTGATCAAACATTTGGTAGAAGTTATTTAAAGATACATATGTGGCGACGACATAAAAAGATGTGGGGAGTTAATGTTTTAAAAATGTTTAGGTGTAAACAATGTAAATATCAAACAACTACTAGAAATAATTTAAAGTTGCATATTTTGCGATATCATAACAGTATAAAGGAAGTTCATGATTCAGATAAGTTTAAGTGTAATCAATGTAATTATCAAACAGTTAGAAAAAGTGATTTAAAGAAACATATTTTGGGACGTCATAAAAATATAGAGGAAGTTGATGATTCAGATAAGTTTAAGTGTGATCAATGTGACTATCAAACATTTACAAGAAGTTGTTTGAAGAGACATATTTTGGGACGTCATAAAAATATAGAGGAAGTTGATACTTCAGATAAGTTTAAATGTGGTCAATGTGAATATCAAACGCTTACTAGTGGTAATTTAAAGAGACATATTTTGGGACGTCATAAAAATATAGAGGAAGTTGATGATTCAAAGAAGTTTAGGTGTGATCAATGTGAATATCAAACATTTGCGAGAAATTCTTTAACACTGCATATCTTGAGACATAAAAATATAGAAGAAGTTGATGATTCACATAAGTTTAAGTGTGATCAATGTGAATATCAAACATTTACGAGAAATCGTTTAAAGAGACATATTTTGGGACATCATAAAAATATAGAGGAAGTTGATGATTCAGATAAATTTAACTGTGGTCAATGTGAATATCAAACACTTACTAAAGGTAGTTTAAAGAAACATATTTTGAGACGTCATAAAAATATAAAGACAGTTAATGCTTCAGACAAGTGCAAGTGCGATCAATGTCATTATCAAACGCTTAGAAGAAGTGATTTAAAGAAACATATTTTGGGATTTCATAAAAATATAGAAGAAGTTGATGATTCAGATAAGTTTAAGTGTGATCAATGTGAATATCATACACTTATCAGAGGCAAATTAAAATTTCATATTTTACAACATCATAAAAATATAGAGGAAGTTGATACTTTAGATAAATTTAACTGTGGTCGATGTGAATATGAAACAGTTACTGGCGGTAGTTTAAAGAAACATATTTTTAGACGTTATAAAAATATAGAGACAGTTAATGCTTTAGATAAGTTCAAGTGCGATCAATGTCATTATCAAACGCTTAGAAGAAATGATTTAAGGAGACATATTTTGGGACGTCATAAAAATATAGAAGATGTTGATGATTCAGATAAGTTTAAGTGTGATCAATGTGAATATCAAACGCTTATCAGAGGACAATTGAAAATCCATATTTTACGACGTCATAAAAATATAGCGGAAATTGATACTTTAGATAAGTTTAACTGTGGTCAATGTGAATATCAAACACTTACTAGTGGTAATTTAAAAAGACATATTTTGGTACGTCATAAAAATATAGAGGAAGTGGATGATTCAGAAAAGTTTAGGTGTGATCAATGTGAATATCAAACATTTACGAAAAATTCTTTAAAACTACATATCTTGAGACATAAAAATATAGAAGAAGTTGATGATTCAGATAAGTTTAAGTGTGATCAATGTGACTATCAAACATTTACAAGAAGTTGTTTGAAGAGACATATTTTGGGACGTCATAAAAATATAGAGGAAGTTGATACATCAGATAAGTACCGACGAAAAAATATTTGAGGCCGAGACTGTCGGTCTTTTTTCTTACAATATATGAAGTCTCTTTGAATGAAAATGGATGAGGTCATCAAATCACAAGTTTTTTAGTTTGGCTTTAAATGTTCAGAACCGTAATAACGACCTTAATTCATCGACTATCGATATAATATATTGATCACTCGATGACTTCTAAGACCAAGTCCCCATGGGCGTAAATATCACATCGTAAGTCAGGCGTGATTTGTTAAAAATCAGCCGATTGACATTGATTCTATCAATCAGCCAACTTTCGACCAATCATGTCTGACTTACGCTGTCATATTTACGCCCACGGGGACTCGGTCTAAAAAAATGCAGCCGCCGGAAGGGGGAGGGAGGTAAAGGAGGGCCCTTGCCCCCTGGAAGCTCTAGAACTCGCACGCCTATAGCATAAATAATAATAAAGTATATATACGTTGCCAATTCTTCTAGAAGCAAGAATATAATATGAACTAAAGGAAGTTGATGTTTTAGATAAGTTTCATGTCATGATCATCAAACTCTTAGAAGTGATTTAAGGAAACGTATTTAAAGACTTTATAAGAATACTATAGAGGAAGTTGATGATTCAGATAAGTTTATATGTAATCAATATGAATATCAAACATTTACGAGTTGTTAAAAAAAACCTATTTTGCGGCGTTTTAAAGAGAAAGTTGATGCTTTAGATAAATCGTATTTAAAATGCCATCTCCGTTAAAAAATAAGTTACTCGAGGGTGGTATCTGCAGAATGACGAATCGTCGAATTTGGAAACTAACCCCATTTTGAAGACCATCAATAAAGGCTATGAATAAATGTTTTTTCGCCAAGTCAAAAATTTATGCCCAAAAAAAATAAAACCTAAAACTGAAAATTTTGTTTGTTTTGGCTTTGAATATCGACTTATAAAGAAAAGCAGTTCTTTGGAAAAACTTGACAACCCTGCGTTGGAGCTGGTTTGGCCGCCATTGTGGAGTTGTTCGTAAATATCATTGAATAGTCGTTCTTTATTCAATGGTAAATATATAGTATTTAATGTAGCGGTTGTACGACAGGGATCGCTAAATCATGAATTTTAAGTCACGGTGTTGCCGCACATTGTATTTCGTCAGAAATTTCAATGATTGTAAAATTTTAGAAACATTTTGTTGATTAAATTGAATTTTATCAATTTATGCAGTTTCTGTCTTTCTTAGTAACTATTTATTTATTATTTTTGTGTTTAATGCCTAGCAGAAATACTGTGTTTAATAATTTAAAATTTTAATTACATACCAATATCACTAGAATATCACCGCACCACTCGTTTTAAATTGCAGTATTTCTTGAACTGATACTGTTGAAGTTCTTAAACACAAGTACATGTCACAAGTAGGTACATACATGGTATATTACACAAAGGACACGATATATATCAACATAAATATCAAACAATATCCAAAATTAGGAAAGTCAAATTTATATTAATCTCACATTCAAACCTATACCAACTCAATAAGGGCGATGCGGCGTGCGTGTGTAAAAGAAATTAAAGTTTTTATACTAATACAATGCACATATTTGGTAATAGTTTTTTTGTCTAACCCTAAAAATGTTTATCGATAGTGAACCACGAAGCGGTTTGAATGTGTTTCCCCGATTGTGATTTCATATTGCCGCATGCGACGACCGAGCCGATCAGCTGTCGACAATGATTATCTCTTTTTAGCTTCCGAAAGCATGTATGTATGGAAAGTCTGTCTGCCTGAAAATTTACGGATGCAAAAATTGACCGATTTTACGTCTTACTTACGCTGTCATGTTTACACCGTTTGCGCCTCATGTGAACTCGGCCTTAATATGTGGTCGAGATTACCTTTGGCATCTCCAACATTCAGGGCCCGCTGTAGCAATAACGCCGCCCTGGGCAAAACAAGAAATTGCCGCCATTTTCATCCCTTCTTCGTTTTATACCTACCACAACAGCAAATTGTCTGTCTATTCCTCGCCGGTTTGTCCTTTGCTGCGACGCCGCCATGACCAAAAAAAGTACCGGTGCCGGCATTGTTCGGCTTGCTTTGTCGCGGAATTGCTTGATATTATTATAATATTAAAAAGAAAAGGGATCTGTCGAAATTGTCACTGTTTTAAAAATAAGACGGCACCGCAAAACAAAGGAAATTAAATTTGTTAACTGGGAATTATAATAATAATAATAATTTCTTTATTAGTTCTGTCAAAAATACAAAACAGTATAGAACTTGTCATCTAAAACTGAATTGGAATGGTTCAAACTTCATATATACCTAGGAACTTAGGTAGGCAAAACGGGGATTTATGGTGTTTTTTTGGATTTTTCATGCCGCTCTTCCAACTTGCCGCCCTGGGCAGGGGCCCAGATTGCTGCCCCCTAGAGCGGGCCCTGCCAACATTCAACTAATATGTATGTAATCTGTTACTAATGACAACTTGTTGTTTCCAACATTCAGTCAGCTTGCCCTTAGACCTACAGCTTAATGTGGGTTCCGAACCACGATCCTCAGTCAGGCGACACCCCCCCAAGGTCTATCAACCCTCGGTTTATTGCCATTGCATGACCTAGCGATTGGGGATTCGAATGTGTACCTTTTTTCGCACCCCACTAGATGTCCGATCTCATCCGCAGCGTCGGCGCGGAGGAGGATTGAACTCGTACCACCACGGTAGAATGCCAGTCCAGTCACTCACCCCTGAGCTACTGCCGCGGCATTTGGATATTAATACAAAGGAAAAAAGATTGTCATCAGGGGCGCGCTCTGGGGACTCGATTCTCGAGTTACCACGATATATTTCCACTGCAAAATTCATGGACATTCTTAAGCGAGACTCTAGAATCGAGTCCCAGAACGCGCCCGCCAAACAATTGTAAATGCGCTTCTGGATTACTAATGGCTCCTTGTCGTCTCCAAAGATGCTTGTTACGAAATTAGAAAAGGCCACAGAAATGGCTTAAACTCTTCTTCACCAATTCTTGGCGTTGGCTTCGGTTAGTGCAATCCAATGGCATATTTGCCACTTTAATTCAGTGTAGTAATGGGAAGTTTCGATACTTTTACGGATTCGTTCCTTTCGATTTCGATCCGCATGTGGATCGAGTCCAATGGATTCGTTCCTCGGAACGATATTACATCATGCACGTTTCACTTAAGGTTTTAGGTAAAAGGCAGTCGCAGCACATTCAGATTTGTTAATCTTCTTATCTTTATGAGAAGTTATATCTATAGATTATAGTTATAGTAAAGTTAAATATATAATGAACTTCTATGACAGACTTTTAAATTAATTTTATTTTGACAACTATACAATTATTTACAACAATTATAATCCAGGTAAAAGTAATAAAACAAAATTAAACTTTATTGGATTGCTTCTTTTAACACTCGCGTCTATATTCTAGTTTGCTGCCAAGGTCAGGCGGATGGCGGGACATTTAAACTATTGGTTGCAATGGATTTAATTATTTTTTTACTTCACGGTGATGAGTCATAGTCGAGGTATTATGTTTTCTTACAAGAACAGTTTGCCGGTTTGTTTATTTGTAGCCTTGTGGGGCATAATTAAAATGGAGGGGCAAGTTATAAATTAATCAGTAAGTTTTGTTATGGCATGCGGCTGACACAAAATATTAAATATTTTGAAAGTAAAAACCTAACCGTCATTTTTTAAATTGTAGAACAGTTTACGTGTGCACAGAATAATGTGGAAGGGAATGCAGTACAAAATCAAATATTATTGCTCACATGAAATTAAAACACAAAGTCTTCATACAATAACCTTTAAAGACAATTACATGCCCTCTATGTAGAACTTTGTTTTCATCCTTGGCTGAACTGGATCTTCATTTTGTTGATGTCCATAATATAACAATAAAACAAGAAGACCTGTAATTTAATTCCGTTGAAGATTTTAAAAAGTGGAAGCTTACAATTGAGGCAAATAGTCAGTCATCATTTGTTATTGTACAATCAAGAACTCTTCCTAACAAATCACAAATAAAAAGATATGTCTGTCACCGTTCAGGAAGGTACACTGAAAATATTAAAAACGCACAAAAAGCGCGACAACCGAAAGTTAAGGGTTCCAATAAAATTGGATGCAACTGTCCAGCAAGAATTGTAATGAAGCGTGACGTAAAAAATAATGAAATCCATTTCAACCTTAATTTTAAATGTCCCGCCATCCGCCTGACCTTCGCAGCAGACTAGAATATAGACGCGAGTCTTTTAACAAGATTAAACGCGCCCTGAAGTACTAAAATTTAATTTAATATCCTAGGCCTACAAGTTCGACGAATTGTTAATATATACTTATATATATCTGAAAAGTTCTTTACTCGTCA
The DNA here is from genome assembly GCA_935413205.1 of Polydrusus cervinus. NCBI lineage: Eukaryota > Metazoa > Arthropoda > Insecta > Coleoptera > Curculionidae > Polydrusus > Polydrusus cervinus. Next base: position 8,685,681 of record OW284518.1, read on the forward strand.
CAAAAAAATAAACAAGGAAGTGGCAGTAGAGTTTTGGACTTGCATTGTCTTTATTTGTTTAGAATCACTACGTTTCAACTGGTAAGTATCTCCAGTCGTGAATACTGTAGTATTCACCTGAAGACGACTGGAGATACTTACCAGTTGAAACGTAGTGATTCTAAACAAATAAAGACAATGCAAGTCCAAAACTCTACTGCCGTTCAAGAAACGTCATTGTCTCCAACCTTTAAACAAGGAAGTCTTTCATTTTCATGATACCGAATTACCTAAACCTAACCTTTGAAAATTGAACCCAAACAAAACAAAAAATAAGTAATAAATAAAGTGCCGCCAGCATCGTCGCCGGACTCCGACGTGCAATCGTATCAGCTTTGCCAGCAGTTAACCAAAATCGTGACCCGCCTCGTGCCGTGTATTCCATTTGTTTTCCTCGATATTCGTTCCTCGGAACGACTCGAATTAATATTTTGGATTCGATCCAACTCGATCCTACCCCGGATTCGTTCCTTTGTACCGAGTCCGGCCGGATCGACACATCACTAATTCAGTGTTGTCAGATTTGAATGGTTTCCTTAGTATGAAAACTTTTCGAGTTGGTTTTGGTATCGTAAAGGGTTTACTCAGATATGTTACAGCTACAGTAGCTAACAAAAAGGTTCTTTCTTTATTCTATCATAATTGCAATGAACTATTAGAATCTAACCACAATATAATTTAAGCAAGCAAGTCGTCATTTGGATATATCCCCATGTGTGCTTTTTTGAAGTCACTTTTGATGTGAGGATAAAATTTGCGAGAGGTAGGTAAGTTTTTTGAATTGTTCGATCATTAACTGAATTGAAGGATTTTGAAACGCTTTCTGAAAACACACCTGGCAACACTGCATCGCCCGCCATTTTTGACACATCGTTGTTGTAGGTTGTAGCTATTGTTGGGTCTTGGGTTTTTTGTTGACCAGTTTTTATTTGGAAAGTTTTAATTTTCTATATTATATTATAAAATGGAATATGATGAAAAAGTCAAGGCTCCATGTTTACCTGTATTGAAAATAAAGGACGAGGCCCAAATTTCAGCCGTTGCTGAGTTTGAAACCGTAAATATTGCCAGTGATTGTTTCATAAAACTTGAGTTAAAAAGGGAAGAAGAGAATGATATCCCAGAAAAAATATTTACAAATTCAGGTATCAACACAGAGCTCAAGTTAGTGGTACCAAAGGATAATCTAGAAGAGAACATTCCTACTGATTCGGGCCTTTACATGTACGTTTATCTAATGTTTTTTTTTAAACCTAGTATTTATAGCATTTGGTATGAGAAAAATCGATGATTAGACAGTTTTTGCAAACTTTCTAACTAACAAATCTTGGTAAATATTTATTATAGGCTCACCATGCCAAAATTGATGAACTTTTTAGGAACAGTGTTTGGGTGTAGCTGTAGATTATGAATCTAAATACCATATTTCCCGGTGACATTTAGTTTTTGAAATATCCCTTTTTCAAGTGTGTTTTCAGATGCATATCTTCATATTTTTTTTTGTTTGTGATCAATTTTAAAGGATGAATGAGTAAAGAGAGCAATATTTTATCCAGCCCACCAGTGGTAATTATTTTTGTCTCCTTTTTCCATTTTTAGCATTGTTTTAAATAAAAAATATAACCAAATCCAAACAATATTTCTACATTGTAGGCTGTGAAAATTTAAAAACACATGACAACCGGCTTCGGTACCAGCTTCTTTTAATGTCAGAATATTGAGTAGGTATAAAGAAAAAAATTTAAAGTGACAATGTTTACAAAAACAACCATGATTCAGTAGTATACCAACACCACATTGATGATTTAATAAACAATATATTTTGGGCCGTAGATTACAAATCTGAACCATTTAGTTCTTGAGATATAATTTTTTAAAGTGCTATTTTTATATGTCACATTTTTCTTGGCAATTCTATTTTATGTTGCTCAAGTATTTTTTTAAATTAATGTTTGCATTAACATATTACTTTAGAAACAGAGATGTCAGGTTGCGCAAAAATTTGAATTAGGAATGGAGTAACTAGCCAGATAACTTTGACTTTATAGCATAGATGACACTGTCATGAATAATTTTCTCCCAGTCAAACTAGCCTGGTTACCTTCATTCTTTATTTATTAGTCGGACAATGTTTTGTTATTATGAGTATATTATATGTACCTATATAGATAATGCGCTCTCACTAAATTTTGATTTTGGTTGTAGTGTATAAAGGAAAAAAAATAAAAATTTTTGTGTTTGTACTTTTTAATATTTTTAAGCCATCACAGAAAATAAAAAACTCTTGGAACAAAAACACTAACTTTATTGAATATTGGTCTTGAAAATAGCAGCTTGACAATGTTCTCTAAAAGTTTTATGTTATAATACAATGACAAAGTCTGAAAAGTAATCCAATAGAAATAATTGTACAAAAGGGACTTATGCGGAAAAATAAAAAACGACTGCCTAGTCATTCTACACAATTAATTTTAATTCATTTGCATTTTTTACGCCAGAAGAGTGTAGTATCGTCGGCGAATATAGTTAAGATGCGGCTAATATTTTTTTTTAAACCGAATACAGCTACGTGAGAATGTTTATTCAGCAGCACAGTAACATTATTTTGAATTATTAGACATTTGTTGCTGCCGACCACCCAAATTCCTAGAATTAAGATTTTTAAAAACTGCTGAATCGCCAAAGTTGTCTTTCATTGCTGATAATCTATAAACAAAGTTGTTTTTCCCAAAATGTTTTCGACAATCTTCTATGAATATGACCATTTTTGAAGGAAAGTCTTTTATTAAAAGTCGGTATGGCAGCAAGTTAGTCGAGCCTAATGACTTCGCGTTCTACAATTTATGCGCCGTCCATGGCACTGTGAAACGCGCGTTTCCTGGCTTGTCTAATTGAAAATTTAACACAAAAATTTTACTAAAGGATTCACAAGAACTTCTAGTTTGGCGGATGATCCCTTTGTCCTCGACTTAATCAAAAAAAATTGAAGATTTATTTTATTATTTCGAATATATAGGTTTAAATTATATCATCCGCCATGCAGAACATAAAATTAGAAATATTGCGGCGTTTCATGTTAATTTCGTCTCTGACGCCGCGCCACTTAAGTAATTCTCATAAAATTCGTTTTTATAATATTTTGTATAAAAAACAAGAAGTTTTATTGCCATCGCTACGGTTTGTTCGTGATGACTCATAGACTACTTTTGGCTCTTAAAAAGATATTACTTTGTAACAAAGCTGGTTAAACATAAACATTTTTCTAAAATATGAAAATGTATTTGACCACAACAATCTTAAGTAGGAATGCACCGGATCGGGGTTTTCCCGATCCGATCCCGTCGTCCATGGTGTATTTATGTTTTTAATAACTTTGTTCTCAAAACGTTCCTTCCTATTATATTTTATTGTTCTTAGTATTCTTTCTTACGTTCCTTATTTTTTAGTATAAACCCATTTTAATATTAATTAAAAAAATTCCGGAACGGTAGTTTTGGCCGACAGGCCGGATTTACTGGTACCGCCGGAATTCTGGTGCATCCCTAATCTTAAGTCTGCAGTGTTTCTGTTCGTGGAGTAAAGAGTATAAATTACAGAACTTAGATTAAGAAATGGGTCGGGCATTACAGAAGATTCATATCTTTCTGCCCCACCACTTTTTTAAGTGCGTGCTGCCCAGAAGTAAAAGTAATTTACTTTTTGTTTCGTTGCCTATTATATTTGTTGTTTTAAATGAATTAGGCCTTTTGAAGAAAATGAATGCGTGTGATGAAAAAGCGACGGCGTATAATTTTCACCAATTACAGTAACAATTTTCGCCGACGGCTTTTAATAGTAGGATTATCATTGGCAGCTCGCGGTCTTAGAAAATGGTGAAAGCTAGGTATAGTGCGGGTACTTAAATAAACATTGACCAAAAACCAGTGTAACAAAATGTCTCTCTTCTCCTCATCTGTCCAACGATTGAATGGAGTTTCCAACAAATTACAAACTATGTCATTACTTGGGTTCATTTTTAAAACCCACACTAAGTAGGTACATACACTACTGAATTAACTGAAAAATAAAAACAAAACTTTTTAATCATACAGTAAATCACGTAAAAACGATATCTATAACCGTAAGTTTTCTCGAAGCCTCAAAATAAATACCTTAAGGTTAGGCGAACCAATGCTAAAACAATGGTGCATACGACTAATCTATTTGTAAAGTGCCCTTCATCATAATACAAATTCTTACATGCTGTTTGGGTGACTGACGTCACGTAACCATAGCAACGGTGAATATCAAAGCTATGTCGGGCGTTGGGTCTTCACTTGCTTTGAGCTAACGGACACGGTCGCTGGGGCGCGCCAAAATCTATTTATTTATTTATTGCCATATACATTCACAAAGTAAATAATGACATTGTCAAACTAAGAAAAAGAAAAGTTATTTTCAGTAAGTTTAAGTTTCATAGGATAATATCATGGTATTCTCGTATATCATAAAAAAATTTGTCAAGAAGGTAGCACTTTACTATGTTTTAGAACTTTCTGAATTGAGTACTTAATGATTCTGACTTCTGACAGTTTCCGGTAGTGCATTTTAAAGAGAGCTGCAGAAACAAAATAGACTTTTCCGATAAGAGGATGTTTTGTAGCCAGAAATGTAAATTTTATTTGAGTTTCTAGTATCACGATCATGAATTGTTGAAGTATCGGGAAATTTGGAACAGTGTTTTTTTACAAACATTACTGCACTAAGAATTAAAATACTAGGCAGCGTAAGAATTTTATATCGCCGATATGTTTCTTTGCAAGATTCAAGTGGGCTTAAAGAGTAAATTTTACGAGTTATTCTGTTTTGCACGAGTGTTTATCATTATTGTCCATCGAGTTAACCGTGGCCCTATTATGCAAAGCTACATTCGGATTAAATTAATATTATTAATTCGAACATAATTATTTTTTAAGGGCTAAAATGGTAGCTGTATTGGTACATTAATATTGTTGAAAAACTTTTCTCCTGGTTTTATTTTTATTTTTTGGTAAAAAGCCCCTTCACCTGACTAGCCGCCACTGAGTATTATACATTTTTATTTGACTTTAACATACAGTATCCAGTCATGTATTAAAATTTCAAAGCGAAGTAACGCCAATGAATTTAAATTTTTCGTCTGCGCCTCCGTTCTGAACAATATGAAATTTACACAGTACCCGAATTTGTATAGTTGGAAATTTTCGTTAAAGAACACTGATCGAAAATTTTACATTACTAACTTAGAACTTTAACCCGGATATAGTTACTGAAGCAAATGTTTATTGTATTTTATTTTTACAGGTCCGAAGATTTTAAATATTTGGAGGTACCAGTAAAAATTGAAACCAACGAAAATACAGAAGAAGTTGAACAACCATCTGAAATTGTCTATGATGAATGGAAAATTAAAAATGAAGAAATCGATCTTCAAGTGGACGACCTTGAACAAAAGCAAAGTGTGTAAGTATCCCCATAGATAAATCAAACCAAGAGGAACCGTCCAATGTAAAAATGTTACCGCCAAACGTTGTCTGTAAAAAACACAAACCGAGCGCGAATATCCGTCTAAAGTCACTTCGCTTTTCGGCATTTACGTCGAGGTGTTGAGTCTCGCTTTAGCCCATTTACGTGGGGTGTCTAGGTTTAATTAGTTTATGGTATCTCTAATTGCTACTTTTTCTTAGAAACGGTCAAAAATATATTTATGCATTAATTTTTATTATCTATATTTTACTATTAAAACACATATTTTAAAGGATTTGGTGTAATTTTTCTAATGCATATGAGTTATGCCTATTGTGCTGTTATAATGAATTTTTTCGAAAATTTAGGGTATAGAGTTTTGATATATGATTCAGAAAATTAATTTAAAAAATAAAAGAAAAAAGGCCATCAAATTTGAACAGTTTTTTTCAGAAAAAATTAGGTAAGTATGCATTTTGGAGAAAAATTTTTCAATTTAATTTTTTATTATGCAATTTTACATCAAAATATTGTCACGTGGGGGAGAATTAAAAGCGGCAAGTCTCCATAACACCTACTTTATTATATAATATGAAACGGTTACATTAAATTAGGTTTTACTTACAACAACATTATTGGCTAGGGACGAGCTCTCTAGGGCAAAGGGCTGATAATTGGAACAGGACTCTGCGCGGCTACTGACCCAATATTACTGCTCTGGACCGAATCTTATATCGATCGGGTATCGACCTGAAGGGTTTCTAACCAAATGGTCGTGGCTTGAATGGTCTTGACCGAACTGGTGGAGACCCGAATGGTCCCGACCCGATGAAGATGACCTGAATGGTCTTGACCGAGTGGTATCTTTTGCATAGTACCGGCCTGCTATTTATACCAATCAGTATCAATAAACTTAACCCAGTTATTGATTGGTAACAAAATGCAAGCTCGGCAATATGCTAAGATAGCATCCTTGTAGTCTGCATGTTTTGATAACAAATAATTGGGTCAGTAGGTATATTTAATATTAACTTTTTAACTAATAAAATTGAATTTTGGATAAAATAGAATATCCATATATGTCTATATGACAATATTTACAAAGAAATATTTTGCAATATTTCCTACAATAAGTTCTATAAAATTATACCTTTTTAAACTTTGTTGCTATTTCACAGCTTTTCCAGTCCATTTTTACGATTGTTTCCTTTTATCAACTTTAGTAGATGTTATAAGCTTTTTTTTGAAAAAATATTAATCAAAAAGGTGGAGAAATATTGACCAAAAACAAAATGACGAATGCGTTACTATAATGTATTTCAGAAAGGTGTAGGGTAATAAAATGGAAAATTCCGTCCAGTTTGGCTAAATTTCGGTGTCGGCCATAGGCGCACTTAAATTTCGTGCATTAAATTATTTATGATAACTAACCAAAAATTTTAGAGAATTAGGTTAACGGGTATCAAGATAAAATAGTATTGTTTGTAATATTAAAATTTCAAGTAATTGCGTAATGCAATTCAGGAGATTATCACGAGGACATGAATTCGAATGCTTTTGAGGACTATTTTGATGAAATGATAAAATATCTTCCAGCTAATTCAGTAGTAGTTATGGATAACGTAAGCTATCATTCACGACGCATAGAGAAGACTCCAGTTTCATCTTGTAGAAAACATGAAAATAATCGACTGGTTAACCACCAAAAGTATTGAATTTGAAGATAATTTGGTAAAGAAGAAACTATTAGCTATAGCAAATTTACGCAAACATCGTTTTATGAAATATGCCGTGGAATATGCAGGGTGTCCCGAAATTAGGTGACAATATTTTAAAGGGATAAAGTACATCCAAAAATAGGACTAAAATCCTCTATTAATATGCCTTCAAAAACGCTTCATTATGGGGCTAGAGCCCCCCGAATGGAAGCTATGATAAGCGGTTTTTTCACAATATCTCAGAAAGTGATTGAAGTATCAAAATAAAATTTGATACATGTTTTACCCATGACAAGACGCAATAAACGGTTTGTTTAGCTTAGGTGTATTTCTTCCAGTGGCGTTCCACTGGGTAGGTAGTGAGGAGAATATTGCCCTAACTTTTTTATTTGTAGGATTTTTTAACGCCAGGTGCAATTTTTAAAAGCACTAAAGTCTTCTATTGAAAAAAGGTACTCTTGCTTCATTTCGGTTGAATTCACCATTTTTCAGTAAAATTGATTTAAAAATTTTCGGTTTTTTAGAAGCTAAGGTGTTTTTTTTGCATATCTCAGCAAACATTGATATTAAAACATGAAATGTATTAGAAGTTCTACTAGCGACAAGGCATATTTATTAAAGGATGTAACATTAAAATATTTTTCCAATGGCGTCGCACGGGGTGGAGCCTAAAGTAAATATTACAATTTTTTTTTTAATTTGAGAGGCTTTCATACTTTTAATGTAATTTTTTAAAATTCTTAAATTTTTTGTTAATAAAACCTTCCATTATTGTAATTTGACAGAATATAAGGTTTTTAACAGATTCTTATACCTTGTTTTTTAAATATTTATTTGTATAAGAGACTTAAAATAAAGAAAAAAAGAATAACAAATTGCAAATCAAATTTAATTGTAAAACCACACGGGAAACTAATTCTTAAGCAAATGTTCGAAATGATTTTCATTTTGTTGGATGCAAAATCTAGACCTGTGTGTTATGTTTTGTGAGGCACGGAGAATTTGAAAATGGTATAAAAGGAAAGCCCCTCAAATAAAAAAAAAATAGTAATATTTACTTTAGGCTCCAATCCGTGCGACACCACTGGAAAAATATTTTAATGTTACATCCTTTAATAAATATGAATTGTCGCTAGTAGAACTTCTAATACATTTCATGTTTTAATATCAATGTTTTCTGAGATATGCAAAAAAAACACCTTAGCTTCTAAAAAACCGAAAATTTTTAAATCGATTTTACTGAAAAATGGTAAATTCTACCGAAATGAGGCAAGAGTACCTTTTTTCAATAGAAGACTTTAGTGCTTTTAAAAATTGCACCTGGCGTTAAAAAATCTTACAAATAAAAAATTTAGGGCAATATTCTCCTCACTACCTACCCAGTGGGACGCCACTGGAAGAAATACACCTAAGCTAAACAAACCGTTTATTGCGTCTTGTCATGGGTAAACCATGTACCAAATTTTGTTTTGATACTTCAATCACTTTCTGAGATATTGTGAAAAAACTTCTTATCATAGCTTCCATTCGGGGGGCTCTAGCCCCATAACGAAGGGTTTTTAAGGTATATTAATAGAGGATTTTAGTCCTATTTTTGGATGTACTTTATCCCCTTAAAATATTGTCACCTAATTTCGGGACACCCTGTATAGCTAAAAAACATAACTGTGCTGCTCACACCGCCATGTCATTGTGAACTAAATCCTATAGAACTTATATGGGCGCAAGTGAAATGATTTGTAGCAAGACACAACACGAAATTCAAAATAAAAGACGTTAAGCTACTGTTTGATCAAGCCATTAGGAAAGTGACACCAGATAACTGGCGAAAAGCAGTCCATCATTTTTATTTATTTATCCAGTCCATTCCAAAGAAAGGTAAGAAGACCCTGCCAAGCAACTACCGACCCGTCGCATTGCTTTCAGTAATTTTAAAAGTAATGGAGAAAGCTATTAACCAACAACTCCTAAAGTATCTGGAAGGGCTTAACATTATCAGCGACCATCAATACGGTTTTCGTAAGTCCAGATCAACAGGTGACCTTCTGGCATATGTCACCCATCTTTGAAGCAACACCATCGAACATCATGGAGAATCCCGGGCTGTTGCACTGGACATATCTAGGGCTTTTGATCGTGTTTGGCACGATGGGCTTCTAAGTAAATTGCGATCCTACGGTATGCCTAATGGATTCTGTTTATGGTTAACCAGCTTCCTTAAGAACCGTTCTCTGCAAGTGGCGATTGACGGGTTTCTTTCAGACACCTTCACCATCAATGCCGGTGTTTCTCAAGGGTCCATATTGTCGCCTACCCTCTTTTTACTGTATATTAACGACCTTCTAGTGAAAACCCAAAATCCAATTTATAGCTTTGCTGATGACAGCACACTTGTCTCATCTTTTACCTTGACTCCCCAAACATCCGCTGCCGACGCACATCTTCGCAGGCAGCATGAAGTATTGCGCCTCAACAAAGACCTGGACGAAATTTTGGCTTGGGGTGACAGTAACCAAGTCGAATTTAATGCTAAGAAAACCCAGGCAGCAGTCTTCTCCAAAAAGGTTAACATTGCAGAACTGGATATAGTCATGGCAGGACACGCAATTCCCCTGGCACCGTCTATTAATTTGCTGGGGGTCAATCTGGGAGGTAATATGTCTTGGCATGATCACGTTGCCGCAATTGCCAAGGCAGCTGCACAGAAACTTGGTGTACTTTTCCGCACCAAAAGGTTGTACACACCTCATCAACTTTTGACACTCTACAAAGCCCAGATTCGACCATCATTAGAATATTGCTCTCATGTCTGGAGCTCTGCACCCAAGCACACCCTTCGGCTACTGGATTCCATTCAAAGGAGAGCCATTCGTCTGATCGGCGACCCCGAGCTGACCAAGACCCTCGATAGCCTGGAGCATCGAAGACAGGTTGGTGATTTGGCTCTCTTTTACAGATATTTCCATGGCAGGTGTTCGACTGCTATTGCCCACTTGATTCCACCTAGAGCAATTCAAAACAGAAATACACGGCAAACCACTGCCGCTCATCCATATGTTGTTCAGCTTAGTACTCCTCGAACTTCATTGTTCAAGAATTCTTTCATCTGGAGAACGTCATCTTTGTGGAATGATCTTCCTGAGGTCGTGTTTCCCAATGAATACAATATTCAACGTTTCAAGACCAACGTTAATCGCTTTTTTCGCACTCGCACCGCTCCCAGAGCGCCTTAAAGGATTTTTCCTACAGTGCAGGTGTTTTATCATAAAAAAAAAAAAAAAAAAAAAAAAATTATTTATTTATTCCAAAGCATCAACAGCAAAAAGCCAATTACAGACACTCAACTTAAACTATAGTCAGGCAGCACAACAAAGTCATAAATAACAATAGGCTTAGCAAAGTATGTATAACACAGAATTTATAAAATACGTCACAATACAACAATTAGTTTATAAGTAATTTATCCTGTATAAGTTTTTTAAAGCTTCTCAGATTTACAAGGTCGATATCAATATCAGAAGCATACAAATTAAATAAATGACATAATCTATACAGGGGGGAACTTCTGTAAAGATTCGTTCGCGGAAAGGTCAGATAAAAAACATTTCGATTTCTAGAATTAACGCGATTGAAAGTAAACGGAAGCTGTTTAAGAATATCAGGACAGTCAATATCACCCTTAAGGATTTTAAACATTGTACACAAGAATATCCTTATCCTTCTTTTACTTAAAGATAATCTGTTAAAAATTCCCAGAAGATCCTCATTATTACAACCCTGAAGTGGATAAATCCCAAACTTTCTATAATGCATGCATTTTAAGAACCTTCTCTGTACTCCCTCAATCATCCTTATCCAAATGTTATACTGAGGAGACCAAATTATGGTGCCATATTCTAAAATTGGTATCACCAAGGTGTCAAACAAATAAAGGCTGACATCAACATTGAAGTTTTTAGTACTTCTTGCAATTAATCCTGCAATTCTTTAGGCACTCTCAATTTTAGAAATTATATGACTGGAAAAATACAAGGTATTATCAAATAATATTCCCAGATCCTTCTGTTCATTAACCCTCCGAAGCTCCGCATCATTCAACGTATAGTCATGGACAACAGTATTTTTATTAAGTGTAAACGACATACAGGCACACTTATTTACATTTAAGTTAAAACCATTCACATTACACCAACTAGCAACATCACAGAAGTCCTGCTGAAGTGTCTCACAGTCATTCCTTGAATTAATCTCAAGAAAAATCTTAAAATCATCTGCAAAAACTAAGCCCTTTGAATTCCTAACCTTAGTCATAACCTTGTTAAAAGCTACTATGAAGAGCAGCGGTCCTAGATTAGAGCCTTGCGGCACCCCCGATGTTTGATATACTTTAAGTGAACAACGTTACCATGGTTTTTTACTGTCAAAAATAAGACAGTTTGTTTATATTGTTGTATTAATCATTCTTCTTGTGTATCAGCCTGTTTGTCAATACAAAAAGCAGTAAAGTAAATTATTTTGAGTGTTTTAATTTACAACGTTAGAAAAGGCCGAGCCAGGCGACCATCTACAGTCCACAACGTAAAGACCGCAACATAGTTTGGACCTCCGAGCAGCGGATGCAAAACAGAAAGAAGACATCAAACAGGTGTGTCCGTTCCATACTTTCCTGTGTTGCATTCCCATTAAGCGTAGTTTTAGGCTGATCTTATTTTAACTAGCGAGTTTTTCGAACGAATCTTGTCATACCTTAATCGATTCAAACAATTTTCTAACGCATTTTGGATAATTTAGTTATCATTTTCGAGATTGTTTGAATAAAATCAATCATAATGACGGATAAGCCTGATACACAGAGTGAAAAACTCATTAGAAAGAGAGGTTCAGTCAAAGCTAAAGTAACAATTTTTGGTAAATACATAACTCGTTTAGAGCAAAAATATGTCGATTTCACTATCGATAATCAAATCGACTTTTTAGAACTAGAACAGCGAGCAGAACGCTTCCAAAACGTTCTAGATGAATTTGAAGACCTGCAAGGTCAAATCGAAGAGATCAGTACAGATCCAACAAACGAGTACCCCGAACGTGAAACATTTGAGAGCGCCTTTTACGGGGTTGTTGCCAGATCAAAACGATTTCTAATTGCTGATAATATTTCGGCCCCATTAAATGCCAGTGGTGGAGGTACGCAGAGTTCAGTCGCGTTTAGCAATACTAATAATCCACCTATAAGGCCCGTATTATTAATCTCCTGGTAACTTTACCAGCCAGATAATTTCTATGGAGACAATTGTCTTAACAATGGTTTCTTTGGAAATTATCTTGCTGATAAAGTTACCAGGAGATGAATAATACGGGCCTAAGCGATGGCGCTAGTGGCGTCAAACTGCCAGTTATTGAAATTATGACTTATGACGGTGAATATGACAGGTGGCTAGAGTTTCGAGACACTTTCGAATCGCTTATTCATTAAAACGCTAGACTTAGCGACATCCAGAAGTATCATTATCTGAGGGCTTATTTAGGCCCAAAGGTTCTTGAAATTATAGCCAGTCTAGAGTTCACAGGTTCTAATTACGATAACGCATGGCAGTTAGTTTGTGATAGATTCAATAACAATCGATTATTAATACAAAATCATGTTAAAGCTTTATTTAACATAGAAAAGTTACAATTTGAATCATCTGGCGCTTTAAGAAAATTGGTTGACGGTGTTGCCAAACATCTTAGGGCCCTGAAAACCTTAAATGAACCTATCGAATCGTGGGATACTTTAATTATATACTTAATTACTACGAAATTAGACGATGTTACACTTCGAAAGTGGGAACAAATAAAAGCGACCCACAAAACACCTACACTTGAGAACTTAAGCGACTTTTTAAAGGGAAGGGCTGATTTACTTGAGTCCATAGAGCAAACTAAAGATGATAAAGAGCAAAATACGGATTCTAATCATAACAGGTTTAAACGTAGACCTAAAACGCTTTTGTCGGGAAATCGTGCGGCAAAACCATCGTGCTCTTTTTGTAAAAATGAGCATTACATTCAAAATTGTTCCGAGTTCTTAAAATTAAATATAAATCAACGCGTAGAACAGGCTAAAAGAAAACGGCTTTGTTTAAATTGTTTAAGATTCGGGCATCTATATGAAAAGTGCTTTTCCGGGCCTTGTAAAACATGCAAGAGAAAACATCATACTTTAATACATTCGGAAAAAGGCGATAATTTGCATAACGCACAAAATTCGAATGTATCGGTTGAAAATAGAGAGTTACCGCACGGAAATATAAGTTTATCGTCGCGCAATATATCAGTTAATCAGCAGGTACTTCTTGCAACCGTGTTGCTACGTATTTTTGATAAAAATAATAAACCATTTATTGCGCGTGCGTTACTAGACGCGGGATCACAAAGCAGCTTTGTTACTGAAGAGTTTTACAGTAAGCTTGGAATTTCCTATAAACCGATCAATTTACAAATCAGCGGGCTGAATGATACTGTATCTAACGTAAAAGGTAGTGCAACACTACAAGCTCAGTCGCAAGTAAATTACTATTCATGCAAAATTTCATGTTTAATCATACCAACTATCACTAGCGATTTACCAAACTTTAAAGTCGATAAACAAAGGCTTAAAATTCCCAATGACATACAACTGGCTGATGAAAACTTTCATTTACCAGGCAAAATTGATATGCTTTTAGGAGCAGATTACTTTTGGGATGTCATGTGCGTGGGCCAAACCAAATTAGACAGTGGCGGTCCATTCCTACAAAAAACTAAGTTTGGCTGGATAGTATCCGGACAAATTTTAGCTGATCGGCTTCAATCCCAAAAAATCCATTGTAACCTTTTGAAAAATATAGAAATCGACAAACAACTTACGCGATTTTGGGAAATAGAAGAAGTTCGCGATTTAAATCTATTGTCTCGCGAAGAGAAAATTTGTGAAAGGCATTTCATAGAAACGGTAAAACGCGACGAATACGGGCATTTTGAGGTAACTATACCGCTAAAAGATGAAGTAATTAAATTGGGTGATTCTCGCGAAATAGCAGAAAAACGATTCTACGCTTTAGAGCGTAAATTCAATCGCGATAATAATTTTAAACTACAATATAGTAAGTTTATTGAGGAATATCATATGCTGAACCACATGACTAAGGTCGGCGAACCAGATAGCGCGCGGCATGCGTATTATATGCCACATCACGGCGTAATTAAAGAAAGTAGTTCAACGACTAAGTTACGCGTTGTATTCGACGCGTCGTGGGCAAGCAGCAGCGGCTACTCATTTAACGATTTACAAATGGCTGGCCCAACTATTCAATCGGATCTTTTTTCAATTTTATTGCGTTACCGAAAACATAATTATGTCATTGCCGCGGATGTCGAAAAGATGTACCGAATGTGTCAAATAAATCCCGATCAAACCTGTTTACAGCGAATCTTATGGCGTGATAATCCTGATCAGCCCATCGAAACGTATGAACTATCAACTGTTACGTATGGTACTAAATCAGCATCATTCTTAGCAATTAGATGTCTTTTTCAACTCGGAATAGAATGCGAAGCAAATTTTCCGGTTGCTTCGCAAGTTATCAAAGAGGATTTCTACGTGGACGACATGTTAACAGGTTCGAGTAGCGTGAAGGAAATAGTCTCTTTAGCTAACGAGGTTTCAGAAATTCTCAAAGGAGACGGTTTTTATCTAAGAAAGTGGGTATCAAACAGTTCCGAGGTGTTAAAGGGCATAAAAACGTCCAATAAAACAGATTTAATTGATTTAGGAGCAAACGAAAATACCAAGACACTTGGTTTGATTTGGAACGGCCGTAAAGATAGCCTTTCGTATAAAATAGGAACCAACTTTGGTACACGCATAACAAAACGAACAATTCTATCCGAAATTTCTCAAATTTTTGACCCCCTCGGTCTATTAAGCGCAGCAATAATACAAGCCAAAATCATTTTGCGTGATATTTGGCTAGAAAGAGTAGGATGGGACAATTCATTGTCGCACGCACTGCATACCAGGTGGTTGCAATTTCGGGATGATCTAATGGCATTAAATCAAATAAGTATAGAAAGGCAAGTTATTTGCAAAAACGCAATTTATGTAGAGATCCACGGTTTTTCAGATGCCTCCTCACATGCATACGGTGCTTGTGTTTATATAAAATCGCAAAATAAAGAAGGTGAGGTATCTGTAAAATTGATTTGCGCCAAATCTAAAGTGGCACCCTTAAAAATACAAACCATTCCACGATTGGAACTAACAGCAGCGGTATTACTTGCCAGACTTGTTAAAAGGGTGAACCAATCACTAAATATAAAAATCGTAAGAACCACTTACTGGTGCGACTCTACGATAGCGCTCGGATGGTTGCATATGGCTCCTCACACCTTGCAAATATTTGTCGCGAATAGAGTTGCGGCCATTCAAGAATTGTCGGATACTAAAGATTGGAGACACGTTCCAACTGTTGACAATCCAGCGGATCATGTATCACGCGGCGTCGCGCCCAGTAATTTATTGTCCCTTGAGACCTATTGGTTCGGTCCAAGCTGGTTACAGCAAGACGAAAGTTATTGGCCAAAATCGCAAGCTTCGACCAACGGCTTGCCCGAAGTGCGAAAAAACGTCATATCGTTAGAACTTTCAGTCAATAACTCGATAATAGACTTTGACCTATATTCTAATTTATCTAAAATAAAACGAATAATTGCCTATTGTATGAGGTTCAAAGACAACTGTTTTAAATCCAAAATCGAGAGAGATCTTAATTTGTTAAATACGGAAAATATTAATCGTGCCTCTTTATGTCTAATAAAGATAGTACAGCAACAAAGCTTTTCCAATGAGATATCAGCTCTTAAAACCAATCATAAAAAATCTAATGGAAAAGGCAAGCTATCAAATCTTAATCCCTTTCTCGACGATGACGGAATTCTTCGAGTAGGCGGTCGATTAGCAAATTCAAATTTTGAATATGATAAGAAATATCCGATTCTTTTATGTTCAAAGCATAGATTCACTAAATTATTGTTTAGAGGAGAACATATTCGCTTATGTCACGCGGGACCTCAACTATTATTATCATCAATTCGAGAATATTATTGGCCCTTATCAGGACGCAATTTGGCGCGAAAAACATTTCACCAATGTGTACGTTGTTTTCGAGTTAATCCTAAACATATTAACCCAATTATGGGCAATTTACCTGCTCGAAGACTGAACCCTGCTCCTCCATTTTTTACGACTGGCGTGGATTATGCGGGACCCTTCTCTTTAAAAGACAGACAGGGTCGTGGCTGCAAAGTTACTAAAGGCTACATTAGCCTGTTCGTTTGTTTCGTAACTAAAGCCATCCACCTTGAGCTGGTTTCGGATCTAACTAAAGAGGCATTCTTAGCAGCCTTTAAACGTTTTATATCGCGTCGTGGAAGGCCCTCTCAGATGTACTCGGATAACGGCACCAATTTTGTTGGTGCACATTTAGAACTACAACGTTTAGGTACCTTTCTGCAAGAAAATGCTAGAGCTTTGACCGATTCAATCCAAAATGAAGGAATTTCGTGGTCATTTATCCCAGCATATTCGCCCCATTTTGGCGGGTTGTGGGAGGCTGGCATTAAGTCCACAAAATATCATTTAAAACGCGTAGCCAGTGATGCTATATTAACTTTTGAACAATTTTATACCTTACTAGTTCAAATAGAGGCGGTGCTAAACTCGCGTCCTCTGTCTCCGCTCTCAAGTGATCCCGCAGACTTAACACCTCTGACACCCTCTCATTTCCTTATTGGGCGGCCCCTGACTTCAATTACTGATCCAGATTACACTTCAACCTCAGAAAATCGACTCAAACACTTTCAACGTATTCAGCAGCTTCAGCAGCATTTCTGGTCCAGATGGTCCCTTGAATACGTTTCAGAATTGCAGCAACGTTGCAAATGGAAGACGACACATAGTTCTCTCAAGGTCAACGATTTGGTCATCATCAAAGAAGATAACCAAGCTCCTCTTAAATGGTTACTTGGTCGAATTATAGAATTACACCCGGGCAAGAATGGTGTAGCAAGAGTCGCTACTATAAAGACCAAAACAGGAACAATAAAACGTTCCTTTGCAAAACTTTGTCCTTTGCCTTCGAACTCTTAATGCTACAAGTAGTGCGTGCTCTGAACAATGTGAGTGCGTGCCGTATTGAAAGGACTCCCTTTCAAGGCCGGGGCGATGTTTGATATACTTTAAGTGAACAACGTTACCATGGTTTTTTACTGTCAAAAATAAGACAGTTTGTTTATATTGTTGTATTAATCATTCTTCTTGTGTATCAGCCTGTTTGTCAATACAAAAAGCAGTAAAGTAAATTATTTTGAGTGTTTTAATTTACAACGTTAGAAAAGGCCGAGCCAGGCGACCATCTACAGTCCACAACGTAAAGACCGCAACACCCGATGTACTCTTATAAACAACAGATCTACATCCTTTTATTTCTACATACTGTCGTCTATCGTCCAAATATGACTGAATCACTTTAATTAGAAAAGGAGAAACATCTAAGTCAGACAAAGAGTTTAGAATAACACAATGCCTCACTCTGTCAAAGGCTTTCTCCATATCAGTATAAATAACATCTACTTGGGTTTTCCGGTGTAAGGCATCATGCACGTATTGGGAAAAGGTAGTCAAGTTGGTAAAAGTAGATCTTTTTGGTAAAAAACCGTGCTGACAGGAGGATATTCCACCCGAAACCTCACTATAGAGCAAATCAAAAATTATCCGTTCAAAAATCTTGGAGACCGCACATACAATAGTTATTGGACGATAGTTCTTAATATCCTGCCTGGAGCCATTTTTATGAATTGGAATGACCTTACTCAGCTTCCACCTATCAGGATAAACTGAGGTTTTAAGTATTAAATTAAATAATAGTTGAAGAGGACGACTCAAAAACTCACAACAGCCCTTTAAGACATAAGAAGGGATCCCATCTGGACCAATAGCTTTATTAGGTTTTATTTCCATTACGGCTTTCTTAATATCGGCCAGTGAAATTTCTTTATTACAAAAAAATGATTTTAATTCAGTTGCGTTACAACTTATATCGTTATCATCAACAAATACAGACTTAAAGAACGTTGCAAACCCATCAGCAACGTCCCTCGCACCAGCGAACATTTTATTGTCCAGTCCATCATGGCATTAAAGAAGAGGAAAAAATGTGAGATCTTGACCACCTAATCGATCGGACCGTCAACCCGTTAATTATAACGTCAAGAGGCGATGACAGTTCCTCAGATGACGAAGAATATTTTGATTTTTTATAATTTAATTTATGTGTGATGCATTTTGTATTTTTTTATAATGTTTAATAAAAAATAAGTGTACCTAATACTATGTACATAATGCACGCCTTTGTCACACCATTTTCAGTGTTTGTGAATGAATAACAATAGGCAAAACCCATAAATTGCCTCAAACCCGGGTGGTACTACCTGCACTTGATGAAAATAAAGAATTTTGCAATGAAACCAATGCCAAATTATGAAAGTTGCTTAAATATTCGTTGGGTCATTCTGAAATCCCTTTGCAAACCTAATGAGCTTTTATTACTCTACACCTTTCGGAAATAGACTATAGTCCACACTCTTAAAAGGCAATATGTTGACGTACACATATATACTACGGGGTGATTCATTATGTATGTTAATATACCGGGTGTTGCATCGTCGAGCGGGACATAGGAAATCCCATGTAATTTTAAATGGGGTCAATTATTGGCTTCCATAATTATTTTAGAGAAAAATTCTATTTAGGTTTATTAAAGAGCACTAAAACCCACATTCAAAAGAATAACTTTAGATATTTTCGATGAGCCCGTTTACGGGTTATCGCCGATTTCTTTTTAACTATTTCTCCTTTTTATGGCCCCGTATTTGCGGGCACCAGTCAAGGTAAAAGATGACTGTCAAATAAAGTTGTCAATTTGAAATGTGTGCTTTATTGTTATAAAAACTCGTACATCGAAAATATTAAAGGTGTATTTATGAGTACAAATTAATCTGAATAAAACTAAAATAAAGTATCCAATTACAAGGTTAATTATGACATTTTACATGTTTCAATATTTTACTAATTAATAGGTAGGTACTATTAAATTGTTAGAACTTTAGGATTTAGGAAGATGTTCAAATATTCCTCCATTGACTGCTAGACAATAACCGAGGCGATCATAAAATTCTCTTCTTACATTCGCTAGTTGGTAAACTGAAATTCTATTGCATTCGGCAGAAATAGAATTTTTAAACTCGTCTAGATTTGGGTATTTTTTATCTTTGTATATCCTATGGCCCCAGAGAAAGAAATCCTTTGGCGATAAATCAGGAGACCTGGCTGGCCAATTTACTGTATGATTTAAGCCAATAACATTTCCATTAAAAGCACGGTTTAAATATTCCCGGACAGCCAGGGTACTATGTGCCGGGCAGCCATCCATTTGGTACCAAACTTCCTGATTTTCCCTGGCGGCATCATGTAAAGTAGGTAAAATATGATCTTCAAGTAGTGCCAAAAAATATTCTGCATTTAAGTTTCGTGTAAGAAATAATGGCCCGATAATATTTTCTCCGAAAATCCCAGCGCAAACATTAACTTTTTGTGGATATTGCGTCCTTGTTTCGACAAACCTGTGTTGGTTTTCTTTGCTCCAATATCGATAATTTTGAACATTGGGTTCATTGTTTATGGTAAATGTGCATTCGTCAGTGAAACACATGTTTTTAAAAAATTCCCTATCCATGTTTGCTCTTTCAATCATACCAAAACAAAACTCCTGTCGTCGTATTTCGTCCCTATCTCTTAGCTCTTGGTGCTTTTCATATTTGTATGAATAATATTTATGTCGTTTCAAAGCTCGTAACGCTGTGGTGTGATCTAATCCTATGTCATCCTCAAGTTTCCTTGTGCTGATCTTCCCATCATTTTCTTCCACGCACAATAAAACTTGCAAGTCCCTATCATTTCTGCATCTCTTCTTTGTTCCTGCCTTTCATATCCCTATCATTTCTTGCATCTCTTCTTTGTTCCTGCCTTTCTTCACATCTGCAGTTATTTATTACAGTGCTTTTTGTCTCAAATTTCTTGATAGTCCTTTCGACTGTAGATTTTGCAGGTATCGGTGTATTCAGATACAGAGCAGCAAACATGTCTGACACATTTTGATAACTATTCCCTTGATAATACCATTTAATCATTAATATTTTTTCTTCAGAAGTGTAATTCATGGCTAATATTTTCGATGTACGAGTTTTTATAACAATAAAGCACACATTTCAAAATGACAACTTTATTTGACAGTCATCTTTTACCTTGACTGGTGCCCGCAAATACGGGGCCATAAAAAGGAGAAATAGTTAAAAAGAAATCGGCGATAACCCGTAAACGGGCTCATCAAAAACATCTAAAGTTATTCTTTTGAATGTGGGTTTTAGTGCTCTTTAATAAACCTAAATAGAATTTTTCTCTAAAATAATTAGGGAAGCCAATAATTGACCCCATTTAAAATTACATGGGATTTCCTATGTCCCGCTCGACGATGCAACACCCGGTATAACGAACCAGCTAACGAATCGTTCTGAAAATTTGGTAATTTACATAGATGAAAATGATCTAATTATCTAAAATATTTTTAATGATACAGTATTGTCACTTCTACCAAAATTTAATAGCGACATCGATATTTTAAATATAACACCCTATATTTTATTATATTTTCTAACCCGTATTAATTTCTTAACAACTTTCTTTAAAATTATCCTATACGTATCTCTTTCACAGACACAGACCCGACATAACACAAATTGATGGATAGTTAAGTAATACCAAAGTTTAAAAATACAATTAATTTAGTTACTTGAATAGGTGACCATAAATATATTTTTTTAAATGTAATACCCTGTATATTATCACTGATTTGAAAAGCTACTTATTTTAATTTTTTTAGATTCTTAGTCAAATTTTTGACTTATGATTATTTGTAACATTTTCTCGACGTTTTAATTTTCATTTGGTATTTAGTAAGTATGCCAGGACAAACTCTTGTTTGACATAACGATTGTGTCACGTTCACGAAAACTTAAATTCTGTCTTTACAATAAAGTATTTTTTGACTTTGACTATCAGTTTTTGATTAAGGTTTTAAGATTTTTTGATAACGATATTGTTCTTTCAATCCGCATAGCGGCTGCTCTCTGCAAAGCGAACAAAATATTTAACAATTTATGTAATTTTTAATAATTTGGATGTAAAAGTTTCTCTTTTGGTAACTTTCATTCTTAGAGCGTTTTCACACGGCGCCATATACGCGCGCGATAAATGGTCGCAATATTGCTTTACACCAAATTATGTGTTCTCTAATATCGCTTATGTGTGAAAATGGCTCATTAGAAAACACATAATTTGGTGTAAAAGCAATATTGCGACCATTTGTCGCGCGCGATATATGGTGCCGTGTGAAAACGCTCTTAGGTTTTACAACCTATATTTTGGAGTACATTTTATTTTACAACGCAGTTCTTAATTCCTGTGGATCTAGGGCCGCCTTCTGAAGAGACATTGCTATTTTTAACACAACTTCATTCTCTATAATAGGTATTTTTGAAATAACTAGGTTTATTATCTCTTATCGCCAAAACTGATGAAATGACTTCCTGAATATTTATACAATCACCACTTGATAAAATGCAATCTGCTGTAAAAATTAACCTCTGAACGTTTGTTTCTTTAAAAAATCACAGTATGGCGGACCTCAAACACACTATCCAGGCCCGGACTGGGACCATTTGGGGCCCTCAGCTAAAACCTGTAAAGGGGCCCTATACCGGGGGGTCTGGGTGTTGAAAATTAGGTGCTTGAAAATAATAAAAACGCGTTTTTACGCTATTTTGGCACTTATAAAGAAGAATAAATTCAGCTAGGTTTTTATACGAATATTATGATTTTCGACTTTTGTTAACTTTATTATTCATTAAAAGAAATTCACAGTATTTTTAGGATACCATAACACTACCAAGCACATGCTATAGAACTGCTAATAATTACAACGGAGTTCAAAATAAAGTGCAGTATTTTATTCACCCCAAAGTATTAATGAATTATGTCAAAATTATTTGTATAATAAAAATAATGACAAACGGATTTTAGGGATTAGAAAAATAATACTAAAATTTTTTTAAAAATCCTGTTTATTTAACAGTGTACTATTGTGCCGATAAAAAACTGGGACAAGAGATTTACAAAAACAATGTAAGAAATACATATCCCCTAGACTATAAAAGGTGTCTAGAGCTAAAAAGGAAAAACATTCAAAATTTAAAAAGTAACCTAGGTTACATAATGGAATGTTTTGTATTTTTCGATACGGGGTGGTTAAATTTGAGAGACATCATATAATATGGATAAAGTAAATTTATTAGATTTTTTTAAAGTCAAATATTTTATAAATTATTATATTTACCATTACCACAAAATAATAAATAAAGCTAATACAGGTAATAAAATACATTTAATAAAAAGAAAAAAATTGCGAACACAAAGTTTGTCAAAACAACACAAAATTAATATTTGGTCATAGAACCATTTCTGTTTATTACTTTTTGGAGCCTTTGTGGCATACTTAAAACTAAGTTTCTACATAATTCGACAGTTATTTCATCCCAAGCTTGATTTATTCTATGACGTAATTCATCCCTGTTTCTAGGTTGAAAATCATGTTTATACATAGATTTGACCATGGCACCCCAAATGTTTTCTATCGGGTTCAAATCGGGACTCTTCGAAGCCCAGGGAAGAACTGCTATGTTATTTTCTTGGAGAAAATTTTGTACAATGCGCGCTGTGTGTATTGGAGCATTATCATGCTGAAATGTGTAATTTTGAC
The DNA here is from genome assembly GCA_935413205.1 of Polydrusus cervinus. Lineage (NCBI taxonomy): Eukaryota > Metazoa > Arthropoda > Insecta > Coleoptera > Curculionidae > Polydrusus > Polydrusus cervinus. The sequence continues at coordinate 8,708,872 of OW284518.1, forward strand.
CGTATACAGCGTTTACCGATGGTATCATCACTTCGTTTAGTATATTAACGTATACTGCTGCAGTTAGTCTTCCTTCGACGATTTGGCAAAGTCCTGGTCCTCTAGCGCTAATCCAGCCCCAAACATTTATGGAGAAACGCCCACTTTGGTTGGTTTTGTGGGTGTATCTCTCATCATACCGCATGCCGGAAGGCCTATACACCCGAATTCTCCCATTATTGCATGACTGAAAAGTTTTCTCGTCAGAAAATATAACTGTTTCCCATAAATTTATTTGATTAATATATTCATGTGCAAATTCTAACCTGCCCTGTTTATTTATTTCCGTTAAAAAATTTTTATTGGCAGCACAACGGCTTCGTATATCGGAATTTCGAACCCTGTCTCTAGCGGTATTTGCAGAACCTGGAAAATTCGTCTCTTCTTTTGCCTTGATTGCAGTTTCGAAGGGATGATCCCTTAGATAATTAACCAGTCTTCTATCATGATCATCAGTAGAAATTTTAGGGGGACCAGAACCTGCATTCCTAATAATAGTCCCATGTCTTGCTATTTTTTGTTTTGCCAATAGCACGGTATTCTTGCTTACTCCCAGTTCATCTGCAATATCCCCAATAGCAACACTATCTCGCAACCGACTATAAATAATTGCCTTTTGCTGGGGGGTTAATTGTGGCATATTTACAAATAATATATGATTGTATGTTTGACGAGTCAATCATAAAGTGACAATCTTTATTGACATGCAAATTTTCATGACATTTTACTGGTACCAGGCTTGATGTAAAATTATTCTTAATAGTCTAGGAGAAAATAGAAAAATTTCCTGTCCCAGTTTTTTATCGGCGCGATGGTACAATGTTGTTATACTAGAATAGAAGGGTCTTAAATTAACTGAGATGATTCAACATTTTACTCCCCTAGGCCTAAAGTAACAGCTTCTTTGTAAGCAACTCGCTTGTTAAAGCTACTTCATCTATTATTTTATTTTTGTCCAAATCATAAAATAAATCCCTCTCAACATTAATATAAAGCAGACTGGACATAAGGTCTTAGCCTAAAGACGACAGAAGTCGATTTTTAACTATTTTAAGTTTAGAAAAAACTCGTTCACATGTGACTTGGGTAGAAGTATGATAAGAACAAATATAAACAAATGTTGGACGTGTTCTACTTTTGGAAAATTTAATTTTTTTTGGAAAATGTAAACAAAACATTACCAATAACACTTTTTTTTTTGATTTTTTGTACGTTATGTGCGGGCCATTTGGGGCCCCTCGGGCCCGGGGCCCTCCGCGATCGCGGACCTGGCCAGTCCGGGCCTGACACTATCCCACTAATAAATAAGGTAAACTACAAAAATTTTTATAATTCTCGGGTTATCTAAATATTATGTTTATTTTTTTAGTATGACATTCGGTGGCATCGATCAAGAACACCATAACGAATATAACAAGAACGTATGTAGTATCTGTCAAACAAGATGGAAAAGCCGTTTAAATAAAAATGTCTCTCAACACATTAATCACGAAAGAGTTAATACATTAACCTGCAGTTATTGTAATTTTAATCAAACAACTCAGAAATGTAATTTGGAAATGAATCTCTTACGACCTAAAAACATAGAGAAAGTTCAGTTTAAGTGTGGTCAATGTGAATATCAAACATTTACGAGAAGTAATTTAAAGAAGCATATCTTGCAACATAAAAATATAGAGGAACTTGATGATTCTCATAAGTTTAAGTGTAGTCAATGTGATTATCAAACTATTAAAAAAACTTGTTTAAAACGACATATTTTTCGCCGACATAAAAATATAGAGGAAGTTGATGCTTCAAATAAGTTCAAATGTGGACAATGTGACTATCAAACATTTACTAGAAGTCATTTAAAGCTACATATTTTGGGACATCATAAAAATATTAAAGAAATTGATGCTTCAGATAAGTTCAAGTGTGGTCAATGTGATCATCAAACTATTACGAAAAATGGTTTGAAAAGTCATATTTTTCGTCGCCATAAAAATATAGAGAAAGTTGATGTTCCAAAAAAGGTCAAGTGTGGTCAATGTTATGAAACATTTACTAGAAGTTATTTGAAGATACATATTTTCCGACGACATAGAAACATGGAGGAAGTTGATGTTTTAAAAAACTTTAGGTGTGAACAATGTGAATATCAAACAATTGTGAGAAATAATTTAAAGTTGCATATTTTGCGATTTCATAAAAATATAGAGGAAGTTGATGATTCAGATAAGTTTAAATGTGATCAATGTGAATATGTAACATTTACGAGAAGTTGTCTAAGGAGACATATTTTGGGGCGTCATAAAAATATGGAGAAAGCTGATGCTTTAGATACGTTCAAGTGCGATCAATGTCATTATCAAACACTTAAAAAAAGTGATTTAAGAAAACATATTTTGGGACGTCATAAAAATATAGAAGAAGTTGATGATTCACATAAGTTTAAGTGTGATCAATGTGAATATCAAACACTTATCAGAGGAGAATTGAAAATTCATTTTTTACAACGTCATAAAAATATAGAGGAAGTTGATGCTTTAGATAAGTTTAAGTGCGATCAATGTGATTATCAAACACTTAGGAGAAGTGATTTAAAAAAACATATTTTTCGTCGTCATAAAAATATAGAGAAAGTGGATGATTCAGATAAGTTTAGGTGTGACAAATTTGACTATCAAGCATTTACAGGAAGTTGTCATACAAATATAGAGGAAGTTGATGCTTTAAATAAGTTCAAGTGTAATCAATGCCATTATCAAACACTTAGGAGAAGTGATTTAAAAAGACATATTTTGGGACGTCACAAAAATATAGAAGAAGTTCATGATTCAGATAAGTTTAAGTGTGATCAGTGTGAATATCAAACATTTAGAAGAAGTTGTTTAAAAAAACACATTTTGGGACGTCATACAAATATAGAGGAAGTGGATGCTTCAGATAAATTTAACTGTGGTCAATGTGAATATCAAACACTTACGAGTAGTCATTTAAAGAGACATATTTTGGGACGTCATATAAATATAGAGGAAGTTGATGCTGCACATAAGTTTAAGTGTGATCAATGTGAATATCAAACACTTACGAGTAGTCATTTAAAGAGACATATTTTGGCACGTCATAAAATATAGAGGAAGTTGATGCTTCAAATAAGTTCGAATGTGGACAATGTGATTATCAGACATTTACGAGTAGTTGTATAAAGAGACATATTTTAGGATTTCACAATATAGGATGACAACTAACTTATATTCTTATGCACGGCATCAACGATGTAATTTTAAAAAATCACAGGTATCAATCCAAATATTTTTTGTGAACGTTTACCCTTTAAAAAAATTAAATTAAGCGCGAATGTTTTAGTTGTTTGCCTTTTTAAAATTGCACAGTTGCCGATGTTTTTTGCTTGACATCGCCGTCATTAAACATTTCTAAATTATTGTTTTTTCATAGTTTAGTCCGTACGGAGTTTTAAATATTTGTAGCACTTTTACCGATGAGCGCGTTTATACAGGGTGCTACAAATTTGTGTGCGTACGTGAGGATCTCGAATATTAGTCACGTGACTACTCGTTTGTCTGGAAAATTGAAAACTATTTATTTTGTCGTGAAAATCTGGTATTAGAGTACAAGATATTGAAAAAAGTGGTTAGATTTTAATTTTAGGCTGGTGTGCAAAGTAACAAAAATTCAAAAAAAAAATATTTTTTTTTAAATTTGAAAAACATTAAATGTTACTTTCAGAATTCCAGCAATTTAATGAAAATGTGTTAAATGATTAAAAACAAATATTTAAACATTTTTATTATCTTGAAAAAATGTTATTTGCTAATATTCGAAATTTAGCTTTTTATCATGTAACTGGATGCGTCCAGGCCCTGTATCTAGCAACCATATTTATCAATTATAGGTATTTCTGGGACAATATGCTTACGAAAGGCAGTTTTTCTAATTTTGAACAAGTTTTAACGTGTCTCCTAAAATTGCTCCTACCACATTAAAAATTAGAAAAGAGAATTATTGGAATCAATTTCTAAAAATAAATAAATTGATTCCAAGTATTCTTTTTTCTAATTTTTAATTTGGTAGGAGAAACTTTGGGAGACACGTTAAAACTTGTTCAAAATTAAAAGGAACTGCTTTTCGTAAGCATATTGTTCCAGAAATACCTATAATTGGTAAATATGGTTGCTAGATACAGGGCCTGGACGCACCTAGTTACATGATAAAATGCTAAATTTTGAATATTAGCAAATAACATTTTTTCAAGATAATAAAAATGTTTAAATATTGGTTTTTAATCATTTAACACATTTGCATTAAATTGATGGAAATATGAAAGCCACATTTGATATTTTTTTAAATTTAAAAAAAATCTTTTTTTCTTGAATTTAATAATAATAATAATAATAATAATAATAAATGACTTTATTGTAAATAATTTACAAAAGGCGAAGTTGAAGCAAGCTTCCTCACTTAACCACTAAGTATATAAACAAAATTTTATTAAATTTTCAGATTATACCCTCTACAAGGGATTAAAAACATAATTAAACATATTTCAGAATAAAACAAATACATGTCAAACACAATAATAATCAGCTCGATATATCGATGGTGTCAATACAATACCTCGTATCTCCACAATTTATAAAAATCAAGGTTTCTGTTGCCTTTGGTTAACAAATATGTAATGACTCGATAGATGGCACCACAATGGCAATATTCTAATAATTAAGCCCGCGATCTGTCAAAAGCAAAGTGCAATACCTCTTATCTCCAATATAAATGGCGGATGTAATGTGACTTGTGAAATTAGGTAAGTTTTGATTGTGTTTTTCACTGTTATTTTTTGAATTTATTTAAGTAAAATAATATTTGGATGATATCTTATGTTTCTTTAGTTAAATTACATTTTATTTAAACCTTACCTGTGTTGTATTAAGGAGAAAAATGGAGAAGTTTGAGACCTCTGGACATACGTGTTATTGAATATTACATTTCTTGTCTCATTATGGTAGATACGTGTTTTTGATTTTTAACCGATATTTTATTATAATTTGAAAACTAATTTAGAAATGTTTCTTTAAGTAAAAATGTACCTGCCTGTTTATTTAATTCTATATTCTATCAGTATAATGTCAAGATTATCCAAAAGTTTTTGATAAAAGGCCATACAAATATGGAATGCGATAGCGTGCATGCAACTATCGAGAAAAAGTTGAAGAATAAGACAATTTCGATTCCTAACGACTATCACCGAATCACAGCCCGAGGAAATCCTAGGCCATTTGAAGTTGTGTGTTCGACTTTTGAATTTTATAATAACTTTAATGTGGACCTTGTCTACGAATCCATTCGGCCTGGAAGGAAACCCGAAGAACCTACTGAAACTGATATAAGAGTACTAAAATACGAGAATGGGGAAATCCAGTATAAACTTAACTTTGGGGACAATTTTTTTAGTTCCTTGCCGCAACGTCCCAAAAAAGCAATTAAGAAAATTGAAGAATTTCCGAAACTCCACACTGGAAAGCTGCCAATTAGCCAAAAAAAAATACACCCATCTACAGGAAATAAAAACCAAGCTTCATAAAAATTATTGGCCATTTTACGATAATTTGTTACATAAATAGTAGTAAACTTGTTGTTTCGTTTGTTAGGTCAATATTTTATATTTGTATTTAGTTAAATATTGAAAATTGTTTTAAATCTATAATATTAAGCAACATAATAAAGTCCTTTGTCAAAAAATAGTCTTTAAATGTTTTTAAAATTTTAATACAATACCCTGAATCTCCCTTATTTGAAAATTATTGTTGTTCAATACCACTTATCTCCATAAAAATAGTAAAAAGGTATCTAAATTAAGAAAAAAGCTATCAGATACTTGGTAAAAATCACCACTAATCAGAAAAGTAATATATAATTTGAAAATATCAAACGTTAAGGTTTATTTAAGTTTTATTTAATTCCTGTAAATTGACTTCCAAGGAGATACGTGGTATTGTATTGACACCATCGATATGCATATAGATATACAGTATGTATTATGGTCTTTGGACAGAACTATAAAAAGTTGCCGATAATTTTCTTAATTGCCCCTTTAAACCTTGTACCTGTTGTTTTATGCTGTCAGGAACCCTATTATAATATTTCGCAAGACTAAAACTGAAGGAACGTTCGTAATGGGCTGTAGAATGTATGGGCGTAGTAATAGTAAACTTTAAACTTTGCACACCAGCATAAAATTAAAATCTAAACACTTTTTCAATATCTTATACTCTAATACCAGATTTTCACGACAAAATAAATACTTTTCAATTTTCCAGACAAACGAGTAGTCACGTGACTAATGTCAAAACAAATTTTCAGGTTACCAATCATGCAGAGACTATCAGCATAAAAAGTTTTTTTTACAACAACAATAAAAAAAATTTCCATATGGGTCAAACTTATTGCCGGTCACTGTACAATAAAGAACACTTTTTTTATAGTCGTTTGTTTATTCCAACCGGCGTTTTGTTCTTTGAATTCCACCGTCAAGTCACGTTTTTAAATTTCGGACCTGATATTTTTATTAAGGTTTTGAGGACTTCTAAAATTTATAAATTTATAAGTTTTTGAAATTTAAAGTTTTGTCATTAAAATAACATCATTATCCTTTCTTTTTCATTGCGGCCCTGGTAATTATTTTTAGGATTAAATATCAAAATTACATTACTTACAGTAAGCAATGGTTTTTAATTCATTAATGTTCTAGTCAGATTTACCATAAAACTATTCATAAGGAAGTAAAAGAACGGTAGGTACACTGAGAGAAGATTCTTGCTGTCCTTATAAAAATCTTTATACCGCTTATAAAGAAAAATGCTAACATAGGGGACAAAAGAAAAACTACTTGAGACAGTAAAATCCATTTGGCTGTAATTTATTTGCTGTCGTAATAAAGTCACTTTATAAAGAATGATCACTTAGCTCAAGTAAACAAAAATTTTGTATTAGCAAAGTAACTGACCATCGGCTATAAAGAGACTTTGCTAGAACAGTAAAGATACTTTTCTACGCCATCCGCATTGTTCTCGAAACAAGAGAATTTTTTTTTCAATATCAGCATAGCATTTTGCCCTATTGGAAAGATTTTTTTATTTATTTCAAGAAAGTTACTTTGCTGGGTCAGAATGTACCTACTTACTTCAGATACTCTTTTTTAGCTAAAGTAGCAACTTAGAATTGCTATAATAGTAAAGTGGTTTATTATGACAGCACCACTTATTTGCTATAATATGTGGGGTGGCCCAAAAAATAAGCCGTATATTTTGTTGAATTTTTAATATACTCTAGAGAACTTATTATGCCTAATAACACATTTATATAAACCAAGCTTTTTTACTTTGGGTACGGAAGTTTCAAAAAAGTTTGATTCATTTAAAATTGTGTTATTAAAAATAATATGTTCCATGCTATATCAAAAATTTAACATAGTATAAAGCTTATTTTTCAGGTAACTCCATCATATTTTACATCATGCAACTCCCCACGTCTGAATAGGTTATCAACGATTTGAAACTAAAAAAAAATATTTTTCTCTTTATTATTTAATACAACAGAAAACAACACTTCATAACCTAAAAATAGTTTCAGTTTTAGGTGCTTAAAAAAACAATAATATTTTACTGCTTTTTTCTTTGAGTGGTTAAAACATATCTTATTAAAAAATATCTGTTCACTTTAAATTTAAATAAATATCCAAAAGGGAATGCCGAAAAAACATGTTTCTGCATCTAGCCTGAATATTAGGTAAAATAATAATTACATTGTATTTTATTTAGAAAAAGAAAGTATTTTACTTTTGCGATATTTCTTAAAATCTTCTTTTAAAAATCATACAATGTTTAAAACTTTGGTAAGTTGTTTTTTAGTTTGAGGACTTTTAGTATGAATGGCATTTGCTAAAGAATTACTAATTTTCTTCTCTCTAAAACTTGACTAACACAAAAATTATTATTAAATAAACATTCACATAACATAAAACAATTAACATTAAACTAAAATAACTATGGTCTTTTAACACTAATATTAAAAATCTACACTGTCATTGATGTCACAATCCAATAAAGCACTGCACACTGGAAACATTTTTGAGCCAAGACAATTTTTATTGGAAAAAATGAGACAAATGTCGAGTAATGATCACCAACAACAGCCACCGATGCGACGATTTTACTTTATGAAGGAACGAGCATCTAAATATCTTAAATAAAATGAAGACCTAAAGACATGAAGACCTGGAGACAGGAACGGGACGACTGGTGCGCAATATAAAAATTGACCCAATCAGACTGAATTCGTCACCACGAAATAATCCGATTCGAACCGAACAGTTACGAATTTCTCAATTCCAACAAAAAATTTTGCTACCCCTTTAAAAACTCTTTAGAGCGCTAGAAAAGATTTCTTTATAAAGATTTTTTTCAAAAGCAGCAAACTGCATTACTTCCTCAGCAAAGCAAATAGTAGTCCTAGAAAATAATTTTTTATAAAGACTTACTTAGCTGTTATCATAATGTAAGTTTTCTATAATAGCAAAGATTTTTGTAACGGGTATAAAGAGTTTTCAGGTTAATTGTTTCTTTTGCAATAAGAAATTCATTTTGCTATCGTAGGTAAAAAATTTAATATTACAGCCAAAATAATCTTAGCAAAGAATTTTTTGCTGAAGCTTTTCTCAGTGTACATTCAAGGTTGATTAATTTAGCAATTCACTAAAATCGCCTAATTTTTAAGCAATACAGCCGTATTTAAAATTATATGTTCGTATTCAAAAGTTCGTAAGCGTTGCGTTTTTCAATAAATAGTTCAAAGGGAGCATTTTTAATCAACCCTTTAAAAAATCATTAAGTTCTTTTTCATCATCCACATGTGATAGTAAGATTGTAATGGATAAACAAAAATTCATTTTTTTTATTGTTCCAGCTAAGATAATTTTTGAAGGATTTCTTGGATTTTTTCCAATCTTTTTCTTTCTTGTTTAAGTTATCTTTTATGTATTCTTCTGGATTGTAGATTTTACAAGACTCCTCGTTCCAGGACAAGTCGATTAGTACTAATTCTGTTATGTTTTATTAAATCTTTTAATATTCTTATGGGTGGTAAAATATATAGTAGTATGGGGAGAAGTGAGGTTAAGTGGTGTAATGTAATAGGTGTAGTAGGGGGATAGGAGTGGGGTATATCCATGGATTGTGCTATGGTAGAACATAGGAAACCTATCTATTAATGTGATTTGTCGGGTTTGACAAAGAACGAAAGAATTGCAAATATCATAAATTTTGTTTAAAAATAAAAGTTTTGTTATTAAAATTATACATAGGCGACTAGACTAACCTACGGTAAAAGTTCAAAATGTCTTTTCATTTTAATCTGTGCACAAGTCGACACGTTCTTGAAAAGATCCCTTAATATTTCTGGTGAAATACCAGCAAAACAGTCATTTAGTAATGGTTAAACCTAAGAACCATGGTACCTAGGCTTTCAAATAAAGTATGAATTAATTTGTTAATAATAGTTTTTATTATTCAATTAATTTGAAAGAGTTGGTATTTAGGGCGAATAAATTATAAGAAATTAAAACGAATTTTAATAAGATGAGTTGGTTGATACGATGTTTGTAGGTACTTGGTGAGAGCACCCTAAATACCATTGAATTGTTAAAAAAAAGTCGCATATCGCATATTCATTAAAAAAAAAACCTTACGCCATAGTTTCCTTGTTTTAGGTTAGGTAAGAGTGGCAGACCCTTGGTTCTGACCAAACGGTCTCACGTAGTCCTGATTAGGTCCGTTGTGATACCACACGTGTTCCGTAGAACCCACCTTCATCAGATCACTGATGGTTTATGCGACGTAACCGCGGAAGGATTTTAACAACTCATTCAAACCAGCCACTACTGTTCAGAAATCTGCTCAGCCGTCCAAGTTGTAAGTTGTTTAGTTCCTCCAGGCTATCGAAAGATGATTCACCCAGAGTAGTGAACCTCCTTCTTGCGAGGCCAGGGCATTCACACAGAAAATGTTGAATACTTTCTTCCTCTTCCTCATCTCTGCAACTTCTGCAGAAGTCGTTAGTGGGTATTTGCATACGTTCGGCATGTCTACCGAAGAGGCAATGTCCGGTAACAACCGCAGTAATATTTCTCACGTCTTTTCGACTGTGTCTCAATAGCTCTGCGGTTCTCTTTTTATCGAATGTGGGCCACAGTTGCCTGGATGTACTACAGGTTGTCAACCCTGTCCATCGGTTCTGTGCAAGCTGCTTGGCCCTGTAGTCAATCTCCTCTTTGACGAATCCCAGTGGTTTGTTCACTGTATTGTCTGCTAGATCAGCTGGCATGCCTGCGCCCTCTCTTGCAAGCGCATCGGCAGCCTCGTTGCCATCTATTTTGGAGTGTCCAGGAATCCAGCACAGAATAACCCGATGTTGGTTGCCAAGTCTGTGGCTGTATGGCTTAAGGGCATAACTTGAATTTTGGCGAAAATGAGTTATCTATGGTAAGATACTTATAAAAACAAGATTTACACTATGGCAAAAGGATATACCTCAATTCTCAAAAATAACGAACTTATTTTACTAAAATTGGGCATAACACATGATATTGAAAATATTCAATCTAGTAGAAGGTTATAACTACATATGTTTATAAAAAACATATAATCATTTGCAAGAAAAAGGACATAACTGTAGATACTTTGGAGCAAAATAAAAACATGTTAAAACAGAATGGTATAAATTGACTTAATCAATAATTTAACACATTTATAGCCAGGCATGAAGGTATAACTTGACATATTTCCCTTTGCCTAAATGAAAATATTCATTCGTCTGGGGATAAGTGGCTAGTTATACCCTTTTGCCTGCTTGAAATTTCGGAATTTCGCGCGATCCCTGTTAAAAACGTGGTTTAATCGTGCAGTTCAGTACCTTTTTAGCAACGGTCAGAGAAGGTTCAATGTTCACCCTTGTTCGAATTTTACGATGCATCAGCGAACCCGAAAAATACTTATTGCTTGTAGTAAAGAAAATACTGAAAGAGGATCTGCAAATCAGTATATAGGAAATAGAAGCGAAGGTAAGAAATACTAATTATTGTTAAACTATCTATAAATAATAGTCCTAAGAACCTCAATTAAAATATGTTTTTTTTTATTGTTTCTCTAAGGCATCAGTGGGGTTGTCTGTGCAGATGGCTGCGAGATAAAGGGATCAACAAATAATATTTCAGGTGATCTTAAGCTACCAAAACCTGGTGAAGGTACTTATTATTTATTCTTAGAATTTTTTTTTATTAATTTCGTTAAAATTATTTTCTAGTTTTCAATCCCATTGTAGCCAATGAAACGCAGACTTCCGGCAATATGCAGTATGCCACTAAATTCAAAGACCTTTATAATGCATTTTGGCCGACAAAAGAAGATTATGAAAATAAGCAATATGAAGACTTACATAATGGTAAGAAAAGACACTATATTATATTATATTATATTATATTATATTATATTATATTATATTATATTATATTATATTGAAAAAAAAAATAAAGTTGATGATGGTCGCATAGTGATGAAACGTACGATTTAAATTTTGAGGACATCAATTTATAGACCAAAAAATGTTGTCAAGCCGAAGTGTAACTTATTTTAATATGAAGTTAAAGGTTTGGTCGTTCCCTCCCCCAGACCCATCCCCAGACCGGTTTCGCCGTATCACGGCTCATCAGTGAAGCTGTTGCAGCTCACCAATCACCATTTATTTCAATATATCTCTTCAAATAAACTCGGGAGGAAATAAAACGTATTTTGGCCAATTTCGGATTTGTTCGGATATTTCCGGAAGTAGTCGGAATTTTTAAATTTTCTTGAAGTCATTTTACTAAGCACTAAATTGCGCAACTTTTAACCAAATCTGACCGACCTTGGACCTTACGGTTTACAACGCACACACTCAAATTTGTGGCACCCTGTATTTAAACAATGTTCCGTACGTCATAGACACGTGCAAACTTGTATAGCTTATATTTTCATCAAACAAAACGTCAAGTCAAATTTCGAATTGTTTGCAAGTATTGTTAATTCATAAACTCCAATGACTGGCCTATTAGGGTGGTAACGATATATCGATATTTTTTAAATATCGATAATATATTTATTTCGATATTATTATCAGTATTTAACCTACGTTTTCTTTTAAGGATCAGGAACTAACAGTGAACATTTTAGATATCGTTTCTCATCATTTCTTGGGGGGTCTGGAAGGCACTGGGGGTTCTGGGGGACGGCTTCCCCAGGATCCCCTGGAGTTACGGCGATGCAATATATCTATTTTATTAAATATATCGATATAAATAAATTTTTAGACAAGGGCCTACAATACATGTCAGATTTGATTTTTTTGCTCGTTATGTTAAAAGAACGCACTTCAACTGATTTTTGTCTCTTGATTTGTTAAGCCTAGATCTTTGTTCTGTCACCAGCGACACCAGCTGTAACCAATAGAAATTCAGAATTAATTATTAATCATTATTAATTTCAAAAAATTCCGAAATTCTATTGAACTACAGAACAAAGCTCCGGCTTTTCGTGCATTCTTCACCTCTATGCGGGCTACTTTGCTTACGTTGCGTACCACTTCAACTGTCTATCAAGATATAAGTTGAACTTTGTTGTAAAATATGTTTTTTTTTTAGTTCAAAATTCATCAAATGTTGAAATTAAAAATCAGGAAAACCAATCTGAACTAGCCTTAGGTGGACATATCGATATGAGGAATAATGAGAATAAAGAAAATACAGATGGAAATTTGGTGTATGAAAAGTACTTTTCCAACGGTAATAAGAATATAACTATTATTTTTAAACGTTGTCGTAGACACAAGCTTATTAAGAACCGTCTAAACGTAAAAATCATTTTTATGACGTTTATTATATCGATTCCGTCAACATTTTACTCATTTACATTTTTTAGAAAATGAAGAAATCGCAGAAAAAAATATTCTAGCTGAACAGCTGACACACAAGAATACATCAATCGAAAACATTATGATATCCGAGAATAATGAAGACATTGTAGAAAATCAATTATTATTACTATCTGCAAACTTATCTGAAGGTAATATATTTTTTTAATAGATGCACTTATTTTTAATATAACATACATTTTGATTAGGTGCGTCTTTACATGATCCGTACAGCACAGATGATAGTTTAACCGATCCCGATTATGAGCAAGAAACAGACAGTGATGCCGATATTGCTGAAGAAGATACCCTGCTAGAGAACGATAATACAAACAAGAAGGGCAAGTTGAAAAGCAAGTCAAAGATTGATGGAGACGGTGCTGATAGTGCGGAAATGGGCCTTCTAGAAAACCAAGATAAAAAGAAGCGTATAACAAAAGTAAATGATAGAAAAAAAGAACAATTAAACAAAAATCTGGGAAAAGAGCATAAGACAAGGAAAGGTAAAATAGTCACCAAAAAAGAATCTCGATCACTAAAGAATTGTAGGCGCGATTGCAATAAAAAAATAAATGATGAAACTAGAATGTCGCTTTTTAGGGATTATTGGGAAATGGGAAATTATGATAGAAGAGTAACCTATATTGCCTCACTAATATCAATAGTTGAAAAAAAAGCAGATACAAATTTAAATTGTCCCAAAAAGAATCGACAAAAAACGTTTTGTTACTTTATTGACGTAAAAGGAGAACGGGTTCAAATATGTAAAGGGTGCTTTTGTGACATATTTGGAGAGACAGCAAAGTTTGTCTTTTCAGTAACAAATAAAAAAATATCGGCCGCAAGTGGAATCCCATTTTCTGATAAACGGGGAAAACATGTCCCTAGCAATAAAATATCCGACGAAAAAGTGCAAGAGGTTTACACTCATATAAAGAAATTCCCTTCATATGAGTCCCACTATTCGCGTCGACACACTGACAAAAGATACCTACCATCTAATTTAAATAAAACTATTATGTACAAACTATATAAGCAAGAACATTCAAAACCCGTTTCCTTTAGCATCTATTCAAGAGCTATTGATGACTTAGACTTAAAATTTAAAAAGCCTGCCAATGATACGTGTCAAACATGCGACATCTTGTCAATGAAAATAGCTTCTGAAAAGCAAGAGGAACAACGAGAAATACATAAAAGTGCTTTAGAAGTTCATCACCAAGAAGCAGACATGGCATATAAATCCAAGCAGCTGGATAAAGAATTAAGTAAGTCAGACCCTCATTTAAAAATGATAACTTTCGATCTGCAGCAGATTTTACCTACTCCTTATCTAACGACTGGATCGGTATTTTACAAACGGCAACTCCATACATATAATCTGACTGTACATGATTGCAACACCAATCAATCTAAACATTTTATGTGGCATGAAGCAATAGCTGGACGAGGAGCTAACGAAATAGCCTCTTGTTTATACAAATATCTACTAGATCTTGACGATAATATTAAACGAGTAATTTGTTACAGCGACACCTGCGGTGGTCAAAATAAGAACTCCCATGTGACTGCTATGTTTACGTATTTAATGTCCATAAATAAATCTATTAAAACCATAGACCATAAATTTTTAATTCCTGGTCACACTCATATGGAGTGTGACCATATGAGATCATGCCACGATTGAGAAATATAAGAAAAAAGCACCTTTTCCTATTCATCTCCCTAGAGATTGGTTCAATTTGGTCAGGATGGCGGGTAAATCAGGTTCAACCAATAATCCCAAGTTTCAGGTAGTGGAAATGGCAATGCAAGACTTTTTCGAATTTTCAAATTTATATAGAGGACCTTTAATAATTAAAAAGATTACAACAAATAAGCAAAAATTTGCCTGGAGACCACAGAAGTGGATAAGGTATGAAAATGAATTTGGTTTAATTAAGTTTAAGGATTCGCTTCTTGAAGCGGATACCTTTATTTTAATCGATTTTAAACGGAAAGCACACGACATAGGTATTACATTAAAAGCTCTATGTGCGAAGCCACGGACGATAGACTCCAAGAAAAAAGCTAATCTAATGGAAATGTTGGACTTAATTGACTGTAGTGCAAGAAAATTCTATATAGACTTAAACGCAACGACACAAAATTCACTAGATTTAACTGATAAAGATCCTGATATTGACCGGGTAATGAGCGATGTTGAGTTTTAAGAAATACAGTATTTTTTCATTCAATTTCGTTTCATTTCCTATTAATTATTAATATTTCATGTTATAATAGTTAAAGGATAAGTCGAATTATACTTTTTAATAATAATAAACATTATACTAATCTTTAAGCAAAAAGGCATAACTCGACTTATTTCTTTGTGACTTATTACAGCATGAAAAAACAGAGTATATATTTAGTTATGCCCTTATACCTGGTTGCTTGGCAACACATAATTCAGTTATGTCTAACAATTTTTCAAAAACAACTGTTTTTTCAAAACCAGAAAAAGTAACTAAATTAAAAAACATTAAATTTACTTTCTACCAACCAAACATACTCATAGTCAACGTTTAAAATGGCTTTGTCGATTGTTTATCCGAAATTTTAAACAATTTAGGTTTATTGGCTCTCCTGAAAAGTGATAAAAATTGAGTTATGCCCTTTAGCCATACAGCCACAGAAGTGTGCATAGATTGTTGCGGCATCGCTTTACGAGCTTTGATTTAACGCTGCTGGAACAGATTGCCTTAATCGCCGCCTGACTGAGAGCACCCTAAATACCATTGAATTATTTAAAAAAAGTCGCATATCGCAAATTCATTAAAAAAAACAATCTTACGCCATAGTTTCCTTGTTTTAAGCCAAGTCGCTTTTAAAATGGCAATTTTAGATTCTACGGTTAAACATAAACAAGATGGCTATATTGGTTTTAATAAAAATACAGGGAAACTAAAAAAATAGGTCCTGTTTAGTTCTTAAAAGTCACAAAGAGTGTAAAAGTTGGCCCTTTATTCAGCAAAACGGGCAACGCGGGCCAAATTCTTTAGTTTTACAAAACACAATGGCCCAAGCCACGCTACCACAGGTCGACTCGGAAGGTGGAGTGGTCGTGGCTATAAAAGCGAACAAGATTAATCAAATTCTGCCTTGTAGTCCGGTCAAATTAGACCAAAAAATGATAGTGAAGGTACATAAATTTACAACAAGCTGAAAATCAGTAAAAATGTTCAAAATACAAATATAAATAAAATTTGAAAGTTCCCCAACATTCCCGTGTATGGAAAAAATTACTTTTTCGCGATTTTTAGCAAAACGGTAAGTTTTATCATAAAAATACTTTTGACAAACATTGTAGATCATAAAATTATCTATAAAAAATGTATTAACACTTTTTTTCCTACGATCCATCGTTTCTGAGATATAACGATTCAAAAAGTTGTAATCGTCGAATCGAAAAAAAGTTGTTCCTTATAAAAAGTTTTCCATTTAAAATTATTAAAATTGGCTTAAGAATTTTTTTTGTATATTACAACTCTAGAGATGTATATACGTGGCGTACCCATGCATATTATGACGATTACTACTTTTACAACTTTTTGAATCGTTACCTATATCTCAGAAACGGTGGCTCGTAGGAAAAAAAGTATTTATACATTTTTATAGATAATTTTATGATCTACAATTTTTGTCTTAAGTATTTTTATGATAAAATTTACCGTTTTGCTAAAAATTGCGAAAAACTCATTTTTTTGACCTTTAACCTCGAGTCAAATTTTTTCCATACACGGGAATGTTGGGGAACTTTCAAATTTTATTTATAATTGTATTTTGAACATTTTTACTGATTTTCAGCTTGTTGTAAATTTATGTATCTTCGAATGTGTAATTTGATCGGATCATTGCTAAAATCAAGCTGTTCCGCTGCCAGTCAGATTTTTTTTACATACAACTACTAAAAATTAGTTTTATCAATACAGGCAGAGACGTACGTCTAATTCTTTAAAATGTCTTTATTCTCCGTTTAAATAAAATGAAAACGAGAAGTGAGTAGGACGTAAATTTCAAATGAAGCTATTTATTACCAAATCTATGGGGCTGCAGCGATACACTTTTGCTTTCTCATATAGGGTCCTAAAATATGGGTAGAGTGGCACACACCTTTTTATTGTAAGGCAGTCCTCACACAGGGAAACTTAAAAGAAACTGTAGAAGCTTTGATACTAGGAGATCCAAGCACGGGCCGGAATTTCACGACCCGGCCCGAGACAGAATTTTGCGACGCGACCCGGCCCGTCAACCTGCCTGGCCGAAAAACAACAGACTCAGTGGCGGCTCGCGGTCCTAAAAAATAGTGAAGAGCTAGGTATAGTGCGGGTACTTAAACAAACATTGACTAAAAACCCGTGTACCAAAACGTCTCTGTTATCCAGGGTTTCCAACAAATTACAAACTATGTCATTAATTGGGTTTATTTTTAAAATACACAATAAAAATTTAACCAAGTAGATACGTACACACTACTGAATTAACTGAAAAATAAAAACAAAACTTTTTAATCATACAGTAAATCACGTAAAAACGATATCTATAACCGTAAGTTTCGCGAAGCCTTAAGATAAATACTTTAAGGTTAGGCGAACCAATGCTAAAACAATGGTACATACGACTGATCGATTTTTAAATTGCCCTTCATCATAATGAAAATTGTCTGTTTAAAGGTTGGAGACAATGACGTTTCTTGAACGGCAGTAGAGTTTTGGACTTGCATTGTCTTTATTTGTTTAGAATCACTACGTTTCAACTGGTAAGTATCTCCAGTCGTCTTCAGGTGAATACTGAATAAGTACGGTAACTACAGCTCTATTTATACTAGGCAGGTGCTGTGACGCATGACTAGTGGGTGCGAATGCGGCCAGTCTTACATTGGTGAGACACTAAGACCACTAGAAGTAAGGATTAAAGAACATCGGAATAATACCCGAAAAGGAGAGACCGAAAAATCAGGTGCAGCTGACCACGCCTGGACGCACGGCCATCATATCATGTGGACAAAAGCGGAAATCCTGCAAAAAGAACCGCACTGGAGGAAGAGGAAGTTTAAGGAAGCTGCTACCATACACCAAAATCCAGGTTGCTTTAGTAAGCCTTCATTAGACATGAGAAACGTCTGGAAACCCTTGTTAAGTAAATGTAATCTTAGAATAAGACCACCCAAAAGTTAAACGCATGATTCATCGAGCATGACTCATCAAGCATGACTCATCCAGTTATGCGTCATCACCTAGCAACACGCATGACTCCGCCCACTAGTCATGCGTCACAGCACCTGCCTAGTATAAATAGAGCTGTAGTTACCATACTTATTCAGTATTCACCTGAAGACGACTGGAGATACTTACCAGTTGAAACGTAGTGATTCTAAACAAATAAAGACAATGCAAGTCCAAAACTCTACTGCCGTTCATAATGAAAATTGTTACATGCTGTTTGGGTGACTGACGTAACGTAACCATAGCAACGGTGAATATCAAAGCCATGTTAGGCGTTGGGTCTTCACTTGCGGTGTTTATAATTATTGTCCATCGGAGTTAACCGTGGCTCTATTATGCATAGCTACATTCGAATTAAATTAATATCATTAATTCGAGGATAACTTTTTTTAAGGGCTAAAATGGTAGCTGTACAGGGACATTATTTTAAGTGTCTCACCCGATTGGCGGCTTTGCTATCGACCACAATAAAAAAACAATTATGTATTCCCTAACAGCTTTTAGTGAAGAAGCCAGATTTGATGTAAAAAAAAATCTATGTTTACAAATTTGACAGATACGACGCCATATTGGATTTTCTTAAATGGCAACCCTACCTGATAGTAAGCCAGCTGCATTCGCCTATTTGTTCCAACATTAAAAATGTATAATTGTCAATATTTATTTTCAGCCGTTCCGGAGATACGAGGCTTCGAAGTTGATGATTTTGTTATCATCGAATTAACAAAAGCTTTGAGATTAGAAACTCAATTTTTTCTGTAGATACGTAATTTTTTATAACGGAGCCGATGCTATTGTCATATATGCCAGATGTCAAAAAATGACAGTTACGACGCCATTTTGAATTTTTTTAAATGGCAACCCACATTTATAACTACACCAATGTATTGCATTTCGCGATCCGATTTCAAAAATATATAGTTGTCGATATTTATTGCCAACCCTTACCGAAATACGACCGTATCAAAAACTGCATGTATGATTACGTGTTTTAAGTATCTCACCCCATTAAAAAATAGAAGATACGTAGTTTCTTATGGCGGAGCCACCCATGCCATTGTCAGATGTCAAAAAATGACAGTTACGACGCCATTTTGAAAAAAATTGATTTTTTAATCACAAAGCTTCTATTTTTTAATGGGATGAGATACTTAAAACACATAATCATACGATGCAGTTTTTGATATGGTCGTATTTCGGTAAGGGTTGGAAATAAATATCGCCAACTATATATTTTTGAAATCGGATCGCGAAATGCAATACATTGGTGTAGTTATAAATGTGGGTTGCCATTTAAAAAAATTCAAAATAGCGTCGTAACTGTCATTTTTTGACATCTGGCATATATGACAATAGCATGGGTGGCTCCGTTATAAAAAATTACGTATCTCCAGAAAAAATTGAATTTCTAATCTCAAAGCTTCTGTTAATTCGATGATAACAAAATTACCAACTTCGAAGCCTCGTATCTCCGGAACGGCTGAAAATAAATATTGACAATTATACATTTTTAATGTTGGAACAAATAGGCGAATGCAGCTGGCTTACAATAACGTATGGTTGCCATTTAAGAAAATCCAATATGGCGTCGTATCTGTCAAATTTGTAAACATAGATTTTTTTTGACATCAAATTTGGCTTCTTCACTAAAAGTTGTTAGGGAATACATAATTGTTTTTTTATAGTGGCCGATAGCAAAGTCGCCAATCGGGTGAGACACTTAAAATAATGTCCCTGTACCTATTAATACATTACTTTTTTTTCTGGTGAGAGCCCCTTCACCTACTTTACCCGACGAGCCGCCACTGGGCTGACTCGAAAGACCGGCTGGCCACAGAAGTCCGGCAGCAAGTCCAAAACATTGAAAATTTGAAGACCTTATTTACATAAAAAAAACTTTTGATGACCATGCGGACCCTCAAGATATTTTTTCTACTTCCACATGGAAATTTGCTATTTTCTTTACACTTAAGTGACGAGAAAAGTAGGCTATCGAGTTAACTGTACGGCAAATTTTCATATTTTTACTGTTCAGTGCTGCACAGTGTTGCGACCTGTAAAAATAAAGTTTCCCATTTTTAAAGAAAAAATCCACTAATGCACCCAATACTGAAAAAGTATTTTTTAGCAGATCACAAGCACAAGTAATCCTAGAAAATATCCTACGAATATAACACTGTGCGTAAAAATTTCCCTTTTCCCTATTGAGAGAGCACCGGCCTATCATTCCTCTGTGCTTTGTTCTTACGAATCCGGAAATTTATCATTAGTTGACAACATTGTTATAAAAATTAGATGTCTCTGTGGTGTTCTTATAAAGTACTGACCAATCATAGTATTTACTGAAGCTCCGCCTTTTTCAAAACACTAAATTGTATAATTTATATGTATAATGGTACAATATGTTATTAATTTGTTCAATAAAAGAAAATATAAACGCATCTACAATAGTTTTATCAATAATGCAAGCTGCTGAATATGTATAGAAAATTAATTTTATGTAGCATTATTATTGAATTGGTTTTACCATAACTTCTAAGATGGTCCTCTGGCCGAGACGGTAAAACGTCAAACTTTGGATCCAATGGTCGTGAGTTCAAGCCCTGCAGCCTGCATACTTTTTCAAGCATAAGATTTGTAACTTTGGTCGTAGAAAAAATATACTGTTCAACTCGAGTGGATTGTCCATATCGCAGTCGGACGTTTGGGCACTCCGCCTACAGCGTCGTGCTCAATTTACTTTTTCGTGAGATATAGACTATCATATTCACTCTTGTTGTACAAACTACTATTTTAATTTTGGAAATCGATTAAAAAGGTTTTACTTTTTCTTTTAAGCGCTATTGCATTGGCTGTATTAAAAGGTATTTTTACAGTAGTAAGTCAATAAATTTATAGTATATTACGTAATAAGTGTTGTAAAAAGCAATTTACGCACAAATAGAAAAGTTACGCACGACGCCGCGTAGCGGCGAGTGCGTAATTCTATGAGTGCGTAATTGCATTACAACACGTATTACGTACCATACTTTACCTACGACCTACTTATTCACACAACATCATTTAGTTTTAGTTTTTCATCTTAACTGGTAACAATATTATTAATTTAAGAACGTGATAACATCAACGAGAAGGTATATATTGTAATAATTCTACAGTATGATTATTTAAATTTACAAATGTTATTTTTTATAATATTATTTATTCTCATTACAATAATTATTTATAGTTACAGAACAATTATTGAAGACAAAAGGTATATCGTTTTTTTTGCTTGTTGAAGCATAAGTAAGATTTACATTATTAGTTGCCTCAATGAAATTTTCATTAATACTATTAGTACTACTACTAGTACTTGCTATTGCAGATGATATTTTAGACGAATTGTTAGTTTGCTTATTTAGGGAATTATCCACATACCCTTCAGCTACGGCTGAGGACTGCCATCCGCCGTGTCTTTTTAAATCTAATAAGTCACCACCCGCGTCAACAAGAATAGTCGCGGACGAGCGTCGAAAACAGTGTCCTGTATAATTCGCTGCTTCTGGTAGTCCCAGATATTTGGCTATTTCTTTTGGAACCTTTCCTAACTTGTTAATACCAACAGACTGTTTGGTACATTTTCCGTTTATATAGTTTAGAAAAAAAGGTAAATTTGGAGCTGTACTTACTGCAGAGCGAATGTTTATATATTTTTTAACCTTTGGGTAAAAATATTCTGACACCACAAAAGAACGTTGCCGTTTAGTTTTTGAATCGGGAATATTAATAATTAGATTCTTCCCTGTGTCTTGGATATCTGACGGTTTTATATTACGCAACTCTTGTTTCCTGCATGCACCGCTTATACCAATTATAAGAGCAACCTAAAAGACGATTTGAAATAAATTTACACATTTAACATTATATTGAGCTCAATATATTACCTTCATAAACAAATGTTTATCATCTGGTGCGTTTTCTAGAAAATCGTTTATATTCTTGCTTGTCAAAATCTTGGATTTTTTGGATTTAAAGCCGTCCGATTTTCTCTTCAGAAGAGCTTGTAATTTGGAGTAGTTTGCAATATCGACATTGTGATTTATATTAATTGTGGCCTTTAACATTGAGTAAAATGACCAAAGTGAGGAAGGCTTCATCGTTTTTGATAGTTCTTGGAAATATGCCATCATTACATTCTCGGAAAATGATTTAACGTCGTTTTTTAATCTCCATTCCATAAATCTTTGGTAAGTAAATTTGTATCGATATTCAGATTTCGCCGGTAACAAGTTGTTTTTAGCAGCTTCTGCAATTTCGCTAATATTGGGTGGAGTTAAATTTTCTATTTCACTGTCACTCGAAATTTTTTATGTACCTAATCAAACTAATTTCACTTTATAATATTACTCACATACAAATTTGATCTACGATTATGTCAGTTTTTGAATAAGTTTGTTTGTATTGACCGTTGCTAAGCGGTTGCTAGGAAAACTGTGCGATTTTTTTACCAAGCTGTGCGATTTTTTTACCGTGCGTAATGGGAATCTTACATTGATCTGAAACGGTGTGTTTTTAAGTATTTACAGTGGTGGTCGTAGGTAAAATCTTTGTTTGCGCCTTCGTTCTGAGAAATATGAATTTTACACAATAGCAGAATTTGTGTAGTTGTAAATTTTCCTTAAAAACCCTGATCGAGAATTTTACTTCACTAACTCAAAATTTTAATCGGGATTTGGCCTAGACCAAACTAGTTTATCCTAAAAGTTGTTCGGGTCTGGTCGGGTTTGTTTAGGTTTGTTCGGGTTTGTTAGAATACGAACAAACCCGAACAGGCCTAGGCAAATCTAGTTTATCCTGAACTCGGGTTAGGCTAAACTAGTTTATCCTGAAATCGGGTTTGGCCGGTAACATATACATACCCTATATTGGTAATACCATAATTCAATGATGACACCACTGTAGGCAGATGATCAGGGTCCGTTGAGTTTGCACAGCTCGAAAATTTGCTTCTTGATGTAAACATTTAACAGGACCGACTTTCAAAATATTTTACCAAGCTTTTATTTAAATTCACCCGTTAGTTCGGGTGTGTACAGTTTATGGTCAAATAAAACTAAGTAACCAATATTTTACATACCTGAAATACCTTATTCCTGGTATTGAACCGCGATTCGTGCAAAAAAGGATCATGCACTTTTTTCTACCCATCTTGAGACACAAATCGCTAACAATAACATGTCTGGTAAAGTTTTATTCCTAAATTCGCACCCAAAACTTAAAAATAATATCCACAATCACACACGGAACATCCGAACGAATACAACGTAAAAAAAGATGGAAACGACTAACAACTTACAAACTAACAAAAAAAATGTCTAAAGTAAAGTTTTATAAATATTAACACTCAAAACTGAGAAACTATAACCACACACGAACGAAACAAAAGATGGCGACGAAATACAAAAACAACATCGAGCCGGTTCTGTTTACGTTCTGTTAGATATCGTGTCGGTTGCCTAATTTTTTCCCTACTGCGCAAGCACCACGGGCCCAAACTAGGTTATTTAGAATCGCACGATGGGTGTCTTATTGCTTCGTGCGGCTGCTTGTATTGGCAATATAGTGTATGTATATATGTGGGATATACTAGGTACTTAAGCAAATTCCTAGTGTATTTTATTTTTACAGATCAGAATATTTTAATCCTGAATTTGTGGAGGTACCAGTAAAAATTGAAACCCACGAAAATACAAGAGAAGTTGAACAAACATCCGAAAATATACATGATGAATGGAAAATTAAAAATGAGAAAATCGACCTTAAAGAGGAAGACCTTGAACAAAACCAAAGTGTGTAAGTATCTCAGTAGAGTATTATGTAGGTAGCTTTCGTGGTTTGTGGCAGTGGCGGTGTTTGGAATAAATTAAAAGTATATACATATTTATTACTTTACATCATTACAGATTAATTACTCTTTTTTTTTTGCTTAATAATCTTTTGTTTACTAATTTTTGCATACATTTTTCAATATCCTAGATACGTATAAGATGTATTACATTATCTAAATATTATTCCACGTTAATTACTTTTTTTGGGTTAATACTTTATTTACTTCGGATTTGCATACATTTTATTTATCTTTTAATATCGTAGGTACGCAGAGATACTAGAGTTTACATGTATTTTTTAACATAACTTTTAGGATGTCAAGGTCGAATATTCTGGATCCCAATTAAAATAAACGTTTAACATCCCCAACTCTGAGCTGTCAACAAAAAAATATCACATTTCTGCACACATATGTTACTAGTAGATACCATAAAACCTTCCCTTCTTTTTGGGTGTGGATAGAATTCAAACCCTTTTTAAATTATGAGATATGATAAAAAAGAGGGTAGTTAGTTTTTTATTGTCTGCTTTTTCTCGAGGGGAGATTATAGTAACCTTCGTTGATAGTTGTTTAGAAAATTCTTTAATGTCTTTTAACCTAATATGAAACTAAAAAAGGATCTCGTGCATGGGGTGGTCCTATATGTATGTGTCGTCATATATTTTATGAACGATGTAGGATCTAGAAAATTCTAAAATAAAATTTGTGTGTGTTTATTGTTGGTCGGTTTCAAGGTTATACAAGAGATACAAATGTAGGGTTGCTTGAAAAAAATACTTTTTTTATTGTCTAATGATGTCATAAATTTTGGATACGATGGTGTAGGGTTGATAAAATTATTGTTTACATTTTTAAATGTTTGAGTCCTTCGACTGCTTCGAAGGTCAAACAAGTTTTTTTTTCTGTACTTTTCTTTTTCGATTAGGTATAGCATATATAAACGAAAGATGTGCATTTTGTTTCAGTTTTATTTTAACATTCGAAGAGTTTATAATATTAACAAACAAAATGGTCGAAGAAAATATATTTGAAAGTCTTCCCATCATCGATATGAATATCGTATCGAATAATGATGAAATAAGCGAAGTGGATAAGTTCCTAGAATCATTCTGCTTTGAAGATATATCACCATCAACTGAGGAAGCTTCCACATCAAAAACAACACCCACAATTGGAATGGGAGTGGGAAAAAAATCTATTAAAAAAGAAAAAAAACGAAAAGCTACCATTTTAGAAAATCTTCTGCTAAAACCCGAAAATAAAAAGAAGAAGTATAACATTATTGACCTCACCGAAAGTCCTCAAACCCCGCCAGTTTTGAATAAATTCACACAGGAACAGAAGATAGCTCTATTACAAGCGAAAAGCATTCGAGAAGAGATGACCACACGATTAGAAAAATTGGAAAAAACTATGGTGGAATTCAGAAAAAAAATTGAAAAGGAACAAGAGAAGCTAAATGCTATAATCGAAGAATCAGAACATATTAAACAAAAGTGTTTAGATTTCGACGTTTTTTTAAAAACTAGAGTTTTTAGTGTATAGTTTTTTTTTTAAATAAACAAAGTGGACTCTCATTATTTATTTATTTATTTATTTATTTATTTAGTTAGTAAGTTAGTTAGTTAGTTAGTTAGTTAGTTAGTTAGTTAGTTATTTATTTATTTATTTATTTATTTATTTATTTATTTATTTATTTATAAGTAGGGATACAACAGACACTAAGTCCAATAAAGCATCTACGTTGTGGTATTAGCTAGTGGAAACTAAATGTTTTAATTATACAAACAAAAATATAAATATAAAACCTTGGTTGGTTGGTTGGTTGGTTTAAGGCGGGGGTTGGGTGTTCGGCCCAAGCTTCTTGCACTGCAGCCTAGTGGCTTATTGTGCTCCCCTATCTTGCTAGAAAATATTTGTTCCTTTTATAAGGTCCAGCAAATTCCTACCAAGTTTGTCATGTGGGAGGTTATCCCCACATTGAATGTCTCCGAAGATTCTGAGTCTTCCTCGGGTCAGTGCTTCGCAGTTATATATGATATGTGAGGCGGTTTCGTCCTCATCGCCGCAAAGCCTGCATTCAATGGGACCATTGTAAATTCCTACTCGGTGTAGGTGTTTTCTTAAGCAGTGGCCTGTTAGTAGGCCGACCACTTGTTTTAGCTGGGTGCGCGTTAAAGGCATCATTCCAGTTGATAACTTTTTGGAGGGTTTAAATAAAACCTTACAAAAATTAAAATTAAAAACAAAAAAAAATTACAATGATCTGACATGTTTTTTAAATCTAACTATAGACATATCAAACATTTCCATACTCAAGGAAAGACCATTATAGGTACGTGTCGCTCTATAGATAGGAGAATTTTGACCTGAATTCGTATTTCGAAGTGGAATGTTAAATATATTTTGAAGCCTTAGGTCCCTAACCGGTACATTAAAGCTTTTAGCTTTGATCTAAGTATTGGCGAATCAATAAGACTATTAACCAGTTTATAAATCATAACAAGATCAGAAATTGTCCGTCTTCCAGCAAGCGTTACTACTGAAAACTTTTCCATAATAGGTTTATAATTGCTATTTACTATAAGTACATCCGTCTTACGTGATAAGAACCGTAAAAATTTATTTTGAATACTTTCCAGCCTCCGCAGATAAAAAAGATGTATCTAAATGCTTATTATAAAATTTATTTACGATAAGATATATTGTACTATTAAAATTTTACAGTAATTTAAATAAATTTTGTAAAATTTAAACCATTTTGTAAACCTTTTTGTTTGTTAGTAAATAAATGTCTTCGAATTTTAACATCAGTTTTACTGAATAGACTAGGTCACATAGGTTTTTATTAGATAAACATATTATTATACTTTTTTTGACTATTAAAATTTTCTAAACTCATAGGTTTTAAAGTAAAAAATTTTGAATCTAATAATTCAATATTTTAATTGGTTTGAAAGGGGACAATAGTATCAATTAAAATATAGAATTATTACTACTTAAATTTAAATTAGTTTCGAGTTTTTTTTTCTTTAAAAACCGCTTATTTAAAGTATTCAGGTACCTATATAGTGTGTTGTAAAAAATAACAATATATTTAAAAAAAAAGACTTTTAAAACTAAAAAATTTAAAACATTATTCAAATACCCTACCTATAATGCCTAAAGTAATGTATTCTAAACAATCTCTATGTTTAAATAGGTCTATTATATAAAATCATTTATGTTACTAGAGAAAACATGCATTCTACCTTTAATACGAGTAATAAGACCTATCCAATTTTAAAAAAATCACATTAAATATCACATCACGCACAAACTATCGAGCGATGGAAGCTTTTAAAAGTTAACTGAATTTAATTTTCTTTGAATAAAACAAATTTGAGATCTTTTTCAGGCAGGTAGGTAGGTAGAGGTAGGCACCAAACTCAAGTATTTCAATTATATCGGGCAAATAGTACCTATGGCGCCCTCTTTCGACTAGCCTCGAAACTATACCCTATAGGGTGCGATTCTAATGGTGTGTTTACACGTTAGGATTTAAACCATTAGATAAAGGTGTGTTTACACGTTAGGATTGAAACCATTAGATAAAAATAAATGACTTTAATTTGTTATAAAATCACTGTAGGAGGAAATATTGTAATAGAGGTTCAAACTAAAATTATGGTAGCTTAAGGTATTACACAATTTAGACTTTTTATCATTAAAATTTAAAAAAAATTAAAATATGGATCAAACACAGTGTAAGAATAATACATACCCCATAAGATATTAAATAAAATGGAAAAATGTATGAAACATTATTAAACTAAGTATTATTAACCAAAATAAAGTAATTAAACTGTAATGACGTACAGCAATACATATACTTGAGGGCCATTGCACTTTTCAAGGTTACCACCACACCACATGCCACGAAAGGTACCTATATAATACTCTACTGATTTTCATATTTTGGTTGGTGTCTCATAAATCATCAAAAAATCCCCAGAATTTCGCTTGCAATTGCAGTAAAAATAGAGTCGGAGTTATATTTCTTGCAAGCAATACAAATTGCGCCAGCTGATTACTAGCCTCGTTCTGCGATACTCCCGGGCAATCTTTTCTTGCTTGAAAGAAATATTGCAAACTGTAAAGCTGCCTTATGACATCCTACGACAAACTACATTGGGATACCCAACCTACTAAATGTATAAAATAAAACCATTTAAATCTCACAAAATATTTTATGGTAAATCTTGGGAAATTACCAATATTTTTACTTCCTGTCTGCGGTACCCGACATCTATTGGAGTGACGATGTATTATAGCGTACCGTAAACCCAGTGGCGGCTCGTGATAGTTGAAACAGGTGGGGCCAACATATCCAAGTCAATAAAAACAATTAAGGAAAATAGTGTAAAAAAAAACTTACCACATAGTAATTAAATGAAGTATATACAGGGTGTGTCAGTAAGGTGACTGTCTTAGATAGCACCTAAACTATCAAAGATAGGGAAAAAAGTGTAATACAAAAGTTAAAGGGTTTTTTAGGATACATAATCTAAAAATATTTTCTAATCTACAGGGTGATCCTAACAAGTGGTACTGAATAAAAAAAAAGAAAATTAAATAGGACACCCAGTATAAT
This sequence comes from Polydrusus cervinus, assembly GCA_935413205.1. Taxonomy (NCBI): domain Eukaryota; kingdom Metazoa; phylum Arthropoda; class Insecta; order Coleoptera; family Curculionidae; genus Polydrusus; species Polydrusus cervinus. Next base: position 8,737,679 of record OW284518.1, read on the forward strand.
TTCCTAGAATATGATTCAATGGAAGGACTTTGCAACCCTATTAAAATATTTGAAGTGAAATGCAACGTTGCCAAATAATTAATTTTTTCCCGAAATTTTAGTAATTTTTAGGGTATCGTTAAAAAATCATAGCAACCTGTGGATTAACCCTAGGCAAATATAATTTACGTTGTAAGTACTTTAAGGTACGATATATTGATTTATAATAATGTTTTTTAAATCTCTTATACAGAGCGTTCATTACAAGTTGGACAACTCGATAGTTTTAAAAATGCTTTATTTCAATTTTTTTAAATGGGACCCCCCCTAATTTTTTTAGGCAAAAGAATGTATCTTTCGAAAACCTTACTTTTTTTGTTAAACATGTCATATATCTAAATATCATAGTTTTTGAAATATTTTAGGATTTGTCTTAAATCCGGGTAAAAAAGGAAAGTTCTAACTAAACAATTTAGTCAAGATTGCTTTGGAACAAAAAATAAATAACTTTCTTTGTCGCAGCTGTCATTGCAAAATTATTTCGCTAACATTTTGTGCTTTATTACTGTTTAAATTTTAGTTTCCTGAACTAATTTTATCATAACTCATATTTTTTCATTTTTTTACCCTGATTTAAGACAAATCCTAAAATATTTCAAAAACTATGATATTTAGATATATGACATGTTTAACAAAAAAGTAAGGGTTTCGAAAGATAAATTCTTTTGTCTAAAAAAATTAGGGGCGTCCCTTAAAAAAAAATTGAAATAAAGCATTTTTAAAACTAAATAAGAGATTTAAAAAACATTATAAATCAATATATCGTTCCTCAAAGTACTTACAACGTAAATTATATTTGCCTAGGGTTAATCCACATGTTACTATGATTTTTTTAACGATACCCTTAAAATTACTAAAATTTCGGAAAAAAAATAATTACTTGGCAACGTTGTGTAAGGTAACTACTTGGTTCGATAAGAGAGAGTCATCAAGATGTGTATAAAATGTATATATTTCTATTCTTATTTACAAAATCAGTCTTGGTCTTTATTTATACTAAACTTAACCTTAACTTGTAACCTTAACTCTAAGCTTAACCTATGATTAAATAAATGTTATTATTTATAGTTAATATAAAATAATATACCATCACCTTTGGTAGAGGGTTATACCCTCGACAATATCCTTGTTATTGATACCAAGGTTCAGGAATGATTATTTCAATAACATTATAAATATAACAGAAATAGGTAAAATAAGTAGAGCCTTATTTTACCCTACAGTTGCATTTCACTTCAAAAATTTTAATAGGGTTCCAAAGTCCTTATTCCATTGAATGATATTCTAGAAAATTATACTGGGTGTCCCATTTAATTTTTTTTTATTATTCAGTATTACTTTTTAGGATCACCCTGTAGATTAGAAAATATTTTTAGATTATGTATCCTAAAAAACCCTTTAACTTTTGTATTACACTTTTTTCCCTATTTTTAATAGTTTAGGTGCTATCTAAGACAGACACCTTACTGACACAAGCCGTATAATAAGGACATTGTCACAGAATATATTCTGTGACATTGTCTAAAATCACAACATATAAAACATTGTTTTTCTCAATATTTCAGTAGTTCTAAAGAAACAATTAAAAAATTGTTCACTAAACACTTATATTTTGCTTATAGGAAAACTCTATTCTTTTTTTTTTATTAGAAAATATTTCGATCACTTTTTTATTAAGATTGTCAATATTGTTTGAAAAATGTTTTTCTGCAGACAACATTCCTAACGCATTAAGTCTTTCTTCTTTCATGGTATTTCTTAAAAAGGTTTTTATTCTTTTTAACATAGAAAACATCTCTCCGCTTCAGCGGTCGTCATTATAATAGTTATTAGAATGCTTAGTAACTTTAACGTTTCTTGAAACATCGAAGACACTCATCGTCATTAATTAAAACCAAACTCGTCCCTCTAGTACAAAACTTTTCGTTCATTTCGAAGTCTATTTTTATCCAGAAATGAACAAAAAACAAAACATTTTATTTGTCTGCTCGCACCCGCACAACTAATTGTTTCTGGAATAAACATTCTTATTAATTTTTCTAACTCGCGATTTTGAGTTTTTGTTATCTATAAATTGGGCACTGGACAACCCAATTCCTTAACCTGCATTTTCTCTTCTAAGGAAAGAACAGGGTGGAAATCGCGAATCTTTTTAAACACTTATTTTATTCATTTTAACACGCTTTAACCCACACTGACTGACTGATTTAACCTAAACCTAACCTACAAAAGTAATTTATGTCCCATAGTAAAAACTGTTTAAATGAAAAATATGTTAAAAGTTAATATTTCGGCAGGGCAAACCGTATTCAAAACAGCTGCCATCTAGTATCGAGTAGTGGTAGGAAAGATAAAGGCTTAACCAGATTGGAACTCTGCACTCCTGACACAATAAAGCACGTATAAATCCTCCAATCCCGGACGGATCTGGCCTGCCACAATGTTTCCGAATTCCTTATGCGTCAGTAAGAGAGGGCGATATATTTATTATCTCTCTCGTAAGCGACTAACAGTCTGGCCTTACATAGAATTCGCCGAATAAAGCGTAAAGATACAAAGCAATGATTATGAGTGTGACTGAATAAATAGCTTGGTGAACAGTTAGGTAGGGCCCCATGGTACTGTGGCCCTACTCTACGAGCCGCCACTGCGTAAACCACCAACAGAGATGATAACATGATGAAATACAATCATGCAATTAGGCGATTTCGATTAATTTATCGTCACATTAGCTACCGACTGGTTAAACATTGTTGTCGTTTTTGACCCACTTGCTTACCTCTGACTTGGCTTCAGAAATTTTGGTCGTGTTAATAAAAAACTGGCCTTGTGTATTAACCGGCAACCAGCCTTATTAAGTAAGAAAAGGTGAGGCAGGCCGGTTAAAAATATATACCAATTTACGTGTAAATATATATACAAATATAACAATCACATATTTTTTCCGCCTTTGTCATGCAAGCAAAATCATGACTTTGAAATGTCTCTTATTCTTAAACTTTTTAACAGGAGTTTAGAGCGTGAGCGATTTACTCATACCGAATCCCTGACCTTACCAAAAATTTTTAGGTTATAGACTACAGAGTGCTTATCTGTAATATTTTTATGTTTGTTTTCTTTTTAATTTTTGTTTAAATGTAAAAAGAATGTTTTTGCTTAAGCTTTACAACTTTTCTTTTGGCATTTTTATTTACAACGCTGTTTTTAATCCCATTTGGGTCTTGGGAAGAGACATTGTTATTTTTAACATAACTTCATTTTCTATATATTTTTGAAATAAGTAACTAGATTTATAATCTTTTATCGCTAATATAAAAATTATCATCATTTGATAGAATACAATCTGCTGTAAAAATTATGCTCTATACTTTCGTTTCTTATTAAAAAGAATCGCAGTATAGCGGACTTCAAACGCACCCTATCTCACTAATAATAAATAAGGTAAACTACAAAACTATGTGTAATTCTTAAACTATCTAAATATTTTTTAAATTTTTTTAGTATGATATTCGGTGGCATCGATCAAGGACACCATAACAAAGATAACAAGAACAGATGTAGTATGTGTCAATTTCAAACAGGACGGAGCAGTTTATTTAAAAATCAACAAGATGGTTATACATTAACCTGCATTTATTGTAATTACAATCAAACAACTCAGAAACATAAAAATACAAAAAAACTTGATGCTTTAAATAAGTTCAAGTGTGGACAATGTAATTACCAAACATTTGCTAGAAGTTATTTAAAGAGACATATATTGGGGCGCCATAAGAATATTGAAGAAGTCGTTGCTTCAGATAAGTTTAAGTGTGGTCAATGTGATTATCAAACTATTATGAAAAGTAGTTTAAATAAACATATTTTGGGACGTCATAAAAACCTGGAGGAAGTTGATGTATTAAAAAAATTCATGTGTGAACAATGTGAATATCAAACAATTACGAGAAGTTGTTTGAAGAGACATATCTTGCGCTATCATAAAAGTATAGAGGAAGTTGATGATTCAGATAAGTTTAAGTGTGATCAATGTGTATATCAAACTTTTACTAGAAGTGATTTAAAGAGACATATTTTGGGACGTCATAAAACTATAGAGGAAGTTGATGCTTCAGATAAGTTTAAGTGTGATCAATGTGAGTATCAAACACTTGGGAGAAGTGATTTAAAGAAACATATTTTAAGTAGTCATAAAAATTTAGATGAAGTTGATGATTCCGATAAGTTTAAATGTGAACAATGTGAATATCAAACATTTACGAGAAGTTATTTAAAGAGACATATTTTGGGACGTCATAAGAATATTGACGAAGTTGATGCATCACATAAGTTTAAGTGTGATCACTGTGAATATCAAACACTTGGAAGAAGTGATTTAAAAAAACATATTTTGAGACGTCACAAAAATTTAGAAGAAGTTGATGATTTAGATAAGTTTAAGTGTGATCAATGTGAATATCAAACAATTACGAGAAGTTGTTTAAAGATACATATTTTGCGACATCATAAAAGTATAGAGGAAGTTGATGATTCAGATAAGTTTAAATGTGATCAATGTGCATATCAAACTTTTACTAGAAGTGATTTAAAGAGACATATTTTGGGACGTCATATAAATATAGAGGAAGTTGATGCTGCACATAAGTTTAAGTGTGATCAATGTGAATATCAAACACTCGGAAGAAGGGATTTAAAGAAACATATTTTGAGTCGTCATAAAAATTTAGAGGAAGTTGATGATTCAGATAAGTTTAAGTGTGATCAATGTGAATATAAAACATTAACGAGGAGTTATTTAAAGAGGCATGTTTTAGGACGTCACAAAAATATAAAAGACGTTGATGCTGCACATAAGTTTAAGTGTGATCAATGTGAATATCAAATACTTAGGAGAAGTGATTTAAAGAGACATATTTTGAGACATCATACAAAGTTAGAGGACGTTGATGATTCAGATAAGTTTAAGTGTGATAAATGTGAATTTGTTACATTTGCGAGAAATTGTTTAAAAAAACATATTTTGGGACGTCACAAAAATATTTAGGGCTTTTAACTTAAATTCCGATGCACGTCATTATTGACGTAATTTCAAATAATCATGAATATTAATCTTAATTTTTTTATTAACGCGTACCTTTTAGAAAATTTAAATTTGGCGCAAATATTGCCGATGTTTTTTCCTGATATTCCCGTCATTTAAAAATTATAATTTTTTCATAGTGTAGCCTTCAGAAATACATACACACAAACATAAATATTCGTAGCACTTTTACTGATAAGCGCATTTCTCTCACAGAATATACAGGCTTTCGTGTGCGTAAATGGGTATCTCGAAAATGGTGAAACTGAGGTAAAGTTGCGTATTTTGGGGCTTACCAATTTGACAAATGAAAATTGTAAATATTCCGAATATCTTCGGAGATATCCGTTAAAGTGGACAGCGTTGATTTTGTTGCTAGTAAATTTAACTTGGCATGCTTTGCTGTAGTCAACTTAAAAATATGTATGGATAACAAACAATTACCTGACATATATTATGCGTTAGCCCATAGTCACCTAAGCTCTTGTACTTTTCTGGGGCGAATCAACAGAACTAGAAAGATTATTTATTTTTCAAAAAAGAATAATTCGTAAAATATATTCTTTAAGCCCTCTTAAATCTTGCGAAGAAACATATTTTAATTCTCAGTGCAGTAATGTTTGTAATTCCCTAAATATTCAAGTCAATAATAACAGAACAAATTTTAATACCTTCAAATACTGCATCATTTCACAACATCATGGTTTCTACAGGGGCGGATCCACCACCACGAATTTGGTTAATTAGTAAGAACACCAAAAAAGGCTATCAGGTAGATGTCATCTACACTGATTTATCAAAGGCTTTCGACAGCGTGTCGCACTCGGGATCTGTGGTTCTTATTTGAGTTTGATCTTACGGACAGGATTCAGGTGGTTAAGTTTAATGAAGTTACCTCACGGAAGATAACAGTAAGAACCGGCGTGCCTCAGGGCTATCATTTATTCCCAATAATGTTCCTGTTATCAATATTGTAGTGTCCATTTTCAAAAAGTGTAAATGTCTCCTCTACGCTTGCGTCCTTAAATTTTACGCCATTGTGAACAATCTGCAAGACTATCTTACAATTCAAATTGATATTGACCTTGTTGAATGGTGTAAGAATAATTTCTTGGATCTTAATATCAGCAAATGTAGGGTACGGCGATTTTCCAGGCGTAAAGTTCCAATTAGATATTATTGTGAGAGCAGTGGTACTTCTGTGAGTGGTTTGGTGAGTTTTAATGATTTGGGTGTTTTATCTAACAGCGAAATTAATTTTAATAGTCATATAGAGAATATATCGTTTTGAAAAGCTCTAGAATGTTAAGTTTTCTACGTCGAAATTGTAATAATGTTAATGATACAAAAGCTCTAACTCGTTCCGACGGCACAATAGCAACCATAGCCGGGGATAAAGCAAACCTACTTGCTGAACTGTTTTCCTCGCATTTCACTGTAGACTTTCAGGGAAAACCACCACCCAACATTCCCTCAGTTCAATCGCAAATGTCTGAAATCGTGTTCCGTCAGCGTCTTGTTAAACGGATTCTTAAAGGACTCGACGTCAATAAAGCTTCTGGTCCAGACGAAATTCCTATCATTGTTCTCAAGACATGCGCCGATGAACTTACACCAGTATTTTGTAGACTTTTCAACTTATCCTACAAAAAAGGAATATTTCCATCCTGCTGGAAGTCGGCGCGTGTCCAGCCCATTCCAAAGAAAGGTAAAAAGACCCTGCCAAGCAACTACCGACCCGTCGCATTGCTTTCAGTAATTTCCAAAGTAATGGAGAAAGCTATTAACCAACAACTCCTAAAGTATCTGGAAGGGCTTAACATTATCAGCGACCATCAATACGGTTTTCGTAAGTCCAGATCAACAGGTGACCTTCTGGCATATGTCACCCATCTTTGGAGCAACACCATCGAACATCATGGAGAATCCCGGGCTGTTGCACTGGACATCTCTAGGGCTTTTGATCGTGTTTGGCACGATGGGCTTCTAAGTAAACTGCGATCCTACGGTATGCCTAATGGAATTTGTTTATGGTTAACCAGCTTCCTTAAGAACCGTTCTCTGCAAGTGGCGATTGACGGGTTTCTCTCAGACACCTTTACCATCAATGCCGGTGTTCCTCAAGGGTTCATATTGTCGCCTACCCTCTTTTTACTGTATATTAACGACCTTCTAGTGAAAACCCAAAATCCAATTTATAGCTTTGCTGATGACAGCACACTTGTCTCATCTTTTACCTTGACTCCCCAAACATCCGCTGCCGACACACATCTTCGCAGGCAGCATGAAGTATTGCGCCTCAACAAGGACCTGGAAGAAATTTTGGCTTGGGGTGACAGTAACCAAGTCGAATTTAATGCTAAGAAAACCCAGGCAGCAGTCTTCTCCAAAAAGGTTAACATTGCAGAACCGAATATATTCATGGCAGGACACGCAATTCCCCTGGCACCGTCTATTAATTTGCTGGGGGTCAATCTGGGAGGTAATATGTATTGGCATGATCACGTTGCCGCAATTGCCAAAACAGCTGCACAGAAACTTGGTGTACTTTTCCGCACCAAAAGGTTGTACACACCTCATCAACTTTTGACACTCTACAAAGCCCAGATTCGACCATCATTAGAATATTGCTCTCATGTCTGGAGCTCTGCACCCAAGCACAACCTTCGGCTACTGGATTCCATTCAAAGGAGAGCCGTTCGTCTGATCGGCGACCCCGAGCTGACCAAGACCCTCGATAGCCTGGAGCATCGAAGACAGGTTGGTGATTTGGCTCTCTTTTACAGATATTTCCATGGCAGGTGTTCGACTGACATTGCCCACTTGATTTCACCTAGAGCAATGCAAAACAGAAATACACGGCGAACCACTGCCGCTCATCCATATGTTGTTCAGCTTAGTACTCCTCGAACTTTATTGTTCAAGAATTCTTTCATCTGGAGAACGTCATATTTGTGGAATGATCTTCCTGAGGTCGTGTTTCCCAATGAATACAATCTTCAACGTTTCAAGACCAACGTTAATCGCTTTTTTCGCACTCGCACCGCTCCCAGAGCGCCTTAAAGGATTTTTCCTACAGTGCAGGTGTTTTATTATAAAAAAAAAATATATATATAATGAGTTTGTATAATTGTCCTGTTAGAAGTATGTTAGGGTACAATTGTGTGGTGTGGTCACCTTTCTATGCCATGCACAAAGAACGCGTATAAAATAGATTTTGTAAGTTTGTTTTGTATAAACATAGATTTCTATACAATAACGTTCCTTATCAGGTGAAATTGCAATTAGTAGGAATCAAAAGTTTGGAACAAAGCAGGCGCAAAGCTATAACATTATTTTCCCCACGACCATTACTGAATGCAATAATTCCAAAATCATTTTTGATAATAGAATGTAAAAATTCTCGCTCTTGAGTTGGAATATTTATTCTGAAACACTTGCTTCTTATGCGTTTTGCGTGTATTTTCATCCCATAACAAGATACGGAATGAATATTCTGTAATTGATCTAAACGACATAGGTTGCCATGAATTTCGAAACTGTCAATGTCAGCAGACAAATTTTAGTGCAAGTCAAAATAGGATGAATCAGATATGAAACTGGATAATACTCCACCTAAAATTACAAATAGTATTTTTGGTCGTGGAGAAAATATAGTTTGCTACTCGGTTAGAATGAAAATTCGATACTCGGATCAAATTTTCATTCCAACCTCGTTACAGAATCTACTATTACTATAAATTATTAAATGAAGTTTTGGACTACGAGTTGTTCTTAGCAAGCATTTATTTTAAAATTCTACAGAGGCATACTCATCTAAGAAAGTTATTTCTAGAATAACCACATCGCACAAATTACGATTTTCGGCGATTCACTGACAGTATTGTTAAAAAATAATTATTATTTTAAACATATTAAATTGTCCGATTCCCCATTTTTGCGGTTCAACAGAAGAGTAAGTGGTAACTAAATTTCTTATATGGTTTGTATATTGTATATGTATAGTATATTTTCTAAGGTTCTTTTAGCTTAGGTACATGCGAATTTAATTTGTTAATATTGTTTTTTTATGTGGATATTGCTTAATTGTAGCTTATTTAGTAACATTTGGAGTACCTACTTTACTTTGTAATGTATTTGTATGTAAATAAATAAATTAATATAAACACTCTTTTAAATTTCCTTATACTTTAACAATTCACGATCGTGACAGTAGAAACTCAAATAACATTTATATTTCGGGTTTCGGGCTGCAAGACTTATCTTTTATCGAAAAAGTATATTTTGTTACTGCAGTTCTATAATACACTTCCAGAAACATTCCTCAAATCAAAAAGTTTAAGTTTAATGTTAAGTGCTACCTTTTTGACAAGAACTTCTATGAATGATAGAACTTCTATGTTTGAAGGATAGAGACAATGATGTTTCTTGAATGACGGAAGACTTTTTGATTTGGATTGTCTTTATTTGTTTTGAATGCAACGTCATTCAAAACAAATAAAAACATTGTATATAATTAGATTTTTTATTCATAAATTTTATATTTTGCGCAACTTTACGACGCAGAAGTTAATAATGATGATTTACAAGGCACTTGTTGAGCCTCTCTTAAGGTATGGCATAGTTGTATGGGGTGGGATGTACAGCTCAAATCTTGCTCAACTGAAAGTGGTGCAGAACTACATTGCAAGGATCATCATTCTAAATAAACCTAGATTATATTCTACTAATCAACTGTATTCTTTAGAAATCAACAATATAAAAGTACTATATGTCCTTGCAGTGTGTGGTTTTTTGCATACAAATGAAAAACTAAAATCTAATTGTGTGTCCCATACCTTTATGACCCGGGCAAACGCTGCTCATGAGCTGAACATCCCTCAGTCAAGATGAACTTGCGCTTTATGACATATCTGGCTCCTAAATTCTATAATCTTATTCCTCTAAGTATTAGAAATGTTAAAAAGTACAAAAAGTTTAACATTATGTTTATAAGGTATTGTTGGGAAAATTGTGATAATTTTTTGTGTCTATTTTGAATTTTGTTTATTCTCATCTCTTATTGTGATAAGTGATTGTAATAATTACAGTTTTATTTTTCTATTTTGTTGGTATAGCTGAGAGGTTTAAAACAAACAAATAATATAATACTTATTTAGATATATTATTCAACTAGGTAGGAATAAAAATAGGCGCATACAGGTTTTTCTTAAACCTAGGCGCTGTTACAAGAAAAATTTGTTAAATTTGTATAATTTATTTTAAATATTTGTTTTTTTCTTTGGTACATATACCTTTGATTCATAAAAGTGAGGGGGTTTAGGGTGTACTGTTCTCTCTCAAAATGTAATGTATAGTCGATATTATATCGATGGATTAATGTTTTTTCTATAACGATGGATTGAAATTCGATACATCCATGGATATCAAATTTTGTGCGTCCCCATCTGCAATACTCCCCCGTTGCTCAGAAGCGAGAAAAGGTATTCCTACGTTTGTATTTGTAGTTTCTGTTAATACTAACCTTCCAATTTACAGAAACCTATTATTAGAACAACTATATAACCAAAAAATAATCCCACAATGGGTCATGGTTTATACCAGGTGTCACAATGGTGACAAACCGAACAAGAAATAAAAAGCTCGAAATTGGCTAAATACCTAAACTAAAGTGACCATCCGTCCCGATTTAGGCGGGACAGTCCCGATTTTGAGCCAAGCGTCCCGATTTAACAGGCGTCCCGCTTTTGTCCCGCTTTATAACAAAATAAATTCGGTGAGTACGGCCACAGAAGAAAAACGGATTTATTACTGTCAAATTTAATATTCGAATCTTATGTGGCAACTATATGGAGGGCTTTTCCATAGTGGCCACCAGCGTTGCCAGAAGTCTGTGATTGAAGGTAATAGGTTGACGGTTCAAAAAGTAATAGATTTCATGAAATAGTAATAAACGCAGCCAGAACATCGAAGGAGCAATAAATGTTCTGGCGCATTCACCAGTTGACAAAAAAAATATTATGCAATGAATATAAGCATAATATTTAATATTAGATATGTTTACACTATTAGTTCCTTTTTAGATGATTTTACCGTCAGTAATGAATTAATAATACCGTTATATGTTAAAACAAAATTATTATTTTTATTACCAGTAAGTTATATATGCATAATATAATTATAGGGATTTCCTGGGCTTTCGGAGAAAGTTGTGAATAAATAAGAACTATGGATATGGGATGATATGGGTAATTATAGTAAAATGCTGAAACGCAATAATAAACGAATAGTAATAGATTTGGTGAGTAAGGTAAAACCGTAATAGAATTGTGAAAATAGTAATAGATCTATTACAATTGTAATAGACTGGCAACGCTGGTGGCCACACTGGCTCGTTCTTGGCGAGAGTCATGAAGGCGATTTCGATTGGATTTTTGAGCTACAAATACGGTTTATGTCATGTAAGTTTTTTCTGTTTGTTACTCGTTCTAGAGATACAGGGTGTCGGGTGTATATAATTCATGAATTATAAATTTAATTATGTACTATGTTTTTTTATGCTTTGGGATGTTTAAAGGAAAATATCTCGGAAACCGTTAGAGATATTAAGATCAATCAAGTACACTTTTTGACTCAGAAAATGCCATTCTTTAAGAAACTATAATTGAAAAACACCTAATATCACAGGTAATGAAGCCAAGTGTATGCAACTAGCGCCCTCTAGTTTGAAACTTAAACATTTCTACAAATTCTTATTTCTTGCTCATAAAAACATAATATGGCCAACTTTCAATTCGATCCATTTAACCGTTTTAAAATTATGGATTATTTTCGAGAATAAACTTCTACTTTCAACACCCTATATCTCTAGAACGAATGACAATCCGAAAAAACTTATATGACATAATCGGCTTAGTTCCTTAGTTTGATGTCTAGTATCTCCAGTTACTCTACGACCCATAAGTTACCGGACACCCTGTATAAAACGCCCTAAAAGAATTTGATCAAGGTCTCTAAATTTAGAGACCTTGAGTTTTGATAGCCCAACCGAAAAGGGTTTTTTGAGCGTGAAAACCGGCAGTTCCCTGTGACGCGTTTTTAGATATCTTGTCCCGCTTTTTGATATTCAAGATCTGGTCACTTTAACCTAAACGGTAAAGGCCATACACAACCAAAAAAAAGCTCGTTGATAATCTCAAAAGTCTAAAGCACAAAAGAGCCTATTTTCTTTGTTGACAATTTGACAACTAAGGTTAAGGCAAGGTATTGTTGTTATATATTTTTTGAGGATATATCTTATAAGAGCTTTTAAAGAAGTTTTATTTTCACATTTTTTAGACTTCTTTGTTTTATAAAATGGAATATGCCTCTGATGAAAAATTTGGGAGTCCGTTTCTTTCAGTTTTATTACAAAAAAAGGACGAGCCTCAAATTTCACAGGATGCTGAATTTGAGAACATAATCATAGCCAGTGATTCTTTCATAAAACCCGAGCCCAAAGCAGAGGAAAATGATATCTCAGTAAAAATATTTGCAAATACAAGTACTAATACAGAATCTAAGTTGATAGTGTCATTGAATAATCTAGAAGAGAACATTATTGCTACCAATGAAGCTCCTTACATGTACGTATATATATTTTGTTTTCATAACCAGGTTCCTAGATAGTAATAGCCATAACACCACATTTATTTTGGTATGTAGATAAAGAATTTGTAAAAAGATTTTTGTCTTAAAAGCTTAGAAAATTGCATAGAAAATTACCCATTTTAGAGTTTTTTAATGACCTTTTTAATTGTTTTGTATTCCTCGACCATGAATTATGAATTCTAAACTGAATTTTGTATTTTTTTGAATTGTTAAATTTGTAAGACAGTCTTATGTGTGTTCTTATCTGATTCTTATATTATATACATTTCTGTTATGCATGTCGTATAATATTGGCCATTAGCATTAAGAGTAGGTACTCATGTTTTTGTTTTATACTACTTTATTGTCTGAAGACATTACAATCTTGTTGACAAAGGTTTATTTTAATATGTATAAGTGAATATTATAGTATATACCTAGACTAAATAACTTTGTCAGCAAGCCAATTTATTCTTTTGACAACAAAGTTTTTTAAAGTAAAAAATAAAGTAGGAATGAGTTTTTCTTAATTCTTGTATCAAAAATAAAATAAATAACTGAAATAAAATAATGCTATTGCAAGAACAAATAAATAATCATTGGTACCTGTTGGTGAAAGAAGCAAGGATGTCAGCTTTATTTCAGAGCCATTAACCAGACAGCTTTTGGAATTTATTTTTATAAGGAAAGTAACCAAGATGCGATTTCTTTTGTTTCTTGTGTGGTTACTAGAGGGCATAATACTAATACTCAACTAAGAAAACGAAGGTTTCTTGTTAATATGTCCAGTTAAGCCTTAATATTGAAATTTTATATGCTGTTTTCTTGAAAACTGTGCAACTTTGGTCCAGCTCCTCAAATTGAGGGACAAACATTTTTTTTTGGAAAAAATGTTTGTCTTTACCCAATGCCTAAACATCGATGTTTAGGCATAGGGTAAAAACCTATTGGTTACGAAGGCATATTATACGGTGGAGGAATACCTGATGGACAATGCACTGTGTTGAATACCATATTTTAAATTTTATCTTTGTATATTCACAATTATTGTCTTAACTTGTTTATATTTGTGAGTAGGGTTTTGTCCATATTAATTTTGTTGTCCTGCCTACATCTACATTGACCAAGAGCCTATTTTACATAATAGTGAAAGACTGTTTAATAGTCTGCCAATAGCTCTTGGACACATTATTTTATTACAAGATGTTTAGGTGTGCGGTAAAAGAGCTGTTGATCTCAACAGCTTAATACAGTGCAGGATTACCTTATGGTTATTGTAGTAAGATAAAGACTAGTGTCTGTTTGAAGGTCGGAGACAATGATGTTTCTTGACTGATAGAAGAGTTTTGGACTTGCATTGTCTTTATTTGTTTTATATCACAACGTTTCAACTGGTAAGTATCTCCAGCCGTCATCAGGTGAATACTAAATAAGTAAAGTAACTACAGCTCTATTTATACTAGCTAGATGTACTGAAGCATGGCTGAGATGGGTGCAGTCATACGTTTAGTTCGTGTGCGGTATTTTAAGTTTACATCTACCTAACAAAGGTTTCCAGATATTTCTTATATCTAATGATGGCTTACCAAACCAATCTGGGTTCTGGTATATGGTAGCAGCTTCCTTGAACTTCCTCTTCCTCCAATGTGGTTCTTTATGCAGGATTTGAGCTTATTTCCACTTGATGTGATGCCCGTGTGTCCAGGCATGGTCAGCTGCACCTGATTTTTCGGTTTCTTCTTTAAGCGTGTTGTTTCTATGTTCCTTGACTGAATGTCAACATTTCGTATGTCATAAGAGTATCTGAGGGAATTAGAAGACTAGGACAACGATACAACATCAATACGGTATTTAACTCGAAAGACACTTTAAGAAGCCACCTGACGAAGACGAAACCAACAAGTCAAAAAGACAGGAAGAACTGTGTCTACCAGATCCCCTGCGAATGTGGCCGATCTTACATTGGTGAGACTCTAAGGCCACTTGAAACTAGGGTCAAGGAACATAGAAACAACACGCTTAAAGGAGAAACCGAAAAATCAGGTGCAGCTGACCATGCCTGGACACACGGTCATCACATCAAGTGGAAAGAAGCTCAAATCCTGCATAAAGAACCACATTGGAGGAAGAGGAAGTTTAAGGAAGCATACCAGAACCCAGATTGTGTTAGTAAGCCATCATTAGATATAAGAAATATCTGGAAACCTTTGTTAGGTAGATGTAAACTTAAAATACCGCACAAGAATTAAACGCATGACTGCACCCATCTCAGTCATGCTTCAGTGCATCTAGCACTTATAAATAGAGCTGTAGTTACTTTACTTATTTAGTATTCACCTGAAGACGGCTGGAGATACTTACCAGTTAAAACGTTGCGATATAAAACAAATAAAGACAATGCAAAGTCCAAAATTCTTCTATCAGTCAAGATAAATACTATTATTTGATTTCTTATTTCATGGACTCATTTAGTTTGGTTAAATTGTCTTTGTATTCTATTTTAGGGGTGAACTGTTTCTGCCTTTACTTACTTGGTGGAATTCCATGATTAATTTCAATGGGAAAGTAAACAAACTATAATTCCACTATATTTGACACTTTAACAAATGATTTTAATACATTCAACTAGTTTCGCTACACGGCAGCTTTATCAAGAATGAATGAAAATTATATGTAAGATTATTATTCATTCTTGATAAATCTACCGTGTAGCGAAACTAGTTGAATGTATTAAAATCATTTGTTAAAGTGTCAAATATAGTGGAATTATAGTAAAAAGTTTTTTTACTTTCCCATTGAAATAATTTTAGGTTTGCTTGGGCAATGTATTGCTGACATAATGTTTGTTTTTCTATTTTACCTACGACCACTACTGTAAATACTTAAAAACACACCGTTTCCGATCAATGTAAGATTCCCATTACTCACGGTAAAAAAAATCGCACAGCTTGGTAAAAAAATCGCACAGTTTTCCTAGCAACCGCTTAGCAACGGTCAATACAAACAAACTTATTCAAAAACTGACATAATCGTAGATCAAATTTGTATGTGAGTAATATTATAAAGTGAAATTAGTTTGATTAGGTACATAAAAAATGTCGAGTGACAGTGAAATAGAAAATTTAACTCCACCCAATATTAGCGAAATTGCAGAAGCTGCTAAAAACAACTTGTTACCGGCGAAATCTGAATATCGATACAAATTTACTTACCAAAGATTTATGGAATGGAGATTAAAAAACGACGTTAAATCATTTTCCGAGAATGTAATGATGGCATATTTCCAAGAACTATCAAAAACGATGAAGCCTTCCTCACTTTGGTCATTTTACTCAATGTTAAAGGCCACAATTAATATAAATCACAATGTCGATATTGCAAACTACTCCAAATTACAAGCTCTTCTGAAGAGAAAATCGGACGGCTTTAAATCCAAAAAATCCAAGATTTTGACAAGCAAGAATATAAACGATTTTCTAGAAAACGCACCAGATGATAAACATTTGTTTATGAAGGTAATATATTGAGCTCAATATAATGTTAAATGTGTAAATTTATTTCAAATCGTCTTTTAGGTTGCTCTTATAATTGGTATAAGCGGTGCATGCAGGAAACAAGAGTTGCGTAATATAAAACCGTCAGATATCCAAGACACAGGGAAGAATCTAATTATTAATATTCCCGATTCAAAAACTAAACGGCAACGTTCTTTTGTGGTGTCAGAATATTTTTACCCAAAGGTTAAAAAATATATAAACATTCGCTCTGCAGTAAGTACAGCTCCAAATTTACCTTTTTTTCTAAACTATATAAACGGAAAATGTACCAAACAGTCTGTTGGTATTAACAAGTTAGGAAAGGTTCCAAAAGAAATAGCCAAATATCTGGGACTACCAGAAGCAGCGAATTATACAGGACACTGTTTTCGACGCTCGTCCGCGACTATTCTTGTTGACGCGGGTGGTGACTTATTAGATTTAAAAAGACACGGCGGATGGCAGTCCTCAGCCGTAGCTGAAGGGTATGTGGATAATTCCCTAAATAATCAAACTAACAATTCGTCTAAAATATCATCTGCAATAGCAAGTACTAGTAGTAGTACTAATAGTATTAATGAAAATTTCATTGAGGCAACTAATAATGTAAATCTTACTTATGCTTCAACAAGCAAAAAAAACGATATACCTTTTGTCTTCAATAATTGTTCTGTAACTATAAATAATATTATAAAAAATAACATTTGTAAATTTAAATAATCATACTGTAGAATTATTACAATATATACCTTCTCGTTGATGTTATCACGTTCTTAAATTAATAATATTGTTACCAGTTAAGATGAAAAACTAAAACTAAATGATGTTGTGTGAATAAGTAGGTCGTAGGTAAAGTATGGTACGTAATACGTGTTGTAATGCAATTACGCACTCATAGAATTACGCACTCGCCGCTACGCGGCGTCGTGCGTAACTTTTCTATTTGTGCGTAAATTGCTTTTTACAACACTTATTACGTAATATACTATTACTTCTTGTTGTTTTAAATGGATATATTTAATGTTGATATATGTTGTTTACTTGTTCATACTTGCTCATCGTATTTTATATCATTTTTATTTAGATACCAAGTTATACCTAGGATTGTAGAAAATCTTCTAAAAATAAAGCATAATTGAGTTTGAGAATACCTTTTTTTTATAGATAGCATGGAAAGAGTTGTTACCACGATTTCTAATAATTTTCTAGTCTCCTTCAACGTTTCTCCTATATCGTTTGCTATTAAAAATTTTAGAAGAGGTAGTGCGCCATTTTATGTAAACAGGGAAAACAGTATAAAACATTTTTTTGTTACATCACGACTTAGTTTTTTAGACGGACCCTAGAAAAACGGAGTACTGTGCGGGTGTTTCAAGCAACTCGCAGAGCACGATTGCGTGGCCCAGTTAAATAATAACTCGGCGATAGCGTAAGCCAGTAGGTTATTCCACTGGTCAACTTTACTTGCCGGGCTCGCACTTCACTAGCAGTTTTTTATCATCTACAAGGCGAATGCCGACTATTATATTATTTGATTTTGGTAATAAAAAATATTTTAGTTAGATTACTTAATTATTAGTTTTTTTTTGGGAGCTCTATAGCACTGCAGCGCTTATGCACCAGCCGCCACTGACGGACGGTCCGAGAATCAATTCAAGAACGGTAACAAGTCTGGTTGGAATAATTAAAGAACATACAGACTCGTACATGTTCAAACGTGTTTGTCCAATACGCATTCAATCAAAATTTCTCTCAAACATATTATTTATTTGGCAAACACGTTCGCAGACTCTGAAATAATTTGATCGTTAACGGGCGCCTTAATATTTATAGTTTATCACTTATCAATAAAAGTGTTCGTCGGCAGCTTTTATTATTATTTTTTTGACTAAAAATATACAGTCAAGAAGAAAATTAGCGGCTAGTGGGTAGTGTTGTGCATCTGTCTTTTACGTTAAAGTGCGCGGGAACCCAAAACAATGAGTACCCTGGTATCAGGTACAATGACGGGTCGTTTCATCCTTATTGGAACTCATTGAAAAGCCATAACCTGATGCAGTTCCACAGACTGCGAATTCACGTATTTAATAGAAAAGTGAACTATATCAAGCTACGTCACACATCTAGTTTAGGGAACGACATTTCTTGCTTCTTCACAATAATACCCTTGCATACTTAGGCAAATACTGAATTTTATTTTTACAGATCAGAAGAATTTTTAGAGGTACCAGTAAAAATCGAAAACACAAGAGAAGTTGAACAAACATTTGAAAATGTCTATGATGAATGGAAGGTTAAAAATGAAGATATTGACTTTAAAGAGGAAGAACTTGAACAAACCCAAATTCCGTAAATATCTCTAAAGAACTAATGTTTGGTTGTATAAAGATTTTTATCAATAATTAACTAATCGGCAACTTTGACTGTGACCATCATAAAACCCAAAATAACTAAGTCTAAAACAAAAATATTTATGTTTTTATTTAAATGAACAACCAACAAAAATAAAGAAAATATTTTATAAACAGACGATTTAAAAATACTTCAATTAATGTGGTTGATAATTTGTACAAGTCAACGACCTGTATAATTAGACCCAGCGTTTACTTGAGAACACAAGCAAATTATTTGGCTTAAACAATTTGAGATATTGCCAAATTATCATAACATAACATTTCTTAATATATTTTTCTGTAAAGGCCTATTAATTTGACACAATTTTTAAGTTATGTCAATTCTACTTTATGAATAGTAGATATAGATTAAATTATTATAAACAAAAATCAGTTGCATTCAAGATATATTTTTGTTTATCATTAACAAGAAAATCTTTGTTTATAAAATAATTTATACCGCTTGGCAACAAATTTTCCCGCCAAAATACATTTTCATTTGAAGTTCCCCATAATCCTATTCGTCGCAGCAGTTTTCATTTCTGGAGGCCCAGTGGCGTTCTTTTGAAAAAATATTTAAAAATATATACAGGTCATTAAAAAACAATCTACTTTGATAAGAAAAGGAATTATATTTCATTAACTATAGAGAGCAATTTTAGGTACCTATTTGTTAACTAGTACGTTGCAAGCACTAACATTTTTTTAAATTAATATTTTATTATAGTTCTTTCCATAGAGCGGCCAAATAGCGTGGTTCCAAAATTTACAGTTAAAAAAATTGTGTTTATAAATTTAGCAAAAAACGAAATAATCAAAATTACCAAAACTTCCTTTCCGATTTTAATAATTTATTAATAATATTGATAAATGAAATTTTTGAAGCTGGTAACTTTATGTGAAGGTTATATGAAATTGGTTTAAAGGTACAATTATTAAATATTGATAAAAAAGAAAATGACAATGAAAACGTATTTTAAAATAAAGAACCCTTGACCACTTATACTTGATTTTATTACTACAGTACACATTTTAAAAATTTTAGAATTTATATTAACAAATTTTATTACCTACATAAATATTAAAACAAAATATTTAACTAAGCCTAAAATATGCTGCATGCTTTAAATTTATTAAAGATTTGTTCAAGTTGCAGAAATAGTGTTAGCGTTTTTTGAAATCTATATGAAACTTGAGAATTTTTTGGGTATTTCTTGCTGCATTTCTCCTTTTTCACTTTCTTAATATTCACAAATATTTCGTTCTTATATAACTTTTAAATGTAAGAATCTCTCAGTAATTTTGGGCCAACTAAAAATATATATTTTTAAATTTATAAGTTTATTTTTGTGTAGATAATTAAAGGAACAGTAAAACCACAGGTACATTAAATATTGAGCCAAACCCATATCTAATATTTTTTTACAATGGACATTTATTATTCTACTGACATAGATCAATAGAAAAAAAATGTATAAAAACTCACCGATCCACGCCAATGAACATTAAAAAATGTGTACTTACCCCGAAAATCACGATTCTGGCCTATTTTTGCCAAATTTTCCACAGCCGTCACACTGCTTCGGTGCTGTGTTATATTATTTATATGATAATAGTAATTTAAACTGGCAAAATTTGTAGAAATGCTTAGTAAACTCAATAAATCTTCTCAAATCTTGAATTTCAAAAATTTGCGTTGGCAAAATGACAATTAAAAAATGCATTTCCAGATTTTATTTTTATTATTGTCAAAATCGGGAAAAGTGATTCATTTATTGGTTGTTGGGTAAACGGTTTAGTTTCTTTTCTTTATTAGTGCATTAGTGAGACAAAGAACCTAATAATCCATTGATTCATCCTTACCCAAAATTTGTTGCCATTTAATAATTATAATTTTACAATAATCTAATAAACTATTCGATAATATTGTTTGATGCTAGTAAATTATAGCTAAATATTATTTATTTCTATTAGCAAAAAATATATATAGTAAATGAAAATGGACATTTTTTCTATAATTTGCCTTTGCTCTGACGACAAGATGCATAATATGGCAAGCCAGTAGGGAATTTTCCCTTTGCCCCCCCCCCCCCCCCCCATTTATGTGTGAGCCAAACAAGTTTGTTTATTTTTATATCTATTGGTTCAATTATCGAAGGTACAAGTAGTATTATTCAAAATTTTTTTATATCTAATTTCAAAATAGCTATGTTTATACAGCGTATCCAGAAACCATCTACGTGGGAAACTTTTTTATTTTTGACTTTACGAAAAAAGTTACATTAGTTAGTTACAAATAGTTCTGCCTACTGAGAAATTTATATTAAACTATTAAAATTTAAGGTGACCTGTACACAATTGTCAGAAAATAGAAAAGTCAAAATTAACCTAAGATAGAATTATTCTTAGTTTTAAAGAAAAATTAAAGAAGCAAATAATGCTTGGAATTAAAAACTATATTCAAGTTTAGACTCAAGAATAATTCTGTCCTAGATTAATTCTATTTTTTTTTCTGACCACTGTGTACATGTACATCAAGTTATAATAGTTTAATATAATTTTCTCAAAACTTTCTATAAAGAGTAACTTTTTTCGTAATGTCAAAAACGTTAAGATGGTTTCTGGACACGCTGTATACTTGCGTTTTTTTGATTTAAAATTTAATTTTTATTTAACATTAACGAACATTAAAAAAGTATATATTAATTTTCTTAAATAATAATGATTTTAACGATATTTTAACTACAGTCAATGATATTGTACAGTTCATTTTCTTCTTTATCTTAAGAGTTAGATAAAAATTTGCAATACAGAAGTTGTTGAGATTATTGAGCATTGAGGTGCACATTTTAAAATTATACTGGGGTATAGGTAGGTACGGGGTGGCCCAAAAAACTTGGCGAATATAACTTGGAATTTTTTTAAATGAAACAGTATATACCGGGTGTTGCATCGTCGAGCGGGACATAGGAAATCCCATGTAATTTTAAGTGGGGTCAATTATTGGCTTCCCTAATTATTTTAGAGAAAAATTCTATTTAGGTTTATTAAAGAGCACTAAAACCCACATTCAAAAGAATAACTTTAGATATTTTTGATGAGCCCGTTTACGGGTTATCACCGATTTCTTTTTAACTATTTCTCCTTTTTATGACCCCGTATTTCCGGGCACCAGTCAAGGTAAAAGATGACTGTCAAATAAAGTTGTCATTTTGAAATGTGTGCTTTATTGTTATAAAAACTCGTACATCGAAAATATTAAAGGTGTATTTATGAGTACAAATTAATCTGAATAAAACTAAAATAAAGTATCCAATTACAAGGTTAATTATGACATTTTACATGTTTCAATATTTTACTAATTAATAGGTAGGTAGGCTATTAAATTGTTAGAACTTTAGGATTTAAGAAGATGTTCAAATTTTCCTCCATTGACTACTAGACAATAACCGAGGCGATCATAAAATTCTCTTCTTACATTCGCTAGTTGGTAAACTGAAATTCTATTGCATTCGACAGAAATAGCATTTTTTTAACTTGTCTAGATTTGGGTATTTTTTATCTTTGTATATCCTGTTTTTTAAATGGCTTCAGAGAAAGAAATCATTTGGCGATAAATCAGGAGACCTGGCTGACCAATTTACTGTATGATTTAAGCCAATAACATTTCCATTAAAAGCACGGTTTAAATATTCCCGGACAGCCAGGGTACTATGTGCCGGGCAGCCATTCATTTGGTACCAAACTTCCTGATTTTCCCTGGCGGCATCATGTAAAGTAGGTAAAATATGACCTTCAAGTAGTTCCAAAAAATCCCAGCCCAAACATTCACTTTTTGTGGATATTGCGTCCTTGTTTCGACAAACCTGTGTTGGTTTTCTTTGCTCCAATATCGATAATTTTGAACATTGGGTTCATTG
Source organism: Polydrusus cervinus (assembly GCA_935413205.1). NCBI lineage: Eukaryota > Metazoa > Arthropoda > Insecta > Coleoptera > Curculionidae > Polydrusus > Polydrusus cervinus. The sequence continues at coordinate 8,760,276 of OW284518.1, forward strand.
TTTAAGGTAAATGTGCATTCGTCAGTGAAACAAATATTTTAAAAAAATTCCCTATCCATGTTTGCTCTTTCAATCATACCAAAACAAAACTCCTGTCGTCGTATTTCGTCCCTATCTCTTAGCTCTTGGTGCTTTTCATGTTTGTATGAATAATATTTATGTCGTTTCAAAGCTCGTAACGCTGTGGTGTGATCTAATCCTATGTCATCCTCAAGTTTCCTTGTGCTAATCTTCCCATCATTTTCTTCCACGCACAATAAAACTTGCAAGTCCCTATCATTTCTTGCATCTCTTCTTTGTTCGTGCCTTTGCAAGTCCCTATCATTTCTTGCATCTCTTCTTTGTTCCTGCCTTTCTTCACATCTGCAGTTATTTATTACAGTGCCTTTTGTCTCAAATTTCTTGATAGTCCTTTCGACTGTAGATTTTGCAGGTATCGGTCTATTCGGGTACAGAGCAGCAAACATGTTTGACACATTTTGATAACTATTTCCTTGATAACACCATTTAATCATCAATATTTTTTCTTCAGAAGTGTAGTTCATGGCTACTATTTTCGATGTACGAGTTTTTATAACAATAAAGCATACATTTCAAAATGACAACTTTATTTGACAGTCATCTTTTACCTTGACTGGTGCCCGCAAATACGGGGCCATAAAAAGGAGAAATAGTTAAAAAGAAATCGGCGATAATCCGTAAACGGGCTCATCAAAAATATCTAAAGTTATTCTTTTGAATGTGGGTTTTAGGGCTCTTTAATAAACCTAAATAGAATTTTTCTCTAAAATAATTAGGGAAGCCAATAATTGACCCCATTTAAAATTACATGGGATTTCCTATGTCCCGCTCGACGATGCAACACCCGGTATTGTATTATTTTCTAATTCCTCACTAAATTCTACGCTTATTTTGCATAAAATGTTATGTCTAAATGTAATAGTTTTTGTGATATTGACGTTTAAAATATCGCATTTTCAGACGTTGCATTGGAACGGTTCATCTTAGAGAAAAATGTTTTCACCTCCCTGTCGTAATTTATTATTCTTTATCTAAAAGTTAAAACTTCCGGTCTAACATGGTAAACTGTAAAACCGGTTTTTTTGTGTCACTTGTTAAATCGGAAGTTGGTCTCCTTGGATAGATAAATAATTAAAAACTAAAATAGGGAGGTGAACACCATTTTTCTCTAAGTTGAACCGTTGCAATGTTACAGCCTGTCAAAGTCTGAAAATGCCATATTTAAACGTCAATATCTCGAAAACTATTGAATTTAGACATATGACATTTACAAAATAAGCGTTGAATTTTGTGGGGAATCAGAAAATAATACAATATATAGGGTGTCCATTAAAAAGAAAACAAGTTATATTCGCCACGTTTTTTGTGACACCCTGTATACTCCAGCATAATTTTATAATGTGGACCTCGGTGGTTTCTACAACTTTTGTATTTAGAATTTTTATCTAACTCTTAAGATAAAGGTGAAAATGAACTTTACTCTATCGTTGACTCACCACGTACAATAAAAATATTTGACCCTAACAAGCACGTCTTCAAGGGTCTGGGGAATTATTGAATATTATAAATATTTAAAAATAAACTTATTATTTTATTTCTACAGATCGGAAGATTTTAATCCCAAATATGTGAAAATACCAATAAAAATTGACACAAACGAAAACACAAAAGTCGAACAAACATCTGAAATTGTCCATGATGAATGGAAAATCAAAAATGAAGAAATCGACCTTAAAGAGGAAAACATTGAACAAAGCCAAGTTATGTAAGTAATTGCTAGTTTTTTAAATATAATATTAAATATATTTATTTATGCCAAAACAATTAATAATATGTATTAAAATAATTTGTAAAAGTTATATTATAATTCAAATTCAGAAGCATTTACTGTCATACAAAAATCCTATAGGACATCGACAATTGACACGTCAATTTTAAACATACAAAGATAAACATTATTTTAATTAAATAATCATTGGTGGCACAAAAGATAAGATATTACACAAATTTCTGAGGTTGGTTTACTCTTGCACCTAGTGTGTTTATACAGGGTGTCCGGTAACTTATGGGCCATAGAGCAACTGGAGATAGTAGATATAAAAATATGTGTTTTGAGCCAAATTTGCCCAAGTAAAATGTTAGAGGTTAAAGAGATACAGGGTGTTGAAAGTGAAAATTAATTTTCGAAAAATGATGATAATTTTGAAACGGTTTAAGATATCGAATTCAAAATCGGTATTACTAGGTTTTCGAGAGTGAGAAATTCGAATTTGGTGTTAATTTCAAGATACTCCCTAAAGGGCGCTTGCTACGTGCTTCATGTTGAACTAATTCATCCATATTTTTTTTAACCGTGCAGTTACTAGTATTTATACTTTAAACTATAAAAGAACCTACCTTTTTACGTAAAAAAGGTACTCTTGGTCGATCTCGATATCTCAAGCCGTTACCCAGATTCTTAATTCACAAAGTGTGCCTTGCATTTTGACAAAATTTGTTGCGGTGAAAACTGTCATTATTTTCTACTTTTTCCCGTCAAAGGTACGTAAATAAAAAGTTTTTGCAATATCCAAGTACTGTAATCTTTTCAAATAAAAATGCCCAGGCTTAATAAGTTTTCTTACCGTGATTTACGTGATATGGTCTGCGTTTATGCACAAGAGAATTATAATAGTCGTGCTGCACTTAGAAGGTATGTAGAACTCTACCCAACCAGAATCATTCCAGACCGAAAAATATTTCAAAGAATATTCAATCAGTTAGGTGAAACAGGTTCGTTTTATGTCAAAAATCCTGGTGGACGACCGAAAACTATAACGGTCGAACAAGAAGAAGAGATCTTGGTTCGTATCGCGGAAAATCCTGAATTAAGCACTAGGCGTTTGGAAGCTTCTACAGGAATAGGTAAATCGACCGTCTCAGAAGTCATCAATGCAGAAAATTTATTTCCTTACCATTTCACGCCCGTTCAAAATTTACTGCCAGGAGATTTGCCAGTCAGATCAGAATTCTGTCAAAATCTACTAAATAAGAATAACGAATATCCCATGTTCCTGAGAAAAATATTATTTACTGACGAGGCAACTTTTACAAGACGCGGAATTTTTAACTGGAAAAATAATCATCACTATGCTTTGGAAAATCCACGACTACCCAAAGAAAGACATTTTTAGCACGAGTTTTCGATAAATATTTGGTGCGGCATTATCGACAATTTCTTGATCGGCCCATATCAGCTTCCGCAGAGACTTAATGGAGAACAATATTTGCAGTTTTTAGAAAACGATTTACTTTACCTTCTGGATGATATACCTCTGAACATAAGACATAATATGTAGTACATGCAAGATGGTGCCCCAGCACACTTTGCAGTTCCTGTTCGAAATCATTTAAATCAGCGTTTTCCACATTGGTGGATTGGTCGCGGTAGCGAATTTCCTTGGCCACCGCGTAGCCCAGATATTAACCCGTTAGATTTTTATCTGTGGGGTCACATGAAGGATTTGGTATCTGATGATGAATCCAATACACGGGAAGAACTTGAACAAAAAATTCAAGAAGCCGCCATTGTTATAGGAGATAATCAAAATATCTTCCTGAATGTGAGACGTCATTTGTTAAAAAGCTTAAGAAAATGTATTGAAGTAAACGATGGACACTTTCAACATTTACTAAAGTGAATTAAAACAATTCTTAATAGTTTCCAATATTTTCATTTTGTTTTTTTTTCTGCCTTTTTATCATCAAGTCCTAGAATCTGGGTAACGGCTTGAGATATCGAGATCGACCAAGAGTACCTTTTTTACGTAAAAAGGTAGGTTCTTTTATAGTTTAAAGTATAAATACTGGTAACTGCACGGTTAAAAAAAATATGGATGAATTAGTTCAACACGAAGCACGTAGCAAGCGCCCTCTAGGGAGTATCTTGAAATTAACACCATATTCGAATTTGTCACTCTCGAAAACCTAGTAATACCGATTTTGAATTCGATATCTTAAACCGTTTCAAAATTATCATCATTTTTCGAAAATTAATTTTCATTTTCAACGCCCTGTATCTCTTTAACCTCTAACATTTTACTTGGGCAAATTTGGCTCAAAAGACATATTTTTATATCTACTATCTCCAGTTGCTCTATGGCCCATAAGTTACCGGACACCCTGTATAAAATGTATATATTTAAAATGGTGTGAAAGATTCATTTTACAAATTATTCACATTCAAATATAATCCGATTTATGCCTGGTTTGCTATAACTATGTATATTTTCGAAAACTGGTTTTAGGTTTACTATATGTATTACTTAAAATAGGTTTCATACTATCAGGTTATTTGTGATACTACACTAGAAATTTGATAATTCGGAAACGTAATAAAAATATGAGGAAAATTACAATCAAATTTAAAAAGTTATTTTACATTAAAATCCAAAGCGATGTTTTTTTCCTTAAAGGACCCCGCACAAAGCTTATGGGAAATGGCTTCCGGCTAATTTTTCTGACATTTTTTTAGATCTTGACGTCCTGAATAAAAGTGTCCATGGCCGTAATCCAATCCTATGACTAGTTTTTGAGTTATGGCCTTTTAAAGTTGGCAACTTTTTACTTTGAGATTTTATGCATTGTCTGAAGTTTTCACTTGTTTCTTAAAAACTATCAACTTTTTTATTTTTTTTATTGGTGAAAAAGTAGGCCTTAAGTTTTCTTTCGCTTATATAGAAATAAAATATGTACAGGATATTGAATAATTTATAGGCGGATTAAATAAATTCTAAGATTAAAAACTTATTAAAATCCAAAAAAAAAATTCTACTCATTTTTTGAATTTTGAAAACAAACGGCTAGATTTTGTTCATATTTTAATATCTTGTAGTACCAAGCTGTGGATGAAAAAAATGAGTATAGGTTGACGTAGAATATATTGCCGGGTATTTTATTTTTCAAAAAAAAAATTGAAAATTTACCTGAAAACGTAATAAACGATTATTGATTCATTTAATTATTATGCCAATCTGTAACAATTTTCTCTAGCCGTTTGTTTTCAAAATTCAAAAAATGAGTAAATTTTTTTTTTTTTGATTTCCATAATTTTTTAATATTAGTATTTATTTAATCCGCCTATAAATTATTCAACATCCTGTACATATTTTATTTCTATATAAGTGAAAGAAAACTTAAGGCCTACTTTTCCACCAATAAAAAAAAATAATAAAAGTTAATAGTTTTTAAGAAACAAGTGAAAACTCCAGGCAATGGATAAAATCTCAAAGTAAAAAGTTGCCAACTTTAAAAGGCTATAACTCAAAAACTAGTCATAGGATTGGATTACGGCCATGGACACTTTTAATCAGGACGTCAAGATCTAGAAAATACTAAAAAGTCAGAAAAATTAGCCGACAGCCATTTCCCATAAGCTTTGTGCGGGGTCCTTTTGCTTTAATAAAACAGTTCCTTTCTGAAAATAGGAAACATTTTTGACCTTATTGTTTGGCTTTTTTTTTGGAAAAAAATATTTATCGGAAAAGTGAAATTTTGATCAAGAAACGAAATGGCGAATGCTTTACTATCCCTAGCTCATTAAAAGGCATGTTGCTTTCCTTTGATTAAGGCGATGTTTTTTATTCCACAGAGTGGCTGCCACCCTACAAACCGAACAAATATTAAATAATTTGTGTGCTAGTTATGATGCTTCAAATAAGTACAATAATTGTGGTCAATGTGAATATCAGACACTTAGGAAAAGCAATTTAAAACAACACATATTGCAACATAATAATATAGAGGACGTTGATGCTTCACATAAGTTTAGGTGTGGACAATGTAAATATCAAACTGTTATAAAAGGAAACTTAAAGAAGCATATCTTGCGACATAAAAATATACAGGAAGTTGATGCTTTTGATAAGTTCATGTGTGGTCAATGTGATTATCAAACAATTAATAGAAGTTATTTAAAGATACATATTTTGCGACGACACAAAAGCTGGGAGGAAGTTGATGTTTTAAATAGGTTCAGATGTAAACAATGTGAATATAAAACAATTAGGAAAGGCGATTTACAGAGGCATGTTTTGCAACGACATAAAAATATAGAGGAGGTTGCTGCTTCAGATAAGTTTAAATGTGATCAATGTGAATATCAGACACTTATGAGAAGTCATTTAAAGAGACATATTTTGGGGCGTCATAAAAATATAGATGAAGTTGATGCTTCAGATAAGTATAAATGTGGTGAATGTGAATATCAAACGCTTACGAGAAGTTATTTAAAGAGACACATTTTGGGACATCATAGAATAATGGATGAAGTTGATGCTTCAGATAAGTTTAATTGTCATCAATGTGAATATCAAACTGTTACGAAAAGTTGTTTAAAAAGACATATTTTAATACATAAAAACATTGATGAAGTTGATATTGTAAATAAGTTCAGGTGCGAACAATGTAAATATCAAACAATTGCGAAAAGTGATTTAAAAAAACATATTTTGCGACGACATAAAAGTTTAGAGGAAGTTGATGCTTCAAATAAGTTCAAGTGTGGGCAATGTGATTATCAAACATTAAGTAGGAGTTATTTAAAAATACATATTTTGCGACAACATAAAAACATGGAGGAAATTGATGCTTCAGATAAATTTAAATGTGGACAATGTGAATATCAAACTGTTGATAAACGAAGCTTAAAGCCACATATCTTGCGACATAGACATATAGAGGAAGTTGATGCTTCAGATAAATTTAAGTGTGATCATTGTGAATATCAAACACTTGTAAGAAGAGATTTAAAAAGGCATATTTTGCGACGACACGAAAAACATTAAGGATACTTCAGATAAGATTAAGCATCTTAAAAAGCTAGAAATTGACGTTTAAATTGATGCAGAAATGTAAGGTTTGAAATTTTTTAAGTTATATAAAAACAAAATGAACATGTTTAATAGCAGATTTTATGTTCTTCTGAAATATAATGGTAATTTTAAAATTTTTATTTTTCATCATGTCAATTTATTTAAATACCCACAGACCTAGAATTTTAAATACAATGTTAGGCACTATTATGCCTTAGAAATCTTATATGACCGAGAAGATTTTAAAATTTGGGAGTTCGTCTATAATTAATGTCTTAACCCAATTAACGCTTTAATATGATTTTAAAATGTATAATTTACAGTTTTAGCAAAATGTACAATTTATAGTTTTAGTAAAGTGTTGTTTAGAAATAAAATAAAAAAAGGGAAGTAATTGTAAAAAATCCAGCCTGTGTAAAGGTTTAATAAATATTAGATTTTTTGTGAAGGTAGATATTTATATTTGAAAAATTTACCTGTATTATAAATTAAGGGTGTTTACCACCTAAATCATGCCCTTAGAGCATAAAAAATTACTTTTTTGGCAATATTTCTGTTCTAAACTTAAAATTTGGCTATCACCAAGTTTTAAAGGATTTCATTAAGGTAAACCCCCCAGTACTTGACACATTAAGGATAAGAATTGTATATTTGGGCATATTTTTTAACGATTTTATTTAGAAAAGTTTGAAACCCAATAGTTGACAGGTATTTTCCCAAAAGTTGACGTGGGCGATGTTATCCTAAAACACATTAGATTAATATTAAGATCTTTAATAATCATTATTAGCATTAATAACAAGTATTCTGTTATCTGTTTGTGGCACTATGATTATTAAACTCATATTTAAAATGATTACCCACCACTTACAATTTGACAAATTTCAGTATTTTGATGATTTGTATGATGTAGACATAATTTTCATTTTTTACAAATTTGCTGAATTCATGTACAGGGACATTATTTTAAGTGTCTCACCCAATTGGCGACTTTGCTATCGACCACAATAAAAAAACAATTATGTATTCCCTAACAGCTTTTAGTGAAGAAGCCAAATTTGATGTCAAAAAAAATCTATGTTTACAAATTTGACAGTTATGACGCCATTTTGAATTTTTTTTAATGGCAACCCACATTTATAACTACACCAATGTATTGCATTTCGCAATCCGATTTCACAAATATATAGTTGTCGATATTTATTTCCAACCCTTACCGAAATACGACCGTATCAATATATATAATACATAATAATATACTTAAAACACATAATCGAACGATGCAGTTTTTGATAAGGTCGTATTTCGGTAAGGGTTGGAAATAAATATCGACAACTATATATTTTTGAAATCGGATCGCGAAATGTAATACATTGGGGTAGTTATAAATGTGGGTTGCCATTTAAAAAAATTCAAAATGGCGTAACTGTCATTTTTTGACATCTGACATATATGACAATAGCATGGGTGGCTCCGCCATAAGAAATTACGTATCTTCAGAAAAAATTAATTTTTTAATCACAAAGCTTCTATTTTTTAATGGGGTGAGATACTTAAAACACATAATCATACGATGCAGTTTTTGATACAGTCGTATTTTGGTAAGGGTTGGAAATAAATATCGACAACTATATATTTTTGAAATCGGATTGCGAAATGCCATACATTGGTGTAGTTATAAATGTGGGTTGCCATTAAAAAAAATTCAAAATGGCGTCGTAACTGTTATTTTCTGACATCTGACATATTTGACAATAGCATGGGTGGCTCCGTTATAAAAAATTACGTATCTCCAGAAAAAATTGAGTTTCTAATCTCAAAGCTTCTGTTAATTCGATGATAACAAAATCACCAACTTCGAAGCCTCGTATCTCCGGAACGGATAAAAACAAATATTGACAATTATACATTTTTAATGTTGGAACAAATAGGCGAATGCAGCTGGCTTACTATAAGGTAGGGTTGCCATTTAAGAAAATCCAATATGGCGTCGTATCTGTCAAATTTGTAAACATAGATTTTTTTTAACATCAAATTTGGCTTCTTCACTAAAAGCTGTTAGGGAATACATAATTGTTTTTTTTATTGTGGTCGATAGCAAAGTCGCCAATCGGGTGAGACACTTAAAATAATGTCCCTGTACCTAGTATTGGAATTGTTTTTATGCCTACAACTTCTATTTCTTTTTAGAAAGTTTATTTTGCAGAGCAGAAACGTATATGTGCTCTCTGTTTTTGCCTAGAGAGACACTACAGTAAAATCACCTTTTTTATTTTGCTAGTATCCTCTTTATTATGAACAAGGATTATGTCTTTCATTTTCAAATAAATATTTTTTTAAAATATCATCCCAGCTATCTCCAGATTCTATCTACGAATTCGTAGTTTCCGAATATTCTTTTTTCCTTGACTTCTATTTTTTTATTTTCCATTTTTTCAGCTTGTCTTTTTTTATTAAATTTTTTTTTGTTTTCTCTTTGTATTTCTTCAATCGCTGATTGAATATAATTTTCGAATATTGTAAAAATCTAGTTTATAGCGCTTTTCCTAATGACACGGCGTTATTAAATTTGGAATATAAAAAAATACCCAATAGTTGACACTATGAAATTCAATAGTTGACAGGGTGTAATCTATTGGTATGAAAGTTTTTATCGACTTTTAACTCATATTTACATAATCGTGAGACGACGGGGATAACGCCGCAACACAGAAAACAACAAATAATTTTTAACGTCACTTGGACCAATGGTTGACATTGTGTCAAGCATTGGATATAAATGAATATTTTGGACCAATAGTTGACCTCCTTTATAAAACTGGCCATAGACAAGTTTTGGCCACATTGATAAGATTAGATAGATCCCCTACATATTGTAAATAGTTAGAATAAATATATCTATAATATATAACACACTATTTATATTGAGTTAAAAAAACTTACCTTCTTAACAGTTTAAGTAAGAAATTCAAGAAAATAAATCTGTCAACCATTGGGTGGGTGTCAACGATTGGGGGTTTTACCTTATGTGAGTTAGCAATATTTTCTATAAAAGAGAAATGAACGACATTTTATCTCTTTTACAATGCAATGTTCATTCGAGGTTCACTAATATTTATAAATTAGTCTTCTATTTTATAGTCTCATCCACAATTTCTCGGGGGAAATAGCAGAAACTATGCTTAACACTCATTCTTAAAAAACTTTTAGTTTTTGATGAAAAACATTATAATGTTCGAAACCGGTTAACCATAGAATAAAAAATAATTTGAAAGAGAAAACTTTTTTTCATCTTCCTTGTGTGTAGGTATAGTATTTTTATTTCAATTTGCCCCATTTTTAAATTGCTGTAAAAAACATATTTTTGGGCTAAAAGGTTAAACAAAAAAAAATTGTAGAGTTTTGGTTGAGTTTTATGATGTTGAGTTAAAAATGTTATAAACTGTCAAATATCAACACTATTGACATAACTTACTTTTTTTTAAATGGTACACCCTATACAGGGTGCTACAAATTCGTGTGTGTATAAGGGGATCTCGAAACGGTAAGAGATACGAAGATGGTTAGATTGAGGCAAAGTTGCGTATTTTAGGGCTTAATAATTTTGTGAAAAAAATTGTAATTATTCCGAATGCTTTCTGAAATATCCGAAAAAAACCGAAATTTACATTTTTGGTTTTTTCATTTTTTGTGCTTTCATTTTTGAAAAAATAAAAAGCCGTTTTCTATGTTCTACAAGGTGGCGGTATTAGTTTTCAAATTTAAAGTTTCGTTCGTTAGTTACCAACCTCAAGTAATTTTTTTAAATTACGGACCTGGAATTTTAAATACAGTTTTAGGGATTTGTAAGCTTTAGAAATTTAATAAAACGTAAAAGTTTTAAAAAATTTTACATTTTGTCATCTAATAACACATTTTTTAAATAATCTTTTTCATTTCGTTACGGTCCTGAACATTTAGAGTCAAACTAAAAAAAAAAGATTGATTCGAAAAATTCGTTCATTTTTACTCAAAAAGTCTGATATTTGATATTTTATAAGAAAAGATAGGTACCCAAAGTCTGTAAAAATGGGTTTTTTTCATTATCTAGTGGATTTCTCATCATTCTTCTCTCGCCCAAGTAACGACTACTAGGGCCCATGAATACGGTTGGTGAAGCCAATTTATTTAATGAGTTAATTTAAGCAAAGTTTCAGAATACTCAAAAATACAATGGAGCAGTTCGCCAATATGCTGGATAATATGATGAGACCATTTTAATATGTCCCAGCCAACAGTGTCTTATGGCCAAAGTAACTGAACACCCATTCTTAGATCTGTGGTCTGAGAATAATTAAATTGTCGTTTAATTTTGTCTTCCATTTACTTATTAAATAAGACGTTGTTTTTTTCTTAAAGTACTTTTTCACCAAAGAGCCTAATATTTATTTTTCTCGAAGCGTGAAGTCTGCTGATCGTTTACTGTCCGTATTTTACAGTCACCAGCAAAATAATTATTGACAATGACAAACTAATTTAAAATGTAGGTTGGCATAGAAAAAAAAATTACACGAAGTTAGCTTTTTTATCTCTATGTTTCCTATCAATGGTAACATTGGTAACTTTTTCAATGGTAAATAATTTGTAATTACCAGAGAGATTAATCTTAACGAACAGATAGGTATGGATTTGGTGAATACGGCCGTAAATGTGTTTAAATACTTATTGATATACATACTGTATTACTGAACTATTGTAAGGCTGTATAACAGAAATATTGTAAACGCCTATGTTTGTATGTCCAAAGGGCGTCAAAACACCCTTAACTAATAATTAACAAGTGCGGTATGTGCACAGCACGAGACGGCAATTATTGACCGAACGACTCGAAACGAAGTTTGGTAGCTGTCAAGGGCGGTAAAGGCACTTTGTTACGTACAACAGTTCACCTAAAATAATCTATAAAAATGAATAAACTATTACTGCATGCAAAACAGTGCGATAAAGTACTACTTACCGCAAGTAAAACAGTGCGGTAAAGAACGCTTACCGCACTCGAGTAGATTTACTATTTAAACCTAGTATGTATTTATATTTAAAATCGTAATTTAAAATTACAATTTAATAGTAATTTAACCAACAAGTACATTAATAATGGCGATTAATGATCGAAATATTTTAACGCGTAAGCGTAGCGAACGCGTTAATGTTTGAGATCATTAATCGCATTTTAATGTAAGAGTTGGTTGCAATGTTTTTTCGTCGACCGTATTTTTTACTAAAGTGAAGAAAAACAGTTAACAACTTTTATTTTACAAACCAGATTTCACAGTTCTACAAATACCAATGACAGCGGACGACGTTTTGGATTGACGTTTTATTATTTTGTTGATTTGTTTGCATGGCTGCCTTTAATTTTAATTACCAAAATCGTGCATTTACAGAAAGTCATGCATTAATAGGGGTCATTAATGAATGATTTTGGGAAATCGTGCATTTACAGAAAATCATGCATTAATAGGGGTCATTAATGAATGATTTTGGGAACGTTAATATCGGATATAAATACACGGTCGACGGAAAAATAAATTACTTAATTAACAAATTAAGTTGTGAAATCTTTAAAAATGTTAATCTACATCAAGGTGTAACTTAATTAATTAGATCTCGGACTTTTCTGTCTTCTGAAAATGACTTATAATTATGATTAAATGGAGGAGTCTGTGGATGTCCTCGAGAAACACTCCCTACTTTTTTTTTAATCGACCTTTTAAACAGTTAGTTAACGTTATAATGGTGATGAATATCTACATATAATTATTCAACCATAGATTATTAAAAGTGGGTATTGTAAGATATACTTTCGATATGTAGTATTTTGGCCTGTGTCGCTATTTCAGTGTAAACTATAATTCTTAGGTGTTATTTATATTTTGAAAACAAAATAGTACATCGCAATCCTTCGTTGGTCTAGGACCACCCGTGGCTGATGCGGTGCGATTTTTAACATAACTTGAAGTAACCTTTACTATCTTTTATCGCTAAAATACGAACTAAGGAGTTCCTAAATATTTATAAATTTATCATTTAATGGAAGCCATTCTGGTGTAAGAATTCTGCTCGCAATTTGGGTTTATTTAAAAGTATCACATTATGGCGGACCCCAAATGCACTTCATACCACTAATAAACTACAAAAACTGAATACTATGTCTATTGTCTAATTCTCGGGTATCTCAATTTTTTTATTTTTTTTTTTAGAAAAATCGGTGGCATTGAGCAAGGACTTAAGGATTTAAATATGCATCTCTTACCACATAAAAATAAAGAGGAAGTTAAGGTTTCAGAAAAGTTTAAGTGTAATCAATGTGAATATCAAACTATTACGGAAAGAAATTTAAAGAAGCATATTTTACGACATAAAAAGATTGAGGGAGTTAATGTTTTAAATAAGTTCAGGTGTGGTCAATGTGAATATCAAACAATTGTGAAAAGTAATTTAAAGAGGCATATTTTTCTGCGACATAAAAACGCGGGGGAAGTAAATGTTTTAAATAAGTTCCGGTGTGAACAATGTGAATATCAAACAATTACGAAATGTCATTTAAAGATACATATTTTGGGACGTCATAGAAGGATAGATGAAGTGGATGCTTCAGATAAGTTTAAGTGTGGTCAATGTGATTATCAAACATTATTTACAAGTCATTTAAAGAGACATATTGTGGGACGTCATAAAAATATAGATGAAGTGGATGCTTCAGATAAGTATAAGTATATGTGTGGTGAATGTAAATATCAAACACTTACGAGAAGTTATTTAAAGAGACACATTTTGGGACATCATAGAATAATAGATGTAGTTGATGCTTCAGATAAGTTTAATTGTGATCAATGTGAATATCAAACTATTACGGAAAGTTGTTTAAAAAGACATATTTTAATACATAAAAACGTTGAGGAAATTGATATTGTAAATAAGTTCAGATGCGGACAATGTAAATATCAAACAATTGCGAAAACTGATTTAAAAAAACATATTTTGCGACGACATAAAAGTATAGAGGAAGTTGATGCTTCAAATAAGTTCAAGTGTGGGCAATGTGATTATCAAACATTAAGTAGGAGTTATTTAAAAATACATATTTTGCGACAACATAAAACCATGGAGGAAATTGATGCTTCAGATAAATTTAAATGTGGACAATGTGAATATCAAACTGTTGATAAAGCAAATTTAAAGATACATATCTTGCGACATAGACATATAGAGGAAGTTGATGCTTCAGATAAATTTAAGTGTGATCAGTGTAAATATCAAACACTTGTAAGAAGAGATTTAAAAAGGCATATTTTTCGACGACACAAAAAACATTGAGGGTACTTCAGATAAGATTAGGCATCTTAATAAACTAGAAATTGACATTTAAATTTATGCAAAAATGTAAGATTTGAAATTTTTTAAGTTATTTAAAAACAAAATGCACACGTTTAATAGCAGATTTTATGTTCTTTTGAAATATAACGGTAATTTTAAAATTTTTATTTTTCATCATGTCAATTTATTTAAATACCCACAGACCTAGAATTTTAAATACAATGTTAGGCACTATTATGCCTTAGAAATCTTATATGACCGAGAAGATTTTAAAATTTGGGAGTTCGTCTATAATTAATGTCTTAACCCAATTAACGCTTTAATATAATTTTAAAATGTACAATTTACAGTTTTAGCAAAATGTGCAATTTATAGTTTTAGTAAAATATTGTTTAGAAATAAAATAAAAAAAGGGAATTAATTGTAAAAAATCCAGCCTGTGTAAAGGTTTAATAAATAAATAACTATGTTTAAATATAAATATTGAACAATATTATTAATAATATACGTAGATTAAACAAATATATTACCTAGAACACAATAGTATAGCAACAATACTACCACGTAACGTATAAGTTTTCAATATTCAAAAGAATATATACTACTTATATGAAAGATAAAAATAGAATTTAAAAAACAGGTCATTGTAACTAAACAATAATTAGTCGACAAACAATACAGATTAAAATTTTGGTTAAGACTCGTCAGAAGACATGTTTAAGATAATATTCAATAGAAAGGAGGTCTCACTGGTTAAAAAACTCTTTATTTTAGTTTTAAATAGGGGATTGGCAGGTTTTTGAATTATTTGGAAGCTTGTTGAAAAATCTTATAGAGCCGTCCCTGCACCTCACAAGACGTTGACACCTTGAAATTAAAAATGAGGTCTGTGACGCATTCGCGTTCGTTACTTGTTCATTTTATCCAAAAATCGGCCCAATACCCATATTTGAAGCATAATTACAAGTAATAAAATAACACTTTAAAAACATTTGAGTAAGTCGAGGAAGCTCCCAGATAAAGGCGCTATGATATAGTTATGCAGGGCTGAAGTCAAAGCCGCTGCCAAGGCATTCCTCGCAGGAGTAAAAGGCATGCCTTAGTTCCTTGGTAGATACCTTCTAACGGCACTCTTAAATGCTGTTTCCCCCATATCCCTGATGTTTCGGGGTAGCGCGTTTAAAAAAGTTATTCCGAGGTAGTTTGTGCCACCCCTGGACCTCAAAAGTCTGTGGTGTTCATGTCGTATGTCCTGGTTGTTTCGTGTGTCATAGTCATGATAATACTGATGATTATGATAAAGGTAGAGATTTTGTTTCACGAACATGAGACATTAAAGAATGTACAGACAAAAGAAGGTGAGCAGTGTGAGCACCCTTAGTTGAATGAACTGCTATCGGCAGTCATTACGATATCCAATATTGGAGATAATTTTGATGCATTTCCTCTGTAGCGCTAAAACCCTTACAGAATGAAAGGAGTGTCCCCATCCCAACAGTGCATAGGAGGCCCTGAAGCCGAAGCTCGCATGGTAGGCACACAGCAATGTCTCAATAGAGACGCATCCAGCCAAACTTCTTATTAAGTATATGGATTTAGATAAATCTTTTGATAATTTGTTTATATGGGCCTCGAATCGAGCATTACACCCAGAAAGACGACCTCGTCATTTGTATCAACCTGTAAGCGATTGTCACTTTGACGAAGAGAAAAATATTTTAGTAGATAATCCAAAAAATAATTGCCAGGGCCATAATAGTATACCACGAGTATCGAATTTTCATTCTAACCGAGTAGCAGACTATATTTTCTCCACGACCAAAAATACTATTCGCAATATTTCTAATTTCAGGTGGAGTATTATCCAGTTCCATATCTGATTCATCCTATTTTTCACTCATATTTTGACTTGCACTAAAATTTGTCTGCTGACATTGACAGTTTCGATATTAATGGCAACCTATGTCGTTTAGATCAATTACAGAATATTCATTCCGTATCTTGTTATGGAATGAAAATACACGCAAAACGCATAAGAAGGAAGTGTTTCAGAATAAATATTCCAACTCAAGAGCGAGAATTTTTACATTCTATTATCAAAAATGATTTTGGAATTATTGCATTCAGTAATGGTCGTGGAGAAAAGAAAGTGATGTGTTATTTAATGACAAAAAGTTAAAATTAAAAAAAAAACTTTAAATTATTATTAAATTTCCAAAGCTTAAAAGTCCTTAAAACTGTTTTAAAAATGCCAGGTCCCTATTTACAAAAAATGATTAGACGTTGGTATCTAAAGAACGATACGTCCAATTTGAAAACTAATAACGACATGTGATAGAACATAAAGAACGGATACGAGAAAGTGTTTTTTGTTTTTTCAGTCAAAATAATGGTGCAAGAAATTAAAAACCAATACCTACTATAAATTTCGGTTTTTTTCAAATATTTCCGAAGGTATTCGAAATATTTACAATATTCTTTCACCAAATTATTAAGCAGCAAAATACGCAAGTTTGCCTCAATTTAACCATCTTCTAGTATATGGTACAATATGTTGTTAATTTTTTTCAATATAACAAAATATGAACGCATCGTAGTTTTATCAATAATGCAACCTGCTGAATGTTCATAGAAAATTAATTTCATTTAGCATTATTATTAAGTTTTATACTATATATCTCCATATGAGGATCTGGCGATCATGCTCAATTAATTCCTCGTAAGATATAGACATCATATTCACTTTTGTTGTACAAACTATTATTAACAGCCGTATTCACCAATCAATGATAACTTTGTATCGGCAGTTAACCTGCTTATCAGTTTGTTAACATTTTTTCAGGATTCACCATGCACAGGTACCACTTATCAGATGGTTAAATCATCTCACCACTTGTCAGGTTGTTTTTGGACTATATAATTAGAAAGAAGTAATTTTAGATATTAAAGCTTTTTTTTCGTACCGTTTTTCCAGTGAAATAAGCATACATTTTTCTAAATCAATGAAAAATTAACAACAGTTTATAAAGTGCAAGCAAATTAAACTCATTCATGGCGGTTATAGATTACTGGAACCTGCCGCTCTAACATAAAATAAGAGCCAGATTTTTTTCTACCTGGACTAAAATCAGCCCGCGTTGCCTCGTTGTTGTGCCTGGTTAGCACTGCTAATCCAGCAGTAACTAGTATTTAAGAAATATTATGTAACATAGTCAAAGTCAAGGTATTTATTCGTGCTATCACAGTAAACTGTTTACATACGTCAAATAGTACTAACCTATAATAAATGTAACAAAAACAAATTAAAACATAAATACTGTAGCGCTGGGCGCTAGGTACGTAACAAAAATTTATTGAGAAAAGAAATAAATATTTTAAAATCACTAAGTAATTTTTAGTAAGTTACCAAAAGTCAAAAATGTTTTATTTTAGTTTTATTTTGATAAATTTTTAAATAAATTTAAATTTTAAAGAGACTAAAAATAAAACAAAATTAAAAAAAAAATAAATAAATGTTTTAAATTAAATACAAACATACAAGATATCAATATTTTGATTTATTTCAACATTTTTAAATTAAATTAAAAAAAATACGAAAAAGCCAAACAAATTTTAAATGTTTCAACAAAATTTAATCAAGTCAGCTTTTAAAAAAGAAAACGGGTGCAGAAAAATAAATAAATAAAATTTTGAAAATTAAAATAATCGCGATAATTGTAAATCACTATCAAAAGAGAAAAATAATAAAATCAAAATAAGTTTATATCTTTCAATGATAATAAAGTTTCTGTACCTTAATTTCAAATTAAAATCAAAATTTTTCAAAAATGCTTTTAAAATATATGTGTTAACTCTCACCGAACACACAGAACTAAATTGAAAATTTTCCTTTTCTTGTTTTGATCGGTACACAAAAACATGTGTCATATTATAAAAAGATTCCATTTACGATTTTCTGCGTGTTTAATATAGAAAAGTTCTAGAATATTTCTAGAACCAAAGTTTTCAAGACAGGTCTCACGTTGGCCGGGAACCTTGTTTACGTTTTTGTATTTTTCCTAAAAACAATTTCAAGGCGACTTAGATCACCCCATAATGTTTTTGTTTTTAACCTTTGAAAGACATTCTATTTGTTACGTTCTTCTCGAATTTTCTATATTGACCAAAACAAGTACCGAGCGACTTTAGTCACGTTCACGTCTACTAAAAATGTTTTCGTGTTTAGGAAAGTTTTTAGACCCTGAAAAATGTTGAGCAAAGATCGCGAGAAAAACAACGCATAGTCAAAAACAATACGTCACTTTTAGCTATGTTATAAATACAACCAACTAACCATTTTGGGGATAGTTCTTTAGATACAGAGTTCTTTTGAAGTGAGTTCTTTAAAGAGTTACACAAGTAATAGTTACTCAAGAAAGTTGATTAATCTTCGGTACCTAGTCGAAAAGTAAATAGCAGAAAATAAATCAAAAAGTTCTAAAAAAAAGTCGTGAGGGGGCTCGGATCTCCCTCAATCGCAGTAAATAATAGTTTTTTTTTAAATCGTTTCGACAGCTAGTCCAGACTTAAGACATAAAATCTTAACAGTTTGTGCGCCAACACAAATTAAATATTTTTATATAAATATGAAAGTGAGTGTTTAACCTTTGGCATTTGGTATGAAAAATCGTCATTGTCGAAAAGGTAACGACTTTTTAATAACTCCTGGAAATGTTAAGAAAGTAATGTGTAACTGTTAGTGCTCTCTGTAAATTTAAAATGAATAAGAAATAGATAATGAGTTATAGGAAGTTAAATTAGAAGCAGTATAAATATGCTCCCTTTGAAAATTATGGATTTAAACCATTTTGAAGATTCAAACTTTAAAAACAGTAAATGCTCCCTTTGAATACTATGATTTAATTTAAATGACTATGAGTTAGAAACAGTTGATGCTCCCTTAATGAAACTAAATTTTGGAACTGTTATAGTGCCAACCTTAAATGATTATTTTGAAGAAATGATTTTAAACATTTTAACATTATTTTGGAAAGCTGTATTTTAAAGAAGTTTAACAGAGGATTTTGGATTAAGATTATATCGTTGACAAAATGTACTATATATGTATGTGCCTTTGTTTATTTGGACTATTGGAATCAAGATTGAAAAATTTCAATATTTTCTCAACTTACAATATATTTTTAATCATCATTACAATAGTGTTTTACTGATAGTTAGTGCTCTAAGACCGACCCAGTTCCCATTCTCAGTCTGCAATGTTTCTGCCCTTGTAGTAGAGAGAACAAAATAAAGAAATGATGTTAGGAAAAGGGCAGGGCATTACAATACTTCTTAAAATCATAAATACGAACAACAGTCATAAAACTTTTATACAGAACAATAAACAAACTGCAAGAATGAAAGAAAGCAATACTTAGTCATATAATCCGGTAAGAACTAATCAAAAGTTTCATTAGTGAAATTAAAATTGTAGTATTTCTCAAGAGAATAAAATGCCTGACTCAATAAAAAGCTCTTGATTTTAGTTTAAAAAAATGCTCGTTGGTAGTTCTCTTATCCCGATGGGAAGGTGGGTTAAACAGTTTGGGGGCGTGGTAGTTAAGTGAAAATCTAGATTTATAAACCCTATTCTTTTGCATAATATATGGTAGTAGGAAAGCTGACATGTAAAAATATTTTTAAATGCATAAAGTATGTTTTAAAATAAAAAATAACTTTTTCATTGGTGAATAATTTGTTTAATTGCCAGAGAGATAAATCTTAACGTACAGATAACTATCAGAAGGATAAGTATGGATTTGGTGAATACGGCCGTAAATGTCTTTAAATACTTATTGATATACATATTATATTATTGAACTGAAACTGAAAGGTTATGCAAACTTTTTAATGACATATATGACACTGGAGAGATCCCAAGCGATTGGCTAACTTCCACCTTTGTCGCAATCCCTAAAAAACCAAACGCTAAAACGTGCGAAGACCACCGACTTATCAGCCTTATGAGCCATGCACTAAAGGCATTCCTGAAAATTATCCACAAAAGAATATACCAAAAGTGCGAAGAAAAATCTGGCGAAACTCAGTTTGGCTTTAAAAATGGCTTAGGCACACGAGAAGCCCTATACTGCATGCAACTGCTAGTACAGAAATGTTATGACCAACGAAAAGACGTATTTGTATGTTTCATCGACTACCAAAAAGCATTCGACAACGTACGACATGATCTACTCCTACCTATCTTACGAGAGACAGGAATTGATGAAAAAGATATACAAATAATACACAAACTATATTGGAACCAAACAGCAAAGCTGAGACTTCATGACTCACAACACACAAAGAACATAACCATTGCTAAAGGGGTTCGACAGGGGTGCATATTATCTCCACTGTTGTTCAATGTCTACGTGGAAAAGATTTTTCAACTGGCACTGGAAGGAAACCCAAGAGGCATCAAGGTGAACGGCATTCCCATTAATAATTTGCGCTATGCCGATGACACAGCTATATTAGCAGATAATATAGAGGATTTACAAGCAACCATAAATGTTATAAACACAATGGGAAAAGATTTTGGCCTCGAGGTCAACATAAGTAAAACCAAACTGATGATAGTGAGTCGACAGCCTCATGAGAACGCACACCTCTACATCAATAATATGCAGATCGAGAGAGTGAACAAGTTTAAGTATCTTGGCACAACGCTGAACGACAAGTGGGATAATGATGATGAGGTCAAAATACGTGTAGCTGTTGCTCGGAGCACATTTGTTAGGTTTAATACCTACCTCCTACGGCAAGAAGTACCCTTAAATCTCCGGCTGCGAGTTGTCAAGTGCTATATATGGCCAATACTACTGTACGGAGCAGAAACCTGGTCACTAAAGGCCAAATCCATTAACAGAATCGAGGCCTTTGAAATGTGGATCCTGAGAAGGTTACTCAAAATTCCCTGGGTAGACCACATATCAAATGAGCAAGTCTTACAAAGAGCAAGAACACATCGGCAATTGCTAGACATTGTAAAAGAAAGGAAAACATCATACCTGGGACATATTTTAAGAGGTCCTAGGTATATTCTCTCTCCAAACTGTACTTATGGGAAAAATCGAGGGAAAAAGGGGACCGGGCCGAAAACAACATTCATGGCTTCGTAATATTAAAAACTGGTGTAACATCGCGGATGCCGCCACGATATTTAGAAGAGCCGAAGAAGGCACACTTCACATTATACAGTGAACACGTGATCGCCAACGCGCTACAAAAAGCGTACGGCACCAGAAGAAGATTGAACTATTGTAAGGCTGTATAACAGAAATATTGTAAACACCTGAGTTTGTATGTCCAAAGGGCGTTAAAACACCATTAACTAATAATTAACAAGTGCGGTATGTGCACAGCACGCGACGGTAATTGACAGAACGACTCGAAACGAAGTTTGGTAGCTGTCAAGGGCGGTAAAGGCACTTTTCACATTTGTTACGTACAACATTTCACCTCAAACAATCTATAAAAATGAATAAACTATTACTGCATGAAAAATAGTGCGATAAAGTACTCCTTACCGTAAGTAAAGCAGTGCGGTAAAGAACACTTACCCCACTCGAGTAGATTTATTATTATTTATACCTACCTAGTATGTATTTATATTTGAAATTACAATTTAAAATAAATTAATTAACAAATTAAGTTGTGAAATCTTTAGAAATGTTTATCTACATCAAGGTGTAACTTAATTAATTAGATCTCGGACTTTTCTTTATTTAGAGTCTTTTGAAAATAAATAATAAAAAAATAATTATTATTAAATGGAGGACCCTTTGGATGTCCTCGAGAAACACTCCCTGCTTTTTTTAATCGACCTTTTAAACAGTTAGTTAACGTTATAATGGTGATGGTTATCTACATATAATTATTCAACCATAGGTTATTTAAAGTGGGTATTGTAGATATACTTTGTATACTTTAATTCTTAGGTGTTATTTATATTTTGAAAACAAAATATTACATCGCAATTCTTCGTTGGTCTAGGACCGCCCGTGGCTGACGCGGTGCGATTTTTAACATAACTTGAAGTAACTTTTACTATCTTTTATCGCTAAAATACGACCTAAGGAGTTCCTGAATATCTATAAATTTATCATTTAATGGAAGCCATTCTGGTGTAAAAATGAATTGAGTCACCATGCACCGAGAATGTCATCTTGGAACAAAAAATAATGCATAGTGTGGAAATTCTGCTTACAATTCTGTTTTCTTTAAAAGTGTAATATTATGTCGGGCGCCAAATGCACTCTATTCTACTTTTTAAACATAATAAACTACAAAAACTGGATACAATGTCTAATTCTCGAGTTATCTTAATTTTTTTTTGTTTATTTCTTTTAGGACAATCGGTGGCATCGAGCAAGGAAACTGTATCGGATATAATAAGTGCAAATGTGGTATGTGCCAATATCAAATAAGTGGGCAACGCAGTTTAATTAAAAATGCCTCTCAACATGATTGTAATTATAATCAAACCACTCGGAAATCTAATTTCAAAATGCATCTCTTACGATATAAATATAAAGAGGAAGTTGATATTTCAGAAAAGTTTAAGTGTGATCAATGTGAATATCAAACACTTTCGAGAAGTCAGTTAAAGGGACATATTTTGCGACGTCATAAAAATATAGAGGAAGTTGATCCTTCAGAGAAGTTTAAGTGTGGGCAATGTAAATATCAAACTGTTGACAAATCAAACTTACAGCAACATATTGTGCGACATAAATATATAGAAGAAGTTAATGTTTCAAGTAAGTTTACGTGTGGTCAATGTGAATATCAAACACTTACAAGAAGAGGTTTAAAGGGACATATTTTTCTTCGACATAAAAACACGGCGGAAGCAAATATTTTAAATAAGTTCAAATGTGAACAATGTGAATATCAAACAATTATGAAAAGTAATTTAAAGAGGCATATTTTGGGACGTCATAAAAATATAGAGGAAGTTGAATATTCAGATAAGTTTAAGTGTGGTCAATGTGAATATCAAACTGTTGACAAATCAAACTTACAGAGACATACTTTGCAACATGAACATATAGAGGAAGCTAATGCTTCAGATAAGATTCAGTGTGGTCAATGTAAATTTCAAACACTTTCGAGAAAAGGTTTACGGATACATATTGTGCTAGGACATAAAAATGCAGAGAAAGTTGATTTTTTAAAATAAGTTCCAATGTGAATATCAAACAATTACGAAACGTAATATTAAAAGGCATATTTTGCGACGTCCTAAAAATATAGCCGAAGTTGATGCTTTAAGTAAATTTTAAGTGTGATAAAAGTAAATATATCATGGTTTAAGGAAACACATCTTGGGACATCAATCATAGAATGATAGTGGAAGTTGATGCTTCAGATAAATTTAGCTGTAGTCAATCTGAATAATAAACTATTACGAAAAGTTGTATAAAGAGACATATTTTGATACACATAGAGTAAGTTGATGCTGCAGATAAAGTTTAGTATGGTCAATTTAAATCAGTTCCGAGAAGGAATTTAGAAGATACATATTTTTGCGACGACAGAAAATTATTGAGAATAGTGATGCTTCAGATAAGGTCACCACTGCCCAGAAATTGTGTTGCATTAGGGTAATTATTCAGTCAACGCTTCAATATGATTGTGAATTAAATTATGTTTATGAAATCTAATAACAATGACCTGCTCTGCGAACCCGAATTTTGATCTAACTCGGACTTGATTATCGGCCCGCAACAAAACGAATGGCCAGTTAAAGTCATGAAGCAGTGGCGGATCCTGGATTTTGCTAAGAGGGGGGGGGGACTAAGTACTAAGTAATATACTGTGATTAATTAGATTAGTCGTCTCGGAAAACGAAATTTTGCGACGCTAAAAATATTGTGCAATTTTTTTAGGGGAGTAAGCTATGCAATATAGTTTCTAAAAATAAAACAGATTACATTGAGAAATCGGCAGAACCTCTACTTTCTCAATAAAATATTTTAGATATGCTTTAAAAAATATGTTATATCGTTCAACAAAATCAACGGGAGGTGTAGTTTCAATTAAATTATTTTATTGCCACAAAATATATATTTATTTATTAGTTCAGAAGGCTACAGAACCTTCCTGATTTTCTCACAAATTGTCGGGTTTGGTCGGCTTGTATGGGGTCAATAATACCGCGTTTATGGGTGTACCTACGTAAAAAGCAGCCGTATCCTTATGTCGAGAGTATCACGTAACGCAACCAAAATGTTAACTGCGCATGCGTAGATGTCAAAAGATACGTTTACGTCGTTTCTTTAGACATTCCTTAAGTGTCTAATAAGTCAGTTAAATTGCATTTAAAATACCTACATAGGTATGAATTCTTAAAAACAATTGCTTTAAGGTATACATACTATTTCTCTTTCCTTTCGGCAAACCCGTTTTAAAAATAGCTGCCACCTGGTAGTGGTAGCGAAGACGAAAGATAAACACCCTAGTAGTGCCCGAACCCGATTGGGACTCGCGATAAAAAAAAAGCGTCATGATGATCTGGCCAGGCTAAACCAGACCACCTATATGTATATGGGCCAGACCAGGCCGATTTCCTTATGCGCCAGTAAGAGAGGGCGATATATTCACTGTGATGTTATCTCTCTCGTACACGTTTAACATTGGCCGGACCAGCGTGGTGGCAGAAAATTTTTGCGGTGTCGCCCACACATTAGGGAGTTTTTGCATAGTTTGGCGTTATCAGATATCAACGTCTTAAATTATTAACATTTACAAAAAGAATGAACCGTAGTGAGATAAAGTAATAATAATTATAAGTGTGAAAAAAAAAGCTTGGCCTACTGGTAGGTAGGGCCATGGCACTGAGACCCTACTGTACGAGCTGCCACTGGATAAATGTCAAACAGGTATGAAAGACGGGCGTCCCAAAAGATACTTAATAGAAAATACGTTCTGAACGCTCGAAGTCAACTTGACGTCCTTGTCTAATTAACACAAAACGACAACGGTAAATTATACTAATTTTTAGAATTCCCCGAGTATTTTTTTAAAAAGGTTTTCAACGGAGCTAATAATGGGCTTTAAAATCCTTGCTTCGGAGCGACTTTTTTTTTCAAGAAGTAATTTTTGTTCGGATCAAAGATTTTTCTTTGAAGTTAGTTACATGAATATTTCATAGTTCAGAGATTCAAATTACTTGAAAAGTTAACTAAACCTAGTATTTTTCACATCTACCGATTTTGAACATCGTTTTCTCCCGATTTTGGCTTTCGGCAACACTGTTTTGAGGTTTTAGGTTCCCGTTGGGGCTTAATTTTTCGGGCAATGCTTGAAAACTTGCATGGAAGACAGAAAAGCTTACATCCATATGGGGGAAGTGCTTCAAAGCCAAGGAAAGTAAGCGAAAAGTTTTAAAATTCCTGCCCGTATCACGTGATAATCTGTCTTAAACGAGACGCTATTTTGGCGGTGTGAGACCCAGAACCTCATGGGCGTAAATATGTAAGTCAGACGTGTTTGGTTAAAAGTCTGTTCATTGACCATGATTCTGTCAATTAGTTGACTTTCGACCAATCACTTTACATAGCATGTAAATGCCGTAGTAAATCAAAAAATATATTAACTGTAAAACATCGAAGGGTGTCTGGCTGAATGACATAAAATATATTAACTGTAAAATATCGAAAGGTGTCTGGCTGAATGACATATCTGCCAAATCCAAAAAATAAAACATCGATTGTCCCCTTCCAGGGTGGCATTCCATTTAAGTTATCTGTAGCATCTAATGGACTTTGTCGCTATTGGAATTTGGGTTACCGTTTGCGATCGAAAGAAGCTACTTGCTTTTTCAAATTGACCGCTTAGTTTCGTCCAACGAATAATATTCCTTATAGGGTTTTCGATGGCTTTAGTTAGATAATGGTTTTTTGCGATATCGCTTTAATTCTATTGCTTCTTAAGATAAACAAAATGTCACTCTAGAGAACGTATTTATCATCCATAAGGCCATCTCATGATAACTTTACCAGTCAGATAATTTCCATGGAAACAATTGTCCCAACAATGGTATTATTAATTATTTTATTGGCAAATAGGTTACCAGGAGATATTAATATAATTCTATATACCTGGCGTATAGTAGAGGCATTGAATAAGCGTTGAACCCTGACTGACTCCAGTATCCATTATCAAGCCAAGAAATATGTAGTAAGCTGTGAGTAAACAGAGTGAATTGTATGCCTGATTGAAAATTTGGCTTGAGACTGAAAAGCTAGAAGCTATTAAATTTAACGAGAATTTTGTGATCTTGTTTGACACTTTGACAGATCAAAATACTTGGAGTTCTGTGGAAAATACATTGTTTGTATTTATACATTCTTATTTAAAAAGTGTGTTATTGAGATCTGTGGATGTGTAGTTTAAAATAATCAAGCATATATTCAATTACATTAAAGAGTCTATTTTTAACAGATTTATTTAGTTTATAAAATGGAATGTACCTATGATGAGAAAATCGGGACTCCATTTCTTTCCGCTTTATCAGAAATAAAGGAAGAGCCCGAAATTTTAGCCAATGCTGAGTTCGAAACCGTAAATATTACCGGTGATTCCTTTGTAAAACTTGAGCCAAAAGAAATGGACAATGCTATCTCAGGAGAAATATTTGCAAATGCAAATATCAATACAGAATCTAAGTTGATAGTATCAATGAATAATTTAGATCAGAACATTCCTATGATTACAGCTGTCCCCGACATGTACGTATAATGTTTTTTTAAAACTAGGTTCCTAAGATATTACAATAGCATTTTAGATTAGAAAATTTCTGAAAAAATCCTTCAGGTATGTTGTGGTTTGTAATATAATGAAGCCATTTACGAAGTTTTATCGTGAACTAGTTAAAACTACGGTTTTTGTAAAAATCTACTTTTTTGGTGATTAGATAGTTTTACACTTAACAAGTCTTTAAACATTAATATCTTCAAACCCAAACATAATTTTTTAAATACACTTCATTTTCAGGGGAATATAACTACTTACTTTTCTTTCAGTCAACTTGTTTCAGTATTAAGAAATTTGCTTCCTTGTAAAGATCATTAAGTTCTACTTACAGAGTACAGAGTTACCATTTTTTTAGTTTGTCAAAATAGGTTTTTAAGTTCTTAATTTCCTTAAGAATACCACCTGGAAACACACCCCCCCCCCCCCCCCCCCTAAATACGCCACTGATTGTACATTTTCAGGTATAAGCAAAAAAGGCAAATTAGAATCGTCTCCTGTAGTTTCTCGTCTGATGAAGGTTCGCTGCAGTGCCATTGTGTTGTTTATATGATATTGTTTTGAGCCACGAAAGAAATTGTATTTTTTAACTACAATTCCATATGGCCAGTTGCACTAGTTGACCAACTAATTTTTCTGAGATGAGTCGGTATCAATCTTGAAACTAGCATATTCTTCAGATTTGACCTTTTGTTGCTTAAGTTCATAGGTATATCATTCTCCTAAGATAGTTTCAAGATATTGCAGAAGTGTTTCTGAAGTGACATTTAAAGCTAATTTACTGGATATGCCTTGGATATGCCTAATTCTAATACCTACACTCATCAGCAAAAAAAACCGGACAAGAAAAATTATTACCAACTTTGATGTTAAGTAATTAACTTTTCTGATTTTAAAATATCTTTAATAAAATTTTCGTAAGATGCGTAGCCGCATGTATTAAGATTATTATCCGCTTTTCGATTTCCTTCTAAAAGTCCTGTTTTATATAGAGATTACCTAAGGTTTCGGACTCATATTGTTTTAGTTATTGATTTATGATGCAATTTTATAGAAAATGAGTAAAAAGAGTATTATTTTATAGTATTTTCTATTATATACTTGTCTGTTCCGTTTTCCTACTATTTTAAATCAACAAAAATATAACCCAATGCAATAAAATATTTTTTCAAGAAAAACAAAAAACAATTACTTAGGTATTTATTTTTAATAGAAAAATTAAAGTAAAAATTTTAATTGAAACATTTTTTATTGAAGAAGTGTGATGATTTATAATAAAGAAAAATAGTGCGGGAAGAAACGAGAAAGCTTTATTATGAATATACAAAACGGCACTTAAGAAGTAGTATTTCAAAACCTAAGAATTTGCACCAAACACTGCTCTTAGATCTACGCTCCTAAAATACATGATTTCTGAAAAATCATCAATTTTGGCGTGGTGAGCGATATTTACTTTATTTTTAATCATGAAAAACCGAGCCCGAAAAACGCTGGTTAGAGTCATACATACGTCTTATGTTAAAATTTTGGATTGACACCAATATTCATATCGAGATTCATATTTCTCACAAATATTAAAAAAAAAATTTTTTATAAAGAAGGAAAATCAAAAAAAAACATTTACAAAAACAAATTTTAATAATTTTGATGAAATTTCTTAGTAGGTGAATTTTAAACGAACTTTGGGCGTGGCCCCGAAAATTTTTCGCCTGCGCCGCTTTTCCGCCTTCTTTACTGGGTACAATATCATGAAATACATGTAGTCCTAAAGGTCCCTTTCTCCAGAAAACAAAATGTCTAACTTACACCCATTCAACACCCCCGGAGCATATTTTCTGGCTACGCCACTGAACTTTTGAGTGCATATTTGGGCAATATTTCAAGCTTGACATTGACAATGAAATAAAACATGTCAAAAAAGAATAAACAGACCGTACAAATTTTTAGGCCGAGACTTTGTGTCTTTTTATACAAAATATGAAGTATTTTAGCAGAAGCCATTGTCTTTATATACAAAGTACTTTTCCTAACATGGGATATTCTTGAATGAACTTGTTTATTTATTTAAAAACAATATAAACAGAAATCCCAAAAATAATAAAATCGAGAAAGAAATTAATTTGTCTTTGGTTATTTCAGGTGTTGCCATTATTCAAATTATATTTTTATAAAATTTTATATAAAGTTCCTCAGGATATTTAAATAAATACTTCTATAAATCCTAATGTTATACAACAGATTATGTCGGCAACCTTTATAAACTTCGCAATTTTAGTGCTTAAAGGTTTTATAAAGGTGATATAAATATTGTCAAGATATAATATAGTTATCAATATAAAACTAATTTTTTTTATTGGGTTAGCTCTTAAATACAATATTTATAACAGACATCTTTTTGTAAGAGTATTTGTTTTAACAGCATTATGATTTTTTGTTTATTTTTTTAGGAAAATTGGTGATAGCGATCGTGACGAATATAAAAAGTACAGATGCGGTATGTGTCAATATCAAACAAGTGGGGATTGCACTTTAATTAAAAATGCCTCTCAGCATTATTGTAATCAAATAACCCAGAAGTGTAATTTAAAAATGAATCTCTTACGACATAGAAATATAGAGGAGGTTGATGCTTCAGATATTTTAAAGTGTGATCAATGTGGATATCAAACACTTACAAGAAGTTATTTAAAGAGGCATATTTTACGACAACATAAAAAAGAAGATAATGTTTTAAATAAGTTTATGTGTAAAGAATGTGAGTATCAAACAATTACGAACAGTAATTTAAAGAGACATATTTTGCGACGGCATAAAAATATAGAGGAAGTTGATCCTTCAGATAAGTTTAAGTGTGGACAATGTGAATACCAAACTGTTGACAAAGCAAACTTACATCAGCATATCTTGCGACATAAACATATAGAGGAAGTTGATGCGTCAGATAAGGTTAGGTGTGGTCAATGTGAATATCAAACACTTTCTGGAAGGAATTTAAAGAGACATATTTTGCGACGACATAAAAACATGGAGGACGTTGATGCGTCAGATAAGTTCAATTGTGGTCAATGTGATTATCAAACTATTACCAAAAGTAGCTTAAAGCGACATAATTTGCTACGACATAAAAAGATAGAGGAAGTTGATGCTTCAGATAAGTTCGAGTGCGGTCAGTGTGAATATCAAACACTTACGAGAAGTTATTTAAAAATTCATATTTTGCGACGACATAAAAGCATGTTGGAAATTGATGCTTCAGATAAGTTTAAGTGTGGGCAATGTAAATATCAAACTGTTGATAAAGCAAACTTAAAGAAACATATCTTGCGACATAAACAAATAGAGGAAGTTGATGCTTCATATAAGTTTAAGTGTGTTCAATGTGATTATCAAACACTTATGAGAAGGGATTTAAAGAGACATATTTCGGGACGACATAAAAACATAGAGGAACTTAATGCTTCAGATACAGTCATCACGGCCCCGAAATCGTTTCATGTAGGGTAAATTACTCAGTTAACGCTTTAATAGTGAATTAATAAGTTTGTAAAATCTAAGTTCACGTTACACTTTTAATAAAATGTTTAGATAGATAAACATAATAAAAGGAAATTATTGCAAAAAAAAACCTGCCTTTGTGAAAGTCCTTGGTAAGATTTTTGTGAGTGCAGATGTTCACATTTTTAATTTACATTTATTGACAATATTACAGGGTTGGTGCAACTTTGGGTAATACAGTTACTTAAGATGTCTAGTTAGTATTTACAGGAACTACGTCGTGTAGATATCACTTAGTTTCTTTCAGATTGAGGTCGCGAATATTCTCTATTCTTACGTCGTTTCAGCGTAGTGATCTGATCTTAAATGCCGAGGTAGTATCTGTGATTCTAAAAGTAGTCACACAGACGTCGCACCGTGATTCATTTCTAAAGGTCCTTAAGGGAGTACATTTATGGTCGGCCGAACGTGAAAATATTACTAAGGATATACAGGAAGTAAATTTTTTGACTTAAGTAATAATGAGTTGAAAGTTTTGAACTTTCATTACCTATGCACGATTAAAGTATACTTATTTTAACTAAATCTGTCTCTACGTCATTTTTTCCGACTAATTCTTCCCGAAAGCGTGCTTTAAACCTTTTTAGGTAACGACGTGACTCCGCCATATTTTGACGGGAACCAATTTTAGAGTTTCGTTTCTCACAAGATAATTTAGGAAAACATAAAACTAAATACTGGAAACTACCCCTATTTGATCTATAATATCCTACTTTACGTATTCTGAATGTTTAGATGCTAGTTTAATTTATGTAAGTTTTCTCCTTTATTCAAGATATACTTAGTATTAGGGAATTATTGGAAGCCCTATAAGGTAAAGGCCTTATTATGGTCATTCTTAAAATGACAGCTAAACATGCGCACTAAAAAAATTTAATATGGGAACCATAATCAAATACTGCCTTCCCCTATTTACGACTAGTTACCGTGAGTAAAATAACGTTTTCTTATTTCCCTTATTCGAAAAACCAAATGTCAAAAAACCGATGGTTGCATTATAATCTTATAATTGGGGAACTATATGTTTTGTGCCGATTATTTTTTAAATACAATCACTTAACAAAGGTACCAAACAGAATTCACAACACAAAAATAAATAGGTTAAAAATAATGCTATCGTAAAAACGAAAGCGTTCCAATAAGACTTTATTTTTTAGAGAAATAAGGTAATAGGGCGTTCCCTTATTAGTACTGACGTAAAAATTATCTTTTCAATAATTCCCTAATATTTCTTTAATTTGATTAATTAAGGGGCGCTTAGTTTTTAAGGCTCTATATTACCAAATTTTAACAGAAAAGTGCATCGAGTTTCAATTTTAAGCTACCGGACCAGGCCCGTAGCCAGGATTACATTTTAGAGTGGGCAGTCAAAGTTTTAGGGGGGGCAAACTTACAATAATTTTTGGTGATCAGATGACGTAAGATCAAGGAAAATAAAAAAAATCGTTGATTTCAAAATTTAATTAACTATACAGGGTGCTACAAATTCGCGTGCGTACAAGGGGATCTCGAAAACGGTAAGAGATACGAAGATGGTTAAATTGAGGCAAAGTTGGAGATATCCGAAAAAAACCGAAATTTTCAGTTTTGGTTTTTAATTTTTTGCGCCTTTATTTTTGACTTGAGAAAAAAACAAGAAACACTTTTTTACAGCCGTTTTATGATCTACAACATAGCCTTTTTAATTTTTGAATGCGACGTTTCGTTTTTTGGATACCACCATCAAGTAAATTTTTTTAAATACGGACCTGGATTTTTTATTATGGTTTTAGGGACTTAAAGGTTTTAGAAACCTAATACAATTAAAACAATTTAAAAATTTTATGGTTCCGTCATCAAATAACACATCAATATTTAAAATTATCCCTTTTTACCCATTACGGTCCTGGCAATTATTTTTAGGATTAAATATTAAAATTGCATTACAGGAAGTGAGACGTATGGTTTAAGCCATTAATTATTTTAATAAAATTTGTCAGACAGTCAAGGTCAAATATTTCAGCAGGTCAATAAAACGCATAGTTTTTAATTCACTAATCAACATTAATATTTCTTTTTCCTTGTAATAATAATTGTATCGTATTTTATTTATAGGTATCTAACTAAAACATCTTAAAACTTTAAAAAGGACTAACATTTTTTTAAATAATTTACAGGGCCGTAAGGAAATAAATGGATAATTTTAAATGTATTATTTGATGACGAAACAATAAAATTTTTAAAATGTTTTAATTGTATTAGGTTTCTAAAGCCTATAAGTCCCTAATACCGTAATAAAAAATCTAGGTCCGTATTTAAAAAAATTGACTTGATGGTGGTATCCAAGGAACGAAACGTCGCATTTAAAAATTAAAAAGGCCATATTGTAGATCACAAAAAACGGCTATGAAAAAGTGTTTCTTATTTTTTTCCCAAGTCAAAAATAAAGGCGAAAAAAATTAAAAACCAAAATTGAAAATTTCGGTTTTTTCGGATATCTCCGAAGGCATTCGAAATATTTAGAATTTTCTTTCACCAAATTATTAAGCCCCAAAATATGCAACTTTACCTCAATTTAACCATCTTCGTATCTCTTACCGTTTTCGAGATCCCCATGCACGCACGCGAATTTGTAGCAGCCTGTATAGTAACTACAAAAAATAAAACTTAAACAAAACCAAAAAAATCATTAAAAACGCAACGAAGGTAAATCACTTTAATATAATTGAGTTTTCGGGGTTTCCTTTTGTTAAATTTGTTTAAAAACACCTCAAAGTTTACGTTATTTGTTTGCTTACTCTCAAAAGCTAAATAGGTATATCAGATTGGCCATCCTCTGCTGAGACGAATACCTTTAATATATATGTATTTTAAGTAAACAAGACATTTATCATGATTTTTTCTAGAGTGGGCAACTTTTTCCGTCAGAGTGGGCATTGCCCACTCTGGCCCCCCCTGGCTACGGGCCTGTACCGGACATTCTAAATGAGTTTATTCTAGTAAGAGTGAGCTCGTTATATAGCAGCCATTACTTATATTTTATGAAAAACCCCACAAAATATCAGTTGTTTATTATTACCCATGCAGAAGTCAAATAAAGATTATTGTAAAACTTCACATTTTAGGTGCAGGATAAGTAACAGATATACATAAGAGTCGTAACTTATATTGTGCAGAAGTCATATACTGACGTCCTGGGCAAAATCGAGTCTTCTCGAAGTCAGATCGTCGTAAAGTTTCCAACGTCAGCTTGAAAAATATAACGTCGGTACGACGTAAAAATGCTAGTTGGGCTGCCTCGGGTACACAGAACTCGAACAAAGAGAAAAGTTATTAACGTGTTAAATGATAGATGCCGCTGTGACTTTTAGGGCGATGCTAACACCGAGAAGCGGAGTGGGATGAACTAATACTGACGGAAGGGGGGTAGGGGAAGCCACCATATGTTTTTATTTTTTGAAGGTTAAATTAATATTTTGAATTTTAAAATTTGTAATAAATTTTTTTTTATGAAAGCATGAAAAATAAATTTTCAAACCACCTGAAAGTGCCTTATATTATAAGGTTGTATTTTGTCTAACACTGTTAGATAATAAAATACAAATCTGATTGCATGGTTCTACCAAGACATGAAAACTTCACATTGGTAGGATGTCACCACCTGCAGACCGGTTTCGAACTCTTTTGTTCTCGTCAGTACAGGGTAGGTGTTCATACCATACCAAGTGAAAGTTTTAAAACCTAATGCATATAATATCAACCTTCTTCGGTCGTATATATACGTTAGCGCCATCTCTTGGTAGTCCCATGCAATCTATCTGAGTATACCCGTCAAGGGATTTACAAGAATTGGCACTTTCAGGTGGTTTAAAAATTTATTTTTCATGCTATCTTAAATGTTTGCTTCCACCTGACTAGTAAGAAATTCTGTGTTTTTACAAATTTTTTTTTTAATAATTACGTTTTTATTACTAATAATTACAATTTGCACTGCACGATTCGTAATAACAACGTATTTTTATAAAAAATTATTTAAAACAAATTTTAAATGTCAAAATATTAATTAACCTCGATAACAAATATATATATATTATTTTTAGTAAAACAATCAATAATACAACGTTTTTATTGCACAAAATCATTAAATTTATATAAAATAGTATTTTATGAACGCCTTTGGAGGATTCCTTAATCTCTACAAAAGCAGAGGCCAAGGAACCCTCCTTCAAAATGCTCTCAAGCTACTACATACCCATAGCATAAATAAATTTATTAACAAAATAAATAACTGAGATCACACATCTATGGTACACAAATAAGTTTAGGGCCATAATAATTATTAAAGTTCAGAATTTAGAGAATGATAGGTCGAGATCCAGTACCAGTGGAGATCAATAAATCAGGTGGAGGTCCGTATCGGTGAGGGGCATCATCAAGTTCAGGTCTAAATCTAGTGGCGGTTGGTTAACATCACGTTTATCAACATTTTGAAGGGTTTATCATGAAACAAGAGAACAGCGACAGATGCTAATATTGGCAAATTATTTCCCTTACCACTAGTTGACATACATATCAGGTACAAAGTAAAAAAATGGGCAAAGAAAGAACAATTTATGTAACTTTTAAGATTTTGTTTATTTTGGTGTTACTAAAACTTTTGTAAATCACAGAACTTATATAGACTACCTTAGTTATTTTGTTCATTGTTGATGAAGGAAGAGGTCCTTTAAAATCAACATTCAGTCTCTCGAAAGGCGATGTTGCTTTTATAAGTTTGCCTTGATTTTTATGGAATCTTGTTTTTAGTTCGGCACAAATAGGACATTTTCATGTTACTCTTTGAATGTCTTCTACTGAAAAGGGCATATTGTTGCAGCGAACCCAATGATCAGTTTCAGATGCGGAACATGCTCTTGAAAACGCATCAGCAATAGTATTTTCAGATCCAGGTGTATAAGTTATGTCGTATTATTTGTAACATGACAGATCAAGATGCCTTCTCAACATTTTTCCGTTTTTATTTTGCTAGGATTTTTATTATCAAACATAACGGCAACCGAGCATTTTGATCAGTAATAAGTTGAAAATGGCGACCAATCAAAAAGTATCTCCATATTTTTAGCGCTTTCACTGTAGCATAATATGTTTCTTTTTCTACTGAAGAGTGTCTTTGTTCTGATTTTGACAGAAAAAATGCTACTGCTTTTCCAAGTTGCGAGAGCTGTCCAGCTGTATCAAAATTAGGAGCATTTGTTTCAACATAGCATTATCATCTATTGATGTTACAAGAGTATTGGCAATATCAGTTTTCAAGGTTTTAAAAGCTAAGTCGTCCTCCGTCAGTGGAGATTCTTTGCAATGAACAAAAGTGGTAGGATTCGAAAAATGTTTCGACCTATTTGGAATAAGCAAACATACCCATAATGCGTACATATATAGTACTAAGACAAATACTTAAAGCACGAAGATGGACACCACTCCTACAATTACACAGACGGACAAACACACTGTACATGCACCGTATTGCAATACGTACATGACATTTTGACTAAATTTTACGAAACATGCGTACAAAACGCACCCCTAACTCGAAATTTCTAATTTCAATAAACAAAATCGAAAGCAATTGACTTAGAACGTGCCAAGAAAGTGATATTTCGTATAGAGCTCTAGAAAGGAACACAGCTTTATCACAAGGTTTTATAGGTGGTACGAAACAAATATAATAGCACATATCGAAGAACATGGATTTACCGCAGCTTTATGGTATTTACGTCACAAAGATACCTGTGACTAGGATTTGTTCTATAATTTATGGCAACCTGGTGATGAATCTAAGATATCTTATTTAACTCATTTTTTATTCTAGGTTATAAAAATTTCTAACTTTATGACTTACTTCAACAGGTGCAGTGTTAGAATGAACACGAAGCCGTTCTCTCTAAATTCGTTTGGTGTCAGTTTGTTCGTCATAAAAGTAGTTTATTTTTTTTAAAAATTCGTGTAAAATGTGACTACTAGCTGCTCTCACAATTTAATGAAGGGTGGATGCCTTTACTTTCGTTTGCCGCTTTATATCGTTTGTTCGGTTTTCAATGTCAACCATCTTGTATTATAGTAAAAATATTGTGAATAAACCTAATCCAGATTCCAGACATTTAATTTGCATTGGCCGTTCTTGACTTTTGAGTTTTGCAGAATATAGAGACGTTGTAGGAACTTGAGGAATTTTTATTACAAGAACCAATATTATTATATTATGTTGCTTGGTAAGTTGAAATTTTTTCTATGGTATTATGCATGCATAACCTTTTGACACGCAACATGTAGTTACCAAAGATTTGTTTAACAAAGTGTATACATTTTTGCTGTTGCAGAGGCTGTTATTTGGCTTGATTATACCGAAAAAAAGATTGAGGTGGCCGAGTAGGTAAGCGATTGGGTGAGGCAGGACCAACAAAGTGCTATGTAAAGCAAAAATAAAGTCAGGTCACAACGGATAACTAGTTTTTATTTAATAAAAAAGGTGTTCTGAAATTTTGTTTTATTTCCGAACCAGGTCTTTTTTTGAGATAAATATATTTTGAATTGCATATTGCCGATTTATTTAAATGACTAAAATCGCTTTATATACCTAATATAAATAGGCATATACTTTTTGATTTACTTGAACTCCTTCATTTATGTCATCATTTTGAATCCAATACGTAAATGTTAAAACCTATAACATTATTCACGAAGAACCAATAAATAATATAATAGAATAATGATTAACTTTTGTATGGTTATGGCTGTTCGTGAATAATGGTATAATTTTGACATTTACTTCTTGAAGTCAAAACGATGACCTGATGGAGTTCAAGTTAAATTACAAAATAACGGCGTATGCTTCATCTTAGCAATGTAACTGCAATAGATTACATCTATCAAAGCCACATATTAAATGCAGTCATTCTTTGAAACAGAGATGGAGTCACGCTATATCACTGCGATAGAGTTATGTTTCATCCCTGTGTGGTAAATAAGTTCTTTAAATACGCGGACATTAAGGCAAGTTGAGGGCATCTCTGGGACATCTTTGATCTAAGCTCAGTGATAAAACATGTTACACTGATATATAACTGTGTCATTCCAGCGGCATGTTTTGATCAGGCGGATACTCTGTACCTGAATAAATTCATGCTGGTTTTTTCAATCGTTTTTCCAGCAAACACCAAGCAACAAAAATTTTAGTAAAAAAGCAGTCATACCAACATAAATTTTATAAGCGAAAGCTAAAATTATTCTTCCATGGCAGTAAAGGGATTACCGGAACTGACCGTTTACACAACAACAGTAAGCCATTTTACCATCACCAGCGGGTACAATTTACCATAGCCCCACCTAGGCGTTGACCTGGGTTCCATGCCCTCACTCGTGGTCAGCAGAATCAATTAATTACTATATTTGTTAATATGTTATTAATATTATATAGTTGTGATGTAAAATAACAATCTAAAACATATTGTAACAAATAAAGATGTTTTTAAAGTAAAGTAAAGTAAGAGCATTGGCAATATCAGTTTTCAACGTTTTAAAAGCTAAATCGTCCTTCTCCGTCAGTGGCAATTCTTTGCAATAAAGTGGTAGTATTCGAAAGTTTTTTTGACCTTTTTTTTTGAAATTCTTTATTCATAGTAAATTAACAATATTTCTTATAAACAAAATTCTCCAATCAGTGCTAGAAGCTCTGGCCTCGAGAATAACTTACTTAAAACGAACAGTGTTGGGCTTAAATCTAACTTACATTATAGTGAATCTTAAGTTTCCTAACAAATTGACTAGCATATTTCACTGCTTTAATTTCATTTGGCAAACCATTATAAACCTTAGATGCCTTTACAATTGGGTTATATAGACCTATATTTGTTCTTGTAGCTAACTGGTAAATATCATTATGGAAACGCGTAACATAATTAGGGAGACCAATTTGGAATAATGAGCAAACATACCCATAATGCGACGTAAAGAAGTAGAATCAGAGGGAACAAGCAATTCTAGGAGAGGTCGAAGTCTTTCTGGATCTGGCCTGATGTTTTTTTCAGTAATACTATACACAAGAATATTAATTGAGTTCGATGAAAACATACACTTTTCTTTGTTTAGTGTTAAATTATGGTGGTGTTCATAAATTGTTGCGCAAATTTTTCATGATGTACCTTATCCAACATATTATACGTGTTTCATTTCACATCACACACAGAGCCGGTATATCAGGGTTATAAATTACACGGCACTTGAAAGACACCAGGGGTATAAAACTTGGATATGAAAAGACGCATCAAGTGTCACTTGTCTTCCACTACTTCTGCTGTCATCTTTCGACCAATCACGTTGCTCCATTTTTTTAAATCATAAAACCAACCGTTGATGTTTTAATAATAATAATATTAATAATAATAATCTATATTTCAAATTATGTTATAATATACATTTCTTGTACAAAGTACACAAAACATACAAAAACACAAAAGGAAACGGCGTCATAAAAGGAAGAAAACAAATGTTCTTATTCTCTATAAATTATCCTAAATAATCCTGTATTGAGTACGGTTCTAGATTAATTAACATTTCTTTGACTTTAACTTTAAATACTTTAAGACTACTTATACATTTAATATCATTTGGCAACTTGTTAAAGAATTTTAGACACACATAACCTGGATTTTTTTCTGTTAATGTTAGTCTATGGATAGGGTAATTTACATTTAGAGTTCTAGTGTTATAATCATGAAAAGTTTGCAGCTCAAAAGTGTTTCTATTTTTAAAAAAGAACAACAAACATTCATAAATGTACACACCATAAACCGTTAAGATTCCACATTGTTTAAAAACATTCCTGCAACTTTCATTAAAAGCCATTAATTTTATTATTCTTAATGCTCGTTTTTGAATTACAAATATTTTTTCAATTAAGCTATTGCTACCCCAAAAAATAATTCCGTATTTCATGATGGATTCAAAGTTTGCATAGTATATTACTTTCAAGCTTTTTTCCTTCATGTATCGGGCAACAACCCTAATTCCATAGCAGAGTTTAATTTTTTTATAAGTGTATTAATGTGATGTGACCAACTTAGAAATTCATCTAGGTTGACGCCTAAAAACTTCGTTTGTTCAACAATTTCTACATCCGATTCCCCTAAATATATACTTTGTGGTTTCTCAACTTTTGACAGTTTAGTTCTGAAAATAAGAGCATTTGTTTTGTTCTTGTTTAAAATTAATTTATTTTTTGAAAACCAAGAGTTGGCTTTATCAAATAGTGTAGTTCCCATTGCCCTTAATTCAAAGATATTTTCCCCTCCCGTAATAAGATTTGTATCGTCAGCAAAACATGTTACTTTTTCGTGTTGAGAAGCTTCTATGGAATTCAGGTCGTTGAGAAAAATTACAAATAAGATTGGCCCTGCAATGCTGGATTACAGGGATGGCTAATTTTACAATGCTAGTTGGTATTTCATCTACACCACTACTATGTTTATTTTTAATTTTTTTAGCACACTCACAAATTTCATTGGTAGACACTGGTCTTAAAAACAATGATTTATTATTTCTCCTAATATCACAGATTGATGACTTTGTTTCTACCCACTAAGCAAAAAAACAACCCAATTTCGTTAGATTCATGTTTTTACGTTACATTGTTACGTTGTACAAAAGGGGTTTGATACGGCGCTATTTCGAAACGTACTGGTCGTAATGTCCGCCAACATAACAAAATCGCAGTTGCATTTAGAAATCAACGTGTTTGATTCGAAAACTATAAACAACCTGGTTTCGTTTTTGAGATGTTTATATTAAGGACTTTTCAAAAAGTTACAATTACGTTGCTTATAACACGTTCTTGCTACGAAACTATAACAAACTAATTTTGTTTTAAAAAGGCAATAAATGCAGGCACAATAAACATTATATTGATGACGAAGTAGATTCATCCTTCGACAATGTAATATTTTTGTAAACCGTTAAATGTAATTATTTCTTATAGTAAATTAGGCACATACCGTTTCGCAACGAGATAACAAAAATTATATGGATCAAGGTAGCTCTAAAATGTTAATTTTGTCAGTTCCTATAGAAATTATCTTAAAATTAATATTTTACAGCCCGCTTAATCCATACAGAGGGTGATTCACTACAGTTGTTTTTTGGAACTTTTGGGAAAACTACTGAAAATATTTTCTTGAAACTTTGGGATTTTATATTTTTTAATGTGTTCTCTCTAACAAAAATATTGGCGTCTTGCTTTTACTTCCCGTTATATACCGGATGTAGCCGTCAACTTTGTTATTTCCCATTTATATAAAATAACAAAATGTACAGCTACTTTCGATATAATCGGAAGTATAAAATATGAACTCCCAAAGTTTGAAGAAAATAGTGAATGGCCCTGTATATCTATACCTAAAACTATGGATATCGACTGTACTTTAATTTTAATTGTATTGTATATACATATATAAAATATTTTTGTTATCTTTTGGTTTTATAAATATTATTGCATTTTCCATGTGTATGTTTGATTATAGTGCCACTTTCTAATTAAAATAAGGTTGTCACGTTACTGAACATATTTTTGAATTCATGGTAAGTATGCAGGTAGAATAATTCAAATAAAAGGATGTTAATTCTGTAAGGAATGTTTTTATTTTTTTTATTAGTGACATTTATACATTATTACAGTTACATTATTTTGTATAAATAAAAAAAAAAATGTTCTGGTAACCATACCTGAAACAAAGTATAATATTGGTATTAATATTCATTGATTCATTTAAAAATTATTTAGTTCGATTCGATAATAATTAAAATGGCACAGTTTATGAAAACATTATAAATTAATCATGTAAAATAAAAAAATACAAAAATCATACCATTTAGGTACCTCGAAATTGTCCTGCTTCAATATTGAAATACAGTATTCTGAAAAAAAAATATTTTTTTTATCTCAAAAACGGTAAGCGATACCAAGATGGTGACATTGAGGAAAAGTTTGTGTATTTTAAGGCTTA
This sequence comes from Polydrusus cervinus, assembly GCA_935413205.1. Taxonomy (NCBI): domain Eukaryota; kingdom Metazoa; phylum Arthropoda; class Insecta; order Coleoptera; family Curculionidae; genus Polydrusus; species Polydrusus cervinus. The sequence continues at coordinate 8,801,890 of OW284518.1, forward strand.
ATTTGGTGAAAGAAAATTGTAAATATTCTCTACCTCCGAGATATCAGAAAAAAAAACAGGAAATATCAGGTTTGGTCTGTTTCTAAATTTTTATGTTTTGTTATAAAACCCTATATGTACTATGTATTTAAAAAGCAAAGCTAATATTTGTACATAAAAGTATACCTAGTAAATAATTGATCCAAAGAAAGAAAAATAGGGGAAAAAGTACCAAACTGTATGGATTATGTTATGACCCATTTCTAATCCTCGTCTACCTCTACTACTTTTATTAGAAAATTTAACAATAACTTACCAAGAAATGCTAATTTTGAAGGCCATTTTGAATAAAAACCTAACCTTTACAATAGAATCTTAAAGGAATATTTCAACAAACTAAAGGCATTTCCAGAGAAAATGGTTTCGAGATACGTAATCTAGGCCTCAAACTTTTTTAATTTAATTAGTTATAAAAATATCAATTTTTGGCATAGGGGCATAATAGGGCCTACGCCTACATAAAATAAATGGCCGGCAATTACCGAAAATTATTTTTCTATTTAGTTTAATAGCTATGAGCTATATACTTAACTGTGATCATTTACAAAACATCGAGATTTCCAAATTAATAAACGAATCTAATAGGTACTCACCTTATCCCCCTTTTTTTTGAAATTGAAAACTAAGAAAACTAAGTTTTAATATAAAACATGGACAAGAAAGAAAAAACTAATCAAAGTTAGAGGTTATGTTGACCGCATCGCATTTGCGCGTCGTGTCTAAAGTAACGGCACCGGAACGTTATCAGTAAAATGGAAGGTACATTACTGTTGCGAAATTTTATACATTTTAGGGCGTTTTTAATTTAATTGGTGATATTTATTAACATAATTATTTCTTTGTAGTAAACCTGTTTCAGGAACGTTAATAAAATTACGTTATTGGACGAGATAAGATATTTCCTTTTTAAAAACGTTTAATACATAACGTAACAAAGAAATTAAAATAAAAACATGTATGTGATGGTAAAAACAAAACGTATTTTAGTCTAACATAATTGCTACACTACTAAAAAGTGCCGTTAATAATGTTATAATCCCATACTTAAAATTAACATGTCATTGATGTTATTTTTTTAAACGTAAATAAAATCGTCATTAATACGTCAATGGACTGTTTGGGAAAAAACGTTTTTTAAGTTCCTTTAAATTAACGTTAGCAAACGTTAGAAAGATGTTTCTTGCTTAGTGGGTAGTTTTTTAAGTAACTCTGGAACTATAGATAACAAGTATGTGTTATACTGATCCGGTATTTCTTCGGCATTTCCCTTATTACCAATATCACCATCGTTTTTGTTATGTCCGGTTATTTCTTTACAAATACTCCACATACACTTAGTTTTATTATCTGCTGATCTTATCCGTTTGTCGTATTCTTCCGACCTCACTGCCCTTAGCAGATCATCATATTTTTTTTTTGTTTTCCTGTATTCTTCTTTAAAGTTATTGTCATATCTCGATAAAGTTAAAAATAGATCTAATCTGTCTTTACACTCTATTATTCTTGGATCGTCAGATATTTTATGTTTTTCACGAAAGTTTGTTAATTTTAAAGGAAAGCAATGATTAAAGATATTGGTAAATGTATTCATAAATAAGTTCCATTGTGCGTTTACATTTAACCTATCCGATTCGTACGTTTGAAGCCAATCTTGTTCTTTTAAGTAATTTATGAATAATAGTTTATTTTCATCTGAAAAGATTCTACGGTATTGTAAATTATTTTTTTCAGGAAATTTTAGTTGAAAATTCACTTTTTGGGCTGTGTGGTCGGAAATAAACGTTTTAATGACAGCACTATCTACATAATCCAAATTTAAAAATATATTATCAATGCATGAAGCTGAGTTATACATTATTCTAGTATTTGCGAATATTGATTGCTTTAAATCAAAAGATTGAAATAGCGATACTAAATTTGTTTTATTGCTATTCTCCTTTAACATTTCTATATTGAAATCACCCGCAATTATAATTTTTTTATTTTCGCCAATAATACTAGATAACATTGCCTCAATACTATCTAGAAACTTGACTATGTTTCCAGACGGTGGTCTATATATAGATACTATAATAATTTGGACCCCATTTATTTCACATTCTATGGCAGCATATTCATATTCACTTTTAACTGAAAGTTTGTTTATTTTATTTCTTGGTCGAAACTTTATTGATTTGTGTACAAAAATTGCGCTTCCTCCGTGCTGGCCAGCGTCGCGACAATAACTATCTCCTAGTTTAAAATTTTTTATAGCCAAATATCTCAATTGTTCAGTTGACTTCCAATGCTCTGTAATACATAGAAATTTACAATCATTGTACTTTCCTACAATATAATTTATTCCATCCACAGAGTTACCTAGTGACTGTACATTTTGGTGAATGATGCTAATCTTTGTAAGATTGTTTTTTGTTGTTTTTGAAGGTTCCTCCTGTTTAACTTCTTTGGTGGTTTGCGTGTTTTTATTTATAAAAAATCCTCATTGTAATTGATACTATTTCTAAACCGAGCAAGTCTTCTTCTGTATATAGGACACTCGGTATCTCTTGCAGAGTGTTGATAATCGGAAAGTTTCATTTTTATACAATTTGGGCATCGAAAAGTATCCTCGGTACAATCTTTTGACATATATTCTCCTCCGCATTTATGGCAGCATTCCTTTTCTTTACAGTATTTCGCCACGTGATCAAATCCGGAGCACTTAAAACATAAAGCCAGGTTCAGATGTTCTTGAACATGTACAGTTACCAGGTCGAAATAAATAGTACCTTTTTTTAAAAACCATTTTGCAATTTTTGCTGGAGCCTGCAGTATCCAATTTTCTTTAATTGGGTTCCTGCATTGTTTTTTTGCTATTACTTTTATTTTATCCTGAACGCTGGTTTGTAGTTCCTCCACAATGCTATAATTTAGCCTTTCTAACTCCTCAGTAAATTCTTGATCGGTAAAGCCCTTTTCAATACCCGTTATCATAAACATGGGATCAGAAATGTCATTTTCTTTATATTTGATTTTATCAATCCGATTTATTGCCGTTTTTAGTTTATCCTGTTGGTCTTGATCATAACTTTCTACAATAATGGCGCCATTTTTGGTTTGTTTTATGCTTTTAAACCCTTTTCCAATGTCTTTGATGCTAATTTCTCGTTTCAGTGTTTTTATAGTTTCTTTTGAGTCGTTTATGTTATCAATTCTTATTATTGTCTCATGCTTTTTGGTAGTTTTTGGTGTTATCCAGTTGTTCTCTTTTAAGTTTTCGGGTGTTCTTTCGTTGATGTTCCTATTATTGCCTGCTGCTTTTGCATATGTCTTATTGGTCTCTTGGTGTTTCAGTAAATTGTTTTGACTATGGTCATTACTGATTTTATTTTGTACTGGTGTTGTTTGTTTTATTTTATTTTTTAACATTTGATTTTCATTTTCTATTTTTCCCACTTTAAATACCAAAAGAGTAAACAGCTTACAAATTTCAGATTGAGCATCTTTTACTGATTTAAATGCCTTTTCTGTGAGATGTATGTTTGCATCTTTGCCCTTTCCTTCGTCTACAGCTTCAGTAATTACATCCAGATTTGAGAAAAATTTTGTGATCATTTCCTCTGATAGAGTTCGAGTCACGTTCATGTCGCTTATTTCGTCTTTGTTTATGTTTATTTTGTCATTAAAATCACTTGCCTTTTCGCTGTCACAAAGGCGTTTACACGATTTAATGTTTTGTTCTGGTGTTGTCTCCGATCGCCGTCTTTTGTTGCTGTTTTCCTCAATAATTTTCTCATTTTCCTCATTATTATTTTCTCCTTCAGTTGGTTTTGGGGGCGTTCTGAATAAAGTCGGTGTCGGTTTAAAAACTGAGTCATATGTGTTCTCTTCATTGCGATAAACTTTATCATCCATCTTTTCAAGACTCCCTGGTATTTGTTGTTGATCACTTTGTTTACTTGAACCTCTTATCAGCTGTGTTCGGTTGTCCTTGACACCTATTATTTTGTTTATTTCTGCTCGTGTGATTTTTAAAGATTCCAATGAATTGCATGAAAGGCTTCTGGTTTTTTGGGTTTCAACTGTATCTAAATTAGTTTTTTTTTTCACTTTGGGTTTCTCCTTACTATATTTTCCGTCCATACTCAATTTAAGTAATTATCACTTTAAAATAACTTCTAAATACACTAAAAACTGGAGCGAGTTAAAAGAACGTCTGTACACTGTAAACGCGTATTTATAGTGTAAACGCGTATTTATAGTTTTTCCTTGTGTTCGGTTCGGCTTTGAAGATATTTTTCATGACATGGTTCTTTGTTAAGAAATCATTTATGTTTTTATCACAAATATTTCATGATCGTGATTTTAAAATGCAAAAGAAAGTCTTATTGCATGTCTGGGTAAGAAGTTATATTAATATATTAAAGAAAAAAGTCTGAAAACAGAGTTCAAACTATTTTCTAGCGTTAAAGGTCGATGACCCTAAATTTTAAAACAATTTTTTACTTTTCTGCCAGAACAGAAATAATTCAAGTATCTTGGTATGTATTTGTTGATTAAGCGATTTAAAAAAACGTCTCTATTTTCACAATAAATATTTTTTATTAAAAACTTCAGTCAGTTTCTTATCGAGGTTGTTTAAAAATAAAGGCTCGATGTTATTGAACATATTCCGGGTACATTACCTTATTTTTGCTTTGCAACATGATATAAGATATAGGTAACTACTGATATTATCAAGTTGACTGTCTATTTAAGGGTTTACAAGAATTTAAGTGAAAAAAATAACCAAGTTAATTTAAGTTCTGGTCACTTTAACTTTAAATATACAAAAGTTTTAGTAAAAGCAAAATAAACAATAAAATCTTGAAAGTTACTTAAATTGTTGTTTCTTTGTCCCTTATTTGTCTTTGTATCTGATATGTGTGATAACTAGTGGTAAGAGAAATAAATGCCAATATAAGATTTTGTCGCTGTTCTCTTGTTTCATGATAAATCCTTCAGAATGTTGATGAACATGATGCTAACCAACTACCACTGGATTTAGACCTGAACTTGATGATGCTCTTCACCGATACTGATCTTTACTGTAATAAGACCTCGACCTGATTTATTGATCTCTACTGGTACTGGATCTCGAAGTATGATTATGACCCTAAACTTATTTGTGTACATAGATGTGTGATCTCAATTATTTATTTTCTTAATAAATTTATTTATGCTGCCGGTGTTTGTAGAGGGTGGTATGTAGTAGTTTGAGAACACTTTTAAGGATGGTTAATCCTTGGCCTCTGCTTTTGTATGGGTTAAGGAATCCTTCAAGACTTTATTTTATATAAATTGAATGATTTTTTGCAATAAAAAAGTTGTATTATTGATTGTTTTACTAAAGATACACCAAATATATTTGTCATCAAGGTAGGGTTGCCAACTTTTCATATTTAAAATAGAGGACCCAGTGGCGGATCCAGAATTTTTACAGTGGGTGGGGGGCACGAGCAAAATTTTTTTGACTTGTTTTTAGCGAAATATGAAAAACTCTTGTATTAGGTATTTAATGACAAACAATATAAACCTTTGTCGTTTTTGCTAGTTCATGGTTGGTTCCACTACCAAGACAAACGAAAAGAGTCAATAAAATAGAAAGAAATGTTTGAAACAAAACAATTTTCTATATAAGTTTAAATTCGGTTATTTTTTATTTAAATAGTTGTCCTGAAAATTAAAATAATTTTTATATTTCGAGTTTGGTAGGTAGGTAATAAAAGAGGACATTTTCTATATGTTAGAGAAAAGAGGACAGACCGATAGAAAAGAGGACTGTCCTCTGGAATAGAGGACGGTTGGCAACCCTACATCAAGGTAAATTAATATTTTGAAATTTAAAATTTGTAGTAAATATTTTTGTTAAAAATACGTTGTTGTTACAAATCGTGCAGTGCAAATTGTATTTATTAGTAACAAAAACGTAATTACTAAAAATATTTACTACAAATTTTAAATTTCAAAATATTAATTTTGACCTTGAAAAAAATAAAAACCTGGTGGCTTCCCCTGCCCCCCTTCCGCCTGCATTAGTTCAAACCCACTACACTTTGGCGTTAGCAACGTCATTTAAAAGTCACAGCGGCATCTATCATTTAACACGTTAATAACTTTTCTCTTTGTTCGAGTTCTGTGAAAGACACTATAACACACAGAATTCGAACAAAGAGAAAAGTTATTAACGTGTTAAATGATAGATGCCGCTGTGACTTTTAAATGACGATGCTAACGCCAAAGTGTAGTGCGTTTGAACTAATCCGGGCGGAAGGGGGGTAGGGGAAGCCACCATATGTTTTAATTCTTTTGAAGGTCAAAATTAATATTTTGAAATTTAAAATTTGTAGTAAATATTTTTATTAATTACGTTTTTGTTACTAATAAATACAATTTGCATTGCACGATTTGTAAACAACAACGTATTTTTAATAAAAATTATTTAACACAAATTTTAAATCTCAAAATGATGACAAATATATTTGGTTTATTTTTAGTAAAACAATCAATAATACAACTTTTTTATTGCACAAAATCATTTAATTTATATAAAATAAAGTCTTGAAGGATTCCTTAACCCATACAAAAGCAGAGGCCAAGGATTAATCCTCCTTAAAAGTGTTCTCAAACTACTACATAGACATACCACCCTCTACAAACACCGGCCGCATAAATAAATTTATTAAGAAAATAAATAACTGAGATCACACATCTATGTACACAAATAAGTTTAGGGTCATAATCATATGTCGAGATCCAGCACCAGTAGAGATCAATAAATCAGGTTGAGGTCTTATTACAGTGAAGGTCAGTATCGGTGAAGGGTATCATCAAGTTCAGGTCTAAATCCAGTGGCAGTTGGTTAACATCATGTTCATCAACATTCTGAAGGATTTATCATGAAACAAGAGAACAGCGACAAAAATCTTATATTGGCAAATTATTTCTCTTACGACTAGTTATCACACATATCAAATACAAAGACAAAAAAGGGGCAAAGAAAGAACAATTTAAGTAACTTTAAGATTTTATTGTTTATTTTGCTTTTACTAAAACTTTTGTATATTTAAAGTTAAAGTGACCAGAACCTATTAACTTGGTTATTTTATTCACTTAAATTCTTGTAAACCCTTAAATAGACAGTCAACTTGATAATATCAGTAGTTATATCTTATATCATGTTGCAAAGCAAAAATTTGGTAATGTACTACCTACCCGGAATATATTTAATAACATCGAGCCTTTATTTTTAAACAACCTCGATAAGAAACTGACTTGAAGTTTTTATTAAAAAATATTATTTTGTGAAAATAGAGACGTTTTTTAAATCGCTTAATCAACAAATACATACCAAGATACTTAAATTATTTCTGGCAGAAAAGTAAAAAATTGTTTAAAAATTTAGGGTCATCGACCTTTGCCGCTATAAAATAGTTTGAACTGTTTTCAGATTTTTTTCTTAAATATATTAATATAACATCTTACCCAGACATGCAATAGGACTTTCTTTTGCATTTTAAAATCACGATCTTGAGATATTTGCGATAAAAACATAAATAATTTCTAAACAAAGAGCCATGTCATGAAAAATACCTTCAAAGCCGAACACAAGGAAAAACATCAACGGTTGGTTTTAAAAAATGGAGCAACGTGATTGGTCGAAAGATGACAGCAGAAGTAGTGGAAGACAAGTGACACTTGATGCGTCTTTTCATATCCAAGTTTCATACCCCTGCTATAACAACTACGGTAGTTTATAACGACACCTAAATTGTCCTAAATTATGTTTTTGAAAAAAAACAACACTTCCAAATTCCAGAAAAATACACGAAAAAAATAACAAAAAATGAATTACCCGGTCACAAAAGAGAAGAAGGCATAGGGAATTAAACCTGGGTAAAAAGTTATTTTGTCCGGAAACATTTACCCTCGACCATGAATCGGCGATAGGTTAGGTTATAATATGTGGCATAAAAAAAAGAAACAAGTTGTTTCTTTTTTCTATGATATGTGGTTACGATCGCCTAAATTGTACTGGCGAATTGTGCTAACCGCAGCCGACGCCAAAAAGAAGTGAAGAAAGAAGAAGAACTCTAATCATCAGACAACAAAGAAGTAAAAATAATAAATAATAACAAAATAAAATGGAATATACCTATGATACAGAAATAAGGGTTCCCTTTTCTTCGCCTTTATTAGAAATAAAGGAAGAGCCCGAAATTTTAGCTAATGCTGCGTTCGAAAACATAAATATTGCCAGTGATTCCATCATAAAACTAGAGCCAAAAGGAGAAAAAAATGATAACCCAGGAAAAATATTTGCAAATAATACAAGTATCAAAACAGAATTTAAGTTAATAGTACCAATGAATAATCTAGAGGAAAATATTCTTACAAACACAGCCACTTACATGTAAGTAGATATGTGTTTTTCAAAACAGGATTCTATTTAATTAAGGTAGTTACTTCCCCAAACAAGGTAATTGACCATTTATCAACACCTAACCATTTATGGGTACCCTCCACTTCCCTAAGCAATATTAAAAAACGGCCAAAAATAAATTAAATTTCCCACTTCTGTAACTGCCTTAACAAGCTTGACAACTCTGTTTTAATCCACACAAGTGTAAGGACTACCAGTGATGTAAATTTTCGTTTCTTTTGAGTACTTGGACCGATTCATTACTTTGGGTAATAGGACTCGTTACTTTATATAAATCGTTACTTTTATTTTAATTGTGTTATTATAGCTTTGTTCGATTGCCAAATACTTGTGTTTTGCAGTATAAAAACATACAATATAACACAAAATAGAACAACGCGCCGTCGGACGCCCAACAATGTAATTCAAAAAAAATTTAATATTCATTCAGGAGAAAAATAATACTCTGGGGAGAATAAATAATATATTAAATATGACAAAAAAAAATAGCAACGAAGTTTCTGAAAGCTCTGTAGAAGAAGAGTGGTAAGAAAATGAAAGCAGTTTCGATAACATAGATAATATCTTCGAAAATAAGCAAACATTCTGCATGACTGTCCAGTGTGACACTGGAGATTATATCGTAGCAAAATTTTTGGGGGGCAAAAGAAATGCAACAACGTGTAGGTACGTCTGTGTAGTACAGAGGCTGTTTAAGGAGCAAGTGGAAGTTATGTGGATGAGATCAGTTAATGACAAAAATACTTTTATATTTGATAAGAAGAATATATCTTGTTTCAATAAAACTCTATATTAGGAATTAGGCCCATCCCAGTAATTAATGAAACAGGGGAAAGACAAAAATATGAATTTGTAGTACCTGTTGACATATATGAAGCTTAGACTCCCAATTTAATAAAGTTGATTTAAACCGTGATACAGTTTAAATCTAAGAAATGTCAAAAATGGTAATTTTATAATGTGAAATTGAACACAAAGTTTGAGTTAAGAGTGATTTACCTAGTCATAGCTTATTATGTAATACTGTAATTGACCAATAGCAAATGTTACATTTTTTTTACCTGGAAGAAACTCTGAATCGATAAGTTTACATCAGTATCTTAGCCTAGACCAGCCTTTCCCAAAGTGGGCGATAACGCCCCCTTGTGGGCGCTGCAGGCCTAAAGGGGGGCGGTAAGAGACCAAGAAAAAAAATGGGGACGCTAAAAAATAATTTATTCTCAAAGTGGGCAGTAGACAAATCAAGTTTGCGAACCACTGGCTTAGACCTATATGGCTATACCCTGTAATTATTACTTAAGCTAATCCCGAGGCTAATTCCTTGTATTTTATTTTTATAGATCAGAAGATTTTGATCCTAAATATTTGGAGGTAGTACCAGTAAAAATTGAAATAACCGACACCATGAGAGAAGTAGAACAAGCTGAGATTGTTTATGATGAATGGAAAATTAAAAATGAGGAAATTGACCTTCAAGAGGAAGATCTTAAACAAAACCAAAATATGTAAGTATCTCTATTTAAAAATTCAAAAAATATTTCATTTACGCTAACTTGTTCCACAATAAGTTTTTACAACATCCCGAACAAATATTTAATAATATATTTATGATGTTTTTTGATAAATTTAATGTAGGGTGAATTGTGCGCACCTAAGAAAAAAAATTTACATTTTTTAAAATATGGTTCATGGAATTCTGAAATTTGGCATAGATGTTCTTCTTTGTATAGGTTACGGTCCAAATCAACAAAATATTACAAAAGAAGATATTCTGAGCCTACAGACAAAATAAGATAAAAACTGACACCGCGCACGATTGTCCACCCTATGCGGTTAATTGTGCGCACTAATGAGGGCAAGCAGAAAACGCTTAAAAACTATATGATGTAAAGGGTAGAATGAAAACAAATGATACAAAATACATAATATATTTATTGCAAACTTAATAATCATAAATTAATTATCGCAAAAGTCACAGATATAACCTTTGGGGGAATCGACACCACTGCAAAGCGCATGAGCCCATCTGCAGCACAATGAAAAATAGGATGCCGTCCCATTTGAGGTCCCTTAATATCACGTCTTTCATCATAGTCTTTCTTCCTTTTGTGAATTGTGGATTTAGGTATTCCAAACCTTCCAGCATCTCTAATTTCCCCACCATTTGCAACAAATAATAGAGCTTTTTTCATTTTATCTGCGTCCCAGGTACCTTTATTTGTTTTGCGGGTATATGTTGGCATCTAAAACAATAAAAGAAACATGTATTTTTATACTAAATTCCACTAGAAGTTCTAAGATTTAAAAAGGCAGCTAATTGTGCGCATCGCGCACCATTAACCGACAAGGACATAATGGTAACAAAAATTAATTAAAATAAAATTGTACGTTATTTACCTTAAATAAATTGCTACAATAACAATCTGATCCACACTGATTATTTTAGTATACTTTCCGAAACAAAAATGTTCTTATTTACAAACTTATGGCTTATTTTCACACGCACAAATAATAATGTAAACAACCCGATAAACCGCCAAACACGATGACCGGCTCGTTTTAGCAGCAAATCGCACGAACCACAGCGTTACTTCTAAACCCGTCCAGAAGGTCGCGCCACGTATACGGATTTGAACGAACAAGAGGCGTTTTCGATTGGTATTACGGTGCGCACCGTTAGCCGCCGCGCACGATTATCCGACTTCCCCCTAAAATTTTCGCATGTGGTAATGTCAGTGGTAACTTTCATTCTTAGGTGTTATTATCTATACCCCCTACCCCTCCGCCGTAGACGGTGCTATTTCATACTGATAAACAACAGTTAAATCTACTAAAGTGTAGTAAAATTCTCTTTAAAAATCAATATTGCTGTTATTATTATATTTATCAAAATATATAGATTATTGCAACATATATAACACAGCCAACCATCAGATGCCAATAAAAACAAATTCTGTTTTATTTGAGAAGTCAATTCTATATAAAAATTTAAACAATATTATCATTTGGCTTATTTTTCAATAATTTCTTCTACTTTAACTACAAAATAAAAAATGTCACTCTATAAGCGAAAATTTAGAATTATTTTATTTTAATTTGATCAATATATCACAACTATTAATATAAAATTTAAATAGTTCATATTAAGTATATTTTTTAGTTTTTTATTATAAATCTGACGTATTATAAAATGTACTAGAATTACAATGTTTTATAAAAAAAATTACTACCTACTCTAGTTTGTTGTCTAAAATGTATTAGCTTTGGTACGATTGTACTAAAACGGCACCGCTGGTAAATAGGTTTATTGTTTTTTTTTATCACTGAAGCATAACCTAAAGAGGTTTTGAGGTTTGGTAAATTCACCATTTAATAGTACGCCATCTGCTATGAAAATTCTGCTGGGATTTTCTATTTAATAAAAAAGTAATACAGTAATATCATACTGATGAATAAGGTAAACTACAGAAATTAGTTAAGTATCATGTCTAATTCTCGAGTTATCTCAATGTTTTGTTTATCTTTTCAGGTTCCACTGTGAACAATGTAAATATCAAACAATTACGAGACGTAATTTAAAAAGGCATATTTTGCGACGTCACAAAAACATAGAGGAAGTTAATGCTTCAGATAAATTTAAATGCGGTCAATGTGAATATCAAACTGTTGAAAAGGGAAACTTTAAGCGACATATCTTGCGACATAAAAATGTAGGAAAAGTTGAGGTTTCAGATAAGTTCAAGTGTGGTCAATGTGATTATCAAACGATTGGGAACAGTATTTTAAAGAGACATATTTTGGGACGTCATAAAAATATAGAGGAAATCGATGCTTCAGATAAGTTCAAGTGTGGTCAATGTGATTATCAAACTATTACGAAAAGTGGTTTAAAGAGACATATTTTGGGACGTCATAAAAATATAGAGGAAGTCGATGCTTCAGAAAAGTTTAAGTGTGGTCAATGTGATTATCAAACATTTACTAGAAGTTATTTAAAAAGACATATTTTCCGACGACATAAAAATATGGAAGGAGTCTATGTGTTAAATAAGTTCAGGTGTGAACAGTGCGAATATCAGACAGTTACAAAAAGCGATTTAAAAAGACATATTTTGCGTCGTCATAAAAATATAGAGGAAATTGATGCTTCAGATAAGTTTAAATGTGATCAATGTAAATATCAAACAGTTACGAAAAGTGCTTTAAAGAGTCATATTGTTCTACGACATAAAAATACAGAGAAAGTTAATGTTTCAAATGCGATTAAGTGTAGTCAATGTGAATATCAGACACTTGGCAAATATAATCTAAAACTACATATTTTGCGACATAAAAATATAGAGGAAGTTGATGCTTCAGATAAGGTTAAATGTGATCAGTGTGATTATCAAACTATTACAAAAAGTACTTTAAAGAGACATATTTTGGGACGTCACAAAAATATAAAGGAAGTTGATGCTTCAGATAAATTTAAGTGTGGTCAATGTGATTATGAAACTATTACGAGAAATGGTTTAAAAAAACATATTTTAGGACGTCATAAAAATTTAGAGGAAGTTGTTGCTTCAGATAAGTTCACATGTGATCAATGTAATTATCAAACATTTACTAGAAGTTATTTAAAAAATCATGTTTTGCGACGACATAAAAAGATAGAGAAAGTAAACAATTTTAAATAATGTGAGTAACAAACAGTTAAGAGTTACGCTAAGTGACTTCTTACGGTTTCGGGCTGGTATTTCGGAATGATTGGCCTTAATACATATTGAATATATGATGTTCCGGATGGATTTGGCCCTCACATATGAAAAAATTCTCCCGCACTTTTACACTTTCAGTCGCATACCTTTAAATTCTGCATTTGACCAGATATTCCAGTGATTCTTTTTTAAATAAAATTAAATGTATGCTGCTTCACAGATCGTAGAAGCTATTTTGGTGAAAATGTGGGAATGTATGTCCATGTTGGGAAGAATACTGTAAATGTCATGTCATTACCTTACCGTAGTCAAGTTCAATTATGTATTCCTTGTATAACATAATAGTATTGCATTTTTTTACCCTATAAATATTTTTACTGCTAGAGAATATATTAAAGAGCATGCTGCAAGTAGTAAAGAGAAACAGTAGTCCAGGGGCGGCTCGTCAACAAGTGCGCTCGTGCGCGCACACTGCCTAAGAAAGTCAAGCACCAGCAAAAATAAAATTTATACTTATTTAAAAAAATATTTAGGAAACTGAAATAAAGAACTTGTATAATATAACAATGGCGAAGGCGTAAGACTTCAAGTGTGCTGTAGTGTGTATTCGTTCGGCGCTCTTATGGATGGATTTTCGTGCGATTTTCCTTATGCGGATTGATCGGGAATATTCGGTTAACCGCCCGATGAGAGGGCGTCGCCGTGCGCTATCTGAATACACACTTCAATAATTTAATATGATTGTTTTATGAGTTTTTGACGCGATTAGATAAGTTTGGAGTTTATTGACGGTGTTGTGGATGTTTTTGTGTTGTTTTTAAATTAATAATGGCTAGTAGTTTGGATTGTGTCACACGAAGTGATATAGTTATGGACCAAAATTCTGTAGAGGACATTATAAATAAATTTTTGACATTCGATTTCCAAAGGAAATTTTTAAAAAATAAAAAATAAATTTGGTGCTAAAACAAAGAAAATCTAAATCCCATTTAAAAACCGCGTTTTTTTATTTTTTTGGATAAAAAGCACAAAGGAAATCGATGCAAAGGTGAAAAGGGGCGTGGCACCTCGAAAAATTTTCGCCTGCGGCGCTTTTTGCCTGCTGCGCACACCCTACGATAAATATCACGAGCCGCCACTGCAGTAGTCTAATGTGTCCTAAACACCTGTACCTGGATTTTCATGCCATTACCTTCCCTTCTGCTTTTGGTGCGGTTAAGTGTTCCTGGACGTCCATTTTTTGACAGTGTAAAGTCAGTCTTCATGAAAATCAAGCGTCAACAACATGAAACCAAGATCCGAAAAGTCGCAACAGTCACTTGTCATTAATGTCTCTTATCTTATTCTACTTTTGCTGTCATCTTTTACAAGGATATAAAAGAGGTTTGCTCAAAACAAAATAGTAACCAATTACGTTGCTCCACTTTCTTAACCAACCTGATAATGTTTTTCCCTGTATTCGGCTTTGTTTTTGGTATTTTTCATGACATGGCTCTTTGTTAAGAAAATATTTTGGGTTTTACCAAAGATCGTGCTTTAAAAATTTGAGGTTGTTTATAAATAAAGGCTCGATGTTATTGAACATATTCCGGGTCGGTAGTACATTACTTAATTTTTGCCAGCAACATGATATACCTACTAATATTATTAAGTCGACTTTCTATTTAAGGGTTTGCAAGAATTTAGGGGAACAAAATAACCAAGGTAGTCTTTAAGTTCTGGTCACTTTCAATACACAAAAGTTTTAGTAGAAGCAAAGCAAACAATAAAAAGTTACATACATTGTTTTTGTTTGCCCATTTTTTGATTTCGTACCTGATATGTGTGATATTTTTTTTTTTTTTATGATAAAACACCTGCACTGTAGGAAAAATCCTTTAAGGCGCTCTGGGAGCGGTGCGAGTGCGAAAAAAGCGATTAACGTTGGTCTTGAAACGTTGAAGATTGTATTCATTGGGAAACACGACCTCAGGAAGTTCATTCCACAATGATGACGTTCTCCAGATGAAAGAGTTCTTGAACAATGAAGTTCGAGGAGTACTAAGCTGAACAACATATGGATGAGCGGCAGCGGTTCGCCGTGTATTTCTGTTTTGCATTGCTCTAGGTGGAATCAAGTCGGCAATGTCAGTCGAACACCTGCCATGGAAATATCTGTAAAAGAGAGCCAAATCACCAACCTGTCTTCGATGCTCCAGGCTATCGAGGGTCTTGGTCAGCTCGGGGTCGCCGATCAGACGAACGGCTCTCCTTTGAATGGAATCCAGTAGCCGAAGGGTGTGCTTGGGTGCAGAGCTCCAGACATGAGAGCAATATTCTAATGATGGTCGAATCTGGGCTTTGTAGAGTGTCAAAAGTTGATGAGGTGTGTACAACCTTTTGGTGCGGAAAAGTACACCAAGTTTCTGTGCAGCTGCCTTGGCAATTGCGGCAACGTGATCATGCCAAGACATATTACTTCCCAGATTGACCCCCAGCAAATTAATAGACGGTGCCAGGGGAATTGCGTGTCCTGCCATGACTATATCCGGTTCTGCAATGTTAACCTTTTTGGGGAAGACTGCTGCCTGTGTTTTCTTAGCATTAAATTCGACTTGGTTACTGTCACCCCAAGCCAAAATTTCTTCCAGGTCATTGTTGAGGCGCAATACTTCATGCTGCCTGCGCAGATGTGCGTCTGCAGCGGATGTTTGGGGAGTCAAGGTAAAAGATGAGACAAGTGTGCTGTCATCAGCAAAGCTATAAATTGGATTTTGGGTTTTCACTAGAAGGTCGTTAATATACAGTAAAAAGAGGGTAGGCGACAATATGGACCCTTGAGGAACACCGGCATTTATGGTGAAGGTGTCTAAGAGAAACCCGTCAATCGCCACTTGCAGAGAACGGTTCTTAAGGAAGCTGGTTAACCATAAACAAAATTCATTAGGCATACCGTAGGATCGCAATTTACTTAGAAGCCCATCGTGCCAAACACGATCAAAAGCCCTAGAGATGTCCAGTGCAACAGCCCGGGATTCTCCATGATGTTCGATGGTGTTGCTCCAAAGATGGGTGACATATGCCAGAAGGTCACCTGTTGATCTGGACTTTCGAAAACCGTATTGATGGTCGCTGATAATGTTAAGCCCTTCCAGATACTTTAGGAGTTGTTGGTTAATAGCTTTCTCCATTACTTTTGAAATTACTGAAAGCAATGCGACGGGTCGGTAGTTGCTTGGCAGGGTCTTTTTACCTTTCTTTGGAATGGGCTGGACACGCGCCGACTTCCAGCAGGATGGAAATATTCCTTTTTTGTAGGATAAGTTGAAAAGTCTACAAAATACTGGTGTAAGTTCATCGGCGCATGTCTTGAGAACAATGATAGGAATTTCGTCTGGACCAGAAGCTTTATTGACGTCGAGTCCTTTAAGAATCCGTTTAACATGTGTGATATAAAGTGGTAAGAGAAATAATTTGCCAATATAAGATTTTGTCGCTGTTCTCTTGTGTTATGATAAATCCTTTTGAATGTTGATGAACGCGATGTTAACCAACCGCCACAGGATTTAGACCTGAACTTGATGCCCTTCACTGTAAGAAGACCTCAACCTGATTTATTGATTACTACTGGTACTGGATCTCGACCTATCATTTTCTAAATTCTGAACTTTCACGATTATGACCCTAAACTTATTTGTGCACATAGATGTGTGATCTCAGTTATTTGTTTTGTTATTAAATTTATTTGAGGCGTCTAGTTTCAAAACCGGATAGATCCGCTTTAAGTGGAAATGCGTTAAGTCCAAAAAACCGTAATTTCTCAAAAAAGAAGCGGAATGATCTACTTTTTTTTATGATTATTAGAAAAATATGATAGCTATCAATTTGTGGAATTTCATTCTTAAATTTTAATAAACAACCCTTATTTTGAAAAAAATCAGATGGGTTTGTCCTGTTTTGAAATTTACCAACAAGGATCTGTCCGGTTTTGACAGTTATTAACAACTAATTGTTAATCATTTAATTGAATAAACTGTATTTATTTCTTTAATTTTGTAACATGTTTTTTGTAAAATAAAAAAGTACATATTATAAAGTTGTAAAACCTTTAAAAACTCAGTTATTTATGGGTTTTTAAGCTTAAAATTAACCTAAATCTAACTCTGCTTAGTAAAGAAAACAAAAAACACTTCTAATTATATAAAACGATTATCATCTTCCGTTTCTTTACAGAGAGGTTCTTCGAACTGAGGTTGAGCGGGATCAATAATTTGTGCTCTGTTGAGAACAGCTTTGTATAAGTCTAAGCCAAACTCTGAGGAGTTACTCTCCCAGTCATATCCAAAATGTCCTAATAGTAACTCCTTAACGTTAATTAATTTTTCAGGTCTAATTGCGTTTACGTATAGATCCAGTTCATCTGGGTTTACATTTACAAGAGAATTGCCTTTTTTACTTGCTTGCACTCAAAGAGGTTTCGACGGGATTGTTCATTTTTAGAGCATTTGTTTTTGCAGTACTGTCTTTACTACTTAAGATCCCAAGCGCTAATGAATAACAATAGGACAACAAACGCCGAATTAAAACGTTGAGCGGATTTGTCCGGTTATGAAATTAATCGCCTACTTATCACCCAAGGATTTGTCCGCTTCTGGTCACAACTGGATCTGCCCTCTTATGTTATGAATTGTCATCAGGATTTGTCCGCTTTTGAAACTTACCTAAAATTTTAGTGTACATTTTTAATGGGATTTACCCATTTATGTTTTTCATTCATCTACGGGTTGATAGGCAAGTTAAGTACGATCGCAGCGCCACCAAAAGCCGCAAAATTTTAAAAATTGGATCTGTCTGGTTTTGAAACTAGACGCCTCATTTATGCTGCGGGTGTTTGAAGAGGGTGGTATGACTGGTATATAGTAGCTTGAGAACACTTTGAAGGAGGGTTCCTTGGCCTCTGCTTTTGTAGAGGTTAAAGAATTCTTCAAGGGATCTTTATAATACTTTATTTTATAAGAAATTATTCAAGGAGTCCTTAAAAGACTTTATATTATACAAATTGAATAAATTTAATTCAATAAAAACCTTTTATTATCGATTGTTTTACTAAAAATAAGTCAAATGTATTGGTCATCGAGGTAAATTAATGTTTTATCATTAAAAATTTGTTTTCAAATATTTTTCATAAAATTCATATGAAATTTCTTTTAGTGCGCATGCTTAGCTGTCATTTTAAGAACGGCCATAATAAGGTAAAGGCCTTATTATGGTCGTTCTTAAATTGACAGCTAAGCATGCGCATAAACAAAAATTTAATATGGGAACCATAATAAAATACTGCCTTCCCCTAATTTACGACTAGTTACCGTAAGTAAAATAACGTTTCATTAGTTCCCTTATTCGGAAAACCGAACCTCAAAAAGCAGATGGTTGCATTATAACTTTAAAATTTTTGTCAATATAAATAAGTTCAAATTATAAAAGCTCAACTTTGTTCGAGTTCTGTGAGCTCAACTATCTACCTCCCTTATTTCCCATGTAGTGTAGTGTACTTTTTGTATCCTGCTTCCATATGTTGTGCTACTAACAAATTCTCCTCTATAAACAAATAAAGAACTAGTTAAAGTATAATAATTCCTGTTTTAAGCTATACAGAGTAAGGAAGCATCCAGAACTAAAGAAAAGTCTAGAGTTCCCTACATGGCTCAGAGCCAGACAGCTGGGGATCTCAAACGAAGCGAGCTGGCAATTGCCTAGTAGCAAAGCCATAACCAAGCAAGCCAAGCCAAGCCAACTTTAAAATTGGTGAACTTTATGTTTTGTGTCGGTTAATTCTTTAAATACAATCATTTAACAAAGGTACCAAACAGAATTCACAACACAAAAATATAAATAGACTTTTTAGGTTAAAAATAACGCTGTCGTAAAAAGGAAAGCGTTCCAATAAGTCCTTATTTTTCAGAGAAATAAGGTTAAGACCTTATTAGTGCTGACGTAAAAATTATCTTTTCAATAATTCCCTATTAATTAGCATAGCAAGGTCAATGGCTGACTTGAGCGTTTCTTTTACACGTTCCTATTTCAAGAAGTAAGCCAAGCAAAGATTTTTGCTTGTTTAAAAGAAGCAAAAGGAACTCACCTAATGATACAAGTATCGGTTTGAAGATATATATTTATTTAGCATTACAGCCCAACAGAAACCATTATATATCAATACACAGTCCCCTATTAACCCAACCCTCAAAAAAAGTAGTTTCCAAAAAAAAATCGACGATTGAAACTTATCGATATTGGTAAAGAGGTATCGATACTTATCGTGGAATGAAAGGTTTAGTATCGATACTCTAAAATATCTGACCTTATCGAACATCCCTACAGGAGTTAAGTTAGGTTCATTGATCTGATTTTTTTAGTGATTTTGCTACATAAATTTACCCTTAAATATTATTCAATGATAAATTTATAGAATAGTTCTAAAACCCAGGAAGATTAGAAAAGCTTGTCTATTATGGATACTATACTAGAAGCCGTAAAGTCAGAGTTTGATTACTCTACCCAGGACATACCTGATTTAATCAATTTTAGGGATATCAAGCAAGAAAAGGAGTTTTCGACGTAAGTATTAAAATACACAGTATCACTTCTCCCTAAAGATGAGTCAAAAGTACAAGTTTATTTTTTGACAATTGCCATAATATATAGGTAAATAATAGTTACAGCTACCCGCAAAGCCTGGTTCGACCAGGGACGACACTTGGCTGAATAGCCCTAGCAGCTCAGGCCACCCAGTAACGCAAACAGTAAATAATAGTTAAGTATTCATGTCAAAAATAAACATTTTTCTTTGTTGGTTTGTATTTTTAATCCAACTAAGTACCTACTTAATATATATGAGTTTAATATAATGACATCCTTTAAGATCGCCAAAATAATTTTTTGTGATTTTTTTAAAAAAGGTTTTTTCCAGGTCAGATTGGGCAGGTACCTACGCAATAGACACATTTGAAAAACTCTGACATACTTTCCTCCCAAGTACCTTTTTTCACAATACCTAAGTGTTTTTTAAAATGACTAGAAACTGAAAAATTAACAAAAAATTTGGAAATTATGATTTTAGATAAGTACTACCTACAAACTTTTCAGTTTAGATTTTTTTGTGATAAGGTAAATTCGAGGGTAAATTTTATATTAAAATATATTATACCTTATCGCAAAGAGCTCCTTAAACTTCATCTGAAACATATTTCTTGGATCCTTAATCATTTTGACTAAAAGAGGAATAAACAAATAAATTTAAATTTTTTTTAAGGTACTGGTACACTACAACCCGTTCCTGAGCCACTGTAATTTACTTTTTAAAATTCTTTTAGTCTATTTTTAAAATGGATCTGACCGCGCTAAAATTTTCCATGTAAAATTGCGGTTTTCTTAAAACAAATTACAAAAAAACTAAATTATTGAATTTTTTTTTCAACAAAGGTTAAGGTGGTAGGTATCTAGTATATATATGTGGGTGTAAGAAAGTTATTTTCATGAAGAAAAAAAATTGAAAAAGAAATGAATGAAAACCCCTCGGAAATACCTAAAAAAAATTACATACTTAAGTTCATTGTAAAATTCAGAATTATTTTTTTTAATAAAAAGAGCTTTTACATTTAAATTTAAAAATCCATTAATAAACATGGGCAGGATTCGTTTCAAGAGAACGCAACTTTTTTAATATATAATTTCGCACAAAGCGGGTAACTTTGGAGAAGAATTTAGAATTATTCGGATGCTCCTCTAGGGGTAAATACCCTAAAAAAATTATTTTATTCTTTTTAATGTTTTTTATCATCAAAAGTTTCTCATAATATGAATTCTCGTATTTTTAGTTATACAGGGTGATTCCTAAGTTGATACTTCTTTTTTAGCTGTGTATAGAAGGCATTAAAATAAACAACATTTTCGAATTCCCCTTTTTCAAAAAACTAAAAAATAAGATACTTCATTTATTACACTATGGATCAAATACGGTCCTGCCTAAGTTAAACATAATCTCACAGCAGCAGCCGCACTTTGACGATACTCGCCGTAAATTAGCACCATATCTACTAGTTCATTGTTTTCAAATTTTACCATTTTCACGTTTCACGAGTTTAAAATTAACCTGCTTCAGAAAAACACATCGCAGCGAATTGTTAACTAACTAACCACCGACCGTAAATTGCATGACTAATAAGACAAACAACATAAAGTTTAAAGGCTACGTTTTGATAACCAGGCCCGCGCTTAGATTTTTTACTTCTATATCTAGCCTATTTTTAAGTTTCTAGAGAAAAGGTACCTACCTATTTGAAAATGTTGTTTATTTTAATGCCTTCTATATACAGCTAAAAAAGAAGTATCAACTTAGGAATCACCCTGTTTATTAACATTTTGACATTCATTAGGTGCAATAATCCCATTTATTAACAAAATCTTTTGTTATTCGATGTAGTTTTTATATAATTAAAATACATAAATATGAAATCAATTATTTGTAAGTATTTTTTGATTATTGACAATTTAAGCCATATGTTCCCACATTACAGTCCCCAGGATTGTAATACAAAAATAGTCAATAATAAAAATAATAATAAAAAAAATGTGAAAACAATTTCTTGGATACTAATATTTGAGGTACTACCCGAGAGTACCGTTTAGCAATATGCTTCTTTTCATGTAGTAAATATTTTTGTCCAAAATTTACCAGTTTAGGAGAGAAATGAACAAATACTATTACAGGATTCAAAGAAGTGAAGTTTTACGAGTAGCGCACGCTACTCGTAAAACTTCACGCTCCTTTAGGAGTAGCGTGCGCTACTCGTAAAACTTCACTTCTTTGATACTATGAAGACTGTATACAGTAGACCGTTTCCCTTCACTCGTCGACTTCTAGCCCTACTGATGAGTCATGATATGACGAAACCCATCTAGGGATGAAGTTCGATAAAGAAAGGGAAACAAAACTCTTTTCATTTTTTATTACAGGATCGTTTCAAATAAAGATTTTCATTTCTTAAGCAAATACCTCTTCTATTTTATTTTTTCAGATCAGAAGATTTTTGTCCTAAATATTTGGAGGTACCAATAAAAAGTGAAACCAACGAAAACATAAAAGTTGAACAAATATCCGAAATTGTCTATGATGAATGGAAAATTAAAAATGACGAAGTCAACCATAAAGAGGAAGACCTTGAACCAAACCCAGTTAAGTAAGTGATCACTATTTTTTTCAACCGGGGAAACAACCAAAAAAATATTTATTTATAAGTCCTTTAAGCTTTTATTGATTGTTTCATTCATGGGTCTGCCTCATACTCAAGGGCGTCGATAAGGGGGGG
The DNA here is from genome assembly GCA_935413205.1 of Polydrusus cervinus. Classification (NCBI taxonomy): domain Eukaryota; kingdom Metazoa; phylum Arthropoda; class Insecta; order Coleoptera; family Curculionidae; genus Polydrusus; species Polydrusus cervinus. Next base: position 8,824,434 of record OW284518.1, read on the forward strand.
GGGGTAATGGGGGTAATTACCCCCCCCCCCCCCCCCCCAAGATTGACAAAAAAAAAGTTTTTGCCTACACTAAACATAATTTAATTATGCTGCTAACTTTCATTTCCATAATAAGCTTCTTTTTTTTTCTGATAATCGAACTTTGTACTTTAATTTAAAATTGCATTATCAACAGTAATATACCTATAGAGAAGGCGTCTTATCGGTAATACCGCTGTTTTTTACAAGAAATCGATTTTCTGATAATTTTCACGAAATATAATTTTTACTTATAATCTGATAAGGTCCCGAGAGCTTTAGCTCGAGGGTCTTATCTTTGATTATAAGTAAAAATTTTCTTAGAAAATCTAGTTTCGAGTAAAAAACAACGGTATGAAGATAAGACGCCGCTTCTAGAGGTGTATTTTATTGGATAATTTACTGAACCCGAAATAGAAGCCGTTTGTAATAAAGGAAAATATGCAATCACATCATTATGATTTACTTTTAAGTTTATAAACGTGCCACAACTAACAATTAATTAAAAATCCAAGACTAAATCATAAAAATAATAAAGTTAACATTGAGATTGTCAACTTAACTTCAACTTGTGACGTCATTCTACAAGTTAACCTTCGTCCATCTGTCAATTAAGTTTTATAATACCCACCCTAAAACGTCGTCAAAGCGCATGCTTTCGGGCAATTTTTCGTGAAATTGTACCTAATTTAAAATGGTTTTTAAGTTTGTTCTACATTAAGGCCCGGTTGTACAATTACGACTTGAACTTAGTTCAGCGTTGAACCAAGCTCAAACTTCATTTTGATGTAAAGATGAAGTTTGAACTTGGTTCAACGCTGAACTAAGTTCAAGTCGTAATTGTACAACCGAGCCTGAGACTGCTACTAAACAAGTAAAATAGAAGCGCGTTTTTTGAAATATTTTTATCGTACTTATCCATGTGGGCCATAAGCTAAAAAGTAGGAATATGTAGAAGAAAACAGATTAAAAAATTAAATTTCCTTTTTTAATGAATTAAATAAATCATCTTTGCAAGGATCATCATCAGCAGATGAATCAGATTCGTCCAAGTTAATAATAAGGGGAAGAGTATCTGAATCATCAATACCTAACTCTTTCCCGTTCATTTATAATTTATTAATTAGTGTGTTTTTTACTAATTTTTTAAATTTTCGGATTACATTTTCAATGGCTTCATTCCACATACCCAAAACTGCGTCATTTGTTACAGGATGTATAAAACCTATTTTTGCATCAAAATAACGCTAACATCCGACCAAATTGTTTCAATAGGATTAAAGTGGCAGTTATACGGAGGAAGTCTTAAAACTCGATGTCCATGATAGCGACGGTTCTTCCAATTTTGATAACAATTTTTGTTCCCAAAGTTTTCGCTATTCATTGAATTGATGATAATCACCAGTTTTGAGGTCAGACTTGAATACCAAATTAGCATTATCCACAAATCTATTTTCTGACGATTTTTTAAAACAGTATGGCGAGTATCATTTTACCAACTTCGCTTAAAAGTCCCTTTACCGTAAATGCAACGTTAGTTGATCCAACCTGTTAAATTAAAGAGAAAATAATAATTTTTTAAAAATAAATAACGGTTTTGAGATTACTTGTAACGTTTGGGTGGGATATTCTGCTTCACTATTATCCAAATTTGATCCTTCCTTGCCAATGATAAAACTGTAATGTCTCTTTGTTCAAACCATTTAATTTAATAACCTTTTTGACCCAGTTATATTTGGAATTTTTTCAATCAGTCCAGAATGATACGTGGCGTTATCCATTATAATTAGCGACGATTCTTCCAATTTATGTTCAAACCAGTTCCCAAAGTTTTCGCGATTCATTGAATTGATGATAATCACCAGTTTTGAGATCAGACTTGAATACCAAATTAGCAATATCCACAAACCTATTTTTTGACGATTTTTTAAAACTGTATGGAGAGTATCATTTTGCCATTTTACCGTAAATCCAAGTTTCATCCAGAAAAAAACGGGTTTTAATGGAAATTAAGAGTTTTCGTTATTTTTGAATTTTCTTAAAAATTGTAATCGTTTTTAGTGCTATATGAAGTTTCTCTATTAAAAAACGTGGGGTTGATACAGTACATTAACTCCATTTGAATTTGAATTGTTTTAAACACTTCGATAAAGAACCAGTGGATATTTGAACACCATCAATGATGTGGATATTTGAACACCATCAATGATGTCGAGATGTAATTGTATTGAGCGGATGGTAACAAAGTGTTTACTCTATATGGTTATTCTCACATTTGGGTAAATTTTGTCGTCCCTGAGTAATTACTGGCGTACCCTCAATTTCAGGATTTTTCTTCTTTGGCTGAAATGGACATTTTATAAGTTCCATTAGTTACAATAGCTTGCCACATTTCAAACTTTTTGATTACTTTTTAAATGGCTGCTGAATACCAGAAATCAGTGACGGCTCGTGGCAAATTAAAATGGGGAGACAAAATTAAGCATCAAGGTGGAAAAGCGCCGCAGGCGAAAATTTTTCGGAGCCACGCCCATAATTCACTCAAGTATAAGTGCTACCAAATTTCGTAAATTAAATTATTTTCGCAAGTACTTTTTATAGGTATTTATGATGTTTCAAAACAATATAGGAATTAAATCATTTTTGAGGACCAGAAAGGGGTATTAGGTATACCTAGGTAGGTACTTACCTATATTTATTAAAAAATTATTGTTAAAATTTGAGTCAAATTTGCCAAACAAAGTGACTCCTTGTAATAATTACTGTGATTAAAGTGCTTCGTTTTTTTAATCGTGATCCCGGAAAGCCGCCAAATTTTGCATCGCTAAAAATATTGTGTTTACTTAATGGCAATTTTTTTAGAGGAGGTCGGCAAAATATTTTTCTTACATCGAAACCGATTATTTATTAGGATATTGAAAGGACCTCTATTTGGTTATTTTATTATTTAAAAACATGTTATTGTTCAGCAAAACCAACGGGAAGGTGTAGTTTCCATTAAATTATTTTATTGATAAGAATAATATATTTATTTATTACAAGTTTAGGAGGCTATACCTACCATTTACATTTTTCATAAAAACTACGATGCGGTTTACCCTGACTAATTATTATTTTGCTCAAATCTGGACGAGAAATCCCTAAATCTTTCACGAATAATTTGTCGTCGTATGAAAAGTCTGCTAAAGTTAAATTTAATAAGAAATTCTACAATATCCTTGGCGTTTCTTACAGATCCTTAATTTATTTCCATTTTTAATAATGGAATTAGAAAATTAAATTTTATAAACTTACCCTCTCACCTTCGATAACACCTTCACGTATAAAAGCACAAGAATAAAGAAAGAAATTAAAAAACCATAACCTACCCTAACGGTAACAGGTGTAACGGCCCAATTACAAAACCTAATTCTAAATACAGAAGAAGAATTTCTCTTTGTTTCGTCAGATCCATCCCTAGACGCGTTTCGTCATATCATGACTCATCAGTAGAGGTAGGATCCGACAAAACAAAGAGAACTCAAAGCTGCTTATGGCAGCACAGTGGTGGGACACACCAGTAAGATGTGGCACGGAGCGCCATCTGTATCGTTATTAGACACTCTTGAGCATACCAGCACCTCTAACAAACTTATAGAAATAAGTAAAAATGTTAAGAGGAAATCTCCTGTAAAGACATTCGTCACAATTACAGGAGTCCCGCTAGGCAGCGCTAACTTTCCAAAAACATTGACTACAGAGGAAACATTTTTCGGATTGCCTCCTCTCGCTCCGATAAACTGCGATTCATCAGTGAAGAGCGAGACAAGATGTAATAACAATGAAACGGATAAGGACGCTGTTGCTCGGTCACTGGACAAAGGTCCAGACGTTAAAATTAATAAATAAATTTTAGAGAGTTTCAGAAATTACAAATTTATTAAAGAGATTTCGCAAAATTTATACAGGAACTATTTATTATTGTGTTTATATTGAAAAATATGTTTTAAAGCTGTTTGAATGGTATAATTATAGGTAGGTATAGGTATATAAAATAGGGTATTATCACATTAATATTTCCAGGGGAGGCACTGCCTCCCCTGACGAGCCGCCACTGCCAGAAATGTCAACCGTGTGAAACGTGGACCGTCCCTTTAATGACTTTATTTATAATCATAGATATTTTACAGCGAATAAAATAGTTATACATATTATGTTAGAACTGGGTGATTTAGAAGGTTTTAAAAAGTACCTTTGATACCCCAATTTATACAATAATTCATCACTGATGGGGTTATTAAGCAAATTAGTTCGTCCCCAAAATGTGTTGTCATTAACATGGACAAAAAAAAATCACAAGATTCAGAGTTTCCTTAAACTGGACACAATTTGGCAATAATGCAAAAACGTTAGTTCTGGGGGTAAATATCAAGATACGGATTGTTTTGGCGAGTTTAGTTTGGCGAAAATAGTTGTTGAATAAAGTTCTGCAAGTTTTTAGATGGTTATGTGTTTTAAGTGTCACAAACGTGGACGCGATACGTCTCAAAATGCTTGTTTTTTTTTCTTTTTATACGTAACATGGTTATATAAGATGTATTTTCTGTGATGAACTTTTAACTTAATTTATATTTTTAATTAATCATTAAATACATTTTGTCAATAATAAGATGTCATTAACATGGACAGTTGTTCATTAAGGTGGCTATAAATTTATTCTTGTGGAAAAAATAACAACTCTTTAGCAATGCTGATAGCAATTATTACAAAAACAGTAGCACAGAGCCTCTATAAACCCAATATTAAAATAATTTTAAACAATAAATTTTCCTTCTTTAAAATCGACCCTAATATTGAGAAAAAACCAAATATGCTTTCGTATAATATGCTCATGAATTTTGTGCAGTTGTCGCTCACTGGATGATAAAATAGCCAGATTATTGTGATTCTTAAATTGCTAGCTGTCTCTATAGCTTTAAAGATAAATACTCTTTTTTCTTAATTCAAAAACGTATGAGTGAGAAAAGGTTTAAAAATATCAATAATTTTTCAGGAGGCTTTTGGAAAGGAGTTTTTCTTATATCTAAGGATGGTCAACTAAACGTCTCCACATAGATTGATAGTGGACAAATTTTAATCTGTTATTTAATAACAAAAATCATGTTGCCAAAGATGGATTTACATATCCGGAGAGCAAGCATGGATGATAAAGAACATTTAGTTATATTTCTGCTCATAATGAATAGATACTTAAGTTATCCAAAGTGTGAATTTATAATTGATATGCGTATGGCTATTGCGGTCCAATTTACGATTTTTGCGGATGACACCACTATTCTCTGGCGTGATTTTGATTCTGATATGTTGAGGATCAAAATTTCAACTGATCTCACTAAAATTAAACAATGGTGTGATGCCAATCTTTTGACCCTGAATTTTGATAAAACCAATATTGTGGGTTTTCGGTGTGGCGTGGACGGTTTGTATCTTGGGGGGGCATTACTTACAAAAAAAGCTAACACCAAGTTTTTAGGAGTCTTTATTGATGAGTGTCTAAAGTTCGACTCTCATATTTTGGAGCTCACAAAAAAAGTGGCTTCGGGATGCTACGCTGTGCGTTTGATATCGGTGGAGATTGGAACCACTCTGGCTAAGAAGGTCTACCACTCACTGGTAGAATCTCACTTGCGATACAGAATTGTGTTCTGGGGAAATACATGTAACTACCTCCTGAGCTCGTTGTTTGTTCTCCAGAAGCGGGCTCTAAGGTATGTTTGTGGTGTGAATGGCAGAGAGTCATGCAGACCGTTGTTTAGATCCAGGAAAATATTAACTTTAACATCTCTGTTTATTCTTGAAACGGTCGGCATTCCCGACCACTCTCACAATACTAGAAGGTCACGAGAACTATATCTGCCTATACCATCTTCCACCCTTATCAAGAACACAATCATTTATGAAAGCCGTAAACTATATAATCATATTCCGGAATATATAAGCGACCTTCCTACCCTTAAATTATTTAAAAGAACTGTAAGGGAACTACTGGCGGAGATAGCCTATTACGAGTTGGTTGAGCATTACAACGACACATTTTAACTCAGTGTGTTAACAGGATTGGTCATTTTGTAAAATTTGTTTTGTGTGCCATTTACTCGTAAGTTGTTTGTCGCTACTTGTTTGTTTTATAGCGTGTTATGTTTTTGCGTTTGATTATTTTTATTGTGTACTTTTTAAGGTTTAAGCATGGTTCTGTTGCACCTGCTTGTATATATATTTTAGCTTTGTTAACAAGATTATTTCTTTAGAACAATAAAGCATATTTTGATTGATTGATGATAAAATAAATCTAAACATAGCAATTGTCGTCTTTGTAAACTTATAGCGTGCAAATTTCATTACAAAAACGACTTGAAATGGAATTTTCTTAGTTAATAAAATTAAAAAATTGTTTAAAAAAAATAGATAAATAATTTCTCTTTGATAATTAGGGAATAGGAACACATTTCTATAACATTGAAAAGTATATTCCCTTCCTGGGTGAAGTAAACTGTGTTAAAGAAGAGTTGTCAACCAAAAGTCAATAAAAATACTATTTAAAAAAAACTACCCCAAACCGTATTCGCTCCATGATGGTGCCATTTTTCTGAACTTGTCGGCTATCTACCTGTTGTTTTATACCTATGGTTCCACCACTAGTTGAATTCACCGGTGAAAAAAAGAGTATACCTTATTAAACGACATTCAATTACTGCGTTCGGTTTTGAAAAAATCGAGCAGATCTAATGGCACGTGATTCTCGAGCTAAACGAGCGCGTAGCATTTACCGATCCCCTGTTAGAGTTCAAATATCGGACGCAGGCCCAGATTTGCATTAACCGAACGCAGTAATTTCGCCGCAAATTTACTATGTCATCCGGTTTACGAATGTGAGAAAGGTACGCACTATAGTCGTGACGTAACAGTCAGCGGTCACTTGACTTTAACCGGGTCAATATGATTGTGAGAAAATTATTTCTTTTAATGTCATGTTTGTCCCGGTCAAACTTGCTGGTTAGTTAATTGTGGTTAAAAATCTTTGTGCAATGAAATGATCAAAAAATGTATGATATACAAATGGGGTGTTGTTAAAGTTATACTCACTTTAATTTGTTAGTAAAATCAAACCACTGTAATTCGACACCCAAACAAAAAAACTTTGTTTCTTATCACGATACAATAATATTTCAATGTTTATATTAATTTTTTGTGTAAACAAAATATAGGTCAATATACAGTGTGTCTATACTTAAGTTGGAGTGAAAAAGTTATTAATCCCCCTTTGGTTGCGGACCTTGCAATCATGGTGGAATCTTTAACCGAACTTGAATCTCTAAAATCTTTTTAATGTAACTAAGTGTATTATCTTCTAATACGACCTTAGAAGTTCTTGAATAAATATAAATTTACCTTTTAATAGAATGCAATCAGTTTTGAAAAGTATAATTCTAACGTACTCAACTCATTCATACATAACGTTAACTACGAAACTTGAATACAATGTGTAATTTTATCGAATCATATCAGTAATCTATTTTTCTTTATTTTTTTAGTATGACATTTGGTGGCGCCGACCGCGACGAACATAAAAATGCCTTTCAACATGAGAATCACGAGGAAGCTTATAAATTTAACTGCAATTATAACTATCATCAAAAAGATCTGAAATGTAATTTGAACACAGACGTCTTACAGCATAAAAATATAAATAAAGATGATTGTTCAGATAAGTTCAAATGTGATCAATGTGAATACCAAACGATTAAAAAGAGTCATTTAAAGTTACATCTCCGGCAACAACATAATAATAAAAATGAAGTTGATGCTTCACATAGGTTTAGGTGTGATCAATGTGAATACAAAACAATTAGGAGAAATAATTTAAAGAGACATATTTTGGTATCTCATACAAGTATAGAGGATGTTGATGCTTCAGACAAATTTAAGTGTGATCAATGTAAATATCAAACACTTACGAGACTATATTTAAAGAGACATATTTTGCGCCGTCATACGAACATGGAGGAAGTTGATGATTTAAATAAGTTCAGTTGTGAACAATGTGTTTATCAAACACTTATAAAAATAGATTTAAAGAATCACATTTCTCGACATCATAAAACTAAAGAGGAACTTTATGCTTCATTTAAGTGTGGTCAATGTGAATACCAAACAATTATGAGAAATGATATGAAAAGGCATATTTTGAGACGTCATAAAAATATAGAAGATATTAGTTCTTCAGATAAGTTTAAGTGTAGTCAATGTGAATTTCAAACACTTACGAGATATAATTTAAAAAAGCATATTTTGGGACGTCATAAAAATATTGAGGAAGTTGATGCTTCAGATAAGTTTAAATGTGGTCAATGTGAATATCAAACGACTAGGAGATCTCATTTAAAGAGACATGTTATGGGACGTCATAAAAATATAGAGGATGTTGATGCTTCAGATAAATTTAAGTGTGATCAATGTAAATATCAAACACTTACAAGACTATATTTAAAGAGACATATTTTGCGCCGTCATACGAACATGGAGGAAGTTGATGATTTAAATAAGTTCAGGTGTGAACAATGTGTTTATCAAACACTTATAAGAATGGATTTAAAGAAGCACATTTTTCGACATCATAAAACTAAAGAAGAACTTTATGTTTCATTTAAGTGTGATCAATGTGAATATCAAACAATTATGAGAAATGATTTAAAAAGGCATATTTTGCGACGTCATAAAAATATAGAGGAAGTTGATGTTTCAGATAAGTTTAAGTGTGGACAATGTGAATATCAAACTACTAGGAGATATAATTTAAAAAAACATATTTTAGGACGTCATAAAAATATAGACGAAGTTGATGCTTCAGATAAGTTTAAGTGTGGTCAATGTCAATATCAAACACTTAACAGAAGTGATTTAAAAAAGCATATTTTAAGACATCATAAAAATATAGAGGAAGTTAATGCTTCATTTAAGTGTGATCAATGTGAATATCAAACAATTATGAGAAGCGATTTAAAGATGCATATTTTGAGACGTCATAAAAATATAGAGGATGTTAATGCTTCAGATAAGTTTAAGTGTAGTCAATGTGAATATCAAACACTTACAAGATATAATTTAAAAAAACATATTTTGGGACGTCATAAAGCTATAGACGAAGTTGATGCTTCAGATAAGTTTAAGTGTGGTCAATGTGAATATCAAACACTTAACAGAAGTGATTTAAAAAAACATGTTTTAAGACGTCATATAAATATAGAGGAAGTTGATGCCTCAAATAAGTTTAAGTGTGGTCAATGTGAATATCAAACGGTTAATAAAAGTAGTTTAAATAGACATATTTTGGGACATCAAAATATCGATGAAATTAATGTTTCAGATAAGTTTAAATGTGGTCAATGTGTATATCAAACACTTAAGAGAAATGATTTGAAAAAACATGTTTTGAGACATCATAAAAATATAGAAGTTGATGCCTCAAATAAGTTTAAATGTGGTCAATGTGAATATCAAACGATTAATAAAAGTCATTTAAAGAGACATATTTCGGGACGTCATAAAAATATAGAGGAAATTGATGCTTCAGATAAGTTCAAATGTGGTCAATGTGAATATCAAACACTTTCGAGAAATAATTTAAAGAGACATATTTTGGGACGTCATAAAAATATAGAGGAAGTTGATGCTTCAGATAAATTTAAGTGTGATCAATGTAAATATGAAACACTTACAAGACTATATTTAAGGAGACACATTTTGCGACGTCATACGAACATGGAGGAAGTTGATGTTTTAAATAAGTTCAGGTGTGAACAATGTGATTATCAAACGCTTATAAGAGTGGATTTAAAGAGACACATTATTCGACATCATAATACTAAATAGGAACTTCATACTTCATTTAAGTGTGGTCAATGTGAATATCAAGCAATTATGAAAAGTGATGTAAAAAGGCATATTTTGAGACGTCATAAAATATAGAGGATATTAATGCTTCAGATAAGTTTAAGTGTGCTTAATGTAAATATCATATACTGATCAGAAGTTATTTAAAAAGGCATGTTTTGGGACGTCATTAAAGCGGTCATTGAAGAACAAGAAAACAAGTTTGAATTTATAATGTGCTAAAAGCAGAGAAAGAAAAATGGACAAATTTCACAAAATTTCGTTTGTTAATTCATTAACCAAATTGCTGTAGTTCAAAAATGTAGGGCGGGTATTTGGCCCCTTTGAGAATAAAGCGAAAAGGATAAGAAATATTGATTAAAAAATGAAATGGCGAATGTATCACTAGACTTTACTCTTAATAGATACACATAGATACATATACCTAGTGGGTGTTACTCGAAATTTCAGTTTTTCGTTTCTATTTTTTACGCCTTAATTGATAAAGTTTTAAAAAGTGTAAAGATCACATTTTTTTAAGTGGGCAGTTTAAAAAAAATATTTAATTAGTTGACGCGTATTAAAATTTTAAACTTGTTTCTTAGGTCATTTTTTTAAAACAGACCTAGAATTTTAAATACAGCTTCAAGCACTCTTTATGCTTTAAAATTCTCATGTCTTCAATAAGTTCAAAAATGTTTTAGATTCGTTTTGTTACCACGGCCCCGAAACTGTTTCATGTAGGGTAAAATAACCAAATAACGCTTTATTATTATTACTGTTTTAGTAAAATGTTTATCAGGAAATAAAATAAAAAAGGCAAAAGTTGTATAAAAATTCATTTCATAAAAGTTTAGTATTAGATTTTTTGGTGAGTGTATTAGATTAAGGGTTGGGCCTCTGGGCTTATTTACAATATTTTTATTTTAAATTTGGCCATCACTTACGGTCTATATATGTTCCTACTAGTTGTTTTTGGATGAGAAATATCTTCACAAAGTCCCTGGAAAAATTATGGAAATTACTAGATTTTTCTGAGGATCCGTAATTTTTCTAGGAGCTATATAATAATAATAAGTTTATTTTCAATATTTATAATAAATGTTTATTTCTCGTCCTCAATAAACTTTTTCTTTGATCCCCCAAAGACGTGCTTGTTAGGGGCAAATCTTAGTATTTTAAATTATAAATATATAAGAATATTAAAATATTTTTTTTAAATATTTGTTTATATTATATAAAAGTTAAATTGCAAATAAAAAACGTTTAAGTATATATGTATAATAAAATTTAAAAATATATTCATAACAATATTAAATAAAACATTTCCAAAAATATTTTTAAATTATCTGTTTCCGATAGCCGTGCTTTTATTTCGACTTTATATTTTTTAATGAAATATGTTATTTAATTTTTGTTGTAATATTTGAAATTTTTTTGTCCTATGGGCTTATTTATTTTAGGTTTGATGGTTATTTCATTTTTATACATTATGATTATGGTTTTTAAATTGTATAAGATTTTTATTTTTAAATATGTATGTATATTAAGAGGTTATAAATGCAAAGTTGTTTAATGTTCTTTTTTTTTTGTTTCAGAACATAATTTTATTGAAGGATAAAGATAATTTTTATTAAATATAATTTTAAGAAACCTTTTCTGTAATATTTCTAATTTTTTAACTAAAGTTCTATTTATTCCTCCCCAACCTAAAATTCCCTAATTTAAATGAGTTTTAACTAATGCATAATATAATATTTCAATTAAAACAGTTCGTCTACACATTAAATTTGCTGCGAAATTAGGCAGATAAAGGTATACTTAACTGCGGTAAGGGAGAGGAAGAATCTTTTGCCGAGTCGAGTTAAATTTTTTAAAGAAATGCTTAACTAGCAGTTTGCTGTTTTATGCTATTTGAGAGCAACTACAAGGAATTCTGTTATTGAAAGGGGACGTTATCCAATTTACTATGGCCTTCTGGATGAATGTGAAGACAAAGAAACCTTTTCTACTCTTTAAACCTCGAGAAGGCTATGCAAATCACAGGAATGATAGGTCCGCGCAGTCGCTATACTAAAGAACGTGTAAATCTTTTGAGTAATCATCCCTAAGACCAAGTAGAGGGTAGTGATCGAGTTCCCATGGACGTAAATTTTAGAGCATAGGTACCACCAGTATTTTTCTGTAACAGTTTAACTACGTTCCAAATAAAAATAATTTTTTATCTAGTATTTAGGGTTTATAACTTTTAAACATAAATTAAAAAATTCGAATAGGGCATTTTTAGTATTGTGTAACATATTTCCTCTGAGCGGCCGTCACCCGCGGTGAATAGATTGCTCCCACTCTAGTAGTTGGCGCAGGCCGTCACTACTGTACGTGCATTCAGCATCAAAGTTTTCTCCTTCGTACAGAAATACGCCTGCTGGACTTCAGTATTTCAAAATCGATACCTGTGACGGACTTTATACTTGTTACACCTTGGTATCAACAGTTGTATCATGGGAAAGAATAAACAAAGGGAGGCGACATCACGTGACTAAGAGTGACCCTACCTGCGCCATTTTAGCTTGATCCCTCTGTCATTCGTGTATATCAGCTGTTCGAGGTTGTCGTACCGAGGTGATCTTTAGTTTTTGTGCTAAACTTTTGCTACCCTTGATAGACAATAATGGTTTCATGTGCCGTGCGACATTGTTCCAGCAGAAGTGCTGTGGATAATAAGAAAAAGACGAAAATTACGTTTCATAGGTTAGTATAAATAAAGGACAGGTCCGTATTTATAAACTTTGGTTGGTAATTTCCAATGGTTTATTTAGTTGCAATTTTATTTAAGTGATTAAATAACAAGAAATATGTAAAAACAATACTTTTATAATTAAGTGAAATCAGTTTTGAACTTGTTATGACTAACTGCAATTTCATAATTTTTTATTGATACAGGCACAGAATATGATACAGGTCATTATTTTCTATCTGCGGAATAAAAACAACTTTTTTCTTATATACCTAAATATTGTTACAGATTTCCCAAAGACTCGGCACGTTGTGACGTTTGGGAGAAATTTGTAAATAGAGCAAACTGGAAACCTAACAAGCACAGTGTACTTTGCTCGAACCATTTTTCTGATAGATGTTTTGATAAATCTTCAAAATACATCAACCGTTTGAGACATGATGCTATCCCTTCACTATACCAGGTAAAGTTTTATTATTGCATTTTTATAACGTTTTATTACTTTTATTCTATCTCAATGGTATCAACTCTAGGATGTATAAAAATAACTAAGGATGGATGGAACAGGTTTAACCTACTTCAGTTTCAAAAAATATGTTTCGAGCTGCAAAACTGCAAGTACCCATGTGCAAAAATGTTGTCTAAACTATTGTCTTCATTAAGAGTGACTTCTAAAAAAAACTCTGTTGTAACAGTCTTCTCCACTGGTACATTGCAACCGCAGTTCCGCTAGATCAGTCTCCTCCAAATAAAAATACCTGTTCCAAATAAAAACCTGTTTAGGAAGAACCAGACCTGTTCCACAGTTCCATCCCTAGTCTAACCTAATTTATTTTGTTAATTTTTTAATTTCTGTGAAAAAGTTCTCGTTTTGGTCCAAATATTTATAAAATACTTCATGCAACAAGAACTCAGAAAGATTAGAAAAACTTATATGTATTATGGATAATTTGCTAGAATCCGTAAAGTTAGAATATGATTACCCTTTTCAGGACAAACCTGATTTAATCAATCCAAACACTATCCAGCAAGAAACTGTAAAATACGATATATCCAGAATGACTAGCGTAAAAGAAGAGTGCTCTTCGGTGTAAGTATAAAGAACATGTAATTTAGGTACCATTGCGCCCAAAAAAAACTGGGACAGCAAAATTGTTGTTGTAGAGTAGCTCCTTGACTATAAGGAATATGTAAAATCTACTGAGGAAAGGTTATCATTGTTGTTATAATAGTTGTCATGGAAGTGAAAAGGTTTAAAACCAAAATAACAATACTACCTTTTTAGAAATACGAGGAAAAATGAAAATACGCATATTTAGTGTTTTAAAATGTAACAAAAATAAAACAAGATTTTTTAATATTATGTTCCAATAAATTTTAATTTAAATCATATTTAAACATATTTATAATAACATGGTTTTTAATATGTAGTAGTTGCACCGTTATTATCGATTAAGGCTTGTAAACGTCGTTGCATACTTATTACTAGGTTTCTTGTATACTCTTGCGTTGTTGCATCCCATGCTTGCATTATCCAATGATTTAATTCATCCCGAGTTCTAGGGTAGTGTTTATACATAAATTTTGTCATCTCACCCCAAATGTTTTCAATTAGGTTGCTATCAGGACTTTTCGAAGGCCACGGCAGAATTCGAATTTGATTTTCATCTAAATAATTTTGAACTATGCGGGCTTTATGTATAGGAGCATTATCTTGTTCAAATATAAAATCTTGACCAAATACTGCGTCGACAGATGACATCATAACTTGGTTTAGTATGTTGCAATATAATGGTGCATTGAGCCTCCCCTGCACTATTTGGCAAACTCCTGGGCCCCTTGCACTAATCCAGCCCCAGACGTTAATAAAAAAGTGTCCACTTTGATGAGTTTGAGTTTGAGTAGTCTTATTTGCATATTTTTCATCATATCTCGTACCAGAAGGCTTATAAACGTGGATTTTCCCATTATTGCATGATTGAAAGGTTTTTCATTGGAAAATATTACGGTTTCCCATATATTACCTTGATTTATATATTCATAAGCAAATTTACTCTTCTCTGTTTGTTTGCTTCGGTCAAAAATATTTTATTGGCAGCACAACAATTTTTTATATCTGAACTACGAATTCTTCTACGCGCTGTATTAGCCGAACCAGGAAAATGTGTTTCTTCTATCAAAATTCAAAATTCCTTTATTCATGTTAATACATAATGTTTACACACGTCAAACAATATACATAGTTAAATCTAGTACCAAAAAAAGAAACACAGGTTAAAACACATTAAAATTTAAAAATTCTGTATATGAATAAAAAGCATTATCAGTCAAGATCTCCTTCATTCTGCTGTAGAACTGCTTATAAGGCAGGTTCCTAATGCTTTCTGGCAAAACATTATAAAATTTAATGGCCCAATAGCCCGGGCCATCCTGACACCTTCCCAAGCGCCACCATAAGGGTACTAAATTATTTTTCTTGCGTGTATAATAGTCATGTATGTCTGTGTGTGATTTAAAATTATCTGCCTTTTTTATAAAAAGTAAATTCTGTAAAATATAGAGGGCTGGCAATGTTAAAATTTGAAGAGCAACAAACGCCCCTCTACAATCGTCTCTGTAGCCGAGATTAGATATTACTCTTACTACTCTCCTTTGAATGGCAAACAGTCTATAAACCTCCGCAGAGTGCCCCCAAGCCAAAATAGCGTATGAGACATGGGACTGAAATAATGCAAAATATGCTGTTCTCAATATAGCTGGAGAAACACAACTCGAGAGTCCTCGCAGTACAAATACAGCTTTTGTTAGCTTTTTAGCCACCTGACTAATATGACTACCCCATTGTAGTTTTGCGTCAAGAGTGACCCCCAGAAATTTTGCCTCCGAAACATTATCACCCGAAATATCACTTGAGTCTCTCATAGTGAATACCATCCGCTTGGTTTTATCCTCGTTGAGAAGAAGCCTATTTGCTCGGAACCATTCACTCGACAATTCCAGAGATTCCCTGGACCCTATTAAAGCCTCTTCCAATGAGTCGCCAGCAGAAGAGAGAGTTGTGTCGTCCGCAAAAATAGTGTGTCCTGCCCTAGGATCAGTTGCCGGCAGGTCATTGATGTAGATTAAGAACAAGATTGGTCCAAGAATCGAAGCTTTATCGCTTTCATTGCTGCTTCGAAGGGATGATCTTTTAGAAAATTAATTAATTCTATATCTTGGCCGTCATTCGAAATTTTAGGGCGACTAGAACCTGCTTTTCTTACAATACTTCCATATTCTGCAATTTTGTGCTTAGCCAATAACACGGTATTTTTGCAATCCCTAATTGATTTGCGATGGTTCTTATTTGATGATTGCCCATCTCTCAGTCAAGTGTAAATGATCGCCGAGATGATCGCTTTTTGCTCAGTGATTAACGCGGGCATTTCAAAAAATATTTCTTTTAACACGTCACTGTCAATCACATAATTAAATTAAATTAACAACTTCAAAACAAGCTAATAGTCTGGGAGATTCAACTACATTTTGCTGTCCCAGTTTTTTTTGGGCGCAATGGTACCTATAATTCACAAAAAAAAAACGTTGAAAAAAGTCTGTATTTTATTTTTTGCCATAATCTTTGGTTAATTTTGACCAATTTATTGTAATTTTTCTGCTGAGTTGCAGTATATTCATTTTAAGGTTTTTTGGGATAAGTATAGTGGCAATAACCACACTGTTATTTCAAATAAATTTTATAGATAAACGGTAAAACAATTAAATGAGGTATACCGGGTCCGCCAACGTGGCGGGGATGGAAGATTAAATCATTATCGAGGAGCTTATCAAAAATACTAAACCAGCATAAGGTATCGACTTAAAAGCGGCATATTTTAAAAATATTTTACATTATACAGGGTGGCTCAAAAAAGTGTGGCGGACTAAATTTGCATTTTTTTAAATGGAATACCCTATATATTATATTATTTTCTAATTCCCTATACAATTCCACGTATATTTTGTATAAAATGTCATATGTCTAAATTCAATTGTTTTTGAGTAATTGACGTTTAAAATATGGCATTTTTTGACTTTGACAGGCTGTAACATTGGAACGGTTCATCTTAGAGAAAAATGGTTTTCACCTCCCTATCTTAGTTTTTCATTCTCTATCCAAGGAAACCAACCTCCGATTTACCATGTTAAACCAAAAAAACGGTTTTAACGGTTTAACATAGTAAATCGGAGGTTGGTTTCTTTCTTTGAATAGAGAATGAAAAACTAAGATAGGGAGGTGAAAACCATTTTTCTCTAAGATGAACCGTTCCAATGTTACAGCCTGTCAAAGTCAAAAAATGCCATATTTTAAACGTCAACTACTCAAAAACAATTGAATTTAGACATATGACATTTTATACAAAATATATGTGGAATTGTATAGGGAATTAGAAAATAATATAATATATCCATTTAAAAAAATGCAAGTTTAGTCCGCCACACTTTTTTGAGCCACCCTGTATAATGTAAAATATTTTTAAAATATGCCGCTTTTAAGTCGATACCTTATGCTGGTTTAGTATTTTTGATAAGCTCCTCGATAATGATTTAATCTTCCATCCCCGCCACGTTGGCAGACCCGGTATAAAGCAGCCACTGTGGCATCGGCATCTGCGGATCCTAATCAAGTTTTAAATTTTTCTATTAGATATGAAAATCTCAAACCTCTTTGTGATAAATTTAATAAACATCATAGTGTCATAATCTCAAATTTAGCTAGTATAGAGGATACCGAGATAGATATGGAAACCGAAGAAGAAATTAAAAAGAATTTGATGAGGTTTTTTATTGCGTCAAAACAATTACGTCACAATAGTGCGACCTATGCATGTAAATAACACATATTCTCAGTCAGTAGCACAAGTAGGTACTTTTCCCACTTCTGCAACCTCAAGTATACATAAAAGTAACGCTAAGTTGCCAAAAATTCCTTTGCCTACTTTTACTGGCAATTTAAAAGACCGGCCAATGTTTATTGGGTTGTTTAATGCATTGACATATATGGAAAAATTTCAGTACCATCTTTCCTCACTTTTAAAGGACGCTTTATCTGTTATTAAACACGTACCGCTGTCAAATAATAATTATATAATTGCTTATGATGCTTTGTGCTATCCCTATCAAAATATTCGGATGCAAAGCACATTTTGATGGTAAGATCACAGGTCACAAATACTGTTCGTCCTTAGGGGATAAAAAATTTACGTACCGGACATTTTTTCTGAAAATTAGGTGACTTTGGAAAACTTGGGTTTAATGTTACAGAATGGGACCTAATACTATTTAATATGTTAATTAAGAAATTAGATGCAAATACTGTTAAATGATTTGAACTTCAATATAGTCCAAGCAATATTGCCAGTGATTTGCCTACTTAAAATTATAAGGAACTATAGTAGTGATTTTCATCCTTGGCGGTTGCGTCATAGTTTCTGGCGTCATATGAGATTTAGGGTATGTCCTAAATTGATTCTTATCTTTTGATGACATTATATTTGGTCATTTTTTTTCCGGGTTTGGCGGAAGAGCCAGTACACACATATGATGCCCATTGTATCCCCTATCGTCTGGGTAATGTCAGCCAGACGGAACCTACAGCTTAACGTGGAATCCGAACCACGTGTATGTACTAGTATCCTTTCCCCCCCCCCCCCCCAAATTATTATGTTAGTACAATACTATCTTAAACCTATTTAGTCTGTTGAGCACTTTTTAGGTAAAAACATGTTTATCACATAATCAAAGCCCTAATAATTGCTGGCTGCTGATCTACTCTTACTATAAGAGAAATAATGTTTTTGAAAACTTTACAATTAGATGTTTCTTTTTATTTAAATGCTTTACATACGTCAATTGTAAAAAATACTTTAGTAAGTGTCTCCTACCACGGAATTCTATGTAGAACATAAATAAATACAATTCTGATAATATAATTACATTTCACATAAATATTGTCGTATTGTAGAGTTTTCGATGCGCTATAAATATTCCTGGGGTTTCGGTTCGGAAACCCTCTGCAATACCTATATTATTTGAAAATATCAAAAATGTAATATTTTATGTTTTCAGAATGAGTATTAACTTACATTATGTACCTACAGCAGCCATGTAAAACTCAAAGTCACTGGTGGGCCAAAAGCATGAAAACTATAGACTAGGTGGGCCGCAAAACCTAATCTTAAAAAAGACAAACTGCTAAAAATCTTAACGAAAAAAAGTACCCACTATTATAGGAAAAGTGTATTTATTAAATTTTTAATAAAAAAGACATTACAAAAAAGTACAAAAATTAACTTTTTTTGCCAGATATTTGACATATTTTGTCTTTAATTAAGTTTTCTATTTGTGGCGTGAATTTATCGACGGAAATAACTTTTAAAACTGCGTCCAAGTGTGCGTTCGTCAATCGCGATCTTGCGGGAGATTTGTTTCCTTTCATCAAAGAAAATAATTGTTCACACTTATAGGTACTTCCAAACATTGGCAGGATTTTGCAGGCAAATTTTCTCGTTTCTTGGTATTGAACAGGCAAGTACTTATAAAATTCGAACGTACCAACACTATCAAATTTTTTTTTTAAATGGGTCTGACACTGAATCTCAATCACTTCCATCTGCAAGTGAGGGGAAACTTTATCAATATCGATAGTGAACAGACCGGTATATAAAGAAAAATTGAAGATGGCACCATTTGGTCCATTTCGGTTTTTAACAGGCTCGCGGGCCGCATTACCTGCCTGTTTTCAAAATTTATTCGGGGCCGCAGGAAACTGTTCAATGGGCCGCATGCGGCCCGCGGGCCGCATGTTTGACATGGCTGATGTACAGCATTCAGCAGAAGAAGGGGCTTACCAGCATCCCTTTCGCGATTAAAGTAGGTAATAAGATGTTCAGGCTTTGCAAGTTTTCACTTAAACGTCGAGGCAACGTCGAGGAATGTTTGTGACAATGTCATTTTTTTAGGTAAAAAATTAAAAAGTTTACCTTAAAAAATAGGCGGTGAAAATTCACAGGTAAAAGATAAGATGACACTGTCAGAAAAATATTAACCTCTTTTAAAAAAACATTTTTTACAATCAGCTGTTTATTAGCCGCCATTTAATTTTTATTAGCTGGACATCCGTTAATGACGTCAACTTTCTGTCTCGTCCAGTTTTCGAGTAAAGGGAGAATGCCAAGGTATGACGCAACCCCCAAGGATTAAAATACTATAGTTTGTTTTATTAAATAAACTGTTTAGCTCTGGATTCGGCCACACCACAATCTAAAGTCACTGTACCCAAACGTCTCTTTAGGTCTTCTCCAAAAGTCCTTAATACATTTATGGGGTGCTGACACTTCTAAAGAATTTTTTTCTCCAAATGACATTACATGTAGCTTTTTAATGATACTGAATAGGCCTAAAAGGGACACTTTTACTGCCTAGGCAGAAAAAGTCCACTTTTTCTGCCTAGGCAGTAAAAGTCGTGACAAATCAATGTTGTTTTTTTTGTTTAGGGTAGCTTTCAACATCGAATAGGTAGACCATAATGTTGAGGGCTTCATTTGCTTCGAAAGATCGGAAAAATAGGCAATCAGCACATTTTCAGAGAAAGATCCTACATTGTTCTTTTGCCTATATTCCATGAATCTGCGGTATGTGAGTTCATATACAGTTCTCGACTTCTCCGGTAGTAGATTCAATTCCACGTCTCGCGCTTGGTCTCTTATCTCAGGTGGTGTTAGTGGCAATAACTTATCTTCACTTTCAATTTGGTCTATTTCGAACAAATTTGAACTTTTAAAATGACAATGACACTGAAGTAAACAAAACAATCCACCAAACGTTATCAGCGGTAAACATAGTAACGAAAAGCCAGTTACCTTTAATGAAACGCAATAATTATTAAAATAAATATAAAAAAAGACGATTTTTCGTGAAGTTCGAGCAAATTTGAAAAAAAAATTATATGTTTCACACGGCACAAAAGCAGATTTAATGCCTAGTAAAACAAATAACTATTATGTAATTCTTTACATTTATTGACAGAATGTCCTGATTTTATTAAAAAATCTCCCTCTGATTGGTATTCACAGCACAATGTGTGTGTAAACTGTCTCTGCACTAAACATTTATAAAGATATTGTAAAGTAGAGTTATTTTGATAACTCTCCCACTGGTGCCTTGGGGCAATGTCCTCAATCTTCCTCTGGTCAAACTCGTCAATCTCCCGTTTAGGCAAAGTTGGGTAGTGCGACCTCGAGTTCCCTAACTGATGTTAATGTTTTTACAAATTCCGTTAGACATCATACGGTTCTTTTATCAGCTGCCAACATTGCGGGTTTTTTTTTCCAAGGGCCCGTCCGTGCGCCGGATGCACTTAGGCCAGGTGTGGCCCATTGTGCTCACCCTGTTTGGTCGTATTGCAGTTACTCATTGTCATGGCAAATGTCAAACCATTCGTGTTCTAATTGATAGTGGAAGCCAATCTAGTTTTATAACCGAGTATTGGCAAAGACGTTTAGGCTTACCCTTTACAAGAACTTTTATTCTCATTTATGGATTAGGTGATATGTTAGCCAAAACGTTTAAAACTATGGCTTGTCGTATTGGTCCTGTTGATCAACCAAATTAGGGTTATATTTCAAACCTCAAGCTGGCCGATGAAAAATTTAATAGCTCTGGTATATCTATAGGTATGCTTCTAGGAGCTGATGTGTTTTCGTCAATTTTAAAGAATGGCGTCATACAGGGTTAAAAACCGCATTATGGTTGGATGACAATGGGCAAAATTAAATGTCATGTCCCTAGCAAATCAGTTAGGTCTCCTTATAAGGTATTATGTGAAAATATTTATTCTGTTTCCCAGTGTCGTGATCAGTAGGGTCGTTAATCGTTAAACTTGCTTTTCGCAATATTGAAACTATTTTCTATAATTCTAAAAATGTGGCACTTCGCCGTTTTAATAGTTTAGTTGGAGGGACGTTTATTACGCAACCCTGCTTTAAATGAAGCTTACTGTCAATCTATGAAATACTATCTGGACTGTGTAGGGGAGACCGTGGCTAGTTGGCACACATTTTAGAATTTATTTTTTATTTGCTACTACAGACGATTAAACTGAATTACAAAATATGCAGAACAGATTTGCACAATTTCCCTACGCTTTGAGATATTTACAGTGTCTATATAAAAAAAGTTAAATAGTTACAATTTTTTAAAAACATCAGTGTTAGTATGCCAACTTACCCCAACTCGGGGGCAGGTTGGCACACTATTTGGGGTTAGTTGGCTTATGTAAGTTATATAGACAAAAACACGTATTTTTTCATAGTTTTTAACTTTTATTAGCTACTAAAAGGATATATTATAAAAATTAATAAAAAACGTCGAGAAGCTAAAACAGAAAGTAGAATAAAGCTTACAGTTATATAAACATCAAAAATTAAAATAAATGGTTAGTCAGAATCATCCTAATCACAATTCGAACATATGTATCGCGGCTCTTTGTTTGTACATGCCTCATGAGACTACATACGGCATGCCACACATTAAACCCAGTTTTCCCCTGGTTCACTGTTCGCAAAACTGTCCATGCAGACCAAACAGAAAGTTTCCTCCTCTTCATCAGAAGTTGAATCTTCTGCACAAACATGTGTTACGGGCCTGCTTTTCTTTTTTTCAAATACTTTCTTTTCCTTTTCGGCTGCAGCTTTTTTTTCTTTTTAGAACCATTCTGCTCTTCTTCCACCAATCTATGTCGGGTGTAACCAACATTTTCAACCGGCGCATGGTTTGCTTTTTGGCAATATCTAGCTAAAGTACTAAATGCTATGTTGAAGTCTTTGGCAACACTTCGTATTGACCTGCCTTCATGTTTGACCATTTCTACAGCTCTTGCCATGACATCAGTGGGTGTTGCACCCCTTTCAGTTCGTTTTTTTGTAGTTTCTCATATCTAAAACTTTTAGTAAGTCAGTTTTACTTTTGTGATATTTTTTTAAAATTCGGTGTTAGTTGGCACACTGTGTCAACGTACCCCGAAACTAATGTGCCAACCTGCCCCGACAGAGGATTTACAACAAAACATATTTTTTATAAAAAACAAACAATTATTCGATACCTTTGCCTGGCATAGTATGTCAACTAGCCGTCTAGCAACAAATTGTGGTAAAAAAATTAAATACGTTAATTTAAACAGGTTATTCATAAATTTCGAAGAGGACAAAAATTTACTTACCGGTATTGAAAACAAACAATCACAACTAACAGCTGTTTAACGCCTGACTTTTGGCGCGCGACTTTTTACATGGTTGCCGCCAGTTGTCGATCAACTATTTCAATGGTATTTGCATTTACACATACACACCAATCTAAGATATAGGTACCGTGTCAACTTGCCCCTGTAGCCAACTAGCCCCGGTCTCCCCTACATATGGAATCTGTTACTAAACCTCTTGGTCGCTCAGATAAAGGCTATTATATTCCACATCATTGTATAATTTTATTTTTACAGATCAGAGGATTTTAATCCTGAATATTGGGAGGTACCAGTAAAAATTGAAACCAACAAATACATAGAAGAAGTTGAACAAACATCTGAAAATGTCTATGATAACTGGAAAGTCAAAAAAGAGGAAATCGAGCTTAACGAGGAAGAACTTAAACAAAACCGATTTATGCAAGTATCTTTAAGTTATTTTTCTTAGAAACGGCCGAAAAAAAATAATGTAATATTGCAGGTAGGGTGTTGTCAAGGAACGTTAAGATAAATACACATTGTAAATTTGTTCCGTAGTACAAACAAAAACACTGAATTAAGAATTTTGCATCCTTATCTTAATATAAGGATTTACTCTGGTAGGGTTGTCAACTTTTAAATAAAAAATTAAAGGATAAGCCAGAGACGCTGGCCACGTTCAAGAACTCGTGTTCTTGGTGTATCAGAATTTGTTTTCAGGTATTTACAAATTTCTTTTAACTTAGTAAATATTATTAATATAGCAAACTTAAGCACAAGACACAACCCACTATTTGTTACTGGTAGCCCAAAAAGCAAATAAAATTAAAATAAAACGCGCGGTGGCCGAATTCGGGAATTCCTCGGTATCTTTTAACCATTGCCAACTTCAAATAGTAAAACTTTTGTCATTGCCAACTGTTTTATTGCTTAGAAAAATAGAAATAAAAGGAATGTATTTTAAGCATTAAATGGGCATGCTTTTATTTCCTTAAATGTAAGTATTTTGACACCTTATTAAGGAAATTACTTTATTTGGAAATAAAGGACGTTTGGCAAACTCTGAATAATTGAACATACCTACCGAAGCAAATACCTATTGTATTTTAATTTTACAGATCAGAAGATTTTAACCCTAAATATTTGGAGGTACCAGTAAAAATTGAAACCAACGAAAATACAAGAGAAGTTGAACAAACATCGGAAATTGTCTATAATGAATGGACTATTAAAAATGAGGAAATTAACCTTAAAGAGGAAGATCTTGAACAAAACCAAGTTGAGTAAGTGATTGCTATTTTTTACCTAAAACGGTAAAAAAATGATATAATATACAAAAGTTATTGTTGAAATAGGTTCTGTAAATATCTTAAAATTTTAAAAATATAATTTAACTCCTCTAACTTGCAATTTCACAATAATTTGAGCTTTGTATTTTAATGTAAAGGTGAATTTATTTGAAACATTTTTCTAAAAAGTTTATAGTTTTTTCTGAAAATTGTAATGACTTTTAAATTTTCTGGCTTTCCTACTCGCAAATTTTTGTTTCTTAAAAATTACCACAGAATTTCGAAACACAACCGTACTTTTAGCTCACTAATACTTAAATAAAGTAAACTACCAAAATTGTTACAATGTAGGTACCTATAATTCTTGAGTTATCCTGTTTATTTTTTAGAATGACATTCAATGGCAGCGATCAAGGACACCTTGACGAATATAAAGAGCACAAATGTGGTATGTGTTAATTTCTAATGAAATAAAAATGTAATTTAAATTAAAATGCCTCAAGAAAAAAAAGGTATTTTACTGGCAATAATTGTAATTATCATCAAATAGGTTAAAAATGTAATTTGCATAATGATTGTATTTCAGATAAGTTCAAATGTCGTCAATGTGAATATCAAACCATTGAGAAAAGTAGTTTAACGTTACATATCTTGCAACAACATAACATTACAAAGGAAGTTGATGCTTCACTTGAGTTAAGGTGTGGTCAATGTGAATACAAAACACTTAAAAGAAGTAATTTAAAGAACCATATTTTAGAACGTCATAAAAATATAGATATAGTTGATCCTTCATATAAATTTAAGTGTGGTGAATGTGAATATGAAACCCTTACAAGAGGTAATTTAAAAAGACATATTTTGGCACGCCATAAAAATATAGAGGAAGTTGATGCTTCAAATAAGTTTAGGTGTGGTCAATGTGAATATGAAACACTTTCGAGAAATAATTTAAAGAGACATTTTGGGGCGTCATAAAAATATAGAGGAAGTTGATGCTTCAGATAAGGTTAAGTGTGATCAATGTGAGTATCAAACAATTATGAGAAGTGATTTAAATATACATATTTTACGACATCATAAAAGTATAGAGGAATTTAATGCTTCACTTAAATTTAGGTGTGGTCAATGTGAATATAAAACACTTAGAAGATGTCATTTAAAGAGACATATTTTGGGACGTCATAAAAATATAGAGGAAGTTGATGCTTCAGATAAGTTTAAGTGTAATCAATGTGAATATCAAACACTTACAAGAAGTCATTTAAAGAGACATATTTTGGCACATCATCAAAATATAGAGGAAGTTGATGCTTCAAAAAAGTTTAAGTGTGATCGATGTGAATATCAAACACTTACGAAATGTAATTTAAAGAGACATACTTTGGGTCATCATCAAAATATAGAAGAAGTTGATGCTTTAGATAAGTTTAAGTGTGGTCAATGTAATTATCAAACTATTACGAAAAATTGTTTAAAAAGGCATATTTTAGGACGTCATAAAAATATAGAGGAAGTTGATGCTTTAGATAAGTTTAGGTGTGGTCAATGTGAATTTCAAACACTTACAAGCAATCATTTAAAGAGACATATCTTGCGACGTCATAAAAATATAGAGGAAATTGATGCTTCAGATAAGTTTAAATGTGGCCAATGTGAATATCAAACAGTTATGAGAAGTGATTTAAAGAGACATATTTTGGGACGTCACAAAAATATAGAAGAAGTATGCTTTAGATAAGTTTCAGTGTGGTCAATGTGAATATCAAACAATTATGAGAAGTAATTTAAAGGCACATATTTTGCGACGTCATAAAAATATAAAGGATTTTGAAAAAGTTTAAATGTGTTTGCTGTAAATATCAAACTATTGAAAAGAAAAACTTAAAACATTTAAAGTATCTACATAAAAATATAGAGGAAATTGATGCTTGAGGTAAGTAAAAGTTTGGTCAATGTGAATACCAAACAAGAAATTACTTAAAGACGCTTTTTTTTCGACGTCATATAGATATCTTTGATGAAGTTTAAGTTTACCGCCCGGTACTACAGCACCCATTTAAAACCGGCTCTGCTGTTGTCAATGTGAATCTCAAACATTTAGAAGGAATTATTTAAACAGACTATGGTATCTGCAGACTCACTGACACTGTGAGTTAGGCCACGGTTAACGGTAGGAGTGTAGCAGCACGCCAAATTCTTCTTTCAAAAATTGAGAATGCTGGTTAAAGAGGTAAGGGGAATACCCCTTCAATTTTTCCAGTCATATTTGTAGTAGTAGTATAACTCAAAAAGTTAAAATTAATAAAGCCATTTAATACTGTACTAATCTTTTGAGGACCATGTCTGCAAACTCTTCGGTGAAGGTTTATTATGAGTGGTTACCAAAAATGCAATCTAAAATACAGCGTGATTCCTAAGTTGATACTTCTTTTTTAGCCGCTTATAGAAGGCATTAAAATAACATTTTCAAATAACTCAAAAATAAGGTACTTACATACATTAATTTATTACACTATGGATCAAATACGGTTCTGCCTAACTTGCCCGTTGAATAACAGTAAGCAAACGCCGCCCTTTGAAGACACTCACTCTAAATTAGCACCATATTTTTTAGTTCATTGTTTTCAAAGTTTACCATATTTCACTGGTCACCAATTTAAAATTAACTTGCTTTAGAAAAACACACCGCAGCGAATTGCCAAAATAAATAACTGACGACCTACCCGTAAAATGCATGACTAACAATATAAAAAAAGGACAAAAACAATATAAAGTAAAGGGCTACGTTTTGATTACCAGGTCCGCACTTAGATTTTTTACTTCTGTAACTCGGCTATTTTTAGGTTTTTTGCAAAATGTATTTGAAAATGTTGTTTATTTTAAAGCCTTCTATACACAGCTAAAATATAAGTATCAACTTAGGAATCACCCTGTAGATGTAAATAAGAGAAAAATATTATTTTTTAACAGAAAAATAAATCAATGACAGACATAAATTCAAATAATCAATGACAGAAAATAAACTGTTGCCTGACAGTGTTTGGTAACTGTCTTTTGCATTAAAGCACACAGGGACACCAAAATGATGGGTTCCCTGGGGCCAGGTAGACAATGACGGCCGTCTCGTCCTTAGCACTCATCGAAAATCCATAACGTGAAGCACATGCACAGACCGCAAAATCAGTTTTTAATATTTATTTAAGAATAAAGTTGTATGATTACATTTTTTTAATAGTTTAAAGAGAATTTTTCTAAGGTTTTGCATTTTTACGGTTAGTTAAGCATATCCCAAATTATAAGAATAAACAAAATATTGAAAATTTTTATGCCATATGAAATGACAAGATGTAAACGATAAACACTCACTGAAAAAGAAAAATTATCTAAATGTCGATCGGGTCGAAAAATGCACAAAAATATACGTTTAATAGGAAAAACATTATGCGTTCTTTTAATTACATACCAAAGATTTATTGGTAAATATTTACTTTTCTAAGAAAAAGCCTAAACAGAGCTCCAAGCAATCGACGGACAACCTAGCAAGGATACTACGTGAGAAATATCCAAAACGATGCGTGTCAGACTAGGTCATCGTATTATATCCCATATAAATTATCCAAGGACCATATACGCGACCATGATACAACTACACAAGATATGATACCAACTGCGTGCGCAGTGGATCGTGACGTCACCTTGTGAGGAATTATTTAATTGAACGCGCCGAATTATACGGCAAAGCGTAGTTTACGTTAGTAAAAGGCAATTTTATATGAAATTTTTAATAAATTTATTTTAAATCATATGAGCCTTAGAATTTTTACTGTAACTTAAATCTTGAAACATACATTTTATATAGAAAGATTGATTATTGTGATTAAAATTTATAACTTCCTTTTACTTACCTTCCTTAACTCAAATGTGATTATGCTAAAAGAAAAACTTCTTTAAAGTAGAAGGAATTCATTTAGACCAAAATTTTACATGGAAACAGCATGTTACTTATCTTATTTTACAAGCAAATTAATAATAATTTATTTTTAAACTATTTGAAAACATAAATATTTTGACTCCGAGTACTTTAAAGATGATATGCACAAGTAGAATTAATAATAAATTATGGCATTGTTTGAGAAAGTTAATAATAATAAAAATAACAATAATAATAAGAAATATCTTTATTTAAAATAATTATAAAAATAGACAATAGAAATGAATATTTAACCGTTCACTCTAAAAGTTGATATACTTAACACGAACAAGTTTAGTAGGTATACATTGCGAATATGGAAATTGGAAAACGGTACACTGTCCAATATTTTTTGTATTGAAAAGAGCTTAAAATATTTTACCCGTGTCTGAGTATTCGTTCAAAAAGAAAAATTGTTCTGAATTTATTTCACATAAAAAGTTTTAATACAAAATTTAGGTTATTGTTTTTTATCATTTTTCTTCTTCTAGAAAGGGTCGCATCATTTTAATTCTCTGCTACAAAAAAAATACATCCTACATCAAAAAATAACATTTTTCCCCTTCGAACATAATATCGAAGAGCTAATTGAATAATGAATACGCACAGAGAAAAAAAATAAACAAGGCCGATATATGTCAGTTGTACTTTTCCACAATTCGTGTTTCAAAATTTCGTTCCTGGTCATCGTCATTGAAATGTTTGGAGCAAACACAAGCATTTTTAATTTTAAACTTATCGTTGCGTTTACACACATGCTTTCAAACACCTTGTAATTCCTTAAAATTGGACATCAGGCGTAAAACTCTTGCGTTGATTATCGACATTATACAACCATATAGATACCGCACACCTCATTTTTCAGTAACTTTACAAATCGGTTATCAGAAATAAACGACTGGTACAGGTCATGCAATGTAGCATGAGCCCTGAGATGTGCAGAAGAAAGAAAAGGAGAGTCAGTGTACGACAGAGATACATAATACCGAATTTTAGTAAAGTACAGTCCGCGTAGAAAATAAAAGTGGGATTTGATTGATAAAGCCGTAGTGACTGCTAATCGTGTTTGCTAATTGGGCCCTGTTATGCAAAAATCAACCAACCAACAAAATAGTTAATTCCTTTTAATTATTTTTATAATAATTTAAATTATCGGAAATTTTTTCAACACTAAACTTAACTATTCAATATGTAAATTATATTGTAATTCTATTATTCTAACAGTAAGATTATTTTATATATTTTGACCATGCAAACTTAGATACATTGAGGGTTAGTTGCTTTTTGCATAATATGGCCTAATTATGTGTTTATTATGCTTTTATGGCTGCCCTTTCTCGAAACAATATACATATTTGCATCTATTCATACGTGTTTAAATTGTTGGTAATCCTCAGTAATGGGTTTTCCATATTTAATGAGCATTTATTACTTCGCATCCCTGTTTTTTTTATAATTTTATTATAGCCGACACAATTTCGGCTTTATATAATTAAAGATGTATGTACATAACATATTAAGAGTCTAAGTTTTAAAAGTACATGTATGACTATTATATAATATTTATCAGTTTCATCTGTCTAATTCTTCTATTCCGGACAGAGAACCCTCGCTTACATAATCATCAGCGTCTTCGCTTGAACTGCTGTCAGTGTCATTCAAATGTATTATTAGGTTTTCTACAACAATATCCACCATGGGTTCGTTTTCCATATACTCTAATTCAAATCTTTTTGCTCGCTCGCAACATTATCGACATGATACAACCATATACCGCACACCTTATTTTTCAGTAACTTTACAAATCAGTTATCAGAAATAAACGACTGGTACATAATTCAAACTCTAACGTAAACAACGAAGAATATCGCAATATGGCGGTTTTTACTCACAGGGTGAAGTCGCGCCCACCTGCGCGGTATCATATCTTCTTGTAGTTGTATCATGAGACGCGACGTATGACATAAAAACGCAAGGTACCACGAAACTGATCAATCTACCGGGTGGCCAAATAAGAATGGACGCCCGCCGTATCACAGGAACCGTTTGTCCCATCGTGTTGAAATAAAAAATAATAATTACAAAATCGATCAAGAGAAATTACTGGAAATTATTTTTAAGTTCATAAATTTATCGATAGCGGGCGTTCAACATATTATGACTATCTTAGTAATAGGTTGATTATAAGATTTTTATTGATAATATGCTAAACCTAACTCGCAAAATATACTGAGGGGTGGAGGAGGAACCTCTTTTAAAAGAGATACTCATAACTCTGGTTTGCCCAAACCAAATTTAACAAACTTGATCTCATTTGAAAGAGCTTATCCTATAGTAACATTTAAAAGACGACTGGAGATACTTACCAGTTGAAACGTAGTGATTAAAAACAAATAAAGACAACGCAAGTCCAAAACTCTACTGCCATTCATGACCATTTTTTGTTATATCCGTGGCCTCAATCACCAGATTTTTCTCAAACTCTTTAAATAAAACCATATATAAATATTTATTAAAATAAAAAAATAGAATAGAAACGAAGAAAACTGGTGAAAACCGTATGTCGATATCTTAATTTAAGCCCGAGATGCAAGAAAAAATATGAAATCTGCTGCACCGAACCGATATTTTCATAAAATAGGTACCTATTGTTGGTTTAGGAACACATATGATGTGTGGACCCCCTACTACGCGAAATACAAAATGGAACTAGAGGCTGTGCAGCGTAGACTATTAAAGTACTTAGCATACAAAGTGGATAATATCTATCTTCCAAGGGGTTACTGTTTACTGTTTGCGTTACTGGGTGGCCTGAGCTGCTAGGGCTATTCAGCCAAGTGCCGTTGTCCCTGGTCGATCCAGGCTTTGCGGGTCGCTGTAACTATAAGGGAAAAATTATTCGGTAAAAAGCTTTGTTATAAAGCACTCAGAACTCAGAATCGGTAATTTTAGGAATTTCTACTGGATAAGGAGGTAAGTGTTGCTGCTAGAATGGGTTCTAGGAACCAAGCAAGTGTTGAACTACTATTACTTTGCAAAGCCACCAAACACCTAGGATTGCTACAGGTTTAAATTGCTTACATGCAGGAAGTCTGAAAGATGCCTAATGGGCGAAGCAGTGGTGAATTGAAAAAGCAAATCATGAAGTGTAACTGGGGATGAGGAAAAGCTTTCTGTTATGAGTGAATAGAAATTGTTTGTATTAAAGTTGAGGTGGCATGACCAGAGTGTATGAAGTAGGGTACCTTGTTCTCCACAGTTGCACAGGTCTTGTTGTTGAAGTCCTATTCTTTGCTTGTGTGTGG
The DNA here is from genome assembly GCA_935413205.1 of Polydrusus cervinus. NCBI lineage: Eukaryota > Metazoa > Arthropoda > Insecta > Coleoptera > Curculionidae > Polydrusus > Polydrusus cervinus. The sequence continues at coordinate 8,855,920 of OW284518.1, forward strand.
GAATCAGGCAGTGTCCTGAGCGCAGTCTGCAGAGAGTTACCACTTGCTTTCGTGTCAGGTCTTTGTGCTTCCTAAACCATGGATTTCTGTACGGTTCTTCTACTGACTTTACATACTCCCTTCCCTTAGTCCTACCTATTTCTAAGAATTTCTCTTTCCATTTGCTCATGTAATACTCAAAGGGGTTATAATAGCACAATTTTACTTGACAGGTTCAAAATAAATACTATTGAAGATCGACATAAATATCACCAAATTCACACAATATATAAATTATGTAATAATAAAATTGACTCATCATATCTACTTAGTCAAATTAATTTCTATGCTCCGAGCCTAAATCTACGACCAAAAAACAATTTATTTTACTTGCATACCCCAAACACAAACATTCTATATAAATCCCCAATACACAGCATGTGCACAAGTTACCATTCATTGTCTAACAAAATAGATCTATTTTTTACAAATAAAAATGAAATTAGGAAGATAATATTGGGTCTGTTCTGTTCTGTTATAGTATACAAAATTATGTATGTATAGTTATAGGATAACTAGGCTAAGTATATTGTCTTGTAAATAGTATATCAATGTACTGCTAGACAATTAAAGCTATTTTATTTTATTTTATTTATTTATATGATTTAAAAGGGTTTAAATGAAATAATTTATTGTTATTATTAATACCTAAATTGACTGCTAAGAAGAATTTTACTAAAAAAATAAAACGAATATCCTAAATCTAACTCATTTTAACCCTTGATCAAGTATCAATTTAATGGGAATTACAACTAGCATTAACCAAGAAATCTTACTTTAAATACAAAGTAGGCATTGAAACAAAAATATAAAAAGCTGTCTCAGAGGAAAACAATCGAAATCCTATATTCACAGAATTAGTTGGGTAAAAGTTTATAACTACTTATATGAAACATTTATCGAGTTTAACGCTTTTGCTGCGCAAAAATGCAACAATTGCCGACAGAGCCTATAAAATAAGGTTTTGTGGGAGGATAGGGGGTTAATTTTATTTTTGCGAAAAAATTCTTTATAGGGGTAAAATTAGATAATAACAATAACTCTATATTACTTCATTTACTTTTCTTTTAAATCATTGTTTCTTAACCTACCATACGTATTTTGTGAAAATATCGGTTCTATACAGCCGATACTATGATTTCTTGTATCTCCGTCTTAAACTAAGATATCGACAGGCGATTTTAGCCAGTTTTTTCGTTTTTAATTTAAAATTTTTATTGAAAAAATCTGGTGATTTTTCAAATAGTTCCCTCTAGCGGCGACAGATATAACAAAATATAGTCATACTAAATTTTAAATGTGAATTGGATAAGCTCTTTCAACTGACACCAAGTTTGTTAAATTTGGTTAAGACAAACCGAAGTTATGAGTATTTCTTTCAGAAGAGGTTCCCCTCCTCCCCTTAGTTTAATTTGCGACTTAAATCAAAATGTATTAAAGCAAAGGTATACCGTATGTTCCAATGAATAAAACACTTAATTTTTGACATAACTTTATTTAAAAATTGTTTTTTTTTCAAAACATTGTGATAAATGGATCCAGAGATATAGCCGGCATCCATTCTTATTTGGCCACGGTACCTTCGATTGATGCACCATCATAATCGAAGTGGCAAATCGATACAAAAATATTTTAAAATTCCTTCCTCATCGCAGAAATTAGAGCTTTTTAAATTTGTTAAAATAATCGGTTTGAAGGCGACTCAGCAAGTCTAGACTTAAGAGTTTAACAGTTTGTGCACCGTGATAAATTAAATATTTTTATAGAAATATGACTGTGAGTGTTTGTCCTTAGTTTGGCAAATTATTGTGCATGAAAAATCAAGGTAAAACGTGTCCGGAATTTTCAAACATATTATTTTGTAACTATATCAGTGCATCTTTTAAGAAATTATATAAGAATTAACTAAGAAACATATCGCCTCTTTGAATATTTTGAAATAAAACTGTTTTACATATGATATTTTAAATATTAGATTAAATACATTTAAGGATAATAGTTGTCAGTGCTCTCTTTAAGACAATGAATAAAAACCAGACTATAATATTTTATTAAATTTAATTTAAAATAGTTTATGATCCCTTTATATATTATGGATTTAAAATATTTACTTATGTTATTTTAAAGATTAAAAATTTAGGAACATGATGCTCCTTTAATAAAACAAAACACTTGGAACTGTTAGTGCCAATCATATAATGATTATGCTACGTATAGTAGAGGGGGAAGAGGGTTTCACCATCAATTTGCGGAGGTCCCTTCTGCGCATGCCCAGGCAGTGCGCAGGCGCGTGTCATATGTCATACGTCATCTGTCATGCCACACTCTTGGGCGTGAGCTATTCGGGCATTAACTACTTGAGCGTTAGCTACTTTGGCATTAGCTACTTGGGCGTTAGCTACTTGGGCAATAGTATTCATTATAGGCTCCGTGTTAAGGATGACGTCATATTATGTTTAGGAAAAGATGGCGGCTGTCACCTGTCAATTAAGATATGTCAAGGTCACCTGTGACTTGTCAAATGTCAAAATTAAAAATTAATACGTGGGTCAGGTTAAGGGTGACGTAATAAGTCGTTTAAAGAAAACCCGAAAGCGATCGGTCAACTGGTTTGGAAGATATAGTTTTTTGCGATTAGTGTCCTTATGCCTATCAGTGGAGTGCTGAAATTCTGGTTGCAGGCAGAGGAATATAGAACCTATCGAGCAGTAAAACAATTTTTCAAATATCTCAACTAATAACAGAGCTAGATGTATTAAACCATTAGGGCCTTAACACGATAAAGTCGTGCAAAGCACTGACACTATTTATTCCTTAACGGATCAGCAAAATGAACCGTAGAACCACTAAATGAACCACTTAATGAACCGAAGAACCACTTAATGATCCGTAGAACCACTAAATGAACCACTTAATGAACCGTAGAACCACTAAATGAACCACTTAATGATCCGTAGAACCACTAATTGAACCACTTAATGATCCGTAGAACCACTAAATGAACCACTTAATGAACCGAAGAACCACTAAATGAACCACTTAATGATCCGTAGAACCACTAATTGAACCACTTAATGATCCGTAGAACCACTAAATGAACCACTTAATGAACCGAAGAACCACTAAATGAACCACTTAATGAACCGCGGAACCACTAAATGAACCGTGAATCAGGTTAATAAACAGCGGATCACTGCGAGTTCTTCCTATGGCAGCAGGGAAGAGGAGGGGGAGGAGGAAAATCAATGATAGACGATAATTTCAGTAAAAACCTTTATTTCCCACTAATATTACAATAACTAATATATAACCTAATTAATATCTAACCTAATTAATATCTAAACTACTTATTTAAGAATAATCGGTCATATTTAATCACTGTCCTCGTCCGAATTATCAATGCCATTTTTACTGTATTCACCAAAATTCTCAATGCTACATTCTGCTAAACGAATTAGCTCCAACGCATCCGTTTGATCCTCAGGCACAAATTTTTTTAAAGATATCATCTGCTTAAAAAACTCATTATCTAAAAGTCCTTCTAATAATTTGAGCAAATCTTTTCCTTCGTAATAATCTTTACACAACTTTGCACCTTGTGTATAATACATTATTTCTTCATTATAATATATAGCCCAAGATGAACTACTTGCCATAACAGACTTTGTATTTAAATTAATTTCTTTATTAAAATCATTTTCAATTTTTCTAACAGCTCGTAATAAACTGTTCTGCCAATTTTCTGTCGTAAGTTTTAACGCCATGATTGTTAGGCGTTTCTAATAAAAGTGAACGTTAATGAATCGCTATCAGTCACTTTTAAACCCTATTCCTCCCCTCTACAATAGTTAAGTGGTGAGAGGAAGAGGAAGTAAATAAGAATTATTATACTAACTAATAATATTTTTAATTATTCAATTGGATACTTTATTAAAAATTCTACAAACAGCACGGTAGAATTTGATTTGGTTGAAAATGATATTTTATCAGAAAATTTGAGTTTCTTAAGCAGTAACATCGTATATGGTTGCTTGTTGATTGTAGTGCGTACATCTTGAGGATGAACATTTACATATTCAATAGTTCCACTTTTGAGAGGAAATTTGTAAAATGGCTGGCCATGAATCATACAATTGCCCGATGAATCGACGCTACCAGACAGAGTCATATGCATAAAACCATACAACTGCTTTGTTTGTACTTCTCGTACCACTTCTGGACTCTTCTTTAGCTTCCTAGACAAGTGATACGGATGGGCCAGATTACGACCGAATTTATCGATAGTCATCTTGAAACTAATAACATTTTCATACATCCAATATATTTATTCTATTATTCCAGCCTCTCTCAACTCTTCCTCTATACTGATTATTTCGTTAATGTGTGAATTATTACCTACTTCCGAGCTTGCTAATATTTTTCTAAGTCGATCAACTAGTTCATTTGGATCGTCCCAATACACATAATCAGTTTTATTGTTGGAATATTCTTTAAAAGTATCAGAAGTGTTGTTATTGGAACCACCTGAGAGCTGTTGGTTGAACCCATGTCCTTGATATTGCTGTTGCCTAACAATTCGCAGCTGCTTATCTCTTTCCTTTTGGCTAGCATCGCTGTCTTCTCGAACCTTTTCAAGGAGAGGTTTTATTGTATGCGTATATTTCACACCCTTATTTCCTGCCATCGGCAAATCAGGATTGAAATTTCTTTTATGAGCATTTGTTAGTAAAATTATTTTTGCAAAGACTCGCTCGTCTAAAGCAGTAAATTTATTCCTTAAAGGAACAGTTTTAAACATAAGCTCATAAAGACCAGGAGTTCCTTTGAAATTTTGTCCCTTGATAACAATATCTGGTCCTTTAAATTCAAGTTTGGAATCGCCAAAATATATATGATCCGTCTCAAAATCATGTTTCAGATAAGTACGATCATACTGATTATCTGTATCACGTATTAGCCCTCTCATATATTCTCGAGGTAGTTCATCATACTGTTCCATGTATTCTTCAAACGATTCTTCCGGAATTGCTTCGGTTTGAATGGGTTGTGTATTAGGATCTAGCCTAAAGTCATCGTCGTAAAAAAAGCTTTCGCGAGGATTATACTCAAACATGGTAGTGTTTGCATCGTCATTATCAAAGTTAATTGTTTGATTAAATGATTCATTATCTGGTATCTCAATAGTTTCTATCTCCATATTATCATCATGATCTTCTTCTTCTTCCTGTCTTTGTTCATCGTGGCGATCTTTTTTCTTATTAGGAGTATTAAAATTTAAAGGATATCGAGGTTTCTTAACCAATGTTGAAGAGTGTTTGATTTCACTCTTTGGTCTTTTTAGTGAAGCATGGGTTTTGAAAGGCGTGAACAGCTTGCCTGAAGTAGATTTTTCAATTGTCTTGGTTAACATTTTAGCCAGAGGACGATATGAAGTTTCCAATGCACGAGCACTTTCGTAACGGTTTTCTTTTAGTGATTTATATAAATCTTTAACGGTTTGAGAATGCTTATCAATAAGTTTAATGATTTTAGGATCAGTTTGAACCGTACGTGCATTCTTAAGCTCCTCCTCATCTTCCATCTGCTGATTATCATTTTCTCCCTCTCGTTCTGCTTTAAGTTGCAGATATTTTTTTCTAATACTTTTAGCAGCGTCCTTTATTCTTTTTTGAACATCAGGGTCCAAACCGGCAAGACTTGATGGCATTATAACAGCAAAATGATTCAATGAACAGTAAAAATAGCTGTTGATTCCACAACTGCTACTAGATAACTGAACAGTATACCTAACTAACGTTCATATATACATTCGCAATAATACCACAGCATTAGTGTTACTAAGGTTGTTGTACTGACTGGTCTACAATGCAGAAGTTTAAGAATAAAGTTGTAAAAAAACGGATTACTAAAAGGGGCAAGGGGATTCCCTTTATATCCGCTCTAAACAGAGCGCGAGAGGCTATTATTAAGGAAAAACCCCAAGATCTTTTGTCGGCAGCGCAAGTGGCTTTAAAATCATTCGCAGGAGTTGAAAAAGTACTTCCTACAGGAGTAATTCCGATCCCAAAAACAGGAGGATTCCTACCTTTGATTCCTCTTTTTGCCGGGCTTAGCGCATTGGGAGCATTAAGTGGTGGAGCTGCTGGTATTGCGAAAGCTGTTAACGATGCAAAAAGTGCTCAACAAAAGTTAGAGGAAGACAAAAGGCACAACGAAACTATGGAGTCTATAGCTTTGGGAAAAAGTGGCAGTGGTCTGTATTTAAAGAAATACAAGAGTGGATTGGGGCTTTACATTACACCTTATAAATATCATAACAACTAAGTTAATGAATTAGTTGTCTCTAAAATCCTTCGAGATGAGTACCTTTTGCTTAAGTGGTAATAGTTCTGTCTTAAAAGCTTATTATTCCCCTCCATTGGATCTGAGAAATAATGACAGTGATTATGTGATGGGACTTATTAGTTTGGAGACTTTTAACGCCATCCCCAATATAGACGAAAATAACAATAAATTTTATGTGGGTGATGTTGTACTTGAAATTCCAGTCGGATCGTATGAAATATCAGCTCTAAATGACTACCTACAAGAAGCAATTGAGCAGCAGAATAATATCGACCCAGATTTTAATTGCGGTCTAATCCTTAATGGAAATACGAGCACGCTAAAATGTGAGCTTAAATGTACTCATACCGTAGATTTCTCCAAGAAGGGTTCAATTGGAGACTTGTTAGGATTTCGCAATATGAAACTGCAGGCTGGTACTAAACATGTATCTCCTACACCTGTAAATATCCTTAAAGTAAATGTTATTAAAGTAGAGTGTAATATTGTTACTGGAGCATATCACAATAGTAATCTAGTTCATACAATCCATGAATTTTCACCCTCTGTCCCCGCAGGATTTAAAATAATCGAAATTCCTCAAAACGTAATTTATATGCCAATTAACACCAGATTAATAAGTAATATTGAATTAAAGCTTGTTGATCAGGATGGTGATGCAATAAACCTTAGAGGTGAAGTCATTACGATTAGGCTTCATTTAAAGAAAGTTATATAAGACTTGTTACAAGCACATGTTTTTAGTAGTTAAGTATACGTTGTAGAGAATGGTTGTGAAATATAATTGTCACAAACTTATTAATTTCGAACAGCTTTTAAAGTCCTCTAAGGAAGTTAAAAAATTGTCAGCTGATAATAGCAAGTATCTCAAATCATTAGGATATATCCTAAAGGGAATACATAATGAGTATACTAAACGTATCTGAATCTCTTGTCTTTGACAATTCAATAGTAAAAATTGAAAGACACAGTCATCTGCCTTATTCCAACTCGTTTAACAACAATGATGAAATAAGAATTCCTGTTCAGCAAACTGATATATACACACTGCCTTATGCTAGTCATATATATCTGGAAGGAAGACTCTTAAAACAAGACGATTCAACTGTTTCAACTACAGCAAAATTTGTAAACAATTTCTTTTGTCACTTGTTTGAAGAAATCCGATTTGAGCTTGGGGGTAGAATCCTGGATTCAGTACGTAATCCTGGAATAGCCACCTCAATGAAGGGATATGTTTCGTATAATGCAAACGAACTTAAGAAATACAAGAACGCCGGATGGAGCATTGATGATAATTTTACTTGCGATGTGGTTGATAGAACTACCGGCTCATTTAATGTTTGTGTACCGCTACGCACGATTTTGGGATTTGCAGAGGATTTTCAGAAGATATTAATAAATGTGAAGCATGAATTGGTCTTATTAAGAAGTCATACTGATAAAAATGCAATTATCAACTCTAACGCAGCCGAGAATATGGGGGTTACAATAGATAAAATTGTTTGGAAGCTGCCTCATATTTCGGTATCTGATATGGAACGATTGGATCTACTAAAGATTATTGAAACTGGCACCGAATTAGATGTCGGCTTTAGAAGTTGGGAGCTAGCTGAATATCCTACATTACAAACGGCTAAACAGCATACCTGGACTATAAAGAATGCTATTCAAGTAGAACGTCCCAGATGGGTAATTTTAGGATTTTCAACCGACAGAAAGGATAAGATAGCTAAAAACTGTAGTTTGTTTGATCATTGTAATGTATTTAATGTTAAACTTTATTTAAATTCTGAAATGTATCCGTATGATAATTTAAATTTAGATGTTTCTAAAGGTCAAATTGCTTCTTTGTATGAAATGTACTCAGAGTTCCAAGAATGTTTTTACGAAAAAGAAAATGAACCACTGTTCTCTCCAAAAGACTTTTTAACAAATGCTCCTCTAATTGTGATTGATTGTTCCCGACAAAATGAAATATTAAATTCGGGGATTATTGATGTCAGGTTGGAGTTTGAAACGAAAGAAAATGTTCCAGCAAATACTACCGCATACTGTCTTATTATTCATGATAAGCTTATAAAGTACTCACCATTAGTGGGAACTGTTCGAAAAGTTTAAATATACTTTAATCAATCTTTTGTGACGTCACTGTTCTTAAATAAGTAGTTTAGATATTAATTAGGTTAGATATTAATTAGGTTATATATTAGTTATTGTAATATTAGTGGGAAATAAAGGTTTTTACTGAAATTATCGTCTATCATTGATTTTCCTCCTCCCCCTCCTCTTCCCTGCTGCCATAGGAAGAACTCGCAGTGATCCGCTGTTTATTAACCTGATTCACGGTTCATTTAGTGGTTCCGCGGTTCATTAAGTGGTTCATTTAGTGGTTCTTCGGTTCATTAAGTGGTTCATTTAGTGGTTCTACGGATCATTAAGTGGTTCAATTAGTGGTTCTACGGATCATTAAGTGGTTCATTTAGTGGTTCTACGGTTCATTAAGTGGTTCATTTAGTGGTTCTACGGATCATTAAGTGGTTCTTCGGTTCATTAAGTGGTTCATTTAGTGGTTCTACGGTTCATTTTGCTGATCCGTTAAGGAATAAATAGTGTCAGTGCTTTGCACGACTTTATCGTGTTAAGGCCCTAATGGTTTAATACATCTAGCTCTGTTATTAGTTGAGATATTTGAAAAATTGTTTTACTGCTCGATAGGTTCTATATTCCTCTGCCTGCAACCAGAATTTCAGCACTCCACTGATAGGCATAAGGACACTAATCGCAAAAAACTATATCTTCCAAACCAGTTGACCGATCGCTTTCGGGTTTTCTTTAAACGACTTATTACGTCACCCTTAACCTGACCCACGTATTAATTTTTAATTTTGACATTTGACAAGTCACAGGTGACCTTGACATATCTTAATTGACAGGTGACAGCCGCCATCTTTTCCTAAACATAATATGACGTCATCCTTAACACGGAGCCTATAATGAATACTATTGCCCAAGTAGCTAACGCCCAAGTAGCTAATGCCAAAGTAGCTAACGCTCAAGTAGTTAATGCCCGAATAGCTCACGCCCAAGAGTGTGGCATGACAGATGACGTATGACATATGACACGCGCCTGCGCACTGCCTGGGCATGCGCAGAAGGGACCTCCGCAAATTGATGGTGAAACCCTCTTCCCCCTCTACTACGTATGATTTTATACATTTTAATATTTTTGAAATAAGCTATATTTGAGTCCAATATAAGATCTTGAATCAATATTGTATTGGTAAATTTACCATAATATGCCTTTGCTTAGTTTAACTTATTGGAAATAAGTTTGTTCAACCCCAAAATGTTCTCATCTTATAATATTTATGTTTATTCATTATTAGAAGAGTTTTACTGATAGTACTCCAAGGCCGACCTAGTTCTCCAGTCTGCAATGCTTCTTTCCCTGCAGTTGGCCGTTCCGACCCGGGGGGTGCGGAACACCCGGGCGGCAAACCGAGGGGGCGGTGCGAGCCGCCCTATAACGGCTTGCCGTCGCCCTATAAAAAGGAAAAAATTAATTTATTAATCAATTAACATAATACATAAATATTATTCTTTCAGAAAATATAAATATGTGTCTAACATTGTTAAGATATTTGCATTAAAAAGGCTAGAAAGCAAACTTTACTGTATAACTTATTAGTAGATATATAATGTTAGCATCCTGTCCTGTATGTATGTATTTATTTCATTATTTCATTACAAATAAGTTGTAAAATTATATTATATTAAATAAAATGTGCATGGTTTTACAATTTTGTTTTTTTTTAACTTAAAATTATTTATGATCAACTTTAGGAGGAGGATGGTTGGGATTTGCGAGCGGTAAAATTATTCTCGCACCCGGGCAGCAGATACCCTAGGAACGGCCCTGCTTGCAGTAAAGCATAAAAATACAGAAATAAGGTTAGGAAAAGGGCAGCGAATTATACAGTGAAACACACCCAAATTGCCTATAACGATAAATATTCTATTTTGAACGCGCCCAAAGTTTTTACTCGAGACTATTTGAGCAAGGTTCGCCTTTGTCTAAGATGATATGATTCGCCCACAGCCGCCATGTTAAATTACATGGTTTGAATTTCCCAATTAGATATGGTGCGCGTTCGAAAAGCGGCTGTGTACATATAAAAATGACCTTAGTATGATCTTTCTTGCTGTTTAAAAAGTCATTGGGCGTTTGTTTCTGGTAGTATATGGTGAAACTAAAAATACCCTATGTTTTTTTTAAACTTTAGATGTTGGGGTTAAAAAGGGGAGAAGTGCTTGAAGACACCCACGAAAGTCAGAAAAGCCCATAGCCATATAAGGGATGTGCTTCGAAGCCAAAGAAAGTGAGCTAAAGGGTCCTAAATTTCCCGCCCATATCACGTGATGTAATTTACACGAGGAAGAAAAGGGTGCTGACTACTAATTTCGCGAGAATTTGTAATATCCTGTAACCCCAAAGAAGTTAGCGGTTGTCATAATAAGTTTAAAAAATTAACATTGAACAGCGAATACTGAATTTACATTGTAAATAGAATTGGAGATAATTGAGGAAACTTCCTGACTCACCCACAGTATGTTTATCGTCAAGACATTACAGATTGAATGTGTAGGAACCAAGTCATTCAAACTAGAGAACATGTAATTCATCCTTAAGGTTCGTAGGAATTAAATAAACAATGAACCATATTAACTCTCGCACCGATTAAAAATCTGGCTGTAGTCTGAAAAGCTAGAGGGTATTTTGTTTATCAATTATTAGTATTATCCTGTTTTGTGGTTGTATCAAACAACAATTTTGTGTTTTTATAACATACTTCAAGGAAGAACTCGGATAGATTAGAAAAGCTTATATATTACGGATACTTTACTAGAATTCGTAAAGTTTAAATTTGATTACTCTTTCCGGACACACCTCTCGATTCGATAGAAAAACAGACTGGTTACGATGGTGCTGGCGAACGTGTTAACCGTAGCCGACGCCAAAAGGAACCGTGAAGAAGAATCTTTCTAAATACTAAATCTATTTCTGTGATTTATGAATTTTAAGAGTTTTGTGTTTTTTGTTGGCTCCTGAAATTATGAAATTGTTTTGATCCAAGCCATAAATTGGCAAGAATTCAGAAAGATTAAAAAAAGCGATTGTGTATTATGGATCGTTTACTAGAATCCGTAAAGTCGGAATTTGATTACCCTTTCCAAGATGTACCTGATTTAGTCGATTTTAATAATATCACACAAGAAACTGTAAAAGACTATGTTCCCAGGTTTATTGATGTGGTCAAAGAAGAGAACTCTTCGGCGTAAGTACAAAGTATAATATAGATATAAAAGTCATAAGCACTGCTCCCCTAGTTATGACAAAGGAATACATTTTGGTTTACCTAAACTTCCACACTCTTTTGAGTAATTACGCAGGATACTGTTCTCTGCCTCTTTTGCGAATTTTAAAAAACTATTTAATGTGGGTGAAAAGAAATTTTATGTCTGAATAAATCTTTGATCTTTTTGTTTGGGTCTAGGCTTGCCAACTTTTTAAAGTTGTTATATTTTCTCCAATCAAAAGTGATTTCTAAAAAAAAAGGTCGCGCCCTTCGTTCCCGTTGACCTGGAGTTAGTTAGTTTACGCTGTGGGGTGGCTCCAGTGGAGACTCCAGGTCATATCTGGAGGGTTGGCAACCCTATCATCATATTTAAAAAAAAATTCTGCAACATGAGATACACCATCCATTTAATACCAATACTATTGGTTACAATGTTCCTATGCACAGACTCACATCCACTGAAAGGGGTCCTACCTATCATCTATAAGGTTTTTTAACAAATTGCCTATACAAATTAAGAGTGAAAGAAATTTTAAGAGGTATAAAAGTGCTCTGTTTGTAACTATTGTAAAAATTAAACCCTACAGTATAAATGAATTTTTGGAATATATATTTTAATAGCACCTAGATGTACTATGTTTTTAATGTGTATTTAAACAGTGTTGAATATGCAAAATTTTAACTTATTTTATTTTTATTATATAAGTTTTTTGTGTCTTAGAGTTATTGTAAAGTTGACGCCAAATCAACCAATTGTTACTGCATTTTTTGTAAAATGTCATCAATTTTTGTGATTAAAGAATTTGTTGATTTTGATTTGATTTGAATATAATGACCTTATTATATCTCTCGACTAAGAATTAAACTAAACTAAGAACTAAATTAAACTAAACTAAGATTAATGATTTTTGTTAATTTATATCTACTTCCTAAATTGATTTAGTTTTTTTGCAAGAAAAGCAACCCGTGTCTTTCTTAATAAAAGGTAACATTTGGTGAGGACATTTAGAAAACTATTGAAATATATTACCTATGCCTATGACTAGTAAATGATAATACAAATATAAATGTTGTAGGACCCATAATTTAAATTAATTAGCTTATATTTTCAAAATTTTCTGTTTTTTGGTAAGACTGGTCAACACAAGTGATTTTCTTTGTATATAAAAATCAAATCAAATCAAATCAAAAGTTCTTTAATCAAAAAAATTGATAATATTTTACAAAAAATGCAGCACCAATTGGTTGATTTGGCGTCAATAATATTACACAATAACTCTTATACACAACAAACTTATATAATAAAGATAAAACAATAATTAAAATTTTGTAGATACAACACTGTTTAGATACACATTAAAAACATACACCTCGGTGCTACTAAAATATATATTCTAGAAATTCATTTATACTGTAGGGTTCAATTTTTACAATAGTGACAAACAGAGCTCTCTTATACCTTTTAAAATTCCTTTCACTCTTAATATGCGCAGGCAATTTGTTAAAAAACCTTATAGATGAATAGGTAGGACCCCTTTCAGTGGATGTGAGCCTGTGCACAGGAACATTGTAACCAATAGTTCTGGTATTAAATGGATGGTGTATCTCATGCTGCCGAAATTTATCTTTATTCTTAAACAGAAAAATCAAACACTCCTAAACATACAGACCTGGCAGAGTCAATACATTTAGATCCCTAAACTTTCCTCTACATGACAACCCCAAAAGAATCCTTATTGCCCTTTTCTGTGTTATAAATACCCTATCAGCTTCAATACTACCACCCCAGAATATAACCCCAAAACGCAATGTTGATTGTATGTTTGCAAAGTATACGATCCTCAGTGTGCTGCGGTCAAGATATTTAGCCATCACTCTGAGAGAGTAGCAGGCAGCATTTAGCTTGTTGCAAACATGTGTTACCTGAGACACCCAATCCAAATTCTGGTCAATGTAGATTCCCAAGAACTTGGTGTCCGTGGCTAAAGTTACACCCCGGGAGCAGAGCATGACATCCTGTGGAATGTCACCGTTTCTTTGTTTTGATCTGAAACACACATATTTGGTCTTGTCGTTGTTTAAAACTAATTTATTCTTTGTGAACCACTCCTGAGTCCTGTCCAGACAGTCACTAGAGACTCCAAGAAGCTCATTCAGCGAGGACCCTAGTACCAAAATATTGGTGTCATCGGCAAAATTTACCAAATGAGAATCACCGTCCAGTACCTCAGGCGACACATTGTTGACGTAGAACACAAAAAGGAACGGACCCATGACACTTCCCTGTGGGATTCCCATACGAACGCGCCCCACCTCAGTCTTTTAGAGATGTTTACACCAATGACTACATCATCTCAACACTGATGTTTATCGTACATGAAATCTCACAAATGACTAATGAGCGAGAGAAAAATTGTTTGGTTTTATACTTAAAGTTATGTGTTTCCCCCTAATATGTACCTACCTATTATAAAGCTTCTAGAAATATCTCATGTTACTACTTGTTTAAAAACAAGTGATTTCGAGTGTTTACACGAGTGACAGGTGCATTACTTACAGAGAGTAAATTATTTTTTAAACTGTATAAGTAATGTTTTTGAAATTTTTTGATATTTTCAAAACAAGGCATTTTTGACTTTTACATTCGCTAAAAATTAGGGTTGCAATAAATTACGATTTTTTTGATTTTTATTAATTTATTCTGATTCAATAATGAACTTTAAAATCACTTATTTTAATTATTTTGTCTCTATTTGCCCAAAAATATTTATTGTTTAGATTCACAGTTAGATACAAAATAACTTGTATTGACATGAAAATTTTCGTCAGTGTATGGATTAGGTGAAATGTCAGCCAAAACGTCTGGAACTATGGCTGGTCGTATTTATTTATTTATTTATTTAATACCCAACAGGTATAGAAATACCAAATTACAGAGTAGGATACTTAATAGCTAAGAGTACATAATTATCAATATTAAAATTAAACAGCTAAAATCAACACTTTTTTGAGTTCTTTTAGACTCATGAAATAAATCACAATCTTTTTGGATATCATTAAACAATCTACACATGACATTAAGTGGTGCATTATTAAAATTATTGGTGCTTGCAGATTCCAAATAAAATGTAACAGGATTTCTTGTTCTATATAACGGAATATTAAAATTAATCAACGATAGTAACTTAGAATCACCAATTTGATTATGCAATAATTTGAACAGGAAAAATTCTTCGGTTTTCCAAACTTTGTAGGTTATATTTTTTCCTGAGTTGAATTTTAGATATAGTTATGTCATATGTATTTGTTTCCTTGTAATATAAATATCTTAAACATTTGTTTTGTACCCTTTCTATAGTGTATTAACTTCGCTACGCACGTACCTGAGTAAATAAAGCTGGTTTTTTCGAGCCGTTTTTCCAGTGAAACAAGTGTAAAATTTTACCATAAAAGAAACCATTAAATAACAAATACATTTAAGCATAAGCAAAATTGAATTATTTCATGGCGGTAAAAGATTGCTGGAACTGGCCGAATAAAACGTGATTAAAAACAGGACCTTCTCTTACCAGGGTTAAGACAAACCCCAGCAGGGCGTTGCCTCGCTGCTGTGTCCTGGTTAGTGCGACTAACCAGCAGTACTTAGTTTTAGATATTATGTTACGTAATAACAATAATATTAGTTAGTAAGGAAACCTGACATGTAAAATATTATTAAGACAATAAAGAATATTTTAAAAGTAAAGTAGTGTATTTATGATTATTATAATAGGGACTCCAAATAATAGCAGCATACTCCAAAATACTTCTAACGTAGGCACAGTTGTCTAATACAATTTATATTATTAAAATATTTACAATTCCGAACAACAAATCCGTACATACTACATGCCCTGTTTGAGATGTTGGATATGTGCGCCCTAAATGTCAACTGCGAGTCGAACATAACTCCAAGATCTCTTATTTATTCTACTCGATTAACTACTGTTACGTTTATGTTATAATCAAAGATAAAGGGTGTCTTTTTTCTAGAAAATGTGAGTACATAACATTTACTTATGTTGAAATCTAATTTATTAGTAGTTGCGTATTAGTCCTGATGACCTCAATCAAGGATATTAAAGCAAAGGAGGATACGAAGTTGGGTCACAGTCTTTGAAGCACAAATAATGTCATTCTAAACAACTTTTCAGAAAAACACCCGGGGAATTCGGTAAATTAGTATAATTTACCTTTGTCGTTTTGTGTTAATTAGACAAGGACGTCAGGTTGCGTTCGAGCGTTCAGAACGTGTTTTCTATTAAGCCCTTTTTGGGACGCCCGTCTTTCATATCTGTTTGACGTTTATCAGTACTTGATTAACAGCTGTCATGTATTTGTTGGTTGTTTTCAGTGTTTTTGTGTTAAATTTAAGTATTTTTGAGTGGAAAAAGCAACTCGACATAGTGTGTGTAAAGTATGCGGTAAATTAGAAAAGAAAGAAAATAGAAACAGTTTGCCTTTTGCAGTTCCAATGTTGTGGCGAAAACCCACCAATCATTTTGAAGATTGCTATTTTTGCATGACAAAGACTGAAGGTTATTCCGAAAAAGAAAAGCTCAAGATCGACTATCCGAATTTGTCTTCCTCCATAAGACCTATTCTTCACGATTCAGATTTATCAGTACACATCATCAGGTGGCTCCGAAGATATGTGGGGATTTTAAAGTTATAGCAATTTTAGCGGGACTTCAGGAGAGATTTACAAAATATTGCCGTTTTCTTTGTTTGTGGGACAGTCGTGCCGTGAATGAATATTATGTGACAAAAATTTAGCCGGAAAGGAGTGAAGTTCCACCGAGATTTCAAAATTTTTAGGTAACAATGTTGTGGCTCCAAACTATGAACAACTTGGTTGCCGAATTTTATTAAAAATTCACTTCCTCCAAGAATTTGGCATTGTTAGTGATTAGCAGGGTGAAAAGTTCCATTAAGATATCGGGACAATGGAAATTCGGTACCAAGGACGATGGGATCCAGACATGATGGATGAGTATTACTGTTGGTTTTTGAGGAGAGAAGATGTGCTCCTCCATAAAACGAAAACATAGATTTAGTGTGTTTTAAACAAATATTTTTGATGTTTGCTTTTTCTACTAAATTATAAATATAGTCGATATACAGGGTTAAAAAACTTTTAAAATCGTTTTTTCAATAAATATTAAACGGTACGTCTATTAAGCATTGATATTGCAAACGCATAACAGCCAAAGTAACTATTAAACCATGTGTACACGTAAATGAACAGTTATCTATGAAAATAAATTATGTATTCAAATTATTATTTTATTTAAGCAAGGTATGTAAAATACTTAGCAATTTCATGATTTTTCTTGATATAGTCAACTTGAAAACTATCATATGGGTAGGTGCCATCCAATAGTTATAGCGCTTACGCTTATTATCAAATAATTTTATGCTTTAAAAATAATACAGAAATTTAAACTATACCTATACCAACATCGACTTTAAATCTACCTATTCTGTTTTTGAAAAGGGTGCCTACAGCTAGTTTTTTTATTATCTAAAACTGCTATATTTGAGTTTTAGAATGAAATTATATATTTATTATGAAGTAAAACAATAATTTTTCATGTCCTGTAAATAGTAAATTTAAAATATTTGTTGACTAAGCATTATTGATACTAATACCACGACTCTTGGTAATAAAATACCACGACTCTTGGTAATAATTATTTTATCATATTAGAAGTATCGATCTCTCTATTAACGACCTTTTTATTTCACATGGAAATAACGAAGAAATTTAAAACATTGTTTAGGGTCTTAAATTGACTAATGCGTAACCTTTTATTTGCCACGTTTTTATATAAAGTAGCTCTCTCGGTAGCTCACAATTATTAAATGATTCATATTTTTTGTGGAAATCGCATAATAAGTAAATGCAATTCTATCACGGAACTGTTTGTTTTCTTAAATTTCATCTGTGAACTTTTGAGTCACGACCGTTGATTGTATATTTTGCACAAACGAGACATCAAAGTTATCAGCTGAATGACAACAGAAGACTGAAAATAAAAAGAAATAGAGATTCTACATGTAGAAATGTGTTTATTTATTTTCATAAATAACAGGCGTCAAGCTGACATGTACAAAGGGAATAGAAATACCGGGTCCATGTTTCTTTTAAGTCAATGTTCTCAATCATTTGTCATTGATTGCATTATTTTGCCAGTTCATCTGCCCAACAAATATGTTGCTATGGAAAATTAGGGTTATATTTCAAACCTCAAGCTAACCAATGTAAAATTTAATACTGAACTTCTTGGTCGCTCAGATAAAGGCTATTATATTCCACATCATTGTATACTTTTATTTCTACAGATCAGAAGATTTTAATCCTAAATATTTGGAGGTACCAGTAAAAATTGAAACCAACGAAAATACAATAGAAGTCGAACAAACATCGGAAATTGTCTATAAAGAATGGAATATTAAAAATGAAGAAATTAACCTTAAAGAGGAAGATCTTGAACAAAAGCAAGTTAAGTAAGTAATTGCTATTTTTTACCTAAAACGGAAAAAAATAATATAATATACTAAAGTTATTGTTGAAATAGGTTCTGTAAATATCTTAACATTTTAAAAATATAATTTAACTCCTCTTACTTGCAATTTCACAATAAATTGGGCTTCGTACTTTAATGTTAAAGTGAATTGATTAGAAACATTTTTCTAAAAAGTTTATTATTTTTTCGGAAAATTGTTATGACTTTCTGGCCTCGCAAATTTTTGTCCCTTAAAGATTACCAAATAATTTCGAAACACAACCGTACTTTTAGCTCACTAATACTTAATTTAAGTAAACTACAAAAATTGTTACAATGTAGTACCGTAAAACGGGGTTACTTTGCACTCAGTACGGTAACTTTGCACCAACGCTGTAAAATATTATTTTTGGTAGCACAGTGCTCCATTTTAATTTGAGGCCCCTACTAATGTCATGTGCAGAGAAAGAACACTGCAATATATCATCTCAAGAGGTTAGACACTCCCGCATTCCGTCATTTGTCATTCATTTCCCGCCATAATATATAACCTCTAAATTGTCACTGTGCAAAATCTTCTTGCCGAGAAAGCCTAAGCTGATAAATATTGGTAAGTACCCGTTCAATCGCACGTACAATTATTAGTTTAGAGATGCAAGTAATAAAATAGGTCAATAAAATACATATTTAGGTGTTTTTATTTTTTTTGTTTATTTGGCTATTTCCATATCAAATTGGGAATACTTTGCACCGTACAACTGGTGCAAAGAATCCCCACTTTCTTACGAAATTGGGGATACTTTGCACAATATCTGAAATGGTGCAAAGTATGACTCCTATGCGGCTACTTTGCTTTAATTGTAGATAAAACGGTAAAACTAGTTTAAAATGAAGTGGAGCAAAGTATACCCTTTCCGTGGATGTAAGTCGATTTTTTGCCCCAATCTTGCAATGAATTAACTTAAAAATGTAATGAGACCTAGTTAATGAGCTTAATTATATCCACCGAAAATCATAAAATAGTTATATTAGTATTAAGATATTTTTATCTTTCAATAAAAAAAAATTGTGCAAAAAGCGGTGCAAAGTAACCCCGTTTTACGGTACCTATAATTCTTGAGTTATCTCGTTTTTTTGTTTATTTTTTAGGATGACATTCAATGGCAGCGATCAAGGACACCTTGACGAATATAAAAAGCACATAATATGTGGTATGTGTCAATTTCTAATAAAATGGAAATGTAATTTAAATTAAAATGCCGTAAGAATCATAAAAAGTTAATAAATTTACTGGCAATAATTGTAATTATCATCAAATAGCTTAGAAATGTAATTTGAATAATGATTGTATTTCAGATAAGTTCAAATGTCGTCAATGTGAATATCAAACAATTGAGAAAAGTAGTTTAACGTTACATATCTTGCAACAACATAACATTACAGAGGAAGTTGATGCTTCACTTAAGTTTAGGTGTGGTCAATGTGAATATAAAACACTTAGAAGATGTCATTTAAAAAGACATATTTTGGGACGTCATAAAAATATAGAGGAAGTTGATGCTTCAGATAAGTTTAAGTGTAATCAATGCGAATATCAAACACTTACAAAAAGTCATTTAAAGAGACATATTTTGGGACAACATGAAAATATAGAGGAAGTTGATGCTTCAAAAAAGTTTCAGTGTGATCGATGTGAATATCAAACACTTATGAAATGTAATTTAAAGAGACATATTTTTGGGCATCATAAAAATATTGATGCTTCAGATAAGTTTAATTGTGGTCAATGTGAATATCAAACGACTAGGAGATATAATTTAAAAAACCATATTTTAAGACGTCATAAAAATATAGAGGAAGTTGATGCTTCAAATAAGTTTAAGTGTAATCAATGTGAATATCAAACACTTACAAAAATGCATTTAAAGAGACATATTTTGGGACATGAAAATATAGAGGAAGTTGATGCTTCAAAAAAGTTTCAGTGTGATCGATGTGAATATCTAACACTTACGAAATGTAATTTAAAGAGACATATTTTGCGGCGTCATAAAAGACTCTCATAAAAGTATAGATTAAGTTGATCTTTTAGATAAGTTTAAGAGTGATCAATGTGAATATCAAGCATTTAGGAGAAGTGATTTAAATTGACATATTTGGGGGACATCATAAAAATATAGAGGAAATTGATGGTCCAGATAAGTTTAAGTGTGGCCAATGTGAATATCAAACACTTAAGTAATTTAAAATGGAATATTTTGGGGAGTCATAAAAATATGGATAAAATTCATGCTTCAGGTAAATAATTATCAAACTATTACGAACAATGGTTTAAAGAGGCATATTTTAGGACGTCATAAAAATATAGAGGAAGTTTATGCTTCAGATAAGTTTAAGTGTGGTCAATATGAATATCAAACAATTAGGAGAAGTAAATTAAAGAGGCATAAACGACTTGATAAAAATAGAGGGGACTTTGAAAAATTCAAACTATTGAAAAGAAAAAGTTAAAGAGAATATACATGAAGTTGATGTTTCAGATAAGTTTTTGTGATCAATGAGAATATTAAACTCTTACGAGAAGTTATTCTAAGAAACATTTTATGACGTAAAAATACGGAGCAAGTGATATATTCTGTAACAACATGGAGAATGTGGAAGTTTTTAATTATGAAGAATAGGTTATTTGAAGGCTTATATTTTTAAGTGGCGAAACGTGAGATTTTTTCCTGGGTAGACAATAAAAAAACATAATATGAAATTAACCTTTTTATTTTGTTTTTATACAAACAGAATTGTTTTATAAAAAGACAGTAGCAGGTGGCAACTTACAATAAACGTCAGATTTTTACTTGTTTCTTTTTCATAAACTGGCCAGTATTGTCTCACTCACTCTTCAATAAATTCGAGGTTATGCAACAGGCACGGGCGACGGTTTTACCATCCTACATTGCTGGAGAATTCTTAGATGAGGAAAAGTAAATATCAAATATGACATCACAATGTGGAAGAAATATAGATAATTTATGCACATTGTGTTTCCGGTGCTAGTGTATCGAGATAATTTGGGAGTAATATAGGCCATCTGATCAAATTTTAATTGTTGTTAATGATAAACATATATTTGAAAGAAAAGAACGAACTGAACGGCAAAAATAATCATTTAATTTTATGGAACAGTCCACTCATTTTCCATGAGTCGACATCATCCATAAACTATATTCGGGCAAACAGCGAGATCAAATTTCTTCCTGCATTAAGAACTTTTAACCGACCGAATGCCGGGTTGACCAATACATTAGTCACCTCGCTGTAACATTAAATTTACGTAGAGGCTAGCCTCACAAGAATGTTTTTATGCGCTACGTAAAGCAAGATTCGACTGGACTGTTACGGATCAATTCCGATCAATATGATATTTTCACTAAAACGTTAGACAAGAAAACGCGAGAGGCTGACCTCTCTAACCATAAACGACCGCATGCAAAAATGAGATGGATGATATTTAATTTATAGGGAAGCGCGTTAAGTTGATTGATTGCAGACTACCCGTATTTTACTGATTTAAAGAAGCCAAATAATAATTCTAATGGATATATTTATGCAAATAGTAAAATAATATAAATTTGTAATTTATTTAATTTGCAAAATTATTGGTGAGGCACTGCCTCATAGGAGAAGCCGCCACTGGACACTTTTGACTATGGCGCCAACTATTCGTAATTATGGTACTTCATTCAAAATTATGGTAGGAAAGGATAAGATAGATTTATGAAAGGAAATTGAGGGAAATCATTTGAATTTATACTATTATTCTTTGGTTTACATCGCAAATGCATAAAAATATGAACTATTTAAAATAATGTTCTAATAATTAACATTCAACATCTTCAAATATAATGTCATCTGTTTCCGGGTCGTCTTTTTCACTTGTTTCATTCTTAGTGTACAGAGCACTTTTCGTCAACACACGCAGTTATGGCATAAAATGGCAAAACAAGAAATTATGGCATACCAGTAAGACCATTAGAGCGCTTTCACACGACACCATATATCGCGCGCGACAAATGGTCGCAATATCGCTTGTGTGTGAAAATGGCTCATTAGAAAACACATAATTTGGTGTAAAGCAATATTGCGACCATTTATCGCGCGCGATATATGGTGCCGTGTGAAAACGCTCTTATGGTATCAACCGTTAAATTATGGTAAGATTACCATAATTATGGCAGGGTTGGCAACGCTGCATTGAGACAGAATAATCTATCTCGATGACTGGTACAGTGTAACAGCTGTTCCGGTTCCGCTAGATCAGTCTGCTTCAATTAAAAATACCTGTTCCAAATAAAAACCTGTTTAAAAAGAACCAGACCCCGTTCCACAGCGCCATCCCTAGTCTAACCTAACCTAACTTATTTTGTTAATTTTTTAACTTCTGAAAAAGATTTTTTGGTTCATGAATTTATAAAATACTTCATGCAACAAGAATTCAGAAACATTAGAAAAACTTATATGTATTATGGATAATCTGCTAAAATCCGTAAAGTTGGAATATGAATACTCTTTCCAGGACGAACCTGGTTTAATCAATGCTAACACTATCAAGCAAGAAACTGTAAAATACCATGTATCCAGAGTTGCTAGCGTAAAAAAAGAGTTCTCTTCGGTGTAAGTATAAAGTACATGTAATTTAGTTACATATAAAAATAAAATTATTTCACAAAAAAACCGTTGAAAAAAGTCTAATATTTTTTTTTTGTTATAATCTCAGGTTAATTTTGACCAGTTGTAGTATATTAATTTTAAGTTTTTTTTTGTGTAAGTATAGTGGCAATAATTACACTGTTAT
Organism: Polydrusus cervinus; assembly: GCA_935413205.1. Taxonomy (NCBI): domain Eukaryota; kingdom Metazoa; phylum Arthropoda; class Insecta; order Coleoptera; family Curculionidae; genus Polydrusus; species Polydrusus cervinus. The sequence continues at coordinate 8,879,061 of OW284518.1, forward strand.
TTCAAATAAATAGTATAATAATATGTGTCTTATAAATCATGAGCTATTGCTTTCTAAACTTGAGTGTTTGGGTATTCGGTGTGCACCAAATAACTTGTTCCGCTCATACTTGTGTAATAGAAAGTTTGTTGTGTCAATAAATTCGCACAAGGGTGGCAGATCTGTAAATTCCGACGCAAGGAATGTGAATGTCAGTGTGCCTCAGGGCTCTATCTTGGGTCCAATACTGTTTTTAATATTTGTTAACGATCTGCATAAGAAAATTAACTTGACTGGCCTTGTATCAGTTTGCTGATGACACTTCCTGCATCATTTCTGACCTCAGTGTCACTGCCCTTTCTGGCCAGGTAATTGAAGTCGAATGTCAACCTGGTGTACGGAGAATCATCTGCGACTTGACATTGATAAAACTACGGTTATTCTTTTCAACCATTTTAATAATAAGGATCTGCAACTTACCATTGATAATGCAGGTTTTAACAATTCTAATCAAGTTTTAAATTTTTCTATTAGATATGAAAATCTCAAACCTCTTTGTGATGAATTTAATAAACATCATAGTGTAGTGTAGAGGATACCGAGATAGAAATGGAATCTGAAGAAGAAATTCAAAAAGAATTTGAGGAGGTTTTTTATTGTGTCGAAGCAATCTATGCCACAATAGTGCGTCCTATGCATGTAAATAACAAATATTCACAGCCAGTAGAACAAGTAGGTACTTTTCCTACTTCTGTAACCTCAAGTATACATAAAAGAAATGCCAATAATTGCTTTGCCTACTTTTAGTGGCCATTTAAAAGACCAACCAATGTTTATTAGGTTGTTTATTACATTAGTGCATACCTGCGCCGATTTGACATAATATATTGAAAAATCAGTACCCAGGCCCGCGCCGTACATAAGGGCAAAGTCGTGTGGTGCACGACGGCGCCGAGGCGCCGAAAAGCCTTAAAACTCAAAAGTAAAAAAAAGATAAAGCAACAAACAACATTGTCAAAACAAAATTTATAATGATAAAAAAAAACAGTAAGGAATTGCTAGCTATTACATTGTTTTTTATTTGTTTATTACGTCTCCAGAAGAAACTTTAAATTATATAACAATTAACAACTTAGCGGATTCTTTTCCTAATACGAGCATAATACTTCGTATTTTATTAACAATGCCGGTTTCGGTTGCTACCGCAGAACGATCTTTTTCAAAACTCAAAATAATAAGAAATTATTTAAGATCGACCATGGGGCAAAACCGACTAAGTAATCTTGCTATCATTTCAATAGAATCGGACCAGCTAAAAGAATTAGACACCGAACAATTTGCAAAAATTAAAGCACGAAAAGCTCAATTCACTTAGCTAAAAAAATTAATAACAATACCTAATACCTCGATATTAACCTTAAAAAGGTGACATGTTGCATTATTAAAATAATATATTGTTTTGTTTTTATTTGTCGATCAGTTTCGTCCTGTGATATATAAACGAGTATTTTTTATGTTTTAAATATTTTTTTTATTTCTTGTGCTTTTGTATCATATATTACATTTGAAACTAAAATACAAAAATTTTGAGTTGTAATACTGTTAGAACATATTACTGTTTTCTATAAGTTTATAATTATGTTATGTATCTCAATGAGAAAATACTTGTATGGCTTGTACTTGTAAAATATAAAAATAAATTTATGAATATACTTTTTAAAATTATTGTTCAATTCAATAGTGGATAATAATACCTAACTTAACCCGTATCTGTACTCACATATGAACGTTGAATGAATTTGGGGCGTTATTTTAAATTTGCACAAGGGCGCCAAAAGTGCTAGGCGCGGGCCTGTCAGTACCTCACTTTTAAAGGATGCTTTATCTATTATTAAACACGTACCTCTGTAGACTTGATACTGTTCCCCTTAGGTATATAATAATATATGAAATTTGGGTACTGGACATTTGGGTTGGATTTAAATGTTACAGAATGAAACTTTCTACTATTTACAGACTTTTTCACTTAAACGCCGAGGAATTTTTGTGACAATGTAATTTTTTAAGGTAAAAACTTAAAAAGTTTACCTTTAAAAATAGGCGGTGAAAATTCACCTTTGAAAAGGATAAGTAAAAGATAAGATGACACTGTCAGAAAAATATTAACCTCTTTAAAAAAACATTTTTTACAATCATTTGTTTATTAGCCGTCATTTAATTTTTATTAGCTGGACATCCGTTAATGACGTCAAATTTCTGTCTTGTCTAGTTTTCGAGTAAAGGACAGAGAATACCAAGGTTAAGCCGGAATCCCATGTATACTATTTCCGACGATACGATGATACGTCGGCGCTGTCATTGGTCGAAAATTTTGGCGCCAAATTTACGACGCGTCGTACGAGTTCAATTTAGTTAAACTTTTGTCCGATGTCGGAAGATTTTTAACCTTACTTTACTACATATTTGACTTTTATGTGGTTTCGGTGCTTTTTGAATATTTAACATAACAATGAATAAACAGGGTAAAAAATACATTTGTAGTGCCAATAACGTACTACTTTTATCGCTTTTGTTAATTTTACGAAATAAACATAAACCCGCCAGAAAAAAACAAAGACAGAAGATTTTGGATAAGAAACATTTTCAAAAATCGAAAGATACAAGGAGCTTACCACAGTTTATTAAATGAAATGCGACTGACTGAACAGGAAAAATATTACTATAATTACTATACTATATTACCAGAACCATAAAAAAATATTTGGTTTAAAGCACAGAACTCGAATAAAGCTTAGACGAGGTTTGAAGGTTATGGTATAAATATCAGATTTCTTCGTCTTCTTTTTAACGTCATTTTTACAGAAATTCGGATCCGAAAGTCGTGACCATGGGATATGCAAAACATTTTCGTACATCGGATGTCGGAAATCGTATTCTTGGGACTCCGGCTTAGGCCGCAACCGCCAATGATTAAAATAATTACTATATTATCCTCTTTAAAAAAAACATTTTTACAATCAGCTGTTTATTAGCCGCCATTTAATTTTTATTAGCTGGACATCCGTTAATGATGTCAAATTTCTGTATTGTCCAGTTTTCGAGTAAAGGACAGAGAATGCCAAGGTAATAAGACACAACCGCCAAGGATTAAAATATTTACTATATATTTTTTTAAATAAATATTGTTTAACTCTGGACTCGGCCACACTCGGAGTCTCTAAAGTCACTGTACCCAAACCTCCCGTTAAGTCTTCTTCTAAACTCCTTAATACATTTATTGGGTATGCTGGTATGCTGACACTTCAAAATTTCTTCTTTACAATTGTTGGCAGAATGTCCTGATTTTATTAAAAAATCTCCCTCTGATCGGTATTCGTGTTGTAAGCAGCACAATATGTGTGTAAACTGTCTCTGCGCTAAACATTTATCAAGATATTGTAAATCAAAGTTAAGTTGTAGTAAATGTAAGATACACATCACACTTTGTTGCACTTTGAAAATTCTCCCACCGGTGCCTTGGGGCCATGTCCTCAATTTTCTTCGGGTCATACTCTTCAATCTACCGTTTCGGCAAAGTTGGGTGATGCGACCTCGAGTTCCCATTCAACTGATGTTAATGTTTTTACCAATACCGTTAGACATCATACGGCTCTTTTATCAACTGCCAATATTGCAGTTACTGATTGTCATGGCAAATGTCAAACCATTTGTGTTCTAATTGATAGTGGAAGCCAATCTAGTTTTATAACCGAGTATTGGCAAATACGTTTAGGCTTACCCTTTACAAGAACTTTTATTCTCATTTTTGGATTAGGTGAAATGTCAGCCAAAACGTCTGGAACTATGGCTTGTCGTATAGGTCCTGTTAACCAACCTTCTAAATAATTTGTCATTGAATGCATTATTTTGCTAAAACTTGCAGCTCATCTGCCCAGCAAGAATGTTGCTATGGGAAATTAGGGTTTAATACTGTATTATATTCCACATCATTGTATAATTTTATTTTTACAGATCAGAAGATTTTAATCCTAAATATTTGGAGGTACCAGTAAAAATTGAAACCAATAACAAATACATAGAAGTTGAACAAACATCTGAAAATGTCTATGATAACTGGAAAATTAAAAATGAGGAAATCGAGCTTAACGAGGAAGATCTTGAACAAAACCGAATTAGGCAAGTGTCTCTAAGTTAGTTTTCTTAGAAACGACCGAAAAAAATATAATATTACAAGTAGGGTGTTGTCAAGGAACGTTAAGATAAAAACACATTGCAAATTTGTTCCGTAGTTCAAAAAAAAACATTGAATTGAGAATTTTACATCACTATCTTATTATAAGGATTAACTTTGGTAGGGTTGTCAACTTTCAAACATAAAATTGAAGGATAAGCCAGAGACGCTGGCCACGTTCAAGAACTTGTGTTTTTGGTGTATCAGAATTTGTTTTCAGGTATTTACCAATTTTTTAAAATTTAATAAACAATATTAATATAGGAACCTTAAGCACAAGACACAACCCACTATTTTTTACTGGTAGCCCAGAAAGCAAATAAAATTAAAATAAAACGCGCGGTCGCCGAATTCGGGAATTCCTCGGTATCTTTTAACCATTGCCAACTGAACATACCTACCGAAGCAAATACCTATTGTATTTTATTTTTACAGATCAGAAGATTTTACCCCTAAATATTTGGAGGTACCAGTAAAAATTGAAACCAACGAAAATACAAGAGACGTTGAACAAACATCGAAAATTGTCTATAATGAATGGAATATTAAAAGTGAGGAAATTAACTTTAAAGAGGAAGATCTTGAACAAAACCAAGTTAAGTAAGTGATTGCTATTTTTTACCTAAAACAGTAAAAAAATGATATAATATACAAAAGTTATCGTAGAAATAGGTTCTGTAAATATCTTAAAATTTTAAAAATATAATTTAACTCCTCTAACTTGCAATTTCACAATAAATTGGGCTTTGTTCTTTAATATAAATGTGAACTTATTTAAAACAATTTTCTAAAAAGTTTATAGTTTTTTCTGAAAATTGGAATACCTTTTTACATTTTACTGTAATTTTCTGGCTTACCTTCTAGCACATTTTTGTTTCTTAAAAATTACCACAGAATTTCGAATCACAACCGTACTTTTAACTCACTAATACTTAAATAAAGTAAACTACAAAAATTTTATACAATGTAGGTACCTATAATTCTTGAGTTATCTTGTTTTTTTGTTAGAATGACATTCAATGGCAACGATCAAGGACACCGGGACGAATATAAAAAGCGCAGATGTGGTATGTGTCAATTTCAAATAAGATGGAAATGTAATTTAAATTAAAATGCCTTAAGAATCATAAAAAGTTTCTAAATTTACTGTCAATAATTGTAATTATCATCAAATCGCTTAGAAATGTAATTTGAATAATGATTGTTTTTCAGATAAGTTCAAGTGTCGTCAATGTGAATATCAAACAATTAAGAAAAGTAGTTTAACGTTACATATCTTGCAACAACATAACATTACCGAGAAAGTTGATGCTTTACTTAAGTTTAGGTGTGGTCATTGTGAATATAAATCACCTAAAAGAAGTAATTTAAAGAACCATATTTTGAGGCGTCATAAAAATACAGAGAAAGTTTATCCTTCATATAAATTAAAGTGTGGTGAATGTGAATATGAAGCCCTTACGAGAAGTAATTTAAAAAAACACATTTTGGCACGCCATAAATATGTAGAGGAAGTTGATGTTTCGGATAAGTTTAAGTGTGGTCAATGTGAATATGAAACAGTTTTGAAAAATAATTTAAAGCGACATATTTTGGGGCGTCATAAAAATATAGAGGAAGTTGATGCTTCAGATAAGGTTAAGTGCGATCAATGTGGATATCAAACAATTATGAGAAGTGATTTAAATATGCATATTTTACGACATCATAAAAGTATAGAGGAATTTAATGCTTTACTTAAATTTAGTTGTGGTCAATGTGGATATAGAACACTTAAAAGATCTCATTTAAAGAGACATATTTTGGGACGTCATAAAAATATAGAGGAAGTTGACGCTTCAGATAAGTTTAAGTGTAATCAATGTAAGTTTCAAACACTTACGAAATATAGTTTAAAGAAACATATTTTGGGGCATCATAAAAATATAGAGGAAGTTGATGCTTCAGATAAGTTTAAATGTGGCCAATGTGAATATCAAACTGTTGACAAAGGTAACTTGAAGCAACATATCATACGACATAAAAATATAGAGGAAGTTGAGGCTTCAGATAAGTTTAAGTGTGGTCAATGTAAATATGAATCACTTTTGAAAAACAATTTAAGGAGACATATTTTGGCGCGTCATAAAAAAATAGTGAGGTGATTCAATTTATTCAAAAATGTTTACAATAAACAATAATCAAAATATACCTGAGGTTATTGAAGAATGTCATAGAGTTGGTAACACTATCACCATAATAGTTCTTAGATCTAGTCACAGTTTACAGAATAATTTTTATACTTAAAGAGAAAATGACAAGAAGTTCTTTCGGACGCCCGTCATCTATCTTTTTAAAACTAATAAGTGTAGCTGTAAATACTTATTGATGTTTAGGAAGTTTATTTAATGTATTTGTACCTAAGCTTTTTAAAAGCTTGCTTGTACACTTCACACAATTTTAATAAGTAATTACTTTGTTATAATATAATTAATTCTAGTTATGCATGGCGATCAATAAATAAATTTACAAAGTATTAAAGTGAAAGATACAAACAAACACATGGAATAAACAAATTTTGTAATGTTGTGTAACGTTTAGTCTGCAATTATATAAGAGATAGAGAAATAAGAGAGTCTAAGATTAGATTATTGAGTTTTAAATTATTATTTTAGTTTGTACGTTATATCAAAGATAAAGAGAATATAGGAGCTTAAAGTCCGATTATTAAGTTGAAGAGTTATGGTATTATTATAAGTGATGGAGAGATATATACATACGTTTAGTCTGCAAGCATTTGAATTTTGTCCACAATATAATTATAGTTTTATGTGACCCACATTAATTTGATTATGAAAGTCCCTTCCCGAATTCCTACATTTATATGGTACTAGATTAAACAGCTTTAACGCTGATATCTAAAATGCATGTCTTTGAGTTGACGTATATATAACATTAGGAACATTCAAATTATAATATGCTGTTACAGATCTAATAATAAATGGATGAGCAATAATATCTCTACAGTGTGTCCAAAAAAGTATGCAACATATGTAAAAGTTTTTTATTACCAATTTCTCAGAAAATTTTATTCTTGATAAAAGTTGGTGCATGCCTTGAAACTATGAATGCATATTTCACATTTCACCTGCGGCTAATAGTAAGGGAGCAAATGCCATTTTTTCGAAATTGCATTAAGGGTAAAGTACCTTAGTTATTAGAAACACAGCAAAATCTTATATGGAAATGTTATTGCAAATTAAAAACATAATTTAATTTCGTATTTGGGCTATGTTTTTAATTTGCAATAACATTTCCATATAAAATTTTGCTGTATTTCTAATAACTAAGGTACTTTACTCTTAATGCAATTTTGAAAAATGGCATTTGCTCCCTTACTATTAGCCGCAGGTGAAATGTGAAATATGCATTTATAGTTTTAAGGCATGCACCAACTTTTATCAAGAATAAAATTTTCTGAAAAATCGGTAATAAAAAACTTTTACATATGTTGCATACTTTTTTGGACACACTGTATAGTCAGTCCTCTTTTTTTGCGTACTTTAAAGTTGATAATATAAACAATTGTCTTATTCTGAGAACCTTACTGTTATTAAATATTATCTCCGTGGTAGTTAATATAGAGGTATTTAACATAATTTTGATAATATGCTTTTGTGGCAACCAGCCAAAATAAAAATAAAATGTTACCAAACAAATTATTTTATGAAAACGCCTTTATCAAAAATTAAAATAAAAAAGATAAATCAGGAAACAATGATCAAATATCTTTTAATTTAAATAAAAGAAAAAGTAAAATCTAACAGTGCGTCGTTTAAAAGTAAATCTTTGAAAATTAAATATTTCAAAATTTATTAAAAATTTAGATAATTGAAACGGTAGGAAGAAATAATTTATCCGGATATAATAACTAAGTGTTTCCACAAATAAATGCATCAAAAAATTTCAGAAAAATAAAATTAATTAAAAAAATTTTAAAATAATATTTTTTTTCAAAAGTGGTTAAATTATTCGAACAGCTCAGCGAAAATATTTAAAAACTTTTACAAAAGGATTAAATTAAATAATAATCAACGATTGAGAAAATATTTATTTATGGGATAAATAAATTAGAAAAATATTTTAAAATCGGCGGAGTTTAAGTAAAATTTTAAGAAAAATTTTGAAAATAAAAATTTAAAAACCTCACCTGTTAAGTAATATCCATGTAATCTTGGAAGATTTCATAAAAAAAGATTACAAGACAATAAAATAATCAAATTCATTTTATTGGACGCTAACCACTTTCGTAAACTTTTATAAGTGTGAAATCAACTGGTTGTGAAAACTAATTAAACTAACAACACGCGTGCAGGTTCCACTCCTAAGAAGCACCACTCTCATCCTTTCTTTTGACCAAAAATAGCATAAAGCACACCTGCAAGAAGTTAAAAATAGCCACTCCCCTCTTGATGCGAAAATACCTGCAGTATATTTCTGGTTTTTACCTGATTAACTGGATTAATCCAGATTTTTCTGTTGCACGTGCATATGCATCTGTGCACCCCTTTCAATGATTTATTGATCAAACTCAAGTGGATTCTTAGAATAATGATATTTTCTTACACTTTCGCGACCTAGATGAGACATAATCACGCGATTATGAACCTTATAGTCCCATAAATTTTTACTTTTGATTGTTTGAACCGGAAATAAGCGGAATTGTAACCAAATCCGATAATAAAAATGTCACATGCAGGTGGCTGAATACACGTGTGGGACACGATTAGCAGGAAGAATTTGGGTATAAAAGGCTGAACAGCGCTTTGAAACAGTTAGTCCATATTAAAGTTAGTTACTGTCGGTTATCGCTGCTTATTAATACGGTCGAAAATTATTAGCTTAAAGCTTATTAGGTTGAATTTCAAATAAATTCAGTTCGGTTCAAGTTGATGCGAGTTCCCATAAAAAGTTTTAGTAAAGTAACTTGGAGTGTTTTAAATTAAATTTTTAAATGATAAGTGTTTTATGGTCATAAATAGAGTGACTAGGATGTATTTTAAAATTTATGTGAACGATTAAAATAAGTTATGATATAAATGTGGCTACTAAATATTAAGAATTTAACAGTGTAACATTGTCTATGTGAAACTTAAAAATATATTTACATGAAAATAAAATGTTATAACCTAACTAAGTGTAGGTACCTATTAATTTCAAATTAAATTCTACTGCCAAATTAAATTATTAAATTATAATTTTCATAATATAGTCAGACATCTCAAATCTACAAGGCAAAATAAATTGAGGGGTTTAACACTGAATATAATTAATTAAGGGGTTGTTGACAATAGGCACAGGAATCTTCCGAACCCATCAAAATTCTATCATCTTTATCGCCGCCAATTATCAATATTTATCAAATCCGTTCGAATAATACCAACAGAGAAATTGGTGGGTGTTATACTTTTGTTTAATAATCGGAGGTTTTAAGAGTGTCTTGTATGAACATCCCCATGCTACCACTGCATAGCCCAGCATCGACTCCACCAAGGCATCGTAAACAGCCCTTTTGATAACATGTTTCTTAATTGATAGAATATATAAATTGTTTTTCTGATTTTTTTTGTTAGTTCTTGGATATATGAATATCCCATTTCAAAAATTGATCGATATACACACGCCCAGGTACTTGGGTGGAGCTTCTCTGCTCTATAAGTGAGTGACACTGGCAGTAGTGGTGTGCGAATAGTATCTATTCGATACTTTAATATCTGATACTGACAGGATTCGAAATACTCAAATCTTTTTGCCGAATATATCCGATACACGATACTCAGACTCACTCACGCGGCGACAGCAGCGTTGAATCTTGGCTTCGAGGCGGCCGACCGAGTCTATCTGATATCAGATCTTATGAGTTATGACATGAGTTCAATGATGATGGTTCGCAACACGTAACTATGTACTATGTATGTATCTATGTAATTGTTTAAATGTATGTTGTATGAACGACCATGGAACGTGGTAGTAAAGGGATGCCGACCGGCTCGACGGGGTGTTTCGGCGGCAGAGACTATTGTTGCTTTTTGTAGGTATTTTATAATTATATGCATTTCTTGTTTTTAGGCTGACGGTAAGCGGGAAGAAATAAATTTAGAGGCCATAAAATATTTCTAAATGATTATTATTATTTTGATTTGGACTTGGCGGCTGGAGTATTTTATGGTCGCTTTAAAAATGTTAGGTTTATTTTGAAAAGTTTGTGTGTCAAGTTGAAATGAATTATTAATTACATTTTAAACGTTGTGTACATACATAGTAAAATACCACTATTTTGAGAGTATTTAAGAAAAATGTCAGGTAACTCAGGAAAGAGGAGTAAAGTGTGGTTGCATTTTACGTTAATAAACAATGAAAAAGCAAAGTGTGATATTTGTAAAAGTGTTTTGTCGTATAAAGGTGGTGCAACGTCAAATTTACAAAAACATTTAAAGACAAAACATTTTGCTGTTATTCAAGAACAAGATGATTACAAAGTATCAGATACAAAGTATCGGATACTCGTGTGCTAAGTATTGATATCTACTCGTTACTCATAAAAGTTACTCATCAGTTGCACATCACTAACTGGCAGTCATATTAATCGCTATTAGTATTACACGGTTCTGCATGTATATTAAGTTTTCCCATGTTAGGGATGTTTCTGCTACTTAGTCCAAAAGTCAAATATTGGGACTTTGACGTGTTAAGGGTAAGTAGGTTGTTATCAAGCCACAGAGCTTGACCCTACGAAGGACAACCTGCAGCGCAGTCACAGCCTTCACCCAGGTATCAGCCTGTGTCAGTACAACGGTGTCGTCTGCATAACAGATCACCGTAGCGCCCGGTATGTATTACGCTCATTAATTCGTCAATGTATATTGAAAATAGCACCGGCCCCTAGACAATACCCCGTGGCAGGGTTTGCACGCGCTGTGGAGAGCTACCAATAAACTAATCGTTTACCGATAGGTACGTCCATCGGGTTTTTAGAGGTACCATGGCTAGCCTGTCATTTAATTTAATGTTAACATTCCTTGCCTCACTTAAAATGAAATGTGAGGTTATCCTTGTTCCTGATTCTGGGTGCTCATCAGTGATCTGGCTTGGCAATGTGACACGTTCGATGTCCAGTTATCATATTGATCCTCTAGACTCCTTAGCTCATTGTTGTCGGTGATTTATTCGACACATAAGAGGTAGGCAGCTTGGCTGCTCCTAAGTTCTAGTTAAGGCTGGTTAAGCCTTCTCTTTCGATCAAAATAAGCCCAAAGAAGTTAGCGGTTTTCATAAAAATAAATTAATATTGAAATGGCGAATACTGAATTAAATAGAATTGGAGATAATTAAGAAAACTTCCTGACGTACCCACAGTATGTTTATCTTTAAGACATTACAGATTGAAGGTGTAGGAACTAAGTCATTCAAATCAGACATGTAAATTATCCTTAAAATAGTAACCGTGTAAATTGTCGCACCGATTAAAAATCTGGCTGTAGTCTGAAAGCTAGAGCAAGAGGCTATTTATCGATTATTAGTATAATTCTATTTTGTGGTTGTAACAACAGTCTTGTTTTTATAACCTACTTCGAGGAAGAACTCAGCTAGATTAGAAGAGCCTATATATTATGTATACTTTATGTACTAGAATTCGTAAAGTCTGAATTTGATTACTCTCTCTGGACACACCTCGATTCGATAGAGAAACGGATTCGATCGTGGTGGCACTGCTGGCGAATGTGTTAACCGTAGCCGACGCCAAAAAGGAACCGATAAGAAGAATGAAGAATCTAAAAAACCAGAATTTTGTGATTTATGATTTTTGTGCTTTTTGTTGGCTCCTGAATTTATGAAATTAATTTCATCCCAGCCATAATTCGGCAAGAACTCAGAAAGATTTAAAAAAACGATGGTGTATTATGGATCGTTTACTAGAATCTGTTAAGTCTGAATTTGATTATCCTTTCCAAGATGAACCTGATTTAATCGATTTTAATAATATCAGGCAAGAAATTGTAAAAGACTATGTTCCTAGGTTTATTAATGTGGTCAAAGAAGAGAACTCTTCGGCGTAAGTATAAAGTATGATAATATAATGTAGATATAAAAAAAAGTCATAAAGCACTGCTTCCCTAGCTATGACAAAGGAATACATTTTGGTTTACCTAAACTTCCACGCTCTTTCGGGTAACTATGCAGGATAAAGTTCTCTGCCCCTTTTGCGAATTTTAAAAAAAAAGAAAGAAATTTTTTTTTAGAATAAATCCTTTTGTTTGGGTTGTTATAATGGTCTCATTATACCTCTCGACTAAGAATTAAACTAAACTATGAATAATGATTTTTGTTAATTTATATTGATTTAGTTTTTTCGCAAGAAAAACAACCCTAATTGAAGAGTGGAATGCATTAGTCGGCTAAGTGCCATTTCTTTAGTTTTTAGTATTTGTACTTAAAAATAATCTAAATACCAACGCGGATGTATCCTAGGTTAGGTTAGGTTAGGTAAGAGTGGCAGACCCTTGGTTCTGACCAAACAGTCTCACATAGTCCTGATTAGGTCCGTTGTGATACCACACGTGTTCCGTAGAACCCACCTTCATCAGATCTCTGATGGTTTGTGCGACGTAACCGCGGAAGGATTTTAACAACTCATTCAAACCAGCCACTACTGTTCAGAAATCTGCTCAGCCGTCCAAGTTGTAAGTTGCTTAGTTCCTCCAGGCTATCGAAAGATGATTCACCCAGAGTAGTGAACCTCCTTCTTGCGAGGCCAGGGCATTCACACAGAAAATGTTGAATACTTTCTTCCTCTTCCTCATCTCTGCAACTTCTGCAGAAGTCGTTAGTGGGTATTTGCATATGTTCGGCATGTCTACCGAAGAGGCAATGCCCGGTAACAACCGCAGTAATATTTCTCACGTCTTTTCGACTGTGTCTCAATAGCTCTGCGGTTCTCTTTTTATCGAATGTGAGCCACAGTTGCCTGGATGTACTACAGGTTGTCAACCCTGTCCATCTGTTCTGTGCAGAATGTATCCTAAAATAGGCTATGCACCAAGCCCATTATTTAACTACGTCGCCCTACTAAAATACTGTAGCTCAGGAAATGTGCCATTGAAAGTTTCCTTTAAAAGTGGCTAAGTGCCAACCATAAACCACGTGTCTGTTTAGGCGATAAGTCTGAAGCTGTCATAGTATCAAGTACTAAGCCAACCGTTGGTGTTGATCCGTTTATGAGACAACAGATTTTTGTGTAAAAAAATATGTTAACTATTATTTTGTAATAATTTATTTATTTATTTATTTATAAACAAGTAAAAGTTAGTACACTACAATTAATTTAATTATATATAAAGTAGGTAAGTATATAATGGTAAAATGGTACCTAAGTAATAGGATTATTACTTGTATGTACCCTAATTTTACGTTATAGTTTTTATGTACATATGTAGTATATTTAATAATATGTGTTTTACGTTAAAAGAATGAGTAAAATACAATTATTTAAAAATGTTTTCAAGACTTTTGAATCTTTGTGATATGTAAAGTCTACATTCACTCTTAAACTTATGAATATTTTTAATACTTTTTATTTTAGTAGGGATCATATTATATATCTTGGGTCCCAAATAAGCGACACTTTTTAAATTTATGTTATTGAAATTTATGGGAATAGCCAAATCATTATTCATTCTTGCACGAGTGTGGTAGCAATGGTTTACAGTGTTCTCATGGGATCTGGTTTTATAAACGAAAGTTGTTACTATCACCATTATACAAAGTTCTTATATTACAAATGTCGTTTGAAAAAAGCAATTCTGTTGGATATAGTCTAGTTCTCTTATACATAACCTTTATAATATATTTTTGGGTGATATTCAATCTGTACAGTGCACTGTCGTATAGACCACCCCAGACTAAAATTCCATAGCGTATTAACGACTCAACAAGGCTCTTATAGATTATAATTAGTGTTTTTTTATCTAAAATTTCTCGAGCGTTTTCACACGGCACCAAATATCGTGCGCGATAAATGGTCGCAATATTGTTTTACACCAAATTATGTGTTCTCTAATATCGCTTGTGTGTGAAAATGGCTCATAAGAAAACACATAATTTGGTGTAAAAGCAATATTGCGACCATTTGTCGCGCGCGATATATGGTACCGTGTGAAAACGCTCTAAGAATATAGAATTTATGAATCAAGACGCGTATTTTATTATTAAGGTTTTCAATATGGGGGACCATTTTACGAATCTGTCCACTATTATTCCAAGATACTTTATTTGCATTACTTCATCTACTTGCTGATTTTTAATTTTGATGTTGGTAAAATCGGGTCTGTTTGCACTTGTTAAGGAAAACGCTATGTAATTTGTTTTAGATAAGTTAAGTGATAATTTAAAACTCTCCAACCATATTCTTGCAATACCTAGTCCATTTATCATTTTTTCTTGCACTTCCTGCCATGTGCTACCGTTAAAAACCAATACGGTGTCGTCCGCGTAGGATATTAGTGACATTTTGCAGGCACAAAAATGTTCACGCTAACGATAAAATTTCACTGTAACCGCTCAATAAACGGTTTAGTGTGAAAAAATATTTGCGTGATCCGCTTTTTCACCGTAATTTTATCGATATCAATTGAACAACTCATTTAACCTGAGTGTATTTGCATCCTTGTCCTTTCTGTATTCCAATATAGAAAAAGAAATCATATGAATACACTCACCCGAAACCAGTTTCGGAAATGGAAAACCCCGTAATCGTTCTCTGAAAGTTTGAAGGTCAAAAAAAAATGCAAGGTTGCCGCCTGTTTGCGTATTGCGGGTCCCACTGAGCACGCTATTCGACATAATTTACCGTGATGTGAATTACGGTGTAATATAACGCTAAATTATAGTATAATATAGTAAGTATAGTCTTTTCAATTTGATGTTTTTCTAATATTTTTCGTTTCGGATAGGAATAGGAAGTGAAAAATTGTCTTCCTGTATTGAAAGGAAAAGGATATGTGTCAATTAGTGTTTGAAATGTGAAAATGATCATAAAAAAAATTACAATACTGAAATGAAAATTGTTACTTGTATCATTGGGATGACACGGGTTTTCCTTCAAAGTGCCGTTGACAAAAAGAGTATATCATATACATATTTTGTGACTTCCATTAATATAGGACTTAAATGATTTATCAAACGTTTTTTTAATAATTAATCAGTATATGTATATATATTGTAAAGTCAAAAGATGCATGAATCATTGTACTTTTTTGAAGACAGTGGCGTACCGAGGGGTTGTTTTACGTCATTTTCTTCGTCCTTCCAGCCGGAACAATGAGCAGTACCGGACGACCTTTTTGCTTAGAAGTCACTTTTTATCATAGTAAAATTGGTTTTTAAAATGATATGAATAATTTATGGAAGCAAATCAATAGGAAGGTCCCATTCAGTGGCGTTAATTTCTTTAAATTTGTTCTTAAATAAAAAGCGACTTCTAAAAAAAAACCGTAACCATCTACATTTTTCCTTGAATTATTGAGGATGTATAGCTTTTGCAATATATTGTGCGTTTAAGAAGGTTCGGTCTACTAAAAAATCCAGGGGGGGGGGGTAAATACTTGTCTTTTCCGCATTCCATAACTATTAATTATTTTTTTCAAAAAAAAAAAAATTAAAATATATTCACTATAAAAAGTTAGGGGAAACGACCCCCAATAACCCCCCCCCCCCCCGTGTTTGCGTCCCTGGTCCCATTCGAGTGTGATTTTCGGCATATTGAAATATACCGAGAAAGTTTTTAATTGTTTTGGCCAGAAACTACAGCGCTTGGTCCCGCTGGATGGAAGAAAAGCGGCAACGTCGAAAATATTTTGAAAGTCGTCAGGTTTCAGATTTCAGTTTTGACACTTTTGACATTTCTATTTTAGGTCAGTTAGTTTATTTTTTGTGTTTCTTAAAAAAAGTGATTACAAACTGTTGTGATTGTGTTTCCCCACACATGAAACTCGTGGACGAGTGTCCTAAGATGTCCAAGAAAGTGTACCTACAGATTCACGCAGTATAACCGAAGAAAAGCTCTGCATACCTAGTTAGTCTGGACAACACAGGGACAACAATCTAAAATCTAAACAATTAAGTTACAAATAATCACGCCCATAACAACAAAAGGCAATAGGACCATGTGGAATGTTTATCAGATAGTACGGAATAAAGAGAAAAAGTAAGTATGTACCTTAAGTTCAATTTCAAAAGCAACCGAGGTTTAAATTGTAGAATGTCAAAAAGACTTGTTTCTTGTTTTATAATGTGGAATTGACAGAGTGATGAACTTGGTCATAACTTGTAATGTTATGCTTTATTATATTTAGTTATGACCAGGTAATTTACTCTTACCTAGGCCTGCCACCTTTTTATTGTTGATAACCTGAAGTCTATGCTGTGGCTTTTAGATTTTCCCCAAACAAAAGTAATTTATAAAAAAAAGGTGTCATTCTCGTACTCCCCGATCAAAGGTGACTTCTAGAAAAAAAACTTGTTTGTCTACACCGTGTAACCCCACATTATAAAATTACCATTTTTGACAATATCCGATTTACACTGGACCTCGGTTTAAATTGACTATAAAATTGGCACTACCACAATAGTAGTTGGTTTCATATCATATGATCATTACACAAAAAAATTATTCTGCAATAATTACACCATTGCCATTGGTGGAGTTAATAAGTCTAGTGATGCATTCGCCATTTCATTTTTTGATTGATATTTCTTATTATTTTTGCTTTATTCAAAAAGGAGCCAAATACCCGTCCTTGATTAGCAATTATACCTTCAGTATTGAACTAAAGGAATTTTTAATAAAAAATTAATAAAAGCAAAAAACGAAAATTTGTGAAATTGGTTGTTTTCTTATTTTGCTTTTATTACTTTATAAATGATTCGGCGTTCAACCTTGCTAGAGGTCGGATCGAACGCGCTGAGTTAGTAGAGTTTATCTTAATAAATTAATTAATTAATTAGAAGAAAATGAGTGACAGTGAAAAAGAAGACGGAGGTGACATGGAATGGCTTTTAACTGAGTATAGGAAAAGAAAAAGAAAGAAAAACGATCCAAATACGCTAAGTAGAGAAGACATCTCAGAAATAGTCGGACATTCGACCCAACACGGCAAAAACGACCAAGATAAGGTAGGAGATTCCAACTCCCAAAAAAAACACATTAAATATACAAACAAAAACCATTCACCCAAAATGCAAGAAATAATCCATAAAGAATACAAACATCTTTTTTATATTAGCACCGCTGATAACATAAACAGAATTGATATATCGAATGCCTGGGAGCAGGAATTCCCCAACAATAGAGATACAATTTTAAAAACAAAAAAAGGATTTCTAATAAAATCTGACACAGAAAAATACAACTTACTGGGAAAACTAGCCAAACTAACGGGAAGTAAAACTATTACTGCATACAAAGAAACAACACCGTACACAACAACGACACGCAAAGACCCAGAAACAACATATTCGGTAGTAATAGCCAGTGTTGAAAAATACATCCAAGATGAAGAAATAAGCCAACACTTGGAAAAAATCCAAATTGTACAGAGATACTGCAAAAGAATAATATCACGAACAACCGGACAAGCAACTTCATTAATCCGCATAATTACATCGTGTCAGAAATCCTTTGAAAACTTAATTAACAACGGATTATTCTACAAAAATAGACACTATGCTATTTACCCAAGTGCTCCCCCAACACCCGCCCCAATTCCATGCAAAAAATGCAGTCAATTTACACACAAAACGGAAGACTGCAATAATCAAATAATCTGCGAAAAATGTAAAGGAAACCATCAGACCCATAAATGTTCTACATCACTACCAGCTAAATGCTTAGCTTGTGGTAAGGAGGATCACCGGGCTTGGTCATTTAAATGTCCAAACAGACCAACTAAACCAATCGAGGGAATCCCGAATGCGAAAATTCGAACGCTCAACAAGAAAAGTAAGGAAATACCACCTGAAAAGACACAAAATAATAGAATCCACTCACAGATCACAATCCATGACCTCATTGTAAACACTTATGTAAACAAACTAAACAAACCCAAAAACATCAATCGGGAAGAACTGATTCAAAAATTGAGGTCAAGATTTATAGATAACTATAATATAGATACTACAGCAGTATTTTCGGGAAACAGAATCTATATACTTATGTTCGACTTACAACAACCGAACAGCATTTCACCAACAGAACCATTAAACAGCGAGAACAACAGTCAACACCATGTCAGTTAACCTTCTGTATGGAAACATCAATGGATATACGAGCAAAAAAACTCAACTATATAACTTTATAACAAACAACAATATTGACTTATTGCTACTAGTAGAAACAAAAAACAAAATCGACTCCAAAACTAACTATCAAGACTGGAAAAACATACAAAAACTCGGCAACCAAATAACTAACTACCCAAGAGGCGGCAGCATGATACAAACAAACCCCAAAATCGAAGTTAAAAAGGAAAATCCTCCAGTCATCAACAATCTACTGAATGAGTGTTTGCATTTCAGTCTACCATACCAAGAAGACAGAATTCATATATTTTTAATTTATATACATCCGACAGCAAAAATTGAAGAAAGTATATTTATCAAGGCTTCAATATACAAGTATGCAATAATTATTGGAGATTGGAACTTTAACAAACGAAAAGAAAAACAACTAAAAGAGTTCCTAAAAAACGCAGATTTTGAAAAGGCTATCACTCCTCCCACATTCCTCATGCCCAATAATATTGACTCGACCCCGGATGCATTAATATATACAGAGTCTCTCAAAAAATGCATAAAAAACACTAAATTAATATCAGATGTTGGTTCCGATCATCAATTCATACAAGTAGAACTAGATATAAAGCAAAAACCCACGGAAAAAATACAGACAAGATGGAACTATGCTAAATCAAATATGGAAAAAATAAACGAGAAACTAGAAGAATACATACAAGAACAAGAACATACAATAAACGAAGATTATATTTCTAAATTTAATAAAAAATTACAAACACTTATAGAACAACACACACCAAAATCGACACAAGCCCCATTTGCATACCCGCTCCCACCCTATATTGTGTCCTTAATTAAACAAAAAAGACGCATGTACAGAGACTATTATGCATCACCAGACCCAGACGTTAAAGAAAAAATCAACAAGTTCAACAAAAACATACAGAAACTAATTTTTGAATATAAGAAACATACGTGGCTGAGTACATGTAAGGAAATTAATGATGATCATGGCAGAAACTTTTACGGAAAAATCAAAAAATTATCTAGATACAAATCAACAAACACAATTCCTGATTTGGAAGAAAATGACATTATATATAGTTTAGACCATGAGAAAGCCATACTATTCCAGAAGCACTACAAAGAACACTTTAGAGAATCAAACCTCCCATATTTCAATGCACAACATAAAGAGAATATTCACCACTGGAATCAAAACTACTTTGAAAATCCTGCAGAGTCACCAAACCTTGTCCTCAATCCAGAAGAATATTATGTAATTTTACACGGTCAAAAAAACAGTGCACCAGGCTCCGACAATATTCCATGGTATGTCGTAAAACAACTATCCACTAACATTCACGCACATATCATCAAAATATTTGAATATTGCATAAACAACCTGATCTTCCCTAGCGTCTGGAAAGAGGGAACAATAATTAACATTCCCAAACCTCACAGCGACCACAAACTACCAGAGAACTACAGACCAATTACATTACTTCCGGTATTGGGAAAGCTTTATGAAAAGATTATTAGAAATAGACTACTGGAATGTATACAAAACAAGATTCCAAAATGCCAGTTTGGATTTAGAGAGGGCTGCTCCACAATCCATCCACTAACAATCCTATGCTCAAACGTACAAACAGCCAAACACCAAAACCTTAAAACAGCTGCTCTTCTCTTAGACATCAAAAAAGCATTTGACAGTGTCTGGCACGAGGGACTTATGTACAAACTACACCAGCTGGAGGTGCCCAAATACTTAATCTGCATAATAAAGAAATTCCAAAATACGCGCACATTAAGGGTTAAAATTAATGGCACAGTGTCCGAAGAATTTACCCCCGAACAAGGAGTGCCACAGGGTTCCCCACTCTCACCTACCCTATACAATATATACTGCTACGATATGGGCACGGACATGGACAACGATAAAAACTGTTACTTACTACAATTTGCAGACGATACAGGTATTATAGCTCACAAGAACTCCACTTGGAAAGCCACAGAAGAACTACAGGAGGCAGTATCAACAATGGAAGAATGGTTTAGAAAATGGAGAATAACACCAAACCCAAAAAAACTCAACTCCTTCTCTTCAACCATAATATTACAGACCACTCGCCGCAGATACTACTAGGCAATCAACAAATTAAGCCAGATAAGACTGCAAAATACCTAGGAGTACAACTAGACGCTAAACTTAATTTTAACAAACACACCTCTGCCATTAAAAACAAAGTCAAAACTCGAGCTAAGTACTTTAGATCTCTGACTTTTAAGAATGAAGGTATTAACACCAAAACGGCAGCAAAAATATACAAGTCAATTTGCAGGCCACTTCTAGAGTATGGACACGTACTGCTGAGTAATGCCAGACCACCAGCCTTAAAACACCTCAAAGTGGCAGAAACATCAGCTTTGAGAACCATGACAAAAATACGACACCCAGAAAACCCTCTTCACAACCCCAGCAACCGACAACTTTACCAAAAAACCAATATACAACCCATTGATCTAAGACTAACTGAATTAACTAGCAAATTCAAAGCCAAACCCGACAATCTGAATCTCATCGAAGAACTGTGCCTAACAAGAGATAATCAAGAATCTAGATATAGATACCCAGAACAAACCATATTGGAGATTTTAAGGAACCATGCAGCTAGATAGCAAAACTATTAATCAAATTAATCTGACTTGTTTTAGTTTTTTTTTTGTTGCTCTTATTTATAAATTACATTTAATCATTTTATATTTGCAAATACTATATACTGTTAATATTAAGAATTAATTAATGTACTGTGGCTGAAGGACTTCGGTCGATGGCCATTTGGGAAACCAATAAAAAACATAATAATAATAATAATAATACTTTATAAATTCAAACTTGTTCTACTTTAAATTGTAGGTAATTATGTCTGAAATATGGGTATTTGGTCGATTTTTGGTTAAAAAAATAATTGATTAAAAAACGAAATGGCGAAAGCGTTTCTAGACTCTCATTCTTGTTTTAAATAATTATTATTTCAGATAAGGAATAGAAAAAATATATGTTAAATTACAGCAACTGTCACAGAAAATTTGGACCAGCATTACTATCGCAAAACTTTGGGAGAGAGGGATAGAGCTATAACAACCGAATACAGGAAGTGTCGAATAAGGAAAATGTTCACTTAAGTCTGAAATGTATTCTATACATATAAAGCTTAATGTTACTATATTTTTCCAGAATTCAAATTTATGTTATAAGTTAAAATATTCTTGGGCTTAAAAAATACCTATGCTGTATGTATGTATGTATAAATGCATTTATAGTTAAACATATATAAGATAAGAAACCGAGGGTGTTAAATTAAATACTTACCGCCCTGTATAAAAATGTGTGTGTTTGTTCAAGAAAATAAAGGATTTTAATAAGAATATTGATTTTTTTGTACCCAGGATTTAAAAAAAAATTAAATCCTAAGAGTAAACTAAAACTCCCCTTATTTTGACAAAAATAAAATTAAAAAAGTTGTAAATTTTTTTTTAGTTATAAGAAAATGAAAATTTTAGAAAAACTATTTTTTTGGTAACAATAAATAAATTAAAATTCAATAAAAAATATTTATTTAAAACAAAAATTACAGTATATTATATCAATGCTTTTGAAAACTAAACACCATATTATGTTCATCCAAAAAATATTGCTTTGCTTCTCTAAAAAATAAGGATTGCATCCTTGCAAACTTATTTCCATAGACATCAACTTGTGCTGCATATTTTCTTCCCTGGAACAATATAATTTTTAATTTTTTTATCCAAAACAAAGCAAATCGCCAAATAATTTTTAAAACTAAATTTAATTTGCCTTAATTATATTATATTATAACATTTTGCACATGACCCCCCTTCTTACACATAGGTACATATGATTTACTATATAATAGGTTTTTTACCCAGTTCTTCTATTAGCAATTTTTTTAATAGACAAGTGTGTTGTGCACTGCAGTGTCTTTATTGAAACACAACAAATTGGTAGGAGTTTTTTTTTTAAGAGCTAGGGCTTTATCAATATTTTTAAGAGCTGGGGTTTTATCAAAAACGTGGCAAAATACCTATCTTTGAGAAGCATCTGCTTTTATTTTATAAATATAAGCTTCTTTATTTTAAATTTTGAATAATTGTGCTCTAGCAATGTTGTTTGGCCAATTTTTGGATTAAATTACAAAAATAGTGATCACCAAACGCAATGGCGAATGCGCCGGACAAAATTATCATGAATTTTACTGATTTTTCCTTGAAAAGGGTTAAAAACTGTCTGCTAAGGGATAAAATCATTGTTGTAACCGTTTAAGTGCTTAGTGCTATGTTATAAGTGTATGTAAAAAATCATAAACATTAGTTTCAGCCTCATCAATTAGATACAATCCAACAATATTCTGTCAATATTTTTTTAATTCTCTAGCAGTAATTTAAAATTTTGCCCTTACCCAGAAGCACATTTTCAGAATATTTTAGTTTTAGTGAGTGTAGAACCTACCCTTTTTAAAGTTTTCTCTAATTCTTCATTAAAATTTTCCCGAGGTGAACCCAAATGTCAGCCGGTCACTGTATAATTTGGGTACACCTTATTGATAATAATAATTAATCTACTTGCCTGATGTGTGTATATTAAAACGACCTTACTGATGGACATTTCTCAAGAAGCCTTGTTCCATTCATTTTCAAATTATAACAGCAAACATTGACTCCCTACAATATAATTGTTATTTTTCATTTTTATTCTCTTGCCTTTGTTGATATTTTCTTATACCAAATTTTATTATTTACATTATTATGGTACTTAAGTATGTATATCACAAAACAACAAGGATTATTTTACATTATTAGACCAAAAAGGGCAGGTAAGCATATCATTTCTTATACATTCACTACCTGTACTTTGTATAGAAGAATGCTACATAATTAATTGTGAATTTATTAGGAAAGGTTGATATATTATGAGTTATCGTACAATACATAAATAAGTACGATAAGAACATAAGTTCCCAAGGTAATTGCCAGAAGTTCTAAACAATAAACATAGTATTTTCTACTTATAAACAATCCTATCAGTGAAAACAAGTAGGTACATACCTTTTAAAATAGTGGTAACTAGTTCCTTTGATCTGGGACGAAGAAAAACACTTTAACGTATTAGGAAAGTAAATAAATGCACACAAATTATTAAGAATTAAACAACCAACAAATAAAAATGTTCAAATTAGGAAATTAGCTTTTTTTCGAACGCCATATTGTAATACAATTGACATATCATATTTCTGAATAATATACGACATACGTTCAGTTTCAAAATCACTTTAACCACTCATTTAGCTATGTTGTGACGTTTAGGCTTAAAATTTCCTTTTCACGTTAATAGAATGGTGATTTTCTGTGCATAATTTAATATTATTATCATTTCATCATCATTTATATGTGCCCAGGCACCCAAGTACCTTCTTATTTTATTTTGCTATAAAGGTTTAGATTAATTACTTTTAATTCTATATTCTTGCCACTCGTATTCGAATGTAAACTTTGACAAATAGAAAACAATGGCAACGCTGTCAGGCGGTCGGTGGCCATGGTTGTCGCGACCAGTAAAATGTACAAATTCAGTCAAACATTTTCTATCCAATTCACAGTCTCGGGAAGTTATCATAAAAATAATACTTAAATGACTTTAGACTGTGCATATGGGACTAAAAACCCACAGAAGGTACAGGAAAAAAAGGGCAGTCAAGTGTGGACTTCGCCCCCGGCTAATGTATTGAAAAATTCAGAGTCGGATTAGTTTCGATACGAGAGGAAGGTTGAGTTTGAAAATATACAGGAGGTACTTTATGACCAGATCAATAAAACTTAGAGATATTGTCCTCCATACATCGTGTATCCGTGCCAACGATTTTGCTGAATGTGTGTGTGTGGGGGGGGGGGGGGAGGTTTAAAGAAGAAATTACTTCTAAAAAAACGTTCCTTGGTTTTAAATACCTTCCTTTCATCAAAAATGACTTCTCAACGTTCCTTGTTTTCAGAAATCGTCCTCCTATTCAAAGTTCAAAGTCACAAAAAACGCTTTGTCCCAAACCCAAAAGTACATGATCGGCGCCCATAGGGAGGAGCAAGGTGGAGCGGTTGCCCCCTTGGGTTCCGGGAAAGGGCGTAGATATACAGCAGCGGCAACTTCTTTTTTAGAGAGCACTTTCATTTGTTTAGACAAAAACGCCAGTGGCTTTTTTTTTTAGAAGTCACTTTAAAAGAGAAGTTTTACGAGTTTTTGGCTGGTTACCCATCCTTGAAATATATGGGCGATCATGCACAAGTACCTTCTCTTGCAACTGACACTCTGAATGTTTTATACTTCAGACACGGGGTCGACACCTCTCAATTTCCTGGCTCAAAGTGAACAAAACATACATTTTTTCACCACACCTTTGCTGACAACCGGTTGCCGTAATGTGTGCCCAAACCTCCAATCATACTTCTAACGTACATACCTCCAATCAAATTGGTCGGATGCCACTTTCTCTTTTAAAAACTTAAAAAATTAGTACTTTTTAGTTTTTTAGTACAATGTACAAACCATTTAGTACAATTTTTAAATTCGCAACACTTTTATGTATCATCTTAGTCATCTATCACTTCCAGAATGCTTTAATTGGAAAGAGATAGACGAATATCGTTTAAGGGAAAATATTTTTATCGTGTTTTGCAAAAACTCAAATTTGTATACTACTCCAACCATTTTCAGTATAGCGTTAGCGTGAAAAACGTTCTGACATGCAAAATCTGCCTATTATTAAACCATTTACGTCTTGTGATAATAAGTCATTTATGTAAGTTATAAATAAAATAGGACCTAGCACTGTGCCCTGTGGTACCCCAATATTCACTTCCTGTTTGTCACTTAGAACGTTATTGACTTTCACAACTTGATGTCTCCCGGTGAGATAATTTTTTAACAGCTTCCACACTGTCCCCCTGACTCCATAATGCCATAAGACATCAAGAAGTCTATCATGGGAGACCGTGTCAAACGCTTTTGCCAAGTCTATGAAGATTGCAGCACATTTCTCTTCTGTATTCAAATTGTTTGTTATTTCCGATGTCAGTCTGTATAAAGCGTCCTCCGTACCACAATTCGGCAAGAAGCCATATTGGTTTTCTGATAAAATAATATTATTTTTGAAAAAAGTAAATAGCCTTTCCTTTAAACATTTTTCGAATATTTTTGCCAAATTACTTATCAGACTTATGGGTCGGTAGTTACAGATCATTGCTGTAGATCCGCTTTTATAGATGGGAGTAGGTAATTGCTGACATTTTAAAATGAGAAGGCACGATTCCTGTTACAAAAATTAAAATATATTATCTATGACTAGTAAATGATAATACAAATATAAATGTTGTAGGGCCCATGGTTTAAATCAATTAGCTTATATTTTCAAAATTTTCGTTTTTTTGGTAAGACTGGTCAACACGAGTGATTTTCTTTGTATATACCTGTCTCAGTATAAATTAAAAACTAGCTGAAGCTTGTTTAAAGTTTTTAATAAGAGTAAAAATGTAACTATTTTGGCCACTAAATAATCTAAATATAAATTTAAGTAAGATAATAACACGAAATTGAACAACACACGCTAATTTTTTTTTAACTTCATAACCTAACCTCCCAATGAATAACGTCTAGCTATGGTCCTGACCCCTACCCAAGCTACGCAAAGGGCGAACCCAAACAAAAGTGATAAAAACAAAAAAAGGTCCTCCTCTGTCATCTTACCCAAAAAAATAATGCTCAAGAAAACGTAACAGATTGCTTAAAAGCATAACAGATCCTTTAAAAACCTAACAGATCTATTACAATTTGTAACGGATCGGCAACACTGGTCACTCACTAAGTTGTTGAGTGGGGAATGACTTATCATTAGCTTAAGTTGACAGTTGGTCCACTACCCTCGGAAGAACAGAGGGTACTGGTTGGTCAACTTTTATGTCGGGTTGCAGTGGTTGCACAAAGAATTTTATTAATTAACAACCCGCAAGCTTGACTGTGACATACATGACATTGACAGACATTATATGTACTCTCGTAACCGGGCCAGTATGATTGTCAAACTTGCTGGTAAGTTAATTTTTATTAAAATTCTTTGTACAACCCGACATTAGTTTAGATAAAGTCCTAATTAAGGGGTATAAAGAGGCCATAAAAAAGGGCAATATTTACGAGCGGATTAAAATAAAATATTTGTTTTCACAAGAGATGATTTCGAATTAATTTTAGCATTAAAACTGTTTTCAATAAATTATATAAGTTTTGCAACTTCTACGAGTCTAGGTGTAACACCGGATTTGAAGGAATCCTCTGAGTGTTATGTTTGTTTGTTGTTTCATTGGGGAAAAAAACAAAGGATTTAGGGTCAGTACGTCCCTAGGTGGTGAATGAGAAGGTTGTACACCAAAGTTTGGCAGTGTAATCAGTTTTATGAACATTACCGTTTTTGTGTTTATTTTGTTTTTCCAGATTACAGGAAAAAATTGAGAAATATTTTATATTTTAGTTCATACATAGAGCAACAAAATAAAGACCCTGTTTTATTAACCTGTAATATTTTAAAGTTGTCGGGATTTTTGCCCATTACCATGTTTAAAATAATTGACATTACCATGTTGAGTGTGGTAAGGGAATTAGGACCAGTACATGGTTTTTAATTAACTATAAAACCCTACTACTATCTCAGACCTATTATACCCACCTTGTATTTTATTTTTACAGATCAGGAGATTTTTTTCCTGAATATTTAAAAGTACCAGTTAAAATTGAAACTAACGAAAACACAAAAGAAGTTGAAAAAACGCCTGTAGTTGTCAATACTGAATGGAAAATAAAAAATGAGGAAATTGACCTAAATGAGGAAGACCTTAAACAAAATCAAATTATGTAAGTATCTAATTGCTATTTTTTTCTTAGAAAGGACTAAACAAATAAGATAATACACAAATGCAAGTTTTTGTTTTCTGTATATGGTTCTTTCAATATTTTAAAAATTTATAATTAATTACTTGAAGTTGAAAACATTTTTTAAAAAGTTAATAGTTGTTTTTCTGAAAATTTTAACTTAAAATTTTATTATGATTATCTGACATTTCTAATAAATTTTCCGAATATTTTTGAGTAACTTTATTAGTGGATGTTTTAACCCCTGTTAAAAAATCTTTATCATCAAACTATGACTTGAATATTGATGAATTCAACATTTAATAAGGCCGCTTTACAGTTTGTAATTTTTCTTTCACGCAAAAAAAGATTGCCTGCGAGTATGCGCAGAACAAGGTTAGTGATCAGCCGGCGCAATTTGTATTGCTTGCAAGAAATATAACTCCGACCCAATTTTTATTGCAATTCTTGGGATTTTTGGTGATTTATGAGACACCAACCTTAATATAAAAATCCCTGATATTTGTTTATGTTCTTTCTAACCTATAGTGGGTACGTTTTGTTTTTATTGGTTTGCTTTTGTGTCCTGTAATACTGTTATGTTAAAATAAATGCACAAAAAAGCGCCGGTAGGGCCTAACCAAATGTTTTTTATTTTAAAGGTTGGCAAGTGATCCATCACCTACGACCTTGGCAAGTCATTGCACGCTGTAAAACGAGTGACAATTTTATTGCCATAATATTAATTGCTGCAAGATAACTTTTTTTTTATTGTTAATTGATGCTAACATACAATTATTGTATTTGCACATGTCAGGTAACTTGCGTGAAAGAAAAATTGCAAAACTGTAAAGCGGCCTACAGAATGCAACTTGCTGTGAACATTCTATACGCAACTTTTGTTTCTTAAAAAGTATCACAGAACTTAGAACCCAAACGTATCCTATCAATAATTAAAGTAAACTACAAAAATTGGATTTGATATACCTATAATTCTTCAATTATCTCAATATTTTGTTTATTGTTTTAGTATGCCAGTCTGTGACATCAATCAACACCATATTGAAAATGAAAAGTACAAATGTGGTATTTGTCAATTTCAATCTAAATGGAAAGGTAGTTTAAATAAAAATAATTTTCAACATGAGAATAACAAAGATATCTATAAATTTACCTGCAATTATTGTAATTATCATCAAAATCCTCAGAAATGTAATTTGAAAATACATCTCTTACAACATAAAAATACCGAGAAAGATGATTATCCAGATGTGTGCAAATGTGAATATCAAACAATTGAGAAAAATAGTTTAAAGTTACATAATTTGCAACAACATAACAATTCAAAAGAAGGTGTTACTTCACATAAGTTTAGATGTGATCAATGTGAATATGAAACTAGTACGAAATGTAATTTAAAGAGACATATTTTCGGACGTCATAAAAATATAGAGGAAGTTGATGCTTCAAATAAGTTTAAGTGTGGTCAATGTGAATATCAAACACTTTCGAGAAGTCATTTAAAGATACATATTTTGGGACGTCATAAAAATTTAGAACAAATTGATGCTTCAGATAAATTTAAGTGTGGCCAATGTGAATATGAAACAATTAGGAGAAGTGATTTAAAGAGGCATATTTTGCGACATAAAAATACAGAAGTTACTGTCGCAGACAAATTTAAGTGTGATCAATGTGAATATCAAACAATTGTGAGCAATGATTTGAAGAGGCATATTTTGCGACGTCATAAAAATATAGAGGACATTGATGCATCAGATAAGTTTAAGTGTGGCCAATGTGAATATCAAACAATACTGAGAAGTGATTTAAAAAGGCATATTTTGCGGCATCATAAAAATTCCGATGACGTTAATGCTTCATATAAATTTAAGTGTAGTCAGTGTGAATATTAAACCCTTACAAGAAGATATTTAAAGAGACATATTGTGTTACAACATAAGGTCTGAACAATGTAAATATTAAACAAGTTCGAAAAATTATTTAACAATTAATACATATTTTGGGACGTCATAAAAATATAGATAAAGTTGATACTTTTAGACAAGTTTAAGTATCTTAAAAAAACTATGAAAATCAAGAAAGCTAAGAAGGCCGTTAACTTGATGCACAGTTGCTTAATAATATGCTACAAAAATAAAAACTATTCCAAAAAGGTACATTAGACAATATATCCGAAATTTGGGTGTTTCGTTTCGTAATAAACAATCAAAGATCACATTTTTTCGGACCTAATGTAGCGGTATTAATTTTAAAATCTCGATTTTTCATAAACTCAAATTTTTTTAATAATAAAATAAATAATAAATTTATAATTATAAATACAGTTTTAGGCATCATTTTGCCTTAGAAATATTATGTGACCAAAATAAAGTATTAAAATTTCGACATTTCGTCTATCATTACACACATTCGTGTCGTTCAATCAGCTGACGTTGATAATATATATGTCGTAGTCGTATTGTGAAATCCGTCATTTCATGAAAAGCTTAGGCATTTCATAAGACGCCGGCATATTGTCTAGAGAAATATTGTTACGCTATCTGCCTTGACTTTTTGCGAAAAACCTAACATTTCTAGTCATATAGTGAATTAATTTACCTCTGCAAAACCCGGCATTTCGTGAAAGACCGTATATTATCTGTTTGGGTTTTATATGAATTATTAATTTTAATTATTTTTATTACATTACCCAAAAATGTTGGTGCTTTGGTACATAAGTAAGAGTGTGCGAGCACCTCACAACTAGTTCAAAAAAGTCGTTGGCTCAGAACTTACATCAAAATTTCCCGCCATTTTTCTTTGGTTAGTGTTATGCAGTGTCCCGATCCAGGGTCGTGACATCTGTCCTGTATTTGATATTTGATTCCATAGGTGGCCACCACGCCGTGGAGGATTGACGAAAGGTAGGTCATTTTTACGTTTTGTCACGCTGTCGCCGTATACCTATTTCATTTGCCAAATTAAATGAATAAATTGAGAGAAACCTTGAGTCGGATAGTGTTTAGTAACGGCTCTCATGTTTTGTTTTTTTGTACATTTTTTTGAATGGAACAATGTCAGACAAAAAGGTGGAAGAATTGTTTGTGAATCTTTTTTTATAAAAATATAACAATATGTAATGAACAACAATTAAATGGGGGTAGAAAGTAAAAATGTATATAACATAATACATTTTTAAGGTTAGGTCTTAATAAGACAAGACCGCATACGCTGTTGTCAGGTAAAGCCACAAGTGCCTACTAAACTATTTCTGTTTTTATTATTATGACTAAACAATAATGCCAATGATATTTCAAGAAAATGCTCAGAAAACGCATTCATTGGTCCAGAACCGGCAGTCTGAGTTCTAAGGTGCACAGTACGAAATGCCATAAAGCGAAAAAGCGATGATATATCTACTGGAACAACAAACAGGGTGACCTGGGATTAACCAAGATACAACTACAAGAAGATATGATACCGCGCAGGTTTTCGTGACGTCACTTGTGCCCAAACACCGCCATATTGCGATATTCTCCGTTGTTTCTAAGTTAGAGTTTAAATTATATGTAAAATTTTGGTCGAAACGAATTCCTAAATACTTTAATTTTCCTTCCAACATAATCACATCTACAAGTTTGAGTTAAAAGGAAGGTAAGTATATTAAGTTTTAAATCTTAACAATAATCACTTATCTATATAAAATGTATGTTTCAAGATTTCAGTCACAGTACAAATTCTAATGATAATATGTTTTATCATAAATTTATTAAAAATATATAAAATTGCCTTTTAATGGTGTAAGCTTCGCGTTGCCTTATAATTCCGCGCGTTAATTTTCCACAAGGTGACGTCACGATCCACTGCGCATCATGATATCATACCTTGAATAGTTGTATCATGGGGAAACTTAAGTCGGGGATTAAAACACCACGACAAAGACAAATTCTTCGTTGAGAATGTCACCTTAAAAGTTCTATTAAGGCGATCAACAAATATCACTTAATACAGTTTATCCTGAAGACGAATGTTACTACATCCGATTTTTTTCGATTTAAAAATATCTTTATTCATTAATATACGTATGTACATGTCAGTTCGTATACTTGTGTTACAATGATACTATTTATATAGATACATTTCATACACACATCCTCCGAAATATATGTGAACTACTATTCTTAATACTGGTTCTTGATTGGTCGGCGCCGAGCGTCCGACCACTGATCATCTATCATTCCTTTGTGACAACATCCCACAAATAAAAAATTTGTTTAGTTATTGGTCCGCTCATCGAAACTAATTCTTTTGACATCACAAATTTTTGTTTTCTTGGTAAATTTGTGGGTATGTGCGAACAAACCCTTTCTTTTTCTTAAGTCTTCAAGAACGATTAGAAACGCTTGTGTATTATGGATAATTTACTAGAATCTGTGAAGTCAGAAGTTGATGACTCTTTCCAGGATGTACCTGATTTGATCAATTTTAATACTATCGAGCAAGAAACTGTAAAAGACCCTATTTCCAATTTTATTAGTGTGGTCAAAGAAGAGTGTTCTTCGACGTAAGTAGAAAGTATACGTAATGTATTTATAAAAATTATAAATACAGCATTTCTCTCTAATAATGAAACAAAATAGTACTACAATGGTTTTATTTTTTGCCATAATATTCCTCGACTTCAACCATCTTTTAGATATTTGAGGTTCTCTGCCACTTTTGCGAACTAAAAAAACGATTTATGTGTATAAGTATCTTTAATTAAGAAATTGTTAACAATATTTATCTTTGTTTGTTTGTTTTACCTAACAATCTTCATACTTTTAATTCAATGTACTCGTAGAGTTGTTTGTCGGAATTTCCAGGAAAAAACTACTGTGCAATACTCTACACAGCAGCCTAATTCACTTCACGATCCTAAAACTGTGTTGTGTTTTATATTAAATATATAATGGCGCTCCGTGCCACATCTTACTGGTGTGTCCTACCACTGTGCTGCCATAAGCAGCTTTGAGTTCTCTTTGTTTTGTCGGATCCTAGCTCTACTGATGAGTCATGATATGACGAAACGCGTCTAGGGATGGATCTGACGAAATAAAGAGAAATTCTTCTTCTGTATTCTTGTTTTCGGTTAATAAACCGATGCGAGTTAGCGCTGCCTAGCGGGACTCCTGTAATTGTGACGAATGTCTTTACAGGAGATTTCCTCTTAACATTTTTACTTATTTCTATAAGTTTGTTAGAGGTGCTGGTATGCTCAAGAGTGTCTAATAACGATACAGATGGCGCTCCGTGCCACATCTTACTGGTGTGTCCCACCACTGTGCTGCCATAAGCAGCTTTGAGTTCTCTTTGTTTTGTCGGATCCTAGCTCTACTGATGAGTCATGATATGACGAAACGCGTCTAGGGATGGATCTGACGAAATAAAGAGAAATTCTTCTTCTGTATTCTTGTTTTCGGTTAATAAACCGATGCGAGTTAGCGCTGCCTAGCGGGACTCCTGTAATTGTGACGAATGTCTTTACAGGAGATTTCCTCTTAACATTTTTACTTATTTCTATAAGTTTGTTAGAGGTGCTGGTATGCTCAAGAGTGTCTAATAACGATACAGATGGCGCTCCGTGCCACATCTTACTGGTGTGTCCCACCACTGTGCTGCCATAAGCAGCTTTGAGTTCTCTTTGTTTTGTCGGATCCTAGCTCTACTGATGAGTCATGATATGACGAAACGCGTCTAGGGATGGATCTGACGAAATAAAGAGAAATTCTTCTTCTTAAATATATGAGTTAGATGGCACTTTATTTTTACATTTCGAACCAAGGTTTGTGTTTAAAGAGTGGAAAATTCAAACATTTTAAGACAGTTGGGTCAAAATTGAGTTTTTCCTATAAATCTATTCTATGGGCCACTATAAATCCTTTAGATGGTCAAGGAAAATGGTGCAGTAAGATCAGTATCTTTAAGAGTAGACTAAAAAGCTATTATTTCAAAAAAATTGGTATAGTCATTAAGTTTTTCTTTAGTGTAATGCTTTTCCTTACAGGACGTTTTTTTCTAATGATTCTAGTGCTTTGTATTGCTATTCAATTGGAGAAATAAATGATTTAACATAGTTTCACACATCCTCAGTATATGTATGTGATTTTTTAAATACTTAGTGTCCCGAGGCACATAGAATGTCTCCTTTTTTTTTTGTTAAAAATGGTTACTTGCTTTGTAAACCCAAGCCGACTAGTTAACAAGTTGCATAGACATAGATAACCATTATTATTTTTCATAATAAAGGTGCAGTGGCTTGCAGACAATGTAGGCAAAAAAGGAATTACCTACCCTAGTCTGAGTCTTAATGAGATTCTTGTGAGAGTCTTGATGAGACTTAAAAGATGCAAAACCTAATTTTTTCTCTAAGACGGTTAAACCCTAACGTACACACGGATAATACGGTCAAGTTTCTTGGTGTATTTCTAGATTCTCGTTTAACATGGTCAGAGCATGTTACCCAGCTCATTAAAAAACTATCAAAAATAACTGATTTAATCAGAAATAATTTATTTATTTCTTTACGGTAAATCCATTTTACAACGTACAAAATTCATTTTACTAAAAAAAAAATGTATAATATCTTATATAAATATAATGTATAACATAAATGCTTAATATAACAGCCCAGTGCAGGTCCCTAGACTCTATACCTTATTATCCCCCTAAAACCAGCCAAAGAAGAGCCAAAAATGCATATATTATGCTCTTTCAGTAGTTCGTTTGCCTGCCTGATAATTCTGGTCATTTATTTTTATTTATTTATTTATTTATTTATTTTATCATAATACATGTGTATAAAATACAAATTATAATATCTTACTACTTAATATTAAAGTGTAAAAATATAAATATTTAATAATGACTTAAACATTTTAGGCAAGCTATAAAACTATAAAACTAAGTATCTGCAATAGTTACACATATTAAACATTTTCCAAATGATTTTGTATGACACAAATATGATACAATGGTGCCTATATTGATTCGTTCTTCCCATAATTTGTGGAGTGGAAGGGTATTCTGGAAGTGTGAGTATGGCAACCACGCCTTTCCACGATGTTGAAGTTTATAAGACCCAGAATCTCAGGACAGTCAATACGACCTCTGATAATATTATGTAAAAAACAAAGATCAATAACAATACGCCTAGACTCCAAAGTTCCTAATCTCAACACAGTTAAAATATCATCATAGGTATATTCATCTCAAAAGAGACCCAATCTGAAGAAATCTTGCAAAGAGTGTATCATTGGAGGTATTGAGGACTGCTTATCATGGATACTTTAACTTGCTATGTGACATACTCAATTGGGGTCACTCAGGCCATGCTGCTAAAATCTTTGGTCTTCAAATCAAATCAAATATAGCTTTACTGTCGTAAGAGCTACTGATTGTCAAGCAAAACAACTTAAAATTATTACAAAACTACAGTTAAATAAAACAAATTAAAAAAAAAACAGTTAAACACCGTAAAACAAACAATAGACCCTTACAGTTCATTCATTCATTATTTGAATAGAAGGCTCTCTCGGTGAACAATTTTTTTAGGTTTCTCCGAAACTTTCTATGGCAAACAATTTTCCGTAAACTAAGGGGCAAATGATTAAACAATTTTTTGCTATTATAATAGAGAGAGTTAGTAGAAGAGGGAATCGGCAGTGCTATAACGTGTGTTCTTCTTGTTGTAGTTGTCGAGGAAGTCTGTATTTCAGATTTATACTTCTTGTGCATAAGCCATGCTGTTTCAAGAATATACAGAGAAGCCAGTCAATATCCCCAAATTAATAAAGTGCGGCCGACAGGACGTTCGGCGACTCAACTAACAAATACATCGTATTGCTCTTTTTTGCAATACGAATACCGATCTGAAAAGGTATTGAGCGCACGATCCCCAGAAACACAACCCATACCCGAAGGTGACTCTCTATAAGGGCAAAGTATGCGTTCCTCGCACTAAAAACTCCCAACTCTCGTGATATACCCTCAAAGCATAGCACTCACGAGCTGTTCTAGTATTTAAATTCGCTATGTGATGTCCAAACCTCAATTTATCGGCAATATAAAGCCCCAGAAATTTGCTCATTGCTGAATTATTCTCTCTTTGAGCTTCTGGTCCTGTATTGTGAATATGTCATTTAAAAGTGAGTAGGTTAGTCGCACCATTCCTTAATCTTCAGCATATTACAATTAATGTCACCCTCCAACTGGGTCACATCAGAACCCTGCCAAAGAATCGTGGTATCATCCGCAAATATTGTAAATCTACCATATATATCTAGCTTTGCTAAATCATTAATATACAATAAAAACAGTAACGGCCCCAGAACAGAGCCCTACAGTACTCCCGATGAAATTCTCATTCTTTTTGATTCCTTTCCATTAAAGTAAACCGTCTGATATCTGTCCGAAAGATAATACTTTAACCAAGCCAGTGCAGTGCCCCTAAAGCCGTAGATTTCAAGCTTGCCCAACAGTATCCCATGATCCACACAATCAAAGGCTTTTGACAGATTACACAACACCTCTGCGGCAACGTCTCCATCGTTTAGGCTTTGATATAGATGTTCCAAAAATGAAAAAATAGCGTCGTTAGTGTTCCTACCCGTTTGAAACCCAAACTGAGCCACGTTTAGTATACTGTGTTTAGATAGAAAATCTATCATGCGTTTCTTCATATTCTTCTCAATGATTTTAGATATGGTAGGCAATAATGATATTGGTCTAAAATTTGATGGCGATTCATTATCACCCCCTTTAAATAAAGGAATAACTTGTGCAATTTTCAAGCATAGAGGAAAACTGCCCATCTCAAAAGACATGTTTATAGCCTCTGCGAGTGTCTGAAACGCAGACTCTGGGAGCATCAGTAGCGTTTTCAAAGAAATACTGTCATTCAATTCAGCGAAGATGTATTCGGGCTATGGAAGGGCTTGGGTATCGTGAGTGCTATCGTCACTCCTTCGGGGAGCTTGGTATACTAACATTTCCTTCGGTTTACATTTTGCAGTGTCTTATGCATCACTTCACAACTAGGGTTGTGTGGATATTTTTAAATGTAATATTTAATTTACAATTACATTGTTATAACTTTTGATTCATGTAAATTTACCTATATTTTATTTATTTTATTTATTTATTTATTTATTTACAATAAGAGTACACTACAAAATCATAGATTCTAAATGGTATCTAAAATAACAACTAGAATAACTATACACCATAAAACAGATCACTGTCTCTTCAATGCCACAAGACCAATTCTAAAAATATCACAGTTTGGAAAATGACCATTGTAGTTACTTAACATCCTGTTGATGAAAGCACTTCGACTATAATTTGTTCTGTGTGTCTGTTCAAAAAATAACTGGAGCTGCCTGGTTCTCCGGACTGGGACACGGAATGAGATTGATTGAAGTAACCATTCGCAGTTTATCTGGCTATTGAGTACTTTGTATAAAAAGACCAAAAGTGCTTTATTTCTCCGATGTTTAAGTGATTGTAGGCCACATAGGAGGAGTCTAGTTTCATAAGGAACGCCTTGATATGGAAAGTGTACCCTCTCCAGTCTGTTAATGTGACATTGATAATGTGGGCTCCATATTACAGAACAATATTCCAAAATACTGCGCACCAAACAGTTGTAGAGGGCTGTCAGCGCCTTGATGTCAAAAATATGCTTTGTGTGTCGTTTTATGAAACCCAGCAGCCTAAAACTTTTGAGGATGATGTTGTCTATATGTACAATAAATGATAAATCACTATCAAAAATTACTCCAAGATCATTAAATTGCGATACAACTTCCAAATTAACGCCATTAATACTATAGATATCACTCTGCGGGTTATTACATTTAAAGAATCTTAAAACTTTGCACTTCTTTACGTTAAGCTTTAGATAGTTTCTATCGCACCAGTCGACAAAACCGTCAAGGTCCCTTTGCAAATAATTGTGCCCTGGTGAGACAATGGAGTAAAATTTAAGATCATCCGCATATATAAGACAGTGAGATGCCTCGAAGCATTGTATAACATCATTTATGAAAAGGATGAATAAAATGGGACCGATGTGTGAACCTTGTGGAACACCTGACGTTACTATCATTTCTTCAGAAATTGATCCGCACTCAGTGACACGTTAATTTCTTGAAGTAAGGTAGGATTCTATCCACTGGAGATATGTTCCGCAGACACTCATATTGGAAAGCTTTCTTATGAGCAGCTGGTGACAAACACTATCGAAGGCCCTTGACAAATCGGTATAGATAACATCGACCTGTTTTCCTGCCTCCACTGATGACACTTAAAAATCGTGATACCTGGCTAAGTTGGTTGATGTTGAGCAGCCTTTATAAAACCCATGTTGTTCAGATATGATGTAGTGTTTGTAGGTGTTAAAAAGTTCATCACTTACTATGGCCTCAAATACTTTTGGTATAATAGATAATAAGGAAATACCTCGATAATTTTCAATGTTACTTCTGTCGCCTGATTTAAAAATTGGAATCAAGTTTGAGAATTTCCAGATTTCGGGAAAACTTCCACTGTTAAAAGACTTTTGAAATAATGTGCATAACGGTAAAGCTAGAGACAAACTGCAATTTTTTAATAAAATTGGGTGAACTCCATCAGGGCTACTACTTTTAGATGTATCTAGGTTATTCAACTTATCGAAAACTTCCTCCTCTGTAAATTTGTGAGACGACAGCAGGTTAAAAAACTTTATTGAGTTCAAATTGCTTAGGTCTACGTTTTTGTGTACCGAGTAACATGATTTAAACTGCTTGGCAAATACGTCTGCTATTAGAATTGGGTCAGTCAACTCCTTTATGGTACCTATATGCAGGGGATTTTTTACAAAACCTAAAATGACAATTGTATTTTTTTAGAACATTCCCTTTTACTTCATGGAAAAGGTCATATCTCGAGTTTCCCCTTATAACTTTTAGAGATATTTATTTTTGATAAGTATAATATGATAATAGACATAAATTAAAACATTTGAGATTATTCTATACCGGGCGATTCACGACGAGCTTGCATTAGAACTTTTGAGGAAACTACTAAAAATATTTTTTTGAAAATCTGTAGGTTTAAGTTTATCGATATTTTCTCCTAAACTAAAATATTAACATGTTTGTGTCACTTCCGGTTATACCGGAAATAGCTTCAACTTTCATTTTTTAAATACAATATAGCATTTTTTTATTATATTTTTGGTTTTTGCATTAAATTTTTTGGGATACGTTTTTTACCTAAGTCTACTAATTTCTGAGATATCTGCATAATTTGTAATTATTTCGTAAATGCATAGCGATGAAATTATCAAATTAGGTATCCGTATATATTTTTTACCTTAGCTCCTGGACTAATTTTTTTTTGTTATTGTATAGTTAAAGAATCAACAAATCTCAAAAAACAATTCCACTTGGTATAAAATATACAGGGAGGTCACAATTAAGGGCTCATTGTAAAAAACTTTCTTATTTTAAATGGAACACCCTGTATATTTTTATTTTATATGATGACAAATTAACTGCTCTTTAAAATTGCTATAATCTTTTCTATACCTATATCAACGCGTTTTCTTAGAATATCAAGTTTTTTTTTAAATACGATTTTTTCAAGCTTGCCATGAAAACAAAAAAAGTAAATGGATACTCCATAGTAATATTTATAAGGGAAATATTGTTAGCAGCAATGTTTTCTAGAATGCTTTAACAAGAGTTAGTTGCACTAAATTATTTGTTTCGAATTTTAAGGCTCGTTTTCATGTGACAACAATGTTGCGACTTGCATGCCATGACACTAAAGTCACGACATTTTTAAACATGCAAACTTCAAAGTCAATTTGTCGCGGCAACAATTTGAAGCGTGGCATTAGTGTCGCAATATAAAAATCATGTTGATATTTTGGCATCCAAAACATCAGGTAGGAATATACTTATTGAACATTTTGGAACTCGATACGGATATTGTAAAGAAGCTAGTGAGTGAGTCTCCCGTAGCCAAATACCTCAGGGTTATTTGAAGCTTCAATTTAGCCGGTAATGCATCTCGCATAAAAGTACCCTTCTTTTGAATGCTAGTTTAAACCTTCCCATGTAGAAATTAAACATAACCTGGCCTATGCGCATGAAATTCAAAAAGCTAGGAGGATCTTCTACAGCAAGTTCTCGTATAATTTAACACAAAAATCGTGACATTAATTACATGAAAACAACCACTAAAAATGTCATATTGTCATGACTTAAAGTGTCATGACATTATTATGTCGCATGAAAACGAGCCTTTTTAAGAATGTCAATTCTGTTTCTGGAAAATGTCACGCTTGGGATTTTCAAACGAAGATTTTTTAAATTTATTAAGTGTTTATATTGAATGTAACAAAATAAAGTTAAGAGCATGTCGGATATATCACGATAAATATCCGAATCGACCAACTCCTTTACCTGATATTATTAGAAGAAGACTAAATAATAATTGCTTAAAATATGTCCCTTATAAATATCACTATGGAGTATCCATGTACATTTTTTGTTTTCATGGCAAGCTTGAAAAAATCGTATTTAAAAAAAGAAAACGCGTTGATTTAGGTATAAAAAGGGTTATAGCAATATTAAAGAGCAGTTAATTTGTCATCATTTAAAATAAAAATATACAGGGTGTTCCATTTAAAATAAGAAAGTTTTTAATGTTTAAAGTTTTTTACAATGAGCCCTTAATTGTGATCTCCCTGTATATTTTATGCCAAGTTTAATTGTTTTTTGAGATTTGTTGATTCTTTAGCTATACAATAACAAAAAAAAATTTTGTCCAGGAGCTAAGGTAAAAAATATATACGGATAATTTGATAATTACATCGCTATGCATTTACGAAATAATTACAAAATATGCAGATATCTCAGAAATTAGTAGACTTAGGTAAAAAACGTATCCCATAAGATTTAATTAAAAATATTGCAAAAACCAAAAATATAATAAAAAAATGCTAAATTGTATTTAAAAAATTAAACTTAAAGCAACTTACATGTTAATATTTAAGTTTAGGAGAAAATATCAATAAACTTAAACCTACAGATTTTCAAAAAAATATTTTCAGTAGTTTCCTCAAAAGTTCTAATGCAAGCTCGTCTTGAATCACCTGGTATAGTACGTACCGCTATTGGTTAACAGTAGAGTACCTACGTATTTTTACTGAAAAAAGTCAATAGTTTATTTATGTTCAGACACTTAGTAAGTGTTTTTTTTACGGTTCGCCGACTACGTAGGCCATCTTGAACCGGTCATCGACCACAAATGTGATCTACCGACTGGGGAGTGTGAAGGCACCTTCATCCTACGAGATATCCGATCTCATCCGGCCTGTCCGGCGTGAATAGGATGGCTAGGTGTCGATTCATTTTACACTCTTCCCTGAGGCAAGAGCACGCCGTGTTCCCAAGCGGTCACCCGCCCAAGTACTAACCACGCTCGACACAGCTTAACTTCGGTGATCTGCGGGAACCGGTGCTTAATATGTCGACAGGCCCTTGCTTTAGTAAGTGTTTACATAAGTCATAATACAATATATAGAAAAGTAACTCATAATAAAAAATATGAATTTAATAGCTAATACAACACGGTTAGGTACAGATTAAAATTATTTTGCTCTATAAAGTTATGATTTAAAAATTCGTAAATGTTGTAAAAAGCATTCTGAATTAGTATTTCCCTAACACGGCCTTGAAATTGCTTTAGCGGTAAGATTTTTATGCTTGCAGGCAGCTTATTGAAAAATTTACCTCCATAATACCCCGGGCCATCCTGGGATCTTTTTAATCGGCAATAGTTGATCAGGACGTTGGCCGCATGGCGAGTATTGTATCCGTGAACATCCCCGTGAGTCAAGTACAGGCCCTTATTCCTCTTCACGTACACAATGCTTTCGAGAATGTAGACCAAAGGGAGGGTCAAGATTCTAAGAGTTCTAAATGCGGGGCGACAGTAAACATATACGAGTTGAATATATATTGGATCTTGACCTTTATATTAATTTGCAAAAGTTGACAGTAAACATCTTAAATAAATAAACCCTGTAAACAAAATAAAATTTTTAAAATATTCGCATTTGTATCTAAAGTTAAACCTTCAAAAATTGGAAAAAATTAAAATAGAAAACAGAACTAAATAGCACAAAGCACTAAAAAAAATTTCAATAAAAAGCACAGATATGTTTTAAAACAATGCAGGCCGCACTGCAACAAAATAAAATGACACGTAAAGAATGGCGACGTTCAACTGACAATGATTCCGCGATTCATGAAAAGTTATCAAACTCCAAAACTATACCAGTAATTTTAAACTTTTTTACAATATAGGAAATCGTAAAAAAAAATTGGTGAGATTTAGATCTATTAGATGGTTTTTAATTAGGTATAATATCCTGCTATTATCTTAGACCTATAAGAATTTACCTACTTAAGCCTTATTGTATTTTATTTTTTTCAGATCAGAATATTTTTATCCTAAATATTTAGAAGTACCAGTAAAAATTGAACCCAACGAAAACACAATAAAAATTGAGCAAGCATCTGAAATTGTTGATGATGAATGTAAAACTAAAAATGAGGATATCGACCATAAAGAAGAATACCTTCAACAAAACCAAGCGATGTAAGTATCTCGAATTAGGTACTTTTTTCTTAGAAACGGTCAAACAAAAAATATAATACACAAATGTTAGTATTTGTTGTCTGTAATAAAATAGATTCTTAAGATATTTAAAAATTTTAAAAATATATTTCAATTACGCTAACTGGCAGTTCCACAATAAGAGTTTTGTAAAAATTGAGCTGGAATATTATTTATGTTTGCTAATTTCCTTAATTTTGATGTAACATTTTTTGCCTGTCGCGCAATGTCGTATAATTGGTATCTTTTAGTTTTAGGTGTTAAAATTTTTATTTAAAAAAAAAACGTGCAGTGGAAAGACACGATACTATTTTTTACCATATCTTAAATCTCTATATGTTTTTGAAGTAACTAGGTTTATTAACTTTTGTCTACAAAGTACCATCCAAGACGTTCCTTAATATTTATAATTTCACTGGTTAATTAAATTTTAAGATCCTGTTTGATACTTTTGTTATTTCTTGTCACAGTATGACGAAACTCATATCTCAATAGTTTGTTTGTTTTTTTTAGTATGCCATTCGGGGACATAGATCAAGAACACCATGTCAAAGATAAAAACCATGGTATGTGTCAATTTTCAACAAGATGTAATATAAAGAGACATATTTTGGAATGTCATAAAAATATAAAGGAAGTTAATTCTTCAGATACATTTAAGTGTGATCAATGTGATTATCAAACAACTTTAAAAAGTAATTTAAAAAAGCATATATGGAGACATCGTAAGAATATAGAGAAATATCATGCTTCAGCTAAGTTTAAGTGTGGTCAATGTGAATATGAAACATTTAAGAAAAGCAATTTAAAAAGACATATTTTGAGACGTCATAAAAATATAAAGGAAATTGATGCTTCAGATAAGTTTAAGTGTGGTCAATGTGAATATCAAACACTTTCGAGAAATAATTTAAAGAGACATATTTTGGGACGTCATAAAAATATAGAGGAAGTTGCTGCTTCAGATAAGTTTAAGTGTGATCAATGTGAATACCAAACACTTATGAGAAGTCACTTAAAGAGACATATTTTGGGACGTCATAAAAATATAGAGGAAGTTGATGCTTCAGATAAGTTTAAGTGTGGTCAATGTGAATATCAAACAGTTATGAGAAGTGTTTTAAAGAGACATATTTTGGAATGTCATAAAAATATAAACGAAGTTGATTCTTCAGATAAGTTTAAGTGTGATCAATGTGATTATCAAACAATTTTGAAAAGTAATTTAAATAAGCATATTTGGAGACATCGTAAGAATATAGAGAAAGATCATGCTTCAGCTAAATTTAAGTGTGGTGAATGTGAATATCAAACAAGTGTGAGAAATGATTTGAAAAGACATATTTTGGGACGTCATAAAAATATAGAGGAAGTTGATGCTTCAGATAAGTTTAATTGTGGGCAATGTGAATACCAAACAATTATGAGAAGTCATTTAAAGAGACATATTTTGGGACATCATAGAAATATAGAGGAAGTTGCTGCTTCAGATAAGTTTAAGTGTAATTACTGTGAATACCAAACACTTACAAGAAGTCACTTAAAGAGACATATTTTGGGACGTCATAAAAATATAGAGGAAGTTGCTGCTTCCGATAAGTTTAAGTGTGGTCAATGTGATTATCAAACAATTCTGAGAAGTGATTTAAAGAAGCATATTTTGCGACGTCATAAGAATGTAGATAATGTTGAGGAATTTTAAGTGTGGTCAACATGAGTAACAAACCATTGAAAAAGGAAATTTACCGCAAAAAATTCTTGGTACATAAAATGATAGAGAAAGTTAATGCTTTAGCGAAATTTAAGTAAGATCCATGTGAATATTAATCAAAGAGACATATTTTGCTACGACATAAAAATAAATAGTTGATGCTTTAGAAAGTTAAGAGTTGACCGTTAAATTGATGCAAATTTGCATATTTTAAGAAAATA
The DNA here is from genome assembly GCA_935413205.1 of Polydrusus cervinus. Lineage (NCBI taxonomy): Eukaryota > Metazoa > Arthropoda > Insecta > Coleoptera > Curculionidae > Polydrusus > Polydrusus cervinus. Next base: position 8,923,220 of record OW284518.1, read on the forward strand.
GAAACTTTGAATTGACTAAGAGTGTCTAGATCTTTATTATATACCAAAACATTAGTATCATTGGCATAGTTTGTTTTTAGGCGTGTGTCATTAACAGAACATAATTCAGGTATATTATTAGCATATAAAATAAAAGAAATTGATCCAATGACACCTTCCTGAGGTATTCCTTACATTCTTTAATTGTGACAAAATTATATTGTTACTCTTCTGCTCCTTTTTATTGCCTTTCTAATAGATATGGCTTGATCCGTTAAAGTGTTGTTTCTCCTATTTTATATAAATTTAAATTTTTAATGGTAATATCATGACCTAATAATGTGCCATATTCCTTGGTCAAATGCGAATAAGTTTTTTTTTTATATAAAACTTAAAATTCATGTACTTTACGTCATTATTTTGGAAAATGATGAGAATAGACTGGGTGGCGAGTGATTGCCGCTTTTTTTAGTTTGAAACTGTTACAGCATGTTTTAATATTTCTGAAAATATACCAAACTCGAGAGAGTCATTCACGACGTAAACGATAGACTCTACTATTTCTGTTATAAACTTTATTAACATTGTTGACATTTTATCGTATCTGCAGCAGAGTTTTTTTAACAATCTAATATTTATATACCAAACCATGCGGCAAAATATTTTTTGAACGGCAAGAGTGACCACTAGGATAATTTATATACTCGCATCAATTTTTAAAATCGCCTAACTATACGCAAACCGCGTTGGGTAATTCATTAATTAATTCGAGATGTCGAGAGATTTTTAGTCACGTGACCACATTTACAAATTTTAGATATTGACCGAACGCGATGACAAAACTTATCCAGATAAATATCCTATTTCGAACGCGCCTCTCGAGGTCACAAGTTTCTACTACTCGGCTAGCAAAGGTACAAGCCAACTAGCCCCAAAAAAGGAGGTTGTAAGACATGTGAACCGAACTTGAGTTTACTGTCAATATACAGCCCTAAGAATTTAGTTTCGCTTTGCTCTGCTATGGAAATGTTATTAAATTGACGTTTAAACTGTATAAGATTTGTTTTAGAAATATTAAAGGTCAATCCATTTGCATCTATCCAATCTTTAATCTTCTGTAGTTCTTCAAAAACATCCAATTCTAATTGCTCAGTGTCCCTGTCTATCCATAAAATTGTGGCGTCATCAGCGAACAACGTGAGAGAACCCTTAATATCAACTTAAAGATCATTAATGTAAATCAAAAAAGCAGTATTTTGTAAGAAAAAAGACACAAAGTCTTCTTACAAAATATCAGGTGGGTAAAAATGGACGATTTCTTCGATTTTCAAAGAAAGCAGTGGCCCCAAAACAAGGCCCTGCGGTACGCCATATGAAATTGTCCGCTGCTCCTAGAACGCATTCTTAGTTTACTCTCTGAAGGCGACCACCCAAGTATGACGCAAACCACGCCAGTGCGCTCCCCCTGTTGCCATACTTCTCAAGTTTCCACAGCAATATTCTGTGATTAACGCAATCAAAAGCCTTCGAAAAGTCACAGAATATCGCTGCGGCAACATCACGTTTATTAAGTCCCAAATATAGTTTCTCCAAAAAAGAAAAAATAGCATCACTGGTATCAGGGGTATGAAACTTGGATGCGGAATATCGCATCGGTCAGTTATGTCAATGTCACTTGTCTGCCACTTCAAAAGATGTCTGCCGTTTTAGGATATGAAAGAGATTGGCTCAAATCAAAATACATATTTGAATAGCAACCAATCACGTTGCTCCACTTCTTAACCACCTTTTTCCTTGTGTCTTGTGTTTGGTTTTGTTATTTTATATGACATGGCTTGTTAAGAAATTATTTTGGGTTTTTATTAAAAATATCTCGAGATCGTGCTTTGAAAATGCAAAAGAAAGTCTTATTGCATGTCTGGGTAAGAAGTTATATTATTATATTTAAGAAAAATAATCTGAAAACAGTTTCAATTATTTTCTATCATTAAGGTCAACGACTCTAAATTTCAAAACAATTTGTTCAAATTTTTACTTTACTTTTACTACTTTCTCTGCAAGAAATAATTCAAGTATCGTGATATGTATCTATTTGTTCACTGGCCGATTTAAAAAAACATCTATTTTCATAATATATCAAATTTCTTATTTTCTTATTGAAAAGCTTCTTATCGAGGTTAAAAAAAAGGCTCGATGTTATTAAACATATTAGGGATAGGTAGTACATTACCCAATTTTTGCCAGCAACATTATATAACTATTGATATTATCAAGCTGACTGTCTATTTAAGGATTCACAAGAATTTAAGTGAACAAAATAACCAAGGTAGTCTATATAAGTTCGTCACTTAAATATACAAAAGTTTTTGTAAAAGCAAAATAAACAATAAAATCTTAAAAGTTACATAAATTCTTCTTTCTTTGCCCCTTTTTTGACTTTGTACCTGATATGTGTGTTAACTAGTGGTAAGAGAAATAATTTGCCAATATTAGTCTCTGTTCTCTTGTTTCATGATAAATCCTTCAGAATGTTGATGAACGTGATGTTAACCAACCGCCACTGGATTTAGACCTGAACTTGAAGATGCCCCTCACGTATACTGACCTCCACCTGATTTATTGATCTTCACTGGTACTGGATCTCGACCTATCATTCTCTAAATTCTGAACTTTAATAATTATTATGACCCTAAACTTATTTGTGTAACATAGATGTGTGATCTCAGTTATTTATTTTGTTAATAAATTTATTTATGCTGTGGGTGTTTGTCGAGGGTGGTATGTAGTATCTTGAGAACACTTTGACGCAGGGTTCCTTGGCCTCTGCTTTTGTAGAGATTAAGGAATACTTCAAAGGCGTTCCTTAAAGACTATTTTATATAAATTTAATGATTTTGTGCAATAAAAACTTTGTTTTATTGATTGTTTTCCTAAAAATAATATATATAATATTTGTTATCGAGCTTAATTAATATTTTGACATTTAAAATTTGTTTTAAATAATTTTTTATAAAAATACGTTGTTATTACGAATCGTGCAGTGCAAATTGTATTTATTAGTAATAAAAACGTAATTAATAAAAAAAATTTATTACAAATTTTAAATTCAAAATATTAATTTAACCTTCAAAAAATAAAAACATATGGTGGCTTCCCCTACCCCCCTTCCGCCTTAATTAGTTCATCCCACTCCGCTTCTCGGTGTTAGCATCGCCCTAAAAGTCACAGCGGCATCTATCATTTAACACGTTAATAACTTTTCTCTTTGTTCGTGTTCTGTGACTGGTATTCCTAGCCTCCCTAAAACCAAACTGTTCATCAGAGAGCAAATTAAACCTACTTAGAAAACTCTGAAGACGTTTCTCTTCACTAACGTTTCAACAATCTTTGAAAGGGTGGGCAACATTGAAATTGGTCTAAAGTTTGTTGACAAATTGTGATCTCCCCCATCGCTATAAAATATAATAGTATATTATATAATTATAAAATTACATTTTAAGAAGGAAAAAAACTAAGCGTTTTCCTAAAAAAAATTGTTTTAGGTTCGTAATTTTCGCTCCGCAACTCCAACAAACATTGTTATGTTAAAATGTTTGTTTTTCTTGGGTTTTCGGTCACTCTTGAATATATATTCAACAACAACAAATTACGTTACAACAAAGAAAAACAAACATTTTAATCGATTAAAACGGTCAGGAAAACAAACTAATATTGTTATGTTATACGTCTTGAATTTAAATAATCAAATGTTGAGACTGTTGATCCATCCAAATGCGATGATGTAATAAAACATGATGGTTTTCGTCGAAACCACAATACACCTACTTCGAGACTAAAGCAGAGTCGTTTCGTTAGATGTGAGACTCTTTGAGGCAGATACAGCTGTTCGATAGGTATTCTCTTTTCACAAATTTTTAAAATATAGAGGAGGAAATAATAGACACTTAGAGACTTTTTTCGAAAATTATAAAGTGTCCCTCTTTCTTGTTCGTAGCAGGAGACCGTAGTTTTTAAGATTGGAGGCTCAGTAATAGGGAAAACTGTGAAAACCCCCATAGGACACAAAGAAGTTCACAGCCATACGATAAGAGTGCCTCGAAGCTAAGGGGAGTGAACGCAAAGTCCTAAAATTCCTGTCCGTATCACGTGATCCGTTTTACATGAAGAACAATTTTAGCGACAAGCGGCACAATCTGAAACAAAAGGGCATGCGCAAAACTCTACCAGTTTCACGAGATCTCCGAAAATCTGATCAAGAGCAAGAGGTCAACAAAATAAGTGACAGACAGTGTGAAATACATCTGCGACAAAAAATTTGGCTGGAGGCTGATTGGTTATTAAACCAATTAATTCAACATTCCTTGTGGCTACAAGTATTTTGTGCTAGCTGCGTTTGTCATGTTTTTTGGTTTATAAATTAAAAATTTATCAAATACTTCAAGAAGGATCCAGAAAGATTATAAAAACTTGTGTATTATGGATAATTTACTAGAATCCATAAAGTCGGAATTTGATGATTCTCTCCAGGACGTACCCGATTTAATTAATGTTAACAATATCAAGCAAGAAATAAACGACCCTATTTCCGGGGTTATAAACATCAAAGAAGAGTGCTTTTCGGCGTAAGTATGCTACTACTTCCCCCTAAGAAATTTGTTTTCATAATTTTACAAATTATTGTTTTAATGGAAAATAATTTTTGTCACTCGACTTATTATTGCCAGTAACTATAGTAGGTACTAGCTGGTTTGCTTAGGTTACTGTAGATTAGTGAAAGTGAATAATCCACCATGGTTCACCGAGCCTTTAATTCTAGCATGCTAAAAGCCACTTTGGTTGTCTATAAATTTTATTATTATTAGATTCCTTTAAAAAAGTTATTTAAGAAAAATCATATCTGTCTGTCTATAGATATTGAAATTCAATGCTGTAGGTAATTGTACTTAAAAGAAGGATATTTGGCCGATTGTTGGATAAATCGAAAAAGTAGTTCAATTTGGATTAAAAAATCAAATGGTGAATGCCATACTGGGCCTTACTCTTAACTTAAAATATTTGATATTTTACAGATATGAGGAATATAGTTGTGCACACGAGGCTCCGGTAAAAAAAGAAACCAATCCAACAATAAATGACTGTGATGAAATTAAAAACGAAGAGTTAGACATAAAAGAGGATTATTTGGAAGAAGGAAAAGCCAGGTGCGTTGCAACCTAACAAATTTATTTGTCTTAAATATAAATCTTTAGTCAATGTTCAGGTCACTAGAAAAGTTTTACAATACACAGTAACTTAATTAGAATATTTCTATTTTACTTATGGAACATCTGGGCACACTTCATTTCACACAGTTGGAAATTTGTTATTTTTAGAAAATGTTGGTCTTTTTTTAACTCATCTTGATGGAATCAAACCATTTTTATTTTAATAAAATTAACCTATATTTTACTTTACAAGTTACCTCGTCAAAGAGGCAAAATACATAATTATGATAATATTCAAACTGAGTTTTTTGAGTTTATGATAATATTATCAAAGAAAATCAGACTTAGTGCATCGCGCAAGTGTAAAAGAATTAGATATTTCAGCATCGGTAACACTGAGTTAAGTGTGCAGGCTAATGGTAACCACCGAAGCATTTTCCAACTGAATTTCGCTCAAGATGTAAGAAAGCCAATTTTTAACCTGTTGGGAGGTTTGTTTTTAACCCCCCAGAGATTATTAGCACTGTCGCTCGGCCTTGACTTACCTCTTGAATTTTTTACCTCTTTCCCGTTCCAATAGAATACGAGAAAGTGGGCCGTGTACGGAGGTGTGAAGAACTGTAAGTTTTCATGTTTTGACCCTCGAAAACGAGGAGGGGATTATTCAAATAAAAAATTCTTTAATTACAAAAATTGATACGTTTTACAAAAATATGCAGTAACAATTGGTTGATTTGGCGTCAACTTCACAATAACTCTAAATACACAACAAACTTATACAGGGTGTCCCACCGGGAACCGAATCGATCTATATATAGAAAACTATACATAGGAACATTTTGAAAATTTGACAGTATGCTGATGCTGGTGGGGGCGACTGGGCTAAAATATTTTCATAATGGTGGCACTTCCGGTTAACTTGCTTATTTTAAATGGGGCACCCTATATATTATTACATTTTTGCATTCTATGCAAGATTCCTGGCAGATTTTGTATACCATGTCCTATACCTATGTCTAAACGTTTTTGACATATTTGAATTTTTATGTCAAAAATGACGTTTGCAAGCCTTAGAATAATTATCAATTTTTTCTATAAAGAAGCCTTAATAATAATAATAATAATAATAATCTATATTTCAAATTATGTTATAATATACATTTCTTGTACAAAGCACACAAAACATACAAAAACACAAAAGGAAACGGCGTCATAAAAGGAAGAAAACAAATGTTCTTATTCTCTATAAATTATCCTAAATAATCCTGTATTGAGTACGGTTCTAGATTAATTAACATTTCTTTGACTTTAACTTTAAATACTTTAAGACTACTTATACATTTAATATCATTTGGCAACTTGTTAAAGAATTTTAGACACATATAACCTGGATTTTTTTCTGTTAATGTTAGTCTATGGATAGGGTAATTTACATTTAGAGTTCTAGTGTTATAATCATGAAAAGTTTGCAGCTCAAAAGTGTTTCTATTTTTAAAAAAGAACAACAAACATTCATAAATGTACACACCATAAACCGTTAAGATTCCACATTGTTTAAAAACATTCCTGCAACTTTCATTAAAAGCCATTAGTTTTATTATCCTTAATGCTCGTTTTTGAACTACAAATATTTTTTCAATTAAGCTATTGCTACCCCAAAAAATAACTCCGTATTTCATGATGGATTCAAAGTTTGCATAGTATATTACTTTCAAGCTTTTTTCCTTCATGTATCGGGCAACAACCCTAATTCCATAGCAAACCGAGTTTAATTTTTTTATAAGTGTATTAATATGATGTGACCAACTTAGAAATTCATCTAGGTTGACGCCCAAAAACTTCGTTTGTTCAACAATTTCTACATCCGATTCCCCTAAATATATACTGTGTGGTTTCTCAACTTTTGACAGTTTAGTTCTGAAAATAAGAGCATTTGTTTTGTTCTTGTTTAAAATTAATTTATTTTTTGAAAACCAAGAGTTGGCTTTATTAAATAGTGTAGTTCCCATTGCCCTCAATTCAAAGATGTTTTCCCCTCCCGTAATAAGATTTGTATCGTCAGCAAAACATGTTACTTTTTCGTGTTGAGACGCTTCTATGGAATTCAGGTCGTTGAGAAAAATTACAAATAAGATTGGCCCTGCAATGCTGCCTTGAGCAATTCCTAAACTATTACTCATTAAGTTCGAAAAGTAAGTTTGTCCGTTCTTTGTTACCTTAACTTTTTGTTGTCTATTAATTAAATAAGATTCAAATAGTTTAAGAGCATTTCCTCTAACACCATATAATTCCAATTTTTTTAATAATAACTTGGGTCGATACAATATAGGCTTTTGATAAATCTAAACATATACCGAGTGCCAAATTTCCTTTCTCAACAATTTCTAAAAAAAATTTCGTAAATTGAAAAATGGCAGTTTGTGTTGATTTTCCCGGTATATAGCCATGTTGGTTACTATTAAAAAGGTTACATTCATTCATGAAGTTAACAAGACGACGACACATTAAGAGCTCAAACAATTTTGAAAAAGCTGGTAAGAGGCTGATTGGTCGATAATTTTCTATTAATTCGGGATCTCCTTTTTTTAATAGAGGTTTAATTAACGCTATTTTAAGTTGGTCTGGAAAGATTCCTTTCCTAAATGATTTATTAATAAGGTAACAAAGAACATCTTGGATTACAGGGATGGCTAATTTTACAATGCTAGTTGGTATTTCATCTACACCAGTACTATGTTTATTTTTAATTTTTTTAGCACACTCACAAATTTCATTGGTAGACACTGGTCTTAAAAACAATCATTTATTATTTCTCCTAATATCACAATTTGATGACTTTGTTTCTAGTTTTTTAAGTAACTCTGGAACTATAGATAACAAGTACAGTTGTATGTGTTATACTGATCCGGTATTTCTTCGGCATTTCCCTTGATACCAATATCACCATCGTTTTTGTTATGTCCGGTTATTTCTTTACAAATACTCCACATACACTTAGTTTTATTATCTGCTGATCTTATCCGTTTGTCGTATTCTTCCGACCTCACTGCCCTTAGCAGATCATCATATTTTTTTTTTGTTTTCCTATATTCTTCTTTAACGTTATTGTCATATCTAGATAAAGTTAAAAATAGATCTAATCTGTCTTTACACTCTATTATTCTTGGATCGTTAGATATTTTATGTTTTTGACGAAAGTTTGTTAATTTTAAAGGAAAGCAATGATTAAAGATATTGGTAAATGTATTCATAAATAAGTTCCATTGTGCGTTTACATTTAACCTATCCGATTCGTACGTTTGAAGCCAATCTTGTTCTTTCAAGTAATTTATGAATAATAGTTTAATTTCATCTGAAAAGATTATACGGTATTGTAAATTATTTTTTTCAGGAAATTTTAGTTGAAAATTCACTTTTTGGGCTGTGTGGTCGGAAATAAACGTTTTAATGACAGCACTATCTACATAATCTAAATTTAAAAATATATTATCAATGCATGAAGCTGAGTTATACATTATTCTAGTATTTGCGAATATTGATTGCTTTAAATCAAAAGATTGAAATAGCGATATTAAATATGTTTTATTGCTATTCTCCTTTAACATTTCTATATTGAAATCACCCGCAATTATAATTTTTTTATTTTCGCCAATAATACTAGATAACATTGCCTCAATACTATCTAGAAATCTGACTATGTTTCCAGACGGTGGTCTATATACAGATACTATAATAATTTGGACCCCATTTATTTCACATTTTATGGCAGCATATTCATATTCACTTTTAACTGAAAGTATGTTTATTTTATTTCTTGGTCGAAACTTTATTGATTTATGTACAAAAATTGCGCTTCCTCCGTGCTGGCCAGCGTCGCGACAATAACTATCTCCTAGTTTAAAATTTTTTATAGCCAAATATCTCAATTGTTCAGTTGACTTCCAATGCTCTGTAATACATAGAAATTTACAATCATTGTACTTTCCTACAATATAATTTATTCCATCCACAGAGTTACCTAGTGACTGTACATTTTGGTGAATGATGCTAATCTTTGTAAGATTGTTTTTTGTTGTTTTTGAAGGTTCCTCCTGTTTAACTTCTTTGGTGGTTTGCGTGTTTTTATTTATAAAAAATCCTCATTGTAATTGATACTATTTCTAAACCTAGCAAGTCTTCTTCTGTATATAGGACAATCGGTATCTCTTGCAGAGTGTTGATAATCGGAAAGTTTCATTTTTATACAATTTGGGCATCAAAAAGTATCCTCGGTACAATCTTTTGACATATGTTCTCCTCCGCATTTATGGCAGCATTCCTTTTCTTTGCAGTATTTCGCCACGTGATCAAATCCGGAGCACTTAAAACATAAAGCCAGGTTCAGATGTTCTTGAACATGTACAGTTACCAGGTCGAAATAAATAGTACCTTTTTTTAAAAACCATTTTGCAATTTTTGCTGGAGCCTGCAGTATCCAATTTTCTTTAATTGGGTTCCTGCATTGTTTTTTTGCTATTACTTTTATTTTATCCTGAACGCTGGTTTGTAGTTCCTCCACAATAATATAATTTAGCCTTTCTAACTCCTCAGTAAATTCTTGATCGGTAAAGCCCTTTTCAATACCCGTTATCATAAACATGGGATCAGAAAAGTCATTTTCTTTATATTTGATTTTATCAATGCGATTTATTGCCGTTTTTGGTTTATCCTGTTGGTCTTGATCATAACTTTCTGCAATAATGGCGCCATTTTTAGTTTGTTTTATGCTTTTAAACCCTTTTCCAATGTCTTTGATGCTAATTTCTTGTTTCAGTGTTTTTATAGTTTCTTTTGAGTCGTTTATGTTATCAATTCTTATTATTGTCTCATGCTTTTTGCTAGTTTTTGGTGTTATCCAGTTGTTCTCTTTTAAGTTTTCGGGTGTTCTTTCGTTGATGTTCCTATTATTGCCTGCTGCTATTGCATATGTCTTATTGGTCTCTTGGTGTTTCAGTAAATTGTTTTGACCATGGTCATTACTGATTTTATTTTGTACTGGTGTTGTTTGTTTTATTTTATTTTTTAACATTTGGTTTTCATTTTCTATTTCTCCCACTTTAAATACCAAAAGAGTAAACAGCTTACAAATTTCAGATTGAGCATCTTTTACTGATTTAAATGCCTTTTCTGTGAGATGTATGTTTGCATCTTTGCCCTTTCCTTCGTCTACAGCTTCAGTAATTACATCCAGATTTGAGAAAAATTTTGTGATCATTTCCTCTGATAGAGTTCGAGTCACGTTCATGTCGCTTATTTCGTCATTGTTTATGTTTATTTTGTCATTAAAATCACTTGCCTTTTCGCTGTCACAAAGGCGTTTACACGATTTAATGTTTTGTTCTGGTGTTGTCTCTGATCGCCGTCTTTTGTTGCTGTTTTCCTCAATAATTTTCTCATTTTCCTCATTATTATTTTCTCCTTCAGTTGGTTTTAGGGGCGTTCTGAATAAAGTCGGTGTCGGTTTAAAAACTGAGTCATATGTGTTCTCTTCATTGCGATAAACTTTATCATCCATCTTTTCAAGACTCCCTGGTATTTGTTGTTGATCACTTTGTTTACTTGAACCTCTTATCAGCTGTGTTCGGTTGTCCTTGACACCTATTATTTTGTTTATTTCTGCTCGTGTGATTTTTAAAGATTCCAATGAATTGCATGAAAGGCTTCTGGTTTTTTGGGTTTCAACTGTATCTAAATTAGTTTTTTTTTCACTTTGGGTTTCTCCTTACTATATTTTCCGTCCTTACTCAATTTAAGTAATTATCACTTTAAAATAACTTCTAAATACACTAAAAACTGGAGCGAGTTAAAAGAACGTCTGTACTCTGTAAAATTTCAACGCCAATTTAAGTGGGATTCCTTGTTATAAAGGACCTGCTTTAATAGATTTTTTATAATATTTTGATTTAATACAGGGTGTTTAAAAAATAAGATTAAAAATGAAAATGAAAAAACTGTCAAAAGTCCAGATTTTCAAATGGAGACACACAAATTTTATAATTATTTCTTATTTAGCATTAAAAATAAGGGTAAGTTTGTATAGGGTTGTATATCCAAAAATTCTTAGTTTTCGAAATATTGCCAATTTAATATTTTTATATGGGGATTTTGCTGCAGATTTTAAGTTCAGTTACTCTTAGTTGGCTATGGCGACGTTGAAAAACAATCAGTTTAGTTTAGTTGAGGTATAAAGCAGCCATTACTAGAAAACGCAAACTCCCACGATTCAGGCGCCTAAGCATAAAATAAAAACATAAAGGAGAACACGTCGTCAATTTTGGCATGTCACGTGGTAATTAACTCAAATAGCAAAATTGAACTAAAATATTTTCTGTTTTCGGTTAATAAACCGATGCGAGTTAGCGCTGCCTGGCGGGACTCCTATAATTGTGACGAATGTCTTTACAGGAGATTTCCTCTTAACATTTTTACTTATTTCTATAAGTTTGTTAGAGGTGCTGGTATGCTCAAGAGTGTGTAATAACGATACAGATGGCGCTCCGTGCCACATCTTACTGGTGTGTCCCACCACTGTGCTGCCATAAGCAGCTTTGAGTTCTCTTTGTTTCGTCGGATCCTAGCTCTACTGATGAGTCATGATATGACGAAACGCGTCTAGGGATGGATCTGACGAAATAAAGAGAAATTCTTCTTCTGTAAAATATTTAGTTCACTCGAATTAGTTTACACGATGTAGTCCAGCCATTTAAGATAAGTTAATTAGATATTTTGACTACCTAAAACTAAGATATTGCACGTCATCATGGAACACCGGTTCCGCAGTGTACTACGGAAAAGCTGCTCTAGACGCCCACCCATGATCCAACTACAAGAAGATTTATGATACCGCGCATGTGCGCGTGACTTTCGTGACGTCACCGTGTGAGTAAAAAACGCCATATTACGATATTCTCCGTTGTTTACGTTAGAGTTTGAATTACGAGCCGGTCGTTTATTTATGTTAACTGATTTGTGAAGTTTCAGAAAAATGAGGTGTGCGGTATATGGTTGTAATGTCGATAATCAATGCAAGAGTTTTACGCCTGATGTCAATTTTTTTAGTTTCTCAAAATACAAGGAATTACAAGCTGTTTGGAAGCGTGTGTGTAAACGTGACGATAAGTTTAAAATTAAAAATGATCGTGTTTGCTCCAAACATTTCAGTGACGATGACCATGAACGCAGTTTAAAACACGAATTGTTAGGATATACACCAGACAAATATCGTTCTCAGAAAAAAGGCGCGATACCATCAAAAAGTCTTCCGAAAGTGTCCCAACAGAAATCCACTTCTGGTAGGGTAGAACGCCAGAAAAGAAGCCAACGAAAAAAACTTGTTGAATATATTCTGAAGGGGTAAGTTTATTTTTTTTACTCTGTGCATATTAATTTTTGGAAATTGGCTCGACAAGTGAGTTTTATTCTGTGGCTTTATCTGTCAACTACATAATATTATCTTATTAACACCTGATCTAAGATTATTATTGTGTCATTATTACTGGATTACTGCCTCATTACATACTCTAAAGTTTAACTTTTGTAAGGCTAATGTTTCGAATAGTAGTAGAAATCATGTCCTCTACCCTGTCTCTCCTTTCCATAACATTCCTGAGCAAACCTTGGGTGAATCAACTCGAAATGTTGGGTACATTTAGCCTGGTTGTTGGTTATAACTATAATTAAAAATTAAGATATGTTGCAATTAAATCTTGATTTTTTCAGAGTCAACACCGATGCAGATGAACGAGACAAAACAATAATTAAACTTAAGAAAAAGATACAATTTTTGGAAAAACGACAACATCTAATTGGAAAACTCTTTAGCGAAGAACAGTTTAAAAAGTTGGAAGGCTCAAAAACTCGTCTGCTGTGGACAGTTGATGACATATCTAAGGCCATAGTTCTTTATTCATCTGGTCCCAGAGCCTACAGGTTACTTTTGAAAAAAGGGTATCCATTCCCAGCTGCATCTTGCCTTCGATCTTGGCTGAAAAAAATTAAAATTGGTCCAGGAATATTAAAAAATGTTTTCAACTTTATGAAACTCTCTGACATGGCTGCCTTGGATAAGGTTTGTGTCTTGTCATTTGATAAAATGAAGATAAAAAAAGTTTACACCTACGATAAGGCAAATGATGAAATTTTAAAACCTTATAATTATGCACAAGTGGTGATGTTGCGAGGATTATTTAACAATTGGAAGCAACCTGTGTTTTATGGCTTAGATTGCCCACTTTCTAAGGAGAAATTGTTTCAAATAATACAGTTTGCTGAAGCATCAGGTACAAAGTACAATTTTTTTAAAATTATTTTTTAGCAATACCTACTAATTATTTATATTTTTAATAGGTTTCCAGGTAGTTGCCATGGTGAGTGACTTAGGTGGTGGAAATAGAGCACTTTATAAGCAGCTTGATATTAGCCATAACAACACATGGTTTAAAAATCCAGTAAATGACCAAAAAATCTTTGTATTTGCCGATGTACCCCATTTAATAAAACTGCTCAGAAACCACTTCGTTGATCAAGGTTTTATTTTAAATGGGAAAGAAATCAATAAATCAATCATTGAAGAACTTATAGATGTTACGAGCACTTCAGACTTAAAAATAACCCATAAGATAACGAAAGAAAACCTTAATGTACAACGGGACGGTAGGCAAGAAGTGAAACTAGCAACCAAGCTATTTTCTCACACGATTTCAATGGCAATTACAAGGTGTGGAAGTATGGGTTTATTAAAACAACCAAACTGGATCGAATGTTCAGAGTTTTTTAAATTGGTATGCTGTCAAATACCTTTTGTTTTCAGTTTGAATTATTATCGGCAAGACATTTTATTTTTTAGGTAAATGATTGGTTTGATATTATAAACGTCAGACAATATTCCACTGACACCAGGGATCGAACAAAAGCCTATGGATTAGTTTTGGATGTTCAAGATTCAATTATCACTAATATGACCAACACAATTAAAAACCTTAGAGTCAAGGGGAGAAAAGAATTGCTTCCATTTCAGAAAGGTAAAAACGTATGCTTATCTCTTGCAATTTTTAATTTTTTTGTATTTTTAGGTATTATTATGAGTAATACTTCGTTACAGCTACTATTGGACAGTTTAAAAGCAAGGTTTTCAATAAACTACCTGCTGACATATAGGTTGAACCAAGATGTTTTGGAAAACTTTTTTGGAGCTGTACTTGCAAAAAGAGGTCCTAATGATCATCCAGATGCACTACAATTCAAATATCGTCTGAGGTCCTATATTCTTGGGAGAAATTATACCTCCTTTTCAAGTTTCGGAAATGTGGAAGTTGATGACACACCTAATATACCCATGAATGAAATAAATTTATGTGGTAAATATTTTTCACCGCTTCAAAATGAGGTTACTAGCTCTGACCCTGAAGAACCTGCTAATATCGCTGAAAGCTACCTAACTGATATTGAATATGATGGATTAGAGAATTTAGCAGGATATGTTTATCATAAGCTGAAGGAATCAAATTCCTCTAGAGCTTCTGCTCAGTCAAATGAGTATACCCGGGTTTCTCACTTGAGTGGAGGAGGCTTAACAAAACCTTCTGCAGAGTTTTTAGGGCAAATTGAGGAACTGGAGAAAATATTTAAGGCTGTAAATTTGGATAATTTATATATTTCTAAAAATTATTTAACACATTTAGTTGAAATTAGCTCTTCGGTATTATGTTCCGATAAAGCAAAAATGTTATTTTTTAGATGTAGGATGTATTTTCGTATAAGAGAATTAAATACAAAATTACATGATGCAACACTTTCTAGAAAAAGAAAAATGAACAAAACAAAAACCTAAATTTTTTGTGCAAATAAATTCAAAACAGATTTTTTTTTTGAATGAATACTTAAGACGCAGGTAACAATATTTTAAGTTATTGTTTTTATATAAAAAAATATTAGACATTGTGTCGTTTTCCAGTTAGCATATTCGCAATGTATCACTTGTTTGTGTTAAGTATATGGACTTTTAATGTGAACTGTTAAATATTCATTCCTATTGTCTATTTTTATAACTATTTTAAATAAAAATATTTCTTTTTATTATTATTATTATTATTATTATTATTATTATTATTATTATTAAACAAAAGAAGCTTAGCGGCAAGCGGACAGTAGTGCGTCTATCTTTTGCATTAAAGTACACAGACTCCAAAGGTAATGGGTTCCCTGGGGCACAGGTAGACAATGACAGGCTGTTTCGTTCTTGTTAGAACTAATCAGAAAGTCATAACCCGTAAGCGACCCCCAGTACAGCGAGCCTGTGCTTTCAAGGCGTTTTTAAGAAATAAAAACGCGATGAAAACCCAGTAACGCCATCATAAGGAATCAACTCAATGCAAAAGATATAGCTATTGTTGTTTAAATTTGAGTCAAACTTGCCAAACAAAGTGACTCCTTGTAATAATTACTGTGATTAAGTGCTTCGTTTTTTTAATCGTGACCCCGGAAAGCCGCCAAATTTTGCGACTCTAAAAATATTGTGTTAAATGGTAATTTTTTTAGAGAAGGTAGGCAAAATATTTTTCTTACAACAAAACAGATTATTTATTAGGTTATTAAAAGGACCTCTACTTGGTCAATAAAATATTTTATATAGGTAGATTTGCATTAAAAATATGTTATTGTTCAGCAAATAATTTGTCGTCGTATGAAAGCCTGCCAAAGTTAATTCTACAATATCCTTGGTGTTTCTTGCAGATCCTTCATTTATTTCCATTTTTAATAATTAAATTTTAAAAACTTACCCTCCCGTCATCGCAACATCACAAGACTAAAGAATTATGAAAGAAGTTAAAAAACCATAACTTACACTAACATAACGGTAACAAGTGTAACGACCCAACTACAGAACCTAATTCGAAATTCCTAATATCTTATTGGTTAAAGCTCAGGAGGCGTGCCTGCCTCCTAACCGCGTTTTGCGTCATGCGAAAGAGCATACTACGCTTCCTGAAACATATAATTATTTGTATTTTGACTATTGTCTTTCCCAAAAACATTGACTACAGAGCAAACATTTTTCGAATTGCCTCCGCACGCTTCCGATAAACTGCGATCCATCAGTGAAGAGCGAGACAAGATGTAATAAGAATGAAACGGATAAGAAAACTGTTGCTCGGTCACTGGACAAAGGTCCAGACGTTAAAATTAATAATTGAATATTAGAGACTTTCAGAAAGTACAAATTTATTTTGCAATTTTTATAGAGGAACTATTATATTATTGTGTTTATATTAAAAAATATGTTTTAAAGCTGTTTTAATGGTAAAATTATTTATTATAGGTATACAGGGTGACAATTTGAAAACGAACAGCATTTAATATTGCCTCTACCAATGATAGTATGAAAATTTGGCGAAACACGTCAATTGATATATCGAGGGGGACATTTTTTAAGACATTTGTTGTCGTGTTACTTTCAACCCGCTAACCCCCAGGGCACCTACCCCTAAAATTTTAAATGGCAACCCCTATTTATTTTGTCATTTTTGTGTTCCTTATAAAATTCTACATAAACTGTATCATTTTTGTTTTCAAAAAATGTATTTATTTTATTTTTTCTAGTGGCGATATCGAAGACGAAATGTAAATAAATAAAGGAATTTGGAATGTATTTCTACATTTCGTCTTCGATATCGCCACTAGAAAAAATAAAATAATTACATTTTTTGAAAAAAAAAATAGATACAGTTTATGTAGAATTTTATAAGGAACACAAAAATGACAAAATAAATAGGGGTTGCCATTTAAAATTTTAGGGGTAGGTGCCCTGGGGGTAAGCGGGTTGAAAGTAACACGACAACAAATGTCTTAAAAAATGTCCCCCTCGATATATCAATTGACGTGTTTCGTCAAATTTTCATACTATCATTGGTAGAGGCAATATTAAATGATGTTCGTTTTCAAATTGTCACCCTGTATAAAATAAGGTATTACTACATTAATATTTTCAGGGGAGGTACTGCCTCCCCTGACGAGTTGCCACTGAAAGAATCGCTTCTACTGTGGAATTATTGCGAAACTTATGGGATATTTTATATATGTGGGAAATATTTGATCTTACACAATGCAGAAGCAACAGTAGCGCTTACCATCGATAGGATAGTTATATATCGAAAGTTACCTGCTTTTTGTAACCTACCCTCCTTAACGTTTAAAAAATTAATAATTTGTGTCAAATTCTTAAATATTTTTTGCAAAATAACGGCTTAAACTTGTTTAAAGGGTCAAATTTCTTAATTTTTTTTCCAAAAAAATATTTTATGAAGTAAAAAATTATATCTTGTACATTATTATGCATATTAGACAATATAAAATATGTTTTTAATTAATTTGTTTGAACCAATAATGGTACACAGTTTTTATGCCTTTTTGTCAAAATCTATTCAAACTGACTTAGATCCCGTTTAGCAATATTCATTTAAATCTTTATCTCCGTTTCAAGAATTTACAACACAATAGTAGTATTTGTGGAGTTGTAAATTTTCCTTTAATATTGTTATATAATTTTGCATCACTATCTGACACCTATAGGGATAAATATACACTGGTGGCTAAAAGTAGACTGACAACAATGGGCCTTTGTCAATCTACTTTTGCCAGTATAATTACTTACGCAAATACCTATTTTATTTTATTTTTACAGATCAGAACCAGTAAAAATTGAAACCAACGAAAACACAAGAGACTTTGAACAAACAGCTGAAATGGTCTATGATGAATGTAAAATTAAAAATGAAGAAATCGAGTTCAAATGTGATCAATATGATTATCAAACGATTCAGAAAAACAGTTTAAATGTTGACATATTGGAACAAAATAGCAATAATATAAAGGAAGTTGATGGTTTACATAAGTTTAGGTGTGATACATGTGAATACGAAACAGTTATGAAAGGTAATTTAAAAAGACATATTTTGGGACGTCATAAAAATATAAAGGAAATTGATGCTTCAGATAAGTTTAAGTGTGGTCAATGTGAATATCAAACAATTGTCAGAAGTGATTTAAAGAGGCATATTTTGCGACGTCATAAAAATATAGAGGAAGTTGATGCTCCCGATAAGTTTAAGTGTGGTCAATGCGAATATCAAACAATCGTGAGAAGTGATTTAAAGAGGCATATTTTGCGACGTCACAAAGATATTAAAGAAGTTGATGCTTCAAATAAGTTTAAGTGTGATCAATGTGAGTATGAAACACTTACGAAAAGTTATTTAAAGAAACACATTTTAGGACGTCATAAAAATTTAGAGCAAGTTGATGCTTCAGATAAGTTTAAGTGTGATCAGTGTGAATATCAAACAATTAGAAGAATTGATTTAAAAAGGCATATTTTGCGACATCTTAAAAATATAGACAAAGTTAATGCTTCAGATAAGTTTAAATGTGGTCAATGTGAATATCAAACAATTGTGAGAAGTGATTTAAAGAGGCATATTTTGCGACGTCATAAAGATGTAGATCAAGTTGATGTCTCAAATAAGTTTAAGAGTGGTCAATTTGAGCATCAAACACTTACACAAACTATTTTAAAGAGGCATATTTTGCTACGACATAAAAATATGGATGTGGTTTTAAATAAGCTCAGATGTGAACAATGTGAATATCAAACAATTTTTAAAAATGATTTACACAGGCATATTTTACGATTTCATAAAAATATAGAGAAAACTAAGTTTAAGTGTGGTCAATGTGAATATCAATCAATTACGAAAAGACGTTTAAAGATACATATTTTGGGTCATCATAAAAATATAGAGGAAGTGGATGCTTCAGATAAATTTAAGTGTGGTCAATGTGAATATCAAACTGTTGAAAACCGAAAATTAAAACAACATATTTTACGACATAAAAATATAGATGAAGTGGATGCTTCACAAAAGTTTATGTGTGGTCAATGTAAATATCAAACACTTACGAAAACGTATTTAAAGAAGCATATTTTGCGACAACATAAAAGTATAGAGGCAGTGGATGTTTTAAATAAGTTCAGGTGTGAACAATGTGAATTTCAAACATTTGAGAGAAGTCATTTAAGAAGACATATTTTGGGACGTCATAAAAATATAGAAGAAGTTGATGCTTCAGATCAGTTTAAGTGTGATCAATGTGAATATCAAACACTTAATAGAAGTCATTTAAAGAGGCATATTTTGCGACGTCATAAAAATTTGGATGAAATTGATGATTCAGATAAGTTTAAGTGTGGCCAATGTAAATATCAAACAATTGTAAGAAGTGATTTAAAGAGGCATATTTTGCTACGTCATAAAAATAAAGAGGTATGTAGTTGATGCTTCAGATAAGTGTAGTCAATGTGAATAGACAAAAACTAGATTGCTCGCAAAATTGTGAATAAAATTAGTGAATGGTGTTCGTCAGTTTTTTGAACAATAATATGTATTGATAAAATTGTTACAAAGAGATTTGCTTGTAGACTAATAGCTTAGTGCATTGCAATAATGAACTAACAGACATTAAACAATAAACGAAAAAAATATTTTTTTATTAATGTAATGCAAAAAATCACTGACGCAGACAATAAATCAAGTAGCTATAAAAGGCAGTAAGGGTGCTGTAAGTGATTTTTCTTTCGTCATAGAGCCATGAACAATAAACAAAAAATATTAAAAGAGTGTGTATGTTTTTTCAACATTCAACGAAAATTCGCGCCAAAATCAATGCTATAGTCAAATTTTTTTAAGAAAACGCCAAATCACTTGTCATTTATGGCACCCTGTTGTTGTCTGGTCTATTTTACGTTTAGAGGTTGGCTAAAAAGACGGGACCGGACTATTTTTATGTTCCATTAACAAACTAAAAAAATATTTAAATATTAAGTTCCTTATCTCCCTTTTTAATAATAAGACTTTACAAAGTTTTCTATTTAAATCATCGTTCTTAACTAAAGTTGTCAAGAAACTTTTGGAGATGTTATCCAAATTGGAACAAAAGCCAAGAACCTATTAGGTATCCACTGAATACTACCTAGATATTGTGATAGGAATTACTTACAATAAAGTAATGTACTAGTAACATAAATATTATCGACAAAGCTTTTAAAAAATTTAACTTATCGACACACTACTCTCCTTTGCTCGTGAATATTAAAGAATGTAATAAATGCCGGTAATACTGCACCAGCTAGGTAGAATACGTAAAACATGGTATATATGGTTAAAATATTGGTATACAAAACAATCACTATGCTTCATTTTAGTTATGACTCTAACTTTCAATCAGAAAACTCTATATACACTATATAAAAAACAGCCAAAAAAATACTAAAAAACAACGAAAATAATAGGACGCGAACTGACATGTGAATTTGTTACGGTCCACACTAAATCTAGTAACTTTTCGGCGGAACTAGAATCAGCTGTGAATGTCATCTGTGACTTTCGACTGTCGAAACGCCGTTTTCTATCGCGATATGATCTCTATCAGACCATGGATCATAAATTTTACAAAACCGTGCTAATTTTTGACGAATCGGTGTCAATCAGCGACTTTTGACCAATCACGTCCTACTTACGCTGTCATGTTTGCGCCGCATGGGAACTCGGGCTCAGTCTTCAAACAAAAAAGAAGCCAAAATATAGTATAAACATGGTTGTGAACAAAATTAATCAAGAGGAAAAACTAGACCAATTTACAATAACCCAAATTGTATAGGCGAATGGCGCCAACCGTAACTAACGCCAAAATGAAGTAAAGAAGAATAGCTTAAAGTAATTTTAATTTTGTTTCCTTTATAAAGTTTTGTTGGATTTGCTGAATTGAGGTGTTTATTTTTTGGTCCCTAAGTTTACAAAATATTTCAAGAACCCAGAGATATTAGAAAAGCGTGTATATTATGGATAATTTACTAGAATCCATAAAGTCGGAATTTGATGACTCTTTCCAGGATGTACCTGATTTCGAGCCTGATTTAATCAATGTTAACCTTATCAAGCAAGAAATCACAAATGACCCTGTTTCCTGGGTTGAAAACGTCAATAAAGAGTGCTCTTCGGCGTAAGTTTACATAATTATATACAAATATGTTTAGTATAAAAAGTGACAAGGATACTTCTCCATAACAATAAAGTAAAATACTTACTCAATTTTTTTTGCCATCATCTCCCATGACTTCAACGCTCTTTTAGGTAATTATGCAAGATTTGTTTTTCTGCCATTTTTGCGAATTTTAACAAATTCTTACTTTTTTGTAGACAACTCGTTTACAACTTATTTCTAATTTGGACTTACATCTGTCTCTGCACTTAACACAATTAAACTGGCATATCTTAGTTGAATAGAGTATAACGTAATGCAACAGTTGAAGAATTTGTTACTTTTACCTACTTGAATTAAGTACCTAATTGACTTACCCGAGGACTTAACAACAATCCATTTTTATACGAATATTATGGCAATTTTAAACCATGAAATATTTTCGAATTTTAACATTGTATGGTGAAACCGTTACATGTTTTGAATATAGTAACGTCCATGATCAGGAGTTACTATGTTCTTGTTAGAACAGCAGTATTTCATTATACAGTGAAAAAACTTGGACATATCACAGAAATCTGCTGTAGCTTTTTCTATATAATTCAGCGTCAAATATAAATCCTCCAGAGCTTAGAAATATTTTTAAAAGACACTTTTTATAGACTATGCTATACTACTATACCTAACCAATCAAAAATAATGTTCCATGTTGTTAAGACCAATAGGGAGAGGTTTTTCTGAAAGAATGTTGAGAAAGGTACTAATGCTTATTCCGAAGCTTTTTAACTTGAAAGGGTCTGTGGAAGTAACAAATCCAAAAACAAAACGAGCGAGGAACTGAGATATTTTAATAAGGTGATGTTTTATAGCCTAAAATTTAAATTTTTTTAAAATTCCTTTATTAACAAACCATGGATTTGTTTGGGAGCCCATAAAAGTGATAAAAGCACATACCTAAGTAACCATATATTTTTTAGATATTTTTAACTAATATAGGTAATCTAGGAGATATTACCTAATTTTATATTATGTCTTGAAGGGGGATTTACGCCCAAAAAAAGTATTTTTTTAATCTAGATTTTGTATTTATTGGCCTAAAATTACCAGCAATATACTTTTTAAGTTTAAGGGAATTTCCTTTAAAGGTACATACCCTAAAGAGCCATTTTTCTTTAGCCTCGCAAAAAATCAGAAAATATATTGTATTAGAGTTATTGTGAAGTTGACACCAAATCAACCAATTGTTACTGCATTTTTGTAAAATGTCTTATCAATTTTTGTGATTTTGTGAACAATTTAAATAGTAAAGTACCTTTAGCGATTACTTTATATCAAAACTAATACCAGCAGTGTTGCCAGAGGGTATCAAGAAATTGTACAAATCACAAACATAAAATGTACCAGATTTTGCAGAACTTTTGTACAGCCATCAAAAATTACTTAAGAAGAATTTTGGGCAGCACCAGTATTTTGGGATAAAATCGAAAGTGACTTCTAAAGAAAAAAAAGGTCATCGCTACCAAAACCAAATCCATCAATTTTGGGGGGCACTCATGTTTATAGGGTGGGCCGGTGGCCACCCTGGCGCCGCCGCTGGACGGCACGAGGGTGAAAATGTATAAAAAAATAGTGTAAATGTACTTTTGTACAGATGCGTTCGAAATGTACCAGATTCGTACAATTGTACCAGCTCTTGCTACGCTGAATACCAGAAGTCGATTTCACATCCCTCAAAACGGCCAAATACAAAAGTTCAATAAATTGACACAACCAGTGGCGTGCGTATGACCAATTTTATTTTTATTTATTTTAAAAATAATTTTAAAAATAATTACATCTGAATGACGCGCGATAAGGAACAAGGTAATTACCAGAAATGTTGAATGTTTAACTGCTTCATCTAAAAAATAGTGTAGGTACGTTAAACGCAGTGGCGTACTGTATTTTCTGCTATAAAATTAAATTTGCAATGCGACAAATCAGAAAATAATCGAATACGCATAACTTTATTAGATCGCCAGTGACAAAAAAATCAAAATAATAAATAATATTTTGTTTTCATGGCCAACTGATTTAAATTTTCTTCTGCCTGTTTAATTATTTTCGAATGTTGCTCATTGCAAGAATAAATTATTAGATGTTCTATGTACAAAATTTAATTTTATAACAAAAAACATAGTACGCCACTGCTTTTACCGTATAGTATATTTTTTTATGAAGCAGTTGTTCCTTATCGCGCGTATTTTTGACGTAATTATTTTTAAAAATAAAAAAATAAAATTGGTCATACGCCCGCCAGTGGTTGTGTCAATTTATTAAACTTTTGTATTTGGATTTCCATAGGGTTCCTCCCTGTCATGTCCACTCTTCATTATATACAGTGGCTCTGATAGAAAATGTGCGGTGAAAACAGTGAAGGTCGTGCGTTACGCGGATGACATGGTACTTTTGGCAACTGGGCAAAACGAGATCGACTTGAGCAGACAGATAAACGCCACCTTAGGGAACCTGAAGGGATGGCTAGACACACATTGTTTAACCGGTAATATTTGACATAGTGGCTATCAAATGAAAAAAGAAGTAAATTATTTAGGAGTGATTTTGGACCGCCATCTTTTGTAAAAATCACATGTAGAAAAATATATATGTAAAAAGACCACGAAGGGAATTAACATTATGAGGGCGCTAAGCAGAACCTGGTGGAGAGCCGACCCAGCAGCCCAACTTATGCTGTACAAGGCAATCGTTAGATCACATTTTGACTCTGAAACCATATTTATATCAAGATCGAGAAGCAGTAAAGCAAATCTAGGCAGGATAGATAAGAATCAGTTCTAGGCAATCAGAATAGCCCTGGGTATGATAAAATCAACACCTACAATAATCCTGCTGCTGAGTGCAGAAATACCCACGGAAAGAGGCACCCCCCATTATAGAAGCATTTGAGATAGTAGCACGATTTCTTCCCAATATCAGTCTTGGCTAACCTGTTATGTTATACATATCCCATTAGAGACTAGATCAGCAAGATTAACTTCGTAATAATGAAGTTACCTAAGGGAAAAGACAATAGACAAAATTTCTTAAATCAAGCTAGAAATAGATAGGCAGAAGGGTACAAAGTCGTGTTTACCGACGGATCAGTTGATCAAGACAAGAAATTAGCAATTGGTATATCCTCGATGTCTTTAAACCTGAAAACCAGCCAAAGAATGCCAGACTTCCACACAATATGTTCGGCGGAAGTATACGCAATCAACACGGCAATAACATTACTCAAGGAAAAAAGAACGACGAAAATTCTTGGAAATAGGCAGGACTAAGGGAAGGAAGTACATAAAGTCGGTAGAAGAGCCGTACAAAAATCCATGATTTAAGAAACAAAGAACCCTACCCTTGACAAAGAGGGATTCGGCAAAATTACCAGATAGTATGTGACAAATTCCCTGGCGTCGGTGATTGGCCTCACCGCGGAAATAGGCCGACGTAAAAAAAAAAAAAAAGAAACAAATACCTCACGAAAGCCAGTGGTAATTATCTGCAGATTGCATACACTTTTATCATGCCTGCTCAATTATAATACAATCCATTTCTACTCACTTATAACAGACAGCTTTTCCTCATCTCCAGTCACGCTTCATATTTACTTTTTCAGTTCACCACTAGTTCACCCATTAAACATCTTTAGGACTTCCTGCATATAAGCAATTTAAACCTGTAGCAATCCTCAATGTTTGGTAGCGTTACAAAGTAGTAGTAGTTTAACGCTTGCTTGGTTCCTAGAATCCATTTTCGCTAAAACGCTCTTCATATCCAGTAGAGTTTCCCAAAATAACTGATTCTGAGTGCTTTATAGTAAAACGGAGAACTACCTAGCCTGGCTCTTTGCCGAATAATAATTCCCTTACAGCAACCCACACAGCCAGGACCAATCCAGGGACAACGGCGCTTGGCTGAGTAACTCAGGCCACCCAGTAACGTAAACAGTAAAACTGTATTTAGCCCGTTTAAGGGATGCCAAATCGACTTCTGATAATAGTTTTGAAATACAGTAATCGCTTAAGGCAGCGTTTCTCAAACTGGGGTCCGCGATCAACCCGTTAGGGGTCCGCGAGTTAGGTAACCACTGAAAAAAAATCATGGAAAATTGGATAAGGCCGCAACGCCACTGCAATTAAATTACGTACTTATCGTTTAAGCGCCAATGACAGGCCTAGACTTGTTTGGCAGCACGATATAATAGTTTTATATTTTAGTCATTAGAAGTAACCGATTGCAGTTATTTTAAGTTAATACAAGTTAGAATATTTGGTTAAATACGATATTGTGTGGGTTCGAATAGGTTGTGAAGGCATTTTTTTTATATGTAACATGGATATGTGGCTAAAACGGCCATCCAAGTCCCCTGCTAAGGAATTGGATCAAATATCCGAAGGTCCAAGGTAAGTATCTTAAAAAGTGTATATTATTTTTTATTTACGTTGATTCATTTCCAGCATTAAAACAGTTTTGGGAAAAAGAATTAGAGAGGAACATACCCGATCAACTTTTTAATGAAATCTATCAACATTTAAATGACCTTCAAGAATATAAATGGGTGCAAAATCCCTTTGAAGTAACTGAAAAGCCAACAACCCTTTTAGCAGCTCAGTATGAATCGTTGATCGATTTAACGTCTGATTCAGTTTTAAAGACGAGACTCATAAAGGAGCAATTGGTAGATTTTTGGTGCAATATTGAAGGTGAATACCCAGATCTGACTCAACAAGCAATTTCAGTCCTACTGCCATTTGTGACAACATACTTATGTGAAGGGGGATTTTCGACATATGTTGCAACAAAAACAAAATATCGTAATCGACTTAATGCAGAACCAGACATAAGGCTGCAGCTTTCTTCAATCAAACTCAACATAAGGAAATTATGTGGAAGTAGAAAGCAGATCCATCCATCTCACTAAAAACATTTGCTGCAACCAGCTTACTGCTTACTGATGTTTTTTGCTTTGTTAAAAAAAATAACCTTTGAATAAAAATAATGTGTAGATTAACTACTAACTGTAAATTATTTGGAATATCATTATGTACTGTGTCATTTTGTACTAATGTAGCAAGCGCGGGATGGGGGTCCACAACAAAATTCCGAAATCAAAAGGGGTCCGTGGTCAAAAAAGTTTGAGAAACGCTGGCTTAAGGTACCTACTTCACTCTTTAAATTATTATTTTAAAACTCATATAAATACGTCAGAAACCTTTTTTCTCATTAACTGATAAGCATAATACCTTGAATGAAACAGAGGTCGCATAGCGCAAGATTGCAACTATCTAGTGGATTATATAATATTGTGAGGTCTGCTAGCTAGGAGCTAGTTCCTAGCTATCTGTCTGTATATAAAAAATTAAAATTCAAAGCTGTATTAATTGTGGTATTGAGCCCAACATCTTAACTTAAAAGTTTTTATATTTTACAGATATACGGAATATAGTTGCACACACGAGACCCTTGTAAAAGAAGAAACCAATTCAACAATAAAATACCTTGATGAAATTAAAAACGAAGAGTTAGACATAAAAGAGGATTTGGAAGAAGGTGAAGCCAGGTGCGTACCAACCTAACGAAATTATTCATCTTTAATATAATTCTATATTTAATATATTAATTTTAATTTAATAATATTTAGGTCACTAGAAGAGTTTTCTAATACATAGTAGTTTTTGATTTTTCTCTTTCATTTTTCTTATGGAAGATCTGCGCACGCTCCCACGCCGATAAAAGTCCGTTATCATCAGCAAACTTTCTACTGTGAGGCCTAAATGTTCTCCAAATTTAGTTGTTTGCGCTGGTGCATTATCATGGTTCCAGTACTCTATTCTAAGTCTTAAATTTGTTCGTAATTTTTCGGGGCTAGTAATAAATTGGTGTACCAGAACGTAGTGACTGTACGTGGCCTAAGACACTTTCTTCTGTTGTACAAAATAGTGCATTATTTATTTTTGAGCCGTTCAAGGTTTCCTTACATGCACATTAGCATCATTGTCGTTAAATAGAGGGGAAGTACGCCACACTAACCATCAGTAATCTGATGAAGGTGGCTTCTACGGAACACGTGTGGTATCACAACGGACCTGTTTGGACTGTTTGGTCAGAGCCAAAGGTCTGCCACTCTAACCTAACCTACCTAGAGGGGAAGTTGTAATAGTATAACTGTATCGTCGCCATAATATTAATATAATTGGATGATGTACATCTTACTCAGCATGCCTTTTGTTTCTTAGCTAAATCATGTGAGACCTAAGGTGAACAAATTCTCTTACTTTGAGATAATCACGCAGAATTGTTCTTACACTTGGTCCACTATTATTTAGCACCACCCTCTGGTCTCTGTAAGTAAGTTACGTGTAATTCTTAGTGTGTTTCCACAACCTAATATTTAAATTAAAGACGCACTTTCTTATTTCAAAAATATCTTTATTTCCACTCATTTCTTCTTGTCTATATTGCGCTCGGAATCTTGAGCACTCCGCCTACGGCGTCGTGTTCAATTTACTTCCTCTTGCGATATGGACATCATATCCACTCTTGTTGTACAAACTACTATTTTATCCTACAAAATGGCTCGAAATTTTTGTAAATAAAGAAATGCAATTATTATACTAATGTAATTAGGAAAAATGTTTACATTTAGATATCGCATTGAATAACATAAAAAATATTACGAGCTCCAATTGAAAATAATAAAAACAAATTTTATTTTAAATTTTGATAGGCTCGACCCTAAATTTTGGCCCTGTATAATTTGTACCAATCGTGGTTAACGACACTGTTAGATTTTATTTAATAAGTACCTGGTATAATTTTTGTAATGGGGCCCTAGCACTGAGCTATAGAAGACGGGGTGAGATGCAGGACCCTGTAAACATATATTTTCCTTTCTTGAGAGAAATATTTTTTTGATTGCGATTCT
The DNA here is from genome assembly GCA_935413205.1 of Polydrusus cervinus. Taxonomy (NCBI): domain Eukaryota; kingdom Metazoa; phylum Arthropoda; class Insecta; order Coleoptera; family Curculionidae; genus Polydrusus; species Polydrusus cervinus. The sequence continues at coordinate 8,951,438 of OW284518.1, forward strand.
TTGAGATATTTGATTAATAATAGGTACCCATGCTATAAATATGTGCTATATATTTCGCCTGCGACGAAATATTCTCTACAAATTTGTTCTGGGGGGGGGGGGGGGGGGGGGGGGGGATGAGACATATTTTCATAATAAGGTCCAACTAACTATTGTAAAGGGTGTATGGTGGTGAAGTAGTGATACACTGGAAATTTTTGCGCGTGTCCGTTCTAACGAATGTAAAATTCATGCAATTGTAGAATTTGTGAAGTTATACATTGTCCTTTAAATATTTTAATATAATTTTACATCACTATCTCTCACCTATTAGGGTATATAACTACTTAAACAAATACTTAATGTATTTTATTTTTACAGATCAGAAGTCTTCAGGGTGCCAGTAAAAACTGAAAGCAATGAAAACACAAGAGAAGTTAAACAAACATCTGAGATTGTCTATAATGAATGGATAATTACAAAGGATGATGATGGTTCACATAAGTTTAGGTGTCCTAAATGTAAATATGAAACATCTAAGAAAAGTAATTTAAAGAGACACATTTTGGGACGTCATAAAAATATAGAGAAAGTTGATGCTTCAGAAAAGTTAAAGTGTGGTCAATGTGAATATCAAACTATTGAAAAGGAAAAATTAAAGCAACATAACGTTCGACATAAAAAAATAGATGAAGTTGATGCTTCAAAAAAGTTTATTTGTGGTCAATGTGAATATCAAACAATTAGGCGAAGTGATCTAAAGATGCATATTTTGCGACGTCATAAAAATATAGAGGAAGTTGATGCTTCAGATAAGTTTAAATGTGGTCAATGTGAATATCAAACTGTTGAAAAAGGAAAATTAAAACAACATAGCTTAAGACATAAAAATATAAATGACATTGATGGTTCAGAAAAGTTTAAGTGTGGTCAATGTGAATATCAAACATTGACAAGAAGTTATTTGAAGAAACATATTTTGCGACGACATGGGAATATAGAGAAAGTTGATGTTTTAAATAAGTTTAGGTGTGAACAATGTGAATATCAAACACCCATGAGAAGTTATTTAAAGAGACATATTTTGGGACGTCACAAAAATATAGAAGAAGTCGATGCTTTAGATAAGTTTCAGTGTGGTCAATGTGAATATCAAACAATTATGAGAAGTAATTTAAGGAGACACATTATGGGACGTCATAAAAATATAGAAGAAGTTGATGCTTCAGATCAGTTTAAGTGTGGTCAATGTGAATATCAAACACTTAATAAAAGTCATTTAAAGAGGCATTTTTTGCGACGTCATAAAAATATGCATGAAATTGATGTTTCAGATAAGTTTAAGTGTGGTCAATGTGAATATCAAACAATTGTAAGAAGTGATTTAAAGAGGCATATTTTGCGATGTCATAAAAATATAAATGAAGTTAATGCTTCAGATAAGTTTAAGTGTGGTCAGTGTGAATATCAAACTCTTGATAAAGGGCACTTAAAACAACATAACTTGCGGCATAAAAATATAGAGGAAGTTGACGCTGCATATATATTAAAGTGTGATCAATGTGAATATCAAACACTTAGGAAAAGTTATTTAAAGAAACATATTTTGGGACGTCATAACAATATAGACGAAGTTGATGCCTCAGATAAGTTTAAGTGTGGCCAGTGTGAGTATCAAACAATTTCAAGAAGTAATTTAAAGAGACATATTTTGAGACGTCATAAAACTATAAAGAAAGTTGATACTTAAGTATCTCAAAAAAGCTCAAAATGACGGTTACATTTAGGGAAAGTTCCATATTTTAGGGAAAAACGGAAATTATTACATTTAGGTACATTAGGTGTTATCTTAAATTTGATGTTTTTATTTTTTATGGCTTTTATGTTAACCTAAAAGATGTTAGTAATTTTAAAATTTTTATATTTCATCAGGTTAATTTTTTTTTAAAATACAGACCTAGAATTTTAACAGTTTTGATTTTTTACACCTTAAAAATCGTAATGTAACCAATAAGATTTTACAATTTCGTCTATCATAATGATTAACCAAATGACGCTTGATGTTTTGTTATTATAATTGATTGTGAAATCGACAGAAATGTACAGTTTATATTTTTATAAGACGTCATGCTTGCACTCGTGTAGACAGGACGAACTGGATCTCGCCCATTTTATATTGAAAATATACTGTTTATACAGTTTTTTGAATAAAGACCTTTATTATTATTTCTTGTTTTCTCGCTTTTAGCTGATCATGTGACGTGCCGTAATCAAGTCGCATGATATTTAATAATGTTGAAGAAATTTTCCAATGATTGCTGAAGTTTTGAGTAAGACTGCTTTTTGGATGTTTGTGTGGTGTTTTATAGCTAATTTCTGATATAATATTTTTGCCACACTGTTGTCTGTGTGTGTATTCTGTTCCTGTAAGTATTTTACAATCTCCTGTGATATGTTCTATGGTTTCTTTAATTAGAGGCATCTTCTACATATATCTGTCTCTATGGGGTCTTTAATGATGTATTCTGTAGTTTCTGATCGCTATTTACATTATCCTGTGTCGCTAGAACAAATCCTACTATCAAAATAGTATGATTTGTAGAATTTACAAAAAAAAAGTTGTATGTGAAAAATGGCAAAAATATAATAGAATGCTTCTCCTGTTTTTCTTCATATTTGCGTCAATAAAAGTCGGAAACTTAACGTAATTTTAAGAAGGATCATAAAATCTAAGGGTTTCTGAAAAAAGTTGTTTCCTGGTTAGTCCCAGCGGAGGCACCGGCCCACCTTTAAAAACATGGGTGCCCTACCAAAATTGTGGGAATCGGTTTTGTAATATGGAATTTCCGTGGGGAAGGGGGATTTGATTATGAAATTTTTTGAGAAAGGGAACGGTATTATAGAAGGATGTAATAAAAAGAACGATGGTGACATTTTTTTTTAGACGTTAGTTTGGACAAGAGGGGAGTTTTGTGTTTACCCCGTTTATGGCGTTATAGAGCGTGGGGGAGCCGCGGACACTTTTAGAAAATAAGTTGATCTGGGTAGTGCCCACCCATTCCAAAAATCCTGGCGCCGCCACTGGTTAGCCCAGAATAAACTACTTTAACATGTTATATGTGTCTTACTTAAATAATCAATGCAGTCTAGATATTTCCAACTGGCACCTATAACTACGGGATCGTTGCTCATTTGGTACAATTTTTCGATCAGGACAGCATTTAGCTTTCGTGTTTGAATAAACACATTTTCTAATTATATTGTAGCGTTACTTTGCACAACATACCTACGGTGTTATGATTTAAAAATGTATTTAGGTTTTGCTTAATGCATTGGTTGTGGTGGTTAACTTTAATTTAAATATTTAACGAAGAGGCTACGGCAGAGCTCATAGATCTATTAAACGAACGAAAAACTCCACCAATGGGTAGAGATTTGCATTAACCATCGAGGTAGAACACTACCCTCGGAGAAATATTTCTGAGGGTAACGGGTAGAATCGCATTAACCTATACTGCCTGTAAAAGACGACCAATTTACAATAGCCCAATTTTTGATGGCGAATGACGCCAAAAAGAAGAGCAAGAAGAAAAGCTTATAAAATTAATTTATTTTCTTTGTAAATTTTGATTCTTTTGCAAAATTAATGTTCTTTTTTTGATCCACAATTTTACAAATTACTTTAAGAACCCAGAAAGATTATAAAAACTTGAATATTATGGATAATTTACTAGAATCTATAAAGTCGGAATTTGATGACTCTTTCCAGGATACACCTGATTTGATCAGTGTTAACCATATCATCAAGCACAGCGTTGCCAGAGCTGGTACAATTGTACGAATCTGGTACAAAAGTACATTTACACCATTTTCTGGTACATTTTCATCCTCGTGCCGCCCCCTATCATTTAATAGCTAAAACTCACAGAAAGAGGCATAAGGCATCGTTACTAAATAAAAATATTGTTTATAAATAAAAATTAATTATGCACATAATATGTTTATAATTTATAGAATATTATAATAATCCTAAAAATGCATTAATACTATTATACACATACCATTACATTTTTTGCGTGACCGATCGTAATAATGACTCAACATTACTAAATAAATAAATTAAAAATATTAATATTATTGTTTTTGGTACGAGGTTAAAAAATAAGTAATTTTTGATGGCTGTACAAAAGTTTAAAATCTGGTACATATTATGTTTCTGATTTGTACAATTTCTTGATACCCTTTGGCAACACGGATCAAGCAAAAAACTACAAATGACCCTGGTCCCTGGGTTATAAGCATCAAGCAAGAGTGCTCTGCGGCGTAAGTATTAAGTTTACATAATATAAGTTTAGTATAAAAAATCATGTTACTTTTCCATAACAATGAAGTAAAATACTACAATTTTTTTTGCCCTAATCTCCCATGACATGCGATTTTTATTAAATTTTAAGTAAGTACCTAAGGGAACGCTTACTTTTTTTTAGACAACTCATTTCTAATTTTGATTTACATTTGTCTGCACTTAGCACAATGAAAGTGGCTTCATAGTTGAGTAGAGTATAACGTTATGCAGTTGAAGAATTTGCTACTTACCTACTTGGATTAAGTAGATAATTGACATTAAGGTAAGGTGGGGTAAGTGTGTAATGAACAAATAATCTTTAAATCATATATGTATAAGTGTTGCCATCTATGGACTATTCCAGAAGGTTATTTGCCCTTCAAATGTAAAACAAAAGCAATAGTTAGAGATTTCTACCTTAGACATAAACACTCTTTGTTTCTCAACTGGTTGTCGTGAGATGAACATGCAAGTTTGAATCCACGATCATAAACTTACCTAGTTAGTTAGATTTTTAATCGGTTTTCTGTATAAATAAGGTGAATAATATTTAAATTTTAATTTAGTCTTGGCATTTTTATCCTAGGTTTGTAATTTGTAATTATTTTTGTGTAGTACACACTTGTCCCTCTCAAATTAATTACAGGTGAAGTGTGTAGTCACAGAATATATAGCTACGCTGCGTAGCTATATATTCTGCGATTGGGTGCTTGTTGGTTTTGCGAGTAAAAAATCTCGTAACGTTATATTGGTCAAGTAGTGTCGGTTAAAAAAGATTATGAAGTTAAATTTACACGAAAAGTACTTTCATTAGTTGCAACCACATCAAGTTCTGTCAATTGGGCAGACCCTGAAGAATTTGTTAATCAAAAGTTTATATCTTGAAAAGTTTTAGAGATAAAAAAATTTAAGCAGCTACTGAACGATTTTGTAATTTTACATACTTCCCACTAAAAAAAAAAACTTACCAGGTTCGGCCCTATTTTGTTTTCATGTTTCATTGTAACGTTATGCAAAAGGACACAGTTACGGCGCCTCTTGCCGAATAGAATCGTTATATGTCCTCCAACATAACAAAAGCCTAGTTACGTTTATTTATAAACGTTTACGTTTTTTAATAATTTTAAACAAAGGGTACTAAATAATCATACGAAATAAAGAAAAAAATCGTATATACAATATCATACTTTTACCAATTCTACCTCCTTTCTTTTTAGTCTTTAGTTGGAACGGCGAAACCACTCCATAGTTGTGGTTTGAACATCTTTGTCCCTTAAATCTGTAACGCTTTTTGATCATTGTATCTACAAACAAACAAAATGGTTATTGTCTTCAGTTATTAATTCAATTGCAATATTAAAAAGGGCCGGGATAATAAAGTAATTGAACCTATTCATAATGTTGCAATCCTTTATTGTAATATTGTTTTTTTGCCCAGTCCATGTCCATTTATTTGCAAATACATCTGCCAGAATTTCTTGTAGAAAGTTGACTCCACTTGTAAAAATTTATAAATATAAAATGAAGAATTAGGTATAATAGTTCTTATAACAAAAATGATAGTTTAATAATATAGAAGATAATTTTATAATGTACTGCACAGAGTAATGATAAATCGTCGCTGTGTGCCCTAAAAACAGATCAATTTACGATCGCCCAAATTGTTGCTGTTGGGAAATGGATGCCAACCAACCGTAGCCGAAGCCTAAAGAAGAAGACATTAGACATTCTACATTTTTTGTGTTTGTTTTTGCTGAATCGAAGTTCTTCGTTCTTGTTTTTTGATCCATAAATTTATAAAATACTTCAAGAAGAATCCAGAAAGATTAGAAAAGCTTGTATATTATGGAAAATTTACTAGAATCCATAAAGTCGGAATTTGATGACTCTTTCTATGATGTACCTGATTTAATTAATGTTAACAATATCAAGCAAGAAGCCATAAAAGACCCCGTTTCCACGGTTATAAGCGTCAAAGAAGAGTGCTCTTTAGTGTGAGTATACCTAAGGTTTACATACTGTATGTAAAAAAAGTCACAAGATGAAACAATAGTTATTTATGTATCCAAGATCCAAGGTAACTATAAAGGTCTTAAAAGAAACTTTGCTCTCAAAAATTAAGATCTAATAATGTCCGTGGTACATAGATCATTTTATTTCGGACAAATCTAATAGGATTTTGTTTATTTTCAAAACAGAATAAATATGTTAATTTAATCTTTCTGGTATACTTATTTGCATTGACAATCATAGAAATTTTGGTTGTTGCTGTTACTTGTCTATAAATTGACATTTGTTGTCAATCGCTTCTTTAATTTCCTGTACTAAGACGGTAAGGAAGCAGTGTTTCAACAACCGCCTGGAGACTGGGATGGTATTTCAAAATGGGAGTATTTAAACTTCCTTTTAGTCTTTTTATTTAATGGTTGTGACTATTTTCTGTCCATCAGTCTCTGTATGGACATTATTGAAGTTCAAAGCTGTAGATAATTGTGTTCCAACGAATGCTTTGGATAAGTTGAAAAAGTAGCTCAATATTGTTAAAAAAGAAACAAAAGGCGGAAAGGTTCCCCTGGGCCTAAGATCTTAACATATTTTATATTTTACAGCTATAAGGAATATTGTTGCACACATGAGGCCCTGATAAAAAAAGAAACCAGTCCAATAATAAATGACCTCCATGAAATTATAAACGAAGAGTTAGACATAAAAGAAGATTTGGAAGAAGGTGTAGCCAGGTGCGTACCAATCTTATGAATTTCTTCATCTTTAATATAGTAAATCGCTTTGGTAAGTGCTCACTAGAAAAGTTTTGCTATTGCAAAACATGTCACAGTTATTTAATTGGGGTTTTTAATCTTTCTTTTTCATTTTTCTTATGGCAGATCTGGGCACATTTGATCTCACGCCGGTAGATACAAATAGTTAATAATATATCTTTATTTGAACCAAAGAAAGGATTACATCCTATATGCAGGCTTCTCCTCTACAAATAAATACAGTTCAGTATATCTACAGTAACAATAAAAGAAAAATATGTATTTATATAACACATTACACATATCACAAAAACAAGTAACAATTATTATACACTAAATGGAACTCAACTACAATGTATTACAGATGTAATTAGTTAGTAGGTATGTTTTTGTAAATCAACAACAAAGTCTTTTTTTTATATAATTTTTAAACTTTATACTACTATTAAGTTTCCTGGCTCCTCCTGTACAAATAAATAGAGTTTAGTATATCTACACTGACAATAAAATTAAAACATATACTTATGTAACACATACCAAAGCAACAATTTGACCTTATATAGAACTCAACTACAATGTATTTTTTTTTCGGGGTTGGCGGAAGAGCCAGTATAGTGACCACGACATTTGCTTACTTTAAAAGTAAATTTTTGAATCAGTTAGTTGTTGGAAATTTTAAGGTTTTTTAAGAAAATTTATAGAATCAAGAATTTTTAAAAATAGTGTAGAAACTAAGTGTTTCTAATTAAATTTAAAATAAAATGTAAAATAAAATCATTTGATAACAATCAAAAATTTTAAAATACAAATTTAGACTTCTGGAAAATTGTTAAATAAGTTTTGGAGGATAATTAAAGATAAATTAAAATATTTAAAAAGAAATTCAAAAATAAGTGAGAATTAATTTTAAAAAAGTTATCAAGGGTTTTGAAAAGATTTATTTATAAAATAAATAAATTTAAAAAATATTTTAAACTCGTCAAGTCTAAATAAAATTATATAAAAAATTGGAAAAATATTTATTATTGAATAAATAAATTTTAAAGGTATTTTAAAATGAGTCAAAGTAAAATTCAAGAAAAATTCAGAAAATATTTATTATGGAATAAATACAAAAATTGAAAATTATTTTAAAATAAGTCTAAGAAACTAAGTAAAATTTTATAAAAATCGAAAAAAATATTTATTTATAGAATAAATAAATTTTAAAAATATTTTAAAGAGTTTAAGAAAAATTCAGATAATATTTTAAAGTATTTAAGTGGAAAATCTCAAGGAAAGCTCAAAAGAAATATTTAACAAGCACGTCTTCAGGGGATCAAAGAAGAAGTTTATTAAGGAAGATAAATAAACAAATTTATTATATTATAAATATTGAAAATAAACTCTTAATAATAATAATTTATGGAACAAATATATTTGAAAATTATTTTACAATCAGCTTAAGAGTCTAAGTATTTATGCAGGAAAATTCAGAAAATAAATTCCAAAAATAATTCTAAAAATTTAATAAAAGCTCACCTGTCAAGTAAAATCCATTTAAATCCAGAAAAAATTATAAAATTAAAATAACAAAACAATTAAAAATTAAATAATTAAATTCATTTAGACACTCTGTAAAATCAACTAACCGCGACCACGAAACTAATTTAACTAGCATCGTGCAGAGTCCACTCCAAAAACACCCCTATTCTCTTCGCGGACACGTGCATCTAAAAATAGACATAGCTCCCCTTTTTAGGTCAAAACAAATCGCGGTATAATTCTGTTCTTTTACCAGATTAACTAAAATTATCCGGATATTTTCTTGCACCTGCCGTGGACCCCTTCCTTTGGATACTGCTTAACATGCGATTTTGAACCTTAAAGACTAATAAATTATTAGATTGACAGAATTAAAGAGGGTTGATCGTGCCCTAAAAAGCGTGAATCACGGGTGGTGACACGATTACAGAAACACCAGCAGATAATGGGGAATAATGGGGGAAAAGAGTTATAAAAAGCCAGTCGGCTCTTGGAAGAGATCAGTCTATAAAAGTGTAGTACGCGTTAAAAGTTAAATTACGTCAGTTCGGAGTCCAAGTTAAAAAGTTAGTTCCGTTAGTGAAATCTGAGGGTGGGACCTCGGCCCACCTTCCAGCCGGAAGTTTTATAAGTTTTTTAAAATAAAAATGAGTTTTAAATAGTTGAGAATTTACATAAAAGTTGTCGATATTTTATATCGGTTTTTAATCGGAAAACGGAAGTTTTGGAGACAAACGAAATGCGTATTTTGTATTTTTAATACGGAACAAAAATAAGTATTTTTTTTTAATAAATAAAATTGAGTGTTTATGGACAAAAGTAACAGACAAAATTTAGAAAACAATTATCAGTTCTCAGTGACAATGAATAGTTCACCGTACATATGTGCCAGCTCGCAGCTGAGGTTAACAGTATACCTTTCGGGCGTGAAAGACACTTCAGTCAGAAATCGCGGGTTTCAGCCGCTCGAAACTCTCGAATACGAGGTGCGCGCGGAAAGTATTATCGCTTTCCTATAAAGACATGAATTATGTAGTAGCAAAAATATGTGTTGTGAGCCAAAAGAATATTTATTGGAAAAATATACAGGATTGTGAAAAAGTGTCAATTTTACTCCCTTTCGAATTTTACAAATTTACTGAATAAACCTATGGAAAATAAGTAATCCTGTGTTTACTTTGCTACTTATGGCTCACTATAAATGCACATTTGGGCTGTAAGGCGCCGAATTCTCTCCGGATCCACACTGGAGTAGAACTTGTAGTCATCATAACAGGTTTTAAAATTAAACCATTACTGTTTTGTCGTGTTTCTTTTTGAATAATGGTGTTTTAAGTAATTGATGTATATACAACTTCTAATTTTATGTACGCTAGTCCTTTCTTACTAATGTCTCCGATTGGATATTTGTATAATTTGAATATTTTGTGTTTTAATATTAGCTTGGATAAGTTGAAACGATCGTAATCGAAACGTTGCCGATTAAATTAATTTGTGGTTCTTACCATAATGATATATTTAAAATACCAAAGTTAACAGCTACTTTTGGTATAACCAGAAGTGATAGAAAAACGCCAATATTTTAGTTAAAGGGATCACATCGAAAAATATCTAGACATAATTTAAACAAAAGGTTTTTAGAAGTTTTGCCAGATGTTCTGACATTTGCTCGTCGTGTATCTCCTTGTAGATAATATTACCAATTTCTACTTGCTAATGCTTAACACCGTTTTAAGCAGGGTTGCAATAAATCACGATTTTTTTGAAAAAATTATAAATCTGATTTTTTCCACTAAATCGTGATTTTTATCAATTTATACTGATTTTTTCCTTAAATATGGCAATAATGAACTTTAAAATTACTTATTTTCATTATTTTGTCTCTATTCGACCAAAAATATTTGTTGTCTAGATTAACAGTTAGAAAATTTCCTCAGCCACATACAAAATAACTTGTACCTATTGACATGAAAATTTTCGGCAGCGTAATTTATGAATATCTTTTACACTGGACTGATGACGGTTAGTTATGTTTTTACACTTACATAATGTGTCTAAACACTTCGTTTTAAATAAACTATCTTCCTTTTTTTTAATTTCCTGATGACTTGTTTGCTTCAGCAACTTGTTTTTACAACGATTTATAATTTGATTTAAATCACGATTAAAATTGAAAAAATCGGTTGATTTAAATCGTTATTGAAATTATTTGATTTAAATCGTCGCAACCCTGCCTGGTTTTAAGGTATAGTGGATTTATGTTCTGTAGTGGTCATCCTGCAGTTCTGAAAGCCACTCACTCCGTTTTCAAAGGGGAGAATACGAAAAAATGTGTTAAAATTCCAGTATCGGCTCGTGAGTGTATAAGGAGGTGAGACAGGAGGCTACTCAGCCGAACGGAAAAGCGCCGCAGGCGACAAATGTTCGGGGCCACGCTCAAAGTCGGTTACAACCACAAGCCTCTAAAAAAAAGGTAGAACACCTACTAGGTTGTATAAATGGCATACTATAGTGTGACCACATCAGGCTTAGGATTTTTGTATTTAGAGGTTGCCATGTTCTGATTTGATTGTTATCATAAATGTAACCAATTATTGCTACAATTCTGCAATACCTTCTGAGAAGAGATCGGAGCAGAGTGAATTTGGAATCACCTGTTTTGAGATCTGTCAGCGATCATATCGAGCACGAAAAAAGGACGGCCAAGAATAAAATTTTCGCGCCACTTCTAACGCCGAACGGCTTAAACGTGACATTCTTAGATGTTTGTGTGTTTTCGGTTCGGAGTTTTCGTTTAACAATTATATAATCAGTTGAAAACTAATGCTACTACAAATAGGTAATTACAGATTACTATTGGTTATGAAAATAAAATGTATGATCATTCGATTACTGCATGGACCTGACCTTCTTCCACATGGCGTGTGCGTTCAACAGTCATGTGATTTAAAACCACCAATCAAAAAATATCCAAGCCCAATTTTCTTCGCCTCAAAACGACATAAAGCGTCGCGATTATCCCATGCATGTGTTCAACGAAAGTTAATAGGAGCTTCCCAGGCTATAATTGTTTCGCTTCGCGGTCGTTTATACGGGTGGCGAATTCTGTAGTACGGGTTGTGGGGTGTAAAGGGGCTTTAGGTAGTGCATTATGGAAACTATAATTTATATGGATTTTGTATTTACCATGATTTTTTACTTTTCTTATGTTATATTATTTTAATTTTATCAAGTAAATTTGTTGTAAAAGTATACTTGTCATGGGTAAAAAGCCAATTACAAAAATCGTTTGTCTCGTCATTTTAAGGACAAGGCGCGGCCTTAGAGGCCTACCCTGAGGAGCCGCCACTGTAAAGTTCTTCACACCCCGCAAACTGTCAAAAACTACCATCTTGTGTTTTCTCGGGATAAAGTCGCGTTGGAATGGGGGAAAATATACAATTGAAAGGAAGTTCCAATGGATTACGACCGAGGGATAGTGCCAACAACACTTAAAGTAATAATTTTGATAGAACTCGCGAGATCGTGGCCCAATCACTGGACATAAATCATAAATGACATGATGGTTAACTTTAGTGTGTTAGGTTGCTATGATTTGACGTTAATTACACATTTTTAATATGTAAAGTTTACGTTTGAACCGAGGTTTAAACGAATAATATTCTTTAAAAGAAAATTCCAGATGGAGACGCAATGACTTATCTGTCTTGGGGCTGGTTTCACTAGAAACTCGCCATGTGCTGCATCATTTAAAACTAATATACAATATTTTAAATCATGTTTGCCATTGTCCGGACGTTTTATTAAAAATACCAATTTTTGTCCCACCCAGAACCACACGTTCCAATTATACTTTTTATCAGCCATTCAATCGTAGAAATTACGCTTCTAATTCTTTTTTACTGAGACCTTAGGAATTGTGACCTGATATTTGGAGTGATTTTATTTTATTTACTGATTCAATTAGTACCTGATTTTAATTACTAAATGGGCAAAGGACCTTAATGAGTTTGGTAGGATTTTATTTAATTGTTTATTACTATTGTTTTTGATTGGTTGATTAAAATAGAGGTTTTTAAATTTTAAGGATCTATATTTGCATTACACATTGACTGTATTTTGTAAATGGGCTAAATCGTTAATAAATAAATAAGAATATTTACTTATTTCCCTAATTTTCATCATTTACAGTAAAAAAAAATATCGTCGGCGCACTTCTGTTTATTGATTTTTTGACTTAAGAAGACAAATAATTTAAATTTCTCTCCGTTCTAAGGAATGTAAAATTTACACAATATCAGAATTTGTTGAGTTATACATTTACCTCTACTAGGATGTAGGATTCTCTAGACTCCTTAGCTCATTGTTATCGGTGATTTATTCGACGCATGAGAGGTAGACAGCTTGACTGCTCCTGAGTTCTAGTTAAGACTGATTAAGCCTTCTCTTTCGATCAGGATGTATAACTAGTTAAACAAATACCTATTGTATTTTATATTTACAGATCAGAATTCCTCGTGGTACCAGTCAAAATTGAAAGCAATGAAAACACAGGAGAAATCGAAGACACAACAAAATTTGTCTATGATGGATGGAGAATTAGGAATGAGAAAATCGAATTTAAATGTGGTCAATGTGAATATCAAACAATTGAGAAAAGTAGTTTAAATCATCATATCTTGCAAAAACATTTTAAAACAAAGGAAGTTGATGGTCCACATAATTTTAGATGTGATAAGTGTGAATATGAAACATTTATTAATAGCAATATAAAGATACATATTTTGGGAAATCATAAAAATATAAAGGACGTTGATGCTTCAAAAAAGTTTGAGTGTGACCAGTGTGAATATCAAACACTTAGAAGAAGTTTTTTAAGGAGACACATTTTAGGGCGTCATAAAAATATAGAGGAAGTTGATGCTTCAGATAAGTTTACTTGTGGTCAATGTGAATATCAAACACTTCATAAAAGTCATTTAAAGAGACATATTTTGCGATGTCATAAAAATATAAATGAAGTTAATGCTTCAGATAAATTTAAGTGTGGTCAATGTGAATATCAAACTCTTGACAAGGGACACTTAAAGCAACATAACTTGCGGCATAAAAATATAGAGGAAATCGACGCTGCATATATATTAAAGTGTGATCAATGTGAATATCAAACACTTAGGAAAAGTTATTTAAAGAAACATATTTTGGGACGTCATAACAATATAGACGAAGTTGATGCCTCAGATAAGTTTAAGTGTGACCAATGTGAATATCAAACAATTTCAAAAAGTAATTTAAAAAGACATATTCTTAGACGTCATAAAAATATAGAGAAAGTTGATGCTTAAGCATCTCAAAAAAGATGAAAATTGACGGTTAAATTCAGGAAAAATTCTATATTTTAGAGCAAAACTGAAACTACTTCAAATAGGTACATTAGGTATTAAGTATCTTAAATTTGATGTTTTTATTTTTATGGCTTTTTTTTGAAGGTATAAAAACAAAGATCACATTTTTTGTAGCAACATTTTTATGTTATTCTAAAAATGGTCAGTCATTTTAAAATGTCTATATTTTATCAGGTCAATTTTTTTTTAAATACAGACCTAGAATTTTAACAGTTTTGGTTGTTTACACCTTAGAAATCATGTGACCAATAAGATTTTACAATTTCGGTGTTTCTTCTATCATAATGTTTTAAATGATTAATCAAATGACGCTGAATGCTTTGTGATTATAGTAGATTTTTTGAGTACTGCCGTAAGATGGAGTGAAAGACAAGTGTATTCTGGTATGTTTACTTTCCATTCACAACATGACGTGTGGGCAAATAAATACGGCGAACTAAAAATCTGGGGGAATTATGAGGTTTTGATATCAGTTGATTGATGATAAATTACTGCTCTTATTTGTCGTAAAACGAGAGAATTAGTTGCGCAGATTATATAACTGATTGTGAAATCTAAAAGTTTATATTTTTGTAACAGCCGTCATGCCTACAGCAAGCAAGGACGGTTAGGCAGGACGAACTGAACCTCGCCCATTATATATTGAAAATCTACTGTTTATACATATAGGTAGTATTTTGAATAAAGACCTTTATTATTTAACAACAATAAATATATATATTAAATAGGAAAAAACTGTTTAATCGTATGATTTGTAGAATTTACAAAAAAGTTGTTAATTACATAATAAAAAATAGTATAATTGCAAAATAAAAAATTGGAAAATTTGCGGCTGTGGCAATATTAGCTTTCAATTGCAAGCTAATCTGCCAAAAATACCGTAAGGAAAAAAATATAGGTGAAAAATTGCCAAAATATAATAGAATGCGTTTCTCGTTTTCTTCATATTGTCACGATAGGGAATCATAAGATACCTTACGTCCCTCGTTACACCCTAAAATCAGGGCGTGACAATATTTGCGTCATTTTAAAAGTCATATATAAACGAATTTCACGAGAATTAAGTGGCGCGGCGACATTGGAGATTTTGGGGATAATATCGGGGCATCGTTTGTAACTTTCATAGAAAATAAGAAATGAACATGAATATAGCCGCAATATTTCTATTTTTATATTCTGCATGGCGGATGATATAATTTAATTGTTTTCGGGTCCATAATCTATACGCCCCAGAATAAACGACTCCAACAAGTTACATGTGTCTTAATTCAATACAGTGGTGGCTCGTCAAGTGAATGGGTTCTTCACCACAAAAAAATAAAACCAGGAGGAAATTTTTTCGACAATATTAAATATTAATGTACCAATACAGCTACCATTTTAGCCCTTAAAAAATAATTATGTTTCTAATTAATAATATTAATTTAATACGATTGTAACTATGCATAATAGAGTTAACTCCGATAAACAATAATTATAAACACTCGTGCATTTTGACGCGCTCCAGCTGACCGTGTCCGTTCGCAAGCCAGCAAGTGAATACGAAGCCCCAACGTCCTAGTGACTTTTCACCGTTGCTATGGTTACGTGACGTCAGTCAGGCGATCCCATGTACAATTTGCATATATGGTGATGAAGGGCAATTTAAAAATAGATCAGTTGTATGCACCATTGCTTTAGCATTGGTTCGCCTAACCTTAAGGTGTTTATTTTGAGGCTTCGCGAAACTTACGGTTATACATATCGTTTTTAAGTGATTTACTGTGTGATTAAAAAGTTTTGTTTTTCAGTTAATGGTATCTACTTTTAATTTTTTATTGTGTGTTTGTACGTAATAAAAACATAAATTAGTCAATGTTTGTTTAAGTACCCGCACTCAGTGGCGTATTTAGGGGCAATAAAATATTTTTACAACAAAAACAAAAAACAATTAGGTATTTATTTTCAAAGAGAAAAATTAACGTAAAAATTTTAATTGAAACATTTTTTATGGAAGAAGTGTGATAATTTATAATAAAAAATGGTAACTCGGTTATAGGTTATAATAAATAATGTAATAAACTAAAAGTCGTTTTAGTTAGGTAGGTACCTACCTAATAACCTTCCGTTCGGAACACAACAGTGCGGGAAGAAACGAGAATGCTTTATTATGAATAGAAGTATTTCAAAACCTAAGCATTTTCACCAAAAACTGCTCTTAGATCTACGCTCCTAAAAGACATGATTTCTGAAAAAATAATCAATTTTGGCGTGGTGAGCGATATTTACTTTATTTCTAATCATAAAAAACTGAGCCCGAAAAACGCTGGTTGGAGTCATATATACCTACATACGTCTTATGTTAAAATTTTGGATTGACACGTACCTACCTACTAATCATATTTTTCACAAATATAAAAAAAAATTTCTTTGAAATAAAAAGCCAGCTAGGAATATCAACAAAAAAAAAGCATTTACAAAAACAAATTTAACCCAACCATGCAGAGGAGGAGTGGTAATAATTTAATTTTCGAACCTATAGCTCTTCACCATTTTTTAAGACCGTGAGTCGCCACTGATTCAATAAATCGTTGAGATTTTTAATCCACCTAAGTGCAATTCAATGACAAAACGCCCCTATTTTAGTCGGGAGGGCAGCCATCAAGTCGTTTTGTAAATGTCCGTACACACGATCAGGCATGCCTTCGCGCCTACCTAAACAGGCAGGTCTGCGAGTAAGTCTGATACTACACATTCCGTACACACGTCTCAGTTAGACTGAGAGTCATCACTTCATTATCAAACGACCGCTTTAATATTAATATGTCGTAAAGCAGTAATAAATACTTGTGTTTAATTAGCACGGCAATAAAAGAAGTGGGTTAAGTCATGGTTACTTAAGAGGAACAAATATACATACATAAATTTATTAAAAGAGCTACAATTAGAACCAGATGACTACAGAAATTACATGCGAATGACCGAAGAAGTGTATATGGAACTATTAGATTTGGTATCACCATACATTCAAAAAGAAGATACTGTAATGAGACAATCTATAAATCCACACGAAAGATTATCATCCACTTTAACATGTATTTTCTCGATATAGTTCTATAAATTCAGTTATTATATTTTTCTCTCTTGTAGTAGCCATAAATATTTATTATACATTATTATTTATTTAGACACAAAACAACAAGTTCAGTGCTAAATAGTTTTTAACTGGTTGAGAAAATGAAAATTTGGCAAGCGCAGTGTATACACGTTAAAACCTGCCTGCGAGCCTGACCAGAAAATCAAGAATCGCCAGATTGCTTCGCTCCGCGCAAAGTGGCCTGAACGCACCATCAGTTCAGCATACACACGATCGCTTTTACTCGCGAGCTTGAAGCGTTCAGGTAGGCGCGAAGGCATGCCTGATCGTGTGTACGGACATTATGATATGTTTGAAGCAGCGACCCAGCTTCTCGGTATTGTCGTCCCAACAAATTGATTCATTTTAGAATATGGAGAAAAATAGACACGGAGAAATCACTAATTGTCCAAAATATACTGGATATTAAAAATCACACAATTATTTTAGTGTTAGTATTATGTTGGGTTGCACAAAGATTTTTGACCACAATTAACTAGTCGGCAAGTTTAACTGTGACTGAAATGATATTAACAGGCATTATTTACTCACAATCAAAGGTGCTTGATTAGTAAATTAAAAATTAAGGTAACCGCGGCCAGTATAATATAACATATTCCTCTATAGTTAAACGAACTGGGAATGAAAAACTACAGAGGGTTGCCACCTCCAGGTTTGGTTTGTAGTATTCAGGTTGAATGACTCCAGGTTACGAGTTACTGCGGGCACTGGCCCACCCTAGAAACATGAGTGCCCACCCAGTGACTTTTTTTTAGACGTCACCTGGACAAGAGGGCAGGTTGGTCTCGGTGGCAACCATACCTCGACAGCATAGCAGAAGAATTCAGAAAATGCAATGATCCAATATCACTCCAGCCTGTTCTACCAATATCACCAAAAAAACATACTTATCAATAAATTCTCAGTATAACAAAGTTATAAAAAATGATATAAATGTATAATAAGTATATATCTTTTTCTCTATTCGGTGCTACAATCCAGGGAAGCTCTATTGGTGTCTAATGAATACCACAGAACTTGAACAAAGATGAATACCGACCGTTAAACCTATCATTCCTCTGTGGTTACATGTTCTGTTGCCCGGAGGGCTTTTCCGAACGCGCGACTCGATTCTTTAATTCCGCTTAAAAATGTCCATAAATTTCGCATTCGAAAAATGTCGTCGTAACTCGAGATTTGAATCTCCAGAGCATGCCCGACGTGGACTGTGAACTCGACCCAGCGGGAAGAGTTTAAATTGCTTGTTGGGCGTTGTGCCAACCAACAGGTTGGGGAAAATTACATTATTTTAATATTCGAGTACTATGTACTGTGAATTACCGGTTATGTGGCTTGAGCACGACGACCGATTTCGAGTTATGAATGTTATGATATTTTCAAGGGATTATTATAGTAACAGAATTTATTATTTTTATTTATAAAAAGCCAGGTAAAATTATTGTCAGTTATAGGTGGTCGATTTTTCACTCATAACTGGATTACTCGGTTCAATTTATAAAAAAGGGACACGAGCAAGTACTTTGGTCCCTCACTCACTCTTTCTTAAATTCTAGAAAGTCATGTGAACGAAGAGAATTTTGTAATGTCACAGAGGAATGATAGGTCGTCGATGTCGCTGAAATGTCTTGTAAAAGCAGATCAATTTACGGTCGCCCAAATTGTGGTTGAAAATGGCGCTAACACCGACGGCCCTTTTTTCGTTTGTGGCCAAAAGATAAAGAACATGTTTTTTTGCTAAATTCAACTTCTTGTTTTTGTCCATAAATTTATAAAATACTTCTAGAAGAATCCAGAAAGTTTAGAAAAGCGTGTATATTATGGATAATTTACTAAAATCCATTAAGTCTGAATTTGATGACTCTTTCTACGATGTACCTGATTTAATTAATGTTAACAATATCAAGCAAGAAGCCATAAAAGACCCCGTTTCCACGGTTATAAGTATCAACGAAGAGTGCTCTTTAGTGTGAGAATATAATGTTTACGTACTGTATGTATAAAAAGTCACAAGATATGAAACAATAAGTAGTTATTTATGTATCAAGGGAACTATAAAGATTTTAATTATGGAGGGCAATTGCTGTTCCTTGGGCCGGAAAATTTGCCCTCGATATTAAAGACCTAATAATTCCCATGGTACATAGATAATTTTATTTTGGACCAAATTTAATAAGATTTTATTTATTTTTAAAACAAATGTTTAAGTCTTTTAATTTAATCTTTCCGGTATACTTATTTGCATTGACAATCAGAAATTTTGGTTGTTGCTATATTACGTGTCTATAAATTGACATTTGTTGTCAATCACTTCTTTAATTCCCTGTACTAAGACGGTAAGGAAGCAGTCTTTTAACAACCTAGAGACCGGGATGGTTTTTCAAAATGGTAGTATCTAAACTTCCTTTTAGTCTTTTTATTCAATGGTTGTGACTATTTCCTGTCCATCTGTCTCTGTATGGATATTATTGAAGTTCAAAGCTGTAGATAATTGTGTTCCAAAGAATGGTTTGAATAAATCAATAAAGTATCTTAAACATATTTTATATCTTACAGCTATAAGAAATATAGTTGCACACTCAAGGCCCTGGTAAAAAAAGAAACCAGTCCAACAATAAATGACCTTGATGAAATTAAAAATGAAGAGTTAGACATAAAGGAAGATTTGGAAGAAAGTGAAACCAGGTGCGTACCAACCTAACGAATATCCTTACATTAAATATAAATTGCTTTAGTAAATTTTTACCAGAAAAGTTTTGCTATTGCAAAACATGTCACAGTTATTTAATTGGGAATTTTGATTTTTCTTTTCCATTTTTCTTATGGCAGGTCTGCGAACACTTGATCTCACGCCTATAGATACAAATAGTTTGTTGTTGTCAGAAAACTTTCGTTTGAGGAAGGCATATATTGATTTAACAGAATGCAGTGGTGACTGTACGTTGACTCTCTGCAAAAACACTTGCCAATATTCCTCTATTGTATAAAATAGTGCATCATTCATTTTTGAACCGTTGTTCCAGGATTCCAATTTTACACGTAGCATCTTTGTCTTTAAATAGCCATACATTGTTCTTACCGTTAAAGAAAATATATATACAGCTTCTAATTTTATGTACGCTAGTCCTTGAATATTTTGTGTTTTAATTTTAGCTTGAATAAGTTGAAACGTCGGTTGAAACGATCGTAATCGAAACGTTACCGATGAAATTAATTTGTGGCTCTTACAATAATGATATATTCAAAATACCAAACTTAACAGCTACTTCTGGTATAACCAGAATCAAAATCAAAAATCATGTATTTCGTGTCCAAAACAAGAGGTCAATACAAATAGTACCAACCTCCAGTTTAGCCCACTAGTCATTTTTCAATTATAAAATTAATTAGGTATAAATTACAATACAGTACAGATATAGTAAAACCTATTTAAAAAACAAGGAAATTTATAAAGTTTAGGAACAAGATGGACCCTTGCGGGACACCGCGACTGGTTAAAAGGGTGGTGGATTTGGAACCAGAAGTGATAGGAAAACGCCAATATTTTAGTTAAAGGGGTCACATCGAAAAATATCTAGAAATAATTTAAACAAAATGTTTTGAGAAGTTTTGCCAGATGTTCTGACATTTATATAATAATATAATCAATAAATCTGATTTTTTTGATTAAATCGTGATTTTTGATTTTTATCAATTCATACTGATTTTTTACTTAAATATGAACTTTAAAATCACTTATTTTCATTATTTTGTCTTTATTCGACCAAAAATATTTGTTGTCTAGATTTACAGTAGTTCTCCTCGGCGACATACAAAATAACTTGTATTGTCATGAAAATTTTCGGCAACGTAAAATAAACTATCTTTCTACCTTTTTTTTTTTTTAATTTCCTGATGAGTTGTTTGCTTCAGCAACTTGTTTTTACAGAAATTTATAATTTGATTTAAATCACGATTAAAATTAAAAAATCAGTTGATTGAAAATTAATGATCCTGCAGTTCTGAAAGTCACTCACTCCGTTTTCAAGGGGGAGAATACGAAAAAATGTGTTAAGGTTCCAGTATCGGCTCGTGGGTGTATAAGGAGGTGAGGCAGGAGGCTACTCAACCGAACGGAAAAGAGCCGCAGACGAAAAATGTTCGGGGCCAAGCTCAAAGTCGGTTACAACCACAAGCCTCTAAAAGAAAGGTAGAACACCTACTAGGTTGTATTTAGAGGTTGCCATATGCTGATTTGATTGTCAACATAAATGTAACCAATTATTGCTACAATTCTGCAAAACCTTCTGAGAAGAGATCGAAGCGGAGTGAATTTGGAGTCACCTGGTTTGCGATCATATCGAGCACGAAAAAAGGACGGCCAAGAATAAAATTTTCGCGCCACTTCTAACGCCGAACGGCTTAAACGTGACATTCTTAGATGTTTGTGTGTTTTCGGTTCGGAGTTTTCGTTTAACAATAATTATATAATAATCAGGGAAAAACTAATGCTACTACAACTACACAGTGTCCGCAAGAAAGTCAGCATCAAATGGCATATTTTTTTTAATATTAGGTATAGGTAAAAATTGAAAAAGATATTTTTTGCTTGCCTAAAAACCAAAAATGACTGATACTGAAGCAGCTGCACGTCTTGCGTTACCTGTCAACACACATTTTTAATAAAATAGGTTCCCAAATGCCTTCGTTTATCAAAATATCGAATAACTTTATTCGAGAAACTTGTTTATTTAGGCTTTTTTAGCCTCTGTACGAAGATTTTTGCCAGTTTCTTGAAAATGTTGATTAACCCTCGTAGATTAACTTTTATACATCGATGTAAAACCATTTGCCTTTACTTCATTTTTTGCAATTTTGTGTAAAATTTTTGTTTCCAATTATTTATTTTCCTTCAAAAACTGAAATTGTTATTGATCAGTACTTAGTATCTCAATGTTTTCTTCTATTGTTAACATTACACATATAATTTTTGTCTCACCCAGAACCACACGTTCCAATTACACTTTTTATCAGCCATTCAATCGTACAAATTACGCTTTTAATTCTTTTTTACTGAGATCTACTAGGTTGGCTAATTCTTATTCTAATGAGTTGGACTTTTTTTCTAAATTTTATAGGACGTTAGGAATTGTGACCTGATATTTGGAGTGATTTTATTTTATTTACTTATTCAATTAGTACCTGATTTTAATTACTAAATGGACAAAGGACCTTAATTGGCTTGATAGGAATTTATTTCATGGTTTGTTACTATTGTTTTTGATTGATTAATTAAAATATAGTTTTTTGAATTTTAGGGATCTATATTTGCATTACACACGATTGTTTTTTGTAATTGAGCTAAACTCGTTAATAAATAAATAAGAATATTTACTTATTTCCCTAATTTTCATCATTTACAGTAAAAAAAATAATCGTCGGCGAATTTTTGTTAATTGATTTTTTGTCTTATTTACACATTAAAATTTAACAACACCCAAGAATTTAAATTTCTTTCCGTTCTAAGGAATATAAAATTTACACAATATCAGAATTTGTTGAGTTAAACATTTACCTCTAGAATGTATAACTAGTTAAACAAATACCTATTGTATTTTATTTTTACAGATCAGAATTCCTCGTGGTACCAGTCAAAATTGACAGCAATGAAAACACAGAAGAAATCGAAGACACATCTAAAATTGTCTATGATGGATGGAGAATTAGGAATGAGAATATCGAATTTAAATGTGGTCAATGTGAATATCAAACAATTGAGAAAAGTAGTTTAAATCATCATATCTTGCAAAAACATTTTAAAACAAAGGAAGTTAATGGTTCACATAATTTTAGGTGTGATAAATGTGAATATGAAACATTTATTAAAAGCAATTTAAAGATACATATTTTGGGGCGTCATAGAAATATAGAGGACGTTGATGCTTCAAAAAAGTTCAAGTGTGATCAATGCGAATACCAAACACTTATGAGAAGTCATTTAAACATACATATTTTGGCACGTCATAAAAATATAGAGGAAGTTTTAGATAAGTTTAAATGTGGTCAGTGTGAATATCAAACAATTAGGAGAAGTGATTTAAAGAAGCATATTTGGCGACATGAAAATATAGATGAAGTCAATGCTTCAGAAAAGTTTAAGTGTGGTCAATGTGAGTATCAAACTTTTGAAAAGGGACACTTAAATCAACATATCTTGCGACATAAAAATATAGATGAAGTTGATGCTTCAGATAAGTTTAAATGTGGTCAGTGTGAATATCAAACAATTAGTAGAAGTGCTTTAAAGAAGCATATTTTGCGACATGAAAATATAGATGAAGTTGATGCTTCAAAAAAATTTAAGTGTTCTCAATGTAAATATCAAACAATCGAGAAAAGTAGTTTAAAGTTACATATGCTGCAAAAGCATAATGATACAATGGAAATTGATAGTTTACATAAGTTTAAGTGCGATAAATGTGAATATGAAACATTTAATAAAGGTAATTTAAATAGACATATTTTGGGACGTCATAAACATATTGAGGAAGTTGATACTTCAAAAAAGTTTAAGTGTGGTCAATGTGAATATCAAACTATTGAAAAGGGAGCATTAAAGCGACATATCTTGCGTCATAAAAATATAAATGAAGTTGATGCCTCAGAAAAGTTTATGTGTGGTCAATGTGAATATCAAACACTTGTAAGAAGTTATTTAAAGAGGCATGTTTTGAGGCGTCATAATAATATGGAGAAAGTTGATGCTTCAGAAATGTTTAAGTGTGGTCAATGTGAATATCAAACTGTAGAAAAGGGCAAAT
Source organism: Polydrusus cervinus (assembly GCA_935413205.1). Lineage (NCBI taxonomy): Eukaryota > Metazoa > Arthropoda > Insecta > Coleoptera > Curculionidae > Polydrusus > Polydrusus cervinus. Next base: position 8,975,383 of record OW284518.1, read on the forward strand.
TAAAGCAACATAACGTTCGTCATAAAAATATAGATGAAGTTGATGCTTCAGAAAAGTTTATGTGTGGTCAATGTGAATATCAAACACTTAGGAGAAGTTATTTAAAAAGGCATATTTTGAGACGTCATAAAAATCTAGAGAAAGTTGATGCTTCAGAAAATGGCTGACATTTATGAAAAAAGGGCGAATATGTCATAAAGTAAGAATACTAACGGAAAATGTTTAACACAAATTTTTTAGGACTTTAAAAAATATATTACTGAGAAGGACAATTAATTATACAGGATTGGTCAAAAAGTCGTGATGAATCCAAGTTACTTCTGTACCCATTTCTACTCCTCCAACAAATTCCACATCCATATTTTATATGGTGTCATATGTCTACATTAAATTGTTTTTAAGAAATTGAATTTTAAACATAGCCTCACCAATAGCTATTTTTTTGTTTAACTATCGTTTGTCACTCTTTTATTAGATAAAAAAATACAAAGTATATACTACGTTTCAATAATATGAATTATTAATATATAACGTGTAAAATTGTAACTTTAAAATATTAGTATTTCTCTTAGTGTATTAATCGTTTGTCACGCTTCTACTAAATTGCGCCTATAGTTCTGATAGGGATACTGCTGATATATCCGGCAAATACTTTTGAAAGTCGGTAAAAGATACTGTTGATGTACTAGGTTTAAATAGCAACGATGGTAGTACGCAGAAAATGTATGTCCAAACTTATTATATATGTTGATGATGCAACGGTCTGTATCTCTACCAAGCATGTCGATGAAGGACAGATACATGCTAACGCTATACTGGCCAGGTTTCATGATTAGTGCTGTAAGAATAGACTTATTGTAAACCCCAAAAAAAACACATTACATGATGTTCCATAGGAGAAAGGCTATGCCTTTGCTGCGGCTCAGCCTAACTGGTCATGCGGTTGAGGGAGTCACTAGCTGTAAATTCTTGGGGTTGTACCTGAATGAAAAACTCTCGTGGTCCATCCATGTTGAACATGTAGCCACAAAGTTAAAATCTGCTTTCTTTGCCATTCGCAACTTAAAAAATATCTTAACAACACAGCAACTTGGTGTATACTATGCCCTGGCGTACTCCCACCTGAGATACATGATTCTATATTGGGGACAGACCACTCAGTTGGGTCGTATTTTTGTCCTGCAGAAGCGAATACTAAGACAGATCTTTTCTTGCAAATCTCTTGACTCCTGTAGACCGGTTTTCAAAACAAACAGAATTCTAACGCTGCCCTCTATTATATTATTTGAAGCAGCAGTCTTTGTTCGGCAGAATCCAGAGAGGTTTCCAACTATTGTGAAATCACATTCACACGGGACGAGAAGCAGCATTTCGGACATCGGTTTGCCAGGCTACAGATTGAGTTTTTATAGGAAGAGTCCCTTTTATTTTTGTTCTCAAGTGTATAATAGGCTGCCTAAAAGCGTTAAATCCGCCCAGGGTCTTGGCGCGTTTAAGGGCAGACTTAGGAGCCTTTTGAGCGATAAATCCTTTTACTCGACACAAGAATACTTTAATTAATTGCCTTACACGAACGGCTTAAATCCCTTAAGTGATGAATGATTAAGTATGTGAACTTGGGGCTCTAACTGCTTATCTGTTGTGTGTGATAGTTTGTGAACAATTAGCGATTTAATTTTATGTAAACTATTCACTTTGTTGTGTGTGGTATAGGATTAAGTCTTACTTTATTCTTTTTAAAGGCTTATTTTAAATGACGTTGTCAATATTTACTATGTAAATCTTACTGGCAATATATATTATTATTATTATTATTAAAGCTTTGATGTTTTATCTATGTTTTTACACCAATATCCAATGAAGAGGTCTCAAAAATAATTCTAGAACAAAAAAAAAATTAACCGCAGGAATCGATGATATCCCCGCGAAACTAGAGTGTCACTCATTTTTGGCTCCTCGTTTATCATATTAAGTAAATAGATAGAGACGTTGGGGCATTTTCCGAATGCATTAAAAATAGCTAAGGTTGTGCCAATCCCAAAGAATGGTGATCTATCAGATTTAAAAAATTATAGATCAATTTGTATTTTGAGTTGCATTTCAAAAATAATAGAAAAATCTGTATACATTAAAATAGTTAATAAATATATTAACAGTTTCTCAATACGGTTGTTGTAAAAATTACTCAACCGAAACAGCATCGACGGCACTCGTGCATGACCATATCGACAAAAAACAATTTGTAAACGGGTGCATTCGAAACGATTAGCCCCTATTTTCTTGACCACAAACTTCATGCGTTAGGAATTCGCCATCCAATTAGCAGTTGACTTTGACTTAGTAACTTAGATCATATGTTTCTGGACGATCGCTGGATAGTAAAAGTGGGACAGGAACTTTCGGACTCATGCGGGCTCGGAACACCAGAAGGGGGTGTTCTGGGACCCCTTATTTTTTCGAAGAAATCGAAGGCCTCCACGTTAAATAAACAGCTTGTTTATAAGTTATATAATAATATAGGTATATTAAAATATGCTAAAAATGTCTTCCTTTTTGCCCTTAACTTTTAATTTATGTAATAAATATATTATTGTTTATAACGGATTACATCCGTTTTGTTTTAATAAATAATTTTCTCATCGTTCTTGCTCATATTAAAATCAATCAAATTAAACCACTAAAAAAACACAATTTGAATAATTCAAAACAGAACCTTGTAAATCGGCAAATAAAGTTTTAATAGAAACTGAGTTGAAAGGAAAACCTACCAATGACGAACCCTTTTAATTATAAGTTAAAAATATTAACAAAAGCCAAACAGGCTATGAAGATTCCAGATTAGGCAGCGAATCGGCTCGGGTAACGTTAGAACGCACCGTGACTAAGTCTACATAGAGCGCTAACGTGAAAAACATTTCGCTGCGAATGTGCAGATGTCAATTTAACCGTTTACGTCGATGGCATCACTTCAAGTGTCTATTAGATAAAAAAATACAAAGCACATTCAATAAATAAATCGGGTAGATATTTTTTCGATGAAATTAGAAACTTGCCCTAATTATTAATATTACCTAAGAATTCACGCCGTTAAGGATCATCATCTTATTCTGAAACACCCGATATATTTTAAAAAGAACGCACTGTTGCTAAGTTGGGCGCAGCAGCCGGCGGTGCCAGGGTGGACACTGTGTGGTACCCCCTAAAAACATGGGTACCCACCCAAAATTGAGGGATTCAGTTTTGTAATAGAATTTCCGTGGGGGAAGGGGGATTTGACTATGAATTTTTTTATGAGAAAGCCGTGGTATTGTAGAAGGATGTATTAAATTAAGAGATAAAGAGAACGATGATGACCTCTTTTTTTAGACGTCAGAGTCAGTCAAAGAGGTGAGTTTTGTTTACCCCGCTTTTGGCGTGGGAGAGGCGGCGACTTTTTTTTTTAGATGTAATTTTTAATTTGGGTAGTGCCCACCATAAAATCATCGGGCCCACCCATCCCAAAAATCCTGGCGCTGCCACTGGTTGGGTGTCCCTTTTATTGTTATACTTACAACCAAATTGTAATTTTTTTTAAATTTATATAAATTTTGACGAAACTTTGGTCATATCAAACATTTTTGGGCTAGCTCCAAATATTTATACTATCGAGGTAGATTCTACTTCGATGATTTATACCGAGTTTTTTTTGCCGTTCTGCCCTTCTTTCGAATTAGGCTTTTTTCCTCTTCGTTCGCTGTCAGGGCCATTCCCGAGGGGACCTACAGTTTAACGTGGGTTCCGAACCACGATCCTCAGTCATGCGACACCCCCCCAAGGGCTATCGACCCTTGGTTTATTGCCATTGCATGACCTACCGATTAGGGAGTGTGTACCTTCTTCCGCACCCCACGAGATGTCTGATCTCATCCGGCCTGGTTACCGGCGTGAATGGGGTGGATTGGGAGATGATACTTTTTACACTCTTCCCTGCATTCTTAAATCCACTTAATTTCGGACATACTTTTTTTTATTGTACGTATGCCCACTTCGGGAATCGAACCCCGGTCGAATGCCAGTAGCTCTACCTCTGAGCCACAACCGCGGTTATACCGAGGTTTTAATTTGACATGGTCCACTTTAATATTTTTGAAGCGCTCGCCGTAGCCGGGTATTTGACGAAGGCTACGGCTCAGCCACCTTCACAGACAAATAAGGTATGACCAATTTATTATCGCCCGAATTGACGCTAACCACAACCAACGCCAAAAAGAAGTGAGAGAAGAAAGTTTAAAGTGAAGTTGTGATTGCTGAAAAGCAAAAAGCCTGGTCTAACCCAAAAGGTCATTGAAAACCATCGATAGGTATTTGAACCATAGATATTACATGTCAATGATTTGAACTGAGCTAAACTGACGTATAAACATAGCAAAAACCTATCATTCCTCTGTGACCTTGACCTATATTTTTTACTTAGGTAATTAATAATTACCTCAACAAGAGGAACCCAGAACATAAACATCTTTGACCTAGAAAAGCTTGTATGTTATGGATAACTTACAGGAATTCGTAAAGTTGGAATTTGATGACTATCCAGGATGCACCTGATTTAATCAATCTTAACAATATCGAGCAAGAAACCATCAAAGAACCTATTTCCAGAGTTATAAGCGTCAAAGAAGAGTGCTCTTCAGTGTAAGTATAAAGTTTACGTATTGTAGGTAAAAAGTCATAAGATACTTCTTCCTAACAATGAAACAAAATACTACTTAAAATTTTTGTTTTTTGGCCTAATCTCCTTTGACTTTAACGTCCTGTCAGGTAATTAAGGATGATTCATTTTTCTGCCATTTTTGAGAATTTTTAAAACTGTTTACATAAACTTTATGTAGGTACCTAATTATAATTAATTAAGTAAGGGGATTTCTTACGTTTTCTAGTCATCTTTCTAATTTTGATTTGCATTTTTGGCACAGAGTTAAATTGCCATTAAAACAAATACAATACAGTGACTATATACAATAACAATGCATTGAGTAAAGAAGAGGCCCCAGGACAGAACCCTGGGGTACTCCACTGTCATTAACACCCATATCACTAGCATTGTTCCTTATTGACACAAATATTTTTTATTTTACAGATATAAGACATATAGTTACTCACACGAGGCCTTCTTAAAAGAAGAAACTAATCCAACAATAAATGACCTCAATGAAATTAAAAATGAAGAGTTAGACATAAATGAGGATTTGCAAGAAGGTGAAGACAGGTGCGTACAAACGTAACGAATTTAATTGCCTTAAAAATAAATATCTTTAGTAAATGTTTAGATCACTAAAAGAGTTTTGCACTACACAATTATTTAATTGGGGTTTTTGATTAGTCTCGTCTATTTTTCTTATGAAAGATCTGCGCGCGCTGGTTCCCACGCTATTTGTAAATAACTTTTAATGTGAAATACGATAGGGTTGTAATAATTAGGAAAAATGTGACAAAATATTTAGGGGCTACAATTGAAGATAAGAAAAAGTATTTTAATGTTTGATAAGCTCTACCCTAAATTTTTAAGACCCTGTTTAATTTGTATCAATCAAATATCGTTCACGAGACTGTTAGTCTTTATTTAATAAGAATCTTGTAAAATTTTCGTAGCACTGAGCTACAGAAGACAGGATGTAAAAGGCGACTTTATAGTATGTATTGTTTCATGTTTCCCTTTTTTTGGAAAAAATATTTTTTTTTGTTCCAATTCTTTGAGATATACCATGTTATAAATATGTACCCATATATTTCGCCTGCGACGCAATTTTTTTTTCTTCTGCAAGAGGGAGACTCGGTCCGGGTATTTAATTTCTAGACTTTCTTGTTACGGAATTGACGTATTATATTTAAATTCAAACTCAAACTCAAAATTAGCTTTATTGTCATAAAAAAAAAATTTCATTGACAAAGCATATTACCAAAAAATAAAACTAAGACAATATAAAAAAATAACAGTATCAAACAACAAATTGTAAGCACGCATTTTTTGATAACACTATATAAAAAATATAAATGGGTGACTCCTTGTCCTAGAAAAACACTCCGAACTTTTTTTTTAAATGACTTTCTAAAGTCAAAGTCAAAAAATCCTTTATTGTTTAAAGAATAATAAAATTCTTGTTAACAAAGGTCAAAAATAAAAATTAGTAACTTTAAAGAGTTGGATAAGTCACTGGCGGCTCGTCAGGTGAAGGGGCTCTACACCAAAAATAAAATAAAACCAGGAGAAGAGTTTTTCGACAATATTAAATATTAAAGTACCAATACAGCTACCATTTTATCCCTTAAAAAATAATTATGTTCAAATTAATAATATTAATTTAATCCAAATGCAGCGATGCATAATAGGGCCACGGTTAACTCCGATGGACAATAATTATAAACACTCGTGCATTTTGACGCGCCCCAGCCGACCATGTCCGTTAGCTTAAAGCAAGTGAAGACCAAACGCCCAACATAGTTTTGATATTCACCGTTGCTATGGTTACGTGACGTCAGTCACACCAACAGCATGTAACAATTTGCACTATGATTAAGGGCAATTTAAAAATAGATCAGTCATATGCACCATTGTTTTAGCATTGGTTCGCCTATTCTTAAGATATTTATTTTGAGCCTTCGCGAAACTTACGGTTACAGATATCGTTTTTACGTGATTTACTGTGTGATTAAAAAGTTTTGTTTTTATTTTTCAGTAAATTCAGTAGTGTACGTACCTACTTAGTTGTGTGTTTTAAAAATAAACCCAATTAATGACATAGTTTGTAATTTTTTGGAAACTCCATTTATTTTTTGGATAGATAAGGATAAGAGAAACGTTTTCTTACACGGGTTTTAAGTCAATGTTTATTTAGTATTTGCACTATACCAGGCTCTTCACCATTTTTTAAGACCGCGAGCCGCCACTAGGATAAGTACCCTAAAACCAGCCTGAATTTAACGGACGCCAATGAGGAAACTTTACTTGAACGATTACTAACTCTACTTTTCGGCCTGCGATTCCAGTCTATTCGCGTCGTTCGGTATGACGGTTTCTTTATTTATATTTACACTATTTAAATGTGAACTTTGGGGTTAAGTATACAAATAATTTTCAATATCAGTTTTTTGGCACTGTTGTGTTTAAAAGATGTAAAATATCGTTGTGATATAAAACGAGGCAAGAGTTTTAATCGTTGATTAAATTTATTTAGGTATAGCCGTTCTTTTTATTATGGTTGTGCCAATCTTGAATTTTTGAGAAAGTATGTATAATTTTTATTTTTTAACTCAGAACTGGTCACTGACCTCTATTAATTGTCATTTTAAACAAACACATGTCACCTGATGCTTGTTACTCTCTTTCGAACACCTTCAGTGGCGGCGTCAAGCCATAATACTAAAATAACAAATGGTGAATTTTCACGTTTATTATAGTAATTTACATTTAAAAATATTTGTCCCTCGAATGTTGTCTTATCGGGATGTATAATGGTTTAAATAATTCCATAACACCCTGTATATCTATTTTATTATATCAGCCAATGTTTATTGACAAGACATTATTTAGTTATATTGATTTTAAAAAAAACAACATATTTTTTGCCACTTTTACAGAAAAAATCTCGGAACATCAAGTAAAATCCCACATTCGACTTATACCCGCAGTAATTTCAAACTACATCTAACTATAGATGTACGAAAAAAACCTATTTATCACCCAATGGGAGGATGGTTTCAACCCCCCCAGGGATTATTAGCACTATCGCTCTGCATTGACTTACCTCTTGCAAGAAACCCCTTCAGTTTTACATTTCTACCCGTCTCAATGCAATTTATCCCGAGAAAATACGAATAATAGGGTTGTTGTTAATCGGAACCCTCAAAAACGGGGATGGAAGCAGATTTCAGAGTTTCAGCCATTCTATAAAACGGCCACAATGCTAGTATACATACAACAGTTAATAAAAATGTACCTACCTATGTATTTGTACCTGCGGCATATTTTTTTTTCTTTTCTACACACTTGTTTTGCGTGGGTCTTTGGGCAGTAAAAATTAAATTTAACCTTATAGTGTAAATATTTTCGCCGCCGGCGGTTTTATTACTACTATTGATTCTTTATCGACTCAAAATACACAATCGCATAAAAACACCACCAAAGAATTTAAATGTTTGTCCGTAATGTAACATTTACACAATAGCAGAATGTGTGGATTTATAAATTTTCCTATAAATATTTTAATATAATTTTAAATCACTATCTTAGATCAATGCTGGGCAGAGCACTCGAAAAAAGTGCTTCGGACACCAAGCCCTTTGGAAAAGTAATTGCCAGGCTAGCACCAATCACTTTGGAAATTCTAAGTGCTTGCAATTACCAATTACCGAGGAAAGTAATTTTGAGTGAGTTTGATTGCTTGCAAGCGCTTTAAATGACTTGAAATGCGAAATTCAATTGCCAATTACCTAGCACTGTATTTTTAAAATGCTTGCAAGCACTGTTTTCGAAGCACTATTGTGCTTGAAGCACTTTTGAGAACATCTGTCCAGCTCTGTATCAGACCTATTAGGATATATAACTGCCTAAACAAATACTTAATGTATTTTATTTTTACAGATCAGAATTCTTCCGGGTACCTGTAAAAATTGAAAGCAATGAAAACACAGGAGAAGAACAAACATTTGAAAGTGTCTATGATGACTGGAGAATTAGAAATGAGAAAATCGGGTTCAAATGTGTTCAATGTGAATATCAAGCACTTGAGAAAAGTAGTTTAAACTTTCATATCTTGCAGAAACATAACAATACAAAGGAAGTTGATGGTTCACATAAGTTCAGGTGTCATATATGTGAATATGAAACATTAAATAAAACTAATTTAAAGAGACATATTTTGGGACGTCATAAAAATATAGAAGAAGTTGATGCTTCAGATAAGTTTAAGTGTGGTCAATGTGAATATCAAACTGTTGAAAAAAGAAACTTAAAGCGACATATGTTGCGACATAAAAATATAGACAAAGTTAATGCTTCAGATAATTTTAAGTGTAGTCAATGTGAATATCAAACAATTACGAAAAGTTATTTAAAGATACATATTTTGGGACGTCATAGAAATATAGAGGAAGTTGATGCTTCAGATAAGTTTAAGTGTGGTCAATGTGAATATCAAACTGTTGACCAAGGAAAATTAAAACAACATAGCTTACGACATAAAAATATAGATGAAGTTGATGTGTTGGAAAAGTTTATGTGTGACCAATGTGACTATCAAACACTAACAAGACGTTATTGGAAAAGACATATTTTGCGACATAAGAATATAGAGAAAGTTGATGTTTTAAATAAGTTTAGATGTGAACAATGTGAATATCAAACACGGCACAGAAGTTATTTAAGGAGACATATTTTGGGACGTCATAAAAATATAGAAGAAGTTAATGCTTCAGATAAGTTTAAGTGTGGTCAATGTGAATATCAAACAATTATGAGAAGTCATTTAAAGAGGCATATTTTGCAACGTCATAGAAATATAGATGAAATTGATGCTTCAGATAAGTTTAAGTGTGGTCAATGTGAATATCAAACTACTCAAAAGGTACACTTAAAGGAACATATCTTGCGACATAAAAATATAAAAGAAGTTGATGCTCCAGATAAATTTATGTGTGGTCAATGTGAATATCAAACAATTAGGAAAAATTATTTAAAGATGCATATTTTGCAACGACATAGAAGTATAGAAGAAGTTAATGTTTTAAATAAGTTTAAGTGTGACCAATGTGAATATCAAACATATGCGAGAAGTTATTTAAGGATACATATATTAGGACGTCATAAAAATATAGAGGAAGTTGATGCTTCAGATAAATTTACTTGTGGTCAATGTGAATATCAAACGATTTATAGAAGTCATTTAAAGAGACATATTTTGCGACGTCATTAAAATATAATTGAAGTTAATGCTTCAGATAAGTTTTAGTGTGGCCAATGTGAACATCAAACTGTTACAAGGAACACTTGAAGCAAAATATAACTACATAAAACTCGATAAAAATATAGAGGAAGTGGTCATTTCAGATAAATTAAAGTTTACCAACGGTTAGTATTTTTAGATAAAGAATAAAAAAGTCAATATTTCAAAAATAATTGATTTTAGACTTTTGACATCTCACACAATGTGGATGTAAAATGTTGTGGATAATTATAAAGGGGTAGATGAATCCAGGGAAAATTGTAACATGGGGTAAGGTGAAACAGCGCGTATAGAAACAAAAGAATCTGCTTGGCGGAACGCTGTTTAAATGTATAAACATATTTCCGAACGTTTTACTCGACCATCAACTACGAAGCAGATCGCACATCAGGTTTTCGTAAAATGTGAAATAGTTTAACATTCGACAACAGGAGTACATTTTGAAGATCTGAAATATTTTTATTAAACTTTTTCACCCTTATTCACTAAAGGGGTTATAATTTAGACCATCGAAATATTTAGTTGTGTTTTCACTGTGGCATTATTTTATGTGCCAATATGACGCTTTTGTGATATTTTTTTTTTGTTATTAAATCGTCTTACCGATAAATAATTTGACCGGGATGTTGTAAATACATTTTTAGTTCTAATAAAAACACAGTAGGACGTACTAAAATACATTTTTCCTTATAAATTTGAAGAAAACACAAAAACATATTTACAAAACAAAACTTTGTTGACGTATTCCGACACTTGTCATTTTAAACCCATAACTGTCAATTTAGGACGGTTTTAAATTTAGAACCCTTTAGTGAATACAGCTGTTTGTGTTTAGAGTACCATTACTATAATTAGGTACTATTTTTATTTCGCTGATTTGTGTTCTGACAAATATATTATTATTTTATGATTGTTGGGGTACGTTGTAACTCTATATGGGGTATGTTATAACATGTTACAACTTGCCACCACTATGATGGCGATGATCAACTAATTTTATCAATTTTTGTATTAGTCGGAAAAAAATAATTTGGTCAATAATCTTATTATGAAATTATTCATTTTTGTGGAATAGTACTTCATTTAAGTGTTTTTATACAATCATTGTGCTAATAAGTACTAAAAATACATCTGTACACTACCTACTTAATGTATCCATGGATATCCCTTTGGACTTCCAAGTCTGTAGATATTCCTTGAATGTCAATAAATAAATAAATTATATAATATTTATTTAGTATAAAATATACAGTTACAATCCCCCCCCCCCCCCCTCCTAGCGGTAGCGGCACAACTTATCCCGAAGGCGAGATAAATTGTAACAAATGCATCCTCCTGTTTTTTGATATCTTTAATGAAACAATACAGCATTTTAGATTTTAAAAAAAAGCCTTCCTGGAAATCTTAATAGATTCTGACAATAATTAGGTACATATGGCTAAATTATAAAACATGCTACACAAAATGTCCATAAAAATTACCAAAAATTAAAAAATGTTACAACGCGCCCCTGCCTCCCCTATTAATATAGGTAATCTATCTATAGGATATATCATTTAAAAAGAAACAACTTTTAACAAATTTATGAATAATTTCGATTTGATTTAATGAAATATATTTGTCGTGGTACTACAATTTTTTCACCTCCAAACTTGGACTAGTAGTCACAGGTCGAGATTAGTTAAAACACATGTTATCAAAGAACTAAATTTGTATCAGTGATGGTTGGTAGGTTGTAAAAGTGGAACAGAAAAAGGTAATCATTTTAGTAAATGTTAAATATTTATACATTGAAAATATGTTAGAAAACTTATCCCTAAGCAATGGTTCATAATTTTAAATTCCTATTAATTAATGTAAAATGTGGAAACTCCCAATAACTAAACAAACCTTGGAACAGAAACAGCGCAACAGTATCAAAGCGACACGGCATTTCAACAATACAATTTGGATGGTTGCCGTCCTCGCTCATTGTAGTTTCCAGCACATAGGTCATAATACTACAAACACTAATGTCGAAAAAGGAAAGCAAATCCTTGACTGCGGCATTGCCCAAGCAGCAGACTGATGTCTAAATCACGTCATTTTTTGTGTATTTAGGTCTTCGAGGTTATGTTACCAATAAATGACGTGATTTAGACTACATGTGTTTTACATCAGTATAACGTCATTTTTTCGACATAAGTGTCCAACTTCGACACAAATGTCGTTCTAGGTTACGTCATCTTGCTTTATGCCTTCTCGATATTTTTGTATATGGTTGCATGTATCACTGAAGAACTATAATATTATCGAATGCATTTGGGGATGAGTTTGACAAAATAAAACTCTTCCCAGCCATTTTGGTTGCTGACTTTTATTCACGATACACAGCTGTAGGAGCGCTTATTGCTTCTGAGGGGATGGGTATAGTGAAAAATAATTTGGCACATCCTTCTATGTAAATTATTTTATTTCCTCTACCTTAAAAGCAGGTTTACCACAAAAATGGGAAAATCAAGCCTTATCAGTCTGAAAATCCAAAAAATGTATATTTAGGGAAGTAGATATATTACTTACTTAAACAATTTTATCATCTAAAATTTAAACGAAAAGTACTGCTAAAAATAAATCTATTATTCTGGCAACAAAGTTCTCTCGCCTGTCAGACTTATCAGTTGTTTTTTTCTTGGCCGTCAAAAACGGGCTTCGCTACCTACGTGATGCGGTTGAATTGCATGGGCGGATCATAGGGGATTTGCCACACAGCTTATACTATCATAATAAAATAATGACTTTAAATTAACGTTATATAATATATAGTACGTTAATAAATGACGTGATTTATCTGTTGACAATATGACGCCATTTTTAAAGTACAGTTGACGTTTGAGATTACGACAAACTGACGTCATATTAACGTCAGTCTGCTGCCTAGGTGCTCAGCATCGAGATAGATCTATCTCAATGGTGCTTAGAAATAGATTTAAAAAATAGGAAAAACCTATTGTCAAAATCGGATGACTTGTAGAATTACAAAAAAAAGTTGTGGACTACATACTCCGAGTGTATAGCGACAGCGACGAATTATCATTCCTCTGTGCCCGAGGCAACTTTCTGTGTCCAATTTATGATTGCCTAAATTGTTGTGGTGAATGGTGTTAACCGCAACCCACGCCATCACGCCAAAAAGATATGAAGAAGAAGAAAATCTTAACACAACTAAACTAACCTATTTAGATTTTGTTTTGCTGTAGAATAAAGTTATAAAATACTTCAAGAAGAACCTAAAAAGACCAGAAAAGCTTGTATCTTATGGATAATTTACCAGAATTCGTAAAGTCGGAATTTGATGACACTTTTCAAGATGTACCTGATTTAATCAATCTTAACAATACCAGGCATGCAACCATTAAAGAATCTATTTCCAAAGTTATAAGCGTCAAAGAAGAGTTCTCTTCGGGGTAAGTATAAAGTTCACAATAGGTTTAGTATAAAAAGTCACAAGATACTTCTCTCAAACAATGAAACAAAATACTAGCCCAGTTAAAAAAAAATAGTTTACATTGTATACCTACCTAGTAGGAAAATCTGAACATTCCTGGACGACCGTAAAGATTGTATGTCGAGGCGCAAGCCGAGACTGACAATACTGAGTCCGGGAATGTGGCTTTTTCTACTACTACATACTATTTTTCTGTAAATCGAACATTATTAAAAAGGACATAACTTATTACAATCAACTTGTTAAAATTTTGAAATAAATATTATTAACTTTGTTCACAAATAAACGATGCCATTAAATATTTGTGTTGTAACTATGGAAACACAGTAATATTGAATTGTCAAGCTTGCTCTTTGCACTTTTCATAAATGATCTTGAAAAATATCTCATGTCGAAAAGGTATGCCTGCCAAACTAATTTTATATGCGGATGATGCAACTGTGATTATATCTGCTGGAACATTGGATCAACTGATTGCAATCGCGAAGCATATGTTGATTAGATTTTCATTATGGTGCAAGAAAAATCACTTAATTATCAACGTAAACAAGACACACTATATGGTTTTTTATAAAAGGAGGCAGGTTCCTGATTTAAATTTAAAACTAAACGAGAATCCCATTCAGAGAGTTGAGCAATGCAAATTTCTTGGCCTTCATGTAGACTTACAGTTAAAGTGGACAGCTCATGTTGATTTTGTCGCTAGTAAACTTAATTCGACATATTTTGCTATAGTCAACTTAAAAAATTGTATGGATAGCAAACAATTACTTAATATTTACTATGCATTAGCCTATAGTCACCTAAGTTATCTAATACTTTACTGGGGCCAATCAATAGAACTACAAAGATTATTCATTTTGCAAAAAAGATTAATTCGTAAAATTTACTCTTTAAGCCCACTTGAATCTTGCAAGGAAACATTTCGGCGATATAAAATTCTTACGCTGCCTAGTATTTTGATTCTTAGTGCAGTAATGTTTGTAAAAAAATACTCTTCCAAATTTCCCAATACCTCAACAATTCATAATCGTGATACTAGAAACTCGGATAAAATTTACATTTCTGGCTACAAAACATCCTCTTATCGAAAAAGTCCATATTGTGTCTGCAGTTCTCTTTATAATGCGCTCCCGGAAACTGTCAGAAGCATAACTCAATTCAGAAAGTTCAAGAACAAAGTAAAGTGCTACCTTCTTGACAAAAATTTTTATGATATTCGGGAATACCATGATATTATCACATAAAACTTAAAATAACTTTTCTTTCTTACTTTGACAATGTCACTATTTACTTTGTAAATGTATATGGCAATGAATGAATAAATAAATCAATAAATAAATAACATGTTTTAGTTTACAAGTAGCTGTACAGAATAGTAGATTCTGTAACGAGGTTGGAATAAAAATTTGATTCGAGTGGAAGATTCTGAACGCGAGCGTGAGGAACCACGAGTATCGAATTTTCATTCTAACCGAGTAGCAGACTATATTTTCTCCACGACCAAAAATACTATTCGCAATATTTGTAATTTCAGATGGAGTAAGATCCAGTTCCATATCTGATTCATCCGATTTTTCACTCATATTTTGACTTTTGACACTAAAATTTGTCTGCTGACATTGACAGTTTCGAAATTCATGGCAACCTATGTCGTTTAGATCAATTACAGAATATTCATTCCGTATCTTGTTATGGAATGAAAATACACGCAAAACGCATACGAAACAAGTGTTTCAGAATAAATATTCCAACTCAAGAGCGAGAATTTTTACATTCTATTATCAAAAATGATTTTGGAATTATTGCATTCAGTAATGGCCGTGGAGAAATAATATTTTCTTACAGTTATTTTCCGTTGCCTAGCAATGACTAAGTGTAAGGAAATATTGACTTTTCCCTTCAGAAATGTTATCAAAAATGTCAATATTTCCAATCGATTTTTGGAAAAATGTATTATTTCCGAGATTATTTCCGACACTAACTTAATTTAACTAAATAGGGTTAAAATATGACAGGCATAGACCCTTAACCAAAACTTACTTTGACTTTCGCGTTTACATTTCACATTGATTCACGGTAAACTTTTTAAAAAAATTGATAAACGAGACTTATTATCCGACAGGTAGTTTAATATGGTCCTTGTGATATAGTGATGGCAATACCCTTGTGATTTTTTATGGCATCCATGGCAGAATGAAGTTGTTCTAAAGTCCATGTTGCACTTTTTTCTTTCTTGTGACATGTTCCTTTTATGAGAGACGAAACAAAAATTAAAATATTTATCTTTTATTAAGGCCCATCTAAAATAGTATATTTATTTAATGAGCTCAAGAAACTCACTTTCTTACCTTTTCTTGTAGGATTTTTATTTTAAAAGATACTAAATGAGGCTGAAACTAGCACACAGCAGACATGACGGTATTCGCGCGCTAAGTATATCAAATGTAATTGAAAGCAAATCTCTTATAAATAGTTTATTAAGTAACAAATGTTTATGATTTTTTACATACACTTATAACAAAGTACTAAATAAGCACTTAAAGGGTTAAAATAATTCTGGTATCAAAAACACCCTTAGCAGACTGGTTTCAACCCTTTTCAAAGAAAAAGTAAAACTAACATTAATAATTTGTTGTTAATAATCGAAACCAACACATTGAGAATTTGTTTATAAATTTTCTTTTCATTTTGAAAATGTTTCTTGTTTCCTGGACAAAAATTTGACGAAACCTAAGGCCTGAAGATGGCCTTCCATTAGGCCGAAAGCGCTAGGCAATAGAAAATAAATTACGCTGATTACAAAAAAAAATACCTTTCATTTCATTGAAAAACGGCGTACACCCGACTCCCCCTCCCCCCCCCCCCCCCCCTTTTTAACATTAATAAAGTTTTCTTTGTAATTTTTGGCAAATGTATCTAGAATAACGTCCCCTAAACATAGGAATTAAATAATTTGTATGTCAAATTACCCCCAGCAGAAAAATCAATAAAATCCTGTTCAACCCACATTTATGAATTTCTGTCGTAGCCGTACTCTTTTCTTTCAGTCTTTTTATTCAACAGTTGTAACTAGTAATATAAATATTGCACTGCTCTGTTGTGCTTTGAGGAATGATTTTGATCAATCGAAAAATAAGCTCAATATTGATAAAAAAAAATGGCGAAATCCTCACTAGGCCTAACATCTTAAATATTTTATATTTTACAGATATAAGGAACATAGTTGCACACACGAAGCCCTTTTAAAAGAAGATACCAATCCAACAACAAATGACCTCAATGAAGTTAAAAACGAAGAGTTAGACATAAACGAATATTTGGAAGAAGGTGATGCCAGGTGTGTACCAACCTAACGACTTTATTTATTTTAAATATAAATCTCTTTAGTAAAAGCGCACTAGAAAAGTTTTGTAATACACAGTTATCTGATGAGAGTTTTTAATTATTCTTTTCCATTTTCCTTATGGAAGATCTGCACACTTTTAGTAAGTATTTAGGTTGTTTGCGGGTAACAACCGAATGATGCAAGGAAAAACTAAGTAAAACAAACCTATTCTTCATACTTAGCCATTCCAGATCTCTGAGTTTATGTGAAACACGGTCAAATTTTCGTATTCCAAATATATACCGTAGGTATGCAAGGATTCTGCACTTTTTGATTGCCATGCCAGGCATGGAAAGAATACCGGGGAACAATAGTTAAATCATGATGAGACCAGGGATTCACAGAGCATAGTTTTTACATTACGAGACAACACTTTCCTGTGTGGAAATAAAAGTTTTATACGCAAATAGGCCTTTTTTAAACAATTTAGAGTATGCGATCGATATCTGAAAGTGTTGTCGACTACTAAACCCAAATTCCTGACATTATCAACGAACGGAAGTTCTTGGTTGCCCCTCTTAATGTGCTCAGTATTAATGAACCGACCACACTGTTTCTTATTACCGAAAACAATAACAGCTGATATGCTTAACAGATATATCGGCATTTTATATAACTTTTAGCGCCCTCTCTTGGTAGTACCATGGAATCTGTTTGAGTCAAGGGTTTTACAAGAATTGTAAAAACACAGAATTGGCTACCATTGAGGTGGTAGTAAACATTTAAAAAATACATGAAAAATAATTATCAAACAACCTGAAAATTCCTTATACTACGGTCATGTTTTCATTCCTAGAAGGTGGATATTAGTATAGGTTTTAGTATCGAGACTTTTTTTTTGGAAATGTCTGGACACCTGCCCTGTGCCGACTAGAAAAAAAAATCGAAACTGGTCTGCAGGTGGTTACGTCCAACCAATATAAAGTCTTCACTTGGTAGTAATCTGCATCTGCAATCTGATTGACCACCTGACTAGTAAGAAACTCTGTGTTTTAACAATTTTTATTTAATGGTAGTTACTAGTTCTTATCTATATATGTCTCTATAGACATTAAAATTGAAAGCTGTAGATAATTGTGCCCCAAAGGGTCTAGCTAGACAAATCGAAAAAGTAGCTCAATATTTATTTATTTTTAAATGGCGAATGCTCCACTAGGCCTAACATCTTAAAATATTTTATATTTTACAGATACAAACAATATAATTACGAGGCCTTGGTAAAAAAAGAAACGAATCCAACAATAGATTACCTCGATATAATTAAAAACGAAGAGTTAGACATAAATGAGGATTTAAAAGAAGATGAAGCCAGGTGCGTATCAACCTTACGTTCTTAAATATAAATCTATTTAGTAAATGCTTGGGTTACTAGAATGAATAGATGCGGTGCTGTGCGCGGGATGCGGATCTGTTATATTGAAAGAATCGCATTAGACACGCGGATTGATGAACTACGGAAATAGACATGCGAGGGCAGAAGCGCTTGACTGGTTTTAGCTGATTAAAGGGCAACATATTGGAGTCTTTAGTGTGTACCTTTGTCGTGTAGATGTAAATGTACCGTCAGTTATACATATCTTTCATGAATCTAGCCAGTGTTCGTGAGGAAAAGCCGTTTTCGGAATTAAGGAATTTTTAAATCATGTTGACATTTGACAAGAGAATCGCCAAAGCATTAAAAACGTACGCAAAATATAGTATACCTTGTGTAATTTTCTTAATGGCTTATAATACGCCCCTATCTTGCTAGAAAAGATTTGTTCCTTTTACAAGGTCCAACAAATTCCTATCAAGTTTGTCATGCGGGAAAAGCAACATTCCAGTTGATATCTTTTTGGAGGGTTTCCCGATTGTGGCCCTCTCTTGGGTTTGACCAGGTATCCTGTTCCATCGGGATAGGTACTGTTGTTGCGCGCACCTGTTTGATGTTGCTTTGGTTGCCGGTTTTGATATGCCAACGGCGGGTTCAGGGCCCCTGTTTTTTGAGGAGATCCGGCTCTAGCCAGTATATGTAGTACCTATACAGGGTGTGTCATTAAAGTTGACCACCGACCATATCTCTGAAACTACTGGGCATAGAAATTTTTAAAAAAATCAGGATTAAAGTGACCATGAGAAAATCCTGGAAATTATTTTTTAAGTTCCGCATTTCGCCAATTATTAAATATTTAAATTCTAAATTTCCACATTAAGGTATACCTTTGGTAACATCATCATTAGCATACCGACCTTGGTAAGAGTAACTTTTAAACGGTTTATCCGATTTTAGTAAACTTAAGGAAACTTTGGAAGAGAAATATAAGTACTTTTAATTGTCGTCATGGTAATAAAATTACTAGAGGGCACAGTTTGTAATAATAACAGTTTTTTAAATTTTATCCCAAAAACTTAAATCATGCGTTAAAATTATGACATAATCGGAAAGTAGATTAAATTTGTAAGAATAAACTTGAAAACCTCAGTTCGATATCTTTGTTCGTTTTAGCGTTATGGCCCAAAGAATAATTTTTAATACTTTAATTGAGGAGGTGATTGTTTTCATAGTTTTGTGGCCAAGCATTCCACGACAAAAAAAACTATTTTAAAACTTTGTGATTGTGTAGGTTTGTCACTCATTATTCCAATGACCCGTTCTGGAACACTTCTAATTTAGTGAAACAAAAATTTGTTGGGAAATTGCAATCTTATATTGTAACAGACACCAAGTGGTTGTTACAACCTATTAAACAAATACCTAATATATTTTATTTTTACAGATCAGAATTCTGCGGGGTACCAGTAAAAATTGAAAGCAAGAAAAACGCCAGCGAAGTTGAACAAACATTTGAAGTTGTCGATCATGAATGGAGAATTAGAAATGAAAAAATCGAGTTCAAATTTGATCAATGTGACTATCAAACACTTACGAGAAGTCATTTAAAGGGACATATTTTGGGACATCATAAAAATATAGAGCAAGTTGATGCTTCAGAAAAGTTTAAGTGTGGTCAATGTGAATATAAAACTTCTGTAAAGGGACACTTAAATCAACATATCTTAAGACATAAAAATATAGATGAAGTTGATGCCTCAGATAAGTTCCAGTGCAATCACTGTCATTATCAATCGCTTATGAGAAGTGATTTGAAGAGACATATTTTGCGACGACATAAAAACACGGACGATGTTGTTTTAAATAAATTCAAATGTGAACAATGTGAATATCAAACAATTTTTAGAAGTGATTTAAATGGTCATATTTTGCGACGTCATCGAAATATAAAGAAAGCTGATACTTTAGATAAGTTTAAGTGTGGTCAATGTGAGTATCAAACACCTACGAGAATTAATTTAAAAAAACATATTTTAGCACGTCATAAAACTATAGATGAAGTTGATCCTTCAGATAAGTTTATGTGTAGTCAATGTGAATATCAAACAATTTCGAAATGTCGTTTAAAGATACATATTTTGGGACGTCATAAAAATATAGGGGAAGTTGATGTTTCAGATAAGTTTAAGTGTGGTCAATGTGAATATCAAACTGTTGAAAAACGAAGATTAAAACAACATAGTTTACGACATAAAAATATAGATGAAGTTGATGCTCTAGAAAAGTTTATGTGTGGTCAATGTGAATATCAAACACTGACGAGAAGTTATTTAAAGAAACATATTTTGCGACGGCATACAAATATAGAGGAAGTTGATGTTTTAAATAAGTTTAGGTGTGAACAATGTGAATATCAAACACATGCTGGAAGTTATTTAAGGAGACATATTTTGGCACGTCATAAAAATATAGAGGAAGTTGATGCTGCAGATAAGTTTAAGTGTGGTCAATGCACATACCAAACACTTAGTAGAAGTCATTTAAAGAGGCATATTTTGGGACGTCATAGAAATATAGATGAAGTTTGTGCTTCAGATAAATTTAAGTGTGGTCAATGTGAATATCAAACTATTGAAAAGGGACACTTAAAGCAACATATCTTGCGACATAAAAATATAGAAGAAGTTGATGCTCCAGATAAATTGAAATGTGATCAATGTGAATATCAAACTCTTAGGAAAAATTATTTAAAGATGCATATTTTGCGACGACATCAAAGTGTAGAGGACCTTAATGTTTTGAATAAGTTTAGGTGTGACCAATGTGAATATCAAACACATGCGAGAAGTCATTTAAGGAGACATATTTTGGGACGTCATAAAAATATAGAGGAAGTTGATGCTTCAGACAAGTTCAAATGTGGTCAGTGTGAATATCAAACACTTAATAAAAATAGTTTAAAGAAACATATTTTGCGACGTCATAGAAATATAGATGAAGTTGATGCCTCAGATAAGTTTAAGTGTGGTCAATGTGAATTTCAAACTCTTGAGAAAAGAAACTTGAGGCACCATATCTTGCGACATAAAAATATAGATGAAGTTGATGCTTCAGATAAGTTTAAGTGTGGTCAATGTGAATATCAAACTATTGAAAAAGGGCACTTAAAGCAACATATCTTGCGACATAAAAATATAGAGGATGTTAAAGCTTCAGATATATTAAAGTGTGGTCAATGTGAATATCAAACACTTGCGAGAAAACATTTAACGATGCATATGTTGCGACGACATAAGGATATATAGAAGCTGATGCTTCAGATAAGTTTAGACTTCTCAAAAAAGTAAAAAATTGCCAGAAAGTTCCATATTTTATGGCACATCTAAAACTATTCCAGATAGGTACATTACAATATCCGAAATTTGAAGTTATAGAAAAACAATGATTACATTTTTTTTAGCAACATTTTTATGTTGTTCAGAAATGTCAGTAATTTTAAAATTTCTATATGTTATCAGGTCGATTTTTTTTAAATACAGTCCTAGAATTCTTACAGTTTTGATTATTTACACTTAAAACACGTATGTAACCAATAAGATTTTACAATTTCAACGTTTCATCTATCATAATGTTTCAAATGATTAAACAAATGACGCATGATGATTTGTTATTATAACTGTTCGTGAAATCTACACAAAAGCACAGTTTTAGTAAAACATATACAGCGTCACTGATATTTATGGAAACGGTCTGATATGTCATGAGTCATAAAGTAAGAATGCTAACGAAAATTATTAACAGATTTTAGATACTCATTCGTTACCTGCCTAATATTTATTAGAAGTTTGAAATTAAATAGTGTTACTTCATAGATTTATAAATTAAGGTGTGATAACTTGAAAGCTCTATTTTTATATCTTCAAAAGTATTCGAAATATATAAACTTTATCTCAGTACCTACATCAATGTTCTAAGAAACGTCGATTTGCCTAGGTTTGTGCGGTACACACTCAAATTTATAGGAGGGATTAAATTTTAGACGCCGATCCCTGAAATGCTCGTGCGTGATTTGCGACGTTGTCTAGTAATTTTCTAGGTTTTGTTCTTGGTGGCCAGTTTGTATTTCTTTATATCGTGAGATTAAAATATTGGAATTGTGGTTTTACCGTGCGGATTTCATTTCGTAGTTATATATAGTTGAATAAGTTGAATAAACAGCGTCACGTTGGTAATTACATTGAGCAAGCCGACCCTTCACGTCCATTGTTTTTTGGGGTAGTATCGAAGAAAATTGACTATAGTAGATTTTTTTGAGTACTCTCGCAAGATGGAGTAAAAGACGTAAATTCTGGTATGTTTACTTCCCACAAAACAATTCACAACGTGACGTGTGGGCTAATTACGGCTCTCTAGAAATTTGTGGAAATTATGAGGTCCCGATATCAGCTAATTAATGACAAATGACTGCTGTCGTCTGTGGGAAAACGAGAGAATTGGTTGCGTAGACCATATCATGCAGTTGTGCAAAAATATTCTTGCGCCATTTTTAATCGGACATTTAAAAACAGTGCATAAAGTTGGGAAGAGGAACATTGTTTCTTATGAATTTATTCTTGTGGTTCACGTTAGTTTACATGGGCAATTTTAGTACAAATATACGGGGGTAGAGCAAAGGCATGCTACAACTACAAGTGATATGATATCGCGCAGGTTTTCGTGACGTCACCTTGGGATGAAAACCGCCATATTGCGATATTCTTTGTTGTTTAAGTTCAGTATCATGCTCCGATAAGGCAAAAATGTTATTTTTTAGATGTAGGATGTATTTTCGTATTAGAGAACTAAATACAAAATTACACGATGCAACACTTTCTAGAAAAAGAAAAATGAAAAAAACAATAACCTCAATTTTTTATGATCACAGTAGGTAATCAATCTAAAATGTATGTTTCAATATTTCAGTCACCGTACAAATTCTAAGGCTAATATGATTTGAAATAAATTTATTAAAAATTTCATATAAAATTGCCTTTTAATAACGTAAACTACGCTTTGCCGTACAATTCAATTCAAAAATTTGTCACACTGTGACGTCACGATCCACTGCGCACCCTCAAAAGTAAACGCTTATATGGGAAAAGAGAAGAGTGGAGTGGGTAATTTTGTGTTACCCACATAATATAAAGATTAAAATAGTATAATTTTGCTTTGGTGCTCTACTTTTACTATTCTGAACAAAGAAAATTTATAGAGTTATTCTGATGGTCGGTGTTCATCAAGCATAGTTGACAGCTTTGTAAATTGGCTTAACGCATACGCGTACTTAAGATCATTATCTGAGATTGAATGCCTCCTTGAATTTATAGCACAATATAATGTTACTATAAGTTTTTTTGCACCCCTTCCTAACAAATAACGCAGAAGTTTTAGCGGAGCCCAAATCGAATATTAAAATGCAATTTGTATTTCTTTCCAACTAATAAATATTATAAGGAATAAAAATATATAACAAATAAATAATATGGTTGGTTTTATTTTATACTGTTCATGCAATATAAGATACCGCAATCGTAGATTTCCTCATAGGATGTAAAATAGACTTACTAGAATCGTCCAGGGGGTGACTTTCCACCTCCTAATGTATTTTTTCAAATAATATACAGTTTATCGTTTTAAGCTGTATAAGAACGTGTTAATGAGGTCAGCTCTTGGGAATTATTAGCCAGTGTTTAGGTATAAAATGGGGGATATTATTGCAGGAATTCATGGCAGTTATTCTTAAACGACACTACCAAATTATGTATGGAATTGCAGGAAATAATTCGTTAGAATTTTATTATAATTAACTTCTTGTTGACCTCTTAAACAAAACCTAACTCAATGTATTCCTTTGCCTCATATATACCTACGTTATAGGAAACAGTGATATAAAATAAATAGGGATTCTTTACAAAGCAAGCGTTCCTAGGTGTTCACTAAAAGTACTGAGTCCTTATATTATAAAAGACTCGTTACTTTTGGCTTTTCGTTACTCTGAATATAAATCTAACTATTCTACCCAGAATTTTACAACGGTCGGCTTCGTTCGTGGACTTGACAGCCAATCAATAACGGACGACAGACAAAACGTGTATCATAATTATTTTTTGTTCTGGATTTTGCTTTTACCTCGTCGGCGTGTCGTTTTGCATGTACGTCGGAGAGATGGCGTATTAATTATATTTTGTCGGGAAGCTATTCAGAAAAAACTTTCGATCCGAAGCCCGTTTCTTTTGTATTATCTATCGGGTTTTAATTCTGTTGGGTCGGGGAAACACAGGACTGGAAGTTACCAATTGAGAGACGAAAGCAATTATTCTTATTTTTTTAAAATTTTACTTTTTTAATTTTAATAAAAATAATATAAATTGAGTAGGTATTCTGTTTCTTAGATTGTATAGCTTAAACAAATGGCGTTTAGTTAAGTTTCAGGTGCATACTGAAGACGACTGGAGATACTTACCAGTTGAAACGTTGTGATATAAAACAAATAAAGACAATGCAAGTCCAAAACTCTTCTATCAATCAAGAAACATCATTGTCTCCAACCTTCAAACATATTTTTTCTGCTTTGGTGAAAATTTACTATAATAATAGACTGATTTAAAAATATTTAAAAAAATTATATTGTTGTCATTTTTCTGTGAACAAAATTAATTTGTTGTTGTTTGTTTTGAGTTACTGATGATCCTTGCGAACCATAAAGCAGCTTACTCTTGGACCTACAGCTTAACGTGTGTTTCGAACCACGAGCCTATCAGTCATGCTACACCCCCCAATGGCTGTCAACGCTCGAGTCAGCGTTGCCACATCTAGTAGATTTCTACTTTTTTGGTAGATTTTCACTCCTTTTCAGAAAATGTTAGTAGGCATATTTTCTTTAGTAGATTTTGGTAGATTTTAATATCAATTTCAATAATGTAAATATGCCATTAACAATATAATTATTGTAAAAATTATTTTAATTAAGTACTTATTTATTTTAATATCGGACGACGACCTTTTTTTTTTTTAGACACCACTTGGAAAACAAGAGGAAGGTTATGGTTATTGCTGCCTATGTCGAGGCATTATTTTAATTAAGTACTTATTTATTTTAATATCGGACGACGACCTTTTTTTTTTTTTTTAGACACCACTTAGAAAACAAGAGGAAGGTTATGGTTATTGCTGCCTATGTCGAGGCCGCGACCCTTTTTTCACTATTATTTTTAGTGCTCACTCAAAAATCACCGAGCCCATTTGTGCCCTCCCCTAATTTAGTAGATTTTAGTAGATTCAAAATAAAAAAAAAGTAGATTCGCCAAAATAAATGTGGCAACGCTGGATCTCATTCGGCCTGGTTACCGGGGTGAATTAGGAGTTTATGCATTTTTGCACTCCCTGCATTCTTAAACTTCGCACAAACTTTTTTATTGTGCCTATGCCCACTCGGATCAAAGTTATATCGCCACGATCGAATTCCAGTAACTCACCTCTGAGCACTGCCGCAATTAATTAAGAAGAAAAACTTCCTGTAAAAGCAAACCAATTTATGCTAACCGCAACGACGCCACAAAGAAGTAAAGAAGAAAATCATATGAACTAACCTAGTTTTTTATTTACGTTTCTATTTTGTTGATTTGGTCCCTCAATGTATAAAATACTTCAAAAACAACCCAGAAAGGCTAGAAAAGTTTGTATATTATGGAAAACTTACTGGAATTAGTAAAGTCGGAATCTGATGACTCTTTCCAGGATGTACCTGATTTAATCAACCTTAATGATATCAAGCAAGAAACCATAAAAGAACGGTCTTCCAGGGTTATAGGCGTTAAAGAAGAGAGCTCTTCAGCGTAAGTATAAAGTTTACGTAAGTATTTATGTATAAAAAGTCAAGATACTTCTCCCTAATCCCGACTTCAACGCCCTTTTCAGGTAATTAAGCAGGATTTGTTTTTCTGCCATTTTTGCGAATTTTAAAAAGTATTTTATTATTATTATTATTACTTAGCAATAGTGAGCGGTAAAACCGATATGAGACTATTGCATCTATTCTATTGTCACATGTAAAAATCACAAAATATCACAGAGTATGTAATTCTAATTTACTAAAAGGGTATTTCTCGGGGGTTTCTTACTTTTTCTAGTTATGGACAAACAATTATAAATGAAAAAGATATAGCCGACACTTGAAATGACTTCTTTATCAATGTTCGATTTAATAGTCTTTCCTATGAAACCATGTATAATTGACTTTGTTAAATCATCTTATTCAATGCCCCTCGGACAAATAAACAAAAATAAAGTGACAAACAAATAATTGTTCTCTAGGTTACAATTAAATATTTAAAACAATAAAACTCCTCCACATGGAAGTACTAAATGTTATCAATTTATTTTTTAAAACAGGTATTGTCTCATCACATTTTAAAACCAATAGTTATACCTATACTATAGAAAGCAAGAGACAAACAGAATATGGGAAACTATAGACTCATAGCTGTGTAATTTGTAATTTTACAAAAATATTTGAAAAATGCCTGAAAACAGCTTTTTGATTTCTTAACCAGTTCAGATTTATCAAAAGGGTCAATACTGTTTTGATTTTAACTGTAATTATGTTTGGTTCTTAGAACACTTTAAATTGTAAGTTGCTTTGTCAATGAGAAGTGGTTCTTATGATAATTAAGCTGTAATTGATTTGATTTGCCTGCAACTTGTGTACCTATGTATGTGTTGATAGTCTAATTAATAGTAACAAGTGCATAGTCCTGTTAATAGATATGGCGAAGGCGTTTGACGCCTTCTCCCATTATTCCTTGTTGTTGGAAGTGCTGAACAAATATGGGGTCAGGGCAATAGCCGCCCCAAGACAATTATAATGGGTGAGCACAAGTGGGCCTGATATTTTTAGAATGGGTACATGTTTCGTTATGTGTCTCCTCTCCCTGATTAAGATTATAATTTGTTTATCAACATTAATTTTTGAATATCTATGCTTATTTTTGTAAAATTTATAATCTGCTTATACACCTCCATCCATAAAGTATTCGTTTTCTTCAAGTAGAATTTTGCATTGAAACTTATTCTTTTAAAGTAATTTATTTTTCACGCAATTTTAGACATTCAATATTTAAATTAGCTGATATTATATATTAATTTTGAGTCGATTAATATAGGTACATACCAAGAAATATACATTAATATTTAAATGAGTTCACCATAAAACAACAACTCCAAAATGTTTTAATAAACACTTGAAAAAATAGATACAGTCGTACGAAACGTTGTCACATAACAATGAGTTTTTTTATCCAATTGATTACACTATTCAAATTGGTTAAATTTCAATTTGAACCCATACCCATACATTTTTTTTGGGGAATCATTTAACTTTAATTGAATCAATTTAACAATATATGCCCAACAGATTTTTTTTTTTTTAACAGCCATTTATTAGTGAACTTAAATCAGTACAAATTTATATGACTGGTAACAAGTTTCTAAAAAATCTTGACCGTATTGTATACCACCTTTATTATTGAAAAATTGTCAAACATCACTTGCTGGTCTCTTATATTCTCTATTTTAAAAATCATTTAATACTGGATTTCTTCCTAATACAGTTCAATCTTGGTAACGTGAACACAAAAAATTCTAAGTAGTTCATATTAAGGGAACGTTTATATTAGCGAAGTTTACAAAAAATACATATAAATACATATCTAACAACTATTATTGTACCTACCTAGCATTGTGCCTAGCATACTACATAGTGCTTATTGACACAATAACCTAACCTAAGATCAGTGTTGCCAAAGTCTGAGTAACAAAGCAAAAAATCGCCATGATCAGTATGAAAAGGCGCCACTTTGGCGTCCCAGCTTTTTTGATATATTTTTGGTTAGAAAACTGTCAATAATACTAAATAAAAAAGAAATTGTGGAATAATGGCACTGGCTTCGACATTCGACTCGACAAGTAGGCTTTCGGGGAATCCCCAAAATTTGACGTACAATTGGCGCGTTCGGAAATTCTCTTTGAGAAATCTCTCGGTGCAATACTGATTTTTATTGTGAAGTTGTTTCTTCCTACGTATTACAACGTGTAGGTATATTCAATTTTTTACCGGTAAAAGGCGCCAAAAATAAGCTTTTTATTGAAAATCGCCGCCACACTCTCATAGAGACAAAAAGTCGTCCTTTTTGGCGCTTTGTCGCCCCAAATGGCAACACTGCCTAAGATACTTAACTAATCTTTTATAGCCAGATTTTTCTGCTTTTTTCCCTAATTGAGCAAACTGAAGAAAGGCATTTTGATTTTCCTTTTACATTAACCACTCTGTAGTATGAACAGTGTTATTCATACTACAGAGTAGTCAATGTAAAAAATATTATGTTCATATTACTGAGTCGTTCATAAGAGTGTACATTCATATTATCGCGATTGTGCTGTACTTGGAAATGCTCTAACCTTGTTCCTGTTTTAAAATCTGGAGACATATTGAGGCTTAAAGATAGCAATATTTTCGTTACAGTAATTTTAACAAGTTATGGTTGTTCTTAGATTAAATATGCCAATATTTTCAAATTGAACTAACATATTTACTTTTTGTAATAAATAAAGGTCCCTTTTTGGGATGAAATGTTTACTTTTAAAATAATCACTCCTATAATTAGGTCAACTAAACTGCTGAGATATGCAATATTCGGAATAAATGAACTGCTAAGTAGGTAGATTATATATGGTGTCCATGGCCGTACGAACAAGAATCTGTCGTAAGCAAAATACCCAAAGTCCCGAATCCACAAATAAATATTGTAAATCGTCCCATGTATAAAAAGTGATAAATAGGCCAACATAGATAAAACTAGATAAGTTTTACAATCTGACGACGTCGGTCCTTACAATTGGACCAAAGAAGAGTACAATATTTTCAGTTGATCTATGTCAAAAATGTGCTTATAATACTTAAACCTATTTAATTAACATCTCAGTTTTCTAACCACAGCATTAATGTGTCCCTTTCACCTTAAATGAGTGTCCAAGGTATCTTAACATTCTTCGCAGAATTAATTTTGTACCCTAAATTATTTAACTTTGAGTATCCAGGCACATTCCGAGTGTAGGATGTGAAGGACCGATAACATGTCTTTGTCCAGGTAATTTTTAACTTTTTGCTGCTAAGAAATTTAGCGATAATAATCAGGTCACTCTCAACTATTTGTTTTAATATTTTCCAATCGGTGCTCTCATAAAAAATTGCAGTGTCGATACCAAACACATCGTTAATATAAATAGTAAAAAAAAGCGGCCCCAGTACTGTTCCTTGCGGTACTCCATGAAAAATAATTCTCGAACCATCTGAAAGTTCCTTATACTATAAGGTCATATTTTCATCCCTAGAAGGTTGATATAGGTTTAAGTAGTACTTTCATTCAATACGGACACCTACCCTGTGCTGACATGAAAGAAAAAAATCGAAACCGGTCTTCAGGTGGTAACATTCTACCAATATAAAGTCTTCACGTCTCGGTAGTACTATACAATCTGATTTGTATTGTGATATCTAACGGTGTTAGACAAAATATGACCTTACACGGAACTTTCCAGTGGTTCGAAAATTATTTTCGTGCCTTTTTTAAATGTTTACTATCACTTGACTAGTAAGAAATTCTGTGTTTTTACAATTTTTATTTAATGGTTGGTACTAGTTCTAATCTTTCTGTCTCTCTAGACA
This sequence comes from Polydrusus cervinus, assembly GCA_935413205.1. Lineage (NCBI taxonomy): Eukaryota > Metazoa > Arthropoda > Insecta > Coleoptera > Curculionidae > Polydrusus > Polydrusus cervinus. Next base: position 9,005,305 of record OW284518.1, read on the forward strand.
TTAAAGTTCAAAGCTGTGGATAACTGTCCTCTAAAGTATCTAGATTAATCGAAAAAGTAACTGAACATCTTAAAATATTTTATATTTTACAGATATAAAGAATATACTTACGAGGCCTCGGTTAAAAAAGAAATCAATCCAAAAATAAATGACCTCGATAAAATTAAAAACGAAGAGTTAGACATAAATGAGGATTTGGAAGAAGGTGAAGCCAGGTGCGTACCAACATTATGAACTTATTTGTCTTAAATATAAATCTATTTAGTAAATAGGGAGAAATAATACTTTTTTGGACGTAGTAGTACCTACCTATTTTTAAAAAAATTTCACAATGCTTTTTTCATAACCTTCGCGCTTTTTAAATTTTTTTTTTCTTAACCTACAACTCAATACTTTAGGTAGGACTTTATGTTATATGTATATTAAGATATTATAAATGTAAAGTTGTCTAATGTTCATTTTCTTTGTTTCAGAATATAATTTTATTGAAGGATAAAGATAATCTTTATTAAATATAATTTTTAGAAATCTTTTCTGATATATTTCTAATTTTTTAACTAAAGTTCTATTTATTCCTCCCCAACCTAAAATTCCGTAATTTAAATGAGTTTTAACTAATGCATAATATAATATTTCCAGTTGTTTTACGTTCAAATTTTTTTTAATGTTTTTAATAATTGGTAGTAAACTTCTTAATTTTTTAATCAAATATTCTATGTGAAAATTCTAATTTAATTTACTGTCAAAGATTATTCCTAAATATTTTACTTGATTAACTTTTAAAATTTCAATGTCATCAGTTATTTTAATACTATTCATATTTTGTGGTATGTTATTTGGATTTAAAGTGAAAGGTAGATAATTAGTTTATCAAAATTAATTGTTAATAAATTTTTATCAAACCAATTTTTTATTATTTTAAAATCTTTTTTAATTTTTTTTTATTTAAGTTGTCCCAATTCGTATCTGTATAAAAAATTGCAGTATCATCTGCGAAACTATGAATTTCTCCATCACAATTCACATTAAATAAATCATTAATATAGATATTAAAAAATAATGGTACTAAAATTGTTCCTCGAGGAACACCACATTTAATTACTTTAGGATAGCAACTTCACTTCAAGTATGGATTACTTCTTGAAACTATTTAGTAAATGCTTAGGTCACTAGAAGGGTTTTGCACTACCTACACAATTATTTAATTGGGGTTTTTGATTTTTCTCTTCCATTTTTCTTATGGAAGATCTCCGCATGCTAGTCCCACGTCGATAAGGGTTCGTTATCGTCACAAAACCTTTGACTTTTTAACTGATATCTATACACATGGAATCAAACCAAAATCACATAGCGCAAGATCGGAACTGTATAGTGGTTGGTCTGATACTGTGAAGGCTTAATGCTCCCCAAATTCATTTGTTCATAAGCTCTATAGGCTGGTGCATTATCATGGTTCCAGTATTATGTTCCAGACGTGTATTAAACAACAAATTCCTATAGGTACCAATAGCGCAGTGAATAAGGCTCTAGTCACAGGTACAATCCCACCATGAGTATTTGACTTTTTTATAAAAACATTAAATAATTTATAGAATTTTCTTGACTTGAATCCTTTGTTGTTGGGTGGATTTTTTAAATTTATGTTTTATGCATCTTTCCTTAAATAAATTACAAAATTTTCATTGTCGTTAATCCAGAGGTCAATACAGGACTAGTTTTTTTTAATGGGGTGATACTTAAAAGACATAATCGAACGATGCAGTTTTTGATGCGGTCGTATTTTCGTAAGTGCTGGAAATAAATATCGACAACTATATATTTTGGAAATCGGACCGCGAAATGCAATTCACTGACGTAGTTATAAATGTGGAATGACATTAAAAACAATTCAAAATGGCGTCGTATTTGTAATTTTTTTACATCTGACATATATGACAATAGCATGGGTGGCTCCGCCATAAAAAACTATGTATCTCCAGAAAAAATTGAGTTTCTAATCTCAAAGCTTCTGTTAATTCGATGATAACAAAATCACCAACTTCGAAGCCTCGTATCTCCGGAACGGCTGAAAATAAATATTGACAATTATATATTTTTAATGTCGGAACAAATAGGCGAATGCAGCTGGCTTACTAAGGTAGGGTTGCCATTTAAGAAAATCCAATATGGCGTCGTATCTGTCAAATTTGTAAACATAAATTTTTTTTGACATCAAAAATGGCTTCTTCACTAAAAGCTGTTAGGGAATACATAATTGTTTTTTTATTGTGGTCGATAGTAAAGTCGCCAATCGGGTGAGACACTTAAAATAATGTCCCTGTACGTAAATCAATGTTTACTAATATAGGAAAATTTATGAAAATTTTGACATGTGTTGTAACAGACACCAAGTGGTTGTTACAACCTATAAGGATATTTAACTACATAAACAAATACCTATTGTATTTTATTTTTACAGATCAGAATTCTTCGGGGTACCAGTAAAAATTGATAATAGTGAAAACGCCAGAGAAGTTGAACAAACATATGAAATTGTCTATGATGAATGGAGAATTAGAAATGAGAAAATCGGGTTCAAATGTGATCAATGTGAATATCATACCCTTACGGAAATTCATTTAAAGGAACATATTTTGGGAAATCATAAAAATATAGAGCACGAAAAGTTTAAGTGTGGTCTATGTGAATATAAAACTTTTGTAAAGGGACACCTAAATCAACATGTCTTGAGGCATAAAAATATAGATGAAGTTGATGCTTCAAATAAGTTCCAGTGCGATCAATGTCATTATCAATCACTTAGAAGAAGTGATATAAGGAGACATATTTTGCGACGACATAAACACACGGACGATGTTGTTTTAAATATATTCACATGTGGACAATGTTTATATCAAACAATTTTTAGAAGTGACTTAAATAGTCATATTTTGCGACGTCATAAAAAAATAAAAAAAGTTGATACTTCAGATAAGTTAAAGTGTGGTCAATGTGGGTATCAAACACCTACGAAAAGTAATTTAAAGAAACACATTTTAGCACGTCATAAAAATATAGATGAAGTTGATGCTTCAAATAAGTTTAAGTGTAGTCAATGTGAATATCAAACACTTAGTAAAAATCATTTAAAGAGACATATTTTGCAACGTCATAGAAATATAGATGAAGTTGATGCTTCAGATAAGTTTCAGTGTGGTCAATGTGAATATCAAACTATTGAAAAGGGGCACTTAAAGCAACATATCTTGCGACATAAAAATGTAGAAGAAGATAAATTTAAGTGTGATCATTGTGAATATCAAACACTTTGGAAAAATTATTTAAAGATGCATATTTCGCGACGACATAAAAATATAGAGGAAGTTAATGTTTTAAATAAGTTTAGGTGTGACCAATGTGACTATCAAACGTGTACGAGAAGTTATTTAAAGAGACATATTTTAGGACGTCATAAAAATATAGAGGAAGTTGATGGTTCAGATAAGTTTAAGTGTGGTCAATGTGAATTCCAAACGCTTAAAAGAAGTAATTTAAGGAAGCATATTTTGCGACGTCATAGAAATATAGATGAAGTTGATGCTTCAGATAAGTTTAAGTGTGGTCAATGTGAATTTCAAACTCTTGAAAAAAGAAACTTAAAGCACCATATCTTGCGACATAAAAATATAAATGAAGTTGATGCTTCAGATAAGTTTAAGTGTGATCAATGTGAATATCAAACTATTGAAAAGGGGCACTTAAAGCAACATATGTTGCGACATAAAAATATAAAGGAAGTTGACGCATCAGATATATTAAAGTGCGGTCAATGTGAATACCAAACACTTGCGAAAAGTCATTTAAAGATGCATATATTGCGACGGCATAAAGGTATATAAAAGTTGATGTCTCATATAAATTTGAGCTTCTCAAGAAAGCTGAAAATTGACTGTTAAATGGAGGAAAAGTTACATATTTTTTGGCAAATCTGACACTATTCTAGATAGATACATTAGGTGTTATCTAATATAGGAAATTTGAAGTTAGAATAGAAGAATAGAAAAATAAAGATCCCATTTTTTATAGCAACAGTTTTATGTTGTTCCAAAAGATGTCAGAGTATTTACACCTTAGAAAACGTATGAGGCCAATAAGATTTTACAATTTCGACGTTTCGTCTAATTATGTGTCAAATGATTAACCAAATGACACAATTTGCTTTGTTATTATAGCTGTTCGTGAAATCTACATAAAAGGACAATTTTAGTAAAATATATACAGTGTCACTGACATTATTTATGGAAACAGTCTGATATGTCATGATGAGTCATAAAGTAAGGATGCTAACGAAAAATGTTAACAGATTTTCATTAGTTACCTCGCAGTACCTACATTATTGCTCTAAGAAACATCGATTTGTCTCAGTTTACCATACGCACTCAAATGTATAAGAGGGATTAAATGTCAGACGCCGATCCCAGAAATGCGCGTGCGTGATTTGTGGCGTTGTCTAGTCGTAATTTTCTAGTTTTTGTTTTTGGCGGTCAGTATGTATTTCTTTGTATCGTGAGCTTTCATTTCGTAGCTATTTGAATAAACATCTTCAGGTTTACTATATGATACAGTTGTGAAAAAATATTCACGCGTTAGCAATTTTAAACAGACATTTAAGAACAGTGCAAAAAGTTGGGAAGAGGAACATTAAAATAGTATAATTTTGCTTTAATGCTATACTTAAATTTCTTTGTTTAACAAAAATAAATATAAAGAATAAATATATTATACAACAAATAAATAATACAGTTTGTTTTATTTTATATATACGGGCCGGTCTTAAATGACTCATAATATACAAGTGAGTCGATAATATTTATGACCATTCTTTATTTTAAGGGTTGTTTTCTTAGATATTGGGCGTAGACGACAAAGTGCTAAAAGATAGTGATGCTTGCCCAGTATGGCTTAGTTAAGTTAATTTTTCTTTTCCAGTTAGTGCCCCGTGGCAACAAAAATATGTCATTAATATAACAGTGGAGGAAAACTTTGAGTTCTTATTTCTTTCCTTCTTATAAAAAAAATGTATGAATAACTTTTAATTCGATTTAGGACTGCGCTGATCATATAAAATAATCTAAAAAAAATTGCTTTTAATTATAATTTTTTTGAAAAATTGACACCCACACGGTTTGAAAAAATTAACGGTAACTTTTTAGTGCGCGCAACTTCCTTATTTGTGATAACTATAACTGCACACCGGCAGTGGCGGCGCAGTGTGCCCGATGATTTTTGAGTGGGCACTAATCAAATCAAAAATGACTTTAAAAAAAGTCGCCGCTTCCCCCACGCTCTATAACAAAATAAAATAAGCAGGGGCAAGCAAAACTGCCCTATTGTCCAAGTGACGTCTAAAAAAAAGGTTATCGATTTCTTCAAAATATAACATAGTACAATACCACTCCTTTCTCATCAAAACTTTCATAGCTAAATCCTTCTACCCCCACGGAAATTCCATTACAAAACCGAATCCATCGGAAAAACCATCATGATTTTAGTCATGAATCAGCTGTTATCAACCAGGTCGTGATATCTGTTTTAAATAATTTTCTATTACCCATTAACAAAACTTGGCAACACTGTCGGCCACCGGAGTGTTGTAATAAAGACCAGAGATAAAGACGCTAGTAATAAAAGTGAATAATAGGGAATTATTGAAAAGACAATAGGGAATTATTGGAAAGATCATATTTACATCAGCACTAATAAGGGAATGCCGTAATTTAATAAGGTCTTAACCCTATTTCTCTAAAAAATAGGGACTTATTGGAATGATTTCCTTTTAACGACAGCGTTATTTTTAACCTAAAAAGTCTATTTTTATTTTTGTGTTGTGAATTCTGTTTGGTACCTTTGTTAAGTGATTGTATTTAAAAAATTAACCCACACAAAACATAAACTTCACCAATTTTAAGGATTTAATGCAACCATCTGTTATTTGAGGTTCGGCTTTGTCAAATAAGGAAACGTTATTTTACTTACGGTAACTAGTCGTAAATAGGGGTTTTGTAATGGAATTTTCTCGGAGGAAGGGTGATTTGAAATTTTTGATGAGAAAGGAATTATTATAAAAAAAATTTAGACTTCAGTGTTTGCACAAGAGGGGAGTTTTGCTTACCCCGCTTATAACGGTATAGATGATGGGGGAGGCGGCGACCTTTTTATTCTTTGAAGTCATTTTTGATTTGGGTGACGCATTATGGAACCCGCATCCCAAAAATCCTGGCGCCGCTACTGGTTCACAGTCTCCGTCGGACGCGCTCTGGGTCACTATACCTTCCAGAGGGTATAGTGTCTGGATGCACTCGACGATGAAAAATTGCGTTCACGCCGGTTGTGTCGGACCGATATAACCGGCGTGAACGCAAGTCGGATAACAATTATCCCCGTTTACGGTTGAAGGTAATTTTTACCGAACAAGACAACTTTTTACTTAAGTCAAGGGATATAGTTAAAAGTTGTCGCGCAAGCGCATATCGTTTGTTTATATTCATTGGGAGCAACAAAAAAGATTTAAAAAAAAATTTTACAGCATATTTTACAGTAAAAAATTGGAAAATGTATAGAGTTTTTAGTTTTATCGACTTTCACTATCGATAATTCTCCATCACTAGACGCAAAAAAAAGTAGAGATAAGATAATGAAAACGGCGACTTTCAGGTAGACGGTGACATTAAAGTCGGTATCTTTAGTAGCGACTTCAGTCCAAGATAGCGACAGCGACGACCTATCATTTCTCAGTAGAGGGGGATGATATGTTCTGCATCAATTTACGCACACCCTTCTGCGCATGCCCAGGCAGTGCGCAGGCGCGTGTCATATGTCATACGTCATCTGTCATGTCACACTCTTGGGCGTGAGCTACTTGGGCATTAACTACTTGGGCGCTAGCTACTTTGGCCTTAGCTACTTGGGCGTTAGCTACTTGGGCAATAGTATTCATTATAGGCTCCGTGTTAAGGATGACGTCATATTATGTTTAGGAAAAGATGGCGGCTGTCACCTGTCAATTAAGATATGTCAAGGTCACCTGGGACTTGTCAAATGTTAAAATTAAAATCTAACACGTGGGTCGGGTTCAGGGTGACGTAATAAGTCGTTTAGAGAAAACCCGAACACGATCGGTTGTCTGGTTCGGAAGATATAGTATTTTGCGATTAGGGCTCTTATGACTAAAGGCACAAAGCTGAAAGTTGGCAAACTGGTAAAAGATGAGTATACCTATCTAACAGTGAAGGAATTATTGAAAAATCCCAACTAATAACAGAGCTAGATGTATTAAACCATTAGGGTCTTAACACGATAAAGTCGTGCAAAGCATTGGTAATGTTTATTTCTTAGTAGGAATATACCTCGTATATTAATTATATTTACATATTACTGGATCACCAGTAAAATCACCAAAGTACCAAAACCGCACATTCAAAAATTCTAATTTTTTCAGTATTTGCATTAATAATCTATACCTATACAACCTCATAATCAAAATAGTTCCAAGTATTCAAATTATTAGCAAAACCACTAAAGCTACCAAAATGACACATCCGATTTTAATAATTTTATTAAATATCTACATTATTAAACCATACCTATAGAACCCCGCAATAAAAAAATAAGGACATTTTGGAAATGCGCAGAAGCCAAAATCGGAGTTTCGGAGTTAAATACGAGGAAATATTATGCGCACATAGCGAAAAAAGTACCTTCGGTACTCCGGATGCCAAAGGACACAGACAAAAGGACAAATGTATATTTGAAAAACACCCTATTAAGGTATTTTTAGGCGAAAAACAGAAAATACGATATAGACAGCGTTTATAATCATTAATATTATTAAACCTTTTAGCTATCTCATTCTTAGCCGCAAATATTTCTAAATATATTTAATACATCTAAATTAGATAGCAAGGACAACTTGTTATTGTGTTTACGGATACAGTGACTGGATAATATTAAAGGTTAAGACATGTTTAATGTAATTATTATACAATAGAATGTGGTCAGTGATTAATATTCAATGCCATGTGCTAACACGCTGTTACGATTGCGTCATCTTTATTTCCTAGCAGCATAATATTCGCCTCATACCAGGAATCAATTAACTATTATTTAGCGAAATAAAACACACAAGTAATAAAAAATTATTTATTTAACCATATTACATACAGAGTTTTAGTAATTCTATATAAATTAATTGCTAGCAATAAGAAGCAGGTTACAGCTATAAATGCAATTAAACTATAATTGCTGGGTGAGTCATCTAAATCCTCGGTTGATGTAGAGTTGTCACATTGGGGGTAAGTGGTGTTCTTGTATACGCTGATTAAAGTCTTCCAATCTGTCTCGCCAATAGTGTGATCTCGGAACAAGAGCTTAACCTTATAGCGAAGCAGTTCGTTAGCTGCTGATGGGACTGTTATGTAAGAGGCACGAGTAATTTTCTTATCAATCATCTCAAAAGGCATCTTTAACCATGTATTATTAGATGGAAAGCCATTGGTTTCAATCATTACTGACACGTTCCGAACGTTAAAAGGAGTGTATACGTAAAACACATTTTGCACCAGCGCCACCAGGAGTATATATGATGAACTTAACGCAGTCATGGTTGGAATATAAATGTAGGCAGAGGTATATAGGATCTATCAAACAGTAAAGGAATTTTTCAAATATCTCAACTAATAACAGAGCTAGATGCATTAAACCATTAGGGCCTTAATACGATAAAGTCGTGCAAAGAACTGACACTCTTTATTCCTTAGCGGATCAGCAAAATGAACCGTGGAACCACTAAATGAACCACTTAATGAATCGCGGAACCACTAAATGAACCACTTAATGAACCGTAGAACCACTAAATAAACCACTAAATGAACCGCGGAACCACTAAATAAACCACTTAATGAATCGCGGAACCACTAAATGAACCACTTAATGAACCGTAGAACCACTAAATAAACCACTAAATAAACCGTAGAACCACTAAATGAACCGTAGAACCACTAAATGAACCACTTAATGAACCATGGAACCACTAAATGATCCACTTAATGAACCGCGTAACCACTAAATGAACCACTTAATATACATGCTCTACAAGTGTTCTATGCCTGCTCTATAAACGCTCTATGAACGCTCTATAGCTGTTCTATAAACGCTCTATGAACGCTCTATAGCTGCTCTATAAACGCTCTATAACTGTTCTATAGCTGCTCTATTGCTGCTCTATAAAAATAATTGCATTTGTTAATAAAGTTAGTTTAGTTTTTAACATCATTGCAATAGGATGTATGCACGCAAGATAAAGTATCTTCTCCTGGAAACGCCCAATGTTAAATATGGTATTCGAAAAGAGGGTTCTAATATGTTCATTGGTAGTAAGTCTGTTAAGGTAAAGGACAATACGCTTAGAATTGATACCAATGAATTTCCATTAACCGAAGGACTAGTTAATTTATTGACTACAAATCATCCTGTCGGGTATACAAATGAAGATCTGAGTAAATACAAAGAAATTCTACTTGAAACGAGTGCACACAAGCAAGGATTCTGTATAGATAAGAACGTTTTGTCATTAAACTGTTGGAAATATAAAAATATACTATCAAAATTATTTCCACCTAAAAGAAGCTATGTACATCAAAAACATGTTAAACAGAATGCACAAAGGCCAAGTGCTACTCTGCAAAACATGAGTGTTAAGAGTGGTAGCCATAGTTCAGACGAAGAAGATGATGGGTGTAAAAAAGCTGAGTTAGATGGTTCCGCTAAACTAATAATGGAGTATGCAGATGTAAATGAGCTGGTTGACAGGCTTAGATATTTAGAGGAACGTGATATAAATAACTGCTATAGTGGTGAAATAATGACAATTCTTAGAGAACTTGAAAGAATAGGTGTAATAGAATTTTATAAATAAATATATTATAAAATAACTGTGTTTTATTTGCTACTAAATAATTATTATCATAATTTATCATATTGCAAACGCAGTTTTATATATAAATAGCATACAGAATCATCATATATGTTGTTGATTCCAGTTGCTAATTAAAACACTCGAAGCATCTACTGCATTCTACAAGGGTATAACACAGTATGAACTGATAATTAATGTGTTAATATAGGGAAAACACCCTAGAAATCAGCTATTATAATAAATAGGTCGTCGCATATAGACAGGCAGCAGTAGTGGAAATATAGGTAAAGCAATAAAATAAAAGTACCAGCAGACTTGCTTTAACTCCCTAAAACAGTGTGATCTGGTGTACAACGTAACCAGGATAAGCAGTTTTTCTACTACTCGTTATCTTTATCTGATACATGAATTAATTTTTATAAGGATCCCCTCTTTTTAAATAAAACCCAATGTCTATTATTTTAACTAAAAATATTTACTAACACCATGACCCTATTGTGTTTCTATACTTGATTCGACAGTTATTCACAGTAAAAATCAATTCTGCACTTACCCAAATCTTAATTATTGCCCTATAAACACATGTATGCCACCAATGTACTAATAAGAGATTATTTTATCAGAAATTGAATTTCGATTTACCACCATTGGCGACGAGCATTTATGTGTATTACGTATATACAGAGTGAATAGATATTTTATGTAGTATAAATTTAATTTAATTATTTCAATTTTTCCTATTATTGATAATACATATTTATTGAAGAGTAAGCAAATAGCAATAGTGTGGTTCTGTGAATCATTAGAACCTTAATGACACATCTTTAGATGAACTCATAATAGTTGCCCCTGTAGACCTGGTTTATTTTTGGGGTCTAAGCAGTTCCCGTTTGCCTGATATAGCGTTTAATGTTTAACGTAATTTGTTCGATTACGTTCATCCCTTCATGAAAATCATTTTTTTGTATATAGTGTCCCTAGATCTTTAAGTTGCTTTAGTCTTTAAGTATATACATCAAACAGCGCAGACATGCCTAGAGACTGTGATTTGGGATGGGCGATACGGTGCAGAAGCTCTCATATCACGACCCGAATTTAAAAGCAGCACCATAATAAATGAAAACATGGTAATTATTGAATTGGCCAAAACACGGGTATTTTTTAACAAGCCGATATATGCGGGTATGTGTATTTTGGACTTGGCAAAAACAACAATTTATGATTTTCACTACAATTACATGTGCAAAACTTTTGGAGGTCGCTGTAAAATTTTATACACTGACACGGATTTCCCTGATTTACGGGATTAAACATCACAATATATACGAGATAATAAAAAAAGATTGTCGTGCGTTTTTGATACATCCGACTATCCTAAAAATAATGTTTATGGCATTCCGAGAGTCAACAAAAAGGTTGTAGGAATGATGAAGGATGAGAATAACGACCGCATCATGACACATTTTGTTGGTCTAAGATCTAAAATGTATGCAACCAAACTTCTTTACTCGCCCGAAGAAATCACAGAGGAGAAATTAAAATTAGAGAACGCTAGTAGGGAGCGTGAAGAAATAGAGCGAGCGTTAGCGAACTTGGATGTTACTAAAAAAATCAAGGGGGTTAAAAAGTCTGTAATTAAGAATAAAATTACCTTTGAAGACTATGTAGCATGTCTGGGAACGTTTTCAGAAAAGTCTATATCACAGAAATTAATTAGGTCTAAACATCATGATCTCCACACAATTCGACAGGCCAAAATCGGCCTCAGTCCTTATGATGATAAGCGTAAAATATTTAAAACATCCCCCGATACGCTGCCGTGAGGGCATTATAGTATAATGGAAGAGAATTAGGTAGCCTACATTAGTTATTGGTAGTAGTATTATTGTTGTATTTACGGTATTATTAATATTGCATTATTTCTACATTAAAGACATATATGTATTTATTTATCGACACCACAGATTTGTTTTTAAATAAACATGTGTACTGTTTAATTATTGTCTTATTTCACCCAAAAATAAAACACGATACTTGGTAGCAATAATTTATTGATAGTATTCATTATTAAGGTTGATCAATGTAATAACATGCCTTGAAAAGGAACGTATCAGCTTATCGGTCCATCGCAACAAATATTTGTCGGTCATGGCGTCTTCAAACTTGAGGCTCCGCTTCTCACCATTTCGATGAAACACTAGAGTATATTGCCCAATAATCATAAAAATATCCATCCAATGTGCGTTGAAACAATCCAAAGTACTTAAGAATTCTTCAAATGCACTATTTGAGAAATAAATCTTCCCATATCCAATAGTATCCAAAGTTACTTGTTTACGTTCTTCTTCTGTTGTATTAAATATAACGGTGACGTAATCATCAATCTCAAAGACTTTGCTTGGTTTGATTTTGTGCTGTACTCCATCATCCTGCTGACATCGAGAAGGAGATTTAAACACCTCATCCCAAGCGGATGATGAAGAGGAGACCGCCATTGATAAGTATTAGAGGTTTAGTTTTAACAATTGTCTAACCAAAAATTTATGATCTTCGTAACACTTGATATCTTTTTTCAGCCTACGTATTTTTCGCAGATGTTCTTGGAGTTTAACTCTAAGATCGACTGCTTTTGCCATAAGCTGAAGACTAAATGACTAAATTCCAACTTTAGCGCTAAATATTTCTTTCGTAAGGTATCACCCGTATGAATTCTTTGCTTAACATCCTTACCGAGATTCTTTTAAATAAGAAGCCATAACAGATAAAACAGCTAAAAACAGCTAAAAACCCGCTTAAAAACAGCTAGCGGTTTTTAAAAAACAGCTAGCGGTTTTTAAAAAACAGCTGAAAACCACTAAAAAACAGTTCTGTTTAAAAACAGCCCTGTTTAAAAACAGCCCTGTTTAAAAACAACCCTGTTTAAAAACAGCTCTGTTTAAAAACAGCTCTGTTTAAAAACAGCCCTGTTTAAAAACAGCCCTGTTTAAAAACAGCCCTGTTTAAAAACAGCTAAAACAGCCCTGTTGTGTTGTTGTTGTTGTTGTTGATTCGATTTGTTAGGATATGTCTATGTTCAATGATGTGCTATGACTTAGGGAATTAAATACCTAATAAACATGCTACGATACCGACTATTATTAATATCATTATCTTTAACAATGACTAAGAATTCAAACATATCTTACCAATATTCCGAACAAACACGTTTAAAAGTACCGAAGGACGCGCATGTATTAACATGCTCGCCGTAGGTTTATTTCAAGCGAAAATCATTCGGGCTGAATCAAATCAGTACCTTAGCATTATCAAGAACCCGTTTTAAGTATTTTTCGATAAGTTTGTCGCAAATAGAATAAATTAATATCATTGCTATTATAACCATATGGAAGGTATAATAAATTTGATAATTCAGTATAACCATTACATTAATTAATTAATTTTTAAACAAACCCTAGGGAGGGTTGATGTTTGAAAAAGTTATTATATTATGTGATTTTGTAGATATTATTGGTTTAAAAGATTAGTTTATACTAATGGTTTCTCTAGATCAATGGTAAATTAAAATTTTATTCTTATATTAAAGGAGGAGGAGGGGGGGGGGAGATAAGATTGCGTGATATAAATCCTTATATATTAAGACATTAGGGTTCTTATTAAACATTTAGTAAGTAATAAATGGTTCAAGCATAAATATTATATTAAAAATATAATAGATTTTAAAAGATGGTTCTCAAAGTACTTTGTGTTGACATACAAGGTTATAATATTTCAAATGTATTCATTCCAAAGGAGATGTCATTCTATGATGGCGAACGATTGAGTACTTATCTCTTTAAACCTCCTTTCCCTCGGAAATTTTTAAAATCGGAAGAATTGAAAACTGTTGTTTATTTAGAAGGCCAATATCATGGCCTACTTTGGGAAGCTGGTTATGTTGATTTGAATGATATACCAAAAATATTGGACACTATAATAGCTTCATATATATTTGATAATATAAGAATTTTGGTAAAGGGTGATATGAAAGCAAATTTTCTAAGAGAATTTGATGTTTTTAATTCTTGTATAGTAAATATTCCTAATAAAGATATTCTTAAATTAAGCACATTTATGAATAAAACAGAATGTTATAATCACGATTCTGATTCAAGTGTGTGGCATTGTTCACAGAATAATGTAAAGGTATTATATAATTTTAGATATTGTTATTTGAATGATGTTGAAATAAATATATAAAAATAAAATTATTTGTATTAATTTTGTTGGGCTAGTAATTCAGTTAAATATTTCTATATAAATGTTTTAACTGAATACTTGTATCCTTAGTTTATATTTAGAGAAACAGCGATAGTTGTTATGCTAATCCCAGTTAAATACGTATGTTAGAAGTGTAATGGTTATACTGAATTATCAAATTTATTATACCTTCCATATGGTTATAATAGCAATGATACTAATTTATTCTATTTGCGACAAACTTATCGAAAAATACTTAAAACGGGTTCTTGATAATGCTAAGGTACTGATTTGATTCAGCCCGAATGATTTTCGCTTGAAATAAACCTACGGCGAGCATGTTAATACATGCGCGTCCTTCGGTACTTTTAAACGTGTTTGTTCGGAATATTGGTAAGATATGTTTGAATTCTTAGTCATTGTTAAAGATAATGATATTAATAATAGTCGGTATCGTAGCATGTTTATTAGGTATTTAATTCCCTAAGTCATAGCACATCATTGAACATAGACATATCCTAACAAATCGAATCAACAACAACAACAACAACAACACAACAGGGCTGTTTTAGCTGTTTTTAAACAGGGCTGTTTTTAAACAGGGCTGTTTTTAAACAGGGCTGTTTTTAAACAGGGCTGTTTTTAAACAGAGCTGTTTTTAAACAGGGTTGTTTTTAAACAGGGCTGTTTTTAAACAGGGCTGTTTTTAAACAGAACTGTTTTTTAGTGGTTTTCAGCTGTTTTTTAAAAACCGCGAGCTGTTTTTTAAAAACCGCTAGCTGTTTTTAAGCGGGTTTTTAGCTGTTTTTAGCTGTTTTATCTGTTATGGCTTCTTATTTAAAAGAATCTCGGTAAGGATGTTAAGCAAAGAATTATTCATACGGGTGATACCTTACGAAAGAAATATTTAGCGCTAAAGTTGGAATTTAGTCATTTAGTCTTCAGCTTATGGCAAAAGCAGTCGATCTTAGAGTTAAACTCCAAGAACATCTGCGAAAAATACGTAGGCTGAAAAAAGATATCAAGTGTTACGAAGATCATAAATTTTTGGTTAGACAATTGTTAAAACTAAACCTCTAATACTTATCAATGGCGGTCTCCTCTTCATCATCCGCTTGGGATGAGGTGTTTAAATCTCCTTCTCGATGTCAGCAGGATGATGGAGTACAGCACAAAATCAAACCAAGCAAAGTCTTTGAGATTGATGATTACGTCACCGTTATATTTAATACAACAGAAGAAGAACGTAAACAAGTAACTTTGGATACTATTGGATATGGGAAGATTTATTTCTCAAATAGTGCATTTGAAGAATTCTTAAGTACTTTGGATTGTTTCAACGCACATTGGATGGATATTTTTATGATTATTGGGCAATATACTCTAGTGTTTCATCGAAATGGTGAGAAGCGGAGCCTCAAGTTTGAAGACGCCATGACCGACAAATATTTGTTGCGATGGACCGATAAGCTGATACGTTCCTTTTCAAGGCATGTTATTACATTGATCAACCTTAATAATGAATACTATCAATAAATTATTGCTACCAAGTATCGTGTTTTATTTTTGGGTGAAATAAGACAATAATTAAACAGTACACATGTTTATTTAAAAGCAAATCTGTGGTGTCGATAAATAAATACATATATGTCTTTAATGTAGAAATAATGCAATATTAATAATACCGTAAATACAACAATAATACTACTACCAATAACTAATGTAGGCTACCTAATTCTCTTCCATTATACTATAATGCCCTCACGGCAGCGTATCGGGGGATGTTTTAAATATTTTACGCTTATCATCATAAGGACTGAGGCCGATTTTGGCCTGTCGAATTGTGTGGAGATCATGATGTTTAGACCTAATTAATTTCTGTGATATAGACTTTTCTGAAAACGTTCCCAGACATGCTACATAGTCTTCAAAGGTAATTTTATTCTTAATTACAGACTTTTTAACCCCCTTGATTTTTTTAGTAACATCCAAGTTCGCTAACGCTCGCTCTATTTCTTCACGCTCCCTACTAGCGTTCTCTAATTTTAATTTCTCCTCTGTGATTTCTTCGGGCGAGTAAAGAAGTTTGGTTGCATACATTTTAGATCTTAGACCAACAAAATGTGTCATGATGCGGTCGTTATTCTCATCCTTCATCATTCCTACAACCTTTTTGTTGACTCTCGGAATGCCATAAACATTATTTTTAGGATAGTCGGATGTATCAAAAACGCACGACAATCTTTTTTTATTATCTCGTATATATTGTGATGTTTAATCCCGTAAATCAGGGAAATCCGTGTCAGTGTATAAAATTTTACAGCGACCTCCAAAAGTTTTGCACATGTAATTGTAGTGAAAATCATAAATTGTTGTTTTTGCCAAGTCCAAAATACACATACCCGCATATATCGGCTTGTTAAAAAATACCCGTGTTTTGGCCAATTCAATAATTACCATGTTTTCATTTATTATGGTGCTGCTTTTAAATTCGGGTCGTGATATGAGAGCTTCTGCACCGTATCGCCCATCCCAAATCACAGTCTCTAGGCATGTCTGCGCTGTTTGATGTATATACTTAAAGACTAAAGCAACTTAAAGATCTAGGGACACTATATACAAAAAAATGATTTTCATGAAGGGATGAACGTAATCGAACAAATTACGTTAAACATTAAACGCTATATCAGGCAAACGGGAACTGCTTAGACCCCAAAAATAAACCAGGTCTACAGGGGCAACTATTATGAGTTCATCTAAAGATGTGTCATTAAGGTTCTAATGATTCACAGAACCACACTATTGCTATTTGCTTACTCTTCAATAAATATGTATTATCAATAATAGGAAAAATTGAAATAATTAAATTAAATTTATACTACATAAAATATCTATTCACTCTGTATATACGTAATACACATAAATGCTCGTCGCCAATGGTGGTAAATCGAAATTCAATTTCTGATAAAATAATCTCTTATTAGTACATTGGTGGCATACATGTGTTTATAGGGCAATAATTAAGATTTGGGTAAGTGCAGAATTGATTTTTACTGTGAATAACTGTCGAATCAAGTATAGAAACACAATAGGGTCATGGTGTTAGTAAATATTTTTAGTTAAAATAATAGACATTGGGTTTTATTTAAAAAGAGGGGATCCTTATAAAAATTAATTCATGTATCAGATAAAGATAACGAGTAGTAGAAAAACTGCTTATCCTGGTTACGTTGTACACCAGATCACACTGTTTTAGGGAGTTAAAGCAAGTCTGCTGGTACTTTTATTTTATTGCTTTACCTATATTTCCACTACTGCTGCCTGTCTATATGCGACGACCTATTTATTATAATAGCTGATTTCTAGGGTGTTTTCCCTATATTAACACATTAATTATCAGTTCATACTGTGTTATACCCTTGTAGAATGCAGTAGATGCTTCGAGTGTTTTAATTAGCAACTGGAATCAACAACATATATGATGATTCTGTATGCTATTTATATATAAAACTGCGTTTGCAATATGATAAATTATGATAATAATTATTTAGTAGCAAATAAAACACAGTTATTTTATAATATATTTATTTATAAAATTCTATTACACCTATTCTTTCAAGTTCTCTAAGAATTGTCATTATTTCACCACTATAGCAGTTATTTATATCACGTTCCTCTAAATATCTAAGCCTGTCAACCAGCTCATTTACATCTGCATACTCCATTATTAGTTTAGCGGAACCATCTAACTCAGCTTTTTTACACCCATCATCTTCTTCGTCTGAACTATGGCTACCACTCTTAACACTCATGTTTTGCAGAGTAGCACTTGGCCTTTGTGCATTCTGTTTAACATGTTTTTGATGTACATAGCTTCTTTTAGGTGGAAATAATTTTGATAGTATATTTTTATATTTCCAACAGTTTAATGACAAAACGTTCTTATCTATACAGAATCCTTGCTTGTGTGCACTCGTTTCAAGTAGAATTTCTTTGTATTTACTCAGATCTTCATTTGTATACCCGACAGGATGATTTGTAGTCAATAAATTAACTAGTCCTTCGGTTAATGGAAATTCATTGGTATCAATTCTAAGCGTATTGTCCTTTACCTTAACAGACTTACTACCAATGAACATATTAGAACCCTCTTTTCGAATACCATATTTAACATTGGGCGTTTCCAGGAGAAGATACTTTATCTTGCGTGCATACATCCTATTGCAATGATGTTAAAAACTAAACTAACTTTATTAACAAATGCAATTATTTTTATAGAGCAGCAATAGAGCAGCTATAGAACAGTTATAGAGCGTTTATAGAGCAGCTATAGAGCGTTCATAGAGCGTTTATAGAACAGCTATAGAGCGTTCATAGAGCGTTTATAGAGCAGGCATAGAACACTTGTAGAGCATGTATATTAAGTGGTTCATTTAGTGGTTACGCGGTTCATTAAGTGGATCATTTAGTGGTTCCATGGTTCATTAAGTGGTTCATTTAGTGGTTCTACGGTTCATTTAGTGGTTCTACGGTTTATTTAGTGGTTTATTTAGTGGTTCTACGGTTCATTAAGTGGTTCATTTAGTGGTTCCGCGATTCATTAAGTGGTTTATTTAGTGGTTCCGCGGTTCATTTAGTGGTTTATTTAGTGGTTCTACGGTTCATTAAGTGGTTCATTTAGTGGTTCCGCGATTCATTAAGTGGTTCATTTAGTGGTTCCACGGTTCATTTTGCTGATCCGCTAAGGAATAAAGAGTGTCAGTTCTTTGCACGACTTTATCGTATTAAGGCCCTAATGGTTTAATGCATCTAGCTCTGTTATTAGTTGAGATATTTGAAAAATTCCTTTACTGTTTGATAGATCCTATATACCTCTGCCTACATTTATATTCCAACCATGACTGCGTTAAGTTCATCATATATACTCCTGGTGGCGCTGGTGCAAAATGTGTTTTACGTATACACTCCTTTTAACGTTCGGAACGTGTCAGTAATGATTGAAACCAATGGCTTTCCATCTAATAATACATGGTTAAAGATGCCTTTTGAGATGATTGATAAGAAAATTACTCGTGCCTCTTACATAACAGTCCCATCAGCAGCTAACGAACTGCTTCGCTATAAGGTTAAGCTCTTGTTCCGAGATCACACTATTGGCGAGACAGATTGGAAGACTTTAATCAGCGTATACAAGAACACCACTTACCCCCAATGTGACAACTCTACATCAACCGAGGATTTAGATGACTCACCCAGCAATTATAGTTTAATTGCATTTATAGCTGTAACCTGCTTCTTATTGCTAGCAATTAATTTATATAGAATTACTAAAACTCTGTATGTAATATGGTTAAATAAATAATTTTTTATTACTTGTGTGTTTTATTTCGCTAAATAATAGTTAATTGATTCCTGGTATGAGGCGAATATTATGCTGCTAGGAAATAAAGATGACGCAATCGTAACAGCGTGTTAGCACATGGCATTGAATATTAATCACTGACCACATTCTATTGTATAATAATTACATTAAACATGTCTTAACCTTTAATATTATCCAGTCACTGTATCCGTAAACACAATAACAAGTTGTCCTTGCTATCTAATTTAGATGTATTAAATATATTTAGAAATATTTGCGGCTAAGAATGAGATAGCTAAAAGGTTTAATAATATTAATGATTATAAACGCTGTCTATATCGTATTTTCTGTTTTTCGCCTAAAAATACCTTAATAGGGTGTTTTTCAAATATACATTTGTCCTTTTGTCTGTGTCCTTTGGCATCCGGAGTACCGAAGGTACTTTTTTCGCTATGTGCGCATAATATTTCCTCGTATTTAACTCCGAAACTCCGATTTTGGCTTCTGCGCATTTCCAAAATGTCCTTATTTTTTTATTGCGGGGTTCTATAGGTATGGTTTAATAATGTAGATATTTAATAAAATTATTAAAATCGGATGTGTCATTTTGGTAGCTTTAGTGGTTTTGCTAATAATTTGAATACTTGGAACTATTTTGATTATGAGGTTGTATAGGTATAGATTATTAATGCAAATACTGAAAAAATTAGAATTTTTGAATGTGCGGTTTTGGTACTTTGGTGATTTTACTGGTGATCCAGTAATATGTAAATATAATTAATATACGAGGTATATTCCTACTAAGAAATAAACATTACCAATGCTTTGCACGACTTTATCGTGTTAAGACCCTAATGGTTTAATACATCTAGCTCTGTTATTAGTTGGGATTTTTCAATAATTCCTTCACTGTTAGATAGGTATACTCATCTTTTACCAGTTTGCCAACTTTCAGCTTTGTGCCTTTAGTCATAAGAGCCCTAATCGCAAAATACTATATCTTCCGAACCAGACAACCGATCGTGTTCGGGTTTTCTCTAAACGACTTATTACGTCACCCTGAACCCGACCCACGTGTTAGATTTTAATTTTAACATTTGACAAGTCCCAGGTGACCT
Organism: Polydrusus cervinus; assembly: GCA_935413205.1. Classification (NCBI taxonomy): domain Eukaryota; kingdom Metazoa; phylum Arthropoda; class Insecta; order Coleoptera; family Curculionidae; genus Polydrusus; species Polydrusus cervinus. Next base: position 9,025,973 of record OW284518.1, read on the forward strand.
TGACATATCTTAATTGACAGGTGACAGCCGCCATCTTTTCCTAAACATAATATGACGTCATCCTTAACACGGAGCCTATAATGAATACTATTGCCCAAGTAGCTAAGGCCAAAGTAGCTAGCGCCCAAGTAGTTAATGCCCAAGTAGCTCACGCCCAAGAGTGTGACATGACAGATGACGTATGACATATGACACGCGCCTGCGCACTGCCTGGGCATGCGCAGAAGGGTGTGCGTAAATTGATGCAGAACATATCATCCCCCTCTACTTTTCTCTGTGGTCCATGTGACTTTCTAAAAATATTTACCTTTGGATGGAAATGATGAAAAAATTAGCAAGTTGAAAAAAAAATAGGTAAAAGAATAGAACATTTATTTTATAAATAAATAAAATTCTTACTTATGCCAGGTGACAATTTGTTTCAGCTCAGCATCACAAAAATGCTAAAATAAATATTGTTTCCGCCGTCTTTATCTACTAGTGAGTTAGGTTTCAGCTTCGCCCCCCGCCGCCTTTGCAACAGAAAGACGGTGACCAAGCCAGGATCCAATCGGTCGTAGAGCCACGCGCTGTGTCACATTGTGACCACTGACTTGATCCGATCGGTCGCCGGGTAAATTTGATATTCGCTGCCGCGAGCTGGCGATTTGCGAATTCTGTGCTAGGTCGCTGTCGCGACAATCTGGGAAATTTGATCGCCGGTATGTCACCGGTACAAAAATATCGCTCATCTTTAAAAAACAGGTGACAGTAAACTAACCTAGTTTTCTTGATTTGGTCTATCAATTTATAAAATACTTCAAGAACTCATAAAGGCTTGTGGATATGGATAACTTACTGGAATTCGTAAAGTTGGAATTTGATAACTCTTTCCAGGATGTACCTGATTTAATCAATCTCAACAATATCAAGCAAGAAACCATAGAAGAACCTATTTCCAGGGTTATAAGCGTTAAGGAAGAGAGCTCTTCAACGTAAGTATAATGTTTACGTATTAATGTGGCTTTGTTTTTGGAGAGTTGAGTGGATGCCGTGGACTCCTACGTTGAGACTGAACCACCCTGTACAAACAGTAGGTAAACGAGAACGCACCTACGCCAAAAAAAATTAGAAAAATAATCTAAAAATAATAAATATTTTTGAAACAAAAGTCATGACTGTCATGAGACTTCTCTTTCACATTGAAAGAAAATACTACAATTTTTTTTGCCCTTATCTTGACTTCAAAGCCCCTTGGGGTAATTAAGCAGAATTTGTTTCCTGCTATTTTTGTGAATTTTAAAAACTATTTAATTCTAATTAAGTAAGTAAGGGGATTCCTGAGGGGGTGTCCTACTTACACATAGGACAAACAATTACAAATCAAGACGATATAGTCGACACTTGCAATGACTTCTTTATAAATGTTCGACTCAATAGACGTTCCTATAAATCCATTTAAAATTGCCTCTGTTAAATCATCTTATTTAATGCACCTCAGACAAATAAACACAAACAAAGTGACAAAAAAATAATTATTCTCCAGGTTACAGTGTACTTTCTAATTTTACAAAAATATTTGAAAAATGTCTTAAAACAAAGCTTGTTGACTTCTTAACCATATGTAGTTAAGTATAAATGTTGATAGTCTAATCAATAATAACAGGTGCATAGTCCTGTTTATAGACATGGCGAAGGCGTTTGACGCCGTCTCCCATTCCTTGTTGGAAGTGCTAAACAAATATGGAGAAAAGGCAGTAGTGGCGCCAGGAAGATTGTATTGGGTGGGCACAAGATCTGTTATGTCTCCTCCCCCCCCCCCCCAAAACTTCTCCCCGATTAAGATTTAAATTTTTTTAACCCTAACCCTCCCCCCTCCGAGGTCCTTCAGCCACAGTAAATTTTACATATTATTATTTCTATTTGCTATACATTATATGAATGTAATTAATTTAAAAAACTTGTTTACAAAAATAAAATAGGTAGGTATTAAGTAACATATCTTAAGCTCTAAAAATAGTAATAAAAGTTATCGCAGTTTGAGAATGTTTTCGTTGTTGGATTGGGAATCTATATTGGACTGTTGTATTCTTTGTACGATAGGTTATATGTGTGTTTTTCTGCACAGGAGTTTGTTGCTGGGTTTGTGCAATGGCTTTTGTGGATGCCTCATCTTGGTTATACTATGCAGACCTCAAGTTTCTGCGACTGTGATGTTCTTATTGTTGATGGTCTTAGACTTGAAAATATATCCTAATTTATGCCTGTGTTCCAAAATGGGTCTGCAAATAGAAATTTTCACGACTGTCCTTTACTTTACTTACTTTACTTTAATATACTTTATTGTCTGAAGAAAAAATCTTGTTGACAATGTGTGCAAACTTAAAATAATTACAAATACATATATATACATATACCATTACAAAGTTATGAAAAGACAAAACCCGAAAAATACTACACATCTAAAAAACACAGTTATAGTACTCCTCCAACGTATAAAACGCTTTCGTTAACAGTAGCGCCTTAAATGTTTTTTAAAAAGTTTGAGACATTGATGATCTCTTACAGACTGCGGAACATGGTTGTAAATTTTCCTACTCTCATAAAATATAGATTGTTTAACGAGTGTAATTTTAGGAATAGGTAAAGACAATTTACCTAAGCCTCTCGTATTATACTGTCCCGGAAGAATAATCATTGGACCACGTAGAACAGAATAAACACACCAGAGTTAGAATACCCCGATCTATAAACAGTGCTCTCTCGTCCTTACCTTACACACATATCGAACAGCCCGCTTCTGCAACACAAATATTGACTGAAATAAATCACCTCTACAATAGCCCCAGAAATATATACCATACAACAAATGGGACTCTACCAGAGCAAAGTACACCATTCGCGCCTCTCTTCCACTAAATTCATTCGCAGCAATTCTCACAGCATAACAACCACGCGATATTTTCCTAGATACATTTTCTATGTGTGTTGTATACTTCAAACTTTCATTAATGTGCAGACCCAAGAATTTAGCATTACTATTGTTTTTTATACTGTTATTAACTATATCCACATTTGGTACATGACAGTTAAATGAAACAATACTTGTTTTTGACATGTTGAAACAGAGTAAGTTTGATTCGCACCATTCCTTAATCAGTGTTAAATCAAGCTCTATGGATTGAATGAGTTGAAGAATATTAAGACTTTTCCACACAAGGGTGGTATCGTCGGCAAACAAGGTCAAGTATCCGCTAATGTTCAATCTAGTTAAGTCATTAATATAAATCAGAAACAAAATTGGTCCCAGCACTGAGCCCTGGGGTACACCACGGTTTACGGGCGAGTTCGTAGACGATTTACCATCCCAGGTTACCCTTTGCATTTTATCAGACAGATATGAGCAGAACCACTCGTAAGTCCTTCCTACAAACCCATATCTCGCAAGCTTACGCAGCAGTATACCGTGATCCACACAGTCAAACGCCTTCGAAAAGTCGCAGAATACTGCCGCAACACTGCTGCCAGAGTGGATGGCAGCATATATAGTTTCAAGAAAAGCAAACATGGCATCATTGGTGGACCTTATGTTTATTCCTTGGTTTTTAAAAGTTAATGATTGGAAGTGTTTGACTCGACAGACTGTTTTGATTTTGATTGTTTTTGTATGTTTGTTTAAGTTTGGCATTGGTTTTGATCCCTAGATATTTTGCTGATGGTTTTGGCTTGATCGGCTGTTTAAAAAGGGTAATGTGCGGCGAATTTGCTTGGATTGAATGGTGAAACAATATGAATTGTGACTTGCTTGGATTTTGAACCAGGCTTCTCTGTCAGTTATTAGTATTTGTAGGTTGGTTGCGGCTTCTTTGCTTGTTTCTGCTTGTGTTATCAGGGTCTTATCGTCAGCGAATAGAAGGGTGTATTGATTTTGATCCAGGTCTGCAGCAAAGAGAAAAATTAAAGTAAAAATTTTAATTCCAACTTTTTTTATGAAAGAAGTGTGATATCTTATAATAAAAAAATAGTGCCGGAAGAAACGAGAATGCTTTATTATAAATACAAAACGGCACTTAAGACTGAATATTTCAAAACCTAAGCATTTTCTCCAAAAACTGCTCTTAGATCTACGCTCCTAAAATACATGATTTCTGAAAAAATCATCAATTTTGACGTGGTGAGCGATATTTACTTTATTTTTAATTATGAAAAACCGAGCCCGAAAAACGCGGGTTAGAGTCATACATACGTCTTATGTTAAAACTTTATATATTTTTTCATATTTTTCACAAATTAAATTTTTTTTTTAAATAAAGAGGAATATCAAAAAAAAAAGAAAAAAAACATTTACAAAAACAAATTTGATCCAACCATGCAAAGGGGGAGAGGTAATAATTTAATTTTCGAAATTTGATAGTAGTTAGGTGAATTTTAAACGAACTTTGGGCGTGGCCCCGAAAATTTTTCGCCTGCGGCGCTTTTTCGCCTTCTTCACTAGGTACAATACCATAAAATACATATATGTCCCTGTCTTCAGAAAAAAAAATGTCCTACTTACGTCCACTGATGTAATGTAATGTCATGAAAACGAAGGAGGAACCTCAGTGAACTTAAACTGTAATTGGTCCATAATTCAATAAGAAATATCATTTCAATACCAATCTTGCCAACTTGTGGGAAATTTCTCGATTCGTGAGAAATATTACGATCCAAAGAGAACAGGGACATTTTTTCGCAAAGTGGGATATTTTTTAGAATCTGCTTAAAATAAGATTTTGTGTATTGGTGGGATTTTAAAAAAGGTAAATTTTCATATTTCTCGTGGGAAACTGTATCTTTAAAGGTTGCAACACTGATCATCACCAGCAAGGTCATGCATACGATTTCCGATATCCGAAAATAATCAGATTTTCGTACGAAAATATTTTGCATATCTTTGGAACCGATATTACGTCATTACCTAACCTTTAAAATTAATATTAATTTGTTTTCCTGACCGTTTTAATCGATTAAAATGTTTATTTTTCTTGGGTTTTCGGTCACTCTTGAATAAAAGATTTTTCTTTATAAGGGGGTTAACGTTTCGGTTTTATTAGGAAACCATCATCAGAACCTTATTTAATTTTTTACACTTCACAAAACTTTAAATTCATAGTATGACCATCATATTGGAAAATTTTATGGTCATACTGTGAATTTAAAGTTTTGTGAAGTGTAAAAAATTAAATAAGGTTCTGATGATGGTTTCCTAATAAAACCGAAACGTTAACCCCCTTATAAAGAAAAATCTTTTATTCAAGAGTGACCGAAAACCCAAGAAAAACAAACATTTTAAAATTAATTTATTGGATTTGTAGTCGATAATAATTCCCCGTATAGTTATTCCCAATTAATTTTGGGTTTAGATCCGCGCTAGACCAAAATAATAACAAAAATACTGAAAAGTTGAGGTTACGAAACATCAGTACGGCGTCGGGAAAAAGTTAAAATAATTTTAATTCATCTGACTTCGTGGGGAGACCAATGAGGGCACCGTCAGATCACCGTATCGTCGGAAATCGTAAGCGTTGGGACTCCGGCTTTAGGGCTAGTGACGCATTCGCCATTTTGTTTTTGATCAATATTTCGTTACTTTTCCTATTTATCAAAAAATCGGCCAAATACCCATGTTTGGAGCATAATTCTACAGTGTAAAGTTAACAAAAATTAAATTTATAAAGTAGGTACCGTAAAACTCCATAACTTCGGACAAAATTTATATCAACTGACGATTAGTGAATAGACAATAAAAGATACAAATATTGAATGTAAGTTATTATTGCCAGGGTATTAAAAGAGAGATAGATATTTCAGCAACGGGGCGTATTAAAAAAAATTAAAATGAGGTGTCCGAAGTTAGGGATTTTTTTCCTAAGATCGGACAGTAATTTTTTAGTTCAAATTTAAGTTGTTTGTTAATTTCGGACACATAGGGACGTCTATTCTTATCTTAGGATTTAGTTTCTTATATGTCCGAAGTTAGGACATAGGGATTTCAATGCAATTTTTAGATTGTTTTAGAAATTTATTACATTCGGACACTTAGGGAAAAAATAACATTTAACTTCAAAACAAAAGGCGTATTATTTGAGTTTCTAAACACACGTCCGAAGTTTGGAACGAAGTGTGCAATTTTTGATCAACAATTTTAAATAAAATAACTATATAAAATTTTAATCAATTATATATTACTTTATGTTGCCAAATTATAACTCCAAACAACAAATACAATTAAAACAAAAACAACTATATTTTCTTAGTACTTACCGTAAAAGTTTGCGCCATACAAGAAATTTAAAGCAAAACAGTTTACGTTCAAAGTGCATTCTGCGAAAAAACAGAGAAACAGTAATGACGTTGATCATACTACATGTTTCTTTTATATATATTTTACCGGCCAAACCCGATTTCAGGATAAACTAGTTTGGCCTAACCCGATTTCAGGATAAACTAGATTTGCCTAGGCCTGTTCGGGTTTGTTCGTATTCTAACAAACCTAAACAAACCCGGCCAGACCCGAACAACTTTTAGGATAAACTAGTTTGGCCTAGGCCGGGTTTGGCCGGTAACATATACATATTAAATATGTCACATCAAATTTTATGTTAATTATGTCCAATAGAAGGAGCCACAAGTCAAGAATTTTTAAAACGATTGGTCCGAACTAAAGGTACCGTCTGAAGATGTGGAGTTTTACGGTAATGAAAGCAGAAAAAGAAATATGGACAAATTTCAAAAGATTTCGTTTTTGCTTTCATTAATTCATCAATCAAGTTTTCTTTAAATCCAAACTCTAGATAATTGCTACTCGAAGGTGGGTATTTAGACGCTTTTTGGATAAAGCGAGTAGGAAACGTAATATTGATCAAAAAATGAAATGGCAACAGTGTCATTGAGCTAACTTAACATATTTTATATTTTACAGCTTTAATGAATATAGTTGCACACACAAGGCCCTGTTAAAAGAAAAAACTAATCCAACAATAAATGATCTCGATCACATTAAAAACGAAGAGTTAGACATAAAAGAAGATTTGGAAGAAGGTGAAGGCAGGTGCGTACCAACCTAACGAATTTTTTATTCTTCCTAAAAATAAATCTCTTTAGTACCTAAATGCTTAGGGCTTAGGGCACTAGAAAAGTTTTACACACAGTTAATATACAGAATTAAGTAACTTAATTATTATGTCCTAATGCTAATGCAACTTTGCAGCTCCATTAAGGTAAAATTCATAAATTTTATTTCTATAACTTTTCTATTTTATTATATTTACCTCCCAATGATAGACGTTGCTACGTTCAAAACATCTAGAGTTTTCTTATATTAATAATTTTTCTTCAGCAGTGTCAGTAAATACTGTCAGTTCGACTGATAGTGTAGGGTCTGCTTCAAAATAATATAAAATCACATATTAAAATTAAAAAATCCAGAAATTTTAAATTTGAAGAATGGAAAACGTGTTTGTTTAAATGCGAAAGCAGAATGCAGTCCTGTATCGATTGAATCTAACGTTTCGTGGTTAGGTTTTTGTTTACTGTCGATACCAGTTGAAAATAAATACAGTTTAGGATATATAATTACTTAAAAAATACCTATTGTATTTTATTTTACAGATCAGAATTTTTGGTGGTACCAGTAAAAATTGAAAGCAATGAAAACACAAGGAAAGTTAAACAAACGTCTAAAATTGTCCCTGATGAATGGATAATTAGAGATGAGAAAATCGGGTTCAAATGTGGTCAATGTGAATATTGTCCACTTGAAAAAAGTAGTTTAAAGTTTCATATCTTGCAAAAACATAATACAAAGGAAGCTGGTAGTTTACATAAGTTTAGATGTAATGAATGTGAATATGAAACATTTAATAAAAGTAATTTAAAGAGGCATATTTTGGGACGTCATAGAAATATAGAGGAAGTTGATGCTTCAGATAAATTTAAGTGTGGTCAGTGTGAATATCAAACAATTAGGAGAAGTTATTTGAAGAAGCATATTTTGCGACATGAAAATATAGATGAAGTTGATGCTTCAGATAAATTTAAGTGTACTCAATGCAAATATCAAACAATTGAGAAAACTAGTTTAAAGTTTCATATCTTGCAAAAACATAACACAAAGGAAGTTGATTTATCACATAAAATTAGGTGTGATAAATGTGAATATGAAACATTTAATAAAAGTAATTTAAAGAGACATATTTTGGGCCGTCATAAAAATATGGAGGAAGTTGATGCTTCAAAGAAGTTTAAGTGTGGTCAATGTGAATATCAAACTGTTGAAAAAGGAAATTTAAAGCGACATATCTTACGTCATAAACATATAGATGAAATTGATGCTTCAGGAAAGTTTATGTGTGGTCAATGTGAATTTCAAACAGTTACAAGAAGTTCTTTCAAAAAACATATTTTAATGCGCCATAAAAATATAGAAGAAGTTGATGCTTCAGAAAAGTTTAAGTGTGATCAATGTGAATATCAAACACTTATGAGAAGTAATTTAAAGAGACATATTTTGGGGCGTCATAAAAATATAGAAGAAGTTGATGCTTCAGATAAGTTCAAGTGTAGTCAATGTAATTATCAAACTATTACAAAAAATTGTTTAAAGAGACATATTTTAGGTCGTCATAAAAATATAGACGAAGTTGATGCTTCAGATAAGTTTAAGTGTGGTCAATGTGATTACCAAACTATTGAAAAGGGAAAGTTAAAGCAACATATCTTTCGTCATACAAATATAGAAGAAATTGATGCTTCAAAAAAGTTTATTTGTAGTCAGTGTGAATATCAAACAATTAGGAGAAGTGATTTAAGGCTGCATATTTTGCGACGACATACAAATATGGATGACGTTATTGTTCTAAATAAGTTCAGATGTGAACAATGTGAGTATCAAACAATTTTAAGAACTGATTTAAAGAGGCATATTTTGCGACGTCATACCTAAAAATATAGAGGAAGTTAATGCTTCAGACAAATTTAAGTGTGGTCAATGTAAGTGTCAAAACCTTTACGAGAAGCCATTTAAAGAAACATATTTTGGGACGTCATAAATAGTATCGCGATAGTTGATTGATACCTCAGATAAGTTTAATTGTGATCATCGTAATTATCAAACATTTTCTTAAGTTTTTAAAGGGACATAATTGGGACGTCATAAAAATATAAAGAACATTGATTCTTCAAATAAGTTTAATTGTAGTCAATGTGAATAACATGGGAAGTTATTTAAAGAGAAAATCAGGTTATATCTGATGTTTTGGTACTTTACTTCTTAAAAATCTACTTTCACCAATCAGATATACACTTTCGACGTGTTATGTATCATTAATGTTTTAAATGATTATTTTTGTCACTATGGCCCGGAAACTGTTTCATATAGTCAATTAACCAAATGACATAGGATGATTTGTTATTATTGATGGTAAAATCTAGAAAAATGTATCGTTTTAGTAAAATATATGTATGTATAATGATGTAAATTTTAAAAAACGCTTTATTTTTTTTAATTTTATTTTTAAGTGAAAAAAAAACAAGTCCTGGGGTTTAGTTTTTTTTCACAGACACGCCAATCAAGAATAGGGTGCTCAGAAAGTCCTACCGTCAATCACACAACTGCAGTTCTGTAATTAAATCAGACTTTATGGTTATATTATCTATTCATTTAAACATACCAATTTGACAATTTTCCACTACTTTAGGTTACTTCATAGTCAACCCTTGGATCAAACTTTATTTTCTTATTTTTTGCTATCGAGCGCTTGTGACTGAACGAGAACTGACATATATGTATATATGTAATAGAAAAGGACAGTGGCGGTTGGCGTATAAGTGTTGCAGAGCTTCAAAAAAATAATTAAGTACCTAATCTAACTAAAATATTTTCTATTATTAAAAAGAAAATATAAATAATACATTCACGATTCGCGTTGTAAATTCTAGCGAAGTCCGAACCACGCCAGTAAAGTCGACCAGTGGGATAACCTACCGGCTCAAGCTATCGCCGAGTTATTATTTAATGGGCCACATTACAGTGCTCTCAGAGCTCCTTGAAACACCCGGCGATACTCCGCTATGCGTATCAATCTGAAATACAAAGTCTTTGTTTAAGTGGAGATTTCATTTAGTCAAGCGCATACACCAAGGAGACACGGTATTGGGTATAATCGGTTGTTTGTATCGAATTTTTACGCTACTCTATAGTTTACGGCAAAGTCAAAAACAATAATATAGTGCGTGCGTGATATTCTGTTTTTTTATATCGCTGACAATTATTATTACCTACTTAACTGTGTACTATGGAAGTGGAAAAGGATAAAACTTGAGTTTTGTCCAAATCTTGCAAACAAAATTTCGATTAGTCCTAATTAATGTTTGACATTTTGAACACACATAAAAGTTCGGTGACAATTCAATATCTATAGTACGAGTATATTAATAATTTATACATATACATTTTCTTAGTAAATTGTGTACTTGGTATGCGTTTGTGGAAGTTTTGTTTGTTCTCTTTGTATTGTGTAAGCTGCTTTTTAAAATATATTTAATAATTTAATAGGTTATGCTTCTTTTTATAGATTGACGTCTTAGCTTTGTTAACAAAGTTATTATTTCTTATGACAATAAAGCGTATTTGATATCACTAAGGTACTTTTTTGTCGTTTTCTTTTGTCGCCCTGACACCTATCGACAGGATGTGTGGGAAGCTATGCGCGCGATCCTCGCGGCTTCCTGCCGATCCGTCGATGGCTCGTCGCCAATGTTGCCAGGTCTGGTGATTTTTCACCAGATTTGGTGATTTTGAACCCCATCTGGTGATCTGGTGAAAACTTTTTAAAAAAGTCTAATTTCTGGTGATTTTTCGGCACTGATGATAAGCTTATATCTTAAAAAAAAAAGAGAGAAAAATGGCTTGATTGTGTTTTATTCTTCTTTGTTAAAAATGGTGACATCGATGCAAAAACTTATTGGTTTCAAAAGCGAAAAGCGTTTGTCTTTGTCTGGAAACTCTCTACTTCTCTGTGTCGAATATTTCTTAGTAGCGGGGGATTTACAGAATTTGTATCTGTTACTGTTTTATATATAGTGATTTCTAAAAAAAAAATAAAAAGGTCGTACCTCGGAAATAACACTCATCTCAGTTAAGGTCTTGGCACCGGGGTGCGCACTCATGTTTATAGCTTAAACAACAGAGGTATGTTATTTTCGAGGTATGACCTTTTTTTTTTTTTAGAAATCACAGCACAGCAATATATTTGATTTTACATTAATTATATGGTGTTGTATGTGATAATGCGAGAAATTAAGAATCTGGTGATTTCTGGCAACTTTTAAAGCATGGGTCTGGTGATTTTTAATTTTTTGACCTGGCAACATTGCTCGTCGCCTTGAGTAGTCGCTGCCAAATTAGACATGGAGGGCTGACGTCACTTGCTTCGATCCCCTCATAAGAAGTCTCGCCGGGTTATCATTTTCCCGCCAAGCCGCGACTACTGTGATATAAGTATAGCTAAGAAAATTGTAATATAATATTAAGTGTATACAAATAGATATGTTTCCTACTTAACATTAGGAAATGACGAAATAATAAGTTGACCGAATTAGTTCAATTATTTGTAATGTGTATGCTTTGTATGCAATTCAATATAAGTGTTGATATAGCACAATCAAGGGGATTGCTGCAACGCTTATATTGATAGAGGATTCAATAGATTTAGTTTGAACATGAAACTAGTAACTTGTTTTATTGACGTCACCCAATAGAATGCATTAGAGCAAGGAAGAACATCTTTATATTTATTACACTACGTTATATTCTAATTTCATTTTAGGTAGGTACCTTTGCAGTTACATAGTTTAATTTCTCTCTCTTATACATACCGGGAATATGTTGTGTTCCCTTTTTATCACATCCGAAGCAGGACTGAACGGACCCTGACAATCCGAGTAGTTTTATTTCGTTCTCGTTCATTTAAAGCTACAATAATGTCCTCTTTCCATACGTATATGAAAATTGAAGCCGGACTACTGCAGGTCGCAGGAACGATTTAAGGGTATAGTTCTGTCAATTGATATAAGAGTTTTGTACTTGGACGAGGACAGAAAGTGGACGCGTTTCTGTTGATGCCGAAGTGTGACCAGATGGCACCAGACCGAGCCGCTCAGTGGCGTAACTGGAGGTTTTGTAAATTATTTTAATATTTTCCTTCGCGCGCTAAGAACTGTATGAAATAGAATATTTAAAATAGTGCTATAGAATAAAACAATGTACTGGATTTTTTGTTTAAAGTATATATTTATTTTTGAAATTTCATAACGTGTTCTATGCTATAAAATATACTACTCAGAAAATGTTTCGAACAAATTCTGCTGTTTTTGTTAGGCTCCAGTCCGCCTAATGCATGTTTTGGACCCATAGCCCATGTCCTGGTTCTTTCGAAATCTTTCAAAGGAAATCTGAAATGAAATAGAAAATAGGAAAATTGTTAAAATTGAACAGAAACAAATAAGAAATGAGGTAATATAATTAAAAATACTATAATATTCGACGCCACTAGAAAATCACTAGTCTTTTATGTTAATTACGATTTTAAACACCTGGTTTATTAATTTAAAAGAGTGGAAACACTTGCCACTGTCAAGGTTGCAGGTTTATGCTTTTTTAAAGTGGTACTGATAAAATAAAACCGATTTAATTTTTTTTCCGAGAGATATATTGCCATGGCTTACTTTACTTTTAAAATATTCTTTATTTTCTTAATAATATTATACATATCAGGTTCTTTTACTAAACTATATTATTATTACATAATATGCCTTAAAACTAAGTTCGACTGGTTAGTCGTGCTAACCAGGACACTACAACGAGGCAACGCCCCGTTGGGGCTGGTCTTGACCCTGGTAAAAGGGATCCTGTTTTTACTTTTGTTTTTGTTCGGCCAGTTCCAGTAATCTTTTACTGCCATGAAAGAGTTTTGTCTTGTTTTTACTTTACGAGAATTTGGTATTAAATGGTTGCTATTATAGTAAATTTGCGCTTGTTTCACTGGAAAAACGGTACGAAAAAACCAGCTTTAATTACTCAGGTACATATGTAGCAAAAGGTTTTTGTCTTAAGACTTGACTAAAAGTTAGAAATTATTGGGATTTGGAAGTGGGCGGGACTTACTTCCGTGGTATGGAAAAATGGGATTACTGTCTTGTCCGTCTGTTTGTGTCCTTTCCAATTTATTTGCTTTACAATGTTTACTTTATTTTGTTCGTTTTTGTTATATAACTTATTTTTGAACTTTAATAAAATTAATTTGGCCTGTTTTGCAAATAAATTGGAAGTCTATGGTATATAGGTCTGTGTAATGGGCCGTCCTGGTGTCTTATTCTTGTTAAGTCTCTTGTTAGTAATGCGTTCTGTGGTTGTGTCTCGTAAAATTGTTGCGATATGTCGAATACGTAGTCTTTTATGTATTGTATGTTTGTCGCTTGATGTAAGTGTCGCAGTGGCGTTAGTCTTCTTTCTGATAATATTTGTCTAAGTACTATGTTTTGTAATTTTTGTAGTCTTCTGTATTGCCAGTCTGATATACTGCACCAAATTGGGGCGGCGTACGTCAGGGCTGGTCTTATTATTGTTGTATATATTGTAAGTTTATTTGTTGGTGATAAGAAGGATCCATGTCTCATTAGTCTGTGTAAAGTTTTTGCGGCTGCATAGTATTTCCGTGTTATGTTTGTTAGTTGTTCTATAAATAGTAGTCTTCTGTCTAGTGTCACCCCTAAGTATTTTAGTGTGTTTGTCGGTATAATTTCTTTGTTATTTATTTGTATATGTTGATTAATGTGAGTGTTATTGTGTTTTCTTGTTAAAACCAAACACTCACATTTATCCTCATTTATTTCTAACTTCCATTTTCCATACCACGGAAGTAGGGTATTTAGGTGGTTGGACAAATGCTGCCTGGCCACATTTGCATAATATGAGCTGGCATATAGTAGAACATCATCCACAAATATGGCCAGGTTAGAATTTGGGAATGACGGGATGTCAGCTGTATAGAGATTAAAAAGGGGTGCAGCCAACGTTGTTCCTTGCTGCAGACCCGCATGTAGCTTCACAGGGGCGGAAAAATCATTACTTACTCTTACCTTTAGAGATCTGCCATTAATGTAAGAATGTATTAGTGTAGCGATGTACAGTGGAAAGTTGTGTATAGTGAGTAGCTTGTATATCAGTCCATTGAACCAGACGCTATCAAAGGCTCGTCGGATGTCCAGGGCCAGAAGCACAGTAGTTTGCTCTTTGTCGATTTTTTCTATTGCTTTTTGCGCGACATGCGCTACTAGCAGTACTGCGCCTCTGCTGTCCCTGAAGCCGAACTGTTCCTCGGGTATCATCTGGTCCAATTTCTTGATTTTAAGTTTTATATGTATTATTTTTTCCGCAACCTTCCCGAGACTGCTTAGGAGGGCGATTGGCCTGTATGAGCCGGGGTCATTTTTCGGCTTCCCGCTTTTCAATACAGGCACTATAATCGCCCTCTTCCACTGACTCGGGAAATGCTGCAGGAGAAAAATAGTGTTTATTATGTAGTGTAATTGAATGACAGACCTCCTCGGCAAGTTTTTTATGACGATGTTGGTGATTTCGTCCTCCCCTGGAGCTTTGTTGTTTTTTAACTCTTTAATTACCCTATACAGCTCCTGTGGATTGGTGAATAGGGTGGGTAATATTGGGGGTGGTATTGGGTATTTATTTTTTATAAATTTGTTAACGTAGTTTGTCACTTCGTTTTGTTCCAGTGTGGTATTGGGCTTTCCCGCGCACATCGTAGCGTACTGGTTGGCCAATGTCTGTGCTTTTTGTCGGTTTGTCTGTGGATCCTGGGTAAAAGATGGAATTTCTTCCCTATTTGTTTTTGCTCTTCTTACCAGGGTCCACAGGGAGTTGTCCCTTGTCGATACGTTTGTAATAATGCTTGCCCATGTATTATTTTTGTGCTGTCTAAGTCTTTGTCTTATTTCGTTTTGTAGTTCGTTTGTTAGTAGTGCGTCTTGCGCATGTCTTAGTCGCTGCCATCTTTTTCTAGTACTGTTCTTTAGTCTTATTAAGTCAAGTATGTCTTCTGGTAGTCGTTTTTCTGTCTGTTCTATTTTTATTTTTGTCGCTATTTTACTTGTTGCGTATTGTATATTTTTTGTTAGTTTGTCTACTTCGTATTCAAGCTGTTCCGTCGTTTGTATGTTGTTTGTAATTTGTGTTCTTTCGTTTAAAATTTGTCTAAATCTGTTCCAGTTCGCGTTTTTGTAGTTCCATGTCGTTCGTGGTTCGTCTTTCTGCATGTCTGTGTCGATTTTTATTATCGCTGGTAAATGGTAGATGGCAGTTCATCTATTGTTTTCAGTTCTGTCAGGTTTTGTACGTTTTTACTAAGTGCTATGTCCAAGTATGTCGGTCTTTGTAAGTTTTTGTAACATGTCGGTTTTGTTGGTAAGTGTATTTGTACATTGTTTGCGTCTATGTAGTCCCTTAGTACTGTGCCGTGCTGTGTGTTGTTTGCCGCTCCCCATGTTTGATGTCTTGCGTTGAGGTCGCCCAATACCAACACTTTTTGTCCCTGTTGAAATAG
Source organism: Polydrusus cervinus (assembly GCA_935413205.1). Taxonomy (NCBI): domain Eukaryota; kingdom Metazoa; phylum Arthropoda; class Insecta; order Coleoptera; family Curculionidae; genus Polydrusus; species Polydrusus cervinus. The sequence goes on from OW284518.1 coordinate 9,041,611, forward strand.
AAAATGCAGGTCTTGGTCCTGCAAATTATGCGCAGGGGGGACGTAGCAACTTGTGAATATTAGTTCATTTTTTAATTTTACTGCAATGTGCTCAGTTAATGAATTTGTTTGATTAATCACAGAATGTGGAATAGTGTTTTTAATGAAGATTGCTACCCCTCCCCCTCGCTGGTTTCTATCTTTCCTGTAAATGTGATAATTTCTAACTTTTATTTTAAAGTTTTGATTTAATTTGGTTTCAGTTAGAGCCAAGATATCGACTTTGTACCTGAGCAAGAATTGCTTTAATTCGTCCATTTTTCCAGCTACTCCGTTTGCGTTCCAAGTGGCTAGTACCAAGGAATTACGGAAGGCTAATATTATAATTGTTCAGATTGGAACCCATTAGTCCCATCATTGTAGATACACGCTCTTCCTGGGTGCGTGCCTTCCGTAATTCCTTGGAACAGTCACTTAAAAATCGAATGAGTGTTTTTGTGGAGGTGTTTTTGTTCACTCCACCACACTGCACTTCCTCACACAACACTGCACTTTGGTTTTAAATGCACACGGCGTTTATTGTATGTATATTTGCGTTACCTATTTATATTGTATTTTTTATATGTCAGTATTAAAATTTGCATGTATAGTTCGGGTGATAATCCTATCGTAAACAATAAACAAAAACTTTCTCCGCCAGCCGGCCACTCTCCTGCCGGTTCGACGATACGTCCGCTCGCTACGATAGTGCGACGTAACCGAGAGATATATTGCCATGGATCCAAGGATGACATAATTATTAATATAATAATTTACCTGTGAAATGTAATTCCCGGTTCCTGTTTGCCGCTACGACTTCGGCAACCGTAAGCACAACGTAATAATATTAATGTCTTCCAGGCATAAATCATTACCAAACACAAAAAATAAAACTGGTGACACTCTGGATGCTTGGCACCAAAAAATGGCAGACAATCGATTTTCGGTCACACTTTCTGCGACGATACGGAAGTGAGTTTTACGTGTCCCCTATCTTTTCTCGTCTAAGGTGTTGGACTTGCATTGTCTTTATTTAATTTAAATCACAACGATTCAACTCGTAAGTATCTCCAGTCGTCTTTAGGTGAATACAGATCTGAAAAAAACGGTGGTTAGTTAAGAAGCCTATATGCTTAACGATTCTAAAAACCGATTCACCTGCGGAACGGTGTATTGTGGAACGGAACATAAAACAATCAGAGTATCACAACAATCCTCTGTGAAACTAACTAAATTTAAACTAAACACACAAACTCGGTCGACTTATTCCTCTGTGCTTAACCTTGCTTCTCTTTGTTTTCTGTGATCTGTGTTTTGTAGTAGAAATAGAAGTAAATAAATCATTTCAAGAACCCATAAAGGCTAGTATATTATGGATCATTCAAGTTCACTAGAATCTGTTAAATTGGAATGTAATTACTCAGTCCAGGACGTACCTGATTTAATCAATTTTGACAATATCAAGCCAGAAACTGTAAAAGACAACGTTTCCATGGTTATAAGCGTTAAAGAAGAGTGCTCTTTAGCGTAAGTATAAATAATAAGCAACATAGAGGACACTTTCTCCCTAACAAATGACTAACATTTTATTTTTCGCCATATACTTCAACTCCCTTTCAGGTAATTTAGCAGGATGCAGTTTTTTCCCCTTTTTGCCAATTTTAAGAAACTATTTATGTACTTAAACTGTTCCTTATTTACTTATGTAATTCTATTTAAGAAATCTATATCGAAAAGAAACATTTTACTTAGTTTGTTATAACTTAAACGTACGTAACTTAAACATTTTCTTCCAAATAGTTGATAAAAATATACATTTGACAACCTAGCACAGAACTAATTCGCTTCACTTATTTTTTAAATGGACATACTTAAAGTACCTACCTATACATCATTGCACAAATATTTAAAAAAAAGAGAAACCCAATTTTTAACTAGCTTTTGAGAAATAAAACTCTAATGAATCTTACAATAATTGTTCAAAGGGTAAGTAATTGTTATAGCTACACTACACCAAAATTTATAACTTTTACATGATTGATGTATTCAAAAAGTATTAAAAATTCATCTAAAAATAATTATTAAGAGAACTGGAGAAAGAGAAGCATTCTAAAATTAAGTTTTATAAAATGGACATTAGAAGTAAAAATGTCAAACATTAGTTACTTTCGTTAAATTTTCACAAACACACAAAAAAAATATATTATTAATTTTGAATAATTTTAATTATGAAAATTTACATATAAGAAAACGAATAGCGCGACGTACATACATATAGTCAAAATTCACACAAGAACCTACATTAAATCTGTAATTTAAATTAGAAAAATAAACTTTTATGGTTTGGCTAGAACATTATTTACAAATTAACTTAGGCACAATAGCATAACTATTTGGGCATAATATATATTTTATCGTATCATTGAAGATTAAGTCATTTTTATATGATATCTTTATTAATAATTATTAACATCATAAACATACTAAAACCTACATAACACCTTAGTTACTCATAATGCATTAGTTACTATAATTTAATATGTTAGTTACGAAAGCATAATACGTTAGATACCAAATAGTATTAGAACTATTTTTCATGAACATGTTTATTTATTGTTAATTGATGCTAACATACAATTGTATTTGCACATGTCAGGTACTTAGTATTGATTACAATTAAATAATATTAAGAAATAAAAGACAGAGAGACTACAATAAAATTATTATACAGTCAATACTTAACATAAATATAAAATGTGTTTAAAAAAAAAAAATGAACATGATAAGAAACGAAACTAAGTTGTACAAGATATACACACACTACTACAATCAAATACATAATTCGTCGACAAAATTCAAAACATGTATTCTAAAAACTCATTCAGGCTGTAGAAAGCCTGACTGATTAGGAGCTGCTTTATTCTTGTGCTGAAAAGGTGCAGAGGCAAATTTTTAATAGAGTTAGGAAGTTTGTTGTACATTTGAATTGCAAGACAGCTAGGACCATCTCGACACCTTTCTAGACGTTTATAAGCTGGAATCAAATTATGGTTACCTCGTGTATTATAGGAGTGAACCTCACTATGTCTGGGATATTCATTAATATGTCGTTTAATAAAAATCAGGTTCTCTAGTATGAATATTGATGGAAGTGTCAATATTTTCAGACCTGTAAAGGCACCCCTACAATCCGCTCTGTACGGTAAACCGGCGACTACACGCAGCGCACGTCTCTGGAGTCCAAAGACTCTACCCGCCCCCACACTATGGCCCCAGGCAACGATGGCGTAACTCAGAACAGAGTGAACCAAGGGAAAGTAGGCCTGCCTAAGGATCATTGGAGACACACAGCTCGCCAGCCCCCTAAGCAAGTATATGTGGGACGCTAGCTTAGTGCAAATTGCATCAGTGTTTGCATCCCATCTAAAACCGGAGTCCAGATGCACTCCCAGGAACTTGACGGGAGGACTCTCGGCCGCCAATGGCACATCACGAAGTGCGAAGATGAGTGATTGTGTCTTCGTGGCATTAAGATACAGTTTATTGGAAGTAAACCAAGCCTCCGCCCTCAGAAGGGCCGCCTGAGAGTGCGCCACGGCTTCATCGAGACTGTCCGCACAGCACGAGATTGTTGTATCGTCCGCGAAGATGGTATAATGTGACTCAGGGTCGAGCTCAGGAAGGTCATTGATATAAATAAGAAACAAGAGGGGTCCCAAGACCGAGCCCTGGGGGACCCCCATTGTCACCCCTCTACTGGTCGACGCCACACCACCCACTCGGACAGTCGCCAGAAAGGTAACTCTTAAGTAACTCCAGGGAGCCATTGTCAAAGTTATAGCGACTGAGCTTCTTCAGGAGCAACTCGTGCGACACGCAGTCAAGCGCTCAGGTCGCAAAAACTGCTAGAGACAAATTTACGGTTCTCAAATGCCTCTTGTATAATGTAAACAAGATCGAGGACCCCCAATGAAGTTCCCCGCTCCCGGCGAAAACCAAACTGTTGGTCCGAAAACAGCCTCGCACTCTCAAAGTAATGCGCCATTCTAGAAGCCAAGCATTTTTCAAAAATTTTTGAGAAGATGGGGAGTAGTGAAATCGGTCTATAATTGTTAATATCGTTAACTTCTCCCTTTTTATAGATTGGAATAACTATTGCGTGTTTTAGGATGGAAGGAAAAACATTCTGGTCCAAACATAAATTAATTAATTTAGTTAAGGGAACTACAATCTGATTTTTTTATCATTTTTATTAGCTCTGTTGTCAGTCCAAATGGGTCTTTACTTTTTTTATTTTGCAGCTTGCATATTATATCTCTTACCTCGTTGAAAGTGACGGCCTGTATAGAAAACCCTTCACCGCGCAACCCCCCTAAGTTTTCAAGGGGGTCCACGACAGTCCCTCCAATTCGACCGTGCAACTGAACTGCCACATTAACAAAGAAGTCATTAAATTCATCCGGTTTTATATTATTTTCTTTTGCTGTATTCCCATTCACACCCCGGTACTCATTCAGAATTTTCCACATTGCACGAGCCGGGTTTGAGGAGCCCCGTATCAGGTTGTTATTTGCTGTTTGTTTAGCCGATTTTATAGAGTTTTTATAAGCGATTCTATATGATTTTATTTGGTCTTTTAGATATTGCGTTGGGTGTTGTTTATATAAATCGTTAAGAAAGTGCAGGGTTTCGCGCTTCCCCCTCAATTCCTCGGTGAACCAATTTACTACACGAGTTTGATTATTTCTTTTATGATAACATTTTTCCGGAAATTAATGGACAAATGCAGAATTTATCCGTTCGCAAAAAATGGAAAATTTATTTTCAGCCGAGAGTTCGTTGTTGTTCACGAAACTCCAGTAAATTGCTTCCACCTGAGAGAAAAAGGTCATTTTTCCCGCTTGAGTGAAAAAACAATATTTTGACAGTTTTCAAATTTGATGGATACACCTTTGTCTTTAACGTCCACGATCTTAGGTATGCCCTCTGAAGACTGATTAATGACCGAGCAAGCACTCCTTTCGATTTCGTGCGGTTCCCCAGTGCTTAATCCACTGCCGGAAACATCGCCGATTTGAATTTTGCGAGCAATGGAAACTTTCTTGGTCACACTTTCTTCTAAATACCCTCTAGCAACCTTCGCCGATTCCCATCCACCAAGTTCTTGTAGGTCTAACATATCTCCTCCAGCATTAACAAGAAAATTTGCCGAAGATCTTCTAACGCAGTGACCAGTATACAAATTAGGATTTTCAAGTGAGAGATACTTAGCTATTTTTTTGAGGTATTTTAGAGAAGAAGGGAATGCCGCAGGGCTGTACCGTACATTTTCCTTTTCTATATGATACAAACAATCTTTGGTGAGTGACATGGTCTGGCCCTTACATTGCGTACTTTTCAAATAAAAGCACAGGATCAACTTCGCCGTCAAATATCACAGCGAAAATACGTTTCTTGGGGGTTTTTGAGTTGGGAATAGTAACAATCAGCTTGTCCTCTAAAACGTCAACATCTTCCATGGTCATCTTCGCTAATTCATTTGTTCGACAGGCTCCTCCAATTCCAATTAAAAAAGCCACTTTCATCATTAAAAACTTCTCGTCTGAGGCGGAACACACAAATTCGTTGACTTGTTCTCTTGTAAATACTTTTTGATTTTTTTGCTCTATATCCAACATTTTTCTTCTTGATGAAACGTATTAAGGCGCCGTATTCGTCGATTTCCACTCTTTCCTTCAGTTCTAAAGTCGCTCGTAACATGGAATATTTCGGCCATAAGGATGAAGCAGAGTATTCCTCAGAAAGTTTTGCGAAATACGCCAGCAATACGTTTCTTCTGCACCTTGAACATGTACTTTGTTTCGCCACTCACAAAACTGCCGATATTCTTTTTCATAATGGATTTTAGATTTGTCCGGAAGCAAGTTCAACCTTATAATGTTGGCTGCAGCTAATATATCGTCAGGAATATCAAAATCTTGCATGATTTTAATGATGACTTTTTGAAATGCCAAAATGAAATAACATAAAACCTTGTTTTTATTTTCGCATCACCGTTGTCAATGATACGATAAAGCTTTGAATACAACTCGATTATTAGCGATTTAACACCGTCTCGGACATTGCGGATGACTCGGCTGTTACCTCGTCACCTAGTAATGTCCTCGACTATTATAAATCGCACAATAATCTCGTTATATTAATAGCTATAAAATATTACTGATAAGATAAGGAATAGGTACTACTTTCTTCACTTTCTTGGCCCTGAGAGCTGCGCTATCAGTAAATTCACTGTGTACTGCTCATGGTTGATTTTTGAAATTTAATTTATTGTCTATATACTAACAATTATAAAATTTGGGGGTTTCCATTTGAAAATTTAAAAGAGAATTTAATTCTTAATATGCACATTTTTTCCGATTTTTTTTTACTTCTAACCTTTAACTGTCTACAGGGTTCAAAGAGAAGTATGTTTTTTTACCAAAGTTTCTAAGTACCGGATTTCCTCAAAAATAATTTTAAATTATTAAATTATTTTGGATGGCATTTTCTTTATCTCCTATTTATAGAGAACAAATAAATTCTCAAATTTTTGATATCCCTCTTTGTTCATGAAATTTCGATTTTTTTCTCAACCCCTGTAAATTTCAGATACTTTTGAAATTAGGCCTTACAATGTTTTGTAAGAACGGGTTTTGGTAAGTGATTATAACTTCTTAGGACCACCTCTTTTGCAACGAGTACATATTAAACACTATACAACTATATATTAAATTTAAAAAAAAAAACACCAAAAAATTTAAATCTTTGTCTGCATCTCTATTCTAAGGAATACAAAATTTACACAGCAACAGACTTTATGGAATACATTTTCCTTTAAAACCCCGATTCGATAATTTTTCACGATTTTACACTATGATTTCACATCTATAAGAATATAGGTACAGTAAGTGTCACAAATATAACTGTGTTGTTTACTTTTTGTCTTCAATATAAAAACGTGTAATATTACTTTTAAACTGATTAAGCCAATGAAAAGTAGAAAATGGGCTTTTAAGGCGAATAGAATATTTATTAGAATAAATTGGATTAAACTTTCCTGTAATCCACGTTGACTCTTATTATTTACATATACATATTTTTTTTTTATAATTCTTACTGGAACATTCTACGTTTTAAAGGGTTAGTTTTATTGTTTTGATAAACGTGGTAATTTGTTCATTTCTGTAGGAGGGGAAGAAATGGAAAATGTTTATAATATGATTGATTATATTAATTATATAAGTTTACTGAATACATCTCTGTGTAATATCAACCGGTGGTATTGTTGCCAAATTTTTTACTGAAGTTTTTCACGGAAGACGAAATGTCAACATAAATATGTTGTATTTGTGGCGGTTACTCTATACTATTGGGCCAATATATATCGTATTTTATTTTTACAGATCGGAAGATGTTAATCTTAAACATTTGGAGGCAATACCAGTAAAAATTGAAATCAACGAAAATATAAGAGAAGTTGAACAAACATCCGAGTTTGTCAATGATGAATGGAAAATTAAAACTGAGGAGATCGACATTAAAGAGGAACAGTTTGAACCGAGGTTTGAACAAAAACAAATTAGGTAAGATTTCCACTTAAGTGGACTCCGTACAGCGTTAAAACGAGATTTCTTCCCACGGGTTTATTATACCGGGTGTCCCATTATTGATGGCCACCGGCCGTATCTCGGAAACTACTGGGCATAGAAACTCAGGGAAAAAAATGATACTTAAAGTGGCCATGAGAAAATTCTGGAAATAATTTTTAAGTTCCGCATTTTGCCGCAAGAGGGCGTAATTGAAAAGTAACTTTTAAAATTGTACATATCTCCGAAGATTCCACATTAAGGTATATCTTTGGTAACATAATTAGAAAGCTTAGACAATTCTGCATCATTTTGGTTTTATGCTCATTGGCGTACCGATTTTAATAAGAGGGGGGAAGCTAATAAAAGTGTAATCATTTAAATCGCTGTAACTTATAAACGACTTATTCGATTTTAGCGAACTAAAGACTGTTTGGAAGAGAAATGTATGCACTTTCACCAATCGTATTTAGTTGTCCATGCTAGTTCTCAAAAAAAAATGCTAGAGGGCGCAATTTGTAATAATACACATTTTGTGAGTTTACTCCGAAAAAATAAATCATACGGTATAATTATGATATTATAATCGAAAAGTAGATGAAATTTGCTTGAAAAAATATTTAAACCGCAGCTCTAGAATAATTTTTAAAACTTTAAATGAAGAAGCGGTTATATATTTTTTAGAAAAATAGTGGGACGCCACTGATATTTTTCCATTTGGATATTATTTCGGATTAGCCTGGTTAATTCTGCATAAAATTGGTCTCTTGCGTTTTTCTCATCAGGCACACCGTTCTTAATTAAAATAATTAAATTAAATTAGGTCTACTATTTATTATTATTATTATTATTATTACGCCATCTTGAAGAACAGAAAGAACGGCTATGAGAAAGTGTTTTTTGTTTTTTTCTTAAATCAAAAATGAAGGCGCAAAAAATTAAAACCCAAAACTAAAAATTGCAGTTTTTTTCGGATGTCTCCGAAGGCATTCGGAATATTTAAAATTTTCTTTCGGCAAATTATTAGGCTCCAAAATACGCAACTTTGCCTCAATTTAAACACCTTCGTATCTCTTACCGTTTTCGAGATCCCCTTGTACGCACACAAATTTGTAGCACCTTTAGATATTTAAATCATTTATTTTTAAATTTAGTCATACTATATTGACCTTCTAATATTCTGTATTTAATTCTAAACAACTTTTATTAAAATGATTTTTCAAAAACAATTACGGTTTAACGGTAACCGAAAGTTCAATTTTTAGTCTAATTCTAAGCTTAATTAAATCAGTGGCAAACCGTACTTGAGACGCGACGCGTGTCTGCTGACCGCTGGCTTCATGTGGGTAGCTACGTAATCCTCTTAATTGTTACTTTTTCTTAGAATCGGCTAAAAATATAAAATTATATACAAATTTAAGCTTTTATTGTCTACATTTAAATAAATAATATAATAAAAATTTTAAAAATTAATTTCATTACGCTAACTTGCGGTTCCACCATGTGCTTTTTTCCAAAATTCGAGCTTGATACTTTAATTAACAATAAAAACAATTATTTATTCCACATTTCACAAAGTTTTTTCCAAAAATTGAAATGACTTTATTTGCCGGCGATTCTTGTGAATTCAGAATATATTCATAGTGTGTTTAATTAGTGGATGAGCTCTGTTTTGAACAATTGTATATGGTGTTGCTTTTTGGCCACAAACGGCTACCGCCCTACAACTCGTCTCAACTAAATTTCCCTAGGTTTGTTAAAAAACTTTATAGGTTACATATTTCGCATTAATATAGGCATCTTAAAGGAAAAACATATTTCTTCCCTAACATTTAATTAAACAAAAATTACAAAGAAAACAAACACATAATATACATTACAGATAGATTTTATAGTCATTCACCGAAGAATTTCAATAGGGTCAGAGATTCAGTGGTCATTTGGTATGTTAAATTAATCGCTCACGTTCTAAACTTCTGCTCATAGATTTAACAAGAAAATACATGTCAAACTTATAATTTCGCTTGCATAAAAATGACGATAAAACTATGCGGTTATGGGTTTATTTACAAATTGGTCTTGTTTGGACTGAAATGTTTACATTATTGCGAATTAAATCGGGTTCAAAATTAAAGACGTCGTTATGTGTACTGGTTTCTTTAATTTGTATCTACTAGTTTCGATGTAAAGTTTTCGCCTGTGTTACAATCTATATTTTCAAGAAAAAAATGTTTACAACAAAGACACGCTTACGCGGTGCTATGTTAACAGAACTTCAAACTCTGTACTGTTTTTTAAATAACTAGATTTTTATTACCAAAATACGCCCGTAGGACTTCATAGAAACTAATTATAAATAAATTTACAAGTTAATAGAATGAATGTAATCTGCTTTGAAATTCTGCTTGTTTCTTAAAAATTGTCATAGTCCGACGAAACTAATATAAGATGAACAACAAAAACTGCATACGATGTGCAAATTTCAAGTTATCTCTTTTTTTTTGTTTATTTTTTTAGTAAGCCATTTGGTGGCATCGATCAACAACAGTGTGGTCAATGTGAATATCAAACACTAACGAAAAGTCATTTAAAGACACATATTTTGCAACAACATAAAAACATTGGGGAAGTTGATCTTATAAATAACTGTATGTGTAAACAGTGTGACTATCACACAAGAAGGAGAAGAGATTTAAACAAGCATATTTTGCGACGCCATAAAAATCGGGAGGAAATTGATGCTTCAGATAAGTTTATGTGTGAAAAATGTGATTATCAAACAATTAGGAGAAGTAATTTAAAGAGGCATATTTTGCGACTTCATAAAAATCTATTGGAAGTTGATGCTTCAAATCAATTCATGTGTGAACAATGTGAATATCAAACAACTAGAAGAAGTAATTTAAAAAGGCATATTTTGCGACTTCATGGATTTTTTGAGGAAGTAGATAATGTAGTTAAATTTAAGTGTCGTCAGTGTGAGTATCAAACACTTACAAATAGTAATTTAAAAAGACATATTTTGGGACGTCATAAAGATATAGAGGAAGTTGATGCTGCAGATAAGTTTAAGTGTGATCAATGTGAATATCAAACACTTACGAGCAGTAATTTTAAGAAACATATTTTGGTTCGTCATATAAATATAGAGGAAGTTGATGCTTTAGATAAGTTTAAGTGTGATCAATGTGAATATCAAACACTTACGAGAAGTCACTTAAAGAGACATATATTGGGACGTCATAAAAATATAGAGGAAGTTGATGCTTTAGATAAGTTTAAATGTGGTCAATGTGAATATCAAACTCTTGACAAAAGTAACTTGAAGCGACATATCTTGCGACATAAAAATATAGAGGAAGTGGATGCTTTAGACAAGTTTAAGTGCGGACAATGTGAATATCAAACACTTGCGAGAAGTCATTTAAAAAAACATATTTTGTCACGCCATAAAACTATAGATGAAGTTGGTGCTTTAGATAAGTTTAAATGCGATCAATGTGAATATCAAACACTTACGAGAAGCCATTTAAACAGACATATTTTGGGGCGTCATAAAAATATAGAAGAAGTTAATGCTTTAGATAAGTTTAAGTGTGTTCAATGTGAATATCAAACTCTTGAAAAAGGAAATTTGAAGCAACATAACCTGCGACATAAAAATATAGAGGAAGTGGATGCTTTAGACAAGTTTAAGTGCGGACAATGTGAATATCAAACAATTGTGAAAGGTGATTTAAAAAAGCATATTTTTCGACGCCATAGGAATTTGTGAGGATTGAGTCGACGAATTTTAAGTAAGGTCAATGTGGAAAAGTTTTAAAAAAGGAAACGTACAGCCACATTTGCTACATTAAAAATTAAAGAAAGTTGATTCTTAAGAAAACCTTAATTATTTATTATTTTTATGAAAACCCCCACACAAGGTCAGTTGTCCGTAAGACACTGAAAACTTCTATAAATTGTCTAGAAAGTTTGTTTGACCTTTAACTCTATAACTATTCAAATAAGAAGAGAAAAAATGTTAAATGATCATAACTTAACCCATTTGAACAAACGATGGCTCATTGAAAAAAAAAATTGTTAGCCCCTAATATGCCCCGAGTATTATAGATAAAATCTCCATACTAGTTTTTAATCGATCGTTTAAAAAGTTGGGTAAGTAGTGTAAGTACCCATAATACCTAGTTGGGTCAATGAGCGTTTCAACGTAACCGAATTTAAATAACGACTGATGTCTCACCAGTTCGCCATAGGTCTATCTTCGTTTAACGATTTCAGTCTGATAATGGCGTCGGTTGTTTAATTTTACACTATTTAAATGTTTGTGAATAATTTTTATTATTGAGTTGCCTGAAACCATGTGTTAAAGTATTTGGGCACAATTGTCTTTTGTTTCTATTTATTGTGATGTAGTAAATAGCAGCAAACTCGTAGAATGAATTTATAGCTATTGTTTTTATTATGGACTTTGATTTTTTGAGATGGTAGGTTTAATTTTTTTTCTTAACTTAGAACAGGTAATCACGGGCCACTGACGTCAATTAATAATCATTTCAAATAGAAACAAACACATGTCAGCCTTCATTCTTAAGTAAGTAAGGGCCAAGTTGGTGATTTTTTGAGTCTTTAAATATTCACGGGGGGTGGGGCTGGAGGCGATTTGGCAGTCTAGTTTGAGCGCACTGGTTAAAGTGATTTATTATTTCAGGCAGATGTTCATTGAAAAAAACATTGAGAAGGAGATCCCAGCCCGCGCACCGATTGAAATTGTGTTGTTCGGAGTAATCGAGGGATTGCCCAAAACCCGACATGACCGTTGCAGGACCTTACTATGGTTACACGATTTGTATAGCACGTGGCCAGAGTGTAAAGAAGTTACCGTTATTAGCGAAAAATCAATCACTCGATTTTTGAAAAGAGACCTTGTGAGCAGATGGGGTGAACCCAGATTGATGGTTGTGGCCAATACTTTAACGCGACACATTAACGCCATCCATAAAATCATACCGTTCACTGGGTTTTACGCGGAATGTCACAGCGCTCAATTAAAAGCGTGGGGCGAAATGAGAATGTTGGGAGAGACATTGAAGGCAGTCGGTCGAGAATGGCCAGATAGACTTACCGAATGGTTAATGGAAGATAGAGTTCGGCGAAATTCAGTGACACAAAAAACACCTTTTGAGGTAATGTTCGGTTATCCGAGGAGAGATTGAGCGCGTCGATTAAAGGGCTTTGTTATTTCAGGAGTGTTTTAAGAGGAGAGGTAATAAGTTATTATTGTCATTGTTAATATTTTTTGGGAGTCAAAAAAACGTACTTATTTTTTTAAACTGGTACTTTTATTTTCTACATTACGAAACGGCACTTGGGGGTGCTGTTATTGGGCGGGGCGGGCGCAGTCCAAAAAGGCCGTACAGCCCCTGCCGAATGACTGGGCACGGTAATCGCGCAGGGGAAAGATCAGAGCGGTCTAGTAAATCAAAGATAGCGCGAGAGCAATGCGGCAAGGTACCTGTAGCCCACCAATAGCCCTTAGCAGATTATAGGGGCTCAGGTGTTACACAACTTAGGGAGCAGCGGCCCTGACGCGAAAAACCGGTTCTAATAAAAAGTCGCAGACACCAGTGGTTTAGCAGAACTCCCAAGGTGGGAGGCTGAAGCCACTGATATGCTAGTTGTTTGCCACTCCGCCGACTGGTCGAACTGCAGGTGAGTGACACATTCAGTCAGCATCGTCAAGTGACGCAAATAAAACTTCTAAATTATTAAGACAATTAGCTAGGGACTGTTGTATATTTCATGTGCAGAGGCAGTGGGAGGAAGCCTCTGTATATCTCTCCCCAGTCCCTTGACAATAGCCAATCGGGCGAAAATTTGCAAAGGATTCGAGCGGTTTTAATAAATGTTAATTGCAATGCCACCGTTGACGACGTTACAGCCAGTGCCGAGAATGACCCAGTGCCTACCCAACGTTAAGCACTTGTTTTAGTTTACTTTTTTCTATTCACTTTCTTACTTCCCCAGCATCCACTGGTCAATCTTTCTTGTGGTTATGAAATTGAAATAATTTCCTATTCTTTAACTTCGCGTTTCTTAGAGCCCCTGAAAAATAATGAGCAAAAATATTTTTCCCTTTAAATATACAAATTTATAATTAAACCCTGATTAGTATATAAGACCGTCTTTATAGATTATTGAGACCTGTCTTTTGTGGTATCTGTTTATATTCACCCAAAATTTAAATTAAAGTGTTGCAGTTGGTTTCTAAAATGACTAAACACGACACGTTAATTTAAAATTTTTACCCTACTGATAAATTGTATAGTTTTATGCGTTTACTTGAATAAAAACGATTAGTTCTCGTGGCCAAAATGTTATATTCTTAAGTTCTTTGTGCGTATATTTAATTGAAACACAAAGAGTTTCAAATTTTTACTTTATTCATTAACTTACTTAAAAGCTTATTTCGGTCTTGACAAAATTGAACAAATTTACGTTTTATTCAACGACATCGTTCAAAATCAAAAATTACGTCGGAGGCTGTGACTTGCATCAGTCATAGATTTTATTTTGTAATGAGCTAACCAACCAAACATTATATTACAACAACATTCGGTTACATCGTTTAAAAGTAAGTTTTGTTATATTTTCAAAACGCAAATAACTGAAATTGACATTACTTTCTTATTTCAGATTGATATTTTAAAGTTATATTTCCGCAACATCACAAAGCGATAGGCCATGAATACCCACCTGGACACTATAGATGTCGCCCAGTATTACGCGCTCCTTTCTCTTTACGCCTTTGATATTTTTTAATATAGTTGCGTGCATAATTAACTTTCATCAGGTTTTACTCCCTGAAGAGCTATAATGTGGCTGAATGCAGCTGGCGATCCAGTAGGTACGGGCAACTATAGCGTACATTTGGGGAAATATTACATAAAAATAAACATAAATAAAAATATAGATTTTCAGAGATCAAATAGGCATCTATCTTCGCGTCACTTCGCGATATTTTTCAATGAATATTATAATAAAAAACACATTGCATGGGTGTCGCTGAAATATGTTGTAATTTTGCCTGACATTGAATATCACTTTGTTATATTAAAACCTAAGACAATCTATTTCATACAAATTACAATCACCATAACATCCACATACCTCCGAATGTCACATTAATGCAATATTATATAAGTGCGGTAACAAACGTGGTTTGATGGAAAACTTGTTATAAAATAAGTTAAACTTGAGTTTTCATTTCTAATCCATAATATTAGCTATGGATTTTAACCCAATGTCAGCCGATTTAATTGATTAGGTAGGTTATTGAATATTTATGTCATAAAACTATTATTTCTCTGTAGTCTATGATAATTGACTATTATTAACGAATCGCATTCGCAATCATAGCAACGGCTAATAAAAACAATCGCTATTTAGCTCATCTTGCTGTGTTGAAAGCGCGCTGATTGGCGATGGATTATTGAACGTAGCGTCACGTGCGCGTTGGTTTACCGGTATTAAAGCGACCAGACCGGTAATACTGCGGTTATGTGTCATTCTTCAAAAAGCTGCAATTTGCGGTAACCAGTAAAAAATTACTTTATTTAAAATATATTAAATTTTTTTTCCAAATAACAAAATTAATACAAATTGTGTTTATACTGCACTTATATTACTTTTACCTAAATACAATTTGTTGTTTCTGTTTTTTGTATAAAACTCTCCCAAACGTCATACTTCGTTATCGTAACCAACCATATTTGTGGAAGATAACTTACAAGAAAAAGTAATTCCACCTGCAAATTCCTAAATTTTACTACTTCTAATTGTTGCATATAGGTTAAATTGTTTATTTCCGTTTAATTAATATCAATTTAAGTTCTGGAAACTGAAAAAATCTAAATCTTTTTACACGTACCACCTACTGGCATCATTACCGTTATCAGATTATAATTCTTCGTATCAAACACCAGAGGCGCTGCAAGCGGCGCATGCATGCATGTTGATTCTCCGTAACGATGGGGCAGTACAAAGCTAACAACGTAAGGGTACGGTTGCTGCTTGTTTTGTGATAAATGCGATGTAAACACGTGCTCAGTAGTTTGTTCGATCTTAAATCGTCGTTACCGTGATCAGTTTATTGAGGTAAGTAATATATTTTTCTTTAATATTTTGTATTTATTTTATGCGTCTTACCAGAGATTATGCAACAATATATGCCATGCCGAACTGCGCTCAACTGAGAAAGTTTCTGTTGATCGGAAAGTTTACTAATTTGATATTTTGTATTAAGTGTGATTTCAAGTATTGTTTAAAAAATAAATACTTTAAAATTATCAATTTTCTCAAATCTAATGTTAGAGACAGAAACTTTTCAGTAAGAATAATTGCAGATACTCGGGAGGAGTTTGGTTACCGTCATACATTAAACTCAATGAGTAAATTACTATAGCTATATGTTCGTGTTAATCATGAAAAATCTAAAATTACATTGCGATCAGTTCCCCTTATTGACAAAACCTCTTGATCCATGATCTCTCATTGTGATGCTGAACCTTTGAATTCTACTTTTTTAGACCAGACTCTTTCTGCAGAGATCTTACTTTAGTGTTATTTAACATCCAGTCTGTGAAAAATAAGGCTGACGAACTATTACTTTTTTTAGAATCATTAGACTATCCTAATATTGTAATTCTTGTTGAGCATTGGTTAAAGTCTTCTGAACTTTTTTACTTGTCTGATTATGTCCTGGTGTCAAAGTACTCTCGCACACAAAGTATTTATGGAGCAGAGCTGTGAAAGTTACTTCAGAAAAGTAACTAGTTACTTTTTCGATACTTTTGCACAAATGTATCTAGATACTTATAAGGAATAGGTAGTTACTTTTACCTAAAAGTAACTTAGTTACTTACTTAAAGTAACTAGTTATAGTAACTAAGATACTTTTACAGTAACTAGTTTAGGGTTGACAACTTTTAATATTTAAAATCGAGGACCCAGTGGCGGATCCAGAATTTTTACAGTGGGTGGGGGGCGCGAGCAAAATTTTTTCGACTTGTTTTTAGCGAAATATGAAAAACTCTTTTATTATTTAATTACAAACAATATAAACCTTTGTCGTTTTTGCTAGTTCATGGTTGGTTCCACCACCAAGACAAACAAAAAGAGTCAATAAAATAGAAAGAAATGTTTGAAACAAAACAAACACGTTTCTATATAAGTTTAAATTCGGTTATTTTTTATTTGAATATTTGTCCTGAAAATTAAAATAATTTTTATATTTCGAGTTTGGTAGGTAATAAAAGAGGACATTTTCTATATGTTAGAGAAAAAAGGACAGATCGATAGAAAAGAGAACTGTCCTCGGGAATAGAGGACGGTTGGCAACCCTAAACTAGTTACATTGATTGTAACTACGATAATTTAAAAGTAACTAAGATACTTTTAAAGTAACTAGTTACATTGATTGTAACTACGGTACTCCAAAAGTAACTAAGATACTTTTGAGTAACTAGTTATTTTAATTGTAACTACGAAACTCTAAAAGTAACTAAGATGCTTTTGAACTAGATACCATAAATTTACCAGGTAGTGATAACATGTAAATGAAAAGTTTATAACGAATACGAATTTATTATACTTACAAACTTAATACATTTCTAATAAAAGTAGAAAGAAAAGATAAGTAACAAAAAACCTATTAAATAAATATAAGTAACAAAACTAAATAAATATATACTTTTATAAAGAACCAAAGAAATTCAGAACGTTTTTAAAATGCCCCGTTGGCTTTTAAAAGTACCAACCATTCAAAATTCTTCTCTAAGAGGACATGTTTTTTCCCTTTCATTGATTTCCTTAACAAACACACCTCCTACATGCACCTACGATCTACATACTTTCCCACTCTTACTAATCTTGATAGTCTGATTAACGGCCGCCGATCGTCCCTTGGTCATCATCTGATGGACGGCACGTGTGTATTATTGGTATCATAGAGGAACTTTAAAAGTAACTTAGTTACTTTAATAGCATCTTAGTTACTTTTAAAGTATCTAGTTACTTTTTAAGTGTATAGTTACTCCTAAAAAGTAACTAGATACAAGTTACTTTTCAAAAGTAATGAAGTTACAGTTACTTTTGGCATGATTCCAAAAAGAACTAAGTTACTAAGTATCTAGTTACTTTAAGTAACTAGATACTAAAAAGTATATAGTTACTTAAGTTACTCACAGCTCTGTTTGAATGTGATCTTTTTAAAATATTTTGGCACAAGAAACGCTTGAACCATGTCCTCCTCGATTAACGTGAAGACAAGGAAAACACTTCTCCCTTTTTTGAAAGGTTAAACCTATAAAGCTTTTATCTATAGTAAAACTTACTCGATCTCTGAAGATCGGAAGCCAATAACTCGCGCAGCTAAACCAATTCTTTTCTCTGTGTCTTAGAGTTCAGCGAGATACAACCTATCATTTCTCTGTGCTTTAATGCATGGCCACAGAGGAATGATAGGTCGTCGCTGTCGCTATACCAGAGAGGACACTTCGGGTTCTGACCAATCAGGATTTTTTTCAAGATGGCGGAGGGGACACCGGGTGCCATAGCGACCAGGCCGAAATCCGGCATTTTCATTGGCCTGGTGTCCCTCTTATTTATGAATGACATAGTATTTTTACTACGACGTTTGGCAGCTTTTACGTTTTCTAGCCTTACTATTTCTAGTGTTGCTGGGACTTTATATGATGAAGCAAATCCATTGATTTATTTGTTATTATTTTAATATTTTGTGATAAAGATATTTTATTATATGATATATCTTTGAACAAAACAAGACTAAATTTGTTTTACAGTATAGTATGTACCACAGAATTTCCTTCACTTTAACAATAGGGACATTTAAAAAATCGGTATAGATTAAATTTTATCAAGGCTAGGAGCTTTCAACACCACAAAATTTGCAACACTATATATCTATCTCAGAGGTAGACTCACAGAACTCGAACAAAGAGAAAAGTTATTAACTTGTTAAATGATCGATGCCGCTGTGACTTTTAAATGACGTTGCTAACGCCAAAGTGTAGTGGGTTTGAACTAACGCAGGCGGAAGGGGGGTAGGGGAAGCCACCATGTTTTTATTTTTTGAAGGTCAAAATTAATATTTTGAAATTTAAAATTTGTAGTAAATATTTTTATTAATTACGTTTTCGTTACTAATAAATACAATTTCCACTGCACGATTTGTAACAACAACGCATTTTTAATAAAAATATTTACTACAAATTTAAATTTCAAAATATTAATTTACCTTGATGACAAATATATTTGGTTTATCTTTAGTAAAACAATCAATAATACAACTTTTTTATTGCATAAAATCATTTAATTTATATAAAATAAAGTCTTGAAGGATTCCTTAACCCATACAAAAGCAGAGGCCAAGGCTTAACCCTCCTTAAAAGTGTTCTCAAACTACTACATACCACCCTCTACAAACACCGGCAGCATAAATAATCTTATTAAGAAAATAAATAACTAAGATCACACATCTATGTACACAAATAAGTTTAGGGTCATAATCATATATCGAGATCCAGTACGAGTAGAGATCAATAAATCAGGTCGAGGTCTTATTACAGTGAAGGTCAGTATCGGTGAAGGGCATCATCAAGTTTAGGTCTAAATCCAGTGGCAGTTGGTTAACATCATGTTCATCAACATTCTGAAGGATTTATCATGAAACAAGAGAACAGCGACAAAAATCTTATATTGGCAAATTATTTCTCTTACGACTAGTTATCACACATATCAAATACAAAGACAAAAAAGGGGCAAAGAAAGAACAATTTAAGTAACTTTAAGATTTTATTGTTTATTTTGCTTTTACTAAAACTTTTGTATATTTAAAGTTAAAGTGACCAGAACTTATTAACTTGGTTATTTTATTCACTTAAATTCTTGTAAACCCTTAAATAGACAGTCAACTTGATAATATTAGTAGTTATATCTTATATCATGTTGCAAAGCAAAAATTAGGTAATGTACTACCAACCCGGAATATGTTCAATAACATCGAGCCTTTATTTTTAAACAACCTCGATAAGAAACTGACTTGAAGTTTTTATTAAAAAATATTATTTTGTGAAAATAGAGACGTTTTTTTAAATCGCTTAATCAACAAATACATACCAAGATACTTAAATTATTTCTGACAGAAAAGTAAAAAATTGTTTTAAAATTTAGGGTCATCGACCTTTGCCGCTAGAAAATAGTTGGAACTCTGTTTTCAGATTTTTTTCTTAAATATATTAATATAACTTCTTACCCAGACATGCAATAAGACTTTCTTTTGCAATTTAAAATCACGATCTTGAGATATTTGCGATAAAAACATAAATAATTTCTAAACAAAGGGCCATGTCATGAAAAATACCTTCAAAACCGAACACAAGGAAAAACATCAACGGTTGGTTTTATGATTTAAAAAATGGAGCAACGTGATTGGTCAAAAGATGACAGCAAAAGTAGTGGAAGACAAGTGACACTTGATGCGTCTTTTCCTATCCAAGTTTCATACCCCTGTCACAATAGTATTAACAACTTTGTGTATTTTCCCAATTTTATTTAGTTTCTTTTAAACATTTTAGGCAGGCAAGCTCGGCTTTTATTTATAGAGTACATTAAACATTGGATTATTATTGTCATATTATAGATATTAGTTGCAGCGGGAATTATTCTTATTAATTTCCTAATCAGATATATTCAATGGGGTGGTAGGCCGACTATCAGCACAGAATATATAGCTACGCAACTATATTCTGTGCTATCAGTCTTCAAGCAAATAATGTTGTGGCCAAAAATTTGCCGGATCTTGTATTTTTAATGTGATTGTATTACAGTTACATATTTTGACCTATTGTGAAGTATTTAAGCAATTTTAGATCCAACTTTATATTTAATAATTAAATGTTTCTACACAGAAAATTTAACTAGTTGATATTAAATAGATAAAAGAGGAAATAAAACAATTAACTTTCCCAAAGAAATTACCTGCTGCATCATGTTTGTAAGTTCTGTGCTACCTACATGTATGTATTTAAAGGCTATTAAATTACTAGAGTTATAAAGAATGCCAGAGGGTAAAAAAAAGACCAGGAATAGATTTAAAATATATATTGAGTTACCAAATGATCACAGTTTTGTTAAAACATTCAGTTATATGACTAATAAGTATCAGAAAATCCACTTATTTTGTATGCATCTATTCATTTTTTTAGGTATCAAACATCTATTGTTGATGCTCCTGTAGTCTAAATACGAAGATCTAAATGCAGCTATTGATCTTTAATTCCAGCCCAATCTGTAATAAGCAAGCTCTAAACCTAATATGCTACATTTATGAAATATCTATAGGCAATTTAGTACAAAATAAAAAAAAATAATTACAAAGTTAGGACCTATAAGGAATGTTAATGACATTCAACGCCAGTTTATACAAAAATTGAGTAAGGCTTACTCCATTTTTGTATAAACCGGCGTTGAATGTAAGCGCCACTCAAAATTAACAATTGCATAAATTATTTACACTATTTACAATAATTTAAACATTTTAGGTACTGAGTTTACCATTTATAGACTGTATAGACCTTTTAAATAAGTAAAGAACATGGATTTTTGAAACAAACACAAACTGTATTAACCTTACTAAACAGTAATATTGGAAAATATGTACAAAAGTTAATTTTCCTTAAAAACCCGTGATCCAGGATTGGATATATTTCACTTGTCTTTCTTCTTACACTGAAGGTTTCTAGATCTTGATTAGCTAAATAAAATATGGTATTGTTTAAATATCAAATACGTATTAATGAAAATAGAATAAATTAATATATATGACTAAATTATGTATCCTTATTAATAAAAACCACTTACGTAGATTAAATAAAACTAGCCTGAAAAGGGTCTCGGGAACATCTTTTCCACAATCAACCTGATAGTCATAACTCCTTCGTTACCTAAAAATAACAATTAATTTTGTGTTTGACACAAAACTTTTGATACAGTGTTACTAAGTATGTGCAAGAAAAAAGATTTTTCAAAAAAAGCAACATAAAGCTACTAGTCGCAGTTTCAACAAACTGTCCTTGTTTTTTTTTTTGAAAAAACAATGGTTTCTTTAATAAATGGACTACTTCTTTAAATTAAAAAAAAGAATACTTCTAAGTACTTAATTATAATCGTGGTACAGTGTACACACTGGCTGATTGAAATAAACATACTTACTTTATCTGTATTTTAACAATCATGATTTTCCTGATGGCACATTCGGTTTCTATAGAGGGCTTATAAATTCTGGGGCATTGGGATTCTGGCAAGTTATTTTCAATTACTTCATAACTTGTAACCTGTGGCTGTGTATTTGCAAACTTAAAAAAACTTACATTACCTCTTGGGGAATTAGGAAAGTTGTGACAATAATACAAATATTTTTCCTTTGCGTCTTCTCATTTTGAAATAGTTCGATAGTTGAAAAATTATATGGCAACCACGTTGAGCAGTAAACCAGAATGGTTTATTTATATTTAACGCTTTAATCAAAGCCCGAAGTTAAGACGGACATAAATAATAAATTTTGACGTGAAGAAAAGTTTTGTCAAAATTTTAAGGTTAGAACAACTATTTATGAATGAAATGATTTCCAGTGGCATGGCACTGGGAGGACACTCTCGTATTTTCGCCGAATTCTCTGGTGACCTTGAGTTTTTCGAAGAGTTTTATTGGCTGTACATTTTCGCGCCAAGGATTTGATTACTTTTTTGTCTAGGATCACTCAGATTGCCTTGCATCTTTTTCTTTCATATTATGATCCAACCATAACAAACGATGATCGATGTGCTCCTTTCCTAATAAATACTAGTTTAGTTTTTCGACGGGATGAAATCATTTCATTCATAAATAGTTGTTCTAACCTCAAAATTTTGACAAAACTTTTCTTCACGTCAAAATTTATTATTTATGTCCGTCTTAACTTCGGGCTTTGATTAAAGCGTTAAATATAAATAAACCATTATGGTTTAGTGCTCAACGTGGTTGGCATATAATTTTTCAACTATCGAACTATTTCAAAATGAGAAGACGCAAAGGAAAAATATTTGTATAATTGTCACAACTTTCCTAATTCCCCAAGAGGTAATGTAAGTTTTTTTAAGTTTGCAAATACACAGCCGCAGGTTACAAGTTATGAAGTAATTGAAAATAACTTGCCAGAATCCCAATGCCCCAGAATTTATAAGTCCTCTATAGAAACCGAATGTGCCATCAGGAAAATCATGATTGTTAAAATACAGATAAAGTAAGTATGTTTATTTCAATCAGCCAGTGTGTACACTGTACCACGATTATAATTAAGTACTTAGAAGTATTCTTTTTTTTAATTTAAAGAAGTAGTCCATTTATTAAAGAGACCATTGTTTTTTCAAAAAAAAAAACAAGGACAGTTTGTTGAAACTGCGACTAATAGCTTTATGTTGTTTTCTTGCACATACTTAGTAACACTGTATCAAAAGTTTTGTGTCAAACACAAAATTCATTGTTATTTTTAGGTAACGAAGAAGTTATGACTTATCAGGTTGATTGTGGAAAAGATGTTCCAGAGAACCTTTTCAGGCTAGTTTTATTTAATCTACATAAGTGGTTTTTATTAATAATGATACAAAATTTAGTCATATATTAATTTATTCTATTTTCATTAATACGTATTTGATATTTAAACAATACCATATTTTATTTAGCTAATCAAGATCTAGAAACCTTCAGTGTAAGAAGAAACACAAGTGAAATATATCCAATCCTGGATCACGGGTTTTTAAGTAAAATTAACTTGTGTACATATTTTCCAATATTACTGTTTAGTAAGGTTAATACAGTTTTTATTATGGTGTTTGTTTCAAAAATCCATGTTCTTTACTCATTTGAAAGGTCTATAGTCTATAAATGGTAAACTCAGTACCTAAAATGTTCAAATTATTGTAAATAGTGTAAATAATTTATGCAATTGTTAATTTTGAGTGGCGCTTACTTCATTTTTGTATACACCGGCGTTGAATGTCATTAACATTCCTTATAGGTCCTAACTTTGTAATTATTTTTTTTTATTTTGTACTAAATTGCCTATAGATATTTCATAAATGTAGCCTATTAGGTTTAGAGCTTACTTATTACAGATTGTGCTGGAATTAAAGATCAATAGCTGCATTTAGATCTTCGTATTTAGACTACAGGAGCATCAACAATAGATATTTGGTACCTAAAAAAATGAATAGATGCATACAAAATAAGTGGATTTTCTGATACTTATTAGTCATATAACTGAATGTTTTAACAAAACTGTGATCATTTGGTAACTCAATATATATTTTAAATCTATTCCTGGTCTTTTTTTTACCCTCTGGCATTCTTTGTAACTCTAGTAATTTAATAGCCTTTAAATACATACCTACATGTAGGTAGGCTTACAAACATGATGCAGCAGGTAATTTCTTTGGGAAAGTTAATTGTTTTATTTCCTCTTCTAGTTAAATTTTCTGTGTAGAAACATTTAATTATTTATTAAATATAAAGTTTGATCTAAAATTGCTTAAATACTTTACAATAGGTCAAAATATGTGACTGTAATGGTAATGCATACAATCACATTAAAAATACAAGATCCGGCAAATTTTTGGCCACAACATTATTTGCTTGAAGACTGATAGCACAGAATATATAGTTGCGTAACTATATATTCTGTGCTGATAGTCGGCCTACCACCCCATTGAATATATCCGATTAGGAAATTAACAAGAATAATTCCCGCTGCAACTAATATCTATAATATGACAATAATAATTCAACGTTTAATGTACTCTATAAATAAAAGCCGAGCTTGCCTGCCTAAAATGTTTAAAAGAAACTAAATAAAATTGGGAAAATACACAAAGTTGTTAATACTATTGTGACTACCTCTGAGATAGATATATAGTGTTGCAAATTTGTGGTGTTGAAAGCTCCTAGCCTTGATAAAATTTATAAATTTAATCTATACCGATTTTTTTAATGTCCCTATTGTTAAATTGAAGGAAATTCTGTGGTACATACTATACTGTAAAACAAATTTAGTCTTGTTCAAAGATATATAATATAATAAAATATCTTTATCACAAAATATTAAAATAATACCAAATAAACCAATGGATTTGCTTCATCATATAAAGTCCCAGCAACACTAGAAATAGTAAGGTTAGAAAACGTAAAATTTGCCAAACGTCGTAGTAAAAATACTATGTCATTCGTAAATAAGGGGGACACCAGGCCAATGAAAATGCCGGATTTCGGCCTGGTCGCTATGGCACCCGGTTTCCCCTCCGCCATCTTGAAAAAAATCCTGATTGGTCAGAACCCGAAGTGTCCTCTCTGGTATAGCGACAGCGACGACCTATCATTCCTCTGTGTGCATGGTGACAGCGCAGACCTATCATTCCTCTGTGCTTAAACTAACCTCATTTTTGACTTTTTTATATCATTTTCATTCTTTGCGAGTTCTGTGATTAGCATTAGCATACTTCCGAGGGCACCGATTAGCACCGCAAAGCCAAACAGCCCTTAAATATTATTTTATGATACTTAAGACATTGTTAGTCTGTTCTGTGTTTTTTTCAAGAAGAATCCAAAAAGATTATAAAAACTAGTATATTATGGATCGTTCAGGTTTACTAGAAACTGTAAAGTCTGACTTTAATAACTATTTCCAGAATAATATTAAGCAAGAAACTGTAAATGACGAGGTGTCTATGGTTATAAGCGTCAAAGAAGAGTGCTCGTCAGCGTAAGTCTTAGGAATAAGCAATGTAGAGGTATAAAAGTGATTAGGTACTCCCTAACAAACTGCTACAATTCTCTCTTGACTTCAACAAATTTAAAAAACGATGTCCATACCTAACATGTTCTTTACCTATGTAGACCTAATTCTGTTTAGAAATTTGGTATGGAAAATAAACATTTTAGTTTGTTATAGCAGCATTTGTATTTTTAATCCAAATATAGTTGAAAATCTAAATTTGACAGCCTTGCAGAGAACTAACTCACTTGTTTATGTTCTTCCTTTAACATAAAGTACCTACATCATTACAGAAATATTTAATGTTCAATGGAAATATTCCTTTCTTGATTACTTCTAAAATAGCCGTTTCATATCATATTTTTTTGTATGTGACATAATTTTAAAGAAAGATTAAAAGCAATATTATACAGGGTCTCCTTGAAATGACTGTACAATGCTTCAACACAAATTCTTTAACCAAAAATAAGGTGATC
Source organism: Polydrusus cervinus (assembly GCA_935413205.1). NCBI lineage: Eukaryota > Metazoa > Arthropoda > Insecta > Coleoptera > Curculionidae > Polydrusus > Polydrusus cervinus. The sequence continues at coordinate 9,067,617 of OW284518.1, forward strand.
TAGGCAAACTTACCTATATTATGCTATGTTGCTTCAATTTGCCGCTACAGGGCGCTAAAGTTTTCAAATTTGTCGATATTTATTTTCAACCCTTACGGAAATACGACCGCATCAAAAACTACATCGCTCGATCGATTATGTCTTTTTGAGGGTCTCACCCCATTAAAAAATAGAAGCTTTGTAATTAGAAACTCAATTTTTTTGCAGATATGTAATTTTTTATGGCGAAGCCACCCATGCTCTTGTCATATATTTCAGATGTCAAAAAATGACAACTACGTCGCCATTTTGAATTTTTTTAAATGGCAAGCCATATTTATAACTACACAAGTGTATTGCATTTCGCAAGTATAATATATATTAATTACACAGGGTAATTCCTAAGTTGATATTTTTTTTAGCTATGGATAGAAGGCATTAAAATAAACAACATTTTCAAATACCTTTTTTCAAAAAACTTAAAAATAAGCGAGATACAGAAGTAAATAATTTAAGTGCGGGTCTGGTCATCAAAACGTAGTCTGCTATACTTTATGTTGATCCTATTAGTCATGCTATTTACGGGTCGGTAGTCAGTTATTTGGCAATCCGCTGCGGCGTGTTTTTCTGAAGCAAGGCAATTTTAAATTTGTGACACGTGAAAATGGTGAAATTTGAAAACAATAAATTATTAGATATGGTGCTAATTTGCGGTGATTGTCGTCAAAGTGCGGCTGCTGCTTCGAGATTATATGCAGAACGCTTTCCCTTGCGGGCTCATCCTACACCCAGAAGTTTTTTTTAATGTTATTCAACGGGCAAGTTAGGCAGAACCGTATTTGATCCATAGTGTAATAAATGAAAGTAAGTACCTACCTTATTTTTGAATTTTTTGAAAAAAGGTTTTTGAAAATGTTGTTTACTTTAATGCCTTCTATACACAGCTAAAAAAGAAGTATCAACTTAGGAATCACTCGAATCCATTCGAATCAAACTTATTTGAATTCGAATGGACTCACTTACCTACTGTTTACTATACTGTTAATTATATATTGTATATTAATATTATATTACCTTAAAATGTAACCTATTATCTATTGTACATACTTAAAGTTTAGGCCTTGTTATCAGTATTATTACTGTTTAAAGGTCAGAAATAAATTTGTTTAAAAAAAAAAAAGTTTACTTAATACATCTTTGTGTAATATCAACCGGTGGTATTGTGCCAAATTTTTTACGGAAGACAAAATGTCAACATAAATATGTTGTATTTGTGGCGGTTACTCTATACTATTGGGCCAATATATATCGTATTTTATTTCTACAGATCGGAAGATGTTAATCTTAAACATTTGGAGGCAATACCAGTAAAAATTGAAATCAACGAAAATATAAGAGAAGTTGAACAAACATCCGAATTTGACAATGATGAATGGAAAATTAAAACTGAGGAGATCGACATTAAAGAGGAACAATTTGAACAAAAGCAAATTAGGTAAGTATCTCTACCTAAGTGGACTCTCTACAGCGATAAAACGAGATTTCTTCCTACTGGTTTATTAAGAGCAAATTATTATTATTATTATTATTATAGTTGACAGCAGTAAGCGGCTGAAGCCGATGAGACTTCTGTGTGCACTTATGTCTTTGGTTTCAATCATTTCTGGTACTTTATACAGTCAACATTTAGAGTATCACGTCACATTTCACAGTCCAGGCACAGTTCACAGTTAAGGTACGCGCGACTGGACATAACATAACATATCCATTACAAACTCGATCACAGATTTTATCACAGTTAGTTAGTTATCAGGTTATTAGGTTACTAGGTTGGGGGTAAGCCAAAGATAATCATATTTAGATAATTAAAGATTAAAATAAAAAGATTAAAGATAGTGCACCATGGTGCTATTTATCGTTTGTAGGTTTCTGTCAAGCCTGTTCTTAAAGATGTTTCGATTTTGGGCCAGGATGGTTTCTTTATCAAGGGCATTCCACCTGTACACGACACGGTTAGATAGGAAGTTTTTTCGTATCAGATGAGAGCTTTTCTCCTTTTTTAATTTTTGTGAGTGTCCTCTGAGCTCATTTGTATTTAAAGTAAAGAAGTCCAGATTAAGGTCATCACAGTAGTTGTTGTTCAGGATTTTAAATGTTTCGATCAGGTCTCCCCTGTCTCTTCTCTCTCTGAGTGTGGTTAGCCCGAAAGCTGAGAGGCGTTCGTTGTAGGGTGTATCTACCAATAAAATTTATTTTTTTATATACAAGATATTATAAAAACGAATTTCACGAGAATTAAGTGGCGCAGCGTCAGTGGAAATTTTTAAGATAATAGCTACAATATTTCTATTTTTATGTTCTGAATGGCGGATGATATAATTGGAACCTACATACCGGGTCCGCCAACGTGGCGGGGATGGAAGATTAAATCATTATCGAGGAGCTTATCAAAAATACTAAACCAGCATAAGGTATCGACTTAAAAGCGGCATGTTTTAAAAATATTTTACATTATACAGGGTGGCTCAAAAAAGTGTGGCGGACTAAACTTGCATTTTTTTAAATGGAACACCATATATATTATATTATTTTCTAATTCCCTACACAATTCCACGTATATTTTGTATAAAATGTCATATGTCTAAATTCAATTGTTTTCGAGTAATTGACGTTTAAAATATGGCATTTTTTGACTTTGACAGGCTGTAACATTGGAACGGTTCTTCTTAGAGAAAAATGGTTTTCACCTCCCTATCTTAGTTTTTCATTCGCTATCCAAGGAAACCAACCTCCGATTTACCATGTTAAACCAAAAAACCGGTTTTAACGGTTTAACATACATTTTTAAAATATGCCGCTTTTAAGTCGATACCTTATGCTGGTTTAGTATTTTTGATAAGCTCCTCGATAATGATTTAATCTTCCATCCCCGCCACGTTGGCGGACCCGGTATATACATAATTGAAACTGAAATAAATTTTTAATTTTTTTTTTCCGCCAAACTAAAAGTTCTTGTGAAGCCCCCCTTACTAAAATATGTGTATTAAATTTTCAATTAGATAAGTCAGGAAACGATTCCACGTTTCACGCTGGTATGGAAAGCTCTTAATCAAAAAAATGTACCTATATAAAAGTTTTTAGAAATTAAACGAAGAATATTGAAAAGTCCTTTTGGTTCGTGATATTTGTATGTACTTAATATAGATAATAATTTATTTTTAAATTTAGTCATACCTACTATATTGACCTTCCAATATTCTGTATTTAATTCTAAACAACTTTTTTTTTAAATGATTTTTCAAAAACGATTACGGTTTCACGGTAACCGAAAGTTCAATTTTTAGTCTAATTCTAAGCTTAATTATAATCCATCTCAGTCGCCTACTGATGCTATCTCTTAAATCAGTGGCAAACCGTACTCGGAGACGCGACGCGCGTCTGCTGACCGCTGGCTTCCGTGGACCCACTGGAAATGTGGGTAGCTACGTAATCCTCTTAATTGTTACTTTTTCTTAGAATCGGCTAAAAATATAACATGATATACAAATTTTAGTTTTTCATTGTCTGCATTTAAATAAATATTATAATAAAACTTTAAAAAACCAAATTTTCTTTACGCTAACTTGCGATTCCACCATGTGCTTCTTTCCAAAAGTCGAGCTTGGTACTTTAATGTAAAAAACAATAATTTATTTAAAACATTTTGATGTCGCATTTCAGAAAGTTTTTTCCAAAAATTGAAATTACTTCATTTTCCGTCGATTCTTGAGAATTCAGAATATATTCATAGTGTGTTTATTTAGTGGATGAGCTCTGTTTTAAACGAACTATTGTATATGGTGTTGTTTTTTGGCCCACGAAGGGCTATCGCCCCACAACCTGAACAAATATTTAATAACGTGTACCCGTCTCAACTAAATTTCCCTAGGTTTATTAAAAAACTTTATAGGTTACTAAGGTTACATATTTAATATAGTCATCATTAGACCTGAAAGGATACAAAAATAAGGCGTCTTAAAGGAAAAACATAACATATTTCTTCCCTAACATGTCATGTAAGATACATGTCAAAGTTATTATTTCGCTTGCATAAAAATGGCAATGATATGGAAATGTTTATATGATTGAGAATTAAATCGGGTTCAAAATTAAAGACGTCGTGTGTACTGGTTTCCTTAATTTGTACTAGTTTCGATGTAAAATTTTCGCTGGTGTTACAGTCTATTTATTTAAGAAAAAAAATGTTTACAACAAAGGCACGGTTAAGCGGTGCAATTTTAACAGAACTTCAAACTCTATAATGTTTTTTAAATAACTAGATTTTTTATTATCAAAACACGCCCATAGAACTTCATAAAAACGTATAAATTCACTAGTTAATAGAATAATTTCAATCTGTTTTGAAATTCTGCTTGCAACTTTTGTTTCTTAAAAATGGCCACAGTCCGACGAAACCCAAATGCGCTCTATTTCACTATACATAAGGTAAACTGCAAAAACTGTAAACGATGTGCAATTCTTAAGTTATCTCATTTTTTTTGTTTATTTTTTTAGTAAGCCATTTGGTGGCATCGATCAACAAAAGTGTGGTCAATGTGAATATCAAACACTAACGAAAAATTATTTAAAGAGACATATTTTGCAAGTACATAAAAACATTGAGGAAGTCGATGTTTTAAATAACTTCATGTGTAAACAATGTAAGTATCACACAAGAAGGAGAAGAGATTTAAACGAGCATATTTTGCGACATCATAAAAATGTAGAGAAAATGGATGCTTCAGATAAATTCATGTGTGAACAATGTGATTATCAAACAATTAGAAGAAGTGATTTAAAAAGGCATATTTTGCGACGTCATAAAAATATAGGGGACGTTGATGCTTCAGATAAGTTTAAGTGCGGTCAATGTGAATATCAAACACTAACGAAAAGTTATTTAAATAGACATATTTTGCAAATACATAAAACCATGGAGAAAGTTGATTTTTTAAATAAGTTTATGTGTGAACAATGTGACTATCACACAAGAAGGAGAAGAGATTTAAACAAGCATATTTTGCGACGTCATAAAAATCTCGAGGAAATTGATGCTTCAAATAAGTTCATGTGTGAAAAATGTGATTATCAAACAATTAGGAGAAGTGGTTTAAAGAGGCATATTTTGCGACGTCATAAAAATCTATTGGAAGCTAATGCTTCAGATCGATTCATGTGTGAACAATGTGATTATCAAACAATTAGAAGAAGTAATTTAAAGAGGCATATTTTGCTACTTCATGGACTTTTTGAGGAAGTTGATGCTGCAGATAAGTTTAAGTGTGGTCACTGTGAATATCAAACACTTACGAAAAGTCATCTAAAGAAACATATTCTGGGACGTCATAAAAATATAGACGAGGTTAATGGTTCAGATAAGTTTCAGTGTGGTCAATGTGAATATCAAACACTTACGAGAGGTTATTTAAAGAGACATATTTTAAGACGTCATAAAAATATGGAGGAAGTTGATGCTTTAGATAAGTTTAAATGTGGTCAATGTGAATATCAAACTCTTGACAAAGGTCACTTGAAGCAACATATCTTGCGACATAAAAATATAGAGGAAGTTGAGGTTTTAGATAAGTTTAAGTGTGGTCAATGTGAATATCAAACACTAAGGAAAAGTGATTTAAAGATGCATATTTTGCGACGCCATAAAAATAAAGAGGAGATTGATGTTTCAGATAAGTTCATGTGTGACCAATGTAAATATCAGACAGTTAGGAGAAATGATTTAAATTTGCATATTTTGCGACGTCATAAAAATAAAGAGGAAATTGATGCTTCATATAAGTTTAAGTGTGTTCAATGTGAATATCAAACTCATGAAAAAGGAAATTTGAAGCGACATAACCTGCGACATAAAAATATAGAGGAAGTGGATGCTTTAGATAAGTTTAAGTGTGGACAATGTGAATATCAAACAATTCTGAAAGATGATTTAAAAAAGCATATTTTTCGACGCCATAGGAATTCGTGAGGATTGAGTAGACGAATTTTAAGTACGGTCAATGTGAAAAAGTATTAAAAAAGGAAACTTACAGCCACATTTGCTACATAAAAAAATAAAGAAAGTTGATTCTTAACAGAAAGCTTAGTTATTTATTATTTTTATGAAAAACCCCACACAAGGTCAGTTGTCCGTAAGTGCTCTGAAAACTTCTATAAATTGTCTTGAAAGTTTGTTTGACACTTAACTCTCTAACTATTCAAATAAGGACGGGGGGATACTTTTAAAATGTTAAATGATCATAATTGAGCAAACGGTGGCTCATTGAAAAAAACTTATTTTAATTTGGTAAAATTGTTAGCTGTTAACACGCCTTGGATATCATAGAGAAACTCTCCATAGGTACTTGTTTTTAATCGATCGTTTAAAAAATTGGGTATGTACCCATAATACCTAGTTGGGCCGATGCCAATGAGCGTCTCAATGTAACCAAATTTAAATAACGACTGATGTCTTACCAGTTCGCCATGAGCCTCTCTTCGCTTAACGATTTCAGTCTGATAATGGCGTCGGTTGTTTAATTTTACACTATTTAAATTTTTGTGAATAATTTTCAATATTGAGTTGTTTAAAAACATGTTTTTCGCATTTTATACAGTAATGCACTAGATTATTGACCTCAAAATCGTACAGTAATGGGTCACTTTACAGCATAGCAACCATTACTGCATAAAACGTCAATGTCATTCAAAACACAATTTTACTAGAAAGAAATTCGTTTATTTTAAATCTTATTTTAATAAATATTAAAAGAACAATTATTTAAGTTAGAAAATGATGCAACTGCTGACCTCGCCGTATTAAGTAGTTGTTGCTGAACATTTTTTTCATTCACCACAATTCCTATGGGGACTTCTTGGGGTAGTCCCAGTTGGACATTTTTGAATACCCTTTGAGAATTTTTAATTTTATTTTCAATGCTTTCTTCTACGTATCCTTTAGCAACGCTTATGGACCGCCATCCCCCATGCCGTTTGAGATCCTGAATATCAGCGCCATTTTCAGCAAGAAAAGCTGCAGATGTTCTTCTCAAACAATGACCGGTTTAGCTTGAAGCATCAGGAAGTTTTAGATATTTCGCAATTTTTTGCGGGATTTTTGCGAAAGTGTTGATGCCAAGTGGCTGTACTGTACATTTGCCATGGCGATAAAACAGGAAAAATCGATTGTGCCTTACTGTTTTGGGTCTCAACAGTACTTGTGGTAAATTTTATACCCATTGCCGTCTGATCCTACGATTAATATACGTTTTTTCTTTGTTTTGGTAGCATGTTACGTTGAATCCTCTATATCTTCAGATGTTAAACTGCATAGTTCTACACGCCGACATACGCCATTCAGCCCAAAAATTAATACCACTTTTATTAACAGAAACGTGTCGTCTGGAGCTTCCTTCAAAAACTTCGTGACGTTTTCCATGGTGAAAACGTTTGATTTTTTAGGTTCATATTTGTCGTTTTGACGTTTCAAAAAAGCGATTAACTTTTTATATTGTGAAATATCCGTATTTTCATTGATAAGTATTGTGATCATAGAGTACGTAGACCATAAACTGGTAGCGTTGAGGACTTTTGCCTAAAACAAATAACAAAATGAGTACCTATAACCACTTTCCCCATATAAAATAGCTTACCTTCTCGTAAAAGTATGCCAGCATCAAATTTTCGTCAATGCCTTTAAAATTCTTGTTGTTTCTCTATTCTCAGAACATATTATTTGCTTTCTTGTATCTTTCCTTGGATTTTACTGGAAGCAAACTTGAAGAAGCTTCGCGGGCCGCATTCAGGATATCATCCAAGTCGTTTTTATTAGCCATTTCCATAATTTTTGTGAAATTCACTCTTCAAATATGATTTTATTGGGATGCTGTCAATAGTCGTCAAACACAAAAAAACATCTTGTTTATATTGCTAAGTTACCGAGAAGTCATACTTCTAAGTTTTTGTAGATTTTCTTCAGCAACTATTATTTTTAGACTTTAATATGAAATGCAAAATAGTTAATTACTTACACCCCGTCAGAAAAGTGATTTTACTTGACTCTTATGGAAACTAAATCCTCGTTACGCTCGGATTCAAACTAACCATACTCGCCAAGTAAAGTTCCACTTTTCTAAACTTGATACGTAATGTAATATTTAAACTCTTTTGGCACAATTGTCTTTTGTTCTTATTTATTGTGATGTAGTAAATAGCAGCAAACTCGTTGTCCAGAATATTGCAAAAGACTAGATAAGTACAACCTGTACCATTAAGTGCATAAAGTTTTAGAATATGCACTGAAGCCAACATAGTCAACGTATTGGTGTTGTACCTAATGAGAGTGTTCGAATATGTCCATTTACTTGGGTACAGCAAGGACTTAGATTCAAAAAATCTTGGAAAATTACAAAATGCACCATTATCACATCAATAATTAAGAGACACTGATTTTGACAGACGTTTAGACTACTTGCGATGCGAGAGAACCGACGAATGAACATTTAAATGGCGAGTGGTACCTTCATTTTTAAATCGAAATTTAACAGTTATTGGTGAGAAACTGTCGAGTCTCTTACATATTCAAAGAAGGGGGCTAGTTGTTTCTACAACATCGCCTGAGACAGACTGTAAAATGCCAAGGGTGGTTCAAGTTGAATAAAAACGAACTTTAAATTTGTGTTAACAAATTATTTTATTTACTGTATCTTCCATTGTTTACGAAATCTACAATAAGTTAAATCAAATACAATTTGACATTAATAATAATAATATAATAATAAAAGTTTATTTACCAATCAAAAATAAAATGGTTATAATAATTCACAAAAATTAATTACATAGCAAATAAACTACAAGAACCTGCAGGAGCTGATGCTGTACGCAGGTCTTTATTAATTAGAATTCAAGTAAATAGTTATAATAATATTATACAATAGAAAACTATAACACTACACTTACACACTACAAAACATATCTTATAAGACCTTATATACCTTTTAATAAAGTTAAGCTAAGAAACTCAAGCAAAAAGCTCAAGCAAAAAACAAGCAAAGACAAAAGAAGTGATAAAATTACAAGATGATTAGATCTTATCACTCAATCAAAGTTAATCAGAAAATAAATCCCCACCCACAATCACCATCCCAAAACAACCATAAAAGTATGCAGGGAGCACTAATTCTTTACACTGACTATACCATCAATGATCGATCTTTCCACGGTAAGCAGAAACAACTTTTTTTTTTAAGTAAGGGTTTACAATTAAATGACTGGACAAGGGTTTTTAATTCTCTTGGTAAAAAGTTGTACACTCTGGTTCCTAAATAAAGGTAACTTTTCTGCCCTATGGTCTTTTTTGTTACAGTAGTTTTTGCGTTATTTTTTGTTCTTGTTCTGGTGTTGTATGCATGATCAATTAATGTTATAAGGGCCTTGTTGCTATAAAGGTGCATGCATATGTTGTAAAAATACATTTGCCTTATATCAAAAAATCCTGTTTCCATATACAACTGGTTACTGGGATAGATATTTGGTTTCTTATAAATGATTTTAATAATTCGCTTTTGAAGTACTTCCAAACTCATTGCATATCTATCCGAGACTCCTCCCCATCCCAATATACCATAACAAAGTCTAGACTCAACGAGAGCAAAATACATAATTCTCAAATGATCGGTTTTCAAAAAGGAAGATAACATCTTAAATTTATAAACAAGAGTTCTGAGGGTATTCTTTACGTTTTGGATATGTTTATCCCATCGTAGGTAAGAGTCGATTGTAATACCGAGATACTTTATATCAGATGTGGACATAATATTAATGAAAGCATTGTTATAATTTACTCTTATTGTGTTATAATTTGGTTGACCGTTCTGATAAGATGTAAACGTTATGAATTTAGTTTTTTCAAAGTTTATTGTTAGTATTTTGTTTGAAAACCAATTAAATATGTGTTCAAGGTCACTTTCCACTTTCTGACGTAGGGAATCCCAACTATTCGCCGTATAAAACAGGACGGTATCATCAGCGAAACTAATAATATCGCAGGCAGTGTCAAGATTAAGTAAATGATTTAAATATACGGAGAATAGCACTGGACCCAATACAGTACCCTGAGGCACTCCACACTCTACAACTCTTTCCGTACTGAATGAGTCACCCACTCTACTGTCTGACATCAATCTTAAATTTAAATAACGGATCAGTAACGATTAAAATAAAATATTGTTTTAAGATCAAAACAATACAAGTAACTATATACAGTAATACTACTACAAAATATTAAATCAAAAATACAATAACTGTAGTGCCTTGCCCTAGTTATTTTCTATTTAACCCCCAAAATTTCTAGGGCAAAACACCGCAAGTCAAGTTGGCCTAACTTTTCTTTACCTTGTCTTTTCTGTTGATATATCCAGTTCCCCTAGTAAAACACACGATAGTCCTTTTGTACGTTATATTCACGTAGTTTAAAAACAGTTACAGTAATTTTTAACTTTCATAGCAAGCCACCCAAGTAATTCTTTCGTTATTTAAAAATACAAGTTCAATTAACTTTACATTTTAAGAAAACGAAACACTCACTTTTCTTTTCAGTCAATACTCCTTTTTAACAAATTGACAAATTAATTTCGTTCGCGGTACCACCGATTAATCGTTTCTTCTTAAATTCAAAAAAATAATTAAAATTCGAAAATAAAGTCCACTGAATAACTAAAATTCCCGAGGAACTTATATGATTAAAAATATCCCCTATGATTTTATATTGATTGTTAGAAAATTGAGGATCTACGAATAACGTCTGAAGATCTCTCTAAGAACTATCTAAAGAACTCTCTAAAGAACTATCCTAACAATGGTTAGTTGGTTGTATTTATAACATAGCTGAAAGTGACGTATTGTTTTTGACTATGCGTTGTTTTTCTCGCGATCTTTACTCAATATTTTTCAGGGTCTTAAAACTTTCCTAAACACGAAAACATTTTTGGTAGACGTGACTAAAGTCGCTCGGTACTTGTTTTGGTCAATATAGAAAATTCGAGAAGAACGTAACAAATAGAATGTCTTTCAAAGGTTAAAAACAAAAACATTATGGGGTGATATAGGTCGCATTGAAGTTGTTTTTAGGAAAAATACAAAAACGTAAACAAGGTTCCCGGCCTATGTGAGACCTGTCTTCAAAACTTTGGTTCTAGAACTTTCCTATATCAAACACGCAGAAAATCGTAAATGGAAATATTTTTATATGACCACATGTTTCTGTGTACCGATCAAAACAAGAAAAGGAAAATTTTCAATTTAGTTCTGTGTGTTCGGTGAGAGTTAACATATATATTTTGAGAGCATTTTTGAAAAATTTTGATTTTAAATTGAAATTAAGGTAAGTACTAAAACTTTATTATCATTGAAAGATATTTCTTTTGATTTTATTATTTGTCTCTTTTGATAGTGATTTACAATTATCGCGATTATTTTTAAAATTTTATTCTTTTATTTTCGTGAACCCGTTTTCTTTTTAAAAGCTGACTTGATTTAATTAAATTTTGTTGAAACATTTAAAATTTGTTTGGATTGTTCGTCATTTTTATTTAATTTAAAAATTTTGCAATAATTCAAAATATTTTTGACTTTTTTTTAAAAATTGTATTTAATTTAAAATGTTATTAATTTATTTATTTTATTTTTTTAAATTTTGGTTTCTAGTACCTATCTTTAAAACTTAAATTTATTTAAAAATTTTAATAAAACATTTTTTACTTTTGCCAACGTAAATAAAAATTACTTGATGATACGTGATTTTTAAATTTTAATTCAACAAAATATTTTTAAAATATTTATTTCTTTTCAATAAATTTTTGTTACGTACGTAGCGCCGCGCCGTTACATAACCTTTGATCATGAAATAAATATAAATCTCAACAACCTATGAACAGTTTTTCAAGATCTATAAATCAACAATGGTTTTAACAATTAAACCTTAAAAAGTCCGAACATAATAATGCTCAAAAACAACAGTTTTTATTCGAAAAAATTCACTTAATGTCAAAATCACTTTTCGGTTTTTTATAATCGCGAAAACAGTGGTTTTTAAAAATTGTTTATTAACCACAAAGCGCTTAAGTCAATATCGAATGAATTTTAAAACTGAAAGTGTTTTACGTTTACATACAGGTGTACAAAACCAATTTCTTTTGATTGCAAATATTTGCAAAACGGCGAGATTTCATGTTGGTAAAACACCGAAAAACAAACGTGAATAAACAGTGCGAGATGCAATTATTATCTTCCAAGATCGAGCGTGTCTTGGTCGCGAGAGATTTGGTTGCTATCTGGCTTCTGACCGACGGGTCGCGGAGATGCCGAAAGAGTTAACCTCCAAAAGGGCCAATGATTGATTAGTGACGCGAAATAAGGACCAATAGAAATCTATATTTCTATTGGAAGTGAGAGACGACAGACGAGAAATGCAAACTGTCTGTCTGTCTTCTATAAATAGAAATTTCTTAGGATTTTTAACCGAGTTAAGAGGTAATTTTGCCTATTTGAGAGTTTTAAACTGAGGAAATTTTATGATTTATTCTGTTTTCGATGCATTGCTTTTTAGAAAGGGCAAATTATAGATATTTTAGTGAGAGTAATAATTAGATATTGGAAATTTAATAATTCCAGTGTTGGAACTAGTTTTCCAACAGTTATAGATTGAATAAACTATATAATATCTATTTATACCTGTTTCGAGCAAATTTTATTACTTAGTTTACCGATGCGTAGAGTAGATTAAAGGATTAAACAGACTTGTACGACCAACGCGATGCGATAGCGTTACTGTCGCTCAACTCGAAATCCCGCTGCCTCCGCATACTTGCACGCCCGCGACGCGTTATTTTCACAAGTCATTAGCAGAAACTAATCAGCCTTCTACCAACTACTTCCTGTAAATATGCCATCTCGCAATAACTCCTAATGCATCTCGCCGTTTGGTCACGTGAAAAATGGTTCACGCTGCGTCGTCTATTAAACGCGGACGTCCAGCGCTGCTGTCCCTGGTTTGTCGCGCAGGTATGTACGGTCCTATAAGAAAGTATGGGCAGCGTCCATCGCGCGGCAGCCAATGCTTCCGCGTCCGTCGCGTAGGCGGCGTAGGTGTGATTGATCCTTAAGGGCTATCAAACTATTAACCAAAAATATTAAATCGTTTTCGATAATAATACATCTAAGGCAGTTAATTCCAAAACAAACAAAAATTTTAAATAAAAAGTTTAATATGTATAAATATTGCCAGTACTAACCTATGGCGCAGAAACGTTGACGCTAACCAAAAAAAATCCAGCCACAATAGCAACACTGACAAAATGCTCAAATATAAGATTTAATATAACTGATAACAAAGCAAGAAATAAAGCTAAACAAAGCAAAGGTGGCTGTGGTGGAAACTTTATACTTGATTGTTTTGGCTTAATTATGTTGTCATATTTGATGTAATTACCTTTTTATGTTCAACGGGCGATATTTACTCAAAAATGCATCCAGAAGAAGGACACTAGTAGAGGAAGATGGTATGTTCTGCGCCAATTTGCGGAGGTCCCTTCTGCGCATTCCCCGGCAGTGCGCAGGCGCGTGGCGGTTTAAAGCTGTTTTTGGCTAAAAACCGCTAAAAAACCGCTTAAACAGCTATAAACCGCCACGCGCCTGCGCACTGTCGGGGCATACGCAGAAGGGACCTCCGCAAATTGGCGCAGATTATACCATCTCCCTCTACTGACACTTGTTTGAACACCTAATAAGTATAAAGATTTTTTTAATCTTTATTTTTATTGCTGATCTTTTCTCGTTTTCCTACATATTATATTACTCATATCCTGCTACATGCAATTGTATTATAAATAAATGCCACGACCGTATTTATTTAAAAGTAATTATCGAATTCCTGATAATATAAAGATAACATCAAATCGTTTTAAAATTGTTGGATTTACGGCTTAAAGAGATTTCAAAACACAATATAAAAATGCAGGTTCGTATTTAAAAAATTAAAGTTGATAACAGTTCCACGAAACGTTCTACCGAAATTTTAAAACACGGTAGTATAAAGCTAAAAAAGTTGCCTAAACAATAATGTATTTTAAAAAAATAAGATTTTCCTTTCATTTCGTCAGAACCCAAAAGTTAAGTTTTTTTCGAATATTTCAAAAAGTAAAAAAGAAAACTCAAATATTTTTTTACTATATTAGTGGGCATAAAATTTTGCAACTTTGCCACCATAGAGTTGAAATATTTTCTTTCAACACGCGTGTGATATTCGGCGCTTTCGAGCCAAGTTAACCGTGCGTTTTTTCTCATTTTCATAGGTGGTCGTAGGAAAATAAATATTTCCTAACAGTTATTTTCCGTTGCCCAACAACGACTAAGTGTAAGAAAATATTGACTTTTTCTTTCAGAAATGTTATCAAAAATGTCAATAGTTCCGATCGATTTTTGGAAATAGTACATTCAATGCCTAGTAGGGAAAGCTAAAAATTCCCGGACGACTGTCCGATTGCATGTGGAGGCACAATCCGCGCCTGGCAATACGGAAACAAAAATTTTAGTTTTTTTCGATTATTTCAAAAAGTAAAGCAGAAAGCTCAAATTCTTTTTACGGTATTACTGAGTACAAAATTCCGCAACTTTGCCACCATTTGACCGAGGTTATACTTATATCTTATAGTTTCGGACAGTAGCGGCTCGTGATGTTTATCGTAGGGTGTGCGCAGCAGGCAAAAAAGTGCCGCAGGCGAAAATTTTTCGAGGTGCCACGCCCTTTTTCACCTTTGTATCGATTTTCTTTGTGCTTTTTATACAAAAAAATTTAAAAAACGCAGTTTTTAAATGGGATTTAAGTTTTCTTTGTTTTAGCACCAATTTTATTTTTTTTAAATTTTAATAGTGATACCTTTTTGCCAAAACATCGTAAGTGACAAATTTAGGAAAAAGGGATTATTGAACTATCGTAACTACCAAACCGTCAGACACCTTCCAGCCAATTATCGTAAGGTAGAATAGCATAGTCTTTGAGAAAAAAAACAATTAAGTATAACTTAAGTCACACAAAAATGTAAACAAATCTCATTTGTATTTGCTAAAACATCGTATGGTCTCCAAAACATCGTAAGGTGCAAGTCACGTGGTGCAAAAAGTGCTACTTACGTCGCAGTGAAGTGCGTTACGATCTTTTAGTACATTGTGTTTCGCTGAGCAGTTTGAACGTAAGTACTTCAATCAGTTTGTCTCTGTAATTAATTACGGTTTGTTTTTGTATTTCAGTTGAGATTTGTAGAAAAATTGTGTTAATGTAGTTCTAATTCAAAACCATCTTAACACAACGTGGTTTTCTATAAATTATAAGAGGTTCTAGGTAAACTAAACAACTTAATAAACGGTCAATACAGTTGTGCCCTTTACTCTCACCAAGGTCAAATGCAGTTGTTGTCTCTTATGCCTATGAATCACGTTTTCTGGGCTCAGATCCCGGCAAAAATTCATTTTGTTATAAACTTTTTATTTTTTTTTAAACAATAGCGATTTACCATAATGGCAGTAAAGAACACCAATCGCGCGACGTCTCGTGTCAAACCGAATATTTGACCATTGTTTTTGGTTTAATATTTCGTCACTATTTTACTGTAATTTATTATGTACCGGGTGGATTATATTTTGACACATTTATAATCTATAGGGTGTCCATGATAGCATGTTTTTCAATAACTCCAATACCGAAAGAAATATAAAAAAATGTTTAGCCGAAAATTTACATAACTCTGTATTTTAAAATGTTTTGAATATACGGGGTTGATGGTTTACCACCTACTGTATCCAACTTGATTTAAAATAGAACACCCTGTATATCATTCTATTTTTACTTTCCTAGTAAGATTCTAACGTGATTTATTGTATTATGTCCTCTATACATTAAATTGGTCTAGAATCTGACGAGTAATTACAAAATGCAATGATATATTATATAGGGTGATCCATTTATAAAAAGAAAGTTGGATGCGATACAGGGCAAACTATAAACAAGTTCAAATCAAAAATATATTTAATTACAGTTTATACATCTGAACATTTTATGTATTTCTTTCTTTTTCGTATTTCTTTTAGTGATGTATTATGGGGATTTAAAAACTTTTGGACCTAGCCATTTATACGGAGAACTATAACCGTAACCACCTTTGTTTCTATTGAAAAGACGACAATTATGTTTTTATTTCAGATTATCACCATGACTACTAGATCAAAACGTCTGGTGGCATTAGCTTTAAGTTGTAAAAGAACAGAAGAACCCAATGCCATACCGCCTCTAGTATCAACCTTGATTGAGTCTCCACAAGAATTTGAGTCTCACCCATTAGCTGTTAATGGTAGCGAATACCCTGAAATGTCTTCAGTTCCGTATTATTTACAAGATTCCACAGCTTTTTATAAAAGTGGATGTTCGGATGTATCAAGCGCATGCGAGGAGCTTCCACTAGTAACACAGGAAGCCCTAAACGCCATTATAGACTCAAACACATGCACTAGCACCAGTATTACTTCAGAAGTCGTTAAAATTTCAAACTTAACCGATTATTTACAATCTTCAGATACGGTTGTAATGAGTCTAGATGAACCTATATTATATTATCATAATATGACTGCCGATGAAACAGAAATAGTCTCCGAGTTTAATGTGCCAAGTTCTTCAATTGATACTGATCTTCGCCAAAATAACTCAGTAGATTCAACACGGCCCTTTGTGAAACTCGTTGATTATGGCTCTTCCAGTAGCGAGGATGATCAAAATACTCGTACCTGTAATACAGCTAAACGTTTCCGTCGCCACTCATCAGACTATTCTTTTGAAGAAAATATCGCTAATAGTGACTACAGCAGCTCGACTGATACTGAAGAAGATACAATGGGAAACACTAGTTTTAGAAAACAAAAAACCCCATGCAAAAAGGCTTTAAGAAAAAGTTATAACAGCTTCGGTGCCAATAAGTCTGTTAGAGGAAATCCTTGCAGTAATAATTGCCCAAACCAGTGTATTTTAAAATTTCCAGAGACAGTAAGGGAACATGTTTTCGAATTTTATTGGGGCTTAGGAAGCTCACAGAGGCAACGAGACTGGCTGCTTTCGTGCATAAAAGATGTTGAAATAAAACGTCGAAAACAAGAGGCTGAACAAAGCAGAAGACAATCTTCCTTCAAATATATTATTAAGTGGAATGATGTGGAACACGAGGTATGCCAACAATTCTTATTAAAAACCTTGGATATATCACAAATGACTTTGAGATATACGAGAAAAAATTCTATGTCGGGCGCATGTTCCAAAATAGATCAGAGAGGTAAGCATGTCCCCCATAACAAGACTGGGAAGGAGCAAATGCAGAATGTTTTAAATTTTATCACGATGCTCCCCGCCGTCCCATCTCACTATTGCAGAAACAAAACATCAAGGAAATACTTACCCACTGAATTTCGCAACGTATCGTCCTTATACGAACTTTTTAGGAAAAATCAGTTAGAAAATGGCATAACTAAGAACAATATCGTTTCTTTACAAGTTTTCCGAAAGATTTTTAAGACGGAATTTAATATCGGATTTCATTTGCCGAAGAAAGATAAGTGCAAAGTTTGTGAAGTAAGAAAGGACAAAGATTTTGAAGAGACAGTAGAAACAAAGCAATTGTATGAAAAACATTTGGAAAACAAAAATATTTGCAAGGATTCATTTCTAGGTGATCAGAAAAAAGCTGTTTCAGATTCAGAATTTTTATGTGCTAGTTTCGACTTGCAGAAGGTGTTAAACACACCCCATGGGGACAATTTGCTATTGTATTATGCCAGGAAGTATGCCTATTACAACCTTACTGTTTACGAAAGTGGAACTCAAAATGGCTTTTGTTATTTGTGGGGAGAATGTGACGGAGGACGTGGCAGTAACGAAATATGCACGATAATTTACAAATATTTGCAAGAAATTGATCGAAGACAAACCGTCAAATACTTATCACTAAATTGTGATAGTTGTTATGGTCAGAATAAAAACAAAGCAATGTTTATAATGATTTCGACTTTTCTTAAGGACTCGGTTAATATAACGTCAATCAGTGTACGATACTTACTACCAGGTCATACTTATATGCCTGTCGACTCTGTTCACGCAACAATTGAGCGGTTTATTAAAAAACGCATAGTGTGGGCCCCATCAGAATGGTGTACATTGATAGGGAACTCTCGTACCATGCCGAAACCATTTGAAACAATAAAAATGGACTTTAGCGACTTCTTAGAATGGAAAAAGATATCTGATGATGTACTAAAAGCGGGTAAATTCAAATGTAATAACGGAAAACTTATAAAAATTAGCGAAATTAGAAAAATACAATTTGAGAAAGGTAATCAAAATATAGCTGTTGACTATTCATACAATGGCCAAAACTGCACACATTTTAAGATGGATTTAAAAGGGAAAAAACCGAAAAGACTCTATTCTCAAAAATTATGTATTTCCGTTCAAAAGAAGAGAGACATAATTGATCTCTGCGACAAGAATATAATTCCCCTAAGGTTTCAAAATGAATATAGGCAAATGAAAACGTCGACTGTTCCAGATAGGCTACCAGAATCCGATGAGGAAGACGGAAGCGATTAAGGGTTCTAATATTAGATTTTTGTCGATTAGCTATAACACATTTATAATAACTCACGACATGTAATAACATAAGGATTATAAAGTTTTGTTAGTTTATAACTAAAGAGATTTGTGTTTAGTTAAATAAATTACCATAAAATAATGATTTTAATCTATGTTACATTAGGAACTGTATCTGAAAATAATTTTTATCGTAAGTGCTGAACTTACGATAATGATGAAGAAATAATATTATTTCTGAATTTACCAAAATTATCGTAAGTAATAGACTTACGATAAAACTACATTGGGATATTATTTTTGATGTCGCCAAAGTATCGTAAGTCCAACTACAAAAACACAGGAATTATTTTGAAGAAAAGCCATTACTTCTTTTTAAAAGCTCATCATAATACGTCCGGATGCCAATTTTCACTTTAATTGGGCATTTATAAACAGGATTATTAAAAAAACTGCTCTACTGTAAAATTTACTAAACGAGACTTACGATGTTATGGCAAAAAGGTATCGAATTAGTTTAATAATGGGTACCTAGAGAGTAGTAGATACCTATACAGATTGAAAAAAAAAACATTTCTTTATACATACCTTATCACTAAAAGTTTCTAGTCTTTAAATAAAAAGTCCATTCGTCGGTTTATTATTCGTCGGATTATTGAAGTGTGTATTCAGAAAGCGCCCTGCGTACGCCCTCTCATCGAGCGATTAACCGAATATTCCCGATCAATCCGCATAAGGAAAATCGCACGAAAATCCATCCATAAGAGCGCCGAACGAATACACACTACAGCACAGCCGGTGAGTTTTCCCACGCGCTCGGTCGCGCTTGAAGTCTTACGCCTTCGCCATTGTTATATTATACAAGTTCTTTATTTCAGTTACCTAAATATTTTTTTACATAAGTATAAACTTTATTGTTGCTGGTGCTTGACTTTCTTAGGCAGTGCGCGCGCACGAGCGCACTTGTTGACGAGCCGCCCCTGGTTTCCGAGATACCCATGATGAGCATCGAATTTGGGACACCCCGTACATGTCAAATTTAAAAAACACCAAAGAATTTGAAACTTCGTCTGCGTCTCCATTCTGAAGAAAATAAAATTTACTCAGTAACATAATTTATGGAGTACATTTCCCTTAAAAATCCCGAACCTCACAAGGATATACTCAATATGTACCTCTTAGGCAAATAGGTAGGTACCTACCTATATTATATTTTATTTCCACAGTTCAAAAGATGTTTTTCCTAAATATTTGGAGGTACCGATAAAAATTGAAACTAACGAAAACACTATAGCAGTTGAACAAACCTCCAAAATGGTATATGATGAATGGAAAATTAAAAATGAGGAGATCGACCTTAAAGAGGAAGACCTTAAACAAAACCAAATTATGTAAGTATATCTACTTGCTACTTTTTCTTAGAAATGCCCAACAAATCATATAATATACTAATTTCAGTTTTTGTTATAATCGACTCTCTCAATATTAAAACATAATAATTTAATTATGGTAACTTGCCGTGCCAACATTTATCATTTTCCGACGTATTCTGTAAATCCGAATATATTCATAGTGAGTTTAGTTAGTAATTAAGCTTTGTTTTAAACGAAATTTTTTTTGTGGCGCTGCGCTATTTTTTACCTCACAAGGGGGCTACCGTCCCAAAACCCAAAGAAATAGTTGAAAACATGTCCTCTGGTGTCCCTAAATTTTACTAATTTTAATGCAAAATTTTTCGCCTATGACGCAATGTCAGCGGTAACTTTCATTTTTAGGCGTAATATAGGTGTACAGGGTGTGTCAGTAAGGTGTCTGGCTTCGATAACATCTAAATTATCAAAGATAGAAAAAAAGAGTCATACAAAAGATAAAGGGTTTACCAGGATGCATAATCTAAAAATAATTTACAATCTACAGGGTGCTCCTAAAAAGTGGTACTGAATAATAAAAAATAAAATTAAATGGGACATCCAGTTTACTTTTACAAAATATGATCCAATAGAACAATTGCTTTGCCACCAAATTTAAATTTTTTACTTGAAATGCAACGTTGCCAAATAATTAATTTTTTCCGAAATTATAATGATAGCATTAAAAAATCTTAGCATTCTGTGTATAAACTCTAGGCAAATATGATTTACATTGTGGGGACCTTAAGGTGCGTTATATCGATCTATGCTAATGTTTTTTAAATCTCAGTATGGCGAAACCCAAACGCACTATATTTTAGTAAAAAGAGGGTTCCTTCATTTTTTTTTTTAGTATGTCATTTGGTGGCACCAATCAAGGATACAAGTGCGATCAATGCGAATATCAAACACTAACGATAAGTTATTTAAAGAGGCATATTTTGCTACGTCATAGAGATATAGAGGAAGTTAATAATTCAGATAAGTTAAAGTGCAGTCAATGTGAATATCAAACACTTTTTAAAAGTAATTTAGAGAGACATATTTTGCAACGTCATAAAAATATAGAGGAAGTTGATGTTTCAGATAAGTTTAAGTGTGGTCAATGTGAATATCAAACACTTAATAAAGGTAACTTAAAGACACATATTATGCAACGTCATAAAAATATATATGAAGTTGATGCTTCAGAGAAGTTTATATGTGATCAATGTGAATATCAAACACTTATGAAAAGTCATTTAAAACAACATATTTTGGCACGTCATAAAAATATAGAGAAAGTTGATGTTTCAGATAAGTTTAGGTGTGGCCAATGTGAATACCAAACAGTTCTTAAAAGTAATTTAAAGAGACATATTTTACAACGTCATAAAAAGATAGATGAAGTTGATGCTTCAGGGAAGTTTATGTGTGATCAATGTGAATATCAAACACTTGCGAGAAGTCATTTAAAGAGACATATTTTACAACGTCATAAAAATATAGAAGAAGTTGATGCTTCAGATAAGTTTAAGTGTGGTCAATGTAAATATCAAACACTTCGTAAAAGTAATTTAAAGAGACATATTTTACAACGTCATAAAAATATATATGCTTTAAGGAAGATTATGTGTGATCAATGTGAATATTAAACACTTATAAAAAGTCATTTAAAACAACATATTTGGGCACGTCATAAAAATATAGAGGAAGTTGATGTTTCAGATAAGTTTAAGTGTGGTCAATGTGAATATCAAACACTTTTTAAAAGTGATTTTAAGAAACATATTTTGAAACGTCATAAAAACATAGATGAAGTTGATGCTCCAGGGAAGTTTATGTGTGATCAATGTGAATATTAAATACTTATGAAAAGATTTAAAACAACATGTTTTGGCACGTCATAAAAATATAGAGGAAGTTGATGTTTCAGATAAGTTTAAGTGTGGTCAATGTGAATATCAAACATTTCTTAAAAGTAATTTAAAGAGACGTATTATGCAACGTCATAAAAATATAAATAAAGTTTATGCTTCAGAGAAGTTCATGTGTAGTTAATGTGAATATGTAAAACACTTACTACAAGTCATTTAAAGAGGCATATTTTGTGATGTTATAAAAATATAAACGAAGTTGATTCTTTTATTCACAGTAACTGTTGATTTTAAAAATAAAAATTGCAAAAATACTAACCGTTCTTAACTATGTAAGAATTAAAGCTGTACTGAGAAAAACCTTACAAGAACCAAAATGAAACAGGATTAGTATTCACCTATATTTAGAAGGATTCAAGTGTTTAATAAGATTCCTGTAACACTGTTAATTGGTAGACTGTCAAAGGTAGGTGTTTACCTTAAGAAATACATTTAAAAACATGAGATAAAAAGTATACAATCATTGCAACAATAAATATAATAAACTAAGCTTAAATAGTTTTAAGATTATTATTAGAATTGTATAAAATAAAAATCATTAATATTGAAGACTTAATATATATTCTTTAATAGTTGTATGATACTAGCTGATAATGATGCTGTGGTACCCGCGGCTTTGATTACATTTCAAATGGATACCATTTTAATTGCGCTAACGAAGCATAGAAAAGTAAATCCATTATAGTAAAGTATTCCTTTTTTTTAGTTGATGGATGTACAATCGATTATAGCAGGAAACAACCAAATTAAAACATGTTTGATGGTAGACCCGAGCTCCACTAGAGACAAAGGCACTCCATAGTGCTAAAATCGATAGACTTCCCCCAACAGTAACGACTGAAAATTCTAGAAAATGTTACTTTTTATGGAAATATAAACTTCATCACAGGCAAATTGATTATTATACTAAAAGCAGTACCTACTGCAGAAGATAATATACAAATGATTCTATGTGATTTTTGTTTTAAACGTTGAATTATATGAAAATCATGAAACTTTTAGTATAATATAATATTGAATTGAGTAGTCCGTTACTTTGTGATATTGCATATTAACAAAAACAATATGAGTAATTTACTTTGTTATATCTCTTTTTTAACTGATTAGTAACGGCAGTAGTACTACTACATTATCAAACCGAATAACTTAAAACTACGTTGTACAATTATAAATAGGTTTTGATAAAGGATCTTTATAAACAAATAAAAATAGAATATTTATCCCTTAATCTATATTCTATTTCAGAAAGGTGTAGAGTAATAAAAGTTCATTAGGTATGCAAACGGACTACAGGGTGACCCAACGAATATTTAAGCCGCTTTCATAATTTGGCATTGATTTCATTGCAAAATTCTTGATTTTCATCAAGTGCAGGTAGTACCACCCGGGTTTGGGTCAATTTATGGGTTTTACCTATTGTTATCCATTCACAAACTGAAAATGGTGTGACAAAGGCGTGCATTATGTACATAGTATTAGGTACACTTATTTTTTTATTAAACAAAATTTGATAGTGTAAACTGTAAATGATAGGAAAAAGTTACATGTACCGAATAAAAAAAAATTCTTTAAAAACACCGATTTATTATCGATAGCGATATTTAAAAAAAGAATCGATAGTTTTCCACCTCTACAACCGCGGTTAAGTAGAGGTGGGAAATACTGTTACCGATATGGAACGTTCCATTTCATACCGCGACGAAATAACCGTTACTTCGGACGAACTAGTTTGCAAAAAGAAAAAAATTATCGAAATAAAAAATAATATATCCCCATGCACAAAACTATTTTAAGTTTTGAATAGCATTAAAAATATGCAAAACACTGGCATCGTAACTACAATTTGCAGCGTCAAAATCAAACGGTTCCACGACATATACATTCCCGCGAACGGCGGCCACAACAGTTCCCTCGGCAACCTTTCGTCCCCGGCCAGAAAAAATACCTTCAACGACAAAATGCCATCAACCACGAGACTTTTACTGTTCTTTAGTTGCCGTTGAGCACTCCACAACGAACAGCGGTGAAGGACGAAATCCTAAAGAATCTAGCGCGGGAACGTCAGATAAGCGTCTCCCGCGCTACTGACGCTGCACACAGGGTTGCCAGATGAGATGAAGCAGAAATCGTGAAATTCAATGACGAAAAATCGTGAGATTACAAATTACTTAATAATTTTGTTTATACCCTTGTAGTTTCTGTTTTTTTTTAGTGGGTTTCATTTCGCTAAAAAGTACTGTAGCCCGACAAAAGGTGAAGAGCAAAAAAAAATTTCACACTTTCGATTGCTAATTTTATTAATAAATTTGACAGTATTATTTTGCTGGTTTTTCGCTAAAAAGTACTGTAGCCCCACAAAAGGTGATGAGCAAAAAAAAGGTCCACACCTCCGATTGCTAATTTTATTAACAAATTTGACAATATTTTGCTAGTTTCATTTAACTTAAATGCGATAATTTATTCAAAAGTAATTTACTTAAAAATCGTGAGAATTCAATCAATCAATCAATCAAAATATGCTTTATTGTTCTAAAGAAATAATCTTGTTAACAAAGCTAAAGTTGTTACCTTATTCGTGAAATCGGAACCAAAATCGTGTAATCTCACGAATAATCGTGAGATCTGGCAACTCTGGCTGCACATACTTTTTATAGGACTAAACATACCTGCGCGGCAAACGAGAGACAGCAGCGCGAGACGTCCGCGTCCAATAGATGATTCCAGGCGTGCACCATTTTTCACACGACCAACGGGATGGTTAAACTTAACATTGAGCTATTTATTCAAAAAGTAAAAACACATACAGTGTTGTATGATTTAATACACCACGATTACGAAAATACTAGAAAGAAAGATTATTAAAGTAATTTGTTTCTCGCGAAAGCATTAAAATACGGTAGAAATAAATTAATATTTACGGTTTCCTCGAAAAGAGCAAGTAATAAAAGTATTTCTTCTTCAACTGAATCCGTAGAATACGACATATTTACTGGAAGTAGTTGGTA
Source organism: Polydrusus cervinus (assembly GCA_935413205.1). NCBI lineage: Eukaryota > Metazoa > Arthropoda > Insecta > Coleoptera > Curculionidae > Polydrusus > Polydrusus cervinus. The sequence continues at coordinate 9,092,638 of OW284518.1, forward strand.
GAAGGCTGATTTATTTCTTACGACTTGTGAAAATGGCGCGTCGCGGTCGCGCAAATCTGCGGAGGCCGCGGGATTTCGAGTTGAGCGGCAGTCGCGTTATTCCTGGTCCCGCATCGCGCAGGTTTGCACCAAGGACTATAAATAGTCTTTAGGTTTGCATCGTGCTTAATGGTTCCAGAGTAAGCTTGCTTGTATGAGGTGGGGCGCGACCCGTTTGTATTAAAAAATACCATGTCAAAGTAGCTGTTACACAGATACCGACCCACCATACGTTAATGACCAAGCAGTGTATTGCACAGAAGAAAAAAGGGTTTGTATTGTATTCCACTCGATTTCACCGCAGCCGACGCCAAAATAAAGTGAAGAGAAGAAGAACATTTTTCTCTTGTTTATGTTTATAGTTTTTTACTGTTTTAGCCTTTTTATTATAAAATACCTACTTTTGGAGGCACCCAGAAAGATCAGAAAAGCTTGTGTATTATGGATAATTTACTAGAATCCGTAAAGTCTGAATTTGATCACTCTTTTCAGGATGTACCTGATTTAATCAATTTTAACAATATCAAGGAAGAATCTGTAAACGACCCTGTTTCCACGGTTATAAGAATTAAAGAAGAGTGCTCTTCTGCGTAAGTATGAAGTTAACAATTTAGTAGTTAGGTATAAAAGTCATAAAGAACTTTTTAACAATAGGTCGTACTTATAAAACAAAAGGATATGCTTACACTTACAAAGTATGAAGGATTTCTTATATATTTTGCAAGTATAATCATATCCTTTTGTTTTATAAATACGGCCGAATAAAACAAAAGGCTAAATTTTTGTCAAAATCTCCCTCGAGTTCACGGTCACTTTGAGTAATTTTGCAGGATACGGTTTTCTGTCATCTCTTCCCATAGATTAACTCGGAGATTAACACTTGCAAACATTGGTTTGTGGACTGTATTTTCTCAGGACATAATTATAATAATAAATAATTTCTTTATTTACCACTTGGCTAGTAATGCTAATTTACAAAATAAACAAAAATGTATAATGTATAACAATAATAAAGTCAACTCAATAAATGGACCGAAAGTCTTCTATAAAATTTTTTTAAGCACATTGACATTTTTTTTAACAGATAATTTCAATTCCTTGGTCCCCCTAGTCCATTGTTCTCCTACCCAATAGTGCCTAACCAGGTTATGTCCTACCTAGCCAGGTTATGTACCCGTTGCATATCCAACCCCTCTGCCATCACAAATTTTTGTACTTTGAAAACGTCAGAGAAAAGTTTTTACCAAAGAAAATAGTGAAAAATGTTTTAAAAATAGCTAAAAAGCGGAAGGAGAAGCGCATAAGACAGATTGAGAACATACTTTACTTTAAATCCTTTATTATCCAAAGAAATAACCTTGCTGACAAAGTAATTAATATACATACTATAATATCCACTTATACATATAATATACTCTTAATGCGAATGGCCATTGCTGTACCATTTGACCGAAATATTTATATATATTATAAGAAAAAACATACAACAGTTATACAAAATTAACAACACAAAAACCGGCAAAACAGTTAAAGGTTAAAAAAAAATAAAGCTCAGTCAGAACTAACAGTTACATAGTCAACAAAACAATTAAAAACGATCATCGAAAAACTCTAAAACGGTATAGTAGGCTTTCTCTAGTAAGAGCCCTTTCACAGCCGATTTAAATTCTTTAGGGGTTCTCAGAGATCTAGTGTTAGCTGGTAAGTGGTTAAATACTTTTTTGCCAGTATAAAAGATAGAATTTTTTACCAGAGAAGTATGGGGTATGGGCAACTGCAAAACTTCCACTTGTCTCGTGCCGTATTGATGTACCCTTAAATTATCTTGGCTCCTAAGTTTTTGATACATGAAGCAGGCCGTCTCCAAAATGTAAATACAAGTAAGGGTTAATAATTTATGTTGTCTAAATAACGGCCTACACGGTTCTCTTCTCACACATACCTCACAGCTCTCTTCTGAAGTACAAATACTGAATTTAAGAGATACTGACTGGAGTTCCCCCAGAAACAGTTAGGATAAATTCGTAATAAAATTTAAACTTTAAGGCTGAAAAAGATGAGAAAAAGTCTTGACGTTTAAAGTGAACGTCAAGGTTATATAGAAAAAGTAAAAACTGCGCTTAACTTAATTCCCTTTAATGTCATTACATGTCTTACATGACCCAATTCTTGAAATTACTTTTCAATTTTGCTGAGTATACTTCGTGACAGAGGTTTTTAAATCAGGATTACTTTCATGAAACAACGCAGCAACTTCTTGACATCGTTGTTTTCTTTCTCCAAACTCGGCCATGATCACTTTCAATTTTTAGAGATTCAGTTAAATACATTTTTAAAAGTTTTACTTCAAATCGTTACAAATTTTAAACAACTTGTCAAATGTAACAAAACTGAATGTATTCCCATGGAAAATGGTACACATTTTCAACAATTATTACCCTAAAAAAGTAGCATTACAGTTTTTATTGTATCATTGAAGATTAAGTCATTTTTATATGATATCTTTATTAATAATTATTAACATCATAAACGTACTAAAACCTACATAACACCTTAGCTACTCATAATATATTAGTTACCATAATTTAATACGTTAGTTACGAAAGCATAATACGTTAGATAGCAAATAATATTAGAACTATTTTTCATGAATATGTAAAACAATATTTTGACAGTTTTCAAATTTGATGGGACAGTTTTCAAATTTGATGGATACACCTTTGTCTTTAACGTCCACGATCTTAGGTATGCCCTCTGAAGACTGATTAATGAGTCGATTTCCACTCTTTCCTTCAGTTTTAAAGTCGCTCGTAACATGGTATATTTCGGCCATAAGGATGAAGCAGAGTATTCCTCAGAGAGTTTTGCGAAATACGCCAGCAATAGCATTTCTTCTGCACCTTGAACATGTACTTTGTTTCGCCACTCACAAAACTGCCGATATTCTTTTTCATAATGGATTTTAGATTTTTCCGGAAGCAAGTTCAACCTTATAATGTTGGCTGCAGCTAATATATCGTCAGGAATATCAAAATCTTGCATGATTTTAATGATGACTTTTTGAAATGACATAAAACCTTGTTTTTATTTTCGCATCGCCGTTGTCAATGATACGATAAAGCTTTGAATACAACTCGATTATTAGCGATTTAACACCGTCTCGGACATTGCGGGTGACTCGGCTGTTGCCTCGTCACCTAGTAATGTCCTCGACTATTATAAATCGCATAATAATCTCGTTATATTAATAGCTATAAAGTTATTTTTAATGTACCTAATTATTCGTTAAAAAATAGTTTTTATTACATTTTTGACACATGGTTTGACAGATGTAATATGGACAAATTTATTTTATAATAAGCTTTCCACAAAGGTGCCACAAGTGGTATCATCTAATTAAAAAAAAACTTTGGTTAGGGCTGCGCCCTCACTTTGGGGTCCCAATTTTTTTTACATGTCAAAAGCGAGGCCCATAAAAAATCTTTGATGACATATTTTTAGATTTTAGAGAAATCTTATTTCCAGAGCCGCTATAAGCAGTGTTCCATTTAAAATCCCCACCTTGTACATATAAGACAGTAAGACGCCTCGAAACGTTGTAGGTATAACATCATTTATAAACAGGATGAATAAAATGGGAACGATGTGTGATCCTTGCGGCCCATCTGACGTCACTATCATTTCACCAGAAATCGATCCAATACCAATATTGATATAAACAGCTGGTGACAAATACTATCAAAGGCCCTTGACAAATCTCCGCTGTGGAGTTGTCTGTGTTAAGGAAAAAAGTGTTAATCTTATTTTCTCCCCTATTGACGCCTTGATAGATAGCTAAATTTATTTCATACATAAATCTGTTGAGAATATGCCTATCGTGAGCAGAAGATAGCGGGCCAATAACAATTAGGTTAGTTTTTTCTGCAATTCTTCTGCCCTTAATTGCATTTTCTTTTCCCGTGGATATGATCAAAAAATCTTTCTTGATAAAGTTATTTGCTAGGATATAATATAATCATTTACTAACTTTCTTCAAGCGTAGCCCTATCTTTACATTGGCAGTTAGTATCAAATTTGTTCTGTAAGGATTATTTAAACATCCAACCTGTGCCGATGTCGCATGATTTATTGCCGGTTATAAGAACTTGGGGTTTAGGTGAGTACCATTGCGCCCAAAAAAAAGTGGGACAGCAAAATGTAGTTTAATCTCCCAGACTATTAGCGTGTTTTGAAGTTGTCAACTTAATTTTGTGACTGACAGTGACGTGTTAAAAGAAATATTTTTTGAAATGCCCGCGTTAACCACTGAACAAAAGCGATCATTTACCCTCGATTGAGAGATGGTCATCAAATAAGAAACATCGCAGATGAATAGTTAAGGATTAGCAAAAATACCGTGTTGTTAGCTAAGCACAAAATTACAGAATATGGAAGTACTGTAAGAAAAGCAGGTTCTGGTCGCCCAAAATTTCGAATGACGGCCAAGATATAACATTAATTAATTTTCTTAAAGATCATTCATTCGAAACAGCAATAAAAGCTAAAGAAGAAACACATTTTCCTGGTTCAGCTAATACAGCGCATAGAAAAATTCGTAGTTCGGATATAAAAAGTTGCTGTGCTGCCAATAAAATATTTTTGACCGAAGCAAACAACAGAGAAGAGTAGAATTTGCTTATGAATATATAAATCAAGGTAACATATGGGAAACCGTAATATTTTCCGATGAAAAAACCTGTCGATCATGCAATAACGGAAAAATCCGCATTTATGGGTACGAGATACGATGAAAGATATCCAAATAAGACTAATCAAAGTGGACGCTATTCTATTAACGTTTGGGACTGGATTTACCAAATAGTACAAGGGAGACTCAATGCACCATTATATTGCAACATATTAAACCAAGTTATAATACCATCTGTCGACGCAGTATATGGCCAATATTTTATATTTCAACAAGATAATACTCCTATACATAAAGCCTGCACAGTTCAAAATTATTTAGAAGAAAATCAAATTCCTGTTCTGTCGTGGCATCGAAAAGTCCGGATATCAACCCAATTGAAAACGTTTTGGGTGAGATGGCAAAATTTATATATAAAGACAACTTCCAGCCTAGAACTCGGGATGAATTAAGCCAAAAGATAATGGAAGCATGCGATGCAATAACGCAAAAGTATACGAGAAACCTAGTGTGACGTTCACAAGCCTTAATCGATAATAACGGTGCAACTACCAAATATTGAAAAACATGTTATTATATTAAGGTTTAAATATGATTGAAATTTAAATTTATAGGAATATAATATTAAAAAACATTGTTTTATTTTTGTTCATTTCAAAATACTAAATACGTGTATTTTCATTTTTCCTCGTATTTTTAAAAATGTAGTATTGTTGTTTTGGTGTTACACCTTTTCACTTTCATGACAACAATAATTATAACAACAATGATAACCTTTCCTCAATAGATTTTAAATATTCCTTATAGTCAAGGAGTTACTTTACAACAAAAATTTTGCTGTCCCAGTTTTTTTTGGGCGCAATGGCACATATATTGTATCCCTACCAGAGTAGCTTGATCTTGTTGACTCTTGGGAAAACTATCATTTGAGTTATTTTTCTTCTCTAAGCTGAAAGATTTCATAATTTAGTTTTTTTTAAGTCGTTGACATACACTTCAATCTACATTTACATAGTTTCCACACTTATTAACAACTGATTCTTTATAGTAATTTAACCAACAAGTACATTAATAATGACGATTAATGATCGAAATATTTTAACGCGTGAGCGTAGCGAACGCGTTAATGTTCGAGATCATTAATCGCATTTTAATGTAAGAGTTGGTTACAATGTTTTTTCGTCGACCGTATTTTTTACTAAAGTGAAGAAAAACTTTTATTTTACAATCCAGATTTCACAATTCTACAAATACTAATGACAGCGGACGACGTTTTGGATTGACGTTTTATTATTTTGTGTTGATTTGTTTGCATGGCTGCCTTTAATTTTAATTACCAAAATCGTGAATTTACAGAAAATCATGCATTAATAGGGGTCATTAATGAATGATTTTGGGAACGTTATTATCGGATGTAAATACACGGTCGACGGAAAATATTTTTAATTCTTCTTAATCTTTCGTTAATGCCTTCACCTTGCACTCTTTTTATTAATTATTTCATTAAGAATCTTATTCTTTCCCAATAAAATGACAATTTCTTTAATTTTATTTAAGATATCAGTCTTTTGTAGATTAATTTGTGTAAGATCGTGCTTTGTTATGACAACATAATCCTCAAAGTCCTGGTTTTTTCTATTCGATCGTTTTATATATAACTATATATATATATATATTTTTAAATAATAATTTATTATTGACCTCAAAACAGTTTACAATAAAACTGGCATCGTTTAAATGTCTATACTCTATTTTTCTTTATATAGTTCTTAATATTGCACATCAGTTTCTTGGTATTTCCATGGAGTATTCTTTGTGGTATCCTATTATATTCCTGTATACTTCTATAAATTGGTGTGTCTTATCCCTTTTTAGTTCTAGCATATGTATTTCCTAATTCATGGTTTGTTCTTGTGTTGTATGTGTAGAATTGTTCGTTATTTTGCAGTTTTACGCTTGTTTTAAGTCTATTGTTATTTATATCATGTTTGTTTGATTTGTTCTAGTACTTTCAATTGATTTATTTTTAGGAATGTCACTTTTTACATATTTCCTCACTGGGCGTGTAGTAATTCGTCCCGAATAGCACTTTAATTGCTTTGTTTTGTAGTCTTTGGAGTAGGGTTGCCAACCCTCCCGATTTAGGCGGGAGACTCCCGCTTTTTTACTAAACCTCCCGCGCACCCTAAGAAAACTCCCGCTTTTCCGGTAAATAACATGCACAGCTGCCTTGCTTCCAACGATATCGCGACCTTTTTTTTTTAGAAATCATTGTTGATGGGAGGAGGAATAAATATAAAAACCATGTTACAGCGTAAGCTAACAGCTGGTCAACGGGAAACAGGAGGCGCGACCTTTTTTTTTAGAATTTAATTATTTTAATATACTAATATACCGGGTGATTCACGACGAGCTTGCATTAGAACTTTTTAGGAAACTACTGAAAATATTTTTTTTTAAATTTGTACCACCCATTTGCCCCCCCCCCCCAACTAAAATTCTGGCTACGCCACTGCTATAGACGGAGTGTAAACCTAGTCAATCCGGCAGTATAAGGTTAAATATTCTTTGCACGGCCCTCGTAAATTTCTAAAGATTTTATTTTATATTCTTTCTGACATTAAAGCATATTTTGACTTTAACTTTTTTATATTTTACAGATATAACGAATATAGTCACACACACAATGAGGCCGTGTTAAAAGAAGAAACCAATCCAACCATAAATGACTTCTATCAAATCAAAAACGAAGAGTTAGACATAAAAGAAGATTTGGAAGATGATACCAGGTGAGTACGCCAATTTATTTGTCTTAAATATATAAAATCTTTTTACTAAATCACTAGAACTGTTTTGAAATACGTACATAATATTTAATTAGGGTTTTTGATTTTTCTGATCTGCGCGTCCCACGCAAATAAACGTTTGTTAACGTCAGAAAACTTTCGTTTTTCTTAACTGATCAATACAGGCAAACAAACGAAGTCATATGGCCGAAGATCGAGACTGTACGGAAGATGATTTTAACATTGTAAGGTCTAAATGTTCCCAAAATTCAGTTCTTTGATGAATTGCCATTTGTTGCACACTAATTCGATGACCCTGTATATCCTGGGTGTAGAATCGGGTCATGCTTATCTTAAAAAATACATTGTCATCGGAACTGAATCAAAATTTAAAATTTTAACTCCGTAGGATAAAAAAAGAAAGTGGGTCTGGTTTGTTTATCATAAAAATACATTGTCATCAAAAGTGAATTGACATGTGAAATTTCAAATCCGTAGGATAGAAGAAAGTGATTTTAATTCAGCTTACAAGATTTGACCCTAACACACACACACACACACACCGTCCAACACACTAACATTGCAAGTTAAATAAAAGATTTTAATAAAAATATGTACATATAGTCGGATCTGGTCTTATCGTGCGGGTCATACGATTCAAGAAAGACATACTCTCAGTTTTTAATTTCTTTATTTGCGTTTAATTTTACCCTCTAAATAAAATACGTATAAATGAGACAGACTTATTCCATTTTGACATAAAAAAAGGATATAATATATATATTTACTTTCCAGCGATTCTAATAAAGCTTATAATAGCTCCAGCTACGTTTTATTTTAAATATGCCAGTTTTGTGACTTTGACTTTGAAACAATTTTCTGGGTTTTTGCATCCCCAGTCAAAAAAAATGGTACTTAATCTGATAAACTATTTCGAAAATGAAAGAAAAAGTGGAAATTCGCCAACCAATATTCAGGAAACAGTAGCCAAAGCACTGGGAATTAGTTTAAGGACTGTGCAGAAAATTGTGCATGAAACAAAACATAACATAATACCCAAGAATACTAAAAAGTGTAAACGAAGAAAGCCAAAGACTGAGGATGTAAGCGAAAATATTAAAATTGGAGTTCGAAATGTGATACAAATCAAAATCCAATGTAACTCTTCCAGTTTTACAAAAAACATTAAAAATTCGGGGTGTTTTGGAAATTGGACTTGAAGCGTTATCAAAATTATTAAAAAATTTAGGTTTTCGCTATAAAAAAGACTGTAACCGAAGATTTTTATGTGAGCAGCCACAGATAGTGAGTCAGCGTGTTCAGTTTTTAAAAAATATACGGACAATTACAAATCGAAATTTAAAAAAGTGGTATTTTTAGCCGAAACGTGGATATTTTCGAATGGAAGTTGTTCAAAATCTTGGCAAGATGAGTCTGTAAAAAGTGTTAAAAGGAAAAAGGGGTGCGGTACGGAAAAGCGTTTTATTATTTTGCATGCCGGTTCTGCAACAGGATATGTTGCAGGTGCGAGTTAAATTTTTTCTTCAACATCAAAAAGTGCTGACTATCATGATAATATGAATTGCGAAATGTTTGAAAAGTGGTTAAAAGTTCAATTGATACCAAATTTGGATGCTCCGTCTTTAATTGTATTAGATAATGCATCATATCATTCAAGAATTTTAAATAAACAGCCTACTTCATCTTGGAGGAAAAGTGATATTTATGAGTGGCTGGAAAAACACAACCAAAATCCTTTACCAAATATGCTTAAATCGGAACTCCTATCAATAGCAAAGTCTCTTAAAAAACCCAAAATATACGCAGTAGATGAAATACTGCGTGAATATGGTCATGAGGTTCTACGACTGCCACCATATCATTGCCAGTTTAACGCAATAGAATTAATATGGGCTGGTGCAAAGTCTTATTATGAAAAACATGTAGGTGATGGTCTTAAATCCGACCAAGTACAAATAGTTTGGCAAGATTCGTTAGATCATATTACACAAGAGTACTGAAAGAAATCGGTGGAAGACGACGAGGACTTTTCAGATTTTATAAGTGACGATGAGAGTTTTTAGGCTATAATTATAAACGGTATTTTTCGTTTACATTTTTTAGTGTTCTTGGGTATTATATTATCCTTTTTTTTCATGCACATTATTCTGCATAGTCCTTAAACTAATTCCCAGTGTTTTCATTACGGTTTCCTGCATATTGGTTTGCGAATTTCCACTTTTTCTTTCATTATCGAAATAGTTTATCAGACTAAATGCCATTGTATTTTTAGGTTTTAGTAGTAAAATTGTTAAAATAAATTGCACTGTTTATTATTGTCGTTTTTAATTAAAGGGTACAGTAGGTATATAATTAACGATTATATAATTTTTTGTAACTTTTTCAACTCCCATGTACATAATTTTTACAAAACTAATAATATTAGGTATATGTGGCTATCTTCGCGATAGCTAAAATAATGAAACTATTTTTCCTTCCTTCGGTATATTTGTAAATAATCTCACAACATTTTGATAGCCTCTATGTTGTCTGATTTGACGCATATGATCAGTGACCTTTGGACCCGCACGTTAAGACCAGATCTGACTATATCTTGTTTTAAGTGATGCGTAATATTTTTTTTCTTCCTGTCTTACTGACTGTGGCTGCACAAATCTGCCTCTACTTACTTACTTCCTTAATTTTCACCAGTTACAGTAAAAAGTTTCGTCGGCGGCGCTTTTTGTCGGTATTAATTCTTCAATTCAAAATTTACAGTCACAAAAAAATTTAAAATTCACCGATATATTTAAATCTTCCCCTACATCGTTATTCTGAGGAATATACAATTTGAACAATTCCAAAATTTGTAGAGTTGTAAATTTTACTTTAAAAAACGGTATCAATAATTTTACATCACTACCTCAAACCTATAAAGATATACAGGGTGTCCCATAACTTATGGGCCGTAAAGTAACTGAAGATACTAGACATCAAACTAAGCCGATTAAGTCATATAAGTTTTTTTTTGATAATTAAAATATTAATTTAATTATGTAGTATGTTTTTTTATGCTTTGGGATGTTGAAAGGGAAATATCTCGAAAACGTTTAAGATATTAAAATCAATCAAGTACACTTTTTGACTCAGAAAATGCCCTTCTTTAAGAAACTATAATTGATAAACACCTAATATCACAGGTACGAAAAAAAATCATAGATTTATGAAGCCCAGTGTATGCAACTAGCGCCCTCTAGTTTGAAACTTAAAAATGTCTACAAATTCTTATTTCTTGCTCATTAAAACATAATATTTCCAACTTTCAATTCGATTCATTAAACCGTTTTAAAATTATGGCTTATTTTCGAGAATACACTTTTACTTTCAACCCCCTGTATCTCTACAACGAGTAACAATCCGAAAAAACTTAATCGGCTTAGTTTGATGTCTGGTATCTCCAGTTACTCTACGGCTCATAAGTTATGGGACACCCTGTATATCTACTCAAGAAAATACTTATTGTATTTTATTTTTACAGATCGCAAGATTTTAATCCTAAATATTTGGAGGTACTAGGAAAAACTGAAACCAACGATAACACAAGTGAAGTGAAACAAACATCTGAGATTACCTCTAATGAATGCAAAATTATAAATGGGCAAAACGAGTTTAAATGTAGCCAATGTGAATATCAAACTACTGATATTAATATTTTAAGGTTACATATCTTGCAAACTATAGAGGAAGATGATGCTTCACATAAGTTCAGTTGCGATCACTGTGAATATAAAACATTTAAGAGAAGTCATTTAAGGACACATATTTTAGGACGTCATAAAAATATAGAAGTTTATGCCTCAGATAAGTTTAATTGTGGTCAATGTGATTATCAAACATTTTTTAGCAGTAATTTAAAAAGACATATTTTGGGACGTCATAAAAATATAGAGGAAATTGATGCTTCAGATAAGTTTAAGTGTGGTCATTGTGATTATCAAACAATTATGAAAAGTGTTTTAAGGAAGCATATTTTTGGACGTCATAAAAATGCAGAGGAAGTTGATGCTTTAAATAAGTTCAAGTGTGATCAATGTGAATACCAGACACTTACTAGAAGTTATTTAAAAAGACATATATTAGGACGTCATAAAAATATAGAGGAAGTTGATGCTTCAGATAAGTTCAAGTGTGATCAATGTGAATATCAAACTCTTGATAAAAGAAACTTAAAGAAACATATCTTGGGACATAAAAGTATAGAGGAAGTTGAAGCTTCAGATAAGTTTAAGTGTGGTCAATGTGACTATCAAACACTTAAAAAAAGTAATTTAAAGATACATGTTTTGAGACGTCATAAAAATATAGACGAAGCTGATGCTTCAGATAAGTTTACATGTGGTCAATGTGAATATCAAACACTTATTAAAAGAAATTTAAAGAGACATATTTTGCAACGTCATAAAAATATAGATAAAGCTAATGGTTTAGAGTAGTTTATATGTGGTTAATGTAAATACACCGAAAAAGAATTTGTACATAAATTTAATGAATGGTGGTCGTCAATTTTTTAAACATAATATTATGTATCGATTATTGTTGTTATAATTATTTCTAATCATAGACTAATAACTTAGTGCATTGAAAAAGTTACCGAGCCAACAATAAAGAACAAACGCAAGATATCAAAAATTAGTTTTTTAATACATATAAGTATTACAAAAATTCATTGTTTCCTTATCTTTAAAATAGTACGTTTTCTGTCATAGAACCATGAACAGCAAAGAAAAAAAAAATATTCAACGGTTTTTGTTGCTCAATTCGCAATAAACATAACTTCTAAAATAAACGTCAAAATTAATGCTACCTCGCCATTGATCAATCACAGCGAACATTAATTTTACGAAAAAAAATATACCACACGACAAAATTATGGTGTTTGCGCGTATTTTGACGAACAATCTTCAGAGGCCAATATGTTTTATTTTCTTTGTTCAGTCCCAGTCGATCTTGAAAGGATAGCACTGCGTTTCTATCGCGGCTGAATCGTGATTGTGAAATGGTGCTTATTATAGGTATAGGGGAGGGTGTTCCACCATGAGACACTTTTTGTTAAATGATCCATAGTTTGAAATGATTTTATATTTAAACGCGATGTATATGCTTATATGTTATTTTTATATATGGTACAAGTACTGATGAAGCATACAACATTTTAAAATAAAGATTTTTTTCTAATTTTGACATATAAAGTAACTTTTTTTAAAACTGATTGACATTATGAAACGTCTTACTTTTTGTAACTAGTTGCATAAAGTAAAATTTTATGCAATTGGTGACGAAAAATGTATTTTAAAATTAGTGACAAAAAGAATTATTCTATTTATTAAACTGTTATAATACAAGTTAAAAACATAAATTATAAATTAATTAATTATTATTAATATTGATAACACAATTATTGCAATTATTCAAATTAATTCCCGACGACATATTTTTTTCATTGCTCGAACTTGCTGTTATTTAATACCATTTTAAAATTTCAACGTTTCGCCTATCAATAATTTTTCAAATGAATATTTTTGTCACCCGAAACCTTGTTGGATTAAATTAACCAAATGGCGCCTGATACTTTGTTATTATGACTGATTGTAAAATTTAATTAAAAAAAAATATATACCTAAATAACTGATATCGAAGGGAAACTGATAATTATTCCTAAAGCAAGAAAGCTACAGAAAAAAATGTTAAAGAAAAAAAAAGTTTTAGGGTTTTTAAAATACTATTATCAAGAAGAAATAGTATATTATTGACCCAGGTTTAGACAGATACTATTATTGACCGAGCGTCGATTTTCGCTGCGCTCCTCGGGATTTAAGACGTGAGGGCAATAATAGTTGTCTAAACCGTGGTAAATATATTATTTTTTCCACTACTAACACATTTACAACATTAAATTATTAATTAAAGTTAACATACCTTCTTAGGATTGCTTCTGTTTTTTCAGTCAAGTTACCTTTACTTTGAAATTTGCAGCATTTTTTTTTATCTTGTTAGATGGCATTCCTAGTTGTCAGTATTTGTCGATTTGTCTTAACATGACGTTTTCATACATTTTTAAAATAAAAAAAAGGCAAGTTGCCTGTTTTATAGTGTTTTTGCCAGAAGCCTCTATAATTGACCGTTGTCAATAACGACGGTTAATAATAAAGGCTTCTGGCAAGGAGTAAAGAAAAACGATTTTTTTTACGGTTCGCCGACTACGGAGGCCATCTTGAACCGGTCATCGACCACAAATGTGGTCTACCGACTGGGGAGTGTGAAACGGCACCTTCATCCTACGAGATATCCGATCTCATCCGGCCTGTCCGGCGTGAATAGGATGGCTAGGTGTCGATTCATTCTACACTCTTCCCTGAGGCAAGAGCACGCCGTGTTCCCAAGCGGTCACCCGCCCAAGTACTAACCGCGCTCGACACAGCTTAACTTCGGTGATCTGCGAGAACCGGTGCTTAATATGTCGACATGCCCTTGCCTATGAAAACGATTTCTAAAGTTAATAGTCGGTTAATAATGAGTGATTTTAAAGTTAGTAGTGGAAAATAGTATATTATACAACAAGCATATAATGGTGGCTATTATTCACGCAGATAAAGTTTATGACACGAGCCGTAGGCGAGTTTCATAATTTTATCCAAGTGAATAAAAGCCATTATATGCGAGTAGAATACTATACTATGTCCACGACTATCCAATAATAATTGTAGCCAGAATTACTAAACATCTTTATTTATTTAGAAATATGAATAGTAATATTTGTATTCACACAATGTGCCAAGTTAATTGTAGGAATCCAATTTCATTCTACATTAACATCTTGGTTATTCGTTGTAGTAGATGTAGATGAAGATGTTTATGTAGATACTGCCTCATTGCGTATACAGGGTGCGTCAAACTCAGTGGCCTATTAAAAATAATTAGAAAACGACAAAGGATATGTTTTTGAAAATTTGAGTGTGTTCATAAGAGCTAGTGTTCTAGCGTTTAAAAATATTTTGAAAGGGGCGGTGTTGCCAGATCATCTTGAAACTCCTAGCAACTTTGGAATTTTAAATGAGACACGCTGTATATTATTTTACTTTTTGTTTCTGCTTAATAACACAAATATTTTTTGTATATAATAATCTATGCCTATCTCTTATAGTTTTTGAGATATTAATTAATTAGTCATTTTTTGGGGCCAAAACATGCTAACCAGAAAATTAAATATTTTTGTGATTAAGGCACCTAGAAAGTTAAAATTTTTACAGACGGTTCTTATAGCATGGCCATCTAGGAATTTTGATGATATATGAAAATATTTTTACACAGAGCGTCACAAAATCTTCGTAATATAAATAAATGCAAAATTCTCAACTTTTTTAAATGGAACACCCTGTATTTTATTTTCTTAACAAATTCTAGTTTATATTTCCTACCAATAAGTATAACATGTTCCTATACCTATTTCTAACCAATTCGAACTTACAAGGGGTTTAAAAAAATTAATTACTGAATAAAAAGGTTTAAACACATTTAATAGTAGGCTTTGGCAAAATTTGTTCGGAAACAAATGAAAAAGAAAAAATGTCAACTTAATGGTTTTGTCTATAATCTGTGTTTTAAATTATTGACTAAAATGGCCAATATTTCTTATTCAAACGCAGAAATTTTGAATTTACTTTTTATACATGGAGAGTGTAATAAAATTGTATCAAGACCATGTAGACGATTTAATGAATTGTATCCCAATTCATCTCCAATGACAGCAAAAAAGTTTAGTAAAATAGAACGAAATATGTTGCAGTATAATAATGTGAATGTATAAATGCATAGAACGAATATTTTTTTAAATATAAGATAATATAGGAAATTAAGTTGATATCTCGGTTGACACTTTTACTCTTTCATTTGTTTCCGAACAAATTCTGCCAAAGCCTACTATTAAATGTGTTTAAACCTTTTTATTAAGTTATTAATTTTTTTAAACCCCTTGTAAGTTCGAATTGGTTAGAGATAGGTATAGGAACATGTTATACTTATTGGTAGGAAATATAAACTAGAATTTGTTAAGAAATTCCAATCTCCGTTACCTAATCTGTCTCAACTGTATAGTAGGCTGTGGCAGGCACTTGATTAAATACATTATAAACACTTGCCAAAGGACAGATTAGCTAAATGAATTCGTTTAGTTCAAATTTCTTTGAAGTAAAACATGTGCTTGAGGAGTTATCATCGTTTCTTTAATAACAATTATGGTACATTATTTAAGAGAACTAAAATTTGATAAGATTTGTAGTCGACGTCTAGAATCAAATTATTTCTACTTGGCTTTGAAAACAACAAAGTTGTTAGATACAAGATGAATTAGCACTTATTCTTATTGACGATGGATTTTGAAGTCCAACAATTTATAGTCGTTGGGCTACAGCGGCAGACCGCAGCAAGGGCGTCGATAATTTTTTTTCTTTTGGGGGGGGGGGGGGGGGGTAACAAATTAACAAGATAAATTTTCAAAACATTTTTATTGTTTGTATGCCTTTGCCCCTTGGCATATTGAGGAAAAGAATTATAAGGTAACAAAACCTATAATATTTAATGTAAAATTAAATTAAAAATTAATAAAATTGGTGACGCCAATAGCAGGCATAATTGGCTTTGAGCTTTTAAAATATTATATTTTGACGTATATTTTTAAAAACGTCAAAATATAATGATTTAAAAGCTCAAAGCCAATTATGTCTGCTATCAAATTTTTAGAAAGATGAGTTTACTCGTTTCCTAGGTCTTCTAATAGGCCACTCAACGTGAATCACCCTGTATATAAGTAGGGCATACACGCACACTTTCCTTTTCTCTGTCTTGAAATACCGTTAAGTTTATATCTATCTCACTCTGGCACGGACCCGAGTTTAAAACTGAACCTATAGTTAAACCTAACTGTATAGGTACTATTTTACTTAGCGATAGAAAATGTTTTAAAACGGATAAAACTGTCTTTTTTAAGACGCTCAAAAGGAAAGGTAGTCGCAGATTGAATAGTTGATCGCCTACTTTAATTTTGTCCACTGTAAGTAAGTTGTATTTATTGTTAAAACTTTAAACGCTGTCGGATCGGAGGTTACACCAGATAGAACCTTGTTACCCGAACAAACCCGTAAGGTTTAAGTATGGCGAACCGTAATGAAATAATATACATTCTATTTAAAAAATACAATTTTGATAACTTTCATGTTTTTGGGACCTGTGCATTATGAAAATAATTTTAAAAAGTACATCCAACAGGCCCCTATCCACCCCGAAAAAAAAAGTATCCGACACATAAATTTAGCCATATGTCGTGTCGAATAGCGTGAATAACCCTGTATGTTTATTTACGCTTAAAGAAAGATTATTTGCCAATCAAATATGGTCATATGTATAGTATGACGGCATACATACAGTGAGTCCCAGAAGTAATGTCTAAATTCATTTAAAATTCAGCGGTAAGTTTTTTGAAAAACGCTCGTACCCGTCGATTTTTATTTTTTAATGTGTTTTTTTTGTGGTAATTTCATGTATACAGGGTAGCTCAAAAATAAGTTACGACCATCAACTTCATTTTTTCAAATGAAAACATATATTTTTTATTTCATTTTTGAATTTTGCATTGAATTCTAAGCATGTTTTATGTACCATGTCCTATACATAAACTCAAACAGTTATTGAAAAAATTAGGATTGAACATATCATTTAGGGAATCCAACGATCTATCAAATCTTTTGGCAATATGGCATTTTGGGCCCCCTAATAAGTAAGAGTGTCACTGTCACCGTTTATTTCTATAGAAACTGTATGACAATTTTATTTCAAATCAGTATAATTATTGTCAAGCGTAGTTTCCAAGTTGCGGTTTTCACAATAATGGTAAAGTTAACGGAACGGGAAAAAAATTGAAATTCTATGCATGGTTTGGTTTGGTGATAAAACACGTACTCAAATAGAAACAGCCCAATTATTTAATGAAATCCATCCTGATCGTCCTCTCATATGTCAAAAGATGGTAAGTAGAATAGAGGCTAAATTTAGAGAATTCGGTCATGTTAGAGATTTGTCTAAATCTGGTCGTCCTACTCGAGATGAAAATGAAAAACTTAACGTTTGGAAGAACTTACTTTGGAAGAAAATTCATGTACTCCCCTGTCGCACATTGGGGCCAATTTACACATGCCGAAATCTGTTGTTCACCGAGTAGTTGAAAAGCACAAATATCACGTATCGTACGCAGAAGAGTAATTGGTCCATTTTTCTTTGAACAGTCTTTAACTGGACAAGTATTTCTCGAATTTCTCCAACTTGAATTCATTCCAGCATTAGTGGCTTTATTTCCGAATCCATTGGATCCAGACTCCCCTGACGAAGAACTGATATTCCAACAAGATGGTGCTCCTCCGCACTGTGCGCACAGTTTTAGATGAAACCTTTCCCAATCGGTGGATAGGAAGGAGAGGACCTATCGAATGGCCTGCTAGGTCGCCAGACCTAACTCCGCTGGACTTTTTTTTGTGGGGTTACCTCAAATTAAAAGTATTTGTTAACAGGCCAAACAATATGCAGGAGTTGAAAGAGGATCCGAAGAGAAGTGCGTGTCATAACTCCGGAAATGGTTGGAAACGTGCAAAGAGAGTTTATTGATCGTTTTGGATATTGTCAAGCCGTAAATGGCGCACATTTTTAACATTTAATTTGATTTTGTTGTGCTTTTTTAAATTTTAACAGCTCTTACTTATAGATATGTTCAATCCTAATTTTTTTAATAACTGTTGAGTTTATGTATAGGACATGGTACATGAAACATGCTTGGAATTCAATGCAAAATTCAAAAATGAAATAAAAAATATATGTTTTCAATTGAAAAAATGAAGTTGATGGTCGTAACTTATTTTTGAGCTACCCTGTATACATGAAATTACCACAAAAAACACATTTCAAAAAGCTTATTGCTGAATTTTAAATGAATTTAGACATTACTTCTGGGACTAGACTAAAGGGGCCAGAAATATTCTGCATGTTTTGCCACATTTACGAAGCGACGAATATAATTCCGAGAAGAAATTTACTCTGCCAGCAGATTGACCTAAAAATCAAGTGCAAATTTAGTAACATTTTGTTTCCCAAGTCTACAACATTTTGTCAACATCGTTTTATAAATATTTTACGTCGAGTAGAGTGGTGTTGGTTTCACAACAAAAAAGAAACAAATTGTTCAGAACCAGTGACCGGCGAAGAAAGTCAAGCATGCTACAAATAATTGATTTATTTAAATGAAAAAGTACATATTATTTTTTCACTAAACTTATTACAAATCTTCTTGAACTGTTTCAACTAAAACCTCATCAGCAACTTCATACGTAGACACAATCGACTGTTCATTATCCACATACTCTTCAGCATTATCCACATACTCCTCAGCATAAAAATAGTCTCCTTCAGGAATGGCCTCGGCTTGACCCTCAATGTCTTCCTCTTCCTCCATCTCGTCCTCGTGGCCTTGTTCTTCTTGTTCTAAATGTTCAACTTCTTCAGAGTAATCTTCATTTTGAATGACATTTTGGACCTGCTTGCCTTCTCCATGTTTGGTGCGGACGTGGAACCTGAAAATATTTTACTATATATACACAGACATATATATACTATATATATGTCTGTGTATGTATCTAATTTCTAACACCCTGTATACCTTAAAGTATCCTTTTCCAGGAACCCCTTCGCGCAGTAAATACACTGGAAGTCTCCCGGATGTGTCATCAGATGGACTTTGAGGTTATGTAGCTGTGTAAAACCCAATTCGCAATATTTGCATTTAAACGGACGTTCGCCGGTGTGCAATAACATGTGTTTCTTGGCTTCGCCGTGCGATCGGAACGCTTTATCACAGTACGAGCAGTCGTAGGGCCGTGCACCGGTGTGAGTCAGCTCATGTCGCTTTACGGAGTTTCTGGTGTAGAATCTGCAACAAATAAGTAGTAGTTAAAATATTGTATATAATGATACTATACCTGGTGTCCACGGAAGGTGGCTCGCCCCTATAACTTTTTTGTTTTTAAAGATAGTGAAATGAAAATTGGAGGATTTATATATGACGTAAAATTGAATTTTTTGACAAGTGATTTAACTTTATGAAACTCCCGGTTTAACCGGAAGTGACATACACTTTTTATTTTTAAATGGGACACCTGGTATATTTTTCTTATTTTTAACTCTATATGGCGTTCTAAATACAACCACATCTTTTTTTAAATAAGATACGCTTTAAATGCGTCGAGTAGCCTGTCACCAACAAAAAGATAAATTGTTGGTCACAGACTACTCGATGCATTTAAAGCGTATTTTATTCAAAAAAGATGGTTTATTTTAGGGGCGTTCTAACGTTACATTTTTAAAGTTTTTTAATGGAAATTTGGCTAAAACCTAATAGTGTGTGGTATCAAATTAATCGTAACAAAGTGCTCTTTGTTTCTAATCTGACGAGCCACCATGTTACCATTAAAAAAAAATGAGTAAAACAAGTTAAAATCTTAAATTTCTCACAGCAGATATATTTTGACCAAAAACAGTCAAGTTGTATTTTTCCCAAGATTTTAGGACTGAAATAAGTGATTTAAACGTATTCATAGCCCTCTAGATAAAAAATATACTTAAAAAAAAATTTAATGACAAAAAGTGACAAGTGACACATGGTTGTATTTAGAACGTCATATAGAATTAAAAATAGGAAAAACATACCAGGTGTCCCATTTAAAAAAAAAAAGTGTATGTCACTTCCGGTTAAACCGGAAGTTTCATAAAGTTAAATCACTTTTCAAAAAATGCAATTTTACGTCATATATAAATCCTGCAATTTTCATTTCACTAACTTTAAAAACAAAAAAGTTATAGGGGCGAGCCACCTTCCGTGGACACCCGGTATAGTCAATAAGTGTATTTTATCGAGCGAGAAAATGCGAACATTTGCATATTTTCAAGGGACGGCTCCACAGCCTAATAAGCGAACGATAGATCATTGTCTGTCTGGCCCTAGGCAGTCCATTATTTTGGCTCCCCTGGGCACTTTAACACAATTAGCTGTACAAGATCTCCTAAACTCGATGCTCATCATGGGTATCTCGGAATCTATAAGAGTTACAGCAAATGGTGGCAGTGTTGCGAAATTTTGTGCCCAGTAATGTCGTAAAAAAAATGTGGGCTTTCTTTTTACTTTTTGAAATATTCGAAAGAAACTAAAATCTTTAGTTTTTTAAAATTTATCTGACTTATTTTAACTGCTACAGAAAAACAAATACAACATTGTTAAAGCAACTTTTTTAGAATTATACTACTACGTGTTTTTAGAATAACGTTACAACGTTTCGTTTTTGTGGAACTGTTTTCAATCTTAATTTTTTAAATACGGACCTGCATTTTTTATTTTATTTTCTGCAATCTCTTTAAGCCCTAAATTAAACCATATATTAAACTTAATAAGTTTGGGTGTTATTTTTACATCATCAGGGATTTTTTGATAGTTACTTTTACTTTTGGTATTTATTTAAGATATAATTGCATACAGCAGGATATGAGTAAGGTCCATCCCAAAGTATATCGTCTTGATTTTACCCCTAATAAATCATTTATATAAACATACCCATTGTCACTGCATAATTAGGTGTTTAAATGTTATCATTACTACCTACCTACCTGGCTACCCATGGGTGGAATAGATAAAAAGGGTCTTTCGGTGTTTTTTTTAGGTAAAAATAATCACTTTTTACATTTACCTGAAGTCGACCTCTGACGTCTACAGTAAAATACCTAGAAGGAACCAATTTTATTACCTGTAACGGATTATTGAGTTAAATAAAAGCAAAAGCCAAGACGATATACCTTGGGATATACTTTACTATATTATGCAGAAAAAAACTAAACGAGAAAAACCAGCGATAAAAAGTAAAAGTAAAAAAAACTTCTTTATATTAGGTGTTCAAGCAAGTGTTGCCCGTTGAACTTAAAAAGGTGACTACTCACTACATCGGTCAACATAATTAAGCCAAACAATTAAGTATAAAGTTTCTGTTATAGCCACTTGTGGTTTGTTTAGCTTTATTAAATGTGAGTTTTTTTGTCAGTGTGGCTGAAAAGAAATTTTTGTTTATTAATTTTTTTATTTAAAAATTTTGTTTGTTTTAACCGTATTTATTTAAAAATAATGATCAAATTCCTGATGATGTAAAAATAACACCAAAACGTCTAAAAAATTAATAACATTCCGACATTCTAAATATTTGGTAGTATAATGCTAAAAAAGTTGCTTAAACGGATTTTGTTTATGGTTAACCAGCTTCCTTAAGAACCGTTCTCTGCAAGTGGCGATTGACGGGTTTCTCTCAGACACCTTCACCATCAATGCCGGTGTTCCTCAAGGGTCCATATTGTCGCCTACCCTCTTTTTACTGTATATTAACGACCTTTTAGTGAAAACCCAAAATCCAATTTATAGCTTTGCTGATGACAGCACACTTGTCTCATCTTTTACCTTGACTCCCCAAACATCCGCTGCCGACGCACATCTTCGCAGGCAGCATGAAGTATTGCGCCTCAACAATGACCTGGAAGAAATTTTGGCTTGGGGTGACAGAAACCAAGTCGAATTTAATGCTAAGAAAACCCAGGCAGCAGTCTTCTCCAAAAAGGTTAACATTGCAGAACCGGATATAGTCATGGCAGGACACGCAATTCCCCTGGCACCGTCTATTAATTTGCTGGGGGTCAATCTGGGAGGTAATATGTCTTGGCATGATCACGTTGCCGCAATTGCCAAGGCAGCTGCACAGAAATGTGGTGTACTTTTCCGCACCAAAAGGTTGTACACACCTCATCAACTTTTGACACTCTACAAAGCCCAGATTCGTCCATCATTAGAATATTGCTCTCATGTCTGGAGCTCTGCACCCAAGCACACCCTTCGGCTACTGGATTCCATTCAAAGGAGAGCCGTTCGTCTGATCGGCGACCCCGAGCTGACCAAGACCCTCGATAGCCTGGAGCATCGAAGACAGGTTGGTGATTTGGCTCTCTTTTACAGATATTTCCATGGCAGGTGTTCGACTGACATTGCCCACTTGATTCCACCTAGAGCAATGCAAAACAGAAATACACGGCGAACCACTGCTGGAGAACGTCATCTTTGTGGAATGATCTTCCTGAGGTCGTGTTTCCCAATGAATACAATCTTCAACGTTTCAAGACCCACGTTAATCGCCTTTTTCGCACTCGCACCGCTCCCAGAGCGCCTTAAAGGATTTTTCCTACAGTGCAGGTGTTTTATCATAAAAAAAAAAAAAGTTTTATTTGTTTTTCCATAGCGGTTAAAATAAGCCAGATAAATTTAAAAAGAAACAAGACCTCAAAAGATTTTTTCCGATATTTCAAAAAGTAAAAACGAAAGCTCAAATATTTTCTTGCGATATTGTAACGAAGTTACATAATTTTGTAATATATAAATATATATTGTGACGTCACGCGCTGTTGCCAAAATGTGCGCGAAACAGAGTTAATTTTAATGGATTACTTAATTTCCAATGGTGGATTGACTGACATTCGGAGAATTACCGTTACTTCTAGAATATTTTAAACGCAAATAAATTCTAAATTGAGGGATGGATATAATAACATACCAATATAAAAATACCAGGATATGACACCAAAAAAATTATCTACCTTAGCAAAATTATGATCGTTTTTCTATTCGGTTCAAATGTAGCAAGCATAGTCCCGCCGTAAATGTTTTTACGATAATTTACAAGGGATTTAACACCACACATTTGCCACAGTTTAAAAAACGCTGCATCTAATGGAAAGCTTACCTTCTGGGACAATAGCTACACGACAGATTCCTCTCGTTCGTGTGTATCTTCATGTGGTAGAACAGTCCGTTGCGGTAGTGAAAGCCTTTTCCACATACAGGACACACCACCAGAGTATCGTTTCGATTGTGCGTCTGTCTGTGGTTCTTCGTTTGACTTCGCGTGTAAAAAGACTTGTCGCATATATCGCAGCTATAGCGTTTTCCTAAAAAAGATATGACTGTTTCTGTGTAAATTTCAAGAGTGTTTTTTTTTGTATTCAAAGCCGTCCCAAGTGGCGTACTTTAATTTTCAAGTCCGTCATAGTAGAATTTGATTTATTTTTCTAATTATGAGGTCCAGTGGCACAACCAGGGGGGAAAAAAATCTTGTTTTGTATAAATATTACGGTTTTAGACGCATATCGTCTTAGGTTTTGGTTTGTAATAGAAAACGAGTAAAAAAATTATATTTTATAGTATTTTTCTATTATATACTTTTTGTCCAGTTTCCCCCTTTTTAGAACCATTTTAAATTCACAAAAATATAACCAAATGCATACAATATTTTTGAAAAAAAAACAAATGCAACCATCGTTCTCCCTTTATTTTTGAAGAGAAAAATTAAAGAAAAAATTTTAATTGAAGAAACAGAAAAAGTATGATAATTTACAATAAAAAATAGTACGGGAAAAAATGAGAATGCTTCCTTTTGAATACAAAACGTAATCTTTATACAAAGCGGCACTTTAAGAAGGAATATTTCAAAACCTTAGCATTTGCAACAAAAACGGCTCTCAGATGCGTAATATGCGGTCCAAAAATACTAATTTTCTGAAAAAATCATCAATTTTGGCGTGGTGAGCGTATAAAAGATATTTATTTTTAAAAACCGAGCCCGAAAAACCCTGGTTAGAGTCATACATCTTCTTATGTGCAAATTGTGGATTGAAACTAGTAGTTTGTACAACAAGAGTGGATATGATGTCCATATCGCACAAGGAAGTAAATTCACCAACTCAAACTTCCGAGGGCAATATGGACAATCCACTCGAGTCGAACAGTATATTTTTTCTACTACCAAAATGCTAAAAAATGTAAAAAAAAAGTTTTCATGTTGCCGGGCTCGAACTCACGACCTTTGGATCCATAGTAAAACACTATACCACTCGACTATCGAGAACTTAAACTAATTGTGGGAAAACCAACTGATAAATGATGCTACATGAAATTAATTTTCTATGGACATTCAGCATTATTGATAAATCTATTATAAATGCGTATAGATTTTGTTATATTGAACAAATTAATAACATAATATTGTACCATATACATTTAAATTATATAATTTAGTGTCTTGAAAAAGAAGGCGGAGCCTCAGTAAAATAATATACTATGATTGGTCCGAATAACAACATGTAGATTTTGCTTCTCTAAAATTGACTACTGTGATTGGTCAGTTTCATTACCTATCTAGGATGGATATGAGATATTCCCGCACAATTAACTGGAATAGCCTACTTTACTCGCCACTTAAGTGTAAAAGAAACAGCAAATTTCCATGTGGGAGTGGAAAAACAACGTTTATACATATGTTTCAATTTGTATAATAATTTTTCTTTTGTGAAATTAAAGAGCCAGCCAGGAATATCAAGAAAAAAGTGAAAAAAAAACATTCACAAAAAAAAATTTAATCCAAACATGGGTTATTGGATTATGGGTTACGTGATTAAAGGCATTACATCCTGTTAAGTTTATTTTTTATACTGATTTGATAATGATGCGTGCCCTTTTAAAGGATTGATTTCTACTATAATAACATTGAAAAATACAATTTGTGGATGTGAAGTGTGAGTTTCTCGAATCTAGTGAAGTTTTTGACCATTTAAGAAAAAAGTACCCTAATCTGTTAAAAGAACCCAGTCCAACACTATTGAACACGGATCCAGTAAATTCATCATAATTTTACAAAATTGAAGTCAGCATTTTATATGGGCACATTTTACATGATTAATAACATTCACCCTTAATGCAGATAGATCTCTATCTAAGAAACGTCTTTATTTTTGACTCGGCGAAGGTCAGCTTGATGTGTGCTTAACGGAGCATGTATGATACAAATACAAAAATTAAGAGACAAAATTCCAAAGTTATATTACCCAAATATAGTTAAGGCAGAAACTTAAATATGGACAACTTAAACGCTAATGATATACATAATATTGATCTTACACATATTCAAGCATAATTATCTAGCAAAAAACGCGATAATTGGTCCTAAAGGAGTTTAAACTTATAACTATACTTATAAACTTATAACGGGTTGTACGATTGTGTGTAGAATGCCGGAAATGAAGCTTTTCACGTAGGTATTGGGGTACACCACTCGCAAGCAAACGATAAGAAAAATGTAGTCTTTGCCGATCAACTATTCTAAGCCATTTTAGCTCAGGCAATTTATAGCTAACTTGTTCTCTTGCACGCAGTCCATAAATAAAGCGATTGCAAAAGTTCTAAACCTTTTGCATTCTGGTCTTGCACTGCAAATCCAAACAGGGTCCGTACACGAAGTTAAAATAGTTAAAGTCAGAGAGAACAGGTTTCACACAGTGTTTTTTTTTTTAAATTGAGGTCGTAAGATGTGTTTATTTTTGTATAAGTTTCTGAGTGAAAAATACGATTTTTGAATAACTGTACCTACCTGACTTCTAAACCAAAGCTTAGTATCAAAAGATGATTAACTTATAGTGTTATCTCTTGCCAGTTGCTTCAATGAAGTTACAGAATTTTCCTGAAGATTAAGCAATATGTTTAATTGTGTCTTTCTCCATTACGCGAGGTTGTCGCTGTCTTGGTACATTACGTATATTTACAATAGTGCTTTAGTATTACTTGGTGGCGAATTATGGGGAGGGGGGGCTGCAGTCATGCCCCCCGCCGCAGTCATGCCCCCCGCCAGGAGCTCGGGTCTAAAAGTCTAATTGCAACCTAATTTTTCGTCTTACGTTTGGACTCTTAATTTAAACTCTTTAAATAATTTATATTATTCTTAGCTTTGATTACAAAGGTCTTGTGGAAAACGTTTAGTTTTTAAACTTTTCCTTCTAAAAGTCCTGTTTTATATAGAGATTAAGGTTTCACACGCATATCATTTTAGTTATTGATTTTTGATGCAATTTTAAAGGAAAACGAGTAAACAGAATAATATTTTATAGTATTTTTCTATTATAGATATACTTGTCTGTTCCATTTTTCCTTTTTTAGAGCTATTTCAAATTAACAAAAATATGCAATAAAATATTTTTACAACAAACCAAAAAAACAATTAGGTATTTATTTTTAAAGAGAAAAATTTAAGTAAAAATTTTATTTGAAATATTTTTATGGAAGAAATGTGATAATTTATAATAAAAAAAAATATAGTGCGGGAAGAAACGAGAATGCTTTATTATGAATATATAAAACGGCACTTAAGACGCAGTATTTCAAAACCTAAGCATTTGCACCAAAAACTACTCTAAGATCTACGCTCCTAAAACACATAATTTCTGAAAAAATCATCAATTTTGGCGTGGTGAGCGACATCTATTTTATTTTTTATCATGAAATACCGAGCCCGAAAAACGCTGGTTAGAGTCATACATACGTTTTATGTTAAAATTTTCGATTGACACCAATATTCATATTTTCACATATTATAATATAAAAAATGTTTTTTTGAAATAAAGAGCCAGCTAGGAACATCAAAAAATAGTAAAAAAAGACATATTTACAAAAACAAATTTAATCCAACCATGCAGAGGGGGAGAGGTAATAATTTAATTTTCGTAATGTGATAGTAGTTAGGTGAATTTTAAACGAACTTTGTGCGTGGCTTCAAACATTTTTCGCCTGCGGCGCTTTTCCACCTTCTTCATTAGGTACAATGTCATGAAATACATGTAGTCCCGACAGTTTCTCTCTCCAGGAAAAAAAATGTCCTACTTTCGCCCACAGAGCAACCCCAGCATACTGGATTGTTACTTGCGAAACTGATGGTAAACCAATAATCAATTCTGTGTGATTCTGTTAAAAATACACGAAAATGCAATAAAAAAACTGTTAAATCAAAAAAATGTGCTCCCTTGTTTTTTGAAAAGGAATTCGCTGTTATTAAATTTACTTCCGTTATAAATTCCAGCCTGTATTATGTGGCTGAAATAATGTATATTTACTTACCTACGTGTTTACTTAGATGGTAGGAGAGGTTCCCGTGACTTTTGAGAATTTTTCCGCATAAATGGCATTTGTGTTCGATACCATCGTTTGGCACCTGGTTTTTCACTTTCATTAAGTGCTCATTTCGCAGGTGACCAAGCAGTTCCTTTCGATTTCTGAAAGTAAAAGATGGTATTTTCCTATGGGCGTTTTAAAAAGTGTACATTCGTTACAATTAAAAATATATTAACAGAGTTATTCTGTACATATAATGACCATAATCCAGTGACTTACTAAATTCTTACACTTTAACCTACATCACCCGCATCTAACATGGTTTTTTAATCGTTTTTCCAGCAAATACCAAGCAACAAGTTTTAGTAAAACGGCAATCATGTCACCAAAAATTTTATAAGCGAAAGCTAAAATGAACTCTTTCATGGCAGTATAAGGGATTACCGGAACTGGCCGATTGTAATACAGCAAAAGTCATTTAATTTATACCCTGCGGGTCAATACCAACCCCACCAGGGAGTTTGCCTGGGTGCGTGTCCTGGTCAGCTGTGACCAGCAGAATTTAAAAAATACTATTCTATGTATTATTGTGTATTTTATTATACCATATAAGGCAAGGGCCTGTCGACATATTAAGCACCGGTTCCCGCAGATCACCGAAGTTAAGCTGTGTCGAGCGAGGTTAGTACTTGGGCGGGTGACCGCTTGGGAACACGGCGTGCTCTTGCCTCAGGGAAGAGTGTAAAATGAATCGACACCTAGCCATCCTATTCACGCCGGACAGGCCGGATGAGATCGGATATCTCGTAGGATGAAGGTGCCGTTTCACACTCCCCAGTCGATAGATCACATTTGTGGTCGATGACCGGTTCAAGATGGCTTACGTAGTCGGCGAACCGTAAAAAAAAATATTATACCATATATACAGGATGCTACAAATTAGTGTGCGTACAAGGGGATCTCGAAAACAGTAAGAGATACAAAGATGGTTAAATTGAGGCAAAGTTGCGTATTTTGGGACTTAATAATTTAGTGAAAGAAAATTGTAAATACTCCGAATGCTTTCGGAGATATCTGAAAAAAACCGAAATTTTTAGTTTTGGTTTTTAATTTTTTGCGCCTTAATTTTTCACTTAGGAAAAAAACAAAAAACACTATCTCATAGCCGTTATTTATGTTCTACAAGATGGCGTTTTTAAATTGGACGTTTCGTTCTTTAGATACCAACCTCAATTTTTTTTCAATACGGACCTGGAATTTTTTTAACAGTTTTAAGGACTTCTAAGCTCTGGAAATTTAATTCAATTTAAAGGTTTTTAAAATGTTAACGTTTTGTCATCAAATAACACATCACTAGCATTTCAAATTATCCTTTCTTTACTATTACGGCCCTGGCAATTATTTTTAGGATTACTTAATTATTAAAATTACATAACAGAAAGTTATGGTGTTTAGGCTGTTTATTTTTTTAATAAGATTAACCGTCACAATACTCTAGCTAGGAAGTAAGCAAGTTTTTAAGTCACAAGAAGTAATTCTATTTTTTATTAGTATTTTATTTAATTATTTTAACGTATATCTCTTAAGTCCTATCGGTTTTTCCTTAGACCTAGAACGATATACTGTAAAACGCAAAAAAGTATTGCTCCCGAGTGAAGATAAGGTAACTGGAGTGTTAGTCTAGTTAGGTTACTGTGATGCGCTTATTTTTGTTTTAAAAACAATTTAAACTTTTTTTTATTGTTTAGAAGATCTGATAATTTTTTTCAGGCAAAACATGTAACAAAAATAAACAGACCTAGATATTTGAGACCGTGTCTTTGGGTCCTTTCTCTTACAAAATATCAAATATTAAACCACTTTGAGTAAAAATGGACGGATTTTTAAATCAGAAATCTTTTGTTTTTAGTGTGGCTCTAAATGTTCAGGACCGTAATGAAATGAAAAATGTGTTATTAGATGACAAAACGTTAAAATTTCAAAAGCTTGTATATTGTATTAAATTTCTAAAGCTTAGAAATTCCTAAACCTGTATTTAAAATTCCAGGTCCGTATTTAAAAAAATTGACTTGAGGTTGGTAACTAAAGAACGAAACGTGGAATTTGAAAACTCATAACTCCATTTTGTAAAACATAAAAAACGGCTATGAAAAAGTGTTTTTTATTTTCTTCCCAAATTAAAAAATAAGAGCGCAAAAATTTAAAAAACAAAAATGGAAATTTAGATTTTTTTCGGATTTCTCTGAAAGCATTCGGAATAATTACAATTCTTTTTCACCAAGTTATTAAGCCCCAAAATACGCAACTTTGCCTCAATTTAACCATCTTCGTATCTCTTACCGTTTTCGAGATCCCCTTGTATGCACACGAATTTGTAGCACCCTGTATAAGTAGGTACATGTATTTAAAACAGAAAAAGATGACAAAAAACAAAATGCACAATAAATAAAGAAGTTTTTAAAGTAAAGTAAGTAACAAAAAAATATTTGTGGGGATGAATTCTTAAAGTGACAAGTTTTTCCTGGATAAACTTTTTTTATTTGGTAAACCCTTTTAAAAGTATAATCTTGGTTGAAGAATGCATTCACCCGGCATGTGGCAGCATGAAGTGCAAGACGAATCATGATGGCATTGTAATTGACCATCTCAAGGCCAAGTTTCCATAACAAGTCGATTTTTAGTAGGGATGACGTTGTAGTTTCAGTCGCCAACGATCGGGTGACGAGGTGTTTTTCTGTTTTTTTTTTAGTATAATAGTTCGTAATTATGTTCACGTAAATTTTTTTTACAGACTCAAAAGGTAGTATGAAAAAGAAAAATACATAAATTAGTTCATTATCTCTAAGGCAGCCTACGTCTATTTACGTCAACACAAAATGTCGCGACCTGCGCATGATCAATAATAGCGTTTTCGGTTTACTGCTCTCAGACACTCTGAGAGTGCTCTCTCCGAGATTTGCGTGTTCGGGTTATCAAAATCAAGTATTCTCACTCGGAGTACTACGTTCGATTTTCAAATCTGGTTACTCTGAATCCGTTAGCGAGTGCTCTTCTTCGATTTGCACATTTTTACGGGGTAGAGAGGCTGCGCCTGCGCAATGACGTCAATGGCTACACTTTTTCTTTAAGGCTGTGAACGGTGTTCTTTTGTAATTTCGAGTTTTGTTGTTTGGATATTTGGAACATAAAGTAACATTTTTGTTTAATTTAAAGAATAATTGTGTTATTATATTAAATTTAAAGGTTAAAATTATTTTACCATCTGTCATAATTTTAAGAGCAATCATACACTCTATCCGAGGACAACTGCATTCGAGGTGACAGCAAATCTCGGGCGAATCTATGACGTTACAGTTTGCTTCCAGAGCACTCTGAGAGTGCTAAACCGAAAACGCTATAACCTAATTCGTGCCGGGGTAACTCCAACAATAAATCTGGCGTTATTTGTATAGAAGAAAGTAGTTGATCAACATGTTAAGTGGAACGGGACGCAGCATTCCTCCACGCAAACCGATGTTACGTTCCCCGTTTCAAGCGACCGTGGAGCGTGAGCATATTATTAATAAAATGACATTTAAGTAGGGATCGTCTTGACAAAGAAGAAATATGACTTATGAAAGTTTACCAGATGACTCCAACACCATGGCGGCTCAGTGGCAGTTTCAAAAAACGTAGTTGGCTGTCCTCCAATTAAAAACTTTCGAAAGTTTGTATGTGTTTAGTTAATGTGATTCACCGCCAATAACTACTAGTTGTCCAACTGTCAGTCACGAAAACGTTAGAATATCACCAAAGGATAACATTTTGGCCACTCAAGTTTGAGGTTATAATTCAAAATTCCTGTAAAAATTCCGATTGGTTGGCAACCAAGAGAGCTACTGAGACTACTATTAGAGGTCGTAGTCACGGTAAATTCCTAAATACTAAAAAAATTATTCAAATCTAATCATAGTTCCGAATTTATGATGAGGCGGTAATTTTGTGCAGAGGTTATTCAATAATTCCCTAAAATAACGAAATAAATGAACACTTACTTATAATCTGTCCGACATACGTAACATCTGGAATTCAACTTGTTCTTTTTACACGCTCCACTAGTGTGTAACTTAACTCTTTTAAGAGAAGCCATTGGTCTCTCGCAAAATGGACATTTGTATTTTAATTTTCTCGCCGATTCCAACAATTCTCTATCATTTTCACTGTTAGTCATAAATACATTCATCATGTCTTCATTTGCGGCGGCATTAAAAAAAATTACATCTGCTTCGTCGTCACTAAGGGGAGCAATATTTTCTTCTTCCTCGTTTCTGGCCATATTTTCTTCTTCCTCGTTTCTGGCAATATTTTCTTCTTCCTCGTTACCAACAATATTTTCGTTTTCTTCGTCATTAGCAATGTTTTTATTTGATTCTTTAACTTTATCTTCAGCGGAAGATTCTTCATAAACTTCTTTCCCGTCTTCATTTTCGTTTATTTTTGCATCTAAAAAAAATCGAACAACTAAATTTTATTATCCTTCAATACGAGAGATAGAATTTAGTTCACTTTAAATGCAGTAAAATACTTTTTATTTCTTAAAGTTGGTAGTTATTTGGAATTAAAAAATGTTTCATGTTTTCTCATTCTGAATAAATAACAATGATTAATTACAAGGTACCGTAAATAATTTTTTTGCAGAGACTGCATGTCTGGCTAAAATTTAACAGGAGACAAAAAGTTTTAGCATGAAGTCAGCTAGTGTCAGAGAAGTAATTAAAGTCATTTATACAAGGGGTAATAAAAAAAACGAACTTTTATTTACCAATCACACGCCATTTTTAAATTTACAGGTATTAAAAAAAGATGGCGCAGACGTCAAAACACGCTATTAATAGTGGTCATTCTTAGTCCCAAACTTAGTGGAAATCGATAAAGGCGTTTAGAAATTATTCCGGAAAAACGATATTCATTTGAAAACTTTAGCGCCCTGTAGCGGCAAAACGAAGCAACATTACATATAGGTAAGTTTGCCTAGATTGCCTTATTTTTGGTTAAAGAATTTGTGGTGAAGCGTTGTACAGTCATTTCAATGGCACCCTGTATATTCATGATAGATCATGAATCTAGCCAATGTTCGTGAGGAAAAGCCGTTTTCGGTCATATGTTGGCCAACGCGTTAGACAAGAGAAACGTCAAAGCATTAAAAACGTAACTGAAATATAGTATAGTACTACTTCAGAAAAATCAACTAGAAAACGCATAGATGCAGTGCACAAAAACGCTCTTGCTTGTTCTAAATTTATTTATTTATTCAGTCAAGTATCAACAGCAATTAAGCCATTAACAGATACAATCAAATTTTGTACAATTATACTATTCTAGGTAAGTATACACTATTCACCAATCAAGACATGATATATACTATCTAACAGTTAATCTCGTGTCCAATAACTTCTTAAAGTTATCTAAACTAATAATATCTATGTCAATGTCAGATGCATACTCATTAAACAGGTTACACATCTGATAAATTGGAGAAATCTTGAACAGATTTGTCCTGGGAAAATCTAAATAAAATACTTTATTGAATCTAGTGTTCACACGATTTATAGAAAAAGGAAGCTGACTTAAAAACTCAAGTATCATCAATGTTTCCCTTTAAAAGCCCGAAGAGTGTAATTAAACGTATTTTTTTCCGTCTTATCTCCAAAGACACCCTGTCAAAGATACTCAACAAATATACATGA
The DNA here is from genome assembly GCA_935413205.1 of Polydrusus cervinus. Taxonomy (NCBI): domain Eukaryota; kingdom Metazoa; phylum Arthropoda; class Insecta; order Coleoptera; family Curculionidae; genus Polydrusus; species Polydrusus cervinus. The sequence goes on from OW284518.1 coordinate 9,125,983, forward strand.
TCACAGCCTCTAGTGGGGTAAAAACCATATTACTTTAGATACATATATTTTAAAAATTTTCTCTGTACACTCTTGATAAAAATTAACCCAGACATTGTAGTAAGGGGACCATATTATACTTCCATACTCTAACTTAGGCAATACCAATTTAAAACATACATCTATATCAAATTTTTTGTATTTCTAATTATAAAACCCATTATTCTTTGAGCCTCGTGTAGTTTAGCAGTTATATGCCCAGTAAATGACATTTTGGTGTCAAACATCACACCCAAATCCCGCTGATTATCCACCCTAGGCAAACTTTGATCACCCACAGCATATTCAATTATGATTCAAAGAGAAAGACATACAGGAACATTTATTCACATTAAGAGTAAAGCCATTCACATTACACCAATCGACCACACGACACAGGTCATCCTGGAACTTCTTGCCACAATCATCCCCGGTAGCTATCTCAAGAAACAACTTAAAATCGTCTTCAAATAATAAACCCTTAGAGTGCCTTGTAACGCCAACAATGCTATTTATGGCTATTAAAAATAATAATGGACCCAAATTAGAGCCCTGTGGCACTCCAGAGGTGCTTTTATACTTTGCCGATTTAGTTCTACATACTGTTCTCGTCCGGACAAATAAGACTGAATTAACATGATTAAATTTTTAGTGACATTCATATCCTCCAGAGCCTTTATTAGCACACAGTGTCTAACCTTATCAAAAGCCTTTTCCATATCAGTATATACAACATCAACCTGTCGTTTGTTCTTCAATGAACAGTGAACATACTGAGCGAATGTTGCCAAATTTGTAAATGTGGAGCGCTTTGGTAAGAAACCATGTTGTACACTGGATATACTGGCTGCTACGTCATCACATATCCTATCAAATAATATCAACTCAAAAATCTTAGAGACGGCAGAGACTATGGTAATAGGACAATAATTTTTAATTTTTCGTCTAGATCCACTTTCAAAAATAGGAATAACCTTACTGAATAAATTGCATGCAAAATTGTCCATAATTTTGAACACACGCGTTATACAGGGTGTTTCATTAGGGTTGACCATATCTTAGTAAATAGATTTACACATGCAAAAGGGCACATACAGCTGTTAAATCAGTTAGGTGCCAAATATCAGTATGGGAGCCACACAATTTTAATTAATAATGTAAATTGTCAATTTAATTTAATAAATCAATATTATAATATTATTATTTGGTTGTACCGGATGGTCAACTAGGAATGACTGCCGGCCATCTCAGAAACTAGTAATTGTACAGCATCCGGGTAAATTTTTTTATGACAAAAGTGCATAAGAGAAAATGCTGGAAATTATTTTCCAGTTTGTAAAATACCCGCAAGGGGGCGTGCCAGCCATGACGAAGGTTAAAATTAGAATTTTCTTTGTGTTTTGGCTAATTAAGAAGTATAAAATTATTTGTCTATTAATCCTTACATATTTCCTAATACTTTTTTTTTTAAAATACGCCACGGTTACTCCGATTTGGCATAACCGATTTGAACAAACTTGGTTTCATTTAAGAGAGCTTTATTTACCCTATAAACTGCGCTTTTGTTTTTTTTATCCTTAAGTTCTGCCGTCGCCGCTAGATGGCGTTAACTGAAATATAAGCAAATATTAAGCTTTTTCTCGAAAAAATTAAATGCAATAAGTTTGTTTTATCATGGTATAATAGAGAAATAAATCTTTAACATTTCGGTAAAAAACACAAATTTGTAACTTTTTTACAACTGGAGTTATTAAGAAAATTAATTATATTATACTCATTTTTTCTTTTTATGGGCGTTTCAATTTAATCTATAGAATAATTTTACCAAACCTTAATAATAAATAAATAAAAAATTATAAAAATCGATGAGTCTTTAAATTACAAAATTTTTAAAACGCTTATATTTTTAATTTTTAAAATATAATACTCGTACTACAATAACCTCAATTAATAATCTCACCCAATCAAAATCAAAACTTAACTAATATTAAACAACCAAAATAATTAGTTCTAAAAGATTCAAACGTAAAATTATTAATGACGACACAAGTGTTCAAAATGTCGACCATCATTGTTTTTTTACAAGCCTGCAACTTTTTCCGCGTGGATAAAACAGCAGTTTCAATTTCCGCCACCGATATATTTCTTAACGCTGCTGTAATTCTCTCCATCATATTTTATCTCGTCGTCGGCCGGTTAGCAAACACAACGTCCTTAACCCGGGCCTTAACCCTCCCCACAAATAAAAATACACGGCAATTATATCGAATGCCACTTCATTCATAAAACGTATCTTAGTAAAAAAAGTTTTTAACAACACCACACAAGCACGTTTAAGTGAAAAACTGACAATTATTAGTTATTTAAACAACACGTCATTTTAACACAATTTTTCATTCAAATCAAATCAAATCAAATCAAATATAGCTTTATTGTCATAAGATCTACTCATTGACAAAGCAAAACAACTTATAAAATATTACAAAACTACAGTTAAAACGAATTAAACAAATTAAAATCTAAAATACACTGACCAGTTAAACACCCCAAAACAAACAAGAGAACCCTACAGCGATACCTCGAAAAATTCACTTATTGTATAGAAGGCTCTCTCGGTTAACAATTTTTTTAGATCTCTCCGAAATTTTTTATGGCAAACAATTTTCCGTAAACTAAGGGGCAAATGATTAAATAATTTTTTGCTGTTATAATATAGAGAGTTCTTTATCAAGGCAGAAGAGGGAATCGGCAGCGATATCACGTGTGTTCTTCTTGTGGTAGTTGTCAAGGAAGTCTGTATTTCCGATTTATACTTCTTATGCATAAGACATGCTGTTTCGAGAATATACAAAGAAGCCAAAGTCAATATCCCCAAATTAATAAAATACGGTCGACAGGACGTTCGGCGACTCAATTGACAAATACACCGTATTGCTCTTTTTTGTAATAGGAATACCGACCTGAAAAGGTATTGAGCGCACGATCCCCAGAAACACAACCCATACCGAAGGTGACTCTCTATAAGGGCAAAATAGGCGCTCCTCGCACTAAAAACTCCCAACTCTCGCGATATAACCCTCAAAGCATAGCACCCACGAGCTGTTCTAGTATTTAAATTCGCTATGTGGTGTTCAAACCTTAATTTGTCGTCAATATAAAGCCCCAGAAATTTACTCATTGCTGAATTATTCACTCTTTGAGCTTCTGGTCCTATACTGTGAATGTGGCATTTAAAAGTGAGTAGGTTAGTCTTAGAAACATTAAGAGACAAACAATTTGAGTCGCACCATCTCTTAATCTTCAGCATATCACAATTAATGTCAAGCTCCAACTGGGTCACATCAGAACCCTGCCAAAGAATCGTGGTATCATCCGCAAATATGGTAAATCTGCCAGATATATCTAGCTTCGCCAAATCATTAATATACAATAAAAACAGCAACGGCCCCAGAACAGAGCCCTGCGGTACTCCCGATGAAACTCTCGTTCTTTTTGATTCTCTTCCATTAAAGTAAACCGTCTGATATCTGTCTGAAAGATAAGACTCAAACCAAGCCAGTGCAGTGCCCCTAAAGCCGTAGACCTCAAGCTTGCAATTCATTTGTTTAATGTTATCAAAGCTTACTCATCGTATTTTATTGGTGTATTTTTGGATTTAAATAATTTAATAATTACCCTAAACAGGAACCTTTGAATTTCAACATTATTTAAAGAAAGCCGAATAGATAGGCGCACTATGATTCATTCGCTACGTAAGAACCGACGTGACTTCAAAGCGCGCCGTCTTTTATTGCATAAAATAATACAATATCTTGTGTCTGAAATCGATCGAAAAAAAAAACGGTTGCCACATTTTTGCACTGATCCGTCGTTCTTTAAATATTGAAATTCAAAGCAGGAACTAACGAAATGGTGTAAATGTTATTTATTATATTTTTTAAATTTTAACATAGTGTAGCTCAACATTTTTTATTTGCTTACGAAACAACGCATGTAAAACAAAGGAATTCATACATTTTAATCAATTTTTGTAAATGTTTCCGGTTTAAAACAAGTTAAGCGTTTCAAGAATTTTTTAATTTAAAGACTTAATATATATTTATTTGTAAGAAGGAATATAGGGCTTTCTGTTCCTAACCCTACATTACCATGTCCCTTCTGGAGAGTAGATACAACTTCGTTAATTTAGACTGTCATCGATTTTTATAATTTTTTATTTATTTATTATTAATGCGTCGTAAAATTATTCTATAGATTAAATTGAAAAGCCCATAAAAAGAAAAAAATTTGTATAATGTAATTTATTTTCTTAATAACTCCGGTTGTAAAAAAGTTACAAATTTGTTTTTTTACCGAAATGTTAAGGATTTATTTCTCTATTATACCACGATAAAACAAACTTATTGCGTTCAACTTTTTCAAGAAAAAGCTTAATATTTACTTATGTTTCAGTTAACGCCATCTTGCGGCGACGGCAAAAATCAAGGATAAAAAAACAAAAGTGCAGTTTATAGGGTAAATAGAGCTCTCTTAAATGAAACTTAAGTTTGTACAAATCGGTTATGCCTACCCGGAGTAACCGTGGCGTATTTTTAGAAAAAAATTAATTCCCCCCACCACTTTATTTTACTAGATCGGAAAATTTGTGTAGGAAAATAAGTATTAGAAAATATGTAAGGATTAATATACAAATATTTTTTATACCTCTTAACTAACCAAAACACGAAGAACAGTCTAATTTTAACCTTGGGTCATGGCTGGTACGCCCCCTTGCGGGTATTTGACAAACTCGAAAATAATTTACCCGGATGCTGTACAATTACTAGTTTCTGAGATATGGCCGGCAGTCATTCTTAGTTGACCACTCTGTACATTTTTATCATGCGGTAAAATATATTTTAAATAGCGCATTCAATCCCCTTAATACTTTTAAATTTTACTTACCTGGACTGATTTTTTCAATTACCAAAGATGGAATTTCTAAGATTGGTTTGGGTTTCTTATATCCTTTTTCCACGAAAGATGCGCTTATTGATTTGCCCAAATTATTCAAAAAACCTTGAAATAATTCCTCATCTTGACTATCATCCTCCACAATGAATATATCGTCGATGTTAAACCGTTGCGATCCGACTAAAATGTCCACTGAAGTCTTGTCCTCTTCTATTTTCGAATCGACTTTAACTAAGAAGACTTATTTATAAAATTGGTGCCTGGTTATATTGGGTTGCACAAAGCCTTTAAATAATAATTAACTAACCAGAAAACTTTGACTGAGACATCAATGATAGTGGCCGAAATGATTTACTCATAAAGTTGTCTAATTAGTAAAATACTAAAGTTTCCCGGGCCACCTTAATGTTTATTGAGAAAATAATTTCCGCTAACATCATCAACCCAAATTTTAGTAATATAGATTGCGTCCATTAATTATGGAATAGTTAAAAAAATTACTTGATTTTTAAAAACCCATATCTTCATTAAAATTTGATCAATTTGCTCCATTTTAAGTTTATTGGGAAGGTTGTTTCTTAAAGCACTAAGTAAAATGTGTGTGACTTCACTTTATGTCTTTTTATACAGGGTAATGGCTAAAATATCAACTATGTAAATATGCTAAACTTTGAGACTCCTATCTTCTGTATATTATGTTGATTAAGGTGGAATTACACCAAGAGCTACTAGCAATATAGCTGAGTTACAAGTATTTTAAAACACCACCTATAGGCTTTTTATCTCTTTGTTCGCTGCCAGTGCCAATCCCGAGAAGTTAATAGTAAAGTTGTATAGCTCTTGGTGTCTGCATCTAGGTACCTACATAAAATATGACAAATTATAGCAAACCTACCTATATCACTCAGGTCTCTCAGCTGCTCTTTAAGCTTCTTTCTGGACTCTCTATATTGAAGTTTCAAATCATAGGAAATTTTTAACAGTTCAACACACACAGCACACAACCCTTGGGGATATACTTCACTCAGGTCAATCTTTTCCGACATAACGAATTCCATTGCTTCATGGACCAGGGGTTTCGGCATCAAAGCACCTTTTAAAGGAGCACCTAAAGGAATCATTTTCGCTACGCTTTGTGTTAAACATACGCGACAATTAGTTTGAAAAGTAAATCTGTTATATCTTTTGGTATACCTCATAGTGGAATGTCCATTAATGTCTAAATGTTTAAATAAACTTAATAAGCATATTGGCTATACAATACAAAAATCAGAAAATCGAGAAAAAATATTTAATAAACCCACAAAATAATTAATCTGAAATTGACATAACCCCATTTCTCATTTCTTGCTGATGCACAGAGGACTTTTTGTGTGTTTTTGTTCCATGGTCTTTAACTTTTCAGTCTCCAACCAATTTTTCAATCAGTGATACATACAGTTCACCTACATAGTTCAATGTTTAATTAGTGACCCTCAGGGATGAGACGTCTTCTGGTGTAGATAACTTGATCCCTTCAATCTATAATATCTTGAACATAAGCGCACTGGGGTTTCATCAGGAAAGTTCCTTACTTATCTCCAATTTAATTTACTATATATTTTACTAATTCAATTGACTATAGCATCCGCCATAGTCATTTTTATTTATTTACTATGACATCCGCCAGGTTCACTGGGCTCACCTGAGGTTGTGAAGTCTCCGACTGGCCCCTAGTGGTCATACTGACAGAAATTTTAGGACTCTTCGCTAACTCCCCTTGGCTTCGAAACACTCCCCTTATTTAATAGCTGTTGTGGACTTCTTTGTCTTCTGTGGGGTTTTCTGTCCTATATTTTAAATTTTAAACATAACCAAAATCTCTGGGACTACCAGTTGTTCATCGTTGGAGATGAAAAAACTATCTTTTTTCAAGCTCCCTACAGAAGTTATAATAATATATAGAAAAATATTTCCACAATTTTTGAAATAAAAATGTTTTCTTATTTCCAACGATGTGCATTGCCAATTTTTTTCTCTTATTCTAGTCTAGTCTTGATTGCTATGGCCACCTGTCTCTTAATACAGATCGTTAAAAACGTAATGTTTATGCCCTTAAAGATGTAATTAACAAAACAGTGATAACCTATCATTCCTCTGTGCCAATGGGCAATGGCCCAATGCCAAAGGCCATTCTTGATGACCTATCATTCCTCTGTGTTAGTAGTCTAGTTCTATAATTTTTTGTCTGTGCACAAGTTCGGCAAGATTTGTCTTCGTTGCTGCAAGATCTTATTTTGGTCAATAAATTTATAAAATACATTTCAAGAAGAACCCAGAAAGATTATAAAAGCTTGTGTATTATTATTATGGATCTTTATTGTTTACTAGAATCTGTAAAGTCGGAATTTGATTACTCTTTCCAAGACGTACCTGATTTAATCAATGTTAACAATATCAAGCAAGAAACTGCAAAACACTATGTTTCCACAGATATAGGCGTTAATGAAGAATGCTCTTCATCGTAAGTATACAGCATGATGATGTATGTGGAAACAATGACCATGAGAAAGGGAATTAGCGGAATGGCTGGGGGATGAGTGTTGTTTTTCATAGTCAAATTTATAACAACTGACAATATAACGTCTCCAAGGCCTTTTATTATGTCTCCCATGTCGTTCTTTTGAAAAACTAAGGACTTATGGAGTGGGAAAAAAATCAAAAAAAATAATATATGACTTGATATGAGCCTGCTGGCTACTTGAGAGCACATTTTTTAAGGGGGCGAAGATGCAGAACCTAAGGACTGCTTTTCCTCATATTAACAAGATTATTGCCTCCATTTTGACTTTATGATTATGCTTTTTGTGGATGATACTTCCATCACTGAACACTGAGGCTGATGTGTGTATGAGCAGACTGTAAATGGCTGAATGCTTGTGTGGGTGATTTGAAGGTCCGATTTATTTTGTCCTAATTGGCTAGCTTTGTATGATACACAGACTAAAAAGGTTAGATTTGGATTAAGAGAGGGAGATTGAGAACACTGAAAAGGTCAGGTGTCTGAGAATATACTTAGATCCTCAGATGAGGTTTAACAAATATGTCATCACACTATGGCTAAGTGCTTTCAAAAACTTTAGACTTACCTGGTAAAGAATCTTAGGGGGAAAAAGATTACATTTTAAAGCTTATTTTTAAGAGAACCAAGAGATTCCAAACTCAACAGTTATATTCTAAAAAAATTATTAATGTTTCTTCGCTTGAGTACCTGTTGTTTTGTGCATAATAATAACAAATCAAGGCCGTATAGGGCAAGGAAATCAAATCTGATAATATATTATATAATAAAAGAAAAAAATAGTTTTTTACAAATATTAGTAGCATTAGCAAATTTGAATGCTACAAAAATTTGCAAAAAACTTTTTTTTTCTTTTACTTATTGTTTTGTTAAGCTCATATGAAGTTAGCAAAACATCGCGTAATTTTTTTAAAATAAGAACGACAAAATTAATTTTTCCACAACCAATTAACGACAAAAAGGAGGGAAACTTTACGCTACTAACATATTGTAGTGGCCAGGGACCCCTCTTATTTTCTAAATTTTTCGAGTAATGGAAAAGTGTTCCCGAATAATAAGTACCCATTCATGATTTAGGGAAAAATTCATATGTTGATTGCGTTTCCATATATCAATAAATATAAAGAAAAACATTATTTAAAATTTTTAAAGGGAAAGGATAATGTGTCTAATTATTTCTATATTTTTGTTAAAATTTTAAAGAATAAATAAATTTCTTTTAAATTAAGTAAGGTTAAAATTTTAAAAAATAAATAAATTTCTTTTAAATTAAGGAAAGAAAATTTGTTCTAATTATTCTAAACGTTCTTTAAATTACGAAAATGACAAATTTTTCAAAGTGTTTTAATACATTTTTTTTAAATAAATAAAGTTATTGTAACTTAAGGAAAAGGAAAATTCTTCAAAGTGTTTTAAAATATTTTACCAAATAAATAAAAATTCTTTTGACTTAAGGGAAGGAAACTTTCTCTAAGTGTTTTAAAATATTTACTTAATAATAAAAATAAAATAAATAAAATTATTTTAAATTAAGGAGAGGAAAAATTTTGTTTTAGAATTTTTTTAAATAAATAAAATTATTTTAAATTAAGGGAAGGAAAACATTTTTAAGTGTTTAAAATTTTTTTTTAAATAAAATAAATTCAATTAAATTAGGAAAAAGGAAAATATTCTAAGTATTTCCAAATCATTCAAAAATAAAATTCAATAAATAAATTTTAAAAGAAAATAAAAACCCACTTATTCAGGTTCCGTGTAATGAATGAATTCCCACCTAATATTTAAAAATGAAAATATAGGAAAAAAAATCATTTCCTCTTGCAATAGAAACCGCAGCAGGATAAATCATCTTAACTTATTTTTCTCGCACCGACTACCTAATTAACAATCTTAGGCTAGCGAGCCCCGGGTAAAAACTAAATCTAACATTTTCCCGGGATTCAGATTAGGTCCAGCTAAAATAATTGCGTAAGATTTCCAGGGGAAAACGGCTACGTGACCACCACCTCCATATGAGTCACACTCGCTCTGCGCGAGATTTTGCCCGGATTCGAAGAAAAGACATTTTCGCACCACCTTATAAGAGTCAAATATTATACTTCCAATAGGGGTAGCGTCATCGCAAGATGGCTGCCGTACTCAGTTGTTAGGTAAAAGTACTTTAGGCTTCCTTCCAGGTGCTACAAGGCAGGTTAGTCTCAATTAGTAAGTGGAAGTAAGTCTTATAAGAAATTGTACTAAATTTTGCAATTGGTACTAAGAAATTAGAAAATCCTGACGTAATTATAACGTTAATTAATTCCTGAATGAGAGTGACAAACTGGTTCATGCAAAAACGCATTTTTTGATAAATGTTTATAAAATTGCGCGGCTTTTCCTATAAAAAAGCCAAGAAACTCCAGTGGGAAGTTAGTTATTCCAGTCCTAGATAGCAGATATTTTAATCTACAAGTTTTCGGGCGTGAAGTATTTTTTTACAAGTAAATCGTGGAAAGTCTAGTATTCGGTGACCCCTTACCTGTGGATAACCCAGGGGTTAACGTTCGTCTATCCCGAATCGATACGGTCAATTACCTCGCAGAAGTAAGTGCTTGTGGGCAATATAAAAGTAATACTGTAATTGACCAATAGCAAACGGTAAAACCGATGAAGCTATTGTTTATTAACTTGTGTTATTGTTTACACCATATTGTCATCATGCACTATAATGGATCATTCTTGCTGCACTTTGTTTTAGTTCTTTGTCCAACCGGTTTTTAAATACATTAACATTTGCTGCGGTCACTGTTTCCTCTGTTAGTGCATTCCATGAATATACCACACGATTGGTTAAGAAATTCTTCGTCTGGAATTTCGCAGCTTTTTCTTTGTCTATCTTCATAGAGTTGCCTCGAAGATGCGCGTTTTGGTTGAGGCGAAAAATATTCTTGGTCTCACACTGATAGTGCCCACTAATTATTTTATATCTCAATAAGGTCTCCCCTATGTCTCCTTTCCCTCAGCGTAGTTAACCCAAGTCTTCTCAGTCTTTCTGGATATGATAAATATATTTTTTATTAATAATAAAATAGTGTTCAGGACTTAAATAGTGTTTACTTCATAGTTTTAAATCGCCAAATTTACAGTAAATTAGTCGAATATTTTCTCAATTAAAAAAAACTTCAGCCTACATATCATTTAAATCTAAATTCTACAAAATTTAAATATTGAGCTCTCACAAGCCTTATTATCTCGCCAAAAGAAATATCATTCCCAGTAGTGAACCAGATTCTCTCCGGATCCCGCAAAAGAAGAGTCTTTAGCACCAGCCACTTAATTAGCAGAGACAACCGACGTGGGAGGGTCGTAATACGTAAGTTATATAGGCCCTAAAAGTGGTGGGTGTTATAATATCATACCTTTGTATATCAGTATAATTAGGTAGGTACCCCAAATTGTTAATAAATGATTGCTTCGTTCAATAAAAAATTAAATGAAAATACTTTTGTTTTTCTTCTTTTGTCAAACAAAATAAAACTTTATCGCTAAAAAAGTTGCACAGTTTGGTACTCAATCAAATAATGTATTAAAAATTTCACTCTCAATAGCAAGTAGGTACCTATTGTATTTTATTTTTTCAGAAAAAATTATTTTTATCCAAAAAAATTGAACATACCAGTAAAAATTGAAACCAACGAAGACGCAAGGGACGTTGAACAAACATCTGAAATAGTTTATGATGAATGGAAAATTAAAAATGAGGAAATTGACCTTAAAAATGTACACCTTGAGCAAAACCAAAATATGTAAGTATCTCTTGTACTTGTTCCTTTTTTATTATCAGAAATGGGCAAAAATAATGTAAACATTATACAAATAGTTAGTTTTTGTCACCTGAATTAAATAAGATCTTTAAATGTTTTAAAATTTGCAATTCCACAATTAGCTTTTTCTTAAAATAGAATTTTGCAATTTAATATTAAATCAATTTTCATTTGATGTAGAATTGAATGAAAAATTATTTAAGTAGGTACATACCTAAATAAAACGTTTTTCTAAAGAGTTGATTGTTTTTTCTTTATTGTAATTTTCCAGCTTTTGCAAATTTTTGCTGAGTGTAAGGACCACAAAACATCTCCATCGGCGGTTTTTGCATTTTTTACAAATATTATTTCCTAACCTTTCGCCGAATTGTCCCCACCCACCCATGTAAAAATTCAGCTTCCAATTTTTGTGTCTTAAAAACGTATTACGATATGGCGTATTCGCTCCCACTATATCTTAATTGTTTGTTTATTTTTTTAGTGATAGCATCAATCAACGACACAAGTGTAGTCAATGTGAATATGAAACAATTAGGAGAAATGATTTAAAGAAGCATGTTTTGCGACGCCATAAAAATATAGTTGATGTTTCAGAAAAGTTTAAGTGTGATCAATGTGAATACCTAACTGTCGAAAAAGGAAAATTAAAGCACCATGTCTTACGACATAAAAATACAGAGAAAGTTGATGCCTCAGAAAAGTTTAGGTGTGGTCAATGTGAATATCAAACACCTACGAGAAGTTATTTAAGGAGACATATTTTGCGATGTCATAACTATGATGCTTCAGATAAGTTTAAGTGTGGTCAATGTGATTATCAAACACTTAAGAAAAGTTATTTAAAGGAACATATTTTACAACGACATTATAACATTGAGGAAGTTGATGTTTTAAATAAGTTTATGTGTAAACAATGTGAATACCAATCAATTAAGAAAAGTAATTTAAAGATACATATTTTGCGACGTCATAAAAATATAGAAGACATTAATGATTCAGATAAATTTAAGTGTGGTCAATGTGAATATCATACACTTAAGAAAAGTTATTTAAAGGAACACGTTTTGCGACGACATAATAACATTGAGAAAGTTGATGTTTTAAATAAGTTCATGTGTGACAAATGTGAATATCAAACAGTTAGGAAAAGCGATTTAAACAAACATTTTTTGCGACGACATAAAAATATGGAGGAAGTTGATGTTTTAAATAGATTCAGGTGTGAACAATGTGACTATCAAACACTTACGAGAACTTATTTAAGGAGACATATGTTGCGAACACATAAAAATATCGAGGAAGTTAATAATTTAAATCATTTCAGGTGTGAGCAATGTAACTATCAGGCAATTATGAGAAGTGATTTAAACATGCATATTTTGCTACATCATAAAAGTATAAATGATACTGATGCTTCAGATAGGTTAAATTGTGCACAATGTGAAAACCACTCAATTAAGAAAATTGATTTAAGGAGACATATTTTGCAATGTCATAACTTTTATTCTTCAGATAAGTTTAAATGTGGTCAATGTGATTATCAAACAATTAAGAAAAGTTATTTAAAAGAACATATTTTGCAACGACATAATAACATTGACGTTGATGTTTTAAATAAGTTCATGTGTGAACAATGTGAATACCAATCAATTAAGAAAAGTAATTTAAAGATGCATATTTTGCGACGTCATAAAAATATAGAAGACATTGATGATTCCGATAAGTTTAAGTGTGGTGAATGTGAATATCAAACGCTTAAAAGAAGTTATTTAAAGGAACATATTTTGCGACGACATAATAACATTGAGGAAGTTGATGTTTTAAATAAGTTCATGTGTGAACAATGTGAATACCAAACAATTAGGAGAAGCGATTTAAAGAAGCATCTTTTGCGACGACATAAAAACATGGAGGAAGTTGATGTTTTAAACAAGTTCGTGTGTGAACAATGCGATTATCATACAATTTGGAAAAGTAATTTAAGGAGGCATATTGTGGTAGGACATACAGCCAAGTACAGGTGTGTAAAATGTGCATATCAAACATACAAGAGAAGTAATTTACAGGCGCATATTTTGCAAAGTCATGTATCTATATACATGTGTAAAGATGAATTAACAACAATTTAATAACTCTTCATAAAATTTAAAATTCATTAGAGGTGGATTTTTGAAAGGGCTTAAATTTATTTATATAATATAATAGCGACATTAGATAATACTACAATCATAATATATTTAATTAAAAAAAAAATTATTTTTGCAACCCAATTTTTATTTAAATATAGGTACGTGTACTTGCTACCCCTATTATGTAAATGATTTGTATTTGTAAATATGTTTATTAAATTGTTTTATTTATGTAGATGGGGCTTAGTTACTGTTGTAGTAGGAAATGGATTGCAAAGCGTTGACACACTAGTTGAAAAGACTAACGAATTTTCGTTTTATTTTGGGGTCTCACCCAATGACCCACCTAATTAATTTTTCAACACAAAAAAATAATTATTTTAAAAAAAATTTCCAAAGTCATGAAAAAGCTTTCCAAAAGCAAAACGCGGGTCGGCCGATTTTTAAATTAACCTCATGAGTTTATATTAATTATATTTAAATGCAGTGAAAACTAGGGTACTGATGAATTTGCAAAGGGTTAACCCAAGAGTGGCAAATTTATGCCCAGGCGCATGTAAACAAAGCACGGCAAAATTATCAACCGAGTACAGTGAAAAACTATCGAGAGCAAAATTGAAAAACTCGATAGTTGTATGAAAATATATCTGCGGAATAAAAAGCTTATACTATGATCAAAAGGTCTTCTCTCCCCCAAAAACGTATAATTCTTTACACACAAGATAGTAATTCGATAGCATGATAATTACCATGGTTAATTTGGTTTTCCATCTCTACAGCCATAGTTATTAACAGCTGAAGAAGCGCCAGATGACAGCCGAACATTAGGCGAGTTCGGTTATTCCTCGCGGATGTGATGAAAGAGAACACAGATTTAAAACAGCTGATCAGCATATTACTTCGAGGTTGGCGGTAATTACGGATGAACCGTTCCGTTTCACGTGACAAACAGGATAACCTCACTTTTGGCCTTTCCTGATAAAAATGGATAATAATTTGTTAATGTTTAATTCCAATTGTTGAAATCGGCCATAATTTGATGGTGAATTGAATTGAATGAAATTATTAACCCAGCACCCAACTTTCTTAAGCAATATTTGTCAATCAGCTGACGTTGCTTTTATCCTCGGTCAACAAAAACCTCCGATGAAAAAGATGACGCTCCGAATCATCTGCCTCGGTTTAAACGAACGCAGTTAAATGTCAGCCGTCAGCTCTGAAACGATTAAACGAACGACATTTTGACACTCCGAGGGATCGGAGACCTCGCCGATGATTAACCGAACTCGCCTCTTGTCAACCTTGTGCGCATCCTGAATACTATGTTCTGGCGCAAGGTCCTTAGTTCTGACGAGTAATCTGACCGATGAACAGTGCGTAAAAACACATTTTATCGTCTTTTAAATGTAACTTTTTAGTGCTCACCGCATAAGTTCTTAATCCAAGTATAGAGATCGTTAACTAATGCCCACATTTATAGTCTTTCCTTGAGGCTTTCTTACTCGAGGAAAATCAACGTCATATCGATTGATGTTTACAGTTCCTTGAGGAAGCCTTAAGGACTAATTTATGTGTATTAAATCGGTTTTGGCACGTGAAGCTTGGAAGTATCCTCTAGGGAGAACTATAAATACTGGCATAAGAGCGAAGCAAACATACATGCTTTCGGAAGTTTAAAAGAGGTAATCATTGTCGACGGCCCATCGGAATGGTCGCTTGCTGCAATTAGGGAAAAAGACTTGAACCCCTCCGTGAAATTTACAATTGCAAAACATTTTAAGGTTTAGACGAAGAAAAACAAATACCATTGTTTTTGCATAAAAACTTTAATTTATTTTACGTACGCCTCATCGCGAATATATGTTTGTAATATGAAGTGTTTCCCCTTAAAATTTGCCCCATTCATTTGAATTTGTACAGAAAATTTAGAGCTTTTTGGCCAGCAGGAATTGGATATCGTTGAATTTTTATGAAGTATATGAATAACAAATGTGCTAGAAATCCAGTTGTATTAATAGTTTCGGTAAAATGCCTGCTGCAGAATTCTTGAAGTTCACGGATTCGAAGCTTTACACTGGTCACTGTTTCACTGGCAGGTGCGAACCTGAGAACTATAAAAAACACGGCGGTTGGAAGTATTCAACAGCAGCAGAAGGATATATGAAAACTCACTGGAAAATAAGAAGAGAATTGCCAAAATCCTGTTTACGACGTCGTCGTCCGGCAACTGTCTGTTATAATAAGCTTACAGATAAATTCTTTATTCTATTTTGACCTTACTATACATACAGATATAAAAAAAATTTCTTATTGCCTGCATTTTTGCCACTAGAAGATCGGTCTGCCGATGTCTTCATGCGAGAACATCCTCATTCTTTTGTTGTCATAATATACGCTGCCTTTTCCTTTTCTTCACATTATTGCTGCTAAAGTTGTATCTTTGAGCATTTTCTTTTGAAATATTTAGCTTTCTTATAGAAGCCACATCCAGTGTTGCCAATCTGTTACAATTCTAACATCTGTTACGTTTTTAAAGGATCTGTTACGCCTTTAAGCAATCTGTTACGTTTTTTTGAGGTGTGATTTTTTTTGGGTAGGAGGACAAAGGACCTCTTTTTGTGGTTTGTTAGTCATAACTTTTCGTCGGGTTTGTCCTTTGCGTATGTTGTGTAGAAGTGCTGCCTTTTTTTTTTTAGAAGTCACTTTGGATTACAAGGAGAGATATTCTATAATGCTATTACTATTTTAGTCAATCTGTTACCGTTTCCAAGCTAATCTGTTACGATTCAAAAAAATTTTGTGGCAACACTGGCCACATCTAGTTGACATTTTGAATTTATTCCTCTTATCCTCACTCTAATCATTTCTGAAAATTAAAAGAAATTGTCACAATCTGTCATTAGCGTCCTCTTTGTTAAATTGGGGCACTAATGAGACCGTTTATTCTGTTGTTTGTTTTATACTATGTATTAATTTTTTTTCTGATGGTCTAGCTAATTGTCTTGGATTTATTTATCACTTGGAATGTTATATTCCGTAGAAATGTGAATAAATGAAAACTCATTCTTGCAAGCGGAGTTAACTTCACTGTTCAAATTAAAGTTAACTCTTGCCTTTTTTATAATACCCACCTTCAGATCATAATGAGCTGGTAAACTTTCCTGAAAAGGACCAAATACAAAGTTCGATGTTTGATTTTATCTCGATAATATTGAGCAAACTAACCGTTATTAAGCTTGACTGAAAGCTGAAAAGCGAGAGGTCATTGAAAACGAACTATGAAGGTATAGCGTCACAACGACCTATTATTCGTCTGTGCTGATAGCGGCGCCTCTATGCCTTTATTTTTCTAGTTTTATTTATTTAGATTATAATAATACCCAAAATATTTTTGTTTGGAACGAGCAATCAAACAATAAAGGCAAATGGTACAAACAAATACAAAATAATTTCCCAACACAACCATGGTTCAATAAATTTGTATATATCGATAGAAGACACTGTTATATATTTACTTTACCTTGGACACTACCAGCTACCTTATTAATTTTTACCTTTGTTAATATTAGTTATCAATGTCAATCACTATTTGTATTCTAAGTTTATTAAAGCCTTTATTCTCGAGGTTTTCTTTACTTCAATTTAATAAACTTATTTAAATAAGACTCTACTAATTACGAAGATTATATGGACAAGTTACTGAAACCTGAACGACTGAATATTGAAACTTCTGACACAAATACTGCATACCTATGGTCACATTGGAGTCGTACGTTTATCAACTTTTTAGAAGCTACTAAAGTTACTGATGATAAGGAAAAACTTAACATACTTATAAATTTTGTGAGCCCAGCGGTTTTTGAACATATCAATGAATGTAAAACCTATGATGATGCAATTAACGTTTTAAAAACTCTATACATAAAGCTGCAGAATGAAATATTTGCTAGACATTCTTTATCATCAAGAAAGCAAGAAGTTGGTGAGTCAATTGATCAATATTTGCAAACGTTAAAACAAATGAACAAGGACTGTAATTTTAAAGCGGTCAGTGCAGATCAAAATAGAGATGATTTCATCAGAGATTCATTTATAGCTGGACTAAACTCTTCACATATTAAACAGAGACTTCTACAACAAAGTACCTTAACTTTATCGCAGGCTTTTGATTCGGCAAGAGCACTTGAAATGGCTCAACGTCACTCTGATTCTTACCTTGCACCGTTCCCCTCTCATGCCAACGCTGTTACCTCAAAAAACTTAGAATCAGAATCCCGGTCTCCTAGTATACGGTCTGAAAATGATTCTATAATAGCCGCAACACTCCCTAAGTGTTATTTTTGTGGTCAAAGCAGACATCCCCGAAGCAATTGTCCAGCCAGAAATGTTTTCTGCCATTCTTGTGGTAAAATGGGTCATTTTACGAAAGTTTGTAAATCAGAAAGTCAAAAACCTGTCAATACTTTAAGTAAATCCGCTGCTGGTATACTTGGGATGATAGCTGCTACGTCTCCCGCGTGTCTTTCAAAATCATTACTTAGAATAAAAGTTAATGAAACAAACCTTGAAGCTTTGATAGATACTGGTAGTTCTAATAGTTATATTTCCAATAAAGTGGCATATCAAGAAAATATAAAAATATTTCCCAGCAAATTGAATGTTACAATGGCTTCGTCGGCTCTTAGTTCTCCGGTATTGGGATTTTGTATTGTTACGCTAAAAATACTTAATCATACTTATGACAAAATTAAACTCTACGTTTTAGAAGAACTCTGTGCTGATGTTATTATAGGTCATGATCTATTAAGACAACATTCAAAAGTACAAATTGCTTTTGGTGGGCCTAAATCACCTATATCAGTATGTAACTTGGCCTTAGCACAGGTTGAACCTTATCCATTATTTGCACATTTAACCAATAACTGTAAACCTATAGCAGTGAAGTCTCGCAGATACTCCCTTGCTGATTTAAAATTTATTGAAACTGAAATACAAAATCTTCTAAAAGAAAATATTATCGAGCCGAGCAATTCACCTTGGAGAGCACAGGTACTTGTTACAAATAATGAAAATCATAAAAGACGAATGGTTGTAGATTACTCATTAACAATAAACAAATTTACATCACTGGACGCTTACCCATTACCGAAAATTGAAGAACTAGTCCATAAAATTTCTCGGTACGAATATTTTAGTTCCATCGATCTCCGCAGTGCTTATCACCAAATACCAATTCTGGAACATGAAAGAATTTACACTGGATTTGAAGCGTGTGGAAATCTATACCAGTTTACTAGAATCCCATTTGGTGTTACCAATGGTGTTGCATGTTTTCAGCGAATAATGAATAATATCATTCAAACGGAAGGTTTACAGGACGTTTATGCATTTTTGGATGACGTTACCATTTGCGGAAAAAGTAAAGAAAATCATGACCAAAATTTGCAGAAATTTCTAAACGTTGCTGAAAAGTATAGTTTGACTCTCAATAAAGAAAAATGCAAATTTGGAATGACAACAATAAACATATTGGGGTATACAATCGAACGAAACAGTATAAGACCAGATGCTGATAGATTAAGACCCCTCATTCATTTGCCTTTGCCTACAGATACAGCTTCTCTAAAAAGAATTCAGGGCATGTTCGCCCATTATTTAAAATTTATTTACAAATTCTCTGAGAAAATACATCCTCTTATCGGAGTTAAAAAATTTCCGCTACAAGACCATCAAGTCGCTGCATTTTGTCAATTAAAAAATGACTTAATAAACGCCGTTGTCGCCTCCATTAATGACGAGGCTACCTTTACAGTAGAAACCGACGCATCAGAATATGCTATTGCTGCACAATTAACCCAATTGGGAAGACCAGTTGCATTCTTCTCAATGACTTTATCTAAATCAGAGCAGCGGCATTCTTCGGTGGAAAAAGAAGCTTACGCTATCGTGGAAGCTCTGCGGAAATGGAGACATTTTCTGATTGGGCGATATTTTCAGCTAATAACCGATCAAAGATCCGTAGCATTTATGTTTGATAACAAATCCTCCTCAAAAATAAAGAATGAAAAAATAATGCATTGGCGACTAGAACTCTCATGCTACAAGTATGACATTATATACAGACCAGGAAATCAAAATATTGTGGCAGACGCACTTTCGATAATTTCTTCAGCAATAATGCCTGCTACGAGTGATAAAACTCTATACAGTCTACATGATATTTTATGCCACCCAGGTATAACTAGACTGTATCATTGGATTCGTTGTAAAAATTTACCTTATTCTTTAGATGACATAAAGAGGATCACATCTTCTTGTCCGGTATGTGCAGAGATCAAACCAAGATTTTACAAGAATCAAGGATCACTTATTAAAACCACAGCTCCGTTTGAGAGACTAAATTTGGATTTCAAAGGACCTTTGCCTTCAGTCAATCACAACCGCTATATGCTAACTATAGTAGATGAGTATTCACGATTTCCATTTGCCTTTGCATGTTCTGACATGACTTCATCTACCATAATCAATTGTCTGACACATCTCTTTTCTGTGTTTGGCACACCATCATATACATACTGATAGAGGAGCATCATTTATGTCTGAAGATCTGAAAACATTTTTAACAAACCATGGAATAGCGACAAGTACCACTCCCTACAACCCACAAGGAAATGGTCAATGCGAACGCTATAATGGAATTATCTGGAAAACAATTCAGTTGGCTTTGAAATCCAAAAATCGGAAAATAACTCAATGGCAAGAGGTACTCTTAGATTCTCTACATTCAATCCGATCTCTGTTATGTACTGCAATAAATTGTTCTCCGCATGAACGTATGTTTAATCATCCACGCAGATCATCAAATGGTGCATCAATGCCTAGCTGGTTAAGCGTTTCTGGTCCAGTATATCTTAAAAAGCACGTGAGATAAAACAAATATGAACCTGTAGTGGAAGAAGTTGAACTTCTAGAAGCTAATACTGATTATGCCTATATTAGATTAGCAAATGGCAATGAAACTACCGTTTCCACACGTCATCTAGCACCCGTCGGGAATAATAAGATTTACGAAGAAGCGATAAGTTATGAAAGTAGTAATGAAGAAAATTCAAATAATTTAGATCAAAGCGTTATTGATACAGACCAAATTCAGGATTCATGTCTAACACCTGATCTACGAAATGATCAACAAATATCAAGTGAAAGTACTAATGTGGAAAACCGTCCAAGTCGCAAAAAGAAGCCTCCTGCTTATTTGGAAGATTATATAAGAAAATGAGCGGAGATGAATGTTATATATTTACTTTACCTTGGACACTACCAGCTACCTTATTAATTTTTACCTTTGTTAATATTAGTTATCAATGTCAATCACTATTTGTATTCTAAGTTTATTAAAGCCTTTATTCTCGAGGTTTTCTTTACTTCAGACACATTACGACGATTATCAGAATGAGAACCGGACATTGTCTAACAGGACAACACCGGTGTTGTACATAAAATAAAAATCAAAGAAACTCCCAGGTGTGAATGTGGCCAAATTGAGAGCTTGGATCACATCTTCCTGGAATGCCCCATACACGAAATTCCAAACATCAACATGTACGGAAAATTCAGAAAACGTAATGTCCCTACACCACTAAATATTCAGACCATACTAGCAAATATTACTCAAAAAACAATAATCACTATTAACAAATTCTTACAATATAATCAAATCAAACTCTAGGGAAAAAAAAACTTGCATGATACTTTATGTATAATATTCCTCTCTTTAACCCTAGGTGCTACATACCCGAGGTAACCTTCTGGTGTCCAATGCTCCTCCGTTGCCCGGGAGCGAGAAGAGTTTAATTCCTTTGTTGTGCTATCTGTCTAACTAACCCCTCAATACTAGGTAAAGTGAATAAAAGCATATGTGTAAAATTGAAAGGAGTCAAAAATACAGTTCAACAGTCAGTGATAGAGAATAAAAAAATATATATAATAAGAAAAATTCGTGGTCGTAATATGCCGCAAAGGCAGACAACTTACGATCGTCCAAATTGTGCTGGCGATGGCGCTAACTGCAGCCGACGCCATAAAGAAGTGAAGAAGAAGAAGAACATTTTTGGTTTTACTGAATTTATTTAGATTCTTGTTTTGGTTGATAAATTTATAAAATATGCTAAGAAGAACCCAGGAAGATTAGGAAAGCTTGTGTATTATGGATCTTTCAAATTTTCCAGAACCCGTAAAGTCTGAATCTTTCCAGGATGAACCTGATTTAATTAATTTTGACAGTATTAAGCAAGAAACTGTAAGCGACCATTCCAGAGATATAAGGGTAAAAGAAGAAGGGTCTTTGGCGTAAGTATAAAGTTTACACAATATATTATGTGGAATAAAATGTGTTTAATGTTTTTGCTGCGTATTTTCCTTAATGTTCCTAATGAAACGGTACTTCAATACAAAAATAATAGATATAGTTATTATGCAATAGTACCATCGGTTTTACTGCTTACTATTGCTAATCTAATCAATAATAATAATTTAAATGGCCATCGACCGAGGTCCTTCAGCCTTAGGATTAATTCAATATATAAATGCATCACAAAAATGGAAAAATGTAAAAAATATAACATGTAAAAAACAATCATTACTTAAAACAAAAAAATATAAAATCAGAATTTAAACATATTTAAAACATTAGCAGGTTAAAATTGAATTAATTCAGTTTAACATTTTTTGAATTTTTGAGTATAGCTCCTTGGTTGTTCCAATGTAGTAATATGCGGTTAAACATTTTGTGGGTTAGCAATGGGTCCACGTTGGAGGCAGTAGGGCTGGATGATATTCAGGTTATATTGTTTAATTGCAAACATTCTTGAAAGCTCTATCAGTCTTTTCGATGGACTGCATGTTACAAAGCTCGTAGAATAGTTCATTTGGAGAGTTGTGTGGATGGGGATGGTGCACCATTATTTCTTAAAATCTGTTTAATACTGGATTTGGGTTAGCTAAATAATAAATAAATCAAAGTAAAGTTATCATATTATTTTCTACCCCTCTCCTTTAGTAATAAAATCATCTAACTTCAAAATATATTTTTAACAAAATGGAAAGCTGCAAGTCCAATTAAATAAAAAAATATTTTATCCAATCCAAAAAGTATCTAGAAATCACAAACCTTTTATATCTAGACAGAACGGTATTTGGGTTTTTCTTATTTATTTTGTAAAACAGTCGTAAAATGTTTTTGATCCCCCTTTTAAATTTTCATTTTTGGACCTACTGGTTTAGCAATTTAAGATATCAAAAACGATTCAATTAGTCATATGGAATTTTCAGAAAATTCGTTTATATATAGTTCTTCATATATCGATATAGTGGCCCATTGAGATAGGACACCCTATACATTTTTTTTTAAATTTTGTCCTAAAATCACATAGACGAGGTAAAAAACTCTTGCTTATTAAAAGTCTTGAGAAAGGGAAAAAAATTTTGCTCGCCGGGAGGGAAAGGACCATTTTCCTCACTTTTTTTAAGGGTCGAAAATGACGTTTTCTAGTAAAGTAGTAAAGACTTTTTTTTTTGGCTTTTAAATTTGGTATAACCAGCAGCAAAATATTTTTAATTTAAAAGATATCCGATTAAACTGGGAATTCAATTTTATTTATTTATTTATTTACATTAAAAAAAAAAGAAAAAGAGAGACTGAACACAGAAAATCATGAACGGCAGTAGAGTTTTGGACTTGCATTGTCTTTATTTGTTTAGAATCACTACGTTTCAACTGGTAAGCATCTCCAGTCGTCTTCAGGTGAATACTGAATAAGTATGGTAACTACAGCTCTATTTATACTAGGCAGGTGCTGTGACGCATGACTAGTGGGTGGAGAGTTAAACAGACACAGAAAATCATGTAACTGGACAAAAAATAATACCAGCCGCACAATCTCAGTTTAAAGTATTAATGCCGCACTAACCTATTAACTGTACTGACCGAAGAACTGAAAAAATCTAAATCAAACCGCTTGTTGTATCTCTTACACATTTGAAAGACAGGAAAAAACTTTAAAATATTTGTCTTTGGATTAGGCAGGTAGAAAGTAATATTTTGTCGTGAATTCAATTGTGGCACATTAAAATTAAGCTTACCCAATATATTAATATAATAATAGTTGATTGTTTAGTAATTTATACAGAGCCATTAATAGGTGGTAATCACGGCGATCCCTGAGTGATTCATATTTAAATCTCTGAAGAAGTAGAGCCTGCGGAAAACCCTGCATGGGATATTATATTCCGTCGACCTTAAAGCTAAGGTACTTTAAGAATTCTGCACCCTCTCAAGATTATCAATGTAAACATTATACTCAAGTGTCCAGATCACTGCTGCATATTCTAGTTTCGATCTTATATAGGCATTGTATAAGCTTGTTAAGACATCAACGCTGTTAAAATTGTGCAGCGCACAATAAATCCATAACTCTGAAGAGCTGCACTTATAATCTTATTTATATGGGGTATAAAAGAAAGCTTTGAATCAAAAACGACACCCAAGTCGCAAAATGAGTCAGAGCGAGAAATAATTTTATTTTCAAGAACATAATCAAAATTAATTACAGAAAGTTTATTTGTAAAATAAACAACTTTACTTAAATTATTTTTAATACACCAATTATTAATTAGATCCAAATTCCGTTGAATAACAATACAATCATTGATGTTTCTAATTCTTTTATATAGTTTAATATCATCAGCGTATATCAAATGGTCAACATCTAAATTATCACCTATATCATTTATAAAAAGAATAAAAAGTAACGGACCAAGCACCGATCCCTGGGGGACACCGGAGCCAGCGGTATATTTATTAGAGCTGAGTCCATGAAGGGAAACATACTGGCAGCGGTTGGAGAGATATGACTTAATTAGTGCCAACAAAGACTCTGAAAATCCAAATTTTTCTAATTTTGAAATAAAATACCATGATCAAGCCGATCGAAAGCTTTTGAAAAATCTAAATATATTACATCAGTTTGTATACCCTCATCCAACGACTCAGAAAGATATTGTGCCATATTAAGCAAGTTGGTTATCGTGGATCTACCCTTAAAGAATCCATGTTGATGCTGAGTTATTTGCCCGCGGATGAACGGAAAGACAGACTCGTGGAGTAGGAACTCAAACACTTTACAAAAATTACAGATAATTGATATTGGTCGGTAGTTAGATACTTCTGACCTATCACCCTTTTTATATACAGGACATACTTTAGAAGTTCTCCATATCTGAGGTATTGTCTGATTCTTAAGACATAGATTAAATAAAATATGAAGCGGTCTCACCAAAACAAAACGGCAATCGTGGATTAAAAATGCCGGAACGAAATGAAATAACTATGTAGAAAATGAATAAACTAACATAGGACGGAACACGTGTGGTTTTAAAACGGACCTAATAGGACTAGGTGAGACTGTTTGGTCAGAACCAAAGGTCACACAGCCACTTTAACCTATATATGCTGTTACAAGAAAGAACTTCCTCTCCCCCCCCCCCCCCCCCAACCTAGCTCTAGCCCCCTAAAGAAGCATTTCTGTGGGTATGTTTATTGGACTTTTTTGTTACATTTTTGATGTACTTTACGCCCTAAAAATATTGCACGCTAATTTCAGGACACTTTGTTTACATTGCTGCCTTGATCCACGCTTTCGCCTGTTTAGGTGGGATGTTTAGTTATAGGTATTTAGTTTGTGGTATTAATTTTTTGACTCTGCGCAGTTACATGTTAAAATTGAACTGCGAAGCAATTAAAAAGCATTTGAATCTTCGCCTACACCTCCATTCTTAGAATGTAAAGTTTACATAGCAGAATTTGTGTAGTCGTAAGATTTCCTTTAAATAACAAATCTAGAAGTTTACATAATTTTCTCAGACTTAAGGATATACCTTCTTAAGCAAATGACTATTGTATTTTATTTCTACAGATCTCAAGATTTGAATCCTTATTATCTGGAGGTACCAATAAAAATTGAAACCAACGAAAATACAAGAGAAGTTGAACAAACTTCTGATATTGTCTATGATGAATGGAAAATTAAAAATGAGGAAGTCGATCTTAAAACGGAAAACCTTGAACAAAACCAAAGTATGTAAGTATCTCTAATTGTTACTTTTTTAGAAACGGTCAAAAATAACATATTGTACAAATATTTTTGTTATATACATGGTGCTACAAATTTGTGTGCGTACAAGGGTATCTCCAAACCGGTAAAAGATACAAAGATCGTTAAATTGTGGCAAGTAGCGTATTTTGAGGTTAAAAATTTGGTAAAAGGAAATTCTAAATATTCCAAATAACTTCGGAGATATCCAAAAAACCGAAATTTTCAGTTTTGGTTTTTAATTCTTGCACATTCATTTTTGACAAAAAAACACCTCTTTATAGCCGTTTTTATGTTCTTTAAAATGGCTGTATTATTTTTCAAATTCGATGTTTGGTTCTTTAGATACCTACCAACTTTAAATCAATTTTTTTAAATACGGAACTGGAATTTTAAAAACAGTTTTGAGGACGTCCAAGCTTTAGAAATTTAATACAATTCAAACGTATTGTCACCAAATAACACATCATCAGTATTTTAAATTATCCTTTCTTTACTATTACGGTCCTGGCAATTATTTTAATGATTATATATTACAGGAAGCTATGGTGTTTAGGCCGTTTATTATTTCAATATTTTCCGTAACAATATTCTTAGAAATAAGTTGGTTTTTAATGCATGAGAAGCAACTCTATTTTTTTAAAGTTTTAATTGTTTTTATTAATATAACATATTCGAGAACATATACCTTTATTCCTATGGTTTTTGCCTTATAGGCTTCGAAATAGGAAATAAATTATTGTTCCCCAGTGAGAAAAGGTAACTGTAGTGTTAGTCTAGTTGTCAGCCAAGTAATCAAGATGGCGAATGGGAAAGACGGTGTGTTGGAACGACGGGACGCAAGTAAGTGCCAATATTGCAAAGGAAACACCGAAAAAAGTGTTGTGAAATGCATTATCTGCAAAGGATACTACCATTCATCCTGTGTATTGAAGATTATTGGTCTAAGAGACTATAGGCAGCAAAGGACTAATAATGCGGAAAAAAGTTGTTAAAGTACATAATGTTGAGTGAATGATAAAAAATATAGTGGACCAAACGAATTTGCACCGCGGCACAGTCGAATTTTGAAAGGCTCGCAGATTTGAAGGTGCTGAACTCATTAAGAATCCATGCATGCCAGTGTTTCCTCACCGTTTCTTCTAGGTTTAGTTACCGTGTGTATTACAATAAATTGTTTAACGTGTGTCAACAACGTATTAAAAACAGACCTGCGGGAAGCAAATAGAACTCTATCTAAGAAAAATAGTGAAATACCGGAATTAAAGGCAGCCGTAAGTGCCCAAACTCCAGAGATTTTGAAATTCCTTCGGGAATTACATAATAAGCGACCATCACCACACCTCGACCTACAGGACAGCCCGGGGGGTTGTGAACTCCTACAGGAAAGTGACAGTCTCGTCATCGGGAGGGGATTCTTTAAACGCAGAGGATTTTAGTTATTTTTTGAGTGTGTTGCTGAATGATTTCTACATCCGCCCCGGCGACAGGAGTGAGCCATAGGAGATTTTTGAGTCCAGGACAACAGGGTCTACGTTTCTTATTTAAAGAAGTAAGCTTCATGCAGGTGCGACAGGCTTTAAACTATCTTAAAAATAGGCCTTGTAAGGATGTTTATCTCATGAATATACCAATGCTCAAACAACCGAAAAATTAATTAATATCTCCTTATATCCCTAGGCTTATTATTTTCAGTATTAGATTCGGTATCTATCCTAGTTGTCTGAAAAAATTAAAAGTTATACCTATTTTTCAAAAGGGCTTAAAGAGAGACCCGGGCAATTTCAGACTAATTTCAATAATACCGGTGGTCTCGAAGGTTTTTGAGTGGCGTTTGAACGAACAACTCTAAGGATTTTTTGAGGATTACGGCCTCTTTGCTAACTGTCAATACGGGTTCAGTACCGGGCGCTTGAGAGATTGAGTGAATGGTTCAGTGCAAATGTATTATATTTGAATGAGAATAAAACGGTTGATATGATCTTTGGCATGCGGGAGATTCGGGAGGAGACTAGGTTTTTGGGCATACATCTGGACCCTGTCTTAAGGTTTGATAAGCATGTTGATGTGATTGCAGGGCTATACCTACCTTCTTGAGAGCCTAGTTAAGGTTCTTCTTTTTACAACACTTATTCAGGATTTTCACGCTATCTTTTAGCGAAATCCACCTACGCAATACTAACGCATAACTCACAGATGGAGCGTGTATTTAAATTGCAGATAGGTAACGCATGTATGTTCGGAGAGGGCGTTGGGTAGTCCTTCCTGGATATGAGGATATTTACAGTACAATCTAGGTATGTGTATATATATACGGATGTCTTCTATATGCTTATAATAATGCACAGCGATACCACATCAATAACTTTTACCATCACTATTGGTCAAGGCATGGAAATAATATCAGGAATGACTTCTTGAGACTGTATAAATCCGGATTGTCAGTAAATTACTATTGCCCTTTATTCTTTATTAAACTTCCAGAAAACATAAAAACTCTACCACTAGCAAGCTTTAAAACAAAAATAAAACATATCCTTTTAAAGGCAGCCGTCTATAGCTTTTTTGAATATCTGAAAAGAGATCGGACCCAAGTTATATAAGTATTTCAAACTGTATTGTATGTTTTTTTGCTCTGTTTGATAGTCTTGATATTTGAAGTACTGTATTTTGTCTCATTTTATCATCTAAACCTAGGACTTATTTTAAGGCTTATCTTTACTAAATATATGAATGTAAAACCTTTTTATACAATATTTTAGTAATTTTAATAATTTTAAAACACTTTATAATGACGTCGGTAAAATTACTAACCGTAATATATATTTGAATTATGTTACTCTTATGCGCTTAAGTTTCTTAAACGGCGGTAGTCAAACAGTGCTTATGTTTGTTTTAGAAACAATTTTAAATTTTTTTAACTTTCTACAAGATCTGATGATGCCAGTTTCAGGCGAAACATGTAACAAAAATAAACAGACAAAAAAGTCGCAAAAAGGTAAAAACCAAAACGAAAAATTTCTGTTTTTTTCGCAGGATTTACAATTATACATTCGCCATTTAATAAAATGCAATTCACTATGAAACTTATGCTCATACATTTTTGTTTCTTATAAGTATTAAAATATGGCGAAACCCAAACGCACTACCTAGATCCCACTAATACTATATGGTAAACTTAACTACAATAACTGGATACAATGTAAAATTCTCGGGTTATCTGAATTTTATGTTTATTTTTTAGTATCCCATTTGGTGACATCGACCAAGGACATAAGTGTGGTCAATGTGAATATCAAACAATTAGGAAAAGTAATTTAAAAACCCATATTTTGCGATGGCATAAAAATATAGACGAAATTGATGCTTCAGATAAGTTTAAGTGTGGTCAGTGTAATTATCAAACTATTACGAAAAATTGTTTAAAAAGGCATATTTTTCAACGTCATAAAAATATAGAGGAAGTTGATGCTTCAGATAAGTTTAAGTGTGGTCAATGTGAATATCAAACATTTATGAGAAGTAGTTTAACTATGCATATTTTGAGACGTCATAAAAATATAGAGGAAATTGATGCTTCACTTAAGTTTACGTGTGGTCAATGTGAATATCAAACACTTAGTAGAGGTCATTTAAACAAACATATTTTGAGACATCATAAAAATATAGAGGAAGTTGATGCTTCAGAGAAGTATAAATGTGGTCAATGTGAATATCAAACTCTTGAAAAAGGATACTTAAAGCAACACATCTTGCGACATAAAAATATAAAGGACATTGATGCTTCAGATAAGTTTAAGTGTAGTCAATGTGACTATCAAACACTTATAAAAAGATATTTACAGATACATATTTTGCGACGACATAAAAACATGGAGGAAAGTGTTGTTTTAAATAAGTTCACGTGTGAACAATGTGAATATCAAACAATTTGGAAAAGTTCTTTAAAGAGGCATATTTTGCGACGTCATAAAATATAGAGTGTGGTCAATGTGAACTACAAAAACTTATTATTTATAACCTTTTTGCCACTACATAAAAATTTGAGGGAAGTAGTAGTTTTAGATAAATAAGTTCCCGTGTGAAAAATGTGATTATAAAATAATAATTGCAAGGACAATTTACCAATAAATTGATTGATTAGCGCCATGTGTTATATATAAAAGCTTAAATTTCATGCCCGTATAATTAAAATTGTGTAATGAAAATAATCACCTATTGAGCACTAATAAAATTATTAACCTTAAAATAGCCACACTGTTTTTGAAGTATTATCATTAAGATAGAATACCATAAACTATTTTTAATTTATTTATTTTTTAGGGACCACTGACCATTTCAAATTATCTTTAAAATTTCGGACCGAGGTTATATAAAATTTTACTTTTTTAATAATACAACTTTACATGAACTTTTAAAAACTTGTAATCTGCCTTGCTATTTCACTTTTTTAAAACCTAACTGTAAATTAATAATTTGGACTTAAAGTATACTTAAACTAAACAGAACTGTACTGGCTAACACTCGGTAAAATATGCCTAAGGAAGATTAAGGCTGAATAACACTTGTCTGTAAAACTAAACTCAAAAAAAGCAAAAATGTAAGCCTTTATTTTATTTATGTATTGATGTTAATGTACACAAAACAGGTTATAAAGTTTACATAGTCTAGCGTAAATGGGTCGATTGATGCTTTTGAGGTGTTACCATTCTGGAACTTCAATATTCCCACTAGGAACTCGAGAAATTCAAAAATATTTGGTATTGACTTTCATCGTACCAGATATGGTCAGAATTCGGTCATTACCAGAATGACGCATGTTGTGAATGAGACTGAGATTGAAGGGGATTTATTCAATATTTCCGAGAGCGCATTAAAGGGCAGGTTAAAGACAACCTATTGACTACTTCTCTAATTCTTTTTTTAATGTGGTCTGTTTATAAGTGTAAAGCAATGGAATATGCTCTTTTAACCTATTGTTATGTTTTTTTATATATTATTGTCTTAAATGTTTTAATCTGTTTTGTAAAATATTTTGATTGGGCTAGTCCCGTAAATAAATAAATAAATAAATAGGTATAATCAACTGAACCATACGACAGAAACTTTTTAGGAAAATGTATATTAAAAGTTATAGTTTATCGAATAGCAAATTACAGGTAGAAAGACACAACCCCAGTAACATAAAATCCATTATGAAAAATACCTTACTATACATTTTAAAAAGGAAACGTACATTGACAGTTTGTCAATAAGTTAATAAAAACTAAACAAAGCCATTTTTTGAACATATTAAAGTTCAAACAACAAAGTTATTTGTTTTGTATATTTAAAAGAATCTTTTTATATATAGCGCCCACCCCATATCCTCTTTCATTATTTTATTTTGGTTGGCCGTGCCACAAAGTGGCGGCTACACGATCTACACCATTTTGGGTCCGGGGCGAATTCGTGTGCTTACAGTCTATATGTGTATTATTTGTGTGGTATGTTTATTGTAAAGCTATTCTACCATTATATTAATTATAATAATATTTAATGTAGAAGAATTAATCATTTTCTGTAGTAAACTTTTATTAATTGAAGTAAACACAGAATCACTTATTAAAACGATGAGTTTATTCAGTAAATTATTTAAATTTGAAAAGTGATAGGGAGAACAATGTACCGGGTGAGTCAACGATTGCGCGGAGCAATTTTATGGCTTGAAGATAAAATTTGTCGACAATAAGCTTTTGTGTTAAGGTATGGTTGGATATCAGGCACATTTTAAAAATATTTTGAATTATACAGGGTGCGCCCAAAAAGTAGGGTGTCAACAAGGTACATTTTTTTAAATGGAACACCCTATATATTGTATTATTTTCTGATTCCTCACAAGTTTTACGCTTATTTCGTAAATGTGAAATGTCTAGAGTCAATAGTTTTTGAGATATTAAAGTTTAAAATATGGCATTTTCAGACTTTGACAGGCTGTAACATTGGAACGGTTCATCTTAGAGAAAAATGGTTTTCACCTCCCTATCTTAATTTTTTATTCTCTATCTAAACGTTACTATTTCCGGTTTAACATGTTAAACCGTTAAAACCGGTTTTTTTGGTTTAACAGGGTAAACCGGAGGTTGGTTTCTTTGGATAGAGAATAAAAAACTAAGATAGGGAGGGGAAAATCATTTTTCTCTAAGATGAACCGTTCCAATGCTACAGCCTGTCAAAGTCTGAAAACGCCATATTTTAACCGTCAATATCTCAAAAACTATTGAATTTAGACATATGACATTTACAAAATAAGCGTAGAATTTTTTGAGGAATCAGAAAATAATACAATATATAGGGTGTCCCATTTAAAAAAATGTACTTTTTTGACACCTTACTTTTTGGGCGCACCCTGTATAATTCAAAATATTTTTAAAATGTGCCTGATATCCAACCATACCTTAACATAAAAGTTTATTGTCGACAAATTTTATCTTTAACGCATAAAATTACTCCGCGCAATCGTTGACTCACCCGGTACACTCTTTCACAATTCTGGATATTTTTCCAATAAATATTACTTTTGGCTCACAACACATATTTTTGCTACTACCTATCCATGTCTGTATAGGAACGCGACAAATGTTCCCGCTCGCGCCTCGAAGAGAGTTTCGATTGTCTGAACGGAACTCTACATCGCGATTCCTGACTGAAGTCTATCGCGCTGAAAGGTGCATCTTTTAACTAAACTGCGAGCTAAAAGATGTACGATGTACTATTCATTGTAACTGAGAACTGTTTCTGTAATTTTGTCCGTAACCACTTAATTCCATTAATTTTGACGCTTCTTGTGATATAATAAAAATACACGTCTCGTTCGTCTCTTTGGTTTTCTGACTACAAACCCTATTTAAAATTAAACAAACTTCCGTATATACATATTTCTGTACTATTACTTGAGTTTCAGACGCAAAGGCTACAGCTAACTTAAAGTCTTTAATACCAATTTGTTGCAACTGATCCATCATTTTTCAGTGCTCTATCATCCCTAAAAAAGGCTGTTAACGCTGTTTTCTAGCGATTGAACATTTTGGTGCAATAAGCTATGTACCCACTTTCTTTTTCAGTTTGTATCAAAAATGTTTACTTCCTTCAGTTTTTTGTCCATATTTTGTAGCTTGCTTATATTTTTTGATTTTTTGTAAAAACGCTGGGCATTTTGAATCTTTCGCTGTGTGTATTCGATCTCGTAGTTTTAAGCTTTTTTAATTTGGGCAATCTAATGGTGTATTTTCGGGACACTGTTTAGCCTCATGTGGTCCGCCGCACTTATGACAGCACGCTGCACTTTTACAATGCTTTGCCACATGTCGTCAGATCAAAATTTACTTTCTTATTCTGCAGGTTTGGTTTGTAATATCCAATTTTCTTTGTAATTTCTGATGCATTTCTTTTTTGTTAAGAATTTTATCATTTTAGTAACTTCATTTCCTACCAGAATTTGTAGCTCTGGATTTTTATCAAGAACTATTGAAATGAACTCCCCAGGCTTATATCATTTTTCAATGCCGGTAATCATAACTATTGGTCAGTATTTTGTAGCTCCTTTATTACAAAGTTTTTGTCCTTTTCTAAAACATTAGTTTTAGCTTTAGTTTCTTTTGCTAAGTATCACTTTCACACTCTACTAGTACGGCTCCGCTTTATAGTTTTCTTACATAGGTGAAAACGTGAGAGCAGGTACCATCACTATTTAGACTGTTTTATTTCTTTCATTACTATTTTTGGGTTGTTTTGGTATTTGATTTTTAACTTCGGAGATATCCAAAAATTTTCAGATTTGGTTTTTAACTCGTGTTTTTTAAAATGGCGGTATTATTTTTTAAATTCGATGTTTGGTTCTTTAGATATCTACCTATCAAGTAATTTTTTTTTTAATACGGAACTGGTATTTTAAATACAATTTGAGGACTTCTAAGCTTTAGAAATTTAATATATTTTAAAGGTTTTTACAATTTTAACTTTTAATCACCAAATAACAAATCCGGTTCGGTCCTGTATCCTATTACGGTACTGGCAATTATTTTTAGGGTTACTTAAATATTAAAATTAAATTACAAGAAGCTATGGTGTTTAGGCCGTTCATTATTTCATTAAGATTTCCCTTAACAATACTTAAGGAAATACGTTTTTAAGGCATGAGAAGTTACTCTGTTTTTTAAAAGTGTATTTATTTTTATAATATAACATATTCGAAGACTTCGAAATACGAAAAAAATTAATGCTCCGCAGTGAGAAAAAGTAATTGGAGTTTTAGTCTAGTTATGTTACTGTGATGTGCTTATATTTATTTCAGAAACAAAATGCCAGTTTCAGGCGAAACATGTAATAAAAATAAACAGACAGAAAAATGTTATTAAGGCTGATACTTTGGGTCTTTTTCAAATATCAGGTCTCTTTGAGTAAAAATAGACCAACTCTTCAAATCACAAATAATTTTTTTTAGTTTGGCTATAAATGTTTAGGACCGTAATGATACAAAAAAAACATTTAAAAAAATGTTAAATGACAAAACGTTAAAATTTAAAAAAAACTTCAAATTGTGTTAAATTTCTAAAGCTTAGAAGTCCCTAAAACTGTATTTAAAATTCCAGGTCTGTAGTTAATAAAATGTACTTGAGATTATTATGTGAAGAACGAAACGTCGAATTTAAAAACTAATAACGCCATCTTGTAGAACATAAAATACGTCTAGAAAAAAGTGTTTTTTGTTTGTTTACAAAATAAAGGCGCAAAAAATTGAAACCCAAAACGAAATACTTCGGCTTTTTTCCGATATCTCTGGAGGTTTTCGAAATATTTACTATTTTTTTTCAATAAATTATTAGCCCCAAAATATGCAACTTTAACCATCTTCATATCTCTTATTGTTTTTAAGATCCTCTTGTACGTACACGTATTTGAACGTAAAATTAAATTATAAAAATGATTTATTCAAAACACTGTTCTAAGAAGTTAATAATAGTTTTTTCTGAAAATTGGAATTACTTTTTAAAAAATTTCTGTCATTTACCGGTGTTTCCCATAAATGTTCCAAATATTTTCAGGGTAAATTTAATTAGTCGATGTTATAAATTCTGTTTTTAAATCCACAGAAGGGCGGGTTCACTACAGCCGAAAAAATATTTAAATATAATAAACCCAAACACACTACCTAGATCTCACTAATACTATATGGTAAACTAAACTACAATAACTGGATACAATGTATAATTGTCGAGTTATTTCAATTTTATGTTTATTTTTTTAGTATTACATTTGGTGACATCAACCAACATAAGTGTGGTCAATGTGAATATCAAACTTCTACGAAAAGTTATTTAAATAGACATATTTTGCGACGACATGAAAACAAGGAAGAAGTTTGTGTGTTAACTAAATTCATGTGTGAACAATGTGATTATCAAACAATTAGGAGAAGTCATTTAAAGATGCATATTTTGCGGCGTCATAAAAATATAGAGGAAATTAATGCTTCTGATAAGTTCCTATGTGAACAATGTGAATATCAAACATTTATAAGAAATGATTTAAAGATGCATTTTTTGCGAGTTCATAAAAATATAGAGGAAGTTGATGCTTCAGATAAGTTTAGATGTGGTCAATGTGAATATCAAACACTTTTGAAAGGTAATTTAAAGAACCATATTTTGGGACGTCATAAAAATATAGAGGAAGTTGATGCTTCAGATAAGTTCATATGTGAACAATGTGAATATCAAACAATTAGAAGAAGTGATTTAAAAACCCATATTTTGCGACGTCATAAAAATATAGAGGAAATCGATTCTTCCGATAAGTTTAAGTGTGGTCAATGTGAATATCAAACATTTAAGAAGTGTAATTTAAATATGCATATTTTGAGACGTCATAAAAATATAGAGGAAATTGATGCTTCACTTAAGTTTACGTGTGGTCAATGTGAATATCAAACACTTCTTAAAAGTAATTTAAAAAGACATATTATGCAACGTCATAAAAATATAGATGAAGTTGATGCTTTACTTAAGTTTACGTGTGGTCAATGTGAATATCAAACACTTATGAGAGGCCATTTAAACAAGCATATTTTGAGACATCATACAAATATAGAGGAAGTTGATGCTTCAGTTAAGTATAAATGTGGTCAATGAAAATATAAAACTCTTGAAAAAGGGAACTTAAACTTATCTTGCGACATAAAAATATAGGTGTTGGGGAACTTCCCCAACCCCCTTTAATTTTTACCCTGTATAGAAGTCGTGAAATGTTTAGGGAGGCACTGCGCGCGCACCAGTCACCAGATGTTTTTGGTTGACATGGTTTTTTTTTGTTACCAGTTGACGTTTATGTTTTTGTTGACGTTGGTGAACAACGAAAAGTTTTCTCCGTTTTTTAAAAGTCTTTTTTGGTGACTTATTCCAAAGTTTACTCTTGCCTAAACATGGCACAAATTTAGTATTCCAATTTTAACAAGTTTTCCCGATCGTTTACGTCGATCTCCCCGTGTGCTGTGACCACACAACCAGTGCCACCGAAAAAATGTCACTGTAAAAAGGCCGTCATTGAGTCTCGACGGTGCTTTTAACCTTTTAATTCTATGCAAGGTTTACACTTACTTTCGAGATGTAAATAATATGAAGGTATGATAGATTAAGACTTTCTCAATCTCATAAAGGAGGAGTGAAGCTCAATTCCTGAGAAGTTTTTTTTTGTGCAAGGGCACAAAATAGAAATCCGCTCCAATCAGGGAGACTGGACATAAAATTAGTTTTTATTGTTTTTTTAATGTTTTCTTGTTGAAATTAATGTATGTATATTGTTGATAGGTATTTTTAATTTGTTAGTATTATAAAAAAGTTAATTATTATCCACCGTTTGTTTTGAACAAGAGTTCAAACAAAACCCGGTGTTTTTGTTTTTTAATTAAATAAAAACCACCTTTTAAATTTCATCTATTCAAACTCATTGTTTTATTTATACCAGCCAAATGGCAAAGTAGTCAACTAATATCGCCAATTTAACTGATCGGTAATCAGGTCAGTTAACCCCTTCTTTGTTATTGGGTCTAACTTCAGAGTTTTTCCATCAATAGGGGATATCGAGGCTTCAGATAAGTTCAATTGTAGTCAATGTGATTATTAAGTTATTTCGAATAGTTCTTTAAACAGACATATTTTGCGATGTCATAGAAATATAATTAATGCTTCAGATACATTTAATTGTAATCATTGTGAATATCAAACAATTATAAAAAGTGATTTAAAGAGGCATTTTTTGCGACGACATAAAAACATCGAGGAAGTTGATGTTTTAAATAAGTTCATGTGTGAACAATGTGAATATCAAACAATTTGGAAAAGTTCTTTAAAGAGGCATATTTTGCGACGTCATAAAATATAGAGGATTTGATGTTTCGGATAAGTTTAAGTGTGGTCAATGTGAACATCAAAAACTTATTATTTATAACCTATTTGCCACTACATAAAAATATGGTGGAAGTAGTAGTTTTAGATAAATAAGTTCCCGTGTCAAAAATGTCAACTTCCGTATATATTTCTATACCGACTATTACTTGAGTTAAAGGCTGCAGCTAACTTAAAGTCTTTAATACCAATTTGTTGTAACTGATCCATAGTTTTCCAGTGCTCTGTTATACCCAAAAAAAGACAGTCTTGCGATTCTTTTAGCAGTTTTTCTAGTCTGTTAACGCTGTTTGCAGCGATTGGTACAATAAGCTATGTACCCACTTTCTTATTGATTTTGTGTCAAAAATGTTTACCTCCTTCAGTTTTGTGTCCATATTCTGTAGCTTGCTTATATTTATCGATTTTTTTTAAACTCTGGGCATTTTGAATCTATCACTGTGTGTATTCGATCTCGTAGTTTTAAGCTTTTATAATTTGGGCAATCTAATGGTGTATTTTCGGGACACTGTTTAGCCTCATGGGGTCCGCCGCACTTATGACAGCACGCTGCACTTTCACAATGCTTTGCCACATGTCCAAACAACCAGCATTTATAGCACATGGCGTAGTAAAGTAATTTTTTTTTAAAATACGAAAGTGGTATTTTAAAAACACTTTAAGAACTTCTAAACTTTTAAATAATTTAATATAATATTTTAAAGGTTTTTAAAATTTTAACCTTTTA
This sequence comes from Polydrusus cervinus, assembly GCA_935413205.1. Lineage (NCBI taxonomy): Eukaryota > Metazoa > Arthropoda > Insecta > Coleoptera > Curculionidae > Polydrusus > Polydrusus cervinus. Next base: position 9,163,763 of record OW284518.1, read on the forward strand.
TCACCAAATAACAAATCATCAGTATTTCAAATTATCCTCTCCGGTCCTGTACGTATCCTATTACGGTACTGGCAATTATTTTTAGGATTACTTAAATATTAAAATTATATTACAGGAAGCTATGGTGTTTAGGCCGTTTATTATTTCAATTCCCGTAACACTATACTCTAGGAAGTAAGTTTTTAAGGCATGAGAAATTACTCAATTTTTTAAAAGTTTTTATTTATTTTTATAATTAACATTCAAGCACATATTATACCCTAATTCCTGTAGTTTTTGTCTTAGACTTCGAAATACGAAAAAAATTAATGCTCCGCAGTGAGAAAAAGTAATTAGAGTTGTTAGTTATGTTACTGTGATGTGCTTTTATTTATTTCAGAAACAAAATGCCAGTTTCAGGCGAAACATGTAATAAAAATAAACAGACAGAAAAATATTATTGAAGCTGAGACTTTGGGTCTTTTTCAAATATCAGGTCTCTTTGAGTAAAAATAGACCAACTCTTCAAATCACAAATCTTTTTTTTTAGTTTGGCTCTAAATGTTTAGGACCGTAATGATACAAAAAAATCATTTAAAAAAATGTGAGATGACAAAACGCTAAAATTTAAAAAAACCTTCAAATTGTGTTAAATTTCTAAGGCTTAGAAGTCTAAAACTGTATTTAAAATTCCAGGTCTGTAGTTAATAAAATGTACTTATCTTAAGAACGAAACGTTGAATTTAAAAACCAATAACGCCATCTTGTAGAACATAAAAAAAAACCGCTATAAAAAAATGTTTTTTTGTTTCTTTACAAAATAAAGGAGCAAAAAATTAAAACCCAAAACTTCGGCTTTTTTTCGGTTATCTCAGAAGGCAATCGGAATATTTACTATTTTTTTAAACAAATTATTAAGCCCCAAATTATGCAACTTTACCTCACTTTAACCATCTTCGTATCTCTTATCGCTTAAAAGATCCTCTTGTACGTACACGAATTTGTAAAATAAAAAAAATAATTTAAATATCTTAAGTTACAGTTCCACAATAGGCTTTTTCTTAAAATCGGATTTTGTATTTTAACTTAAAATTGAATTATAAAAATGATTTATTTAAAACATTGTTCTAAAAAGTTGATAGTAGTTTGTATTTACAACCATACATGTAATGTTGACATTACAACCTTATTAAAAGTTTGAAAGTGTTACATTACCTACGTCTACTTTCCTCTTGCACTTCTGTCACCCACTTCCCTCACCCATTTCCCTCATTCTTGTTCTTCTCTCATTTCTCCCACTCATTCAATAAAGCAAAATATCTTTTTCTAAACACCAATTTTCATATACCTTGAATGCTTTTTCATATCGCCCCCTACTTTTCTCCGGAAGTAAACTTGCTTCTGCTCTTTCTGCAGCCTCTTTGAGTTCTGTTGGGATTCATTCTCACTATCCGACAACATTTCGGGTATTTTCTAACTCAAAGGACCCCGCACAAAGCTTATGGGATATGGCTTTCGGCTAATTTTTTTGAATTTTTAGTATTTTCTAGATCTTGACGTCCTGATTAAAAGTGTCCGAGGCCGTAATCCAATCCTATGACTAGTTTTTGAGTTATGGCCTTTTAAAGTTGGAAACTTCTTACTTTGAGATTTTATGCATTGTCTGGAGTTTTCACTTGTTTCTTAAAAACTATCAACTTTTCTGTTTTTTTTTTATCGGTGGAAAAGGAGGCCTTAAGTTTTCTTTAACTTATATAGAAATTAAATATGTACAGGATGTTGAATAATTTATGGACTGATTAAATAAATAATAATATTATAAAATTATGAAAATCTAAAATAAAAATTACTAATTTTTGAATTTTGAAAAAAAAACGGCTAGATTTTGTTCATATTTTAATATCTTGTAGTACCAAGCTGTTGATGAAAAAATGGGTATAAGTTGACGTAGAATATATTGCCGGGTATTTTATTTTTCAAAAAAAAATTGAAAATTCACCTGAAGACGTAGTAAAAGATTTTTAATTGATTCATTTAATTATTATGCCAATCTGTACCAATTTTCTTTTACAATAATTATTTTTTAACAAATTATTTTCTTAGATATACAGGGTGAACTAGTTGCAATGATTTACACAAGTGAAAACTTTTATAAAATAGGAAAATTAAAAAATGTTTTTTTTATCAAATAACAAAACAATATTGTTAAATTATAAAATATTTTTTTCGTACAATATCTTGGCTTTTTTTATAATTTATTTATTGTTCTAAAGTAATATATATTTTTTATTTACTGTAAGGTTCACACTGGTTCTTTTTCTGAAAGCATTTGGAATGTCTCAATGTCTGTTAAAAAAAATATTTTACGAACGGACAAAAATTACCTACAGCGAAATAAAATACTCTATACAAAATGTGAAAACTTAAAAATTAATAAAAAAGGTAGGTTGTCCGTTCGTAAAATATTTTTTTTACCAGACATTAGGACATTTCAAATGATTTCAGAAAAAGAGCCAGTGTGAACATTACAGTAAATTAAAGAATATATATTCATAAAATTAAAAGAAACTTAACTTTAGAACAATATATAAATTATGAAAAGTAATTTTTTTATTATGACTCTAAGATAGTCTAAGCGTATCATGTAACGGGTGATTCACTAAGGGTGACGAGCGGCCATATCTCGGAAATTACTGGGCATAGAAATTCAGGAAAAAAAAATTATAACCAAAGTGGCCATGAGAAAATCCTGGAAATAATTTTTAAGTTCTGCATTTTGCCGCAAGCGGGCGTATTGAAAAGTAAATTATAAAAGTTTACATATATTAGAGCTAATTTTTTTATGCAGAATTGACCAGGCTAATCCGAAATAATATCCACATGGAAAAATATCAGTGGCGTCCCACTTTTTTTCTAAAAAATATTCTTTATTTAAAATTTTAAAAATTATTCTATTCGCGATAACGCTGAAACGAACGGAGATATCAAGCTGCGGTTTTAATATTTTTTCTAGCAAATTTCATCTACTTTTCGATTATGGTATTATAATTATACCGTATGATTTATTTTTTCGGAGTAAAATCAAAAAATGTGTTATTACAAATCGCGCCCTCTAGCATTTTTTTTAGAACTATTATGGACAACTAAATACGATTGGTGAAAGTGCATACATTTCTCTTCCAAGCAGTCTTTAGTTTGCTAAAATCGGATAAGTCGTTTATAAGTTACAGCGATTTAACTGATTACACTTTCAACAGCTTCTCCCCCTCTTATTAAAGTCGGTACGCCAATAAGCATAGGGCCAAAATGATGCATAACTGTCTAAGCTTTTTAATGGTGTTATCAAAGATATACCTTAATGTGGAATTTTCGAAAATATGTAAACTTTTATAATTTACTTTTCAATTACGCCCTCTTACGGCAAAATGCGGAACTTAAAAATTATTTGCAGGATTTTTTCATGGCCGCTTTAGTTGTAATTTTTTTTTCCTGAATTTTTATGCCCAGTAGTTATCAAGATATGACCGCTCCTCACCCTTAATGAATCACCCGGTACAAGAAAGAGCCAAGGTATTTTACAAAAAAAATACTTTATAATTTAACAATAATATTTTGTCATTTAATAAAACAACATTTTTTAATTTTCCTATTTTTAAGAGTTTTCACTTGTATAAATCATTGTAACTGCATCACGCTGTATATCTAAGATTAAAATGAATTAATAAATAACTATTAAAAAAAAATTGTTACATATTGGCATAATAATTAAACGAATCAATTAAAAGTCGTTTAGGTATTACATTTTCAGGTGAATTTTCAATTTTTTTTTGAAAAATAAAATACCCGGCAATATGTTCTACGTCAACCTATACAATTTTTTAATTCACAACTTTTTACTACAAGATATTAAAATATGAACAAAATCTATCCGTTTATTGTTTTCCAAATTCAAAATTTATAATATTAATATTTATTTAATCCGCCTATAAATTATTCAACATCCTCTACATATTTTATTTCTATATAAGTGAAAAAAAACTTTAAGGCCTCCTTTTCCACCAATAAAAAAAACAGAAAAGTTGATACTTTTTAAGAAACAAGTGAAAACTCCAGACAATGCATAAAATCTCAAAGTAAGAAGTTGCCAACTTTAAAAGGCCATAACTCAAAAACTAGTCATAGGATTGGATTACGGCCATGGACAATTTTATTCGGGACGTTAAGATCTAGAAAATACTAAAAGTTCAGAAACATTAGCCTAAAGCCATTTCCCATAAGCTTTGTGCGGGGTCCTTTGACAGAACGAGACAAATTTAAAATTGTTTAAAGGTATGCTCCATTACTATGGCAATATAACCCACATATTTTTGTTTGGCGTCAAAACAATAATTTTTACATTTTTTGAAAAAATCAAACATCTAATTTTCAATTAACGGCGTGGTTGTAAATAAACTAGAATACAAACCTCAGAGGAAAGTTTTCATTACTGTCATAAGATTAAAGTTAACCTCGACGCTTCGCGTCTCGTATAACTAACTAATCTCTCGACAGTAATGAAACACTTCCCTCTTCGATATGTAATATACTATTTCTGAAAATTGGGATCACTTTTTAAAAAATTTGCTGTCAATTTACGGCGTTTCCAATAAATGTTCCAAATATTTTCAGAGTAAATTTAATTAGTGGATGTTATAAATTCTTTTTTTTAATCCACAGAAGGGCGGGCTCACTAAAACCGAACAAATATTTAAATATAATAAACCCAAACGCACTGGCACTACCTAGATCCCACTAATACTATATGGTAAACTAAACTACAATAACTGGATACAATGTATAATTCTCGAGTTATCTCAATTTTATGTTTATTTTTTAGTGTTACATTTGGTGACATCAACCAAGGACATAAGTGTGGTCAATGTGAATATCAAACATCTACGAAAAGTTATTTAAAGAGACATATTTTGCGCCGACATAGAAACAAGGAAGAGGTTTATGTTTTAAATAAGTTCATGTGTGAACAATGTGAATACCAATCAATTAAGAAAAGTAATTTAAAGATACATATTTTGCGACGTCATAAAAATATAGGAGACATTGATGATTCAGATAAGTTTAAGTGTGGTGAATGTGAATATCAAACATTTAAGAGAAGTGATTTAAATATGCATATTTTGAGACGTCATAAAAATATAGAGGAAATTGATGCTTCACTTAAGTTTACGTGTGGTCAATGTGAATATCAAACGTTTACGAGATGCCATTTAAACAGACATATTTTGAGACATCATAAAAGTATAGAGGAAACTGATGCTTCAAATAAATTCATGTGTGAACAATGTGAATATCAAACATTTTTAAAAAGTGATTTAAAGATGCATATTTTGCGACGTCATAAAAATATAGAGGAAGTTGATGCTTCAGATAAGTTTAAGTGTTATCAATGTGAATATCAAACATTTAAGAAAAGTAATTTAAATAGGCATATTTTGAGACGTCATAAAAATATAGAGGAAACTGATGCTTCAAATAAATTCATGTGTGAACAATGTGAATATCAAACATTTTTAAAAAGTGATTTAAAGATGCATATTTTGCGACGTCATAAAAATATAGAGGAAGTTGATGCTTCAGATAAGTTTAAGTGTGGTCAATGTGAATATCAAACATTTAAGAGAAGTGATTTAAATATACATATTTTGAGACGTCATAAAAATATAGAGGAAATTGATGCTTCACTTAAGTTTACGTGTGGTCAATGTGAATATCAAACACTTAGTAGAAGTCATTTAAACAAACATATTTTAAGACATCATAAAAATATAGAGGAAGTTGATGCTTCAGATAAGTATAAATGTGGTCACTGTGAATATCAAACTCTTGAAAAAGGAAACTTAAAACGACATATCTTGCGACATAAAAATATAGAGGATGTTGAGGCTTCAGATAAGTTCAAGTGTGGTCAGTGTGATTATCAAGATATTTCGAAAAGTTCTTTAAAGATACATATTTTGCGACGTCATAAAATATAGAGAAGTTGATGTTTCAGATAAGTTTAAGTATGGTCAATGTGAACATCAAAAACTTATTATTTAAAACCTATTTTGCCACTACTTAAAAATATTGTGGAAGTAGTAGTTTTAGATAAATATGTTCCTGTGTGAAAAATGTGAATATAAAATAATTGCGAGGAGTAATTTAATGGCGCATATTTTGCAACGTCAATGTACAACTTAACAATAAATTGATTGATTAACGTCATACGTTATATATAAAAGGTAAAATTTCATGCCCGTATACTTAAACTTTTGTGATCAAAATAATTATTTATTGAGCAATAATAAAATGATTAACCTTAAAATATCCACACTGTTTTTGAAGTATTATCATTTAGATAGAATACCATAAACTATTTTTAACTTATATTTAAAAGAATCTTTTTTTATATAGCGCCCACCCCACATCCTATTTCATTATTTTATTTTGGTTGGCCGTGCCACAAAGTGGCGGCTACAAGATCTACACCATTTTGGGTCCGGGGCGAATTCGTGTGCTCACAGTTCATATGTGTATTATTTGTGAACCATGAGTTTTGTGAAGCTAATCTATCATTATATTTTATGTGGAAGAATTAATTATTTTTTGTAGTAAACTTTTATTGATTGAAGTAAACACAGAATCACTTATTAAAACGATGAGTTTATTCAGTAAATTATTATACTTTGAAAAGGGATAGGGAGAACATCAGAACAATGTACACTCTTTCACAATTCTGGATATTTTTCTAATAAATATTACTTTTGGCTCACAACACATATTTTTGCTACTACCTATCCATGTCTGTATAGGAACGCGACAAATGTCCCCGCTCGCGCTTCGAAGAGAGTTTCGATTGTCTGAACGGAACTCTACATCGCGATTCCTGACTGAAGTCTATCGCGCTGAAAGGTGCATCTTCTAACTAAACTGCGAGCTAAAAGATGTACGATGTACCTACTATTCATTGTAATGGGAGTTGTTTCTGTTTTGTTGTCCCTAAAAACTTAATTCCATTTTATTCATTCATTTTGACGCTTCTTGGGACATAATAAAAACACACGTCTCGTTCGTCTCTTCCTGACCCTATTTAAAATTAAGCAAACTTCCGTATATATTTCTGTACTATTACTTAACTTTCAGACTCATTTTATTGCACAAACTCCAAAACTTCCAATTTCTGCGGCTAGAAAGTGGGCCGAGGTCCCACCCTCAGATTTCGCTAAAGGAACGAACTTGTAAAGGCGTAAGTTGCACCGTAATTTACTTTATCTACAAGCGTGCGGTAAATATTTACTTACCGGACTGATTTGAGTGCGGTAGGTATCACTTTACCGAACTAGTACTGTAAGTAATTACATACTATAAAAACAAATTTTTATATTCAAGTGTATTTTTAATTTTTAAAAGAAACTCTATTAAACATTATATGTATAACAAATACTCACATATTTAAATTTACAAGGCACCTACGGGGTAAATTAAAACAGTGTTTTTTTAGTTTTTAATATTAGTGCCCTTAAAGATGCTTGTAGATAAAATATCGTACAATACACTTACGGTAGGTGTCTTTACCGCATTTACGTGATTTATCAAACTCGCCTTTGGCTCGTTTTGTTAAACATAACACACATGCGGTAAAGACGTACCATCAGCGGCGGCGCCAGGGTGGGCACTGGCCCACCCTAGAAACATGAGTGCCCACCCTGGTGCCCCCCCAAAATTGATGGATCCGTTATGTAAGGGACTTGGCTATAAAAGTTTTGATGAGTGGTTGTATGGTATTTTGAAAACGATATGACCTTTTTTTTTTTTTTGGAAGTCACTTTTATTTTGGGTAGTGCCCACTCAAAAATCACCGAGCCCATTTGTGCCCTCCCATCCCAAAAATCCTGGCGCCGCCATTGCGCCCAAAAAAAACTGGGACAGCAAAATTGTTGTTGTAGAGTAGCTCCTGGACTATAAGGAATATATAAAATCTATTGAGAAAAGGTTATCATTATTGTTATAATAGTTGTCATGGAAGTGAAAAGGTTTAACAACAATACCACATTTTTAGAAATACGAGGAAAAATTAAAATACGCATATTGTGTTTTAAAATGTAACAAAAATAAAATAAAATGTTTTAATATTATGTTCCAATAAATTTTAATTCATTTTAATCATATTTAATTATAATTTAATTTAATTTTTTAATATTTGGTAGTTGCGCCATTATTATCGATTAACGCTTGTAAACGTCGTGCCATACTTAATACTAGGTTTCTCGTATACTCTTGCGTTATTGCATCCCATGCTTGCATTATCCTTTGGCTTAACTCATCCCGAGTTCTAGGCTGGAAGTTGTGTTTATACATAAATTTTGTCATCTCACCCCAAACTTTTTCAATTGGGTTGCTATCCGGACTTTTCGAGGCCCAAGGCAGAACATGAATTTGATTTTCTTCTACATAATTTTGAACCATGCGGGCTTTATGTATAGGAGCATTATATTGTTGAAATATAAAACCGTGGCCATATCCTGCGTCGACAGATGGTATCATAACTTGGTTTAGTATGTTGCAATATAATGGTGCATTGAACCTCCCATACACTATTTGGCAAACTCCTGGGCCCCTTGCGCTAATCCAGTCCCAAACGTTTATGGGAAAGCGTCCACTTTGATTAGTCTTATTTGTATATCTTCCATCGTATCTCGTACCAGAAGGCCTATAAACGCGAATTTTCTCATTATTGCATGATTGAAAGGTTTTTTCATCGGAAAATATTACGGGTTTCCATATATTACCTTGATTTATATATTCATAAGCAAATTCTACTCTTCTCTGTTTGTGTGCTTCGGTTAAAAATATTTTATTGGCAGCACAATAACTTTTTATATCTGAACTACGAATTCTTCTACGCGTTGTATTAGCCAGACCAGGAAAAATGTGTTTCTTCTTTAGCTTTTATCGCTGTTTCGAAGGTATGATCTTTTAGAAAATTAATTAATTCTAGGTATATCTTGGCTGTCATTCGAAATTTTGGGGCAACTAGAACCTACTTTTCTTACAATACTTCAATATTCTGCAATTTTTTGCTTAGCCAACAACACGGTATGGTATTTTTGCTAATCCCTAATTCATCTGCGATGTTTCTTATTTGATGCCCATCTCTCAATCAAGTGAAAATGATCTCTTTTTGCTCGGTGGTTAACGATTAAAAATATTTCTTTTGACAAGCTACTGTCAGTCACAAAATTAAATTAAATTGACAACTTCAAAAAAAAAACTAATAGTCTGGGAGATTAAATTACATTTTGCTGTCCCAGTTTTTTTTGGGCGCAATGGTACCTACCGTACTTGTATTGTAATATACTATTAACCGACTAACTGACTTGACTCCACTAACTGCTTTCGACTAACTAATTTTCAAAAGAGTGGTTTCAAAAGCTTAACTTTGCCTCAATTTAGCCATCTTCGTATCTCTTATCGCTTTCAAGATCCTCTTTGTAGGTACACAAATTTGTAAAATTAAAAAAATAATTTAAATACCCTAAGTTGCAGTTCCACAATAGGCTTTTTCTTGAAATCGGATTTTGTATTTTAACGTAAAATTTAATTATAAAAATTATTTATATAAAACATTGTTCTAAAAAGTTGACAATAGTTTTTTCTGAAAATTGGAATAACTTTTTAAAATTTTTCTGTCATTTTTCGGTGTTTCCAATAAATGTCACAAATAGAAGATAAAAATAAGAACACAAAGTCTTCCTCCACTGATATAATATAGAAATATTTTAGTCAACTTCTCAACATGTTTCGAATGCAGAAGCATTCATCTTCAGGAGAAAAATTGAAAGAAGAAAAGACCAGTAGATATCACCCTAACTGAGCAACATAAATATAGGTTCGGTATAAAATGAGTGGAACAATGAAGAAACCGATACACACATTGCATTGTGAATAAGAAAAGTATATGGGTTTGATGCTTAAGGCACTGTGAAAACTTTAAGGGTAGAATGAAAAATGTAACATCTTTGTGTGGAAGAACTGTCGAAAGATAAGAATGAAGTAAAAGGGAATGATCATTAAGCCAAAATCTATTAGCTAGTCATTAGAGAAAAAATTTGGAGAAGAAGTGAATGTAAGTGTGAGGAAGAAGACTATTAAAAAAATTAATTAGAAATTAAATTTAGTTTTACATCCAGTAAAGGAGTTGATGCTTCAGATAAGTTTAAGTGTAGTCTATGTGAATATCAAACACTTAGTATTTGAAGAAACATATTTTGCCACGACATAAAAATATGGTGGAAGTAGATGTTTTAGAGAAATAAGTTCACGTGTGAAAAATTTGAATAATAAATAATTCAGAGGAGTAATTTTAAGGCAGATATTTTGCGATAAAAGGTAAAATTTCATATCCATAGAATTAAAATCCTGTGATCAAAATAATCATTACATGTGCACTAACAAAATTATTAACCTTAAAGTAGCTACATACACTTTTTTTTAAAGTATTACCATTTAGGGATAACATAAACTATTTCTAATTTATTTGTCTTTTATAAACCACTGACCGTTTAAAATTTCAGACAGGGGTTATATACAATTTTACTTTTTCTACAATAGAACTTTATAAACATGCTTTTACATGAACTTTTAACAAACTCCAAAAACTTTTAATCGTTGCGACTTGGAGGCGTTCTTAGACCATTACTTCACTATTTCACATTTTTAAAATCTATAACTACGTAAATTAATAATTTGGGCATGAACTATACTGAACGGTACTGACCAACACTGAGTAAAACCAGCCTAAGACTAAGGCTAAATAAGACTTATCTGTAAAACTAAACTCGTCGCAAAAATTGTAGTGTCTATTTATTTATTAATTGGGGTTAATATTATCAGCGAGGCTTTTAGAATGTCTGGTGTAACAGGAGATGGGATACAGACCATGTTAGAATCCTTTAGTCCATCGATAATGGAACAATATAACGCGGTGTTCTTTAAATGGTGAAAATGTTGTAGCAAACTTAAAATATATCCGTGTAATTCAGATATTCGGTCAGTTGTAGACTTTTTGAAAAACAATTAAATAAGGGGGCGGGGCATCTTATTCCACTATTTGCTCTACACGAGCTGCAATATCTTTGATTTGTGGGGAAGTTAAAAAAAGTAATAAAAAGGTATTTAAAGGGTTATTTTAAAATAAGACCATCCTGCCCTAAATATAACAAAATCTGGGATCCACAATGGGTCCTCTCTTCTCTTGAGAAATGGACTCCTCTAAAGTATTTATCATTAAAAAGATTGTCGAAGAAATTGATCACACTATTGGCTTTAACAACAGCTTAGAGAATTCAGACACTATCAAAGATACAACTGTCTAAGATTTAAGATTTACAGGTATAACAATAGAGCGGAAATCCACATCGTTGATATTATCAAAACTTCTAGACCCGGATTTTCTCAAGCACTATCTTTGCCTTTTTATGAAGACAATCCCGAGCTATTTGTTGCAACTGTTTTATTATTTTATATAGAAAAGACCAAAACCTATAGAGGTATCAATGACTTGGTATTCTTGACCTATAAAAAGCCTTATCATGTAGCAACCAGTCAAAATAAGCGGTATCGATGTAAGCGAATTTAAAGCTCACAGCACCAGGCCTGCGGCTACATCAGCTGACTTTTGTTTCGGTTTAGATATCAATTAATACAATTAAAAGTACTGCAGGATGGTCAGAAAAGTCGAATTGTTTTTCAAAATTTTAGTTAGGAATAATAAAACCAAGTTTGCTTCAAATATACTTATGTCGTAAGAATTTTTAAAATGTTATTGAGTAAGGTACACCGGGGTAAGTGGAAATTCGGGGCAAGTGGAACCCAGGCATATTCCTGATTAAACAAAGTTCTGTAAAGTGGCTCCACCTATTGCATACCAGCCCACCAACATCCTTTACATACCCTGTTACATAGAAACCCGTTGGCGATTCATTTGCGCTTCGACAGTAACAGTGTTGTCAGGGTTGTCGATTTACATCGCATAACGAGTTAACACGTGTTTTTTGTCGGTGGTTGTAACACACACGAAAGTTATAGTAATCATTAAACTTTTTGAGGTAAGTACATCATAAACAATATTTTTTGTATTATAAACTTATGGGTCACATAAATTTGTTTACGTTTACAAGCTAAGTTACACTTGCCCCTAAAAAATCACAGAATGGGGAAAGTGTAACCTATGTTAGGTTTAGGTCAGATTGAAGAAATTGAGAAGGAAAAGATAAGGAAAATCAAAATGGAAAAAAATATGTAAAGGTAGTAGCAGTGAAGATGGCGAGTTAGAAGAATTAGGGAGAATTGAAAGCAAACAAATAGAGGAAAAAGGGCTACACTAAAGAAAACCTTATTTGAGGAAGACTCCACTAATGATGACCTTCTTGAAGATGTGCAAAGCCTCTCAAGCAATTCTAGTGTCGACGAAGTTGAAGAGAAATCAGTTTCCTGAACCAAATGCAGCTTGACTTAACAAAAATAAACGTTGGCGATTGGGTCGTCATTAAATTCGATCAGAAGAAGCAGGTTAAAATGTACGTGGGCCAGCTCACAGAGAAAGAACCATGTCTGGGGGTAAAATTTTTCCGAAGAATTGGTAACACATCCACATTTCATTGGCCTGTTGTGGAAAATAGAAGCATCGTTAAGGAAGATAATATTTTTATGCATTTACCCACGCCTATAGTAAATAAACGAGGAAAATTATCTTTTAGCATTGTTTTTGACACATATAATGTTTGTTTAATTGTTAATTTTTTGTTAATAAAAATAAATATTCTTATAGCATGCGAAAAAATTAATTATTTACACTTACCCCGGTCAACGTTGTTACGTCCAAATAAGAGAACGCGCCTTGGTTTACACTTGCCTCACAAACCTGGGGCAAGTGTAACCCAAGACCAGCGAAAATAAAAAAAATCCTAGAGAAAAAGGGATTTTTTTTATCGGTTTCCATGTTGGTATGTTGTTAAAATAATATCTAACCAGTAAGCCTGCCAACTGTGAACAAGATTATGAGATACATTTTTTTTAATTACGTTTAAACAGGAGGTATTTAAATTCAGGGTTCCGCTTACCTCGGTGTACCTTATAAGACTTTTAGTTTAAACATTAACTTTGTTCACTGGTGTTGTTCAATATAGATCTGTACCTATAATAGATGTGCAGTATTTATTGGAAGCTCGATCTTGCTCTAAACGTCTACATGTGTGATCTACGAAGTATGGAATTGTGAAATACAATTAATGGATTAACGACTCGCCTGTAAGAAGGTTCAATCCATATTGTATAAACAATTCTACCCGAGTAGATCACCCCCACCCTTTCCAATCTGACTGTGACCGTGTTTAACGATCTCACCCTCCATTAAGAGAAAATTTTGTAATGACGTGGCAGAGAGTTTGGATATTGGCTACGGGTACGTAACCTGGCTAGGTGGGAAAACAATAGACAGAGAGACAAAGGAATACCTACATTTATTTAAAAATGTGCGATTTTTAACAAAAGTTTGAATAAGTACTACATATGTGTGATCTACTCGGATAGAATTGTTCATACAATATGGATTGAACTTCCTTACAAATAAGTCCTTTAATACATTAATTACATAAAGTTTAAATAGTACCCTATTAATGTTTAATTCAAAATTAATTGCTTACGAATCGTAGACTGTCAATACCGGTAACCACATCTTTGAATTCCTTAAAACGTAAAAGGAGAATAAAGTATTTGATTTAAAAATATAAATTGAATACCGTATTATTAAAAATTTAATTAATTAGTCGCTATATCAATCATATTTTACATGTAATAATTGGACTCATTTCTACCTATGTAAATTTCAAATATCTGGCTATCCGCCTGACATGCGCAGTGTGAGTGTGCCGCCAATAGGTTGAGATATAGACGCGAGTCAAAGTCAAAAATGTGCTCAGTCAGTTCGGGTTGATTAAAAGTTTGCAGTTTTTATTTGAAGCCAAGAAATTAGTGTAATTGCTTGCGCCCACAAAGTAAGTGCTACAGAAATTAATAGAAGCTATGGTTTTTATGTTAAATGAGACTTAGAAATTGTAAAATCTCGGTGGCTCCATATTTCTATTTTTGAATATACCAAGTGTCGTTTAAAAAGTGAACATGTGTTTTTATGACTTCTGTCACTCCCTACAAAATAAATTTTAGAAATTTACAATGACGGCAAGATCTAACAGTGCAGTGCCAATTTTATGCCAGAACTTTTAGTTACAGCAACGTCCTTCTTTAATGGCGTGTATCCAGAGGCAAGCTAATAGTATCACCAGAGGTTAGTAATGAAACAACAAAGATTGCTCCATTTGAGACTTGTTATACCCCCTAGGAAGAATACTTTCTATCCTACCCCGTTAGCGCCAACCTGATTGCTCCCTAAAATAAAGTTATCAACGTAAAGGGGGGGGGGGGGGGGAGTTTGTTGTAGGTACACTGTGTTTTCAAGAAAGCAAAAAACTATTTCAGTGTAGTAACTATTTATTAACACTGGCGCCTAAAGTTATTAACGTTCACACCACTATAGGATGCACGTTACCCGTTTACAAAAAAAGCCGTATAGAATATATAATAAGGCAAAAAACTTCTATATATCCTGTATGTAATTTATTCTTGTGTGTGAAATAAAATTATGACTACTTTATAAATTATGTGTTATTGTCAACTTAACATTTATCGAGATTATTGTTTTGTTCGCAGTCAGGATTCTGAAACAATTTGGAACTATTCGCATGCGCAGTTCAGATCATCATTCTAATGCACAGTTAAAGATTTTTGTGATCGCCATTATTTGAACTGCGCATGCGAATAGTCCCGAATCGGTTTAGAATCCTTACCGCGAACAAAGCTATTGATAAATGATTTGGGACTTATCCATAATCTTTGTTAGGCACAATGTAAGTGCAGCATTGAGATTAGTCGTATGGCCGTCCAAACACGAGAGCATAAATCCCACTGTGCGTTCCGCGTTTTTATTGGTCGACACGGGGATGACGTTAGCTCTGTGACAAAATCCAGATTGTTAGGTTATGCAAGATATTTGGATTTTCCCGGTTTTTTCTTGTAGATATTTCTTTTTTTTTTGTGCTCTTTAAGACTTGTCTTCATTTGTGAAAAATGTCTGTGTTGTGTTTTGTGTGTGATTAAATTGAAAGTCATTTTATTTTGTCCTGTCCAGTAAATCTACTTATCCTGTACTCATTTTCGGACGATAAATGGAACATTACAGTATCAGATACGGTAATGTGTTGCCCCTAGCAACAATGGTATAATTTTAGAAAAAATGACTGGTTACTTTCGATCTTTGACAAGTTGTCACTTAAACGTAATATGACCTATTTGTTAATTCTTTTTAAAAAGGATTATAAAGACAGGATGAAATAAAATATCATACGATACACGTCCGTTAGGTGTTATTACCATAGACATAAAAGAAATATGTCTATGGTTATTACAGTACTCGTTTATATTCCAGACTCGGCTCCTGCGTCGCCTGGTCCGTAAAACCACTCGAACTGTAATAAGTCACGTACCGGACTTGTAACGAAAAATACTATAGTCACTGTTGAGAAATTACTGGAGCTGCCATCATTTGATGATCATCAGTCTATTTCTCTTAAACAAGTGTCAGATAACCCAGCAAACACAAGCTGGCTGGTCCGGCATCGGCCCAGACACGGCTTACCGAAAGGCCATATTCGGTCCGCGTATGGCTGCCGGCGCGGCATGTGAGTAGGGCATGTCCGCCTGGCCGAAGGGTGGCAGAGAGTTGGGCAACCACCAAGCAAGCCATGCACATACCACTGGCGAGCCGCTAGGGCGGTCCTCTCGCTTGCCCAAAGCATTGGATGCATTTTTATTTTTTAGATTTTTCTGCAGAAAAATGTTAAAAACTCAATTTTATAAACGACTAAGAGTGTATATAGGAAAGTTTGATGACATCATGTACCTTTTATTTTGTAGTAATCTGGGTTGACATTAAGGTGATTTTATTTATATATTATATAATAAAACAGTAATTTTTCTAGCATTCTAGGAAATTAAAATTTTATTGAAAGCAGTACCTACATGAATAAAACAGAAAGCCCTATCTTCTTTGTAAGAAGGAAGATAGGGCTTTCTGTTCCTAACCCTACATTATCATGTCCCTTCTGGAGATATACGACTTCGTTATAAATGATACTTAACTCACTTGTAATCAAAGTTTATTATATATATAATATTATATAAAGGAAAATAAATTTCAGCAACAAAACTTTTTATTCTCGAATAAAATATAAAGTAGTATAATCTTTTAAAAACAACGCCCACTACGTCCTACAGGATAATAGAAAAACAAGAAATAAACATAAATTCTTAGTACTATAATGAAATCATTACACATTGTGATCGACTAAATGAATATACAGGTGAATTCCTCATCGCATTCATTGCTTATATAGGAAAAAATAAATCGTAGTAGCCAGCTAACGTATATATTATAATACACCACAAAACTTACTAGGGGCCACAGTCACAAGCACTAGCCACGAAGAAATACACCTCTCGGTTTAAATTATTAATTATAGGATAAATAATTCGGCAACCGAGAATAACCAACTTTCCTGATAATGTATGCACAATAAACAATAACGCCGGCAAGCAAAATAACGAAATGCAAATAAGCCAAAGAGAAAGGATGCCAACAAATTTGTCAATGATCTGTCAACTGTCAACGTCAAATGTCAATAAAGGGTGGGTTACCCGCTCAGTTACCGGACATGGTCCAAACGAAGAACTGCCGAGTCTGACTATCCCGCAAAACCGCTTGCTGACCGTATTCGGCCCGAAAACTTGTTTCCCACTTGCGGCAATCCGTAAAGTAGCCAGAGTCGGTTCGAAAGGTGAAGTTCCGTATTCGGCGTGCCCTAAATGGACCGTAGCCGTCCCGAACAACGGCTAAGTTAGCCACTAGAATACCGTATGTGCCGACACGCGGCTGCTAGTTTGCCGACTTCGTAGGTTTGCTGGGAATGAGCCTGGAAATAAAAAAGCAGCGGTTTTTCTTAACTTGTAACGTTTAAGATTAAAATAAGATTAATAGTTTGTATTGACTTAATGTTTTAGAACTTTTAAATAAAGCAACTTAATATAAAGACAGTTTGTTTACTATTTAAATACACTCTATGGGCGCCCATGCCTAAATACACAGTTTTGAATCTATAAGAATAGGTAGGTATATCAATCACAGAAATTTATTTATATTTCAGATCTATAGGTACAAAAGTATCAGATACATAAATTTGTTTTGACGCCTGCAATAAAACGTTTAATTTGTATTATAATGATGAAATTAAGAATAAAATTTTAAAAAGTGTTTTTAGACGAGAACAAATCACTTTCTGAAATACTTTACATAAACTCACAATCACAGAATGCATAGGTCATCCGTGTCGACCAATAAAAACACTGAACGCACAGTGGGATTTATCCTCGTTTCCAACCAAACCCGCAATTCGCGTCCATAGTCCATAGATGCTTTGTTAACATTTTACTACACCATCGTCCTTTAATGTATCTTCTCGTTTTATTATTGCCGGCACAAACATGTTTTTTTTTAAATTATTATTATTTGTACCTACATAATCACTAGGTCTTGCCATCAATCTCTTTTCACTTTCATTGCACATAATCAACGAAGGTATTTTTAGGAGAACTTCTTTCTTCGTGGACATGATAGCGCACAGAATTCGAACAAAGAGAAAAGTTATTAACGTGTTAAATGATAGATGCCGCTGTGACTTTTAAATGACGATGCTAACGCCAAAGTGTAGTGCGTTTGAACTAATTCTGGCGGAAGGGGGGTAGGGGAAGCCACCATATGTTAATTTTTTTGAAGGTCAAAATTAATATTTTGAAATTAAAATTTGTATTAAATATTTTTATTAATTACGTTTTTGTTACTAATAAATACAATTTGCATTGCACGATTTGTAAACAACAACGTATTTTTAATAAAAATTATTTAACACAAATTTTAAATCTCAAAATATTAATTTACCTTGATGACAAATATATTTGGTTTATCTTTAGTAAAACAATCAATAATACAACTTTTTTATTGCACAAAATCATTTAATTTATATAAAATAAAGTCTTGAAGGATTCCTTAACCCATACAAAAGCAGAGGCCAAGGATTAATCATCCTTAAAAGTGTTCTCAAACTACTACATAGACATACCACCCTCTACAAACACCGGCCGCATAAATAAATTTATTAAGAAAATAAATAACTGAGATCACACATCTATGTACACAAATAAGTTTAGGGTCATAATCATATGTCGAGATCCAGTACCAGTAGAGATCAATAAATCAGGTTGAGGTCTTATTACAGTGAAGGTCAGTATCGGTGAAGGGTATCATCAAGTTCAGGTCTAAATCCAGTGGCAGTTGGTTAACATCATGTTCATCAACATTCTGAAGGATTTATCATGAAACAAGAGAACAGCGACAAAAATCTTATATTGGCAAATTATTTCTCTTACGACTAGTTATCACACATATCAAATACAAAGACAAAAAAGGGGCAAAGAAAGAACAATTTAGGTAACTTTAAGATTTTATTGTTTATTTTGCTTTTACTAAAACTTTTGTATATTTAAAGTTAAAGTGACCAGAACTTATTAACTTGGTTATTTTATTCACTTAAATTCTTGTAAACCCTTAAATAGACAGTCAACTTGATAATATCAGTAGTTATATCTTATATCATGTTGCAAAGCAAAAATTAGGTAATGTACTACCTACCCGGAATATGTTCAATAACATCGAGCCTTTATTTTTAAACAACCTCGATAAGAAACTGACTTGAAGTTTTTATTAAAAAATATTATTTTGTGAAAATAGAGACGTTTTTTAAATTGCTTGATCAACAAATACATACCAAGATACTTAAATTATTTCTGGCAGAAAAGTAAAAAATTGTTTAAAAATTTAGGGTCATCGACCTTTGCCGCTATAAAATAGTTTGAACTCTGTTTTCAGATTTTTTTCTTAAATATATTAATATAACATCTTACCCAGACATGCAATAAGACTTTCTTTTGCATTTTAAAATCACGATCTTGAGATATTTGCGATAAAAACATAAATAATTTCTAAACAAAGAGCCATGTCATGAAAAATACCTTCAAAGCCGAACACAAGGAAAAACATCAACGGTTGGTTTTAAAAAATGGAGCAACGTGATTGGTCGAAAGATGACAGCAAAAGTAGTGGAAGACAAGTGACACTTGATGCGTCTTTTCCTATCCAAGTTTCATACCCCTGTGATAGCGAATGACGGACGAAACATCATAATTATTTTTCGTGCTGATATTGTTTTCACATTGTCAAGCGACCGACTGCGCGTTGTTCTTGTTGTATCTTGTGTTACCTATATAATTATATTGTATGTTTTTAATCACATTTGATAATTGACATACCTATATTTAATTAATAAAATTTACATCACTGCTTCTTACTATCTCTCGACTGGGATGAAAAGTTGTCTTCCCTTTTAAAAATGACCCTTAACCGTGAACGGCGTGAACGCAAACAAATTGGTTCCCGAGATAACCACGAACGCTATTTTCCATCGTCGAATGCGCCCGCCAATCGTAAACATGTATTGACAAGACGAGTATCTCCTATAATTCTTCTGTGGAGTCTGTAATGGCACAGAGGAATGATAGGTCGTCGTTGTCGCTTTACATAATATCGTTAAACACGGTCACAGTGAAATTGGACTATCATTCCTCTGTGGTAATGGAAATAGATTAGGGATGTGCGTTGTAAACTAATACTATCGATATCAGAAAAACATTAAAATAAAAACATCGATTTTTTTTATTAAAGTTGAAGGTAATTAAACAAAATTAGGATATATTTTTTTAAATCATTGCCTTTAAAATTTGTCCTCTTACCAAAAGTGACTTGAAATACTGTTGTCTCAAAAGCATCAACATAATCTCTGCTACCAAGACGAACATGTTTATAAAAATCAATTTAACCAGAAACATCCACTTCGATGTCATTAAAACATCGATGATCGATGGACATTCCTAATATATGGACTAACCTTAATTTTTTTAAATTATTATTTTGTGAATTAATTTATTATTTTCGTTTTTTGGTTGATTCGGTTTTTGTTTTGATTAATAATTTATTAAATGCATTAAGAGCTCGTAAAGACTAGGAATTAGAAAAGCTTGTGTTATTATGAATCATTCAAATTTACTAGAATTTGATAACTCTTTTCAGGATGTACCCGAGTTGATCAATGTTAACAATATCAAGCAAGAAACTATAAACGACTACGTTTCCAGCGTTAATGAAGAGTGCTCTTTGGCGTAAGTATAAGCAATAATTAGGTACTTGAAAGCCTTGGTTTTAACCACGGTCTTGTTAAATCACATCTCTTATATGAAATAGTATTTTGAGGAAACCTTTACTTAATAAAGCATTTATTATGCAAAAATGAATTAAGATGTATGTCAGGCCTTCCGTTGAGTGCTAATTGTCAAGGGGCATTTGTTGATCTAGGTCTCTTAACTCTTTCATCGCTTTACCTAATGGTACTTAACAATTTTATACATCAATAGGAATGAGAATGAATTTCTTAAAAATTTGGACATACATAATAGTAACACAAGAACTCATTTGTATTTTTCATACTCTCGCTTAAAAGTTGGTCAAAACCTCGGCCAATACTCTTCTATTTTATATAATAAATTCCTGCAACTTTCTATTAATTAAATTATTGTTTTATTTATATTTTGTATAATTTCTTAGTAGGCCAAGCTTTTTATGATGTGGGAGAATACTTGGCATTGTGAATTAAATGTGATTGTATATTATTTATTTTGGATTGATGATTGTATTTGCATACATACATAGTTTAGTAGCTTAGTACTGTGGACTTATTGACAAGTCCAATAGGCTTCATTTATATTGTAAATAAGCTTGAAAGACAAACATTACTTTTACTAACCGGTTATTAAGAAATAACAGTCACCACCTATCTGTGATTGAATATTGTCAGAAATAGTTAGGTACCATCAGTTGGAAATATCTTTTAACAGGCCGCGAACGGCTCTCGCTCTTTTTTTTTCTTAATAACTAGATAAAAATAGCATGGTGATTACGATAACCGCCTATTATCGCGTTGTTAACGGTGACGGTGGGGTATGGACTACTAATGCCATAATACAAAGATTACAAGGCATGATATTCAGAGGCTGTGACGTCATCTTGTAAGTAAAATTTATTTTCCTAACCATAGAAACACAATGAAAATAACCATCTGTTTCAGGAGTTACTTAATCGCAAGATCACGTCACAGCCTTTGTAATTTATATTGTAAAATAATTTTTCAAATTCAGTATCATGTCCTCGATCATGTCACTCACTAGTGATTTTTTATCCTTGAAATTGAGTTTAGTTTAGTCCTTATCTATTTATTAACAAAATGAGTAGTAGATACTTAGATTGTACCAATGCTCTTTTACCTCTAGATGGCACAGGTAATAACAACAAATAATTGCTATAGAATATGTTAACTAAGGTGTTGACAACATCGTTTATAGGAGATATGAGGGGAAGAGATGGGTGGGGCTTAGAGTAAAGATTACGATGCACTCTCCCTTAAATGTCTCTTTTCATTTCCTATAAAGATGTGACAAGATTTTGGGTCGACGTTTCGTCTTCTGTTTGCTATCACCAGGTTTTTGAAAAGGTGTTTTTAATGGTTTGAAAGATTACTATTAATAAAAGTTAAGATCGCCTGTAAATTAGATGAACAAATTTGAGTTTGACAAAATTATATTTTTTAAATGATTCATGAACAAAAATATATTTGTAAAATTTTTCCTAAAAAACGATGATACAAACTGTTTATCATAAACTTAGTAAGATCATAGGAAAATAAAACTGAATTTTTATAAACTCTATTTATAGAAAAATCAAAATTAAGCTAAGTATTAAGTAGGTACCTACTCACAATTTTAAAACAAAAATGAAACTCGTACAGTTAAATTATTTAATTAAATTTTTCTGAAGGTTCAAACATAAAAAACTTTCAAACAATATTTAGTATATAGGAAGACCTGTGTTTTCTAAAACAGCATTTAGTTGATCCGTCATGTAATGCACTAGATTTTCACAATAAACGTTGGATATTTTTGAACATTTCTCTCGATTCCTCCACTCTTGAGTCGTTCTTTACTCGTAATCTCGTGCTTTCTTATTGGTACTTTTAAAAGACTCCATAGATTTTCATTAACATTAATATCAAGAATTTGTGAGGTAGCTCTTAAATTTTTTAACCGATTTGGCCTAAACTTGGCTTACTTATGTGAAAAAGGCGTGATATTTCGAGGAAAATACTAAAAACGAGCGGCATCCGCAGCTTTAATTTGTTTTTTATGTTATAAATTTAATGAAAAATGTATACTTTCTGTCTCTCCCTAGGATAGTTCGTAAAATTCTTAACTGATTTGGCCTAACATTTATACTCATGTTAAAAAGGCGTCTTATTCCGAAGAAAATGTCAAAAGTTAGTGGCATCCACAGCTTCGTTCGTGGTGATATAATTTGTTTCTTATATTATAATTTTATTAAAAATAAATACTTAGGAAGTAGGTATCAACTTACTTATTGTAAACGGAACATCCTATATACTGAATGGCAGTAGAGTTTTGGACTTGCATTGTCTTTATTTGTTTTGAATCACAACGTTTCAACTGATAAGTATCTCCAGTCTACAGTATTCACCTGAGACGACTGGAGATACTTACCAATTGAATCGTTGTGATTCAAAACAAATAAAGACTATGCAAGTCCAAAACTGTACTGCCGTTCAATTTATAGGATGTTCCGTTTACAATAAGTAAGTTGACACCTACTTCCTGTATCACCGAAAGTTCTACCATATTAAAAATACTTTAGTCGAATTATTCCCATCAACATTAACATACTGTCAAATTTTTAAAATTTTCCTATGTGTAGTTTTCCATATATAGATCGAAGCGGTTCCCGCTGGGACACCCTGTATAGTATCTATTTACGCAAATATTTTATTTTTACTATTTTTACAGATCAGATGATTTTTATCCTAAATATTTGGAGGTACCTGTAAAAATTGAAACCAACGAAAACACAATACAAGTTGAACAAACATCTGAAAGCGTCTATGATGAATGGAAAATTAAAAATGAGGAAGTTAACTTTAAAGAGGAAGACCTTAGACAAACCCAAATTAAGTAAGTTTCTCTAATTGTTACGGTTTATTTAGATACTGCCAAAGTAATATACAAGTGTTAGTTTTGGTTGCCTCGATTTAAATATTATGCTTTGTAATTATTTTAAAATTAAGAAAACGTACTTAATTTTACTACCCTATGTTGCAGTTGCACAATAGGCTCTTTTTTGTAAAAATTCGGCTTTATACTTTATTAAATCATTTTTCCAAGAAGTCGATGGTTAGGAAAGTTAGGGTTTACTCAAATCATCGCGAGATTGCAGTAGCAAAACCAGAGCGATGCGGTATAAGTGGGATAATCGTGTACCTTTTATACACGGACGCCTCAATTGTTAGACGGACTATACAATAATTGTTTTGTTTGTTATAAGTATTCCAATATGGCGATACACAATAGTACTTGAATTATCCCAGTTTTTTGTTTATTTTTTAGTGTGAATTTTGGTGGCATTGATCAAGGACACCAATGTGGTCAGTGTGGCTATCAAACACTTAGGAGAAGTTATTTAAAGGAACATATTTTGCGACGACATAAAAACATTAAGGAAGTTGATGTTTTAAATAAGTTTGTGTGTGACGAATGTGAATATCAAACAATTAGAAGAAGTGATTTAAAGAAGCATATTTTGCGACGTCATCAAAACATAGAGGAAATTGATGCTTCAGAAAAGTTTAGGTGTGATTTTTGTGAATATCAAACAATAATGAGAAGTGATTTCAAGATTCATATTTTGCGAAATCATAAAAATATTGATTTAGATGATGTTTTAAATAAGTTCAGGTGTGAACAATGTGAATATAAAGCAATTACAAGAAATGATTTAAGGAAGCACGTTTTAAGACGACATAAAAACGTGGATGAAGTTGATGTTTTAAATAAGTTCATTTGTGAACAATGTGAATATCAAACAATTAGAAAAAGTGATTTAAAGCGCCATATTTTGCGACGTCATAAAAATATAGAGGAAGTAGATGCTTCAGATAAGTTTAAGTGTGTTCAATGTGACTATCAAACACTAACTAGAAGTTATTTAAAGAGACATATTTTGGGACGTCATAAAAATATAGATGAAATTGATGCTTCAGATAAGTATAGGTGTGATCAATGTGAATACCAAACTCTTACAAAAGGTCATTTAAAGAGGCATATTTTGGGACTTCATAAAAATAAAAAAAAAGGAAGTTGATGCTTCAGATAAGTTAAAGTGTGTTGTGAAATGTAAATATCAAACACTTTAAAGGACATATAGTAGAACCCCGATTATTCGGGGAGCCGATCGGACATTCTGATTATCCGAGGTACAGGGCGTCAGTGTTCCATATTAACCAAGCTTATATAATTTTTCCATTTGAAATCGTCGGGGAATCCTGGCTATTCGCACCCATGTGACCGGAATGACGTGATTCCCCATTTAGGTGTCTAGACTCATTTGGCATGTGAATTTGCAGTTCAGTGCGTTATGGCATTTGTTTAGACCGTCACGCATTTGGTAGTTCTGCGGTGTGTTTATTACGAACTAATTTGCTTGAATTTTCGTTTGCCATATTATGATGGAGCAAAACAAGCGAAATAGAACTGTTTTCCTATTGAAGAAAAATTAAAAGCCATCAGAAGAGTAGAAGCCGGTGAAACAATTAAATGTATTCGTAATAAATAAGTAAATAATCAATCCTAGTTTTCCGTTATCAGAGGCAGGTGCTCCCCACGTTAGCTCGGATAATCGGGGTTCCGTATTTACATTAACACAAAATTTAATCAACTTTCTATAGTTAATGCTTTAGATAAGCTTAATAAGTTATCAAAAATCTAAGAATTGGCGGTAAAATGAAGACTTGGTTGAGTTGCGTAATTTAGGGCTTAATAATGTGCTACAAAAATTGAAACTATTACAAACAGGTACATTAGGTAATATCTAAAGTTTAAGTTTTATTTCTTATTTTTAAAGATATTTATTCCTTTGTCTCTCTTAGTCCATTGTTTTCCCAACTAGCCAGGTTACGTACCCGTCGCCAATATCCAAACCCTTTGCCACTAGAGCACCACACATGGGAACTATGTGGATGTGGGAAAATGGGGTAAAAAGTTGTAAACATCATTTGCGTAGAGTAATGGGAAATATCGTTTTTACGTTTGAATACGCTGTTGGTTCAAATAGAATCAATATTAAACTCCCGTCCAATTTGTCCAATGTCAAGTGATCCAAATGACCTGTGTCCCCTCACTCCTTCTCACTTTCTGTTGGGTAGATCAGCTACATCAATACCCGATCCTGACGTCTCCAAAATTGCAATTAACAGATTAACAAGATTCCAGTTGATACAGCAAATTCAACAGCATTTTTGGCAAAGATGGCAGAAGGAATTTGTTAACGAGCTCCAGCAACGTCGTAAATGGCAAGTTCCCCATCCCGGTATTCAGTTAGACGATATGGTTCTGATCAAAGAGGATAACTTAGCTCCAAAACAGTGGAAATTGGGACGCGTTTGTAGTGTCTTTCCGGGTAAAGATGGTGTATGCCGTGTTGCCGATGTTAAGACGTCTAATGGTGTTGTTCGTCGCGCGTTCTCCAAATTGTGCGTGTTGCCTTTGGAAAAAGGTAGAAATGATGATGCAGCGAGCATGGACCCATTGTTAAATATTGAAAGGGAGCCTTCCAAGGTGGGGGGTATAGAGACGCAAAACGTGTCGAAACTAGTGGCAACCTCGCGACAGTCACAGGAATTCGGCGGTTCCTTTGTGTAACCAAAATACCTCGCTTCACCCCTCGAAGCTTACGGCGTGCAAGAAGATCAAATCCGAAATCAGTCGCATTGATTGTTGAACTGTGGCAAATTTGTTTTTTAAGCCAGTCTCGGCGATTCGTTTGTTTAACAATTTGAATTGTGCTAATATTTTATAGTTTATTCATACAGTAATATAACCAACGCTTTTGTAAAAGGCTTATGCCTTACTGGAATTAAGAATTTTAGTTAAAGGCTGTTATTTCAATGAAATAAATTTATTTTGGGTAAACACAGAATAAAAAGTTTCTTTTCAATAAATAGTTTGTGGAAGTCTGTCCATTTAGTCCTTATCTATTTATTAACAAAATGAGTAGTAGATACTTAGATTGTACCAATGCTCTTTTACCTCTAGATGACACAGGTAATAACAACAAATAATTGCTATAGAATATGTTACCTAAGGTGTTGACAACATCGTTTATAGGAGATATGAGGGGAAGAGATGAGTGGGGCTTAGAGTAAAGATTACGATGCACTCTTTTCATTTCCTATAAAGATGTGACAAGATTTTGGGTCGACGTTTTGTCTTCTGTTTGCTATCATCAGGTTTTTGAAAAGGTGTTTTTAATGGTTTGAAAGATTACTATTAATAAAAGTTAAGAGCGCCTGTAAATTAGATGAACAAATTTGAGTTTGACAAAATGGCAAAAAATTATGAGTGCAAACCTGATGATAGGACATAGACCTCGACATAGACGAAACGTTGGACTCAAAATATTGGCACACCAACTTTATAGGACATGAAAACAGACAATAAAAATGTAAAACTTGTTATGTTTTACCTGCAGTTAGTAATAATGAAAATCGTACACCTTATATTTTTTAAATGATTCATTAACAAAAATATATTTGTAAAATTTTTACTAAAAAACGATGATACAAACTGTTTATCATAAACTTAGTAAGATAATAAGAAAATAAAACTGAATTATTATAAACTCTATTTATAAAAATAAAATAAAAATTAAGCTAAGTATTAAGTACCTACTCGCAATTTTAAAACAAAAATGAAACTCGTACAGTTAAATTATTTAATTAAATTTTTCTGAAGGTTCAAACATAAAAAAACTTTCAAACAATATTTAGTATTTTGTAGGAAGACCTGTGTTTTCTAAAACAGCATTTAGTTGATCCGTCATGTAATGCACTGGATTTTCACAATAAACGTTGGATATTTTTGAACATTCCTCTCGATTCCTCCACTCTTGGGTCGTTCTTTACTCGTAATCTCGTGCTTTCTTATTGGTACTTTTAAAAGACTCCATAGATTTTCATTAACATTAATATCAAGAATTTGTGAGGTAGCTCTTAAATTTTTTAACCGATTTGGCCTAAACTTGGCTTACTTATGTGAAAAAGGCGTGATATTTCGAGGAAAATACTAAAAACGAGCGGCATCCGCAGCTTCGCCCGTGGTGATTAATTGAAATCTCGCTTTCAAATCAAAAAAACACAAACTTCCCAAAAGAACATATCACAACTTTACTTAACCACACTAAACAAACACCTCCCTGCAAAACACCGGAGGAATCAACTATTAAGTCTATACAAAAAAAAATTAAAAATGACAAACTTGCAGTCACTAGAGCTGACAAGGGAAACTCAATAGTAATTTTAAACCAAGACCAATACACCGAAAAAATGACAGACTTTTTAAACAAAGAAAAACCCTTAAAATTAAAGAAAGATCCTACCGAAAAAATTCAGAATAAACTTAAAAACGTCCTAAAAAATACCGGAATATTTTCAGATAAAGAAAAATATTTTTTGACCAATAAAAATCCGTCCCCACCTTCTTTATATGGTTTAGTAAAACTTCATAAAGAAGGTGCACCAATAAGACCAGTAGTCTCATACTCGAACACCCCTCTTAGAGAAACCGCAATCAAGCTCAATAAAATTCTAAAAGATGTCATTAATTTTAAACCAAAATTTTCAGTAAAAAACTCTTTAGATCTGACAGAAAAATTAAAAAATGTTATTCTCCCCGAAAATGCGATGTTAGCCTCTTTTGATGTAACTAATATGTTCTCCAACATTCCAAATGATAATTGCTTAGACATAATTTCAAGAAAACTAAAAAATAACCATGTTAACCCCGTAATTCAGCAAGAACTTTTACAACTTCTAGAACTATGCCTTAATGAAAATTACTTTAAATTTAACAATGAATTTTATAAACAAACAGGCGGTTTAGCTATGGGCTCTCCACTAAGCCCACTAATGGCCGAAATATTCATGTCAATTTTAGAAGAAACTTTTATGAATTCACAAATATCAATAAATATTTTTTTCTGGTATAGGTATGTAGACGATATACTAATATGCTTTACAGGGACCCAGACTGAACTCAAACATATTTTAAACCACCTTAACTCTATTCACCCAAAAATCAAATTCACACTAGAAATAGGAAACGAATCAATTAATTTCCTGGATCTAAAAATATCAAAAACCATAGATAAAAAACTACAGTTTGACATTTACAGAAAACCTATCTTTACAGACATCACAATACCACACGACTCAGTACACCCACAAACACAAAAAATGGCAGCATATAGATCAATGGTACATAGAGCTTTATCCCTACCACTATCTAAAGAAAGTCTAAAGACAGAGCTTGATACCATCAGGACTATTGCCGTCAACAATGGTTACACAATACAAGAAATAAACTCCCTTATTTTAAAAAAACAAAAAACACTAGCCATAACGCAAATATACCCTAAAATTAAAGAACACAATAAAAAATTTCATACCCTCACATATCTAGGCCCAATCTCCGAAAAAATCGCCAATATATTATCTTCGGATCAAGTAACAATAGCTTTCAAATCATCAAATACCTTATCAAAATTAATATTTAATGTAAAAGATAAATGTGAAAAATACAAAAAATCAGGAGTTTATAAGCTTAAATGTAATGAATGCAATAGCTGCTATATAGGACAAACGGGACGAAATTTTGAGACCAGATTTAAAGAACATAATGCATGTTTTAGACTAAACAAAAGGACATCCAATTTTGCGAACCATTTTCTAGATACAAATCATACCTTTCCAGATATTAGCAATCTAAAAACCTTACATATAGAACAGAAAGGCCGCAAATTAGATGTACTAGAAAATATCGAAATCTATAAATATAAAAAAGATCATAGTGTTAATCTCTTAAACACACAATTGGACCTAGGAAATTCCCCATTATTAAAATTATTATAATTTCCACCTGGTATTTTAAGAACACTGTCCCTTATAATTTAGAATATTGTACCTTACAAAGAAACTATTGTATACAAATAATAATATTATTTAAATTAAGCATAAATCATTTACTACCTACTCTGTATACCTATATATACCCTTAGTTTGTTTAATTTTAGTTAGCGTCATGAAGATGTAGTTGTACTACGAAACGGCCGTAACGCCAAAATTTTTTACAATATAGTGACAAATAACAAAGTATACTTTCGTTTTATTTTACATAGTTAAAATGTATTGTCACAAAGTAACGGACGAGTCAATAAACTCTTTGATTTAATTTGTTTTTATGTTATAAATTTAATGAAAAATGTATACTTTCTGTGTCTCTCCCTAGGATAGTTCGTAAAATTCTTAACTGATTTGGCCTAACATTTATACTCATGTTAAAAAGGCGTCTTATTCCGAAGAAAATGTCAAAAGTTAGTGGCATCCACAGCTTCGTTCGTGGTGATATAATTTGTTTCTTATATTATAATTTTATTAAAAATAAATACTTAGGAAGTAGGTATCAACTTACTTATTGTAAACGGAACATCCTATATACTGAATGGCAGTAGAGTTTTGGACTTGCATTGTCTTTATTTGTTTTGAATCACAACGTTTCAACTGATAAGTATCTCCAGTCTACAGTATTCACCTGAAGACGACTGGAGATACTTACCAATTGAATCGTGATTCAAAACAAATAAAGACTATGCAAGTCCAAAACTCTACTGCCGTTCAATATATAGGATGTTCCGTTTACAATAAGTAAGTTGACACCTACTTCCTGTATCACCGAAAGTTCTACCATATTAAAAATACTTTAGTCGAATTATTTCCATCAACATTAACATACTGTCAAATTTTTAAAATTTTCCTATGTGTAGTTTTCCATATATAGATCGAAGCGGTTCCCGCTGGGACACCCTGTATAGTATCTACTTACGCAAATATTTTATTTTTACTATTTTTACAGATCAGATAATTTTTATCCTAAATATTTGGAGGTACCTGTAAAAATTGAAACCAACGAAAACACAATAGAAGTTGAACAAACATCTGAAAGCGTCTATGATGAATGGAAAATTAAAAATGAGGAAGTTAACTTTAAAGAGGAAGACCTTAGACAAACCCAAATTAAGTAAGTTTCTCTAATTGTTACGGTTTATTTAGATACTGCCAAAGTAATATACAAGTGTTAGTTTTGGTTGCCTCGATTTAAATCTTTGTAATTATTTTAAAATTAAGAAAACGTACTTAATTTAACTACCCTATGTTGCAGTTGCACAATTGGCTCTTTTTTGTAAAAATTCGGCTTTATACTTTATTAAATCATTTTTCCAAGAAGTTGATGGTTAGGAAAGTTAGGGTTTACTCAAATCATCGCGAGATTGCAGTAGCAAGACCAGAGCGATGTGATATAAGGACGCCTCAATTGTTAGACGGACTATACAATAATTGTTTTGTTTGTTATAAGTATTCCAATATGGCGATACACAATAATACTTGAATTATCCCAGTTTTTTGTTTATTTTTTAGTATGAATTTTGGTGGCATTGATCAAGGACACCAATGTGGTCAGTGTGGCTATCAAACACTTAGGAGAAGTTATTTAAAGGAACATATTTTGCGACGACATAAAAACATTAAGGAAGTTGATGTTTTAAATAAGTTCGTGTGTGACGAATGTGAATATCAAACAATTAGAAGAAGTGATTTAAAGAAGCATATTTTGCGACGTCATCAAAACATAGAGGAAATTGATGCTTCAGAAAAGTTTAGGTGTGATTTTTGTGAATATCAAACAATAATGAGAAGTGATTTCAAGATTCATATTTTGCGAAATCATAAAAATATTGATTTAGATGATGTTTTAAATAAGTTCAGGTGTGAACAATGTGAATATAAAGCAATTACAAGAAATGATTTAAGGAGGCACGTTTTAAGACGACATAAAAACGTGGATGAAGTTGATGTTTTAAATAAGTTCATTTGTGAACAATGTGAATATCAAACAATTAGAAAAAGTGATTTAAAGCGCCATATTTTGCGACGTCATAAAAATATAGAGGAAGTAGATGCTTCAGATAAGTTTAAGTGTGTTCAATGTGAGTATCAAACACTAACTAGAAGTTATTTAAAGAGACATATTTTGGGACGTCATAAAAATATAGATGAAATTGATGCTTCAGATAAGTATAGGTGTGATCAATGTGAATACCAAACTCTTACAAAAGGTCATTTAAAGAGGCATATTTTGGGAAATCATAAAAATATTGATTTAGATGATGTTTTAAATAAGTTCAGGTGTGAACAATGTGAATATAAAGCAAATACAAGAAATGATTTAAGGAGGCACGTTTTAAGACGACATAAAAACGTGGATGAAGTTGATGTTTTAAATAAGTTCATTTGTGAACAATGTGAATATCAAACAATTAGAAAAAGTGATTTAAAGCGCCATATTTTGCGACGTCATAAAAATATAGAGGAAGTAGATGCTTCAGATAAGTTTAAGTGTGTTCAATGTGACTATCAAACACTAACTAGAAGTTATTTAAAGAGACATATTTTGGGACGTCATAAAAATATAGATGAAATTGATGCTTCAGATAAGTATAGGTGTGATCAATGTGAATACCAAACTCTTACAAAAGGTCATTTAAAGAGGCATATTTTGGGACTTCAAAAAAATAAAAAAAAAGGAAGTTGACGCTTCAGATAAGTTAAAGTGTGTTGTGAAATGTAAATATCAAACACTTTAAAGGACATATAGTAGAACCCCGATTATTCGAGGAGCCGATCGGACATTCTGATTATCCGAGGTACAGGGCGTCAGTGTTCCATATTAACCAAGCTTATATAATTTTTTCATTTCAAATCGTCGGGGAATCCCTGGCTATTCGCACCCGTGTGACCTAAATGACGTGATTCCCCATTTAGGTGTCTAGACTCATTTGGCATGTGAATTTGCAGTTCAGTGCGTTATGGCATTTGTTTAGACCGTCACGCATTTGGTAGTTCTGCGGTGTGTTTATTACGAACTAATTTGCTTGAATTTTCGTTTGCCATATTATGATGGAGCAAAACAAGCGAAAGAGAACTGTTTTCCTATTAAAAAAAAATTAAAAGCCATCAGAAGAGTAGAAGCCGGTGAAACAATTAAATGTATTCGTAATAAATGAGTAAATAATCAATCCTAGTTTTCCGTTATCAGAGGCAGGTGCTCCCCACGTTAGCTCGGATAATCGGGGTTCTGTATTTACATTAACACAAAATGTAATCAACTTTCTATAGTTAATGCTTTAGATAAGCTTAATAAGTTATCAAAAATCTAAGAATTGGCGGTAAAATGAAGACTTGGTTGAGTTGCGTAATTTAGGGCTTAATAATGTGCTACAAAAATTGAAACTATTACAAACAGGTACATTAGGTAATATCTAAAGTTTAAGTTTTATTTCTTATTTTTAAAGATATTTATTCCTTTGTCTCTCTTAGTCCATTGTTTTCCCAACTAGCCAGGTTACGTACCCGTCGCCAATATCCAAACCCTCTGCCACTATTACCCCGGTAACGTCATTACAAAATTTTCGTGTTTTAAAACGCACGTTATTTGAATAGTTTTCAGCAAAAATAGTGAAATAAAGTTTAAGAATGGCTAGAAAACGGACGGAGCAGCGTATACGACAGATGGAGAGAACAGTAAGGAAAATGCGGAACGAGAATCGAGCCTTTAAGTCTGAAAAAGGTGAGAAAAGTTTTGACGTTTAAATTGAACGTCAAGGTTATCAGGATTTGGGAAAGTAAAAACTGGGCTTGAATTCGATTTTTTTGCTCTGGAGATAGCAGAATGCCCCACTTTGTGGTGGTTTATTATTGCAGTTGACTGAATACCCCATTCTGTGGTGGTCAATTCTAATAAATCTGACATTGTACGGCAAACTGATTGACAAGTAGAAAGGAGTAAAAGTGAATTATTTCTCTCTTTTTTTCTTTTCACCTGGGTTAATATGATTGTTCGGGGAATTACTTTTCGGATGAAGAATCATGTCATCAGAGAAATTATTATCTTAAGAGACAAGCTATTAGTTCGTCAGATTTTGAGGGCTCATCGAGTTCACAAGAAGAACCCATAACAAAGAAGCAATAGAAAACAAATGCACTCGAACAAGTTCTGACTCTCATAGTAAAAATGACAAGTTATGTTTGTGAAAAATGTGGTGCGTCATTTACTCACACTTATATTATTGCGCCATCAAAAAGGTTCTTGTGCGGCAAGATTCGATAATGTGATTGCGGAGAAGCGAAGAAAAATTGATAGTGCTGCATAAACATCTGCTGTGCAAACGTGTCAGTTATGTAATATAAGCGTACCAAAAAATGGTATGCTAGCTCGTCAGAGAACAATACAACATAAGTAAATCTAGTGTAGCGGTGTGTCCATATGTTCAGCTAGTTCAAAGTAGTTTTAAAAACAGCATTGCATCCTATCACGTCAGCAGTAATAATGAACATATAGACTACTCAGTATTTTTCAAAGAACTTAAGCCAAAAGCGTTGCGTTTACTTAGTGATGTTTTAACAGTGCATCAATCCCTGAAGGTTAATATGGTTGTTGTGGGACGATATTTCTTACCTTCACACGATATATTTAGTGAGAAGTCCTTCAACACGTGCAATGAAATCGTCAATTCCGATGATGTTTACCTATGTTTTGTGGGGGCAATGAAAGTTCAGTCCAAGGAATTTCAGGAGAAAGATTCGGGTATATTAAAAAAATTAGAATAGTAGTATATAAAATTGAACATTCCATTAGAAAAAATGTACTTATAATTTTTTGTTTGGGTTTCATGTGCATTGGAAATTTTTTTATATCTTAAGGTACATCAACAAGTTTTCACCACTAGGTGGTTCCTCGTATGTGAAGTTGCCGAGGTTCATCGAACTGAAAAGGGCTGTGGTAAACGTGATGAACAGGGATGAGTGCTGTTTTGCCTGGGCCATAACGTCAGCGTTGTTTCCAGCAGTCACGATGCTTGCTCAGATTACTTTATACCCTCATTACTCGACAATATTAAATTTTCCAGTTAAATTTCGCGATATTTCGAAATTTAAGGAATTAAATAATATTTCAGTTAATGTATATGGCTTGGAGTCGCAGTTTGAAAATAACAAAATAAAATATGAAGTTGTCAGTTAGTTAAGATATGCATCAAAAAAAATAAAAACACATGTAAATTTGTTGTTTATTACGAAAAATTGCAATGTTAAGATGATGGTGTTGGTGACAGTGAACATAATTGCGATTACAACTGTGTGTAATACCACTACTGTTGGATAAGTGACTTGTCGCGTTTAGTCTCCAGTCAAATTTCCAAACATCATGACAAATTATACCTTTGCGATTGTCTTATTCACTTTATTTCACCATTAGCTTTAATGTTACATTAAATGATTGTAAACATATCTTTACGCTAACACCTTCAACGGATCAAAAAGTCGATAAATTTGGTAAGAGTGTATCGGAAAATATTTTAAAATTTGAGGGTATTGAAAAGCAAATGAGAGTTCTTTTTGTTGCTTACGCGGATTTTGAATCTGTTCTGAAACCCGTTAAAACAGTAGAACCAAACCCCCAAAAATCTAAAGCACGAACCATATCTCATTAAATGTTCTTTTGATGATTATTTCTAAATTTGAGTTATATCGCGGAAATAATACAGCAAAAGTTTTCATTGATCGCATCGAGACTGACTTAAGACGCCTTTACATATTTAAGGGATATCGTTCCTATGGTAAAATTGACGCGTGAAGGGAGAGAGGACTTTGAAAATGCTACCATTAGCGAATATCATTTCCAAGACGTTTAAGAAAAAGTAAAAGATCATTGTCATATAACGGGTAAAAACAGATCTGGTGCTGCACATTCCGTCTGTAATTTGAATTATAAATTACCCAATTTTGTTCACATAATATTTCATAATTTAAGTGGTTATTATTGCCACATGGTTATCAAGGAATTATGTAGATATGGGAATAAAATTGATGTTATAGCTCAAAGTAATATATCATTTACAAAGAGCATTTACATGTACGATTACGTCGATCAAAAAACAGGTCAAACAAATTATAAAAATTTAAAACTCCGTGGTACAGATAGTTTTAAATTGTTATCGACATCGTTGGAAAATTTGGGTAATGGTCTTAGCAATAATGAATTTAGGAAAACCCGTAAACATTTCCGTAATACTACGGAGTTTAATTTAATGCGACAGAAAGGGTTTTTCTCATACAATTACGTTGAAAATATTAAAAAGATGACAAACTCAAATCTTTCAACGAAAATTCAGTTTTACGACGAATTACGCGGAGATACCATCAGCGATGAATGCTACGATAGAGCGAAAGAGGTATGGCGAGTTTTTAAGTGTAAGAATTTGGGGGAATATTCAGATTTGTATTTAAAATCAGATGTTCTATTGTTATGCGACGTTTTTGAACAGTTTCGCGATACATGCTTAAAAGTTTATAAATTAGATGCTGCACAATATTAAACTCTACCAAGTTTAAGTTCTGATTGTATATTGCGCATGACCAATGTAGAGTTAGATCTTTTGGGCCGATATAGATATAATTAATTTTTTTCAAAAAGGTATTCTCGGCAGTATAAGTACAGAAAGGAAGCATATTGCCAATAATTCCCATTTACCAAACTATGACTCCACTAAACCAACTTCATATATAACTTATTTAGATGCGACAAATTTGCATGACTCGAGCATTACGATTTGGTGGTTTTAGGTGGTCTCTGAACGCGAAATGTTGAATTTAAATATTATGAATGTGGGCGATGATAGCCCACAAGGCTACGCGTTGGAAATGGATGTGCATTATCCAGAAGAATTACATGAAGCGCATTCAGATCTTCCATTTTTGGTGGAAAATATCATACCCCCAACCGAGACAGCAAAGTTTCCAAAATTAATTCCTAATTTAAATGATAAAAAAATATTGTTCATTACAGAACGGTAAAACAAGCCATCAACAACGGTCTAATGGTAATGCGAACTCAGAATTTTAAAATTTAATTAATCAAAGTGGCTTGAAACATATATTGATTTTAATACGAACTCACGAAACTCTGCAACAACAAAATTTGGTAAAGATCTTTTTAAACGAATTACAAATGCTATTTTCGAAAAAACTATGGACAGTGCTAGGGGAAAAGTTGGGGCAAGAGCATTAATTGCTCGACCAAATTTTAATAGTCGATCAATATTTTTTATTTAATTTATTTTATATATTTTTAAAAAAGTTTTTGTTGCCATTCATATAAATAAATTAAAAATTTCATACAATAAACCGATATACAGGGTGTCCCATAACTTATGGGCCGTAGAGTAACTGGAGATACTAGACATCAAACTAAGCCGATTATGTCATATAAGTTTTTTTTTGATAATTAAAATATTAATTTAGGTAATTAGGTATTGTGGTAATGTTGTTTATGCTTTGGGATGTTTAAAGGGAAATATCTTGAAAACCGTTAAAGATATTAAGATCAATCAAGTACACCATTTTGACTCAGAAAATGCCCTTCTTTAAGAAACTATAATTGAAAAACACCTAATATCACAGGTAAGAAAAAAATCATAGATTTATGAAGCCCAGTGTATGCAACTAGCGCCCTCTAGTTTAAAACTTAAAAATGTCTACAAATTTTTATTTCTTGCTCATAAAAACATAATATTGCCAACTTTCGATTTGATTCATTAACCCGTTTTAAAATTATGGCTTATTTTCGAGAATACACTTTTACTTTCAACACCCTGTATCTCTAAAACGAGTAACAATCCGAAAAAAAATAAATGACTTAATCGGCTTAGTTTGATGTCTAGTATCTCCAGTTACTCTACGGCCCATAAGTTATGGGACACCCTGTATATCGGGTTTACCATATTGGACATTTCGAAAATAGTAATTTCGAATTTTTTCTATAATTTTATTAAAAAAATGTTTGGCAGTAACGCATCTTTACTTTACAGCGATACCGATTCGCTGATATTAAAAGTTTTTACAGACTATTTTTATCACGTAATAGCTGAAAACCACGCTATGCCTGAAATAACTTCCGAAATGTTAAAGGAGTGTGAGCAATTTATAGAGCGAATGAGTGAGCGCCAATGTGCAGAAGGAGAAAAGGTTCAGCCGAAAATAAACATAATTAGTGATGTGGTGGTTCCCTGTGGCTCAACAGCACCATTTTCCTCAAGCAAGCTGGCTAAATTATTAACTTAGCCTAAGCCAGCAAGTAAAGCTTCCTTTTATAAAGGTATAAAAAAAGAAGCAGAGGAAAAGCTGCAGCATTTAAAGGGTGCAAAACAAATAAGGATGGAAGACCAACCAACAACAAGCTTCGCTCCGTCGCACCACCACCAACGAGAAGCAAAAATGCATCTTTAAGAAGCCACAGTTTTTGGGCGGTTGCTCACAAAACAGCAACAGCAGCATTGTTGCTGAAAATAGTGAGCGACCACCATCACCAATTTTAGGTATCAGGACTAAAAATAATTTAAAGCTAATCACTTCCAAACTATTACCGGCTCCAGCAACACCACCATCGCCTGAAATGACACCGCGTAGTGTTTTAAATAGTTCTGATTGGGTGATGGGTTATAGTCAGGAACACGAGCGGGAAGCAGTAAAAACGATTGTAAATTTAAGAAAGTGGAAACACCAAATAGACATTAACGAAAGAGAGGTGATACTTAGACTTAGAACATAGTACTAGGCAAGGCCGTATTTAAGGGGGGGGGGGGGGGGTTTGGGGGTTAGAACCCCCCCCCGAAATTATTTATTTAATAATGAAGTTCAGAAAATTTAATTAAAATCGTAAAAAAATCAGAAAGATGAAAGAAACAAAAATAATTTTTAAAATTAAAAAAATCTTAAACTTTAAAGTGTTTCAATAAAAGTAAAAAAATAAATATTTCTTAAAAATCTCAAATTAAGTAATTCGCAACAAAATTTAAACCCGAAAAAAATTCGGTATTGTAAGAGAAATCATAAATTCGGAATTAAATCTGGCGTCCGAAGATTGACAACAGTGGCAACACTGGCAACATTTGCCGCGAGCCGCGACGCGTTTTAACTTGCTGATCAGTGATCAGACGAGCTCTAGACGTTGTGTGTCTGTATCACATAATAAACAAAAACTTTGTTATGTGGGTCTGTATGGTAGGGCTGTCTATGGTATTATTTGCATTTGCGCTGCCATTAGATCATTCTGGATTTTGTAAGGATTGGTTATAGTATTATAGCCAACAATGCCAACAAATGTAATATTCTTGTGGTGATTTACTGATTTAGAAACTAATGCAAAGTAAAAGTACCTACAAATTCTCGTTGTGATATTATTAATTATTATGTGATGTGCTGTGCATATGCATATATACTATTTTATTGTTAAAGTGTATGTAAAACTCTAAATATAAAATGAAGGAGTAGCTAAAAAGGTATGTATAGTATAAGTAAAGTAGTCCTAGTTTAAAATAAATATAGAGTGCGTGTAAGCGTGTATAAAGTCTGGTAGTCTGGAAACGGTCCAATAACTTTATAATTCATTGACCGATCAGAACCAAATTTGGAATTTGGTATAGTTGTCTAAGAAGTCATTACGCACCGAATGACGATATTGGCGTCAGGGCCGTAGCCAGGGGGGGGGGGGGGTTAGGGGGGTTGTAACCCTCCCCCGAAATGTTAACAAATCTAAAATAATTTACTACTTGCTCGCTTAATACCTAGAAGTTCTTAATTTGTTTACTGAGAAAGCGCGACGCTTAAATTTAGTATCTTACAGTTTACAGTTGTCACGCTTTAACTTTTCCCGTGCATGTTAATAAGTTATACATAAATCATAAATTATATGTCATACCAAAATACCAATACTTTTTTTGTTTTGTTTGTTTAATATGTGGAGGCGATGAAAATTGGACAAAGGTCGGTAAATAGAAAAAACTTTTACAAGAAATTAAAGTGGCAGACATAAAAATACTTGTTTTTAGTTCTCTATCTATGGGTATTTTACCCAAAAAAGGGCGTGGCACCCAAAAAATTTTCGCCTTCGGCGCGCCAGAATAACCCCCCCCGAAAAATATTTCTGGCTACGGCCCTGGTACTAGGTTAATGCAAGAACGTTTAGTCTTAGTAAAAAATAATATTAGTTAATAGAGAAATAAATTAGAAATGTATAATAGTAATGTGTAGTGTAAGATTGTATATATTAATGTATAGATATAATTAGTTTAAGTATAGCTGTAAGTTTTGTAAAAAGAGAAAGTCTAGGTTTTAGTTTATATTTAGAAGAATTATATATTGCATAGACATAATTAATTTAGGTATAGTTTAAATTTTATAAAATAGGGAGTGTAGATTGTATATACCGTGTGACCAGTAAAGTCCGCATCATATTGGAAATTTTTTTATTCGTAGCTTTATTCAAAATTTGACTTTGGCATCAGTTTCTGCTTCAATCGAGATGAAAATTTAACCAAAAAATAGCAGTCACGTGATTCGCATTATAGGTCAAATTTTAATTTTTTTACAAAAAAATTTAAAAAGTGGGGTTATTTGTCAAAATATTGAAAGAAGTTATTTGAAAAAGTTTTTCTAAATACAATTTTTAGCCCATATGCAAAATTTCAGCTGCCTAAGATAATTTTGATTTTTTTCCCATATTTTGTAAATTACACCACTGTTTAATTAATAAATATTCCACCTTACGATGAGCCACGAAAACCAAGTTGGCCGTAAAACAAATGATAAAAAAGATCAACAGACCATTGCTTTATTAATGACAGTCAAATCGCTTTTCTGTTTGACATAGTGGTTTTTAATTAGTACTGCATATTAAATAACAAAAAATGTTAACTTTACAGGAAAAAATCGAAATTGTATTAATATGTGGTGAAAACACAAGTCATCGTGTAGCAGCCAACATTTTTAATGAAATCAACTGGATCGGTGGAAAATTTATTTAAAAAGCCTCACAATCCTATAAAACATACTGAGGAAGTCCAATTAAATGTGTCCCTAGATGTTGTGGAACATGCTCAAACTAATGTTAGACATGTCTCTTGCAGAACTGACGTTCTAACAGAGAGTGTAAGGAAAATTTTGAAGAAAAATAAATTTAAACCTTATAAACCAAAATTTATAAATACTCTTAAGGAACAAGATTATGACATACGTTTGGGATTCTCTTTTTGGTACCAGGGAGAAAAAGAAGGAAATGCGTCTTTTCCCTTTCACGTTTTATGGACCGACGAGGCCACTTTCACTTCAAACAGCGTTGTTAGCTCTCAAAATTGTAAATGGTGGGCTCAAGAAAATCCCAATTTTATAATAGAATGCAGGGACCAGTATTCCTTTAAAACAAATGTGTGGTGCGGTATCTTAAACGACCAAGTTGTTGGGCCCTATTTTTTTCGAGGTAATTTAAACTCTGAAGAATTTCTACGCTTCCTTAATACCGAGATCATTGAAGTTTTGGACAATATGCCTATTGAAATAAGGCATAATTTGTGGTTTCAGTGTGACGGTGCTCCCATCCATCATGCAAGACAGGTTAAAGAACGTCTCTTGGAAGTGTTTAGGGGCAAGGTAATTGGGCGTAATATGGAGCAATACTGGCCGCCTAGGTCCCTGGATTTAACTCTACTTGATTTTTTCTTGTGGGGTTACCTAAAACAAAAAGTCTACAAGCAAAGACCTTTCCGTAATATTGAACATTTGGAAACGGTCATTCGAAACTGTATTTTTAAAATAAGACCCAGAAACACCATCAAGGAAGTGTCAAGAAGAACAATTGTTTGTATTGAACGCAATGGACAGCACACAGAAATGTAATTTTAAATTTTAAGTTTTTGAATTGTTTTAAATTTAATTAATATAAATTAAAAAGGTGGAATTATAAATTATTATAATATTATTTTTGATTAGAAAACTAGACTCTTTTCAAGTATACTATTTTGTTAATATTAAGGTGTTTTACTTTTAGACACAAACTACGTGTTCAAAAATACTTATTTTATGAAGCTATCTTATACAGGGTCAAAAATAAATAAACTTTGCATCACATGTGACGAAATTTTAAAAGCCCTATTTGGATTTTGTAGAAAAACTCACATTTAATATGGCGCCAGCTTAAAGGAAATGTGTCTGGAATAAGACATTGTTGCAACTAAGAAGTTTTATGTAGGTTGCATCGAGTTTTATTTTGCAACAGTGGTGTAATTTACAAAATATGGGAAAAAAATCAAAATTATCTTAGGCAGCTGAAATTTTGCATATGGGCTAAAAATTGTATTTAGAAAAACTTTTTCAAATAACTTCTTTCAATATTTTGACAAATAACCCCACTTTTTACATTTTTTTGTAAAAAAATTAAAATTTGACCTATAATGCGAATCACGTGACTACTATTTTTTGGTTAAATTTTCATCTCGATTGAAGCAGAAACTGATGCCAAAGTCAAATTTCGAATAAAGCTACGAATAAAAAAATTTCCCATCGATGATGCGGACTTTACTGGTCACACTGTACAGGGTGTTTTTAAAGTTGAGTCATTTCTTCGCGAGGAATGTTGAAAAACGTTGTGCAGTGCAGCGATAAGAGAGCGTATGTTGAACACATCCACTCACTTCCACTGTCATACATTGATCACACTATTGGATTTGACAACAGCTCGGAGAATTCAGACACTATCTAAGATACGTCTGTCTGAGATTTACAGGTATGACAATAGAGTGGAAATCCACATCGTTGATATCAAAACTTCTAGACCCGGATTTTCTCAACCACTACTTTTTTTGCCTTTTTATGAAGAAAATCCCGAGCTATGTGTTGCAACTGTTTTATTATTTTATATAAAAAAGACCAAAACTTATAGAGGTATCATAATATAAATATGACTTGTTTTTTTTTACCTATAAAAAGCCTTATCATGTAGCAACCAGTCAATCTCTTAGCAGATGGTTAAAAGATACATTGAAAGGCGGCTACATCCGCTGCCTTTTGTTCCGGTTTAGATATCAATACAATTTGAAATACTGCAGGATGGTCAGAAAAGTAGAATTTTTTTTCGAAATTTTACAATAAACCAATTAGGGACGATAAAACCAAGTTTCTTTACATATACCTATTTATGTCATAAGGATTTTTATAAATATTTATTTATTTAATATAACCACATTCTACAGAGTTCCAATTATCGATTTAGTATAAGACTTTTAGTTTAAACATTAACTTAACAAACAAAAATGTGTGATTTCAAACAAAAGTTTGTAGGTATACTACATTGCGTGATCTACTCGGTAGGAATTGTTCATACAATATGGATGAACTTCCTTACCGGTAAATTATTTAATCATCAACTATATATGCCTACAACTAACGGAGAGTACCTGTCTTCGCGCAGTATCGCTGTATTTATATGAGGATTGTATCCCTACCATCATTGGGGATCGCCCCCGAATGCCTACGCTACAGTGGGTATCAATTAAAGGTCCATTTAAAATGAATAGTTTTTTGGCAAGCTATTGATATATTTTTAATATAAGTTTAATAGGTAGTATAGCGATAAATTTTTTGCCCAGTTTTCTGCTTAGATACCTAGTTTATTAGTTTTATAACTTGTAATAAAAATCGTGTGTACCTATAATGGTGTTTTTATAAAATAATTTAAATCAAATATGAGATCAGGTCAGGTAGTATATTTTATTTCTCTTTAATGCCAAGGTGTTTTATTCTATGATTATATTATTTAAATCTAAAACTAAATATTTTCCTTTATTGTATTAGAATGCGTCTATAGAAGTTTTATTCGTTCTCCTCTTTGTATTATGTAACTTATGTTTTATAATTTATTTATTGTATTATAGGTAGGTATATTCATTTTATAAATTGCCTTCTTAGCTTTGTTAATGAAATTATTATTTCTTATGACAATAAAGCGTATTTTGATTTGATTATTATTTTTTTAATTGTATTAAATATTTTAAAACGAAAGCTAAGAAATGTTTATCCATTTTATTTTATTAGCAGACATTACACTATGAGTCGGACTGATGTCAATCCTTCGTCGTGCTTGCATAAGTGTTTTTGTTTAAATGAGAATTTACATCAGTAAGAACATCAATCCTTGCAATTTACCTTTATACAATCAATATTTTTGTCATTCCCTTATCAAGACTGTCTGATTGTGCAGATTATGCAGTTGCATACTTTTTTATTCCGATACCTATACTTAGTATCTGCAGTATAAAAAGAAACTAAGTGGATTCCGTAGCTACCCGCATTTACATTTTTCATGATGTTTGGTTTACGTAGGCCGACGCGCGTTACGTCTCCTAAAGAAGGATTCAACACTGATAGAAAGAGAGCATCAATGGGCGACTAAGATGGTTATAGTTTCGGCTTATAACAATTGAACTTTCGTTTTAAAAAAACCGTAATTGTTTTTGAAAAATTACATTAATTAAAGTTGTTTGGAATTAATTACAGAATATTGGAATAAAAAATAAATGATTTAAATTATATAATACATATACAACAAATCAAAAGAATATACCAATATTAAAAAACTGTTATGTACAACATTTTTATCTTAGATTAATAAACCCGTAAAATGACATCTCGTTTTAAAGGTGTACGGAGTACTCTTAAGGGAGATTAACTAAGCAAACCATCAGTTATTAAAATATTTTATTTTCAATAGCTTAAAGGTACCTACTTACCTTATACTTTTAATT
The DNA here is from genome assembly GCA_935413205.1 of Polydrusus cervinus. Taxonomy (NCBI): domain Eukaryota; kingdom Metazoa; phylum Arthropoda; class Insecta; order Coleoptera; family Curculionidae; genus Polydrusus; species Polydrusus cervinus. The sequence goes on from OW284518.1 coordinate 9,207,969, forward strand.
ATATTTTAGAATGTTTTGATATAATGATATACATGGTATCTGTTTGAAGGTTTTGGAGACAATGATGTTTCTTGAATCACTGATTCAAAATAAATAAAAACAATGCAAATCTAAAAACCTCCTGTCATTCAATATACTGGGTGGTGGCTCGCGGTCTTAAAAAATGGTGAAGAGCAAGGTATAGTGCGGGTCATTGGGTATATTTTTAAAACACACAACTGAATTAACTGCAAAATAAAAACAAAACTTTTTAATCACACAGTAAATCACGTAAAAACGATATCTATAACCGTAAGTTTCACTTAGCCTCAAAATAAATACCTTAAGGTTAGGCGAACCAATGCTAAAACAATGGTGCATACGACTGATCTATTTTTAAATTGCCCTTCATCATAATGCAAATTTGAAGAAGTAGTCCATACTTGAAGTGAAGTGGCACGTTAAATAGGGAGAAATAATACTCAAAGTCAACCTTCACTAAGATATATTTTATAAGAAAAAATTTACTTAGTCGTTCTACATGTTTCGAACGCAGAAACGCTCATCTTCAGGAGGAGTATAGTTATAGTAAAGGAAATTGTGAGTGACACCCTCATAGAGCTTTTGAGGAAGTTAAATAGGTACTTGAAGAGAATAATGCTTACATTGAAGTAGCGGAGAAAATGGTACTACCAGGTTCTGAAGATAAATGGTATATCAGGGTGAAAAATAAGAAACGTTATGTGTGAATGACCTAGAGATGTATATACATATATACATAACGTTTCTCATTTTTCACCCTGATATACCATTTAACTCCCATAATTATCTTCAGAACCAGGTAGTACTATTTTCTCCGCTACTTCGATGTAAGTATTATTCTCTCTACACCCTGTATAGAAAAGTTGTTCCCGAACTGAATATTTTTACAGATAAGATAAATTATTTGATCGAATGAGAAGGCTTAATCAGCCTTAACTAGAGCTCAGGAGCAGCCAAGCGGGTTAAGCCCTCAAGCATCGTTCGTTACGTCAATCACATGCCTGTCGTCTTGGTTGTTTCCAGTCCACCCTCACGCATCCCCCGGGGGGGTCCGGGACTTGGGAACCCGGATGTTCGTTTATGGCTGGGGGTGTGGAGCTCATGTCACAAAGTCGTCTGTTGCCAAGGAGCAACCGGCGGTTGTCTGGTGCCGAGAGGGGAATCACCCCTGCACTCTCGATCGTGCAACACTACAATCTTTGTAGTCCTTGCCCAGAGTTCCACAGGTCCTTTACCTGGCTCACCGTTTTCTGTCCTTGCGACAGTCGAGCTAGGCTGCCGCTGAACGAACAAACTGAGTTCTCTTTCGAGACCAACTATTGGCTTTAACTAAGCTCACCAAAAGCCGACCCAGTCCGGATCCTTGAAGGGAGGTTCGTGAGTGTGGAGACTGATACCTTCCATGACGATGATGAATAACGCCAGTTGTCAGACGATTGACCATCTATAGGCGCAGACCCTTTGCGGGCCGCGGCCTCAGGATGGTCGCGCGTCTCTGATGAGTCCCAGTAGGACGAAACAACGAAAGGATTGAGATGTTAACGGAAGAAGACAGGGCATACCGTTGTTAGCAGTGAGTCTAAAACCTCCGTAAACTGCCATTCCCCACTGACAAGGTGAGGGGACAGCGGGTAATAGACGAAGGGGTGCACAGCGTGCAAACCCCGGACGCTCGATGCCGTGGATAGCTACCAATAAACGAATCGTTTACCGATAGGTACGTCCATCGGGTTTGTGTTGGTACCATGGCTAGCCTGTCATTTAATTTGATGTTAACATTCCTTGCCTCACTTAAAATGAATTGTGAGGTCATCCTTGTTTCTGATTCTGGGTGCTTATCAGTGATCTGGCTTGGCAATGTGACACGTTCGATGTCTAGTTAAGATAAATTATATTAATTACTTACAATAAAACTTATTGGTACCCGATTGTCAATTTTTATTTCTGAAAATTCAATGTTGACTGGTCACTTACCAGTTTTGAATCTTTGGGTTGTGCAGTTTACAGCATCGAGATAGACTATCTCGATGGTTCACACTTTAACGTCGGACGTTCGTCGGGCGCGCTCTAGGGACTGGATTCTCGAGTTACGACGACATTTTTCCAATGTAACATTCTTAAGCAAGATTTCAGAAACGGTTACCAAAGTGCGCCCGACACAACTGTGAACGCGACCCTGTGTTTTTATGACGTCCCAAAATATCTCTTTAAATAACTTTATTATTATTATTTACTTCCAATCAACTACAAGTTTATTACAAGGATTAAATTTAACTAAACAATATTCTAACTACGTATTCAAAAAATTATTTTATAAAACAGTTAATCTGATACTAGCATATAAATATTTTTGTGTATGAAATTTAAATAAGGTTAGTTATTTTCTTATTGTTTTTCAAGTAAATTTTACTGTATAATATTAATCCTTTATAAAACGACCGTTTTTTTTAAATTACTGTTTTTGACGGGTTTTCAAGTTAGTTTGTCTAGTGTCACGTGTGTGTGGTACATCCTTGACAATTTTAAAGATGCGTTTTAAAGATCATCAGATTTATAGGTTCCCGGATAGCTCCGTCCACCTGTTTACTGCGCGCCCAAAAGTCAGAGCTCAAGCTATATTGCACGAGCTGTATTTTTTGTTTTAAAATTAAAGGATGAATAAATATACAAATTTTTAATTTATTTATTTGGTCTGTATAAATAAAAATAAACTTAGTTAGTGTTTAATATTCACATTGCCAACGTTTATAGCGTTTTCGGTTAACTGCTCTCGGGCACTCTGAGAGTGGTCTCCCTAATCGGGTGTCAAAATCAAGTGATCTCACTCGAAGAAATACGTTCGATTTGCTAGTCAGGTTACTCTAAAAGTCTAAATCAGTTTGACAGTACTCTTCTTCGGTCTGCAAATTTTTATGGAGTAGAGAAGCTGCGCCTGCGCAATGCCTATGTTGTTTCTTTTAGATTATCAACAGTTTAAAGAATAACATTGTTTTAACTTTAGGATTAAAACTATTATTCTCTGCCCAATTTTCAAGCTCTATATTGCTGTCTATTTACTACTCCGTCCGGAGGCAACCGCATTCGGGGTGACAGTAAGGTTCGGGCAGATTTATTACGCTACCGGAGCATTACAATGCAAAATCGAAAACGCTATTAAACTTATCTGAAGTATCTACTTCCTCTATATTTTAATGACGTCCCAAAATATAATGACGTCGCCAAATATGGCGCTTTAAATCACTTTTTTTAATTGTTTGATATTCACATTTTGCACAAATAAACTTATTTAATACATCAATTTCGTCCATGTTTTTATGTCGTCGCAAAATATGTCTCTTAAAATCAATTTTCCTAATTGTCTGATATCCACAGTGTTCACACATGAACTTATCTGAAGCATCAACTTCCTCTATATTTTTATGACGTAGTAAAATATGCTTCTTTAAATCAATTCTCCTAATTGTTTCATATTCACATTGACCACACCTATACTTATCTGAAGCATCAATTTCCTCTATAGTTTTATGACGTCGCAAAATATGCATCTTTAAATTATTCCTTCTAATTGTTTGATATTCACATTGTTTGCACATGAATTTATCTGAAGCATCAATTTCCTCGATGTTTTTATGGCTGTGCAAAATATGTCTCTTTAAATTACTTCTTGTTATTGTTTGATATTCACATTGACCACACATAAACTTATCTGCAGCATCAACTTCCTCTATATTTTTATGACGTCGCAAAATATGCAACTTTAAATCATTTCGCCTAATTGTTTGATATTCGCATTGTTCACACACGAACCTTTTTGAAGCATCAATTTCCTCTATGTTTTTATGTCTATGCAAAATATGTCTGTTTAAATTACTTTTTGTTGTTGCTTGATATTCACATTGTCCACACTTGTATCCTCGATCAATGCCATCAAATGTCATACTAAAAAATAAATAAAATATTTTTCATATTCACTTCATTCCCTTTTTGTAGTTTATCTTATTTATAAGTGAGTTTAAGTTTCGCTATATTGTAATAATTTTTTAAGAAACAAAAGTGGCGAGTAGAATTTTCACAATTTATGTATGTGTTAAATAATGAACTTTTAAATATTCAAAAATTCTTTAGATCTTATTTTGGTGATAAAACATAATACACCTATTTGATCGAAAGAGAAGGCTTCATCAGCCTTAACTAGAACTCAGGAGCAGCCAAGCTGCCTACCTCTCATGTGTCGAATAAATCACCGACAACAATGAGTTAAGGAGTCTAGAGGATCAATATGTTAACTGGACATCGAACGTGTCACATTGCTAAGCCAGATCACTGATGAGCACCCAGAATCAGAAACAAGAATGACAGGCCTGGCGTGGTTACCTCAAAAACCCGATGGACGTATCTACCGGTAAACAAAATTGTTTATTGGTATACCTCCACGGCGCTGAGCATCCGTCGTTTGCACGCTGTGCACCCCTTCGTCTATTACTCGCTGTCCCCTCACCTTGTCAGACGATTGACTACAAGAGTCTCGGGATCAACGATGAGCTCCCCCCGAAAGAAGCCGAACTCCGATGCCGATTTTGTGCGTTTACATGTCGTCCGAAAACAATAATAAGATGTAGGTATATTTACAAGTTTACATGTCGTTTTAAAATAAATAGGTTATATTTATGAATATTTCCGGCTTTCTATGTAATTTGTAAAAATCTTAATTATCTTAGAATTCGTCGGTGCTAGTTTTTAGCTATATATCTGGGCACATTATAATAATTTAGGAACTCCGTAGGTACGGTGGTGAACTTTAATTATTTTACAAAAAATACTAAATGGTATATGTAATTAATTTTAAAAAAATGTAATATACTTCTTGACAAAATGGTGAAGCTAAATGACAATTTTTTACAAACACTGAATCGTATAAAATTAATAATAGGTAGATACCATACAATGACATAATAATATACAGAGGTTCCAATTTGAAATAAGTAAAATAAATTGGTTTAAAGTTTGCAAAGTTTGACACTAAACTTTGGATACCATGTACAATTCGTATGAGTTACTTGGTTAACGAGACTGTTCGACATTATTTATTAAGTACCGTTATATTATTCTTTATTATTATGTATTAAGTACCGTTCTAATTCTATTATCTAGGCATTATCATTATTAGTTTTTATTAATTTTTAAAACCAGTGATGTAAAACTGATTATTCTTAGAATTTTTTTTTTTATCTATAATACTGAACCGATTTCATTCAAATTCTAGGGGTATGAAGGCAACTATAAGAGGCATCCAAATAAGTAAGAATATATACCATGTAATCTAAAAAAATAGATCCTTAAGACGTCTCACTTTTTTTGAACACCCTGTATAAAAATATTTTCCTGAACTGCCCCCTAGGCTGGGATACAGGTAAAGTTTGCAAAATATCAAAATCCTAACTTAATTAATAAGTGAGCACCCTCCCGCACGAGAGGTGTGAGGTGCAGGAACCTGTACAATAAATTTGTTTTCAAACATGAGACTGATATAAACATTATTCTAACCACAAAATAATTCTAACCAATGCACCAGTCAAATTAAAGAAAAAACTTAACACGCGGATACATTAGAAAAATGGCAACACCAAATCTTTAATTAAAGTACGCTATCGATAGATACGCTCTTGTTTCGTACACAAATAATAATTTTGAAAATACATTTTGTCAAAATTTAGGCATTAACGTTCTTTAGAAAACATCAAAGGTTTCACCCTGAGAAAGTTCATAAAATACAAAGATATGGCCCATTTAATAAATGTGGAAGTTAGTAGTGGCTTTTAATCCCCCCTTGTATATATATAGTCCTACATAATTCAAAATATATAAATATAATGTACCTTACAGTCCTATATTGTCGCACTATATACGCACAAGTCTCCGTATCTGACACACAATGAATTCGCGTTGTTCAAACGTGCCTATAACATATGAATTTCGCGCCAATAAGTTATGTCAAACGTTCGTTCATTCGGCTACTTTCGGGGGGGAGCTCATCGTTGATCCCGAGACTCTTGTGATTGACCATCTATAGGCGCAGACCCTTTGCGGGCCGCGGCCTCAGGATGGTCGCGCGTCTCTGATGATTCCCAGTAGGACGAAACAACGAAAGGATTGAGATGTTAACGGAAGAAGACAGGGCATACCGTTGTTAGCAGTGAGTCTAAGGACCCATAAACTGCCATTCCCCACTGACAAGGTGAGGGGACAGCGGGTAATAGACGAAGGGGTGCACAGCGTGCAAACCCCGGAAGCTCAGCGCCGTGGAGGTCTACCAATAAACAATTTTGTTTACCGATAGGTACGTCCATCGGGTTTTTGAGGTAACTACGGCAGACCTGTCATTTAATTTGATGTTAACATTCCTTGCCTCACTTAAAATGAAATGTGAGGTCATCCTTGTTTCTGATTCTGGGTGCTTATCGGTGATCTGGCTTGGCAATGTGACACGTTCGATGTCCAGTTAGCATAATACACCTAGTTACTTCAAAAAGATCATAAAGATTCAACGCCTCAAAATGCCAATTTTCAGAAAGAACTACCCACTTTTTAGAAAAGAATATTTTAAATACAGGCAACAAAGAAAAATATTTGTATGTTTGGCCGTTTTTAAGCAAAAGTAGAAATTAAAGATAGGTACTTACTTAATGTGGTTTTGTTCAAGATCTTCCTCTTGAAGGTCAATTTCTTCATTTTTAATTTTCCATTCATAAATTTCATTGGTTTGCTCAACTTCTCTCTTGTTTTCGTTGGTTTCAGTTTTTACTGGCACCTCCAAATATTTAGGATTAAATTCTTCTGATCTGAAAATAAAATAGGTATTTGCGGAAGTAGGTATAAGCCTTATAAGGAAATTTGAGTGTGGCTGTGTGCACGTCAATGGTCAATGGATATATTTTGTATTTAAGTGCAAGTTTAAATTGTAAAATTGGCAAGTTAAGTCCAAAAATTAATACTAAATTAAGAAAATAAATAAATATAGAAATTGGATTTTGTCAGACACAGTTTAAGTCTGCCATAAAGTGCAATGTATTTATGCATTATGAGATAAGACAGTAGTACTTAAGGCAACCTAGAGTTTTTTTTAGTTTAAGTTTAAGACTGAGGCCCCCACTGAATAAATCTGTAGAAAAGAAAAGAATATTGCACCCGCGAAAATATATGTATAGGGTGTCCCAAATTAGATGCTGATCATGGGTATCTCGGAAACTATAAGAGACACAGCATCGCAAAGATGAGGAATTTTGTGACCAGTTATATCGGAAAAAAAATTGAGCTTTCTTTTTGAAATATTTGAAAAACACTAAAATATTGAGTTTTTTAAATTTATCTGACTTAATTTAACCGGTACAGAAAAACAAATACTACTGTGTGAAAGCAAGTTTTTTACCATTATACTGCCGTGTTTTTAGAACTTCGGTACAACGTTTCGTTTTTGTAAAACTGTTATCAACTTTAATTTTTTACACACGGACCTAAATTTTTTACTTTATTTATCATTTAATAATTGTGTTTTGATGCTATGTTTACGTCATCAGAAACTCATTACGTGTGTATAATTTCCCTTACTTATTTATTCAAGGTATAATTGCATACAGCAATTAAACCATTAAAAGAGAAAAGACCAACAACAAAATCTAAAAGTAAAAAACTTATTTATATTAGGTGTTCAAACACGTGTCCTTCCTCTTAAATGCATTTATGAGTAAGTCACTACATTTGTCAACATAATTAAACCAAATAATCAAGTATAAAGTTTTCTCCATAGACACCTTTTAGAACCTTCCAGGAGACGGAAAAGAATTGAATTTTAAAAAAACTTTGCATGTAACTTAACATTTTTCAGATTCAATACGGACGACTAAAGAAAACTATGATTTTTGTAAAGATAGGTTTGTATAAGTTTATGGAGATCCTTAGTGTAGTAAGACTACACGAGCAATTTTTCCAGCGCGGATCACTTATTTAATGGACCCGACTACACAAATGTATTTCTTGGCGATGATATCACAGCGCAGACCCTACACGATCAATCGGACTGGCAGTCCTGAATAACAAAAGTTGTTTCTTTTTCCACAAAAATAAATTTATAGCTACCTTAATGAATAACTGTCCATGTTAATGACATCCTATTATTTTCGGCAAACTAAACTCGCCAAAACAATCCTGATCTTGATATTTACCCCCAGAACTAACGTTTTTGCATTATTGCCAAATCGTGTCCAGTTTAAGAAAACTCTGAATTGTGTGTTTTTTCTGTCCATGTTAATGACAACATATTTGGAGACAAATTAATTTGCTTAATAACCCCACCAGTGATGAATTTTTTAAAACCTTCTAAATCACCCAGTACTAACTTAATATGTATATTTATTTTATTTGCTGTGAAATATCTATGGTTATAAATAAAGTCATAAGAGGGACAGTTCACGTTAGTGACATTTCTGGTATTCAGCGGCCATTGAAAAAGTAAACAAAAGTGTTTAAAATGTGGCAAGCTATTGTAACTAATGGAACTCATAAAATGTTCATTTCAGCCAAAGAAAAAAATCCTGAAATTGAGGGTTAGCCAGTAATTACTCAGGAACGACAAAATTTGCTCAAATGTGAGAATAAACCATTTACATGATAATTGAGTGACAAAAACAATTACCTATGATACCGGTTTTGTTGCTATTTATTCATTTTAGCATAGAAAATTTTAGCCAATCACAATTGGGACACAAAACATAGGTACCTAATAAAGGTTTAATAAAAGTCTGGACCTCTGCCTGCTTGGTAGTCTGTGTTGCAATAGTTAGAGGGTGTTTTCATAATTAAATGCTAATCCAAAAGGGCGATAATAGGTACTTGGATGATTTTAAGGAAAATTTATTTACCATTTATTCTTTTTGCTTCTTTAGTTGCTTAAGATATAACTTCATATATTTTGATTATTAGTTAATAAGTTTTTGTAATAAGTAGTTATGGTTAGTTTAGATTTAGATTATTTAGTTTTATACTCTTTCACTAGTTCAGGTGTGAAATCCCTGAGTACTCTCCCCTTCATAACATCTCTAGTTCTAATTGAATTAATTATACCACAGGCTTAATTTTTTTACTTTGCTTTGCATTAACAGACCCAGAAGTACACTCTTTCAGGTGTGGCATAAAACTCAGTGACTGCGGTTTGTGGACAGTTTGCATTCAATACATCTAACTAACACTCCCGTTAAAACAATATTTTTAATTGATTCAAATTAATGTACCTATATGTATGTTCTTTGGTATTTTTTAATTTTACCACCTGATTTGACAAACTTAACATTATACCATAATGATCAGATAAAAGAAGTAGTTTAAAATATACTCAATTAAACCATAAATTGGAGTTGTAGTGCAATGTTTTACAAGTATACCCATTTTTATTTTATAGGGAACATGTACGAGATTTTCGACCAAGGTCAAGACACTTCATGTATATATGCAACTGTTGTTGGCCCCAATACCACGACAGACATCACAATAATTAACGTACTTAATCAGAAACTGTCGCTTCCTACTTATGTAACTTTTGCACTACTTACTTATTAACGCTGGAAACGTAATCTTTTATAGTTTCTTGCTTGATATCGTTAACATTTATTAAATCAGGTAGGTCCTGGAAAGAGTAATTAAATTCAGACTTTACGGATTCTAGTAAACTTGAAATATTCATTATACACAAGCTTTCCTAATTCCACTAGGATCTTCTTGAAGTATTATATAAAGAAATTACTACTTATGGATAAAAAGAATCTCAATATACTTAAATTTAAAAGAAAAACCAGACAAGATCACCTCGCCACGAATGAGCTGGCAAATTACCCGTAAAGAAGCAGATCCATTAACTACAAACAACAACAAATATGCAAATAACTTCAAATAAGTGACCACAAAAGTTCCTCCATCACAGAGGAATGACAGGTCGTCCCTAAGAATATATTTTTTTTATGCTAGGGATGCACGAGTGTTCGATATTATATCGAAAACATTAATGGAGCTGATGTGGAGCCTTTTAGAATCTAACGAAGAGTGAGTTGAGTTGAGATTATGTTCTAAGGGTCGCGTTCACAGTTCACAGTTGTTTGTCGGGCGCGCTATGGGACTTGATTCTGGAATCTCGCTTAAAAAGTTCCACGAATGTCGCATCGAGATGATTCCACGGCGTTGTTGGCTTCAGCTGCGGTTAGCCGGTTTTAGCGCCAGCATAATTTTGGAAATCGTAAATTGGTCTGCTTTTCCAGCATTTATTACTACCACAAGCGCAAAAGTAAACGTTTGTAAAACTTCTAGTACAGCCTACTATCTAAAAGTGTTTTGTAAGACAAATAGTTAATATTTATTCCCTAGTATTTTTCTTCAAATATTTGTTAAAAATGTGTGATTTTTTGAGAACAAAACATCAGTTAAATCCAAAATGTTAAGACAAGAATAGCAGCCATTTTTTCTTTCCCGAATCTAATAAAGAGGTGTACGGCGGTACAGACATTAAAAAATGGCTTGAACTTATAAAAAATGTTCTTGAAGTACCTAACCTAAGTTATAAAGATATATATTATGCCAAGAAAAGAATTTGTGCTTGACATTTTCCTGAAAACATTATGGAGTTACAGGGGGAGGGAGTTTCGTCTACTAACTGCTGTTTCATCACTATAGTATACATTTCTAAATACCTATAAGTACCCATGATACAACTACATACAACAAGATATTATTATCATACCGCGCAAGTGGGCGTGACGTCACCTTGTGATAATAAAATATTTTTAATTTCCTTTTAAAATAAGGAACATGTTGTTTCCATGTAAAATTTTGGTTTAAATTAATTCCTACGTAATAATTTAAAACCATTTTAATAGTTTTGACTTTCGAACTTTAACTTATTTTTAATTATTTTATTAATTTAGTTATTTTTTTAAACTAGGTTAGAATGTTTTTATTTCTTTTACAATTTATAGACGTTAACTTTTATTTACTCAAGAGTGTCTAACAACGACACAGATGGCGCTCCGTGCCACATCTTACTGGTGTGTCCCACCAAGTGCTGCCTTAAGTAGCTTTGAGATCCCTTTTCTTTTACCTAGCTCTACTGATGAGTCATGATATGACGAAACGCGTCTAGAGATGGATCTGGCGAAATGAAAAGGAAAATCTTTGTCTTTTATTTACTTGTTTACCCTGGTACTCCTGGTAGTTAAATAAAATGTTTATTTTTGTTTATTTATTTAATTCTTTTTCAACTAGGTTAGAATGTGTTTATCCTGGTAGTAAAATAAAATGTTTATTTTTATTTATTTATTTAAATCTTGGTGTTTGGGTTTTTCTCTCATAAGTCATAAACTATGATAATGTATTTTTAGTATGCTACTTCTCCAAATTTTCGTCAAATCAAAAGTGACTTCAAAAGAAAGTTCCTATTTCCTCAAATTTTCTCCTCAATTCAAAAGTGACTTTTAAAAAAGATCCCTGGCATCCCCCTTCCCTCCCTCCAGAACTCAAGAAACGCCGCGCTGCTACGAAATTCCTTAATAACGATGTATTTTGAAAACTATCGATATTTTGATACATCGACCGGAACTCCATCGATGTCGTAAACCATTTCCTCTAATTCCATCGGTTTTTCTCCGAAGTATCGATGTTTTCGATATATCGAAAACTATCGTGTCGTGCATCCCTACAATTGACTAATTTTTATTGAGTTTGCGTTGTTCAAGTTCTGGGAATTTGCGACGTTTGCATTTGCGTTTGCGTACTTGTCTCCCTTGTCTACGGTCTTTGCCCATGATAGAACCAGAGAACTACAACTCTGGATGGAACTATATGGTCTTTGCCTGTTGTTTTCTTACTTTTTCAGTGAATTTAGATGCTTTTGGTCAGTAAGTAGGTACTAAGTTTATAGAATACTTCAAGAAGAACACAGTAAGATTAGGAAAGCTTGTAGCTTGTATATTATGGATCATTCAAGATTACTAGAATCCGTAAAGTCGGAAATTGATGACTCTTTTCAGGACGTACCTGATTTAATCAGTGTTGACAATATAAAGCAGGAAACTGAGGAAACTGTAAAAGACTACATTTACAGCGTTAATGAAGAGTGCTCTACAGCGTAAGTATAAAGTATACGCAATGTAGGTATAAAATTTACAAGTACAGGGGCTGATGATTCGATAATATTTAAGAGACACAATAATTTAAAAGAAAACCCTAGGTTATCTTAAGTAGGTACCTAACAGTTTCTTATATCACATTATACATAGATACATTGAACTTTTTGGCAGACTTAAACTGCCAGAATGCAAATCCAAATTCTATATTTGTTTTCATAATTTTCGCCTCGTCCCGTTTTATTAGTATAAATTTTTTAACTTAACATATACACCGATTCACACTATACAGCCAAATTAAAATTTAAATGTTAAACAACACCAAAATAGCTTGCCGAATGGCGTTAACTAATGAGGGTATTACATAATAAAACAAATGGTTGCTTTTTGTATTTGAATACTAATTTTATGTATTACCTAGTTATTTATTTGAATTTTATTAATACAACTCACTTAAATACAAAAGATATATGTTTGTCTTATTAACCATAATTGTGCACACAGCCACACTCAAATTTCTTTATAAGGCTTATTTCAACTTTCGCAAATAAGTACCTATTTTATTTTATTTTTCAGATCAGAAGATTTGAATCCTAAATATTTGGAGGTGCCAGTAAAAACTGAAATTAACGAAATCAAAAGAGAAGTTGTGCAAACCAATGAAATTAATGAATGGGAAATTAAAAATGAGGAAATCGAGTTTCAAAAGGAAGATCTTAAACAAAACCAAATTGTGTAAGTATCCCTAATTTCCACTATTGCTTTGAAACAGCCAAACATACCTATATACAAATTTTTGTTTTTTTTTGTAGCCTCTTTAAAATATTCTTTTCTTAAAAGTTGGTAGTTCTTTCTGAAAATTGGCATTTTGCCTCGTTGAACTTTATGATCTTTTTGAAGAAACTATGTGTATTATCTTTTATCACCAAAATATGATCCAAAGAATTTTTGAATATTTAAAAGTTTATTAATTATTAGAATAATACATTGTTGTGAAAATTCTGCTCGCCACTTTTGTTTCTTAAAAAATTATTATAATATAGTGAAACCTGAACTCACTGAAAAATATTTTTTTATTTTTTTAGTATGCCATTTGATGGCATTGATCGAGGATACAAGTGTGGACAATGTGAATATCAAGCAACAACAAAAAGTAATTTAAACAGACATATTTTGCATAGACATAAAAACATAGAGGAAATTGATGCTTCAAAAAGGTTCGTGTGTGAACAATGCGAATATCAAACAATTAGGCGAAATGATTTAAAGTTGCATATTTTGCGACGTCATAAAAATATAGAGGAAGTTGATGCTGCAGATAAGTTTATGTGTGGTCAATGTGAATACCAAACAATAACGAGAAATAATTTAAAGAGACATATTTTGCACAGTCATAAAAACATCAAGGAAATTGATGCTGCAGATAAATTCATGTGCACACAGTGTGAATATCAAACATTCAGAAAAAGTGAGTTAAAAATGCATATTTTGCGACATCATGAAAATATAGAGGAAATTGATGCTTCAGATAAGTATGGGTGTGGTCAATATGAAACAATTAACCTTCAAGAGGAAGATCTTAAACAAAACCAAATTATGTAAGTATCTCTATTTGCTACTGTTTTCTTAGAAAAAACCAAGAATATTATAATATACACCTTACACCCTTCAGGAATTTTATGATGATTTATAGGTTTGCTTTCTATCCTGTTTTTTTTTTTTGTTTCTATACATGTACTTTTATTGTCTATTGTTATTATTTTATTATTAAGTGTATAGGCATGTACACTAAAGTAACTCATTTTAGGGGTGTGACTCATTTTTTTACCTTTGTTAAGAAGAATTTTGTTATTCTTTAAACAATAAAGGATTTTTGACTTTGACTATACAAATTTTAGTTTTTAAATATTTTAAAATTTAAAATTATACTTCATTAATAAATTACCCTAACTTGCAAGTTCCACAATAGGCTTTTTCTAAAAATTGGGCTTTAATGTAAACATTATTATTTTCTAACAAGTTTATGACTAATTAGTGGATGTTAAAAGCTCTGTTTTTAATCCACAGAGAGTCTACCGCTTTTGAACAAACCAGAAAAAATATTTAATAATTTGTGTGCTGATTGTTGCCTAATTTTTATTAATTTATTTTTATTTTCAATGTTATTTAAGCTTGATGCTCTAAATAAGTTATGATTTTCATTCATATACAATATACCCACTGGATGACACAAGGTACTGCTTTTTAAAAAACAAATCGAAATTTCTCGATTTTTCAAATAGCAACCATCTTATAAAAAAAATCCGTAATGTTAGAAATAAAGATTTTAAATTGTTAGGAGTGTGTAAATTTGTGAACTGGCTTAAGTACACTCGTCTAGAAATTACATTTATGATAATTCTTGTTAATCTCTATGATAAATTAACGAGTGACAGACATCTTAGAGAAAAATGGATTTCACCTCCCCATCTTGGTTTTTTATTTGAAACCATTTATTGGTTTAATATAGTAATTTGATATGTTAAACCGGAAGTTGATCTTTGGATGGAGTATAAAAACTAAGATAGGGAGGTGAAACCCGTTTTTCTATAAGATACGCCATTTCAGTGCTACAGTCTGTCAAAGTCTGAAAATGCCATATTTTAAACAATGTCAATAAACCAAAAGCTTTGTGGGGAATTAGAAAATAATATAATATACAGTATTATAAATTTGACGAGCATTGGCATCTCAGATATTATAACAAATAGTTAAATTAGAGCAAAGTTGCGTAAATTGTTGTTTAATTAAACACAGTTTAAAGAGTTACAAAATTCCGTTTGGTTCTGGAGATATCCTCAAAAAACCGAAATTTACAAATTCGTTTTTAATTTTTTTGCGCTTTTAATTACGAATTTATAGGAAAGCTGGTTAGATATTCTTGAGGCAACTTTTTAAGCTTTAAAAAATCATATATACAGTTTTGCAGTCTGACGTTTCAAATTCGAAAATGTCACTATTACCAGAATTACAAAATAATCGTCGAGCGTCATGGCAACTTAATGTGTAATAAAAAATCCAATAAAACTTACATAAATGACATAGTATACATTTAAAACAGGGTTGGCAAATATCATGATATTTATATAAATATCAAATATCGGATATATATCCGATATCGAATATATATCAAATAATTTTTTTCAGCCAAAACCGATAAAATCATACTTATAATAGTAGAGCCAAGTAAAATCAAGGAAGTAGATTATTTTAAAATTTTGTATATTTGGAGGTCAACAGAAAACACCCTGTACAAAATTCTAGGTACTTAAAGATTTAAGACAGTTTTTGTAACCCTAAACTTAAAAGCTTAGAAATAATTTTTGAAACTCTAATGGGAAATATAGGTAATTTTTTACTATCATGTTTTTTCCAAAATTTTAAGAATTTTGCATTTTGTTTGGCAACGTTGCAAAAAATTTAAAAAAACTAAATGTGGCGTCATATGGATAATTTTGTAAGGAAACAAAATATACTAAAATATTTAGGGTGTTCCATTTTAAAAAATATATCTTTTTATTGGCGTACTTTTCTGGGATATCCTGTAGGTATAATTAAAATTAATTTTAGAACATATATTTTTTTATACCTCACAACTTTTATAAACACTTATTTTTGATATCTTTAATAGCAGAGACGGTATATTACTTTGTCAAACAAATGGGCTACCCTGTACAAGTCGATTTTTCTTTTAATTTTAGTTATAGCCCTTTCAATGAACCTTCTTCTTACACTATGAAATGCATTTTGCATGCTCCAACTGTGCCGTTTGGGATATTGTTCCAAGTACATTTCGGACGCTCAACTTTCATGTAATTGACATACTTACATAAAAAAAAATCTGCCAATATCACGTTTTTCTTCATGAGAAAATACCATTTTTAGTCGAATATTAGATAATGCATTGTTAAGATGCAAAGAGTCATTTTTCATAAAATTATTTTGTTTTAACACCCTTTTCGAAATTGATTTTAGATTTTTGAAATTTGCAGTTGCACTCGGCTATTACTAATAAAATTAATTTTAAAATAAAACTAATTTATAAGAATGAGACGATAGTGTTACCGAGTTGGAACAGCGCATACAGAATAGTGTTAGAGACAACGGAAATAATTTTCAAAATTTAGGGAATTACTGATTATTAGTTTATCGAATTTATTAAGTTGTTATTGAATAATTTGTAAATAAAGCTTTGAAAATAAATACATTTTTACTTAAAAGAGTCAGGTCAGGATTAAAAATATTTAGAAATTGTTTTAAATTTAGTTTTAGCTATGATACGTCACTATTATTAAGCATTAAAAAAAAGTCAACAAATATCCATATCCAGGTTCGTATTTAAAAAAATACTTGATAATGGTAGATACATAAAAAACGAAAAGTCGAACTAAAAAAGTGTACGAATTATTTTGTGGGGCTTGAAAAGTTGCCCTAAGAATGTCTAAACAGCTTTTCTATAAATTCAAAATTAAAAGCGTAAAAAACTAAAAACGAATATTCAAAATTTCGGTTTTTTTCGAATATCTCCGGATCCAAACAGAATTTTTTAAACACCAAATTATGCAACTTTGCCTTACTTTAACCATCTCTCTATCTACGTCACCCTGTATAGGGTGTTTGTTCCATTAAAAAAAAAAAGGATGTTGGATAATAATAATAATAATAATAATAATAATAATAATAATAATAATAATAATAATAATAATAACAAACTTTATTTTTCAAATTGTGTTAATACATTACAAATAATAATATACTCAACACAAAGGAAATGGCGTCAAAAAAGAAGAACAACATAATTATAATAATTTCCTGTAACTTTACACACTAAATATACATACTATTGTCTAACTATTCATAAAATCATTAACGGAATACGGTTCCAATTCAATTAACAGTTTTTTAATCGATGCTTTAAAAACTCTCTGAGATGTAATTGTTTTTATATAATTTGGTAATTTATTAAAAAGTTTCCGACACATGTAGTAAGGACTTTTCTCAGTCAAAGTTAAACGATGAATTGGGTAGTTAATATTTACTGTCCTGGTGTTATAACTATGAAACACCTGTAGTTCGAAACTTGCTCTGTTCTTAAAGAAGAAAATTATTGCTTCATAAATATATAAACCGTATGAAGTTAAAATACCTTCGGCTTTAAATACGCCTCTGCAACTTTCTCTAAAATTCATTTTTTTAATGCAACGAAGAACACGCTTCTGAACTACAAATATTTTTTGTGTCTGGCTACTTCTTCCCCAAAAAATAATACCATATCTTAATCGAGATTGAAAGTTCGCGAAATACATAATTTTCAATGTTTTTTCTTTCATATAGTTGCTCACGACTCTAATTCCAAAACAAATTGAATTTAACTTAGTTAACAAACCACCAATATGCCTAGACCAATCAAGAAACTCATCAATGTTCAAACCTAAAAATGTTGTGCTTTCCGCGATGTTAACGTTATCATCAAGTATTTTTATGTTAGGCGGTTTTTGAGTGCTACATAGCTTTGTTCTAAACATAATGAGGTTTGTTTTTTCTTTATTCAATATCAATTTATTGCCTACAAACCAATCATTAGCCCTAGAAAAAATATCATTACCCTTTTCAGTCAATTCAGTAATACGTTCCCCGCTTATAAGCAAATTAGTGTCATCAGCATAGCATATTAAACTTTCATCTTGCGAATTTCTTATAGAATATAGGTCATTTACAAAAATAACGAATAGTATCGGGCCAATAATGCTACCTTGTGCTATGCCCAATTTATTTTCCTTAATATTCGAAAAATATGTACTTCCATTTTTTGTTATTTTTACCTTTTGTTTCCTGTTCGATAAGTAGGAATTCAACAACTTTAGCGCCTGACCTCTTACACCATACCGATCTAATTTTTTGATAAGTAACTCCTTGTCTATACAGTCATAAGCTTTCGACAGATCCAGACAAATACCCAGAGCCATTTTATTGTCCTCTAAATGTTTTAAGATTGCCTTTATAAACTGAAAAATTGCGGTTTCTGTTGATTTGTTAGCTATATACCCGGGCTGGTGGCTGTTAAACAAATTACATTTTTTAAAAAAGTCTATTAATCTTCTACACATTGCTAACTCAAATATTTTTGAAAACCCAGGCAGAAGGCTGATTGGCCTGTAATTATTTATAAGTTCCGGATCTCCTTTCTTAAACAATGGTTTTATTAAAGCTGTCTTAAGCTGGTCTGGAAAAATACCCTCTACAAAGGAGTTATTTATCAAATGACACAATACATTTTTAATATGTGGCACAACAATTTTTACAATACTAGTTGGTACCTCGTCAATGCCGCTACTATGTTTATTTTTGATCTGACTAGAATAATCACAGATCTCCCTAGGTGTTACTGGTCTTAAAAATATTGACTGATTATTTACAGATATATCACAAAGGAAGGGCTTACTCTCTAACTTATCTAATAATTTTGGAACAATATTCAACATATAGTCATTAAACTGATTTGCAATTTCACCTGGATCACCATTCATTTTAATATCACACTGAGAGTTGTCCTTACCCAAAAATTTCATTACAAATTGACCACATGCATTTTGTCTTATTGTCAGAAAGTCTTAATTTTAAATCGTATGATTCAGACCTCGCTGCTCTCAAAAGCGCGTCATATTCCTTTTTTACCTCGTTATACTCTGTTTTATATCGATTATCACGTCTAGATAAGGTTAACAAGATACCTAGTCTATGTTTACAAGCTTTAATTTGATCATTGTCCTCATGTGACTTTTTTGAATTGAATTGTTTTATTGGTTTTAGTGGGAAACACTGGTTAAAGAGTCTGCAGAATAGATTCATGAACGCATTCCACTGTATATCGACATGAGTACTTTCATTTTCATAAACCTCATTCCAGTTTTGTTCTTTAAGGCAATTCAAAAAGTTTTTCTTATTCTCTTCTGAAAAAATCCTTTTAAATTGTGTTTTATACACAGGAGGCTTCTGCAAAGGCAATATGATTTTCTGAGCAGTGTGGTCTGATATAAAGGTGTGCAAGACTGAGGTATTTACATATTCACAATTTACAAAGATATTGTCAATACAGCTAGCTGAATGTGACGTTATCCTTGTATTTTCAAAAATAGTTTGTTCTATATTAAATGATGACAATAATGATGTTAACTTAGTCTTGTTTCCATTAGGTTTAAGCATTTCAATATTGAAATCTCCTACAATTACAATTTTTTTATTTTCTAAAAAAATATCTAAAAGTATTTTTTCCATACAGTCAAGAAAAACTTCAAAACTTCCAGATTTATCCGGTCTATAGATTGACAATACTAACACTTGTTCTTCCTTAAACTTACACTCTACTGCCGCACATTCTAAGACGTTTTTTATAGATAAAAGAGACACTTTATTTCGTGGCCTAAATGACACAGATTTTTGAACATATATAGCGCTCCCTCCGTGTTCTCCATGTTCTCGACAAAATGCACTTGCCAGAGTAAAATCTTTTATAGCTAACATTTTTAACTCTTCCAGGTCCTTCCAATGTTCTGTTAAGCATAGCAGTTTACAAGAAGAATTATTTTTTAACATATTGTTTATACTATCTACCGAGTTTCCTAATGACTGCACGTTCTGATGAATTATACTACACTCATTCGATTTTTTATGACTAATTGTTTTTGTGTCGGCAGTCGTTCTACTTTTGTCACACTTATTGGGTTGCTCTGTGTCCGATGTGGAGTTTTCTTCTATAAAAAATCACTGTAGTTAATATCGTTTTTAAACACATTTAGCCTTCTTTTGTAAACAGGGCAATTTTTGTCTCTTGCAGAATGGTTCAGGTCGTTTAACTTTAACTTTGTGTAGTTTGGACATTTGAAATTATCTTTTTTGCAGTCTATTTCCTGGTGCTCTTCTCCGCATTTGTGACAACACTGCTTCTCTGAGCAGTACTTTGAAACGTGACCAAAGCCACTACATTTAAAACACTGTGATAGATTAAAATGTTCTTGCCCTGACTATTTGGGACACACTGTATAATTTAAAATAATTTTAAATTGTAGATCCAATGCCTTTTTATAACTCTGTTCTTGAAAAATATGTGCCACTACAGTCATTCTCAAGACTAGGTCATGATTTAAACAAACTTATTTAATAAAAAAAATACAGGGTGGCCCACCTTGAAGCAGGATTTTATAGCTGCTACTTAACTTTTTAATATTGTTTAAAAACATATTTAAGTATAGTGAGGCATTATTTCTACAATTATTTTAAATTATACAGGGTGACCCAAATATTTAAAGCATATCAAACATTTTTTTTTTAAATTGAACACACCCTTTGTATTATATAATTTTCTAATATCCTACCAAATTCTACGCTTATTTTTTATAAAATGTTATGTCTAAATTCAATTGTTTTTGAGATATTGACGTTAAGAAAATTTAATTTAGACATATGACATTTTATACACTAGAAGCGTAAATTTGATGGGGATTTAGAAAATAATATAATTAATAGGCTGTTCCGTTAAAAAAAAGTAGGAATACGCCCTGGCTATTTGGGACATCCTGTATAATTTAAAATAATTTTAGATTGTAGAACGAATGCCACCGTATATATGACTCTGTTTTTGAAAAATATTAAAAAGTTAGGTAGACACGAAAATAACCTTTAATGAGCATATAATCGAACAGTTCCAGCAACCTATACACTGCCATTAAAGAAATAAATGTTGCTACAGCTTGATGAGAATTAATTAATAAAGCTGTTATATGTTAGAATTTTTTGCTTGGTGTTTGCTGGAAAACGCTTTGAAAAACCAGCATTGAATTATTCAGGTACAGAGTAGCCCAATTTTCATCCAAGGATTTTAGAGAAATTGTTATTTTAGTATGGGCGGGATTATAATAATAATGATAATAATAATAATCTTTATTTCAAGTTGGTTACAATGTAGGACAAAGCAAAACAAAATGAAATGACGTCAAACTAAAGAAAGACAGATATTTACAGCAATACTAAGTACTAAATTTACAAGTTTTGACAAAATTCTCCTATACTATAAGGTTCCAGTTGTGTAATAGTTTTTTAATTCTCTTTTAAACAGTTTTTGCGCATCAATTCGTTTTAAATATTCAGGTAATGCATTAAACAACTTAAGGCACATATAATGTGGAGATTTTTCAGTGAGCGCTAGTCTATGATGTATTGGATACTTAACGTCTAATGATCTTGTATTGTACTCATGGTTAGGCTTTACATCAAAATAATCTTTGTGGTTAACATAGAACATCAAGCATTCAAATACATAGACAGCGTATACGGTCATAACACCCATCTCTTTGAAAACATTTCTACAGCTTTGTATGTATGCCATTTTTTTTATTACCCTAATTAATCTTTTTTGGACTACAAAAACACTCTGCATTCTGCTATCTCCACCCCAGAAGATTATGCCGTATTTGAGTATGGATTCAAAATTAGCAAAATACATTATTCAAAGCGTTTCCATGTTCATGTACCTACATACTACTCGAATACCATAGCAAACTGAATTAAGTTTTTTAACTACACTATCTATGTGATAACCCCAGTCAAGATGTTCGTTGATCGAAACTCCCAGGAATTTTGCATTATCGGAGAAATCTAATGTTTGGGTGCCAAGAACAATATCAATGGGTTTAATAATATTGGACTGTTTTGTTCTAAACAATAACAAATTAGTTTTATCCTCATTCAATATTAACCTATTCTTATTGTACCATTCTATGATAACATTAAAAAACTCCTGGGACTCTCTTATCAAATCTTGCAAAGTTTTACAGCAAATAATTAGATTTGTATCATCTGCGTAATTGATGATATGTTGCTGAGGTGAGTTCAACAGAAGTGCCAGGTCATTTATAAATACTATAAATAAAAGCGGTCCTAATATGCTGCCTTGTTCAATTACTATGTTATTTTCTCTTATTTGTGAATTATAAGTTTTGCCATGACTGGTTATATGCACATATTGCATCCTATTATTTAAATATGTCGATATCCATTTCTTTGCATTGCCCCTAACACCATACATCTCCAATTTTCGGATCAGTAACTCCCTATCCAGACAATCATATGCTTTCGGCAAGTCCAATAGCATTCCCAGTCCTATTTCTCCTCTCTCGAGATGTTCCAACACATATTGCAAATTCAAATTGCAAATCAGGGTCTCCCTCAACTTGCATTTCAACTCCTTTATTATTTTCTCCATTTATTTCTTTACATATTGACCATAAGCATTTTGTTTTATTATCTGAATTTTTTATTCTATTTTCATATTTAGTAGCGCGGGATTTTATTAGCAAATTATCGTAATTCTTTTTTTCATTAATATAAGTTGCTTTGTAGCTATCATCATGCCTTGATAAGGTTAAAAGGATATCAAGTCTGCGTTTACATTCTACAATTTGCTCATTATCTTGATAATTCGTATTCTTTTTTTTACCTGATTTTTGAGGAAAGCTCTGATTGAATAACCGCGTAAAATCATTTATAAACAAATTCCATTGCTTGTTAACATCTTTTTTATCCACATTATATACTTCCATCCAATCCTGCTCTTGTAAGCTGTACATAAAATCGTTTTTATTTTCTTCGTTAAACAACCTAGTGTATTTAGCATAATTCTCTTTAATGGGCTCTACTTTAAAAACAATTTTTTGTGCAGTATGGTCCGATATAAAATTTTCAAATACAAAAGCTTCGGCAAAATCACAATTTGTAAAAATATTATCTATACAACTACTACTATTACCAGACGCACGAGTATTTACAAATATGGTTGGAAATATGTTAAACGAGTTCATTATAGATAATAATTTCGATTTCGTGTTATTTTTTAACATTTCTATATTGAAATCCCCTGCTACATATATTACCTTATTTTCCTTAACTATATTATCTAAAAGTTTTTCTATATTCTCCATGAAAATGTTTATGTCCCCTGAGGGTGGTCGATATATTGACACTATTACCACCCCCCTTTTTCCGAACTGACACTCCACTGCTGCACATTCAAAACTACCACTCACTGACCATTACGCTTTGTTCGGGCCTTACATTTTACCTTATTTTTACAATAAATTGCGGTACCACCATGTTTACCTTCTTCCCTACAGAACATTGAAATTAATCTGAAGCCTTTGATACCTATTTTTTTTAGTTGTTCTTGTGATTTCCAATGCTCAGTGATACATAGTACTTCACATTCCTTGTGGGTGTTTAAGGTATTATTGATAATATCAACGGAGTTGCCTATTGATTGCACATTTTGGTGGATAATGCTTTTGGTGGTTTTAAATGATTTTGCATTAGTGTTTATCAAAAATTTGTTTGTTCCTTCGAGTAGTTAACATGGCTTTGGTATTGTTCTAACCTTCTTTTGTACACCGGGCAATTAGTGTCTCTTGCAGAGTGATGGCTTGCTTCTGGATCTAGTTTCATTCTTGCACAGTTAAGGCATTGTAACTTTTCTGACCGGCAATCCTTTCCAAAATGTTTTTCCCCACATTTATGACAGAGTTGTTCGTCCCTACAATATTTTTTTACATGTCCAAATTTAGAGCATTAAAAACATATTGCCAGATTGAAATGTTCCTGTACGTAAACCTTTACCAAATCAAAGTTGATTTTCTGTTTTCTTAGAAACCATTTAGAGATGTCCGGTGGAGCCTGGAGAATCCAATTTTCCTTCCTCGGGTTTCTACACTGTTTTTTAGCAACAATATTAATTTTGTCCTTTACTTTATATCCTAACTGTTGTTCTAGCTCATCATTTAACCGAACTATGTCCTCCAGGAACTCTTCATCACTTATACCCCTTTCGATTCCAGTTACCATAAACATAGGATCAGTGTTTGGGGTTTCCTTAACTCGTATGTCGTTTTTATTTTGAAGTACCTGTTTTAGCTTAGTGTGTTGGTCTAAATTGTGGCTTTTAAGAATGACTGCACCACTTTTTAAGTATTTAATGTTTTTAAATTCACCATTGGTATCTTTTAGGTTTATAGTTTGTTTTAGCTGCTTAATTGTTTGTCTTGGATCTGCAGTATTTTCTATACTTATAACTGTTTCGAGTTTCTTTGTTATTTTTGGTGTTGTCCATGTAGATTCTTTATTTTCGGTATTTATCTGCTGCTTATTGGTGGGTTTTATTGCACCCGCCTCTGCATATGATTTTGGTGCTCTTGTCTGGTTTAAAAATACTTGTGTTTGCGGGTTTTAATAGTGTCTACTTCTACATTTCTAGGTTTATATTTTAACTCTAAATTTTCTTGTTTTAAAGCTCCAATTTTATGTATTAGTATCGTTAAACATTTGTGGATAGAGTAGCTGGCTTTTATTATGCACTCCTGATCGTCTTCTTGAATAACCTCTTTATCTTTTTTGGCTATTTCATGCATTTTGTCCAGGTATGAGAAGACTTCTGTAATAATTGTTTCAGTTGTTTGAAGGTGTTGTACTAGGAAGTCATCCTTTTTTTCTGGGACAATTTGTTTCTCAGAGACTTTTTGTATTACATCTCTATCACACTGTTTTTTCACTACCTTATCGGGTTCAGGAGTGCTGTCGGTTCTTACTCTTTTGCCATTTTTATGATTTTCATCAATGTTTTGTGTATTTTTGTTATTTATTTTTTCGGGAGGGAACATAAATCTGTCCGGGGTTTTGGTTGGGGGAGTTCTAGCAACAGAATTCTGAGGTTTGAAAACTAAAACCTCATACTCCTTACTCTTTATTTTTTCATCTTCGCTCCATCCTTTAAAATTAGCGTCTGGCACGCTAAGCTAAAACTCTATTGTGACGTGCTGTTTGGAATCTCCGAAGTTGTTTTGTTCTCTGCAGTATCTACACCTTTTTGTGATTTTTGCTTATCAGCGTATGTTTTTTGTGGGATCTGCAACACAATAGGATCCCTATTTTTAAGATTAGCCGAGCCTATCGAATGGCTTCTAAAGCCTTTTATTCTGTTTTCCATAAGATTTTTCATCAATTTTTCATCTTCTTCACTTTCGTCACCCATTAGGGCAACTTTGAACTACTTTTCACAAATTAATTCGCACTTTAAATCTATAAAATGTACATAAGTAGCAGTAGAATATTAAACCGGCCGTACTACCGTACGTATTCCGTATATTTTTTTATTAGGTGGGCTTAGCTAGGTTCTTGTGCTTAAAATGAATAATGCAAACATTTTTATTCATCTATCTTCCCGAAAAATACGTAGCCTGTGATAAATGGGTTTATGTGTTGTGTTACTTGTGTTATCTGTTATTCTTTTGTGGGTGATGTGTTATGTTGTGAGTGCATTATGTACGTGCGTATCGTAAAATGTATTTGCAATGTCTTGTATATATTGTCTTAAGTATGGAGTGTTTGTTGCGTTATGTAATAGTCTGATTGGCGTTGCTAGCCTGGCTGTTAGTACTTGTCTGAGTATTATGTTCTGTAGTCTTTGTAGGCTGTTTTGTTCTCTGTCTGGAATGCTGCACCAAACCGGTGCAGCGTAAGTTATTATCGGTCTGATTACTTGGTTGTATAGGGTTAGTTTGTTTTGTGGTGATAGTGCTGATCTGTTGTTTAATAGTTTGTTAAAGGCCTTTTTACATTGGGTGCAATTGCAAGAAAAATTTGCCTGAAAGCATGCGCTTTGTCGACAGCTGATGCAGGTTTTAAATGGGAAAACGTGCATCA
Source organism: Polydrusus cervinus (assembly GCA_935413205.1). Taxonomy (NCBI): domain Eukaryota; kingdom Metazoa; phylum Arthropoda; class Insecta; order Coleoptera; family Curculionidae; genus Polydrusus; species Polydrusus cervinus. Next base: position 9,233,930 of record OW284518.1, read on the forward strand.
GCTGATTAAAACGTCGTCGAAGCGCATGCTTCCAGGCCATTTTTCTTGCAATTGCACCCAATGTAAAAAGGCCTTTAGTGTTGATTTTATGGCATAGAATTTGCGTGTGATGTGTGTGGTGCCGTGTTTAAAATTGAGTCTTTTGTCTAAAATAACACCTAGGTATTTTATTTTTTCCTTACGCTCAATTTGTATGTTATTTATTGTTAAGTTCTGGTTAATGTGTGTGTTTGTGAATTTACGTGTGATGTTTAGGCATTCGCATTTTCCCCGTTTATTTGCAATTTCCACTTTTTATACCATGGTAAGAGGACATTAAGATGGTTGGTTATGTGTTGCCTAGCTACGTTTGCATAGTATGAACTTGCATAAAGCAATACATCGTCTACAAACATAGCTAGGTTTGCATTGGGAAAACTAGGATTGTCAGCTGTGTAGAGGTTAAATAAAGGAGCTGCGAGTATAGTGCCTTGTTGCAGGCCTGCATGTAGCTTAATTGGAGAGGACAGTTCTTTTTCTACCTTTACCCTTAGTGATCTACCCGTTATGTATGAGTAGATCAGAGATATCAGGTAAAGGGGATATTCGTGATACGTGGCCAAAATATATCCAAAGATTCAAGACATTAATGACGTATATAAGCTACAGGATGATGTTGACAGGTTTTGTGAGTGGTGTATAGAAAATAAACTAGTATTAAATGTCAATAAATGTAAATGTATACAGTTTTCCAAGTCTCTTAATAACATTGCTGAAAATACATACATTATTAATGATCAAAATATTGAGAATGTTCGGCTTATTCGTGATTTGGGATTGTTATTTGATTCTAAACTCTCATTCTCACATCATATTGAAAGTTGCCGTAATAAGGCACTTAAAATGCTTGGATTTGTAAAGAGAAATACAAAAGACTTTAATAATTTGAATGCAATAAAAATTCTCTACACCTCACTGATACGACCACACTTGGAAAACTGTACTAGTGTCTGGAGTCCATACTATCAAATTTATATTGACAAGCTTGAGTCCGTTCAAAGAATTTTTTTTAGATATATAGCATTTAAGAAACATATGCCATTAGAAGGCATAAATTATGTCAATTTAGCACAAAAATTAGGACTGGAAAACGTCATGAACATAACGATATTATTTTGGCACACAAAATTATAAATGGTTTAATAAGTAGCCCAGAACTCTTGTCCTTGCTCCAATTATATGTACCTCCTCAATTAAGAGAATCTAAAATGTTTGAATTAAGGCAGCACCGCACTGTATATGGTGAAAATTCTCCAATCAATCGAATTATAAACAATGGGAACAGGTTTAGGGGTGATTTATTTAACATAAATTTACAATCATTAAAAATGTTATTAAAGCATACCTACTAATTTAAAAAAAATAGATGTATTAGCTGTTTAATAATGTTTATCTTTTGTATTTGTGTAGTGCATAGGTTATTTTAGTTATTAGGCTAAAAACTATTGTACGAATGGGCATGTCCCGTGTATTGATAAATAAATAAATTTAAAAATCAATCCGTTGACTCACACGTTGTCAAAGGCTTTGCTGACATCGAGTGACAGAAGCATAGTGCACTGCTCTTGATTAATTTTGTTAATTGCTGTTTGTGCTAGGTGCAGAATTAAGGTAACCGAGCCAGTATGCTTGGGAGAAAATTATTTCTGCCAATGGACTGTTACAGTCAAACTTGCTGGTTAGTTAATTATTATTAAAATTATTTGTGCAACCCGACATTAGACAATTATATTGCTTATTAATTAATTCCTAACTCAACTAGAATACTCCTCGTTTGTCTGGAATCCTTGCTATAATGTACTTATAAGTCTATTGTCTAAACTCTTTGTCTGACTTAGATGTTTCTCCTTTTCTAATTAAACTGATTCAGTCATATTTGGACGATAGACGACAGTATGTAGAAATAAAGGGATGTAGATCTGTTGTTTATAAGAGTACATCAGGGGTGCCGCAAGGCTCTAATCTAGAACCGCTGCTCTTCATAGTAGCTTTTAACAAGGTTATGACTAAGGTTAGGAATTCAAAGGGCTTAGTTTTTGCAGATGATTTTAAGATTTTTCTTGAGATTAATTCAAGGAATGACTGTGAGACACTTCAGCAGGACTTCTGTGATGTTGCTAGTTGGTGTAATGTAAATGGTTTTAACTTAAATGTAAATAAGTATGCCTGTATGTCGTTTACACTCAATAAAAATACTGTTGTCCATGACTATACGTTGAATGATGCGGAGCTTCGGAGGGTTAATGAACAGAAGGATCTGGGAATATTATTTGATACTACCTTGTCTTTTTCCAATCATATAATTTCTAAAATTGAGAGTGCCCAAAGAATTGCAAGATTAATTGCAAGAAGTACTAAAAACTTCAATGTTGATGTCAGCCTTTATTTGTTTGACACCTTGGTGATACCAATTTTAGAATATGGCACCATAATTTGGTCTCCTCAGTATAACATTTGGATAAGGATGATTGAGGGAGTACAGAGAAGGTTCTTAAAATGCATGCATTATAGAAAGTTTGGGATTTATCCACTTCAGGGTTGTAATAATGAGGATCTTCTGGGAATTTTTAACAGATTATCTTTAAGTAAAAGAAGGATAAGGATATTCTTGTGTACAATGTTTAAAATCCTTAAGGGTGATATTGAGTTTCCTGATATTCTTGAACAGCTTCCGTTTACCTTCAATCGCGTTAATTCTAGAAATCGAAATGTTTTTTATCTGACCTTTCCGCGAACGAATCTTTACAGAAGTTCCCCCCTGTATAGATTATGTCATTTATTTAATTTGTATGCTTCTGATATTGATATCGACCTTGTAAATCTGAGAAGCTTTAAAAAACTTATACAGGATAAATTACTTATAAACTAATTGTTGTATTGTGACGTATTTTATAAATTCTGTGTTATACATACTTTGCTAAGCCTATTGTTATTTATGACTTTGTTGTGCTGCCTGACTATAGTTTAAGTTGAGTGTCTGTAATTGGCTTTTTGCTGTTGATGCTTTGAAATAAATAAATAAATAAGTCAAAGTCCAAAAATCCTTTATTGTTTAAAGAATAATAAAATTCTTGTTAACAAAGGTCAAAAATAAAAATGAATAACTTTAAAGTACATCCATATACATGCCTATACACTTAATATTAAAATAATACACACAGATTATCGTATCACGTATCATTAAAAAATTCATCCATATAGAAAGGGTTCAACATAAATTTCTAAATTCAATTTTTTGTTTACTTTGTAGTATGGCATTTGATGGCATCAATCGAGAATACAAGTGTGGACAATGTGAATATCAAGCATCAACAATAAGTAATTTAAAGATACATGTTTTGCACAGACATAGAAATATCGAGGAAATTGATGCTTCAGATAAATTCATGTCTGAAAACTGTGAATATGGAACAATTAAGAAAAATTATTTAAACTTGCATATTTTGCAACGTTATAAAAATATAGAGAACGTCGATACTTCAGATAAGTTAAAGTGTGGTCAATGTGACTATCGAACAATAACGAGAAGTAATTTAAAGAGACACATTATGCACAGACATAACAACATGGAGAATATTGGTGCTTCAGATAAATTCTTGTGTGAACAATGTGACTATCAAACAATTAGGAGAACTGATTTGAAGACACATATTTTGCGACGACATAAAAACATTGAGGAAATTGATATATTAAATAAGTTCACTTGTGAACAATGTGGATACCAAACAATTAAAAAAACTGAATTAAAGCGCCATGTTTTGCGACGTCATAAAAATATAGACGAAGTAGATGCTTCAAATAAATTTAAGTGCAGTCAATGTAAATATCAAACACTAACTAAATGTAATTTAAAGGGGCATATGCTGCGACGTCATAAAAACGTTGTTGAAGTTTATGCGTCAGATAAGTTCATGTGTGAACGATGTGAATATGAATCAATTAGTAGAAATGAACTAAAGAAGCATATTTTGCAATGTCATATAGAGGAAGTAAACGCTTCAGATAAGTTTAAGTGTGATCAATGTGAATATCAAACACTATCTAGAAGTTATTTAAAGAGACATATTTTGGGACGTCATAAAAATATAGAGGAAGTTGATGCTTCAGATAAGTTCATGTGTGAACAATGTGATTATCAAACAGTTAGGAGAAATGATTTAAAGATGCATATTTTGCGACGTCATAAAAATTTAGTAGACCTTACTGCTTCAGATAAGTTTATGTGTGAACAATGTGAATATGAATCAATTAGTAGAAATGAAATAAAGAAGCATATTTTGAAACGTCATAAAAATATAGAGGAAGTAGATACTTCAGTTAAGTTTAAGTGTAGTCATTGTGAATATCAAACACTAACTAGAAGTTATTTAAAGATGCATATTTTGGGACGTCATAAAAAGATAGAGGAAGTTGATGTTTCAGATAAGTTCATGTGTGAACAATGTGAATATCAAACAATTAGGAGAATCGATTTAAAGACGCATATTTTGCGACGACATAAAAACACGGAAGAAGTTGATAAGTTCCCTTGTGAACAATGTGATTATAAAACAATTAAAAAAAATGATTTAAAGCGTCATGTTTTGCGACGTCATAGAAATATTGAGGAAGTAGATGCTTCAAAGAAGTTTAAGTGTGGTCAATGTAAATATCAAACACTAACTAGAAGCAATTTTAAGGGGCATTTAATGCGACGTCATAAAAACATAGAAAAAGTAGATGCTTCAGATAAGTTTTAGTGTGGTAAATGTGAATATAAAACAGTTGCGATAAGTTGGTTAGAGAAATTAATTTTTCGACGACATAAAAACACGAAGAAATTTTGTTTTAAATAAGTTCAGGTGTAAAAAATGTTTTATTAACAGAAGGGATATAATGTAAATTCGCATATTTTACGACGTAAATTATATTTTATTAGTATATCTGGATATGATGAGGTAGGAAAATCAAATTTTCCACATTTAGATAATGCGAATATGTAAGAAAATATCTGAAATGCTTAAATTTTTAACCCTCAACCGTTATATGCCTGCTTGCGTAAGATTTATAACTCCAAAGTACAGCAAATTATAAATTAGTGTAATATACAGTGTATCCAAAGATAGAGTTTGGAAGAGGAAACCCTTTTATTAGTAGATATAGAAGAAAAAGTAATTCTTTAAAAAAAAAACGTCTTTTTGTGATGAAACTACAATATCGAATATTAGATTTGCGAATATTATACAGGGTTTGTCAGAAACATTTTTACTTTTTTTGATTTCGTTTAAAATAAATGTATGTAAAAACAAACTACATATTGTTGCTTTCTTAGAATATAGAAAAGTGGTTGTACCTACTCTCTAGAAGGGTAATTTTCAATTGTTTGGAAAAATGGGGGGGAGACACTACATTTAATTATAATATTATGTAATTAAAATTACAATAAAAATTGAAAATATACTTTTATAGTTTCACTAGCATTGTGGTATTTACCTACTAACAATAATAAAACGGAATGCTGTCGGAGGTACCGACTGTAACTGAAAAAAATTCAATTAAATGTAAAAACAATCTTGGAACAACGAGCGGGAATAATGAGAGGTGGGAAATAAAGAATTTTGTGTATATAAAGAGATTAGTCCCTCCTAGAACATTTGAGCTGAAACAGAATTTAACACGATAATATCAGCTTTCGCCACATATCTTAAGGTTTCCTAACTGTCATTCTAATTTCCATGCCTTCCTTACACCATCAAGATAAAGGTAAAAAATTGAACGTTCTCGAAAATAGCTTTGTCCCAGTCACGCTCTCCCGAAAATCTTAATGAACAAGGCTATACTAGTTATCGTAACTACGTTTCAGACATTAAACTTTTTAAGAACTAATCTCTATATAGGGTGATACCTAAGTTGATACTTCTTTAGCTGTGTATAGAAGACATTAAAATAAACCAACATTTTCAAATGCCTTTTTTCAAAAAACTAAAAAATAGGCGAGATACAGAAGTAAAAAATCTAAGTGCGGGCCTGGTCATCAAAACGTAGTCTGCTATACTTTATGTTGTTTGTCTTATCTCTTATGAGTCGGTCGATGGTGAGTTATTTGACAATACGCTGCGGTATGTTTTTCTGAAGAAAGTTAATTTTGACACGTGAAAATGGGTAAATTTTGAAAACAATGAACTAATAGATGTGGTGCTAATTTACGGTGAGTGTCGTCAAAGTGTGACTGCTGCTTCGAGATTATACGCAGAACGCTTTACTTTGCGGACTCATCCTACACCCAGAAGTTTTCTTAATGTTATTCAACGGGCAAGTTAGGCAGAACCGTATTTGATCCATAGTGTAATAAATGAATGTAAGTACCTTATTTTTGAGTTTTTTGAAAAAAGGTATTTGAAAATGTTTATTTTAACGCCTTCTACGCACAGCTAAAATAGAAGTATCAACTTAGGAATCACCCTGTATATATTATTTCTTACCTCTCCATCTTTCGACTCATTCCGAGATAGTTTTTACAACACTTAATTTTAAATTTTTCAGTTACTGTTGGTACCTCGGACAGCATTTCGGTTTACTGTTAGTATGTAAATATCACACAATGCTAGTCAAACTATAAAAGTTTATTATTAATTTTATTTTAATTAATAAAGTAGGCCCGATATTTTTAAGGTGGACACAGGACCAGCTATACTTCCCCGATCGAGAGTGACTTCTAAAAAAACGCATCTCCCTCCGATCAAACAACTTTGTATAGTTGCTGATTCTAACCAATTGCACCTCGCAACGCATATCATATAAATAATCAAAATGCGCGTGGCGTGCACGACAACTTGACCATCTCGACTTGGTTAAAAAATTGTCTTGATCTCTTGTCTTGTCCGGTAAAAATTGCTCTCGACCATACGGTTATCCGATACCAACGACTATAAATAAGAAGGATAGCTTACTTCCATAAGAGCAACGTTAGATTTTGCCTGAACGGATGTGACGTAGGCATGGGTACAGAATTCGTTTATATCGATGAAATTCGGTGTGTTTACATTCTGATTTCTTGTGTTTCTTTTGGGTTTTTTGTGACTATTTGTTAAGTTTTAATTGATTTTAAGTGATAATAAACATTTAAGAACATCGTACACTAAAAACTTGGTGCCTTAAGCTTGATTCTGTGTATTTTTTGTCTTTACCCGGACTTGGTGTATAATTAAGTATTTTTGGACATTATTGCATTCTAATCAGTATTTTAACAGTTCTGGTAAGTGTTTTCAATGAAATACAGAAACCAAATATCTAAAATACTAATTTGTTGTTATAGATTCAAATGCCTGGGCAGATTTGTGCTGTTGCTTCATGTAAAAGCAACAGGCTAACCCTCAAAAAAGAGAATGTACACCTAATATTCCATTCGTTTCCAAAAGCTTGTGATTTAGTCTCATCTACCATGAGGAAAGAATGGATAAATAGGTGTAAAAGGGAGGATAAATTTAATCCAACTACGTCGAGAATATGTTCCCTACATTTTACTTCAAATGATTATGAAAGAGACTTACAAAATGAGCTTCTAGGTAATAATATGTTCATATACTAATTAAAAAACAAGTTCAAAATAAATATTTTATTTTAGGTTTACCTTTGCGAAGAGTTCTTAAAAAAACTGCAGTTCCCACTCTAGGATGTAACATATTATTAAGAAAAGAAAGTCACTTAGAAATACCCGAGAAAACATCCATAATTCAAGATACACCGCGTGCTAAGAGAGCTGGGAAAAAGATAAACAAGGATCTGGTCCAATCCTTACTTGCAAAAACAAAAAGTGATAGTGTCCCAAGTACATCCATAGCTGAATCTTCATCTGACACTGAAATATTAGACAAGCCAAGTACTTTACCCATACCCGAGCCCATACCCACCCCAGATGCTTATAAGGAAAAGTATGAAGATTTATTGGTGAAGTATAATAAACTGAAGTCCAATACTGATAAAAAGATAAAAGGCTTAAATGACATGCTTAAGTACTATAAAGTAAAATGCTATAATCAATCCATTAGTAAAAGTGCTAAGTCTGTTATGGCTGAAAAACTTTTGAATATGGTGCTTACTAATAACCAGATTTCTTTACTTTCAAGGAGAAAAAACATTGTTCATTGGACAAATCAAGAAATTTCAGTAGCATTTACTTTGCGCTACTACAGCAAAAAATGTTACTTATATCTTCGTAACAGTCTAAATTATCCATTGCCAGCACTCTCCAGCCTAAGACGTTGGGCATCTCGTTTAGATATAAGTCAGGGGATATTAAAGGATGTGTTATTAATGATGAAACTAGCTGGTGAAGATTTTACTTCCTTGGAAAAGACTATTGTTCTGCAATTTGATGAGGTTAAGGTTAAGTCAGTAGAAGAATATGATATTGCCAGAGATCAAGTTTTAGGACCACATAGTCAGATGCAGGTTGTGCAAGCCCGGGGACTTTTTTCTAAATGGAAACAACCAGTATATATAGCATTTGATCAAAAAGTGACCAAAGACATATTATGTGATATTATAAGTGAATTACATAATATTTCATACAATGTTGTGGCATGTGTAAGTGACTGTGGAGGGGGAAATATTGGCCTATGGAAAGAGCTAAACGTTGATATGGAAAACCCATTTTTTAAACATCCAAAAACTGACTCGAATGTATATATGTTTGCTGATGCCCCACATTTGCTTAAACTAATTAGAAATTGGTTGTTAGATACTGGATTTGTATTAAAAGATGATTGTACTATAACAAAAATACCCCTTCAAGCATTAGTAGACCGCATCAGTTCCGAAATCAGTCCTTGTTGGAAAATTAATCAAAATCACATTGATTGTGAAAAAAGCAAAAGACAAAATGTAAGAATGGCAGCTCAACTTTTATCACATAGTGTGTCCACAGCACTTATTCGCTATAAGCCAGGTCCTGATGAAAAAATGGCCAATGATTTGGGCAAATTTATTGGAGATATAAATAAATGGTTTGACATATTTAACAGCTACGTTAAAAACGGTTCTGTTCCAACGAAAAATGCTTATGGCACAAATTTAGAGATGCAAGAAGAACATTTGAAAAAAATGATTGACACAATTACTTCTATGAGAGCAATCGGAAAGAAGTCTTTGCAAATATTTCAGAAAGGTATGATCATGTCAATGAAAGCCTTGCAGATGTTATTTAGAGATATGAAAAATGTATATGACATTAAATATATATGTACTCATAAACTTAATCAAGATGGACTCGAAAACTTTTTTGCTCAAATTCGCTGTCGAGGACCTAATGAACATCCTAGCCCGTTAGAAGCAATATATCGAATAAGAATGATAATTCTAGGTAAAAATTCAGGAATTTTAGATGCAAAAGTAAATACTAAAGAAATAGTTAATGAAGAATATATAACACCTAAAATTTTAGAAAAAGTGAACCTTCAGTTAAATACCGGCATGAATGCGGTGGAAGTAACATTCATTTCAAACTCGAGCAGTTCATTCTCTTCAACAGGCTCCACTGATGTGTCTAATAAACTAACGAATTTGAGCACAAATCAAGAAAAAGGCCTACCAGAAACAACAGATGATGCCCTCGAGTATATTGCAGGATATCTTGCTAAAAAGCATAAAAAAAATCACCCTGAACTAGGGGACTATACATATAAAGTTAAAAGTGATCATTGCTATAATATTCCGTCGTGGGTACAGCAGTTGTCTTTTGGCGGCCTTATTAAACCTCGTTTAGAATGGTTACAAAAAGTGAAAAAATTTAATTTTTATTTTGAAAAATACGCTAATAATATTTTAAAAATGGGTCCAGGAGTTGTGAAGAAATTGGCAAATAAAATAAAGAAAAAAGAAGATATAGAATTTAAAGTGATTTATGACTTTTGTAAATTAAGAATAATAATTCGAATAAACTACAATAACTTTCAAGCTCAATTTAAAAAAGACTTAAAACGAAAACTTCTACAAACAGCTGACAGCCATAGAAGCAAAATACGTAAATTAAAAAAAATAGTAAATTAGTGAAATTGTGTATTTTTTTAGGTTTTGTCAAATTTTTTTTTATCACTATAATTTTTTTTAACTTTTCAAATAACTCAATTTAATTAGAAACATCTAATTTTTATTGCTTGCTGTTAGCCTATGTGCCAAAATGAGATTTAAAATGAAGGGGTACCTTCCAACTTTGTGCAGATTTGGAATATTTTTATTCCAGTTACCTGTTCGATATTCCAATACTGATCTTTCATGGGAATCGCCCAAATTAAATCAAAAGTTCTTTAATCAAAAAAATTGATAACATTTTACAAAAAATGCAGCACCAATTGTATGATTTGGCGTCAATAATAATACACAATAACTCTAATACACAACAAACTTATATAATAAAGATAAAACAATAATTAAAATTTTGTATATACAACACTGTTTAGATAGGTACACATTAAAAACATACACCGAGGTGCTATTAAAATATATATTCTAGAGATTCGTTTATACTGTAGGGTTCAATTTTGACAATAGTGACAAACAAGCTCTCTTATACCTTTTAAAATTCCTTTCATGTATTTTATTTTACCTAGTTTATATTTGTGTATTTTCAATATTTTTGTCATCTCTAAATGGCCTGGCCTGGTTATTAAAATATTTATTTTTTTATGTACTTCTTTACTCTTTTTAAGTAAATATAAAGACTTTTTCAGTTTTGCCTTTATATTAAAAATGTATATTTGGTCATATTTTTACAAACAAATAGGTCGGATTTCTTAAATATATTTTATTTTAGTTTAATTTTCCGTTAAGATATAGATATGATTAAAAATATTATACTTATAACTACAGTCGTTTTGAGCAAAACGAAAATTCTATTAATTTAGTACCAATTCTATATAAATATTGCAGACTTTAGAAGTGTTTTATTTTCTTCCTGGTTAAAATCTTATTTAAAAAATCTAAAATACTTTTTAGTTCAAATTTAAACAAATGAATTACACTGCGTAATTTAAAGAAATGCTATGCGTTGCCATAGATTTTAAACGAAGCCAGTCTGAAAGTGTACCCACGGTGACGTCACCGCCGTTTGACCTTCGGCTAACAAATCGAGCGAACTAAGCTATCCTTCTTATTTATGGTTCTTGATCCGATACAACTGTAAACGCTATTTTTCATTGTTGAATGCACACAGCGCGCTGGACAAATTTCCGACTTCGCTTGAAAACGCGTAACGTGACCCTGTGTCCGTAAAATGCTGTAAAATCGGATAGTTTTACGATCGCCAAATTGTGCTTGGGCAATTCCCTGGCGCCAGCCTCAGCCAACTATCGTAACGCAATGGCGTTATGATAGTACTAATTGATAGTGGCTGAGGCTGACGCCAGAAAAAACAAAGGAAGAAGAACATTTGTTTTGTTTTTTGGTATAGTGACTTTATAAAATACACATGATAAAATATTTCAACCAACAAAATTAGGAAAGTTTGTGCTTGTGAAATATGGATCTTTCAAGTTTAATAGAATCTGTAAAGTCTGAATGTGATCATTCTTTCCAGGACGTACCTGATTTAATCAATGTTAACAATATCAAGCCAGAAACTGTAAAAGACTACGTGTCCAGCGTTAATGAAGAGGGATCTACGGCGTAAGTATAAAGTTTAATATGCTATGTACCTACGTATACACAATTTAGGTTACATTACGAATGCCGATATTAGATAGATAAATAGAAACATCTCTTTATTTTCGCCTCTGCAAAGGTCAGCTGGTTGTTTGTTTAATCAAGCCTTTATAATACCTTTACATACATTTGGGTTTAACAAAGAGAGGAACTAAACTCTAGTTATATGACCTAAATCTAATTAAAGCAAACACTTAACTATTGGCAACTTAAAAAGTAATAATAGTACATGATATTGATCCAACATATTTAAACATAATTAAGTATCCAGCAAAAAACAGATATTTGGCCCTAAAAGGGTTTGAACTTAGGTTAACTAGGTCAGTAGTACTGAAAATTTTAGGAACTAAACAAGAAAAACTACTTGGAAAAATAGCCTTTGTGTTTTGGTAGATATAAAAAAATTTATTATAATGGGTTGTACGATTGTGTACAAAATGCCAAACTGTTCTAATTTGCTCCTTTACAGAAATAAAGGCTCAATTTTTTTTATTATGTATTGTTACCTTTATTATAAAAATATTCTATTGCTAAAGAGATTCTGTTAAGTTTAGTTTCCCCAAATTTGTATTAATTTTTTTTTATGTCTCAATATTTTCAGTTATAACCATAACTATTTTTTGTCGATTCCTTTATTATCCGGTCAAATTACACCAAAAAATTAGAGTGAAGGTACATAAATTTACAGAAAGCTGAAAATCAGTAAAAATGTTCAAAATACAATTATAAATAAAATTTGTAAGTTCCCCATCATTCCTGTGTATGGAAAAAATTTGACTCGAGGTCAAAGGTCAAAAAAATGAGTTTTTCGCGATTTTTAGCAAAACGGTAAGTTTTATCATAAAAGTACCCCAAAGAAAAATTGTAGATCATAACATTATCTATAAAAAATGTTTTAATACTTTTTTTTCTATGAGCCACCGTTTCTGAGATATAACGATTCAAAGAATTATAATCGTCATAATATGCACACGATTCCACGCCACCTATGAGGTAGTGTACTTAGCGATTTTTTAACGTGGTTTCCCCAGTAGGCCTACTCCACAAGTCAGTTGTGATCCTGTTTAATTTGAAACTGTTGCAAAATAACGGAAATTAGCAAAGATGGGAAAAGATAAAAGCGATGTTGATTAAAAAAAAGTAGTGAAGTTTATTCGTCCGACTTATAACTTTCAAATTATTCTTCTTGTTCTTCTTCTTGATTTTCTCCTTGTTCTTGTTCTTCTTCTTCTTCTTCTTCTTGGTTGTTGATTCAACATTAGCGCACGACTGGCCTTGACAATTTGTACATACCAGAGAACAAAACAGTCCCACTTTTTTTCAAACCACATTTAGCACTGCATCCCTTTTTGCAGTTGCAAAAAATTGTGTTTAACTTTTTTTCCGGCTCAGGTGGGAGTAAAGTTTGAACTGGTTCTAATGTATTGTTGACCAACTTCCAAGCCCAGTCTGTAGGGTCTTGCTGATAACCAAGCCACACTTGAACTTGGTAATATACCCGAAGAAGATGATGTTGATGAGCAGCAGCTGAGGTTGGAGGAAGACAAGCTAATTGTACCTGTTTTTTATTTTTAGTATTTTTAACGAAACATGCATCGATGCTTATCTAAACAGGTAGTTTTTGTAGGAGCTCCGTACATTGAAGAAGAAAGCGAATGCCATTAGTGATAACTTCCTGTTGAGTTAAATTACTGTTTTTAAAAACTTCAGCACATTGAACTAAATCTTGTTTTTCGAACATTTTGAACACTGTCGTTTTACCCCTCCTGTAAATTGCAGATGTCGTATCACAGCCAGTTATTGCGTGTAAAAATAGTACATGATTTTGACACTTTGCAAAAGTAGATAAACTTTTTGATGAATATTTTTGATTAATGTTAAGCCGAGGGGTAAACCACTGGGGTATTTTATTGTACAAGCTTTGGGTATTTATGGGTATTTTTGGGTATTTTTTGGGTATTTTTGGGTATTTTTGGGCATTTTTAATTATTTTTGGGTATTTTTTTAGGTATTTTTAGGCATTATTTGGTACTTTAAGTGTGTTTCCTAATAAAAAGTAACGGTTCCAGCAATTTTTAAAATTTAATGGCGATTGCGCGCATGCTCGGCATAACACTTTTGCCGAGGGTTTTTGTGTCGTCACGCCGCGAAAACTACCCGTTTTCGTATTGTGACGGTTCGAAAAAAGAATAAAAACGAAAATGAAACTATTTATCGCTATTTATTCGACTTTTGCATTAGTTATTCCAGAATACGCGCTACCAAAACGATTATTGTTTCCCGTATAACATTTTTTCGAGTGACAATTTCAAAACCGCCATTGCACTGATTTTCTTTTTATCCCCAGCCCCCTTGACTATATTGTCCTCCTGTAAATCCCGTGGTATAGCAACATGCCGACCAATTTTTACTCTGTGGCCTAGATACACAGCGTTGCCATAAAAATACAATGTTGCCAAATTTACATAAATCCGTCTTTAACAAAAAAGACCAAACTTACTCCTAAAAATCAAATGGTTCTGACATCCTCCCACCTTGAGACACTTTTTAGATATAAAGTGACTCAAAATAACTACGCTTGCGTCATAGACGCTCTATCCTAAAGCTATAAAAATAACATTCTCTGACAAGAAAGCAATTACAAATATGAAACAGTAACTAAAATTAAGTAAACCCTAAAACGAACACATTATAAAGGGCTAGTCTACACTAATTACAAAAACCTCTGAGGTACTGTTATCACGCCTCCTCGTCGCGTTTCACTATTACGTGTTATCACATCGAATGCTCTGCATTTATTCACTCCCGCACTAGGTACAGAAGCACTTGAAGATGCAGGATAACAGTCTGGTGTCTCGTCACTGAAAGTCTCTACTGTATTAGATGCCTGTTCAAGTTGAGCCTCTTGAAGTGATGAAACCTCCATATCATCTGCACATTCCAGCGGGTAAAGCCGTTGAATGAGTCTTAACTTTGGACCTCGAGCTGTAGTTAATTTCACCATTAGATCTCCATGCCATTTGTAACGAACTTTATGACAAAACCTCAAAATCCATGCAATCATGCGAACTATTTTCAAATACTTGCTAAAATAGGTCATGTGCAAGTCATCCAAAGTCATTACATTGGGAAGAGTGGTAATCAATGAGGTCACTTTTTTCTTCTCCTGGTTAATCCCCTGTTCATTGCAGGTAATATTATTCTGAGGCCACTCACTAGGCTCACTGTACAGCCAATTTGGATCCTCCCACCATCTCGACTCCATTAATTGTTTTGCAGAACACCCTTGGGATGGAAGGTTAGCAATATTCAAAATTTCCTGATGCCATACACTTTCCTTAATAATGGTTCTATGGGGCAAATAATGGGCACTACACGTGGAATAATTGGATGGGACCTCTTCAATAATTTGTTCTTCAACCCAATCATCAAAAATTTGGCTGCAAGACTCCAATAAACCATTATTGTCCAATTTCTTAATAGTCCCTTCTAACTGCTTTTCAGCTATTCCATAGTTACTAGGCAGTGGTGGTTGTCCCTCTACCCAAGGAAGTATTACTTTGTCTAATTGCAACTGGGTAAGGAAAGCTTCATTTACAAACAAAGAGATAGCAGACAAGGCCGTATTACTGTTTTGATTCGAAGGTATACGTCACATCAATGTCCATCCTAACAAAGTTTCAGTTGCGACCAAATTATTCTCCAAAATATGTCTTCTGCCTGTGTACAGTCTACCAGCTACATCAGCTCCGATTAAAAGTTCAATAGGGGTCGAGCTATGAATATCGGACAACTGAATATGTAACTTTTTTGACTCTGTTATCTAGGGACCATCTACTATGGGTGATACATCTCCGCAGATCACAGGCTGTGAAAGCGCTTCAATAGTACAGTTGTATTTATTTTCCATGAGTTAATTTGATATCATAACATTCATGGCTCTGCTCTTTTATAGCACCTCCAAACAAACAATGTCTTATTTTACTCTTTTTTTTTTTTTTTTTTTTTTTAAATGGGGAAACTCAAAGTCCGAGCCCTAGTATTAAGCCCCTAATAGTGGTTAGTTTTGTTGATTTAGCTCCAATACTTTGAGCACCCGCTTGACAGAGGGTCAAATTTACTGAGAGAATTTATTAAGTTAAATACTCTGTTAAATATTTGTATTTTTAGAGTTAATCATAATTTAAATCATGATTTATTTATTTTATTTATTTATTTTATTTATCCTTTATTGTTAAGAAGACTCTTACAAGCATTAACAATGTCTTAAATATAAATCTATATAGTTAGTATAAAAATTGGTTATCAAATTTAAAAACATTCAGTAGCATAAGAGTACAGTAACAAAATCTATAAACAAACTTACACGAGACAAAAATTAATTAAAATTTATATAGTATTTTTAGTTAGTAGGTACCGAGGTAGGTACCTACTAACGTTTTATACTTATTTTATTCAGCCAAGTCCAAAACCAAATACCCACAAAAGTGGCTTAGTTTAAGAATTTGTTCCTACTATGCCAAAGTTTAGACTGTTAAGTTTTGTTGATTTATTTAGCAAATTTCTTAAGTAAATATTTGTGTTCTGTTATGGTTAATCATAAGTCTAATCATTTATATTTAGTATGTTTAATTAGTACGTACCGAGGTACCTAATGTTTTATACCTATTTTATTTAGCCAATACGAAATACCCACAAAACTGTCCTATTTTTAGTATGTATTCCTGTCATGCTAAAGTTAGGCAGTTAAGTTTATTTTTTATTTTTAGCAAATTTCTGAAGCTAAATGTTTGTTTTTAAGAAATAAATGCTGGTCTTTAAAATAAATAGTGTATCTTTATTAAAATGAAATAAATAATACGCAAGGTCATTAGCGAAAGTTATTTTTTACTGAGGTATTTTTAGCTATTTTTGGGTATTCTTAAGTATTTTTGGGTATTTTTGGGTATTTTTTGGGTATTTTCGAGGTATTTTTCAGAAAACAAGGTATTTTTGAGTATTTTTTGTTAAAAATGGTATTTTATTGTACAAATTTAAGGCAGTGGTTTACCCCTCGTGTTGAGCTTTTCCTGGTTTTAAGAAGAAAATAGGTTTTTCAGTTGGAGTTCGAGCAGTAAGTAATACGAGTAAGTCTACATCTTCACCAACGACAATAGTTGTATTTGTCGAATTGAATTGCTCTATTGCTGTTTCAATAATCAATACATCAGCATCATTATTAGCTTGTTTTACCAATATATTTTCAGCAGTAAACTTTTCTGTCAACATTTAAATGAACCGAGACTTGTGAGTATTTGTAAGAAATCAACATCATCATATCTCAGAAACGGTGGCTCATAGAAAAAAAGTATTAAAACATTTTTTATAGATAATTTTATAATCTACAATTTTTCTCTGAGGTTTAATAAATAAAAATGTTCTTCCTTGCTCTAATGCATTCTATTGGGTGACGTCAATAAAAACAAGTTACTAGTTTCATGTCCAAACTAAATCTATTGACTACTCTATCAATATAAGCGTTGCAGCAATCCCCTTGCGTGTGCTATATTAACATTTATATTGAATTGCATACAAAGCATACACATTATAATATTTTTATGATAAAACTTGCCGTTTTGCTAAAAATCGCGAAAAACTCATTTTTTTACCTTTGACCTCGAGTCAAATTTTTTCCATACACGGGAATGATGGGGAACTTACAAATTTTATTTATAATTGTATTTTGAACATTTTTACTAATTTTCAGCTTGTTGTAAATTTATGTATCTTCGAATGTTTAATTTGACCGGATAATTAGTCTTCTTTTTAATGTTCTGTCTACGGTACTATTTTTTTAAAAATGCGAGTTTATTTTTCATTAATAAAAACTTTGCTGTAATTTATGGAAATTTAAATTTTAAAAACTTACCCTTACAATTAATGATAGTTTTTTAATTCTCTGTAAATCTGAAAAATGTTTATTTGTATGCAAAGTTTTCTTTTCCTCTGCTTGAAGGCTCTTTCGAAATTTGGCCCATTTGTTTTTTTCTAAACCTTCCTCGAAGAAGACAAGGGAGGCTAAGCCTCCTCAGTAATTTTTACCCTCCCTAACATTTTCTTGGTATTAAATAACAACTTTCAATTTACAGCAAGCAAATATATTTTCAAGTATGCCCTTATATTTGCTATTTAACTATTTAATATTTTCTTTACAATCTGACAATCGCTCATGGGGCTTCTGGCTGTTATGCTTCAATAGTTTTTCATCAACACGCTACGATTAGGACGAAATGAGAGAGAGAAATAGGAGCTTGTCGCATTTTAAGTACAATAATCGGCAACATATGGCAACGTCTACAGGAATAAAGTCTCCAACCAATCACGAGTGTGAGATTTATCCCATGTGCTAATTGTATGAAAAAGAACAACTGTTTTTAACATCAATTGTCAAAATCGCCTGGCGACTCGTGAACGAATTTCGCGCATTTCCGTTGTTTGTTTTTATTTATGTTAAATTTAAAAGGTTTAGAAGTTTTTAGTTTAACCGTTTAGTGATACTCTGGATTGTCTATGACTTGAATATGAGTGTATCCAGATTAATTTAAACTGTAATTTAGTGGAATATTTCCTGAACACCTCGTTAAATTCCCTAAAGTGTATAAGTGTATATAGACCGCCTACAAGTAATAGTACAATTTTTTTGGAACAAATGAATGCAATTATGGATACCCAAAAAAGGCCCTGTGTTATTGTTGGTGATATGAATTTAAACTTACTAAATGAAACAGAAACAGTGAAAGAATATAAAAACCTTATTGAAATGAATGGTTTTAGTGTCCAAAATACAATTCACCTGGAATATGCTACAAGAGAAACACCAATGACAGCCTCTATTTTGGATCACGTTATTACAAACAAAAACCTCAAATGTAATATTAAACTTTATGACCATAATATATCTGATCACAAACTAATGTACATAGAACTAGATAAAAAGGTAACAAAAAACAAAAAGGAAGTAATCAAAAGATCCAAACTACACGTACAAAAATGGATAGAAACTGTACAACTGGCATTACAGCATAATAATATTTCCTCATTTGGTGAATTGGCGACAATAATGAACGAGACAAAAAAACAAAATACAAAGGAATACAACATAAAATTAAACAATAATAATTACTGGGTCACAACGGAATTCATACAAAAAGTGAAAAACAGAGACAAACTGTACGTACGATGGAAAAGAATAAGAAACGAAGAAACAGAGAAAGACTTTAAAAAAGCAAAAAATGAAGTCAATAATGTAAGAAAAAGACTAAAAAAACAATGGACAGACCAAAGATTAACAGAGGCTTCTAAAGATACAAAAAAGATCTGGAATATTATAAATGAATTATGCTCCAAAAGCCAAATAAAAACCAACAAAATAGGACAAATAGATAGCCCAGAAGGCATACAGTTAGAGAATGATCAGGACATAGCACATGAATTTAATAAATACTTCTCAGAAGTCGGGGAAAAACTATCGTCAAAAATACCTAACATAAAAGATAAATTCAAAGAAGAAGAAACTACACAGACAATGTTCTTTTACCCAACAGATATTGTAGAAATAGAAAATATTGTAAAAGACTTGAAAAATAATTGTTCACCAGGGGAAGATTATGTCACAAAACAGGATATAGTCTGCCTGTTTGACTATATCGGAGAAATAATTGTTAACCTTACAAATAATACCCTAGAAAGTGGTGAGTTTCCTGATGAGCTAAAATGTGCAAAAATTACTCCCATATTTAAAAAAGGATCAAAAAAAGAATTAAGTAATTATAGACCAATCTCTGTTTTGAGTACATTTTCAAAAATAGTGGAGAAAGTAATAAAAAAAAGACTTGTTGACTTTATTGGAAGAACATGCAAATTTGATCCTCATCAGTATGGTTTTCAGGAGAGTAGTAGTACGCTGGGAACAACTGCAGATCTCTTAGAATACATATCAACAGAAATGGACAAGAACAAATATGTACTAACAATCTTCATAGATCTGCAAAAAGCATTCGATACTGTTGACATCGACATACTACTTGAAAAATTGAAAAAAATGGGGATTCGTGGTACGGGACACAAACTAATGACTTCATATTCAAAAAACAGAATGCATTACACCGAAATAAATAAAACTAAAAGTGACAAAAGAAACCTAAATGTCGGAGTAGCCCAGGGGTCAGTGCTCGGCCCTCTACAGTACCTGTTGTATGTACAAAGTTTGAAATATGCTGGACTAAACGCAAAATACTACATGTTCGCAGATGACACTGTGCTGGTGATCTCAGCTAGTAATGTTGGGGAACTAGAAAGAATTGCAAACTCTGAAATGAACCTTTATTATAAATGGCTGTGCTATAATAAGTTAACTATAAATGTAAATAAAACAGTGTATATGATTATAAAACAAAAAAATAAACCAAATTGTAATATTCAAGTGTACCTAAACAGTGTAAAACTAAACGAGGTCTCGGAATATAAATTCTTAGGTCTAGTGCTAAACAACAATCTAAGCTGGAATTTACATGTGGACAATATTATTAAAAAGATAGTACCAATGGTAGGTGCTATAAGAAGGTGTGCAGAACTATTAAATAAAAAGTCTAAAATATTACTTTATAACTGCTTAGCATAACTAACAAAAAACTTAAGTCTAATTTAACAATAAAACAAGTGAAAAACTATCACAACCATAATGTGAGAAATGCCGCAAATTTGAGAAATGAATATTCTAGGACTCTAAAAGCTCAAGATTCGCCATTGTTTAGAAGTGTACAAACTTAAACCTCTGTTCCGGGTGATGTGATCAATGTGGGGACAACAAGGAAACTTTGCCATAGCCTGAAAACCTACTTGCAGTCATTTTGATCTAATTTGTTATTAATTGTAATACATAAAACTGTAATGTGATTGTAGTAACTATGTAAAAATATTGTAAATATTAGGCCCTGATACCAGTGAAGTCATTTTACTGTCTTTGGGTCATGAATAAATTAATAAATAAAAAAAAAAAAAAAACAATCATTGACGTGGACACAGCCACAGTTAAATTTCTTTATAATGCTTATATAAATATTTTAATTTTTCAGATCAGGTTTTTATCCTAAATATTTGAATATGCCAGTAAAAATTGAAACCAACGAAAACAAAAGAGAAGTTGAGCAAACCACTGAAATTGCCTTTTATGAATGTGGAATGTGGAAAAATGAGGAAATTGACCTCGGAATTGACTTTCAAGAGAACGATCTTAAACAAAACCATATTAAGTAAGTACAATATTTTAAAATTTAAAAACATAATTTATTTATTATGATAACTTGCTGTTTCGCAATAAACTTTTTCCAAAAATGGGGCTTTGTACTTTAATGTAAAAATTAATTATAAAAATAATTTTCTAATAAAAGTTTATTTTTTTCCGAAAATTGCTTTTTTTTTAATTTTTGGCGTTTTGGAGCTTTCCAATAAATTTTGACTTTAATTATTGAATATTATAAGCTCCATTTTTAATCCACGGAGGGGTTACCGCGTTAGAACAAGCCCGAACAAATATTTAATAATTTTTGTGCTGAATGTTGCGTAATTTGTGCTTAATGCTTACTAATTTTAATATAAAATTTTCGCCTGTGGCTCTAAATAAATGATAATCTTCATTTCTATACAATATGGGAAAAAATAAATGTTAACAACGCAGTTTTTACCCCCTTTTGGTCCAGAAGTGCCCTTTAAAAACACGGTGCTATTTTAACAAAACTTTTATCCCTATGATCTTTTTGAGGTAACTAGATTTATTTATTTTATTACCAAAATACGACCTCTCGAGTTTCTGAATACTTTCACTATTTAATAGAATTCAATCTGCTGTGAAATTTCTGCTCCCAACATTTATTTCTTTGAATAGTTTTACAATATGGCAAAACCTGAACGCACTCGAACAAAAAGTAAATACGATGTATAATTGTCGAGTTATAATCTCAAATTTTTGTTTATATTTTTTTAGTATGACATTTGATGACATCGATCGAGGATTTAAATGTGATCAATGTGAATATCAAACAACAGTTAGAAGTAATTTAAAGAGACATATTTTGCAAATACATAGAAACATGGAGGAAATTGATGCTTCAGATAAGTTCATCTGTGAACAATGCGAATATCAAACAATTAGAAGCAATGATTTAAAGATGCATAATCTGCGACGTCATAAAAATATATTGGAAGTTGAGGCTTCAGAGAAGTTTATGTGTGAACAATGTGAATATCAAACAATTAGAAGACATGATTTAAAGAAGCATATTTTGCAACGTCATACAAATATAGAGGAAGTTGATGCTTCAGATAAGTTCAGATGTGATCAATGTGAATATCAAACAATTAGGCGAAATGATTTAAAGAGACATATTTTGCGACGTCATAAAAACATAGAGCAAGTTGATGCTTTAGGTAACTTTAAATGTCATCAATGTGAATATGAAACATTGACGAAAGATAATTTAAAGACACATATTTGTGTATTCCACAAAAATATAGTGAAATTTGACGATTCAAATAAATTTAAGTGTGGTCAATGTGCATATCAAACAATTATAAAAAGTAATTTAAGGAGACACATTTTGGGACGTCATAAAAATATAGAGGAACTCGATGATTTAGATAAGTTTCAGTGTCATCAATGTGGATATCAAACAGTTACAAAAAATGATTTAAAGATGCATATTTTCCGACGCCATAAAAACATAAAGTACGTTGATGCTTCAGATAAGTTTACGTGTGATCAATGTGAATATCAAACACTTACAAGAAGTTATTTAAAAACCCATATTTTGCGACGTCATAAAAATATAGAGCAAGTTGATGCTTCAGATAAGTTTCAGTGTGGTCAATGTGAATATCAAACAGTTGCGAGAAGTTGTTTCAAGAAACATATTTTGCGACAACATAAGAACATGGAAAAAGTTTATGTTTTAAATAAGTTCAGATGTGAAAAATGTGAATATCAAACGATTACCAGAAGGGATATAAAGGCTCATATTTTGCGACGTCATATATCATATATTTATTGATTAAACCGACTTCGATGAAAACGTCCCTCGAAAATGAAAATGAACATTAAAAAAAAATTAAATGGGGTTATGAGAATTATATCAATCAATCAATCACTTTATTCATGTTAAATACCAAAAGGTTTACATTTGTCAAAATACAATACATATACAGCGTGTCCAGAAACCATCTTAACATACGGGAAACTTTTTTATTTTAGACTTTACGAAAAAAAGTGATTCTTCATAAAAAGTTCTGCATGATCTAAAACCTAAAATGCAACTATCAGATATTAAATTCTCCCAGGCGTATACGAGGTAAGTCAAAAAATATGAATTTGACTTAAAAGTAAAGTACCTTTATTTTTGATAATATCGAAAATTGTTAATAAAAAAAGTTGATCAGAACTAAAAACCACGTTTAAATATGAAATTACGCCCATTTACAGGATTTTAAGAAGCGGTATTTATTCTTGTTTAGTAGGTCCAGCACGCCTTGGAAAACTAAATAAAACCATGACAACTAATTATTTTATTTGTCAATGCGGACAGTTTCCTTTTAATTAAATATGGTGCTTAAATTTACAATCGTAGAAAAAGTTGAAATAGTGTTAATTGTTGGAGACCACTACAAGACGTACAGAGAGGCTGCTCAAATTTTTAATGCAAGATATCCAAATAAAATTATTAGCCATGTAACGGTTGGAGATATTTTTAATAAATTTAAAAATTCCGGATCTGTAAGTAATAAATTTTCTGACAAACATCAGGTTTGGCGTACGGACGAAAATATCCAATTGAATGTTTTGCTAGCTGTCGTGGAAAATCCTAAAATCTCTGAGAAATATTTCACAAACTGTTCCACGACCTGTTACAAAGTCCACTGCCCAAGTTATTTTAAGGAAAAATAATTTTTACCCATAAAATTTCTTCACAAACTGCAGACTAGAGATTTTGATTCACGATTTTTGTTTTGCTCTTGGTTTCAAGGTGTGGTAGAAGATGACCCACTATTCGCAAGAAAAATATTGTTTTCAGATGAGGCGATGTTCACCTCAAATGGAGTAGTGTGTTCTCAAAACTGTAGGTGGTGGAGTGATGGGAATCTCCATTTTGTAATTGAGTGTCGTGACCAGTATTCTTTCAAGACAAATGTTTGGTGCGGCGTTTTTAGGAACCAAATTGTAGGGCCGTACTTTTTTCGAAAAAATATTACCGGTGAAATTTACTTGAACTTTTTGTACACGGAATTATTTGAATTTTTTCATGGACTACCAATGAATATAAGACAAACACTTTGGTTCCAACATGACGGCGCTCCATGCCACAGCTCTGCAAGAGTGACAGAATTCTTAAACCGGACATTTCCACAGAAATGGATTGGAAGAAGATCAGAATTTGCTTGGCCACCAAGGTCACCTGATCTAACACCTCTGGATTTTTTCGTATTGGGATTTTTAAAACAAAAAGTGTATACCCATAGACCTTTCGAGAACATAGACCATTGAGAGAAAATTATCAGAGAATGTGTTCAAGAAATTTCCCCTCAGATGGTTAGAAATGCAGTAATGGAATTTTCACGACGTAAAACCGTTTGTATGGAAAAAAACTGGAAGCTTAGTGTAGTATTTCATTATTGTACTTTGTAATTAAAATTATTAAATATAGTTTTCCATTTACGGTATTAATATTATTGACTTTCTGAACACCCCGTATGTGCTGGCTCAAAACTTTTGATTTGAATGTTATTTTATCAACAAGCAGAACTTTTGATGAAGAATAATTTTTTTTCGTAAAGTTAAAATAAAAAAGTTTCCCATATGTTAAGATGGTTTCTGGATACGCTGTATATACAGGGTGAGTTTTTTAAAGTGTTACAAGGCGATATCTCGAAAACGATTTAAAATATTTTCTTGAAATTTTAGGGAGATAATGGGGAGATAGGGGGACATATTTGTACATTTTTTTGACACTTACCTCCTTTCCCTATTTTGAGGGGTGGGGGGTAACTTTGCAATTTTAAATGGGATTATGTACTTTTGTTTATTAAATATGAATTTACGTAAAAACTGTATACGTATACAAAAAATTTTTTGATTTGCTGTCATGGTTACGGAATTATGATTTATTTTGTTATAAAAATTTAAAAAATTAATTACCATTTAATTTTAATAAAATAATCCCATAAATCAAGTTCACTTATTTTAAAATTATTATTCGTTTCCATGGAAATGTGTGGTTTTGTTTTGACGTAAGTCAGTTAATATTTTTAATGTGTTAACGTTTATTTCTGTGTGGTCAAATAAACATGGAAGCGAATTTTAGTATGCAAGTTGATATGTTGTTAATTTTGGGGGAGTGCAGAAAAAACTACAGACAAGCTGCACTAGTGTGGGCGGAGAGGTTTCCTATGAACCCGAAATCTCACATGGCATTTAAAAGGCTGGAAACCAGATGTCGTACTACTGGCAGTCTAAAGACGAAGCCAAGAGTTCGGAAGCGAACAAAGACAGATCAAAATAGGGCAGTTGGAGTTTTAGGAATGACATTTATTGACCCGCATGTAGGTTCCAGGCAGCTTGTTAAAGATGCTGGAATAAGTCAAAAATCAGTTATGACCATATTGCACTTGTACAAATTTCATCCATACCACATTACACTCCATCAAGAGCTATATGGTCAAGACTTTGAAAATCGCGTTACCTTTTGCAATTGGATCACAAGAGAAATGCAAGGAAATAACAGGTTACTAAATAATGTTGTTTTTTCTGACGAGGCTAATTTCCATAATTGTGGCCACGTAAGATTTTAAGTTATTTTCCCTGTCAGTATAAATTAATTTTTTTTTTGTTTTTTTTTTAAAGGTAAATAGACACAATATGCACTACTGGGCATCCGAAAATCCCCATTGGATGAGAACTGTGCCAAATCAACATCCTTGGTCAATTAATGTATGGTGTGGTATAATCGGTGATAGAGTTATTGGCCCGCATTTCTTTGAAGGTCATTTAAATGGAGTAATGTAGACAGATTTTTTAAGGAACCAATTACCCCTATTATTAAACCAAATGATTAATCCTAACATGTGGTTTCAACAGGACAGAGCTCCACCACATTATGCGATACAGGCCCGTAATGAATTAAACGAATTGTTTGAAAACAGGTGGATTGGTCGAGCTGGTCCGATCAACTGGCCTGCTAGGTCCCCGGATTTGACCCCCCTTGACTTTTTCTTCTGGGGTTTTATCAAAAACAAAGTGATGGTGACTGCACCTACAACTTTAGATGGTATGAAAGACCGAATCCGCGTTGCCTGCTTATTAGTGACACCTGATATGTTACAGAGGGTACGTTATTCGTTTAGAAAAAGAGTGACAAAGTGTTTGGAAGTTGAAGGAAGACACTTCGAACATCTTCTTAAGCATGATAGACGATAAATTAGTTGAAATTAAATGGTAATTAGTTTTTTAAATTTTTATAACAAAATAAATCATAATTCCGTAACCATAGCAGCAAATCAAAAAAATTTTTGTATACGTATACAGTTTTTTACGTAGATTCATATTTAATAAACAAAAGTACATAATCTCATTTAAAATTGCAAAGTTACCCCCCACCCCTCAAAATAGGGAGGGGTAAGTGTCAAAAACATGTACAAATATGTCCCCCTATCTCCCCATTATCTCCCTAAAATTTCAAGAAAATATTTTAAATCGTTTTCGAGATATCGCCTTGTAACACTTTAAAAAACTCACCCTGTATAAGGACTATACCTACAATTATAAAATTTAAAATACAATACAGTATCCTATATACCTAGCAGTAAAACAGATTGTGGGAGTAATTTGTAACTAAAATCTTTAAAACAATTCTTTAGGAGACTTTCCTATTTCTCATGCACTCTTTAAAATGTAAAATTTAAAAATTCGTCAAAAGAATAAAATGCATTTTTTATTAGGAGATTTTTTACCTTGCTATAAAATGATCTCTGAGGTAGGTCTTTAATATGCTGGGGAAAGGAATTAAAGAATTTGACAGACCAATATCCAGGACCGTCCTGGCACCTTTTCAGACGCCAGTAGAGGGGTACTATGTTATTCTTACCACGTGTATTGTAAGTATGGATGCTTTCATGGGTTTGGAAATGTATATTGTTCTTAACAAACATGAGATTCTCTAGGATATATAGGGATGGTAATGTAAGTAGTCTAAGAGAAGCAAATGCTTCTTTGCAATCATCCCTATATCCCAGGCCTGGCCTAACCCTTACTGCCTTTCTCTGGATTGCAAATAACCCACGAGCCCCAGAGGAATGTCCCCAGGCCAATATCGCATAAGCTATATGAGAATGGCAAACTGCAAAATAGGCTGTTCTAAGGACCGAAAGCTAGACACATCTCGAGAGATTTCTGATGACGTACACACCTCTAATAAGCTTTTTAGCCACTGTCCTAATATGTGGATCCCACTGTAATTTTGTATCCAAATTCACACCCAAAAATCTAGCATTTGTCACACAGTCCTCGCACTCATTCACTTCTCTCATCGTAAAGATTATTCTATTAGTCTTTTCCCTGTTAAGCAGGAGCCTATTTGAGCAAAACCATTCCACCGCCTTAGTTTGTGCCGCTATTAATTCGGAACGTGAATCATCCGCAGTACTACCCCCACAAGAGATTGTGGTGTCATCGGCAAAAAGGGTGAAATGCACTGAGGCGTCACTTTATAGGCAGGTCATTGACAGTGGCGGCTCGTCCCTCCCCTGGAAATATTAATGTAATAATACCCTATTTTATATACCTACCTATAATTATACCATTCAAACAGCTTTAAAACATATTTTTCAATATAAACACAATAATATATAGTTCCTGTATAGATTTTGCGAAATCTCTTTAATAAATTTGTAATTTCTGAAACTCTCTAATATTCATTTATTAATTTTAACGTCTGGACCTTTGTCCAGTGACCGAGCAACAGCATCCTTATCCGTTTCATTGTTATTACATCTTGTCGCTCTTCACTGATGGATCGCAGTTTATTGGATCGAGAGGAGGCAATCCGAAAAATGTTTCCTCTGTAGTCAATGTTTTTGGGAAAAACAACAGTAAAAATAAAAATAATTTTATGTTTTCCGAATCGTAGAATGCTCTTTCGCGTGACGCAAAACGCTGAAGGAGGCAGGCACGCCTCCTGCGCTTTAACCAATAAGATCTTAGGAATTTCGAATTAGGTTTTGTAATTGGGCCGTTACACCTGTTACCGTTAGTGTAGGTTATGGTTGTTTAATTTCTTTCTTTATTCTTGTGATTTTATACGTGAAGGTGTTATCGAAGGTGACAGGGTAAGTTTATAAAATTTAATTTACTAATTCCATTATTAAAAATGGAAATAAATAAAGGATCTGTAAGAAACGCCAAGGATATTGTAGAATTTCTTATTAAATTTAACTTTACCACACTTTTATACGACGACAAATTATTTGTGAAAGATTTAGGGATTACTCGTCCAGATTTGAGCAAAATAATAATTAGTCAGGGTAAACGCATGGTAGTTTTTATGAAAAATGTAAATGGTAGGTATAGCCTCCTAAACTTGTAATAAATAAATATATTATTCTTATCAATAAAATAATTTAATGGAAACTCTACACCTTCCCGTTGGTTTTGCTGAACAATAACATGTTTTTAAGCATACCTACCTATATAAAATAACCAAGTAGAGGTCCTTTCAATATCCTAATAAATAATCGGTTTCGTTGTAAGAAAAGTATTTTGCCGACCTCCTCTAAAAAAATTGCCATTAAGTAAACACAATATTTTTAGCGATGCAAAATTTGGCGGCTTTCCGGGATCACGATTAAAAGAACGAAGCACTTTAATCACAGTAATTATTACAAGGAGTCACTTTGTTTGGCAAGTTTGACTCAAATTTTAACAATAATTTTTTAATAAATATAGGTAAGTACCTACCTAGGTATACCTAATACCCCTTTCTGGTCCTCAAAAATGATTTAATTCCTATATTGTTTTGAAACATCATAAATACCTATAAAAAGTACCTACTTGCGAAACTAATTTAATTTACGAAATTTGGTAGCACTTATACTTGAGTGAATTATTGACGAATTATGGGCGTGGCTCCGAAAAATTTTCCATTAACCATCTGTGATCTATCACTTAGATATGAAGTCAGTAAGTCAATACTGCTTTGGAAAGGAGAGTTTGAATTGATGATGTCACTTACACAATAATTACAGATTGGTACTAAAACCAACTTATTATGATGAATGAAGTTTACATTTAGCTAAATGGGCAATGTATCTAATGGAATACAGCTTCACCATTCAGTACAGAAAAGGCAAATTAATAGTAACGAAGAATCTCTTACACGTCTAAGAACAGAATACGTTTTAGTTGAAAATATTATAACATCAGAGAAATGATCAAATTGTTGCACCAAAATACATTGTACCAGAAATAATAAAATATACCATGCATCCAAGACAAAAGAAAACAATAGAAATAATAGAAATACTTCTATTGAAACACAATCAAAAAGGACGTTAAGATCTTTGTCTAAAGATGCCACGCTTGCAATGTACGAAAAACAAATTATCAACCTCCTGTAGAAATGCAAGCATCACCAGTACCGTACGCACCATGGGGAAGAATCAGTATGGATATAGTGGGACCTTTAAACAAAACAGACAAAAACAACAAATATATACTGACTTATCGATTTCTTGACCCGATACCCAGAATGTATACCACTTCCGGACATTAGAGCTGATACAGTGGCAAGAACATTTGTAGAAAATATTATTTGTTAATTTGGGACACCCAGGGAACTGTTAACTGATTGCGGAGTACAATTTGTAGGAAAATTATTTTTAGAAATTTGTAGCTTGGTATTAAGAAACTAAAAACTATCGTTTATCATCCTTCATTAAATGGTACATGCGGGTTACCAAGGGTTACGTATATTGGGGGCTGAACAACAATCCCAAGTACCGGGGTCATGCACGTGCTTAACTGAGGGACTTTTTACTCCCGAGTATTTTTGGGGTCTATGGAACAGGGTAAATTTACAATTATGTAACTGCCCAATTTGTCAGCAACAACCAACACAATTGGGATTACAAAAAGAGAGGTTTATAGTCAAACCCGCCACAAAATAAGAAGTGATGCCTCTACACAAGCAAAAGCCGCCAGAAGACTGCCGCCCCTCCAACCAATAAGAGAACATTTTCGGCAGCCAATAGTTCTACCCTCCGTACTTCCATATGGCCAAGATAGACCCTCGAGAGCGTCAACCCAGGGCCAAGTAGGGGACCAATCTATCCTCCCCGCACCAGTCCAACCAACAGCTCGGTATGGAGTCGAACCTCTCCCAGGACCGGGCTCAAGAGTGATCTTAAGGCCCGCCCCAGCTCAACCAGAAAATCCGGATGAAGACAGCGGTAAGCACGAATAAACATTGACGGTAATAAATAAACTAACATTTTTTTAGTGCCGCTAAAAGAAAAGTGATTTTTCGAGCAGTGAGTTCGTGTAGCTTTTTTTTTAATATTTAATGATTGATTTATTGTTAAGAACAAAAAATAATAGTCGATTTATTTTAAATTTTTTATTTTCTAGTGTAGTTTTTTAATTTGTAAGAATTTTTTTTGAAAAATATTTAATGTTTCATTTATTTTCAAGAACAGAAAATAAGTGTCGATTTTTTTTAAAAGATATTTTTATTTCATTTACACTTACGAGAAACTAATAAAGTTTTATTTTGCATCATAAAAAGTGATTATTTTGTAGAAACAAGTTTCCCGTCAATTTTAAATGTTTCTTCAAAAACCTTAAAGTTTTCCAGAAAGTGTTTGTATTGTCAATTATTATTTTTAAATAATATTGTTTCGTTGAATAATTGTGCCTCGTAAAATTTGAGTTAAGTGCACATAAATTTTTAATCATAGGTTAAATAACCACAAATATTTTTAATTTTATTGCAATATATGCTATTCGGTGTAAATTACTGTTTTATTTTCTATATTTAGTTCGTTCATTGAAAAGTTAATTACATAGAAATGCAGATAGATGCAGCTAGATTTTAGTTCTTTAAAATTTTTATATAGATATTGCTAACAATATTAAAGGCAAGAGAAACCCATTTAAAATCAAAATACGTAATAAGGGTGAAATTGCCAAGTAACGGGAATCATTCAAAAATAAAAACTACTTTTGTAGCATTTCTTTTCGCTCAGAAAGTTATTAAAGTTTTATTGTGAAGCATTCCGTACCAGTAAAGATAAACAAAGGCTAGACTTACTGGCACGGCGCTGATTACGTAGAATGCGCGCGGGCGGGGAACCACTTATTATTTGTAGCGCACGGCTAGCTGGCGAGATTAGTGTACAATGAAAAAAATGAATTTCTCAAATTTTTCATTAATTAGAAGGAAAGAATTGTGACGTGTGGCAATTTTGGGCAGTAAGTCTTATTTATATAAAGTTCATAAAATATATTATAAAAAAGAGAAATAATAAAAACTCGCTTAATGTCTCAAGTGGGAGTGATTTATTAAAATTGTAAAAATAATTTAGAGTTTTTTAAAAATAAAAAGAAAATATTTTTATTAAAATTAAAAGAAATTAAATTTTAACAAAATTGTAAAAATTATTAAATCGTCTTTCAAAAATAACAAGAAAATATTTTTATTAAATCTGTAAAAGTTATTTAAAAGTTCTCAAAAAAAAAATTAAATGAAATTTAACTTTATTAAAATTGTAAATATTATTTAAAAAGTTTTTCAAAAATAAGACGAAAATATTTTTATTAAATCATGCCTACGTGAGTGAGTTTAACCCGAAAATATTTTCGTAAAAAATATCTCCACCTAAGTTCCATGTGCATCAGTCAAAGTCTATAAAAGCGCTCGCGCGCAACAATTTAAAGTAGTAAATAGAGGAAATAGTTATTCAATCATTCTTCATCCGTCGGGAATTGAAAGGTAGAAAAGTCGGAAATATTGCAAGAAAGTAATAAGTCGAAATCGAGAAGTAAATTTGTGAGCTCTAAAATTTCGCGAAAAAGGCGAAAACTAAATAGGAAGTTAAAATCGTATTAATAACTCAAAAATTAATAGAGCAAGTTATTAAATTTGAAATATTTTAAAAAGCAGGAAAGTTCTCTCTGTATAGTGTAGAAAAGTGCGTATGCGAAATAATAGTGTAAAAAATTTAAAAGTGAGTTTCTTTTGCAGTAGTGGGCGAATTTTATTGTTTAAGGGGGGTTTGCTTAATAACCGAGTATTTTGTTTGTGGCTCAATGTACTTTATCAACTAACAAAGAATCTAATAAATAAAAATTAACCAAAATTCGGAAGGTGTTTTTCTGTGAAAAAGGGAAGCAGAGAACGAAAGAAAATCTTCCGCTCGGGTTTTCGATCGTTTGGAGATATATACAAGGTGAGAAATAACTTAGGCCCAACTAGACCTGCAGTGTTTGCCCTTTTAAGTTAAAGGGGGTTTACTTTCAATAAATAAGGCATAGAGACAAGAGCATACCACTAGGTACGGAATGAAGAAACATACTACCGAGTACCGAGTTTAAATATGTGAAAGTTAAGGAAATACGTAAAAATTCTATTCTTGATTGTTCAAATAGGAATTAATTCAGGGATGGTTCTGGTATATATAGTGTGTTTCTTTTCTTCAGGCCTTTTTACATTGGGTGCAATTGCAAGAAAAAATTGCCTGAAACCATGCGCTTTGTCGACGTTTTAAACAGCTGATGCAGGTTTTAAATGGGAAAACGACAACGTGCATCAGCTGATTAAAACGTCGTCGAAGCGCATGCTTCCAGGCCATTTTTCTTGCAATTGCACCCAATGTAAAAAGGCCTTTCGACAGACGAAGTAATGCTATGGCTGATTGCGGAAGCAAGGCGTTCGTTTTGTATCGACCAGCCTAGTATACCTATTAATCCTCTGTGAAGTCAGTGACGGAAGATGTGGCATTTTATGTAACCGGTGACAGTGACCTTAAAGTCACCGGTATTTTTAACAGCGACTTCGGTCCCGGCGACTTTCTAAAAATATTTACCTTTGGATGGAAATTATGACAAAATTTTCAAGTTAAAAAATAGATAGGTACTCAAAAAAATTATTTTAAAAATAAATATTCTTACTTATGCCAGGCAACAATTTGTTTAAGCTCTGCATCACCCTGCAAGTAAAGCAAATTCCACCAGTGCTAAAATAAATATTGTTTCCGACGTCTTTTCCTTTTTTTTTTGAAACATTATTTATTTTAAAAAAATATAGCAATAATTCTTAAGACTA
The DNA here is from genome assembly GCA_935413205.1 of Polydrusus cervinus. NCBI lineage: Eukaryota > Metazoa > Arthropoda > Insecta > Coleoptera > Curculionidae > Polydrusus > Polydrusus cervinus. Next base: position 9,267,043 of record OW284518.1, read on the forward strand.
AATCCTTTAAACAGTGTTCTAAGACACTGGTAACAAGGATAATAAAATTTTTAACAACAGTGAATAAACTAGCTTTAACAATTTACATAACTAGTGATCAAATCAGGTCGCTGCTTTAGCCCGCGATGCCATTGCAACAGCAAGACGGTGACCAAGCCAAGAGCCACTCGAATGTCACCACGCGCTGTTTTGTATTTTGACCAGTGACTTGATTCGATCGGTCGCCGGATAAATCCGATACTCGCGAAGCTACCATATGATCCAAACGCTAGGTCGCTGTCGCGGCGACCTGAGAAATTTGGTCACCGGTGACCAGTTAGGACGCCGGTAGAAGTCACCGGTACAAAAATATCGCTCATCTCTAGCAGATGGAGCTAACCTAGCTTTTTGGTCAAATTTGTAAATTGTAAAATACATCAAAACCCAGAAAAATTAGGATTTTTTTTATATTATGGATATTCCAAATTTACTACAATCCGTAAAGTCTGAATGTAATTACTCTTGCCAGGACGTACCGGATTTAATCAATATCAAGCAAGAAGCAGACTACGATAAACCCGATTTAATCAATGCTAACAATATCAAGCAAGAAACTGTAGAAGCAGACTACGATAATGAAGAGTGCTCTTCGGCGTAAGTATATGGTATACCTAAGCGATAAAAGTTGTGGTAAATATTTCGAGTATTTATTATACACTCGCCGCTCCAAAATAGATAAATGGAACAATGTTTTTATTCCGGAAAAATCATGAATTTTGGAGTGGTGAGCAATAATAGATAGGTACTTATTTACCAACATTATAAGTTTTGAATGACAATCTCAGATCACTTTCATTCTCTTGCTGTTAAGTTATTGGATCCAACTTAACCAATTTTAATTTTATATTTATCAAAAAAGAATAATAATTACATTTTATTGTCATGTCAAGTTCAAGTACCTAACCCTTTAATTAGTTTACAAAAAATAAAGAATCAATCAAATCAGTTGTTCACACAATTTATTTATTTATTTCTAAACAAACGGACAATGCCCATTAAAATACAACATATAATAATAATTACAGTTGGTAATATAATATATATAAAATATTGACAATATCATTATTACATAAAATGGAAATAATATATTTATTTAAAGATACTCCCATAAAACACACAGGCAAGAGACAGGACTTACAATAGGTCTACATTATATCCATATGTACATAACATTAATTTAATGATTTCTTTTTAAATAATCCTTCAAACTAGTTAAACACATTAAATAGATCACTTAAGACTTTATATGTATTTTTATATTGGAGACTGTATGTCTTATGCACAAGAAATACACGTTGGATATTCGTTCCTTATCAGTGGTTCCTACAAGGGGCTCCTATACCATTAGGCTTCCAATTCCTACATCTGCATTGACTAAAAACTCTATTTTTTTATACTAATAGTAAAAAACTATTTAATACTCTGCCTATGGCACTTAGAAGAATTTCTAATTACAGGATATTTAGGCGTAGGGTAAAGAAACCTATTGGTTACAAAGTCATATTATACGGTAGAGGAATATCTTATGGATAATGCAGTGTGATGAATACTATTTCCTGAATATTTCTATATTAAATTTTATCTTTGTATATTCACAGTTATTGTCTTAACTTGTTTTTAATTGTTAGTAGGTTTTTGTCCTTATATAGTTTGTGTCCTTCCTGCATTGACCAAGAGCCTATTTTCCGTAATGGTAAAAGACTATTTAATAATCTGCCAATAGCTCTTGGGCGGAAGATACTATCTTAGGTTTGCTTGGACAATGTATTGCTGACATAATGTTTGTATTTCTATTTTTCTTATTGTTGTTTTAAATCGATTTGTTTAATGTTGGTTAACTGCTCATTATATCTTATATAATTTTTATTTAGATACTAAGTTATTGGCTTTGTCAATAGGATTATAAAAAATCTTCTGACAATAAAGCATATTTGAGTTTAAGTTTCGACATAACTTTATTTGGCATATTATCGATAAAAATCCTATAATCTATTTAGTCATATGCTGAACTTCCTCTAGTGGTAAATTTAGGAACTTAAAAATAATTTCCAGCAATTTTTCTTGATCGATTTTGCTATGTTTTTTTTTATTTCAATGCGTTGGGACAAACGGTTCCTGAGATATGGCCGGCGTCCATTCTTATTTGGCCACCCGGTACATTTCACATTTTTTTCCAACAGATAACCGAAGTGAACAAACTTCTCTTACTTTGAGATGGTCAGGGAAATTTGTGTGTACTCTTGGGGCACTAATTTTTAAAACTTCTTGTATCTATAAGTTCCTTACATGTCGATTTTCGTGTTTTAGTTTTTCCATTGTACTAATGGCTGGGTTACTACATATATCAGCCAAATCATCTGATCCATCAACAATCAATGATCTGATCATGGTGCGTCTTCCAAACTAAAACTTCCCCGCCGATATACTTCATTTCATCCACACACGTAAAAATTGTAAAATAAATAAGATTTACGTTATGAAAATTAAAATTTTTTATACGAAAATGTTTTTTTGATAATTTTGGTCTTTTGACTCAACATTAACAATCAACATATCATATCAATAACCTATCAAATTTTAAATGCACGGCAAGACTTAAGAATTTAAATATGCGTCTGCATCTCCATTCTGAAGAATTAAAAATTTACACTAAGCCGAATATGTGTAGTTTGGGTAAGTGTAAGTAAATTTTGCCATAAAAAATAATCGTGAATTTCAAACTTATAAGGATATACCCACTTAAGCTATTGGTTTTATTTTTTTAGATCAGAAAATGTTTATCTTAAATATTTGGAGGTGCCAGTAAAAATTGAAACCAACGAAATTGCAACAGGAGTTGAACAAACATCTGAAATTGTCTCTGATGAATGGGTAATTAAAAATGAGAAAATCGACATTAAAACGGAAGACCTTGAACAAAACCAAAGTATGTAAGTATCTCTTGCGAATATCCTTGTTCTCGAAATTAACAATCGGAACATCCCAAGGATTTTGATAATCGGAATACCGAGGATTTTTAATTCTAATGATCCCATCGCTAATGTTAACTTTATTTGGTGGATCAGGTACCAATTGAGGTTAACTGATGAACAGAATGGATAGTTTTTGGTCTATCTATAAAGTGTTTATATTCATCTGCACTGGATATAAGAATATTAATTTCATCAACAAAAAAGTGAATTGTTCTTCTCTCCGTAACTGGTTTTATAAAATATTGACGAGTTACAGATTAGGTTGTTAAAAATTCTTCTTTACTCCTTTTTGTTTTCAAAGGTTATTGAGAATTTTATAAAACTGCCATTTTTTCTAGCGAAGTTAACATCGCCGTTAAAATTAAACTTAACCCATTCAAAGGTATTAGTCTATATTTTGGAAAATAAATACAATGTTTATACTTAATGCAGTTTTTATTTAAGTAACTAGGTTTAATATATTTTATCATCAACGACTTAAAGAGTTACTGTATATTTTTATAAATTTACCATTTTATAAAATGCAATCCCCGGTAAAAAGTTGGCGGGAAAATTTTGTTTCTTAAAAAGACATAATTCTCGAGTTATCTCTATGTTTTGTTTATCTTTTTAGTATGACATTTGATGGCATAGATCAAGGGCACAATTATGGTCACTGTGAATATCAAACAGTTAACAAAAGTGATTTAAAGATGCATATTTTGGGGCATCATAAAAATATAGAGGAAGTTAAAACTTCAGATAAGTTTAAGAAGTGTAGTCAATGTGAATATCAAACAGTTACGGGAAGTAATTTAAAGATGCATATTTTGCGACGTCATAAAAATATAGAGGCAGCTGATGCTTCAGATAAGTTTAACTGTAGTCAATGTGAATATCAAACACTTATCAAAAGTGATTTAAAGAGGCATACTTTGGGACGTCATAAAAATAGAGAGGAAGTTAATGCTTCAGATAAGTTTAAATGTGGTCAATGTGAATATCAAACACTTAATAAAAGTGATTTAAAGATTCATACTTTGCGACGTCATAAAAATATAGAGACAGTTGATGCTTCAGATAAGTTCAACTGTGGTCAATGTGAATATCAAACACTTATTAAAAGTGATTTTAATAGGCATATTTTAACACGTCATAAAAATAGAGAGGAAGTTAATGCTGCAGACAAGTTTAAATGTGGTCACTGTGAATACCAAACATTTACTAAAGGTTCTTTAAGAAAACATTTTTTTCGGCGACATAAAAACATGGAGGAAATTGATGTTTTCAATAAATTCATGTGTGAGCAATGTGAATATCAAACAATATGGAGAAATTATTTGAAGATGCATATTTTGCGACGTCATAAAAATATAGAGGAAGTTGATGCTTCAGATAAGTTTAGATGTGGTCAATGTGAATATCAAACACTTTTGAAAGGTAATTTAAAGAAGCATATTTTGAGACGTCATAAAAATATAAAAGAAGTTGATGCTTCAGATAAGTTTAAGTGCTATCAGTGTAAATATCAAACAATTTTGAAAAGTGATTTAAAGGGGCATATTTTGCGACGTCATAAAAAACTAAAGGAAATTGATGCTTCAAATAAGTTCAAGTGTGATCAATGTGACTATCAAACACGTTCGAATAGTAATTTAAAGAGACATATTTTGCGTCGTCATAATAAACTTAAGGAAATTGATGCTTCAATTAAGTAAGTGTGGTCAATGGAACTATCAAACACTTTCGAAAAGAGAAAGTTGATGCTTCAGATGTGTGGTCAATGTAAATATCAAACAATTTGGAGAAGTAATTTAAATAAAAATTAAAAAGCGTTAATGATTCAAATAAGTAAGTGAAACAGTTTTGGTTTTGTTGTAATGTACTTATGTTTGTTTTAACAATTTTAAGATTTTTTAACTGTTTATAAGGTCATTCGTTTTTATTTTAATTTTCCGTGCAATTTGTAGTTGTCTTCACTTGTTTAAGTCTGATGATGCCAGTTTGAGGCGAACGATGTCAAAAAAATAAACAGACCTTAAAAATTTTGAGCCCGAAACTTTGTGTTTTTTTCTTACAAAATATGGAAAGAAATAAGACATTTAAAAGTCTTTCTACACTGATATTTAAAAAAAATAGATAGCGAAAATTCTACAGATTTCGAACATAGTGTAAGGAAATACGAAGAAATTCTATTGTTGATTGTTCAAATATGATTTAATAATCATATTCAGAGATGGTTCCTGTATATTGTATTTCTTTTCTTCGGCAGAAGAAAGGCGAAGTATAACGTACTGGCTGATTGCGGAAGCAGAAAGCCATTCGTTTTATATCGACCAGTTTAGTATTACCTACCTATATCAATCCTCTGTGGCGTCGGTGATGGTCTTAGATTCTGGTCTAAGGTGATGGTAGATGGTACTAACTTAGCTTTATTCTATAATTTATACGATTATTTGGTTAGGTTTGTGAAATACTTCGAGAACCCAGAAAAATTAGGAATTTTTTATACGGATCTTCCAAATTTACTAGAATCCGTAAAGTCTGAATATGATTACTCTTTGGCAGGACATACCTGATTTAATTAATGTTTACTTTACATATCAAGTGAGAAGCTGTATAAGACTACGTTTCCAGCGTTAATAAAGAGTGCCACAGAACTCGAACAAAAAGAGTGCTGTTCGGCGTATATGGTAGTGGTGGGTCGGTATCTGTGTAACTGCTACTTTAAAACGGTATTTTTTAATACCATCGTGTCGCGCTCCACCTCATACAATGAAGCAGTTACCCTCTGGAACTATTAAGATTTCGTCCTTCGCCGCTACACGCACACGCTGCGATGTGAACCGAGAGAAAGCGACAGCGGCCGGCTGACCAGGCCGCCACGCCGGTTCGTTGTGGAGTGTGTAACAACAAACGCCGCAAACGGTATGAGTAACCGTCTGGAGCTTGAGGGTATTTTTTTTCTTGACGGTATTTTTACCTTAACGGTATTTTTACCTTGACGGTATTTTTTCCTTGACGGTATTTTGTCAGACTGGGGACGAAAGGTTGCCAGTGGAACGTGGAACTGTTGCGACGCCGTTCGCGACGGTATGAGTATAACAGTCTCGAGGTTGACGGTATTTTGCTTAAAGGTATTTTGTCAGACGGGGGACGAAAGGTTGCCAGTGGAACTGTTGCGGCCGCCGTTCGCGTTATAGTTATATGGTGCTGATGCATGTTTTCTGGCGCGTTAGCCGCGGTGTATAGTATTTTTCATTGGACGCGGTCTCGCGAGGATCCCTTTGGCTTGTATCGATGATGAAAGAAATGACTCAAGAAGTTGAAAAGCATTGTCGTCAATTAGATTAAAATATATTATTAGTATTAAACTTTATAAATTAATATATAAAATGTTTGTGCAAGGGGATAATATATTATATTTTATAAATACAAAAATACTTATATGTAAATAAACGATACAAATAATATAAGTAGGTATGTATATTTAACCTTATTTTGAAAAATCCAGTAAAACGATTAATATTTATGAAACTAATATCAGGATTCTAGAAACTCATAATTTTTCTGTGGGAATTTAAAAATAATAGTTTTTTGACTTTGGTAAAACCCAACCTATTATTTCTTTTATCTGAAAGAATTTGTGCTGTTTTAGAAAACGTTCTTTCACAGGGTAGGTACGTATGTTGCAACAGTAAGTAACTATGTTAGATTTTACAAGTTCCGCTAGACTGGGATAATAATTATTGTAGGAGTAATGTTTCGGGAGATTGGTGGTTCTTCTAAATCTAAATACGAATTCCTACAGGTTCAAAGATTTAAATTTTTAGTCAAAATGTGCTCATATAGAGATCGCTTCTGAAGCTTATTCGAAAGTATTCCTTATTTCCTGGCCTAAATATGGGAATTTGTTCTTATTTTTTTTTTTAACTGACTATTGAAAATAAACTTATTGTTATTATTATTATTATTATTATTATTAGTTTGAGATTTCAAGGTCACAGACAGGAATGATGAAACATTTTTTATTTCTTCACATTTGGATCGATAAACTTGTTGTTCACAGTGTAGTCTTTATCAAGTATTAGGTCAGATGTTGGTATTCATCACATTTGGGACACAACAAGGTGTAAGTTATCACAGTCAGGTGTAAAACGCCATCTTAATGGATAATCACATGAAAATTTAAAAAAGACAGATGGTTAGCATAAATTGTCATTTAATAGTCATAAAATAAAGTTATTATTGGTGATTTAAGTAGGTATAATAAGTAATAAATAATATCTAATTTAGTTTACTCGATTTAAATTTTTTGATTTTACTATCTTGTCCTGTGGTGTATTTTTTTTTTGGCATCTTATCCCTTGTATACTTAAAAATATCAACTCTAATGGTTTTATTGACTATTTGGTTATCAATCCATGATTGATACAAAAGTGTAGCTGCAAACATGATTAGGTTCAACTGTGGGGCACAAGTAGGCATTTTTCAATTTTGGATATTTACAAGAATATATATTTTTTTAATTGAATGCGTCACGTATGCTATTTAGTTCAGGGGTAAATAAAAATTAATACACAGCGATAATTTAGAGCTTAAAAAATTTGAAAAAGAAAATTTTTTTTTAAAGACTTACGGAGTATTAATATATTGGAAAACCCATATATCACTTGGCCATCGACCTCGTACAAAATTTAATTTATTTTTGGGACAGCGTCTCCAAGAAAAATATGCTAAAAACAACATAAATGCAAAAATGTATCAAACATTTTAATAGCATAACCTTCAAAATTGAAAATTAAATAATTTAGTAACATACCTGTTATGTGGATTTGTATAATCAATTTAATTCTCGCTGTGATGACTGTAGAATAAGTTAGAGTGCATAAAATACAAAATTTTTAATATTAAACATTAAATAAAAAAATGTACAAAAATAAAATAATGCCATCAGTTTTTCTTCGAAAGCGTGCTGGGTGGCTGCATCACGAGCGCTTTAGCAAAGAGATTCAACCCCCAGGTGTTACCATCGAGCGGTGGTAAGTGCTTACATCACTCAGAAAGACCCTTTTCTAGCCCTGTGGCTAACTGCTTGGCTTTTATCAGCTTATTAAATTGCTTGCAAATTCATACATTATAGGTTAGGTTTCCAGCATGCCTTCCGGCCCGGGGGGTTTAGACCCTCCCTGGCCACCCCCAAGTCAAGAAAACCCAATATATGCACTATTAAGTCCTTACATAAAAACTCTATCTTTATCCCTACATCAGCTAACTCCAGAAGATTAAGGAAAAATTGAGGATGCCATCCAAGAAATAACCGAATTTCTAAATCAAGCGGGAGATACCATTACACAAGAACAAAGAAACGAAATCAAAGAAATAGGAATGAAACTGTATGAAGCAAAAAACAAAAAAGTAGAGTACAGCGAAAAGGATACTAAGCCATTCTTAGTGATTGTTGAATCTACCAAGAAAAACGTAGCAGGGCTCCATCATTCAGACCTCAGTAAGATTTTGCATCAAATGGGAATAAATGGAATAAAATCAGTGTCAAAAAAAGGATTTAACAAAGTAGGTGTAGAGTTAACGAAGTACGATCAAGCCAATGGATTTTTACGTAACAAAAACTTAAAAGAAAAAGAATTTAGAGCATACATCCCACAGAGACTTTTAACATGTAAGGGAGTAATTAGGAATGTAGGTCGCCTTATTACAGAGGATGACTTTATATATCACTGTGAAACTAAATGCATCGTCGAGGCAAGAAGGCTAGATAGAAGAACGCTAGTAGATGGAAAAACTGCATACACGCCATTACTGTCAATGTGTGTAACTTTTCAAGGCAAGGAAGTGCCAAAAGAAGTAAAGTTATTCGGTGTAAACTACAAAGTCGATATATACATCAGGCCCCGGTGATTTTATGCTTTAACTGTTTAAGATTCGGACATTCTAAAAAGGTATGCAGAAGCAAAGCCCGCTGCTTCAGATGTGGGGAAAATCATAACATAAACCAATGCAAAGCCCTAAAAAAGGAGTGCTGCAACTGTCAGCAGGAACACTCAGCAACATCAAGAGAATGCCCGGAGTACCAAAGACAGAAAAACATTAATGAAGCTGTAGCTACTAAAAATATTTCAATGTATGAAGCCAATCAATTATTCCCAAACCCTTACAGACAACAAAGACAATATAGGCAGAATAGTCCAGCATACAGACCTTCGACACAGGACTTTCCAAAACTTTTCTCCACAGCAGCAAAACAGGATAGACAGATAAACCAAAGCCAAGGTGGCAACTTTACTAGAGCCAATGAAAGAAACGGAAATAGAATACAGTATACATACAAGAGACCGTACTCCCCTACCAGTCCTCCTGGATATAATAAAATTGCCCATAAAGAGGCTCTTCTGCCAGACCCTACTAGAGTGGTTGTTGAACCATTACCACAATTTAAGCAGTTTTCATCAGAATATGAAAAGGAAGATTACAGAATAAATAAGGAAAAGGAAGGAAGCGACACCATGGAACAAGAAGCAACAATACTTAGTAGTTCATCCAGCGTACCTTATAATACCCCAGAGGATAAAACCGAGGAAGAACTCCAACGAGAGAGTACTAACCAAGAACCTACAAAGTTAAAACTAGTGATCCCCAAGAAGCCCCCATCAGAACACCAAGCCAACCTCAATAAATTTTTCAGTAACCTTACGAATAAATAAAACCTTAAAACAATAATAGTAATAATATATAATATAATAAAATATTAATAATACCTTATTATAACACCGCAATTTTTGTTTGTTTGTTACATACATGTATAATTAAGTAAAAACAACCTGTAAATATGTAAATAACACTTAATATAAGGAAAACATGCACCAATGAACCAGAACCAGCCGGAACACAGTCTCGCCAAAGTAGTAAAGAACAACCTTACACATCAAAAATGGCAAAGAATATCCTGCATTGGAACTTGAGGAGTTTCTGCCAAAACAAAGATACTCTGATAAGCATTATTAGGGACTATGATATAGAAATAATCTGTTTGAATGAAACTTGGTTGAAAGAGGAAAATGTAAGCAAAATAAGAGGATATTGCATCATTAGAGAAGACAGACAGGATGGGTACGGAGGAGTTGCTATTGCTTTGGACAAAAAAACCCCATTCAACCGCGTAACAATCCGGCAGACAGGATTACCACCCAGAAGCCAATACATAGCTATCGAGCTTGAAGAACTGAACATAATAAGTATGTACATTCCCCCAGATATTGTCATTAACCCAGTGGCGCTATATAACCTCGTTTCTTCCCTAGGATTCATGGGCCAAAAACCCCTATTAATGACAGGAGACTTTAATGCACAACACCAGGTGTGGGGCTCAGGATATTCTAACAGAAATGGGCACAACATTCTAGACTTTTTGGATATAAGTGGCCTGGTATTTATGAATGACGGCGAAGCTACCAGAATAACCCCACCACAAACACAAAAGAGCTGCCCGGATCTCGTTATGTGCTCACCAGCATTAGCACCAAAAATAGAATTTAGTTTAATTAATGAAACAGGCACAAGTGACCACCTCCCAATTCTCTGCAAGATGAAAACAGACCAAAATCAACCAATGGAATCGGACAACAGACTTACAAGATACAACACCAAGCTGGCAAACTGGAGCAATTATCGCACTCAAATTCAAGCCAGCTTGCAGCAAGAAACTATAGAAACATATGAACAAATTACCAAAATAATACATAAGTCGGCAGAGAACAGCATCCCAAAAAAGACCAACGGTAGTAAAACAAAGCCACATCATACATGGTGGGATCAGGAGTGTTCGGCCGCGGTCAGAAGTAAGAGAATGGCGTTTATGAAATACAAACTCAACAGGACCACAGAAAATTACATAAGTTTTAGAAGAACAGCAGCAGAGACAAGAAAAACACTTAGAGAAAAGAGACGAAAGGGATGGAAGTCCTTTTGCGAAGGAATTTCAGTCAATACCACAATAAAAGAAGTATGGACAGCAGTGAAAAAATTTTCAAAAGGTACAACAAACACTAACACCCATAAAAAACTAAATTGTCAAATAGCTCAACAAATTTTGCATAACCTAACCCCCTCCTGGGTAACCACACAGAGGCAACCACTTCCCTTTAGAAATCTTGAGAGCCCACCCTTCACAATGAGTGAGCTAACAGTAGTTTTAGATTCAGCTAAGGACTCAACACCAGGAATAGATAAAATTGCATACTCCATGATACAAAATGCACCCGTCGACTTAAAGGAAAACTTACTAAAGATTTATAACCGGATCCTGAAAGAGCAGGACAGTATACTCCCCGAGGAATGGAAGACACAAATTGTGTGTCCTCTACCAAAGCCAAACAAGAACCAAGATGAATTGTCTGGATGGAGACCTATAAACCTGGCTAGCTGTCCTGGGAAGATCTTGGAAAATATGATAAAGAATAGAATCGATTGGAACATCGAACATAGAAAAGCATTAAACCCGCTTCAGTCAGGATTCAGAAAAGGAAGAGGAACCACAGAAAGTATAATGATCATAAACATGGAGATAGAGATGGGATTTGCAAAAGGAGAAAAGACAGTTGCTATATTCCTTGATATTAAGTCTGCATATGATAATGTGTTGGTCGATGAACTCTGGGAAAAAATGCATCAATTTCACATGCCACAAGATCTAGCAACCCTAGTTATGAAATTCATGACTAACAGAAGTATCTTAGTAAAAGATCCGGTGACAGCCAAACTCATAGGACCAAGACAAGCCAATAGGGGGCTTTCACAGGGCTCCCCGCTGTCATGTGCACTCTTCAACATATATAGCGACTCTGATAGAAATTGTGCGGTGGAAACAGTAAAGTTCGTGCGTTACGCGGACGACATAGTACTTTTGGCAACTGGGCAAAACGAGATCGACTTAATCAGGCAGATAAACGCCACCTTGGAGAACCTGAAGGGATGGCTAGACACACACGGCTTAACGCTGTCAGCAGAAAAATCTTCTGCAATACTCTTTAGTCGAGGAAGAAGAGGCAATCCAGGCACTCCGGTAATATTTGACAGAGTAGCTATTGAATGGAAAAATGAAATAAAATATCTAGGAGTGATATTGGACCGGCATTTATCGTGGAAATCACATATAGAATATATATGTAAAAAAGCCATGAGGGGAATTAACATAATGAGGGCGCTAAGCAGAACCTGGTGGGGAGCCGACCCAGCATCCCAACTTATGTTATACAAGGCAATAGTGAGATCGCATTTGGACTATGGAAGCATATTTATATCAAGAAGCAGCAAGGTAAATTTAGCCAAAATAGATAGGATTCAGTTCCAGGCAATCAGAATATCCTTGGGTATGATGAAATCAACACCTACAATAATCCTGCTGTCCGAGAGTGCAGAACTACCCATGAGTATAAGAAGATGTTGGCTTGCAGCAAGGGCTATAATAAAAATATTGTCATATAACAACCCAATAGACTTTTATGCATGTTATAACCAAAACATTAATTTCTGGAAAGAAGCACCCCCCATCATAGAAGGATTTGACACAGTAGCGCCACTTCTCCCCAATATCAGAGTCTTGGCAACCTGCCATGTTATACATATCCCATTAGAGAACAGATCAGCCAGATTAACTTTGTAAAAATGGACCTGCCTAAGGGGGAAGATAATAGACAAATGTTTTTAAACCAAGCTAGAGATAGGTGGGCAGAGGGGTATGAATTCGTGTTTACGGACGGATCAGTGGACCAAGAAGGCAAGGTAGCAATTGGTGTATCCTCGATGTCTTTAAATCTGAAAACCAGCGAAAGAATGCCAGACTTCCACACAATTTGTTCGGCGGAAGTATATGCAATCTACACGGCACTGACATTACTAGACGAAAAAAGAATAACGCAAGCAGTGATTTTTTCGGATTCGAGGAGCGCACTGGAAAAAATAAAGTTTGCCGGGGTCGCAGCAAGAAATGAAGAAATGGTAATCCTAACAAGAAGAAAACTACTCGAGAAGCCTCATATAGATCTGGCCTGGATACCTAGTCACACAAATATTAGAGGAAATGAGGATGCAGACCGGCTGGCTAATGAGGGAAGACTAAAGGAGCCAACAGAAAGACCAAAAGCGGACTACAAAGTGTTTTTGACTAAAATCCGGGAGTATTACATGAGCAAATGGAAAGAGAAATTCTTAGAAATAGGTAGGACTAAGGGAAGGGAGTATGTAAAGTCAGTAGAAGAACCGTACAGAAATCCATGGTTTAGGAAGCACAAAGACCTGACACGAAAGCAAGTGGTAACTCTCTGCAGACTGCGCTCAGGACACTGCCTGATTCAACAACAAGACCTGTGCAACTGTGGAGAACAAGGTACCCTACTTCATACACTCTGGTCATGCCACCTCAACTTTAATACAAACAATTTCTATTCACTCATAACAGAAAGCTTTTCCTCATCCCCAGTTACACTTCATGATTTGCTTTTTCAATTCACCACTGCTTCGCCCATTAAGCATCTTTCAGACTTCCTGCATGTAAGCAATTTAAACCTGTAGCAATCCTAGGTGTTTGGTGGCTTTGCAAAGTAATAGTAGTTCAACACTTGCTTGGTTCCTAGAACCCATTCTCGCAGCAACACTTACCTCCTTATTCAGTAGAAATTCCTAAAATTACCGATTCTGAGTGCTTTATAACAAAACTTTTTACCGAATAATTTTTCCCTTATAGTTACAGCGACCCGCAAAGCCTGGTTCGACCAGGGACAACGGCAATTGGCTGAATAGCCCTAGCAGCTCAGGCCACCCAGTAACGTAAACAGTAAACAGTAAAACAGTAAGTAGGTATAATAAGAAATGTAATAATAATAATAATATATCTAATTTAGTTTACTCGATTTAAATTTTTTGATTTTACTATCTTGTCCTGTGGTGTATTTTTTTTTGCATCTTATCCCTTGTATACTTAAAAATATCAACTCTAATGGTTTTATTGACTATTTGGTTATCAATCTATGATTGATACATAAGTGTAGCTGCAAACATGGTTAGGTTCAGCTGGGGCACAAGTAGGCATTTTAGCAATTTTGGATATTTACAAGAATATATATTTTTTTAATTGAATGCGCCACGTATGCGTATTTAGTTCAGGGTAAAAAAAAATTAATACACAGAGATAATTTAGAGCTTAAAAAATTTGGAAAGGAAATAATTTTTTTAACGACTTACGGAGTAGTAATATATTGGAAACCCCATATATCACATGGCCATGGACCTCGTACAAAATTTAATTTGTTTTTGGGACAGCGTTTCCAAGAAAAATATGCAAAAAACAACATAAATGCAAAAATGTATCAAACATTTTAATAATATACCTGTTATGTGGATTTGTATAATCAATTTGTTTCTCGCTGTGATGACTGTAGAATAAGTTAGAGAGCATAAAATACAAGTTTTTAACATTAAATAAAAAATCTACAAAAATGTCATCCGAAAAAGAACGCTCTAAAATGAAAATGGCGGCAAATGATAAAGCCGGGAAACATCGTTACATACATGAAACGAACAAGAAGAGCAGCATACTTTCATCTTTGTCTAAAAGACGCCTCAAAGTGGTAGTGGTAGGATGCGGTACTAAGCAATTCCACAGCCCTCCAAACAAATTACGTGTTGCAAAGCGCCTAATTTAACTTTCACCCGGGTGGGTATGACACATTTCCCCGCCCCCCCTCCTTGGTACCGTCGTTCTTCGCTGACAAAGTTAAATGGTAATAGCGCTCTGGGTCACTACCTTCAGAGGGTAGTGTCTGGGTGCACTCGATGATGGAAAATTGCGTTCACGGTTGTGTCGGGTAACAATTATCAGCGATATCTCGATGATAACTAGGTATACAAACCAATTAGCCTAAATAGTAACTTTCCTAAGATCGTAGAAGAGTTTTAAAACGAGATTGAGCAGGTTTTTAACAGTAAACTCAATCTCAAATCTCACCAGATCAATATGGATTTGTTGAAGGTTGTAGTACCACCGATTCATTGTACAAACTGGTTTCGAAGACTGTTAAGAATTTAAATGCTGGTAATAAGTGCATGGGCTTTTCCATTGACGTAGCAAAGGCTTTTGACACTAAAACAGTGTTGCAGCGGGTGAAACAATATTTTAATAACAGAAGGCTGTAATAATTTGATGTTCTGATAGGTGGCAGCAAAGGGTTCAAAGAAAACGGTGTTTCATATTCAACATCAAACTATATTCTGAATCTTAGTCCATGTCGCCACATACATAGTTGTTCCACTTACGCTAAATGTTTATATTACATATTTGTTATATCGACAGTATTGTTATACTAGCTAATCATAATAACTAATTAGAACACTAATACAATATACTAATACAGAGTGTTTTACCCTCATATTACACCTCCCCGGGCAATTTAAGGAATTTACACTTTGTTTTCAAATGGAAATTCCTGCTAATTATAATATGAAAGTAATTAACTCATGTGAAATAATAACTATACTTATAACAAACATTTTCTTAGTCAATAAGAATTCAAGAAATGAAGAAAGAAAAGGAAGAAAATTAGAGTAGTCAGACCTAGAATAAATAGCAGATAGAGAAGAATACGAAAGTAGGGCCGGCCGATTCCTTACTACTAAATTATTACCTAGAAATTACTTAACTATGATATAACTTAGTTCTATTTTTGTGGATTACAATCTCCTTATTACCTTTCATTAGTTTTACATTTGGAGATTCATCCTCGATAACTAAATAAGGACCAAGAAAACAAGGACTTGCGATTTTGTTTCCCACTTCATTTTTTACCAGTACTAAATCGCCTTTTTTGTATTGAATGGGTTTAATTTTTTCATCATAACTTTGCTTTCTTTTAAATTTTGAATGTAATAAGTTAGCTCTTGCATCCTCATGAGCCTTTTGCAACCGATACTTTAACTCAATAGGGTAATTCTCAAAGTTATAAATGGGTTCTAACATATTATTTAGATTATTAGGAATCTGACATTTCTTTCCAAAGACCAGTTCAAAAGGAGTATATTTAGTTTCAGTATGGACTGTAGTATTATAAGAGAAACACCAATAAGGAATCCATGTACTCCACGCTGCATCATTATTTTCGGATTGAATTCTTAAATAGGCACCCAATACCTTATGTGAATTTTCCAAAGAACCAATACTTTCATGATGGTATGCCGTGGAATAAATTTGATTTATTTTTAAAAGCTTACAAACCTCACTCATAGTGGAAGAAATAAATTCAGAACCCCTATCCGTTGCAATTTCCTGTGGAATTCCATATCGTAAGATAAAATTTTCCACAAATGATTTTGCCACAGATACGGTGTCTTTATTTTTTATAGGATATGCTTCCACAAATTTTGTTAACTCACACTGTAAAGTCAGGATGTATGCAAATTCATTTACATCTGTTGGTAGTGGTCCTACAATATCTAAATATACTTTTTGAAAAGAATAATTGGCTGTCGACGTAATAACCATGGGCTGTCTAGTACAACGATTGCAATGCTTTTGTTTTTGACAAGTGTCACATTTTCTTACAAAGTCTGCAACATCGTTATCTAGACCTGGCCAAAAGTAATACTTTTTTATATTATTTGTCATTCTATTTATGCCTGCATGTCCACTTGTGGGAAGTAAATGAAAATCATTCAAAATAATTCGTTTCTCATCATTATCTATCATTTTGCTAGCTCCTTGTACAATATTTATACGGGGCCCCCCCCCAATTAGGATTACTATTTATTTCCTTACCTATCCATTTAATAAACATTTTATTTTTCTCATTTTTTAAAATATATAATTCATTTATATTTGCTTTCTTAGTTATTTTGGCCAAATCTCTCAGCATTTCGTCTCGCGCCAATGCCGATCGAGTATTTTGACTAAAGTACAAACTAAGTTGCAATGGAACATAATAAAAACTCCCCAAGTGTTCAGTTATATCTTTTGACAATGTTTTTATTTTGGACGATGTCGTTAAAACTAACTCAGTGCAATTTTTAGGTTGTTTAAGAACTTCCACAATATCTGGTTGATCAGGCCAAACATTAAGGTTATCCTTGTCCAACACACAATCTTGCTCTTTCATACTCTTACACTGTCCTCTGGTCAAAACAGCAATCATGTCATTATTCATGCTTTTCAATTCCTCAGATGTCAAGATAATTCTTGATAATGCATCCGCGGTGACATTTTCACTTCCTTTCACATACTCAACGTAAAAATCATATTCCTCAAGGCCTAATCGAAATTTTGTTAACCGGCTGGATGGGTCAGTAAGGCTAAATAAGTATAATAAAGGTTTATGGTCAGTTACTATTTTAAATCTGCGTCCATATAAATAAGGCCGAAAATGCTTTACAGCCCAGTAGATAGCTAAAAGTTCTTTGTGAATAATAGGGTAATTTATTTCCGCTTTATTTAAACTTCTACTGGCGTACGCCACTGGTCTATTATTTTTATTTGAGAGTACTGCTCCAATAGCTGACTTTGACGCATCAGTTTGAAGTATAAATTCATTTTTCTCTGCAAAATCAGGATACTGTAATACTGGATATTGACTTAGTGCGTTCTTTAGGATTTTAAATGAGTTGTTACATTCATCCGTCCATTCAAACCTTGCATACTTTCTGCACAATTTGTTTAGGGGTACAGATAGCTCCGCAAATTTCGGAATAAACTTTCTGTAGTAATTTGCAAAAGCCACGAAACGTTTAACTTCGTCTGAATTTTTTGGAACGGGATATTCGTCTAAAGCTTTAATTTTTTCAGGATCAGGAGATATTCCTTTATCACTAATAATGTGACCTAAATAAAGAATTTCTTTCCTTAAAAATTCGCATTTTAAAGGATTTAGTTTTAAATTTACTTTACGAAGTCTAGTAAAAACGTCCATAAGGTTTTTGTTGTGTTCCTTAAGATTTCTCCCGAATACTATTAGATCGTCAAGGTAAACAAAACATTTTTCGTAGTTTAGACCTGCCATTGCAACTGTCATTATCCTAGAAAAGGCACTGGGGCTAAGTTTTAGCCCCATGGGCAATCTTTTCATTTGCCATTGCCCCCGATCAGTTGTAAAGGCTGTCAATTTTCTACTTTGTTCATCTAGTTCCACTTGATAATACCCCTGACTTAGATCTAAATGCGAAAAATAAAGAGCTCCCGCAAGAGAATCCAAAATATCAACCACATTTGCAATAGGCCACTTGATATCTACTAAACTACGGTTTAAAAATCTGTAATCTAAAACCAATCTGCTACGTTTCTCTCCTGATGTCTCACTCTTTTTCGGTACCAGTAAAACAGGCGACGACCACTCACTCTGCGCACTCTCAATTATATCATTATCGCACATTTGGGAAATTTGCTTATTTATTTCCTCCCTCTGGGATTGAGGCAGTCTATAAGGTTTTATATAAACTGGTTGAGTGTTCGGTTTGACTTGAATTGACTGTTTATAAATATTTGTTACAGATAATTTATCCCCAGGCATATGAAATATGTCTGCAAATTTAGCACATAATTGATCTATTGAATCTTTCTCTTCTTTATTCAAGTAGGTAAGTTTAAGCATGTCAAATAACTGTTTTACTCGATTAACTGAAATATTTTGAGAAGTAAACTGACAACAATCATAATTGCTGAGCTTCTCAGTTTTAGGTAAGCAATTTCTCAAGCGTACTTCACTTTCCCGTGTATTCAAAATTTTAACCGGAACTTTCCCATTCACTGGTTGTGCAATCACTCCTGCTACAAACACACCCTGGCATAACTCACTTGGCATAACAACACATTCCTCATTTAACCCTGTCTCAAGGTACTGAATACTTTCACACCTTGCAGGTAACACTAATATATGACTACAACAAGCATTTAAGTCTAAAATAACATTCTTTCCCTCATTGAAAAGATCTAAAGTATTTTCCTCATAGTTTAATTTAGCTTTATACTTCCCTAAAAAATTTCTCCCAATTATACCATCTGTATGACATTCCAACGAATCAAATACATAAAACTTTTCCCTAAATTGTATGTTTCCTATAGCGAGATTTAAGTATACATAACCTACGGAACATACTCTACCACCTATGCCATTTATTTCAAGATATTCCTTATGTAAAGGTATACTTGCATCTAAATGCTCTAACTTAAGCGCACACAATGACGCTCCCGTATCTACTAAGAATCCTAAACTTTTGTTGTTTACTCTAAAAGAAACTGAATTTGAGTAATTTTCGGAGTAAGTAAAAATATTATTATGACTATTCCCTTCTACTTTAGGGACGAAAAAATGTTTGCTCCCTAGAAACATCATACGGCAACGTTTCCTGACCTGCATTAATGTCTTGGTCAGCAAAATTTATTTGTCTCCGCGAATTTCCACGATAACCGCGAGTAAACGAACGTCCTCGGTGTCCCCCCTGAAAACGCTGACTTTGCGGATTGCTATTACCATTACCTAAGCGAGAATTATTTTGTTGATAATTAGAAACATGATTGTTATTTCTATTAGTTACGTTTCTATTGAAATTGTTATTAAAATGTCTTCCAGAGTTTCTAGCTCTGTTAAAACCTGCAGAAAAATTTCTGTTGTTTCCTCTTCCTCTAAACATATTGAAAATTTGTTGATTACTGCTTTGAGAGGAAATTTCTTCATCTTGCGCCGCTCTAATGGCATCCTTTAAAAATTCAAAATTTCTAGCAGATATGATTGTGCTGAGTTTATGATTTCTAAGGCCACCTGTAAACCTTTTTATAGCGATTTTTTCGTTTATTGGTCTTAAAATATCAAAAGCTCTTGAATCACCGTCTGCTTGAGAAATTGTCAGATTTACTAAGATATCTTCAAGATTTTTACCAAACTCAGAAACAGTATTATCGCCTTGCTTGGCGGAAAACAATTTTGCCTGAAGGGCGGTATCGGATTGTTTCGTTAAAAGATGTTTTTTTATGTCTCCTAATAATGAATCCATAGAATCGTAACTAGACTTTAATCTCAATTTCGCATTATTTGAAATTCGTGTTTTCAGAATGAATTTAATTAAAATAGGCTTGCCATCATCGTTAAGCATAGAATGATAAAATTCTGCCGCGTCGATTAGTTTATGTGTAATAGCTTCCGAGTCATCCATTACAGGCAAGAGGCTCGTGGCCACTTTCAGGTCAAAAGCCGACATATCTGAATGTATAATTTTCGCGTCCTGGTTATCCCGATTTGTACTTTCCGCGTCTTGGTTATCACTACTCAAACCTTCTGCGAATTGTTTATCAAAATTTATAATTTCCTGATATACTTTTTTAATTTTGTCTATAGTATTTTTAGAATATTCAATGTCTGCTTCGTCGAGTTCAGAATCTTTTATTTTTTGATTAATAGCAGAAACCTCCTCACTCAGTCGAGAGTAAATAGTTTTTGCTTCCCTAACTTTAGTTGAAACGATGGATGTTTTTCGTCTGTCGTAATTTAATTTTCCTAGATAAGTTCTGACATCTGCTAGAGAACTTAAAATTATGTTTAAGTTATCTCCCATGAAAAATATGCAAATCTAATTATTTAAAAGCAAAGTACTTGTTAAATAGGTCCCTATTTCAATACAATTTACTTAATTCTATAACTTACTTAGTACATTTTTCTTTTTAATTACTAAATTGCTTAATTTTTTCCATTCTTTACATATCGCCTTGTTTCTTATGTCCATTTTCAGTTTTTTGTTCCCATAAGTGTAATAACCATCTTTATAATTATCCTAAAAAGAACCTAAAAAAAAATGTTATACTGCTTCCTCCGTCATTAATTCATCCCTTGATTTTCTTAACTCGCTTCTGTTAATTTCTCTTCGAATAGTTTTTCGTAATTCCTTACGATAACGAAGAATCCCACTATATATGATATACAGGATAACGGCTACTACAAGTGTTAGTAAAAGGTACTCTGACAGCGAAAACCCCTTGTTTGATATTTCGCTCCTTGCGTCTCCATTCGAGGCCTGGTTGATAACTATTTCCTCTTTAGACTTGGCACTACCCATTTTATTCCATATAAGTGCTTTTCTTCTTAAGGTTTTTTGGCAGGATCGCCATGTAATAATTTGATGTTCTGATAGGTGGCAGCAAAGGGTTCAAAGAAAACGGTGTTTCATATTCAACATCAAACTATATTCTGAATCTTAGTCCATGTCGCCACATACATAGTTGTTCCACTTACGCTAAATGTTTATATTACATATTTGTTATATCGACAGTATTGTTATACTAGCTAATCATAATAACTAATTAGAACACTAATACAATATACTAATACAGAGTGTTTTACCCTCATATTACAAGGCCAGGATGAATTAAATTTTTTAAAGAAACTAAATAAAATTGGGAAAATACACAAAGTTGTTAATACTATTATGACTATATCAGAGGTAGGTATACGGTGTTATTTATTTATTTCAAAGCATCAACAGCAAAAAGCCAATTACAGACACTCAACTTAAACTATAGTCAGGCAGCACAACAAAGTCATAAATAACAATAGGCTTAGCAAAGTATGTATAACACAGAATTTATAAAATACGTCACAATACAACAATTAGTTTATAAGTAATTTATCCTGTATAAGTTTTTTAAAGCTTCTCAGATTTACAAGGTCGATATCAATATCAGAAGCATACAAATTAAATAAATGACATAATCTATACAGGGGGGAACTTCTGTAAAGATTCGTTCGCGGAAAGGTCAGATAAAAAACATTTCGATTTCTAGAATTAACGCGATTGAAGGTAAACGGAAGCTGTTCAAGAATATCAGGACAGTCAATATCACCCTTAAGGATTTTAAACATTGTACACAAGAATATCCTTATCCTTCTTTTACTTAAAGATAATCTGTTAAAAATTCCCAGAAGATCCTCATTATTACAACCCTGAAGTGGAAAAATCCCAAACTTTCTATAATGCATGCATTTTAAGAACCTTCTCTCTGTTCTCTGTACTCCCTCAATCATCCTTATCCAAATGTTATACTGAGGAGACCAAATTATGGTGCCATATTCTAAAATTGGTATCACCAAGGTGTCAAACAAATAAAGGCTGACATCAACATTGAAGTTTTTAGTACTTCTTGCAATTAATCCTGCAATTCTTTGGGCACTCTCAATTTTAGAAATTATATGACTGGAAAAAGACAAGGTAGTATCAAATAATATTCCCAGATCCTTCTGTTCATTAACCCTCCGAAGCTCCGCATCATTCAACGTATAGTCATGGACAACAGTATTTCTATTAAGTGTAAACGACATACAGGCACACTTATTTACATTTAAGTTAAAACCATTCACATTACACCAACCAGCAACATCACAGAAGTTCTGCTGAAGTGTCTCACAGCCATTCCTTATGAAAATTTAATCTAGATTTTGGTACACAATAAACACAAGTCTTATGTCCCTACTGCTAATGTAGAAGAATCTCTGTGGTACATGCTGTAAAACAAATTAAGTCTTGTTCAAATATAAACTAAAGTATCCTTTCACAAAATAATAAATAAATCTATAGATTGGCTGTATAAAGCCCCAATTATTAACGAGTAGGAGTATGACGTAAAATCAACACTAGAAATAGTAAGGTTAGAAAACTTAGAAGCTGTCAGGACGTCGTAGTAAAAAAAATACTATTTAATTCATAAATAAGGGGGACACCAGGGCAATGAAAATGCCGGTTCCCGGGGTCCCCTCCGCCATATTGGAATATTTTCTGATTGGTCAGGACTCGAGGCGACCTATCATTCCTCTATGGTAGTGTGCTGTCTTATTTAAGGTATTTACTTTTTAAGATCGTAGAATATTGAAAGTTAGTTTTCTGTGATTCAAAGATTAAGGTTTAGTCTTTATTGAAGCGGGACATAAAAGTAAATATTAACGTACTGGCTGATTGCGGAAGTAGAAGGCCATTCGTTTTGAATCGGCCCGCTTAGTATTACCTATCATTCCTCTGTGGAGAAGAAGATGGCCTATCATTTCTCTGTGGTGATGGTAGGTGGAACTAACCTAGCTTTTTTTTATTTATACAATAATTTTGTAAAATACAAAACAAATTTTATATTATGGATCTTCCAAATTTATTAGAATCCGTAAAGTCTGAATATAATGACTCTCTCCAGGACGTACCCGATTTAATCAATGTTAACAATATCAAGCAAGAAGCAGACTACGATAAACCCGATTTAATCAATGCTAACAATATCAAGCAAGAAACTGTAGAAGCAGACTACGATAATAAAGAGTGCTCTTCGGCGTAAGTATATGGTATACCTAAGCAATAAAAGTTTTGGTAAATATTTCGAGTATTTATTATACGCTCACCACTCCAAAATTGATAAATGGAACGTTTCATTCCTAAAAAATCATCCATTTTGGAGTGGTGTGAGCAATATAATAGTTACTTATTTATCAAAATTATAAGTAGGGAACAACAAACTCAGATCACTTTCATTATCTTGATTTTTAGTTATTGGATCCAATTAAACAAATTTTAATTTTTATTTATTGAAAAAAATTAATAATAATTACATTTTATTGTCATATTTACATATAAGTAAGTACCTACCTACTCCTTTAATTAGTTCACAAACAACAACATTAAACTAAAATACAGTTGCTTACGCAATTGACCGTACCTAATAATCCAAAATGTATTATTTAAAATAATATCAATACTACCATATGATTCTTTCTATAAATTAACAAAATATGATAGAGTACGTACCTACTAAAATAAAGAACAAATAAACTATAAGAAAAAACAATTGCGATAATGAATTCTCAAATATATTTTTTATTTAATTAAAAAAAAAATTAATATTAAGCACCTCCTCTAGCTTTAATTACGGTCCTTAAATGACATTGTAAGGATTTCACCAACTTTCTGGTAATGTTTGACGATACATTCTGCCATGAAGCAAAAATGGGGTTCCTGAATTCTTCATGATTACTAGGTTGCAACTTTGAAGTGCTCTTTTTAAATTTTGCCACAGATTCTCAATTGGATTGGGATCGGGCGATAGGTGGAGTATTTAACAATTTAGGTACATTATGTAATAGCTACAGCTTCATCGTATATGAGATGTGTTATTGTAAGCCTATTATCAAATAATGACTTTGTCGATAAGGATACTGTTTTTTGGACGATAAAGTATATTCTTAGTTTGAGTACCTATTGACACCAGTACTTGAGTTGTAATGTGAGCGAAAAGTCGACCACTTATAATTGACACTAATTTTTACGCGGTTTATATAAATAAAATTAAATTTTTAATTACTAATGATCACTTAAAAATGTCACTCAAAATAATCGGAATCATTACCCAAAACAGTCACTTAAAATCATTCAGTCATCAGTAATTTGAGTGAAAAAACACTCCAGTGCTCACTCGATTATTGAAATCACTCTAATACCGAATAATCGATTATTAAAATAATTCTATTTTTCCCAGCACTAGGAAATCTTTCCACGACAAACTACTTATACCTCAGAAATATCTTGAAATCATCCGCAAATACTAAGCTCTTTGAATTCTTAACCTTAGTCATAACTTTGTTAAAAGCCACTATGAAGAGCAGCGGTCCCAGATTAGAGCCCTGAGGCACCCCTAATTTACTCTTATAAACAACAGATCTACATCCTTTTATTTCTGCATACTGACTTATATCGACCAAATATGACTGAATGATTTGAATTAGAAATGGAGAGACATTTAAATCAGACAATGAATTTAGAATAACACAATGCCTCACCCTGTCAAAGGCTTTCTCCATATATATAAATAACGTCCACTTGAAGTTTCCGGTGTAAAGCGTCATGCACATATTGAGAAAAGGTAGCTAAGTTGTTAAAAGTAGATCTTTTTGGCATAAAACCGTGCTGATACGAGAATACCCCACCCGAAACTTCACTAAAGAGAATGTCAAAAATCTTGAAGACCTCAGATACAATAGTTATTGAACGATAATTCTTATCCTGTCTGGAGCCATTTCTATGAATTGAAATGACCTTAATAAGCTCCAACCTATCAGAATAAAAAGTTTTAAGTAATAAATTAAATAGCAGTTAAAGAGAATGACTCAAAAACTCGCAACAGCCCTTAAACACATAAGAAGGAATCCCATCTGGACCAATAGCTTTATTAGCTTTTATTTTCATTACGGCTTTCTTAATATCAGCCAGTGAAATGACTTTATCACAAAAATATGATTTTAATTCATTTGTTTACTAAGTTTAATTATTTCTTTCGTAAACCAGACAGGATACCTCTTACCTATTTGTGTGGATTTAGGGACACACCTCTCAAAAATGTTTGGAAATACAGAATAAGAACCTTCCAACACATCTGCGATACCATCCAAACAACTCCAATTTTCACATCTAAAAAGATTATACATTACTGGATAATCAGCCCTTTTGAAATTGAATTTTGCTATGGACATAAATTTACGAGGTGTCGCATTACATTTAGTTGACAAATTTACCTCCAGGCAGGGGTTATGTCCATCTTCAGGCAACAGTTTATCGTCTGCAAGGACAACAAGGAAGTTATCATAGGAGGCAATCACAAGGTCCAAAATCACATTGTTATCATTTCTAATTTGATTATGTTGAGACATTAAATGATATTTTTCAAATTTAAATTGTTTATTGATATTATTATTAATATATCGATTTACACGCGCCAAGAATACAAGTTTATATCTAAAATGAGATATTAAAAACATACACAAAGTTTAAATCCAAAAATTCGGTAAAAAAATAAAATACATATTTAACAAGGATCTGTTTGATTTTCTTTTTAAACGAGTTGATGGGAAGACCCTTCACCTCCTCGGGCAGTTTATTAAAAAAATGTATTGCACAATGGCCGGGCCCGCTTTGACACCTCAATCCTCATAAAGCCAGCACAAAGTGCAAACAAAAATAGATGGTAGGTTAAGCATACCAAGATCTGCAAAGGCAACAAATTTACTTAAATTCTGATGGCCTTTCTCTGAAGGCCAAAGAGACGGTCAGTGCCAGAGGAGAGTCCCCAGATAAGGGTTGCATATGAAAGATGTGACCAGCGTTGCCAACTCTACGGATTTATCCGTAGATCTACGGAATTTGTACTCTATGCTCGGATATACGGATATAGAACCCAAATCTACGGAATTTTACAAATACACACAAAGATGCTGAAATAAGCACAAACATGCTCAGTAAAAATTAAAAAAACATATTTTTATTAAGAAACGATAGTTGGCAACACTGGATGTGACTGATGAAATATACCAAAGTACCTGACTTAAATATGAATGTTTTTGTCTTTTTGAAGGTTGGAGACAATGATGTTTCTTGAATGATAGAAGAATTTTGGACTTGTATTGTCTTTGCAATGCAAGTCCAAAAGTCTTCTATCATTCATAAATATTTTTAGTAAATGTTTATGTCACTAGAAATATTTTTCAATACACAGTTATTTATTTAGGTTTTATTTATTCTCTTCCATTTTCGTATTAATTAAGATCAGCCCCCGCTTCGTCCCACCCAAATAAAAAACAAAAAACTTTCTTTAAGGTTATACCAACTTAAGCTTGTGATTTTATTTTTCAGATCAGAAAATGTTTATCTTAAATATTTGGAGGTGCCAGTAAAAATTGAAACCGACGAAATTTCAACAATAGGTGAACAACCATCTGAAATTGTCTCTGATGAATGGGTAATTAAAAATGAGGAAATCTACCTTAAAACGGAAGAGCTTGAGCAAAACCAAAGTATGTAAGTATCTCCAAATGCTACCTAAATTTATTATCTCGCTTTTTTTAATTAAGAGTGAGGTCTAGTGACGCATTCGCCATTTCGTCTTTTGATCAATATTTCGTTACTTCTTCATTTTATTCCAAAATTGTCTTTTATCATTTAAAATATGTGTATATTTCTTGAATTATCTCAATGTTTTGTTTATTTTTTTAGTATGACTTTTGGCGGCTTCGATCAAGGACAGAACTATAGTCAGTGTAAATATCAAACAATTAACAAAAGTGATTTAAAGAGACATATATTGGGACGTCATAAGAATATAAAGAAAATTGATGCTTCAGATAAGTTAAAGTGTTATCAATGTGAATATCAAACATTTACAAAAGGTTCTTTAAGGAAACACATTTTGCGACGACATAAAAATATTGAAAAAGTTGATGTTTTAAATAAATTCATGTGTAAACAATGTGAATATCAAACATTTGCGAGAGCTAATTTAAAGAGGCATATCTTGCGACATAAAAATTTGGAGGAAGTAGAAGCTTCAGATAAGTTTAAGTGTGATCAATGTGAATATCAAACAGTTACGAGAAGTAATTTAAAGATGCATATTTTGCGACGTCATAAAAATAGAGAGAAAGTTAACGATTCAGAAAAGTTTAAATGTAGTCAATGTGAATATCAAACATTTATTAAAAGTGATTTACAGAGACATATTTTGGGACATCATAAAAATAGAGAGGGAGTTAATGCTTCCGATAAGTTTAAATGTGGTCAATGTGAATATCAAACACTTACGAAAGGTTCTTTGAAGAAACATATTTTGCGACGACATAAAAACATGATGGAACTTGATGTTTTCAATAAATTCATGTGTGAACAATGTGAATATGAAACATTTTGGAGAATGGATTTAAAGATGCATATTTTGCGACGTCATAAAAGCATAGAAGAAATTGATGCCTCAGATAAGTTCTTGTGTGGCCAATGTGAATATCAAACACTTTCGAGTCATAATTTAAAAAAGCATATTTTGAGACGTCATAAAAATATAGAGGAAGTTGATGCTTCAGATAAGTTTAAGTGTTATCAATGTAAATATCAAACAGTTTCGAAAAGTGATTTGAAGGTGCATATTTTGCGACGTCATAAAAAACTAGAGGAAATTGATGCTTCAAATAAGTTTAAGTGTGGTCAATGTGACTATCAAACACTTTCGAATAGTAATTTAAAGAGACATACTTTAAGTCGTCATAAAAAACTAGAGGAAATTAATGCTTCAATTAAGTAAGTGTAGTTAATGTGACTATCAAGCACTTTCGAATAGTAATTTAAATACCTAGACATATTTTGAGACGTCATAAAAATATAGAGGAAAATGATGCTTCATTTGTGTAGTCAATATAAATATCAAACATTTTCGAAAAGTGATTTAAATAACAACATAGAAAACGTTACTGATTCAAATAAGTTTAAGCATATAGTCAATGTTAATATAAAAATACTTTCAAGTAGTCATTTTAAGAGACATATTTTCTTACGTCATAAAAATAGACAATGATTCACGATGACCGTTCGTTAGAACTTTTGAAAAAACTTTTAAACTTGTGCTTAGATATATTTTCCGATGTGCCCTCTTTAACTTAAATATTGTCGTTTTTCTATCACTTTCGTTTATGAAGGAAGTAGCAGTTAACTTAGTTTAAATAGGATATGATATGCATTTTTAGATTTTTATTAAGATTATAAACATATCTTATATAATAGGTCAAATGTCTAAACTGAATAGTTTTTGAGATATTAGCATTTGAAAAAATTAACTTTTGGTTGTTCGGATAAACCGGAAGTTATAATTTTTCGACACTAAAACCAATAGGAACGTCTAGGCAGTTTTTATTTAAGATTATATAGCCTATCAAAGAACCAAAAATGTAATTTTTAAGATGCGAATATCTCAAAAACGATTCAGTGTAGATGTTTGACCTGTTATACATAATACGTTTAGAAATTTGAGAATAATGATGCAATAAAAATAATTATATTCCATTTAAAATAACAAATTTGACAGCTACTTTCGGTTCAACCGAAAATAATAGAATAACGCTAATATTTTAGTTACAGGGAGAATGTTAAAAAAATATATCTAAGCACAATTTAAAAA
This sequence comes from Polydrusus cervinus, assembly GCA_935413205.1. Classification (NCBI taxonomy): domain Eukaryota; kingdom Metazoa; phylum Arthropoda; class Insecta; order Coleoptera; family Curculionidae; genus Polydrusus; species Polydrusus cervinus. The sequence continues at coordinate 9,296,038 of OW284518.1, forward strand.
ATGTTTTAAATTTTTTCCTAAAAGTCGTGAATCTCCTGATCCAATTTATCCGGAACGGTGGATAGGTAGACGGAGGTCAATAGAGTGACCACCCAGATCGCCCGATCATAACCCTTTGGACTTTTTTTTTTATTGGGCTACGTCAAAAATTTAGTTTATAAATCTAAACTCAACTCGATATATACGCTCAAGTGTGATGTTCTACTGTTTATTAGCCACCAGGACGTTATAAATAACTGATTTAGTAGTACCTACTCAGAAATACATTTTAGTTAAGACGATGCTGTACGCGTGTTACTCAGGTTTTACTGCGTTATGGTACTGGCTTATACCACGAGGCCGGATGTATCAGTTCATAAATAAGTAATTCGACGAGTAATGCGAGCAATTTCTCACACAGGAACAAGAATTTTTGGAACGATTGATCTAATGGAGAACATTTTCAACATCTTATCAAAAACAATAGTATCTTCTCAGAATTTGTCCGTTTTCTTTTAAAAGTTATTATTTCGTTAACGGTTGAGGATAGTAGGAATAGAGCATGATTTATGAAATATCTCTAGAAGTAAAAGTTTAAAAGTATACATATAATTATGTTTCATTAAAAAAAATTAAAGTTGATAAGTACCTAGCATTTTTTTTATGATCCACCCTGTATAATATCTTTTCTCTAAAAATATACATTTAAAAAAACTAATCTGACGGTTCAAGTAATTCATGATTTGGTAGGCGGTATTCTATATAAAAGGGTGATGCCCTGTATATAAAAAACGATAACTTAACTGGGTCACACACAGCCGCAAACAGCAGGGGTATTCCCCGAAAGAAATAATGTGAATGCTACCGCTACCAAAACTAACATCATAACCCGATCATAACATAAAGAATTAATCGTGCTTGGTTGTCGAAAGAAAATCTTTAGTTATCGGCAGATCGCCTGTATCAGTCGAAATACCGAAAAATCGGTAGGTTCGACACATCGAGTAAGAATAAACAAGGATACGACATCACGTGGCTAAAAGTGACCCTATCTGCGCCATATTGGTATGACACTTATGTCATTCGTGTAATCAGCTGTTCGATCTATCATAATCGAGGTGGTTTTAGATTTTATGATACGTTTTTCAATTTTAGTGTAAAACTATTGCTACTGTGTGATAGATATTATATCGCGTGCCGTGCGAAGTTGTTCCAGCAGAAATGCTGTGGATAAAAAGAAACCTGCGAACATTACGTTTCAAAGGTTTTCCAAAAATTGAAAATCCTCTTCCATTTGTTTAAAAAAAAATTATTTTTCTCCAAACGAAAAGCAGAAAAAAATACTAAACAAATATTTTAAAGCAGTAGACGGAAAGGTTAAAATTCCATCGACAGTCGCCTGCCCGCTTAATACTAATTAACTGTGTTTTTTCCACACTAATGCAAAAGAAGGGACGAGTCCGGATCCGTGTCCTATTACCAAATTAAAGGTGTCATGGACGACGGAGGGTGCCGTACTCGGTCATGACCCTTGCTGTTCTTAATAAAATTAAAACTATACACTTAACGGTTAAGCTTCAACCTATCTTATCAAATGGGTCACTTAGTAGATGATAATAATATTATAAAAATATATATACCCTAAAAGGATTTTTTTTGTGTATGTTCTAATGGTAATTAAGAAAATATTAACCTTCCAGAAAAAGAGAAGAAACCCCTAAGAAGCAGCCGGATATAAAAGCAGACCTAACCGATGGATCCTCAGTTTACCGAGCGCGAAGTATCAAACGCGACAATGATTCAAAGTTGCATAGAGCATTTTTTATTGTATGTGGGTACAATCACCCACTTTTCGATGGCCTTGCCCTTAGTGGAGATGACGCTAAATGAACTACTAAATCTACACGAACGGCTCGGTGGTGCGGCGCCTTCACCGTCTGAAGTTATACGAAAGTTAAAAGCAATTAACCTGCTTCAAATTCACTTGGTACACTATGAATATATCAGGAGATTGGCAGAGCGGGCAGTAGAGCTTCAACAAAATAGGTCAACGACAGTATTCCCTTGTCAACGCCGATTCTGTGACCGATTGAAGTTAATTACATGGAAGACGCAACTCCATAACATCCTGCCAACGGCCTCCCAGCAGACCACCACCGCCAGACCAGGCCAGCCAGGGCCATCGCGGCCATTGCAGCCCCATTCGCCAAGATGTCCTCCGCCCGTCCGACTCAGAGTTCACCTGAACCAACTTAGACGAATGGTAGAACGGGTCCCTGCAACCGCTCAACACTATCAAATAGACGTCCTTCCAACCCAGGACACAACGCTTCGCCCAGAGATCATTCCCCAACCGTTGATGCAACCCACAATCATTTCCCTACCGTTGATGCAACCCACAGTCATCCCCCTATCATCACCTCACCAGCGACCACAACGCGAGAATGTGACTACAGACGCGGATGTGTCCCCAACCAAGGCCCCGAAGGTCGAGTGTTGTAGGGAGAGTGCGGTATCTCCCAATATGAACGAGTAATGATAAAGGTACCGTTAGCAATGTTTCCTTTGTTTAAAGCAAAAACTAAGACACTGAACATTTTATTTTATTTTATTTTATACACTCACCTAATTTAACGTTTCTTTTTTTTATATATACCTTTTCTTTTTATATACTCTACATTTTATTTTATTTTATATATTTTATACAATTTATTTTACTTAGAGGTAATAAGTTTACAAGCCTAAAAAAAAAATTAAATATACATATTTTAAAACCCTAAAAATCGAACCCTCATTTCCACCTGTCGCAGCCACTTATGCTCCCTTTCACCTAAAATCTAAGATAACATTCCAGACCTAGAACACCTGAAAACACTTCTGTGAATATGCAAAAATCTTTAATAACCAGTGGCGGCGCGACAGGTTAGTATAAATAAAGGACAGGTCAGTATTTATAAACTTTGGGTTCTAATTGTTGCCTATGGTTTGTTTAGTTGCAATTTTATTTAAATTAATATAATTATAACAAAAAGAAATTTAAAAACAATACATCTACAATTAAGTTAAAACAGCTTTGGACATTATTTTCTATGTGCAAAATAAACACAACTTGTATGTTGGGTTCCACAAAGATTTTTAACCAGAATTAATTAACAAGCACATTGACTGTGACATAAATGACATTGGCAGGTATTATTTATTTACATCCGAACTTGCAAGTTCATACTATGCAAATGTGGCCAGGCAGCATTTATCCAATCACTTGAATACCCTACTTCCGTGGTACGAGAAATGGAAGTTAGAAATAAATGAAGATAAATGTGAGTGTTTGGTTCTAACACGTAAGAACACAAACACTCACATTAATCAACATATAACAATTAATAACAAGGAAATAATACCGACAAACAAACTAAAATACTTAGGAATGACACTAGACCGTAGACTATACTTTATACCACACATAACAAACATAATAATAAAATACTACATAGCAGCACGCACGTTACATAAACTAATGAGACATGGATCATTTCTTTCACCGACAAACAAACTGACAATATACACCTCAATAATACGACCAGTAATGACCTACGCAGCGCCAATTTGGTGCGGAGTTTCAGACGCGCAATATAACAGAATACAAAAAATACAAAACATAGTATTACGACAAATTCTATCGGAAACAAGACGGACACCAATTAGACACCTACACCAAGCGACAAACGTACAACATATAAAAGAATATGTTCTAGACATCTCACAACAATTCTATGAGACGCAACCACAAAACGCGAGACTAACAAGAGACTTAACAAACATAAGACAACAAGACGACCCGTTACATAGACCTATATACCATAAACTTCCAATTTATTTCCAAAATAGGCAAAATTAAAAAATCGACATATGTTACGCAACATAATAAACTAAGTAAAGATTTCTTTAAGTATAAACTTCACATATGGAGCTAATGATACAAGACACATAGATAAAATCGAAAAATTATTATCAACGTGACATAGATACTGCGGAAGGCAATGCCCACATTTAAACAGAACGCAAATAAATTGGAAAAGACACAAAGAAACGGACAGGACAATAACCCCTTTTCTCTGTACCACGGGAGTAAGTCCCGCCCACTTCCAAAATCCCTATCCACGTGATAGTTCCTGAAAACTTTTAAAGTCAATATGACAAAATGCGCCACATCGTTACCTGAGAAACTAAAGCTGGTTTTTTCGTACCGTTTTTCCAGTGAAATAAATTGCAAAATTTTAATAAATACAACAAAAGCAAATTTATAAATTTTCTCAAAGCGAAAGCAGATCAAACTTCCTCATGGCGGTAAAATATTACTCTGGAACCTGCCGATTACATAAATGAAAAATCATCTTCTGTTTACCAAGGGCAAACATCGGCCCAGACGGGGCGTGGCCTCGTCGACGTGTCCTGGTTAGCAAGCTAATCCAGCAGAACTAGTATTAAGGAATATTATGTAAATAATATTATATAGTAAACAAAATGATATGTAAAGAACAAAATAAATGAATAAAGTATATTTTAAAATGAAAAAAAATCCGAACTTGCAATATTTAAAAATTTAGGCAACCGGGCCACTATGCCTCTACTCGTCTTGGTCTGATAAGTCACATGGTTCATAAAAAGGTGTAACCAAATTTTTCATTTTTGCTACTGTCGCATGTAAGTCAAATTTTATGGGTTAAAGTTTATTTATTAAAACATTTACAACTTCTAAATAAAATCATTTCTCATCCCATTGTGCACCTTTGCAATGGAACAATATTTAATTACAATACTATATTTTAAATATTTTCTGTCGCCAATCAATTACATTAAAAAAACACAAACGGGTTTCACCAAAATTTGTCTAGCTACTGACAAGTACACAATATACAAACATGTGTAATGTGTATACAGGGTGTTACAAATTCGACATACCAGCATTGGAATCTCGGAAACCATAGTAGTTAGAGAAACAGTTAAATAGGGGCAAAGTTGTGCAATTCGGTGCTGATTATAATGCCGCTTTAAAAGTTTTCAAATTCCGAATAGTTCCGATTTTATTCGAAAAAAACCGAAATTTTGCAAATTCGTTTTTATTTTTTCCTGAGCTCATTTGACTAGCTATTTAAAAATAAATGACACTTTGTAGTTGCCACTTTTTCTCCTCTACAAAATGACGTTACTAAACTAAAGATCAGCCGTTTCGTCTCCGAGCGGCCATCACCAATTTTATATTTTTAAATACGGACCTGGATTTTTTTAACCGATTTTTAAACCCTCCTATCCTCAAAATGTAATGGCGATATTACTTTCTCATAATGATGAATTCTTCTTGCTTATTTTTTTAAATTCATATTATTTACACTTCTTGTCAGTCCGGTCCTGGCAATATATTTCACCACTGGATTTCTTTTTATGGGGGGGCTTTAAAAAATGTTATTTATAAAAATGACGTAGATACCATGGAAGAACGCATAGAGGTTGCATTTGGTAGGATGAGGAGAAGATCGGTTGAAAGGCCTGTCGCCAAAATTGGAAGAAAAATCGAACGTTGTACTGAACGGCAATATCTTTGAACATTTAGAAAATTAGGATTTATAATTAGTAAATTTAGCATTAAGTATTAGAAAATTTTTATAAAATAAATTATATTACTTATGTATGCATGTTTTAAATAAAATAAAGTTTTTATTTAATATTGTGATTCGTTGCCAGGACCGGCCTGACAAGGAGTGTAAAAAATAGGCAAGAACAATTCATTATTATGAGAAAGTAATATCGCCATTACAATTTGAGGGTAGTAGGTCTAAAAATCGGTTAAAAAAAATCCAGGTCCGTATCTAAAAAAGTAAAGTTGGTGATGGCCGCTCGGAGACAAAACGGCGGATCTTTGGTTTAGTAACGTCATTTTGTAGAGGAGAAAAGTGGCAATGACAAAGTGTCATTAATTTTTAAATAGCTTGTCAAATAAGCTCAGGAAAAAATAAAAACGATTTTGCAAAATTTCGGTTTTTTTTCGAATAAAATCGGAAGTATTCGAAATTTGAAAACTTTTAAAGCGGCATTATAATCAGCACCGAATTGCACAACTTTGTCCCCATTTAACCGTTTCTCTAACTCCTATGGTTTCCGAGATTCCAAGCTGGTATGTCGAATTTTTAACACCCTGTATATAATACCATCATCCGTTATTTCGATTACAAAACTGTTTACTGCTTGATGAAATTATATTATTCTAGTTGACCCAAGCATTTTTAGAATTGTTCAAAATAAATTTTATCAGACCCTTATGAATCAGCCATATTGGTATGACCCTTTGCGCCGCCCCTGGTACCGTTTTTCGCAGACGAAATTAAATGGTAGTAGGTATAATAGCGCCTCCTTGTTTATTCTATCTCGATAGTTTGACAACACTGTTTGGTAGGATGTGAGAGCTCGGTCCTCAATGACTACATCTAAAAGAAAAATTGATTAGTCTGCTCCACCATCCAGGATTGAATAAACAGGAGACGACATCACGTGACTCTAAGGTAAATTTTTGTTATTGTATTTTTATAACTTTCTACTGCAGGTATACCTAAACCGGGTAATAATAATAATAATTTATTTGGTGCTAATACACAGAAAGAGCGCTTACACAAGTCAGTCGACAAAAATTAAAACATAAGTATTACACGCTTAAAATATATAAAAAGCATTGACACAGATAAATACCCTTTCTTGGACATAAAATACAAAACAGATTAAAATTTATCACCTGTCCATCGATAGAAAATCATTAACATTATAGAAAGCATTTTTTAATAAAATATTTATGACACTGGTCCTCTAAACTGTTTCATTGCCAAGTCCCTCATCCTCACAGCAGTAGGAAGCCTATTAAAAAACTTCGGCTCAAAGAAACTAGGACCGTCTTGCGTCCTCTTTAGGCGACAGTAGTGTGGCTGTATATTCTCTCTTCCACGCGTATTATATTGGTGGACATCTCCATGGGTTATATATGAATCGATATTTTTTTTTTACATATAACAGATTTTCCAATATGAAGATCGATGGCAAGGTCAGAATGCGAAGCTGCACAAAAGCTGCTCTGCAATCCTCCCTATATCCCAATCCAGCGACCAACCTCACAGCCCTTCTCTGCAATCCAAACACTCTCAGACTGGGACGAATGTCCCCACACCAATTATGCATAGGTTAGTCTGCAGTGAAATAGACCAAAATAGGCCACTTGCAAAATATTATGGGACACACTATTTGTCAAGTTACGAAGCACAAACAGGCTGCTTCTCAATTTTTTACATAGAATGTCAATATGGGCATCCCACATCAGTCTATAATCCAAGTGTACACCCAGAAACTTGACTGTAGTGACGTCCCAGTTAACGGCGGCTGTATCTCTCATTGAAAACATTACGCTAGTGGTTTTGTCGCTATTGAGATGAAGCCTATTAAGAGCAAACCAATGCTCGGCCCTCTCCTGCAGTCTGGCTGACATTCCTTGAGCATCCTCAATTGTATCAGCAGTAATCGAGATGGTGGTGTCATCGGCGAATATTGTGAACTTGGCTGACGGCTCAGACAAGGGCAAGTCATTAATATATATGAGAAACAGAATAGGGCCCAGGACAGACCCCTGTGGAACACCGATAGTAATGTCACTCTCCGCCGATAACACTCCCCCACTTCTAACTGCTTGTTTACGTTCTGATAGGTAGGATGAGAGAAGTTTCAAACTTTCTGAACTAAAAAAATATGCCTTTAGCTTGCGTAGCAGAATGTCATGCGAGACGCAGTCGAAGGCCTTGCTTAGGTCACAAAATAATGACGCAGTAAATTCTTGTGCGTTGAATGACTCTAGGATATAGGAAACAAGATCTAAGATACCTAAAGTTGTATTTCTGTTTTTTCTGAAACCAAATTGGCAATCTGAGAAATAGTTGTTACGGTCAAAGAATTCTACAATTTGTATAGCCATACATTTTTCCAGAACCTTAGAGAACACGGGCAGCAATGCGATTGGCCGGTAGTTCTCGGCTAGCTCTGGATTGCCTTTTTTAAATATGGGTGTCACCACAGCCTTCTTAAGAGCAGTAGGAAATGTTCCCTCCCTGTAACATAAATTTATAAGTTTTGTCAAGGGTATAACTATTAGATGTCTAATATTCTTCAATAATTTTGTACTAAATCCAAATACATCAGTGCTGTTCTTACATTTAATATTCTCAATGACATCCCTAACTTCATTATAAGTAACTTCTCTAAAATAGAACCTATGCATTGGTGGAGGAACATTAATAAATTCAATAGGATCATGTTGTGAGTGAGGGATCTTATCGTCCAGGTCATGGGCTATGTTAGTGAAAAATTTGTTAAAAGCATCTGCAGATACACTACAGGAGTTATTGACTCTTTCTGAACCACCTCTGCTCTTGTTAATAATCTTCCACATGCATTTAGCTGGATTATTTGCATTTTCAATCAATCTATCGTTTGATCTGATTTTTGCATCCTTGAGTGCTCGTTTATATTTAATCTTAAATGATCTATACTCATGATCGAGACCCGCATGAGCATATTGCCTTCTCAGCTCACCCAACAAAGCAAGATGCTCACGCATTTTCTTCAACCCATCATTATACCAGGTAATATTTCCTCCCTGATCCGATCTGACCAAGTAAGACTTTTCAGGAAAGGATTCGATATAAAACTTTTCTAGAATTGTCAAAAATTGAAAAAACTTTCTCTCAGCATTTACCCCAGACTCACTTATAAACTCCCAGTGTTCCGCAGCCACTCGATGGTAGAAACATGACATACCGATCTCAGTCAGCGGTCGACACACTTTCCATGTACGCTCTACATCAGGCATACCACATTTCATACTTACGCTTACTCTTTGCCCGAGGTGGTCAGACAGGTCAAGATCCTCTACACCTGCTGAGAGAACATGCACAGAACACCCTACAAAGACATTATCCAGATATGCATTACCTCTAGTTGGGGTACAAATTGTTGGTTTCAGCCCAAAAGATTCGAAAATATCAGTCACACTTGTTGCCTCAGCCTGATCTGTCCCAAATTGAACATTAAAGTCCCCCACTATAACAACCTGTTTATCCGGGCCTATCCTGTTCAAGATACCCTCCATAGCTATGAGGAACGTGCCAAAATACCCAGAAGGAGACCTATATACAGTTAAAATATATACCTAAATTAAGATTCTCTATGAATGTACCACAAATTTCTATGCATTTTTCTATATTAAACATACTGACATATTCTAGAGTTCTTATTTTTATTTTCTTGTCCACCATTATGACAGTTCCACCACCAATATTATCAGCTCTTGCAGAGAAGGCTGCAGTCTTATAACTTGATAGTTGTAAAATTTCAAGTTCTTCGGCTCTTAGCCAATGTTCACTTATACACACAATGTCTGTTTTAGATTTGCACAGCGCCGCCTCTAGTTCATTGATTTTGTTTCTTAAAGACCGTATGTTTACGTGTAGTATGGTCAAGTCTTGGCTTTTTGACTTGTTTACTTCTGTAGATGGTTCTCCCTTGTCACCTCTCCTGTCTGAGGCTTCTTGTATTTTCATTTCTAACCATTTCTTGATTATTCTTGTTGACATTCGCATTATCAGTCAGTGATGTCACTTTTGACGTTAGTAGGGCATTGGAACATTGGGTAAATCAGGGCATTATGTTTTGGACATAAAGATATTTATAATTTTAATTCACTGATTAACATAATTTGTATAATATTATTTTAAATAGGTAGGTACCTACCTCTTTGTTTTTAAACAGGTCAAAATTCATAACCTAATTGCCCAAACCTGTAAATTTCAAACCATAAAATAGATTTTAGTAAAAAGGTTATGAGGATTTTTATGAAGGACTTGTGAATTATAATAGGATTATTTTGTCCGCGTCCATATTAGGGAACATTATATTTTTTTGTTATAGGGTGAAACAGTACCACCCGGTCCGGAGTTCAAACATTGTGTTAAGACCAAGTCAATAAGTTTCTGATCCTGAACTTAGCTCGTCCTATTCATAACCGTCCATGCAAGAACAACGACCTATAAGATCCCAAGCACTGTTTCAACTTCTTTAACAAGCCTTACTTCTCTGAGCTCCACCGATATAACACCGAGAAAAAGAACATCTGTATATCAGGCAATACAAAAAAATAAAATAAAGCATTACCAAAAAAATATTCGGAAGAACTGAAGGTACCTACCTATTTATCTTAACATTGCATTATTACTCGCCTGCTGCCTACAAGAATGCAGGGCCGCTCTAGCAATAACGCCGCCCTGGGCAAAACAAAAAATTGCCGCCTTTTTCCTAGTCTCGCACATAATTTCGAAAGTGTTTTTTCTAATTTAAAAAAATAAAACACTTGCCAGGTATTTTTAATTAAAAAAAATATTGAATTTTTTTTATTGCATATTTATTGCACATAAATAAATTCTAAATACTAACAAAGTGAAAATTAACAAAAAAACATTAAAATTTATAGGCAATCTAATTGCACATTATAAACATATGTTTAAAAAAATTAAGCCCTTTGCTGTGACGCCGTCATGACTGAAAAAAGGCACCGGTGCCGGCGTTGTTCGGCATGCTTGGTCGCGGAATTGCTTGATATTTTAATAATATTAAAAGGAAAAGGGATCGGTTGAAATAGTCACTGTTTAAAAAATAAAACAGCAAAACAAAGGAAATTAATATTGTTAACTGAGAATTATCATGCCGCTCTTCCAACTTGCCGCCCTGGGCAGGGGCCCAGGTTTTTCCCCCCTAGAGCGGGCCCTGCAAGTATGTACGGAGAACATTTAACACATATTTGCATCATACTAGAACGATCAGTCGTTGGTACCAAAGTATCAATGATTTACCTGGATTCACAAGTGAGGCTTTTGATGCTTTTCGGATTAAGGCAGCCAATTCCGAAAATAAAATAATATGTTCCTTAATGATAGATGAAAAGGCAATACGGCAACATGCAGAGTGGGTTCCTAGTCAAAGCAAATCACATGGCTATGTGAACTCGCTGTAAAGAGACCACTCTGGCCAAATTTTTTGGTTTTCCTCCTCAACGGCATCAATAGCAATTGGAAAATTTCAGTTGGCTATTTTTTAATAGCCAGTATAACTGCAGACCAAAAAAAAGACTGGTTCAGGACAGTGGCGGCTCGCGGTCTTAAAAAATAGTGAAGAGCTAGATATAGTGCGGTTACTTAAACAAAGATTGACTAAAAACCCGTGTAATAAAACGTCTCTCTTATCCTCATCTGTCCAACGACTGAATGGAGTTTCCAAAAAATTAAATCTGTGTCATTAATTGGGTTAATTTTTAAAACACACAACTAAGTAGGTACGTTCACTAATGAATTTACTGAAAATAAAAACAAAACTTTTAATCACACAATAAATCACGTAAAAACGATATCTATACCCGTAAGTTTCGCGAAGCCTCAAAATAAATACCGCGAACCAATGCTTAAACAATGGTGCATACGACTGACCTATTTTTAAATTGCCCTTCATCATAATGCAAATTCTTACATGCTGGCGCGTGACTGACGTCACGTAACCATAGCGTAGGTGAAATCAAAAAGCCGCTTGACTATATGTTTGCTCTTCACACTGCTGCTTTGAGCTCACCGATGCGGTCAGCTGGGGCGCATCAAAATGCACGAGTGTTTATAAATTATTGTCCATCAGAGTTAACCGTGGCCCTATTATGCATAGCTATATTCGGATTAAATTAATATTATTAATTCGAACATAATTATTTTAAGGGCTAAAATGGTAGCTGTATTGGTACTATATTAATATTTATTATTGTCGAGAAACTTTCCTACTGGTTTTATTTTATTTTTTTGTATTTATTTTTTGGTGAAGAGCCCCGGCCTTCACCTGACGAGCCGCCACTGGTTCAGGAATGTGTGCAAAAATGTCATGAGGCAAGAATTACTATTGCCAGAATTCATTGCCAGTTTAACGTTTGACGGGGCTTTGACAATGGCCAAACGGCTGGGGATATAATTTAGACTACAATGCTTTGAAAACCAGTTTTAAACATCCATGTGTGATGAAGAGATTGCAGTGTTTTTAGGCCCCTCACATATATAATAAAATTAGTGCGAAACACATTGGGGGACAAAGAATTTATAGAATGGAAGTATTTTAAAAAATTACATTGAATCTGTCAAATCAGTTGATTTTCAATCAATAACTTCTGTTTTATGCGCTGTCATATTTACGCCTGTTAGCGCCCTATGTGAACTCGGGCTAATAGAAAGAACCATCAAGATTCTTCTACCTCGATGGATCAAATTGGTAAATGTCTGTTTAATAGAGCTGTAAAATGTAATTGAAGAAACGTATATAAAGTTTAAATTTGTGAACGTTAAAGGAATACGAAGAACGATATTCTATTCTTGACTATGCATATAGGAATGAATAATCATTTTAAGGGATGGAATTGAAGTTTTGGTATAGTGTGTTCCTTTTCTCCGTCAGAAGAAATATCTAAGTAACTTACTGGCTGTTTGCGGAAGCAGAAGGTTATTTGTTTTGTATCGACCAGCCTTGTATTACCTATCAATCCTCTGTGACTTCGGTGATGGCAACAACGACGACCTATCATTCCTCTGTGGCACTGATGGGAAATGGAACTGACGTAGCCTCCACAGAATTCGAACATAGAGAAAAGTTATTAACGTGTTAAATGATAGATGCCGCTGTGACTTTTAAATGACGATGCTAACGCCAAAGTGTAGTGCGTTTGAACTAATACTGGCGGAAGGGGGGTAGAGGAAGCCACCATATGTTTTAATTCTTTTGAAGGTCAAAATTAATATTTTGAAATTTAAAATTTGTAGTAAATATTTTTTTTAATTACGTTTTTGTTACTAATAAATACAATTTGCATTGCACGATTTGTAAACAACAACGTATTTTTAATAAAAATTATTTAACACAAATTTTAAATCTCAAAATATTAATTTACCTTGATGACAAATATATTTGGTTTATTTTTAGTAAAACAATCAATAATACAACTTTTTTATGGCACAAAATCATTTAATTTATATAAAATAAAGTCTTGAAGGATTCCTTAACCCATACAAAAGCAGAGGCCAAGGATTAATCCTCCTTAAAAGTGTTCTCAAACTACTACATAGACATACCACCCTCTACAAACACCGGCCGCATAAATAAATTTATTAAGAAAATAAATAACTGAGATCACACATCTATGTACACAAGTAAGTTTAGGGTCATAATCATATGTCGAGATCCAGTACCAGTAGAGATCAATAAATCAGGTTGAGGTCTTATTACAGTGAAGGTCAGTATCGGTGAAGGGTATCATCAAGTTCAGGTCTAAATCCAGTGGCAGTTGGTTAACATCATGTTCATCAACATTCTGAAGGATTTATCATGAAACAAGAGAACAGCAACAAAAATCTTATATTGGCAAATTATTTCTCTTACGACTAGTTATCACACATATCAAATACAAAGACAAAAAAGGGGCTAAGAAAGAACAATTTAAGTAACTTTAAGATTTTATTGTTTATTTTGCTTTTACTAAAACTTTTGTATATTTAAAGTTAAAGTGACCAGAACTTATTAACTTGGTTATTTTATTCACTTAAATTCTTGTAAACCCTTAAATAGACAGTCAACTTGATAATCAGTAGTTATATCTTATATCATGTTGCAAAGCAAAAATTAGGTAATGTACTACCTACCCGGAATATGTTCAATAACATCGAGCCTTTATTTTTAAACAACCTCGATAAGAAACTGACTTGAAGTTTTTATTAAAAAATATTATTTTGTGAAAATAGAGACGTTTTTTAAATCGCTTAATCAACAAATACATTCCAAGATACTTAAATTATTTCTGGCAGAAAAGTAAAAAATTGTTTAAAAATTTAGGGTCATCGACCTTTGCCGCTATAAAATAGTTTGAACTCTGTTTTCAGATTTTTTTCTTAAATATATTAATATAACATCTTACCCAGACATGCAATAAGACTTTCTTTTGCATTTTAAAATCACGATCTTGAGATATTTGCGATAAAAACATAAATAATTTCTAAACAAAGAGCCATGTCATGAAAAATACCTTCAAAGCCGAACACAAGGAAAAACATCAACGGTTGGTTTTAAAAAATGGAGCAACGTGATTGGTCGAAAGATGACAGCAGAAGTAGTGGAAGACAAGTGACACTTGATGCGTCTTTTCATATCCAAGTTTCATACCCCTGGTAGCCTCCGACAAATATCATCAAGACGGCATTGGAACTGAGTAGCTAAGTAATAACATCGCTTTTTTTATTTATACGAATATATTATTTGTTCAAACGGCCCTATGGAAATTTCCTTTTGATCTACAAGAGATCAGCACTCTTTAAGCTGTGATTTTGGTTTCACCACTAGGTCAAATTTGTAAAATAAACCCAGAAAAGTGGTATTTTTTTTATATTATGGATCTTCCAAATTTCCTAGAATCCGTAAAGTCTGAATATGACTCTTCTCAGGATGTACCCGATTTACTTAATATTAACAATATTAAGCAAGAAGCTGTAGAAGACTCCGTTTCCATCGTTAATGAAGAGTGTTGTAGGGCGTAAGTATAATAATAATATGATATATTTATGCAATAAAAGTTATGGTAAATATTTCAAGTATCTTTTATACGTTTCGGTTTATCACTCCTAAATTGGTAAATCCAAAGAAAGAGGTTAACTAAAATTATGAGTAGGGAATGACAACCACAAATCCATTGGTGGTGCCAGGAAAATTACAATGGTTGGGCAAGATATTTTTAGGGTGGGCACAGAATCAGCTATAATGACTTGGTGGATAAGAAACCGGGTCTCCCTGCGTCAAACAACTGTCTGCCCCGTGTATCTCCTCAATACCCTGTGTGCTGGACCTAATCCGCTAATTTTGAGTAAGCACTCTGGTGGGCCCGTGCCCACCCTGGCCCGCCGCTGCTCAGATTACTTTAATTATTTGGCTGTCAGGTTATTGGGTCCAACTTAACCAATGTAAATTTTTTTCAAAAAAATGTTTTTTCTTTAACAAAACTTTAAGACCTATTCACAAACTCTAAACAGTAAGTACTTTTACATTACTGGTACCGAGTCCTATCATAATTTTACTATATTAGCTAGTAACTAAAAATATATATTACTTATATGAAATTATAATAATATATTACTTTACCCTCGACGTTACCTACTTACTTTTTAAATATACACTAAGTATATATTGTAATGCATTGCCTCTTAACATAAGAAATCTAGATATACAAAACTTGAAACTGACTATTAAGAAAGTCCTAATTGCAAACACATTCTAGGTACACATATAATTAATTTCTCAGCCATAACTTTGACTATTGATGGTTTTAAATGATATTAAATGTATTGCCTGATTTTAGTGTGTTACATAAGGTGCATATTCTATGAAATACCATAGTGAGTGTCTTTTTAACTGTAAATAATTGACATTTATATGTTAACGGTAGTATCACATTTTGCAATAAGATCTTATTTTAAAAACAGAGACTTCTAGTCCTTTACAAATTTTGTCATTTATATAATATGTTACACAGTCCTTTATTTGTAATACTTTTATCCATTTTATATATTTTGCTTATATTGATGTACAGTGGCGTCCCCAACCTAAAATTCCGTATTTTAAATGAGTTTTAACTAAGTAATGCATAATATAATATTTCCAGTTGTTTTATGCTTCTAAAAATTGGTAGTAAACTTCTTAATTTTTTAATCAAATATTCTATGTGAAAATTCTAATTTAATTTACTGTCAAAGATTATTCCTAAATATTTTACTTGATTAACTTTTAAAATTTCAATGTCATCAGTTATTTTAATACTATTAATATTTTGTGGTATGTGTTTTGGATTTAAAGTGAAAGGAAGATAATTAGTTTTATCAAAATTAATTGTTAATATATTTTTATCAAACAAATTTTTTATTATTTGAAAATCTTTTTTAATTTTGTTATTTAAGTTGTCCCAATTCGTATCTGTATCAAAAAATGCAGTATCATCTGCGAAACTATGAATTTCTCCATCACAATTCACATTAAATAAATCATTAATATAGATAATTAAAAATAATGGTCCTAAAATTGTTCCTTGAGCAACACCATATTTAATTACTTTAGGATAGCTTTTTTCTGTATCTATTTGAACATAAGTTGGTCTATCTTTTAGATAATTTTTATTTAATTCAGATTGTTTTCCTCTAAATCCAATATTTTCAATTTTTTCCAACAATAAATCATGACTAACTGTATTGAATGCTTTTGCTAAATCCAAAAAAATACAAATAGAAGGTTTTTTATTATCTAATGCATTTTTGCACATTTAACATTTTGTAAGCTTTCAAGTAATACATAGATATTTAGTTTAAATTACTTAGGTTTCACGTTTTTTATACAGGGAGTTCTTAAAATTGTGTAAATGTTTCCATTCAAATAAATGTGCATAAGTCAATTTTTGCAAATGGAACCCCCTATTTTTTAGCTTACTAACGTATAGAGAATTAAATTTCCTATCTACATGCCTAATATGTTACAATACACATTTTTAGTCTTTATGGAATTATGAGCAATTTAAATAAAAAATCTTAAAACTTCTGTATGTGTTAATGCGACATTATTTTTGAAAACAAGACTGACTGGGATTTTCGTTCTTTGAAAATTAGAAATAGCTAAGCAACGAACATAGGCGCTTAATAGAAATGGTAACAAAGCTCAAAGTCAAACGAAAATCCCAGTCGAAGCCTTCTTTTCAAAAATAATGTCGCATTAACACAAACAGAAATTTTAAGATTTTTTATTTAAATCGCTCATAATTCTAAAACGACTAAAAATGTGGATTGTAACATATGAGGCATTTAGATAGGAAATTTAATTCTCTACACGTTAGTAAGCTAAAAAATAGGGTGTTCCATTTGCAAAAATTGACTTATGCACATTTATTTAAATGGAAACATTGGCACAATTTTAAGAACTCCCTGTATAAAAAACGTGAAACCTAAGTAATTTAAACTAAATATCTATGTATTACTTGAAACCTTACAAAATTTTAAATGTTTACCTTTATTAGTTTCAGAGTTACTAAACTTTCTTCTCGGAGCGTTTTTACATAAAAAAATCCTTTTATAATTCATATCTCAGAAAGGGTTAGAGATAGGAATAGATTAATATTAACAAAAGGTATTTAGATTTTAATAACGTAATAAAAAATGCTAAAATATACAGGGTGTTCCATTTGAAATAGCAAAGTTGGCAATAACTTCCGGTATAATCGGAAGTAACAAAAACCTCAAAAGATAATGTTTTAAAAGCTCAAAGCCAATTATGCCTGCTATCAAATTTTTAGAAAGATAAGTATACTCGTTTCCGAGATCTTCTAATAGGCCACTCAACATGAATCACCCTATATAGTTACAGAGATAGCAATGCTAATGCATCGAATTTGTAAAACCCTGTATTGAAAAATGGAAAAAACTTACCGACTAATTAAATGAAGCATTTAATAAGGTATTCCAGTTGTTCTAACAAAAAATGTTTTTCGGCAGACAACATACCTAAACTTTTTCATTTAATTAAATTTAAAACTGATACACCTAAACCCGAAATCAGGAATATAATGCACTGACGGATTAACCTAAACCTAACCTACAAGGTCATAACTCGCCTACAAGAATAATTTATGTTAAATAGTAAAAACTGTTTAAGAGAAAAATATTTTAAAATTAATATCTCGACAGGTAAACCCGTTTTAAAAATAGCTGCCATCTAGTAGCGATAGCAAAGCCGAAAGCATAACTATATAGCCTAGTAGTGCCCTAACCCGATTGGGACTCTTCACTCTCGATAAAATAAAACATCATAATATGAGGATCTGGCCAGGCCAGGTTGATTTCTCTACACGTCAAAAAGAGAGGGCTATAGTTCATTGGTCTTTCTCTTGTATGGGTTTAACATCGTGCCAAATACAGAGTTGGCCGGAGCAGCGTGGCGGCAGGGAATTTTTGGCGGCGTCACCCACACATTAGGGAGTTTTTGCATAGTTAGGGGTTAATAGATATCAACGTCTTATAATAAAAATTATTTACATTTACAAAAATAATGAAGCGTAGGGAGTAGGGAGACAAAGTAATAATAATTATAAATGAGAAATAAAAAGCAGGTGTACAGGGTGTCCCAAATTCGAGCCTCATCATGGGGATCTCGGAAACTATAAGAGATACAGCATTGGTCAAATAGTGGCAAAGATGCGGAATTTTGTGCCCAGTAATATCGTAAAAAAATATTTTATCTATCTTTTTTAGTTTAAGAAATATTTGAAAACAACTAAAATATTGAGATTTTGTTTTTTTAAATTAGCCGACTTATTTTATCCGGTATAAAAAAACAAACATTGTTAAGGCAACTTTTCTTGCTGCATATCGTGGCGTTTTTAGAATTTCGTGGCAACGAATTGTGGAACCATTATCAACTTTAATTTTTTAAATACGGACCTGTATTTTTTTATTTTCTTTTTTGAAATCTTTTTAAGCCCTGAATTCAACCATGTATCACACTTAATTATATCAAGACGTTTTGGTGCCATCATTTTAACATCTGCAATGCCACCTTTGTTTTGTTTAGTTTCATTTTATAGTTTGTTATATACAAATTGAAATATTATGTTATATAGTAAGTAAATTAATTCTATAACTAATAAATTCCGGATCTATTTACATGTTGTACTTGGTAAAAATAATTAAGTAACTAACACCAGGGCCGTATTTATTTAAAAATAATTATCACATTACAGATGATGAAATGATGATATCAAAACGTCATGATATAATTAAGTATGATACAATATTGAATTCAGGGCTTAAAAAGATTTCAAAAAATAAAATAAAAAATACAGGTCCGTATTTAAAAAATTAAAGTTGATCATGGTTCCACAAAAACGACACGTTGCAACGAAATTCTAAATACACCACGATACGGAGCAAGAAAAGTTGCCTTAACAATGTTGTGTTTGTTTTTTTATAGCGGATAAAATAAGTCGGCCAATTTAAAAAAACAAAATCTCACTATTTTAGTTTTTTTCAAATATTTCTAAAACTAAAAAGATTGCTAAAATATTTTTTTACGATATTACTGGGCACAAAATTCCGCAACTTTGCCACCATTTGACCGATGCTGTATCTCTTTTAGTTTCCGAGATCCCCATGATGAGGCTCGAATTTGGGACACCCTGTACAGGTAGGTAGGGCCATGGCACTGTGGCCCTACTGTTCGAGCCGCCACTGCCTAAGAATTTAATTCTGCATCTGCATCTCCGTATGTAAAATTTTTTCCTCAAATAATCCTGAATCGCGAGTTCCTATTGCCTTTATTTTTTCAGATCAGAAAATGTTGATCTTACATATTTGAAGGCGCCAGTAAAAATTGAAACCAACGAAGTTGCAAGAGGAGTTGAACAAACACCTACAATTGTCTATGAAGAATGGAAGATTAAAAATGAGGAAGTCTACCTTAAAACGGAAGACCTTGAACAAAACCAAAGTCTGTAAGTATCTCTGTATATTACTTATTTCTTTGGAATGGTCCGAAATGACAAATTATTAAATAATGTCTATATGATTGTGGCAGATTCATATTAGAAAAATATTTTTTGGGTGTTTCGCCACAGATAAGGAAAATCGATTTTTTTAAATTAATATTAGCCACTGCGTTTAAACTAGTGATGTAAAAAACCCGTTTTTTTAACCACTTGAAAAAAAAAACGTGAAAAAAACATGTCTTTTTTCAGTCAGGATTTTCACAAAATTTGGTACATAAGTATGCCCTAGGCAACACATCCCATTTTAAAATGAATTAAGCCGAGTTCTCAGAGCTTAGTTCTGTCGCTGGCGGTGACACGTGTTGTGAGTTGTGATTGTGACCAATAGAAAATAAGTATTTTAACATGTGACTCCAATACTCATTTTCTTTTGGTCACATCACGTGTCGCCAGTGACAATAGGAAGCTCTGAGAATTAGGACTTAAAATCATTAACCAGAGGCGGAGAAAATAGGATGTTAATACTTTTTTAAGGAGATTTTTGTGAAAAAAAAACAACGCAATTTAGAAAAAAACATACCCCTATATTTTTTTTTTCAAAAAAAACGTCGAGTTTTGAAAAAAAACATCAACTTTTTTTTCATTTACATCACTAGTTTAAACATACAAAATCTTGTATAAGATATTGTCAGTGACTTATATACCGGGTGACAACGAATGTTGTATTTTTTCCGTAGTTTTGATAATACAAATTTTAAAGTTTTAGGAGATTCTGAGTGTATATTTTGTTAGTTTTTAGTAAAGTCATAATTTTAAAATCACTTCCGGTTTGACCGGAAGTGGTATCAACTCTTTTATTTTAAATAGGAACCTATTATTTTTTTTCGATATTTGAATTAAACGGCAAATTTCCTTTAAAATGACATATCACACATTATCATTTGTTTTTAAAATGGCTTCTAGGAAAAATTTTCAAGGAAATACTTAGATGGCCATATGGACTTGCTAATATAACATGACTTTTTGAGAGTAGGCCATGGAAGTTTTAAAGTGGTCTATTTTAACCAGTTTTATGTTAAACAATAACATTCTTTGCGAATGATGCTTCTGTCAAAAATATTTTAGATATGTCATATTTTTTCAAAAAAATGAGAAAACATTACTCAATATTTTTAAATGGCAACAAGCCATTCATTTAGGGCCAAAAAAAAAGCTTATTAAATTATCTTTTTAAAAATGTTTCATAAGCATGGTATTGTACTTAAGGGAGTGGCTAAAACTCGAGAAATGTCATATTTCAAAAAAAAAAAATTGAGTTCTTCAATTTTTGTTACGAACACTTTTGTCATTTCACAGAATATTTCATAGCCTACTTGTTTAACATAAAACAGGTTAAAATAAACCACTTTAAAACTTCCATGGCCCACTCTCAAAAAGTCATGTTATATTAGCGATTCCGTGGCCATCTAAGAATTTCCTTAAAATTTTTTCCTGGAAGCCATTTTAAACACAAATGATCTGTGAAATATGTCATTTTAAAGGAAATTTACCGTAGAATTTAAATATCGAATAAAAATAATAGGTTTCTATTTAAAATAAAAAAGTTGATACCACTTCCGGTCAAACCGGAAGTGATTTTAAAAATATGACTTTACTAAAAACTAACAAAATATACACTTAGAATCTCCTGACATTTTAAATATTGTATTAATAAAACTACGGAAAAAATAGGTGGGTAACAACATTCGTTGTCACCCGGTATACTAAATTTTGCCTCAACCCTAATCTATTCCTAATGTAGTCGTTGTTTTTGCAGAAATCTAACTTTCAAGACGAATTCTGGCCCCGTTATCATGCAAAGAGAAAACTAAAAATTGTAGTTTTTAATGACTGTATTTGTTACGACTCGGTAGCTCAGTACGTAATTTGAGAGTAAAACGGACTTAAAATTAAGTTATTGATGGCGAATAAAATAAATTTTAATGTGCCTTCCAATTTTGCTAAATGGAGAAGTTAAGAGTTACACTAATATATAATTGCCTTTTTTACCAGGCTGTGCTTTAAGCGGTTCTTCACAATATACTAATGGGACCGAATGACTGACACAATTTTATAAAGCACACTTGTTAGTCTTTTAGAGAAAAAATTCTTTACAAGGGGGGTAGAAATATATACCGGGTGTTTCCGGAGGTACGCTCGCACCTATAACTTTTTTGTTGTTTAAATTACAGATTTAAAATTTTGTGTGTTTATATGTGATACTCTTTTGCATTTGATGACATAGCGGATGCCATTTTATCACTTCCGGTTTAACCGGAAATGATCTCAACCTTAGATTTTTAAATGGAACACCCTGTATATTTTTGGCTATATCGATTCAGAACACCATTCCAAATTCAACGACACCCCATACGTTACTTTTTGCTACTTTAAATTATTTTTAATTTTATTTTAATTTTTTCGTCTAGATTGCTATGAACTCTTTACGATTGTTTACTTCTAAACCAAAATCTTGATAAAAATGCAATTTTCAAGTTTTATTGTGTTTTAAATTTTTTGCATACTTTTTAACTTTTTAAAAAGGCTTTTTCCAAGAAAACTCAATTTTTCCAAATGGAAACATATTGGCTCACTCGGGCAAAAAGATAGAGCACTTTTTTTCCAACAATTTTATATCACACATCCTAATGTCAAGTTAAACGAGCAGCGATAATTTATAAAAAATAACATTTTATGACAAAAAATACAACACGAAGCGCAAACGGCTTTGCATTTATCTAGGTACCCATGACGCCATAATGCTCATAAACAAATGAACATAATTACAAAGTTAAAATCCGCCATCATTGAAATTAGTTTGACATGACAACAGTAGCTTGCTATTTTATCGTTTGATTTTTCGGCCAGTGTGTATTAGTTCTAATTTTGTAATAAAATATTAAAATGGAAATCTATAACAGAAACGAGAAAATCGATATGGTACTAATTTATGGCAAATGTTTGCAAAACAGTACTCAAGCAGCCAGGGTGTATGCTGAGAGGTTTCCCGATAGACGACACCCTTCGAGACATTACTTTCCCAGGCTAACTAGACTGTTTTTATTGTTTCAATGATAATATTTAATTTGTAATTATGTTCATTTGTTTATGGGTCTAGATAAATGCAAAGCCGTTTGTGCTTCGTGTTGTATTTTTTGTCATAAAATGTTATTTTTCATAAATTATCGCTGCTCTTTTAACTTGATATTAGGATGTGTGATATAAAATTGTTGGAAAAAAAGTGCTCTATCTTTTTGCCCGAGTGAGCCAATATGTTTCCATTTGGAAAAATTGAGTTTTCTTGGAAAAAGCCTTTTTAAAAAGTATGTAAAAAATTTAAAACACAATAAAACTTGAAAATTGCATTTTTATCAAGATTTTGGTTTAGAAGTAAACAATCGTAAAGAGTTCATAGCAATCTAGACGAAAAAATAAAAATAAAACTAAAAATAATTTAAAGTATTAAAAAGTAACGTATGGGGTGTCGTTGAATTTGGAATGGTGTTCTGAATCGATATAGCCAAAAATATACAGGGTGTTCCATTTAAAAATCTAAGGTTGAGATCATTTCCGGTTAAACCGGAAGTGATAAAATGGCATCCGCTATGTCATCAAATGCAAAAGAATATCACATATAAACACACAAAATTTTAAATCTGTAATTTAAACAACAAAAAAGTTATAGGGGCGAGCGTACCTTCTGAAACACCCGGTATACTACGTTTTCATGAGGACTGAGTTCGATTTGAATATTTTTTACCCTATTACATTCCAAGGCGTTTTCAGTGCAGTTTTCAAATCGAATTGAAATCGATTTCAATTCGTATTTGAATTTTCAACATTTGTCAGCTGTCAATGCTGTCATGCGTCAAACCTGTGGTTATAACCGTTCTTTTTTCGTACTTGTCTATGTTTTTGCTTTTAGATTTTGTTTCTATTGCTTTTTTGGTCGGTCATTTTTACAACGTTTATAAAAGAACCGCCAAAACCAAACATAACATAAGAACTATTTGTAAGTTATGAGAATCATATTCCGTTCCGATCTCGAACCGTTTTCATGATTAAAAATTTCGGTACGATCCCAAAAATTGGCGAATCGACCTTGAACTGAAAACGAACTCAATACGGTAAAAATACCTGTTTTTATGTGTTCAATTCGGATTCAAATCGAACTGAATCCTCATGAAAACGTAGTAATAAGAATGATGGGTACTGGTTTCAGCCAGGGTAAAATGGGCCTGCTTATACTGCTGTCCTAAGACTAGTTGTCCTATGCGCTAATTATGCATTTTGAGATATTACAGTGTAAATGCATATATTCTTGATGTTTTTATTTTTTTTTTTGAAATAAGGGGCAAAATGTAAATGAGAACAAACTCGATTATATTGTTACCAGTTGATTAAATTTGGAGGCGGACTTTGATTGCAATGGTAGATAGGACAATATGACCAAGTAAAATACAACTGAACCGTGCTTATTTATTTTCCTAAGTGGAGTACTATAAATTTTTATAATAAAACATATAAGTATAAAAAAATACAAGAAATATGAAATAACACTACCAGTATTATTAGTATCTAAATCGAGATCTAAATATAATATGTTACTAGTCATCGATACTGGTAATAACATTGTCATTGACTGGTAAGCTTTCCCAAAAGTTCATTCTATTTTCGGGTATATGGGACTTTAAAACTGTAACCAAATTACGCTTTCTTTCAAAAGTAATACCGCGGCATTGTGTCTTCATTACAGGATCAGTAAACATCCGTTTAATATATTTTTGGTTTAAGATGCTGTCCATATCTTGAAAGGTGTCCGAAAAGTTTTTTTTGTACTGAAAATGTTGGCCTCTTTTTTTTTTTAAAGAAAGCGCAACAATATATCTAAGGTAACACTCCTCGTGTCCGAGTTTTGTGAAAGAAATGTTAAGATTTGCAACTTCCTTCCGATATAATTCGTAAGAAAAGTCATTACGTGGGTTGTTTTCTTGGAAATTCTTGTACATCAGCGTTATGGAAATATCGCTAGGCAGATACAGCCTATTTGGCGCATGTTCTCTGCAATAGTGAGAGATAGTGGGCCGAAATGAGTTGATGTGATCTACGATATCTTTTCTGTCTATTCTTCTTGGAACAGGTCGCTTCTGAGTTCTCCCATCTTGCTTTGCTGCTATCAGATTTGGGTCTGTGCTGCGCACATTTTTCAGTAGCCTATCATTTTCAGGCTCGTAGCCTAGTGTTGACAAAAGATATTTTTTACATACTTCAACATCTTCACCATTTTCATCCTTCAAAGTATAATTAAAACTCTACGTTCTTCTGAAATTATTGCCAGATTCAACTGTTTGCCTCTTTTTTCCGATTATTTAACACAACTGGCAGCAAAAAGCTTCTGCTGGTCATTGGTTAGTGACCAAAACTGAGTATTAATATTTTTTTGACGTACATACAGCCGTTACGTTCTGCAGGCATTTCTTTTTGCAGCTACATGAACCTTTTACGTTGTGTGCGTTCATGTACTTCTCTATTTTTTGTTTCTTTCTTTCCAAAGGGCTAATGCCGTACGTTTTTCTCTTCCTAAGTACTCCTTTTTTGTATAGGTTTTTGTTTCCGCAATTTCTATCGCTGACTTTACAACGCTTTGTAAAATTTTAATAATAAATGTCTCAGTACTATCCTCCTCATTCGAATAAACTTCCTCTTTATTTCCTTGATGGGATGTTACAATAATTTCATCCTCTTCTTTAGGTAACTCAAAATGAATTGAATTCAGAGTAGGTAGTCACATTTGGTGGAGTTACTGATATAATATTAATTTGTTTAGAACTGTACGAGGTTTCTGGTTCAGGTTTAGCTATATCATAGTTTAAATTCAAATTTAAGAAAACCTGATCTAAAATATCTGGCAATACAACATTAAGAACATATGCTTCTGTCGTATCACTTGGATCTACATGACACTGTGTATCTAAATACGTTGGCGAAACACACACTTGTGGACTTTTTGGCAATGTCTGATATTTCGATGTCTCAGAATTTTCATACAAATCTGCTTTGTAATTATAATCACTGTCTTTCTCTTTTTTTGTCTTTTTGGTCGTTTCTTACTCTTAAAAGAATCAACTTATCTCTAAATTCCTTATTCAAGGCTAGTGAAAGTAATAATTTACTGCGGCTGCTCGCCATACTAACAATTTCAGCTAGAAATGACACACTGTAAGTATATATACTTATTTAAATGAATACAATTAAACTTACCCTTATAAAACTCTTATTAAACTGTAAAATTAAACGTATTGCATACTGCACCGATAACTTTTTTAGAGGTTATATTATTCTGGCGCAAAGAAAACATTTGTGACAACCTCAAATATTCCTCTTATAAGTTATGCTAAACAAATTTGTCCTAAGTGTAGTAGATAGGACAAATTTAATTAGTATCACCGTAAATTTAAATCAAAGTTTACATATTGCCAAGCTTATTTTCCTAAGTACAAAAATATTTTCAGATGGGACAATCTGTCTTATATTTCACAAGGGACAATTTAATTTAGGACACATAGGACAAAAGTTTTAGTGGTATATTGGGTTTATTAATGTAGATAGGACTTTGTACGTTTGTAGATAGCTAGAAAACATAAATAGCTTTCCAAAGATGGCTAACCATTGTAACAGTTATTTTGCAAATGTCGGAAATAAAATGGCCGAATCGATTCAAATACCCAAAGAGCCAATTAATATCAATTTTACACTGCAAAACTTAATCTTTTTATCCCCTGTTGATGAAAATGAATTAATTAAATATATTTCTACACTAAAAGGAACAGGGTCACCGGGCCTAGATGGAATTACATCTAAACTTCTCAAACAAACGCATCGCCCAATCATTGCTGCATATCTCTTTAACTTATTGCTAAAAAAGAGTAATTTTATAGTAAAGAAATAACTGAAAACTCTGGATGAGTCAAAAATCGAGAGGTAAAATTAGAAAAGATAAAAGTTCTGATGGAGATTCGCAAAAAAAGGAAAATTTGAAAATAGAAGAACTGACGGAAGTTAATGACATAAAGAAAGAAAATAAGGAACTAAACGAAAAAATAGCGTTATACCAAGAAATTTTAGAGACTAAAGAAGAATTAATTAAATCAAAGGATGTAATTATCAAGGAACTTAATGAGAAGACTATCTTACTGCGTGAAAAAATTGATTCATTAATAATTAACGAGAATAAAGGTATTATTTAAATTATAATTAACAAAGTTTTTGTAACAGGAATCGTGCCTTTTCATTTTATAATGTCAGCAATTACTCCCATCTATAAAAGCGGATCTACAGCAATGATCTGTAACTACTGACCCATAAGTCTGATAAGTAATTTGGCAAAAATATTCGAAAAATGTTTAATGGAAAGGCTATTTACTTTCTTCAAAAATAATAATATTATATCAGAAAACCAATATGGTTTCTTGCCGAATTGTAGTACGGAGGACGCTTTATACAGACTGACATCGGAAATAACAAACAATTTGAATACAGGAGAGAAATGTGCTGCAATCTTCATAGACTTGGCAAAAGCGTTTGACACGGTCCCCCATGATAGACTTCTTGATGTCTTATGGCAACTTGTGGTTTTTACACATAGAAATTAAAATTTTAAATAAGTTATATACGTTAGTGGGTATTTATCATTCGCCAAATTATTCTCATGCTGATTTTTTAAATTATTTTGTTGAATGGTATGAAAGTTTTGGTATTTTAATAAAAAGTGATATCATAGTTATGGGAGATTTCAATATAAATTGGAAGGACAATGGCTTTTATACCAAAAAACTAAAATGTATCCTAAATGATAGTGGTCTTTATCAACTGGTAAATGAAGTAACACATTTAACAGTTAACAGTGCAACTATCATTGACTTGGTAATTTCAAATAACAAAGATTTTGAAACACATAGCATAACAAATCCTATAATTACCGATCACTGTATTGTCGAAATAATTATTTTAAATAAATATAAAAATAGTAAAAAAATTACGGTTCGTCAGCGAAACAATGATGTTGTTATGTTTAGAAATTGTTTAAAAAATATTTCTTATGATTTTAATGAACCAAGTATAAGTACAAAGTGTGATTGTTTTATAAATAATGTAAGAAAAGTATTTGATACTTATTTTCCTAAAAAAGAAGTTATGACATACTCAAAACAAAAATTTTTCTTTAATGATGAAATTAAAGAATTAATAAAATATAAAAATACATGTTTTATTAAATTTAAGTTCACAAATTTGGAAATTGACTGGCTTAAATATAAACAGTCTAGAAATTTAGTGTCATCAAAAATTAGAAATGAAAAAAAAAAGTTTTTTAATTTAAAAATAGATGAATGTAAGCATGATTCAAAAAAAATGTGGAAGACTTTAAAATTATTTATATCAGAAAATAAAGTAGAAGAATACAAAGGAATAAGTTTTAATGGAAATATTTTAAACAATAATATTGAGATTGCAGAAAATTTTAACACTTTTTTTATAGAAAGCATAAATCATATAGTTAATTCCATACCAAATTATCAGGACCATTTTATTTTTAAATTAAATTTAACTAGGTTAGAAAACTTTACATTATTAAATTTAAACGAATTGAAACAAATAATATTTAGCTTTTCAAATAAATCAAGTACAGATGATATATCAATAAATTTTTTAAAAACAAATTTTAATGAATTATCCAATCCATTATTAGATATTATTAATTCTAGTTTAAAGTTTGGCATTGTCCCGGAAAATTTAAAGGTAACTACAATAACGCCAATTAGAAAAGTTCAAAATACATCAAAGCCCGAAGAATTTAGACCAATTAATACACTTGTAGCTATCGAAAAAATTTTGGAAAGAGTAGTCTATTATCAGTTATTGGATTTTGTAGAGGAACATAAAATATTATCAAAATTTCAATCAGGGTTTAGAAAGAAATATAGTTGTGAAAGTGCTGTACAGTATGTTTTAAATGATTGGAAACTAGCAGTTGATAAAGGTGAAATGGTGGCCGTTATCTTTTTAGATTTAAAACGAGCATTTGAAACAATTGACAGAAAAAAGTTATTAGAAAAATTACGAAAGTATGGAATTGGTGGACAGGTATATAAATGGTTGCATGACTATTTAATAAATAGATGGCAGGTTGTAAAATGTAATGAGTATGTCTCAAATAAAAAAGGTATTAATGTTGGTGTACCTCAAGGTAGTATACTTGGTCCTTTGCTGTTCATAATTTATATTAATGATTTGGTTTATAATCTAGTCGATTGTAAATATCATTTTTTTGCTGATGATACAGTGATTTACATTTCAAGTAGCAATATAATGTGGATAATAGATAACATGAATAATAAACTATACCTTATATATAAATGGATGTGTGAAAATAAATTGAAAATTAATATCGACAAAACAAAATGTTTATTATTGGGATCTGAAAAGCAATATAGTGAATTTTTGGATCAAAAGCTTTCTTTTAAAATCAATAAAGAAGATATTGAAATTGTAACAAAGATTAAATATTTAGGAGTTATCATAGACCAAAATTTAACCTTTCGTGATCATGTGGACTATACTTGTAAAAAAATTTCAAAAAAAATAGGAGTTTTAAATAGATTAGGAGGATATTTAAGTACTTATAGTAAAAAAATGATTTTTAATTGTATTATTTTACCTCATTTTGTTTTTTGTAGTTCGATTTTATACATGTGTTCACAACAAGATAAAAATAGATTACAAGTTTTACAAAATAGAGCAATGAGAATAATATTGGGGTGTGATAAATATACCAAGATAACAGATATGCTAAATTGTTTGGAATGGATGAACATAGAAAACTTTTTATTATTTCGTAGTTTGATTTTTATTCATAAAATAAATTTAAATATATCAGCACCATATTATGAAAATTTTTTAACAAAATTTAATGAAGTTCATATTCACAATACAAGAGGAAAAAACAACTTTATTTTGGATCATACAAATTTAAAATCTACTCAAAAATCAATATTTTTTAGAGGTATAATAGAATATAATAAATTAGGGAATGAAATTAAAACATATAACTTAAAATTATTTATAAAAAAATTAAAAAAACAAATTTTACATAATATAAGTTTAATACGATAATAGTCTTTCTAGATTGTAATTATCAAAAAAGAAGAAAATGAAGAAAAAGATAAAATGTAAATGTATTAAAATAGCTCAATGAGCTAATAAAAATTGATTATTATTATTATTATTATTATTATTATTATTATAATTAACAAAGTTTTTGTAACAGGAATCGTGCCTTTTCATTTTATAATGTCAGCAATTACTCCCATCTATAAAAGCGGATCTACAGCAATGATCTGTAACTACTGACCCATAAGTCTGATAAGTAATTTGGCAAAAATATTCGAAAAATGTTTAATGGAAAGGCTATTTACTTTCTTCAAAAATAATAATATTATATCAGAAAACCAATATGGTTTCTTGCCGAATTGTAGTACGGAGGACGCTTTATACAGACTGACATCGGAAATAACAAACAATTTGAATACAGGAGAGAAATGTGCTGCAATCTTCATAGACTTGGCAAAAGCGTTTGACACGGTCCCCCATGATAGACTTCTTGATGTCTTATGGCATTATGGAGTCAGGGGGACAGTGTGGAAGCTGTTAAAAAATTTGATTGAATCGGTCGATACTTGGTGGAAATCCATTGAAATTTAGGCGAATGGAAGTAAAAAACGTATTGTTTTACTAACAATACGTTTTTTACTTCCATTCGCCTAAATGTTAAAAAATTATCTCACCGGGAGACATCAAGTTGTGAAAGTCAATAACGTTCTAAGTGACAAACAGAAAGTGAAGGTTGGGGTACCACAGGGCACAGTTCTGGGTCCTATTTTATTTATAACTTACATAAATGACTTACTATCACAAGACGTAAATGGTTCAATAATATCCTACGCGGACGACACCGTATTGGTTTTTAACGGTAGCACATGGCAGGAAGTGAAAGAAAAAATGATAAATGGACTAGGTATTGCAAGAATATGGTTAGAGAGTTTTAAATTATCACTTAACTTATCTAAAACAAATTACATAGCGTTTTTCTTAACAAGTGCAAACAGACCCGATTTTACCAACATCAAAATTAAAAAGTAGATGAAGTAATGCAAATAAAGTATCTTGGATAATAGTGGACAGATTCCTAAAATGGTCCCCCCATATTGAATACCTTAATAATAAAATAAGCGTCTTGATTCATAAATTCTATATTCTTAGAGAAATTTTAGATAAAAAAACATTAATTATAATCTATAAGAGCCTTGTTGAGTCGTTGATACGTTATGGAATTTTAGTCTGGGGTGGTCTGTACGACAGTGCACAGTACAGATTGAATATCACCCAAAAGTATATTATAAAGGTTATGTATAAGAGAACTAGACTATATCCAACAGAATTGCTTTTTTCAAACGACATTTGTAATATAAGAACTTTGTATATGGTGATAGTTACAACTTTCGTTTATAAAACCAGATCCCATGAGAACACTGTAAACCATTGCTACCACACTCGTGCAAGAATGAATGATGATTTGGCTATTCCCATGAATTACAATAACATAAATTTAAAAAGGGTCGCTTATTTGGGACCCAAGATATATAATATGATCCCTACTAAAATAAAAAGTATTAAAAATATTCATAAGTTTAAGAGTGAATGTAGACTTTACATATCACAAAGATTCAAAAGTTTTGAAAACATTTTTAAATATTTGTATTTTACTCATTCTTTTAACGTAAAACACATATTATTAAACACACTACATACATAAAATATAACGTAAAATTAGGGTACATACAAGTAATAATCCTATTACTTAGGTACCATTTTACCATTATATACTTACCTATTTTATATATAATTAAATTAATTGTAGTGTACTAACTTTTACTTGTTTATAAATAAATAAATTAAAATTTAATGTGAAACGTACCAATAACAAAAAATTGAAAATTTAGCAGTTAGGACAACTACTCTTAGGACGGCAGTATAGCGCGCATGCCTTCGTTTATACAATTATGGGAGAGTCATAATAGAACATTACGCTAAGTTGCAGTTACACAATAAGCTTTTCTAGAAATCGGATTTTGTACCTCGTACAATTGAATGATAAAAATTATTTATTTAAAGCGCTTTTCCAAAAAATCGATATTTTTGTTTTTGAAAGTTGGTATAAGTTTATTGTTATTTTCCGAAGTTTCCAATAATTTTTCCGAATATTTTCATAGTGAGTTTAGTTAGTAGATATTATAAGCTCTGTTTTGGAAAAAAATATGTTCTAAGGTGCTGTTTTTAACCCACAGAGGGGCTTCAATTTCGATGTAAAATTTTCTCCTGTTACGAAGTCAAAGGTAACTCTTATTCGACGGTGTTACAATCTATATTTTAGAAATAAAAATTAATGTTTACAATGCAGTTTAAAGCCCCCATTAGTGTAGAACCGCCCTTAGAAGACACTGCTATTTTTAACAGAACTTGAATTCTTATAATTTTATTAAAGTAACTAGGTTTATTGTCTTTTATTATCAAATTACAACTTAAGGAGTTCCTAAATGTTTATAAATTCACCATTTAATATAATGCAATATCGTGTAAAGATTTCGCTAGCAAATTTTGTTTTTTAAAAAAGTATTACAGTATAGCGAATTACAAAAGCACTCGATTTCGCTTATTAATAAAGTAAATTACAAAAAATGGATACGATGTATAATTCTGGAGTTATTTCAATTTTTTGTTTATTTTTTTTAGTGGGACATTTGGCGACCAAAGATACAAGTGTGGTCAGTGTGAATATCAAACACTAACGAGAAGTCATTTAAAGAGGCATATTTTGGGACGTCATAAAAATATAGAAGAAGTTGATGCTTCAGATAAGTTTAAGTGTAATCAATGTGAATATCAAACACTTACGAGAAGTGATTTAAAAAGACATATTTTGGGACGTCATAGAAATATAGAGGAAGTTGATGCTGCAGATAAGTTAAAGTGCTGTGAATGTGAATATCAAACATTTACAAAAGATTCTCTTAGAAAACATATTTGGCGACGACATAAAAATATAGAAGTTAATGTATCAGATAAGTTCAAGTGTGGTCAATGTGAATACCAAGCAATTACGGGAACTGAATTAAAGAGGCATGTTTTGAGACATCATACAAATATTGAGGAAGTTGATGTTTCAGATAAGTTTAAGTGTAGTCAATGTGAATATCAAACATTCACGAAATGTTCTCTAAAGATACATATTTTGCGACGACATAAAAGTATAAAGGAAGTTGATGCTTCAGATAAGTTTAAGTGTGGTCAATGTGAATATCAAACACTAACGAGAAGTCATTTAAAGAGGCATATTTTGGGACGTCATAAAAATATAGAAGAAGTTAATGCTTCAGATAAGTTTAAGTGTAATCAATGTGAATATGAAACACTTACGAAAAGTTATTTAAAAAGACATATTTTGGGACGTCATAAAAATATAGAGGAAGTTGATGCTTCAGATAAGTTTAAGTGTAGTCAATGTGAATATCAAACACTTACATGTTATAATTTAAAGATACATATTTTGAGACGTCATAAAAATATAGACAAAGTTGATGCTTCAGATAAGTTTAAGTGTTGTGAATGTGAATATCAAACATTTACAAAGGATTCTCTAAAGAAACATATTTTGCGACGACATAAAAATATAGAGGAAGTTGATACTTCAGATAAGTTTAAGAAGTGTGGTCAATGTGAATACCAAGCAATTACGGGAAGTGAATTAAAGAGGCATATTTTGCGACATCATAAAAATATAGAGCAAGTTGATGCCTCAGATAAGTTTAAGTGTTGTCAATGTGAATATCAAACACTTACTTGTTATAATTTAAAGATACATATTTTGAGACGTCATAAAAATATAGACAAAGTTGATTCTTCAGATAAGTTCAAGTGTTGTCAATGTGAATATCAAACATTTACGAAAGGTTCCCTAAAGAAACATACTTTGCGACGACATAAAAACATAGAGGAAGTTGATGCTTCAGATAAGTTTAAGTGTGGCCAATGTCAATATCAAACAATTAACAAATGTGATTTAAAGAGGCATATTTTGGGGCAGCATAAAAATATAGAGGAAGTTGATGCTTCAGATAAGTTTAAGTGCGGTCAATGTGAATTTCAAACATTTACGAAAGGTTCTCTAAAGAAACATATTTTGCGACGACATAAAAATATAGAGGAAGTTGACTCTTGGGATAAGTTTAAGTGTAACCAATGTGAATATCAAACAGTTACGAAAGGTTCTCTAAAGAGACATATATTGCGATTACATAAAAATATAGAGGAAGTTTATGCTTTAGATAAAATTAAGTGTGGTCAATAAGAATATCAAACATTTTCCAGTGATTATTTAAAGATGCATATTTTGATACTGCATAAAAATATAGAGGAGATTAACTTTCGAATATTAAACTGTTGAAAAAGGAAAATTAAAGCAACCTATTTTGCGACAGAAAAATAATATCATGTGTGGTCAATGTGAATATCAAACACTTACGAGAAGGTATTTAAAGAAATATAATTTGGGAGATACATGACAACGTAAATATTATAAAGGAATTAGGGCTTTAAATAAATTAGAAGCTTTGTGAAAATTTTTAAACATACTTTTTAAAGTTGTACTGATATATTTTTCGATATGCCCTCTTTAACTAAAAAATTGGCGTTTTCTATCACTTTTGGTTATACCGGAAGTAGCCGTCAACTTTGTTATTGGAAATAAGATATACTTTTGCATATTTCTATTCAGTGTTACGTTTTGGATTTATATTTTGGCGTTCTAGTGTGGTTGCTGAAAGACCATTTATATTATTATGCGTCCTCTCTGCTTTTAAATGTATGCTATGTTATTGTTAGTTTTATTGGATTTTTGATTACACATTTATACTTGTAAGTTGCTTTGACACTCGACCATTATTTTTATAATTCTGTTAATATAGACATTTTTTATTTGAATTATGTAAAAGAAATTAAAAGTTTTTATGCAAATACAATGCTCATATTTGATAATAGTTTTTGTTTATCTAACCCTAAAAATGTTTAGCGATAGTAAATCACTGAGCGGTTTGAATGTGTTTCCCTGATTTCATATTGCGGCAAGCGACGACCGAGCCGATGAGCTGTCTACAATGATTATCTCTTTAACTTCCGAAAGCATGTATGTTTGTTTTGCTCTTAGTTTTCAATACATTTAAATAAGTTAATTTAAAAAACAGCCGAGCCCGAGTTTTGCTATATATTGGGGAGTTTTCGCATGACACTTGCACATGAAAGATAATTTTTTATTTGTTTTAAAAAATTAATTAGGTGGGTGGACTATGGACTAGCCGCGCCTGATGCAATAATGAAAATTTGGTACCATTGTTATTAAACTTTTAAAATCAAATAAAAGGAGATGTAATGTAATTCTTTCAAAAATATTCAGTAGTATATTGTTTTTGGGGTAATTAAAGTAAAATTAGATAATTTAAGGCAGATAATCCCGTTTTAATTAAATAAAATTAAAAATATAAATGGGCGAGAATAAGCGGCAATAAATTTATTATTTTTTAATGTTACATTGATGGCTTAATGAACTTTATGGTCAATATACTGGGTTATTCACGCTATTCGACACGACATATAGCTCAATTGTTCGTGTTGGATAAACTTTTTTCTGGGTGGATAGGGGCCTATTGGATGTAGTTTTAAAAATTATTTTCATAATGTACAGGTTGTCCTAAAAACACATATGTATTTTCTTTTTTAAAACCAAATTCAGACTAGAGTCGAATAACCGATTAGGTTTTGTGTAAGGTACACCGGGGTAAGTGGAAATTCGGGGCAAGTGGAACCTAGGCTTATTTCTGATAAAATAATGTTCTGTAAAGTGGCTTTACCTATTGCATACCAGCCCACCTACATACCCTGTTGCATAGAAAGCCATTAGCGATTCATTTGCGCTTCGACAATAACACTGTTGTCAAGGTTGTCGATTTACATCGCATAACGAGTTAACACGTGTTTTTTTGTTGGTGATTGTAACACACGAAAGTTATAGTATTAATTAAACTTTTTGAGGTAAGTACATCATAAACAATATTTTTTTGTATTATAAACCTATGGGTCACAAAAATTTGTTTACGTTGAAGAAACGAGCTAGGTTACACTTGCCCCTAAAAAATCACAGAGTGGGGAAAGTGTAACCTATGTTAGGTGCAGGCCAGATTGAAGAAATTGAGAAGCAAAAGATAAATAAATTCAAAATAGGAAAAAAATATGTAAAGGTAGTAGCAGTGAAGATGACGAGTTAGAAGAATTAGGGAAAATTGAAAGCAAAAAAATAGAGAAAAAAAGGGCTACACTAAAGGAAACCTTATTTGAGGAAGACTATCCACTGATGATGACCTTGAAGATGTGCAAAGCCTCTCAAGCAATTCTAGTGTCGACGAAGTTGAAGAGATAAATAAAGAAATCAGTTTCCTGAACCAAATGCAGCTCGACTTAACAAAAATAAACGTTGGCGATTGGGTCGTCATTAAATTCGATCTATTCGATCAGAAGAAGCCGGTTGAAAATGTACGTGGGCCAGCTCACAGAGAAAAAACCATGTCTGGAGGTAAAATTTTACCGAACAATTGGTAACACATCCACATTTTATTGGCCTGTTGTGGAAGATAGAAGCATCGTCAATGAGGATAATATTTTTATGCATTTACCCACGCCTATAGTAAATAAACGGTGAAAAATATCTTTTAGCACTGTGTTTTTCACACATATATTGTTGGTTAAATTGTTAATTTTTTGTTAATAAAAATAAATATTCTTGTAGCATGCGAAAAAATTAATTATTTACAGTTACCCTGGTTAACGTTCTTACGTCCAAATAAGAAAACGTGCCTTGGTTTACACTTGCCCCACAAACCTGGGGCAAGTGTAACCCAAGACCAGCGAAAATAAAAAAAAATCCTAGAGAAAAAGGGAATTTTTTTTATCGGTTTCTATGTTGGTATGTTGTTAAAATAATGTCTAACCAGTAAGCCTGCCAACTATGAACAAGATTATGAGATACATTTTTTTTTATTAACGTTTAAACAGGAGGTATTAAAATTCACGGTTCCGCTTACCCCGGTGTACCTTAACACTTATGAAAAATTCTACAGTACAGGGTGTCCAAACAGTACAACTAAATAATTACAAATTTGAAATCGTAATATCTTGTTTAAATTAAATATAACACCCTGTATTTTATGTTTGCTGCAGATGTAAAATTTAATTATAGTAAACCTTGGTGAAACTTTGATACTTTTCGTGTTTATGGGACAACCTGTACATTATGAAAATAATTTTAAAAAGTACATCAACCCAGAAAAAAAAATGTTATCCAATACAAACAATTTAGCTATAATATGTCGTGTCGAATAGCGTGAATAACCCTGTATAGTAAACTAGAATAAATAATAAATCAAATCAAAATTTATTTATTCTCCGCCATAACGTAAAGCGACGCGATGCTTTGTCTGATTCCTTCAGGAGAGTACAAAATAATCTATGCCTTGCCTTCTACACCGATACTTGGAAATAAAATAAATTATAAAACAAATTCAAATATTTGTAGTCCCAGCCAAGTCGTAATCTACCACCGTGATTCACTTGAGGTATGTGGGCGGAGAATGGATCGTGCAGCGAGTGAATATCATTGGAACTAACAAGTCGTAGTAGGTACTCACTGCATTAATATAAATTATTTAGAACAGCCTCCTTGCGCCATCTATGAGTTTAACTTAGCAGATTGAGTAGGACTGCTTATGTTACGTTCTTTATATGTCGATATTCCAAGGTTTGTACTAAAATAGTAAGAATAAATCACCTGAAACATTCTCATTGGTTTAGTCCTGTGGAAGAGGGATTGGGTTTTTTTACATTTTTTCGACTCCCTTTTTATTAATATTGATTTTTTGACTCGACATAATACACGGTCACGAATTAGAATTCAAAGCCACACCGAAGAATTAAAATCTGCTCCTTCGTTCTGAGGAAGTAGTACATTTTCCTTGAAAAAAAAACCTAAATCGAGAATTTTACATTACTATAAACTATTTAAGCTAATGCGTATTGTATTTTATTTTTACAGATCAGAAGCTACGTTAAGTTTAAAGCTACCAGTAAAACTTGAAACCAATAAAAACGCAATAAGAGTTGCACAAACATCTGATATTGTATATGATGAATGGAAAATTAAAAATGAGGAAGTTAATCTCAAAATGGAAGACCTTGAACAAAAGCAAAGCGTGTAAGTATATCTAATTGCCTTTTTTATCTCATAAACGGAAAAAAATAATACAATATAAAAATATTAGAAATAAAATAAAAAACATAAAGTCTTTCTCCACTGGTTTATTAAAAATAAAGTTAATGGTGAGTGATAAAGTAATAAAAAAATTTTTAATTTTTCGGCTATGAACTAAGATTCTACATCAGTTCTATGCCTTTTACTTTTCTTAACTAAAATATTTTCTTTTTTCCCTTAAAAAGAGGGCTAAATTAATAAATTTTCTTTCTCTCCACGGTTCCCAGGATGAAGGTTCTTGACCTGTGAATCTCCATTTTTTACATTTCTTAATTTTTCTCTTTGCCCAAACGGGCCCCTTCTTACCAATGTTACCTGTTGCCCATGGTCAGTGTTAAGACTTAAATATGTCAATTTTCTTCTAATCACTATCCCATTTCTCAACATCCATGGCTCGATGAGAGCTCCATCGAGGTTCATTATCACTCACCATTTACGTCTGTTCCTTTCTATGAATTTTTCTCTATATTTTGTTCCTGATGATGGGTGTTGCTACACCCGAAACATGTAGAATATCTACCACCTTGTAACTTTATTTTTAATAAACCAGTGGAGAAAGACTTTATGTTTTTTATTTTATTTCTATAAATTAACTCCACTTTAAGAATGGACTACTTCTTCAAAAATAAAAATATTAGTTTTTGTTGGTTGTATTTAAATAGGCTCTGTAAATAATTTTAAAAATATAATTTTGGTTAAGTGGCTGTTCCAGAATAAGTTTTTTTTACAACTTGGACTTTGTACTTTACAAAACTTGTTTGTTTATTATATTTATTGAGTCATCATTTAATAGAATATAATCTGCTTGCAACTTTTGTTTCTTAAAAACTATTACAATATGGCAAACCTAAACGCATTTTATCCCACTAAAAAATAAAGTAAACTATAATTAACTAAATGTTTTGTTTACTTTTTAGTAAAACATTTGGTGTTATGGATCAAGGACTTAAATGTGGTCAATGTGAATATCAAACAATTATGAGAGGTAATCTAAAGAGGCATATTTTGCAACATCATACAAATATAGAGGATGTTGATGCTTCAGATAAGTTTCAGTGTGGTCAATGTGAATATCAAACAATTATAAAAAATAATTTAAAGACGCACATCTTGCGACGTCATAAAAATATAGATGAAGTGGATGATGTAGATAAGTTTAAGTGTTGCCAATGTGAATACCAAACAATTCTAAAAAGTGATTTAAAGATGCATAATTTCCGACGTCATAAAAATATAGACGAAGTTGATGCTTCAGATAAGTTTAAGTGTAGCCAATGTGAATATCAAACAATTCTAAAAAGTGATTTAAAGATGCATAATTTGCGACGTCATAAAAATATAGACAAAGTTGATGCTTCATGTAAGTTTAAGTGTTATCAATGTGAATATCAAACACTTTCAAGTAATCATTTAAAGAAACATATTTGGAGGCGTCATAAAAATATAGAGGTAATTGTTACTTCAGAGAAGTTTATGTGTGGTCAATGTGAATATGAAACAATTATTAAAAGTGATTTAAAGATGCATATTTTGCGACGTCATAAAAATATAAAGGACGTTAGTGCTTCAGATAAGTTTAAATGTGATCAATGTGAATATCAAACACTCATGAGAAATGATTTAAAAAGACATATTTTACGACATAAAAATATAAAGGACGTTAGTGCTTCAGATAAGTTTAAATGTGATCAATGTGAATATCAAACACTTATGAAAAATGATTTAAAGAGACATATTTTGCGACGACATAATAACATGGAGCGAGTTGATGTTTTAAATACGTTTAAGTCTCAGGTGTGAAAATGAAACATACGAGTTGTAATTTAAGCGCGCATAGTTTGCGACTGTAATTTTCTTAAAATAAACCTTATTGGTTGACATTTTAAAAAGTTAAATTTTGTAGCCGTGACAATGAACCACTAAGAATTGTAAACTATTCAATCAAACACTGCACTTAAGAGTAGGGTTGCCAACCCTCCAGGTTTGACCTGGAGTCTCCAGGTTTGGTTTGGAGGCTCCAGGTTAAAACGGTGTCTCCAGGTCGAAACCCTTTGACTCCAGATTACCGGTATCCAGGTTACCGGTATCGGGGAGAAGGGTTTCACGTGTAGATTACCATTTTTTGTAGAAGTTAACTTTGTTTGGGAAGTACCAGAAGAATGTGGGAGGGGAACAACCTTTTTTTTTCAGAAATCACTTTTGATTGGAGGAGGAAGATATGTAAAAGCCACGCCACACCGTAAAGTAACTCCAGGTCAACAAGAACGGAGGGCGCGACTTTTTTTTTAGAAATCTCTTTTGATTGGAGGAAATATAAAACTCCAGGTCAACAACTTTAAAAAGTTGGCAACCCTACTTAAGAGTGAAAAGGGTCCAAACTCTTATCAAATTTTTCTTCCTTGCTTCAATAAAAGTCCGAAACCTAACCTTTATAACAGGGTAGTTTAAAGAGGAATACCTAAAACGCTAAATATTTTCGACTAAAAAATTTTTTTGGCGTTGTGCAGTTATAACAAGATTTCCAACATATTTCATCATTAGTGGATAGTGTTGTTTAGCGACCAACCCATGTTGTCAGTAAACGGTTCATATCAATAAGGTAGCATTATATATTAGAAAAAAAGTAAAATGTAAATATTTTAGTTCAATTTAAGAAATAAATATGGTTAAATGCTAATATTGGCATGTTTACTCTAAGAACAACCATAACCAGCTCTTAAGCGCTTTTACAAAAATGTTGCTATCTTTAAGCCGCACCATTTATGTTTTAACAATATCAATTACAAAGGTGAAAAATCCCGAACTAAAGTTCCATTAATAATATAAGTAAAAAACTGGCATTAGCCTACATAATAATTCGCTAACTTAAAAGTCATTTTTACTTTAATTCAAAATTCTTCAAATCAAGATAGTTATTCCGATGACAAGATTTTTGTTGAGATTGACATTCTTTACAAGTCTACAGCTCTATTAACCCATTAACGCCCAGTGATACCATCGCTAAATCAGCTATATTACTAAGACATCGACCATTTTGTGGGTGGTAGTGGGATAATAATTCTGACGAGTGCGTTAGTTGCGGAGTGCGTTAGTTGCGGGAAGCATCTTTAGTTGTGTTTTAAGTCTGAGTACCGTTGCCGATATTTGTAAGCAAAAAAACACGTGTTATTTTATCGTCCATTTTACGTCAATAGAAAAATATGGACATTCGCTTTGAGTAAGTATAGTTTTTCAGTATATTGTTTCTTCAATACAAGTATTGATATTGACTAAGATATATATTTAAAGCCCTCTATAACGTATATTGTATTTTTTAAAATTCACCTGACCTTACAAAATGGGCGCAAAACATACTGATACCCAGTGGCGGTTCTTGGTCAATTTAGCAGGGTGGTCAATACAGAGAAAAGAAATGCGCCACGCCCTTTTTTGTTAATATTTCTTGTCCTTGAAAAGGAAAAATATAAGCAGATAATCCGGAACTTACTATATAAGTATAATATTATATTAGAAAAAAAGAGAAAAAACCCTCTAACATTTTGTGGGCCGGTATACAATTTTATTTTTGTCCTGAGTGACTTGTTTTAACGTAAGTTCCGGCAATGGCCGACCAAGCTGTTTAAATTCCAGACGTTTTTCGAATGATAAACCATTGCTTTCTTTTAAATACACAATTTCACAAACAACGCAGCGGTCCGACATATTAACTGTTTAACACCTAATTAATTAAAAAACAAACTAATTAAATATTACCGAAATTACATTCCATTAGAGTAATTGGAACCACGCTCGACAAAACAGTCAAAACAGTGTTATGTGAACACTGCCACCCACAATTTCCATATGAAATAATCAATATCACGGATTAATAATCGATAGACGTCAGCCTTTTGGCAATCTGCATCGGAGATCGAAGAGAGACACGCATGGGTGGTGCATAGGTCGGAGGTTAGACTAGACATGACATGTGACCTATCGCATGGAACCAGTGATCTCGCGGTCAATGCCTAGCGTAGTAGTTTCTCTCGATTTAACGCGTTGATTTCTTCTATGATTCTTTCTCGCTCTAATAAATCACGGGCCGGTATGCAAATAGAATTTTACATTTAAATAAGCCGGCTATATTTGGCAAAATTAAGTTTTGACCGTGGAATAATATGAACGAATTTTAAGATGTTGTAGCGTGAAAATTAAAGATTTCAGATGTTCATGATACTATTTTAGATATTTTTGGATGGGTTAAATGTTAAATTTAGAGTGTTTAAATTATCATATTGACTTTTTATTTATGGGAGGTCAATGACCATTTGACCCTATTGTTAAGCCGCCACTGCTGATACCATATGGTATCACTGGGCGGTTACGCTATATATATATTTTGACAGGCATGGATTTTCATTGTCTAAGAGCGTTTTCACACGGCACCATATATCGCGCGCGACAAATGGTCGCAATATCGCTTTTAC
Source organism: Polydrusus cervinus (assembly GCA_935413205.1). Taxonomy (NCBI): domain Eukaryota; kingdom Metazoa; phylum Arthropoda; class Insecta; order Coleoptera; family Curculionidae; genus Polydrusus; species Polydrusus cervinus. The sequence goes on from OW284518.1 coordinate 9,338,654, forward strand.
ACCAAATTATGTCTTTTTTAATGAGCCATTTTCACACACAAGCGATATTAGAGAACACATAATTTGATGTAAAGCAATATTGCGACCATTTATCGCGCGCGATATATGGTGCCGTGTAAAAACGCTCTGAAGCTTTAGACATAGCATAATAAATACGCTAATGACGATGCGGAAAATCAAATAGACGAAATATTTATCGAGCCCCCTGATCCCAATGTCGACACCAATGAAGATTTCGCTGACGAAGATGACGGAGGCATGCTAAATAACTTAACAGGTCGACAATTACGTGCACCTGTGGAAATAAAATTGACGAATAATACACGTTTAGGCAATAATTATGACGACTTTTCTGCAGATAGTCCTAACCAATCATCTTCAGCGCCGGCTAATCAATCCGTAACCGAATCATCTTCTGTATCGACCTCAAAAGATACGTATTGTCCAGAATCAGAGAACAACGACTGTATTCGAAATCGTCTAGCTTAGAAACCAGATACTGTCTGGATTAAAGGCGACATTGAACCTGGAGCCCGCTCATTTCCAGTAAAAGATGACAAGCGGTTCGAACAAATGTCTTGTACAGACATTTTTGAGCTATTTTTTGTCAACGATATCATGCAGCAATAAACACTACATGGTTTCTGTATAGGAAGAATCACAATAAAACCTCCAACATAGAGTTTAGAAGGGAGTTGGTCCAAGTATACTTAGCACGTTATGGTTTACCGGCAAAATCGGCAGGTCCTGCAAAAACGTCTGTTTCACGCACACTTCTGCCAGGTATTCGATATGACGGTATGCATCACTACGTTGCTTTATGTAATAGACGCCGTTGCGCTGGAAATAAATGCAAGAGTTTTGGTAGAACAATATGTGTTCTAAGTGTGATGTAGGTCTTTGTGTAGTCTGTTTTGCCAATTATCACACAATGTAAAAATTTACTTTTAATAATTCCATGTATGTATTTTAAAATTGTAAGTATTTGTATTTTACAGTATCATATGCGCCCAGTGATACCATATGGTAGCAGTTATTTTCTTAAAAACTGACTTAAGACATTTTGTAAAATATATATTTTTGGTGCATTCCTACTCATATTAACTCAGAAAAGTAAAAATATGTAAAATAACTAACAAAAAATAATTCTGGGCGTTAATGGGTTAACGACCTTTGTGTCATTTCTATCGCTGTGCACCGGAATAGTTTCAGCTTTTTTCGCACAGACTTTAGTTATTGTAATTTGCGTGAGAGCGAGTTGGAAGCTTTTTGATTGAAGAGACAAGTCCAAACTGGAGACTTGACACCATTGAGATATTCTATCTCGATGCTTGACACACTAAAATCCCACACTGGTCGTGCTTTGCTAGCGGTTTTAATATGACAATCGAGAGAGAATATGACGGAGTGTTGGCCACACTTCGATCAGCGCAGGCCACCGTATGTATTTTACAGAACTCGAACAAAGATGTATATATGAAGAACTAAGTCGCGGTCGTGAGCGAACTAGTTCAAAAGATCGAATCTCACAAGTGAACTAAAAGATTCGATCACCAAGAATGAAAAGATTGCTTCCGCATGAACTAAACCCAAATGCGAGGAACTTTACGAACGAACGACGCGTCGTATGTAGTTGCAGAGCGAATGAACAAAGAGTGAAAGATCGAGACTGGCGTATATAGAAATTTGTTTGGGGGGGGGGGGCTAAATAAAAAAAATGTTTTGACTACAATTATTAACTGACCGACAAGATACCAGAGCAGAGAGTCCAGACTACAGACAGAGACAATAAATCAATCGGGGTGGGATCAACGGCGAACTTAGGCTTTATTGTCTTAAGGCGGCCGATAACAAAATTCGGTTTAAGTATTTTTGAATATATACTTAAACCTTTATATTTCGGGGGGTGCCCCCCCCCCCTTTATATACGCCACTGGTTTGATGGTTTGTTATTTGATTATATTTTGAAATATAAATAATTTATGAAGTTTGAGGGTTTCCGTCGGATATAAAAAATTATTTTGTTTTTCTTTAGAGATATTTTTTACTATATGTGTATATAATTATATACACGTTGTTTCGTGAAAAATTAAATATTCAGGATGTCCGCGGATGGGGTTTACAAGCGGGAAAAAATCTTTATTATTCATTTTATGAGGAAAAGTTATTTTTTATAAAAAGTTCTAGAGTTAGTAAGATTTTATTTTTGAATGCAAATTTATAATTTTTCATTCATTCATAACAATAAAACAACGTGCTTGTACTGCTTTTTCGTTCTAATTCGTTAAAAAAAGACTAGCAAGAGCAAGTATAGCGTCTTCTAAACAATTCTCGTTTGTAAATAAATACGCGTGCTGAACCTAGTATTAAAAATTGATACCTCTGACCTAACGGACTGATGCAGTGATGCTTTCATAACTGTTACCACGTATAAACCAAAATGGTGGAATGAAGAGTGTGATCGAGTCTGCAATGAAAGAACGAAAGCATTAAGAATATACAAAGAACGAGGAAGTGAGAAAACTATGTTAATACGAAAGCAAAATGGCAATAGCAAGGTTTCTTAGGACAAAAAAGAAGGAAAGCTTTATCCAATTTACGGAAAGCCTAAATAGGGAAACTAACATTTCCAAAGTTTGGAGAGTGGTGAAGAAGTTGTAGTACACAGGTTAGTGACTCCACAGAAAACTTGCTTGAGGACATGTTGAATAAACTAGCCCCAATAGATGTACCACAAGAGCTTCATCTACCAGCCCCAAGGGCCGAGGCCGTACCAAATTTTACAATAGAAGAACTCAATAGCCTCCTTGAAAATAAAACCAAAGAATCCGCCCCAGGTAGTGATACAATAACTTATTCCATGCTCAAAAACGCCCCGGCTAATATGAAAAATTTTCTTCCTAAAATTTATAACAACATTTTACAGGGAGGTACTAGAATACCAGAAGAATGGAAACACTCTATTGTGGTGCCAATTTTAAAACCAGGGAAAGATCCAGACGATCATAGTAGCTACAGACCGATCGCACTGACAAACTGTGGGGGGAAAACCTTGAAGGCACTTATTAAACAAAGACTGGACTACCACCTAGAAAAACATGACCTTCTTAATGAGGAACTTAATGGTTTTAGAAAGGGCAGGGGGACGACAGAGATCTCACGATACTAGCCACAGAAATATACAGCGGATTTACCACGAACCAGGTCACAATGAATGTCGTTATTTATAGACATGTCAGCCGCATACGACAACGTCAACCTTACTAAACTAGAGGAACGTCTACGTCTACACAGTCACGATATAAACCTTACTTACATAAGGGTGATTCTGGATACGCTACAGGGTAGAAGAATTCAAATAAGATCCAATAAAACAGGAAAAATTACGGGTCCCCGATGGAGCTTTAAAGGTATTCAACAAGGTTCACCACTAAAGCCCTCTATTGTTCATTATATACACCAATAACTTTAAGGAAACATTAAGGGTAAGGTCAAAGTTCTTCAATACGCCGATGACATCGTTATAATATATATCACAGATAAAATCGTTGATGTTTGTCTAGAGCACCTTCAGGAGGTACTCAATAACATAGAACGATGTTTGGACAACTATAGTATGGAAGTATCGGTTAACAAAACTAAAACTATGATTTTTGGCAAAGGACGAAGGTACCCTAAAAGGCGACTAAGATATAAGGGGGAGATTAGATTATAAACAAAGTCAATAGTTATAAATATTTAGGCTTGACTTTCGACTCTCAAATGACCTGGACGGAACGGAACATATAAACAACATGATTGTGCACAAAAGCCAACAGAGCTATAAACGTAATGAGAGCGCTAACGAGAGTGTGGTGGGGGACAGACCCCAAAACACTTTTGATCGGCCTAGTCGGACCACATCTGGACAGGGAATCCAAAAGGTCATCGAAAAAGTTTGAATTGAACCGAATTCTTCTGTGTCTATGAGAGTAGCACAGAGGAATGATAGGTTGTCACGGACGTCTCAACCATCGGGTAGCGTTAGCGTCGACCTCAGGCACGTTCTGGGGACTGGACACAGAATTCGAACAAAGGGACTGGAGTTAAGACGACAATTTTCCAATGTGGCATTCTTAAGCAATATTCCAGAATGGAGTCCCAGAGCGCGCCCGACAAATGATCGTAAAAGCTTTCCTGTAGTTGCTGTTCGAGTGATGCGTTGGCCTCTAGCAGAACAGAGGAGTGATAGGTTTAATCTACAACATAAATTTTCTTTGCTTATTGGAACCGTGTCAGATCGCACATCGCACCAGGTCTTGGCACCAGGCACGTACCTCCTTTGGATCGCACTTTTTATTTTGCCTCTAGTGCAGTGATGCCATATTTGAAGATTTTTTTTCAATGTGCAGAATTTCAGCCTACAAAATAAGAATTTTTTGATGAAAAGTACCAAATACGAAAAACATTTTGATGTCATAAAGTATCTAGATTACTAATTATTATCTTAACAAGGTCAACGATTTTTTATTTTTAAGTTACTTTATGGTGGACATGGAGATTTTGATGTGGTCGCGTTATTTTTAAGTCACTTGATACGGTAGACCTTTTTTTTAGAAGCTAACATATTTTCTAAAAAATTATCAATTTGGATCTTTAAGGCCTTGCTGAATTTATAAAAAAATTTCAAGTCAAATTAAAGAAAATCGAAATAAAGATTTGGCAACACTGCTCTAGTGGTGAAGGGAAGCCGTGTGAAACCAAACCAAACGAGTTCTGAAATGTTTTGTCTCATTCATTTTGTTCTTATTAATGTATAAAATATTTTAAGACGAAACCAGCAAGATAAGAAAAGCTTGTGTACTATGGATCGTACAATTTTATTAGAATCGGTAAAGTCGGAATATGATGATTACTCTTTCCAGGACGTACCTGATTTAATTAATGTTGATAATATCAAGCAAGAAACTTCGAGTTCTGTACAAGAAACCGTAAAAGACGGTGTTTTCAGCGTTAATGAAGAGTGTTGTTCGGTGTAAGTATAAAGTATATGCAATGTAAATATAAAACTGTTTATTATAATTATCTATTGTACAGGAACAAACAATTGATTTTGGGGCGTAGATAACGATTCAGAAATAGGGTTGCCACCTTTTTAAAGTAGTTGACCTGGAGTCTAGGCTATGGCTTTTATATTTCCTCCAATCAAAAGTGATATCTAAAAAAAAATGTCGCGCCCTCCGTTCCAGTTGACCTGGAGTTAGTTTATGCTGTGGCGTGGCTTTTATATTTCTTGCTCCTCATCTACACATGTAACCCTTCTCCCCGATACCCATAACCTGGAGTCAAAGGGCTTCGACCTGGAGACACCATTTCAACCTGGAGCCTTGAAACCAAACCTAGAGGGTTGGCAACCCTAATCAGAAAACGATATTTGACCTTCACGTTTAGTTTTTGAGACACTTCTTCTTTAAAGTTTCTATTAGTAGGGGTTAGGTTTCTGATATAAAATTCGCATATAAGTATTATGGTTTTCTGATATGAGAATTAAGAACAAATGACTAAAATGATTTATATAGGTATTCCATGCAGTAAGTATAGGTAGTACTTTTCACCTATTTTTTGGGGCTATTTTTAAACTACCCTTCGATTCCGCCAACCCAACAAAATAATTTTGCATAGTAGGCTAAGACATATTATAATCGGCATTCTAAAGGCTAATTTTATAAAGTTGATTTAAACCGAGGTCCAATTTAAATCATGGAAATTTCAAAAAGGATTGTATTATAATATGGGATTGACATCAAGATTTAAGGTAAAAGTGATTTACCTGGTCATAACTTAATATAATGTAATTTAGCATAACAAGTTATGACCAGGTTGATCACTCTTAACTCGAAATTTGCTTTCAATTCCACATTATAAAATTACCATTTTTGACTTAAACTAGCCGTCGGTTTAAATTGACTTTATAAAAGTGGCTCTTAATGTAACATAGCATAACAAGTTATAGGGTAATCACCTCGGTAATCACCCTTAAATTAAACAACAATTTCTGACAATTTAGGATTTACACTGGACCTGTAACCTTTTCTTTGATTTTTTAACTCCGAAGAAGTTTAATTATCATTGTACCAGGTGTACAAATAAAAATCGTACAGCTATTGAGAATAAACTTATAAAAAAAGTGGGCAAGAGAAATTGCTGGAAATAATTTTTAAATTTGTCAGGTGACCGCTAGAAGGTGTAATAGTATTATTCAACTAATCAATGTTCATCAATGTTTATTATCTCTCTATTTTTAACTTGACATATGGGTGTGTAATAGCAAATTGTTGGAAAAAAATTATCTTTTTGTCCCAGTGAGCCAATAGGTTTCCATTAAAAAAGATTAAGTTCTCTGGGGAAGATCCTTTAAAGAGTTTAAAAGTTTGTAAAAACAATAAAACTTGAAAATTGCATTTTTATCAAGATTTTAGCTTAGAAGTAAACCATTTTAGAGAGTTCATAGTAATCTAGATTAAAAAATATAATTGGTTTTAAAGTGTCAACAAGTGACATACACAATATATATTTGTTGAATTTGGAATGGTGGTTTGAATCGATATAGCCGAAAATATACAGGTTAAACTGGAAGTGACAACATGGTGTCCGTGATGTCATAAAATGCTAAACAATATCACATACAGGGTGTTACAAATTTGACATGCCAGCATTGGAATCTCGGAAACCATAGGAGTTAGAGAAACGTTTAAATGGGGGCAAAGTTGTGCAATTCGGTGCTGAATATAATGCCCCTTTAAAAGCTTTCAAATTCCGAATAGTTCCGATTTTATTTGAAAAAAAACGAAATTTTGCAAAATCGTTTTTATTTTTTCCTGAGCTCATTTGACTAGCTATTTAAAAATAAATGACACTTTGTCATTGCTACTTTTTCTCCTCTACCTGGATTTTTTTTAACCGATTTTTAAACCCTGCTGCCTAATGTCGATTTTACTTTCTTATAATGATGAATCGTCCTTGCTTATTTTTTTAAATTCATATTTTTTACACTTCTTGTCAGTCCGGTCCTGGCAACGAATTATAATATTAATTAAAAACTTTATTTTATTTAAAACCTTTACAAATAAGTTTTATGAAAAAGTTTGTCTAAAGTTCATGTTAGGCATTTAAGTAATAAGTACATGTAATACCCAAAAATAATTTTGACTTTGAACATTTAAGAAATCTTATTTATAAAAATGACATAGATACCATGGAAGAACGTATACAGGTTGCATTTGGTAGGATAAGAAGAAGATCTGTTGAAAGGGCTGTCGCCAAAATTGGAAGAAAAATCGATCGTTGTATTGAGCAAAACGGCAATCTCTTTGAAAATTTTGAAAATTAGGATTCATAATTAGTAAATTTAGATTTATTAGAAAATTCTTATAAAATAAATTATATTACTTATGTATAGGTAAATGTTTTAAATCAAATAAAGTTTTTAATTAATATTGTAATTCGTTGCCAGGACCGGACTGACAAGAAGTGGAAAAAATATGAATTTAAAAAAATAGGCAAAGACAATTCATCATTATGAGAAAGTAGTATCACTATTACATTTTGAAAATCAGTTAAAAAAATCCAGGTCTATATTTAGAAAAGTAAAGTTGGTGATGGCCGCTCGGAGACGAAACGGCGGATCTTTAGTTTAGTAACGTCATTTTGTAGAGGGGAAAAAGTGGCAACGACAAAGTGTCATTTATTTTTAAATAGCTAGACAAATGAGCTCAGGAAAAAATAAAAACGATTTTGCAAAATTTCGGTTTTTTTCGAATAAAATCGGAAGTATTCGGAATTTGAAAACTTAAAGGGAGATTATAATCAGCACCGAATTGCACAACTTTGCCCCCATTTAACCGTCTCTCTAACTCCTATGGTTTCCGAGATTCCAATGCTGGTAGGTCGAATTTGTAACACCCTGTATAAACCCACTAAATTTTATTTCTGTAGTTTAAACTAAACAATAAAAAAGTTATGATGGTGAGCGTTCCTCCTGATACACCCGGCATATTCATATTATACTTACGCAAATACCTAATTGTATTTTATTTTTCCAGATCAGAAGATCTTAATCTTAAATATTTAGAGGCACCAGTAAAAATTGAAACAAACGAATATACAAGTGAAGTTGAGCAAACATCTGAATTTTTCTATGATGAACTTAAAATTAAACATGAGAAAGTCGACCTTCAAGAGGAAGATCTTGAACAGAACGAACTTATGTAAGTATCTCTAATTGCTAAACATAATTTAATTTCTCTAACTGCAGTTCCACAATAAGAGTCTTCTAAATATTAGGCTTTGTACTGTAAGAATGAATTACAAAACATTTTTCTAAAAAGTAGAAAAGTGGATAGTTTTTCTGAAAATTTTTTAAATTTTATTGGCTTCATGTTGTTTCCAATAAATTTTCTGAAAATTGTTTCTAAAATTATACAATATACTTAAAGTATTGCTTTTCTGTATGGAGTCCTTTCTATGCTAGACATATTCATAGTATTGTGCAGATGCAACGCAGGTTTGTGAGACATCTGGCATATAAAGCCAATAGCCCACCCTAAGATTTGTGTACAACTATACTAATTTGTATTTCCTGTTTAATATTGAACCAATGATGAATAGACGCAAGCTGAAAGACTTAAGATTTTGATTTAGGATTGTTAATTGTTTCTACAAGAAATACCAGATTTTATCTCAAGGGCAGAGCTGTGAAAGTTACTTCGGAAAAGTAACTAGTTACTTTTTCGATACTTTTGCACAAATGTATCTAGATACTTATAAGGAAAAGTTACTTTTACCTAAAAGTAACTTAGTTCTTAGTTACTTAGTTTCTATACTCATTCCGAGTAGGGAAGAGTGGGAAGGCAATCAGAATATAATGAAAACAGATCACGCAATCTTCACAGACGGTTCAAAAATGGACGTTGGTGTGGGAGCCGGGGTCTTTTCCGAAAGTTTACAAATACAGAAATCGTATAGACTCCCCAACTATTGTAGTATTTTTCAAGCGGAAGTACTGGCAGTAGAGAAGGCGGTCAATATCCTGCAAGAACACCTTGGCTTGGGAGTAGCCTCGTCAAACACCATCTTCAGTGATAGTCAGGCGGCGATTAAGGCAATCTGTTCCAGGAGCGTTAAATCAAAGCTCGTAAAGCGATGCTGCAACAATCTATGCACACTTGGCAACCAACATCGGGTTATTCTGTGCTGGGTTCCTGGACACTCCAAAATAGATGGCAACGAGGCTGCCGATGCGCTCGCAAGAGAGGGCGCAGGCATGCCAGCTGATCTAGCAGACAATACAGTGAACAAACCACTGGGATTGGTCAAAGAGGAGATTGACTACACGGACAAGCAGCTTGCACAGAACAGATGGACAGGGTTGACAACCTGTAGTACATCCAAGCAACTGTGGCCCACGTTCGATAAAAAGAGAACCGCAGAGCTATTGAGACACAGTCGAAAAGACGTGAGAAATATTACTGCGGTTGTTACCGGACATTGCCTCTTCGGTAGACATGCCGAACGTATGCAAATACCCACTAACGACTTCTGCAGAAGTTGCAGAGATGAGGAAGAGGAAGAAAGTATTCAACATTTTCTGTGTGAATTCCCTGGCCTCGCAAGAAGGAGGTTCACTACTCTGGGTGAATCATCTTTCGATAGCCTGGAGGAACTAAGCAACATACAACTTGGACGGCTGAGCAGATTTCTGAACAGTAGTGGCTGGTTTGAATGAGTTGTTAAAATCCTTCCGCGGTTACGTCGCATAAACCATCAGTGATCTGATGAAGGTGGGTTCTACGGAACACGTGTGGTATCACAACGGACCTAATCAGGATTACGTGAGACTGTTTGGTCAGAACCAAGGGTCTGCCACTCTTACCTAACCTAACCTAGTTACTTAGTTAAAGTAACTAGTTATAGTAACTAAGATACTTTTGAGTAACTAGTTATTTTAATTGTAATTACGAAACTCTAAAAGTAACTAAGATGATTTTGAACTAGATACCATAAATTTACCAGGTAGTGATAACTCATTTTCCTGTACACACTACCACTATTACCATCAGAAAACTAAACTAAGAAGTGTTAATTCGAACAACGAATAAGTAGAATAAAATGCCTTCCAAGAAATTTCGCGTTCCAACCAGTTTGCTGTTTGACGCTCGCGACTCGCCACTCGTCACTTCGTGAAAATCTGATTAACGGCCGCCGATCGTCCCTTGGTCATCATCTGATGGACGGCACGTGTGCATAATTGGTATCCTAGAGGAACTTTAAAAGTACCTAACTTAGTTACTTTAAAAGGAACTTAGTTACTTTAAAAGTATCTAGTTACTTTTTAAGTGTATAGTTACTCCTAAAAAGTAACTAGATACAAGTTACTTTTCAAAAATAACGAAGTTACAGTTACTTTTAGCATGAATAAAAAAAGAACTAAGTTACTAAGTATCTAGTTACTTAAGTTACTCACAGCTCTGCACAAGGGCTACAAAAATGGCCAACCTAACTCAAAACATTAATTTCTTTGGCAGTGATTACTCTTCTTTCAACAGACAACTTAGATTTATGAACTTAGCTTAGACTGATTTAATAGCTTTATTTGTTCTTGGATATTTTAGCCTTTAATAACTGTTTTTGCTATTTAGTGTTTTACTTTATATTATACTACTTATGTTTTAGTGTTATATATGATTATGTATATCATATTTTATTTTTTATACAACAATGTTTATTATTCTGTTTTAAAAAAATGGGACCAGTGGTGGCAGCTCTTTTATTAGTATTCATTTTTTAACTTAACATATACAGTCACATACTAAAATTTAAATATTAAACACAACAAAATAATTAACATATTTTCAGCTCTTCCTGTTGTATAACTAAACTTGTATAGTTGTAAATTTTTCTTGAAAAACCCCTGAATTGAGAATGTCACATCCCAAAATAGACCTATAAGGATAAAGTATGTACTTAAGCAAATACCTAATTGTATTTTATTTTTTCAGATCAGATGATTTTAATCTTAAATATTTGGAGGCACCAGTAAAAATTGAAACAAACGAAAATACAGGAGAAGTTGATCAAACATCTGAAATTGTCTATGATGAACAGAGAATTAAAAATGAGGAAATCGATCTTCAAGAGGAAGATCTTAAACAGAACAAAGCTGTGTAAGTATCTCTAATTGCTAAATTTTTCTTAAAAATGGTCAAATATAATACCTATACAAGTTTTAGTTGCCTTTAAATACAGACTCTTTAAATATTTTAAAATTTAAAAAACAATTTAATTTCTCTAACCTGCAGTTTCACAATAAAATTTTAATAAAAATCAATTTTTTGTACTTTGATGTAAAAAATGAATTATAAAACTTATTTATTTCAAAAAAATTTCTAAAAATTGATAGTTTTTCTTGAAAATTGATATAACTTTTTAATTTTTATTGGTTGGCTTCTTGCCGTTTTCAATAAATTTTTAAAATAGCTTTAATTAGTAACAGTAAGTCAATCGTAAAAATTTAGCACATGTGGGTGCATCTCTTAGGCCCGGTTGTACAATTAGAACTCAAGTACGAGTTTCTTAAAGCTCGACCTAAAGTTGAACTTGGTTCAAAAAGGTAATACTGTTGTAAAATCAATTATTCCTAACCACGGTCTGCACAAATGGGATAAATAATTAAATTACCATGCTGGCAATGGTTACGCTGTCAAAAAACCATCAAACTTTATTTGTCATCAAAGTTTGGGGTATTTACGTTTTGCAGCTACTTTTTTCCGTGTATGATAACACAAAACTATATGCAAATTTTACTTTCAAAGAATAATGTCCGCTATTAGCTTTTGTTAAGGTGTTTAAACGTATTTTGGAAAATAAAAAAACATAATATTACTAATAAAGATAAAATAGAATGTTAAAAAAATATTTAAACTAAATTTAATTACGAAAATTTGAATATGATCAGGTCTCGGCTCTCGGTCTATAGTTTTGTGGCCGTCTTCGAACGTTTTCTATAGCTCCTAGTATATCCATTAAATCATCATCAGATTCGTCTGTTAAATCCAGAAAGTATTCAACCTCATCATTCACATTCATAACTTTAAACTATTATTACCACAAATTTTAAAGTCAAAATGAATTTATAAGGTTTGTTTTATTGGATTATATGTCATCATTTTCTTATTTCTGGAAGCGAACTTTATAAAAATTAAATTATTCTGAAACTTGGACCGTAATTTTAAATATTCAGTTTTCTGTTTTTCTTTTAATGTAGGTAAATGAGTCTACAAATACAGACCGAGCACAGGGTGCAATCTCGTTAAACTAAATTTCAAGTTTACTTTAAAAAAATGCATGTGTATATGTAGCTGCTGTTTTCAATGTTTATTTCAAAAAAAATATATATATATAAATTTTGTTTATTTCTTATAAAACATACATTTTATTGTTCTGCACAGATAAGAAACTAAATAATCATTGTTTGAATATAAAATACATAATTTTACTAAAACAACTTTAATTTATTACAAAGAAGCAAAAGGTCACAGTTATAAAGATCAAACTTAGGACTCAGTTAAGCTACATTATAAGGGAAACTATATATCTTAATGCAAGTAATAAAACACGCACAAAGACGGTCTTATAAAAATTCCCTTTAACAACGTCAATGTTACATGATTCGCTGGCAATTGAGCATCATCAGATCTAACTACAAAAAGGAAAGAAACATATAAAATATCACTAATTTCGTCACTTTCCACAAGCTTGCCGACATGGTATGCTAGCCTTTATAACCAGCCCGGTTTAAGGCAGTAGACAAGATAAATTCTTCACTTTGCTCCCACTGAATATTAGCGTTTCTTTGTACCATTCCTTGGTTTCTGCCAAATACTACCTATCATTCTTTTTTTTCTCTCTATATACCATTAGGAAGTGCTGGGTCGTTATGAACGAAGGCCCCCTCTCGTTCTAAAATTGAAAAAATTACAATATACCTATTACTTAAGTAAGCAAAAATATGTAGGTATTAAGATTTAAAAAGAATATTAATTAATTACCTTTTATTGTACTGTACTGATTAATATATTGATTATATGTCCCTTTATCTTCAAATATAAGTCTATAAAACACCTCACAACTCTGAAAATTCGCTGAAAACTGCTTATAAGCTTCCGAGAACAGCACAAACAATGCTAATTCTGTATACAAATTTCTGAAAAGACGTTTTGTGACGTAGGCGATGACGTTTCGCCCGCCATGACACTGAGCTTACAAGGCAACCTTGGTTTAAGCCTAGAAAATTGACAACTTACCTAAAGAATGAAACCTCAGCAAAACCGAGTTCAACTTTAGGTCGAGCTTTACAAAACTCTTACTGTACCCAAGCTCTTATTGTACAACCGGATCTTAGTATCCTGTATTACAATATAAAAAATCTAGGTAATAAAAACAATACTTTTTAATTAAAAATAATCACACTATACTGTATTTTAAGGAGGACTGTCTTAGCAAAAATAAAATTAACATAAGTGGGTGTTCTTGGCCTCTGGCTTTGGTAGGTCTAAACGTATTTATGGCAGCACTCCTGACCATTTTTGCGGAAACAAAATTCGATGTAACCCCGCTACTTTTTAATGTAGTAGGAATGGCTATAAGGCACACAAATTATTATCATATATCGCCAGAGCTGTGAAAGTTACTTCAGAAAAGTAACTAGTTACTTTTTCGATACTTTTGCACAAATGTATCTAGATACTTATAAGGAATAGTTACTTTTACCTAAAAGTAACTTAGTTCTTAGTTACTTAGTTAAAGTAACTAGTTATAGTAACTAAGATACTTTTACAGTAACTAGTTACATTGATTGTAACTAGTTACTAAAAGTAACTAAGATACTTTTGAGTAACTAGTTTTTTAATTGTAACTACGAAACTCTAAAAGTAACTAAGATGCTTTTGAACTAGATACCATAGATTTACCAGGTAGTGATAACTCATTTTCCTGTACACACTACCACTATTACCATCAGGAAACTAAACTAAAAAGTGGTAATTCGAACAACGAATAAGTAGAATAAAATGCCTTTCAAGAAATTTCGCGTTCCAACCAGTTTGCTGTTTGACGCTCGCGACTCGCCGCTCGTCCCTTCCTGAAAATCTGATGAACGGCCGTCGATCGTCCCTTGGTCATCATCTGATGGACGGCACGTGTGCATAATTGGTATCCTAGAGGAACTTTAAAAGTACCTAACTTAGTTACTTTAAAAGTTACTTAGTTACTTTAAAAGTAACTTAGTTACTTTAAAAGTAACTTAGTTACTTTAAAAGGAACTTAGTTACTTTAAAAGGAACTTAGTTACTTTAAAAGTATCTAGTTACTTTTTAAGTGTATATAGTTACTCCTAAAAAGTAACTAGATACAAGTTACTTTTCAAAAGTAACGAAGTTACAGTTACTTTTGGCATGATTCAAAAAAGAACTAAGTTACTAAGTATCTAGTTACTTTAAGTAAATAGATACTAAAAAGTATCTAGTTACTTAAGTTACTCACAGCTCTGTATATCGCCCCTCTGCTAAGAGATCTAAGCATTTATTTTAACCAATTATGGCCAGAGTTCTTAAAGCAATTTGAAGGACCAAGGCCATAATAATTACGGGTGATTTTAATTAATACATTTACAAAACAAATCCATTAAAGCACGGTTATAATCTACTTGAATTCCACGGACTCGTCGATTCAACAAATTCGGCAACTAGAAATAAATCATGCCTGAATAATATTCTTATAAATCCCAATGAGAAGTTGTATGAATGAGTTTGTACATCTTGCTCCTTCATTTTTCTATAAGATGGAGAAGAAGAATAGAGTGAAAGGTGGCAGTATAACAGAGTGAAGAATATTGATTGGACTCTTATATAAATGATAATGATGATGCATCTGTAAATATGACTTGTAAACGATTTATTGAAATAATATAGAATGCTTGCGATGCTTATTGATTTCCAGAGAAAAATTAAATTCTTGGGGATGAATTATCTGCATCCCACAGAGTGAATTCGTTTAATAATAAAATAAGGGAATATACAGGGTGCTACAAATTCGTGTGCGTACAAGGGGATCTCGAGAACGGTAAGAAATACTAAGATGGTTAAATCGACGCAAAGTTGCGTATTTTGGGGCTCAATAATTTAGCAAAAGAAAAAAAATAAATAAATATTCCGAAAAACCCCGAAATTTTTAGTTTTGGGTTTTAATTTTTGCGCCTTTCTTTTTGACTTGGGAAAAAACAAAAAACACTTTTTTATAGCCGGTTTTTATGGTCTACAAAATGGTGTTATTAGTTTTCAAATTCGACGTTTCATTTTTTAGGTACCAACCTCAAGTCGAGTTTTTTAAATACGGACCTGAAATTTTAAACACGGGGTTAGGGACTTCTACGCTTTAGAAACTTAATATAATTTAAATGTTTTTGAAATTTTATCGTTTTGTCATCTAATAACACATTTTTTCAAATTATCTTTATATATCATTACGGTCCTTAACATTTGAGCCAAACTAAAAAAAATATTTGTGATTTGAAGAAACCGTCCATTACTACTCAAAAAGGCTTGATATTTTGATAATTAGTAAGAAAAAAGACCAAAAGTTTCTGCCTCAAATATTTTAATGTTTATTTTTGTTACATCATACCTTATAAAAAATAAACAAATTTTGAAATTGTTTTTGAAATATACGTAGACGCATCATAGTAACGTAACATAACCTCACTAACACTCCAGTTACCTATTTTTTACTCGGGAGCATTCATTTTTTTCTGTTTTACAGTATTTTGGTCTAGGTCTAAGGCAAAAACCATAGAACTTAATGTTATATTAATAATAAAATAAATAATAATACTGATAAAAAATAGAATTACTTCTCATGCCTTAAAAACTTGCCTAGACTATTGTAGCTGTAAATATTATTGAAATAATAAACTGCCTAAACACCTTTATTATTTAAGTAATTCTAAAAATAATTGCCAGGGCCGTGATAGTAAAAAAGGATCTTTTCAAATATACTAATGAAGCCGAGAATGAAGTATTATTTGATGACAAAACATTAAAATTTTAAAAACCTTTAAATTGTAATAAATTTCTTAAGCCTAGAAGTCCCTAAAACTGTTTTCAGAAGTCCTGGTACGTATTTAATAAAATTAATATATAAATTAACTTGAGGTTGGTATCTAAAGAACGAAACGTCAAATTTGAAAACTAATAACGCCATCTTGTAGAACATAAAAATCGGCTTGGAGAAAGTGTTTTTGTTTCTTTCCCAAGTCAATAAAGCCTCAAAAAATTAAAAATGAAAACTAAAAATTTCGCTTATTTTCGGATATCTCCGAAGGTATTCGTAATATTCACAATTTTTTTTCACCAAATTATCAAGCCGTAAAATACGCATTTGTTTTAACCATCGTATATGTCATTAAATATCATCAATTAAATAATAATTTTTTGTGCGTATGGTACAGTTCGTTAGCAAAATTGGCCAATTATACAGGGTGTTACAAATTCGACATACCAGCATTGGAATCTCGGAAACCATAGAAGTTAGAGAAACAGTTAAATGGGGGCAAAGTTGTGCAATTCGGTGCTGATTATAATGCCGCTTTAAAAGTTTTGAAATTCCGAATACTTCCGGTTTTATTCGAAAAAAAACGAAGTTTTGAAAAATCGTTTTTATTTTTTCCTGAGCTCATTTGACTAGCTATTTAAAAATAAATGACACTTTGTCATTGCCACTTTTTCTCCTCTACAAACAGACGTTACTAAACTAAAGATCCGCCGTTTCGTCTCCGAGCGGCCATCACCAACTTTACTTTTTTAAATACGGACCTGAATTTTTTTAAATCGATTTTTAATGGGGGACTTTAAAAAATGTTATTTATAAAAATGACGTAGATACCATGAAAGAACGCATACAGGTTGCATTTGGTAGGATAAGGAGAAAATCGGTTGAAAGTGCTGTCGCCAAAATTGGAAGAAAAATCGATGGTTGTATTGAGCAAAACGGCAATCTCTTTGAAAATTTAGAAAATTAGGATTCATAATTAGTAAATTTAGATTTATTAGAAAATTCTTATAAAATAAATTATATTACTTATGTATAGGTAAATGTTTTAATCAAAAATTTTTAATTAATATTTTAATTCGTTGCCAGGACCGGACTGACAAGAAGTGTAAAAAATATGATTTTACAAAAATAAGCAATGACAATTCATCATTATGAGAAAGTAATATTGCCATTCCATTTTGAGGGTAAGAGGGCTTAAAAATCGGTTTAAAAAAATCCAGGTCCGTATTTAAAAAAGTAAAGTTGGTGATGGCCGCTCGGAGACGAAACGGCGGATCTTTAGTTTAATAACGTCATTTTGTAGAGGAGAAAAAGTGGCAATGACAAAGTGTCATTTATTTTTAAATAGCTAGTCAAATGAGCTCAGGAAAAAATAAAAACGATTTTGCAAAATTTCGGTTTTTTTCGAATAAAATCGGAAGTATTCGGAATTTCAAAACTTTTAAAGCGGCATTATAATCAACACCGAATTGCACAACTTTGCCCCCATTTAACTGTTTCTCTAACTTCTATGGTTTCCGAGATTCCAATGCTGGTATGTCGAATTTGTAACACCCTGTATAAGGAACTTTTAAAAAATGGGAGGAGAAAGAAAAAGTAAAAAAGATCTGTTTTTAAATAAATAAATAAATAAATAAATTTATTTATTTATCTGTTTTTCGTAAACAGTGCCTAGTTCCTATCAGGGTAGGGCTGATTTATATCAAGTGATTTAAATCACAATTAAAATCATGATTTAAATAAATATAATTTTGAATTTCTTAATTAAAGTTTTTACAAGTCGCTTTACACACTGATTTATTTGGATCTGTTGTTTTAACATAAAACCGTCTTCTTTTCTTTCAACAATTTATATGTTTTTACTCCCTAATATACAAGAAAAAATTACAACTATAGTAGAATCTCAGTAATTCGGCCTCGTCTGCAAGTGATGGCCGGAATACGGAAAACGCCGGACTATTGGAAAAGCTCATTAATTTTTTGATATTATATTTTTTCTCATTATTTAAACACTGTATTTATACGAAACGCCGGATTATCGGATACTTATTTGTAGAAACCGCCGGATTATAATAGAGAGTGCAGTAAAAATCTGAAAATCTGCATTCACCAAATTACCGCCGGATTATTGGCACAGTCGGATTATCACAGGGCCGGATTAACGAGATTCTACTGTATTTAATTTCACTTCCTTGAACAACTACTATCAAAATACGCGAGACGTATTGGGCATTGACAATTTATAGATCGGGAAAGAAACAAGTCGCGACAGGAATTTTCTTGCAAGAAGCGCGTTCTGACAAATATTTAGGCTGTAATTTGTACTATATTTTTTAGACTAATTTGTATTAAGAGTGAAGCGGCGTGGCTCAATGGTGAGTTACCAGCATTCGACCGTGGCATTCCGAGTTCGATCTTCGTAGTGGGCATACGCACAATAAATAAAAGTATGCCCGAATTTTAGTAGGTTTAAGAATGCAGGGAAAAGTGTAAAATGTATCATCTTCCAACCCACCCCATTCACGCCGGTAACCAGGCGTGATGAGATCGGATATCTCGTAGGGTGCGGAAGAAGATACACGCTCCCTAATCGGTAGGTCATGCAATGATAGTTCTTGGGGGGGGGGGGGGGGGGGGGTGTCTCATGACTAAGTATCGTGGTTCAGAACCCACATTAAGCTGTTGGGTCCCTCGAGAAAGGCCTTGGCAGTGAACGAAGAGGGGAATAGCCTAATTCGAAAGAAGGCAAGAAACGGCAAGCATTAAGAATGAAGTCTAGTGACGCATTCGCCATTCAATTTCTTTATCAATATTTCTTATCCTTTTCGCTTTATTCGAAAAGCGTCCAACTACTCGTTCTTGAATAGCAATTACTTACAGTTTCAATTTAAATAAATTTTGATTGATGAATTATTAAAAAACGAAATTTAGTGAAATTTTTATATATTTCTTTTTCTGATTTTATTACTTGGTAAATTTAAACTTGTTTAACTTTAAAATGTAGGTAATTATTATAATATATTATAAGATTTCTCAAATGATTTAATGATGTCTATAATCTATATCTATAATTACGCAATTACAGGATAAGTTCGATAGTATTTGTACATACACACGGTAATTTAACCAAGACGTTAGGGTGAGTAAACACAAAAATATTATATACAGCGTGATCAATTAAGGGTACGGAGCGGCCATACCTCGGAAACTACTGGTCATAGAAATTCAGGAAAAAAATGATAATTAAAGTGGCCATGAGAAAATCCTGGAAATAATTTTTATGTTCCGCATTTAAAGTAAATTTTAAAATTTGACATATCTCCGAAAATCCCACATTAAGGTATATCTTTGATAACACCATTAAAAAGCTTGGTCAATTATCCATTATTTTGGTCTTATGCTCATTGGCGTACCGACTTCTCAAAAAAAAAAATGCTAGAGGGCGCAATTTGTAATGATAACAAATTTTTTGATTTTACTCTAAAAAAATAAATCATATGGTATAATTATGATACCATAATCGAAAAGTAAATGAAATTTGCTAGAAAAAATATTAAAACCGCAGCTCAATATCTTCGTTCGTTTCAGCGTTATCGCCAATAGAATAATTTTTAAAACTTTAAATGAAGAAGCGAGTGGGACGCCACTGATATTTTTTCCTGCGGATATTATTTCTGATTAGCCTGGTCAATTCTGTATAAAAATGGGCTCATGCGTTTTTCTCCTCAGGCACGCCGTTCTTAATTAAATTAAATTAGCTCTACTATTTATTATTACAGTAGACTCCCGATTATGCGAACTCCGCATTATCCGAAACGACCCATAAACCGGATTATCCGAAATGATTCTTGCTATGCCTTCGCATTATCCGAAATTTCTAAGAAATTAATCAAATCGACAGACTTGAAAATTAAAACAAGTACCAATTACCTCTACAATACATCCAATCTATCTATTGTTACCCCTTGTCGGGTTTTTCCTTCTTAGTGTTCAAAGTTCATTAAATAATAAAATTATGGTTTAAGGTACATACACCGGGGTAAGTGGAAATTCGGGGCAAGTGGAACCCAGGCTTATTCCTGATAAAACAATGTTCTGTAAAGTGGCTTTACCTATTGCATGCCAGCCCACCTACATCCTTTACATACTCTGTTGCATAGAAAGCCCTTAGCGATTCATTTGCGCTTCGACAATAACATGGTTGTCGATTTACCTCGCATAACGAGTTAACACGTGTTTTTTGTCGGTGGTTGTAACACACACGAAAGTTATAGTATTAATTAAACTTTTTGAGGTAAGTACATCATAAACAATATTTTTTTGTATTATAAACCTATGGGTCACAAAAATTTGTTTACGTTGAAGAAACGAGCTAGGTTACACTTGCCCCTAAAAAATCACAGAGTGGGGAAAGTGTAACCTATGTTAGGTTCAGGTCAGATTGAAGAAAATGAGAAGCAAAAGATAAAGAAAATCAAAATAGGAAAAAAATATGTAACAGTAGTAGCAGTGAAGATGACGAGTTAGAAGAATTAGGGAGAATTGAAAGGAAAAATATAGAGAACAAAAGGGCTACACTAAAGAAAACCTTATTTGAGGAAGACTATCCACTGATGATGACCTTCTTGAAGATGTGCAAAGCCTCTCAAGCAATTCTAGTGTCGACGAAGTCAAAGAGATAAATAAAGAAATCAGTTTCCTGAACCAAATGCAGCTCGACTCGAAAATAAACGTTGGCGATTGGGTCGTCATTAAATTCGATCAGAAGCAGGTTGAAAATGTACGTGGGCCAGCTCACAGAGAAAAAACCATGTCTGCAGGTAAAATTTTGCCGAACAATTGGTAACACATCCACATTTTATTGGCCTGTTGTGGAAGATAGAAGCATCGTCAATGAGGATAATATTTTTATGCATTTACCCACGCCTATAGTAAATAAACGGTGAAAAATATCTTTTAGCATTGTTTTTCACACATATATTGTTGGTTAAATTGTTAATTTTTTGTTAATAAAAATAAATATTCTTGTAGCATGCGACAAAGTTAATTATTCACAGTTACCCCGGTCAACGTTCTTACGTCCAAATAAGAAAACGTGCCTTGGTTTACACTTGCCCCACAAACCTGGGCAAGTGTAACCCAAGACCAGCGAAAATAAAAAAAATCCTAGAGAAAAAGGAATTTTTTTTATCGGTTTCTATGTTGGTATGTTGTTGAAATAATGTCTAACCAGTAAGCCTGCCAAATATGAACACGATTATGAGATACATTTTTTTTAAATAACGTTTAAACAGGAGGTATTAAAATTCACGGTTCCGCTTACCCCGGTGGCATTTTCGTAACGAGCGTAACCTATCGCAAGACAAGTTTAGCCGAACTCCTCGTGCATACCGAGCATCTGATATCGCAAGCTATGTGCTATACTGTACGCTCGTTACGAGGATACCTACTCATACCTACTCCATTGAAATAATACAACTTTTAAATGAATGAGCACAAAATACATATAATTAATAATATACACATATAATATGCAGGAAATAAAGTAATAGTGGTATACTTACTAATTTTAAACAACGAAAATAATCTTCCATTTTTATTCTAAAGAACATAAATTGGTAGTAATATGTATAAAAGAAAAAAAAAACATAAAAAAATACGACAATGTTTTAAATAGTTATTTTACAAATTTATTTTCTCCGAGCCCTACATTATTTTCAACACAGATATTTAATGAGTGAGGAGCTCTGTTAAGTTATAGGCTTTGGTTCTTTCAAGCGAAATATCTTTAAATAGCCTAAACATAACTTCAATATAATTGTTGGTTTCTGAGCATCTTATCATTAAATGTTGTCTAAAAACAAGACACCAAGACCCTAAACTGTTATTTATCATGTTCTGTATGTAGTTTTTGTATTGAGGATATTAAAATTTAGCACACATAGCGGAGCCTTGAAATTCTTTAATACTTTCTTCCATTTTAGTTTTTACTTTAAAGATAATAAAATGTTTCTAAACAAATGGTATAATGAAAAACGTGTATCGAGCGTCTAGGAATGCATGCTAAATGCGATAAAACACGTTCTATAAACCATTGTTCGGATTATTTCAGGTTGTTCCGGCTTTGCGATAGCTTACGCTAGTTACGAAAATGGAATATGCGATAAAACACGCTCTATATAATTCATTAGTCGGATTATTTCGGGTTGTTTCGGCTCTGCGATAGCTTACGCTCATTACGAAAATGCACCCCGGTGTACCTTATTTAGATATTTGATTTGTTTACGGGCTAAAGTTATTATTTTATTACATTCTAATAATTTTGAAAATGTTGAAAAATCTGTTAATCTTAGTTAGATTAGACCATCTGACGAAGACACTGTGTGTCGAAACAATTGTTATGGCAATTTAAAATAAATAGTGGAAATTATAACAGTTTTGTTACTCATTAAATCTTAGCTTAGAATCAACAAAAAAACACCCAAATGTTTAATAGATTCAGAGATAATAATAACTGTACGATGCATTTATATCTTTAACAGTTATGTATGTAAAGAAAAATCTTGATGTTGCACTGACGCGTTCGCAAATGTTAAAACTAGAAGTGGGAAATTTATGGCCACGCGCATTTAAACAAAGCAAAAACTGTAGATCACACGTACGGCAAAATTATCAACTATGAACCGTGCAGAGAGGGAAAGCTATCGATAGTAAATTTAAACACTATGTATATTATCGATAGTACTATCGATAAAATTCTATTGATTGTGTAAATGATAGGAAAATAGTTAAATCTGCCGAAAAAAAGTGACTTCTAAAAAATACTCGTCTCCTCCTAAAAACATACCAATTCTTTAAAAACGGGATGGTATTTCGAGAGCTATATTTTTGATAAAATAATCGATAATACCTATCAATATACCTAACCGTGGTTAATAACAGCCGACGAAGTGCCAGATGACAACCGAACGAATCCAATATGGTATAATATTTAAGTCCTTAATGGCTATTTTCACTTAGAATCTCCGTAGTGCTTGAATTTTTACCGGAAATATTTTTTGAGTAAACGACTTTCATAAAAAATCGCGTGCGAAAAAGTATTTCCGGTAATCAATTCAAGAAGGAGGGAGATTCGGTAGGAAAATTGCACATCAACAATTTGAAAAGTAATTAGATATCAAAGTCGGTTACGGATGACAGCATATTATGACATAATATCTTAATTCACTTGTGTCCAGTTAACTGCACGCAATTTCGCGTTAAAGTTCAAAGGTTTACGGCTCGGAGAAGAAAAGGTAGAAAATATAAGAGAAGAAGTAGAAAAAATAATTCCAGAAGGCTTACAACGTAAGTTTCTTTTTGTTGCACCCAGACGAGTATTGAATATAATCCAGTATTTAGTAAAACCACACAAGGTGGATCGAAGAAGCTAGCCAACAGTTAGTGGCTAAATAGAAAATCTGGATGTCCTGAGATTTGCCCCGTAAGTCTTTTAAAAAAAAATCAATTATAAGCGATAGATTGTTTTTAACCCCAAGCGGCTCAGGGCTTAATTTAGCTCACATTAATTGTATAGTTATTAGATTGGTATCTGTAAATGGCAATGGCATGCTGTTGATACAGTGTGAATAAATAAATAGAATGTAGTCTGCAGTGAAAATCCTAATCGCAACTTTTGATTCTTAAAAAAGCATTACGATATGTCGAAACCCAAACACATTTGATTTCACTAATAAACAAGGTAATCTGCAAGAAATTTTGAGTTATCTCAAATTTTTTTTTTAGTATGACATTTGGTGGCATTGATCAAGGACACGTTGACGAATATAAAACGTACAGATGTGTTAAGTGTAAATTTCAAACAAGATGGAAATGTTTAAATAGTAATACCTTTCAACATAAAAATCAAAAAGAACTTTATAAATTTACATGCAACCATTGTAATTATCATCAAACAGTTCAGAATTTTAGGTGTGATCAATGTGAATATGAAACATTCACAAAAAATAATTTAAGGAGGCATATTTTGCGACGTCATAACGACATGGGGGAATTTAATATTTTAAATAAGTTGAGGTGTGAACAATGTGAGTATGAAACACTTATGAAAAGTAATTTAAATAGACATGTTGAACGTCATAAAAATATAGAGGAAGTTGATGCTTCAGAAAAATTTGTTTGTGGTCAATGTGAATATCAAACACTTACGAAAAGTTATTTGAAGAGGCATATTTTGCGACGACATAAAAGCGTGGAGGAACGTGCTTTTTTAAATAAGTTCTGGTGTGAACAATGTGAATATCAAACAGTTACAAGAAGTGATTTAAATAGGCATATTTTGAGACATCATAAAAATATAGAGGAAGTGAATGCTTCGCATAAGTTTAAATGTGGTCAATGCGAATATCAAACAATTATGAAAAGTGATTTAAAGAGGCATATTTTGCGCCGCCATAAAAATAAAGAAGACATTGATGCTTCAGATAAGTTTAAGTGTGATCAATGTGAATATCAAACACTTATTAGAAATGATTTAGAGAAACATATTTTGCGACGTCATAAGAATATAGAGGAAATTGATGCTTTAGGTAAGTTCATGTGTGAACAATGTGAATATCAAACACTTTCGAGAAGTCATTTAAAGATGCATATTTTGCGACGTCATAAAAATATAGAGGAAATTGATGATTCAAATAAGTTTAAGTGTGGTCAATGCGAATATCAAGCACTTAGCAAAAGTAATTTAAAGAGACATATTTTGGGCCGTCATAAAAATATAGAGGAAATTGAGGCTTCAAAGAAATTCATATGTGAACAATGTGAATATCAAACACTTTCGAGAAGTCAGTTAAAG
The DNA here is from genome assembly GCA_935413205.1 of Polydrusus cervinus. Lineage (NCBI taxonomy): Eukaryota > Metazoa > Arthropoda > Insecta > Coleoptera > Curculionidae > Polydrusus > Polydrusus cervinus. The sequence goes on from OW284518.1 coordinate 9,363,651, forward strand.
GGACATATTTTGCGACGTCATAAAAATATGGATGAAGTTGATGCTTTACATAAGTTTAAGTGTGATCAATGTGAATATGTATCAATTATGAAAAGTGATGTAAAGATGCATATTTTGCGACGCCATAAAAATAAAGAGGACATTGAAGCCTCAAATAAGTTTAAGTGTGGTCAATGTGAATATCAAACAATTAGGAGAAATGATTTAAAGAAGCATATTTTGCAACGTCATACAAATATAGAGGAAGTTGATGCTTCAGAAAAGTTTATATGTGAACAATGTGAATATCAAACTTTTAGGAGAAATGATTTAAAGAGACATATTTTGCGACGTCATACAAATATAGAGGAAGTTGATGCTTCAGAAAAGTTTAGATGTCAACAATGTGAATATCAAACAATTAGGAGAAATGATTTAAAGAGACATATTTTGCGACGTCATGAAAATAAAGAGGAAATTGATGATTCGCGTAAGTTTAAGTGTGGTCAATGTGAATATCAAACACCAAGCAATAGTAATTTAAAGAGACATATTTTAAGACGTCATAAAAATATAAATTAAATTCATGTTTCAAATAAGTTCATGTGTGAACAATGTGAATATCAGACAATTATTTTGTGACGTCATAAAAACATTGAGTGAATTAATATGTACACTATATCAAATCATTATGAAAAATAATTTAAAAGTGCATATTTTACATTATATATATATAATATACATACATATATGAAAGGCAATTTGTTTGTTTGTCTGGAAATGTTGAAACGAGTAACAGAATAATTATGTAAAATATTTCTTGACACGAACACGTAAGAGTTACACGCATGACTCTGCCCACTAGTCATGCGTCACTACACCTACCTAGTATAAATAGAGCTGTAGTTACCATACTTATTTAGTATTCACCTGAAAACGATAGGAGATGCTTACTAGTTGAAACGTAGTGATTTATAACAAATAAAGACAATACCAGGGCCTATTTTTGCTTATAGGGCGCCCATAGAGCCAATTGCTCCTCACATGTTTAAGAAGTTACGCAATAATAATTTATTTTGCTTTTTTACAGAAACAATAATAATAATTAGTTTTTTTTATTAAGTGTTAAAATAGGTCTATACATATAAAATCAAAAAATAATTTAAAAACTTCTCAAATAAATATAACATACAGAGAAGCTGATATAGAACAAATAATGAATACTAAAAATTGTTTAGTATTTACCTGAAGACGACTGGAGATGCTTATTAGTTGAAACGTAGTGATTCAAAACAAATAAAGACAATGCAAGTCCAAAACTCTACTGCCGTTCAAGAAACGTCATTGTCTCCAACCTTTAAACAAACATTTATTTTGCATAAGCAGCTTTGAGTTCTCCTTTCTTTTGTCCGATCCTAGCTCTACTGATAAGCCATGATATGGCGAAATGCGTCTAGGGATGGCTCTGACGAAACGAAAGGAAATTCTTCTGTATTTATTTTTTATATTCTAGTCATTTTTCGTAAATTATCTCAACCGTTTACGAAATATATAGGGTAGCCAATTAAGTGGAGAACTTCACGTACTGTTAAACATAGTGTTAAAAGTGGTCGTCCTGATATACCTGAGGGGAGAAAAAAATAAACTTATTATTGTCTGGTTGAATGTCAGAGACAATAATGTTTCTTGAATGACAGAAGAGTTTTAGACTTGCATTGTCTTTATTTGTTTTTAAATCACAACGTTTCAACTGGTAAGCAATTCCAGTGGTCTTCAGGTGAATATTCTTAGGAGATACTTACCAGTTCAAACGTTGTGATTAAAAAAGTAAAGACTTAAGCAAACAACTTGGACGTGACTATGACACTTGATAAGCCACCGTATCTACATTTTTTTTTTAAAGAGAAGTTTCATCCATACAAACCAGTAATTATACAAGAGTTATTGTACGATGATCCTGATAGACGAGGCAATTTTTTGAAATAATGATTGAGCTAACAGATAATTATGCACGAATTGTCCAAAGAAAACTGGTTCATAGAAAATCACACCAAATTTCATGAAAAGGTTAGGATCTGGGCGGGCATTATTGAAAATAGGATTAATCGGTCCATTTTTCTTTGATGAGAGTCTCGCTGGAGAATGATATCAAAATTTTCTTCAAACTATCTGGTTTCAGCTCTTGCCACTCTATTTTCAGATGATAGTGATCCTGATTTACCACGTTTCACATTATGGTTTCAACAGGATGGTGCTCCTTCGCATTATGCTGCTCATGTAAGGGACTACTTAATACAATTTTTTCGGGGCGGTGGATAGGTAGATGGGGCTCAATGGAGTGGCCACCCAGATCGTCCGATCTAAACCCACTGGACTTTTTGTTGTGGGGCTACTTTGAAAATTTAGTTTATAAATCTAAACCCAACTCGATAGATACGCTTTAAGTCGTTCATTCGACGAATAATATGAGAAATTTCTCCACAAGTAGTACAAAATGACAATAGGAATTTTTAAATCGACTCTTTTCCTTTTATACTTTGTCGTTTGTCTATTTTGTTTTAAAAGTTAATATTTGTTAAACGGTTGAATATAAGTATAATAGGGCACGATTTAAGAAAAATATTTAGAATTGATTAGAGAATGTAAAAATATGTAAACATTTTTATTAAAAAAAATTTAAGTTGATACATGTAGCAGTTTTATAATTCTATAATATCTTTTTTTAAATGTATTTCAAAAAAATTAATTTGAACGCCAAAAATATGCTCTCAAGATATTTTTAAGAATAAATATGTGATGAAAACTTATAAGTATCGCCATCTGTAGGAATCAACTCAATGCAAAAGATAGCCCAGCCCCATCTGATAGGATGTGTTGGCCACCGTATTTGGTTTATTGTTAGTTCTATGTTTTCACGTGTAATGGCTATCTTTTGCATTGAGATGATTCCTACAGATAGCGTAACTAAGTGTTCATCATTTATTTATTCTTCAAAATATATTGAAAACATATTTTCGCTGTATTGTGAATTGCATATAGGTTTTGGGTTTTTGATGAGTCCTAACAAGAACGAAATAGCCTGTCAATGTCTACCTGTGCCCCAGGGAACCCATTACTTTGGCGTCATTGTGTACTTTAATGCAAAATATAGATGCACACAAACTTTCTATTTTACTTATACGGACACTAAACTCTACTACTAATATACCGGGTCCGCCAACGTGGCGGGGATGGAAGATTAAATCATTATCGAGGAGCTTATCAAAAATACTAAACCAGCATAAGGTATCGACTTAAAAGCGGCATATTTTAAAAATATTTTACATTATACAGGGTGGCTCAAAAAAGTGTGGCGGACTACACTTGCATTTTTTTAAACATATAAACATCCTATATATTATATAGTTTCCTAATTCCCTATACAATTCCACGTATATTTTGTATAAAATGTCATATGTATAAATTCAATTGTTTTCGAGATATTCACGTTTAAAATATGACGTTTTCAGACTTTGAGAGACTGTAGCATTGGAACGTTGCATTTTAGAGCAAAATGGTTTTCACATCCCTATCTTAGTTTTTCATTCTCTATCCAAGGAAACCAACCTCCGATTTACCATGTTAAACCAAAAAAACGGTTTTAACGGTTTAACATAGTAAATCGGAGGTTGGTTTCTTTGGATAGAGAATGAAAAACTAAGATAGGGAGGTAAAACCATTTTTCTCTAAGATGAACCGTTCCAATGTTACAGCCTGTCAAAGTCAAAAAATGCCATATTTTAAACGTCAATATCTCAGAAACAATTGAATTTAGACATATGACATTTTATACAAAATAAACGTGGAATTGTATAGGGAATTAGAAAACTATATAATATATAGGGTGTACTATTTAAAAAAATGCAAGTTTAGTCCGCCACCCTTTTTTGAGCCACCCTGTATAATGTAAAATATTTTTAAAATATGCCGCTTTTAAGTCGATACCTCATGCTGCTTTAGCAATTTTGATAAGTTCCTCGATAATGATTTAAATTTCCGTCCCCGCTTCGTTGGAGGACCCGGTATAAAGTTGAATGACATTTGTCTGGAAAAGAATACCGACTTTGAAATGTAGGAGGATCACATTTTTTACATATTTAGAATGGCACTAAAATGTAAGAAAAAATCCAAAACCCTTAAATTTTTAACCCTATGACGCATTGTAGAATTAATAAAAATATGTAGGTAATATACAGGTGTGCTAATATTTTAGGGTGTGATTCCTAAAGTCATTTTATGAAGAAAAGTTCATAGAAATATATGTCCTAAACGGCTTAAATTTTTTGCTACATGCTGTTGAAATATTTTTTTTATGCGTTTTTTGTAATATCTCCGAAAGTACTTTAGATAATAATATTTTCAATTTTGGCATGTATTATTAGGACAAAATCACATGTTTTAGTTATAAAATTAGTAAAACTTAAACTATTTGGATTTACCGATAATTTCGTTTCTTTTTTTAAGTCATATATACTAGATCGGACTCAGTACGTCCAGCACAACGGATGTAAATCTCTGCCATTTCAAGCCTCCTCGGGCGTTCCCCAGGGCTCCAATTTAGGACCACTGCTTTTTCTGATTTTTATTAATGATATATCAACAGTTATTGACATCGAGTATGAAATTTTTGCAGATGACTTAAAGATATATAAATCTATTAGGAGCTCTGAGGACTGTCTAAGGTTGCAATACGCTATAAATGCCATTCAGGAATGGTGTGCAAAAAATAAATTGCTACTCAATGCTGCATAATGCTCGATCATGACATTGACTAAGAAACACTTTCCTACTCTGTATGACTACTCAATTGATCAAAGCGAATTGTTACGAGTTGACAGGGTTCGCGACCTAGGTATCATTTTAGACTCCAAGCTAACTTTTAGCAGTCATATAGAAAAAATAGTCTCAGAGGCTACTCGAATGTTGGGATTTATATTAAGAAATTGTAAGTCTTTTACTAATACTGATGTACTCAAGATCTTGTTCTTCACGCTTGTAAGAAGCAAACTGGAGTATGGATCACTAATATGGTCCCCAATTTATGCAAAATATATCATGATGATAGAACGAGTTCAAAGAAAATTTTTAAAGTTTTTATCTTTTAAAGAAGACGGAGAGTATCCACAAAGAGGGATGGATAACGAACTTTTGTTACAACAATTTGACATTGAAAGTTTGCAGAGCCGCAGAGACATGCAGGCAATAATATTCTTGTTTAAAATAATTACCGGAGCTACAGTATGTCCATCCCTCTTGGAACAATTAAATTTCCTAATACCCAGAATCACCACCAGAACTGGCACTTGTTTTTACTTACCAGCAGCTAAAACGAATGCAATGCTGATGGCGCCGGTCTATAGAATGTGCTCTAGGTATAATAGGATAGCAAATTATTGTGATCTGGACATGTCTTACAGTAACTTCGTTCGAACCGCCCTTGCACACTTATAAGTGTACTGTATTTTATAGTTGTGTTTTAAAATTAACTATTAATTATATTAAGTCCCTATATAGGTTTATTAAAATTTGTAATTATAATTTTGTCGGCCCTATTAATTACTTTCTGTCGGGCCTAAATGTATTAAATAAATAAATAAAATTTATTTTTTTGTCCCACCAGTGGCGTCCCTGCAAACATTTCCTCTGATATTTTTTAGAAAAAAAGTGGTACGCCACTGACATTTTTCCATATGGATATTATTTCTGATTAGCCTAATTAATTCTGCATAAAAATATTCTCTTGCGTTTTTCTCCTCAGGCACACCGTTCTTAACTAAAATAATTAAATTAAATTAGACTGGCGGAAGCATGCCTATTAAATGAAGGTGGTCATTTCCAACAATTTTTATAAAACAAAATTTTGTATTATCAATGTTGATAATAATAAATAGTAGGGCTAATTTAATTATTTTAATTAGGAACGGTGTGCCTGAGGAGAAAAACGCAAAATACCATTTTTATGCAGAATTAACCAGGGTAATCTGAAATAATATCCACATGGACGCTGAAACGAACGGAGATATCGAGCTGCGGTTTTTATATTTTTTCCAGCAAATTTCATCTACTTTTTGATTATGGTATCATAATTATACCATATGATTTACTTTTTCGGAGCAAAATCAAAAAATCTGTTACTATTGCAAATTGCGCCCTTTTTTTTTTTTTTAGAACTAGTATGAACAACTAAATACGATTGATGAAAGTGCATACAAGTTTGCTAAAATCGGATAAGTCGTTTATAGGTTACAGCGATTTAACTGATTACACTTTCAACAGCTTCCCCCCCTCTTATTAAAGTCGGTACGCCAATGAGGATGACTAAAATGATGCATAATTGTCCAAGCTTTTTAATGGTGTTATCAAAGATATACCTTAATGTAGAATTTTCGGAGATATGTAAAATTTGAAAATTTACTTTTAAATTACTGCCTCTGGCGGCAAAATGTATAGAACTTAAAAATAATTTCCAGTATTTTCTCTTGGGCACTTTTGTCATAAAAAAATGTACCCGGATGCTGTACGATTACTAGTTTCTGATACATAGCCGGCGGTCATTCTTAGTTGACCACCCGATAGATTGTATATTCATGAATAAATTTTGATGAAACGGATGTTATGAGCTCTGTTTTGGAAAAAATATTGTCTATGGTGTTGTTTTTTCTCTTCAGAGGGGCTACCACGCTACAACCAGAATAAATATTTATGGATCTGACGAAATGAAAAGAAATTCTTCTTCTGTATTAAATATTTAATAATTTGTTTAGGGTTTCCTTAATGTTTACTAATTTTGATATATAATTCTCGTATATGGCGGTCAGTGGTAACTTTCATTCTTAGGTGTTACCATCTACTTTTTGACAAAATAGTTGTTTTAACCTCCCCTCCCCCACCTCCCGGTAGGTCTAGGACCGCCCTTGGAAGATACGGTCACGGTGCTATATTATTCCATGGCACGGTGCTATTTTAACAGAACCGAAATCTTAATAATCTTTTTGAAATAACTAGGTTTATTATCTTTTATCACAAAAATTCGACCTGATGAATTCCTAAATATTCATAAATTCACCATTTAAGGGAATGTAATCTGCAGTAAAAATGCTGCCCGCGACTTTTAATTCTTAAAAAAGCATTACAATATGTCGAAAACTAAACACACTTGATCCCACTACTAAATAAGCTAAACTGCAAGACCTTGATATCATGTATAATTCTCGAGTTATCTCAATTTTTTTTTAGTATGACATTTGGTGGCATCGATCAAGAACACCTTGACGAATATAACACATACAGATGTGTTAAGGGCAAATTTCAAACAAGATGGACAGGTTTAAATAGTAATGCCTTTCAACATAAAAATCTTAAAAAACTTTATAAATTTACATGCAATCATTGTGAATATGTAACATTTAAGAAAAGTGATTTAAATAGACATATTGTTGGGCGTCATAAAAATATAGGGGAAGTTGATGCTTCAGAAAAATTTATGTGTAGTCAATGTGAATATCAAACACTTATGAAAAGTTATTTGCAGAAACATATTTTGCGACGACATAGTAGCGCGGAGGAACGTGTTTTAAATATGTTCTGGTGTGAACAATGTGAATATAAAACATTTAAGAAAAGTGATTTAAAAAACCATGTTTTGCGACGTCATAAAAATAAAGAGGAAATTGATGCTTCAGATAAGTTCATGTGTGGACAATGTAAATATCAAACATTTAGAAAATATGATTTAAAGGGGCATATTTTGCGACGTCATAAAAATAAAGAAACAATTGACGCTTCAGATAAGTTCATGTGTCAACAATGTAAATATCAAACGGTTAGAAGAAATGATTTAAAGTTGCATATTTTGCGACGTCATAAAAATAAAGAGGAAATTGATGCTTCAGATAAGTTCGTGTGTAAACAATGTGAATATCAAACATTTAGAAGAAATGATTTAAAATTGCATATTTTGCGACGTCATAAAAATAAAGAGGAAATTGATGCTTCATATAAATTTAAGTGTGGTAAATGTAAATATCAAAGCCTTGTAAAGAGTTGTTTAAAGAGACATATTTTGAGACGCCATTAAAATATAGATTAAGTTGATGTTTCAAATAAGTTCATGTGTGAACAATGTGAATATCAAATAATTATGAAAAATAATTTAAAAGCGAATATTTTACATTATATATCTATAATACATATAAAAGGCATTTTCTTTTTAAAGTTACTAGGTTTATTATCTTTTATCACCAAAATACGACCTAATGAATTTCTGAATATTTTTTAATTCCGTAGCTACCCGCCTTTACAGTTTTCATGCTGTTTCGTCCACGCAAGCCAGCGGTCGGTTCGCGTGAAAAGGCATGTTAGATGGAGGCAGTTTACGGACTCTTTAATAACGCTACCAATAATTTATTACCAACTTATAAAAAGAAATATTACTCAAATCGATGGGCGTTTTTGTTTATATAATAACGTACAAACGTTTACTGCGAGTGAAATATTGAATAAATGGCTGACGGATAAATAATTTTTGCAGACAAAAAATATATAATATATTTGACAGTAAAATTGTCGCTTCTAATTGGTCAAAATTAACGAGTAGGAAATAGTAATTTCATAATTATTTTTAATGTTAATTTGGGGATTTTTGGGATTAAACACTTGATTTCTTATTACCTTAAAAAAATAGAAAATATGTAATCACAACAAAACCGGCAAATAGGTAACCCGGGACAGCCTTCATTCGACACACTCCGACCCATCCCCGACCTGACTAATCTCTCGAGACTGGTATTCTATTTCTATTTGTTCTTTTCTATTTAGGTTAACAGAACAAAAGATAACAATGGTGATATTTTGCTAGCAGCGCCTAAAATCTACGCACTGGCTGATACCTGAAACCGGATTCTCGATTCGCTGGAAATAATTATAATTGCCGCTAAATATGAAACAGGTTTTTACAAAATTGTGTGTGTGGATTCCGAGAAAATCACATTTAAAATAGCGTTTAGAGGGATTTTGTTGGTTTGCAAAATGTCACCATTATAATCGGTCGCAAATAAAAGAATTGTGCGGTTAATAGGATGACGTACATCCCTTCTCGCCTCATATTTTTAAACTTGCAGCTTTCTCGTCTTATTTTTAATTGTTTCTAGAAAATGTTTGTGATACTCTAGGAAGATTTTTATTATTGGGATATGTTTTCAGCAGGTGCTAATTCAGGATGTTAGTGATAAATATGATAATAAAAATTGGTGTAAAGTTTGAAGTCAAAGCAGGCCTAATTAATACATTTTTGTTTTGAGTTCCCTTTTCCCTTATAACACCCTCCCCGGTCTGTGAATCACAGGAGATTCCAGACTATTACTACTAACATAAAATTGAATAAGTCATATGACCGAAGTTGGTGAGAGAATTTCAGGTCCCCCGTAGCGCAATTGGCAGCGCGCTTGACATGTAATCGAGAGGTTCTGGGTTCGATTACCAGCGGAGGCATACAACTTTTTCAATTTTAATCGTGTCTGTACGCCGGCAAAAACATTTTTCAATTTACTAATTAATAAAATCTGCTGATTTTAAAATTGATGTTTTTTAAATACAAAGCTATGAAAATTGAATTTTATTATTGTGTTGGTTTTAGCTTTATGTTGAGTTTAGTAAGGCATTGGATTTGCATGTAGGTTTCAGTGATGATGCTCAGAACTTTATTCTCTCCTTATCTGATCGTACCCAACAGATTTTGAGCATTGGCGTGTCCCAGGGAAGTGTTTTAGGCCCGCTTTCGTATATGATATATACTTCTGGTTTCTATAAATATCTTAAATATTGTAGCTCTCACTTTTATGCGGATAACACCCAGGTATATTACTCCTTGGAACAATAAACAGCAGAAGCACAAAATTGTATAAAACCTAACCTAACTCAGTTCTATGAAGTAGCTATGGATCACTTACTTAAACTCAATCCTAAAAAATCAACTGTAATAATTTTCCCAGATCGATTTTGTTAAAAATTACGTTGAAATCAAGCCGAATAATAAACACTGTCTTATTCCAACGCCTGCCAAAATTTGGGACTGACACTTGATTGTAAACTCCGCTTTAAACATCATGTATTATTAAAACTAAGAATTGCTTATGGCAAGTCCTCTTAATAGAATGTTTTCTGCAGTAAAAATCCTGTTCGCAACTTTTGATTCTTAAAAATGCATGTCGAAACCCAAACGCACTTGATCCCATTAATAAATATGGCAAACTGCGAGAACTGAATATCTTAAATAATTCTCAAATTTTTTTTTAGTATGACATTTGGTGATATCGATCAAGAGCACCTTGACGAATATAACATGTACAGATGTATTAAGTGCAAACTTCAAACAAGATGGACATGTTTAAATATTAATGCCTTTCAACATAAAAATCAAAGAGAACTTTATACATTTACATGCAACCATTGTAATTATCACCAAACAGTTCAGAATATTAGATGTGGTCAATGTGAATATGAAACATTTACAAAAAATAATTTAAGGCGGCATATTTTGCGATATCATAAGAACATGGAGGAACTTAATGTTTTAAATATGTTTAGGTGTGAACATTGTGAATATGAAACATTTATAAAGAGTAATTTAAATAGACATATTGTTGGACGTCATAAAAATATAGAGGAAGTTGTTGCTTCAGAAAAATTTGTGTGTGGTCAATGTGAGTATCAAACACTTACTAAAAGTTATTTGACGAAACATATTTTGCGACGACATAACAGTGTGAAGGAACGTGTTATTTTAAATAAGTTCGGGTGTGAACAATGTGAATATGAAACACTTAGGAAAGGTGATTTAAAGATGCATATTTTGCGACGCCATAAAAATAAAGAGGAAATTGATGCTTCAGATAAGTTCATGTGTGAACAATGTAAATATCAAACAGTTAGGAAAAATGATTTAAAGTTGCATATTTTGCGACGTCATAAAAATAAAAAGGAAATTGATGTTTCATATAAATTTAAGTGTGGTGAATGTGAATATCAAGCACTTAACAGTAGTAATTTAAAGAGACATTTTTTGAGCCGTCATAAAAATATAGAGGAAATTGATGATTCATATAAGTTTAAGTGTGATCAATGTGAATATCAAACACTTATTAGAAGTGATTTAAAGATACATATTTTGCGACGTCATAAAAATATAGAGGCAATTGATACTTCAGATAAGTTCATGTGTGAACAATGTAAATATCAAACAGTTAGAAGAAATGATTTAAAGTTGCATATTTTGCGACGTCATACAAATAAAGAGGAAATTGATGCTTCATATAAGTTTAAGTGTGGCCAATGTGAATATCAAGCACTTAGCAGTAGTCATTTAAACAGACATATTTTAAGCCGCCATAAAAATATAGAGAAAAGTGATGATTCATATAAGTTTAAGTGTGATCAATGTGAATATCAAACACTTATTAGAAATGATTTAAAGATACATATTTTGCGACGTCATAAAAATATAGAGGCAATTGATGCTTCAGATAAGTTCATGTGTGAACAATGTAAATATCAAACAGTTAGAAGAAATGATTTAAAGTTGCATATTTTGCGACGTCATAAAAATAAAGAGGAAATTGATGCTTCATATAAGTTTAACTGTGACCAATGTGAATATCAAGCATTTAGCAGTAGTAATTTAAAGAGACATTTTTTGAGCCGCCATAAAAACATAGAAGAAATTGATGATTCGTTATGGTTTAAGTGTGATCAATGTGAATATCAAACACTTATTAGAAATGATTTAAAGAAACATATTTTGCTACGTCATGAAAATAAAGAGACACTTGATGCTTCAGATAAGTTTATGTGTGAACAATGTAAATATCAAACAGTTAGGAAAAATGATTTAAAGTTGCATATTTTGCGTCGTCATAAAAATAAATAGGAAATTGATGTTTCATATAAGTTTAAGTATTTATATAGTTAAAAAAGACTTGATTTTGATAAGCCCATATTTTCATCAAAATTAAATCAATCCGTTCCATTTTCAGTTTATTGGATAGGGTGTCTCTTGGACCACTAAGTACAATGCGTGTGAGTTCACTTTATGTCTTTTTTATTTAGGGTAATGGTAAAATATCAAGCTGTGTAAAATTGCTGATTTTTCTAAAATATGAAGCTATGAGAATTGTATTTTATTATTGTGTTGGTTACAGCTTTATGCTAAATACTTACTGTACTCACTACAGCTCAGTGCCGTTCGTGTCAGTTAAAATCCAAATTTCGTTATATTGCCGATTATTACGCTTCCTAGTAGCATACGATTTTTGGAAATTATTTTTTAATTGACAGACGCTACAGCGCTGTTATGGGAACAGTAAGTACCTAACACAAAACCGTATTTAATACTTTTTTATATTTCCCATTCTCGAAAACGAGGGAGAGAGAGTAGGTTTGATAGCAGCGTAATTAGTAATATTACAATTTAGAATTTTTTTTTTATTTGACACCAACGACACTGCGATGTAAGGAGTACCGTAAGTACCTAACATAAACCTGTAACCAACACATTAATAAAATTAAATTTTCATTGGTTTGTTTTTTAGAAACATCAATTTTAAAATAAGCAGATTTTACACAGCTTGATATTGTAGCCATCATATGGTGAAGTATTATGAGTAGCGACGTTTAGTCAATAATACTCATGTTAAGTAAATGCAGTTTCATGTAAATACTTACTTAAAGTTAGGTTATGTATCTGTTATTTGACTCATCATTCAGTCATATTGTACTAGTTATGATCTTAATTTTAAATAAATTTATATTGTATTTGTAAATCCGACCCTGACCTATGACTCATGTAATATTGAAATCCGGTCTCTAATCATGACAATATAAGCTTTTTATGAGCCTCCCCCTCCCCCATAAGCCCAAACTCCTGAATTCGCGAGTCAAGGTGTTGTCTTGATTTCCTTTAGTTGGGTACAATTGTTAAATATTATGTTATATGTATTGTTTTACATTTATGCTTGTATAATGTTTTTTTGTAAGTTCTTTAATGTTAACTACATTAATATTTCTTGCCTGAGATTATTGTATGTACATCGTACTTTCATGAATAAATGTTGATTGATAGCGGATGTTATAAGCTTTGTTTTCGCGAAAAGTATTGTCTATGGTGCCGTGTTTTAATCTTCAGATGGCCTGTCGCGTTATAACCCGAACAAATATTGAATAATGTACAATACAATATAATTTCCTTAATTTTTATTATATCGTTGGACAGTTCCTGTCTATGGCACTAAGTCAGTTTTAACTTTTATTCTTTGGTGTTACAATCTATATTTTGGAAAAATAAATGTTTTAACACCCTGATCTAGGACCGGTCATGGAAGACACGGTGCGTAGCCCTATTCTAACTTTAACTTTTTAATTAATAAGGTAAACTGTAACAACTAAATTTCATGTGTAATATTATCGAGTTGTCTCTATTTTTTAGTATTATTACACTCTGGGGCATCGATCGAAAAAAAATCGATCAAGGACACATTGACGAATATAAAACGTACAGATGTGTTAAGTGTCCAGTTATTTTGGAAATGTGCCTTTCAACATAAAAATCATAAAGAAGTTTATAAATTTAAATGCAATAATTGTAACTATCGTCAAACAGTTAGGAAGTTTAAATGTGATCAATGTGGATGTGAATCATTTACAAAAAACAATTTACATGTTTTGCGACCTCATAAGAACATGGAGGGACATAATGTTTTAAATAAGTTCAGGTGTGATCAATGTGAATATGAAACCTTTAAGAAAAGTCATTTAATTAGACATATTGTTGCACGTCATAAAAATATAGATGACGTTGATGCTTCATATAAGTTTAAGTGTGGTCAATGTGAATATCAAGCACTTAGCAGAAGTAATTTAAAGAGACATATTTTGAGCAGTCATACAAATATAAAAGAAGTTGATGTTTCAAAAAAATTCATGTGGGAACAATGTGAATATCAAACAATCAGAAGAAATCATTTAAAGTTATACATTTGGCGACGTCATAAAAATATCGAGGAAATTGATGATTCGGATAAGTTTAAATGTGGTGAATGTGAATTTCACACCCTTACAAAATGCGGTGTAAAGAGACATAATTTCAGAAGTCATAAAAATTAGGTTAGGTTGATGTTCGAAATAAGGTCATGTGTGAACAATGATTACCTACATTCGAGAAGTAATTTAAAGGCCCATATTTTATGACATTATACGCCGCGTCTATTAATTATGGAATAGTTAAAAAAGTACTTGACTTTCATAAACCAATATCAATCCGTTCCATTTTCAGTTTATTGGGTAGGCTGTCTCTTGGGCCCCTAAATACACTGTATCTAACTTTACTTTACGTCTTTTATACAGGATGAAGGCTAAAATATCAAGCTGTGTAAAATCTGCTGATTTTGAAATTGATATTTCTAAAATACGCAGCTATGAAAAAAATTGATTCTTATTGTTGTGTTGGTTACAGCTTTTTATTAGGTACTTACTGTACCCACTATAGACCAGTGCCGTTCGTGTCAATTAATAAAAAAATAATTTCCAAAAATCATGATAATATTAAAACTGCCTCTTCCTTTTTGATGATCGAGAATACGAAAAAGTTTATTACAGCTTTATGTTAGGTACAGGGCTATCCAACCAGGACTGAACTTTTAAACAAAATATCTAAAAACTAAGCGTTTCCGACTAAAAAAAATGCTTTTGACTCTTAATCTATGCCCCAAATACATTCTGCCTGAAAAGTCGTCAATTTTGGCACAATGCGTAGCTATGATAAAATTACTAAACGCGTTTCGAAGATATAATAAACGACTCGAATTAAACTTTTAATGTTTTACCGGAATATTCAAACGTTGCTTTTAGTACCGCTAAGATGCACATTGCGGTCTACGAGCAGCCCTTTTATGCAATGGAGTATTTACCCCCCGAGCCCTATAGAATGATGTAACTTAATATCTAATAAGCTGTCTTTCTATAATTGAACTTTTTGTTTTTTTGGAAATATCCCAAAAACCAAAACAGTTAAAATCGATCCACGAGCGCTACTAAATTACTAACATAATTGCCTAAACTTTTTCCTAATTAACCATCTTTCTAGCTTTTATAGTTTCCTATACATGCATCACCAAAAAGGCCCGCTCTGTATACATTTTTTTCTTAATCGATTAATAAAGCTATGGGAAATCTCATTTTAAAGGTTACGAAGTCCTCTTAAGCCTAAACTAATGCTAATAGCGGTTCTCGTTGGATGCTGGGTCTAACTATGCAGTTAATTTAATATTAGTCTACATGCAATTGGTTTAGTTTAGATGGTAGATATTTCTTATATAAGTTTGTTAGTTATGTACCCTCTCGTTCTGAACTGGTTGTATTTACGGTGTTAGTCTTGATTTCCTTTAGTTCAGTGCGATTAGTTGATGTTAACGTATTATTTTACATTTATGTTTGAATAATGTTTTTTTTGTAAGTAACAATATCTTAGTAAATTGTTATTCTTTATCATTAACAATACATTTCCATTTCTTTGATTTATGAGAATATTGTATGTACGTTGTACTTTTATGAATAGATGTTTATTGATTAATAGCGGATGTTATAAGCTCTGTTTTCGCAAAAAAAAATTCTGTGGTACCGTGTGTAGTAAACTCTTCAGAGGGGGCGCCGCGCTACAACCCGAACAAATATTGAATAATAATTTTTGTGCTAATTTCCTTAATGTTTACTATTTCGTTGGACAATTCTCGTGTATGGCACCAAGTCAGTGGTAACTTTTATTCTTAGGTTTTACAATCCATATTTTGGAAAAATAAATGTTTTAACCCCTTTTGGTTTAGGAATTCATGTGTAATTATCGAGTTATCTCTATTTTTTTAGTATGACACTTGGGAGCATCGAGCAAGGACATTTTAATAAATATCAAACCTACAGATGTGTTAATTGTAAATTTCCAACAAAATGGAAATGTGCCTTTCAACATAAGAGCCATAAAGAAGTTTATAAATTTACATGCAATAATTGTAATTATCGTCAAATAGTTCAAAAGTTTAGATGTGATCAATGTGAATATGAAACATTTAGCAAACATTATTTAACCAAACATGTTTTGCAACGTCATGAGACCATAAAGGCACATATTGTTTTAAATAAGTTCAGGTGTGAACAATGTGAATATGCAACATTTTATAAAAGTCATTTGGTTAGACATATTGTTGCACGTCATAAAAATATAGAGGACGTTGATGCTTCATATAAGTTCAAGTGTGATCAATGTGAATATCAAGCACTTAGCAGATGTAATTTAAAAAGACATATTTTGAATCGCCATAAAAATAAAGAAGAAATTGATGATTCGGCTAAGTTTAGGTGTGGTCAATGTGAATATCAAACATTTATTAGAAATGATTTAAAGACACATGTTTTGCGACGTCATAAAAATATAGAGGAAATTGATGCTTCAGATAAGTTCATGTGTGAACAATGTAAATATCAAACAGTTAGAAAAAATGATTTAAAGTTGCATATTTTGCGACGTCATAAAAATAAAGAGGAAATTGATGCTAAATATAAGTGTGGTCAATGTGAATATCAAACAATTATGAAAAGTGATTTGAAGAAGCATATTTTGCGACGTCATAAAAATTAATAGGAAATTGATGCTTCATATAAGTTTAAGTGTGGTCAATGTAAATATCAAACACTTAATAAAAGTGATTTAAAGAAACATATTTTGTGACATCATAAAGATATGGAGGCAATTCTATAAGGCAACTTCATATAAGTTAAAGTGTGACCAATGTAAATATTAAGCACTATTTTAAAGGTTGTTTACCTTTAAGTTAACTGTAATTTCTGCAAGCATATAAATATAAAAAAAAATACTTTTTTAACTTGGCTAGTGTTTTTTAGTATTATTCTCATTATCCTCCTACTTTACGAATCTTAATAATTATATCTATTTATCACCATAAACAATTCATTTATGGTCCCGGCGCCCATGGTCGAGCAGCCTGTTTACGAACTCTACCAATTAATGAGAGGTTATTCGGGAAACACCGATAGGG
Source organism: Polydrusus cervinus (assembly GCA_935413205.1). Classification (NCBI taxonomy): domain Eukaryota; kingdom Metazoa; phylum Arthropoda; class Insecta; order Coleoptera; family Curculionidae; genus Polydrusus; species Polydrusus cervinus. The sequence goes on from OW284518.1 coordinate 9,380,765, forward strand.
GTGGCACGCGGGCAAGGGTGGATTGTCCCCTCCTCCGACCTAGTTTGAGTCTGGGGGGTAATGGTAACATGATGAAAAAATACAAAAAAAAATCTTATCAATTTCCCAAAACTTGTAGATCAAAAGTGACTTCTAAAAAAATAAACGTCCCAACCCAAATTTCTCCTTGGATTAATACGGATGTTTGTCCTTGCTTTTGCAATATACTTTCGGCATACAAAGATTTGGTTCAAAAATCCTGGAAAGGCGGGAGTAATTACCGAACTTTTCCGTCTTTTAATAGCTTTGTATATTTTTACTATAAAAAGTTCGGTTTAATTAATAAATGCGACCCTGTTAGAACTACTAAAAATTGATCGTGGGGTTTAAAATAAACCTAATTGTTTTTGGAAAAATATTGTAAGAAAAGTTATTTGGAATTAATTACCGAATATGGGAAAGTTAATACATTATTGCTAAATTAAAAAATACATTATTTTATATATACTGGGTTGGAAACATAGAAAATCCCATGCAACTTTTCGACAGTCCAAATATTTGCTTCCCTATTGACTTTAGAGCGGTTGTAGGGATACTTTTTTAAGGTCTCTGTGTGGTGAGTGCACATGCGGAGTTTAAACAATTTTGTACAACCCGATCTTAACCTATTTCAATAGGATTGCGGTTGTTTTTCATTAGAATTAAACAGGTAATGCTGCAGACACCAGCATTGATTGGTCTTGTCAACCTGCGATTTGTCATTGTCAAATGTAATTTAAAAGTATTAGTTGATTTTAATACTATTTAATAGGTTTTATTGTAAGTAAAATATTGTTCGTTTTATTTGAAAATATTAGTTAAATCCAGTGTAAAATGTATCTGTTAATAGTAATTTAACCAACAAGTACATTAATAATGGCAATTAATGATCGAAATATTTTAACGCGTGAGCGTAGCGAACGCGTTAATATTCGAGATCATTAATCGCATTTTAATGTAAGAGTTGGTTACAATGTTTTTTCGTCGACCGTATTTTTTACTAAAGTGAAGAAAAACAGTTAACAACTTTTATTTGACAATCCGATTTCACAATTCTACAAATACTAATGACAGCGGACGACGTTTTATTGTTTTGTTGATTTGTTTGCATGGCTGCCTTTAATTTTAATTACCAAAATCGTGCATTTACAGAAAATCATGCATTAATAGGGGTCATTAATGAATGATGTTGGGAACGTTAATATCGGATGTAAATACACGGTAGACGGAAAAGATTTTTTAAAAACCTACCGTTTGCAAATTACATTTGACAATGACAAATCACAGATTGACAAGTCCAATCAATGCTGGTGTCTGCAGCATTACCTGTTTAATTCCAATGTACCCTCTCGTACTGAAGGTCCTAGTACCGATTTCCTTTGATTGGATGCGATTAATTGATGTTAACGTATTATTTTACATTGATGTTTGAATAATGTTTTTTATAAGTAACAATATCTTAGTAAATTATTATTCTTTAACATTAACTATACATGCCTATTTCTTTGACTTAAGAGAATATTGTTTGTACATTGTATTTTTATGAATAAATGTTGGTTGATTGATAGCGGATGTTATAAGCTCTGTTTCCGCAAAATATATTGTCTATGCCATAGTCGGATCGTTACAGATTATGTCCCGCGACAAACTCTACAGGATGCTTCATTTGGATTTTCTTCTAGAAACCACGCATAGTCGCCCATTTAACCCTTCATACAGCGGTTGGAGTTCATATTTCGAAAAAAAACATTTAATAGACATAATTGGATCCTTACAGATTATGTACCACGAGGAAATCTGAGGTCGCCTCGACGTAGCCATTTTGTACTTATATTACCGAAACTTAGTAGTTGTGTAGTGCCATCGTTACAACGTTGGATTTGGTATAATACTACAACGTTGTAAAATATTTGTAAAGCAGATATTTTTTCGTAGTCGAGTGTTGACTATTATTTATACCTAATGCAACGTCCCAAGCAGTACAATATTTGTCGGACGTCGCGTCGGAAAAATGCTGCTTGGGATGGTGCCGTGTTTTACTCTTCAGAGGGGCTGCCGCGCTACAGCAAAAACAAATATTGAATAATAATTTTTGTGCTAATTTTCTTCATATTTTTTCTATTTTGTTGAGTAATTCGCGTGTTTGGCACCAAGTCAGTGGTAACTTTTATTCTTAGGTTTTACAATCCATATTTTGGAAAATAAATGTTTTAACCCCTTTTGGTCTTGGAATTTGATGTGTAATTATCGAGTTATCTCTATTTTTTTAGTATGACACTTGGGAGCATCGAGCAAGGACATTTTAATAAATATAAAACCTACAGATGTGTTAATTGTAAATTTCCAACAAAATGGAAATGTGCCTTTCAACATAAAAATCATAAAGAAGTTTATAAATTTACATGCAATAATTGTAATTATCGTCAAATAGTTCGGAAGTTTAGATGTGATCAATGTGAATATGAAACATTTATTGGAAATTATTTAAAGAGACATATTTTCAGCCGCCATAAAAATATAGAGGAAATTGATGATTCATATAAGTTTAAGTGTGGTCAATGTGATTATCAAACACTTGTTAGAAATGATTTAAAGAAACATATTTTGCGACGTCATAAAAATATAGAGGAAATTGATGATTCAGATAAATTCATGTGCAAACAATGTGAATATCAAACAGTTCGAAGAAATGATTTAAAGTTGCATATTTTGCGACGTCATAAAAATAAAGAGGAAATCGATGCTTCATATAAGTTTAACTGTGGTCAATGTGAATATCAAACAATTATTAAAAGTAATTTAAAGAGGCATATTTTGCGACGTCATAAAAATTAATAAGAAATTGATGCTTCATATAAGTTTAAGTGTGGACAATGTGAATATCAAACACTTAATAAAAGTGATTTAAAGAAACATATTTTGCGACGTCATAAAAATATAGAGGCAATTCTATAAGGCAACTTCAGATTAGTTCATGTGTAAACAATGTAATACCAAAAGGACTTTCCAATATTCTTTATTTTATTTCTGAAAACTTTTATATACCTACAAAAATTTTTTCTTAATCGATTAATAAACCCATGGTAAGAAAAGAAAAAGGTTCAAAGAAGTAGTCCATTTCTCAAAGAGACTTTATTTAATTTTTAAAAATGGGGAAACTCAAAGTCGAAAGTCTCAATCATGCATTAAAATTTAATAACTTGGTTACATATGGGCATCATCAGACCTAACATTCAGAATAAAAACAAAAAAACAAAAATTAAAATTAACACATCGTATAAATGAGTCATGAAACATGTAACCAAGTTATTAAATTTTAATGCATGATTGAGACTTTCGACTTTGAGTTTCCCCATTTAAAAAATAAAAAAAAAAAAAAAAAAAAAAATTCTTTAACATTAACTATACATGCCAATTTCTTTGAATTATGAGAATATTGTCAGTACATTGTACTTTTATGAATAAATGTTGGTTGATTGAAAACGGATGTTATAAGTTCTGTTATCGCAAAAAATATTGTCTATGCATAGTTGGATCGTTACAGATTATGTCCCGCGACAAAATCTACAGGATGCTTCATTTGGGTTTTCTTTAACTAGAAACCACGCATAGTTGCCCATTTAAACCTTCACACAGCGGTTGGAGTTCATATTTCGAAAAAAAACATTTAATAGACATAATTGGATCCTTACAGATTATGTACCACGAGGAAATCTGAGGTCGCGTCGACGTAGCCATTTTGCACTTATATTACTGAAACTTAGTAGTTCTGTAGTGCCATCGTTACAACGTTGGATTTGGTATAATACTACAACGTTGTAAAATATTACCAATACCGCCGTTGTGCCACAGATATTTCTTCGTAGTCGAGTGCTGACTCTTATTTATACCTAATGCAACATCCCAAGTAGGACAATATTCATCGGACGTCGGAAAAATGCTGCTTGGCATGGTGCCGTATTTCACTCTTCAGAGGGGCTGCCGCGCTACAACAAGAACAAATATTGAATAATAATTGTTGTGCCAATTTCCTTCATTTTTGCTATTTCGTTGGGCAATTCGCGTGTTTGGCACCAAGTCAGTGGTAACTTTTATTCTTAGGTTTTACAATCTATATTTTGGAAAAATAAATGTTTTAACCCCTTTTGGTCCAGGAATTTCATGTTTAATTATCGAGTTATCTCTATTTTTAGTATGACACTTGGGAGCATCGATCATAGAGACGAATATAAAACATACAGATGTGTTATTTGTAAATTTCCAACAAGATGGAAATGTGCCTTTCAACATAAAAATCATAAAGAAGTTTATAAATTTACATGCAATAATTGTAATTATCGTCAAATAGTTCGGAAGTTTAGATGTGATCAATGTAAATATGAAACATTTATTGAAAATTATTTAAAGAAACATGTTTTGCGACGTCATAAAAATATAGAGGAAATTGATGCTTCAAATAAGTTCATGTGTGGTCAATGTGAATATCAAACTATCAAAAAATTTCATTTAAAGTTGCATATTTTGCGACGTCATATAAACAAAGAGGACGTTGATGCTTCATGTAAGTTTAAGTGTGATCAATGTGAATATCAAGCACTTAGCAAAAGTCATGTAAAGAGACATATTTTGAGCCGCCATAAAAATATAGAGGAAATTGATGATTCGTCTAAGTTTAAGTGTGGTCAATGTGAATATCAAGCACTTAGAAGAAGTCATGTAAAGACACATATTTTGAGCCGCCATAAAAATACAGAGGAAATTGATGATTCGTCTAAGTTTAGGTGTGGTCAATGTGAATATCAAACATTTAATGGAAATAATTTGAAGACACATGTTTTGCGACGTCATACAAATATAGAGGAAATTGATACTTCAGATAAGTTCTTGTGTGGTCAATGTGAATATCAAACAGTTATAAAAAGTGATTTAAAGAGGCATATTTTAATCCGCCATAAAAATATAGAGGAAATTGATGATTCATTAAAGTTTAAGTGTGGTCAATGTGAATATCAAACACTTAATAAAAGTGATTTAAAGAAACATATTTTGCGACGTCATAAAAATATAGAGGCAATTCTATAAGGCAACTTCAGATTAGTTCATGTGTGAACAATGTAAATATCAAACAGTTAGAAGAAATGATTTCAAGTTTCATATTTTGAGACGTCATAAAAATAAAGAGGAAATTGATGCTTCATATAAGTTTAAGTGTAACCATTGTAAATATCAAGCACTATTTTAAAGGTTGTTTACCTTTAAGTTAGCTCTACAATTTCTGCAAGCATATAAATAAAAAAAATGTACTTTTTTAACTTGGTTAGTGTTTTTTTAGTATTATGCTTATTATTCTAGCTCCTACTTTACGAATCTTAATAATTATGTCCATTTATCACCATAAACAATTTATTTATGGTCCCGGCGCCCATATGGTCGAGCAGCCTGTTTACGAACTCTACCAATTAATAAGAGAAAAGAGGTTATTCGGGTGTGGCACGCAGGCAAGGATGGATTGTCCCCCTCTCCCTCCGACCTACGCCACTAATGCCTTTTAAGCTTAGAAATCAGTGGCGCATCCAGTTTGAGTCTGAGGGGTAATGGTAATATGATGAAAAAATACAAAAAAAATCGTATTAATTTCCCAAAACTTGTTCTGAAATCAAAAGTGACTTCTAAAAAAATTTAAAAACGTCCCCACCCAAATTACAGAATATTGGAAAGTGAATATATTATTGCTAAATTAAAAAATAAATGATATAAATAAATACCGGGTGGTGCATCGTGGTTGGAAACAGAAAAACCCATGCAACTTTTAGATAGTCCAAATATTTGCTTCCCTGTTAACTTTAAAACGGGGTTGTAGGGAAACTTTTTTAGGGTATCTTTGTGGTGAGTGCACATGCGGTGATTAAACAATTTTGGACAACCCTATCTTAATCTTAACCTATTTAAATAGGATTGCGTTAAGGTGTGTTCGCCATTATGTTTTTTTAAACAAATATTAAAAATACAAGAGTCTGCATGAGTACCGGTTTCGTCAAATCAATAAAATTGGTCCATTAATAAAAAGTTATTTTATATAAAAATAAAATTTCGTTTTTTTTTAACAAACCATATAATATCTTACCTAAATAATCAAACGTTGCTTTCTTGATGCACATTGCGGTCTACATGTAGACTTTTTATGCAGTGGCGTATTTAAGCTGTTAAGTTAGACACAGCATTTGAGACTTATCTTTTTCATAAAAATTGTTTATTTTTAAAAGGAAAGGTATAAATGAAAAGAAAAATGGATGTGGAGAAACTATAGTTTCAGAAAAGAAAAAACGTTTTTTTTTGCTTTTTATATGTGCCCCAGTGTTGCCAGATGATGATACCGTGATTATCGAATCAGCGGTCCCAAATTATCGTACAGACAGAATTTAAGTAAATATAGATACATTTTTGTATTTTCGTTATTTTGAGTTAGTTAAAGTGAGTGAGTAAAAATATTGGGGGTCTAACATATTTTCTGTTCACTATCACTATCCGTCATTTTAATTTATTCAAACAATAAACCTGCAAAGCAAGCATGCGGTATTGTATTGCGAAAATAATTTCGGTAAATTCCCAGTTCATCATATACCACGTCTCACTAACAATAAAAAGAAATCGTTCAATTGTTCAAAAAATATAAATCTATTATCTATCTTTGTCTTGATTGTTACCGAGTCTACAGTATAGAAGAGAGAGAAGAGCATATATTTGCATATTTTTTAATTAATTTATCGCATGACCTAAATTATCGTACATTAAGCCTTATCGTGCATCGTACACCTGCCAAAAATATCGTACCAAAACGATAATTATCGTACGTCTGGCAACACTGATGTGCCCATCATTCTCCGATTTCTCTTTCCTTCTCTAAAAGCGTATTCTGTTGTTACTTCCACTGCAATAATAAAGTAAAGACCTGGATGGCCTAATGCGAAAGTAAAATCCAGGATTTCGATCAACCCAGTTCCACCTATCATTCCTCTGTGGTGAAATGTACTGTCAATGCCGTCTTGATATTTGTTGGAGGCTACGGTACTGTGTCCTCATTCGCACAGCGGAATGATAGGTCGTCGCTATACCTACCCTTAAACAACGACCTATCAGCCCTCTGGACCTTATTAAAATAGGGCATTCCCTTATTAAGGAATCCAAATCACGTGATTCAATATGGCGGTTGGATGCCAAAAAGCATTAAGTCACCCGTTAAATGCCACCAGCAACATTATTTTTATGGTCACGTGTACCAATTACAAGGCAGGTTTGCCTTCCACCCACCATTTTGACACGTCATTGGATAGCCTAATTAGTGCCTGACGTAAAAATTATCTTTTCAATAATTCTTGGCTTGGCTTGCTTGGTTATGGCTTTGCTACTAGGCAATTGCCAGCTCGCCTCGTTTAAGGTCCCCAGCTGTCTGGCTCTGAGCCATGTAGGGAACTCTGGACTTTTCCTTAGTTCTGGATACTTCCTTAATCTGTATAGCTTGAAACAGGATTTATTATACTTTAACTATTTTTTATTCAATTCAATTCAATAATTCCCTATTATACAAGTAGGTACCTAACCTTATAAGGCCGCTTTATGTTTGCAATTTATCTTTTACGCAAGAAATGATTGCCTGCGAGTATGCGCAGAACGAGGCAAGTGATCAGCTGGCGCAATTTGTATTGCTTGCAAGAAATATAGCTTCGACCCTATTTTTATTGCAAGCGCAATTGTTGGGAGTTTTTGATCATTTTTGAGACATCAACCTAAATAAATGTCTTGTAATGCTGTTAAGTTAAAAAGAATGCACAAAAAAGCGCGGTAAGTCTCAACCAAATAAGTATATCATTATTTTAAGGGTTGGCAAGTGATACATCACCTACCACATTAGCTACTCGAGTTGCATCTCATGCTCACACGGCCGTCACCGTCACCAATTCATGATTTTCAGCTTAAAAGTTTGCTCCAAATTTATTATTTTGCGTAACTCAAGAGACTGGAGTAGCATGGCGACCACGACCAGCATATACCGAGTCGCGGATACTCTGGTTGTCTGGTCTCTAACATCTACTACTATTTTCTTTAAAGTTTTCCCGTGTGAAAACAGTTCTCACACGGGCAGTTACTGCCTAAGTTATTTCAGGTAGTATAAGTTCGCAACCATCATTACACGCTGAGGATAATTTGTTTCAAATTTGTTTTGAGAGGGGGGTACCTAAATGTTTGACTGCGTTCATCAGCATTGATAAACTTCTGGTTAACACTGTTAACAGTTGATAATGTGAAACCACCGCATCACTTTTTTAGCATCACTTGGAAAAATGCTATTAAGAACCCGTCTATCCCACACAGGGGAGTGTGGAGTAAAATTATCCTTTTGAGTTCAAATTATCCCTTTTTTTGTGTGAAATAACTGAAACATTGGCAACAGTGTATTTTACGGTGTGGTTAGTAATGGACAATGCTCAAAAACTCCGATTAGAATTAATCCGACCAGTGTGTTGAGTTAACTTGTGTTATTTTCACAAATGATGTAAGGTAAGCTATTTGATTTAATAAGTATATTTTCTAAATTACGTGATTTAAAATTGTTTATGCTCTTGTAGCTGACATTAAGAAAAAAGAAAATGGAGAAGTTAGCTTTTTGATATCAAAGCATTATTAAGTTGTTTTTAGAAGGGCTCATTTTACCGCATCGCGGGCAAAATTATCCCTTTACATTTTTTATTTTTGTGCGTTTTCAATAAGTAAATAAATCATAGGTGAATGAACAAATAGTGTATTGTTTGGAAAAATAAGTCTCAAAAAGTCCAATGTAAATAAAATTTAAAAAAATCATTTCCATTTTATTCTAGAACTAGTTTTTTCTTAGAGGGATCATTTTGCCCCACTCTCCCCTACATACTTCGCACAGCTAGAAGACAATATCTTCTCAGATCAGTGTAACTAGGTCCGACTCATGTCGACATATTTTTAAAACTTATCGAGTTAATCTATGGTTGGCCTGTTTATCAATTTTTTACACATGGGACAATTTACAATGTAAAGTTGTGGATTCTGAATATTGGGTATTTTGCTTACGATAAATTCTTGTTCGTATGGTCTAGAGGTCACCATCGCACTTTCGGAGGAACAACGACCTACTGCACATTTTTCATTTTTAAGTTAAACACGTAAAGTGATAAAAATGGTTTAATCTTTCTAGAGAAACAATTGCGGTAAAGATAAGTTACTTGTATAACGAGAGAGGGCAGATACGTCGTTATGTCAAATATCAATTTATAACGACTTTTAGCGCCAATTACGTCACATCTGCCAGTTACGCATCAACCTTTTATTGAGACGGTTGTTCTCCGTGTCGATGTAAATGTTACTAGCAGCATTTTAAAAACATTTTTGTCCTAAATTCAGTGCCACATTGACGTAAGTGTAAATTGTCCTTACATTTTAGCTGAGTAATCTTGACAGTGGCGGCGCCAGAATTTTCAGGATGGGTGGGCACAAGTGGGCCCGATGATTTTTGAATGGGCACTACTAAAATCAAAAGTGACTTCTAAAAAAAAGTCGCCGCCTCCCCCACCTCTAAATTTTCCTCTTGTCCAAAGTGACGTCAAAAAAAGGGTCATCGTTCTCTTGAAAATAACATACAACACCACTCTTTTCACATCAAAGCATAGCCAAGTCCCCTTCCCCCCGGAAATTCCATTACAAATCCGAATGCATCAAATTTGGGGGGGGGGGGGGCACCAGGGTGGGCACTCATGTTTCTAGGGTGGGCCAGTGCCCATCCTGCCCCCCCCCCCCTGGCGCCGCTGAATCCTGAGGCTGGCAATACCTAATTTAAATATAAATCTGCAGAAAAACAAAAATAAATTATTATTGACTGTGTTTTTTTTAATAACAAAAATATATAGGTACATTATTTACAATTTTTGTTTTCTTACGATCGTAAAAAAACGTGTTTCTTAACACATCCACACTTGTTAGGAAAATAACTATCAAATAGGCATTCTCTGCTTGTTTACGATGTCATTAGACTGCAGAAAAAAATTCCCTAGTCAAGAATCTTTATACCAATTCACTATAATCACAATAAAAAAACATATTGACTATTATATTCCGCATTATTATGTGCAAGGGCATGCATGTCTCTTTATGTTGTTTTTCCATTTTGTTTGATATTGACAACGGTCACATTTATACATTTTAATGTCTTTCGGATTCTTATGTACAACGACATGTCTCCTCAAATAGCCTTTTGTTTTTGCTTGATAATCACATTGGTCGCATTTAAACATATTATCACTTGTAGGGTTCTTATGCAAAAGAACATGCATTCGCAAAGAACTTTTCCATTTCGTGGTAAATTCACATTGATAACATTTAAACATGTTAGTTTCCTCTGGATTCTTATGCTTTAGTTTGTGTATTCTGACACGCGATTTATGAGTTGATTGATAATCACATTGGTCACATTTATGCAATGGTGCTTCGTAATCACATTCGTTGCATTTAAACATATTAACATCTTTGGGATCCTTATGTAAGAGAACATGATTCTGAATCGAATTTCTCCATTTTGTTTCAAACTCACATTGATCACATTGAAATATATTGCCATCATCCGGATTATTATGTACAAGGTCGCGTCTTTTTACATTAGTTTTCCACATTGATGAATGATCACACTGGTCCCTTTTATACATATCTCCTTCCTCCGAATTTGTATGTGTCCTAGTATGTCTTTTTAAACGATCTTTTCTTGATGTCTGGTAAGCACATTGGCTGCATTTAAACATAATGACAGTTTCCGGGTCCTTGTGTAGGACATCATGCACCTGTAAAGAATTTTTCCATTTTGTTTTAAAATCACATTGATTACACTTAAACATGTTAACTTCGTTCGGATTCTCATGCTTCAGGTGGTGTCTCATTAGCTTGTATTTGTGATTTGTTTGATAGCCACATTGGTCACATTTATATATTATTGCTTTATGTGTGAGGGAATGTCTTTTTAATCGATCTCTTCTTGGTGTCCGGTAATCACATTCGTTGCATTTGAACATATTAACATTTTTTGGGTTATTGTGTAAAAAGCTATGCATATCCAAAGATTTTTTCCATCTTGTTTCAAATTCACATTGATCACATTTAAACATGATGACTTCCTCCGGATTTTTATGCCTTAGGTAGTGTCTCTTTAACTTGAAATTTTGATTTGTTTGATATTGGCATCTATCGCATTTGAACATTTTACAATCTTCCAGATTCTTATGTACGAGGGCATGTTTCTGTAAATTAGTTTTTGATTTTGACTGGTAATCACATTGATTGCATTTCAACATAATAACATCTTTCGGGTCTTTATGTATGAGAGAATGCATCTTCAAAACATGTTTCCTAATAGTCCGATAGCCACAATCTTCGCACTTATATATCTTGACTTTATCTGAATTCTTATGATTCAAAAGATGTACTTTTAGGATGTGTACTCGATTGGTTTCATAGCTACATTGATTACATTTTAACCTGTCTTTGACGGGTTTTACCACAATATGCCGACTTGGTTGTGTCCCTAAATTACGACTTTCTTCTTCATCATCGATTGCTGAGGGCTCTTCATCGTCGTCGTGTTCATTACTGGGTAGCACACTGGAACAAGGGAAAATTTATATGTAAATTTTTTTTTAATCGCTAATTATTTATTTTGTATTTTAAGACACTTTTTCAATAGGATGTCGTGCCGCCGCCACTGGAGTGTCAACGGTTAATCGATGAACACAACTGCAATAAAATGGGTGCGAATTGTGACGTGCCATAGGCACTTGCTACATTGGGTCCTGAAATAAACTTGGAAATTGAGTAGGTACCGGTACAAATGCATTTATTAATAGGTCTGCCACAAAATCGCGTTCAGTTTTTGGTGATGTAAGTTACTAGGACAATCAATGACTTCCAAAATTTTACATGAGTAGACATGGTGAATATTTTATTACAATAATCACCATAATACAATAAAATTGAACATAGCGTCAATTTTTCAACACATTTGTTTGAGGAAGTCTTTCAGTTATTTCGTCAACTTTGTAAAAAATCGAATGCTAAATACCGATACCCAAAGATATTATTGACATTTTTTTGATATTTGCATAAAACTGCTATTCTCAAGAAACTACTAATACATACATATATCAAAACTTGATAAACTTGTGTAAACAGAAAAGCGAAAAAATCCAAATAACAGAAAAATTGATAGGGACTGTCAATGTCGACGTTTCCCCGACTATTTAAGAAGATATACAGTGTGTCCCGTAACTAATGGGCCGTAGAGTACCTAACTCGAGATACTAGACATCAAACTAAGCCGATTATGTCATATAGGTTTTTTCGGATTGTTACTCGTTCTAGAGATACAGGGTGTTGAAAGTAAAAGTTTATTCTCGAAAATAAGCCATAATTTTTAAACGGTTTATTGAATCGAATTGAAAGTTGGCAATATTATGTTTTTATGAGCAAGAAAATAAGAATTTGTAAAAATTTTTAAGTTTCAAACTAGAGGGCACTAGTTGCATACACGGCTTCATAAATCTATGATTTTTTTCTTACCTGTGATATTAGGTGTTTTTCAATTATAATTTCTTAAAGAAGGGCATTTTCTGAGTCAAAAATGTGTACTTGATTGATCTCAATATCTTTAACGGTTTTCGAGATATTTCCCTTTTAACATCCCAAATAAAGCATAAAAAAACATGATAAATAATTAAATTAACAAAAAAAAAAACAAAAGTGACAATCCGAAAAAACGTATATGACATAATCGGCTTAGTTTGATGTCTAGTATCTTCAGTTACTCTACGGCCCATAAGTTACGGGACACCCTATATATGGGAAGGGGAGGTATCCTGACGCGGGATTTAATATTTGCCTGAAATTCACATTTATCAACTAGAACTGGTTTCCTCTGTGTAAAAATGTATTTGAACACTCTCTTCTTGTCGCCTGGTAATCACATTTGTTGCATATTAACATATCAACATCTTCTGAATCTTTCTGTAATAGGACATCCGGATAGACTTTCTTCACTTTGTGTCAAATTTACATTTGACGCATTGAATTATGTTTTTATCAAGATTATTATGTACAAAACTATGGGAGCAGAAATAAATCAAGACAAATGCGAATGTATAGTGATAACAATGTCGCGCCGCCACTGGTTAATAAAGATTTTAGCATATTCACAGACGTGGTTTCAGGTGTTCTAGGTCTGGAATGTTATCTTAGATTTTAATTGAAAGGGAGCGAAGTGGCTGCGACAGATTAGAAGTGAGGGTTCGATTTTTAGGGTTTTAATATTTTGCCTGAGAATTTTATTCTTAATAATCTGCTGTATGGCCGAAGAAAATAATAACCCACGGATCATTTATAAATACGTTTATTGTTACTACTATCATAATCACTAGTTATATAAATCAAGCGGTGAAGTTCATTGAATTCCATTCTAATACTAAGTTCAAATTTTCATGTCTCTTAAATGTCTATACATGTACTGCGTACTGTCCTTTACTCACTGGCGCGTTGCCTAAGTTAAATTAATGTCACTATTGTCCCTTCATATCTAAAAAGTCTTGTGCCCCGTTAAGTTAACTCGCGTCTACATAGATAAATAATACATAGCCTAATCCCCTTTACGAATACAACTCTTCATAGCTTCATCAGTATGTACTGCGTACGTTAGCATATTTAACTTTTATAATATGGAGAACTCTTCGCATATATCGCCTGTCCTTATCTTACACTTGATTACAGAGTCTAAATGTTCTACAGGTTGGAAACTTACATAGTACAACTAAAATTGTCCGCATCTTTTCCATAGTTCGGGCTTTAGAGTAACAACAATTTTCACTGGTTTTCGCTGAGCACTAGTTTTCGATAATGAGAACACTGTATCTCTGAATGTTAAGTATTTCAGAATTTAGCAACTTTACTTTTATTAGAATTTAGATACTTTTTCACGACTCGCGTACTTAATTTCGGGCATAGTGGCTAGCCCTGGAGACTGGACCGAATGACCATTTCGGACTGGTCAGAGAACCGAGATCTTCGAGTTGAGAACTAACTGGGGACTTCAGGAACTGACTTTTTAGCAATAGGAGCGTTTTTTTTATAGATTTTTTGCAAATAGAGTAGTGGTCAAGGCCCACCCTCTTGGTCATTGTGGGAGTGAACAGAAATCATCGGTAATGTATTCTATTGGGTTCCCGCAGAACCTTCGGGCAGTGGTCAAGCGGCCATCTTGTGCCGGATGCTGCTAAAGTGCTTTTTGTAATAAAATTTTATTACCTAAAAGCTTTTAACGTTAATTACCATAAAAATTTGTAAAGAAAAGCTTTTAATTCTTTCAGTTAGCGTTGCGCGAGAACGTCTAGAGACGCCTGTTTTTTGTGCTCTTAATCTTGAAAACCATCTTATTTTAAAAGGTTAACGCCCACCGATAGAAAAGATTCAGCTAATTAGTATTAATCGGCCAGGCGACCGTCGACAGAATTTTCACCTTCCTGTCTATTGCTTTAAAATATTTGTTTAACATTTTTAATCCATATTTCTTTAGAAGAAAAATAATAATAATAAAAATAAAAAGAAGAGGATTTTCAATTCTCGACAACAAGGAAGATAAATAATACTCATATCAATCAGCATATCAGAATAAACGGAAAAGAAATAGAGCCAAAACAAACCCTAAAATACCTTATAACTCTAGACAGGAAACTAACTTTTATACAAAACACGACAAAAACAGTACAAAAATACTACTACGCAACAAACAAACTAAAAAACCTACTCAGACAAGGATCATTTCTATCGCCACCAAACAAACAGACAATTTACAACCAAATGATCAGACCAGTACTAACATACGGGGGACCAGACTGGTGTAGTATGTCGAACAACCAGTTCGTCAGACTGCAACTGCTACAAAACATTTCACTTAGACAAACGCTCTCAGCACCAAGAAATACACCACTCAGAATATTACACGACGCAACAAACACACCGTACATACAACAATTTGTACATGACATGTCAATAGACTTTTACAATACAAAACCAAACAAGACAATACTAACAGCAAACATGACGCATACAAGACAACAGGACGACTATTCTCATCCGCCAATCTATCACAGATTACCATTATACCAAGAAAATAGAATAAATTAAAGTAAAAATTAAAATTAATTAATAATCAATTAAAATAAAAATCTCATACCACGGGCTAGCCCATCCTACTTAAAAGTTCCCGCCCCCTGTTAGTTTCAAGCGTTAAGCAAACTAGTATGCTACTCCGTACCTGCCAAAATAAAACTGGGTTTTTCGCCTGTTTTCCCAGTAAACCAAACCAAATCTCATTAAGCAAGCAATAAATCGTTTAATAATTTCAAGTTTGCATAAAACAAAACCTATCTTTCATGGCAGTAAAAGATTACTGGAACTTGCCGTCTACAAAAAGACCAAGTCAGAGCTTCGTATACAGAGCAAACACCAGCTCCGGCAAGGCGTTGCCTCGCTGTTGTATCTATGTCACGTGTGCATATGTCATTAATGGAGTCTGTAATGTTATCTATGTAATTAGTATCATTATCATTCACATAAGTATACGAAACTGATATGTAGTATATAAAATAAATGAATAAAGACATTTTTAAACTAAACTAAACTATGTTAAGGGTCATGCCATTTTAAGCGATCATTGATTGATGCATTTAAATATATTAGCAGTTTTGAAAGAAAGTTTCTATATTATTTTAAACTCACATTGACCACGCGTAAACATGTTAACTTATTTTAAACTGAAATTCTCCAGGTAGCGTCTCATTATCTTGGATTCACGATTTACTGGGTATTCTCATCCCTCACATTTATATAAGTACTTTAATTTTATGGATTTTTATGGGTGAGGGTATTTCCCTATAAAAACGATCTTTTGTTAGCGTTTGGTAATCATATTGGCTGCAATTAAACATATTCACATTTTTTAAGTTATAATGTAAGAGGATATAGAGGTAGGTAAGCGTTTACATAGAATTTATCAATCTTGTTTGATTGATAAATCATTATTCTGAATTTTCCAGTTTTAATTGCAGCTTCCACGTTGAGAATAATCATCAGTAAGAACATTAACAAAGAGCTATAGGGGAAAGGGGGAAAATTCCCATCATAATATATGAAAGAGATTATGAGTTACAAAATGAGTCTTTTAAATTCTTGCTACGACTATACCTGAACATCTATTAAACCATATTTATAATTTGTTTGATAGTTCGTTACATTTATGAATACATTTAGGATTTTCGTGTCTTGGGATATGCTTCCATTTATTTCAATTATTATGTCAAAACTATCAATATATTACTTACTAATATATAGATATATTTACATACATTATATTTACCAGTTTGTGAATATTTAAAAAAACTAAAAAGAACATACATTTTAATAATAATAAACGTCTTTTATTTATTATAAAAATACATACAAACAGCGAAGTTTAGCACAACATAGCTATATAACTATGGCTATTCTTACACTTAACTCTTCAAGTAGGTAAGAACGTTTTCCTACGACCACCTATGAAAACGAGAAAAAAAGCACGGTTAACCTGGCTCGAAAGCGCCGAATATCACACGCGTGTTGAAAGAAAATATTTCAACTCTAGAGTGGTAATACAAGGCACACTATTTAATTTAAACATATGATGTCAATTTGACAGACAACCCCTATTTATTAAAAATAACAAATTTTAGAAATCAGTAATTTTAAGTTTTAACTTATTTTTCATGTATTTGTCGAGCGATTTAGAATTAGAGTGTGAAAATACGCCATGTGAAATTATAAAAAATGTGAATAAAGGAAAAAACATGTCATATATTTACACAACAAATGTTAATTGGTAGCCATGGAAGCCATATCGTAGACACTAAAGCTCTGGTCTACAGAACGGGAGGTCACAGGTTCAAATCCCATCAGGAGTATAGTAGTTTTTTTTTATAAAAACATTAAATAATTTATAGAATTATTTTGAACTGAAATCTTCCTTGTTGGGTGGATTTTTTAAATTTTGGTTTAATGTATATTTCCTTGAAATTTAAAATTTTTCATTCTGGTTAATCTAAACTTCAATTCAGGATTAGTTTTTCCTATAATATTTATAAAATATGAAAATGTTAAACTACCAATAAAGGAAAAGCCTATTGACAAACTATATGAAACCAGATATTAAGTGGAACATAATCCTAGGTAAGCTAATTTCAACTCTAGAGTTGAAATATTTTTTCAACTCTAGAGTTGAAATATTTGTTTTCAACTCTAGAGTTGAAATATTTTTTTTTACAAATCAAAGGCTTTTTCAATAATTCTTTGTGGTCGTAGGAAAAATAGTGTACATTACTCGTGTGAAAGTGATTATTCTAAAACTAGGAGAATTTCCGCACGTGGCTGACGCCTCCTGCTAAATATCTCATTTGAAAAGTATCACTTT
The DNA here is from genome assembly GCA_935413205.1 of Polydrusus cervinus. Classification (NCBI taxonomy): domain Eukaryota; kingdom Metazoa; phylum Arthropoda; class Insecta; order Coleoptera; family Curculionidae; genus Polydrusus; species Polydrusus cervinus. The sequence continues at coordinate 9,398,337 of OW284518.1, forward strand.
CATCACTGTATGTAATATACTATTTTTAGAGAAGGTACCATTATATATGTACAGTACATACCTACATTATCACCAACATTACATACCTAACACATTTTATTCCTAAAGTTATAGATAGGTTCAACTATACAAAGTTATTTAGTAATTAACATTTAAAAAGGTACTTTCCTAGCACACATCACATCAATCTTGAGAAAGGTCGATTGATGTGTACGTATATTTATCCAAAATAAAAAAAAAGGCAAAAAGAAAACTATTCAATGATTACAAAGTGAATAAGTTTACTTGACAGGTTAGGAGTAACAAAAAAAAAAGAACAAAAGGCAATGTAGGAATTAACATTAAATGAAATTTATTATTGGGGAAACATAAGTTTTATTGTTGATCTATCATTTTCTTTACTTTTGCTTTAAATGTAAATAATTAGATTCCCTTTTAAATCAGTAGGCAACTTATTGTACATATTCACAGCCTGATAGCTAAAACCCCGTCGAAACAGCACAGTAGTATGCCTTGGGATAGTCAGCAACATCCTACCTCGAGTGTCTCTGTGGACAGAATCCCGCGAGATGAGCTTGGCACGAAGATACAAAGGTGATGAAGTTAACAATATTTTTTTGACAAAGTGCAGCTTTCTCACATTAGCCATCTTAAAACAACCAAGTTCGAGGAATTGTGGTGTCGCGCCGCCATTGGTTATTAAAGATTTTGCATATTCACAGGCGTGTTTTCAGGTGTTCTAGGTCTGGAATGTTATCTTATTTTTTTTAATTGAAAGGGAGCGTAAGTGGCTGCGACAGATAGAAGTGAGAGCTCGATTTTGGGTTTTCAAAATATTTTGCCTGAGAACTGTTTTCTTAATCTGCTGTATGACCGAAGAAAATAATAACCCACGGATCATTTATATAGGTATACGTTTATTTTTACTATATTAAAATTACTAGTTATAAAAATCATTCGGTGTAATTCATTAAATTCCATTTAAACACATAGTTCATAAATCACATAAATGGAATATACATAACTAAATGTACTCTCGCGCACGGGCGATTTTTAAAACGAAGAAACTAAAAAAATTGCAACACGTCCTATATTGACGGCGATAAAACTGTTGCCGGTGATTATCAGCCACGCTTGTTTAAACCTGTCGCCATGCACCCGGCGATTATTTAGTTGCTTTGTTAACTATTTTTACATGGTAAACTGTTACGGTTTTTTTCTGTCCTGTGGTGGTACAGCCAGACGAAATGTAGTATTTTGATATGAAATACGATGTCCCAGTATTTTTAATAAGTTGTCAAAACTGTCTATACTCATTGGAAAATAATTAAAACATTTGTTCAGATGCTCTCTCAAGCCATCAAACAACTTATAAAATTGTCCATTTAAAGGTTTTTGGCTTAGTATTGGATGAACCCAAAATAACTTTTTTTTTGCTTTCTTTTTCTAGCTAAACTGAGAGCACAAACACATGCAATTTGTACAAAATCCCTGGTTGAATTGACCTTTATAAGCAACTCTTCTCTAGATGCGCGCTGCCGGAGATAACGGGCAACATTTTGGGTGACTAAACTATTTAGTTGCTTATAACAAAAGTTGCTAGTGCGCGGGAGGCATTAAATGTCTGTACACGTACTGCGAATTGTCTTTTAATTACTGGCGAGTTGCCTACTTAACTGTCCACTATTATTCTTCTATAGTTCTAAAATGTCTCTTACCCCACCGTGTTAACTCGCGTTCTACCCGTGATAATCGTAACAGATAAATAATACATAGTCTAGTCCCTTTTACAAATACAACTTCTTATCGTTTCGTCAGTTTGTACTGCGTACATATTTTTGGCTTAAGCAATATTAAAATTTTAAAAATATGGGGAACTTTGCGCGTATATGTATAGTCTGTCCTAATTTTACACTTGGTTACAATGTCTAAATGTTCTACAGGTTGCAAACTTACATAGTACAACTAAAATTGTCCACATCTTTTCCATCGTTCGGGCTGAGGTTAATAACAATTTAATTAGTATTCGCAGAGCATCAGTTTTTTTACTACAAGAACACTGTAATTTTAACTGTTGATTAATTCAGAATTTAGTACTTTACTTTGATTAGAATTTATATACTTTCACTAACTTGCGTACTTGTATTATATTTTGGGCATAAAGACTAGCCCTAGAGACTGGACAAAATGACCATTTCGGACTGGTCAGAGAACTGAGAACTTCGAGCTGAGAACTACTAAGAACTACTGAGAACTTCGAGCTGAGAACTACCAAGAACTACTTCGAGCTGAGAACTACTGAGAACTTCGAGCTGAGAAATACTAAGAACTACTGAGAACTACTAAGAACTAACTTTTTGCAGTAGGAGCGGTTTTTTATAGATTTTTGGAAATAGAGTAGTGGTCAAGGCCCACCCTCTTGGTCATTGTGGGAGTGTACAAAAATGTCGATAATGTATTCTATTGGGTGCTCGCAGAACCTCTCGGGCAATGATCAAGCGACCATCTTAAAACTCGACGCTGTAGAGTGCTTTTGGTAATAAAATTTTATAGCCTAAAGCTTTTAACGTCAATTACCATAAAAATGTGTTAAAAAAAACCTTTTTAGTTTCTTTAGATAGCGTTGCGCGAGAGCGTCTAGAGACGCCCGTTTTTGTGCTCTTATTATCTTGAATTCCACCTTTTTTTAAAAGGTTGACGCCCACCGATGGAAAAGACAAAGCTCATTAGTATTAATCGGGCAGACGACCATCGATAGAATTTTAACCTTTCCGTCTACTGCTTTAAAATATTCGTTTAGCATTTTTAATCCGCTTTTCATTTGGAGAAAAATAATTTAAAAAATGGAAGAGGATTTTCAATTCTCGACAATCGTCCCACCTCTCGAAAAAAAAACAAAATAGTAACAACTAATTTGTTTTTAGTCAAAAATTTTTTTTACTTAAATTGTAATAAAAAGGTATTTATGCCCTACTTCAAAATTGCAACTACAAATAATAACTCCCTCAGGACTGCGTAAAAAGAAATACTTTATTCATTAGAAATTCAGCCAATGTTGCTTTTAATGTTACAAATAATGCTAAGTACCTACTAATACATAAAATCTTAACATTAAGGGTATTAATAACATTCCCCTCTACTCTTTTTTAGGCTTGTAAAATTATTACCTCTGAGTAAAATAAATTGTATAATATATATAAGAGGTAAAGTTAAATTGGGCAAATGTATAAAAGAAAATGTTCAGTGTCTTAGTTTTTGCTTTAAACAAAGAAAACATTGCTAATGGTATCTTTATTATTACTCACTCATATTGCGAGATACCACACACATACACATTGGGGACGCACCCGCGTCTGTAGGCACATTGTTCTCGCGTTGTGGTCGCTGGCGATTTGATGATTGGGGGATGACTGTGGTTTGCATCAACGGTTGGGGGATGATTGCGGGTTGCATCAACGGTTGGGGGATGATATCTGGGCGAAGCGTTCTGTCCTGGGTCGGAAGGACGTCTATTCGAATGTGTTGGACGGTTGCAGGGACTCGTTCTACCATTCGTCTAAGTTGGTCCAGGTGGACTCGGGGTCGGACGGTCGGAGGGCATCTTGGCGAATGGGGCTGCAATGGCCGCGATGGGCCCGGCTGGCCAGAACTGGCGATGGCGGTCTGCTAAGTGGCCGTCGGCAGGATGTTGTGTTTTCCACGTTATTAATTTCAATCTGTGGCAGAATGGGCATTGACAAGGGAATACTGTCGCCGACCTATTCTGCTGAAGTTCTGCCGCCCGCTCTGCCAATCTCCTGATATATTCATAGTGCTCCAAGTCCAAGTGAATTTGGAGCAGGTTAATCGTTTTTAACTTTCGTATAACTACAGACGGTGAAGGCGCCGCATAACCGAGCCGTTCATGTAGATTTAGTAGTTCATTTAAAGTCATTTCTACTAGGGGCAAATCCATCGAAAAGTGGGTGATAGTTCCCACATACAATAAAAAATGCTCTATACAACTTTTAATCATTGTCACGTTTAATACTTTGCGCTCGGTAAACTGAAGATCCATCGGCTTGGTCTGCTTTTATATTGGTAGCGTATTTTTCATTTTCTTTCTAAAAAACCTTGTGTTCAGATCTTTCATTTCCATATAATGGTTCTCCCCGTCGAAGGTTGTTGCTTCAATTGGTTGCGGCACAGGTACGGGTAACCGTGGATGATCGTAGGTAAAATTTTTCAGCCAAGATAAGGTAGGGGGCGTCCATCTACGAAAAAATTCAACGAACTGTCTTACCTATTATAAAGTTAGAAATTATACCAGAGGCTCAGTACGAAGAAAACACTAATAAAATAAATTACGAACGTAAAAAGGAGGGACAAGTCCGGAACTGTGCTCTATTACCAAATTGAGGGTGTCATGGACGACGGAGGGTGCCGTACTCGGGCATGACCCTTGCCGTTCCCAATAAAATTAAAAAATATACACTTAACGGTTAAGCTTCAACTTATCTTATCAAATGGGTCCCTTAGTAGATGATAATAATAATATAAAAAATATATATACCCCAAAAGTACTTTTAGGATATATATAGTTTTTATATTATTATTATCAACTACTAAGGGACCCATTTATAGCAGAATAAGACAGCAGTTCTCAGGCAAAATATTTTAAAAACCCAAAATCGAGCCCTCACTTCTATCTGTCGCAACCACTTATGCTCGACCTTTCAATTAAAAAACTAAGTTAACATTCCAGACTTAGAACACCTAAAAACACTGCTGTGAATATGAAAAATCTTTATAACCCAGTGGCGGCGCGACGGTGTTGTGATATGATCGAACTTCCTTATGCCGAAAATAAACCGAACACATGAGTTTTGTACCCTTTGTATCTTTCCCTGCTCCAGAAAATTCATGAACGGTCCATAAACAAAGATATAAAATAAACCAAAGTGTCGGTAACCTATATTTACTCAAGAATTTGTGGGAACAGCATGTATATTTGTCTTAAATTTTCTCTTAAATAAATATTTTCTTACCAACTAGCTAACAGCTTGAAAAAATTAACAGTAATATTTTAGCGAAATCATTACTAAATATTAAATAATTTACCAAAAAAAATGCACAAGTAAAATTTATAAATTTGATATTCGTAAATAAAATACACCAACGCACGTTAATTACAGCGTCAAATAAAGCTCGGACAAAAATGTACCGTTTACTGGTTTATTGTTGTTTTATTCTGACTTAACCAGAGAAAAAAAGACTTGCAAAATGATAAACGGTATAGATAAACTTAAATAATGCAAAGAGAAACACCATATAAATAGTTTTAAAAATGTAGTATACAGGGTCCTGCACCTCACCTCCCGTCATCTATAGATCACTTATTAATTAAGGTAGGATTTTTATATTTTGCAGACTTTACCTGTATCCTAAGGCGCATTTCAGGAAAATATTTTTGTTTATATAGGGTGTTCCAAAAAAGTGTGACGTCAAAAGGATCTATTTTTTAGATTACATGCCATAAATTAATATTCTTACTTATTTGGATGCCTCTTATAGTTGCCTACATACCCCCAAAATTTTAATGAAATCGGTTTAGTATTATAGACGAAAAAAAATAAAGACTAAAAAAAATCAGTTTTGCACCACTGGTTTTAAAAATTAATAAAAAATAAAAATCATGCCTCGTTATTAAAATTATACAAAGGTACTTAATAAATAAGGTCGAAGAGTCTCGTTAACCAAGTTTGATTAATACGAATTGTACAGGGTGTCCAAAGTTTAGTGTCAAACTTTAAATTAAGTAATATATTTTTCTTATTTCAAATTGGCACCCCTGTATATTATTATGTCATTCGATGCAGAATAGTTAAAATGAATTTTCTGCAAATAAGTATTGATGAGTTAAAAATTGCGATAGGGTTGTAATTAGAACAAATGTTTGATTTTTAATTCTGCATCGAATGACATAATAATATAAAGGGGTTTCAATTTGAAATAAGAAAAATAAATTAATTTAAAGTTTGCAAAGTTTGATACTAAACTTTGGACACCCTGTACAATTGGTATTAATCAAACTTGGTTAACGAGACTGTTCGACCTTATTTTTTAAGTGCCTACAATTTTATTAACGAGGCATCATTTTTATTTTTTATTAGTTTTTAAAACCAGTGGTGTAAAACTGATTTTTCTTAGTTTTTATTTTTTTCGCCTATGATGCTGAACCGATTTCATTAAAATTTTAGGGGTATAACAGGCATCAAAAGGGTAAGAATATAATATATTTTTACTATATACTTACTATATGTCTACGTAAGTTGGCGGCATATGGGAAAATTTTTTATTATTAACTTTACGAAAAAAGTTATTCTTCATAAAAAGTTCTGCATGGTCCAAAACCTAAAATGTAACCATCAGATGTTAAATTTTTTCAGTCGTATACGAGGTTTGTCAAAAAATATGAATTTTGCCCAAGAGTAAAGTACCTTTATTTTTGACAATATCGAAAACTGTAATTATGAAAAGTTGTTCGGTATGAAAAACCATGTTCGGTAATTTGAGACAAAATTTGTAAAAATATTTTTTAGTGTAATTGCATATTAGAATATGGTTTTTCATACCGAACAACTTTTCATAATTACAGTTTTCGATATTGTCAAAAATAAAAAAAACTCTTGGGCACAATTCATATTTTTTGACAAACCTCGTATACGACTGAAAAAATGTAACATCTGATGGTTGCATTTTAGGTTTTGAACCATGCAGAACTTTTTATGAAGAATAACTTTTTTCGTAAAGTTAATAATAAAAAAGTTTCCAATATGCCGCCAACTTACGTAGACACACTGTATTATATAGCATGTAATCTAAAAAATATATCCTTATGACAACACACTTTTTTGGAACACCCTGTATAAACAGAAATATTTTCCTGAAATGCGCCCTAGGATACAGGTAAAGTCTGCAAAAAATACCAAAATCCTAACCTAATTAATAACTGAGCTATAGAAGACGGGAGGTGAAATGCAGGACCCTGTGTATAGCACGTTTGTAGAGACATGGACATTTGTTACAAGATAGTTCATGTTCTACATTAATAGAAGTAATCACATTTTCACAAAAGTTTTCGAATTCTGGTGTTTCTTTAAAGGTCGGAGACAATGATGTTTCTTAACTGATAGAAGAGTTTTGGACTTGCATTGTTTTTATTTATTTTATATCACAACGTTTCAACTGGTAAGTATCTCCAGCCGTCTGCAGGTGAATACTAAATAAGTAAAGTAACTACAGCTCTATTTATACTAGCTAGATGCACTGAAACATGACTGAGATGGGTGCAGTCATGCGTTTAGTTCGTGTGCGGTATTTTAAGTTTACATCTACCAACAACACTACACAACAAAGGTTTCCAGATATTTCCTATATCTGATGATGGCTTACTAAAACAATCTGGGTTCTGGTATATGGTAGCAGCTTCCTTGAACTTCCTCCAATGTGGTTCTTTATGCAGGATTTGAGCTTCTTTCCACTTGATGAAAAATCAGGTGCAGCTGCAGACCATGCCTGGACACACGGTCATCACATCAAGTGGAAAGAAGCTCAAATCCTGCATAAAGAACCACATTGGAGGAAGAGGAAGTTCAAGGAAGCTGCTACCATATACCAAAACACAGATTGTTTTAGTAAGCCATCATTAAATATAAGAAATATCTGGAAACCTTTGTTAGATAGATGTAAACTTAAAATACCGCACACCAACTAAACGCATGACTGCACCCATCTCAGTCATGCTTCAGTGCATCTAGCTAGTATAAATGGAGCTGTAGTTACTTTACTTATTTAGTATTCACCTGAAGACGGCTGGAGGTACTTACCAGTTGAAACGTTGTGATATAAAACAAATAAAGACAATGCAAGTCCAAAACTCTTCTATCAGTTTTCGAATTCTCCTGAAAATGGGTATCCATTTATAAAGAACTTAAATATTTTGTACCAAATGCAAATCAGTTATATTTACGGATTGTTTTTTTCTCAGGATACTAAGGAGTTAGTTGGTGTAACCTTCCACTGAACTTATGAATTAACTGATTTTCGCATTAATCACATTTATACATTTTACCCTTTTTTCCAATTTTGTGTGTACATGACTATGTCTCTTTAAAATATCTTTTCTTGCTCCTTGGTAATCACATTGGTTGCATTTATACATTTTACAATTTTCCTGTTTTTGATGCACGAGGGTATGTCGCTTTAAAATATATTTTCTTGCTGCCTGGAAACCACATTGATCACATTTAAATATATAAACATTTTCTCGGTTCATATGCACAAGGACATGCAACTGTAGAGATCGTTTCCATCTTGTTTCAAATTCACATTGATCACATTTAAACATGTTAATTTCTTCCGGATTCTTATGCTTCAGGTAGTGCCTCCTTATCATGAATTTATGATTCGAGTGATATTCACATTGGCCACATTTATACATTTTACAATCTTTCTGATTCGTATGTACACGAATATGTCTTTTTAAATAACTTTTCGTTTTCGCCTGGTAATCACAATGGTGGCAATCAAACATGTTTACTTCATCTGGATTTTTATGATTTAGAAGGTGAACGTATAGGTTGTGTTTACGGTTTGTTTCATATGTACATTTATCGCATTTAAATTTATATTTGACAGGCTTAATGTTGTGCTGACTTGGTTGCATCTTAAAATTATAAATTTGTATTTCTTGATTACAAGTTGCCGTAGAAACTTCATTTTCGCAGCGTTTGGACGACAAACTAGAACAATGAAAAATTTTAAAACACAACTTTTTATTATTATTTTATTAATTTATTTTCTATTATCTATTTTAGAAAGGTGTACAGCAATAAAATGGGAAATTCCGTCCAGTTCGGCTCAATTTCGGTGTTGGCCATAGGCGCAGATAAATTTTGTGTATTAAATTATTTATGATAACTAACCAAAGAAAAAAAAGACTGTAATTTAATAAAGAAGGAACTAGTAGCTATAGAAAATGTACAGAAACATCGTTTTATGAAATATGCCGTGGAAGATATAGCTGAAAAACATAGTGTAACTGTGCTGCGCACACCGCCATATCATTGCGAACTAAATCCTATAGAACTTATATGGGCGCAAGTGAAAGAATTTGTAGCAAGACACCACACGACATTAAAAATGAAAGACGTTAAGCTACTGTTTGATCAAGCCATTAAGGAAGTAACCCTAGAGAACTGGCGAAAAGCAGTCCATTATGTCATTAAAGAAGAGGAGAAAATGTGGATCTTGACCACCTGATCGATCGGACCGTCGACCCGTTAATTATAACGTCAAGAGGAGATGACAATTCCTCAGATGACGAAAAATATTATTATTTTTTGTAATTTAATTTCTGTATAACGTATTTTTTTTATAATGTTTAATAAAAAATAGGTGTACCTACTATGTACATAATGCACGCCTTTGTCACACCATTTTCAGTGTTTGTGAATGGATAACAATAGGCAAAACCCATAAATTGACCCAAACCCGGGTGATGTACTACCTGCACTTGATGAAAAGAAAGTATTTTGCAATGAAATCAATGCCAAATTATGAAAGTGGCTTAAATATGCGTTGGGTCACTCTGTAGTCCCTTTGCATACCTAATGAGCTTTTATTACTCTACACATTTCTGAAATAGACTATAATGTAAGATTGATGTCATACCACTAAAGGATTTATAAATCAATACCGCTGCATTAACAAATGGAACAAATACTTGTACTATACGTATGTGCCGCAGAAAATTGTCACTTGATCTTGACTTAATGAATTATTTTTACTTAAAATTTGAAGAGACACTAGTGCTAATGGAAGCATTATTATTAAACATGTCCATCACCACATACAGCGGCCACGTTTTTTTTCTTTTTATTTGGCTGAAATTGGCTCTATGGGCGCTAATGACTAGGGGCCCCGAATTACGTAACGGGCCTAGAGCCCCCTATAACCAAAAATAGGCCCTGTTAGCGCTAAGTGAAATTATGTCAATAAAGGAATAAATAAAGCTAATAGGAAAATAGCGCAGCAGGCGAATTTTGTACTGAAATTGATAACGATTTACGGCGACGTTCAATAAATAAAATAGACACTTGAAGTGATGCCGTAATGATCGACGTAAACGTGTAAATTGACATCCGCACATCAGTCGCAGTGAAATATTTCTTACGTTAGATTAAGGTGATGCTATCGACGTAAACGTGCAACTTGACATCTGCGCAATCGCAGTGAAATATCTCTCATGTTAGATACTTGAAGTGATGCCATCGACGTAAACATGTAAATTGACATCTGCGCAGTCGCAGTGAAATATCTCTCGTGTTAGATACTTGAAGTGATGCCATCGACGTAAACATGTAAATTGACATCTGCGCAGTCGCAGTGAAATATCTCTCGTGTTAGATACTTGAAGTGATGCCATCGACGTAAACATGTAAATTGACATCTGCGCAGTCGCAGTGAAATATCTCTCGTGTTAGATACTTGAAGTGATGCCATCGACGTAAACATGTAAATTGACGTCTGCGCAGTCGCAGTGAAATATCTCTCGTGTTTGATACTTAAAGTGATGCCATCGACGTAAACATGTAAATTGACATCTGCGCAGTCGCAGTGAAATTTTTCACGCGATGTGAACTTGCGTTCTACCATGGTCCATTCTAACGTAAGCCTAACCGATTCGCTATAATCTAGCCGATTCTGGACTCTCATCTGTTTGGCTTTTATTTTTATATTTTTAATCTTAAATTAAAAAGGTTGGTCGCTGGTAGGTTCCTTTCCTTTTAACAACCCAGGATCTCTTAAAATTTGATGTACCGATTTACAAGGGGTTCTGTGATGGATTATTCAGATTTGTGTGTGGTGTCATTTGATTGATAGTAATTTGCTTTTTAATATGAGCGAGACAGCTGACAAAATTATTTATAAAAATCAATTTCGCTTAACCGAAACGTATGATATCCATTTATAAACGATTTATTACATTGAAAGTTAAAGGCAAAAAGCAAGACAATTTGAGGATAATAAAGCTTATCAATAAGCTTCTCTGGCATTTTTGCTTATATCTATAGGCAGTGTTGGAGGTCCAGGTATGTTGTCGAACATTGACTAGATATCGCTACTCGTAACACTTTACCGTTTATCAATAAGCGTTTTATTATCAAAAATAAAACAAACAGAATATTTTTTAAAAACAAGAGAGATACACTATATCTCACTCACTTTTCATACATCGAAAAGGCTATGGCACAAACAAATCCCTAGCTGATGCGATTAGGTCCTAAAATGTAAGGTTAGGTTAGAATTTTAACATACAAGTTCACGTCAATATTTTTGAATACGGACCTGAAATTTCAAAAACAGTTTTAAGGACTTCTAAGCTTTAGAAATTTAATACAATTTAATAATTTTTCAAATTTTAACGTTTTGACATCAAATTACACATATCAGTATTTCATATCCTTTCTTTACTATTACGGTCCTGGCAATTATTTTTATGATTAAGTACTTAAATATTAAAAGTGCATTACAGAAGGCTATTGTGTTTAGGCCGTTTATTATTTCAATAAGATTTAGATTTATGAAGTAAGTAAGTTTCTAAGGCATGAAGAGCAATTTCTTTTTTTATTTTTATTTTATAAATAGAACATACCTTAATTCCTATGGGTTTTGCCTTTGAAAGACCGTAAAACAGAAAAAAATCAAGGGAAAAAAAGGTAACTGGAGTGTTAATCTACTTATACGTTATTGTGATATGTGCTCATGTTTATTAGAGCATATTATATTGCTTTTTACAACAGACCATAGAAAAAAAAATCAGAGAAGTAGTCAATTGGTTTTCTTTAACCTGCCCTTCAAAGCACTCTCGGAAATATTGAACAAATCCATTTCAATCTCAGTCTCATTTAAAATATGCATCATTCTGGTAATGACCAAATTTTGGCCATATTTGGTACGATGAATTTCAATACCAAATATTCTTGAACTTCTCAAGTTCCTAGTGGGAATATTGAAATTCAAGAGCGCTAACACCTCAAAAGCATCAATCGACCCATGAATAAATTTATGAGCAAGGATTAAATTATGTTTTCTTCTTAAATAAAGATATTGAATTCCTAGTTGGGATTCAAGTTCAGAGTAGTCAGGGTCAGTAACAGGCTGACCCATTTTAAAAGCTTCATACCAAAGAAATTTCCTTTGAACCCACTCAACCTGATTATACTATGGACATGATAGGTAGGGATTCCAAATGACAGTGCAACACTCAAGAGATATATAAATTTTTATTGCAATATGTTAGTAACGTTAGAGGTGTTACGCTTCAAGAAACCCAACATGCTCAAGGCTCTATACTACAAATAGCCTGAATATGCTGTAAAACGCTTAATTTACTATCAAACAAAATACCCAGATTTTCAATGAGTTGAGTTTGCTCAACCCTGACGTCGTCTATAAAATACTCCGAAGCTACAGACTCCCTAAGTTTGCCAAACTGGATATGTTTACATTTAGAAATATAAGAAATTTTTATACCGGGTGTTGCATCGTCGAGCGGGACATAGGAAATCCCATGTAATTTTAAATGGGGTCAATTATTGGCTTCCCTAATTATTTTAGAGAAAAATTCTATTTAGGTTTATTAAAGAGCACTAAAACCTCGACTAAAAGTATAACTTTAGATATTTTTGATGAGCCCGTTTACGGGTTATCGCCGATTTCTTTTTAACTATTTCTCCTTTTTATGGCCCCGTATTTGCGGGCACCAGTCAAGGTAAAAGATGACTGTCAAATAAAGTTGTCATTTTGAAATGTGTGCTTTATTGTTATAAAAACTCGTACATGAGTACAAATTAATCTGAATAAAACTAAAATAAAGTATCCAATTACAAGGTTAATTATGACATTTTACATGTTTCAATATTTTACTAATTAATAGGTAGGTACTATTAAATTGTTAGAACTTTAGGATTTAAGAAGATGTTCAAATATTCCTCCATTGACTGCTAGACAATAACCGAGGCGATCATAAAATTCTCTTCTTACATTCGCTAGTTGGTAAACTGAAATTCTCTTGCATTCGGCAGAAATAGCATTTTTTAATTCGTCTAGATTTGGGCATTTTTTATCTTTGTATATCCTGTTTTTTAAATGGCCCCAGAGAAAGAAATCATTTGGCGATAAATCAGGAGACCTGGCTGGCCAATTTACTGTATGATTTAAGCCAATAACATTTCCATTAAAAGCACGGTTTAAATATTCCCGGACAGCCAGGGTACTATGTGCCGGGCAGCCATCCATTTGATACCAAACTTCCTGATTTTCCCTGGCGGCATCATGTAAAGTAGGTAAAATATGATCTTCAAGTAGTTCCAAAAAATATTCTGCATTTAAATTTCGTGTAAGAAATAATGGCCCGATAATATTTTCTCCGAAAATCCCAGCCCAAACATTAACTTTTTGTGGATATTGCGTCCTTGTTTCGACAAACCTGTGTTGGTTTTCTTTGCTCCAATATCGATAATTTTGAAACATTGGGTTCATTGTTTAAGGTAAATGTGCATTCGTCAGTGAAACAAATGTTTTTAAAAAATTCCCTATCCATGTTTACTCTTTCAATGATACCAAAACAAAACTCCTGTCGTCGTATTTCGTCCCTATCTCTTAGCTCTTGGTGCTTTTCATATTTGTATGAATAATATTTATGTCGTTTCAAAGCTCGTAACGCTGTGGTGTGATCTAATCCTATGTCATCCTCAAGTTTCCTTGTGCTGATCTTTCTATCATTTTCTTCCACGCACAATAAAACTTGCAAGTCCCTATCATTTCTTGCATCTCTTCTTTGTTCCTGCCTTTGCAAGTCCCTATCATTTCTTGCATCGCTTCTTTGTTCCTGCCTTTCTTCACATCTGCAGTTATTTATTACAGTGCCTTTTGTCTCAAATTTCTTGATAGTCCTTTCGACTGTACATTTTGCAGGTATCGGTCTATTCGGATACAGAGCAGCAAACATGTCTGACACATTTTGATAACTATTTCCTTGATAATACCATTTAATCATCAATATTTTTTCTTCAGAAGTGTAATTCATGGCTAATATTTTCGATGTACGAGTTTTTATAACAATAAAGCACACATTTCAAAATGACAACTTTATTTGACAGTCATCTTTTACCTTGACTGGTGCCCGCAAATACGGGGCCATAAAAAGGAGAAAAAGTTAAAAAGAAATCGGCGATAACCCGTAAACGGGCTCATCAAAAATATCTAAAGTTATTCTTTTGAATGTGGGTTTTAGTGCTCTTTAATAAACCTAAATAGAATTTTTCTCTAAAATAATTAGGGAAGCCAATAATTGACCCCATTTAAAATTACATGGGATTTCCTATGTCCCGCTCGACGATGCAACACCTGGTATATGTTTACATTTACAAATATAAGAATAATTTATTTGATTTACATCAATTAATTAAACGATGTAAGTCCTCCTGCACTAAGAGTGTCTCAAGTATACTTCTGATTCTCAAGTGAATCTTCAAGTCTATTAAGCCCCCTAATACGCAACTTTGCCTCAATTTAACCATCTTCGTATCTCTTACCGTTTTCGAGATCCCCTTGTATGCACAAGAATTTGTAGCACCCTGCATAGTAAGTTGGATTTATCTTTATTTTCATTCAGAAATATACTTCAATTAAAACGTATAGCAAATAAAATATATTTATTTTTTTATCCTTTATTTTGAACCTACTTAATTAACCCAAAAAAAAATTATAAACAGAACAATTATTGTATTAATTTGGACTTTACATTAATATTACCATATTTCATTAACCTTTATGCAAGGCCCCCGCAAGGGTTATCAACGCCCGCGCGCCGAAAATATTTTGGCGCCCCTTAAAGGGGGGAGGTGTAGAAAAGCGCCGCTGGATAATTTGGGTGCCACGCACAAATTTGTCCAGTTTTTGTTAAGAATTGAGAGTAGAACGGTTAAAAAAACAGACAGAGGTTGTAAAACTAAAGCTTTTATTCTTCTTTAAATTATTTATAAACGCATAAACCAAACAATAAACAAATAAAACATTTAATCCTGCTGCAAATTCTTTTATAATATTATCAAAATCAATTTTATCGAGTATCCCTTGCTCTAGAGCTAAGATTGCCAAACCAGATAATCTTTCTTGGGACATGGTAGACCTCAAATAATTTTTAATTATTTTAATTTAGAGAATGATCTCTCACCAAAAGCAACAGACACATGTAAGGTGAGGAGGATTCTTAAGGCAATACTAATATTTAATAGAGAGGAAGTTGGATTGTTTTTAAATATATATTGTAGAATTTCAAGGGGATTTGACGCTTCAGGTAATGAAAACAATCTTAGGGCTTTTATCACGTTAAATAAATCATTTTCTTCCACGTCAGCCTCCTTCTTTTCCTGATCAGTTAGCTTTTGTTGTAAAGCATGACAGCATTTTAAAAGATCTTTGTCATTTAATTTTATAAAATATAAATTATTTTCAGTTTTTGAGTCTTGACCCTTAAACGTTGCGAAATCAAATATCAATTATTTGGATTACGACGCCTCCCACTGCTTTAAGCCGGTTTTCCACTAAACGGACAAAACAAAAACAAAACACAAACTCGTGTCGAATAAAACAAAACTGCAACTTTTTGCAAACATTTTGAAGACTGGCATGTTTTGCGACAGTTGGAGTTTTGTTTTTCGGGTCCCGCTCGGAAGCGGTAAGATCAAAGAGTTTCGCGTGTTTACGAACTCGAGTCTGTCTAGAGGAAATAGCAAGTTGCGTTTTTTGCGTACATTTTTGCTTTTGAGCTCTCTTCTTGTCTATTGGAAAAGTGTGGTATGTGGTACAATTGGTACAAAAATAAACAATATGTATATGTATGTAGTATAAATATAGGTATACTACCGTCAAAAAGTAGAGTTGACATTAAACTTATTTTTAAAAGCAATTTCGAATTCTGCGTAAAATTCTACGTTTAATTACGTAGAATTCAAAATTGCAATTAAAAAAATTGTGTTCCGTTTAAGAAAAATAAATTTGATATAAAATCTACTTTTTGACGCATCCTGTATTCTTTTATTTTTAGTGCAAAAGATACGCAAGAAAAAATACAATTGACATGTCCAAGCATTTTTTTTGCTTCTCTGTGGGGGGTCCAGCCCTCTGGACCCCCTATAAATACGGCACTGTTAATATTAAAATGTTTACAGATTATGTCCGAGAAAAAAAAGGCGTGGACCACAGAAGAAATAGGCATCTTAATAGAGGTCTACAGGGAACACATTTCCAATTTCCTTCACACTTCACAACTGAAAACAACACACTAGTACTAGTTCGTTTGGTGGAAAAGAACTGAAAACTAAAACAAAACTCCGACAATACTTTGTCTGCTTGGTGGAAACAGAGTTTCAAATTTGTCCGAGTTTTTTTTTTTTGGGTGTTTCAAAAAACAAGAACAAAACAGAAACTCGACTAGTCCGTTTGGTGGAAAACCGGCTTTATACTCCTAGAATTTCGAGTCTGGACAGGAAAATCGGCAAGTTCTAACAACTTCTATGCAAATTTGTTGAATTATACGAGTATCGGATATTGGATCATATTGCATATTCAAATGTGAATATGCATGAATATGTGATGATTGATTTGAAAAATATGTTTTCTGTTCCAATTAAAGGAATTAGGTAGGTTTATGAACATAAACTTTGCTTAGATTATTGAAAAAAACGATTTCTTTGGTGCCTTGCTCGTTGGAAATTGTTAAAAAATCTTTTAAAAAATTCTCCTTCCTTCGGTTTTGAACGCGGGCGCCACTCTATAAGGGGTTTTTGCGCCCCTTTTAGAGTGGCGCCCGCGTGCGGTGCACGCCTTACACACGCGATTGCGGGGGCCCTGACTCTTATGTATGTACATGTACTACGGCATACCATTTTACATTAAATTTCGATTTGACTTGAAATTCACATTGGTGATGTTTATAAATTTTACGATTTTTTCGGATTTTTATGCACGAAGAGATGTTTCGTTAAATAATGTTTATTTTTAGCCTGGTAATTGCATTGGTCGCATTTAAACATCTCATCAGTTTCGGGGTCCTTATGCAAGAGAACATGCACATGTAAAGAATGTTTATATTTTGATTTAAAGTCACATTGAGCACATTTAAACATACTAACTTCCTCTACGTTTTTATGCTTCAGCTGATGCTCGCTTAAACGATATTTATTACAGGCTTGATATTCACATTGGTCACATTTATACATATTTCTATCTTCTGGATTCATATGCATTAGAGCGTGCACTTTAATGCCCTGCTTTCTTGTTGTCTGATAATCACATTCGTTGCATTTAAAAATAGTAATATCTTCTGGGTTCTTATGTAACAGGATATGGTTCTGTATAGAATTTTTCCATTTTGTTTTAAATTCACATTGATCACATTTAAACACTTTGCAATTAGCTGGATTTTTATGTATGCGAATATGTTGCTGTAAATGATAGTTTCTTGTTGCTCGGTAATCACATTGGTCGCATTTAAACATATTAACATATTTTGGATCATGTAAGAGGGCATGCACATCGAAATTATATTTCCGCTTAGTTTCAAATTTACATTTATCACATCTAAACATGTTTATGTCCTCTGGATTTTTATGTTTTAGGTAGTGCTTCTCCAACTCAGATTTATATTTCGATTGATATTCGCATTGGGCACATTTATGTGCTTTACCATCTTTTGCGTTCTTATGTTTAAGAGAATGCTTCTTTAAAATGTATCTTTGGACGGCCCGATAGTCACATTCTTCACACTTATACATTTTCACTTCATCTAGATTCTGATGCCTCTGAAGATGCACGTTAAAATGTTGTTGACGATTAGTTGCAAATCTACATTGATCACATTTGAATTTTTTTCTAACATATGGTTTCCTTAAATGCAGACTTTGTGAACCTTGCTAATCTCCAAGGGCCGTAAGATCTTTTTCCTCGTTGCGTTGAACATAATTGGGTGACATACTAGAACAATGAAAAAATTGTATGTTAATTTTTTAACTGTTTAGTTAATTGATTTTGTGTTCTTTTGACCGACTTTTTTCAGCGAAAATATCATGTCGCCGCCACTGGAGTGTCAACCATTAACAGATTGATACAACGGGCACATTTAGCACTAACATTCTGAACTAGAACCTATTGAAAACATATCCCCATAATAAAGATCTTCCTAGAGTATCACAAACCTTTCCTAGAAACAAATAAAAACACGGCGGGAAAGCTGCAAGTTTAAAAACATCGAGTTTAAAAACAACAGGCGAGTAGGCATTACGTCAACCTATTAACCGCGCAATTCTTTTATTTGCGAGTCGTGCGGCCGATTATATTGTTATCTTTGTTCCGATAAGTTAAATAGAAAAGAACAGAGTAGAAATTGAACACCAGTCTCAAAAGATTAGTCAGTTCGGAGATGGATCCGAGCGTGTCGAATGAAGGCTGTCCCGGGTTGCCCATTTGCCGGTTTTGTTGTGACGTCGGTATCTTCTTTCGCGTGTTTTTATTAGAAAGCGTATTTTGTTTAATTATTTTCTCAGTGAATTGAAGAATTTAAAAAATGAAACCGTAGAAAATTTTATTTTTTCATATTGGCAACCAACCAACATGGAAGCTGCCTTCTTATGTCTTTTTGAAACTTCTACAAGAGATCGCGGTACCCCCCCCCCCCCCCCCCCCCATTAATGTAAATAAAAGAAATATGACACTAATGTTGGGTTGCATAAAGATTTTAACAATAATTATAACTAACCCGCAACTTTGACATAAATGACATTAGCACTATTGGCAGGTATTATTTACTTAAAGTGACTAGTAAATTAAAAATTAAGGTAACCGAGGGCCAATGCCAATGTTATGTATGTCACCGTCAAAGTTGCTGATTAGATAATTATTGTTAAAAATCTGTATGCAACCCGACATTACTCTTTTTTTTACTAATTATTTAGGGCAAAGTAATAAAAATTTTAAATTATCTTTACATGTTTCGTACTATGTTGCTCCGTTCGAAACATGTAGAAGTCATTTAAAAATTTAATTACTTTGCCCTAAATATATTATGAGTGAAGTGTTTCAGACCTAGATACGAAATATATGGGAAAATCAAATGCGCCCCCTAGTCAAGAAATTGGAAACTTAAAATTATTTTTAATTGAATAATTTTGACCTAATTAATAATATTAATAACTTTTTACCCAAAAATTGTCTACTTTTACACTATTGAAATGTCGGCTTTGTGATTTAACAAATAATTTTCAATGTAGAGTTGCTTAAAAACATGTTATAAGGTATTTTGGCACAGTTGTGTTTTGTGTTTAAAATATGTTAAAGTTTGTCGTGCTGTAAATTGTGAGAAACATGTTAATCGTAAATTGGATTTATAGCCATTGTTTTTATTATAGTCGTCAGTCTTCGGATTTCTAAGGGAGGTTTAATTTTTATTTAGGTATTATTTTTTTTCCAGTGGCGATGTGATCAAGCCATAATACAAAAAAAGGTCAATTTTCTCGTTTATTATACCGTGCGTGCAAAAATTATTTGCATCAAAGATGGCCCAGCATCTAAGGACGTTATGCTTAGCCGTAGAGCTTAATATCTGTTGGGTGTCAGTAACTACCTGAATCCATATCATTGAGATCTAAACCAAGCCCTACGTTTTTTAATCCAAGCCCTCCTTGATGCAAATAATTTTTGCTCGCACGGTATGTAGTGATGCACTATTGTCCAAAATTAAGAATTGCATTCTACAAACTTCTCACATTTGTGATCGGCCTCCCCCCGAGAGACAGTAAAAGTGGACTCGTCTAATGCGTCGCGCTGGTCTGGCTTGGATTTCTCCGCCACCTGAGGAGGAAAGGGGGCGAACCGCACAAGAAATAAGGGATCGAAGCAAGGGACTCGAGGGTGAAAAAGGCATCTCTGACCACCCGCCTCGGCAACAGGTCGACGCGTAAACACATAAAACATAACACGCAAAATGTGTTAAATTTGGAACGTTTAGTTTTAACATATTATTTAAGTTATAGTTGTCGTTTTTGATGTGTGAATTTAATTTCATTAAAGTTGTAATGTTTCACAAACAAACAGATTTTTAATATTAATAAAGCTATCGAACGTAGTGAGTTTTTAGGCAAAAATACAAAAGGAAACCGCATCTCGCTACATTAAAATGGTCCTTCGAACCGCATGGACCATCGCGCCGCGTAGTGAATAATCAGTTTGCATACATTATAACACAAGTTATAAGCGCGGTACGTTGGTGTCTACAATAAAAACAATACAAAGTTATCCATACAGGATTACAAGGAACACAATCAACGCAGAGAGGAATAAAAAACCACTGGAACGCACTGGTGAGTCATCAATTCCTTTCATTATCCCTTCTATTCATATTTTTACCAAATTTTTCATTTATACAGATTTTCAATTTGTACAAACTATATCCAAGTATATTTGTTTATTTGACATTTGACCAGGCTTAATTAATCATGGCTACAGATTCCGAAGTAAATGGCGCCTTGCAAAAATATCTAGCACAACGTGGAATTTTAAAGGGTCAATTAACCCGATTTGAGACGTTTTTAAAGGCAACACAAAATCACAATGATAAAGTTCAAATTAACGAACGTTTAAAGAAGTGTCAGGCGGGTTATGACAGCTTTGATGCCCTACAGACCGAAATTGAATTACTGGATTCTTCGGATAAGCAGATAGCAGAAAGAGTATGTTTCGAAAATAAATATTTTAATTTGGTTTCACAAGCAAAAAAAATATTAAACCCTTTATTAGATCAACAATTGTCTGGCAATCCAAATCCTACCTTAAACCCTTCAAACAGTACTCAAAATGATGATTTGTTTAACGTAAAACTACCTCCTATTGAGATTCCTACTTTTAACGGAGAAAATTACTCTGATTGGCTTACATTTTTTGAAACGTTTTCAGCATTAATTCATAATCATAGTAAATTAAGTAAAATTCAAAAATTCTACTACTTGCAAACTTCATTAAAAAACGATGCAAAAGATGTTATACGATCATTAGAGGTTACAGAAAATAATTATGACATAGCAATAAATTTGTTGCTCGAAAGATATGAAAATAAAAGGTTAATAATCAATAATCATGTAAAAAATATTGTAAATATGCAACCTATTCAAAAAGAATCACACATAGCATTACGCAAACTCATTGACAGCGTTCAGCGGGATTTAAAATCATTGAATTCGCTGAATGAGCCTGTGAATTCATGGGATACATTACTTATTTTTATTATAAGCGGAAAGTTAGATGGCGCCACCAGGCGTGAATGGGAAATTTACAGTTTAAAGCGGGATATTAAAACTTTTAACGAATTCATTCAGTTTCTCAAAGACAAATGTCAAGTTATTGAGACAATGCAGTCCAGTAAATTTGAAAACAAAAATCAGGCACAAGGTCATATTAACAATGACCAATTTAAAAGTACAAAATTTAAATCACACTCATTATTAGCCTCAACTCAATTATGTTCATTTTGTGAACAAAACCATAAGTTTTTTCAATGCAGAAAATTCTTAAATTTTTCAGTTTTTGAGAGAGTTAATGAAGTTAAACGTTTAAAATTATGCATGGTTTGTTTACAATCAAATCATACGGCTGACAATTGTACTTGGACAAGCAAGTGCAAGCACTGTGGCCAATCTCATAACACTTTATTACAAATGCATTCAACGAGAAATGTACACATTCCACATTCAGGAAATTCAATGCACCATAATCATTTGCAACAAAGCACACATGCACAAAATGATTTGCAATATAATACACAAAACAAATCACAAAACCATTCACAATATCATGCACAAAATTATCAACAAAACCAAGCATCAAACAAATCACAAAACTATTCACAAAGTTATGCACAAAATCGTTCACAAAATCAATCACAAAGTTATGCACAAAATCGTTCACAAAATCAGTCACAAAATCAATCAACAATTCAAAATCCTGTTGGACATGCGCAATCACACAATCAAAAACAAAATCAACAATATTCAGCAACAAACATAGCCACAAATCAAGGCACATATTCTTCATTGTCAGAGCAAAATACAGAACAAAAAATAAACACAATTTCTGCACATTCTTGTCAAACTACACCAAAAATTTCTTGTTTGCTAGCAACAGCACACGTTATTATTTTGGACAGAGAAAATAATCCTCATAAAGTTAGAGCACTCTTGGATCCAGGTTCAATGACAAATTTTATGACAAATAAATTATGTAATCAACTAGGTCTTTCAAAACAAAATATAAATTTGTCAGTGATGGGCGTCAGCACAGCAATCGCATCGTCTACAAAAATAACGCAAGCTACAATAAAGTCGTTACATACTACATATCACGCAAACTTAAATTTTTATCTCCTAGATAAGATTACGGGTCAGTTGCCAATTTCATACGTCGATCCCCGTAATTTTACACTGCCACAAGACATTACTTTAGCTGACGAATCATTTTACGTACCAGGCAACATAGACTTATTATTAGGTGCAGACATTTTTTACGAGTTAATGTGCAGTGGCAAAATTAAAATGGGTAAAAATCAGCCATATTTAGTGGAAACTAAACTTGGTTGGATAGTATCAGGTAAGTATGATTTTTATAGACCAAATGATATGTCAAGGTCAAACTTAAGTACCTATTGTAATTTTTTAACTTCGTCTTTTCAGTCAGATAAAGGTGAATGTAATTTAAGTGGTCAGTTGGAAAAATTTTGGACAATTGAAGAGCCACCCTTTACAAGAAAATATACACTGGAAGAACAAGAATGCGAAGAGTCATTCGTTAAAACCACAACACAAGATAATGACGGTCATTTTATAGTAACTCTACCTGTCAAAGAGGGTATACATGAGTTAGGTGAAAACAGAGACATAGCAGTAAAACGTTTTTATAACTTAGAAAAAAAACTTGATAAGAATCCAGAAACTAAAAAACTTTATGTGGAATTTATGGAATCTTATGAAAATTTAGGACACATGAGTCTTATACCCAATAATGAAATTACGAACGGTGAGCAACCAATATATTACTTACCTCATCATCCTGTCATCAAGGATTCCAGTGTCACATGTAAACTCAGGGTAGTATTCGACGCAAGTTGCAAAACCAATGCAGGCATCAGTCTTAACGATAAATTAAAAACCGGTCCTACCATTCAAGACGATTTATTTTCAATTTTAGTACGTTTTAGAAAACACAATTATGTCTTGGGCGCAGATGTCGCCAAGATGTACAGAATGGTTTGGATAGATCCATCTCAACGTGACCTTCAGAGAATAGTATGGAGGTCATCACCGGAACAAGAGTTACAACACTTCCGGCTCAACACAGTGACGTATGGCACAGCACCAGCAAGTTTCTTAGCAATAAGATGTTTACATCAGGCAGCAAAACAATTAGAACCAGTATATCCATCCGCAAGTCAATCCATTTTGCAAGATTTTTACGTGGACGATTATTTATTAGGTTCAGACACACAGGAAGGGGCTAAGAAATTGAAAAATGAAGTGTCAAAAATTTTATCTCAATCAGGACTCAACTTGAGGAAGTGGATATCAAATGATATGTCAATTTTTGAGTCTTCTGATCAACCTGCTGAAAACATCGAACATTACATTACGGAAAATACTCAAATAAAAACTTTAGGAGTTTTATGGCAAGTTGACCAAGATTTATTAAAGTACACTGTTTCACTCGAAGCAGAGATCAAACCAACTAAACGCAATATCCTATCAATCATTAGTAGGATTTTTGATCCATTAGGACTTATCGGCCCAGTAATTACAAAGGCAAAAATAATTTTACAAAAAATTTGGACAGAAAAGCTTGATTGGGATGACACTGTTTCACTAGAATTACAAAATTCGTGGAATGAATTTTATTCAGATCTATCATTTATACCAAATTTAAAAGTACCAAGACATGCTTTAATATTTAAAGCAATTACAGTTCAAATGCATGGGTACAGCGATGCTTCAGAACAAGCATATGGAGCCAGCATATATGTGAGATCAACGAACAATAAAGGCATTGTATCTACACAATTACTATGCGCCAAATCAAAGGTCGCACCATTAAAAAATATTTCCTTGCCAAGGCTCGAGCTTTGCGGGGCCGTATTATTGTCAAAATTAATGAAAGCCACTATAACAGCATTACGTGCCGATATTACAGACATTTTTTATTGGTCAGACTCAACTGTCGTGCTTTCATGGTTAGCTTCAGAACCAGCACAGTTAAAGACGTTTGTTGCTAACAGGGTCTCAAAAATACAACAGCTCACAGATGTAAACAAATGGGCCCACGTTTCCAGTCAAGACAACCCTGCTGATATTATTTCAAGAGGTTATAGTCCCACAAAGCTTATGGAATCAACACTATGGTGGCAGGGGCCAACATGGCTTAAAGAATCAGCAGAACATTGGCCATCATCGATTCAATTGGAAGAACCACAAGAAAAACGACGTGCAGTTAAGACACAAGTGTGTACAGCGTTTTATCAAGAAGATCTATTCGCAAGATTTTCATGTTTGCTTAAACTCAAAAGAGTTATAGCATATTGTTTCAGATTCATCAGACTTTTAAAATCATCCAAAGACAACGAAAGTGTAACGGACAATCTCTCTGTCGAAGAACTAGAATCAGCATTCGAGTTTCTAATTAAACAAGCACAGTTACAAGATTTTTCACTTGAAATTAAATGTTTACAACAAAATAAAACTTTATCAAAATCAAGCAAGCTTATTTCTTTAAATCCTTTTCTTGATCATAATGGTATTTTACGTTTGGGTGGTAGACTCGGTAAGTCAAATGAGGAATACAACAAAAAGTTTCCCATACTACTTTCTGGAAATCATCCCCTTTCGGAACTAATAATAAGACGAACTCATATTATAAATTTTCACATGGGCACGCAGGCTCTTTTGGCTAATATTCGTTGTCAATTTTGGCTGCTTGCAGGCCGTAACGCTGTCAAAAAGGTAGTGCGTAAATGTGTGAGATGTTTTCGCATTAAACCGGTAACTATTAATACTTTAATGGGAGAATTACCTAAATCTAGGGTAATAACTTCAAAGCCGTTTTATAATACAGGTATTGACTATGCGGGACCTTTTTATACAAAGGCCTCTAAGTTACGAAATAGTAAAATCCTTAAATCATATTTATGCATTTTTGTATGTATGGCATCAAAGGCGGTACATATAGAAGTCGTTTCAGACTTATCCACAGACGCTTTTTTAAACGCATTAAAGAGGTTTTTCTCACGCAGAGGAAAAAGTAGACATTTGTTTTCCGATAATGGAAGTAATTTCGTCGGAGCAAATAGAGAATTGCAATCTTTAACTAATTTACTGAAATCAAACAAAGACATTTTATCAAACACATTGTCTCAAGACGGAATTATTTGGCACTTTATTCCACCCCGCTCAGCTCATTTTGGAGGGCTCTGGGAGTCATGTGTTAAGTCCGCCAAATATCATTTGAAACGGGTTATTGGAGATACAAATTTAACGTTCGAGGAACTTTCCACAATCACAACACAAGTGGAAGCCTGTATGAATTCTAGACCTATATTTGTCCTTTATCCGATGATCCTACGGACCTTAATCCTCTAACCCCAGGTCATTTCCTTATTGGTGGCCAGTCGCATTACCTCAACACGATATCAAGGACGCCGCAGTCAATCGTTTGAGCAAATATCAACATTTAACCAAAATAATTCAACATTTTTGGCAACGGTGGTCTGCTGAGTATCTACCAACACTCAACCACCGATCAAAATGGTATCAGGATAATACAGCATCATTCAAGGAGGGTACTATGGTATTGCTTAAGGACGAATCCCTTCCGCCATTGAAGTGGGCCATGGGAAGAGTGGTACAGCTGCATCCAGGCTCAGATGGAGTAATCAGAGTGGTAGACGTGCATACCTCATCCGGCATGTTAAGACGTGCTATTCATAAACTGGCTGTTCTACCTTTAAGTTAATAACACATAAACTTTCAGTATTTTTTGTGTTGAAAGTGAGTACTTTCAAGGGGGCCGGCATGTCCAAAATTAAGAATTGCATTCTACAAACTTCTCACATTTGTGATCGGCCTCCCCCCGAGAGACAGTAAAAGTGGACTCGTCTAATGCGTCGCGCTGGTCTGGCTTGGATTTCTCCGCCACCTGAGGAGGAAAGGGGGCGAACCGCACAAGAAATAAGGGATCGAAGCAAGGGACTCGAGGGTGAAAAAGGCATCTCTGACCACCCGCCTCGGCAACAGGTCGACGCGTAAACACATAAAACATAACACGCAAAATGTGTTAAATTTGGAACGTTTAGTTTTAACATATTATTTAAGTTATAGTTGTCGTTTTTGATGTGTGAATTTAATTTCATTAAAGTTGTAATGTTTCACAAACAAACAGATTTTTAATATTAATAAAGCTATCGAACGTAGTGAGTTTTTCGGCAAAAATACAAAAGGAAACCGCATCTCGCTACAACTATAACTCCGTATGTCTAAAGTGGTCGTCGACAGGCCTTTGTTTCTGGATATTATGTTCTGTTTTGCGTTAGGGCTTTTTGAATTCATGATTGTTTCGACAAAAAATGAAGTATAGTTTATTTTGTATTTAAATTCTTTCTAATTAGGTAAGGTAGCTGTTTTCAGGACAAAAGAGAACAAATACAGGGCAGGTGAGGTCCTGACTTCCTATGTTGCCAACCTGATGTTATAATAATCCTAGTTACCACTGGCTCATTTATAAGGTGCTAATTCTCTTGGCAAACGTTCAGTGAGACTACTATATTTTATTAAAAAATGTATTTCAAAATGCCTGAAATTTGGAAATACACGCGAATAAAGTTTTAAAACAGAACGACTACTTTGTAGGAGTTGCCTTTTGGTGATCAACTGGCAAATTACAGGGTCGGTTTGGCGTTTTGAAGGTTAGCGGTAGTGTGATGAGTGTGCGATGGTGAATTGGGACGACTACACTGCCCCCTGAGGAATATTAACAAAATCCAACGGGGTTGAGCAAAGAGTCCAACAACTATTGTCCAATCTTCGTTATTATTACCTACATGAGAAGAGCTTGGGCGAAGAGTGGCGAAGTGTGCGCTGAAAGGAAACTCATACAAGAACCTTCACCCACTTGGAAGAACGAGGGTAGTGCTTCACCAGATGGGGTAAGTAGAGGGAGATAATTCCTTTAACGCCAGACTCCGGAGGTCCCTTCTGCGCATGCGTGTGTCATACGTCATCTGTCAAACTCTTGGGCAATAATATTCATTATAGGACACGTGTGGACAGTTGACACATGACACACGCCTGCGCATGCGTGACCTCCGGAATCTAACGTTGAAGGAATCATGTTTTTCTACTGGGGTAAACTCAATACTGCCTGGTACAAAACTAATATTGTCGTTCAATACAAGATATTCAAAAGTTAAGTCAACTGATGAAAAAACGATGCTCTGACTGACCTCTGAACTGAGTAAAATTCTGGAATGGTTGCTAATTTAGGTCATCAGCATATAATATATAGGCAGATGTGCTACAAAATAGACAGCAACGACTTTTTAAATAAGACAGCTTTCAACTTTTTTATATTGGAAGCCAGTGAGCAGTGGTGGCTTGTGATATTAGAACTATGTAAGCATGCATACAATACTGCCCGCCACAAACATTATAATTAAATAATCGATTGTGACTTAAAGGAATGGTAAATGTGAAGCGTTCGTGGCTCCGTGGGCACGGTGTCCATCTCGCAGTCCAAAGGTCGACGATCGGGTTGAGGGTTCGAATCTCAGTGGAAACATGGCCTTTTTCAATTAACAAAATTTAATTTAAATTTAAATCGATGATGACATCACCTACAAGAATACCTAATATTATAACAGATGACTTCACCTCTCTAACACAATATGTGCAATAGGTCTCGGCGTTCTTGATGGTCAATTCACTATTAATCACTACTGAAATTATAGCCATAAAATTCGTATAATTTCAAACGTTACACTTAAAAAAAGAACACTGTAATTGGATAAATAATGTCACACCAGGAAAATAAAAATGCTTATTCAGAGTGTCATTTCCGCCATACGGGAAAAATATCAAAACAATCAATTGATCAGAATCCAAAGAGTTTTCTCCGATTCAGCGACAAGCGTCGACTTATCATTGCTCTGTGCCTTAAACCAAGAACAAGTTGAAAAAATGAGGGTTATATGAATAATAATTAATAGAGTTTATAAATTTACCTCTTTATTAATTCACAATAGCTAAACAGTTATGCCTGGACATATTCTAAAGCTTAAAAATAAAATGAAGAACTCAGTAAGTAACAAACAAAAACAATGTTTCTTAATAACAAATTATTGTAATTCACAGATACTTACCGTTCACATAAAATTGCAGGTCTTCTCGAGGTAAAAATAACAATAAACAACACACTTCAATAATAATATAACACAACTGAAACGCGGTAAAAACATTGCCAAAATGACAAAGCGCCCCTTAATTGATGAAATTAAAGAAACAGTAATACTATATCTTGGATAAAGGAGAAAACTTACATAAATTAATCTAGCATCTAAACACTCAGAATACGTAAAGTAGGTTATTATAGATCAAATAGGGGCATTTTCCAGTATTTGGTCTTATGTTTTCCTAAATTATCTTGTGAAAAACGAAACTCTAAAACTGGATACCGTCAAAATATGGCGGAGTCGCGTCGTTACATAAAAGGGTTTAAAGCATGCTCTGTGGAAGAATTAGTCGAACACAAATGACGTATAGACAGATTTAGTTAAAATAAGCATACTTAAATCGTGCGTAGGTAATAAAAGTGCAAAACTTTTAACTCATTATTACTTAAAGTCAAAAAATTTACTCTCTGTATATCCTAAGTAATATTTTCACGGCCAGCCGACCATAAATGTAGTCCCTTAAGGACCTTCAGATATAAGTCATAGTGCGACGTCCGTGTGACTACTTTTAGCATCACACATACTACTTCGGCCTTTAAGGTCGAATTACTACGTTTAAACGACGTAAGAGTAGAGACTATTCGCGACCTCAATCCGAAAGAAACCAAGTGACATCAGAACGACGTAGTTTAGCCGGTAAATACTAACTAGACATCTTAAGTAACTGTATTACCCAGAGTTGCACTAACCCTGACGTCAGATTTAGTTCATATTTAGTCCAGTCCCGAAAATGCTAGTTGGAATAGATTCGTCACAAAAATTGGTCGTGTCGTCATCCAAATCATTTAAAACTGTTATTCACTTTTAGTGATTGTCCATAGACATAATTACCCATAAAATTAAAACAGCTTGTTAAAACCAATTATAAACAATAGTATCAATCGATGTCTAGTCACAAAAACTCATATTCTCTGTATCTTATGGCATCACAATCCTTCGTGAGACTTTGCCTCTCACAAAACATCTCTCCGGACTTATATGTTCAACGCGCTTCTTTTCCTGTAGATTATTCTCTATAACGTCGATGTTTGTTTCCTTAAGTCTGCCTCTCAACCGTTGTTCCACCAGTTTGTTACACATTAGTTCTTTGGTTGGCTCATTGTCATCAAATCATATGGCGCAACCTTATCAAACAAAACCTCAATGAGTTTAACGATAACCCAATCTTCATAGTTCGTGGTTGTACCGTCTCCTCCGGACGCTTTCTACGTTTGTGCCTTCAAAACGATAACAAATTTTATTGTTAGCATCCTGAGATAAGAAAGTAAAAAACTCATGAAATGGCCTTTGTGTCGTTAAAGCTCTTCGAATCACGTTCGAAGCGGCTTGCTGAAGCAAGTAAAACCTCTGCGCATTCTTGTCTTGATTCTTTCCGGTTCGACCTATCGTTAAAATAGTTTCAAAAGTAAATTTTAAATTTCAATGTCGTTTCTATTTTTTTAATGTGAATATCGGCAGCTAAAAAAATATGTCCTTTAGGTTTTGAAGTTCCACTTCTTCACAATTTTTTTTTAATCAGTGACAATTAGTTCTTGTAGTTTTTGGCGAATTTATGAAATTAAGGGTGGGTGAAATTCTTATAAATAGCTACTGGTTTAATAATATCTAATAAATAACGGTACAAGGAAATTTACCAGATTTTTTTTTGATTAAGCAGCAGGATTGGGAGAATGTTTTTGCTGTTCCAGAGTCGGAGGTCAATGAGCAGTGGTTAGCCTTTATGCGTACTGTGGTTCCTATTTTCAACCATTGCTTTCCTGCCAAATCAGTGAAGCATAAAAATAAAAATACACCTTATTATCAAAGTCCTGAACTTTTGGCTTGTAAGAATGAACTGGATATTTTACTGGTAATGAGCAGGGGTAATGACGTATACCAGGACGCATATAGGAAAAAAAAACGTGAATTCAACGATCTGCTTGCAGATGCTCGAAAGCTCAGTATGTCAACCGTATCAAAATAGTGAAAACAAATCAAAATGTATTTGGGGAATCGTTAGCGATATCAAAAGAGGTGGGAAAAGCCAGGGCAGACTCGAGATCCCGGGGAACCCCACAGAGATATGTAATAATTTTAATAATCATGTAATCAATGCAGCACCAGATCTCTTAGCTAACCAGCGCCCTCCCACACAGTTTTCATGTAACATAGTGCCTAACTTGAGATCTTTCTTTTTAACTCCCTTATCTATAAATGAGACGCTAGCCCTAATAAATAAACTTAAAAATAAATTCAGTTCGGGTCATGATGAGATTTCAAGTGGCTTAATAAAACAGTGTGCAGAGGAGTTGGCAATTCCAATTTGTCATATTATAAATAACTCTTTTAAGTACGGTATCTTTCCTACTAATCTAAAATTGGCAATTGTTAAACCTCTGCATAAGAAAGGTGACCCTGCTTCTTTGGAGAACTACAGGCCAATTAGTCTATTACCTTCATTCTCAAAGATCTTCGAAATGGCAATGTGCTCTAGATTGTTGAGTTTTTTCTACTCTGAGGGGTTACTTAGTCCATCGCAGCATGGCTTCTTAAAGGGTAAATCTATAGAGACAGCTGTTTATGAGTTTATTAAGAGTCATTGAGGGGCAGGAGGATAAGAGCCTATCCTTGGGCATGTTTCTAGATCTGTCCAAGGCGTTTGACAGCCTTGACCATGCCATTATTTTACAAAAACTGGAGCGTTACGGAATAAGGGGGCCCCCATTGGACTGGGTGCGCTCGTACCTTTCAGATCGTGGTCAGAAAGTGCTGATCGAGAAGGATGGTAGGCGGTACTTTTCGGAAGTGGGGCGCGTTCGTATGGGAATCCCACAGGGAAGTGTCATGGGTCCGTTGCTTTTTGTGTTTTACGTCGTGTCGCCTGAGGTACTGGACGGTGATTCTCATTTGGTAAATTTTGCCGATGACCACACTATTTTGGTACTAGGGTCCTCGCTGAATGAGCTTCTTGGAGTCTCTAGTGACTGTCTGGACAGGACTCAGGAGTGGTTCACAAAGAACAAACTAGTTTTAAACAACGACAAGACCAAATATGTGTGTTTCAGATCAAAACAAAGAAACGGTGACATTCCACAGGATGTCGTGCTCTGCTCCCGGGGTGTAACTTTAGCCACGGACACCAAGTTCTTGGGAATCTACATTGACCAGAATTTGGATTGGGTGTTTCAGGTAACACATGTTTGCAACAAGCTAAATGCTGCCTGCTACTCTCTCAGAGTGATGGCTAAATATCTTGACCGCAGCACACTAAGAATTGTATACTTTACAAACATACAATAAACATTGCGTTTTGGGGTTATATTCTGGGGTGGTAGTATTGAAGCTGATAGGGTATTTCTAATACAGAAAATGGCAATTAGGATTCTTTTGGGGCTGTCATGGAGGGAGTCATGTAGAGGAAAGTTTAGGGATCTAAATGTATTGACTCTGCCAGGTCTGTATGTTTATGAGTGTTTGATTTTTTTCTGTTTAAGAATAAAGATAAGTTTCGGCAGCATGAGATACACCATCCATTTAATACCAGAACTATTGGTTACAATGTTCCTGTGCACAGGCCCACATCCACTGAAAGGGGTCCTACCTAATTATCTATAAGGTTTTTTAACAAAATGCCTGCGCATATTAAGAGTGAAAGGAATTTTAAAAGGTATAAGAGAGCTCTGTTTGTCACTATTGTAAAAATTGAACCCTACAGTATAAATGAATTTCTAGAATATATATTTTAGTAGCACCGAGGTGTATGTTTTTAATGTGTATCTAAACAGTGTTGTATATATAAAATTTTAATTATTGTTTTATCTTTATTATATAAGTTTGTTGTGTATTAGAGTTATTGTGTATTATTATTGACGCTAAATCAACCAATTGTTGCTGCATTTTTTTTTGTAAAATGTTATCAATTTTTTTGATTAAAGAACTTTTGATTTGATTTGACGTCACAGTTGAAAAATTCAAACACATGGGGCTTTTTCTATTTTCTCATGCACTTAAAAATGTTTTGCAGTTAAAAAAAAAGTTATACCTATTGTTGTTTATGTTCTAATTCCAGGGTTGGGTAAGTAAAATATGTAAAGTATAATTCACAGTAAAGGTATGCTGTGATTGCACAAACTTTTACTTTGTTGTTAATACTTGACTGTCACAGTCAGGGCCTGTTATTTTTCTAGAAAAATATCAGTGACATTCCGTCACAGTTCCCTGCGCGGCGCTAAGCCCTTACGAAAGGTAATTTTGAACATTGGCATGCAAACCAGGCATGTGCCCCGCCTAGTTCACAATTTTTGGTGTTATAAATAATAATAAATCTTCGACATTTCAAAAAAATATACAATGTTGCTTAACACTATACAAAAAATAAAATTGCTAAAGTTTAAAAAACATTTAAGCCTCTTGTTTGGATTTACAACCCCTTTATTACAGGTACAATGGTTATGGGTATCCGAGTCAGCATCAATTACAGGTCACTAATATGCTATGCAACCTACTTAACAAGATTTGTTTTGAAATTAGATAAATAAGACCAATCCCGAGTTAGTTAAGTAGTACATATTTTAAGTTTGTTAAAGTGTTTTATATGAAATGTGAAGACACTGATGATAGTAGTAGAACAAAATATAAATACCTGGCTTCATCTGATTCTAAATCTTCTTTTGTTACAATAAACTCGCTTGTTAGGACTGGATCTTCAAAGTTGTTGTCATACATTTGCCCCGATTCATCCATGTCTTCATTATTCTCAATTTTTATCTGTGGCTCAGGTTGGTTAAGACTTATCTGTTTACAACTGAAAAACAAAAGTGTTCTTAATATAAATATTTTTAAATGTTGGATATAAAGTCGTTATTTATATCAGAATGGATATTTTGGAAAATTTATTGGAAAGGACAGAAAATGACAACAAAGTTAAAAAGGTTATTCCAATTTTTAGACTATTGTATATACAATGCAAAAAATATAACCTGACACGTTATTAAAACCTGTTTTTTAATCACCTTGTATTCTCAAAATTATAAGTAAAAAAGGCAAAAAAAAAGAGAGATTGAATACAGAAAATCTAGTTACCGGACAAAAAATAATACCAACCGCAGATTCTCAGTTCAGTTTTAATGCCACAATAACCTCTTAACTGTACTGGCAGAAGAACTGAAAAAATCATTTGTTCTATTTTTTAAACCAAGATCGGGTAACCAAGCCCGGTGGCGTTTATTCTTACTCCACAGCACAAAACTACAACTCGCTGGGATCATATGGTGAAAAACCAGACAAGATCACCTCGCCACGAATGAGCTGGCAAATTGCCCGTAAAGGAGCAGAGCCATTAACAACAACATCTTTCACACATTCAAAAGAAGAAAAAATGTATTTTTAGTTTTAAAGAACTAACCAAACAGCTGAGTCTTCAACCTTATATGTAACGAGCATATTTTTTGGAATATCCGGTGAAACAATTTTCTCGTTTTTTGGCTCTAGTTTTATCAAGGCTCCATCTATGTTTATAATCTTAGGATCGGGTAAATCTTCAGGCTCGTTTTTCATTTCTAATAAAACGGAAAGAAATGGGGTTCCAAGGTTTTCATTAGATTGATAATCCATTTTATAGACCTAGTAAAAGAATCTTATAAAAGCTACTTTAGGAAATCACACAAATCAACCACAAAAACAACAAATTATTACATTAGAATGGAACTGTCAGATTGACGCAACAACCTAGCCTAACTATTTTATATAAACATTTTCTGATTTCTGCGTTCGGGTGTGTATATCGAATGCCACGTGATATTCGAGCTAAATGAGTGCGTAGCGTTTACCGATCTCATATTAGAGATAAAATACCGAACGCCGAGTAGATGCACCCGCGGTCATTATTAAACGAACTCAAAACTCCACCAATATGAATGAAACAGATTTGCATTAACAGAACGCAGTATATATAGACTGATGGGATGGGACCAAGCCCTACTTTCTTCTTCCGAGGATAGTGGACCAAGTCATCCAAACCATAAAACGTGTTTAATCAGGTCAGGGTCGCTAGAACACTGACTAAGCGCTGAACTAGGTAAACTGTAACATCAATAAATAAAATGGCTGGAGGCCGTAAGGCTAGATGCATCATAATTGTAAACAACAATCCTCTGTGGCGCAAAGCCACGCGTCTTCGTTCTTTTTTTTGACATTAGATCTGCCATTTGACAACTCCGCCATTTTTCTTGTGCATTTCCTTCTCAAATTTAATTTTAATTTTATTTTAGACCGACCTGCCGTGATACCGAGTCGATATTTGCTAACAATTGGGAATTAAAAACTGTTGAAACGTAAGCCATTTATAAATATCTTTCAAAAAAAGTTATACATATTTCCGACTGAAGCATCGTAATTAGCATAGAGAGTATTTACAAGAGCTCCCTAAATAATATCGTTTTTCCGCGGCTAACATTTTTAATTTCTGACCCACAAATTTGTACATTTTTAGGAAAGTCGAATTAAGTCTCTATTGAACTAACCTAAAAAATGGGCGACAGCGATGATGAATACGACAGAAAACGGAGGGACAAATTTCGAGGGGAAAGGGCCGAAGCAAGTTACAGGGGCACTGAACGAGTAACCAGGACGAGAGACGATTGGTCCGAGCGGTGAGTTACCATTTTACCTTAGTTACATTTTAAATATCCAACCTTCTTTATATAAAACTACCTTAAGTCCGTACAATTAAGCAGAGCTTGGCAAATCTTGCGAGCATTTTAAAGGGCTTGCAATTACTTTTTCGAAAGTGCTTGGTGCTTGAAAGATTTGCCCAGCTCTGCAATTTAAGTACTGTCTTTGATTAAAGTGTTTTTTTTCTTCTCTCAGGATTTAAATAAGCTTTAAAATGACCATTTTTTTTTTTGCTGAGAGAATATATTGTTTATGTATGTGTGGTGACTTGAGATATTTTGTTGTATCTGTAATATAAGCTTAGAAGTCCTAACTATTTTTTGTATCTGTAATATAAGCTTAGAAGCCTAAAAGTCCTAATTATCGCTACTTCCTCTTGAACCTGTGTCTTCATATAGCAGGAACATATCCATATTTGCAAATTAATTCTAGGCCAAAATTAATAATTTTTTTTATGATGTACATTGTTATTATTGATTGATTGAATAAAATTGAAATTTGTAATAATAAATTTATAATATTGATGTACTTATTTGCAAAAACCTCTTAAATTTGAATGTGATTTTTGTCAGAAAAGATTTGTTTTTGAAATACCATCAATTTAAAGTGCAATATTTCTTAAGAGTAACTATGTATGTTACCACAGCAAAATTTCCTACTTTTTTCTTAGAATTCACTAAGACAGATATTGGGATTTTCCATTAAGGTGTTTATTTAAATAATGTTTTTGGAACTGAATTTCCAAACACCCTAAAAGATATCTCTCCATGGAAAAAAGAAATCCGTGTAATCTTTTAGAGGCATTTAATAAGTAGACACGGAAATTGATAAAACGAAAATATCAAAAAAATTGAATTTTAATGCCTTGAAAGCATGCAGGTATAAATCAACAGTGACAAAAGTAAGAACATCTTTTTAGTTTAAAATTTTGGCCTTGCTTTTAACACTTTTTACTTTTAAAAAAATTTCTTGTTCAGTGAGACTTGGTCTCGACCCAGACCAAGAGACTACCGCCCAAGAGACCGTGGGTACTCTCCCAGCATGGAACCGGCTACTAAAAGGATGCGCCATGACTACTATGGTGGTGACAACTACTACAATCACTATACTCCCTACCATCAACCAGCACATAGGTAAGTTGTGTGGTAATTTGTAGGTAATTTCAAATTAAAAAACATAAGACATACACATTGAAAAATATTGATTGGATAATTGTGGATTTGTGTTACTGTACCTTGTTTAATATATTACAAATTAATTAGTCTGTCCTCTGTTTTTTAATGTAATGATGTGCTTATGGGAAAATCTGGGGTCTGGTCTCCAATTTCTGTTACAGAATGCATGCGGAGATGTATACTATGCAAAAATTATTAAAAAAATTATTATTTTATTATTATTGTTGTTTAGCAATAGTAAGCAGCGGTAAAACCGATGAAACTATTGCATCTATTCTATTATCACATGTAAATATCACAGAGTGTAATGAACTATTGACTTGTTTTATTGTTTTGTAGAATTTTAGCATGTTGGTTATCCTATAAGGCAGTTTTCCAGCATTAGTATACTCTTACATTTTTTGTAATAATAATAATAATAACAATAATAATATAATAATACCGGCATGGTAATCATGATTGGAGAATTAGATCCTGTACTTACAAGGTTGGATTGAAGAGGTTTTGATATTGGTTCGGAAAAATGGTTTTACCTCCATATCTTAATTTTTTATTCTCATCCAAAGAGACGAACACCGGTTTAACGTGTTAAACCAAAAAAAAACGGTTTAAGGGCCCAAAAACTAAAAATTTAAGGGGTTTGGCATGTAGATTACAATTGTTTTCAATCCATAAACTTTTCAATCTGCCCTCGTAGAGTTGCATGAATAATTAAAGAAGTTACTATCAAGTAGATTGTTTCTTATAATTTTGTATAGATATTGTTGTAATTAATTACCTTTTCCTTAGGTTTTTTTTTTATTTGTGTACACTGGCTAATAAAATAGCGCTAGATTTTGTCAAAAAAATATTTCTTGAAGGACAGGCTTCTAATTTTATTTTTTACCTGACTTGTGATCTGAAATCTACCAATTCTTTTAAAATTAAGGCGATTTCGAGAAAACACAAAAGTTGCCCTATCCAGCATTAGCTGAATTTTTTTTGTGCAACCAGCTGTTAAGAGATTAAAATTTTTATTTAAGAAATCTCATCTTATATCTATTTTAAAAACAATAGACTTTGTAAGAAATTAATTAAATTTCATTACAAATGATGGAGAGTTCTTTTAGATTCCTTAATAAACAAAAATCTCTGTGCTGTTTTATTTCCAAGGGCCTTATTCGCAAAACGTGAATGTGTAATATGTAATTAAAGGATTTGTTCATATCTTTGAATTAAAAGACTGCAAGAAAGGAGTTAAAATATTTCCAAATGACAAGTTGAGTTAGAAGTTGACAAATATCTTGGCATCTTTGTGCGATATGTGTTATTTCATAAGAAGTTAGGTCTAGACTGCAAAAATGTAAAAACTGAACGTGATAAGATTTGATTTTAAGTGTTAATTGTATAAATTTCGTTAAAGCGGCTATAAAAGGTCGGCTGTGCCTCGTGCGGTTGTTCCTGGACCAAACACATGAAATAGAGTCAATTTAGCAGTAAGTACCTGTCATTTATGTTCATAGCAAAATTGACTCCACATTATCTATATAACAAAAACAGTAAAAATAAAATAATCTCTAAATTTGGAATAATTTTAAAAATGTGTTTACATTGATACGCCTCTGATTGGCTGGAAACAAGTCGGCCATTTTGAAATACCATCCCGGACTCTAATTGATTGGTTTAAATTAAATACTCCTTTCTTTCAGGCCTTTTATTCAAAGATTGAAATACGAAATGTTGTTTGTAAAACAGTTAACACATTTTGGCCCTTTGCCAATTTTCTAAAAATGTCAATAGGTTGCAATTTGCATCAATACTTCTTCTCCAAGAACACACAGTTCCTAGTCTACAGGGTGTGCGAGAAGAGATATTTAGCACGAGGCGTCAGCCGAGTGCGGAAATTCTCCGAGTTTAAGAATGATGAACTACGAAGCAATATTGTAAAAAAATTCTGATTTGTATTTTATGTGTCATGGAAAGAACGAATCCTGGATTGAGTTCTAGCTTAACCAGAATGAAAATTTTTAAATTTAATCAAGGAAAGATGCATTAAACATAAATATAAAAAAAAGTCAAATACTCCTGGTGGAATTTGAACCTGTGACCTTGCGGTCTATAGGGTAGAGCTCTATTCTCTACGCTATCGCTACCGATAAATATTTGTTGTTTAATACATGACACTCTTCTCTTCAACGCGATTTGTTTTTTCTGGTGATAGATTTTCCAGTATAATATTAACACTTTTTATAATTTTAGAAGGCATATTTTCACACACTAATTCTGAATCACTCGACAAATACATGATAAATAAGTTAAACACTTTACAAACACTGCTTTCTAAAATTTGTTCTTGTTAATAAATAGGGCTTGTCTGTCAAATTGGCACCATATGTTTAAATTAAATAGTGTGCCTTGATATTTCAAAACTAGTGTTGAAATATTTTTTTTTCGACACGCGTGTGATATACGGCGCTTTCTAGCCAAATTAACCGTGCTTTTTTCTCATTTTCATAGGTGGTCGTAAGAAAAATAACTTAATGTTTTGTGATCCAGACAAACTTTCTAGTCTAAATAGTTTAACAGGCTTAGGATTTCTAGGATGAAAAATGAAATTTTACGGTGTCGTCTGTTATCTCCCTCATGCCATTAAGTGTCCAATTTTTATTTATTGTTTTAAACTATATACCGGGTGTTCAATGAACACGTTATACGCCTCTAATTTGAAAATGTTAAGGCGGAACTTTGTGCAGCAAGAAATATATTTGCAAGAGAGTCTCACCCGAAGTGGGCATACTAGCGAGCTTATGACGTGGTGAAAAATATTCCGTAAACATCGACACACACTGAAAGCACGAT
Source organism: Polydrusus cervinus (assembly GCA_935413205.1). Taxonomy (NCBI): domain Eukaryota; kingdom Metazoa; phylum Arthropoda; class Insecta; order Coleoptera; family Curculionidae; genus Polydrusus; species Polydrusus cervinus. Next base: position 9,437,640 of record OW284518.1, read on the forward strand.
GCAAGGCGGTATGTTCTTTATTATGCTAATGAGTTTTGGTTGATTTTATTTCGGAGACGAGAAATTTGTTTTGTGGAAAATAAGTACTTGTTATTGTATTCTTAGTTAAAATAATGTACCTAATCGTTATACGGATATATCTTTTAAATTTTGTCTTATTTTATTATTAAAGCTATAGAATATTTACAAAAAATAAAATTAGGTAGAGCAGAAAGTTTGAAGTGTTAATTAATAATAGGTATAAAAGCACCTGCAAACAGGGTGTTCGTGTTCCACCGGGAACTGCGTCGAACTATATATGGAAAACTATCATAGGAAAATTTTCAAAATTTGCCATCGTGGTAATGCTGATGGGGACGACCGGACTAAAAAAATTTCATAATGGTGGTATTTCCGGTTACACCGGAAGTTAGTGTCAGCTAGGGTAGCCAGATTTTAAAAATTGAAAAGCGGGAAGTGGATAGTGCCTGGAGGACAAGTTTTTTTTGAGGTGCTTAAAATAATTATATTGATGATTTCTAAAAAAAAAAGGTCGATACCCCGTTGACCTTACGCTGTGGCGTGCCTTTTATATTTCTTCCTCCTATCATCAAACGTGCTTTCTGAAAAAAAAGGTCGCCCCTCTCTAAGGCAGCTGTACAGTTATTAGGCGTCCGTCGTGTTATTGGAAAAAAGCGGGAGTTTTGTTTAAGTGCGTGGGAGGCGGGAGGTTAAGTAAAAAAGCGGGAGCATCCCGATTAAATCGGGAGGGTTGGCAACCCTAGTGTCAGCGTGTTTATTTTAAATAGAACATCCTATATATTATTACATTTTTGCATTCTACGTAAGATTCTAGGCAGATTTTGTACGGGGTGGGGACTTTAATTGGAATAAATTCGATATTATTAAAACTGCTGAGGTTACGCCTACAAAATTTAGTATGTATGGTTTTGAAGCATGCGGAATTGAATTATAATGTCGGCGCAGTTGCCAGATTTCTCAGCTTTGCGCTACACGTAGTAATTTTAATATTTTAAATGGAATGCCCTATTTATTTTTATTGCAGTGCATTGGGCGTGCCCAATTTAATAAGATGCCAAATTAACAAAATTCTATCTTCACTAATTGCTGAGCTATGGCAATACTGTAATTCCATTAAAAAGTACCATGAGAATTTTTATTTTAAAGTTTAAGTTAAATAGGCCATATTGAAAAGACAAGAACTTTTCTTGAATCTTGTCAATAACTTAGTAACTATGGAGGTAGACAAGCGTCCCGGTACTTTTAAAGGGAACTTCAGTGTTGCCATAGCTCAGAAACTAGTGAAGATAGAATTTTGTAAATTTTGAGATCTTACTAAATTGGACACTACCAATTCACTGCAATAAAAATAAATAGGGCATTCTATTTAAAATAACAAAATTACTACGTGTAGCGCAAAGCTGAGAAATCTGGCAACTGCGCCGACATCATAATCCAATTCCGCATGCTCTAAAACCCCCACATACCAAATTTTGTAGGCGCAACTTCAGCAGGTTTAATAATATCGAATTTATTCCAGTTAAAGTCCCTACCCTGTATGCCTATACCTATAAATATCTAAGCGTTTTTGACATATTTGAATTTTTCTGTTAAGAATGACGTTTGCAAGCCTTAAAATAATTATCAATTTTTTCTATAAAGAAGCCTTATATTTATTTAATTTAAGCGGGATTCCTTGTTATAAAGGACCTGCTTTATTAGATTTTTTATAATATTTTGATAACTATTAATTTAGGGTTTTTAAACAATAAGATTGAAAAAACTGCAAGAAGTCTAAATTTTCAAAGGGAAACACCCAAATTTTATAATTACTTTTAGTTTAGCATTAAAAAAGGGTAAGTTTGTATATCCCAAAAATGTTGAACATTATTAATAATCACATTGTGATGGCTTCTGTTTTGCGGATATCGACTGGCAAATGTGTCCCATGTTCTTGATATAACTTTAACACATTCTCCATAAATAATAAATAAATTTAAATAATCTTCGTTTGTATGTACAATTTAAGCGCACAGGCATGATAATTAATGATGTTTAAATAGTAAGTGACAGCTTCATAAATTTTTCTCGCATTTGATTGTTTTTCAACGCCGTTATAGCCAACTAAAAGTAACTAATCTTAAAATCTGCAGCAAAATCGCCATATAAAAATATTAAGTTGGCAATGTTTCTAAAACTAAAATTTTAGGAATATACAAACTTACCCTTATTATTAATGCTAAATAAGAAATAATTATAAAATTTGTGTATTTCCATTTGAAAATCTAGTCTTTTTGCAGTTTTTCAATTTAATTTTTAATCGTATTGTTTAAACAACCTGTATTAATAGTCATCAAAATATTATAAAAAATCTATTAAAAATATCTAAAACGCTTAGACATAGGTATAGGACATGGTATACAAGATATGCCTATATTCTTGCGTAGAATGCAAAAATGTAGTAATATATAGAGTATTCTATAGGCACAGGCCTACCCTGAAACTGAAGGTTTTCAGTATTGGTTATCAAATACTTCGTAAGGTCAATAGTTTTTCAATCAAAATTTTCTTATATTACAAATTTTTTACCATGTTTATTTATAAAACAAAAGATAAGTCCCGCTGGTTCCAGGATTTGTTGACTGTGGTTACTAACTCGCGCAGTATTTTGTCCGTCGCGTTCCGTGCCATTATAATTAATTTTTTTTAAAAGTGGTACGTTTTTGACGATTAGTTGCGCTGCACCCTCAAAAGAAAAAAAAGTAAGTACCTAGATTTTTTTTTAGTAACACAGAAACAACAGGAGGTAGTACCGTATCGTCGCGCCAATCCGATACAAAATCACGGTATTAATGTTTCTTATAAACATAAAGTGATAGGGGGGTAGCCAAAAAAACATGTAAGTTCTCAAAAGTTAATTCTATAAAATAAAATACTTCGCAGCCTTTTCTACACTTTCTCCACCGTTCAAAAGTGGCTACAAAAGAAACAAAACTTTGCGTTTTCAAGAACTTCTATCAAAAGTGATTCCTACAAAAAAAAATGTCGCAGTCGTTTCATAAACTCCCCCTAACAAAAGTTAGGAAAAAGTATATTTACCCCCCCCCCCCCCCTCTCCCCCTTGGTCAAGAGACAGGGGCAACTGCCCTCTTTATGGACGCCCATGCCTAACAAAAAATTGTATTTTATTACTCTGCGTGGCATACTGTCCAATTTTTATTTATTACCTACCTAGCTTCTTAGAAGCATTGTCACTATACAGTAGTCTCGCTGCACCAAATTGTAGCTGCGAGCCAATAACATGAACAGATAAATGTCATGTGACCAACGCCAAATTCGTGCCTGACAACTACTTTTAAATCGTTAAACCATGGATAAAATAATAAACACATTTCACCTTTAAAATTAATTTATATTTTAACAGGTTTAGACAGAAGCTCACTATATAAACAATATATAGAGCCTGTATAATAAGCATAAAATATAAAAACAATCGAATAGAAATAGATTCATTATACCACAGTTGGTTTCTTTACTCACTAAGAACCTTCATAAATGGCTTTATTTTATTGCACCTATCACCCTTTACCAAGACAAATTAAACTTTAATTTTAGATTTAAGAGTTAATATACCAGGGTTACCATACATCCTTAGATTTGTCGTAAGTTCCCGGTGACCCAGTTTGGGCCTCTAATACCTATTACCTAATAGCTATTTACCTTAGTATATTTTGTTCACTATCAAGAGAATAACCCATTTCGATAAAAAACGAAACAAAAAATTCAATATAGCCCATTTTTGATTGCAACAAATCGACTGGATTTCGTTCAATTCTTATCCTTACCTAACATGAATAAGAAATTTTGAAAGCTTAAACACCAGTTTTGACAAAATGGTGAACGCGCCTTGAACATTTTGCCCTGCGGCGCATTATAAACCATCCCGGTCTAAGCCGAAAAATGTATGGTAACCCGGAGTTAATAGCACAACTACTAGTTACGTCTTTTTAATATTAACGCTTAGATATTCTGTTATTGGCACAGACAATCCAAAAAGGAAAACATAAAATTTAGCTCAAAATTACCCCCGAAAACACTTCTTGTTCGACCACCTATAACTTTTTTCAGTGTATCATTATTCTCTCTGGATGTAAATTGTTTCACGTCAGCCGAGAATAAATTCAGCTGTATATAGGCAACTTCTATAACATGACAACAAAATTTACCCAAAACATGAGTTGCGCGCTGCAAGATAACGGACTTATTACGACATTGTTTTGTCTCAATTTTTGAAGTCTTAAAGATAAGACATGGAAGTTCTAAGGTACATGGCTATTTTTTTGAAAAAAAAATTCTCAGCTACGATATTAACCTTGGCAAAGTGCCTAAAAATACGCACTTTTAGTGGGCATTTTCTTATACATATTCTTATTTTTTTCAAAAAAGGGCTTTGTACCTTAGAAATACAAACATTCCTTTATTAAATTTTAAATTGTCCCGACAAATATTTCAAATAGCCTTTGCAGAATCCTGCAGTAGCGAAACGGTGTTTTTCATCCTCTAAATTTGCGCGTGGTAGAGCCTTAAAATATGATGCAAAACTTTTAAAGAACTATATCTATCAAGCAGTGTAAATATAATAATATTATTTTCCTATGAAAACCTATGAAAATGGAAAAAAAACAGGCTTAATTTGGCTAAAAAGCGCCGTACCTATATCACACGCGTGTTGAAAAAAAAATTTTAACACTAGTGTTAAAATATCGAGGCACACTGTTTAATTTAAACATATGGTGCCAATTTGACAGACAACCCCTATTTATTAAAAATAACAAATTTTAGAAAACAGCAATTGTAAAGTGTTTAACTTATTTATCATGTATTTGTCGAGTGATTCAGAATTAGAGTGTGAAAAGACGCCATCTAAAATTATAAAAAATGTTAATAATATACTGGAAAATCTATTACCAGAAAAAACAAATCGCGCTGAAAAGAGTGTCATGTATTAAACAACAAGTCTTTAACAGTAGCGATAGCGTAAAGAATAGAGCTCTAGCCTACAGATCGCAAGGTCCCAGGTTCAAATCCCATCAGAAGTATTTGACTTTTTTTTTATAAAAACATTAAATAATATATAGAATTATTTTGAATTAAAATCTATCTTGTTAGGTGGATTTTTTAAATTTATGTTTAATGCATCTTTCCTTGCTTAAATTAAACATTTTTCATTCTGGTTAATCTAGGAGCCAATTCAGGATTAGTTCTTCCTATGATATATAAAATATGAAAAATGAAAAAGTTTAACTACGACTAAGGGAAAAGCCTATTGACAAACTATGAAACCAGATATTAAGTGGAACATAATCCTAAGTATGCTAATTTCAACGTTAGTGTTAAAATATTTTTTTCACAAATCAAAGGCTTCTTTATTAATTTTTTGTGGTCGTAGGAAAAATAGTGTACATTACTCGTGTAAAAGTGATTATTTTAAAACTCGGAGAATTTCCACACTCGGCTAAATATATCCTCATTTGAAAAGTATCACTTTCATCACTGGTTATGTAATATACTATTAATGTAGTTATACTACAAACGGTATAACTTTAACCTCTTAGTTTTGCGAATCGAGCCCTTCCAGTGTAGGTATAATTTTTGTGCATAGTGCTTTTTATAGATCTCCCATTTGTTGTTGCAACCCCCAGCTCCACTAACCGCTTACTAACACCTTATTTATCCCCTATAGTTTTCAAAGGAGTTTTTTCTTCAGAGAGCCAGCGGCCGCAGCCCCGCAAACCGAGGGGCAGCAGCCCCCTATGATGTCTTTTAAGGCTTTTTTGGCCACTCAGGACGATAATATTTCCGATAGTGAGGCCATCGAGAAGTATAATGATTATAAGTTGGAGTTTCAGAGGCAGCAGTTGAATGAATTTTTTGTCGCGCATAAGGATGATGAATGGTAAGTCCCAGTTTTGATTTTGAGTTAACTTTGTTTTGATTTGTAGATTTTATGCGGTATTGTATAACTCGGTGTACAAACGCAATATTTCTATTTAAGTTACACTCTTGATCATGCAATGGTTACAATAGCCATCCTTATTACATACATATGAAAATGGATTTATCTCCTAAGAAGACGTGTGTGTTAGGGTGTCTTAAATTCGAGCCTTATATTCTTATATGGGAAACTACATATATGAGATAAACTGTTCCTTAAATTGTAGAAAATAAATTAAAATCCTCCTATCGATTTTAGTTCTTAAAATTTTCAAAAAAAAATTAAACAATGAAATATTCTAGTTTTAATTAGGGACAAGTAATACAATTGTTTATTAATCAATTACTAAAATTTTAAAAATCTATTTGATTTAATCAATCAATGTACGATTTAATCATTCAATGTACGCATCTGCTTAATGTTACTTAAAAAAATTATAATTTGTGAAGTGCCACAGTTGTATTTTTAATCAAACTTTTATCACATGTCCAATAATGTACAAATGTTGATTGAAATGTCTGAAAACTAAGTGTCATATATGGTAATATTCAGTGGTTGGCTTTTTGGAACAAATAACAGATAGAGGTTCTTATTTAAAAATTTAAAGTTGATGATGATTCTGAAGAAAGAAACGTAATAAAATTTAAAAAAAGTATATACTGGGTCTCCCAAAAGTACTGCATAAAATTAATATCAATTAAAGGAAAAAGATCTAGGAAAAACGCTCGGACCCGTAAATTTTAATTTTTAATTGTGCATTTTTGACAAAAAAAAATATTATACAGGGTGTCTCATAGAACTGTCGTCACGTCTTTTACAATTTTTTTTAATGGAACACCTTATATATTGTATTATTTTCTAATTCCCCACAAAATTTTACTCTTATGTTGTAAATGTCATATGTCTAAATTCAATAGTTTTTGAGATATTGACATTTAAAATATGGGATTTTTTGACTTTTGACAGGCTGTAACATTGGAACGGTTCATCTTAAAGAAAAATGGGTTTCACCTCCCTATCTTAGTTTTTTATTCTCTATCCAAAGAAACCAACCTCCGATTTACCATGTTAAACCGTTAAAACCGGTTTTTTGGTTGGTATAAAGTTGTCTTAACAAACTTGACTTTTTGGTTAAAATCCGTCGACCAAATTTCAAAACAATAGAGATATATATTAAAAGGAACTAAATGCCGCAATTTTGCCACATTTTGATTAACGACGCAGTATCTTTGTAGTTCCAGAGAATACAAAGATAAGGCTGGAGTTTGGGACACTATACAATGTATACACAGAGTTTCGGTCGTCATTTATACAACCTACTAAGGTGTAGAAATTCACTTCTATAGCAAGCATGCGCAGCGCAATCATATTCAACATCAAGTATTTAACATGAGATAAATCTATTTTCATTTGGACTTACCCCACAAGGATGACTATCGTGATCGTTACGGGAAAGGAGTGAATAAAATGGGAATTTTGTCACAGTGTAAGAATCACATAAACTTAAACGGATAAAAAAATTGGTAAATGGGGAAATGTTTTGTATAATGTCTTTAAAGCATTGAAATATAAGGACAACTTTTTCTTGTTTATCTAACTTTGTCTCGTATAGTTTATATACTTTCCTTACTGTGTCTTTGAGGCACTCTTATAGGGTTTCTTGTAAATGATTAAAATTAATGGAAACTACTGCAGTATTATGAGCAATTTTTTGAAAAAACAAATCATGGTAGAGATCATATCGCGATAGAAAACGGCGTTTCGACAGTTGAAAGCCACAGATGACATTCACAGCTGATTCTAGTTTCGCCGAAAAGTTACTAGAGTTAGTGTGGACCGTAACAAGTTCACATGTCAGTTCGCGTCCTATTATTTTCGTTGTTTTTTGGTGTTTTTTTACTATTTTTGTGGCTGTTTTTTATATAGTGTATATAGAGTTTTCTGATTGAAAGTTAGAGTCATAACTAAAATGAAGCATAGTGATTGTTTTGAATACCAATATTTTAACCATATATACCATGTTTTACGTATTCTACCTAGCTGGTGCAGTATTACTGGTATTTATTACATTCTTTAAAGGTGGACTTATAGTCGCCGTAACGTAAGCTGTAACACGTAAGCAGTAGTCCGTAAGACGTAAGAATTGAGCCGCAACGAGAAACCCATTTATAGATCAAATTAGTTAAGAAGTAAGAGAACAAATAGTTAGGTAATAATTTAATGTTTTGCTTTTGGTTAAAAACTCTGTTTCAAAATAGCATCTGTTCTGTCTCAAAGTCGCTCTTTTTTACAAAGTTTCGTACGAGAAAATTAAATTTTAAAACTCAAAACAACTCTAAATCAAAAGAAAATGCCTGACAGTTCATGGCGGTTATGTTCGAGTATGACCGATCCCGGCCGAAGCCGTAAGACGTAGCGTAGAAATGAAAATAAACCATTTCCTTACTGCTTACGGTTTGGGCTTAATTCTTACTGCTTAAGTTTTTTGGACTATAAATGAATTTTTCTTACGGCATACGTTACTTCTTACGGCTTACGTTACGGCGACTATAAATCCACCTTAATATTCACGAGCAAAGGAGAGTAGTGTGTCGATAAGTTAAATTTTTTAAAAGCTTTGTCGATAATATTTATGTTACTAGTACATTACTTTATTGTAAGTAATTCCTATCACAATATCTAGGTAGTATTCAGTGGATACCTAATAGGTTCTTGACTTTTGTTCCAATTTGGATAACATCTCCAAAAGTTTCTTGACAACTTTAGTTAAGAACGATGATTTAAATAGAAAAATTTGTAAAGTCTTCTTTGATAAATTAAAATGGGAGATAAGGAACTTAATATTTAAATATTTTTTTAGTTTGTTAATGGAACATAAAAATAGTCCGGTCCTGTCTTTTTAGCCAACCTCTAAACGTAAAATAGACCAGACGTCAACAGGGTGCCATAAATGACAAGTGACTTGGCGTTTTCTTAAAAAAATTTGACTATACACATATTTTCCAGTATATTAATTTTTTGTATTTCGAATATCAAGGCAAATTTCAAAAATTGTTAATTTTGAAAATATCCCGTAAGTTTCTAATTTCGGAGGAACAAATAAAAAATAACTTCAATCAAAATCAAGTGGAATGTCTTAACTGTCAAAAAACGTAAATAGCAACGACAAACATAAAATATTATGAATTTTGTGACATTTTAAATAGAGTGGTTATAATTAATATCTATAAATCTTTGGCAGAATCTTGCCTTGCTTACGGAATGGTATGTTGGTGATCTGCGCATAAAAATAATTTAAGTAATATAACTATTGCGCAAAAATACATTTTAAAGTTAATTTTGTTCAAGTCTAGATGTTTTTTCTCCAAATTCTTATTTCGACAGTCTGGTTTTTATACGATTACGCAATTATAAATTGTTGGACAATTCAAGCGGACCGAGCTAATTGTTAGGTGAACTTTGGAGTAAAATATTTTACGAACGAATAAAGCTATCGATGCGCGGTTTGCAAAATTTAAAAGAGAATTTAATTCTTAATATGCACATTTTTTCCGATTTTTTTTTACTTCTAACCTTTAACTGTCTACAGGGTTCAAAGAGAAGTATGTTTTTTTTACCAAAGTTTCTAAGTACCGGATTTCCACAAAAATAATATTAAATTATTTTGGATGGCATTTTCTTTATCTCCTATTTATAGAGAACAAAATAAATTCTCAAATTTTTGATAATATCCCTCTTTGTTCATGAAATTTCGATTTTTTTCTCAACCCCTGTAAATTTCAGGTATTTTTGTCATTAGGCCTTACAATGTTTTGTAAGAACGGGTTTTGGTGAGTGATTATAACTTCTTAGGACCACCTCTTTTGCAACGAGTACATTTTAATTTCTTTTCGTTTCGTCGTGACCAGTGGCGTACCCATAATCGGTTTTATTTTTTTCATTTTATATGCCTCCATTTCCACAAATCGTATGTTTCGTGCCAGGATAACTAGTCACGACGAAACGCAAGAAATTAAAATGTACTCGTTGCAAAAGAGGTGGTCCTAAGAAGTTATAATCACTTACCAAAACCCGTTCTTACAAAACATTGTAAGGCCTAATGACAAAAATACCTGAAATTTACAGGGGTTGAGAAAAAAATCGAAATTTCATGAACAAAGAGGGATATCAAAAATTTGAGAATTTATTTTGTTATAAATAGGAGATAAAGAAAATGCCATTCAAAATAGTTTGAAATTATTTTTGTGAAAATCTGGTACTTAGAAACTTTGGTAAAAAAAACATACTTCTCTTTGAACCCTGTAGACAGTTAAAGGTTAGAAGTAAAAAAAAATCGGAAAAAAAGTGCATATTAAGAATTAAATTCTCTTTTAAAATTTGCAAACCGCGCATCGATAGCTTTATTCGTTCGTAAAATATTTTACTCCAAAGTTCATCTAACAATTAGCTCGGTTAGCTTGAATTGTCCAGCAGTTTAAATAAAAAATATAATTTTCTCTCAGTAGAAATATTTTTCATAATTACATCAGTCATGATATCTTGACAAGAGCAAATGTTAATCGTAATTTAACTGTGCCTGTCATACACTTTGATGCTACACAAATATCCATTTCATATATAGCTCCGAAAATTTTGAACCTACTACCTGAGCAATTTAAAAAAATGTCATCTTGTTAAAAAAGACTTTAATAAATGGATTATGTATAACACTCAAATAATTAAAAATGTTATTAGATTCCTATAAATTGTAACAAAAGGCTTACCGCAATTAAATAATAATTATGTAATATATCAGGATTGTAATATATACAGTGTGTCCACGGATAGAGTTCGGAAGAGGAAAAACTTTTTTATTTGTGGGTTTAGAAGAAAAGTTATTTTTTATAAAATCTTCTGCTTGTGTCGAAACTACAATTTCAAATATCAGATTTGCTATTACTATACAGGGTTCGTCAAAAACAACATTTTTAGTTATTTGGATTTTTTTTTCCAATTCCTTGATTTATTAAATCAATTTTGCTTGTTTTAAAACTACAATTTCGAACATCAGATTTGAGATAACTGTACAGGGTTGGACAGAAAAAACATTTTAAATTTTTTGTAATTTATGATTGAATAAATTAAAGAATGTATTAATAAAAATAATTCAAAAGTAGACAAAGAATAGTAGATTCTGTAACGAGGTTGGAAGGAAAATTTGATCCGAGTGGAAGATTCCGAACGCGAGCGTGAGGAACCACGAGTATCGAATTTTCATTCTAACCGAGTAGCAGACTATATTTTCTCCACGACCAAAAATACTATTCGCAATATTTGTAATTTCAGGTGGAGTATTATCCAGTTCCATATCTGATTCATCCGATTTTTCACTCACATTTTGACTTGCACTAAAATTTGTCTGATGACATTGACAGTTTCGAAATTCATGGCAACCTATGTCGTTTAGATCAATTACAGAATATTCATTTCGTATCTTGTTATGGAATGAAAATACACGCAAAACGCATAAGAAGCAAGTGTTTCAGAATGAATATTCCAACTCAAGAGCGAGAATTTTTACAGTCTATTATCAAAAATGATTTTGGAATTATTGCATTCAGTAATGATCGTGGAGAAAAATAGTTTTTTTACAACAAAATCGTTATTGGGCCAGATATAAAATTACATTCTAAGTAGGAAAGCAACAATAGTTGTCTGTTCTTATGTAAATTTATTTTAAACGAAATCAAAAAAAATAAAAATGTTGTTTCTGGCTAACCCTGTATAGTAATCGTAAATTTGGTATTCGAAATTGTAGTTTCAACACAAGCAGACGTTTTTATAAAGAATGACTTTTTCTTCTAAATCTACAAAAAAAAAAGGTTTTATTTAAAACATGGTAAGTCACAAACAACATTTTTAGTTTTTTGGATTTTGTTTAAATGATGAAGTTAACCACTTCCACCACCAATGTTTAAAATGTCAGAATCTGGCTATTTAAAGTTTATCTAAGTTGAGGTGTGTCCACCCGTTTGGTGTCTCAACAAAAGGCAAAAATATGAGATTAGCGGTTTCCCGTGATTCATTCTCTCTCAAACAAGATACAAATTTATAAAATCGGTCCATAAATAAAAAGTTATTAAATAAAAAAACAATTCTGTCTACCGTATGTTTTTTCAAAAAATAAATCATAAGTGTTTTAGTTCTTAGCTAATAGTGATAATTTCTATGGAACCCCATAAGTGTACCAAATTTTTAAAAGTTGGTGTCCATGCGGTAATAAAAATAGGTCATTAGAGGTCCCTTCTTAAAAAGTGTTGCTGCTTTGTTGTTTATAACTAGCTTCTAATCTCTTTTAGTAATTTTTCCATTAAAAAATTGATTATGTAAATAATAGTTTAGTTTACAAATGGCTGAACAAAATATGTATTTTTTGACTATTTTTACCCGCCGCATGGCTCCCTTAAGTTTTGCATAAACCATAACATTTCTTTTTAGAAAAATACATTCCAAGGCAGTGTCAGTGCTGTCAACCTATTGTTATTATTTATGGTTCTTTCGGTAAATTTTCTCCAAAGTATTAAATTAGCGATGTGTCATTTGTTCATTTTAGAAGGATTCTGTCAATCGACGAACGAAACTGAAAATGATCAATCAAACGGTAATTTAAAAGTTAACTATACTGAACCGCAGCATTTCACTTGTGTGCGAGTCAGTGTGGTCGTCGATCGTCGGCCTCACTCGGTATTAATTTGAATGAAGTTGATCATAATACTAGCGACAATACTGGTTCCGATTGTGTGTTGATTCTACACGAATAATAGTTGTTTCTATGCTTGTTTGATAACCAATACTATTTAACTCTTTTTGTATATTCCCCGGTCAAATTGATAGGTTATTTATATCAATCTTTATGTTTGATCGAAGAGAATAAGGCTAATATCGCCTTAACCAGAACTCAGGATCCAGTAAAACAAACTGTCATCCTCCCAGGTGTCAAATAAATCACCGACATCACCGGGCTTAGGAGTCTGGAGGACCAATTATGATATTGGACGTCGTACGTGTCACATTGCCAAGCAAAGCCACAGATGAGTCGCCCGAGAACGGCGCAAACGTCTGATCAACAACTATGATATTAACTGACAGTCATGACATGACACAGGCACTTTAACCAACGTTCACCTCAAGGCGTGAAAAACCTTATACGAGGCAGACCACCTCATCGGATGACAGCAGAAGACGATTGACAGCCATAGGCGCAGACTTTTTGCAAGTCGCGGCCTCAGGTGTCGCGCGTCTCTGATGAGTCCCAGTAGGACGAAACGGCTGATCATGGACTATGGAAAGACAGTGAACGCTTCAGTGTTTGGGGAACGGTATACACCCATAACCCTCCGACCCGGTTGTTAGGCCGCGGTGCACTGAGGAATAGACGAAGGGGTCCACAGCGTGGAAACCCTGGACGCTCTTGACATTGACAATACAGGGCCCCCTTGTTGGTGGGAGGTATTCCTCCCATCTCCGATGAGGTGGTCTGCCTCGTATAAGGTTTTTCTCGCCTTGAGGTGGACGTTGGTTAAAGTGCCTGTGTCATGTCATGACTGTCAGTTAATATCATAGTTGTTGATCAGACGTTTGCGCCGTTCTCGGGCGACTCATCTGTGGCTTTGCTTGGCAATGTGACACGTACGATGTCCAATATCAATCTTTATGTTTGTTGGAGAAACGTAATTTAATTACAATGTCAAATTTCCTTTCTACAAAACATTATTTTTGTATAAAAATAGTGTACTTAAAACATTCTAAGAAACCCTTTGTTCGACAAGCTTAACATAAGTCGGCGACATCAAATAAGTCTTGTATTTTACTTTTTTATTTAAAATCTGAATAATTCATGATCACTGTTACCAACATAAAATGCCAAATATTATTGGTTCATTTCAAAGCAGATCACACCCTAAATATAATGGCTTCTTAGGCATACCCTGAAGTCAGCTGTGTGGTGAGACAGTGAGCGAGAGAGTAGGTCGTCAGTTATTGACACTTTTCCTGGTGATAGTGAATGCTCAAATCTCATCGAGTAAACTTGTTCCTTTTTCGTGCCTAAGAGTAAAGGCTTAACTCTCAGAGAGAATATGTTTCTGTAATCCTTGCACAAAAAAAGGTTTTTAAGGCGGAAAAGTCGTGAATGCTCGAATTTCATAGAGATAACTTGTGTCCTTTTTTTCGTGCCCAACAAGAAATTTTTAACTCTAACAGTAGAAGTGTGTTTGACAATTTCATAAAGTAATTTGTTGCTGTATTCCGCTCCCAAAGCATGGGGATTTTTCACATGTACAGAAGTAGAAAGTGATTATTAGAGTTCATCTAATAAACTTGTTTCTTTAATTCGCTCCGAAGAAAAGGAGTATTTCACCGCGAACGAAATTATAATATCCCAAGGATGTGTTTAGTAGTGCATTTCTAATTTAACCACATTTTAATGTGATATTTTACCAGCCAAAGAAAATAGATGGTTCACAGTACTACGGATGTTTTAATGAATTAACAATATTTGAACTAGCACAACCCTATGGATTTAACAGTATTCTTCTACTGTGCGGAAAAGAAAACCGACTCCGCACAATGTTGTCTTGTACAAGTATCGGTCGTTGCGTGACGATTGATATATTTCTGCTGAGCAAGATTTAGTATTTGCAAATGAATTGAATTGAATCGTTCACGAATGACACATCTCTATATTAAATCAAAAATTAATTTTTTTGAAATTTATTTTGGTTGCCAGTGTGGGACACTGTTTTGACTAATTGGACCTGAAAATGATATTGTGGGGTGTTAAAGTTTTATGTCATGTAACAATTTAAAAACATACTTATTTAAACTTATCTACAATATTTTTTCTGATATCAAGCAATGGCCATAAACTAATGTTAACCCTAAAAACAACTGAGGTGACTAGAGTGATAAACATAGACATATCAATCGTTTGGAAGAAACGAGTTCCAACTGAAAAAAATATATATTTTCAGGAGAAGCGATTATAGGATTACCTATTTAGGAAATAACTGGTTTTTTGTATTTATAAATTAAATTAAATCTTGATTTTTTAAAAAGTAGTAGGTACCATTTGAAAAAATCTTAATTATACAGGGTGGCTCGCTCTCAATGCAGGATTCCAAAGCATCTAAACTACTCAACTTTTTAATATTTTTCAATAACAGAGTTGTAAGGATGCGTAAATCTACAATTTAAAATTATACAGGGCCTTCTAAATAGTCAGGGCATACCAACATACCTTTTTTTAAATGGAACATCCTATATATTATATTATTTTCTTATTAAATTGCACATATATTTTGTATAAAATGGCATATGTCTAAAAATCAATTATTTTTGAGATATTGACAAACGTCAAAATATGTTTTTTTCACATTTTCACGGCTGAAGCATTGGAACGGCGCATCTTAGAGAAAAATGGTGTTTACCTCCATCCGTTTTTATGTTCTAATCAAAAAGACCAATTTCCTGTGTTAGCATATTTAACTAAAAAAATGGTTTTCGTGTTTAACATGTTAAACCGGAAGTTATGACTTTTAGATAGAGAATAAAAACTAAGATGGGCGGTGAAAGCCATTTTTCTTTAAGATAAACCGTTTCAATGTTACAGCCTGTCAAAGTCTGAAAATGACATATTTTAAACGTCAATATCTCAAAAACAATTGAATTTAGACATATATATGACATTTTATACAAAATATACGTGGAATTTTATAGGAAATTAGAGAATAATATAATATACAGGGTGTCCCATAACTTATGGGCCGTAGAGTAACTGGATATACTAGACATCAAACTAAGCCGATTATGTCATATAAGTTTTTTCGGATTGTTTACTCGTTCTAGAGATACAGGGTGTTGAAAGTAAAAGTTTATTCTCGAAAATAAGCCATAATTTTAAAACGGTTTAATGAATCGAATTGAAAGTTGGCAATATTATGTTTTTATGAGCAAGAAATAAGAATTTGTAGACATTTTTAAGTTTCAAACTAGAGGGCGCATACACTGGGCTTCATAAATCTATGATTTTTTTTCTTACCTGTGATATTAGGTGTTTTTCAATTATAATTTCTTAAAGAAGGGCATTTTCTGAGTCAAAAATGTGTATTTGATTGATCTTAATATCTTTAACGGTTTTCGAGATATTTCCCTTTAAACATCCCAAAGTGTAAAAATACATAGTACATAATTAAATTAATATTTTAATTATCAAAAAGAAACACATGATATAATCGGCTTAGTTTGATGTCTAGTATCTACAGTTACTCTACGGCCCATAAGTTATGGGACACCCTGTATAGAGTATTTCATTTGAAAAAAGTATATTGGATATGCCATGACTAGTTGTGACACGCTGTATAATTTAAAATAGTTTTAAATTCTAGATCTAATGCCATCTTATAACTCTGTTTTTGAATAATATAAAAGAGTTGCGTAGTTTAGATTTTATGGAATCCTGCGTTGAGAGCGGGCCACCCTGTATGTATGTATATATATTTTTTAAGTATCCTGAATTTAAAAAAAATCTCTAACTAAAATGAAACAGTGTCATTGGGAACACCCTGATCTAAATCACTGATCGAACTTCACATTAGATTATATTTTCATCAAAACGTAGACGTCTGCTTTAGTGCTAATTCCGTTCTTCCGAACGATCGATATATTATACAATAAACTAAACTTTTAATTTACATACTTTTATTTCTGTCAAATCAATTTTCCTTCTTAAGAAATGCAGTAAGTGGAAGATATACAGGGTGATTCACGACGAGAGTTCATTAGAACTTTTGAAAACATTTCTAAAATAATGTTTTTAAATGTGCTTAAAAATATTCTTTGATGTGACTTCTTTAACATTGTACTAAATTAATATGGTTACGGCAATTTAAATAAAGTTGCCATTAGATGTTTTTAAATTGAGCATTTTATGAAAATATCGTACAGTAATTTGAGCTCTTTTTAGAGGCCCTTAATGATTCAGAGCACTGTATAAACCATATATTGTTTTTAGTTTGACCAGTAGAAAATTTTAAAATCAATCCAACTACCTTTACCACTCGTAACTCGTAAAGTATTGCTCGTATTTAAATTTTTCGCCTGTTAGTAACCATATTGGTGTTAGGACTTAAGGGCTTCCAATCACTCAAGTTACTGTATTTTTTAACACCATTTAGTAGATTAGAAACTATGGAGAATTACAGGTATCGTAACTAATTATATTCGACAAGATTAGGTGTTGTTTTCGGATTTTTGTAGTTACTGTTCTAAAATTGTTGGGAATATGCGTATTTGGAATTTTTATCGCACTTCAGGCGCCATGTCAAAATGGTCTAAGAACAAAATCTAACTTACAAAAAAAGCTTAAGTCAATAATTATTATTGACACATGACCAAGTAGTATTGACACAAAACAAAGTTAAATTTATGGTGATATCATTATTCTGTGGAAGCTAAAGAAACACAGGCAAGATTTGTTGGCGACGCACAACAAGAAATTAGCAGACTTGGTATTTTCATTTCTCATTAACACATTTGACCCATGATTTTTTAAAATCATGTCAACCGTAGGGCTGGGCGATATTGAAAATGTAATATCGATTATTGGTGTGCCAACAATATCGATATAGTGAACAAAATTTGATATCAGTAACCCCAAAAACGACGTACCACTGAACATCTTTGATAAAAATATTGTATCCACCCCTCGTAACGCCACTCCTTCAACTTTTCTTTAAATATACAGGGTGATGAAGTTGATAATTTTTACCTGTGTATAGAAGGCATTAAAATAAACATTTTCAAATACCTTTTTCAAAAAACTCAAAAATAAGGTACTTTCATTTATTACTTTACGAATCAAATACGGTCCTGCCTAACTTAAACATAATCTCGAAGCCGCAGCCGCACCTTGACGACACTCGCCGTAAATTAGCACCATATCTACTAGTTCATTGTTTTGAAATATTACCATTTTCACGTTTCACCAATTTAAAATTAACTTGCTTCAGAAAAACACTGTGCAGCGGATTATCAAGAACTAACCACCTACCCGTAAATTGCATGACTAATAAGACAAACAACATAAAGTATAACAGGCTACATTTTGATGACCAGGTCCGCACTTAGATTTTTTACTTCTGTATCTCGCCTATTTTAAAGTTTTTTGAAGAAAGGTATTTGAAAATGTTTATTTTAATGAAATGAAAGGTATTTTTTGTATTCAGCGTAATTTATTCAATATTGCCTAGCGCTTTCGGCCTAATTGTAGGCCATCATCAGGGCTTAGGTCTCGTCAAATGCCTACAATTAGGCCGAAAGCGCTAGGCAATATTGAATAAATTACGCTGAATACAAAAAATACCTTTCATTTCATTGAAAAACGGCGTACAACCGACCTCCCCCCCTTTTACGTTTATTTTAATGCCTTCTATACACAGCTAGAAAAGAAGTATCAACTTAGGAATCACCTTGTATTGAACAAAATTGGTTTCCTTAACCTCAATAACTCTAAATACCACACACCACTTTTTTAAATATAATATTTTTCCCCTTACCACGTTCCCTTTAATTTCAAGTTTATTATTTGTCAGATTTGGCTTATAACCTTAAAAATAAAATATAGCTCAACATTTTTGACAAAAAAAAATTGTAGACGTCTGCTTTAGACTTGGCAACCTTTTTAAAAGTAGTTTAAAATAATATTTTAAAATATTGATAACTTATCATATTTTTACCTGGCTGCAGTGATATTCCCCATGCGTACACCACTGACGATTCTAGAACAGTAATTCTGAAAACCTGAACTAGTTTAATATAAATACCTCGTCACCTAAGTAACACAGAACTTTTTCCTGCAGCCTCTTTACACTACAAGCCGCAGAAATATGGCATCGAAAAATCGAAAAAATTCGAATATAACCTGTGTGAAACTCTATCTAGCTCTATCCGCGTATTTTAACTCGTTTAAGTAAATAGAGACATAGAGCAGAGGATTGTCCGTTAAATATAGAGCCGTGCGCGCAATGCACGTGCTCTTCGCGCGCCATTTTTTTTAAAGGGTAAAAACAGGTGAGATGTATAAGTTGGACATACGCAGGTCTATCGATAATCAGTTTGAATTTGATTGAGTGGAGATGGGTGAGTGTATATAAAAAAATGGTAAATAAAAGAGTCAATAAAAGATGTTTTAGATTATTATATTACCTATTTCTTACAAATAAGCTCAATAAATGCCTTTTATTTACTTTTTTTTTATTTTTTTTTCAAACTTGAAAAATTACAGAGGACGTTCTAATGCCCATATTTATAGTCGGTGTTTGAGGCTTCCTTACTCTCAAATGTTCGTCAACTTGATATTGACAGTTCCTTGAGGAATCCTTAAGGATTAATTTTTGTCTATAAAATCCGTTTTGGCACGTGAGGCTTCCTTAAGTGTTGAGGCTTCCTCAAGAAATTTTAATATCAATGTCAAGTTGAGGAACAATCGAGATTTAGGAAGGAAGCATCAACAAACGACTATAAATATGGGCATTATAAAATTTAAAACGTGTGGGATAAGGAGGAATAACCACTTATGGCCAAAAAATTGAGTTTTCTATTTTAAACATGTTCTTTAACTGTGAGTTTATTGCCGAACAAAATATAAACTTATTTATTAATTACAAATATTTTTTAAAAACCTTATATTAATATGTATACTCAAGATTGCCACAAAGGGGATATGATAGGCAACGGCAACGTTAATTTTTGTGTTCGCTAAGTAAATAAAATTAGCGGTTAATATTAAATTTAATACTAATAAATGTAGTTTTGTTGGGGCCCTAATTATTCGAAAATTAAAAAATATGTTTTAAAAACATTTTCATTTCTACTATTATATGCACCAAAGTGTATTTGAATAAATCTCGAGAACGTGGCGTTATAAAATTTGCGGAAACATTTTTAATATTTCATATCTTTGTTAATTTTTTAAGTTTGAATCGTACGAGTCATGGTGAACGTTAAATTTTGGAAAGGCCAGACTTTAGGTTGAACACAATATTAATTGTATTTTTTCTTGGGGATGCGTTTTAGGTTCAGATTAAAGTATCATCCAGAAGACTCTGTTAAGCGTAAGGAAGAACAGTCGGCTGCTTTAAAGGTAAATATTAAATAATTTTAGTTTAGACTTTTTTTTTAATGAAATATTTTTATTTGTGCTAAATTAGCCTAAAACATTTGTATAAATATTTTGAGTTATCGCCATTAGAAAGAACCACGTTTCGCCCAACGTAATGGACTTTATTTAGTAATGACAGTGACATGCGATATGATTTCATGTATTTGACCCAGAATGAAGAAAATTTGAGAATGAAAAATAGTTAGTCCGAAACATAATTATCGAGGTCTGGATAAACAAACTTGTTGTTTCTATCGGGTTATCTTATCATATGACCCTAGCGCAGAGCGCCGTAATGACGTTTCCGAGAGAGGGCCAATCAAAAACTTTACGACCTTTCATTGTGTAACTATCACGAAGATGGATTTCATTTATTGCATAGTAAGAATTTTTAGTTATAGTTAAGTCCTGGTAGCCTAAAGAAATTCTTGGCACAACTTTATGACATTAGGCATAGAGGCCAATTCGTTTGCTCAATAAATATTTCTCATGCTATATCTAAAATTTAAAATCGGTATCTGTGTCATGCCAAAGAATTGTGGTATCTTCAGCGAAAATAGTAAACTTCACTGGGGAGATAGAATAGATCATTAACGTATATGAGAAAGCGTATTGATGGACCAAACACACAACTCTGTGGAACTTCTGCATTCAAGCTTTCCAAAAAAAGTTTTTGTAACAGCTGAAAAATCTAACCGATAAAAAAACGAGGTCTTGTGATATTACTAATGATTATTGTGGTCCAAAAAAAATTTCGCTTGCGGCGGGCTCTCCGCCGACCCGCATCTTCACGAGCCGCCATTGCAAGTCACAATAACAGGCCCAGCCTAGGCCACCCCCAGGTCAGAGGGCTAGTTACGCCACTGTATACGCCTCTAACATCCACAGCAGTATTCCATAATTCCTGCAGTTAAATGATGCAAGAAACCTAAAAATGGCATCCCTTGTAAGCCTCCAAGTTTATACCGGATGACAACAAATGTTGTTACCCCCTCCCTCCCCTATTTTTCCGTAGTTTTATTAATACAAATTTTAAAATTTCAGGAGATTCTAAGTATATATTTTGTTAGTTTTTAATAAAGTCATACTTTTAAAATCACTTCCGGTTTGACCGGAAGTGGTATCAACTCTTTTATTTTGAATAGAAACCTAATATTTTTATTCAATATTTGAATTCAACGGCAAATTTCCTTTGAAATGACATATCACACATTATCATTTGTTTTTAAAATGGCTTCCAGGAACACTTTACAAGGAAATTCTTAGATGGCCATGGACTCGCTATTATAACATGACTTTTTGAGAGTGGGCCATGGAAGTTTTAAAGTAGTCTATTTTAATCCGTTTTATCTTAAACAATAACATTCTTTGCGAAATATGCTTCTGTCAAAAATATTTTAGATGTCATATTTTTTTAAACAATGAGAAAGAATTACTCGATATTTTTAAATGGCAACAAGCCATTCGTTTAGGGCCAAAAAATAGCTTATTAAACTATCTTTTTTAAAATGTTTCACAAGTATGGTATTATACTTAAAGGAGGGACTAAAATTGAAAAAAAAATCGGGACATGTTATATTTCAAAAAAATTTAAAAAGTACAGTTCTTCAATTTCTATTTAAAATAAAAGAGTTTACACGACTTCCGGTCAAACCGGAAGTGATTTTAAAAGTATGACTACTAAAAACTAACAAAATATACACTTAGAATCTCCTAAAATTTTAAAATTTCCATTAATAAAACTACCGAAAAAATAGGGGGGGGGGGGGGGGTAACAACATTTGTTGTCACCCGGTATGTTAAGCTAGGCAACAATCCTCTTTTTCACAAGCTATCTTGGCCATAGTAGACAGCGAAGCATTTAGGTGAAAGTTGGAGTGACTGTCATGACTACTAGCCTTATATATTAGGACAACTACTGATTTTTTAAAAACCCCCATTATTGAAAATATTTGTAATACTGTGTGTATGCTGTTTTATTGTAACAAAACGTGCATTCCCTCGCGTTGTTTACTACTCTGTGAAATTATTTACATTTTACATGGTTTTTTCATTTTTAGAGGCGACTTGAAGTATTTTCAGATCTTTTAAAGGCGGGTAAGATCGAAAGTACCACTGTTGATTGTTCCCAAACTACCAGCCTGCTCAAACTGCTCGATACGGTTGTAATTAAATTGGAAGGAGGTACAGACGAAGATTTAGACCTTCTGGAAAAGGAATATAAAGGTAAGAGATGTACCGGGTTTAAAGTGTTATATTTTTTTTGGAGTGTATTCAATACAAGGTGAACCACTGGAAATGGAACTTTTGGGGGAAACGCTAGGATACGTCAACTTAGTTTTATATATGCTCACATTTTGACGTTATTCCTTTTTTTTATAGACATTTGTCAAGGACATGACGACATCGATCTTTTTTTTAAATGGAAACATACAGCTTGTGATACATCATTTGAAAGCCAATATCTCGTACAGTATGCTCATAAATTTTGGCGCGATTCTGTCAAGCTGTTTCTAAATGACGACTTTATTAAAAGTGTTTAAAAAATCTGTTCACATTTTTTCTTGCAAATTTAATCTACTTTCCGATTATAATGTCCTAATTATACCATAGGTATGTTTTAAATTTTTGGGATTAAATAAAAAAATTGTTCTTGTTACAAATTGGGTTCCGTCTCAATCACGCTGAGGGAGGTCTTTGAAAGTATTTTGGATCTGAATCAAAATAAAGGACCTGGCCCAGATGGCATAACTCCAAAATTCTTGATCAACTGTGTTTATTCTCTGCCAAAGCCTTTATATTTACTTTTTAAGCTCTCGCTCGAGAGTGGTGTTTTTCCTGAGCAGTGGAAATACAGTTTTGTAACTCCTATATTTAAGTCTGGAGATCAATCAGATGCTAAAAACTACAGACCAATTTCAATTTTAAATACAATTCCTAAGCTTTTTGAGAAAATAGTTTGTAATCATATTAAGAATTCAGTAATGTTTTATATTAATCAGGAACAGCACGGCTTTTGTAGGGGTAGATCCACAGCTACAAATATGGTAATTTTTACTCAAACGGTTTTAGATGCCTTGGAAAGTGGATGTCAAGTTGACACCGTATACACTGATTTTAGCAAGGCATTTGACACCGTGAATCATCGTATTCTGGCACAGAAACTGAAGTGCTTTGGCTTTTCCGGATCCTTACTTAATTGGCTAACATCTTATATAAGTAATAGAAAACAGTTTGTTAAGGTTAAGGGTTTTGTTTCAGGGGAAATATCAATTACATCTGGTGTGCCGCAGGGCAGCCATTTGGGTCCCTGCTTATTTATAATCTTTATTAATGACTTAAGGTTGGAAATATTGTTTTCACAGTCTCTGTTTTTTGCTGATAATCTAAAATTGTTTGCCATAGTTAAGTCAGTGTATCATGCTTTAAGAATCCAAGATGACCTAAACAGAGTGTATGACTGGTGTGTTAGAAATAAAATGGACTTAAACATTAAAAAATGTAAAATAATGACTTTTCATCGCACGGTGCATCCACTTAACTATGACTATAAAATAAATGATTGTATTCTGGAAAGAGTTACCACTGTGTGTGACTTAGGTATTCACCTAGATGTTAAACTGGATTTTCATATTCACTATGAATACATTGTCAATAAATCTTTAAAGTTATTAGGTTTTATGTGTAGAAATACTAGAGATTTCCAAAATATTATTAGTTTGAATACGGTTTACAAGGCTCTTGTCAGGTCATGTTTGGAATACCTTTCTTGTGTGTGGTCACCATCCTATTTAATACATATCCAAAACATTGAAAAAGTTCAAAACAAATTTCTTAGATACATTTCATATAAATTTAAATTACCTGTTGACTCCTGTGATGGTCTAAAGCGAAGACTGAGCTTGGACTCACTTTCTGATCGTCGGATCAAGTGTGATATATATTTTTTATTTAAATTGGTCAATGGAATAATCGAATGCCCTGACCTTTTATATCGGATCAATTTTCGAGTTCTAGATTCAACTATGGTAAATCTTCTCCTATATCGAGAATTGTTAACAACGGTAATAGAATTGGCTATGATTTTTTTAATACTTCCCTCGCCTCTTTTAAGCGAAATGTTTCTCGACTTTTGCTGTAATTATTGTTTATAATTTAATATAGATAGAGTTAGTTTCAATCTGTTACATTATTAAGTAAAAAAAACTAAAGTTAGTTTGCTATGTAAAAACTGTAATTGGGTTTGCCCGTCAATAAATAAATAAATTGTGCCCTCTAACAATTTTATTAAGAACTATCGTGTACTAATGGATAGGACACTTGAAAACACTTACCTTTTTCTTCCAAAAGAGCATAAGTTTACTAAAATTGGTTAAGTCGTTTAGAAGTTACAGCAATTTAAATGATTATAATAATATGTACTTTAAATCACTTCCTTCACTCATATCAAGGACGGTACTGTCACGTTGGAAACGTATGAAGGAATTAAATATAACTAAAACTATGTCACTCAGTACTTGAGAACTTAACTATGTTAACAATGCCAATAATTATCAGACTCATAGCCCGGCGTGACATAAGTCGCGACCACGTTATTGTAGACTGCCGCTGCGCGGCGTCGTCACACTTCTTTACTAAAAGTCTAAAGACAACGTGACAGGTTTAAGGAGCTTTAAACCAAAATGATGCAGAATTGTCTAAGCATTCTAACGATGTTGCCAAAAGTATACTTTAAGGAAGAATTTTAATAATAATAATTTAACCGGCAAGTTTGACTGTGACATAAATGACTTTGACAGGCATCATATACTCACATTCAAAAGTGCGTGATTAGTAAATTAAAAATTAAGGTAACCGGGCCAGTATGATTGTGAGAAAATTATTTCTGTCAATGTTACGTCTGTTACAGTCAAACTTACCGGTTAAATAATTATTATTAAAATTCTTTGTGCAACCCGACATTAGAAGTTTAATAATTAATTTTCAATTGTGCCTGCCCTCTTGCGGCAAAATGCGGAGCTTAAACAATATTTCCAGGATTTTTCATGGGTATTTGAGTCGCGATTTTTACCCCTGACTTTCTATGCCCAGTAGTTTCCGAGATATGGCCGGTGACCAGCCTTAATGAAACACCCTATATATTGTTAAATTAACAACTATTTTGATTTACCTGATTTATTTTTTAGAGATGGAAGCGAAATACAGAGAACTAAAGGAAAAAGAAGCGGCCGCTGAACGGGCAAAGGAAGTAAAAGCTGCCGAAGACGCCAAGAAAAAGGAGGAAAAAGAGGTATGTTTGTTTACAGGACTTAGCTTTTGGTTCAAATTCCATAATCGCCTAATATCTGCTTTATCTATTTTTTCAAAACTATTAGATAAATAGTGAATTCTAAGTTATGCTACTTTCTGAAAATAATAAATTTATTTTATGCTAGCCAGTATACTTTCGATAGAAAAAGGAAAAAGAGGGGGTGTTAATTTTATTATTGCGGCAAAATTCTTCCTAACGTAAATTTAAATGTTAATAATTTTACTACTATAATTTACTTTATTTAAACCTTTTTAAATAAATGTAAGGAAATGAGACACTTTAAGTCTTCCTCCAGTAGTTCTCGACATGTTTCGAATGTATAAGTATTCATCATCGGGAGAAACAGATTTTAGTTTAGATAAAAATAAGACACAACGAAATAATTGAAGGGCAGTAGAGTTTTGGACTTGCATTGTCTTTATTTGTTTTGAATCACTACGTTTTAACTGGTGAGCATCTCCAGTCGTCTTCAGGTGAATACTAAATAGGTTAGGTTTTGACTCGAAGAACACTTTTAGGGCCATTATTTTTTAACATCTACATTAATTATTTATTTAATGTAAGTTGTGATGGAGAAATTCATAGTGTCGCAGATGATACTGCAATTTTTTATACAGATTGGGACAACTTAAATACCAAAATTAAAAAATATTTTAAAATAATAAAAAATTGGTTTCATAAAAATGTATTAACATTTAATTTTGATAAAACTAATTATTTTCCTTTTACTTTAAATCCAAATAACATACCATAAAATATGAATAGTATTAAAATAAATGATGACATTTAAATTTTGAAAGTTAATCACGTAAAATATTTAGGAATAATCTTTGACA
Source organism: Polydrusus cervinus (assembly GCA_935413205.1). Taxonomy (NCBI): domain Eukaryota; kingdom Metazoa; phylum Arthropoda; class Insecta; order Coleoptera; family Curculionidae; genus Polydrusus; species Polydrusus cervinus. Next base: position 9,463,979 of record OW284518.1, read on the forward strand.
GTAAATTAAATTGGAATTTTCACATAGAATATTTGATTAAAAAATTAAGAAGTTTAATAGCAATTTTCAGAAACATTAAACAATTTATATTATGCATTAGTTAAAACTCATTTAAATTACGACATTTTAGGTTGGGGGGGAATAAATAGAACTTTAGTAAAAAATTAGAAATATTACAGAAAAGGTTTCTAAAAATTATATTTAATAAAGATTATCTATTTCTGAATTTCAGGCCGAGGAAGCAAAGATTAAAGCTGAAGAAAGGGAAAACGAAGAGAAGAAAACCAACGGGGAAACGGAGGGGCCAGCAAATGAGGGAGAAAAAATAGGTTTGTAAACATTACTTGAGACTACATTAAATAACCAAAGGAAATGAACTAATTCATTATACCTATATTTTTCCACCTTGTATTAAATTAAACAAAAATGTTTATGAACGTGTACACTTTTTTTTCATTTCGCTTTATAGAGTCCGAAGATAAGGAAGAGGGCGAAACCGAAGAAAAACCGGAGCAAGAAGACCAAGAAAAAGGTATGCTTGAAACCCAAGAGAAGAACGAGCAAGAAGAAGCGAACAAGGAAGAAAAAATCAAGCAGGAAAAAGACGAAGAAATGAAAGAACCGGAGGCGGAAAAGCCTGACGAAGAGATGAAAGACGCGACGGAAAAACCCGAAGAACAAAAAGATGAGACTAAGGAGGAGGGGGAGGTCAACAACAAGGCCGAAGAAAAAGAAAAGAAGAAGCTTGCTAAAGAGAAGAAGAGAAAGCGATCATACTCAGGTAACAGTGAATGTTGTGAGTTAATATACGAGAGGCTCATCAATAAATGCTTGCTTGGACAGCAAATTTCTTAAAAATACGTTACTGGGATCTAAACGCACATGGGACTAACATGATCACACGCTAAATGTTTGTTTAAAGAAAACTAGTGTTTGTATGTTTTTAAAATTTTCTTTTAGATATAGATAATAACGTGAATAAACAATTTGAATTTGAATCTACAAAATAACTGTAGAATTTTGTGGGAAATTAGAAAAGAAAATATATAGGACGTTCCATTAAAAAAAGAATTTTTGTTATTCCGTGACTATTGAGAACACCCTAAATGATTTATATTATGGATCTAATGCCTCTGCCTAACTCTCTTTTTGAAAAATATTAAAAGGCCGAGTCATTTAGATGCTATGGAATTTGAGTGAGGGTGGGCCACCCGGTATATAAAATATATAAAGCACATGATACATGTAAAAATGTAGCTGATGTCTGTAGCTGTTAACTTTGCATTATTGTGTAGGTAGCAGCAGTTCTGCGTCTAGCTCAAGCAGTTCCAGTGAGGATGAAAATGAAGAAGACAAAGAAAAGAACAAAGAGAAAGAAGCAGAGAAGGAAAAAGAGAAAGATAATGAAGAGGATAAGAACAAGGAGAAAGACGAGGTTGTAAATGTAAGTTTTCAGTTGGATGTTCCTAGTTTTTCTTCCAGCCAATACTTTTTAAGTTTTGGAAATAAGTGAACGTCAAACGAACCAAAATCTGGTAGATAAGATGGATGGGAAAAGATTTAAAAATTTAAATTTGTTATATTTTATTGAACATTTGTACTTACGTTTTTGTTTTAAAGCTAGAAAACCCTAATTTTTCTACAGAGATGAAAAAAACTCTTACCATCTTTTTTACTAGCAGATTAGTTTAATTTGGAAAACATTAACATTCACTAAAGGGGTTAAAAATTTAGACCATCAAAATATTTTTTATACAGGGTGATTCCCAAGTTGTTACTTCTGTTTTAGCTGTGTATAGAAGGCATTAAAATAAACAACATTTTTAAATACCTTTTTTCAAAAAACTCAAAAATAAGGTACTTACATTCATTTATTACACTATGGATCAAATACGGTTCTGTCTAACATGCCCGTTGAATAATATTAAGAAAACTTCTGGGGGTAGGATGAGCCTACAAGGGAAAGCGTTCTGCGTATAATCTCGTGGCAGCAGCCGGACTTTGACGACACTCACCGTAAATTAGCACCATATCTACTAGTTTATTGTTTTCAAATTTTGTGGCACCAATTTAAAATTAACTTTCTTCAGAAAAACTCACCGCAGCGGATTGCCAAATAACTTACCACCCACCCGTAAATTGCATGACTAATAAGAGATAAGACAAATAACATAAAGTATAGCAGGCTACGTTTTGATGACCAGGCCCGTACTTAGATTTTTTACTTCTGTATTTCGCCTACTTTTAAGTTTTTGAAAAAAGGGTATTTGAAAATGCTGTTTATTTTAAGCGTTCTATACACAGCTAAAAAAAAGTATCAACTTAGGAATAACGCTGTATATACATTTCGCTACCACTTACACAATTTACCTGACCGAAGTCAAAAATAGTCTCAAGAATAATCCTAGATACTTTTGGTCATATTTAAAAAAAATAAAAAACAGTTCTGACCCACAAGATGAGATAACACTGCATAATAACATGTTTACTGCTGTGAGGGACGTTACTGATGGGTTTGCAATATTCTTCAAGTCAGCATTTGTTGATTATAATGATATAAGTTGTAATGCAACTGAATTAAAATAATATTTTTGTGATAAAGTCATTTCACTGACTGATATTGGTCCAGATGGGATTTCTTCTTATGTCTTAAAGGACTGTTGTGAGTTTTTGAGTAATCCTTTTCAACTGTTATTTAATTTAATACTTAACACCTCAATTTATCCTGCTAGGTTATTAAGGTCATTCCAATTCATAAGAACGGCACCAGGCAGGATGTTTGGAATTATCGTTTAAGATCTTTGAACTTATAATTTTTGACATGCTCTTTAGTGAAGTTCCGGGTGGGATATCCTCGTGTCAGCACGTTTTTTTGTCAAAAAGTTCTATTTTAGCCAACTTGGCTATCTTTTCTCAATACGTGCATGATGCTTTACACCCAGAGCTGTGAGTAACTTAAGTAACTAGATACTTTTTAGTAACTAGTTACTTAAAGTAACTAGATACTTAGTAACTTAGTTCTTTTTTGAATCATGCCAAAAGTAACTGTAACTTCGTTACAGTTACACAGTTACACAGCTGGGGACAAGGTTTGTCATGAATTTTGTTTTTGACATGTTAATATTAAGGCCGACCTTTCCACATGCCTCCTGCAGGTCCTGCAACATCAGTCGCATTTCTTCTAGATTGTCTGAGAATAGCACTATATCATCTGCAAAACGTAAGTTGTTTAGGTTCTTGCCATCTATGTTTATACCTCTCTGACTCCAGTCCAATTGTTTGAATGCACTCTCCATGACTGTAATAAACAGTTTTGGTGACATCGTGTCGCCTTGCCGAACACCACGTTCGATAGTTATGAGGTTGGTGTTTTCATGTAGTTTCACCGTCATTGTTGCATTTTTGTAGATATTGTAGATGAGTTTGGTATATCGATAGTCGATTCTACATTCCTGAAGAGCATTCCACACTGCATTTAGCTCTATTGTATCGAAGGCTTTGTGGAAGTCCACGAATGTCATTACTAAAGCTCGGTTGTATTCTATTGTCTTTTCTATAAGTGTTTTGACGCTTTGAAGGTGATCATTCGTTCCAAGGCCACGACGAAAGCCTGCCTGTTCCACAGGTTGATAGAAATCTAATTTATTTTTCAGTCGGGTGGTTATAATTCGAGTAAACAGTTTGTAAAGGTGACTTAATAGGCTTATTGGTCGGTAGTTCTCTAGTTCTGCTATATCTCCCTTTTCGTGAAGCAGGATTACAATGGAATTATGCCAATTTTTGGGGACTCTACTATTGAATAGACAGAGATTAAAAAGCTCTTTTATTTTTATCAGCAGATGTTGGGCTCCTATTTTTATTGCGTCTGTGACTATGTTGTCTTCCCCTGGCGCTTTATTATTTTTTGTGTTTTTTAATGTTAGCTCTATTTCCTCTATGGTAATATCAGGAAGCTCTTCTGACCCTTGGTTGACAATGCCCCCTTTCGATGTTAGGATTTCGGGTTCAGGATTTTCTACCCCACTATCATCATATTGACTTTTGTAAAGGAGTTTATAGAATTCTTCCACTATATTTAATATTTCCTTTCTATTGGTCGTAAGCTCTCCATCTTTGTTTTTCATTTTGCATATTTCTTTCCTTCCATTTGAAAGTTTTCTTTGGAGTACCTTCATGCTTTTGTTATTCTCTATGGTTCGTTCAATTTCTCTAACTTTGTATACCCTTGTATCTCTTCTTATTGCTTTGGAGATTTGTCTGTTTATTTCCCTTAACTCTTCCTCTGTGGTTGCTTCTTCACTTCTTTTGTTTCTTCTTTCCTGCATTAGTTCTCTAGTTTCTTCGCTTATCCTTTCGTCCTTCTTGGTTGTTGAGGAATGTTTATCTTGGTCTTGTTGTCAGGGCTTTCACTATATTATCGTTCAAGGTGTTTATCTTTTCCTCCTCATTCACATTTATGTGTATTTCAGGTTCTTTTAGTAGGTCGTAAATGCATTGTTGGAATTTATAATTGTCAAGCGGCGGATGCCAAGGTTTTTTATTTGACGTCTTGACCATTTTATGTCGTTCCCTTTTTAAATTGACTTGGACTTTTGCTCTTACCATACGGTGGTCGCTGCCAGTGGTAAATTTATTGAGTACTGATACATCTCGCGAAGTCTCAGAAACATCAGCCTTCAGACCCACTTTAGCATTAAAGTCTCCACACAGAACTGTGAAATGAGTTTTCTGGTCTTCCCAAGCCAGGCTCACATCCTCATAAAAGAGATCTATTTCCTCGTCGGTGTGGGTACTAGTTGGTGCATATACTTGGATGATTTTGAGGCTATATCTTCTATTTAATCTAACAATTACATAAATGACTCTGGTTGATATTTTCTTAAATGACTCGATGTGGGGGTCGTAACGTTTGTGGATAAGAAATCCAGTACCGCCGATGGAACAGTCTTCTTCTCCCGCATAGTAAAAGGTATGTCCTGACTTTAATTTCAATAACTGTTCCCCGTTCCGCCTGACTTCGCAGAGACCGATGATGTCCCATTTAATATACCTCAGCTCTGCCTCCAATTCGATCAAACGTTCCTCCGAAAGTAAGGATCGCGCATTGTATGTTCCAATGTACAGCGTCTGATAATCTGATGTCTTTTTCGATGTTGCCAGTTTTATGTCCCCCCCCAGAATCCGTGGGACAGACTGATTTATCAGTGCGAGATTCCGAGCGTGTTGCCCTACTCGCCTGGGGTACTGTAGTTTTATTTATTGGCATGTTTCATCATAGGGGAATTTGGCCATAAAACACCACGCTGGCCAGACGGCTTGGTGAGTTTTGAATTCAGCCGCCCACTGTGGGTCAGACGCTGTTTGCAGCCGCCCAATCTGGGTCAGACGCCGCAGTGCTAGTTTTGGTCCGCCCCGGCTATTTGATTTCACCGGTACCACCCATATCTGGGAGGCATTCCCCTATCCGCCACCTGGGGAGGCGCCCGATGGGGGACTAGCAACCCCACACGAATAGGAGTAACTAAGTTACTTTTAAAGTAACTAGTTACTTTTTAAGTGTATAGTTACTCCTAAAAAGTAACTAGATACTTAGTAACTTAGTTCTTTTTTGAATCATGCCAAAAGTAACTGTAACTTCGTTACTTTTGAAAGGTAACTTGTATCTAGTTACTTTTTAGGAGTAACTAAGTTACTTTTAAAGTAACTAGTTACTTTTTAAGTGTATAGTTACTCCTAAAAAGTAAGTAGATACAAGTTACTTTTCAAAAGTAACAAATAATGCACACAATCAGATGATGACCAAGGGACGATTGGCGGCTGTTGATCAGATACCTATCACCCTATAAACATGAGTGCAGGAGTGTTCTCCAAAATTGATGGAATCGGTTTTGTTAGGGAATTTCCAGGCGCGATGACCGTACAAAAGTTCAAAAAGTTTTCTGATAGTAATAGTGGTAGTGTGTACAGGAAAATGAATTATCACTACCTGGTAAATTTATGGTGTAATTTATTTATATCTAGATACATTTGGGCAAAAGTATCGAAAAAGTAACTAGTTACTTTTACTAAGTAACTAAGAACTAAGTTACTTTTAGGTAAAAGTAACTATTCCTTATAAGTATCTAGATACATTTGGGCAAAAGTATCGAAAAAGTAACTTTCACAGCTCTGTTTACACCAGACGACTCAAATAGACGTTATTAATACTGATATGGCTTTTCACAGAGTAAGGCATTGTGTTATTCTAAATTCTTTGTATGAATTAAATGTTTCTCTATTTCTAATTAAACCAATTCACTCAGTCATTCAATATATAAGGATGTAGATCTGATAAAGCGTACATCAGGGATTTCTCAGGGCTCTAATCTGGGACCGCTGCACTTCATAGTGGCGTTTCACAAAGTTATTACTAAGGTTAAGAAGTTTAAGGGCTTAGTATTTGCGGAGGATTTTAAGATTTTGCTGGAAATTAATTCGAGGGATAATTTTGAGTTACTACAGCAGAATTGTGAATTGGTATAATGTAAATGATTTTAACTTAAATGTAGATAAGTGTGCCTGTATGTCAAAATATTGTTGTCAATGATTATTGAATGATGCTGAACTTAAGAGGGTTGATGAGCACAAGGATCTGTAAATCTTTTTTGATACTGCCTTTTTCCAGTTATATAATTTCTAAAATTGAGAGTCCCCAAAGAATAGCAGGATTAATTGCTAGAAGTACTAAAGACCTCAAGTTGATGTCAGCCTTTATTTGTTTGATAGCTTGGTGGTACCAATTTTGCAATATGGCAGTGTAATTTGGTCTCCTCAGTGTAACTCAGAAAATTCTTGAAATTAAAGAAAGTTTGGGTTTTATCCTCTTCAAGGTTGTGTTAAAGAGTATCTTTTGGGAATTTTTAATAAATTATCTTGAAGTAAAAGAAGGATAAGGATCTTTTTGTGTACAATGTTTAAAATCCTTAAGGGTGATATTAACTGTCCTGATATTCTTGATCAGCTACCAATTACCTTCAATCTTGTTAATTTTAGAAACAGTAATGGTTTTTTATCTGGCCTTTTTTCGAACTAATCTTTATAGGAGTTCCCCCTGTATAGATTGTGTCATTTATTTAATTTGTATGCTTTTGATATTGATATTGACCTTGTGAATCTGAGAAGCTTTAAGAAACTTATACAAGATGAAGTGATATCTCGTATTTTATGATTCTGTTATATTTTGCTAAAGTAATTGTTATTATTATTTTTGCCTGACTATTAGTTTATGTTGAGTGTCTGTAATTGGAATTGTTCTGTTGATGCTTTAAATAAATAATAATTATATCTTAGAAATCTCCCAGTTGTGTTTTTACCATGGCATTATTTTATTTACATGCCACTGACGCTTTTGTGTTAATTTAATTAACCGTGATGTTGTTGCAAATACAGTTTTAGTTCTGAAATACGTTTTTCTATAACTATTTTAAGAAAAACCAAAAAAGAAATTACAATGACTGTGTTTTTTAGGTTGAATTAATTTCCGACGATAAACCCGAAAAGCCAAAGGCTCTGCACAAGACCACGTCCATATTCTTGAGGAATCTAGCGCCAACTATCACCAAGCAGGAGGTTGAAGCAATTTGCGCAAGGTAAGCTTTTTTAAAATTTATGTTGAACACCGTACTTTCCTCTTTCATTTATCCGTGTCAAGTACAAATTTAACTACGTATCCAAACAAAGCCGCTTTTGAACCATAACGTTACTTTGACGATGTGATGAGGGCTAAGAACGAAGACGTCAAGGCGCATTCTCTTAATCCTTCTGCAATTGCATTTGCTAAATTTGTACATAAAAACAGTAAATAAAAGGAAGTTGTCCATGTTTACATGTTTATCTATACCGGGTGTTCCTTAATGACGTGCTAATATTTTAGGGTGTGATTCCTCAAGTCATTTTATAAAGAAAAGTTCATATAAACATATGTCCTAAACGGCTTAAATTTTTTGCTACAGGGTGTTGAATTTTTTTTTTAATGCGTTTTTTGTAATATCTCCGAAAGTACTTTAGATAATATTTTCAATGTTGGCATGTGCTAATAGGACATAAAACCACATCTTCTAGTAATAAAAGTTATTTTTTTGTCCCACCAGTGGCGTACCTGCAAACATTTTTGATATTTTTTAGAAAAAAAGTGGTACGCCACTGACATTTTTCCATGTGGATACTATTTGTGATTAGCCTGGTCAATTCTGCATAAAAATGGTCTCTTGCGTTTTTCTTCTCGGGCACATCGTTCTTAATTAAAATAATTAAATTAGCTCTACTATTTATTTATTATTAACATTGATAATACAAAATTTTGTTTCATAAAAATTTTTAAGAACGGTGTACCTGAGGAGAAAAACGCAAGAGACCATTTTTATGCAGAATTGACCAGGATAATCAGAAATAATATCCACATGGAAAAATGTCAGGGACATACCACTTTTTCTAAAAAATATCAGGAAATGTTTGCAGGGACGCCACTGGTGGGACAAAAAAAATAACTTTTATTACTAAAAGATGTGGTTTTATGTCCTATTAGCACATGCCAAAATTGAAAATATTATCTAAAGTACTTTCGGAGATATTACAAAAAACGCATTAAAAAAAAAATTATTCAACACCCTGTAGCAAAAAATTAAAGCCGTTTAGGACATGTTTATATGAACTTTTCTTCATAAAATTACTTGAGGAATCACACCCTAAAATATTAGCACGGCATTAAGGAACACCCTGTAAATACGAATTGCCCCCTAACGTTTCCTGTCTCTTTCTTTTCAGATACGACGGTTTCCTTCGTGTCGCATTGGCCGATCCCCAGCCGGAACGCCGCTGGTTGCGCAGAGGGTGGGTGACTTTCAAAAGGGAGGCCAACATCAAGGAAATTTGCTGGAACCTGAACAACATCAGGTTAAGGGAGTGCGAGTTGGGGGCCATCGTTAATCGGGATTTAAGTCGCAGGATAAGGTAAGTAAAAATTCGACGTTTACCATTGAGATCTCGTTAATGGTGAGAGATATGGATGGCAAAGGTTATGATGATGACGAAATTTACTAAAAGATATTAAAAAAAAATTCTTGTTGGTTTTCATTTTTCATATTCATTGGCTTTCGTTATCTTACAACATGTTGCATAGCGTCCGCTATGTGAAAGAAGTAAGTGAGACAGAATTTCTAACTATTTAATTTCGGCACTTTGATAAATTCAAGGATCGGTAAGGTTCATACAGAGAGAGGGGCTAAAGGACAATGGTTTAACTAAATAATTTTAGAATAATGTTGCTTGTCTTATTACTATGTTGTGACATCTATTTAATAATTAAATATTTTGGGGTTAGTTTTGTTTGCTAATGACGTCAAAGCTCAGCTACCATTTTGGTTTGCTTCGCTGCTATACAGTTGGTTCGTTTCTGTGCTCCCCAGAAGCAAGCTTTGACCTACGTCATCTTTTCGTTTTTTTTTTCTGAACAGGCCTATATTCTTTTGTTTTGTTTTGGAAGTAAACTGAATTTTCCAAATTGTGTTTAATATAAACTTTTTAAAGTAAAAAATCGACAGCATGTTAGTTGACTCTCAATTCGCAAGTTTGTCCCAATTTAACCTGTTCTGCCTCTCTTACCGTTTTCGAGATAAGTGTCAAATTTGTAACACCCCGTATAGGCAAGAACAAGACAAAAATATTTTTCTGTTGTATGTGATGAACGGACGTGGAATAAGGTACTGAGAACGCACTCGTTTAGTGTGTTTTACCAGGTACTTTCGACGAGATAAGGCACACAAAGATTTTGATTTTCGTGGCAATTAATGCTTCAAAATAAGTTGAATACAAATGAATGTTCGAGGACGTGGGGCCATCGCCTTTCCGACTAAAAGAGAAAGTGTTGAATTTTCTATAAACTATTTAATGTTTTTACAAAAAAAAGTCAAATATTTCTGATGGAATTTGAATCTGTGACCTTGGGATCTGTAGGCTAGAGCTCTATTCTCTACGCTATGGTTACCGATAAGATTTGTTGTTTATATATGGCACTCTCTTCATTGCGATATGTTTTTTTTTGGTAATCGATTTTCCAATATATTATTAACATTTTTTATAATTTCAGATGGCGTATTTTCACACTCTAATTCTAAATCACTCGACAAATATAGTATGATCAATAAATTAAACACATTACAATTAATGCTCTCTAAAATGTGTTCTTTTTAATAAATAGGGGTGGCCTGTCAAGGTGTTTAAGCTAAATAGTGTGCCTTGTATTTCAACACTAATGTTGAAATATTTTTTTTCAACACGCGTGTAATCTTCGGCGCTTTCGAGACAAGTTAACCGTGCTTTTTTTCTCGTTTTCATAGGTGGTCGTACGAAAACAATTTTTTCTACTCCCACATGGAAATTTGCTGTTTCCTTTACACTTAAGTGGCGAGAAATATAGGCTATTCCGGTTAACTGTGCGGGAATATTTCATTTCCATCCTAGATAGGTAATGAAACTGACCAATCACAGTGGTCAATTACAAGGAAACCAAATTTACATGTTACAATAGGATGTACACTGTTGCAACCTTTAAAAATAAAATTTCCCATTTTTATAGAAAACTTTCACGAATGCAAACAACACTGAAAAAGTCTTTTATTAGCAGATTACAACCACAAGTGATCCTAAAGAATATTCTACAAATATAACACTGTGCGTAAAAATTTCCCTTTTCCCTTTGGAGACAGCGCCGACCTATCATTCCTCTGTGCTTTGTTCTCACGAACCCGGAAATTTTCCATTAGTTGACAACACTATTATGAAAATAACATTTCTTCATTTTCTTTGTGGTGTATTTAAAAGCACTGACCAATCACAGTATATTATATTTACTGAGGCTCCGCCTTCTTTTTCAAGACTCTAAATTATATAATTTAAATTCATATGGTACAATTTGTTATTAATTTGTTCAATATAATAAAATCTAGACGCATTTATAATAGATTTATTAATAATGCAACCGGCTGCATGAGCATAAAAAATTAATTTCATGTAGCATCATTTATCAGTTGGCTTTTCCACAATTAGCTTAAGGTCTCAATAGTCGAGAGAGTTAGGGCGTTGTACTATGAATCCAATGGTCGTGAGTTCGAGCCCGGCAACCGGAAAACTTTTTTTGACATTTTTTAGCATAAGGTCGTAGAAAAAATATACTGTTCAACTCGAGTGGATTGTCCATATTGCCCTCGGAAGTTTGAGCACTCCGCCTACGGCGTCGTGTTGTACAAACTACTATATTGTATTTTGCTCTAAACCAGACAGGGTGGTATTTTTCTGATTTTATTTATGTTTACAGACCTGTAAATGGAATAGTCGCCCACAAACAAGTCGTTCGATCGGACATCAGAATAGCGGCAAAAGTCACGTTAAACCTGGATTCTAAATCTGGCCTTTGGGTGGAGGAAAACGATAAAAAAGACAAACCACAACAAGTAAGTACCTATTACGTCTGTTTGAAGGTTCGAGACAATGACGTTTCTTGAACGGCAGTAGAGTTTTCTACTTGCATTGTCGTTATTTGTTGTTAACGCAACGTTTCAACTGGTAAATATCTCCAGTCGTCTTCGGATGAATACTGAATAAGTTTGGTAACTACAGCTCTATTTATCCTAGGTAGGTGCAGTGACGCATAACTAGTGGGCGGAGTCATGCGTTTAACTCTTATGTGTTCTATTTATACTAGCTAAGTGCTCACACCCGATGAGTCTTGTGTTTTAACTCCTGCGTGATCTTATTTTAAGATTATTTACTTAACAAAGGTTTCCAGACGTTTCTCATATCTAATGAAGGATGAAGGCTTACTAAAACAACCTTATTTTTGGTGTATGGTGGCAGCTTCCTTAAACTTTTTTTTCCTCCAGTGCATTTCTTCTTGCAGAATTGAACGGAAGCCGTTTTAGTAAGTCTTCATTAGATATGAGAAACGTTTGTTAAGTAAACGTAATCTTTGAATAAAACCGCTTAAGGGTTAAACGCAAGACTCACCGGGTGTGAACATGACTCGTCCAATTATGCGTCATACACTTAGCTAGTATAAATAGAACACATAAGAGTTAAACGCATGACTCCGCCCACTGCGTCACTGCACCTACCTAGTATAAATAGAGCTGCAGTTACCAACCTTATTTAGTATTCACCTGAAGACGATTGGAGATACTTACCAGTTGAAACGTTGTGATTCAAAACAAATAAAGACAATGCAAGTCCAAAACTTTACTGCCGTTTAAGAAAGTAATATGTTGAAAGGTTGAATGACCGGCATCCAGTATTTACCTGAAGACGACTGGGGAATCTGGATCTACAAAACCGTAGAGATGTGTAGGAAAGCGCAAAAAATGTGGCCTCTCCGTGCTTGATTATTTATAGTTCTATGACTTCTATGTTTTCACGTTAGATGGCTATCTTTTGCATTGAGTTGATTCCAGCAGATCATATTTTTATTCGTAAAAAGATCTTGAAAACACATTTTCGCTGTAGTGGGAATTGCTTACAGGTTATGGCTTTCTAATGAGTCCCAACAAGGACGAAACAGCCTATCATTGTCTACCTGTGCCCCAGGGAACCCATTACCTTTGGCGTCCCTATGTACTTTAATGCAAAAGATAGACGCACTACTCTGTCGCTAAGTTTCTTCCTATACAGGGTGATTCCTAAGTTGATACTTCTTCTTTAGCTGTGTATAGAAGACATTAAAATAAACATCATTTTCAAATACCTTTTTTCAAAAAACTCAAAAATAAGGTACTTACATTTATTATTATTACACCATGGATCAAATACGGCTCTGTCTAACATGCCCGTTAAATAACATTAAGAAAACTTCTGGGGGTAGGATGAGCCCACAAGGAAAAGCGTCCTGCGTATAATCTCGTGGCAGCAGCCACACTCTGACGACACTAGTTCATTGTTTTCAAATTTTACCATTTTCACGTGTCACCAATTTAAAATTAACTTGCTTCAGAAAAACACACCGCGCGAATTGCCAAATAACTGACGACCGACCCGTAAAATGCATGACTAACCAGTCAAAAACAACATAAAATAAACGTTTTGATGACCAGGCCCACACTTGGATTTGTTACGTCTATTTCTCAGCTAATTTTAAGTTTTTTGAAAAAAATGAATTTAAAAATGTTGTTTATTTTAATGCCTTCTATACACAGCTAAAAAAGAAGTATCAACTTAGGAATCACCCTGTATATTTTAACGGACACTAACTTCCACTATTTTATTAACTGTAATATATTCTATTAACAGACGTTTGGGTTAGTATCAAATAATCCCGTCTTACACAATATAACGGACTACCTCATTGAAGAGGCCAGTGCAGAGGAAGAGGAACTTCTCGGATTGGAACCGACTTCCGAAAACCAAGAGGCAGTAACTACCGTCGATCGAGACGAAAATCTTATCAAGGTATTTTATTTCGTACATTTTATATTAGGTACTTTCTTTATTCGATTTTTTGGTTCAATAAATTGTAAATATCAGTTAATTATACAGGGTGACAAAAAAGCATGGAATATTGCATATATTACCTAAACTACCAATAGTAATTTTATGAAAATTGGCACATCCAAATTTTAAATAGGCCTTATTATTTTTGAACAATTAATTAGTCCCTTCATAGACAAATTCAACGATATAGGGTTTGATGAATTTATCTGTTTAAATGACATAGGAAAATAAATTAACAAGAAGAAAAATCTCTCCAATTAATATTATTTTTGATCACATAGCAATCAGGCTTCTCTATTTAGAAATGTGGATTTTCCGAGCTTCACATTCTCATTTGTTGGGGATTTACATCACCAGAGAGCTATCTCGTCAGTAAAAAAATTGTTGGTGTCATATTATTATTGTTTAGCAATAGTAGGCGGTAAAACCGATGAGACTATTGCATCTATTCTATTATTGCCTAACTTTTTCTTTAATTTGACAAAAAAATGCTTTTATAGCAATTACTTCTAGGTCGGACGGACTTCTGCCATTCTTTTTGTTAAATTTTGTTATAACTAATAAATGTATGTTTTAGGTTCTGGATAGAATTATTCTGTATTTAAGAATAGTCCACTCTGTTGATTATTACAACCATTGCGAGTATCCTAATGAAGACGAGATGCCCAATAGATGTGGTATCTTGCACGCCAGAGGACCGCCGCCTACCTCTAAAGTAAGTATGAGAGTATAAAACAGCCCTAGTTATAGTGTATTTCGCGTACGCTTTGAATGACCGTCGATGACACGCGTCATTACTAGTAAAAAACGTTTTACAGAACTTAGGTTAGGGACTGGTGTTCCTTTAATAGTTGATTATCAATCAATAAATCAAATATACAATATTTTTACTTGCTTTTTCATAAAAAGAACACTTCACAGATACACACAGTCCAATAGTTTATAACCAGAAAGTCTATGCACAAAATGATTTCAAAATATACCAAATACGACAACAATACTAAACTTATTATTTAACGCGTGGACGAATGAATGCCGGCTCTGTGATATTAAAAGAACGCAGAGAAGACATACGGATTGATGAAGTACGGAAAGAGATATGCGAAGGCAAAGCATAAGAAAGAGATACACATACTAACAGCAGCGATGTGGGGGTTGTTGGAATTCTTCTATAACTTGACCTGTCTTCAGTCTCATCTATACCAAGCAGCAACAAAAGACCAAAATAAATAAATAAAAAATATATTATTGGTTGCCAAAACGTAAGTAAATAGAGTTGAGTGAGAATATAGATACATCATTGTATTTTGGGGAAGATCTAAATAATAATATACAAAAATTCAGGTTCGTTTTTTAAACACAAGATAACTTAGTTATTGACATAAAAACACTGATAACACCATGGGGTTACGTAATTTGTAAACGTCCCCTTTCCTGTTTCTGCTGTTTTTTTATTTCTATATAATCGTCCGCTCAACTGGCAAATCAAAGATTTATGGATGACGTACATTTGTTTTTTAACTTTATGGGGCATACTTTTCTTATGAATTGGGACATCCGCAGTGTGTGGTTCACTGGTCTTTAAAAATATATTATATTTTAGACCGACATGACGCAATTCATCGGCGCCCCGGTCGAAACGAAGATGGCGAACTTCCTGCCGGACAAGCCGAAAGAAGAAAAAGACAAGAACGAGGCCAAGCTCACTTCGATGGCCCTAAAAGACGTCGACACGGAAGTGGACAAGTTCGTGCAGGCCAACACTAGAGAATTGGCGAAGGACAAGTGGTTGTGTCCGTTGTCTGGGAAGAAGTTTAAAGGCGAGTATTTTTTTGTCTGACCGTGTAATAGAACAATCTGTAGTTTAAAAAGTCGTAAATACTTTTACCTAGCACTTTTCTCACTAAAATATATATACAGGGTGATTCCTAAGTTGATATTTTTTTTAGTTGTGTATACAGTGCATTACAATAAACAACATTTTCAAATACCTTTTTTCAAAAAACTTAAAAATATGCGAGGTACAGAAGTAAAAAATCTAAGTACGGGCCTGGTCATCGAAACGTAGCCTGCTATCTTTATGTTGTTTATCTTATTAGTCCTGCAATTTACGGGTCGGTAGTCAGTTATTTGGCTATCCGCTGCGGTGTGTTTTTCTTAAGCAGCTTAATTTTGAATTGGTGACACGTGAAAATGGTAAAATTTGAAAACAATGAACTAGTAGATATGGTGCTAATTTACATCGAGTGTCGTCAAAGTGCGGCTGCTGCTTCGAGATTCTACGCAGAACGCTTTCCCTTGCGGGGTCATCCTACACCCAGAAGTTTTCGTAATGTTATTTAACGGGCAAGTTGGGCAGGACCGTATTTGATCCATAGTGTAATAAATGAATGTAAGTACCTAATTTTTGAGTTTTTTGAAAAAAGGTATTTGAAAAAGTTGTTTACTTTAATGCCTTCTATACACAGCTAAAAAATAAGTATCATCTTAGGACTCACCCTGTATATTTAGGGGTTTATCAAACAGTTAAACCAGTAAAGCCCCTTTTACATGGATGGTCTTTGAGATACTTATAAACTTGAACGATAGAAGAGTTTTGGACTTGCATTGTCTTTATTTGTTTTACATCACAACGTTTCAACTGGTAAGTATCTCCAGTCGTCTTCAGGTGAATACACCTCAACAAAATTGGCTACCCCGGGCATCTAGTTGATAAACTATTGGAAAATCGCAAGAATCGGTCAAATACACAAAAGAAGCCAGTAGAGTCACAATCAACACTCAACATTCCGTATGTCAAAGGAGTATCTGAGAGAATTAGAAGACTAGGACAACGATATAACATCAATACGGTATTCAGCTCGAAAGACACTTTAAGAAGCCACCTGACGAAGACGAAACCAACAAGTCAGAAAGACAGGAAAAACTGTGTCTACCAGATCCCCTGCGAATGTGGCCGATCCTACATTGGTGAGACTCTAAGGCCACTTGAAACTAGGGTCAAGGAATACAGAAACAACACGCTTAAAGGAGAAACCGAAAAATCAGGTGCAGCTGACCATGCCTGGACACACGGTCATCACATTAAGTGGACAGAAGCTCGAATCCTGCACAAAGAACAACATTGGAGGAAGAGGAAGTTTAAGGAAGCTGCTACAATATACCAGAAATTGTTTTAGTAAGCCCTCACTAGATATAAGAAATATCTGGAAACCCTTGTTAAGTAGATGTAAACTTAAAATACCGCATACGAACTAAACGCATGACTGCACCCATCTCAGTCATGCTCCAGTGCATCTAGCTAGTATAAAATAGAGCTGTAGTTACTTTACTTATTTAATATTCACCTGAAGACGACTGGAGATACTTACCAGTTGAAACGTTGTGATGTAAAACAAATAAAGACAATGCAAGTTCAAACTTCTATCATTCAAGAAACATCATTGTCTCCAACCTTCAAACAGACACTTATAAACTAATGACATAAGAATTTCTTAATGCCTCAATAACTTATTCATGTTATTTTTAGGCCCAGATTTTGTTCGTAAGCACATCTTCAATAAGCACGCAGAAAAAATCGAAGAGGTCAAGAAAGAAGTGGAATTCTTTAATAATTACTTGAGGGATCCCAAAAGGCCCATGTTGGCTGAAGCGCCGCATCAGAAGAGAGAGGAACCACCTGCATACTCTCATCCAGGGTGAGTCTTAATTTGTATGCAAGTTTTGTGTATGTAATAATAATTAAGAAAGAAAATTAGTGGCTAGCGGATTGTTGTGGCATTGCCAAAACAATGGGTTCCCTAGGGCCAGGTAGATAATGACGGCCGTTTTATTTTTACTATAAGCTTGTTCGTGTTTACCATTAGGTTTGTCAGATTACTCCGTTTCAGAGGACAAAAATAAATCTGATTGTCGCTCGTTTATCATATCGACGAGCAAATTGAGGTACATAGTTTTCGTCGGAGAATTTCGACACTTAAAAAATGAAATTTCCGAAAGGCGGGAATATTTAAAATCTCACCGTTGGCGTTGTTTATTGAGATATAAAGATAATTTTACCTTTCGTGAAATTCGCCAAGATTGTTTTTTATTGCACTTTATGAATAATATTTATTTGTTTATTTCTACATATAACAAATTATAAAGTATAACAAAATCCAAATGTGTACACTATGGACTAAAAGTCTGTGTGTGCACACAATAACTGACAAAACTAGGAAACACTTAATAATTTAGGCGAATGGAAGTAAAAAACGTATTGTTTTACTAAAATTTCCACTATATTTAAAACACTGTAATGAATTTTTACGACATGTTTCGCTGCACGGCAGCTTCTTCAGGTGTGAAAATATAAACAAGGATTACTATTTATAAATACCATCTATAACTTATAATAACAATGTACCTAAAAATGGGTTTTTACCGACATTATCCCTCCTAGAAAAGATTTAACAATGGGGATCTATTTAAATCTAATTGATTATTTAGTAAACAACCAGAGGTTTTAAGTTTGTTAATTTCTAGAGATTCAAGCAGATTTAATTTAATACCTTTATTATCTATATGCAAAATTTTAAAATTATTATTGAAATTATGATTCGTCTCTAGAAGATGGTTAGCATAATTAGAATCATTTTTTCGATTTATGAAACTAGTAAAATGCTCCTTAATTCTTATATAAAAACTTCTGCCTGACTGGCCAATGTAGGTTTTAGGGCAATCTCCACATGTTAGTTTATATACCCCTGATTTATTATTTTTCCCTATTTTTGACTTATTATTTTTTTTTATTTTTTTTTTATTTTTCATTCATAAAAAATAATAAGTCAAAAATAGGGAAAAATAATAAATCAGGGGTATATAAACTAAATTAAATCTGCTTGAATCTCTAGAAATTAACAAACTTAAAACCTCTGGTTGTTTACTAAATAATCAATTAGATTTAAATAGATCCCCATTGTTAAATCTTTTCTAGGAGGGATAATGTCGGTAAAAACCCATTTTTAGGTACATTGTTATTATAAGTTATAGATGGTATTTATAAATAGTAATCCTTGTTTATATTTTCACACCTGAAGAAGCTGCCGTGCAGCGAAACATGTCGTAAAAATTCATTACAGTGTTTTAAATATAGTGGAAATTTTAGTAAAACAATACGTTTTTTACTTCCATTCGCCTAAATTTCAATGGATTTCCACCAAGTATCGACCGATTCAATCAAACACTTAATACTTATATATTATAATCCTGGTACATATATACATAGTTATTATTCATTAAGTAAGCCTTTTTACAATTTATAAGAATCCAATAACATTTTTAATTATTTCAGTGTTATTCATAATCCATTTGTTAATGTCTTTTTTAACAAGATGACATTTTTTTCTTTTAAATTGCTCTGGTAGCAGATTCAAGATCTTCGGAGCTACACATGAGATGGACCTTTGTGTAGCATCAAAGTGTATGACAGGCAAAGTTAAGTCACGATTAACATTTGCTCTTGTCAAAATATTATGACTGATGTGATTATGAAAAATATTTCTACTGAGAGAAAATCTAATTATTTTTTTTATATATAATTGCGCAATCGTGAAGACACCAGACTGTCGAAATAAGAGCTCCGAAGAAAAACACCTAGACTTGAACAAAATTAACTTGGGCAATAGTTATATTACTTAAATTATTTTTATGAGCAGATCCCCAACATACTATTCCGTAAGCAAGACAAGATTTTGCCAATGATTTATAGATATTGATTATAACCTCTGTTTAAAATGTTACGCAATTCATAAAACTTGTAAACAAGTTTCTTTAATTTATTTTTTACATATTCTGTATGAACAGACCACTTTAAAAACTGATCAAAAAAAAAACACCCAGATATTTCGTACTTTCTACTGACTTAATTATACCCTTACAGGAACATTCGTCTAAGAAGTCACAACCATTATTGTGAATTGTAATTTCTTTTTTATTAGGCAGTCCAATCTTATTCATTGAAAAACACATAAAATTTGTCTTGTTCACATTAAGAGTTAGAAAATTATAATCCATCCATATTTTTACATAGGTAGCAGCTCTTTCTGCACTTTTAAAAACCATTAAGGGGCCATCCCATGATGGCCCCTTAATCAGAAGAACTGTATCGTCAGCAAAACAGACTGTTTTCACATTAGGTATTGCATTCGCTAGACTGTTTATATATCTTGAGGAACACCATAATCAACCCTTCTAGAAGAGCTACGAATTGTATTTAGTTTAACTTTTTGTGTTCTATTACTTAAATATGATTTAAACAGCTCTTGAACTATACCCCTGATCCCAATTAATTCCAATTTGTTATGAATTCGACCAAATTTTTTGTTTAAACTTGTTTACATACAACTTTACAAAATTCTTAGGTTGGAAAATAAAATAGAAACCATCAAGATCGCTCGGTACGGTAAGTACGAAGTCGTTTGCATCTTCCGTGATCACATGATCTAAAAATTTCATCGCTCTCGTCTCATCCAGTGTTGCCACAAAATTTTTTTCAATCGCATGCTTAAAACCCGTAACAGATTTACTAAAATAGTAACAGCATTTAGAGTACACCTCTACTCCCAATCCAAAGTCACGTCTAAAAAAAGGTTCTATGCTATGTACTATGTAACTTCTCCCCCGTTTACAGTCACTTTAAAATGCTCCCCTCTGTATATGAAAGTCCTTCCCCGTTCACATTGACCTACCCCCAGACCCAAAAATCACAGCTCAAAAAAACGTAACAGATTGCTTAAAGTCGTAACAGATCCTATAAAAACGTAACATATCTGTTACAATTGTAACAGATCGGCAACTCACTGGTCTCATCTGCGAGGTAAAAACCGAACTTGCTTTATGAGTCATCTGAAAGCCATATCCAGATGTAATTCTACAGACTGCGAAATTTCGTTTTCAATATTTATTTAAAAATAAATAAGAAGTGAATATGCGGCATCGCCATCTAGCAGGAATCAACTCAATACAAAAGACAAATCCGCTAGAAACGTGAACTAAAGAATAAGCAAGACAAACGGTACGCCATACATTAGTATAAAGAACATTTTGCGCTTCACCAAACCAATCGGAAAATTCAGAAATAGTTCGCACCGAGGTACTCTCTAGAGTGCGCCCTATCCGCTAACAAAAGTCGTATAATATATTTTACACGTTTTTTAACGAATAACGCGCACCCTATTGGGTTCTTCGGTGCTATCTATTTCTGAATCTGCGAAATGCAGACTGTTGTGGTGAAGCGCAAAATTTCGACCCCTATACTATGGTCTATTTCTTTTCGATTGCGAACGATGACAGAAAAAAAATTGAACAAAAATTCACCTAATTGGTTAAATCGTGGACCCATTTACACTACATAAATGCATAGCCAACTTATTAAAGGTCTTTTTTTAAATCACAGAAGAAGAATAAGAAATTTCCGTTCGATTGATTTCTAGCAAATTATGCTATTTTTTTTGCAATTAAAAATAACTTTTAGCTCTAGTTATATTACGAAACAAACAATCTATTAACTTTCTGTACATAAAATCGGTTAATTTCACGTTTTTCTGCAACATAAAATAGTAAACCTATGTCTACTTTGTGTTGAAGCAAAAAGGATGCCCGATTTATCGACAAAACATAGAAGGCCATGCCAAACGAAACATTGTGACATAACCTAAAAATTCATCTTCTTAAAGGCCGCTTTACAGTTTGCAATTTTTCTTTCACGCAAGTTGTCTTGCAGCAATTAATATTGCGGCAATAAAAATTTCACTTCGTTTTACAGCGTGCAATGACTTGCCAAGATCGTAGGTGATGTACCACTTACCAACCATTAAAATAAAAATACATTTGGTTAGGACTTACCGGCGCTTTTTGTGCATTCATTTTAACAAAACATCACTACAGGACATGAAAGCAAACCAACAAAAACAAAACGTTCCCGCTATAGGTTAGAAAAAACATAAATAAATGTCAGGGATTTTTATATTTAGTTTGGTGTCTCATAAATCACCAGAAAATCCTCAGAATTGCGCTTGCAATGCCAATAAAAATACGGTCCGAGTTGTATTTCTTGCAAGCAATACAAATTGCGCCAGCTGATCATTAGCCTCGTTCTGCGCATACTCCCGGGCAGTCTTTTCTTGCGTGAAAGACAAATTGCAATCTGTAAAGCGGCCTTAACAAGTGTTAATTTAAAATTCTAACCGCTATAAACAGTAAACAACAAAATGTCAGTTATGACGTAAATCCCTAACCTTACTTTTTCAACTTGTCAAAAATGAAAATTCTTGCATTTTTTTATTGTAAAACGGGTTTCTGTCATCGTTCGCAATCGAAAAGAAATAGACCATAGATGTGTGGCGTGCCATTGTCTTGCGTTTTCTTTAGTTCATATTTCTTGTGGATTTGTCTTCTGCTAGATGGCGATTCCGAGTATTCATTACTCTTTTCTTTTCAAATAAGTTGAGAACGTGACTTCACAGACTGTGGAATTGCATCAGGTTATGAGTTTCCGATGAGTTCCAATAAGGAAGAAACGGCCGTCATTGTCTACTTAGCCCCAGGGAAACCATTTTTGGCGTTTCTGTGTACTTTATTGCAAAAGACTGATACACAACACTGTCCGCTAGTCGCTAATTTTTTTTCTTTATATCTTGTATAGTTTGATTGGCAACCATTTAATTTTTTATGAAATAAAGTTTATATGAATAAAATTTCTTTTAGCTATGGCGGTTACGGAGGAGCCGGTGGTTACGGAAGACCACAGCCCTTCTACAACCAAGGATTTGCCCAGCGAGCCCGTGGTTATGCGCCTAGGACCAGGTATGACTGAATATATTATGTGAGTAATAGTAGATGATTTTATGCACAGACAAACAAGCAAAGAAAGACAGCTATTTATGTTTAGTAGCGAAGCATGCAACGGTCATAAAATAATAATTTAAAATTGAAAAAAATAAGACACTCACTCACTTTTTCTCCATTGTTATACAGGGCGATTCCTCAGTTGATACTTCTGTTTTAGCTGTGTATAGAAGGCATTAAAATAAACAACATTTTCAAATACCTTTTTTCAAAAACTTAAAAATAGGCGAGATACAGAAGTTAGAAATCTAAGTGCGGGCCTGGTCATCAAAACGTAGCCTGCTATCCTTTATGTTGTTTGTCTTATTAGTCATGCAATTCATGAGTCGGTCGTCAGTTATTTGGCAATACGCTGCGGTGTGTTTTTGAAGTCCTATTTTAAATTGGTGACACGTGAAAATGGTAAAATTGGAAAACAATGAACTAGTAGATATGGTGCTAATTTACGATGAGTGTGGTCAAAGTGCGGCTGCTGCTTCGAGGTTATACGCAGAACGCTTTCCTTTGCGGGCTCATCCTACACCCGGAAGTTTTCTTAATGTTATTCGACGTGCAACCGTATTTGATCCATGGTGTAATAAGTAATAAGTACCTTATTTTAATGCCTTCTATACACCGCTAAAAAAGAAGTATCAACTTAGGAATCACCCTGTATATGGAATAAACACATTTTTCGTCCATAAAACTAAACTTTTTTTGTGCGCACCGCATAAGATGTGCGTATCCAAGTATAGAGGTCATTGGTAGAAAATAAAAAACTTAGATATGAATGTGCAAGTCGTTTTTTATTTAAAACACACTCGAAAAAGTTTTAACAACACCTTTTACCAGTTTTTCTTTCTGGTAAGTTTACTTGATAAAGTCGGACTAACAGTTATTTATATCATCAGGTATTTTAATGACTAAAAACACCTAGTAATATATTAACGGCAACGTAGTCCACGGAGTAGGCAAAGGTCCAGTAACTTTATTTTTAGTTTTAATGAAATAAATAATAATTTAATATGCGTACATACAAAATTTCTTTCCATTTCATCAAGTAGTTTTTGAGCTAATTTAAAAAAAA
The DNA here is from genome assembly GCA_935413205.1 of Polydrusus cervinus. Classification (NCBI taxonomy): domain Eukaryota; kingdom Metazoa; phylum Arthropoda; class Insecta; order Coleoptera; family Curculionidae; genus Polydrusus; species Polydrusus cervinus. The sequence continues at coordinate 9,487,443 of OW284518.1, forward strand.
TCACGTCACGAGTGTCGCGTAGTCCCTTCCCGACCTAACTATTTGCCTAAAGGTAAAACGTTTTTTTAAGGGGTGGTCCGAGTGACTTTGGAAGACCAATCATCCACTACAGGGATCTCGATGCGCCGAGGGAACCAGAAGAATTCATTTAAGATGTAAACCGTTTTAGTTTATACTGATTTTAGTGTTTAATGTAACATTTTAATAATAGTTGAGTTTGGGATATATAGGACGACCTGCCTACAATTACTTTTATACGTTTTTGTGTATCTTGACGTCATAAGAATAATATAAAAATATATTAGACATTTTTTTTTGTTTTTTTTTCTGTAAGCTTTGACCAATTCACAATTTTTAGTATGACTATGCATCGTTCAGAAAAATTTCAGTTCGCACTTGCTGTGCCGAGACTGAGATTGGCACTATTTATGTAACTTTCCCGCATAAATTATTTAACGCGGGGTAATATTTTTGTAAAATGAACCTATTTTTTCTACTCGGACATGGATAAATATCCAGTGGCGTGCATACAATATAGGCAAAAAAGCATTGCCTACCCTGGGAACAATAAAACAAACTCCAAACAAAATCATTTCTAAATATTTAAATTTTTATCCGTGTAATATGCGGCAATATTTCTGTGTATGTAGAGGACCAGGACCGAAAAGGTAATCGTATAACATTGAATATCGTTTCTACGAACGCATTCGTTGCCAATTAATCGTAAACTCGATCGCTGTATAAGCAACCCGTAAGAGAACTTGGAAAGCAATACTTTTACATTACATTAACCGGCTTATGAGAGAGCAAAAGCACTGCTTTTATAAAGCGAGCCAGAGCCGGTAGGCAGTAAGCTAGAAAGAGAAGAAATACACGTGACTCTTGCTGAGCATCCGTCGGCCCGCGTTGGTAAAATGCATTGGTGCCAAGCTTCCAATTTTGTCGTAGTTTCAAAAAATACTACGCGTTCTTGATATAAAACATGTCAGATTAGTTGAGATCTTTATTTATAACGTAAAATTAGAAGTACTTTTATGATGATTTAAGATAATGTTTGCTAATAAGTATGTTAAATTATAATTTACATAATAATTGACTTGGGTTCAATCAAGTGAATGTTAGATTTAAAATCTGAATATAAAACAAATGCGGATGAAATTTATTCATAATAATAATACATATTAGTGTTTTCGCCCAGTGTTTACTTTTGCTATAAACGCCGCGCGTCGCCGTCGGTTGTCAAAAAAAAATGGAGAAGTGGACATGTCCACGTATATGTAATTGAGGTAATGGCGATGTCAACTGTGTTGAAAATTTCAATTGTTTGGAAATTAAATGTTTGCCTACTCTGTTCAAACGGCTTTGCACGCCACTGTAAATATCCAATGCAAATGCTGTCTCTTAGGCTAAAGTGATTGAGTAAATGGGCTATTCCAGTTAACTAAGCAGCTTTAATTTTATATCCGTCCTTATTAGTAATGAACAATGTTGCAATATTGAAAAATAACAGTTCCCTTTTTTAAAGAAAAGTCCCACGAATGCACAAATACTGAAAAAGTAATATTTTAAACAGATCACCAGTGACGTGCCTACAATATAGGCAAAAAAGTATTACCTACCCTGGGAACAATAAAACGGATTCCATTTTTTTTTGTATTTCAGTTTTTATCCGTGTAATCCAACTTTGGCAATTCATGGCAACATTAATATAATAAATAATAATATAGGACCGAAAACTTCATCCTTTATCATTTCCACGAACGAATTCTTTGCTTACAAGCATTCCGTAAGATCGTTCTAAAAGCAAAGATCTCGCTGTACATTAGCGTCTTATGCCAAAGCAAAAGCACTGCTTTTGTACGAGTGGAAGCAAGCGGGAGAGCCGGTAGGCAGTAGGGTAGAAAGAGATGTAACAAATAAACCCGTCACAACCTTTAGCCATCCTTCATCTATCAGCCCGTGCCAAGTGCATTGGTGCCAATCTTTAAGTTTTACCGTAGTTTGGAAAATACTTAGCTTTCTCCTTCCTTTAAACGGGTTTTACTGCAAGTTTCTATCATTTAATAAAATGTGTTTATTTGACAGCATCATTTTTCCACAATCGCTTGAGAATCTACAAAACGCAGCAACACTGAAAAACACATTCCCATTATGTCTTTAAAGCTGACAACCAGGCGTACACAATGACCTTATTGTAATTAAGCTTGAAGAAATGTTGAGGTTATGATTAATATATGTAGTGAAGAAACTGAACGCTAGTTGTGTTGTGTGAACATTATGACAAAACAGTATTGTAAGACAGCACCAGGTCTACAAAGTAACTGATTTAGTGCCATAACTTTCATTTTACAAGTAAGGATTCATAGATATGTCATACGGTAGAATGTACTCTATAAACAGTGAAATGTAGGAGCGGCGGAAAATATGATGTAAATGAATAAAATTAATTACTGTCTTCTATTTTGCTTGACCGTCGTGGTGGAGGATTCCAATCTAATGGTATAACACATCGTTTTAAAGTAAAATTACAATTTTGGAAATTTATTTCAAGAATTCCTATTGGTGTAATAACAAACTACAACTTCGGAAATTTATTTTATGAATTCCTATTGGTGTGATAACAAAAAATAAAACTTACTTTAAAATTAATTTAAACATAAAATAATAGCAGAATAAATAAAAACATTATTTATAAATATGATAAATATCAAATCACCAAAATATCAGATTACATTCTAGTAGATAATTTAGGTTAACAGTTTTGCGGTAATTAATGGAGGCGCAATTACTGTGGCCAGTAGTATTTCACCTTACCAAAGCGATAAGTTATAATTAAATTTCACCAATAAAACTTTTACTTTGCCACTAGTGAAGATCGTTGTGTTGTTTGTATAAAAAAAAACACAAATTATCGACCTTAAATAAATACAGGGTGTTATGGAATAGCCTTATTTTACTTAAATGGGTGATTCCTTGGGTGTCCTAGAAAAACACTCCATAGTTTTTTTTAAATCAATCATCTAAAAAATGGGGTAAGGCCCCTCAAATCAGCCCGACGTCAATAAAGAAAAACCATGAATTTCTCAATGTAAAAGTATAAGAGATACGAGCAAAAGCATAGCCTCGCGAGTGAGAGATGCATGTCGCAACGTTGCCAAATATCAAACTGTCAAATCAGGTGTACAGTAAATAAAACATGGTTTTAGATTAACTCAAGCATCAGCTGTTTGTGTTTAGTAAACAAGAAATTATTTTTTAACTGCTTTACTTTGTAGCTAAATAAAAATAATATAATACATACGGAATTATTAGTTTTTATCAGCAGCCTAACATAAAGTAAAATAGGTACTCAAATTTTAGATTAAAAGTTGCCTTAATGAAAAATAACGAGTATATACTTATTTACCATGAGTAACCGTGCCTATTTACCAGTGTTTAAAGTTTTACATTCTGAAAGAGAAACTCACCACAAATCTCGAGATTCATGATAGTGTGGAACTCTGCTGTGTCTTCTTTGACTAACAGGGCTACCCACTAGAATCCTTTAAACCTTTAACATACCGGCATATTATACACAAAACTTTAGTTGCTACCACAGTTTATTGAAATTGCCAACAAAAACTTAACACTTTAAAACAATCACATACCAAACATACAAATTAGTTTTTTAACGATCCCATTTTTTCTCATTATTCTACGGAGTAAATCACAACCCCGGAGAGATTAGCAAAAAATGTACAACCAAAATAAAAATAAATAATTATAAATCCAATTTACGGTTAAATCTTTTCCCGCGTTTCACAACAAACAACACATTTTCACATCCTAAACACAACTGTGCCAAAAAAATTAAAATATGTTTAAGCAACTGGACATGGAGAATTCTCTGTTGAACCATAAAAATTAAAAGTGTATTAAATAAATAAGCTAAAACAGACAGAATGCTATAGACTGGGCATACGCCCAAGTCTCACAAATATATAAACTAACAGGTAAAGTATGCAACTCAAAAGCCAATATGGTCGTTAAGGTCATGGTTTTCCCATGGGCGACCGGCAAATTTGGTCTGATTTTAGGGATCCAACTTTTTATACGTGTATTGAGTGTTCCTCTAGGACCTCAGGGTCACCCATTTAATAATGCATTAATTCCATAACACCCTGTGTACCGGTACTTTATTATTATGGATCAAATTGAGGTGGTAAAGTAAAATCCTTTCTTCGCCAATAAAATATCCATCTCTATAAAATAGAAATTTGTAATCGAAACATTATTTATGCGTTCATAAACTGCTCGAAAATAAACAATCCAGAAACATATTTGCTTACCTAGACATACATAAAAATTATTATCTAATATAAAGTCCTGCTCCTTATAACACTAATAAAACTATTTACATTAATTACAGAAATTTTGAAAATTTGCCCGATTTTTATTTCAGATAAGAACCGTCAGTCGCGTCAAAAGGGTATGCAACCGTGCTCGCAGCCTCGCTCCTAACGACATGAGCAGCGTTGTTCAAATTTGAATTTGGTTATGGCATACCGTTGCAGGTGTATCATGCTATACAACCAAATAAACTGTTGGTTGTGTTATACTTAATCAAGATAAAAATATACGAACCGATATTGGTTACGTTTGTACGGTTTTCATGCTTCAAAGTCTATTAATAAATAACTTCCATACCCTTCTTTAAATGTCACTGCTAGCTGAACTTAAATAAAGGCAAAAGATGCAGCGCAGTGGTTGAGTTCATTAAGGAAATAGCTTTGTCTGGAACTAAATAATATGACCTGTATAATAAACATTACAAAAGCAGTACTATCTTCTAAATTGCTTCTTAAACCTTTCAAAATGATAATCATCGGTTGCCTTTTCATCTTTCTTCTTTGGTTTGGATTCGTCGGCCTCAAGTTTAGCTTTCTTTTTGGCTGTCTCCGATTGTTCCAAATTAACTAAAAAAAAATTCAGATTAACAAAGGTAAGTGATGTTGAAAAAAGTTTAAGTTTAAATAGGCTACTGGAAAAGGCATTCTGATCAAAAAACGAAGAAATACTTATTTTTTTTGTCTTACCTTGTATAGACTAATTGTTTTTTACTTAAATTTTTATAACTGGGAAGACAATATATTTTTTAAGTAATTTAAGATCATCATGAACATATTGTTTAAAATTAAGTTTAGTTTAAAACTAATTGAAAAAAAAACTAATTTTGGCATAACTTTTGTTGAATGCTTCGAGAAAAATTAGAAATATCAAGAAATTTTAAGTTTGATCAATAGTCTAAAAGTAAACAATAAAAACAACCTTTAAAAATAAGTTAATCTCTTCAAACTAGTCTCTACACAGGACAAAACAAAAAAAAATAAGTATTTTTTTCGTACTTTTGAATAGAAAGCCATAACCTCGTATTCGTACAAAACTTTTAATTCTTAACAACTTTTACAAATAAAAATTGTATCTGAAACGAAAAATGGGAGAACTTTTACTCTTGAGTAAGTTTAAAAAAATTAAATTTCCCTCGTATGCATTACAGTTTTTTTTCAATTTTAATAGGCGCTTTTTTAGTTTAAGGGAACACAGAAACCTTTATCAAGGATCAAATATTCTGTGGAATCAATAATAAAAAAGTTTTCCATATGGAGAATACATTATAAAATAGCTTTAGAAATAACTATTAGTTAAGCTCTATTGTAAACTATGTCTAATTTTCTATTAAACCGTGTTTTTAATAGAAAGTTTTGAGTTATTTTTGAAATTATAGCAGATATAGATAAGATCTCAAACCATGATTAATTTATAAATTTCATAATTTTTATTTTTGAAGAAAATGTAATTGGCGTAAATAAGGGAGGAGGAAATTAATCTAATATTATTTTAATTTCTTTATAAAAAAAGCCATCGCAATCAAATTAACAACGACAAATGTTTAACTATTGTTAGGAATTTGTTTTTTTCGTAATGACATCATACAGCAATGAACACTTTACGGTTGACTGTACTGACCCTACTATAAAATAAGCCACTTTTAGCTCAAAGGTCATTATTTTACCAACTGCCCTAGTGTGAACTACTCCAAGATGTATCAACTGCTTCCTTTTGCAAGTGCCTACACAACTGTAATACCAAATCTTCCTGTAGAAATTTGGTGTATGATATTGAGACTATTGGATCTTACGTCATTATTGGCAACAGTAAGAACGTCATTTTTTACCTCCATTGTCCAAGGAGAGTCAATGCTAAGAAGAATGGTTGAAGATGCGACAAGGGAGGAACAAAAGAAAATATTTATTCAATGGACACAGCCAGGAATGGCTACAAGAGTAAGTCGAGGAGATTATGCTAGGCTGTTTTCTATAAACGTACAAAAGGTTTTCACAAAACGTCTAGTAGTTGATAAAAGAGTCGAGGAAAGAACACTATCTATGAAAGCAACATCGTCAGGTATTGGTCCAACTAAGAAAAACTCGAAGAATACGAGATTTAATCCTTACAGATTATAACTTAGCTTTAGAAATAACTATTAGTTAAGTCGTATTGTAATTATAACTAATCTTTTATTAAAACGTGCTCTTAATAGAAACTTTTGAGTTATTTTTAAATTATAGTCAGTCGCCTTCAAATTAATCACGACAAACGTGCAACTAATATGAATCAATTAAAAATATTATTTTAGCGAGAGTGTTGGGTACATATATTGAATGCAAACTGTCCACAAACGGCAGCAAGTAAAATTGTATACATCTTATGTTATATCTAAAAGAGTGTACTTCTGAGTCTGTCAGTGGCGGCTCGCGGTATTAAAAAATGGCGAAGAGCTAGGTATAGTACTTAAACAAACATTGACTCAAAACCCGTGTAACAAAACGTCTTTCTTATCCTCAACTGACCAACGACTGTATGGAGTTTCCCACCGATTACAAACTATGTTATTAATTGGGTTTATTTTTAAAACACACAACTAAGTAGGTACGTTCGTACGTACCTTTTAATCACACAGTAAATCGCGTAAAAACGATATCTATAACCGGAAGTTTCGCGAAGCCTCAAAATAAATACTTTAAGGTTAGGCGAACCAATGCTAAAACAATGGTGCATACGACTGATCTATTTTTAAATTGCCCTTCATCATAATGCAAATTGTTACATGCTGTTTGCATGACTGATGTCACGTAACCATAGCAACGGTGAATATCAAAGCCATGTTGGGCGTTGGGTCTTCACTTGCTTTGAGCTAACGGACACGGTCGGCTGGGGCGCGCCAAAATGCACGAGAGTTTATAATTATTGTCCATCGGAGTTAACCGTGGCCCTATTATGCCCTATTATACATCGGATTAAATTAATATTATTAATTTGAACACAATTATTTTTTAAGGGCTAAAATGGTAGCTGTATTGGTATATTAATATTTAATATTGTCGAACAACTTTTCTCCTCGTTTTATTTTTTTTTTGGTGAAGAGCCCCTTTACCTACTTCCCCTGACGAGCCGCCACTGGAGTCTGTTAACCCATTAGCGCCCAGATTAAAATTTTTTAATTTTTTTGTATTTTTTTTGACTTTTGGGTTTGGGATACTGATGTGTAAAATATTAAGTTTAAAAAAAAACATTAACTATATAAAAAAAAAAAGGCTGATACCATACGGTATCCGTGGGCGCTTATACAGTAAAGATAAACTGAAATCAGATTCGGTTTAGTACGAAACAGATTTATTTTTTAAACTAATACATTTCTATCTAGTATGATAAATTGTAAAACATGTTATGCACAGTCCTACGTTACACTTCTGGCACATGGTTCTTCCAAATGATTTGCATCCTTGACCAGCACACCGTCTCCTCTGACATGAAGCCACGAAGTGGTCCATGCGGTCAAATCTCACATCTTCAAGTACATTGCGTGTAAGTGTTATTCTACCAGGACCCTTTGGACATACGCCATAACGGGCTATATATACTTGAACTATTTCCCTTCGGAACACTAAATTAGAGACGCCTTTATGGTTGTGTCTATATAAAAGCCACGCATTATTTATAGCCACATCAAAAAGCCAGGTAATAATATAATCGGCCAATACCACTTTTTACTTCGAATGCATATTCTGTAATTGGCGACACATTCGTCCATCAAATCGGTGCCACCCATATTTTGGTTGTAGTGGGCAATACAACTAGGTCGATTTACTAAAATATTTCTTTTTTCTTTTTGAGAATATCTTTTAACAGTTCCCAAAGGGGTGACCCCAGTACTCGTTGAAGCCATTGTGACAACAGCATTGTCCATCCATCTAACGAATAATATTCCATCATTATTTTCTAAAACATAATGACTTTCACCTCTTTCTTTTTTTGCAAATGCTTTCTTGTCACCTAGTGGATTAGGTTTCGGAATACGATTTTCCCTGATAGTTCCCACAGCACCATAACCCAAATATTTTAAATAGCTAAATAGGTTTGACCCGGTAAAGAGGTTATCTACAAATATATTATAACTTAAAGTTTTTATATCTAAATCCTCCAACATCAAGACTAGGGGTGCTGCAGCCTTACCAAACAGTGTATCATAATTGGCATTTCCTCTGGGATTGACACCCTGATAAAGGTCAAAATTTACCAAGTAGCCCTCTTTGGTATTCAAGGACCACATTTTGTACCCGAATCTGATGGGTTTACCACGGATAAATTGTTTGCATCCATGGCGACCGTAATATTTAATCATTGATTCATCATATGCAAGTTCTTTTTCTGGTACAAAATTTTCTAAACACTTTTTTTTTATTTTATCCATGAAGGGTCGTATCTTCCAGGCCTTATCGGTTGCGTTGACCTTAGTATTATCGGCAAAATGAAGAAATCTTTGTATTTGCAAAAATCGGTTTCGTCGCATTGCTTTACTTACAAGAATGTTATTCACATCTTCATTCATATCCCAATATAATCTTTTTGATGGTAATGTATTATACCCACTTACAATTAGAATACCAATAAAACATTTGATCTCAGATGGCGTTATTTTGGGATCAGGTTGATTTATATATTGGGCATATTTTTGTGTTTCTTCGGCCAAATATTGAATTATCAACAAATGATTCGAAAATATCCACACAAGACATATTTTTAAAACGGTTATAGTCTGCAAGAGGAAATGGACGTTGTACATGATCCAAATCTCCTTTTATCCACACAGGTTTAATCTTATTTTTAAGCCGATCTGAAATCCAAGAATTGCTTTTTGATGTACACGGTAAAGTTGATCGTTCCTCGAGTATGCACGTGGGTTGGTTGCCAATGGTTGTTACGTCAGTGGGCGATATTTCGTTATAGTTAAGACGCTCAGTATTTGTTAACTTTATTTCAGCACCGGCACAAAGTTGCCGTCCTGTTAAATTATTAACCATGCCCCCCTCGTCTTCATCAGCTGAGTCTTCATCTGTGTCAACGTTTACGTCAGGTGGCTCAATAAATATTTCATCTACTTGATTACACACCTCTTGATCCCCATAGATGATATCTAACGCTTCAGAGAGTGAAAATCCTCTCCTGTAAACGAAAAAATTATATCTATCAATATGTATATCAAAATAACACAAACACACAAATCGCGACAGCGGTAACGCCCACGGATACCGTATGGTATCAGTGGGATGTTGGGCCCTATATTAGACAATCTATAATTATTTTCTAAAAAAAAACATTTGTAAATCACTAAACGAAAGATAATAACTTAATTTTACATCATATTTTAAAAAAAAATATAAAGGTTATTTCGCAAAAATACTTACTCGAACTGAATGTCCATTTTTTTTCACTAGTAAAATATCAAGCTAAAATAGGGCGTGACTGCAGCTCTCAGTTGTTGCCGATTCACTAACTGCCTACACAACTGCAGACGTTGATGTATCATGCACCCAAAACTAACTGCGTTATGTTCTCCCACCCATACAACCAAGATGGCGACGATCTAAACAAGCGCGGGAAACTTGATACCATATGGTATCCGTGGGCGCTAATGGGTTAATGTAAAGCCAACTAAAAAAATGAAGCCATGGAATACATGTGGTTTAATAAATTCAATTAGAACTAGAGATGGTATGAAGGGCAGATTACCCACGGATTTCATACCCAACCTAAAAAAAGATTATAAAACCCTTTAAAAAACTAAAGAATCCACTCAAAATAACTAAATATAACTATCACAAAAATTAATATTAATCAAAAAATATATGAAGAGAGGCAAAGAAGTAAAAAGAAATGGAAAGTAAGAATTTGTTTCTTTTCATAATGACGTCATACACCAATAAACACTTTACGGTTGGCTGCACCGACCCTACTATAAAAGAGGCAACTTTTAGCTTAAAGGTCATTATTTTACCAACTGCCCTAGTGTGAACTACTCCAAGATGTATCAACTGCTTCCTTTTGTAAGTGCCTACAGAACTCTAACACCAAATCTTCCTGTAGAAATTTGGTGTATGATATTGAGGCTACTGGATCCTACATCATTGTTGGTAATAGTTAGAACGTCTTCATTTTTAAACTTAATTGTCCAAGGAGACTCAATGCTAAGAAGAATGGTTCAAAATGCGACAAGGGAGGAACAACAAAAAATATTTGCTCAATGGACACAGCCAGGAATGACTACGAGAGTAAGTAGAGAAGATTATGCTAGACTGTTTTCTATAAACATACAAAAGAAGGTTTTCACAAAACGTCTAGTAGTTGATAAAAGAGTCGAGGAAAGAACACTATCTATGAAAACAATATCTTCAGGTACTGGTCCAGCTAAGAAAAACTCAAGGAATACTAGATTTAATCCTTATAGATTATAACTTAGCTTTAGAAACAACTATTAGTTAAGTCCCATTGTAAATAATGACTGATCTTTTATTAAAACGTGCTCTTAATAGAAGCTTTTGAGTTATTTTTTAAATTATAGCAGATATAGATCTTAAACCATGATCAATTTATAAATTTGGCTCAAAGGTCATTATTTTACCAACTGCCCTACTGTGAACTACTCCAGCTGTAACAACTGCTTCTTTTGTAAGTGCTTACACAATTGTACTACCAAATCTTCCTGTAGAAATTTGGTGTATGATATTGAGACTACTGGAAGCCATTGTTGGCAATAGTAAGAACTTCTTCATTTTTTAACTCCATTGTCCAAGGAGAGTCAATGCTCAGGAGAACGGTTGAATATGCGCCAAGATAGGAACAAAAGAAAATATTTGCTCAATGGACACAACCAGGAATGGCAACGAGAGTAAGTCGAGGAGCTAGCTAGTCTGTTATCTATAAACATGCAAGAGGGTTTCCACAAAACGTCTAGTAGTATACAGGGTGATTTACGTTGAGTGGCCTATTAGAAGATTTCGGAAAAGAGTAACCTTATCTTTCTAAAAATTTGATAGCAGACATTATTGGCTTTGAGCTTTTAAAACATTATATTTTGGCGTTTTTATTACTTCCGGTTATACCGGAAGTTAATGCCAACTTTTCTATTTCAAATGGAACACCCTGTATATTTTAAAATTCGAAGAATTCGTCCATTTATACTCAAAGAGACCTGATATTTGATATTTTGTAAGAAGAGACTTTGTGTCTTTTTTTCTTACAAAATATCTGTATATTTTAGCATTTTTGATTACCTTATTAAAATTTAAATAACTTTTGTTCATAATGATCTAATTACCGTTTTTGAGATATGGATTATAAAAGTTTTTTTTTGTGGAATAACGCCCCGAAAAGAAAGTTTAGTAACTCTGAAACTAATAAAGGTAAACATTTAAAATTTTGTAAGCTTTCAAGTAATACATAGATATTTAGTTTAAACTACTTAAGTTTCACGTTTTTTATACAGGTAGTTCTTAAAATTGTGCCAATGTTTCCATTTAAATAAATGTGCATAAGTCAATTTTTGCAGATGGAACACCCTATTTTTGAGCTTACTCACGTGTAGAGAATTAAATTTCCTATCTAAATGCCTAATATGTTATAATTCACATTTTTAGTCGTTTTGGATTTATGAGCAATTTGAATAAAAAATCTTAAAATTTCTGTTTGTGTTAATGCGACTTTATTTTTGAAAAGAAGGCTTCGACTGGGATTTTCGTTTGACTTTGAACTTTGTTACAATTTGTTATTAAGTGCCTATGTTCGTTGCTTAGCTATTTTTGATTTTTTTTAAATAAAATTATTTTAATCACAAGATTACCAAGAATGAACGTAATTTTAAATAAGTTTTGGTCAAAGCCTACTTTACAATTTGGCAACAAAAATCAAAGCCTAACGAAAATCCCAGTCGAAGCCTTCTTTTCAAAAATAATGTCGCATTAACACAAACAGAAATATTAAGATTTTTTATTTAAGTTGCTCACAATTCCAAAACGACTAAAAATGTGAATTATAACATATTAGGCATTTAGATAGAAAATTTAATTCTCTACACGTGAGTAAGCTCAAAAATAGGGTGTTCCATTTGCAAAAATTGACTTATGCACATTTATTTAAATGGAAACATTGGCACAATTTTAAGAACTCCCTGTATAAAAAACGTGAAACCTAAATAATTTAAACTAAAGATCTATGTATTACTTAAAAGATGACAAAATTTTAAATGTTTACCCTTATTAGTTAAAGAGTTACTAAACTTTCTTCTCAGAGCGTTTTTACACAAAAAAAACTTTTATAATTCATATCTCAAAAACGGTTAGAGATAGGAATAGATTATTATTAACAAAAGTTATTTAAATTTTAATAAGGCAATCAAAAATGCTAAAATATACAGTGTGTTCCATTTGAAATAGCAAAGTTGGCATTAACTTCCCGTACAACCGGAAGTAATAAAAGCGTCAAAATATAATGTTTTAAAAGCTCAAAGCCAAATATGCCTGCTTACAAATTTTTAGACAGATAGGTTTACTCGTTTTCGAGATCTTCTAATAGGCCACTCAACGTGAATCACCCTGTATAGGAGAGTCGAGGTAAGAACACTATCTATGAAAGCAACATCATCAGGTATTGGTTCAACTAAGAAATACTTAAATAAATAATACTAAATTTAGTCCTTATTGATTATAAAATAGCTCAAGCTGTATTGTAAATGATGACCTTGGAAAATGGCATTGATATGAATGGAGTTAATTTGGCTGCTACCGGATATTCCTTTCTCACCTTTTGCTGATTTTCTTACCAATTTGTCATATTAATATAAATCTTACCGCTAATAAGAAACTGGAACATTCTTTTAACATAAGTGCACAAAAAAGCAATAAAAACGTAACACGATAACAATAAATAAACTTTTCCGTCGACCGTGTATTTACATCCGATATTAACGTTCCCAAAATCATTCATTAATGACCCCTATTAATGCATGATTTTCTGTAAATGCACGATTTTGGTAATTAAAGGCAGCCATGCAAACAAATCAACAAAATAATAAAACGTCAATCCAAAACGTCGTCCGCTGTCATTAGTATTTGTAGAATTGTGAAATCTGGATTGTAAAATAAAAGTTGTTAACTGTTTTTCTTCACTTTAGTAAAAAATACGGTCGACGAAAAAACATTGTAACCAACTCTTACATTAAAATGCTATTAATGATCTCGAACATTAACGCGTTCGTTCGCGTTATTTCGATCATTAATCGCCATTATTAATGTACTTGTTGGTTAAATTACTATTAATGCGTCGGCTACTATATACTTTTGGGACAAGTTTCATTTCATTAAATTAACATTTCCGCTGTTATCTGAGTAAGCCACAACATGGGGCGTTGTTTGTTCTATAATGATCTTAGATTTCCGCAGCCAAACCGAAAGCCGGGAGCACCGTATTATGACCACTGTTGGTTAGATGGTAATAATTAATTGCACTGAAGCTCGGAAGGAAATCATACGCGATCAGTAAATGGCACCGACTTCCCGTCCGTGCCGAACGTCTCTTTCTTGGTGTACTGGTTGGCAACAGTAAGAATGTCTTTATTTTGTAATTCGAATGCTCCAGGAAACTCAACACTAAGAATGGTTGTTGATGTAGTAAAAGAGGAACAAAAATATTTTCCCAATGGACAAAGGCAAATTTGACTACGAGAGTAAGCCATCAAGATTTTAATTAAACTGTTTTCTACAAGTTTGTAATTTTGTTTCTCAATATCCTTAACGAATTACCCTGTATTAAAAGTGTGACGTTGTGCTTACATCGATTATGTTGTACAAAATTCACCGCCATGTTAGTTGGAACAAATGGGGACGGGCCATCTTTTTTATTCTGTTTCTCCCAGAGAAGTCTCAGTTTTGCCTCCTCAGTAGCTTCTATATTTTTAATTTTTGCCTCTATTCCTAGGTCCACTTCGGGAATGCCGCTCAGCATTTGATTGGAAAGCATTTCCTCGGACCTGAAAAAAAGTTTATCTTTAAAATTAGACAGTACCAGTACCGTAAATAACATACAAAATTTCTAAAATAAACCACAACAGAGGAATTGAAACAAAAAAATACCTTTTAGCTGAAGATTCTCTTAAAAACGCAGGCACGGCTTGTAAGGCAGCCTCTTCAGGTGTTAAATAGGAATTCTTCTTTTGTGTCTCTACCTCTGTCTCCTTTTCTGTTTTACCTTTTCGCTTCGACAATTCTTCCTCAATGAACTTCATCATTTCTTCGTCCTATTAAAGAAGGAATAAACACCGACTTATAATGTGATAATTTTAAAAATACACTACACTCGCGGTAATATGAATATGCACTCTTATGAACGACTCAGTAATATGAACATAATATTTTTTCTCCACGACCATTACTGAATGCAATAATTCCAAAATCATTTTTGATAATAGAATGTAAAAATTCTCGCTCTTGAGTTGGAATATTTATTCTGAAACACTTGCTTCTTATGCGTTTTGCGTGTATTTTCATTCCATAACAAGATACGGAATGAATATTCTGTAATTGATCTAAACGACATAGGTTGCCATGAATTTCGAAACTGTCAATGTCAGCAGACAAATTTTAGTGCAAGTCAAAATATGAGTGAAAAATCGGATGAATCAGATATGGAACTGGATAATACTCCACTTGAAATTACAAATATTGCGAATAGTATTTTTGGTCGTGGAGAAAATATAGTCTGCTACTCGGTTAGAATGAAAATTCGATACTCGTGGTTCGGAATCTTCCACTCGGATCAAATTTTCATTCCAACCTCGTTACAGAATCTACTATTACATTGACCACTCTGTAGTATGAATAACACTGTTCATACTACAGAGTGGTCAATGTAAAAGGAAAATCAAAATGCCTTCCTTCAGTTTGCTTAATTAAGGGAAAAAGTGCAATAGTAGGTTATAGTAGGTTTTTTAAGTACTCTCGCAAGATGGAGTTAAAGATATGTGAATTATTGTATGTTTACTTTCCATAACACAATTCTCAACGTGACTTGTAGGCTAATTACGTGTCACTAAAAATCTCAGACTATAGTTCACATATATCGCTTTATTAAGTGTTATACCCTGCTGCTTTCACTGATGGTAGAAAGAAAGAGCATCAGTGGGTGACTGAGATGGATTATAATTTAGCTTAGAAAGACTAAAAATTGAACTTTCGGTTAAAAAAATACCGTACTTAATTGTGTTTGAAACATTGTTTTAATAAAAGTTGATTATAATTAATTACAGAATATTGGAATGTCAATATAGTGTTGCTTAATTAAAAAATAAAATAATTTAAATATATATACAGGGTGCTACAAATTCGTGTGCGTACAAGGGGATCTCGAAAACGGTAAGAGATACGAATATGGTTAAGTTGAGGCAAAGTTCCTCATTTTGGGCTTAATAATTTGGTGAAAGAAAATTCTAAATATCCGAAAAAAACCGAAATTTTTAGTTTTCATTTTTGACTTGGGAAAAACAAAAAATACTTTCTTATAGTCGTTTCTTATGTTCTACAAGGTGGCGTTATTAGTTTTCAAATTCGACGTTTCGTTCTTTAGATACCAACCTCAAGTCAATTTTTTTAAATACGGACCAGGAATTTTAAAAACATTTTTAGAGACTGCTGCGCTTTGGAAATTTAATACAAATTACATTTTTTTATAATTTTAACGTTTTGTCATCAAATTTACATCATTAGTATTTCAAATTATTCTTTCTTTACTATTACGGCCCTGGCAATTATTCTTAGGATAACTTAAATATTAAAATTACATTACAGGAAGTTATGGCGTTTTATTTCAATAAGAGTTACCATAACAATACTCTAGGAAGTGAGTAAGTTTCTTAGGCATGAGAAGTAATTCTATTTTTTATTAGTAGATTATTTATTTTCTTAATATAACATCTTAAGTCCTATGGTTTTTGCCTTAGACCTAGACCGAAATACAGAAAAAAATTAATGCTCCCGAGTAAAGAACAGGTAACTGGAGTGTTAGTCTAGTTATGTTGCTGTAATGCGCTTAAGTTTGTTTCAAGACAGAAAAGTATCAAATATCAGGCCTTTTTAAGTAAAAATGGACGGATTTTTCAATTAGAATTATTTTTTTCTTTGGTTTGGCTCTAAATGTTAAGGACCGTAATGACATAAAAAGATAACTTGAAAAAATGTGTTATTAGATGACAAACGTTAAAATCTCAAGAACTTTAAATTGTATTAAATTTGTAAAGCTTAGAAGTCCCTAAAACTGTATTTAAAATTCCAGGTCCGTATTTAAAAAAAATGACTTAAGGTTGGTATTTAAAGAACGAAACGTTGAACTTGAAAGCTAATAACGCCATTTTGTAGAACATAAAAGACGGCTATAAAAAATGTTTTTTGTTTTTCTCCCAAGTCAAAAATTAAAAACCATAAATAGAAATTTCGGTTTTTTTTCTTATATCAAATTTTACTAAATTGTTAAGCCCCAAAATACGCAACTTTGCCTCAATTTTTTACCATCTCTTACCGAGATCCCTTGTACGCACACGAATTTGTAGCACCCTGTATATATAATACATAAGTATATGACAAACTAAAAATACTTTCAACAATCTTTGTTTAATTTGTAAAAACTTTTATGCACATTTTTTTTAAATGATTAAATACGTGAAAAGAAATCTCATTTTAAAGGTGTACGGCGTCGTCTTAAACAAAAATAGAACTTTATATTAAAAATATCCAAACAACAAAACATAAAATTACAAAAACACCCCATTAAGACTGCCTTGGTGGTCCCCCTGCATAAGGGTGGTGATGTCGACTTAGAATCAAATTTTCGCCCTATTTCCTTGCTGTCTACGCTGTCTAAACTTCTAGAGAAGCTTGTTCATAAAATACTTGCTAGCTTTCTGCAAAAGTATAATATAATTGATAAGAACCAATTTGGATTTCAAAGTTCAAAAAATACCAGTGATGCCATATTTTCCTTTCTTGAAAGACTCTATTTAAAAATTAATGACAGATCAGCGGCGGTGCTCTGTGACTTATCCAAGGCGTTTGATTGTGTTAGTCACAGAATTCTGCTGCTGAAGCTGGAGCATTAAGCTGCATTTTTAATCACTTTGCGGGCGAAGTGACACTTCGACACGCGTGCTAACTGTAAAAGATACATTTCTATTCAATTCGTGACGCATTTGTCATCTTTCCATTGCCTTGCTTGTTATTAGTTATTATTTTTTTATCAAAAAGAGATGGAAAATAGCCAGGAAAGTCAAATTAATGATGAATTTTTGCTACAGTGTGTTGCGAATTATATAGCACTGTACGACAAAACAGATAAAGGGTATAAATCCATTCTTCAGAAAGAGAACTGTTGGGCAAATGTAGCAAGGTCTTTACAAACAAAATAATAAATTCAGACTACTTTCCGTATGAACAGCATCCATTTTTGCCAGCTGCACAAATTTATATACACTATAAAAGCGTAAAAGTACAATGGATTGAATGCAGCAAAACTCAAAACATTAAGAAAATCGAGGAAATCAACATAAAAATAAAGTTTACATGTCAACATCAGAATTCTTATAACACGCATGTGTAAAAGTCAGCACGAATGTCGAAAGTTTGCAGCTTGCAATAAATTTTTTATTGGCCGGCACGCGTGCTGAATTCGAATTTTATTGAAAATGCCAACGTTGACATTCATAGACTTAGCACGCGTGTCGAAGTGTCACTTCGCTCGCAAAGTGATTAGAAATGCAGCTTTATGGCTGTAGAAACAATGTGTTGGGCTGGTTTCGATCATACCTGAGTGATCGTAAGCAGGTTGTTAGAGATCATATCGCGATAGAAAACGGCGTTTCGACAGTTGAAAGCAACAGATGACATTCACAGCTGATTCTAGTTCCGCCGAAAAGTTACTAGATTTAGTGTGGACCGTAACTAGTTCACATGTCAGTTCGCGTCCTATTATTTTCGTTGTTTTTGGTGTTTTTTAGTATTTTTGTGGCTGTTTTTTATATAGTGTATATAGAGTTTTCTGGTTGAAAGTTAGAGTCATAACTAAAATGAAGCATAGTAATTGTTTTGTATACCAATATTTTAACCATATATACCATGTTTTACGTATTCTACCTAGCTGGTGCAGTATTACCGGTATTTATTACATTCTTTAATATTCACGAGCAAAGGAGAGTAGTGTGTCGATAAGTTACATTTTTTAAAAGCTTTGTCGATAATATTTATGTTACTAGTACATTACTTTATTGTAAGTAATTCCTATCACAATATCTAGGTAGTATTCAGTGGATACCTAAAGGTGGATTTATAGTCGCCGTAACGTAAGCCGTAAGACGTAGTCCGTAAGGCGTAAGAATTAAGCCGCAACAAGAAACCCATTTATAGATCAAATTAGTTAAGAAGTAACAGAACAAATAGTTAGGTTATAATTTAATGTTTTGCTTTTGGTTAAAAACTCTTGTTTCAAAATAGGAGCTGTTGTGTCTCAAAGTCGGTCTTTTTTACAAAGTTTCGTACGAGAAAATTAAATTTTAAAACTCAAAACGACTGTGAATCAAAAGAAAATGCCTGACAGTTCATTGCGGTTATGTTCGAGTATGACCGATCCCGGCCGAAGCCGTAAGACGTAACGTAAGGAATGAAAATAAACCATTTCCTTAATGCTTACGGTTTGGTCTTAATTCTAACTGCTTAAGTTTTTTGAACTATAAATGAATGTGTTACTAATTATTTGTTTATTTTTCTTACGGCATACGTTACTTCTTACGGCTTACGTTACGGCGACTATAAATCCAACTTAATAGGTTCTTGACTTTTGTTCCAATTTGGATAACATCTCCAAAAGTTTCTTGACAACTTTAGTTAAGAACGATGATTTAAATAGAAAAATTTGTAAAGTCTTCTTTGATAAATTAAAATGGGAGATAGGAACTTAATATTTAAATATTTTTTTAGTTTGTTAATGGAACATAAAAATAGTCTGGTCCTGTCTTTTTAGCCAACCTCTAAACGTAAAATAGACCAGACGTCAACAGGGTGTCATAAATGACAAGTGACTTGGCGTTTACTTAAAAAAATTTGACTTTAGCGTCCCACCATATTTAACCAAAATCATACTAGCACTGATAACAGGAAGAACATTTCAAGTAAGAGTGGAAGACGAGCTATCAACAACAAGAAATGCTCAAGCAGGGCTCCCACAAGGGGCACCATGCTCTTCACTACTATTTAACATCTACATAAGTGACCTACCAAGAAACATAAGAACGATACTTTTCCTGTTTGCTGACGACTTAGCGATAGCGACAATGTCAAAGATACCGAGGATGATCACACTCAGGCTTCAGCAACACATAGATGAACTAATGAAGTGGGTAAGAAAATGGAAGCTAGCAATAAATGCTAATAAAACCCAGGCAATAATGTTCACCAAGACAAGACAAATTCCGTATCAAAACGTAAAAATAAACAATATAGACATCCAATGGGGAAACAATGTCAAATACTTGGGAGTCAAGTTTGACACAAGACTCACATGGACCCCTCAGCTGCAAACAATTCTAGCAAAGTCAAATGGAATGATATCCAAACTGTACCCGTTACTAAAAAGTAGAAAAATGTCTATGAAAAATAAACTAGCAATTTATAAATCAATAATAAGACCAACGCTTACATATGCTTGTCCAGCATGGGCACACATGAGTAAAGTTAAGAGGACAAGACTGCAGGCAGCCCAAAATAAAGTGCTCAGAATAATAACAGGAGCCCCTTGGTTCATGAGAAACACTCAAATACACAGAGACGCCCAAATGGAAAAGTTATCAACACATATAAATAAACTATCGAACAGTTTCTTCCAAAACTTGCAAGATAATAATAATCAAGAAATAAAACACGCGTTTAGAGAAATTCCAAACCCCAGACAAAAGTATCAAAGGCCAAGAGATCCACCACCTCAAGAAATAGATTAAGCAAGCAGAAAACAAAAACGTTTAAAACAAAAATAAAAAACCCAAATCAAAAGAAAACAAAATAGGCAAGAAGCAAAGCAAGCAGAAAAACAAAAAAGGCAAAAAGCAAAATAAGCAGAAACAAATCAAAAAAGGCGAAAAGCACATGAACAACACCAAAAAACAGTAGAAAAAGAGAAATTAATCCAAGAAAATGAAAAGACAAGAAAAACAGAACAGATTAAAGTAAATAAAACAGTACAAAAACCAAGAAAAAGAAGAAAAATCAAAAAACCAAAAAAGGAAATAATCAGCCAGAAACAGAAATTGAAAAAAAACACGCCATCTAGTGGGAAAAACAAAATACAAAACAGTTAATACAACGAAGTAAAAATAGTAAGAGGTCTTCGACCTAACTAAAAATGCTAAATAAAATATAAGAGAGAGAGAGAGAGAGAGAGAGAGAGAGAGAGAGACTTTAGCGTGGCAGGGAGGACCTCTGCTCAGATGGCTATTTTTGCTGGTGTTCCACAGGGTTCTGTTCTAGGCCCTTTGCTTTTTCTACTATACTTCAACGACATAACGAAGCTTAAATTTAATGGTACATTTACACTTTTTGCCGATGACACTTCCATCTTTTGGCACGACCACGACATTGACCGTCTGCACCGGATGATCTCTGAGGATATACTGATTGTTAAGGATTGGTGTGACTCGAATTTTCTCTCCTTTAATATATCAAAGACATGTATAATGCATTTTAATTGCACATTGGATAATGTTTACTTGGGCGATCAGGTTTTGGAGGCTAGATCCTGTACAAAGTTTTTGGGCATTTTTCTGGATCAAAACTTAAAATTTGATACTCATATTGCGAACTTGATCAGTAAACTGACGAGAGGTTGCTATGCTATTCGCCTTACATCCAGAGAGGTGGGATTGTCATTGTCGAGATCTGTGTATTTTGCACTTATAGTCTCACCTATGATACGGTTTACCGTGTCTGTTTGAAGGTTGGAGACAATGATGTTTCTTGAATGATAGAATAGTTTTGGACTTGCATTGTCTTTAATTTGTTTTACATCACAACGTTTCAACTGGTAAGTATCTCCAGTCGTCAGTCGCCAGTATTCATCTGAAGACGACTAGAGATACTTACCAGTTGAAACGTTGTGATGTAAAACAAATTAAAGACAATGCAAGTCCAAAACTATTCTATCATTCAAGAATACGGTTTACCGTTTTGGGGTAGCTGCTCTCAAACTCTTTTTAGGTCATTATTTTTAATTCAGAAGAGGG
Organism: Polydrusus cervinus; assembly: GCA_935413205.1. Classification (NCBI taxonomy): domain Eukaryota; kingdom Metazoa; phylum Arthropoda; class Insecta; order Coleoptera; family Curculionidae; genus Polydrusus; species Polydrusus cervinus. The sequence continues at coordinate 9,509,125 of OW284518.1, forward strand.
CTGTGAGATGCCTCTCCGGTGTGGGTCCTAGGGAGCCTTGCAGGCCTCTGTTTCGGAAACACAGAATATTAACATTGCCGTGCCTTTTCATATTGGAATCTGTTTGTCTAATTTTTAAGAGGAGGGATGCATACAAGAGAGATGTGTTGGCTTATCAGACTAGAAATACTCATGATATTCTTTTACCTTTGCCAACTAGCGCTTTTGTATATAATTCTATTATGTACAATTCAAAAAAGATGTTTAATCATCTCCCTCTTAATAAGTATAAAATCCTTAAGTAATTACTTAAAGTTTCGAATTCAGGTTAAAAAATTATTATTGGAACACGTGTATTACACCGTATCTGAATATTTTTTAGAAAATTTGTAATAGTTCGGTTTATGTATTGTTCTTTATTTGCTTTTGTATAATTTTCTCTGTAGGTATATATTTTGTTTAGCATGAGATCATATAGATTTTATTATTGTTATGTACATTTCACTTTGACTTTTTGTATGACTTTTATTTGGACTTTATTTCATTTAGATCTAAGTTTTTCAGCTTTGTCAACAAGAGCATAAGCTCTTATGATCAATAAAGCATATTTTGAATTTGAATTGACGGTCTAAAAGAAAAAGTGTAGTTATTTACATCCGTAAGAAATTATATCGAAGATTTGAATTTTTTTCTTCGAAATGTGTTTTTTATTATTTTTAAAGGACCTCGATTGAAGGCCAATTGGGTAAACAATAAATAACTTGTTAATAATAATATTATTCTTCATGTTTGCCGCTTGTTCCGCACTTTTTGTAATTAGCTTTTACGACAGTTTTCGGCGAAAATCAATTATGTTTAAACTTGGCAATCTTACCTTTCTTCAAAAAATTGCCTACTTTACACTTGAAAATATTTTTTAAATTGTTTTTACCTGGTTTATGAAGCACGTTTTCGTGAAAGTAACCTTTATAACACTATATTATGGCTCCATGAACTAGCATATTTACTTACCTCATCTCTTTTATTTGTTTCCACCGAAAACTGTGTTCCAATTCCAGTGTCGTAGGCATCGTCTACTTGAATCACTTTTCCAGATTTTAGAGCTTGCATGTTTACCATACCGCCAGTTTGGACATTAAATGAATCCTTCTAAAAAACGCATAGAGATGTTGTAAAAAAAATATAATTACCGACAGGGTAAGTTTTTAAAGTGTTCAAGGAGATATCCTGTATAAAATTGGTACATCCATATAGTTAAAAATGGCCCACCTAGGAAGGAAGAAACCGTTTCTGTTACTGTATAGGGTTAGTCAGAAAAGAAACTAACATTTTTATATTATTAGAAAGTCGTGTATATTGATAATTTAAACGGTCGCAAAATCAGAAATATAGGGTTTTGTGGATATAAATTTACTCACCGAAGCAGCTTCGTCCGCTTGAGATACTTTGGTTCCTAAAGCAAGTCCAAGAACACTGATGCCGTGCTGTCTTTTTCTCAAATTTTGAACTTCCTTCATTTCTTCTAATTTATAACTGAAAAATAAACATAACCAGGAAAATGAGACAAGCTTATTTTGTTGCAGCTAAACATGGAAGAAAACTAAAAAAAGGAGCCTTTGCATTAAGAGGACTAAGCACTTCCGTATCCACCAGTACATTAAAAACTGCATATTATGCATTGATACACTCCTTCCTCACTTATGCGATTATTGTGTGGGGTCACTCATGCCATACTGACAGGGTCTTTGCAATGCAGAGAAGAGCTATCAGAACGATAGCGGATAGCGGGGTTATCTTTCAGGGATGCTTTTAGAGTTCATGGAATACTCACCTTTACATCGGTCTACATACTTGAAACTCTTCTGTTCATGAAGGTCAATGCAGATAAATTTGAATCCCACTCTGAGTTGCATGATTACAATACGCGAAATAAAGAGAACTTAGCTATCGTTTATAAGAGGTTAAAAAGATGCCAGAGTGGACCCGACTTTCTGGGGATCGGGCTATACAACAAGCTTCCCGTGGATCTGAAGCTTTTATCTATTACAGCTTTTAAAAACAGGGTAAAGGCGTTTCTTGTGAAGGGCGCATTTTATTCGGTTGATGAATTTTTAAATTGTGATGTGCAAAATATTTAAGGGTTAATTTTAGAATGTTATATATGTAATGATTTTAGATTGTTTGTGACAGTATAGAACATTTGTATTTTGTTACTTTTGATACTATTACTTTATTATCATTTATATGACTTGTGTAAGTACTATGTACCTTGATCGAATGAGAAGGCTTAATCAGCCTTAACTAGAACTCAGGAGCAGCCAAGCTGCCTACCTCTCATGTGTCGAATAAATCACCGACAAAATGAGCTAAGGAGTCTAGAAGATCAACATGATAACTGGACATCGAACGTGTCACATTGCCAAGCCAGATCACTGACGAGTACCCAGAATCAGAAACAAGGATGACCTCACATTTCATTTTAAGTGAGGCAAGGAGCAACCGGCGGTTGTCTGGTGCCGAGAGGGGAATCACCCCTGCACTCCTTGCCCAGAGTTCCACAGGTCCTTTACCTGGCCCACCGTTTTCTGTCCTTGCGACAGTCGAGCTAGGCTGCCGCTGAACGAACACACTGGCTTCTCTTTCGAGACAACTATTGGCTTAAACTAAGCTCACCAAAAGCCGACCCAGTCCGGATCCTTGAAGGGAGGTCCGTGGGTGTGGAGACTGATACCTTCCATGACGATGATGAACAACGCCAGTTGTCAGACGATTGACCATCCATAAGCGCAGACCCTTTGCGGGCCGCGGCCTCAGGATGGTCGCGCGTCTCTGATGAGTCCCAGTAGGACGAAACAACGAAAGGATTGAGATGTTACACATCTGATAAATGGGAGAACTCTTGAACAGATTTGTCCTGGGGAAATCTAAATAAAATACTTTATTGGATCTACTGTTCACACGATTTATAGAAAAAGGAAGCTGACTTAAAAACTCAGTATCATCAATGTTTCGCCTTAAAAGCTTGAAGAGTGTAATTAAACATTTTTTTTCCGTCTTATTTCCAAGGACACCCTGTCAAAGATACTCAACAAATATACATGATCACAGCCTCTAGTGGGGTAAAAACCATATTTCTTTAGCTACATATATTTTAAAAATTTTCTCTGTACACTCTCGATAAAATTAACCCAGACATTGTACCTAGTAAGGGGACCATATTATACTTCCATACTCTAACTTAGGCAATATCAATGTGTCAAACAATCTAAAACATACATCTATATCAAATTTTTTTGTATTTCTAATTATAAAACCCATTATTCTTTGAGCCTCGTGTAGATTAGCCGTTATATGCCCAGTAAATGACAATTTGGTGTCAAACATCACACCCAAATCCCGCTGATTATCCACCCTAGACAACCTTTGATCACCAACAGCATAATCTCCATTAATCATATTATGATTCAAAGAGAAAGACATACAGGAACATTTATTCACATTAAGAGTAAAGCCATTCACATTACACCAATCAGCAACACGACGCAGGTCATTCTCTAACTAGCCACAATCATCCCCGGTAGCAGTTTCAAGAAACAATCAAATAATATCAACTCAAAAATCTTAGAGACGACAGAGACTATGGTAATAAGACGATAATTTTTAAATTCTTGTCTAGATCCACTTTTAAAAATAGGAATAACCTTACTGGATTCCCATGCCTCTGGATAAATGGATGGTTTTAAGCTAATATTAAATATATAGCCAAGTGGCTCAATTAATAAATCTAAACACCCCTTAAAAATATAGTTATATAGTTAAAAAAAAGGAGTTTGATAATATGTATTTTTAATTTAAAATTGCTCAAAGAATGGAAAAATAGGACAGACAGGACCAGATTAAGAGGGAAGATAGGGCTTTGTTTTTAATAGCACATTACCAAAAACTGAGAGTTCGTTTTTAGATGTTTAAACTGCCCACCAAAATTATTCCTTAAAAATTTTTGGCATCGTGTTTGTATAATAGATATACTATTTTCGCGTAGTTAGCTACTTCTAACGGTTAAATTACCCTTACCCCTTACCTAATTTGTTCGGTTTCTTCATCGTCACTTTCATCAGTTTTTAATCTTTGTCTTAAGTTCTTTCGTTTTGTAGACTTGAAGACTACTTTTTCTTTTGTATCATTGCTATTTTCCGCAGAGTCACACATTTTAGTCAAACTTAATTCTTTGGTAAGATTTTTAAACACAGGAACAGACTAAAATTGTGTAAACTATTTAATAAGGTAATATAGTAAATATGGTAAATATTTTTTGTTTGGAATTTTGGTAGAGATGAGCGATATTTTTGTACCGGTGACTTATACCGGCGACCTATCTGGTCACCGGTATTAGCGGTGACCAAATTACCCAAGTCACCGCGACCGCGACCTACCGTACCACACCCAGGTCGCCGCTCCAAGTATCGGGCTTACCCGGTGACCGATCAGATCAAGTCACTGGTAACTGCTCGAAATACGAATATTAAACAGCGACCAGCGACCTAAACAGCGACCAGCGACCTAAACAGTGACCTGCGAGTACAGATAACAGCGCGATTGGATTTTCGATTCTCATCGAGGCGCCGGGCTGTGAAGCGACCTGTATGACTGGTTGCTGAACACAGCGGAAACAATATTAAAATAATAAAATTTATTTCTGCTTGTGGTTGGTCAAGCTCGAGAAGGTAGTATTTGCATAACTTGCACGCCACGGATTGACGTGGTTTGAGAGGATTATAGGATTTAGGTTACGTTTTAGTTTTTATTTCACTGTCACCGTATATTTTTATTTTTGAAAGTTGTGTTTATAGATTAGTGATATTTAGTGTTTAGTTTTTATGAGAGCTTGTGTGAAAAATTTATCTGTTAAAAACTTTTTTTTTAAAGATTTTTTAGATAATATTAAGGTATGCAAATATATTTTTTATATAAATTTTAAATGATTTTAAAAGGGTTACACGCAGTGATTGAATCATCAAACAGTAAGAACAAGCTCTAAAATATTTTAAAATCCAAATACCTAGTGGTTAAGTGAGAGAGCTTGCTTCAACCTCGCCATTTGTAAATTATTTACAAAAAAAATAAATATTTTAGATGAAAATATTTTTAAGAGGAAAAACTACAGAGATAATAATAATAATAATAATAATAACAATAATATTAATAATAATAATAATAATAATAATAATAATAATAATAATAATAATAATAATAATAATAATAATAATAATAATAATAATAACCCATACGATATTATTATTATTATTATTATTATTAATATTATTGTTATTATTATTATTATCTCTGTAGTTTTTCATATTAAAAATATTTTCATCTAAAGGTAGAGATTTTTATGAAAGTCACCGGGTCTGAAGTCGCTGTTAAAAATACCGGTGACCTTAAAGTCGCTGTCACCGGTATACCGGTTACTTGAAAGTCACCGGTAATCTCACCTCTAAATTTTGGAATTTATAACTTTAAGGTTATAACACAGAAAATTATTCTTTACTATCCACTAGCTTGTCAGCCTCCTGCCAAATTTTTAATTAGTGCCACAATACACTACTCGTTCTGAGGGTACCGCACAGTACCGGATTTAGTGCTTATTTAACCTTCGCGCCTACAGATGGTTATTTACACGTTCTCTGATTTCGATAACTGGATTCTTTTCATTTATTATGTCTTAAAGATACGTGCTCTGTGGGACAAGAGCCTGTGGACCAGACGGACAGGTCCACCGAAAGAAGCCGAACTCCGGTGCCCGGTGCCGATCGATCGAATCGAAAGAAAACCATTTGACATAACTTATTGGCATGTGTTTTACCAGGCACGTTTGATAAACGATAAACGCGTACTTATTCATTGTGCGACCTGTGCGAAACAATCTAGGACTATAAGGTACATTATAATATATATTTTGAATTATGTACGAGTATACAAGGGAGGATTAAAAGCCACTTATACAAATTTTTTTCATGGGAAATATTTAGATCTATCAGTCTATCATTTTTGAATGAAAGTTTATTCTACAGGGTCGTGTATCTCACCTCCCGTCTTCCCTAGCTCACTTAAAAATTAAGTTATTATTTTGACATTTTGCGGACTAGACCTGTATCCTATGGCGCATTTCAGGAAAATATTTTTGTTTATACAGGGTGTTCCAAAGAAGCGTGACGTCATAAGGATCTATTTTTTAGATTACATGCTATATATTATGTATCTGTGTGTGCATATATATGTCAGTTTTTGTGAAATTGATAATATTCGCTTTAAAAGTTTAAACTTTTAAATAGTTAATAAGTGACATAAACATTTTTTTTGTTTTTGTAAAATGGGGTTTAGATAATACTAGGGGCTTCGACATTTTGCAATCATAAAATTTACATTTTTTATTAGTACTTTGGCATATTTATCTCAAAAACGCAAAATAGTGACATATAATATGCACTTCTTGTACCAAGCCACAGATACAGGATGGAATTTTTAACTGGAATAAATTCAGTATTAGAAAGTATCTTTATTTGCGGAGAAAATACGGAAGTACGGGTGCCTTTATTTTTAGTTTGTTAAACTTTTTTCGTCCCGTCATGAAATTTACCCCTCTTCTGGGGGTAGAAACCCCCCTAACATTTCCAACAATTTTTACAATAAAAAAAATTGCGTCTAGATTATCGAAATGCAAAAGTAAATAGTGGGTCGTATTCCTTTTTTTATGCCCTTTCCAACGAGCTACCGCAATACGTTTGAGAAAAAAAAGTTAGGGGCGGTTTCTTCCCCCCAGAAGGGGTAAATTTCATAACGGGACGAGAAAAGTGTACCAAACTAAAAATAAAGGCACCCGTATTTCCGTATTTTCTCCGCAAATAAAGAGGCTTTCTATTACTGAATTTATTCCAGTTAAATATTCCGCCCTGAATATTCTGATATATGGATGTCTTTTATAGTTGCCTCAAATTTTAATTTTAATGAAATCGGTTCAGTATTATATACAAAAAAAAAATAAAAACAAAGAAAAATCAGTTTTGCACCACTGGTTTTAAAAATTAATAAAAAATAAAAATAATGCATCGTTAATAAAATTACCTATACAATTTGTATTCAATAAATAAGGTCGAACAGTCTCATTAACCAAGTTTGATTAATACGAATTGTACAGGGTGTTCAAAGTTTAGTGTCAAACTTTTAACTTTTTTTTCTTATTTCAAATGTCATTGTATGGTATCTACCTAAGTATGTATTTCTAAATAAATATTATCAAGAAATCTATTACACTTTTGTTAATTTTATAAGTTTGTGTTTGTAAAAAATTGGCATTTAGCTTCACCGTTTTGTCAAGAAATCTATTACATATTTGTAAAATAATTAAAGTTTACCACCGTACCTACGGAATTACTAAATTATTATTAACGGCAGAATGTGCCCAGATATTTATTGATTTTTTATTGCTTGAAAAGTTTATTGTATAAAAAGTCATGTAATACTTATATACCTACCACTTGATTTACTTTTTTAATTACTTAAATTTGTATTACTACCATAATAATAAACAATAAAAATAGCTAAAAACTGACCTAACACCGACGAATTCTGAACTTAAGATTTTTACAAATTACATAAAAAGCCGGAAATATCCATAAATATAACGTAATTTAATATAATTTATTTAATACCTAATATCGTTCTAAAACGACATGTAAACTTGTAAATACGCCTACATCTTATTATTGTTTCGGACGACATGTAAACGCACATAACCTAGATTGACACCGCGGCGTTCGGCTTCTTTCGGTGGACCTGTCCGTCTGGTCCACAGACCCTTGTCTCTGTGGGTGCTTCAGAAAGGTTCTTTGCTTATCTCCAATTCGGTTACAACGTGAATTCAGTATTCGATGTTTCAATATTAATTTTTTTTTTGATTTATTCTTTATTCAATGGCATCCTCTTGGTTTTCTAGGCTCACATGAAGTTACGTAAGATCCGAAAATAAGGTAGAGAAGCATAATATGCATTTTGCTTTACTTTAGACTGGAATATATATTAATATGTTAACAGAATTATTTGTTATAGTTTTTATCTATAGGTAAAAAGCCTTTTGGTTGATATAATTTTTGTACTTTTTGAAGGCGTCCTAAATAATACCTTTTTCCTCTGGAAACCTCGGACGCTTCTATATCAAAGGCTTTCAGTTTAGGATAATGGGAGCAAATACAGAACCAACCAGTGAATTTTAATTTTACAAAGGCACCTTCAAAATATATCAAAAGAATAATATTGCGGCGATGGTTTAAACTTGCATTCTAACTCTTCGCTACTTTTCGGTTATTATGTATTTGTTGAGAATTAGAATTCAGCTTACTTTGTATAAAATGAAAATCAAAGATAATGTAATACTGAACATGTGGAGAAGGAGACCTAAATCAAATTATATTAGACTGTAAAGGAAAACATATCAGAGTAGTATATCTGGGAACACCCCCATACTAGATATATAATAACTTTAATCGAAGAACCAAACTGAACAAATTGTGAAAGAACTAATCACACTTTTGGATAATAATAAAATACTAACCTTTAACTTAAATAATGCATGCCAAGTTTATAAAAACACAAATACTTTATGTAGAATGTACATACTGCACTTTAAATAATTAAAATATTTTTTTTCTGGAGAACCCCCTATACTGTATTAGTTCTATGTATACTCTCCATAGCACAAAAAATTTTACAATACATGTTAATTTATCAGTTTCCTTTTTAAGCTGGAAACCATCCTGATGCATTTAACAAAATGCGTTTATCTCCATGTTTTTATTTTAGAATATAAGAGAAAAATTAGCTGGAGGCTGCAAAGCTAGAAACCATTGGGTCGCGAACAACATCTACTGTGGTTCTTCGTCAAGTGCCGATCAATCATTCCTCTGTGCTCGGTTTACATAAAATTCGAGTTCGGTGTCTGAAAATTGTAGTTGTTTTGGTTTATTTGCCTTTTAATTTTTCTCCAGCAAAGTGTAATGGCATTTCTGCTACCAGATGATATTTTAAATAACCTTGTTTGTTCTATATGCAGAAAGTATTTATCATGTGGCCCAACAAAAGTAAGTATAATTGGTGAAATAAATGTTTAGTAGGTAAACGGACTCTCGCACGTTATCTCGCGATGTTGCATAATATATCCATCCATATTCAATGTTCATGTACTGGTTCCCATTCACACCGAAATATTTTCTTTCTATCTATATACCTGTACAAATAAGTTTGTAATTATTAAGTAAATTTAGCAAAACTATTTTTTAGATACACCAAGATGGGAGGATATCTTGTGGACGCTGCAATACAAATATTACAACCAGCGCAAAATCTTTGTATGATAAAGTGGTACAATATTCTCTCTTTCCTTGTGTTAATAGATACCAAGGTTGCAACAAATTAGTACAATATAAAAACGTCGCTCAGCATGAAAATATCTGTAAAAGCACTGCATTTTCATGCTTCATTTGTACTTCTAACAAATCAAAATACATTTCTTTACCATACTTAATTGGCCATTACCAAACTGTACACGAAAATAATCTTTTAAAGGAACCAATATTTTTAATTGATCCCAACTTGATGTCTGAAAATGTTTACCTCTATTGTGATAATCATAATAATTGCATTTTTTTTATTGAAGTTAGATGTAGACAAGACAGAATTTTTTTAAATGCCTATGTATCTGGACAACAAAAAGTGGTGCAGAGGTTCTTGTTGAATGATATTGTACTGGAACCTAATAGAGTTATGTTATGTAGTGTGTTTGGAGACTTGACACACAATCATTTTGAGGTAAATGTTACAGAAATGCTAGATGCAAAGACACCTATTTTGTGTAAATTTTTGTATACATTCCTTGAAAAAAACATTCCAGTTATTGAAACAATTGATTTAAATATTGAGATGCAGTCTACCAGAGTGGAGTCATTAAGAAAATTGCCAAAGGTCTATTTGGATAGGAAAATTTTTCCAGGAGATAGTAGATATGTGTTTTCACCTTGTGGAAGTCAACTTATCAATAGTGATGGTGAAGTTATTAATCTAAAATGTGGTTGTTGTGACACTTATTTCTGGAATATTTTTGATTGGAAAAAAACAGATATTTGTGGCCAAGAACAATACTTTCTTTATTGTAAGAAATTTGGACTGAACACAACAATGATCATTTGTTGGCCATGTTTTAAAAATTCAAGTTATGATCCTGATGAGTTTGAGAAAAAAATTCCACCTGTCTTTAAGTTGAGATTTTGCTGTAGATATGGTTGTAAATCGATTTTTTATCTTTGGGACCTGAGAATACATGAACAAGGTTGTGAGTTAAATACTGAGAAAAATGCAGAGAATTTTGTAGAAAAATGTTTTGATGAGAATTTATACGAAACCCTTTGCAGATTTGTTAATGGGAATATAATCGAGCCTTTTAAATTTTATGTGGCATTTTATCCTAGTCACCAAAATAATTATCCGGAAGTTCCAAACTTAAGGGATATTACATCAACTGAGAAGATAATATATCTTGTTACTGATGATGGTCTAAAATGTAAAGTTTACTATAAATTTATAAAAGGAAGGTTTTGTGTACGTGTTAATCATGAATATGATCAATCAACACATCTTGTAACAATTCGCAATAGAGATTCTTGGTTTTCCTCGTATGGCCAGTTTGGGGAAGAAATCATAACTTTTAATACATCTGAATATTTTTCAATAGCCAAGTGGCAAGATTCATACGATAATTTAAAGTCTTGGCATTTGGTTTCTCAGGAGAAAACAAATATTGGTATTTCCCTATATATTAAGAAAACACTTTGTCTTATAATAACTATTAAAAAATTGTCAAATTGCAACATTGTACTTTAGAATTATGTAAATCCTTAGAAGTTGGTGTCAATTTCTTCACAGTTTTTTTTTCGATTTATTTATTTTACTTAACTTGTTTATAAAAATTGGACTTTGTACTTCTCTTTATAATGGTGAATTTTACATTATATAAGTCCTGTATTGACTGAAAATGTCAATTTTTGAATAGTGGATAATTATTATTTTAAATATATTAAATTATTTTTCTTAAAAATTATTTTTTTGTTGGAATCTGATCTGTAACCCATAATTGAAAAAATAAATGAAAAGTGGTATCGGCTCAAGCCTAGTAATAATAGTAATTAATTTCTAAAAATCAGCAATATTATAATTTATCAATATAACCAATTTTTGGCTGGTCACTAGCTTTTAAGTCAGTACATATGTTCTGTTTAATTTTGTTAGTTGTGTTCTCATACTTTGACTCTTATATTTTATAGATATTTTAATGTTGCTATTCAAACAGTACAGTTATTGGCTAGATGGATAGAAATTTTCGAGTTCATAATATGCCGTTCATCAATAAATTTTTCAATTTTTGTTCTTTACTACTGTGTTTACTACTACTAATAAGTACTATCAGAAAAACGCAAAGCGGTATACCAGTGGCACATCAGCCAGTGATACATTTTCATTACTTTGAAGGCCAGCGGGCGCAAGTAGGACATTTTTTTTTTCAGGAGAGAGGAACAGTCGGGACTACATGTATTTCATGATATTGTACCTAGTGAAGAAGGCGGCAAAGCGGCGCAGGCAAAAAATTTTCGGGGCCACGCCTAAAGTTCGTTTAAAATTCACCTACTATCAAATTTCGACAATTAAATTATTACCTCTCCCCCTCTGCATGGTTGGGTTAATTTTATTTTTTTTAAATGTTTTTTCTTACTTTTTTTTTGATATTCCTAGCTGGCTCTTTATTAAAAAAAACATTTTTTGTATTTGTGAAAAATATGAATATTGGTGTCAACCCAAAATTTTAACATAAGTTTATGTATGACTCTAACCAGCGTTTTTCAGGCTCGGTTTTTTATGATAAAAAATAAAGTAGATATCATCGCTCACCCAGGCGCAGATTCAGGGGCGGCGAAGGCAGGTCCTCCCCCCCCCCCCGGTCAGAATTTTTTTAGAAGACTTGAAAGTAGGAAGATTTTTAGAGCCGGAACACGCTCTTTTTTTAGAAAGCACTTTTTTTAGTCGCCCCCTCAACAAAATTCTGCCTCCGCCACTACGCCAAAATTGATGATTTTTTCAGAAATAATGTATTTTAGGAGCGCAGATCTAAGAGCAGTTTTTGGTGCAAATGCTTAGGTTTTGAAATACTCCTTCTTAAGTGCCGTTTTGTATATTCATAAAAAACCACTCTCGTTTTTTCCCGCACTATTTTTTTTTATTATAAGTTATCACATTTCTTCCATAAAAAATGTGTCAATTAAAATGTTTACTTTAATATATCTCTTTAAAAATAAATAAGTACCTACCTATTTGTTTTTGTTGTAAAAATATTTTAATGCATTGGGTTATATTTTCCTTACTCGTTTTCCTATAATATTGCATCATAAATTAATAACTAAAACGATATGCGTCCGAAACCTTAATCTCTATATAAAACAGGACTTTTAGAAGGAATATTTTAAAAACTCAACGTTTCCTACAAGACCTTTTGTAACCTAAGGCAAGAATACATTATTTAAAAATTTAAATTAAAAGTCCAAGCGTGAGACGAAAAATTAGGTTGCAATTAGACTTAGACCCGAGCTCCTAGACTCTGGGGGGGGGGGGGGGGGGGGACGCAACTGTTCATAATACAAAGTTGATCGTATCATTACTATTGAACAAAATTCACGTTAATTATAAAGGCGTAAACAGGTAACTGAGTTAAATAAACAGTTTTTGATTTCAAGTAAGTGTTTAATCAATCTAATAGAATCAATTATCGTGAACGAAAGTAATGAAGTATATCAACTTATCAAGTAGGTTGGTCTAACATTTTTTATTTCTTGTATTGATGAATGTTTCGGAAAAAAATGGGTTCAAAATATTACTCGTTTATTCGAAATGTAAAACAAGTCATTTTACAGGTAAAGCCAAACTATACCATACAACCAATTCCATTTACGTTATTCAGACTTTTTGACACGCCTCTAGTTACCTCCACAGAACGTTTCTTAAACTTCTCTATTATTTTAGTTAACACGCCACATTTAAAATCATTAATACTAAGACTAACCGACTGCAAAGCGCCTGCATCATCAACCAAGTTGTCCACGTTCAGGTCTGTCAAATAGTTGGACCTGAGGTCCAATATTTTCAAGGAAAGTAGACCCTTTAGAGCGTGTTTTTCAACGGTACCTATTTTATTATCGTTTACATAAAATTCTTGGAGTTTGTTAAGATTTGGGAAACCATTCGCTTTCAAAGATTCAATTGCGTTGTTATTCAACTTTAAAAGTGTTAATTGAGGTAGCGTATTTATGGCCGCAGGGACAGTTTTCAAGGAGTTGAAACCCAGATTTAGAACCTTCAAAGTAACCAAGTCTTCAAAAGCTTTATCGTGGATACTTGATATTTTGTTCATTCCCAAATCTAGTTTTTGAACTTTGGAACATTGTTTAAATGAGTTTTTTTCTATGCTAGTCAGCTGGTTGTCGTATAAGTTTAATTCCTTTAAGTCTTGCAGCCCTAAAAATGAGTCTTCTTCTAATTTTTTTATTCTATTGTAACTTAATTGTAATACGGTTACTCCGGATAAGAATTTAAATGATCCACTTGGTATGTCTTCCAAGTTTCCTTTTGAAAAACTGAGGTAGGCTCGTTGCTCCTTGATATGCAATGGTTTATTAGAGTTAAGAGTGTCCCCCGTGCAAGTTGTTATGGCAACGGTGGATGTGCAGGCTTGATGGGAGTATTTACACAGAGATAGTAGTGCCAGGAGAAACCATGGAAACAAGTTAGACATCGTTTCTAGAAATAAAAAAATTAATTACTTATTAAGAAATTTTACTTTTTTTTTTGGTTGTCAATATAAAATAAATGTTTAAAAGTAAAGAATTATTTTTATTATGACAATATGTTAGGTAAAAAGCTTATATTAAATAAAAATGTTACCTTTTTTCGTTAGTGTACGTGTATACAATACAGGGCCGTAGGTTCAACCCCCCCCCCCTTTACACAAATTACTTGATTGAACTACCCAACTCAAAAATCGTCTCCCCGTTTTATAAATTTTCTTTAGGATTTTGTTTTGTGACCACATTTTTCGTCTGCGGCGCTATTTTAAAAATAAAAGGGCGTGGCACCCAAAAAATGCATTACCTACCTTGGGAACAATAAAACAAACTCCAACCAAAATTATTTCTTTATATTTAAATTTTTATTCGTGTAATATCCGGCAATATTTCTGTGTATGTAGAGGACCAGGACCGAAAAGTTAATCGTATAACATTGAAGATCATTTCTACGAACGCATTCGTTGCCAATTATTCGTAAATTTGATCGCTGTATAAGCATCCCGTAAAACAGTTTGAAAAGCAGAGATTTTACATTATATTAACCGCTTATGGGAAAGCAAAAGCACTGCTTTTATACGAGTGCAAGCGAGCGAGAGAGCCGGTAGGCAGTAAGCTAGAAAGAGAAGAAATACACGTGACTCACAACCTGAGCCTCCGGCCGCCATCCGCCCTCGCTTGTAAAATGCATTGGTGCCAATCTTCCAATTTTGTCGTAGTTTCAAAAAATACTACGCGTTCTCGATATAAAACATGTCCCTATATAGTTCAATAATTATAGGTTAGGTACGATCTTAATTTGTTACGTAAAATAAGAAGTACTTTTATGACGATTTAAGATAATTTTTGCTAATAAGTATCTTAAATTGTAATATACATAATAATTGACTTTAAGTGGATGTTAGATTTAAAATCTGAATATAAAACGAATGTGGATGAAATTTATTTATGTTAATAATAATAGGTACATATTAGTGTTTTCAACCTGTGATGCTTTTGCTATGAACGTTGCGCGTCGCCGTCGGTTGTCGAAAAAAAAAAAATAGAGAAGTGGACATGTCCACGTACATGTAATTGAGATAATCGCGATGTCAACTGTGTTGAAAATTTTTAAAGTTAATTGTTTGGAAATTAAATGTTTGCCTACCCTGTTCAAACGGCTTTGCACGCCACTGTACGTAGGTATCTATACACACTTACGAGTGAACTTTACAGGCAGTTATTTCGTTGTGCCACAGTTAACGAAAGGAATATATCTGGTTTCAACAGAGAGGATGGTACCCAAGGGCGTCGATAAGGGGGGGGGGGGGGGGGGTAATGGGGGGTAATTCCCCCCCCCCCCCCAAGATTGACAAAAAAAAAATTTTTTGCCTACACTTGACGAAAGAAAAGTGATATCTAAAAAAAAAAAGGTCGTCGCTCGAAAATAACATACATCTGATTTAAGCTTTTGACGTCGGGGTGGGCACTCATGTTTATAAGCTATAAACATAAGTGCCCATCCCGGTGCCAAAAGCTTAAATCAGATGTATGTTATTTTCGAGCGACGACCTTTTTTTTTTTTTAGATATCACTTTCGATTTGATCCCAAAATCCGAAAGGCCTACAAACAATAAATATGTTTTGAAAATATATCTTGTTAATTTGTTACCCCCCCCCCCCCCCAAAAGAAAAAATTATCGACGCCCTTGATGGTACCTACTCAGAGACGGTACACACAACATCTTTTTAAAATATCTAGAGAAATACAAATTCCATACATTTTGTTCGATTATAATATTTTGGTTTATGTATGTAAATGAGTATCGAATTGCTAACTACTTATTCATTTCATGCCAATGAACTTAAAATTTTGTCTGCACCTCATTTTAAAAGCCGACTTTCAGAATCTTGGTGCCCCCCAATATTTTGAGTCTAGAACTGTTCCTGATGGCACTCCAGCTTATTCTCAAATTTAAGCATGGTTAAAATTTGTATTCGCCAGTTGCGATTTTACTTGGTGCACTAGGTGGTACCCAGAGCTGGGCACGAAAAAAATGCTTCGAGCATCAAGCGCTTTGGAAATTATAAGTGCTTGCATACCAATTACCGAGGAAAGTAATTCTGAGGGCACACTAAACTCCTGGCTTATTCTATTTTATTTAAAGGTGTAAAAAATACAATATAACTTATCTGAGTAATTAAAAATCATATAAAAAATACCTTATTAATTTAGAAAACATACTAACTAATTGAATTTGTAATACATTGTAGTTGAGTTCTATATAGTATCAAATTATTACTGGGTTTTGTAATGTTATATAAATATATAGTTTTCTTTTGTTAGTCTGTTATACTAAGCTGTATTTATTTGTAGAGGAGGAGCCCGCAAAAAGGATGTAATTCTTTCTTTATTAAAAAAAGTGCTTGCAAGCACTGTGTATTGTACTTAAAGCACTTTCGAGGCAAAAACTGCCCAGTCCTGGTGGTACCTATGCATGCATTCATGAGGATATGTAAGTAATAAAGCACCGTTAAGTCGAGCGCATGTCAATAAATACTAAAGTTTGAGAATAACCACTTAAAATAAAAATTAATGGCAATTAAGGACATTCCAAATTACAAATCGAAATTTGTGCATGTAGAATATGCCGTCCACTTTGAAAATTTATTACCACCGCGATTATACATCCAGCTTGTCTCACAGTCCACTGCTTTTAAAGTATTAACACCGAATACAAAATAATTTACTAACCTATTATTTTAGAAAATGGATAGGTACTGTTATAATTATATCTATCTATTTCAAATGATACAAAAATTGGTGGCCAAGAATTTGTTATAACTTATCGCTCACACTAATTATATAAAAGGTTATCACCTGGGTCAAATTCTGGTGCTAAAATGCAATCACTGGTAAGTACTTTTACGAGGGGCGATAGGAAAACTTTAAAGAAATTAAAAAAAATATATATTTTTTCAACGATTTAGTTTTTCTATTTAGTAATCGGGTATTGTTATTGAGCGATTGTAATGCAAAGCACATTTCGTAGCACAATTTTACATCAAATCGGAAAGGAATACCACTACAAAGCTACATCACACAAAATACCTAAAACATACAAATCCTCCCACCTAGCTGTCATTCTATTAGCGACAGGTCCTCATACCTTGCACTGGTACTCAACAACAAAATACAAAACTTACCTGACACAATAATAATAAACGACTTACCTACTATTATTACTTTTAAACTGGCCACCAAACATAACAAAAGATGAAAAACAAACAAAAATATGGTTATATACAAGAACTTTACAGACAAATAATGAACACAATATAACTAACAACATTACTACAGTAGAACAACTCTAGAGTAAAAAGTTAACAACTTAACACATAAGTAACATCCAAAATGCCAGAAACAATGTTGCCAAAAAAGTAAACATCGAAGAAAAAGAAAGTAATACATTGCCAGAAGATATAATTAACCTAATATAAGAACGAAAACTCAGTCAGAAAAAGGTAGCAAAGGTATCAATATAGACAAGACCTATGGTCAAATCACTTTAACTTGAGAAAGATGACACAAAAAACAATTGAAGAAAAATTAATTCCATTGGGTGAATCCATGGCAAAATTAAACGGTAACATATTTGTCGAATTAGCCGTTTTCCTTTTACTCACAGAAGAAAAAAGGGTTTGTTCCTTTTACTTATAGAAAATTTTAAATGCCATTAAAGACATCAGGTTTATATCTATCTTTTTCAAATTTGACATTTTGCATAATACGAGACAAAAATGACTATAGTTATTGTAAAAAACGAACAATGTGTTGTTTTGTACCAAAGCCATTGTGATCTCTTGGTTTTCAGAAATGTTTTCTTGGTTGCCTACTTTCGCTAACAAAAAAGCCCAGTTTCTCAACAAAATAGCTTTAAATTCATTTAAAAAATACTTTTTGGGAATGAATATTAACTTTTGAGTATTCGGGATGGTAAAGTTTTTTAAAATTAATTACATTCTTTTCCAATTTACAGTAATAACATGGCACCGTTGTAACCGTTAGAAGTGGCAATACTGTAGGACATTTTTCTGACAAGCCGATATGACATTACCTCAAAAGTCAAAAATATTATATTTATTTTCTAACATTTAAGGACTATTTACCGGTTTAATTTCTATTTCTGTTGCATATAATAAAAGTTTTAAGGTCGATTGGGGCCCTGTTGAATATATCAGAAAATAATGTAAATAAGTGTGTTGGAAAAGAATTTACTTACCACGAAGGTAAATACAGATTTTCATTTTGTTAGATTTACATTATTTTTATGCTTTAAATGTTGTAGAAATTGTGCAGAAACAAGTTGAAAACTGGAGATTTTTTAAATAAGTGAACAGTTAAACATAAAAACCAGTTTAGAGGTAGGTATTTACATGTGTTAAGTCTCATATCTTCAACTCTGATCACTCTTTCAGGAAAAAAATTAATAAAAAACTGGTGTATGCATGCATAGGATCTCTGAAATTTTTTTTTTATCCTATTTTTGGGGGTTGATATGATATGATGTGCTCTATGCATCTAAGTTATGGACGCAATATTAAATTACTAACTGTTTTACACTACACAACTTTTTTTGATATCAGCTTAAAAACACATTAAGTAATATAATTTCTGCATAATAGGTATATACTTTACATTAAGATCGAACCACAAACCCGAAGAAATAATAATTTTTATCTGAAAACCCCCATTTGAAATGTAATTGTGCTCAATATAACCTTTTAGAGTTTATCATGTCAGTACATGTATGTCTGTTATGTCCTGGTATATGTTTGTCAGCAACTGCACTACCAATTTAATTTTTTTTTATTTTATAGAAAAGATTCCATGATGGTTACATACAAGATGACATGTAAAAACTTTAAAATATAGTGTTTCAGATCACGGACAACACATCTTATAGGAAAATTTGTGTAAGTTATTTATTTACACCAGGAAATCTATGGAAACCCCTCGGGAAAACCTAAGACAAATTAACTTAAAGCTGACACCTGTGCTTTTCAATAGCTTTGGGAGTCCCATATGAGATAGTAATAGTCCCTATATTTCCTTCCTACCCAACATCAAAAATACTTGCACATGTTCTAATTTTAATTTTTTATCAGCTTTTTAATTAGAATTGCATGTTGCAGTGATAATGTTACAAGAGTTTTTTATTTTTATTTTTATTATTAGTTAGCAGGCTCTTAGATGTTTTCTTGACATACATTTGTATGTGACAATTTTTTTTTCTGTTTTAGGAAAACAACTTACAGTTAAAATGATTTATTGATAAAACCGAGGATAAAACGATATCTATAATTCCAAAAAAAATCAATATCATTGCATGTCAATACAATGACATGGTAAAAATAATGGGGAGACTAATGTCAGGTTGCATAAAGAATTTTCATAATAAATAACTAACCAGCCACTTTGACGGTGGCATACATGATATTGGCAGAAATACTTTTTTCACAATCACATAGATCTGGTTGGCAAGTTTGTGAGTAAATTATGCCTACCAATGTCATTTATGTCAGAGTCAAAGTTGCTGGTTAGTTAATTGTTGTTAAAAATCTTTGTGCAACCAAATATATAAGTTTTAAATACACTAATTTGATTTTCAAAACCCATATATCTTCATCAAAATTCAATCCATTCCATTTTCACTTCAATGGGTAGGCTGTCTTTTGGACCACTTACTTAGTACAATGTGTGTTACTTCACTTTATGTCTTTTTTATACAGCGTGATCGTTAATAGTCATAGTCAAAAAAAAATAATTTAAAATTTGTTTATTAAAAAAAAATAATTTCCAAAAATCGTTATTATTTTTTTAGAACCATTTATGAAAAGGAAAGACCTATCGTCGTGACAAAAAAAAGGCATTTATGGACTAATAAATTACTAATTTGGGAAGCACAAGGAAGCATGTTTATAGAATATGTTGTGTCGACATTCAGAGACGAGCCGTCTTAAGGCGAACGTCTAGGAGTAGGGATACAATTTCCTACTAAAACGATAGTACAGTGCGCACAAGCCTGTCTATTACTCCATTTTAACTTAGTATGTCGAATCTGTGATATTATGTAGTGTGAATAAATTTATATACCGAATAAACTGTGTCTACTTTCAACAATAAACCACCGGTCACATCTAAGACATAACAGAATATATACTGACTTAAACACAGGACTAACGTTCTTAAAGAAGAATAAAACAGAAGGCTTCCTATTAGATAAGGACCCTCTGGTACTTAAGTTCAAAAGTCATAATTGTGAAAGTTCGAGTAATATTTATTTATAAAGATTTTAGTAGAGTCATCGAACAAATATATTTTTTTAAATAGTACGTAGTTATATACAATTGCAACTCAAGCAAACTTAATTTTAATCCTGATTTCTTCATATATAACAAATATAGGGTGTATTTAACATAAGAAATGTACTGTAAACCTAAAACTGAAATATATTTGATTTGTATACATAGATTAATTATTATTTAATTGTCTAAATAAACTTACCTATTTTGAAAAATGAGAAAAAGTATAATGTAAGAATAAAGTATTGTTTCAGTTTGATTTCTATCAATAAAGAATTTTCATTTTTTAAAAATAACTATGCTAGAGAGACTGCTAAGTGTAAATAAAAACATAGTCTTATAGTTTTAATCATATTTTAATATATTAGTACACAAACACATTGGATTGTAAGTATTGACGTTCATACATTTATTAGTTGACTATACTTATAAAGATTATTTTATTTTTCCCATATTTGTTAACCATGCTCCCTAGGAATACTTTTTTCTCAAAAGTATTAAGCCGTAATGCTTATACGTATCTAGATATTTTAAAATAAACCATAGAGTATAAAATATTACTAACCTAATTAATTCCTGTAAAATAGAAAATGGTCTAAAAAAACTCACAAATTATTATTATTTAGCAATAGTAAGAGGTAGAACCGATGAGACTATTCTGTTATCACATGTAAATATCACAGTGTGTAAAGGACGAATGAGCTGTTCCATTGTTTAATGTCTCTGTCAAGTATATTCTTAAATTGGTTTATTGGGGTTGCATTGACTGGGTCTTCACTCACTCGATTCCAGTTGTACACTACACAGTTCGAGAGAAAGTTTCTTTGTATAAGTTTGGCACATCTTTCCTTTGATAACTTCTTATTAATCCACTATATTTTTGTTAATTCAAGCAACACATAAATACATACTTATGTTAGGGTAAGTACATTCGATGCATTTTTCTGATATTCTTGACTAAAATATTGTTTTTAACAAACTTAGTTGGGTTTAAACATAACATGGCTGTGAAATTAAAATGCAGTAATCTTTCTCTTATAAAACTGTCCAATTAAGTTGTGTAGTAGAAACAGCTTTTCTTTGGAGTATTACATAGGTATATAAAGGTTTTAATTCTGCTTTCATCATAACAAAGAGGTGTCCAATTTATATTAATTCTCGCACTAAAATCACTTCTTCAATGAAATTTAGGTATATATTAGTTTTCATTCTTCTGCTCTCACCATAAAGGGTAGGTTTCCAGTCTCTTTATCAGCTTATTAAAAACCAAAACATTATTTTGCCACTCCAAGCAAAGAAGTTTTATTTATCCATAACTGGAACATCGCCAACATTTAGCTATTTTCAACTTAAATTTAATAAACTGAACGGTCAAAGGGCATAGATAACTAAACACATAATCCACAAATGTTTTTAACTATAATTTTCACTCAAATGTACGACTACCACCGAAGAAAGGTTTTAATTACAGCAAAATAAAAAATAAACAAATCTGACAGAATTGTCACTTTTTGAAATGTACCCTAACCTCACTTCTCTAAAGTGTCAAGTAAAATTTAACGCGTGTTTAATGGGTTTCTGTCATCTTTCTCAAGTTAAAGTGATATGACCATAGAAACAATATACAAAACAAAGAATACAAAAACACCAAAAATTAAGCATGGACGTGCATACTACCAAGATTATCGACAATGGACAACACCCTATGGAAATTAATAAGAAAAGCTAAAAACAAACATAAAAATTCTTTCCTTTGGACAAAACCCACAAAATAACACAGAAAAAGCCGAAACTCTTGTGCAACAGTATACGCTCAAGTATCTATATATGCAAGACAGAGCTTTAATACAATACCTGCACAAAATAATATTACAAATCTAGCTAACAAATTTACTAAAATAAAATATCACTTGTTTTTTCAGTAAAATCTATCGTAAGACATTTCCAAATAAGTAATAAATAACAAAACCCTTTTTCAGCGTTAAGTGAAACAAATATTCCTCATAGTAAATATTACGTACTGGCTGACTAAATAAATTTCTAAAATGAGCACTCGAAAAAAGCTCTTTGAAAAAATAATTGCAAGCACCATTAAACACTTTAGAAATTCTAAGTGTTTGCAATTACCGAAAACAGTTATTTTGAGTGATTGCAAGCACTTTAAATGACTTGAAATATGAAGACCAATCACCCTGCACTTTTTATAATGGGTTTGAATTAGGTATCAATTACCGAGCACTGTATTTAACAAGGGCTTGCAAGCACTGTGCTCGAAGCACTATTGTGCTTGAAGCAATTTCGAGGCAAGTACTGCTCAGATCTTCGTGTGCAGGTCCTAGGTAGTAATACCTAAAAAATAAAATAATAGATATTATACTATATTGTGTGTAAACCCAAATGCTGTAAATGAATAAAGATCTTTTAAGGTCCGTCTTTTTTTAATGAAATGCCCAAAGGGCTAGGCAATAGAAAAATAAGACAAGAAATATTTTTCATTTCATTGAAAAATCGGCGTACAACCGAGTTCTCTCTTTTACGTCTCTTTTTACCACCATTAATCCGAAAATGATATAAAACTTAACATTATATTTTCGACGTCTCTACATTTTACCCTTTCTTAACCCCCCTACCCTCCAAGTTGGTTAAAAATACATCATTGCTTCATTCAACACTAGAATTGTTAGATATGAAAAAATACCTGCAGCCCGGCAGCCCCCCCGAGCCTAGGAGCTCGGGTCTAAAAGTCTAATTGCAACCTAATTTTTCGTCTTACGCTCGGACTCTTTTTAAATAATATATTCATGGCTTAGATTACAAAGGTCTTGTAGGAAATGTTTAGTGTTTAAACATTTCCTTCTAAAAGTCCTGTTTTATATGGAGATTAAGGTTTCGGACGCATATCGTTTTAGTTATTGATTTACGATGCAATTTTATAGGAAAACGAGTAAAAAGAGTAATATTTTATAGTATTTTCTATTATATACATGTCTGTTCCGTTTTCCCTTTTTTAGAGCTATTTTAAATCAATAAAAATATACCCAATGCAATAAAATATTTTTACAATAAAAACAAAAAACAATTAGGTAGGTATTTATTTTTAAAGAAAAAAATTAAAGTACAAATTTTGATTAAAACATTTTTTATTGAAGAAGTGTGATGATTTATAATTAAAAAAAAAAATAGTGCGGGAAGCAACGAGAATGCTTTATTATGAATATACAAAACGGTACTTAAGGAGTATTTCGAAACCTAAGCATTGGCACCAAAAACTGCTCTTAGATCTACGCTCCTATAATACATGATTTCTGAGTCATATACCTACATACGTCTTATGTTAAAATTTTGGATTGAAACAATATTCATATTTTTCACAAATATAAAAAATGCTTTTTTAAAAAAATTATTTTGATGAAATTTGTTAGTAGTTGGTGAGTTGGTGGTGAATTTTAAACGATTTTTGGACGTGGCCCCGAAAATTTTTCGCCTGTGGCGCTTTTCCGCCTTCTTTACTAGGTGCAATATCATGAAATACATGTAGTCCCGACTGTCCCTTCCCGACTGTCCCTTCCCGACTGTCCCTTCCCGACTGTCCCTTCCCGACTGTCCCTTCCCGACTGTCCCTTTCTCCAGAAAAAAAATGTCCTACGCCTATTCAGCGCCCCCTCCCCCCGATCATATTTTATGGCTACGCCACTGGTGAAAAGTATTGCCCGATTTTGAATAAAATAATAAACTAAAAGAAAATTAAGAAATCGTCTAGCCTCCTAATAGGCTTTCTTAACCCATCAGCCCTCAAAGTGATATTAAGCGAAGCTGGAAAGTTCGTGGCGTTGCAGGGAAATATTGATTTCCTCAGAGTGGCAAAACGCCCTGCGCAACATAGCAAAGATTGTCAGTAAGAGATCTACAATAGTTTTTCACGTGCGGTTACAAGAAATCATGTAAACTTTTGCGGGGTGTTGCTGTTAAAAAAATTCATTAAGGTGACCGTATTTTCTATTATTTTCTTTTACATTTCGTGCTGCAAGGACATTTTAAAAAATTAAGGAAATACCCATAATTACTATGAAAAGTGGCTCTAAAAAGGATAATTGGGGTGTTATAGGTAAGTTGACTACTTAGTAGGTTTATTATGCCTGTTCAAAAACAACTTATCAGATTGTGGTATTCAGTTGAGCACGAACACAATATATAATACAGATCAGCTAACACTTTTTTTTAAAATATATAATAGCTATCCCTTTGTATGTATATATGCAAGACCAGATAAAATATATAAAGACGTGGTATAGGTACTGGGGAAACTTAAAATAATCTGTAGTAGCGTGGTGACTAGAGTACTCGAATTGTCTCATCCTCACATGACCGATACTATAGTCACACAGTCACGAGGTAAAGGCCGGACATTCATGAATTGATCCATACTTATTATTTTGCGTCACTCAAGAGGCTGGAGTAGCGTGGCAACTGCAGTTTCTTTTAGGTTTCCCAGTGTGAAGACTGCCTTAGTAGATATTGAGAATAAAAGCAGGGATACAAAGATACTGCATGGTATAGGCCCTGACATGCATCGCACTTTTTTTTAGTAATGTGTAAGGGGGAATTATGCTACTAGTGATTCCTAATATCGGGACCGGGAGGGGCATCATGGACCTCTGGGGGCGTAAAAATAATAACTAGTGCATACACGTGGTTCGGATCCCACGTTAAGCTGTAGGTCCCATTAGGAAACTTCTCAATGCAGCCTTGTATCTAAGAGATTAAAAATTGATAAAGATGCCTAAATAAAAATATTAGATAAGAGTATAGGTATAGGTACCTACCTAATTCTGGTTTTGCTTTATACATTAATAAAACAATTATTCGATAATAATATTGACTTGTGTAAACACTGTTGATGTGTATTAACATTAATAAAACGATTTAAATATGATAAATTATAATTTTTTTTAAATTCGTCTGAAATGTAGGAAAAGCCAAGTTGGGTAAGTTTAAAACTATGGAATGGTGTGTGGCTTTTAAACTTCATTAATTACATCATGGATCGATTTGTTGATAGGGATACAATGCATAATGTAGTGCTGCCTTATGCAGAGTGGGAAATACCTTTACGTTTCATTTTCCAACAGGATAACGATCCAAACATTTTTGTTGTTTAAGAATGGTTTTAGGAAAGTAACGTTCGGATTTTGTAGTGACCGCCAGGTCGACACAATCCCCAGACCTTAATTCCATTGAAAGTTTGTGGGAATAAGTAGAACGTGATATTCGTATACTAATGTTTCCAAATAAACAATCGTTGGTGAATAAAATTATCGATATTTGGACCAGTCTTCCTGAAAATACTGTTCAAATTTTGATTGCCTTCAATAACGCGACGCTGTCAGCAAGTAATAAATATTAATAGATAATAATAATAAATGTCTTTTTATTTCATGTTAAAATAAAAAAATACAAACATTATAACAAATAGACGGCGAGATTTAGCTCAGCTACTCTATCTAACCGTCATAACATAATTCTTCCAGTTATAATAATACAATTCTTGATAATTTTATGTTAGTATACCTACGTAAAATAAAAGACTGTTAAAAACAATTTGTAGCTTTACTTTTGTCGCACTTCTTTTCTTTACTTTTCATAATTATAATTTACAAAAATGTTAATGTGTAAGGATATGTCCGTAAAGTTTGCTGGTGATAACAATCCTATTTAAAAAAAATTTAAAGTCCAATAGTATACGTGTAGATAAAAAGTTACTGTGACCAACACAACAACGCCACAGGGAGAAATTTTTTGTGAAAATGGGTAAAAATCAAGGAAAATAATTTGAAAATCATAAATAAAACTTTCCAAAATGTAAAAAACAGGTTCCTGTGTTAAAAATTAATGGTGGATAAACTACCAAAAAAGGTGTTTGAGAAATTCCGGGAAAATGTCTCCAAGAATTTACGTTACACTTTTGTGAATTGCAAATTATCTATTTTATATGGAAAACTAGAAATATAATTTTAAAATCATACAAAAAATTTGGAAATTTTTAAAACCCACTACAACTAAATATTTCTAGAAAATAAACATAAATAATATAACGTAATATAGGTACAGTGTACAGTTATAATAAATTTTATGCTGCAATAAAAAAAAATAAAGAAACCGTAATACATAAAAAATATATGGACCTGCGCCTATGAATAAAATATCTACAAAGCATGCATGGTGCAATTGAAAACGACTAATAATTTTTCTTAGGCTAACCACCTCAGGAACCAGAAATCATTGTTATTGTTGTATCATACAATATAATATAATAAAATGGTGGTTCTGTATTTTTTCTTTATCTTATCTCTAACCATTAAATATATACTAATCAATCAGTAATATTACTTTAAAATGCGATACAATAGAGTGGTTTTTAATAAATTTATATAGACAAGTCAACAATTTTAGTAGATTTTTAAATTTCGGAAAATTTGAAAAGTAGAAATACGAAGGAAAATAATAGTAAGTAATAGAAGGTTTGTCTTCACAAATGAAGCTTTGGGTTCCTATAGGTACCTACCTACATACACACGCTAAATTTTTGAAAAAATATAGTTATCAAATAGGAAAGGGACACAGGCATACATCACGGTGTTGGAAAACTAGTTCCAGCATAGAGTCTTATTTTATAAGAATTCAACTTTGTTTAAATATCTATTAACTTTATTATTTGATTGGTCTAATTTTGCATTCCGGTGTGGTAACACATACAGACATATCTGAACGCTCCCCATATCTTTTTCCTTTACCAAAATCACACTATTGTTCTACCCTTCTGTCACATGCTAAAATGCAACTCTCCTTGTTTAACGCACTGCTTAAGACGGAACTGCCGCCTCGGCTCCCGGCTTCTCCATCACTCCTCTCACTTTTCCATTCATCAAGAGGGACGTAGAGTCATATCCAGTAAAAATCACCTGCTTAACATTTTTATCATGGAGGCCTTGATTTTTGTTTGATTCATTCTTCTGCAGCGCAAGATAAGGCAAAGCCACATTGCGGCAAGTGTTCTGTTTTAAATAACGGCGCAAATGTACCGTTTCGGGTTTATCGTGACAACTACAAAGTTTGTTTATATAAGTATTTTGTGGGTGTTCCTTGATATGGTATGGCTAAGAAACACAATTAAGCTACACCAAAGGTAGAGGAGATATCCTTTAAATATATAGGTATACCAATCAACCATTGCTAGAAGTTGAATCTCAAATGAAGTAAGCGAGAACTCTGATTTTGGTGCAATACAATATATTAAAGTCACCGGCTGCAGGCCACAAATCTGTTTTGGACACATTGTGCCAAAAACTTTCCTAAAAATAATGCCTGATGGCACTTGAAATAATCAAAAAAATAAAAGGGAGAGTGATGTATACGCCAAGTAATCAATAAAACTCAATTCTTCTAACTGAAACCAAGTGATGGTTCCCTTTGTGCCTTGTAATTATAACTTGGTTTATTTTATTTAACCTAAACTGGCATTTATTTGAAAATTTTCATATTTGCATGGTTAAATTTGTATATTTACGCATTAAATAAATCAATCGCTTAGTACATTTGTGTCATTTGTAATTTCACCATTTTTTTCTGCAGTATGAATGATCTATCCATTTTTAGTATTAATCACCTGTTGTAAATTGTATTTATTATTATTCAGAAATCAAATTCGTAACAAACTCTTATATAGTGGCGGCCGCGTGGCCGCGCGCCCCCTTGCGATCTGCCAGAAATATGATAATAATTTTATTTTATCAAGTTTATTGTTTAATTCACCAGGAAACAATAAATAGATAGTGATAGTTATATCAATAATTCAGGAAGACTGGCAACACTGCCTGCAACTCTCTCACCACCCTTCGTTACCTACCAATCTACGCGGACTACGCGCCCTCATGACTGTAATACGCTCGGTTGTCTTGGTACCGACTTCTCTGCGGCCGTTACTTTCCGACGAACGCGTAAAATCAGCGACCTCACACAGCTCCACCCGCTGTGTAACTGAAAATAGGCTGAAATCTTGTTGATTTATCCGCGAAGGTATGGCGGCAAATCAATAAATCAGATTTTTTCGATTAAATCGTGATTTTTTTGATTTTTATCAATTTATACTGATTTTTTCCTTAAATATGGCAAAAATATTTGTTGTTTAGATTTACAGTTAGTAAAAATATCCTCGGGGATATACAAAATAACTTGTACTATTGATATGAAAATTTTCAAATCATTTCTTAACTTATAGTCTGCCCATACGACACTTCGTTTTAAATAAACTATCTTCCGTTTTTTTTTGAGTTTCCTGATGAGTTATTTGCTTGGGTGACTTGTTTTTACAGAAATTTATAATTTGATTTAAATCGTCGCAACCTCAATCGCAACCCTGCTATTCCAAAAGAACACTTCAATTGGTGACCAGTTTAACATACAAATTTGCGTATCTATTAATATTATTCTTTTTTTAGGTTTGGCACAAAAAGTTGTGGTGGTGATTCATGGGGCAATGTACCTCCCGTAAAGCGACGGGTAGTTTGACAACCAAATCGACGTTTGTTTCGCACATCAAGCCGTTCAAAATGGAGAAACACAATAATTTTAAAGTAAGTTATTTTTAGATGTTCTTAAATCTCGTATGATCATGATTAAATGACAGTTCCGCGTTAAACCGCAGTTAGGTAATCGCGATACGGAAAACTGTTGATAAATAAAACTCTTTGTCATTGGATGTAAAACGGAAAAAAGTTGATTAATATTATTCAGACTGACAGTCTTGATAAGGGAATACCGGTAATACTGTTTGTGTGGGCGCAAATTTAATGTAAATTCTCATTTGCAGACCCTACACGATCATGCGGACTGACAGTCCTGACCTGAATGATAATAATCCTTCGTCATTCTCATATCAGTTTTGTTTCGCTAAGCAGCCCCTACAATATCAAACCCATACATTTTCATACTTTTTTAAAATTTACTCTTACACGATCAGTATTACTGTCATTCCCTTATCAAGACAGCTAGCCTGAATGAATGTGTACGTACTATTAGAAACAAAAATGATGAAGAATTGACATCCTTCTAGAATGTCAGTCCCAAAGATTATAAAAAATTCTCAAATAAAAAAAATCATTCAAATTAGTCTATCCGTTTAGGTGATAGAACATACAATAAAAATACTGACAACGAGATATTTTATTTGTAATAAAATAAGGGTCTACTACGCGACTATTTAAGCTATCGAATTTTTAACATATTTGTTTTTTTGTGCTATTGACGAGCGTTAAGATAAATGTTTCAAAAATAGTTGCGGGCGTTTGGCTCTCTGAAAGTTAAATCTAACAATTTGTTACATGAACAATAAGTAAATTATATGTCCCAAGTTGGAGCAATTTGGTCAGAGAGAGGGCAAGAAATGGATAAGGCCCATCTGCTATTTTTCTGTCAGGTCGAGGTGCAATATTGGTGATGCCATCTATTGCTTGTACCTACCACATAATAAATACAGGGTGATTCCTAAGTTGATACTTCTTTTTTAGCTGTGTATAGAATTTATTAAAATAAACATTCATTCATTTATTACACTATGGATCAAATACGGTGCTGCCTAACTTGCCCGTTAAATAACATTAAGAAAACTTCGGGGTGTAGGATGAGCCCGCAAGGGAAAGCGTTCTGCGTATAATCTCGAAGCAGCAGCCGCACTTTGACGACACACCGTAAATTAGCACCATATTACTAGTTCATTGTTTTCAAATTATACCATTTTCACGTGTCACCAATTTAAAATTAATTTGCTTCAGAAAAACACACCGCAGCGTATTGCCAAATAACTCACCACCGACCCGTAATGATTAATAAGAGATAAGACAAACAACATAAACTCTAGCAGGCTACGTTTTGATAACCAGGCCCGTACTTAGATTTTTTACTTCTGTATCTCGCCTATTTTAAAGTTTTTTGATAGAAGATATTTGAAAATGTTGTTTATTTTAATGCCTTCTATACACAGCTAAAAAAGAAGTATCAGCTTAGGAATCACCCTGTATAATTCTAGGCTCTGCCGCGGCGCGGCGTTGAGATGATATTTGGCGGTTGTGAAACCATCAAGTGCTTCTCCGACAATTTTTGTTGTTTGAAATACAGGGTGCTACAAATTCGTGTGCGTACAAGGGGATCTTGTAAATGGTAAGAGATACGAAGATGGTTAAATTAAGGCAAAGTTGCGTAGTTTGGGGTTTAATAATTTGTTACATTGCAAACATTCCGAGTGCTATCGGAGATATCCGAAAAAAACCGAAATTTCTCTTTTTGGTTTAAATTTTTTTTCGCCTTTATTTTTGACTTTGGGAAAAAACAAAACATGCTTTTTTATAGCCGTCTTCTATGTTCTACAAGATGGCATTATTAGTTTTCAAATTCGACGTTTCGTTTTTAAAATACCAACCTCAAGTCAATTTCTTTAAATACGGACCTGGAATTTCAATTACAGTTTTAGGGACTTTAAAGCCTTAGACATTTAATACAATTAAGTTTTTTGAAATTTTAACGTTTTGTCATTTAATAACATATTTTTTCAAGTTATCTTTTTATGTCATTACGGTCTTAAACATTTAAAGCCAAACCAAAAAAAAAAATATTTCTGATTTGAAAAATTTGATATTTTGTAAGAAAAAAGACCTTGTCTCGGCCTCAAAAATTTTTCTTTCTGTTAATTTTTGTTATATGTTTCGCCAGAAACTGGCATTATCAGACCGTATAAACAGTAAAAAAAATTGAAATTGTTTTTGCAACAAGCGCATTACAGTAACATAACTAGACACACACCAGTTACCTTTTCTTTACTCGGGAGCATTAATTTTTTTCTGTTTTACAGTATGTGATCTTTGATGCAAAGCGTTAATATTTTAAAACCTTTAAATTGTATTAAATTTCCAAAGCGTAGAAGTCCCTAAAATGTTTTTAAAATTCCAGGTCCGTATTTAAAAAAATTGACATGAGGTTGATATCCAAAGAACGAAACGTCAAATTTCAAAACTAACAAAGCCATCTTGTAGAACATAAAGAGCGACCATGAGAAAGTGGTTTTTGTTATTTTCCCAAGTCAAAAATGAAGGCGCAAAAAATTAAATTTCCCTGGTAGAGTACACATCATTTACTGCTCTATAAATAGCCGACTTGCACTCTCTGGGTATAATATAATACGAATTGCAAATAAACTCCATACATTTTTCCAATTTCCAATAACAAATTTTTCTTCTAATTGTGGGTTTGAAAGTTTTTTCTTCAGTTCCTGAGAGTATATTTGTTTGGTTGTTACCCTATATCAGTTTTTGTTATTTTCAAAAGATTAACTATTTCGACAATTTTATGAAAAACTCCGTTGACATTACTTTGGGCATTTATTTAAAAAATGTTATATATGGTGGAGTTATACAAAAAATTGTTTCTGTTTAGTCCATGACTTAAACTGCGTTTTAATTAACAGAGCTTTTGATTTTATTCTAACGTTTTGTAAACTTAAACCAGCAAAAAATTAAATTTCCCCGGTAGAGTACACATCATTTACTGCTCTATAAATAGCCGACTTGCACTCTCTGGGTATAATATAATACGAATTGCAAATAAACTCCATACATTTTTCCAATTTCCAATAACAAATTTTTCTTCTAATTGTGGTTTTGAAAGTTTTGGCTTCAGTACCTGAGAGTATATTTGTTTGGTTGTTACCCTATATCAGTTTTTGTTATTTTCAAAAGATTAACTATTTCGACAATTTTATGAAAAACTCCGTTGACATTACTTTGGGCATTTATTTAAAAAATGTTATATATGGTGGAGTTATACAAAAAATTGTTTCTGTTTAGTCCATGACTTAAACTGCGTTTTAATTAACAGAGCTTTTGATTTTATTCTAACGTTTTGTAAACTTAAACCAGCAAAAAATTAAATTTCCCCGGTAGAGTACACATCATTTACTGCTCTATAAATAGCCGATTTCCACTCTGTGGGTATAATATAATACGAATTGCAAATAAACTCAATACATTTTTCCAATTTACAATAACAATTTTTTCTTCTAATTGTGGTTTTGAAAGTTTTTTCTTCAGTACCTGAGAATATATTTGTTTGGTTGTTACCCTATATCAGTTTTTGTTATTTTCAAAAGATTAACTATTTCGACAATTTTATGAAAAACTCCGTTGACATTACTTTGGGCATTTATTTAAAAAATGTTATATATGGTGGAGTTATACAAAAAATTGTTTCTGTTTAGTCCATGACTTAAACTGCGTTTTAATTAACAGAGCTTTTGATTTTATTCTAACGTTTTGTAAACTTAAACCTCCTTCATCATGAGATAGATATAGTTGTTGTCTACTTACCCTAAATAACTGTCCCGTCCACAGAAATTTCCCTACAATTTGTACTGTTTTTTGAGCATACATCTCCGGCATGGGTAATACCTGCTCAGTAAATCATACCTTGGAGAGAAAGTATGTGTGTATTAATATACCACATTTTCCTAATTATGTCTAAGTGTTTTTTCTTAAAATAAATGTTAATGTGTAATATGCCATTAAAAAGA
Organism: Polydrusus cervinus; assembly: GCA_935413205.1. Taxonomy (NCBI): domain Eukaryota; kingdom Metazoa; phylum Arthropoda; class Insecta; order Coleoptera; family Curculionidae; genus Polydrusus; species Polydrusus cervinus. Next base: position 9,541,996 of record OW284518.1, read on the forward strand.
GAATTTTTTATAGAAGTTAAGCATCAAATAAAAATGGGGGATTTCCGTTTAAGATTAAAAAGTTGACATCACTTCTGGTTAAACCGGAGAAATAATAAATAAGATCAAGGATTTTTTTGTCTAAAGGTAATCAATCTTTGAAAGCAAAACAAAGTTTTTAACTCAGACGCAATTTACGCCATACAATTTGATAAATCCTTATTCATAAATTTCCATTTTGCCCAGTCAAAGAAAATCCCGTCGCGGCGCATGGCGTCACGGCGCCCTCTCCAGACGCCTCCGTGTCGGATCGATTTCTGTATGACATTGTACTGCGGAAAAATACCCCGATGGAAGATTTGCATAAAATTCGCTTAAAAAGTGTTAAAGATGGTTTAAAGTACTTAATCTAAGTTTGCACAGTGTTAAACATGGATAGTAACAGATATTTAAATGATAAGTTTGGTTTAAAGGCATCGGTAAGAAAATAAAATATTTCGCAATGAAGATTTTATCTATTTTTTAAAAATATAATTTTATAGTATTTGTTGTAATTTCTAATATATTTTCATTTATTTATATTTGTTTATTTTGCTTTTAAAAGAACAAATTTGTATGTTTATTCTGATTCTTTTTCAAGCAAAATCTAAATTGTCTGCACTTGCAGTATAGATTTTTCTAAAGGTCAAATAATATTTTCTTTTTGTGTGCTGTGATACGGGGTCTAGTAAATATCTGAGGTTTAAAAATTCGTTTAATTATATAGTGTATCCCCGGATGGACCTATCTATACCCATAAACGTTCAAGAAGCATCCAAAAACTTTGTTTCTCATGTAACGGATTTTTAGATTTAATTTTCGAAGTAACCAGTAATTTATATTAGTAAAAATATGGCATCTTTAATTTTCTCCCAATAAAAACCCTGCTGTAAAAAGAATAGAAAGAAAACCAAGCGTTTGAGGATAATAAACACTTATATAAACTTTTTAATTTAAAATTTTCCAGGAAATAATCCATTAAAAATAAAAAAGTTGACCTCTCATTGTAAACTTTTATGATATGTCTAACGTTTTCTAGAAAAACAAACAAACATGGCGGCCATGTGTTATAGTTATTTTCCTAACAAGTGCGCAAAGTGATACTTTTCCGCACGCAAGTACAGTTGGACGAACGACGCGAAGCGGAGTTCGGATAAGTTCTTGCGTGCGGAAAAGCACTTTGCGCACTTGTTAGGAACAACATTTTTCCTACGAGCTTCATATCAGATAACAACAAAAATAAAAATATGATAATTTATTTAATAATTTTTAATTCGACTTTAAAGAAAGAACTATAATATACTTACAACTAAAAATTACATAACAAAAAAAAATAATAGAAAATTAAAAAATTACATAACAATAAAAAAAATAATAGGAAACTAAATTTTTTTCGTTTTAAGCTGAAATACAAATATCGGGAATTACGATTAAAAGATAAAAGAGAATTCTCTTGCAACGGCTTCTCACATTGCCATAAAATAGTTTACAGCTACTAAAATAAATATAAATATTCCCTAACCAAGGAGATTTTTGAATAGTTTTACTTTTCCGCACCCAGTGCGGATAAAAGTCTTATCCGCACTAGTGCGGAAAAGTGTAACTTTGCACACAAAAATGCGTGCGCAAAGTACTACTTTGCGCACGCTCGTAGGAAAAGTTATTTTATCATCCAAACCAAAATAAATATTAAATTATAAAAATATATATTCCGTATGAAAATTTTAGGTCTCTATTTTCTTTTATACCTTGTACTTTCACTGTGATATACAGTGTGTCCAAAAAAGTATGCAACATATGTAAAAGTTTTTTATTACCGATTTCTCAGAAAATTTTATTCTAGATAAAAGTTGGTGCATGCCTTGAAACTATGAATGCATATTTCACATTTCACCTGCGGCTAATAGTAAGGGAGCAAATGCCATTTTTTCGATATTGCATTAAGGGTAAAGTACCTTAGTTATTAAAAATATAGCAAAATCTTATATGGAAATGTTATTGCAAATTAAAAACATAGCCCAAATACGAAATTTGAGTTACGTGTCTCAATTTTTATTTTATTTTTTCTTATCTTTAATTTCCCCTAAACGGTACGCCTCTAGTCGATTTTTCGTTTACGCAATTTTAATATATTTATCAAATAACTTAAACGTGGGTTTATAATAAAAATACATTAAGTAATTGCAAACTTTTAAAAACTTTTCAATGAACTGGGTCGGTTTAGATATAAGCGTGTTGCACGCCTACTTAAACACATTTTAGCCAACTTCTGTTCGAAACTAAATTATAATAAAATTCAACCCTATTCATAGTACTCGAAATAACTACTAATTTAGTTGTCATTTTCACCCAGTAGGCTAAAGTCCAAAAACCTACTTTAAAAAAATGCATATAAAATATTTAAAAAAAATAATTGAGACACTTAACTCAAATTTCATATTTGGGCTATGTTTTTAATTTGCAATAACATTTCCATATAAAATTTTGCTGTATTTCTAATAACTAAGGTACTTTACTCTTAATGCAATTTAGAAAAAATGGCATTTGCTCCCTTACTATTAGCCGCAGGTGAAATGTGAAATATGCATTTATAGTTTTAAGGCATGCACCAACTTTTATCAAGAATACAATTTTCTGAGAAATTGGTAATAAAAAACTTTTACATATGTTGCATACTTTTTTGGACACACTGTATACATCGACATATATGTTTGTTTTGTGTCTGTAGATATAAATACAGTTTATTTTTTTCCAATCTAAGTAATACTGTAGGTGCTAGAAAAACTTATCGTATCACTTTATTCTACAAAATTACATTATTTGTTTAGAAAATTAAAAACAATAAATTTTATTTCTGTAAAAGATACTATTTACAAATTTTAGTAAAAATGAGCTTTTCTAAGTAAGTATATAAAATATTTAAATTTGCGTACGAATTTTAATATTGCAATTGCAATTGTCGACCTTGTTGAATCTTTTTAGCTTGCTAGTAATATGTAGACATGTACATTCTTTAAGGGTGGCCACCAGCTATATCTCGGAAACTACTGAAAATAGAAACTCACGAAAAAAATTATTATATATTAAAGTAACTATGAGAAAATCTTGGAAATAAGTTTTAAGCTCCGAATTTTGCGGCAAGGAGGCACAATTGAAAATTAAATAATATATATATATCTTCGGTTTAAAACGTTCCACGTCGTCTTCCGATTTCCAGTCGCCATTGTTCTCGGTCTTTCCAGAGATTCTCTGCCAAGTCTCTTAGTCTGATTTCTTTGTCTATTCCCCCTCTCCAGCTTTTCCGTGGTCTTCCTCTTCTTCGGCGGCCCTGTGGGCTCCATTCAAGTATCTGTTTGGGAATTCGTTCTTCGGACATTCTTTGTATGTGGCTATACCATTTTAGTTGTTTTATTTTGATGTCATCTACGATGTCATGTGTTACACTCATGATTTCTTTGATTCTTTCGTTAGTATTTCTCTCCATTCTAGACTTGCCTGCCGCCCGTCTCCAGTAATCCATTTCCGTGACTCTAAGTTGTCTCTCGGTTCTATCCTTAATTTGCCATACCTCGCTGCCGTATGTGATAATACTCTTAATTAAGGTGTTGTATATTCTTTGTTTATTTAGTTTTGATATATTTTTATCCCAGAGTATCCCGTTTATCATGGCTATGGCTCTTTTTCCTTGGACATTTCTCTCCTTAATTGCTTTGTCGAGGGTTCCGTCATTTGTTATTTTTAGTCCTAGGTATGAATAACTTCCACATTGTTTAATACGTTTGCCATCATTCAGAGTTAGATCTTGCTGTACGCCTCCAATACACATATACTCTGTCTTCTGCATGTTCACTTCTAGTCCTTACCTTTTGAACTCTTCTATCAGCTTTATTGTCATATACTTCAGGTCGTCGTAGTCCTGGGCTATTACCACCTGGTCATCAGCGAAGCACAGTGTATACAGGATGAGGTCGTTTAGGGGGATGCCCATATTGCTACATTTTCTCTTCCATGATTTTAAATCCTGTTCTAGGTATATTTTGAATAAAGTTGGTGACAGACATCATCCTTGTTTTAGTTCTTTATCTGTATTAAATCCTTCAGAAACTTTACTTCCCATTTTAACTTTCGCCTTATCTAACCTTCCATACAGGTTTTTTATGGCTTTTATAAGTGTAGCGCTAATGTTTGTTTCTTCAAGTGCGTACCATAGCCGTGTCTGTGGGATACTATCAAAGGCTTTCTTAAGGTCGACAAAGAGTAGATGAACCTCTTGGTTGAATGCCAACTTTTTCTCTATTATTTGGGAGACGCAGAATAAGTGGACTGTAGACCTCCCCGCTCGAAAGCCTGCTTGTTCTTCGGCTTCCATATCCTTGTATTCATGTTCTATCTTTTCTTTCAGGAGTTTTCCATATATTCTGCTTAATGTACTCGTGACAGCTATACCCCTATAATTATCACAGTCATCTCGTCTTTTTTGTGTATGGTTGATATAAATGAGGTTTTCCATTCTTCGGGCACTGCCATTCCATTCAAACATTTCTGGAATAAACTAGTGAGGTGATGATACAGTTTCGGTGTACCGTTTTTAATTAACTCGGTGAGTATGTTGCCAGGTCCAGGCGCCTTTCCATTTTTTAGGTATCTGCATACTTTCGTCACTTCGTTAATATTTATTCTAATTGGTGATGCTGTTGTTTGTATATTTTGTTGTTCTTCTTCGTAAAATTCGGTTCTCTTCTCAGTTAATAATGTTGCGAAATACCGATCCCATTGTTGCAGTGATATCGTTGATACAATGTCTTTTTTCTTTTCTTGCCTAAGAGAACTTATTACTTTCCAGCTTTCAGTGCTTTTTTGTCCCCCAAGATATGTGTTGACTTTGTTGCATCTTTTTTCCCATGACTGGTTTTTCTTCTTGGTAATTTTTCTCCTGACTGTTGCCTGGGCTTTTTTGTAGCTGGCTAAATTTTGGTCATTTTTTAAGTTTAGGTAGATCTTATACTTCTCCCTTTTTTCTCTTATGTTCTCTTTTATCTCCTGATCCCACCAGTAAGGTTTCTTTTTTTGGTCCTTTTCTTGGTGACCCACAGCTTCTTTGGCTGCTGCATGTATACATTCCTTTATATACTGATAATGTTCTTCAGTACCTTCGATTTGTTGGTCTTCTAGTTTATTATCTAACCTTTGTTTATATAAAAGTTTTGTACTGTTATGTTCCAGATTATTTAAGTTGTATTTAGTCTCGTTAATTTCTTCATAGTTCTGCTCTAGTTCCCTTTCTTTGTTATATCTTGGAAAAGTTGCCCTTAACTTAAGTAGATGGTGGTCGCTACCACATGTTGCAAATTGAAAAATAAATAATAAAATTCTAAATTTCCACATTATGGTAATTAGAAAACTCTCCATCATTTTAGATAAGAGATCGACCTAGTTGAAAGATATCGTTTAAATTGCTGTAACTTCTAAACGACTTCTACGATTTTAGTAAATTTAAGCTTGTTTGGAAGAGAAGTATATTTAATTGACGTATCCATATCCACGGTAGTTCCTAATAAAATTATTAGAGGGCGCAATTTGTAATAGTGCAAGGGTATCTATTTTAAATGGATGCCACAAGTGTGAGTGTTTTTGATGAAAAATCTGGAAAGATGTATGTATACTCACTTCCGCAGATTTTGTATATTTTTACACAATAATCACATATATCTTATTGGATCCTCATTACGCCGTGACATCCAATTGTTTATGTAGGTATATTTAAATGGATCCGTAATTATTGTTGTGACATCCGAAAATTGGCGTCGCCGCTTTTTAAAGACATAAATTGAATATTGAATACATTTTATATTTTTAGAATATAATATTTTGTAGCTTACCGGTTTCTGCTGTTAATCAAGAATTGCTCGGACTCGTCAAATTTTTCTTTAAGGCATTTATTAGATTAGAAACAAGACATTATACAGGGTGGATCATAAAAATGCGAATTGTATTACCTTTAATTTTTTTAATAAAACATTATAGCGGGTGACTCAAGAAATGTAACAATTTTTTCCGTAATTTAAGCAGTTAAGATTTAAAAATGTGAGCTATTAGGTACTTAGTGTGTAAATTTCCAATTTTTGACCCATTCAAACCTTTAAAACCACTTCCGGTTTAACTGAAACGGAAGTAAACTTTTAAATGGAAACTCCTTATTTTATTCGATATTTAAATTCTATAAAAATTCTCTTTTGAATGACATATCGCACTTTACCATTTGTTTTCAAAATGGCCGCCTACTTGTTGCTATCAGAAAATTAATTATGACGTTTTGTCTTTCGGGTACCATCCTGTCTTTTTAATACAGTTTCGTAGACCATGTTTCTAATAAAATAATAATGCAATACTAATTTAATCAAATAGCAACGTTTCGACCTAATACCTTCAAGCTTAATCGTGAAGTTGACAAAATTGTAAGAAAAGATATAAGTGCTTATTTAAACAACTAACCTGATAATACCACACAGGAGACGAAACTTAGAATCTCGTCACACAAACTTAATAGGAAATAAAAGGCGACAATAAAAATGTAAAACATTATGTTTACTGTTTTACGAATATCTTGGTAAGTAGGTACTCGGAATTTTTCAGATTTCTTAATAGCATGTTAGTCGACTTTAAATTGTGTAATTTGCCTCCATTTAATTTTTTTAAAGCACAAAAACATGCATCAGCAGAAAATGCATGCGTAAGAACGTAAAACATAAGCCCTACTGATACTCATATTGTTTATTGGTAAATGAACTTTTCGGCAGCTGTATATTATTTTAGATGTGCTGGTGGGAGATGGACTGAGTTGCCAAACTAAACATTTACAGTTTGGTTCCTACAACAATCACAAACTAGTCAGCGCGCAGTTTCAACTTAAAACGGAAATTAAGTAAATCCCTACCACATTGTCTACAACTTTTTTAATGATCGTGGGCTACGTAACAGTTATTTTTTTATATTTCTTTTAGCTTTAAAATTTTCTTATATGGTTATCTTTTGTTTTCAGAGTAATAACGACGACGGAAGCAGAAAAACTCAAGGAACAACCAATGAAAACAGTCAGTTACTGGGCACAAAGAAACCACAGCAAAAGTCGAAAGGAGTGGCGATGTCGTTCGGGTTTAAAAAACGTCCGACCCCTATGACTACCAAGAATGTACCAAGTCACAGAGATTTTAAAAATTCTGGTACATCGACAAACGATATAGGTGAGTATAAATATAGATATCATATGGGGTGGCTCCACTTTGAACCGAGGATCCATAATATCTAAATTCAATTGTTTTAAGATATTATTAGGATGGAAATAATGACATTTATCGCATTTTGACATCGGAATCTCATTTTAAATTAGAAATACTTAGTTTAATATGTAATATATTCCTGCCAAACATGTTATATTACAACATTCGTTGACATTGTTTAAAAGTAACTTCTGTTACATTTTAAAACTGTGTTATATTATAACTGAGGACGGCATTACTTTTCTTTTTAAAGGTTGGAGACAATGACGTTTCTTGAACGGTAGTAGGGTTTTTGACTTGCATTATTTTTATTTGTTCCCATCTCCAGTCGTCTTCAGGTGAAGACGACTGGAGGATGGAGATACTTACCAGTTGAAACGTTGTGATTCAAAACAAATTAAGACAATGCAAGTCCAAAACCCTACTGCGGTTGAATACTTTTCTTATTTCAGATGAATCATTCTTCTTCTTCTAGTGCCTATTCGTTACCGAATGTTGGTAATCATTCTAGCAATGATAATTTTATTTGTTGCTGCTCTGAATAGTCCTGTGGTGGATGTTTCAAACCAGGTCCTTAAGTTCTTTAGCCAGGATATTCGTCTCCTGCCGATGCTTTTCTTGCCCTGAACCTTTCCTTGCAGAATGCATTTTAATAATTTATATTTGGTTTCATTTCTCATAATGTGATCTAAATATTCCAATTTTCTTCGCTTTACTGTGTATATTATTTCTTTTTCTTTATTAAGTTTTTGGAGTATTCGGGTGTTTGAAACTTTGTCCATCCTTGATATTTTGAGGATTCTTCGGTATTTCCACATCTCGAATACTTCTAATCTCTTTGTTGTTGCCTCAGTCAAGGTCCGACTCCACTCCGTATAACAAGATGGAGAATATGTAGCATCGGAGTAGTTTGAGTTTTAATCGTAAATTAAAATTATGTGTTCTGAACAATTTGGACATTTGTATGAAAGCTGCTCGTGCTTTTTCAATTCTTGATTTTATTTCTCGAGAATGGTCCCACACTGTTCTGTTCCAAGATATGTGTATGTTGACACTCATTCTACTACTTTCTCATTGATGATAAATTGTACTCCTCCAATTTATTCTTTGCTAATTATCATGACTTTTGTTTTACTGGTGTTGACCTCTAGGCCATATTTCTTACTAATTTCTACTACACTATTCATTAAAAGCTGTAGTCCCTGTGCAGTGCAGTGTCGGTAAAAATTACGGTGTCATCGGCATATCTAAAATTATTCATTCGTTGGCCATTCAATAGTTCTCCTACTTCCGTGTATTATAAGATGGATAATATTAAGTTATATTTCCTCAACATATCACAAAGTAATAGGCGATGAATATAGTAAGTGTTCACCACATATTGTATCCACCCAGATACTATAGACGTCGCCCCTAGGTTACGTGCTCTCGCTTTACGCCTTTGATGAAGTCCATACGTTTTTTAAATTTTATTTGATCACAAATGGACTTGAAGGATTATGAAGGGTTTTGAAACGCGTTTTGAAGGATTTTGATAAAAATACTCTGATAACACTGAGTGTACCAGTAAGGACAATATGACGTATATTTTAGGCAATATTTAATCACAACAATAAATATATTTTAAAAAATATCACAAAAAATATAGCTTGTCATAGGCATCTCCATACTCCACGATATTTTTAAAGTAATATTAAAACAATATAAAAAAAAACACATTTCATATGTGTATTGCTTTATTATTGCGTGACATTGAATATCACTCTGTCAAATTACAACCTGAGATATAATAATCTATTGCATACAATTACACATTATCATATGAGTGAAATTTTGAAGTAACAAAACGTTATTTGGTGGGTTTTATATCAAGGTTTGGTTAATTTTAAACTGAAAAATATGAATTTTATAATATTTAAATTTCTCATATTAATTCTGGAAAATTGATTGTAATTTCTGATATAACATTTTTATTTTAGACCCGAATGGAAATAAAGATGAAACATCCAATTTTTCAACTAGAAACCAGTCTGAAAAAGACAAGACTATGCACAAAATATCATCTTCTCAAAAACCTACCAGTATTAATCTTAGGCAATCTAGGTAAGTGAGAATAACAAATTTATCTGACTATTCAAAGTGTTATGAAAATTACAATTGTATTACACCCGCGAATATCCCGATATGAGAACAAGTTGCAGAAAAATATTTTCACATTCACAAGATATTATACATTTATTGTATACATTTTTATCTAAGAATCTTCGTCAAATAAAAGCCACGAAACGATTATTGTTTCAAGTTATACTTTTCAATAAAACGACATTTTACACTAACTGTTTTCGCTTCTATGCCATCACCGTTAGCCGGTGGATACACTATTTCCGCATTACAGTATTAAAAATATTTTTTTTTTTTATGATAAAACACCTGCACTGTAGGAAAAATCCTTTAAGGCGCTCTGGGAGCGGTGCGAGTGCGAAAAAAGCGATTAACGTTGGTCTTGAAACGTTGAAGATTGTATTCATTGGGAAACACGACCTCAGGAAGATCATTCCACAAAGATGACGTTCTCCAGATGAAAGAATTCTTGAACAATGAAGTTCGAGGAGTATTAAGCTGAACAACATATGGATGAGCGGCAGTGGTTCGCCGTGTATTTCTGTTTTGCATTGCTCTAGGTGGAATCAAGTGGCAATGTCAGTCGAACACCTGCCATGGAAATATTTGTAAAAGAGAGCCAAATCACCAACCTGTCTTCGATGCTCCAGGCTATCGAGGGTCTTGGTCAGCTCGGGGTCGCCGATCAGACGAATGGCTCTCCTTTGAATGGAATCCAGTAGCCGAAGGGTGTGCTTGGGTGCAGAGCTCCAGACATGAGAGCAATATTCTAATGATGGTCGAATCTGGGCTTTGTAGAGTGTCAAAAGTTGATGAGGTGTGTACAACCTTTTGGTGCGGAAAAGTACACCAAGTTTCTGTGCAGCTGCCTTGGCAATTGCGGCAACGTGATGATGCCAAGACATATTACCTCCCAGATTGACCCCCAGCAAATTAATAGACGGTGCCAGGGGAATTGCGTGTCCTGCCATGACTATATCCGGTTCTGCAATGTTAACCTTTTTGGAGAAGACTGCTGCCTGGGTTTTCTTAGCATTAAATTCGACTTGGTTACTGTCACCCCAAGCCAAAATTTCTTCCAGGTCATTGTTGAGGCGCAATACTTCATGCTGCCTGCGAAGATGTGCGTCGGCAGCGGATGTTTGAGGAGTCAAGGTAAAAGATGAGACAAGTGTGCTGTCATCAGCAAAGCTATAAATTGGATTTTGGGTTATCACTAGAAGGTCGTTAATATACAGTAAAAAGAGGGTAGGCGACAATATGGACCCTTGAGGAACACCGGCATTGATGGTGAAGGTGTCTGAGAGAAACCCGATAGATAGGGTAATAATAATATAACAATAAAATGCTACATATTATGCACTGGCTTACTATCAACTGATGAGAATCCAGGTGCTGCTTCTTCTGGAAAACACATATTAATTACTAATTTACCTGGAATATCAAGAACAAACTCTCAGCTTTCTTTGCTGTGTGCTATAGACATAGACTTTGAAATGACAATACAATTTGCCATCAATTATTAATTTAAATTGTTATTATAAACACTTTGGCAAAACTCTTGTAAAAAAAAATAGTCTGCGAAATATCAAAATTGGTAGTAAAAATTGACTTGATTTCTGTTGGATAAATAAAGTCATACCAGGCCAATGAAAAGGCTCATGACTGGTGTTATTTTTACCATATTGTACAAATACTAAAATACATCTTTAAAATTAGCTATGAAGAAAACTCTTCGTATTCGGAAAAAAGATCATAAACAAAAAAATTAATTATTCCAAAATCGACCGTAAAAATACGTCATTTTTACACCGACTTATAAAATTGGGTCTTGACCAAGTCACGATAAATCTCAGTGAGCTAAGTTGAAAGTCACCGCGACAAGAAGAGATGAACAGAATTGTTCAGGAAGCGGCTCAGCTTTTGACTCGGCACTTAGGTACTACTACACACACTACACTAGGTACGTTAACTTATCTTCAGAGTAGGTACTCATTTTTGTGCATGCCCAAATTAGGTATGTTATGATTTGAATGATAGTGTCGTGCCGCCACTGTTTATTAAAGATTTTTGCATATTCACAGACGTGTTTTCAGGTGTTCTAAGTCTGGAATGTTATCTTAGATTTTAATTGAAAGGGAGCGAAGTGGCTGCGACAGATAGAAGTGAGGGTTCGATTTTTTAGGGTTTTAATATTTTGCCTGAGAATTTTATTCTTAATAATCTGCTGTATGGCCGAAGAAAATAATAACCCACGGATCATTTATAAATACGTTTATTGTTACTATATCCTAATCACTAGTTATATAAATCAAGCGGTGAATTTCATTGAATTCCATATTAATACAAAGTTTAAATTTTCATGTCTTTTAAATGTCTATACGTGTACTGCGTAATGTCCGTTTCTCACTGGCGCGTTGCCTACGTTAAATTAATGTCCACCATTGTTCTTTTATATCTAAAAGGTCTTGTACCCCGTTGAGTTAACTCGCGTCTTACACATATAAATTATAACAGATAAATAATACATAGCCTAATCCCTTTTACGAATACAACTTTTTATAGGATCATCAGTATGTACTGCGTACATATTTTAAGCATATTTAAATTTTATAAAATGGAGAAACTTTTCGCGTATATCGTCCGTCTTAATTTTACACTTGATTACAGTCTAAATGTTCTACAGGTTGGACACTTACATAGTACAACTAAAATTGTCCGCATCTTTTCCATTGTTCGGGCTTTAGAGTAAAAACAATTTTCACTGGTATTCGCAGAGCGTCAGTTTATTTTTACTACAAAAACACTGTAATTTTAACTGTTGAGCAATTCAAAATTTAGTACTTTACTTTGATTAGAATTTATATACTTTCACTAACTCGCGTACTTGTATTATATTTTCGACATAGCGGCTAGCCCTAGAGACTGGACAAAATGACCATTTCGGTCTGGTCAGAGAACTGAGAACTTCGAGCTGAGAACTACCAAGAACTAACTTTTTTGCAATAGGAGCGGTTTATTTATAGATTTTTTTGCAGATAGAGTAGTGGTCAGGGCCCACCTTATTTAAAAGGTTTACGCCCACACATGGAAGAGACGTTTAGTATTAACCGGGCAGGCGACTGTCGATGGAATTTTAATCTTCCTGTCTACTGCTTTAAAATATTTGTAAAAAGAAGAGGATTTTCTCGACAATTCTCGACAATAGAAAGTTTTGGACTTGTATTATTTTTGCATTTGTTTTAAATCACAACGTTGCAACTACAATAAGTACAGTAACTACATCTCTATACTAGCTATGTGCACTGGAGCATAACTGAGATGTGTGCAGTCATGCGTTCAGTTGGTGCTCGGTATTTTTCTAAGATTACATTTGCTAAGGATTTCAGCTTCTTTCCAGTTGATATGATGGCCGTGCGTCCATGCAAGGTCAGCTACACCTGACTTTTCGGTCTTTCCTCTTAGCGTATTGTTTCTATGCTCCTTGTTTCGAGTGGTCTTAGTGTGTCACCAGTGTAAGATTGGCCACATTTTACCTCTCCACCGGATCCCCTGCGAATGTGGCCTTTCTTACATTGGTAATACACTAAGACCACTCGAAAGAAGGATTAATAAACATAGAAACAATACGCAAGAAGGAGAGACCGAAAATGCAGGTGAAGCTGACCTGGATGTACGGCCATCATATCAAGTGGACAGAAGTTGAAATCCTGCTTAAAGAACCACACTGGAGGAAAAAGAAGTTCAAGGAGGCTGTTACCATACGCCAAAACAAGGATTCTTTTAGTAAGCCTTCATTAGATTTAAGAAATCTGGAAACCTTTGTTAAACAGATGTAATCTTAGAGAAGAAGAATAATACCGCGCACAAACTGAACAAGCCCAAACAAACCCGTACAAACTAAACGCATGACTGCACCCATCTCAGTCATGCTCCAGTGCATCTAGCTAGTATAAATAGAGCTGTAGTTACTGTACTTCTTTAGTATTCACCTGAAGACGACTGGATATACCTTCCAATTATTATTATGTCTCCAAAGCTTTGATTCCTTCTTTACAGATCACAGATGATGACTATTGAGGTCGAAACGCTGAGGTTTTTAAAGTAATTTAATATATGAAGTGAAAACGGATTACCTTTTTGTATTATATAAAATGACTGGAGATACATGTCAGTTGAAACGTTCTAATTTAAAACAATTAAAAATGCAAGTCCAAAACTCTTCTATTATTCAAGAAACATCATCGTCTCAATCTTCAAACATATATAGTGATTTATTTAGTTAAATATTATCATTTTTAGGTTTGGTTTTCATCAAGCAACAACAGACCGAACAAACAAGGTAGCCGACATCAAAACGGCACCTTCTCCAATCGAATTCGGCGGCGTACCTCAAAATGAAAACAGAAGTAGATTAACGTCCCCCACCACTGAAACGGACATGTCAAATGACAGACGAACAGCAACCTTCACTAGAAACCCGCCGAAAAAGGGAACTGCGACAAGGATGACATCACCTAACACGGAGCACGTTATGTCAAATAACGATAGGCGTACCGAATTCTTTACTAGAAGTACTGGTAGAAGAGAGACTGTGGAACGATTGATTTCACCTACTACTATGTCAAACAATGAACGGCGTACAGAATTCTTTACTAGTAATACATCACCGACTACAGAACACATCATGTCAAATAATGACAGGCGTAGTTCAAGTGCAAGAACTTATTCCAGAAATGCTTCCAGAACAGAACCTGCAATAAAACTCACATCACCAACGGAACCGTTCATGTCGAAAGATCAGCGTTCTAAAACGTTTACCAGAAGCGTATCTAGAACCGAAACTGTAGGAAAGTTAATTTCTCCAACAACCGACCGGGATAATATATCGAATAATGACAGGTATACTAGGGCTTTTGTTACAAACGTGAGTAAATTAGAATGTACAGAAAAGCAGGTGGTTGATGGATTTACGGACAACAATAGTAATAGTACGGGAGTAAATGCTAGACTTGGAGAAGGGCAAATACAGGTAAGTTTTTTTTTAACAATGCATTAAAGTTAAAAAAATGTTAACTCCTTAGATAGAGTTTATTGCGCGTTATACCGTTCTCTATTACATTCCACTTCCGTTATGTGTTCCTCCTACATCGGACATAACCTCCATATATTTATCTCTCATACAAGATAAAAAAAAGAAACAAAAGGGCTATGGAGATTAACTTTGTTCCTACATTTTAACAACAATTTAAATTATCTACAGGGTGATTCCTAAGTTGATACTTCTTTTTTAGCTGCGTATAGCAGGCATTAAAATAAACAACATTTTTAAATACCTTTTTTTAAACTCAAAAATAACGTACTTACATTCATTTATTACACTATGGATCAAATACGGTCCTGCCTAACTGCCCGTTGAATAACATTAAGAAAACTTCTGGGTGTAGGATGAGCCCGCAAGGAAAAGCGTTCTGCGTATAATCTCGAAGCAGCAGCCGCACTTTCACGACACTCTCAGTAAAATTAGCACCATATCTACTAGTTCATTGTTTTCAAATTTTACCATTTTCACGTGTCACCAATTTAAAATTAACTTGCTTCAGAAAAACACACCGTAGCGGATTGCCAAATAACTCGTACCGACCCGTAAATTGCAAGACTAATAAGAGATAAGACAAACAACATAAAGTATAGCAGGCTACGTTTTGATGACCAGGCCCGCACTTAGATTTTTTACTTTTGTATCTCGTCTATTTTTAAGTTTTTGGAAAAAAGGTATTTGAAAATATTGTTTACTTTCATTCCTTCTATACACAGCTAAAAAATAAGTATTAACTTATCACCCTGTATAGTGTCTTTGAAAATTAATTTCCACGATGGTTAATTTTGTCAATATCAGCGAGATAAAGTCAAGTCTAGAATTGTTAAAATTAAAATATCGAATTTTGTTTGACTGGTATCTTGCATGTTCGCAATCGGATGGACCATTGTGTTGAAGTAGAAAGAGACGATTTGACCCAAACGTCGCCTCGACCAGCACTAGCTTATTAGTAAATAAGCTACATTATTTTGATTTACCATAATAAACAGTAGTATTGTCACTTCCTATATTTATTTATTTATCCTTTATTGCTAAGAAGACTCTTACAAGCATTAACAATGTCTTAAATATAAATCTATATAGTTAGTATATAGAAATAGAAAAATAGAAGGTAAAGTTAATATTTTGTTATTTTTAAATTGTTGTTAATTGTTGCTATGTCAATAATAGCCTAATTTAACTTAGTATTTTATTCTTAAAAATAGCTTTTTTGTAGTTTCGAACAATTGTTGAAAAAAAATATAAATGATCAGATTTATCGGTACTTTGACACAACTAAAAAAATGCCATATTTCTCAAACCATATTTGTTTCAATTAAAACATTAAAAATGTTTTTTTTTCGAGGGCCCGTCCGTGCGCCGGATGCACTTAGGCCAGGTTTGGCTCATTGTGCTCACCCTGTTTGGTTTTTACAACCACTCCGTGATCCCAGTTCCTTTCACTAGTTTGTGTAGGTCAACTGGGGAGAGGTTAAGGATGTCCTCTGGCTCCAGTTTTGGTTGCCCGAGTATTTGTTGCCTCTTATGATCCAGTGACTCGCAATGGCAAACTATGAGCTGTACAGTTTCTTTGTCTTGTCCGCACAATCTGCAGTCAAGGTCTCCATTGTACGGTTGCATTATGTGCAGATGGTTCTTGACAGCCATGTGTCCTGTCAGAATTCCTGTAATGGTTCTCAGCAACTGTTTCGTAAGTTTTGGGTCTGGATCCCCAATGAAGCTTTTGCTGTAGTCTAATCCCGCGTGGTCTATCAAGCGATGGGTCAGGAATGATCACAAAATCCACTGGAGCAATAGACAGGGATTAGACCACAGCAAAAGCTTCATTGGGAATCCATACCCAAGACTTACGAAACAACAAATGAACAGAAACCAGCTGAGAGCCATAACAGGAATTCTGACAGGACACATGGCTGTCAAGAACCATCTGCACAGAATGCAACTGTACAATGGAGACTTTGACTGCAGATTGTGTGGATAAGACAGAGAAAAAATGATTCCCTCTTGTTCTTTTTTCACCTCTTTGAACAGAACAAGTAAAAACCATACAATTAGTTATTAGGCTTAAATTAAAAACCACTAATATAAGGTACCAATCTGTGTGGCGAATGTAAATTTTTCTTCTTAGATGGAAAAATGTACCTTTCAAACTACTCGACTTCCCCAGCCTGAACCAATACGAGTAATTGAAACTAAGACAGCGAAGACAATTGCGAACAATAACAAAAGATCCGCAAGAATTCGGCGCCAGTTTGAAGACACCACGACAAAGGTTGAAGAAGATTCTGGGTTTGGCAGTAACGCCAGTGGATACTTGGGTAATTTTTATAAATAACTTATAATATCCGTTAACTATATGTCTCATCTTTGACCTATACTTTCTAAAAACGCATCTACAGCTGTACAGTAGTAGGGTACAAGCTATCGGACAGTTCAGGCGCATGAAAATCCAAAAAAACTGGTGTACCAGCAGTCAGTATGCCGCGCAAAGCGTTCCTTGGTACGTTCTTGTATTACTACATCAGAGTCCTGCTTACATGCACTCTTGCTCTAGTGCAGGGGTTCCCAAAGTTTTTTCTATGGCGCCCCCTTTTGGGAATCAAGAAATGGTCGCGCCTCCTCCCCCTAAATTATACAGATACAAGTTGTATTAATTTTGCAGTTTTTCAGAGCTCTCGTGCCACCTCTAATGCTGCTTAGCGCCCCCCCAGGGGGGCGCGCCTCCCAGTTTGGGAACCCCTGCTCTAGTGTAATATTGCCTAGTGCAAACTTAGTGTAATTTCTGGGTTGAGGAGTTTCCAAAATCTCCATGTTTTTTTTTTGCTGAAGGGAACGCTCATGCTCACTATGCTTTCAGACCGTAGTAATGTGGGACTTTGCATCCCCTAACTAGCCTACCCATCATCTTTTTTATTCTTTAAATTTTGGTAATACCATGACCGATATCCTTTCAAAACTTATGCCGTCCGAGACTGGTAAGCTAATCTGCAGGTATTAATAATTGCTTATTATTCTGTTTTTTACTGATTGTATCCTTTTCCCCATTAGACTTCAGCTTGGCATCTGTTTCAATTTTCTTCCTTCTTTCCTCTATAAGTATTGGAATTCTTCCAATCCATTTGAAATTTTTCCCTTATGAGGTCCTTATCAGTCATCCTAATTATTAGGGGTGGCTATGCGACCAGTCAATCATGTCTATAATACATAGTTGTCAACTTGGAAATTTAGCTTATGCGTTTTAGAAACACTGATAGTTTGGTGGGGATTTGCATATCTTTGAACTTTAATAATTCTCGTTATGGTTAACTCTTTTACGTGTTGCCTTTCACCAGTCATCATAGAAATTAAAATATTTTAAGAATGCTCGCAGTATGCAGTGTCTTGTAAAACTTTATATATAAAATTATTTTAACGTGGTCTGGAAATTGTCTAGAAGCGTATCATGCCCCATAAATGTCGATTTCCATGTTAAATTAATGATTCTGACTTTATTTTGGACCATGCGAGCATACATTTTTATTATACATTCTGCCAGAAGTTACATATTTTCGGAGGGATTTGATAGTGGTTGTCACTCCTTCCTTCCAACAGGTATTTAGATCCTTATATCCAATCACCTGAAGCTCTTGTGAAACGACCTCGTTTATTAGTTGTATTGTATTTTTGAGTGACTAAGTTTTTTACCTGCTACCCCCGATGATGGTTTTTAACCGAAACGCGTAGGCAGTAATTATTTTGTTTTATATACAAAGGTAAAGAAAATTTGCTTCTTATTATATTAATGACCCTTCCGGGGAGCAGATATGTTATTTACTAGGTTCTTTGATCTGTGCAACCCGTTTTTTTTTAGTCGAACTATGCGTTTTCCTTTTTAATATAATAATATATTATCTTTACACTCATCATCATGTTCTTGTCGGAAAAATTAATGGCTGCTAACGGTTTCCCATTTTTCTCTTTCCCTATACATTTTATTTTTGTCAATGACTTTGGAACTGTTGGTCATGTTAACAATGTCCAAGTCTTCTAACACTGCTGTTATAATTTTGGCGGCAACACAAATTAAAACACCCTGTAAATTGGAAATTGTGGCTGTACGAGTTAGTGGGATTCTCATCTTTGATATCCTTGGATATCTATTGCCATAATAAACTCAATTAAGCATAGAGACGCCTTAAAAAAGCAATTAAGAAATAACCATAATGTTGATGCTACAACCAGATATAAAACTTATAGAAATAAATTAAATAAAATTACAGTGAAAGCAAAAAATAGTTATTATAAAAAAAGTTATCCGAAAATAAGAACTGTCCAAAAAAGATATGGGATCTTATGAAAGATGCCGCAAATTTTAGAACAAAAAAAAATAATGAATATAGTAGATAAAAACGGCAGGCACTATTGAAACTGATAACAAAATCAAGGCTAATATTTTTAATAAATATTTTACAAATGTAGGAAAAACACTTGCAAACAAAATTAATAACACAGACAATACATTAAATTTATCCACCGTAAATACTCCACAGTCAATGTTTCTTACACCCGTCAATGACGAGGAAGTTATACTAACCATAAGATCTCTTTAAAATGGTTGTAGCCCTGGATTGGATAACATTAGTGTAGAGCTACTTAAAAATATACATCTTTTTATAATAAGTCCAATAAAACATATAATTCATCTAATCTTTTCAACTGGCGTGGTACCAAGTCATTATAAACAATCTGTTATTACTCCACTTTTTAAGGGTGGTAATACTGGTGAAGTAAGTAACTATCGACCAATAACATTAATTAATAATATCGCCAAAATTTTTGAAAAATGTTTTAAAAAAAGAATTGTTGGCTTTTTAGAAAATCATAAGCTTCTATCCCAAAACCAATTTGGGTTTAGGGAAAATAAAAATACAGAATTGGCCATCTACGAATTGATAGAGCATGTTAACAATTATTGTTTAAACTATAACAAAATATTTGTCGCTGTATTTTTGGACTTAGCCAAGGCATTTGATACTGTATCACATAAAATACTCATAGACAGAATTGAGGAACTGGGATTAAGGGGAGTAACATTAAATATTATAAGAAATTATCTGTCAGAGCGAATACAGTATGTGAATGTCGAGGGATACATTAGCAACTCCCTAGTAACAGAAACGGGAGTACCGCAGGGCACGGTGTTGGGGGCCAATCCTGTTTCTGATATATATCAACAGTTTATTTAGTCTGAAATTAAATGCTAAAATTATTTCATATGCAGATGATACCGTGATTCTTTTCGAAGACGATGAATGGGCAACAGCTCTAAGAAAGGCTGAGATCGGTATTTTTAGAGTACATATGTACCTGGACAAAAATATACTAACCTTGAACTATACTAAAACTAAATTTCTTGCTTTCTCAACTTCGGATGCAACAGCATGTGATACACAGTTACTAAAATTACACTATAACCAGTGCATGTTTAAGTCTAATAATACAATGTGTAAGTGTGACATATATCAAAACAGAAAAGGTTATAAAATATTTGGGTGTAATGGTGGACGAGCACCTGAATTGGAAATATCATGCACAACATATAAGTAATAAAAAAAGATCACTAATACCCATTTTTTACCAACTAAGAAATATCTTATGCAAGCGACAATTAATAGCAACATACAAAGCATTAATTGAAACAATATTTAGATACGGACTAATAATTTTGGGTGGACTAAATAATACAAATTTAAGAATACCACAAGTCACGCAAAATTATGTCATCAAAGTCATGCTAAAAAAAAAATAGGAGATATCCGACTGAACAGTTATATTTAGACAGTAAATTGTTTGATATTAAACTTCTCTATGTCTTACAGTCAATAATTTTTATCTATACTTCTTTTGTAGAGAAAAAAGTCAGTCATCAATGCGCAACTAGGGCCATCTCAAACCAGCACATAATACAAAATTTATATCGAAAGACGCGATGTCAAAAATTTGTTACTTTTATAGGCCCAAAATATTATAACACATTACCTGTGAGGATACGAAATCTTAGCAAGAAACATATTTTTATTAAGGAGGCTAAAAAGTTTATAATGACAAATAAAATATTGTTTTTGTAAAAACCAAAATGTTTAGTAGAGATAATAAAATATCTGAACATGTTCACTGGGTTGCGGCTGAGGTCTTGGTCTGGATATATGATAATAAACATATATATCTTACGCATTTATTGTGGATATGTTTTTAATATTTTATTATACTTAACCTGAATACGTTACGTATTGTAAAGTATTTTTATTATAAGATAACGGAGCACAACACAAATTTTGCTAAAAATTTAGAGTGCTCCATTTATGAATTGTAAAATACACTGTATATATGTAATTTATGAAATAAATATTTTAGTAGGTATTTGAGTATTTGATGGCACTGTCTCAAATTTAGATCGTTTTAATTGTGAAGAATGAGGAAATTCAAAGTTTACGTCGCTGTCAGAAGAAATGCATGCTGATCTCGGAAGTCGGAAACAAAAACTCTACTTGAATTTTTTGCTTAGATTTAAGAATAGCATCGCTTAGGACTTTCTGCTTTACCAACTTTTGTTGAGGTTTTTTGGTAACCACTAGATCAATTAGTCCATTCACCATATTTCCTTCGTTTCATTGATCGATAAGAAATGGCCGTTCAATTTTAGGCACCTTTTGTTTCGGGTATTTATAATTTTGAAAACTGGAGCATTTGTAGCTGTAATTTCCTTAGATTGAAGACTGCTAAGACGAAGCAGACATTAACCGTGTATCTGTAAACAAGTTGCATTGCTTGACAAAGGTATATTCCAAGAAGTGCTAAAGCTAAAGGTGCGCGGCTAAAATTTAAAGTATGATGTGCAGTTTTTTATACTGTATTATAGAGAGTATTTTGCTCGATTAGGTAGCTACTCATAGTCTGTTTAGTTGGTTAAAAAAAATTTCCATAGGAACCAGTCTGACAAGTATGTCAGTTCTTTACTCCGCATTGATTCTATGTAGTCCAATGTATTTAGCTTAACACATACAAATGACTAATGCTTGCGCAACCAATTCTTGTTCAGCTGATATCATAATCATAATTTTTCCAGATTGTTGTTGTGAGCCGTCATTAGCCCGTATGTTACGTTGTGAATTGTGTTATGGAAAGTAAACATACCAGAATTCACGTGTACGTAAACTACTCTTGCGAGAGTACTCAAAAAAGTAAACGTTATAATGTTAAGTATAGTTATAAGCTTCGTAAATGAAATTAATTTATTATTTGACTACATAATTGATGACGACTTTTAGGTGAAAAGGACCCACCAAAACACTTAATTTATATAGACAGGCCAGCCGATAACCGTATACAACATGGTTTAAGAAGTAACATTATGGAAAACAGTGACAGTTTTAGCGAAACTGCGACTCCTCCGCCATTGCCAGAGCTACCAAGTGTTTTTCGTACTTATAGCCCAAAAAGGTAACAAAAAAAGTAAAACACCAAGTCACAGTCTCATTAAATTTCGTAATGTATATTATATAAAAAGATCGCGACTTGGTGTTTTAGTTTTTTGTAAATAAAATCAGGTATTTTTGAAATGTGAATGAAATTTCTTAATATAATTTTTCGGCTATAACTGATTAAAAAACGAGATGTTATGACCGAAAACCCCAATAAAAACACAACTATATTTTTTAATGGAAATAGTCCATTTTCTCATAGTGGAGCTAGTGAGATACAGTAAAGTAAAACTCGCATAATTTCATAATTTACTGCGAGTTTTACTTTCCTGTACCGGGTGTACAACTAAAATGGGACGACGGCTTTATCTTGAGAATCATACCAATGTATTTTATTTTGTTGAGAAAATTAACCATTTCTGTAGGAATATCGAAAAAAGCTCTCTAGCGGCGATATGTAAAACTTACAAAACTTTAAATATATTGACGTTTATAGCCCAAGAATAGCTCCTTTTAACGAGCCCAAGTTTGTTCAAATCGGCTTAGCCATTTCGAAGATACAGGATGTTATTTACGGAAACGTTTGAATACCCCCCACCACTTTATTTTTAGAGATACTGCAAAAAAAAAATAGTTTTAAGTATCTAGGTTGGCCGCTAGGGGGGCGTAACTACAGTGACCAATCAAAAAACGGGATATATCAAAAAATGCCATAGTGACGATATAACAAAGCGGGCATTACTGCAATATATAAAGAATTCTCAATAACTTTTATTTTCAAAATGTTTCTCTTAACTATTGGTACGAAAGGAGAAAGGGGGCGAAAGTAGTTATTAAAGAAATACTTGCTGGTTTGCCTTACCCGAATTTACCAAAATTGGTCTCGTTAAAAGGGATTTTTACTGTTTAATCGAGTAAATAAAAAATGAAGTCGTCCTCAATTCCGTTGCGACAGCTAGAGGGCGCTATTTAACAAAATTAGCAACTTCATTTTGAACTGATGAAAACTGCAAGTCAATATATTGAATAATGCAATAAAATTTTAAGCGGGTCGCCTACGGCTCGTATCCTAAACCCTTTAATTCTTTATATATTGCAGTAATGCCCCCTTTTGATATAATATGTATATATATTATTACTATGATTATTTTTGAGAAAATCCCGTTTGATTGGTTACTGTAGTTACGCCCCTTAGCGTCAACTTAGACACTTGAAAATAATTTGTAGCAATTTCTCTTGGTCACTTATGTAATAAATATTGTTTACCACAAATTGTACGGTAAACGATTTTCAAGATACAGCCTGCGTCCTTTTTAATTGTAGGTACACCCGGTGAAACTATATTTAATTCATTATCAGGAAAAAATAGTTATTTTGTTAATTGTTTCTCTCCCTTATATGGAATGTAATCGTTGATTTCTTTATTTTAGCACAAGCACAGAAAGGGAGATTATTTATAAAGGCAAACATGGCAGTAACAGGCCTTTTATTAAGCTGGGCTCCCAAAGAACATTTCTTAAAGCAAAAATGTCAGAAACTGATTCTAGTCCGCAAAGTTCCAGCGAACCTGACTGGGTAAGTATATTTAAGAGCCAAACGCCGATCTTATCCCAGGGCAGAGCTGGCAAAGCACTCGAAAAAAGTGCTTTAAACACCAAGCTCTTTAAAAAAGCAATTGCCAGCATTAAGCACCAATCACTTTGAAAATTCTAAGTGCTTGCAATTACCAACTATCGAGGAAAATAATTTTGAGTGCTTGCGAGCAACGCTTGAAATGCTAAATTCAATTACCAAGCGCTTTTTATAAAGGATTTGAATTACCGAGCGCTATATTTTAAAAGAGCTTGCAAGCATTGTGCTCGAAGCACTATTGTGTTTGAAGCACTTTTGAGGCAATTACTACCCAGCTCTGTCTCAGGATTGTTAAACGTATACAGGGTGATTCCTAAGTTGATACTTCTGTTTTAGCTGTGTATAGAAGGCATTAAAATAAACAACATTTTCAAATACATTTTTTCAAAAAACTTAAAAATAGGCGAGATACAAAAGTAACCAATCTAAGTGTGGGCCTGGTCATCAAAACGTAGCCTGCTATACTTTGTTATTTGTCTTATCTCTTATCAGTGATGCAATTTACGGGTGGTGTTGATCAATCCGCTGCGGCGTGTTTTTCTGAAGCAAGTTAATTTTAAATTGGTGACACGTGAAAATGATAAAATTTGAAAACAATGAACTAGTAGATATGCTGGTAATTTACGGTGAGTGTCGACAAAGTGCGGCGCCTGCTTCGAGATTATACGCAGACCGCTTTCCCTTGCGGGCTCATCCTACACCCAGAAGTTTTCTTAATGTTATTCAACGGACAGTTAGGCAGGACCGTATTTGATCCATAGTGTAATAAATGAATGTAAGTACCTTATTTTTGAGTTTTTTGAAAAAAGGTATTTGAAAATGTTGTTTATTTTAATGAATTCTATACACAGCTAAAAAATAAGTATCAACTTAGTAATCACCCTGTATTTCTAGCGTTGTGTATGACCTGCCCCTGAAATAAGTGTTGTTTTACTATAAATAATCTTAAAAGAGAAAACATACGAATATTGTTATGTATTGGCTTGATCTGATGCGTTTGTTAGGATGGGTGACTTGAAATGGTTGACTGGCCGTTTTTTTTGTTTGAGATTGTTTTTCTGTAAAAAAAGTCAAGAATTATATATTTTGGCATAGATTTCAACAGAATATCAACTCAAGTTATATTTTAACAGTTGTGTATAAAGCAAATTTGACCGTTCAGTTCAATTCAACACCAAAACACTTGCTTACTTATAGCAAGAAACATCTGCATCTATAAAAACAACTTCCTAAAGATGAGAGTCAATGTTCACCAAAACCCCAAAAATCAAGGTAGCCACTAACTAAAACACTTACCCTACTTTAAAGTCAAGGACATACTACGTATATAACAGAAGAAAATATGTGCTTGGGGTAGGAGGAGGCAAGACTTATGCCGGTTTTAGCATACTATTTAAATACAAACCTGCTGTCAGCTCAGAATAATTGTTCCTTTACCAAAGTTGTAGTTTAAAACCAAACGCTTTCTTGAATTACACAGGAACAAATACTTACCTACCTTTTTATATTCATTTTAAGAGTAATGCCGGTGAAGCCATGGCAGAAGATTCCAGTATATCAGTAAGTCCGAAACACAAAACTTACGACAACAGAGATTTTCAAGATCGCTGCGTTTCCACATGTGCGACAATAGTTGAAACGGCGCTGCAGACTTTGGCTAAGCCATCGATCTTGCTGGAACTGACGCCAAATCTTAAAATTACTCAAAAAATTTCACTTCTGGATGAAGATCCTAGTTTTACAGCGGTTGCTGCCAATAACAAGACAGGTAAATAGTGAATTTCTTTCGAAGTCGATTATTTTGCCTTTTTCTTTTTAGCTTGAAAAAAAATTGGTCATATATACTACAGGGTGGCCCGCTCTCAACGCAGGATCCCATAACATCTAAGCTACTCAACTTTTCAATATTTTTCAAAAGCATAGTTATAAGGACACATTAAATCTGCAATTTAAAATTATTTTAAATTATACACGGTGTTTTAAATAGTCAGGGCATACCCAACATACTTTTTTTAACGGAACACCCTATATGTATATTATCATATTATATTATTTTTTAATTCCCTATAAAATTTTATGTGTATTTTGAATAACATGTGCTATGTTTAAATTTAATTGTTTTTAAGATATTGACGTTTAAAATATGGCATTTTCGTACTTTGACAGGCTGTAGCATTTAAAGGCGCGTCAAAAAAAATGGTTTTCACCTTCTTTCTTTGTTTTTAATTGTCTATCTAAAAGTTATAACTTCCGGTTTAACATGTTTAACCATAAAACCATTTTTTTTGTTTACCATGTTAAAGCGGAAGTTGGTCTCTTTAGACACAGAATAAAAACTAAGGTGGGGGTGAGAACCATTTTTCTCTAAGATGCGCCGTTTCAATGCTACAGCCAGTCAAAGTCTGAAAATACCCCAAGCAGCAATTTTACGTCCCGCCGACGTTGTCCTACGCGACCCGACGGCGGCATACTACGTCATTACCACATTTTTACAACTCCTGCTTGCACCAATATGGTCAATCATTTTTGGGTCGTCTCGAGGTCGGAAACCAACTTAAAGTTGGTATTAAAGACAAGTGGCGACTATTTTGAAGTACATATACTAATTGGTTATATTATCACAACTTCGTTAACCTATAAAATATGACAAGACAATAGTAACTTGCAAAATGATCATGTCGCATTGTTATATTTAAATTAGATGGTAGAAACGTTAAGCATAATGGTAATTTTAAATAATTTCTTTCGCGTTACTGACATAGTAAAAACGTAAACGCAAGCTACTTTACTGATAATTATGGTTAAGATATATAAGAAATTAAAAGCGCGCCATGCAAATTCGTAGTTTTTGTAAAAAAATATTTTGGTACCTATGCAAAAAAAAATATTTTTTTTTGAAAAACTTTATTTTAGCTCTAAACTTTAAAGTTATAACTCTGTTGCTTTATTACGAAGTTTCAATGTGTTTTAAAACGTATCATAAAAGTACGTATTGATAATATAAAACAGAAATAATTAAAGTTGAACAACAATGGCCTCCAGAGATACATTATTGCAAATGGCTAAAATGGCGTAGTCGTAGAAACTACCAAAGTTTTACTAATAATAACTTCGAGTGCCTATTTTTATCCCATTGGCTTATTAAACACAACCTTTGGTCGAAAAATGTACTAAGTACGACCTATTCACGACCCGAAACAACAGGAATCTGTGTTACCGGGCGAGCTCAACTGTTTACTTATCTTTGTTAGGCCGTGGCTACCTTTCCGATAATGTGTTAAAAATTATCTGAACTAACGCTAGCTATAACAATCAAATTTAAGGTTTCCTTAGTTCTTTTATCGATTAAATTAAAACATTCTCTTATGTGTGAAAAATATTTAAAAGTTGAGTAGTTTAGATGCTATGGAATACTACGCTGAGAGCCGGCCAATTAGTACACTGTATCATATTTTTAGGTCACTTACTCGACGAAGAAATACTCTCACCCGTTGAAAGTTTACTAAGTTGCTCAGAAACTGAAGAAATCCTCAAGAAGAAAATGCCACATTCCTCGTCAAACTCAAAAGATATTAATGAAAAACTAACACCGGCCTCACCGGAAACCCCGAGCAATGGCACGTATTCCCTATCGTTATCAGACGACAAAGACGATTTCCTGATTGACGATGAAATAGCTGATCAACCAGAGTTGGTTTTTGAGGACAATCTAAATATTGCCGACAGTGTATCGTTTAGCTACATTCCGGACACGATGAGCGTAAAAATTGAGGTAACTTTATGGGTTATAAATATGTGTAGAGCAGACAGACTAGAAAGGAAGGAGTTATTTAATAACCCCCTAGAGACCGGGAATGTATTTCAGCGTGTTTTAGACAGGATCACATTTATGTATGATTTTTTTTTTTTTTTTTTTTTTTTTTACGGTTTGCCGACTACGTAGGCCATCTTGAACCGGTCATCGACCACAAATGTGGTCTACCGACTGGGGAGTGTGAAACGGCACCTTTATCCTACGAGATATCTGATCTCATCCGGCCCGTCCGGCGTGAATAGGATGGCTAGGTGTCGATTCATTTTACACTCTTCCCTGAGGTAAGAGCACGCCGTGTTCCCAAGCGGTCACCCGCCCAAGTACTAACCGCGCTCGACACAGCTTAACTTCGGTGATCTGCGGGAACCGGTGCTTAATATGTCGACAGGCCCTTGCCCATTTATGTATGAAAACAGTCGATTATTTCTTAAACAGTGACGGCTCGCGGTCTTAAAAAATGGTGACGAGCTAGGTATAATGCGGGTACTTAAACAAACATTGACTAATTTATTTTTTAATTACGTACTTACATAGCTAGTTTTTGTAAATCAGATCGATTCTTCGGTTGAGGTCTAGCGTTTTCTTTTAAAGCATCGGCAATAGTATTTTGATTTTGTTTAAAATTTCTTAACATTAACTGACATTTTAAATGTTCTCCAGAATCCCCATGTTTACGCAACGATCGAGTAATATTTAAAAAATATGTAAGTCCGTCCCATGTTCCAAACGCAATGTTTATTCGAAAAGAGTAACCACGACCATCAAAACAATTTTTTTAAGGCGGCATCGGCACTACTACATAGCCAATTATATTCTGAAAACCAGGAACACTTAAAACTAATCCTATAGGATCTGCCACTTTTTTAAAAATCTATAAAATTCATGCCACTGATAAGAAAAAATTCCGGGGGCTTTATTATTTACATAATTTGATACAATTTGAGCATGATCCTAAAAAATTTTGGGCTGTGGCATTATTTGCTTGCGAAGGCTACCAAAAATGTGTGTGGCTGCGCCCAGTGGCGTATATAAGGGGGGGGGGGGGGGCTGCATTTTCATCTCACGCATGGACTCTTAATTTAAATCTTTAAATAATGTATTCTTAGCTTAGATTACAAAGGTCTTGTGCGAAACGTTTAGCTTTTAAACTTTTCCTTTTAAAAGTCCTGTTTTATATAGAGATTAAGGTTTCACACGCATATCGTTTTAGTTATTGATTTTTGATGCAATTTTAAAGGAAAACGATTAAAAAGAATAATATTTTATAGAATTTTTCTATTATATACTTATCTGTTCCGTTTTCCCTTTTTTAGAGCTATTTTAAATCAACAAAAATATAACCCAATGCAATAAAATATTTTTACAACAAAAACAATAAGGTATTTATTTCATAAGAGAAAAATTATACCTACATATTTCAATTGAAACATTTTTTAGGGAAGAAGTGTGATAATTTATGTTAAAAAAATAGTGTGGGATGAAATAAGAATGCTTTATTAGGAATATAAATATACGGCACTTAAGAAGGAGTATTTCCAAATCTAAGCATGTGCACCAAAAACTGCTTTTAGATCTACGCTCCTAAAATACATGATTTCTGAAAAAATCATCAATTTTGGCGTGGTGAGCGATATTTACTTTTTTTTAATCATGAAAAACTGAGCCCGGAAAACGCTGGTTAGAGTCATATATATACGTCTTATGTTAAAATTTTGGATTGACACCAATATTCATATTTTTCAGAATTATAAAAAATGTTTTTTTTTAAATAAAGAGCCAGCTAGGAATATCAAAAAAACACATTAAAATTTAATCTAACCATGCAAAGGGGGCGAGGTAATAATTTAATTTTCGAAATTTGAAAGTAGTTAGGTGAATTTTAAACGAACTTTGGGTGTGGCCCCGAAAATTTTTCGCCTGCGGCGCTTTCCGCCTTCTTCGTTAGGTACAATACCATGGAATACACATAGTCCTGACTATCCCCGGTGCCCCCCCCAATATTTTGGGTCTAGAACCGCCCCTGTTTAAGATTCCAGTAGGTCGCCCGTGTAACAAAACGCCTCTCTTATCCTCATCTCTTCAACGACTGAATGGAGTTTCCAACAAATTACAAACTATGTCATTAATTGGGGGGTTTATTTTTAAAATACACAATAAAAATAAAACTAAGTAGCTACGTACACACTACTGAATTAATTGAAAAATAAAAACAAAACTTTAATCCCGCAGTAAATCACGTAAAAACGATGTCTATAACCGTAAGTTACGCGAAGCCTCAAAATAAATACCCGAACCGATGATAAAATAAGGGTGTATACGACATTTTTAAATTGCCCTTCATTATTATAATGCCAATAATGCAAATTATCACACGCTGGCGTGTGCTTACGTCATGTTGCCATAGCGACGGGAAATCAAGCCGCTTGAATGTCAGTGTCGGCTCGTGATATTTATCGTAGGGTGTGCGCAGCAGGCAAAAAAGCGCCGCAGGCGAAAATTTTTTGAGGTGCCACGCCCCTTTTCACCTTTGTATAATATGATTTAAATCTGTAATGCCTACACGACTCCAGTTCTTGTCCATGTTTATATTATAAAATAATAAGCATGGGAAACAAAACTGAGTTTCTAATGTTACACCCACATATCCATTTTTTTTTGTAAATGTCAATATTAAAATGTCTAATAAAAGATCGACCTTCTTTTTTCTTTTTACAAGTTTGATTTAATTTTAAATCCGGCGTAGGCCTTCCTAACCTTTTTATGTCAATTTTCCTTTGGAAATCGAATGTCGAAAATTTATTTATAATGTCCTCTACAGAATTTTGGTCCATAACTATATCACTTCGTGTGACACAATCCAAACTACTAGCCATTATTAATTTAAAAACAACACAAAAACATCCACAACACCGTCAATAAACTCCAAACTTATCTAATCGCGTCAAAAACTCATAAAACAATCATATTAAATGATTGAAGTGTGTATTCAGAAAGCGCCCGGCGACGCCCTCTCATCGGGCGATTAACCGAATATTCCCGATCAATCTGCATAAGGAAAATCGCACGAAAATCCATCCATAAGAGCGCCGAACGAATACACACCACAAACCACAGCAGTCACAGCACACAGCCGGTGAGTCTGCTCACGCGCTCGGTCGCGCTTGAAGTCTTACGCCTTCGCCATTGTTATATTATACAAGTTCTTTATTTCAGTTACCTAAATATTTTTTTAAATAAGTATAAATTTTATTTTTGCTGGTGCTTGACTTTCTTAGGCAGTGCGCGCGCACGAGCGCACTTGTTGACGAGCCGCCCCTGTTGAATGTATATTGCTCTTCTGACTGCTTTCAGTTCACCGACACTGTCGACTGGGTGGACTGGGGCGTGACAAAATGCACGAGTGTTTATAATTATTGTCCATCGGAGTTAACCGTGGCCCTATTATGCATAGCTACATTCGGATTAAATTAATATTATTAATTCGAGCATAATTATTATTTAAGGGCTAAAATGATAGCTGTATTGGTACATTAATATTTAATATTCGTTGAAAAAATTTCCTCCTGTTTTTTTTTTTTTGAAGAGCCCCTTTATCTACTTCACCTGACGAGCCGCCCCTGTTCTTAAAGTAAAATAGTTAGCGAAAAAAGTTAAATAGAAACGTTTTAGGGTTCTTAAAAATATTTTTTATTCCAAAAAAATTATAAATAAGTTTTAGTAAACAAAAATTTGAAATTTTCTAGCGACTAGAAAAATGGTTTCTACCTCCCGTTTATTATTTTGTATCCGAGGAGACTCCGATTTAACATGTTGAATCGGAAGTGTTAACCTTTAGATAGAGAATAAAAAACTAAAGTAGGAAGGTGAAAACCATTTTTTGCGCCGTTCCAAGGCTACAGCTTGTCAAAGTCCGAAAATGCCATATTTCGTAAATATCTCAAAAACAATTGAATTTAGACATATGATAATTTTTACAAAACATACGTGGAATCTAATAGGAAATTAGAAAAGAATATAATATACAGAATATTTCATTTAAAATTTTAAGTAAGTTTAAGACATTCTCCGGTATCACCGGAAGTCGCACAAGGTCACTGTTATTTGTTCTGAAAACCCCATTATTCAAATTTGCATGATTCAAATCGCATTCCTTTCCAAAATGCCATATTTTAAACGTCAATATCTCAAAAACAATTGAATTTAGACATACGACTTTTATACAAAATATGCGTTTTCATTTAAAATAAGTAAATTTGAGACAACTTTCGGTATAACCGAAAGTCCCATAAGGTTGCTGTTATTTCATCTGAAGAGAGCGTCTCCGAAGCCCCCAATATTCAAATTTGTATGATTCAAATCGCATTACACCCTTTATACCGGGTCCGCCAACGTGGCGGGGATGGAAGATTAAATCATTATCGAGGAGCTTATCAAAAATACTAAACCAGCATAAGGTATCGACTTAAAAGCGGCATATTTTAAAAATATTTTACATTATACAGGGTGGCTCAAAAAAGTGTGGCGGACTAAACTTGCATTTTTTTAAACGGAACACCCTATATATTATATTATTTTCTAATTCCCTATACAATTCCACGTATATTTTGTATAAAATGTCATATGTCTAAATTCAATTGTTTTTGAGTAATTGACGTTTAAAATATGGCATTTTTTGACTTTGACAGGCTGTAACATTGGAACGGTTCATCTTAGAGAAAAATGGTTTTCACCTCCCTATCTTAGTTTTTCATTCTCTATCGAAGGAAACCAACCTCCGATTTACCATGTTAAACCAAAAAAACGGTTTTAACGGTTTAACATAGTAAATCGGAGGTTGGTTTCCTTGGATAGAGAATGAAAAACTAAGATAGGGAGGTGGAAACCATTTTTCTCTAAGATGAACCGTTCCAATGTTACAGCCTGTCAAAGTCAAAAAATGCCATATTTTAAACGTCAATTACTCAAAAACAATTGAATTTAGACATATGACATTTTATACAAAATATACGTGAAATTGTAAAGGGAATTAGAAAATAATATAATATATAGGGTGTTCCATTTAAAAAAATACAAGTTTAGTCCGCCACACTTTTTTGAGCCACCCTGTATAATGTAAAATATTTTTAAAATATGCTGGTTTAGTATTTTTGATAAGCTCCTCGATAATGATTTAATCTTCCATCCCCGCCACGTTGGCGGACCCGGTATATACTCAGTTTTTTGGAGTTGTTTTTATTATCCATGTTTTTATTTCGCCTTTATGTTTCTTAATTTTTGTTGGTAAATGATCGTTTAAGTAAAAACAAACGAAACGCGTCTAGAGATGGATCTGATGAAATAATAATCTTTATTTGATTTAAAAACATAAATATTGATATTCAAAACTAGATATCTCGAAAACGTTTGAGTATGTGGTGTGCTTAACATTTTCTTTTTTTAGTTCTTTGCATATTGTTGATATATTGAAATATCAAATAATATAGAGGGTGTTCTATTTAAAATAAATTAACTTTTCCATGACGCAGCCGTTTTCATACATACAGGCGACCCTGTATAAATAAAACATGAGCAAATGATTATATTTAAATAGAATATCCAATTTATTTAAATAGACGCTTGAAAATCGACATTATATATTAAACAAATATATATTCGCTTAGTCAGCACTTTTAATAATTTTTAACATCTTTCTTACCTAACGACGGTTATAATTATATTGTTTATTGACCAGAAGATGACCTCAAGACCTCATGTATAAATTTTAATTTAGCAGGACTCAATGAGAAATCAAAGAATAAAGTCTTTTGAAATAGAAGCCAGTCCACTGCCATCTAGACGAAGACGAGACTTTCTTCGCAGTATGACTGAAACAATCGATAGCCTGTCGCCTTGTGAGAGTATTGCTAGTGATGATTTGATGATGGAATATGATATTAGTCAAAGTAATGATGTTGATGGCTGTGATAGGTAATGTAACACAATTGAATCTACCCACCAAACATGTTATGTTGCAACAACATTCGATGACATTGTTGAAAAGTAACTTTTGTTACATTTTTAAAAGCATATGTTATACAGGGTGATTCCTAAGTTGATACATCTTTTTTAGCTGTGTATAGAAGGCATTAAAATAAACAATATTTTCAAATACCTTTTTTCAAAACACTTCCATATCTGTGGTATTGAATTTTATAGTAAATGAAAGTCTGCCATACACCACTTTAATTTATTGAAATTAGATTGTTTTCAATGGGACATATTTCGACAATGTTTTATGTGTATGACTTACTTTCATTTTTGTTTTGTTTTAGACGTAGTGGATCATTCTCATCATTAGACGATACTTTGAGATTTAGATTAAACTCGGACGATAATTCTTTCCTGGCAAACAAAAACTTATTTAAAAGGTAAGATATCGTAACAGTAGCAATACATTCGTAAACACTTAATTTATTAGGTCCTTAAACTAACAACCCTAGACAAAGCTATTTACTTTTAACCATGAGGACACCCGATAGGAATTTATGCACTGTAGTAATAAAAAGGAAGTTTCTGTTCCGTTCCACTAAATATATAAGTAGTAGGTAACGAAAACGCATGTATGCAAAAAAAATAAAAAATATTTATCTGTAAAAACAATAAATATTCATGCAACACCGTATTTTACTTTTAACATTTTTTAACAAACGACATGTTAACATTTTGAAAATAATACCGTCATCCTCATAGAAAAAAACTATTTTATCCAAGTTTGTCAACGTGACAACGTCGCTTCTGTTATATTTGCAATCTGATGGTTTCCTACCTTTTCTATTGTTGTCTGGATTACTAATGGCCATTTGTTGTCTCCACCATTCAGCCAGCTTGCTTGTGGAACTTCTCTCTCCAGCAGGGGTGCACTTTGTTTAGTCTGGGTGTCCCCATCCTCTCTGCTTGCTATTGCCTTATAGGGTGAGTTAAGGATCTAAAGGCAAAGAGCGTAGTGTGACGGGTCCAGAACTATATACATGGGTTTCAATAGGATTGTTTAGGGTAGGGATTTCTGTAATTAAAAAGGCTTAAATTAGTGCTATGTGTCATTATTTTGCTATTAAGCTAATGCTGTTTATGCCGATAGCTGTTTGAAGCCTAGCTACTGGCGAGGGATATTCATGCAATATCTTACTTGGGGTCTAACAGGCATTTTAAACTTCGGATCTACTTTTTGTCTTTACATTATATTATTGTATTATTATCTATGTCTGTGGTCTGTCTTGTCTGATGGTTTTATAGTTCTTCAGTGTCAAACTTTGTTGGTTTTTGTCTCGCTTATTAGCACAATGTTTGGGTTTTCTTTGTTAATTGAAAGTGTGAGATCCATATAGTTGCTCATGATGCTCCTGGCGTTCCATTGTAAGATATTTACTATTATGTGCGTTCTCGTAGAAGCCTACAGCGACTCCAGTCCCTCCGAGTCTACTGGGATGTAATCTTGAGTGTCCATGTCTAATTGAGCATTTTCGTTCTTTTCCAGCTCCGCAATTACCTGGAATTTGTATTTCTTGCGAGAGCTACGTTCTCTGTAGCATTTCTTTGACCACCTTCATAATTGGAATGGCGTTTATTTCACCGTTCAGTGAGTCGTTGTAAATGTTTTTTGTTGAGCCGGCGGTCGCTCTCATCGAGTTAGGTAATTGGCATTTGTTGTGTGCTGCCTTGTCGTATCCCTGGGGTGGGGCGATGACTCTCAACATTTTTCTACCTGGAGTCGCAGCTTGTGAGTACAGCGGACGTGATATCCCTGGCCTGCTTGTGGAAGGGAGTTATTTTGTCGTTGTGGACCATTGGTATCCGCCCTGCTAGGTGTTCGCAATGTTGGGAAGTCTCTGATATCTCGAGTATATCTCTGGTAAACCGAGCTTTGTTCTTCATTTGTGTTATATGTACTTATTCGGAAATTTGTTTCTTGCATCATAGTATGACAGGTTTTCCATAGTCATCACTTCTTTAATATATCTTTGCCCAATACTTCCTATCTGTCGATAAGTGTTTGTCTTTACAGTATAAACATTCCAAAGTGTTAGGGTGAATGCGTGCCTCCATTGCGTGCTCGTTTCCGCATCTTTGCTTGCTTCTACACTGTCTGTCTATATCTGAGACAATTTAAGCATTGCATAATTGAGCTTACGTATGTATGGACCAGCACATCACAATAGTCAACTCTAACGTTTCTGGGATTTTTTTTTCTGAAACGTCAGTAGAACCGACTTTGTATCTACGTATATTGTTTCTCCATTTATCGTGGCTCTCCTTGTTATGCTCCTTGCCTCTATGATTTTTCTACCAGCTGTCGCCTTCTTTGTTAACTCTTCGGTTGAGATTTCGGTGGAAATACCTCTGGCTACACCTTTACATGTGTGTGTGACCAGGCTAGCCGGTACATATGCTTCCACTTTAATTAGATCATATGATTCAAAAATTTGAAAGCTCCAAAATTGGATGCCTACTCTGTTTTTCCCTTTTCGGACTATTTTCTTGATGCCTTCGACTTTGCATTGTTTTAAAGCTCTGCTTATCTTCATCGGATGCATGTTACCGGCATTCTTTTTTTGACTTTTTGGCTCTATAGTTACTAGAAATGAATCTGTTGGTAGTTTATTATATTTATATTTTTGTCTCGGGGGCCCGGGGAACCCCCTGATTCTGTGGACATGCACTAATCAGAAATAATTGAGGTTATTATAAAGCAGTAATGCAAAGCGGTTTCAAATAAAAATTAAATAGACACCACATACATACCTACGTAAAATGCTTTTTGCTTAATCCATTACATTAATATTTGTGTTTTCAGTTCTACTCTGAAACCGATAATCAAAACAAAACCCGACACCCCTAACTACGCAAAAGAGTCGCCTCTATCGATTAGGCGCAGATTCTCTCACCAGTCTTCCCCTGAACATACCAGGAGTCCCAAACATAACCCGTTCCACCAGTTCGCATATAACTCTATGTCCATGGCGTACGATCCCACTTCTGATTGCTTGACGCTGACCAAAGCCAATCATTCAGCCATTCAGCAAGATATTATCGGAATTAAAACGATGCTATTAACGCTTAAAAGAGTGTTAAATGAGGTAAGTTCTTTATCAAAAGCTGCTTCAAGATCAAATTTGAGGGGGGTTTGGAATAAAAGCTGCTGTATTTTAAACGATATACCTCTAATTCATTTTTTTGTATTTTTAGTCAGAAACTCGGAACTCATTCGACAATGATACAAATGGTTATCCATGTGAAAATGATATTATTCAAAATAACAACAATAATAGTGAATTTAAGGTAGAACTAGCAGATCTAAGAAGACAGGTCATTTTTTTACAGGTAAGATACGACGGCACTAAAAAAGTTTTTTCTCGAATATAACAATAACACAAAATACCCATTAAGAATCTGACAAAATAATTCTTGCAAAATTTAATTAGGTTTCGTGCGAATAAGTTGTTGGCCTTGCCTGTTTAAATTATATCTTTTGAGCGATCAATCGAATCGAAAACGAACTTAAGTCATTGTATTTTGTGTATTCTGATTTTTATCTCTTTGTTCGCTACCATCCTTTCGCCATTCCCAAGAGGGCCTACCGTTCATTGTGGGCTCCTAACCACGAACCTCTATCATTTATTAGAAGCATCTCCCAGAGCTATTAACTCTTGGCTCCGCCCATATATTTACGAACTATTGATTGTAGAGTATGTTTCCTTCCGCCTCTCATAAAACGAACGATCGTTCTCTTTCTCTCAAGAGACGAAGCACTTCTTCTGAAACGGAGAATAGGGGTCCTAATAATGGTTTGAAATCCAAAATCAATGCGCTTTTTCTTTATAATTAGCAAAAAGTGTATCTGTTGTTTTGAATTCATTATCAGAATTATCCTGTTCTGAACTTCAATTTACAATAAGCTTTTCAATATCGCCATTTGAAATCATCGTCAAAGCTTGATAAAGTAGTGGATGATATCGTATAACTCGCTAGAGCATGGCATAGCTCAGCTTAACTTAGCGCAGTACCGCTTTCGGTGGACCACCAGTTTTATTAAAAGTCCACCACTGAAAGTAGTTTATTTTTTTTGTGAAAGTAGTAAAAAGATCTTCT
Organism: Polydrusus cervinus; assembly: GCA_935413205.1. Taxonomy (NCBI): domain Eukaryota; kingdom Metazoa; phylum Arthropoda; class Insecta; order Coleoptera; family Curculionidae; genus Polydrusus; species Polydrusus cervinus. Next base: position 9,579,544 of record OW284518.1, read on the forward strand.
AAAGACTCCCTTCCGAGTGATCATTTGTGGTCGGGTTGTGTCGGATTCGCTCCTTGGAAGGATACGCCTACCGACTAAAAAACTTCCCCTCTTTCTTTTCTCCTACTCCCATCTGGAACTAGCGTAGCTGGGTATACTTCAGAAAGAAGCCTTCGTCTTTTTACACTTCGTTTCTTCTTTGTCTTGCGTTTCTCTCCTTTTCTTTATTATTCATACATTTTTTTATCATTTCCTGTACGATGTTCCATTATTCTTTGCTTTCTAATGTTCTATGAAATTTTCTTAGTTTAGATTATGTCCTAGTGCCACTGAAAGTATTGCTACGCTGTGTTATCCTGTACTCTGTTCTATATGGCGTGGTGCTGTCTTGTCAATACAGTTTTTATGTGGACCGATAACTTACCCAAGGGTCAACACCAGTCCCGTTGAGCGTTGCTCTGACGCGTGTCCTAGCTAATTGCTAGCGTACTTAATAAAGCAGTGTTTATGTAATTATATTATATAATATACTAGTCGTAAGCTAAATTGACATATGATACATTATGATACTATGAATTATGTACTATGAAAGATATATTTTGATTTGTTGATCAATGTTGAGCGGTGCCTAGTTACATCAGCTGTGACTTGCCGCCTTACATCTGTCAGTAAAAACTGTCGTTTGTAACCCACGTAAAACCCGAGTGACTATGAGTTGTTTTATTTACAATTCAGCTAAATAAAAGTAAAGTTAATTATATCTAATAAGATGTATTATTATTTTCTAGGGCCAATTGGATGACAAAGAAAAAACGGTAGATAATTTACAGAAACAAATAGATTGCTTAGGAAGTCAGAATACGCAGGTTATAGCTGCTACTCCCTTATTGTTACCCTTAGATATTCAAAACAGATGCAATGCAGCCACACAAACAGAACGGGTAAAAAAATTCTTACATAAAAATGTAATGCGGTCTTTGTTGTAGTGCATAATAAGGCCGGTATACCAAAGGTTTTTGTAATAAAATAATTAGTTTGTTGTAGGTAAAGGGATACATTTTTGTCACTATTTTCAGGGACTTTCAGGACAATAAAATTACCGTGTTTTTTTTTTAAAAAGTAGAGAGTTTAGCGTCCGTATAAGTAAATATAATATAAAATAATAGAAAAAAGTTTTTTTAGGGGCAGGCGGACAAAGTGGTGCATCTATCTTTTGCATTAAAGTACACAGGGACGCCAAAGGTAATGGGTTCCCTGGGACACAGGTAGATAATGACAGGCTGTTTCGTTCTTGTTAGAACTCATCAGAAAGCCATAATCTGTAAGCAACTCCAAGTACAGCGAGACTGTTCTTTCAAGGCATTTTTAAGAAATAAATACGCGATGAAAACTCAGTAACGCCATCAGTAGGAATCAACTCAATGCAAAAGATATAGCCATCTAACGTAAAAACATAGAACTAATAAACCAAAGTACGGTGGCCAACAAACACCAGTATAGGACACTTTTACGCTTCACTTAATTTTTTCTACGGTAGTGTTTGTTGACCACCGTACTTTGGTTTCCACAAGAACGAAACAGCCTGTCATTGTCTACCTGTGTCCCACGGAACCCATTATCTTTGGCGTCCCTGTGTACTTTAATGCAAAAGATAGATGCACTACTTTGTCCTAGTAAAATTATCTTTAAAGACATTTTTAGAGGTGAGATTAACGGTGACTTTCAAGTAACCGGTATACCAGTGACAGCGACTTCAGACCCGGTGACTTTCATAAAAATCTACCTAAAATATTTTTAAGAGAAAAACTACAGAATTATTATTATTATTATTATTATTATTATTATTATTTTTGTAAATAATTTACAAATGGCGAAGTTGAAGCAAGCTTCCCCACTTAACCACTAGGTATTTGGATTTTAAAATATTTTAGAGCTTGTTCTTACTGTTTGATGATTTAATCACTGTGTGTAACCCTTTTAAAATCATTTAAAATTGATATAAAAAATATATTTGCATACCTTAATATTATCTAAAAAATCTTTTAAAAAAATAGTCTTTAACAAATCAACTTTTCACACAAGCTCTCATAAAAACTAAACATCAAATATCACTAATCTATAAACACAACTTTCAAAAATAAAAATATACGGTGACAGTGAAATAAAAACGAAAACGTAACCTAAATCCTATAATTCTCTCAAACCACGTCAATCCGTGGCATCACCCTGCAAGTTATGCAAATACCACCTTCTCGAGCTTGACCAACCACAAGCAGAAATAAATTTTATTATTTTAGTTCAGCAATCGAAAATCCAATCGCGCTGTTATCTGTACTCGCAGGTCGCTGTTTAATGTTCGCATTTCGACCAGTTACCAGTGACTTGATCTGATCGGTCGCCGGGTTAGGCCCGTATTATTAATCTGATAACTTTATCAGCAAGATAATTTCCAAAGAAACCATTGTTAAGACAATTGTCTCCATAGAAATTATCTGGCTGGTAAAGTTACCAGGAGATTAATAATACGGGCCTAAGCCCGATACTTGGAGCGGCGACCTGGGTGTGGTACGGTAGGTCGCGGTCGCGGCGACCTGGGCAATTTGGTCACCGCTAATACCGGTGACCAGATAGGTCGCCGGTATAAGTCACCGGTACAAAAATATCGCTCATCTCTAGAAATTTTAATAAAGCCCTTAATTAATAAAAAATATAATTTAATTTAAAAATTACTAGTACTTGATTTCAAACTTTGGTTCTAAGTTACGTATTATTGTTGTACTATTAACTTAAGTGCCTCTACATAGACTTGTACTTACTTGCTTTTCGAAAAATTCAAAAGTACATTTTACCGGCACTGACAAAACAGCTTTGTATGTAAGTCAATCAAGCATGTATATATTTCTTCTCCCCCTTCTAGAGAAAAGATATGACATTTTTCCATAGAAAATTTTTTTTTCAAAGTCTTTATTATTTTTAGTTTTGCTAGAAAAATATATCGTCATAAAATATTGTTTTTAGGGGAAACATTTTGTCGACAAGTTGGGATGAAGAGAAAACGTTTATTTAAATCTAAGCCTACATCTTGCAATTTTTTTTTATGGTAGGTATGCCTACTAAAAGTATTTATTTTTTAGATTCGGCCTATTTCTAGTGGCTCGCTTACTCTTAGTTCCTCTATGGATGACAGTGGCTCGCTGGTCAGGTAAGACTAACATTTTTAATATAAGAAATAAAAGGGTGTAATGTTACTAATGGTCACCACCGATATTGTAAAAGTCAAAGATTTCTAACACAAAATCTAGATGGAAGATACAGACAAACCAATTTTAAGTAATAATAGTACGATTTTCTCCGGACCTTCAAAATGTAATATAATAATTAAGTACCTTATCTTATTTTATTAAATATGAGATACTAAACGAATGCTAAAAGCTGATTTGTCGTAAAATTATTAAGTCTAATTTTAAAATTATGATCAGGTATTTGGTGTCTGTGGCTTGGCTTGCAAAATGTCTGTCTGCGGCTCTCTATTGTTTTTTTAAATATTTTTCTCCCTCATTCCAGAAATGTTTAAATCCTGAATTTCGTCCATTTTTAAAAGGAAAATTTCTTATGAAAATCGTCTTATTAAGTTATAAAATTAGTTTTTCTGTATATTTCTGTTTGAAATTTTTGATTATTTACTGCATATAAAAATTACCAATGAAACTAAGTTGCCAATGACTAGAATCGATACGCTAGGTACTCGTTTGATAGTAAACAATTTATTAAATACAGGTATTAATGAGATACCATTTTAACAAACATGACACTTTTCTTCCGAAACCAGCAAAAAAAAATCCAAAACAGAAAGAATTGCTGATTTAAATTATTAAGGTGCGACTTTTGTGCATGTAGCAGATTTATGGCTGTTGTGCTACTGCTATAATTTTCGAAAATATTCATATATTTTTGAAGACTGACTATAAATGTATTTTTCTATACAGAAATGTTTCATGCTACACTATTTATAGTTGGGATAATTTAATTAAAACGCCGAAAAACGGCAATGAACCAAAATAAGTTACTTGACGAAGTAGGCAATACTTAAGTGAAGTGGTATTAAATTAAAAATATTAATGTACGAGTGTGAGTGATTTATTGACTGATAGACGAGTTTTGGACTTGCATTGTCTTTATTTGTTTTATATCACAACGTTTCAATTGGTAAGTATCTCCAGCCGTCTTCAGGTCAAATCAGTCGAGAAACATCATTGTCCCCGACCTTCAAACTGAGTGATTTATGTTTCGAACGTAAAAAGGTTCATCTTCAGGAGAAATATAATTGTTGGAATAACCATATAATAAAAAAATGGTGAGTAACCTAAATAGAGCTTTTTTGAGAGATATGTTATAGTCTATTTCAGAAAGGTGTAGAGTAATAAAAGCTCATTAGATAATATATGCAAAGGGACTACAGAGTAACCAACGAATATTTAAGCCACTTTCATAATTCGGCATTGATTTCATTACAAAATTCTTTATTTTCATCAAGTGCAGGTAGTACCACCCGGGTTTGCGGCAATTTATGGGTTTTGTCTATTGATATCCATTCTCAAACACTGAAAATGGTGTGACAACGGCGTGTATTATGTACATACATAGTATTAGGTACACTTATTTTTTATTAAACATTATAAAAAAATACGAAATACTTTATACAGAAATTAAATTATAAACAATTTTAATATTCTTCGTCATCTGAGGAACTGTCATCTCCTCTTGACGTTATAATTAACGGTTCGACGGTCCCATCGATCAGATGGTGAAGATTCCACATTTAATTCTCCTCTTCTTTAATGACATGATGGACTGCTTTTCGCCAGTTCTCTGGTGTCACTTCCTTAATGGCTTAATCAAACAGTAAGTCATTTAAAGTCATTTATTTGAAATGTCGTGTTGTGTCTTGTTACAAATCCTTTCACTTGCGCCCATATAAGTTCTATAGGATTTAGTTCGCAATGATATGGCGGTATGCGCAGCACAGTTACACTATGTTTTCAGCTATATCTTCCACTGCATATTTCATAAAACGATGTTTTTGTGTAAATTTGCTATAGTTAATAGTTCCTTCTTTATCAAATTCATCAATTTTAATATATCAAACAATACTTTTTTATCTTAATACCCGTTAACCTAATTCTTTAAAATTTTTGGTTTGTTATCATAAATAATTTAATGCACAAAATTTACCTGCGCCTATGGCTTACACCGAAATTGCGTCGAACTGGACGGAATGTCCCATTTTATTACTTTACACCTTTCTGTAATAGACTATAAAGATACATTTTCTGTAGAAGTGACGGCAAAAAATGCTACCAAATATTGGGGGTAAAATGGTGTAAAAAATCAGTTCCTCATTTACGAAAATTTTAACATATTTCTCAAAAAAGCTCTATCAACATGTCACTCACAGTTTCCTATTACATGATTATTCCAATAAATTATATTTCTCCTGAAGATGAACGTTTTTATGTTCGAAACATGTAGATAACTCCTACATCAACAATTTTTTAATTTAATATATCTTATAAACTGCTGGACAATTGCTTTTGAGCAAGAAAAATTTCGCCTAAATTAAACAGTTAATATTTTCTGAACCAGATATGATATCGACCTATAGTTTTGAATGGTAGATTCATCCCTTGGAAAACAATTGTCAATGTTGGATTTTCTTTAACTGTCAGAAAATTTTATATACAGGGTGTTAAAGAAGACGATGATTTTTGCTCTAATTTTAATGACGTGTAACTTTCACAATAATATTTTTAAATTTTATCACTCTACGTCAATTGAATCACTGGTTCATAGCAAAGAAAGTAATTTGTCAAATTTTTTATATCTGCTATATTTTAAGAAATACCGATTTTTTCGGAAAACCTTGCTTTATTTTAACTTATTGGTAGCTAGATCTCACTGTGCGTTGTATCGTGCAAACTTGGCGAGTGAATATTATACCTTATGAAAAGCTTGATTATGTTCAGTGACAATAGTTGTACCTAAATGTTATGATGTACAGTGGCTTACTTATAAACACCTATATGTCTATGGTTTATGAGTATCTTACAATTTTTCACGATTTTTTTATATTGGAAAGTACTCTCCCCTAATTAGGTCAATTTTTTTTTATTTTTTAGTTTTTCACATCGCACTACAGGTATATTATACAGTGTGTTTACAAAATTTTAACAAAGATCATTTTTTTAATTTAATTTTTGGAAAAAATGTATTTATTAATTTCTAATTTTCTAACACTATATTCATAAACCATAAACATATAAGTGTTTATAAGTACGCCACTGTACATCATAACATTTAGGTACAACTATTGTTACTGAACATAATCAAGCTTTTCATAAGGTATAATATTCACTCACAAAGTTTGCACGATACAACGCACAGTGAGATCTAGCTACCAATAAGTTGAAATAAAGCAAGGTTTTCCAAAAAAAAATCGGTATTTCTTAAAATATAGCAGATATCAAAAACTTGACAAATTGCTTTCTTTGCTATGAACCAGTGATTCAATTGACGTAGAGTGATAAAATTTAAAAATATTATTGTGAAAGTTACACGTCATTAAAATTAGAGCAAAAATCATCGTCTTCTTTAACACCCTGTATATAAAATTTTCTGACAGTTAAAGGAAATCCAATATTAGGGAATCCAAACCACGTGATTCAATATGGCGGTTGGCTGGTAAAAAGCATTGTGCCACCCGTTAAAAAATGTCACCAGCAATATTATTTATATAGTCACGTGCACCAATTACAACGCAGTATTTGCCAGCCAGCCGCCATTTGGACACATCGTTGGATTGCCTAATTGACAATTGTTTCTTAATGGATGAATCTATCAACCATTCAAAACCGTAGGTCGATATCATATCTGGTTCAGAAAAAATTAACTGTTAAATTTAAGCGAAATTTTTCTTGCTCGAAAGCAATTGTCCAGCAGTTTATTTTCGGGTTAATCTAGAGTATTATTTCTTCCTATTTAAAAAAGGTGTGCCAATTTTCAGAAAAAAACTATGCAATTTAAAGAATATCTTTAAAATAAATAATTTTTAGAATTCCAACTAATATGTCTTTCTTATTTTGAAATTTATACAAAACATAGTTCATTAAACATATTCTGTTCAAAAGAGCCTTAAAGTTTAAAAAAAAAAATTATAACGTAATTCCTTGACATTCTGGCGAAATCATTATTTAAAAAACCAGTTCAACATTCAGTACAAATGTTGCGTAGCATAAATTTTTTTAAAGATAGTTAACTAACCAACAACTTTGACGTTGATATGATAATAAAGTATTGATTTTCTCACAATTAAAGTGGCATGGTTCTAATTCTTAATTCACTAACTTTGACTGTAAATAAATGTCAATGTAATTTATTGTCACAGTAAAAGTTGCTGGTTGGTTAATTATTGTTAAAAATCTTTATAAAAAAAATATTTAAAATTTTTCATTTACAAAAATTTAAAGTTATATTTTGACAACTTTAAAAACATATTTATGATAAAAGCACACAACAGGCATAATTCAAATGCACTAGCCGATGCACCTAAAATAACACTACTTTTAATCATATTTAAAAGTTATTGAATAAAGGGAAAGGTGTAAACTCCATTTTTTTGCCCTTTTAGTCTCAATTTTAAAAACTAAAATTTATTTTTATTTTGTGCTGCTTTCCTTTTTCTTATCTGCGTTGGACTAACAGCTTTGGAATCAAAAAGGTAGTATTTGCCGACATAGTTTTCGGCATAATTTTGCTATGTGCTATTAACTTAGTGTGCCTTATTAGTTTGTTATACTCCTGCACGAACTGCCACTGTGCCAGTGCTTGAAATAATAGGTAAACTATCTTCTTAAAACAATACGTTTGCACAGCTAATATTAGGTTCTCTAAATAAAACAGTGCACATTTTATGATACCTACTTATATTATTTAAAATCATTTTTTCAATGGGCTTTTTTACATACATACAGGGTGTGTCAGTAAGGTGTCTGTCTTAGATAGCACCTAAACTATCAAAGATAGGGGAAAAAGTGTAATACAAAAGTTAAAGGGTTTTTTAGTATACATAACCTAAAAATATTTTCTAATCTACAGGGTGGTCCTAAAAAGTGGTACTGAATAATTAAAAAGAAAATTAAATGGGACACCCAGTATAATTTCCTAGAATATGATTCAATGGAATAAGGACCCTTTGCAACCCTATTAAAATTTTTAAAGTGAAATGCAACGTTGCCAAGTAATTAATTTTTTTCCGAAATTTTAGTAATTTTAAGGGTATCGTTAAAAAATCATAGCAACCTGTGGATTAACCCTAGGCAAATATAATTTACGTTGTAAGTACTTTAAGGTACGATATATTGATCTATAATAATGTTTTTTAAATCTCTTATACAGAGCGTTCATTACAAGTTGGACAACTTGATAGTTTTAAAAATGCTTTATTTCAATTTTTTTAAATGGAACCCCCGTAATTTTTTTAGACAAAAAAATGTATCTTTCGAGAACCTTACTTTTTTGTTAAACATGTCATATATCTAAATATCATAGTTTTTGAAATATTTTAGGATTTGTCTTAAATCAGTGTAAAAAAGGAAAGTTCTAATTAAACAATTTAGTCAAGATTGCTTTGGAACAAAAAATAAATAAATCTTAGTTTTTTATTTTCTATCCAAACTATCCAACTTCCGATTTACCATGTTAAACCGTTAAAACCGGTTTTTTGGTTTAACATGGTATATCGGAGGTTGGTTTCTTTGGATAGAGAATAAAAAACGAAGATAGGGAGGTGAAAACCATTTTTCTCTAAGATGAACTGTTCCAATGTTACAGTCAAAAAATGTCATATTTTACACGTCAATATCTCAAAAACTATTGAATTTAGACACATGACATTTACAACATAAGCGTAAAATTTTGTGGGGAATCAGAAATAATACAATATATAGGGTGTTCCATTAAAAAAATTGTCAAAGACGTGACGACAGTTCTATGAGACACCCTGTATAATATTTCTTTATGTCAAAAAATGCACAATTAAAAATAAAAATTTACGGGTCCGAGCGTTTTTTCTAGATCTTTTTCGTTTAATTGATATTAATTTTATGGGGGACTTTTGGGAGACCCAGTATGCATATACTGGGTGTTTGCGGAAGGTGACTCGCCCCTATAATCCGGTTTAACCGGACGTGACAAACTTTCACTTTTTAAACGAGACACCTGATATGTTTTTCCTTTTTTTTTAATCTACAAAAGGATTAAAATTGGTAATCTCAGTATATTCATAGTTCTCTAGTTAAAGAAAATACATTGAATAAAGTGACAAACGACACATGGTTGTATTTATAATGACATATAGAGGAAAAAAGGGAAAAATCTACCAGGTGCGTGTTTAAAAATCGAAAGCTTATGTCACTTCCGGTTAAACCGGAAGTTGCATAAAGCGGTCGCCCGTCTAAAATCAGTTTAGCTTCGTTAGTGTATGGCAACATACAACACAAAGTTTATATTTTCTAAATACTGCATGATCTTGAACGTTACTGAATGATACTAATCGTTATTAAATGATACTGATGAGTATTAAACTCTACCGAACGATACTAAACGGCATTGAATGATACTGAACGGTATTTGATAATACTGAACATACTAAGAGGTACCGAACAATACCGTATCTTAAGACTTTTTGTTAATATTGATATGTTAATCCATAAGTGTCATGTTTGTTAAAATACATTGTTTAATTATATTCACTACATTATTTAGAATGTAACAATAATAACAATATTATACTAGGCAGAGCATCCCACCTAAACAAATTGGAATTTTTTGGAGTAAATAAATAAACTAAATCAAATGGTTCTTTAAAGCAAAGCAAAGAAGTTCTAATTTTTCCTGTTCTAAAATTCATATAGTTTGGCTTTTTGTAATGATGATTGTATTGGTCCCCTAACTAACCCCAGTAAAGCCCTATGGGCTTTCCCCGCTCCGCCATTCCTATTTACAAAAACATATTTTTAAGTTTTTCAAAAATATAACTTTTAACAAAAAATGGACTATTTCTTTTTATCTGTAAAATTAAAATATATATAATACAGTGTAACCCAAATTCCATACTCACCATTGGGATCTAGTTATTATTTTAGTAAATTCACAGTTGTCTTCTTGAGAGATGTTTTAACAAAGAGCAATTCTTGGTATCTCGTCGTAATCATTGGGCCAGATCTTGGTGACTAAAAAAAAATTTAGAAACGTCAAAAAAATATCTTAAAGTTCCATTAGGCCCGTATTATTAATCTCCTGGTAACTTTACCAGCCAGATAATTTCTATGGAGACAATTTTCTTAACAATGGTTTCTTTGGAAATTATCTTGCTGATAAAGTTACCAGGAGATTAATAATAATCCATCTCCTGGTAACTTTATCAGCAAGATAATTTCCAAAGAAACCATTGTTGAGACAATTGTTTCCATAGAAATTATCTGTCTGGTAAAGTTACCAGGAGATGGATAATATGGGCCTTAGGCAATCCAACGATGTGTCAAAATAGCGGCTGGCTGGCAAATACTGCGTTGTAATTGGTGCACGTGACTATATAAATAATATTGCTGGTGACATTTAACGGATGGCTCAATGCTTTTTACCAGCCAACCGCCATATTGAATCACGTGGTTTGGTTCCCTAATTGTCAAATTGGTGAGGAAAATGTCAGGTTAAGTAGTTGTACTGTCAAGTTAAGTAAAACTAATGTCAAAAACAAGACATGACTTGAAAAGAAATTGTGATTGGACTCTCAGCAAAATTTTCATTAATTAATAACCAATACCGTGACACCAGAAACAACCATGACATACGACATGAATACCACATACTTTTGAGATCACGGGAGAGGCGCAAACTACTTTGGAATAACTTTTCAACGTGCTGTGTAATATCAGGAACATGAGTGAAATAGCATTTAAGAGTGCCGTTATGACATACCTATTGAGGCATGCATTTTACTCCTACGAGTACCTCAGCAGCGACTTTGACCTCAATGCATAGTTATATTACAGCGCTGTTATCTGGGTCCTACCCCGTTTCTATGTTTTTAACGTGTGAAAGTTTTATTTTTGTAGGTTAAATTATTTTATTGTCTGTGGTATTTGCATTTTTATTATATTTTTTGACATGTAAAAGTAGAGACTCTATGAACGATATTATGAATAAATATCACACAAAACAAACATCATTACGAAAAATATATTTAATTTGTTTTCGGAAAAAATATTCGTTTCTTAGGTTATCTGTATGTTTTGTTATAATATATGTAGTTCTCTTCTTTTTTAGCTGTGTATAAAAGGTATTAAAATAAACAACATTTTCAAATACCTTTTTTCAAAAAACTTTAAAATAGGCGAGATACAGCAGTAAAAAATCTAAGTGCGAGCCTGGTCATCAAAACGTAACCTGCTATACTTTATGTTGTTTTTGTCTTATTAGTCATGCAATTTACCGGTAGGTCGTCAGTTATTTTTCAATCCGCTGCGGTGTGTTTTTCTGAAGCAAGTTAATTTTAAATTGGTGCCACGTGAAAATGGTAAAATTTGAAAACAATGAACTAGTAGATATGGTGCTAATTTACAATGAGTGTCGTCAAAGTGCGGCTGCTGCTTCGAGATTATACGCAGAACGCTTTCCCTTGCGGGCTCATCTTACCAGAAGTTTTTTAAAAATGTTATTCAACGAGCAAGTAAGGCAGAACCGTATTTGATCCATAGTGTAATAAATGAATGTAAATACCTTATTTTTAAGTTTTTTGAAAAAAGGTATTTGAAAATGTTGTTTATTTTAATGCATTCTATACACAGCTAAAAAAGAAGTATTAACTTAGAAATCACCCTGTATATATCTGTATTTAATCTAATAAAAAAATTCTACAGGTTGTTGGTAAAGTAGACCTGTGAAACACTACAGAGCCAGTATCCAGCTGCTAGAAAGGAGCGATAATCTAAGATCAACAATGGCAACTCGTACTGTCATGGAATGAAACCTACCTTAATAGTATGGTATCTTCATAGTGTCCAAGGTTTAATGAAGAGAATAAAATGTGTTAGAGAAGAGGTTTTAGTAAACAAGTGCCTAGACGAGTCGCCACTGACATGATTACAAAAGAGATTGTTTCCTAACATACATTATATCCACCTGAAGAGTTTGACTCTATTCTAAATATAGAAATGTACCTATGCTTTAATAGCTATCTAAATTAATAAAATGATAATAAGTAACTTATTTCGACAAGCATTATTTTTACATAATAAGGTTCATCAATGGTGTATCTTTCTATCTGCCTAACTTACTATAAAAAAATCTAGTGGTATGCAAAATTATAGGGCAAGGATTTGTATCCCCAACTGACTGCATAGTTAGCACCTTAAAGTGGGTCATCCCTTTCCCAAAATTCTTATGTATATTAGGAAACTTCAATAAATTTGTTGGTGAGGTAACATCCCAAACAATAAACAAACATTGCAACGTCTTTGCCAAGCACTTCTTTCATTCATTTAGTTTTTTTATCTACTTTCATTTAGTAATATGAATTTTACAGTTCTGGAAGTCGTTTACAGCACTAGTGCTGTAATGGAAAAAAAACGGTTTTATTAAAATTTTGCTGTTAAATAAAACCACACTTTTTAGAAGAATGATTAACATTATTAACAATTATAAAATTAATTACCAATTATTAATTAAAATATATATATATATATATATTTTTTGTTTATATATATATATTTGCACACATATCTTATTGGCCTCCACCCACGGAACAGGCACCCAGGCCTCCACCAGAACGGATATGTGTGGATGTGTGTATTTTTCACTTTTGGACTTCATACTTTATTACAAATAGGGCCACCCTGAGAGGGGTAAGCAACAAACAAAAAAAACATATACAAATTTTTGCTACATTCGTAAATGTAATAGACTTCCGAGTACGCAATGGCAAAATCGCTTCCGGTTTGTATGTCAATATAAATCAACCGAGCGTACGCGGCTCCTGCGGTGTTGCCAATTATTGTAATTCGATTTGGCGCCTTTATATTTGACCTTGATCTATTTTTAGCATTCGAAGAATAAAGTTTCATCGGTAAGTAAGAAATTCGAGATTCCATGCTAAAACTGCAATATTTTCATGAAAGAAGGCAATTTTTTTTATTGATTGTTTCGAAAATGAAAAATATAACTCTTTCAATTAAAAAAAAAATACCATTTACAGACATTTAAAAAATATATTTTTAAATATTATGTAATGCTACCGCGTTTTAGCGATACTGTATTTTAAAAAATTATGCTTAATTTTGAACCAAGGTTTTTCGTCTTGAAAACCATTTTTCAAAAAATGTTTAAAAAATTAAAAAATTTTATACCGTCATATACAATGAGTCCGCGGATGGGGTCCCCAAGAGGGAAAATCTTTATTATTCATTTTATGAACAAAAGTCATTCTTTATAAAAAGTTCTGCTTGTTGAAAAAATGAATTCACGATAAAAAAATGTCAGATCAGATGTACAGGGTGTTAATAAATTAGGAAAATATGAAAATGCTTCAAGATAGAAATACCATTATTTAGTTTTTTTTACAAAAATTTTATAAAACTAAGTTGTTTATAAACTAATGTTAAATCTAAATGCAAATTTTGAAATAAATTTTCGAATTTTTAAAAATAAAATATTATTATTAAAGAAAAGGAACGAAGTTAAGGGGGCGGTCTTTTTTTTATGATTGGTAAGATGCAACAAAAATTGCTATATCTCGTGGTAATGAAACGCCAAACCCTAGTTCCAATTCAACAGGAGTGAAGAAAAAATATAGGAACACCTGCAATGATCAGAGAACAGATCATCGATCGCAGGCATCGCCACCACGCAAACATTATATGCCGCATCGGTTACCAACCGAGCACCATAGTTTAAAATCAAAGCTTTGGTCGTTCCCTTCCCCAGACCGGTTTCGCCGTATCACGGCTCATCAGTAAAGCTTGGATCTGACGCAAAGAACGACCGAAGAGCATATATGACTCTAAAGTGTAAATGACGATTGGTGAGATGCAATACAAAGTGATACATCTTGTGGCAATTAAACGCTAAAACCTGGCTTCAATCGAACAGGAGTTAGTTGAAGCAGGAAATGGAAACACCTGCAATAATCAGAGAGCCGATCATCGATAGCAGGCGTCGTCACCAGGCTTTTCAAACTATGGTACTTGGTCCGTAACCGATGTGGCATATAATACTGACATGTATTTTTATAATATATTTCCAGCTCAGTTAAAAATTAATAGGCGCCAGCGTTTAAGAAAATTCATAACATATTAAAATTTTTAGAGTTACCAGGAACTTTATTAGAAGTAAGTGAAATTATTGTAAATTTATCATTAGGTGGAGGCTAATACACCTACTGTATTCTAAACCTACACACGACTCGAAAAGCTTTAAATGTCCAGTAAACAAATTTTTAATACTATATAATGATACTAACAAATACAAATGCTGTATTCACCTCCGGCGATGCTGCCAAATTTAAGAGTCATATTTGTATGTTACAAATATGGAGGCAATAATGCAATGTCCCTATCACCAAATGTATAACCGTATTAGGCGGTGGCGCTTCGTAGTGGCAATGCGGTGAACGCAGTTGTGTAACTGTACATGTGTATAGGGTGTATGGGCCTCCAAGTCAAAATTGGGCAAACAGCGCTAACTAACGGGAAAATATGAACTAAGGTGATATACATGGGGATACTCACTTGCCTCCGATTTTACGTACGCGCCTCCGACTTTGGAGGCGCATAAGATGTTTTAATATATAATTCGGAGGCGTATCCGAATTATATATTAAAACATCTTATGCGCCTCCAAAGTCGGAGGCGCGTACGTAAAATCGGAGGCAAGTGAGTATCCCCATGTATATCACCTTAGTTCATATTTTCTCGTTAGTTAGCGCTGTTTCCCCAATTTTGACTCGGAGGCCCATACACCCTATACACATGTACAGTTACACAACTGCGTTCACCACATTGCCACTACGAGGCGCCACCGCCTAATACGGTTATACATTTGGTGATGGGGACATTGCATTATTGCCTCCATATTTGTAACATACAAATATGACTCTTAAATTTGGCAGCATCGCCGGAGGTGAATACTGCATTTGAATTTGTTAGTACCATTATATAGTATTAAAAATTTGTTTACTGGACATTTAAAGCTTTTCGAGTCGTGTGTAGGTTTAGAATACAGTAGGTGTATTAGCCTCCACCTAATGATAAATTTACAATTTCACTTACTTCTAATAAAGTTCCTGGTAACTCTAAAAATTTTAATATGTTATGAATTTAAACGCTGGCGCCTATTAATTTTTTACTGAGCTGGAAATATATTATAAAAAGACATGTCAGTATTATATGCCACATCGGTTACGGACCAAGTACCATAGTTTGAAAAGCCTGGTGACGACGCCTGCTATCGATGATCGGCTCTCTGATTATTGCAGGTGTTTCCATTTCCTGCTTCAACTAACTCCTGTTCGATTGAAGCCAGGTTTTAGCGTTTAATTGCCACAAGATGTATCACTTTGTATTGCATCTCACCAATCATCATTTACACTTTAGAGTCATATGGGCTCTTCGGTCGTTCTTTGCGTCAGATCCAAGCTTTACTGATGAGCCATGATACGGCGAAACCGGTCTGGGGAAGGGAACGACCAAAGCTTTGATTTCAAACTATAGTGCTCGGTTGGTAATCGATGCGGCATATAATGTTTGCGTGGTGGTGATGCCTGCGATCGATGATCTGTTCTCTGATCATTGCAGGTGTTCCTATATTTTTTCTTCACTCCTGTTGAATTGGAACTAGGGTTTGGCGTTTCATTACCACGAGATATAGCAATTTTTGTTGCATCTTACCAATCATAAAAAAAAAGACCGCCCCCTTAACTTCGTTCCTTTTCTTTAATAATAATATTTTATTTTTAAAAATTCGAAAATTTATTTCAAAATTTGCATTTAGATTTAACATTAGTTTATAAACAACTTAGTTTTATAAAATTTTTGTAAAAAAAACTTAATAAGTAATGGTATTTCTCTCTTGAAGCATTTTCATATTTTCCTAATTTATTAACACCCTGTACATCTGATCTGACATTTTTTTATCGTGAATTCATTTTTTCAACAAGCAGAACTTTTTATAAAGAATGACTTTTGTTCATAAAATGAATAATAAAGATTTTCCCTCTTGGGGACCCCATCCGCGGACACATTGTATATGACGGTATAAAATAAACATTTTTTGAAAAATGGTTTCCAAGACGAAAAACCTTGGTTCAAAATTAAGCATAATTTTTTAAAATACAGTATCGCTAAAACGCGGTAGCATTACATAATATTTAAAAATATATTTTTTAAATGTCTGTAAATGGTATTTTTTCTTAATTGAAAGAGTTATATTTTTTATTTTCAAAACAATCAATAAAAAAAATTGCCTTCTTTCATGAAAATATTGCAGTTATAGCATGGAATCTCGAATCTCTTACTTACCGATGAAACTTTATTCTTCGAATGCTAAAAATAGATCAAGGTCAAATATAAAGGCGCCAAATCGAATTACAATAATTGGCAACACCGCAGGAGCCGCGTACGCTCGGTTGATTTATATTGATATACAAACCGGAAGCGACTTCGCCATTGCATACTCGGAAGTCTATTACATTTACGAATGTAGCAAAAATTTGTATATGTTTTTTTTGTTTGTTGCTTACCCCTCTCAGGGTGGCCTTATTTGTAATAAAGTATGAAGTCAAAAAGTGAAAAATACACACATCCACACATATCCGTTCTGGTGGAGGCCTGGGTGCCTGTTCCGTGGGTGGAGGCCAATAAGATATGTGTGCAAATATATATATATATATATATATATATATATTTTTCTTGACTGAAATCATAGTTCTCAACATTGAGTAGTTAGTCCATAGTGTAGATGGTTTCTGGGAGCGTTGCTTTACGGAAAAATAATACCCAAAAGGATTTTCTTAGACACCTCCTTTATTTTGTTAGCTTTGCACCAATCTTCAAACTTTTGATATTCCAACTCATACCGCGCCTTGGATTTTGTCGGAACTGAACTTGAGATCGCTTCGTTTGCCGCTGCTTCTATATCAGAGGGTAAACTTCCATCAGAATCGCTCATTTTGAAAAACGCTTTTTATATTTTTGAATTTGTTGGACAAAGTTTCGACAGTAACCATGCGAAACAGTAGGTATGCGAATGGTAATATACAAAACTTGATTAGTAAACTTAATAGCAGGTGCATTTTTATTTTTAAAAATGCCTTTTGCCAAATATTTTTATTCATAGATGAAAGTAGATAAAATTTTGTACAATATTCTTGTTGTAAATTCATATTACTACACTCGATGTTTTATTAAACTCGGCTGACGCCTCGTTTGACAACTTTAACATCTCGTGTTGTAATATGAATCTTTAAAACACTTATATCGTAAATAACTATTAGTTGCTCACCCTCTCAGGCTCAGATTTGTCAAATGAAAAGAATTACACTTTTGCATTATGAATTTATGCTTTTCCCCAAAGAAATATTTTGAGCTGAAATATAAAAAAAAATTTTTTAACAATGATCACTGACTCAATACGTTTGAATTATATTAAAATTTAAAAAAATATGCTCTTCATTAGATATTATTTTACAGGATGTAGGTAATAATAAAATAAAGTAAAAGCTTCATAATTTTTTATAATACCTACTCACGCTGTATAAGTATTATATTAAGCCCAGAGTATATCCAGTTTTGAGCACATTAAAAATTTCGTTCTTTTCCGTCAATTAATATTTGAGCTTTCAAACCAACAGATAGATATACGGATCAACGAAAATAGGAAATATACTTTTATAAGATCTTCCAAAAAAATATTGTTTTGCAATTACCTACAATAGTTCCTTCTTGTGAGGAAAGTATAAACATGCTATTACATGTTATCATTAATAACTTTGGCTCAAGATCACTAAGGACGTAGGATATTAATGCAATAAATACTATAATAAACCAAACCTACCAGCTTCCTACCATTGTCACACCATCTAAATAAAAATACACCCAAAACAAATTTGTAGATAAAATTCGGATAAAATATATCTGGGTTTAGATTTTAGATGGGAGTAAAAAAGATTTAATGGTTTATATTTCACGTCAATATTTTACCACAGAAACTTACAGTTGTATTCATAATACTTATACAATATTGAAATGATGATACAAATATTAATAAAACGTGTTTTTCAGAAGCTTTGATATATTATTATCATGTGGTGACTAAGTAATCCTAAAAACAGATGGTAATTTTTATTGTTTCCATGATTATGAATAGAGATTTCACCAACCACATGATGATACAGCCTTCAGAATATCATATTTCAATCTTTTATATCATGCATTGAAGTAAGGAGGATTTGTCATGTGTTAAGTCATCTTTCTTCAATACTTGTACATTAGATATTATAACTTAGGCTATGAGTATACTCTTACATGCCTCAAATGACCTAACAGTGGTATGCAGTCATCTGAGGATGGTACCTTCAAGCTTCCCTAGGCTTATATAAAAGTGTAGGCCAAGGGAACATTCAAGGCGAGTGACTTTCATACCACCCTAAATAAATTGTTTTGTTAAATGAATGTTACCTCAGATTAAGAAGTGTTTTCCAAGATAATGAATTGCTCTGTATTTAAAAAATAAAATGGTTTACCTGTCATAATTTGTCTTTTTGTTCATTGAGAGTCTGTAATAAGTGAAAATCAAATATAGTCACAACCGACTTAACCATTGGTGGTGATACACAGTGCTGACTGGTTCCAGTGATTTATTGATGATTATATTAACCATGAAAGTGACTTGACAGCGAATTGGCTATAACATTTATTTTTATGTAAATTTTACTTAATTATTGTGTGTTTAAAACCATGTACAAAAATTAGTACAAAACCTCTTAAGGAGTACGTCACTCGCACGCTTCGAGTCAGTCGCCGTCGGATGGTTTGCGTTGCCCGCGCCATCTAGGCTTTATCTCTTTTCAATATTATATCGACTGCAAGCGATACGGACGGCGCCGACGAACAGATTCTTGTGGTTTGACTAGGTCTGTTGCTCCTTAATCGAC
The DNA here is from genome assembly GCA_935413205.1 of Polydrusus cervinus. Classification (NCBI taxonomy): domain Eukaryota; kingdom Metazoa; phylum Arthropoda; class Insecta; order Coleoptera; family Curculionidae; genus Polydrusus; species Polydrusus cervinus. The sequence continues at coordinate 9,598,784 of OW284518.1, forward strand.
GTGATTGACCGGAAACTGAGATGATAGGAAAAAGATCAGCTCGCTTGACCCTAGGTTAGGTTAGGTTAGGTAAGAGTGGCAGACCCTTGGTTCTGACCAAACGGTCTCACGTAGTCCTGATTAGGTCCGTTGTGATACCACACGTGTTCCGTAGAACCCACCTTCATCAGATCACTGATGGTTTATGCGACGTAACCGCGGAAGGATTTTAACAATTCATTCAAACCAGCCACTACTGTTCAGAAATCTGCTCAGCCGTCCAAGTTGTAAGTTGTTTAGTTCCTCCAGGCTATCGAAAGATGATTCACCCAGAGTAGTGAACCTCCTTCTTGCGAGGCCAGGGCATTCACACAGAAAATGTTGAATACTTTCTTCCTCTTCCTCATCTCTGCAACTTCTGCAGAAGTCGTTAATGGGTATTTGCATACGTTCGGCATGTCTACCGAAGAGGCAATGTCCGGTAACAACCGCAGTAATATTTCTCACGTCTTTTCGACTGTGTCTCAATAGCTCTGCGGTTCTCTTTTTATCGAATGTGGGCCACAGTTGCCTGGATGCACTACAGGTTGTCAACCCTGTCCATCTGTTCTGTGCAAGCTGCTTGGCCGTGTAGTCAATCTCCTCTTTGACCAATCCCAGTGGTTTGTTCACTGTATTGTCTGCTAGATCAGCTGGCATGCCTGCGCCCTCTCTTGCGAGCGCATCGGCAGCCTCGTTGCCATCTATTTTGGAGTGTCCAGGAACCCAGCACAGAATAACCCGATGTTGGTTGCCAAGTGTGCATAGATTGTTGCGGCATCGCTTTACGAGCTTTGATTTGACGCTGCTGGAACAGATTGCCTTAATCGCCGCCTGACTATCACTGAAGATGGTGTTTGACGAGGCTACTCCCAAGCCAAGGTGTTCTTGCAGGATATTGACCGCCTTCTCTACTGCCAGTACTTCCGCTTGAAAAATACTACAATAGTTGGGGAGTCTATACGATTTCTGTATTTGTAAACTTTCGGAAAAGACCCCGGCTCCCACACCAACGTCCATCTTTGAACCGTCTGTGAAGATTGCGTGATCTGTTTTCGTTATATTCTGATTGCCTTCCCACTCTTCCCTACTCGGAATGAGTATAGAATACCTTCTATCGAAGCATGTTATTGGGACAGAGTAATCAGTCGGGTCTCGTAGATTATTCCCCGGGTGAATCTTTAGTATACTGACGCTTGACCCTAAGTCACATCAGATCCGCGGGATCTGCGACCCGATTTAGGTCGGAGAAAAGAACCGGATCGCACGAGTCTCAGTAAAGATCTAGATCCCTGAACCGGATCAGTCGCGAACGAGCGACCACTATTGACAGTCAAGAAACTGTTCATAAAAATCAGAAATCTTTGTAGGAACGCGTATAAGTCCATGGATCAATATCCTAATTGCTAAGGACTTCTATGACTTCTAATGGGTACATATGTTTGGTGGTTCACAAAGAGTAGAGAGGTGATTCTTTTGACTATAGGTTATTGCGATATGTTTACTCATTGCACAAGTTAATTTTTTGTCAGCTCAAAAAGTATGTATCAAAATAAGCTTGGATGGGAGGAAGTAGATTGAGATGTACAAAGTGTCTTGGTTAGCACGGTAACCCAGAAGATCTAGTTCTTAAGTAATATTATGTTAATAATATATGATATGTAAACAAAAAATTTAAATGAATAAAGTATGTTTTAAATTGAAATTGTAAAAAGTGTTCAAAGAAAAAAATAAAAATGATGACATATGTCATTGACAGACATTAAAGGCTTACGAGAAATACACTATATAAACCCTCGGTATCTTGCTATTGCATGACCTACTTCTTCCGCACCCCACTAAATGTCCGATCTCATCTGGCCTGGTTACCGGCGTGAATTGGAAGATGATACATTTTACACTCTTCCCTGCATTCTTAAACCTAATAAAATTCGGACATATTTTTTTATTTATTGTGCGTATCATCAAGTTCGAAAGCCAGTCACTCACCACTAAGCCACTACCACGGTTCTGAGAAAAATTATAAAAGCGTTTGGTCATAGTTTAGAAAGAAAAGAAGAAAAACTTATTTTTGAAATCGGGTATTTACTGTAGTGGCGTTATATTTTAATATATATTTTTGCTCACGTCGCTTACTCGTGCATGAATCGATATATTATGCAACTGCATGACAAAAAGTTCCTTTCCAACGGTGTCTCAGGTGCCAGCCCTTGGATTAATGTGGTAAGGGGTCCACGTGCTCTAGTAGCTTTTATACAGTGGAGAAAATAAACCCGGCGATCAACTACGCAATGTGCGACTGCCTCTTGCTCCTTTTGAGCATCCTAAAAATAGCAGTTTTCGGGATGGAATGAAATCAATGAAACAATCGGTTTTTAAAACAGGTTGTATCGTAAGCGAAAGGCTATAAAACTTTACATTGGTTCATAGACTTATAATCGGATTTATTTATTATTTAAAAGAGAGAGAGGAGGGTTGTATATGTGCATTCTTCGCGATTATAGATTTTTTTTCATTACTATGGTAAACTAAATGATCCCAACTTTGATGTTGACGACTTTAATATGTTAAGGATTCGCGTCTTCATGCAAGCGGTCCGGCGTAAGCAGTGGTACCCGCGTAAGAGAAAATCTGTAAGCGTGGTCGCAGCTTAATTAACAGTATATAAAAGTCAGTAAGGTGACGGATTTGCAGATGTCAGAAAAAATACGCGGCCTATTCTAACTAAAAACAAGGTATACACGCGGTAAAGTTACTTGCGAAGCAGATGGCTATACGTTAAGCGATATCGGTAAAAAGTGCCAGAAATGAATTATAATACGACCAGCAGTTCAGCAGCAGTTTAAATTGTCTGTCGGTTCTTCTACGTATGCGTAACTGCGTATGAATTCCGTGGACTTACACGTTCTGGCGGTTTAACAGTGTGTGTACAGAAATAAAAGTATATGAGTGAGATACAGACGGTTATTAATGTATGCATGTATAAGACAGAGATGATTATGTCGATGTGTATATGTGTATGTGAGAAACAGACAGATAGTCTCGTAATGAAATGTATGTACCAATGATTAAATCCGGACGAAACAAAACTACTCGGACTTGATAAAGGGGCCCTCAGCAGTTCTGTTGCGTATGAGTGCAAGAGAGAAACAATAAGACAGAGCTAGTCGGCTAAGATATCCAAAGCAGTCCGGTCCCCAGTCGGTTGGTTGGTGGTATTATCAAGCATTCTTAGGATTGTTCAAAATAAATTTTATCAGGCCTTTATGAATCGGACATATTGATGCTATACTTAGCCCCGCGCAGTGATTTTCGCAGATGAAATTAAACGGTAATAGCGTCTCCTTATTTAATTCTACTTCAATGGATTTAATCTACCCATATTGAGTAAGTATGAAGTAAGTTCATGATTGGTTAGAAACATGTGTCCAGCCCAAACACACCAATACTTCCTCTGCGCTGTTGCTAACATGCACAAACTTAACAACAAAAAGAAGAAATGTAAAACACAGCGACGACCTATCATTCCTCTGTGGTAAAACCATATCGTTCTCAATTTTGATAAAATTACCGAAACGAGAAAATTGAGGGGTTTCTTTTTGGCTTATAATGTCCGCGTTGGTTATGGAAACAAATAGAAATATCATGTCGACAGTGGGATGTAGTAAATGCCAAAACGATTAAATTTGAGAATAGTAAAAGAGCAGCCCAGTGTACAATAATTGTGCCCATTGTTTGCTCTGTCAGCCTGGCCATGCCAATAACGTCAGGGTTGAAAAATATTGATGGCGTTGTTGCCTAGTGTTCAGCCAGTGGTGGATTCTGGTAGAGGGCGCATGGGGCAGGCTATAGCTCAAAATTGGGCCCCCACTACCTTTCCTAAGAGTTTTCTGGCCCCCTTCGTAAATTTTTTAATTATCATTAACCACCCATTCTGCTTCGTATGTTCCAACCTATAATATGTAAATTTAAATAAGATATATTTCTAGGTCGGTAATCACAGATAGTTGACACTTAAGATTAGAGTTTGTTATAAGTCACATTTATTTTGTCTTCATCAATCCCATCCGACATGCTAGAATGCACAAAATATAAAAATTTATATTTTGTTGGGGACCTACTTAACTTAGTAGGTGCATTATTTTTTCATAAGAATTTAACAAGAGTACTTTAAGTAAAGTTATTGTCTGATCCACGGTTCTAGAAAAAAGTTAGTCTTATTTTGTTAATATTTAAATTATTGTTCATTTGGTTTAAATAAAGGATTGTTTAATAAAAAAAAAACATCAAACAAATACCTACAGTAAAAAGTGTGCAATTTTGTCAGCTAGCTCACTAATAGATAAAACCAATTACAAAAACATATATGTTATTTTAATTTAGGAGAAAATAAATTAGGACCACTAAGTTCCTCCCAAGCTGTTGATTTTGCCCTAGGGAGTGTTTCTGCTTCATTCAAGATGGTTAACAAACTGACATCATCCGTTTGTATTTTCAATGCAAATTTTGTTTGTATTCAAAAGTAGGTAACAATCTTTACATTAAGTACATTTTCGAGTATGGATAACCTAAGAAAGGGAGGAAGTCAACAAGTTCACTTGTCTTATTGCCGTTCTGCCCTTCTTTCGAATTAGGCATTTTTCCTCTTCGTTTGCTGCCAGGGCCATTCCCGAGAGGACCTACAGTTTAACGTGAGTTCCGAACCACGATCCTCAGTCATGCGACACCCCCCAAGGGCTATCAACCCTTGGTTTATTGCCATTGCATGACCTACCTACCGATTGGGGAGCGTGTACCTTCTTCCGCACCTTACGAGATGTCTGATCTCATCCGGCCTGGTTACCGGCGTGAATGGGGTGGATTGGGAGATGATACCTTTTACACTCTTCCCTTCATTCTTAAATCCACTAAATTTCGGACATACTTTTTTTTGTACGTATGTATGCCCACTCCGGGAATCGAACCCGGGTCGCCTCGGTCGAATGTCAGTAGCTCTACCTCTGAGCCACAACCGCGGTTTTCACTTGCCTTGTTCATGACACTTTCTATAATAAATTCCAATGGAAAAATTCGCCTGGGGTATTTTCAAGGTTTTTTGATGACTGATGGTATTTTTCCCAATTTTTTTTGGCAATACATTATTATCCTTTATTTTTGTATGGAAGAAATGAGGATAAAATGGTATTTTTCTTATCAGTATTGTATTGAATTATAAAAAGTTTAAAATTGGTGATCGGAATGTAAACTTTATTGTTTGGATACATCATGTGCGGACCATTATCATAACGAAATTTGTCCGATAAAATCTAAGGGCGCGTTACTATGAATAACAGCAGATACACAGAGGAATAGTAGGTCAACTAAAACGTTTTTTTATTGAAGTGGTATGGGTTTATTTATTAAATTAGAAATTAGGCATCTTACCCCACGGTTACTAAAAAGAACGGTTGTCTGGTAACTTCTGACCAATTAGAGCCTGCCTGCTGATGACGTCACAAAACGTCTTTGTTATACGGGTCTATTATGAATGCAACAGACAAAGAGAGACAGATACGCCTTTCTATGAAATGAACAGAGCGCGGTATATATATTTGATCGTTTTTAGAAAATTTTAGTATTTATGGACCTAATAAATTAGTTTTCTTATTTCTGGAAGCGAATTTTATAAAGATAAAATTGAACTGAAACTTGGACCGTAATATTAAATATTCAGTTTTCTGTTTTTCTTTTATTGTAGGTAGATAAGTCTACAAATACAGACCAAGCACAGGGTGCAATTTTATTTAACTCACTTTAAAGTTTACTTTAAAAAAAACGTACGAGTTGTAGCTGTTGTTATCAATGTTTATTTTTAAATATATATATAAATTTTGTTTATTTCTTATAAAACCTATATTTTATTGTTCTGTACAGATAAAAAAGTAAATAATTATTGTTTGAATACAAAAAATTTTTACTGAAACTACTTTAATTTATGACAAAGCAAAAGGTAACAGTTGTACAGATCAACCATCAGTTAAGCTCAGAGGCGTATCTAAGGGCGAATAAGCACCTGATGATTGATGAATTTAGTAGTAGATAGTAGATGAAAAAACCCAGTAGTTGAGTCCAATAAAATTTGGCGATATCATGACAATAAAAGTTTTTTATGACTATACAGCCACCCCTCCCCCCAGACCAAAATACGTGCTTCGCTACTGATTAAGCTACATTATAAGAAAAACTACATCAATAAGTAATAAAATAGGTACACACACCAAACGAAGTCTCATAAAAATTCCCTTTCACAACGTCGAGGTAACATTATGTTTCGCTGCTACCTGAGCATCATCAGACCTAACTACAAAAAGCAAAGAAACACAAAAATAAAAACACCTGCATCATAAATAACACACTAAATATTTGATGATGCTCAGATACCAGCGAAACCATCCTGGACATTATTAAAAGAAAATTTTATGAGAGGGTAACTTTGTGTGTGTATTTTATTACTTGACTTAAAATCGGGTCTCAGCGAAAATTGACAAATATCAATTTTATTTATCAAAAAAAATGGATCCATTTTAGTGATGTATTGATTGAAACATACAGTTTCCTAACACTTTAGTTCACAAAAAATAAATAACTATTACCTTATATATTTTATTTATCAATATACCGGACATGCCCATTCGCACTGACCTCATAGTCCTTAGTCTAAACTAAAATAACCAGTGCACTACACAAATACAAAATTCAAACATTATTAAACAGCTAATACATCTTTTTTTTTAAAATTACTAGTAGGTATTCTTTAACATTTCCAATGGTTGTAAATTTATGTTAAATAAATCACCCCTAAACCTGTTCCCCTTTTCATTATTCTATTGATTGGGGAATTTTCACCATACACAGTATATCTATTTGGTTGGGAGTTAAAATCTTTGAGAAAATTTCCTTAACCTTGCCTTCTAAACCTTTATCTGTGCTGTCAATTTTATGTTCAAGGTTTTTAATTTTTTCCTGAAGAGTTCCTATTGTTTGTTTGTCATTGCTAATTTGGTTTTTTAAACATTCATTTTCTTCTTCAAGATCCCTGTACTTTTTAGATAAAATTTCATAAGGCGTAGTTTTGCTTGTTGTTGGGAAATTCTCAATTTCAAAAACAGGGGGAGAAAGTCGAGAAAGAGTTTCTGTTTTTACAATATTAATTGTATTTTCTTCAGGTATCAGAAGATTAGAAATAATTTCCTTCCTTTCCTTTTTTTCTATCCTTTTTTTTTTCTCTGATGGGTCTTGGTTTTATTTGGCAATACTATAATATGGGTATACTATTGCTAAAATTTCAAAACTATGTTAAGTTTAAGTTACATTATATTTGTTTCTAACTTACCAGTTTTTTTTTAGCCTCTTAGGTTGAGCGTTAATTAATTTAGAGTGTATTTCGTCCTCAAATTGACAAGACTCAAAATGTTTACTGCAAATCTTTTTGTGGTTAAGGTTAAAGGTGTCTTTTCTACAACAAAGTTTAACCCATTGCTTTCTTACTATATGATTTTTAGGAAATGTAAAAAACCGCATAGCTTCTCCATCCCTCTTTGCCTTGCCTGGCTGCTTTTACAGGTAGCGATACTACATATCGTCCTAGGCATCTTAAAAATACAAATAAAACAATTTTTACCTAATTCACTTTCAATGTCATTTATGTTTATTATTTACCTTTTATTGCACGATACTGATTAATATATTGATAAAATGTCTCTTTCTCTTTAAATATGTCTCTAAAACACCTTAAAATTTTGAAAATTCGCTGAAAACCACTTCAAAAACAGAAATAACAGAATAAACAATGCTAATTCTGTATACAAATGTCTGAAGAGACGTTTTGTGACGTAGGCGATGACGTTTCGCCCGCCATGACACCAAGCTTACAAGGCAACCTATCTATCTAAAGACCTTGATCTTACCCTACAATATTTTTTTTTTACGGTTTTATTTCTTTGTAGTCTAATATAAGTCTATTGGTCGGGAAAGCGTTCGGTCCTTTTTTACTCTTTAGCATCGAGAAGGCCAACCAAATTGACCGATCTTTCAATCTATCAAGAAATAACTTACCGTTTCCGCCACCTGAATAGAGAATGCTACATGCGCAAAATAAATAACGGGGCAAATAAACTCCTTCCTCAGGCCTGACGTAAAGCACCTATAATTGGCCGGTTTAAGTTCCATAACAGAACTGCCGGCTGTTTGTACTCTTGTAATCCGCACGGGCTGAAAAAGTTGACAGCGGAACTTAAATTATAATTGTGGTTGGTCAAAAGTCAACTGATTACCATTGATTCTTTTAATCAGCTGACTTTTGACCAATTCCGCCCGTGCGAATCCTGGGGCACGTTCACAGTCGTTTACACAGGAGTAAAACTTCCCCAGGTAAAATTTGTCAGAACTTTTGTCGGGGAAAATTTACCGGATGATTTTTAACCACAACTATGAACGAGACACGTCAATATTGTTTTCCCGTTTTACTTTTATTTGGTCGACCCTTTTCGTCGACAAGATAATGAGAATTGGTAGAAAAATCCGATTTTCAATTTTTTACCGAAAATATGCCGTAAACGCTATTTTCCATCGTTGAGTGAACTCAGAGCACGCCCGGCTTAGATCGTAAACGAGCCCCAGGGTTACTCGCTCGTATATGCGGACAAACTTTTCCTACTTCCTTTAATTTACAGGGTTGTATCAGGCCTTGACTTTGTGTTCACAACTAGAGTAGTTAACTTGTGTTTACTGGGCAGGTGTCTATAATAAATATAATATACGCCCTATTGTATAACAGTGTGATAAAAAGCGTGAAATTATGATTGTTACAGTAGTTTGACAAAATTTCTAGTTTTAGATAAACCTATTCGTATAAAACCGACCACTGATTATCGCTTGCACTTTACTGTTACTCTTATCCATGCCTAAAAGGAGAAAATAACCTACCTTGAATTGACGTTAAATATAGACTCTTACCAACGCGCCTTTATAATTCTTATCGGATGACTTAATTCTATTAATGGTCCGTCCGTTACGACTTTTATTTATATTGACAGTTGACAAATTTTTTTCCAAGTTGTTTTGAGTTTTAATTTTAATGTAAACGGTCCATTTTCTCTTGGTGTTACATAGAGCATTTGGAAAATTGAAAGTTTTGTTTTTGTTTCGTAAAAACGGGGATCTGCACTTATTTTTTAATTTACCAAGTGGAAACAGGCAGGAATGATAGGACAATAACCTCATACAAGGGGAACGATTTTATCCGATACATCAAAAAACAGGAACATTATATAGTACAGAAGCAACTACTCCCTTTGTTGTAGATATAAAACACGATTACTGTTCCTTACCAAAAGTAAAAGAGTAGGTTATATCATTTGCAGCCTCAAGGGAAAATAAAATTACTTATTCTACAAGTATAAAGGTGGGGAAGCCATCTATGGTAGAGATAGATTGGCAAGAGCATAAAGAACAATTATCGCCATAAGATGCTGTTGTGAACGAACACATTAAACTGGAGCCGATAATGACGGTGAAATTGGAAACTGTACTGGCTGAAAATGTATTCGTAATTCATGTCCATCTTCAGTACTCACTTTAAATGGGTAAGTTTATTATTTCTACAGGTACAATTGAGTCTGATTTGGTATTATTTCTGGATGAACTTTTAGTTTGACACAATTTAACCTAAATTATGACTATTTATGTTAGGTTAAAAATAATTAAAAATAGCCCATTTTTTTAGGTACCTACTTGTAATTATTATTTTAAATCCAAACCACAACATCAAGAAATTAGTTTTAAAACATATCAATCCTCTAGTTAATTGTCAAAATATCAGAACCAACTTTAAAATGATTTTAATAGCCTTCATGAAAGCCCCATTTAGAATCATACTGCTTATAAAATTTATTTGCGACATATACATTTGAAACTAGTCTTTTAATTATTTTATTTATTTACAATACAGCTTTGATAATATACAGTGTAAAATTAGTCATCTTTACTTTAACACCTCAATACTTATCCTAAAAATATCACAATTTGCAAAATGTCTAGTATTTTCCAATCGTAAGTTTTAAAAAGTTTTGCCTGCCTGGATTTGTTGGACATTTTTGTATGCTGTTGAGGTAGTACCTTACTGGCACCAGAAAGAGCTATTAGGCTACCAAATTCCTTAGTGTTTACTTGATTTGCCCTGTGGAGCTATGTTTAATTTGTGCATGTTAGGTATACTTTACATTTATTTTTCACACACATTTTGTCATTCATTCTTACTGTTCATTCCGTTCGATTTTTGGGTGTGTATTTGGATCAAAAACTAGCTTGGCATTCTCATATTGATCAGATGTCTAAAAAGTTGACCACTAATACTTAAGTACTGAGGAATCTGGTGGATGCAATTTTGGAGAGTGTGCTTCTTGTCACCTTTCATGCTCTAATACAGTCTCTATGCACTGCTTTCTTGGGGACGTCGCTGAAGCTAGCAGGGTATTCTTATTACAGCGTAGAGCGGTGAGAGTTGTTAGGGGATTATCTTTCTGTGCTGACTGCGTCCATTGAAACGATATACCGTATTGGAAAATTTGAATCTAGGGTGCGAAATCTCTAATACAACCAACAGACAAGGCACATATAGGCAAAACCTTCAGTTAAAAAGATACACCTAACCACTCTCCTACATTTCTGAAAGGGGGGATATGTGTGTGGTGTGGCCGAGTCGACGTATCGATCGCTCCCGTGCCTGTTTTGACCGCGTGTTCTAAAGAATGGAAGGTAGGGGGTAGCGTTTTCTCTGTTTAACGCTGCTAATAATCTCTGTCTGATGCGTTTATATCGGCACCCTAGATTCGAGATTGCCAATACGGTATTTGACACTTATGGTGTTTGTTGCCGCTGAATTAAAAATGATAAAAGTTCTTGTACTACAGCTAGAAACTTCCGAGGGTAGCCATTATAAGGCCTTAGAACATATTCTTACAAAACACTTTTGTTATAAGGTTGGTATAAATTTGCTACATTTAGGATTGTGTATATTTTTTATTTTAATATATTTACGGGATCACCCCATTACATTATAATAAAATAACTTTTACTTATATAATAATATTAAACTTTACTAATATTCCTATTGACTACTGTATGACTAACGAGAATCACAGAACTGAAAACATCACATATTCATGACTTTTTGCGTAAATCTACCGAATGAGTCATTAAATACATCCAAGCAACCTTAAAGTTCTATCAAGAAGGCGATGTATCTGGACACCCTCCAACCCCCATTCGGGTCCTTGAAAAACGTCATTTAGGTACTGCGTTTGGTTTTGAAAAACTCGAGCAGATTCAAATGTAATGTCACGTGACATTTGAGCGCGTAGCGTTTACCGATCCCATCTTAGGGTCCAAATACCGAACGCCGAGCAGATACACCCGAGGTCATTAACCGAACGCAGTAATTGTTATTAAATTTGCGCGCTTTACTTATACCGGGAGATACCCGCTACCCCCAATTTTTTCCGTTATTTTAAAAGTAAAAATTTGAGAAGTCAATAAGTTTGTAAATTGCCATTTATCGGCCAATTCAACCACTTCCGGTTTAACCGGAAGTGATGTCAACTTTTTAGAAACCCCTCATTTTTATTCAATGCTTAAATTCTAAGGAAATTTTACTTTTCAATGACATATCGTACTTTATCATTTGTTTTAAAAATGGCCGCCTAGATCAATTTTCCTTTGTTTTTTAAAATGTCCGTAACTTTGATAAAACAAGGTAAGTGGTAAAGAGTGGAAACGTTGAAAAAGTTCATTTTAACCTGCTTTATAAAATAAAATTGACTTGCTTGAGAAAAATGTATTCGTTAGAGCAGTGGCGGCTCGCGGTCTTAAAAAATGGTGAAGAGCTAGGCATAATGCAGGCATTGGCGTAGCCAGAAAATATGCTTGGGGGAGCTTAGTAGGCGTAAGTAGGACATTTTTTCTGGGACAGTCGGGACTAGGTACATGTATTTCATGATATTGTACCCAGTGAAGTAGGCGGAAAAGCGGCGCAGGCGAAACATTTTCGGGGCCACGCCCAACGTTCCTTAAAAATTCATCTAACTACTATCAAATTTCAAAAATTAAATTATTACCTCTCCTCCTCTGCATGGTTGGGTTAAATTTGTTTTTGTAATGTTTTTTTTACTTTTTCTTTTGATATTCCTAGCTGGCTCTTTGTTTAAAAAAAAAACATTTTTTATATTTGGGAAAAATATGAATATTAGTGTCAATCCAAAATTTCAACATAAGACGTATGTAGGTATGACTCTAACCAGCGTTTTTCGGGCTCGGTTTTTCATGATTAAAAATAAAGTAAATATCACTTACCACGCCAAAATTGATGATTTTTTCAGAAATCTTCTTTAGGAGCGTAGATCTAAGAGCAGTTTTTGGTGCAAATGCTTAGGTTTTGAAATACTTCTTAAGTGCCGTTTCGTATATTCATAATAAAGCATTTTCGTTTCTTCCCGCACTATTTTTATTATTAAAAATTATCACACTTCATAAAAATGGTTCTATTAAAATTTTTACTTTAATTTTTCTCTTTAAAAATAAATACCTAATTGTTTTTGTTGTAAAAATATTTTATTGTCCCTAAATATGCCACTGAGTGCGGGTACTTAAACAAACATTCGAAAAAATCGTCCATTTTCTCAAAGAGACCAAAGTAACAACATAAATAGGAAGACAAAAATCACAAAGTCATGGTCTCAATCATTATGTATTATTATTATATTATCATTTATGTTAAACCAACATTGACTAACTTATATTTTTATTACGTACAAACACACAATAAAAATTAAACTAAGTAGGTACATACACTACTGAATTAACTGAAAAATAAAAACGAAACTTTTTAATCACACACATTGAAAACGATATCTATAACCGTAAGTTTCGCGAAGCCTTAAAATAAATACCTTAAGGTTAGGCGAACCAATGCTAAAACAATGGTGCATACGACTGATCTAAAATTTTTAAATTTCCCTTCATCACCATATGCAAGTTGTACATGCTCTCGCCTGACTGACGTAACGTAACCATAGAAACGGTGAAAAGCCACTTGGACGTTGGGGCTTCGTCTTCACTTGCTGGCTTGCTGCTCTGAACTCACGGACACGGTCGGCTGAAGCGCGTCAAAATGCACGAGTGTTTATAATAATTATTGTCCATCGGAGTTAACCGTGGCCCTATTATGCATAGCTACATTCGCATTAAATTAATATTATTAATTAGAAACATAATTATTTTTTAAGGGCTAAAATGGTAACATTGGTACATTAATATTTAATATGGTCGAAAAAATGTCCTCCTGGTTTTATTTTATGAAGAGCCCCTTCACCTGACGAGCCGCCACTGCTAGAGCTATTTACTTAAAACTTTTTTTTTAACAAAACGGAATTTATCGATTTTTCAAACAGCAACCCATCTTTGTTTTATTATAATAAAATTCTTCACTTAATTTCCTTTCTAACAGTGTATCACAAGTTAATAATTATTTATTAATTAATAGTAGAAATTAACAAAAATATCATATATATATAATTTTTAGACCCGAATAAGTCATGAGAAGTCACGTATGCCGTGGAAAACAATTCGTTCATTTCAATCTTGGTAGTTATTATTTAATTATTGACACTTTGGTCTAATAAATGCAGAAATAATATTTTTGTTTCCCACGGCATACTAGACTGGTCTTGACCAAACTTCTTATAACTTATTAGAGTCTAGAAATTACATTAATGATATTTCTTGTTAATTTCTACTATAACCTATTAAATAATTATTAACTTGTGATAAACGGTTGGAAAGAAAATTAAATGAACAATATTATTATAATAAAACAAATATGGGTTGCCATGAAGAAATTCCGCTTTGTTTTTTTAGAAAAAAGGTTGTAAATAAAATAGCTCTAACGAATACATTTTTTCAAGCAAATCAATAAGTAGGTTACAATGAGCCATTTTACACTACTAACCTTGTTTTACCAAAACTATGGACATTTTAGAAAACAAAGGAAAATTGATCTAGGTGGCCATTTTCAAAACAAAAGATAATTGTAATTGTAAAGAAAATTTTATATAGAGTTTGAACATAGAATAAATTATTTTTTTTAATTTAAAAGATAACTTCACTTCCGGTTAAACCTAATATCTTTCCGTGGCGTTAGCTGATAAAATTATCTTCTTCACATAATGGTATCTATCTAGAACAAAGATGTCTTTGTAAATAACGTTTTTCAATTGTTCGATATTCACACTTTCCGCATTTAAAGAAACCACCTTTTTCAATTCTTTCGTGTCGTTGAAGATGTCTATTTATATTTGCCGTTTTAATTGTTTGATATTCGCATTTGTTACATTTATATACACCTTCTATTTTAGTTCTTTCATGCTTAAGTAGATGCATACTTAAACAGTGTTCATTAATTGTTTTGTAATTGCATTTTTCACATTTAAATGTTTCAATCTCCTTGTGGTCCCCATGTTGCAGCATATGTCTACGTAAATTACCTTTTTCAATTGTTTCATATCCACAATTATAGCATTTAAAGAAACCCCCTCTTTCGATTTTTTCATGTCGTTGTAGATGCAAGGTGAAATATCGTTTCTTAATCGTTACATAATCACATTTTATGCATCTAAATACTTCGTTGTGACCTTCATGTTGAAGTTGATGTCTTTTTAAACTAGACTTCTTTCTTGTGCTGTAATCACAAATATGGCACTTGTGCTTGTTATATTCGTTGTATCTTTCTTGTTTGGTCCCACTAGACGGAGTTCTAGAAAGACAAAAATATATAATTTAAAACCGACATACAATGAATAACCCTAACCTAATAAACTCCATGGCTTTAAATCCGGTCAGTAATGACGAAATTATTAAGCATATAAGTACCTTAAAAAATAACAGTTCCCCGGGAGTGGACCGTATATCATCAAAATTAGTTAAAAAATATCACAACTTTCTTCTAGACCCATTGGCTCATATCATAAATCTCATTTTTTTAACGGGTAAAGTGCCATCACTATTTAAAATAACCATTGTCACAACAATATATTAAAAGGGCTGTAAAAATGATATTACAAATTACCGACCAATTAGTTTAATTTCTACTTTTGCGAAAATCTTTGAAAAATGTCTTAAATGTAGATTGTCTGATTACCTAACCTCATTTAACATTTTGAGTAATAAACAGTATGGGTTTATGAAGGGAATGAGTACTAATGATGCCATGTTCAAACTTATAAATAACATAAAAAGTAGTCTTGACAACAACGAAAAGGGTATTGCGGTCTTTCTGGATTTGGCGAAGGCCTTTGACACGGTACCCCACAAATTACTAATTGATGCTCTTGAACATTATGGTATTAGGGGTGTGGTGTTGGAGGTTTTTAGAGATTATCTTGAGGGTAGGAGGCAGGTAGTAAAAATAAGAAACGTTTATAGTGATCCATTGGAGGTCAAGATTGGCATCCCGCAGGGGACAGTGCTTGGACCCCTCCTTTTTATCACCTATATTAATTCCTTATTTAATTTGGATATAGATGGCGTATCTATTTCATATGCTGATGATACGGTATTGTTTTTTAAACAAGACACTTGGGAGAATACTAGGAGTAAGGTGATTAAGGGATTGGAAAAAGTGAAATGTTGGCTGGATCAAAATAAACTAACTTTAAATGCGGATAAAACATTTTACGTCGCATTTTCTTTGACTGATGTAAGAAGGCCTAACTTTGACTCAATTGTGTTGGTCAAGTCTGATCTCATTATAAGGGAAACTAACACAATAAAGTATCTGGGTATTACTATAGATAAAATCTAAAATGGACTCACCACCTTCAAGATTTGACCAACAAAATTAGACGTCTAATCCATAAATTTTATCTAATACGTAAGATATTACCAAGAGTTTTACTTGTCCAGATTTATAGGTCACTAGTAGAGTCACTGCTTGGGTATGGAATCATTGTCTGGGGGGGGGACTATATAAGAACGCTTTAAAGCCATTGAACATTGTACAGAATTTTATATTGAGGGTTGTTTTTTTCCGGGAAAGGTTGTACTCAACTGACCTGCTGTACAATGAACATATATTAAATGTTCGATGTTTATACTATCTTAGTAATTGTGTATACTGTTTTAAAGATAAAAATAGGAACTTTGTAAACCACTGTTACCAAACTAGGCACAACATTAATAAAATGATGTCTGTGCTCTTTAGAAGACATGATGCAAATCAAAGATTCACTTTAATTTTAGCACCAAAAATATACAATCTATTACCCCTTGAGGTGAGAACAATATCTCGGTACAAATCCTTTGTTAATAAATGTAGAAGTTTTTTACATAAAAACCAACATCTTGTTGATAATCTCCTGTAGAGATTTATTATTAGCGTGTGCGTTGATCTATCCCCTTTCTTCATCTTCTTTTTTTAAATCTTAAGTAGTAAATAGTAAATGTATTTTTAATATATTTTTTTTCTTTTACATCTATAAGTTTCACAAAATTGTCTGGTTTGGTTTAGTTATGGCTACGCAAGTAGCAAACAAGTTGTTAATAGTTGCACATACAGGTGACATCACCTAGGTGCAAAACAGGTCTAGATTTAAGAAATAATTAGAATATAAGAAACCAAGTTTTGTAATTTGTAGATTGTTGTTATATAAATAAATAAAATAAATAAATAAATAAATAAATAAATAAATAAAAAATAACATAAATTCTAATTCTAATTTTTCTAAAATTTTGAGTTAAGTATGTAGAAAAATTCCGTTATGTGGGTGCTGTTTCACCCGTGCGAAACCACAGTACCAGTTTTTGCAGCCTTAATATTAGTTGGTATGTGGTTTAATTCACTGAATCTTTTATAGAACAATCAACAATAACAACAAAGATGCCTTTTCCTGGTTTTCAATACATGAAAATTATTAATACTTCTCATAAAATATGAATAAATTTTCCCACTCAAAGTAACAAACTGATCAAAGTACTCCGACACCAGAGCTTTGGGAAGTTTAAAAATAAATGTCATAGTAAAATAGAAAATTCTTTGTTTTACTGAAAATCAATTCAATATTAAGAGTCATTAATATAAATTATGAAAAGTAATGCACCCAGAATGCTGCCTTGGGCCACACCCAACTTATTTTTAAGATTTGTTGAAGACTTTTAACCTAATGCACTTTGCATTCTATTGGATAGATAGGAGTCTGAAAACCAGTTTAAAACCTTATTCCCAACTCTATAATATTTTAATTTTTTTAATAACAAACTCCTACTTATCTATTGTCTTAAACGCCAGTCATAGACTCATAGATCTAAAAAGACTGCCACTATAAACTTACTTTGGTCAATTAAATATTTTCATTTATAGTAGCAGTAAGTTGAATTGCCGTTTCACAGCTTATTTTTGTTAGAGTGGCTAAGCAATTGACTATAGGCAACCTTTTCTAACACTTTTTTTTTTGTAAAAATGGTAATTTCCTGGCTGAATGCGAATAAATTTGATAACAAATGCCTACTCACCCGGATTCACTTTCTATCAACTCTTTAATGTCCAGTTCTTCATTTTTGATTTGCCAGTCCTGTATTTTCTTAAAATCGTTTGTTTTTGGGTTGGTTTCTATTTTTACAAGGGCCTCGTTCTGTGTAGAGAAATATTCCTTATGGGATTCCTTACATCTGTAGATCAAAAATAATTTTATTTGTTAGTACCCAACATATATTGATAAAACAACCTGCTATAGGTGATATTTCTATTTTTGTTTAACCATTGGAATTTAACAATATCTGTAATTCTCTCCCGTTTTCTCTGTAATAGATACGAATAACACTGGCTCAGAATAATGGTAGGTTAGGGACAATTTTTTTAGTGACAAAAGAATCAGCAAAGGGGTAAAGAGTTTCAAATTAAGCCTAAACCCCTATAATTTTAAGTAGGTAGCTACTACCTTAAATAATAAGGCTGCCAACTTTTAAAATGACAAATGCGGGACAGCAGGACAATATTCGCTTTTTCACCATTACATGCAAACTTGTATAGGGTTTCCACCCTTGGGACATCAAATTCTTCTGTAATTTAATTGAATAGAATAAAAGTAAAATTTATTTAAAGAAAATGAATTTAAATACAAAAAAATGTAAACAAGGTATTAAGTAAACAAATATTCTATTTATTTTTAAAATCATATTTTTTTTAACTCCATGAAATTTCCAGACAAGTTCTGGGTTCCGATTTATTATCTCCAGGAACTGTTCACACTTTCCCAGATCGAGAGAATACTGGACTGTCCCGCAAAATGCGGGACGGTTGGCAGCCTTATTAAATAAAGATCATGACATTGTTGCTTTATACTTTGCATATGGTATACTTACACTGAAAAGCACTCCCCTTTATCATTTTTAAAACTTGTAACGTTAGAAACAGTGTCTTCTACTATTTCTTGCTTAATATTTTCAAAATTGACTAAATCAGGTACATCCTGGAATGAATCATCAAATTCTGACTCTACGGATTCTAATAATAATCCTAAACGGGCCATGTAACAAGGTTTTCTCTTCTTTTTAGTTTAGAAACACTAAAAAATCTGTTTCTCCTAAGTATTTTGAGTTTATGGACCAATAATTGTTCAAGTAAACAAAAACAAAGAAATAAAAACCACAGAAGAAAAAAGGGTAGTTAAGGAATTAAAATAGGGATGTTTGATACGAATATTTGAAGTCGATATTTTACCTATTGATACCAGTTTTCCTGGCCTTCTCGATGTTTAAAAAGTAGAATGAGCATAGCCTTCTTAGTCACTTCTTTTTGGCGCCGGCTCCGGAAGAGAACATGCCTTCTCGATTTAAGAAGTGAGTGAGACAAAATCACTCACTCTTCCCTCATTCTAGAAGGCCTTGAGAAAGAATAATAATAATATCTTTAATGCCAACAAAATTATTAGATAAATAACAAAGCATCGTCACGGTAAGCAGATATCACACAATGTAGATATTTTTATAGTAAAACAAACTTAAGATATTTACAATATATCAAATAAGTACCAATGGTACTTTGATAATTCTTATTAAGATCTATTCTAGTTAAAAACATTGAGGGACAGAAAAACAACATATTCAAACAGATTAAAATGGGATTGAAAAACGTTACAGTGTAAAATTAAAATCGTACAGACATTGTTCCTGTAAAAAAAAATAAATGTTGCTTTCTTTGCCTCTAAGCCGCGTTCTCAGAGCTACGGTTGTCGCAGGCGACATCCCCACCTCTTCAATTAGTGTCGTCACCCGTAAACGAAGTGAAATTGAAATAATTCAACGACAACGTCACGGTGGTGGGGGATTAGGGGTTATGACGTAAATGATCCTGATTGGTCGAGATGATGTCGCTGGCCAAGGTCACCAGATTCTTAATTTCTCGCATTATCACATACAACACCATATAATTAATGTAAAATCAAATATATTGCTGTGATTTCTAAAAAAAAAAAAAAAGGTCATACCTCGAAAATAACATACCTCTCATTTAAGCTTTTGACGCCAGGGTGGGCACTCATGTTGTTTAAGCTATAAACATGCACCTTAAATCAGATGTATGTTATTTCCGAGGTACGACCTTTTTTTTTTTTAGAAATCACTATATAAAAAACAGTATATATAAAACAGTAACAGATACAAATTCTGTACATCCCCCGCTACTAAGAAATATTCGGCGGCACAGAGAAGTAAAGAGTTTCCAGACAAAGACAAACGCTTTTGAAACCAATAAGTTTTTGCATCGATGTCACCATTTTTAACAAAGAAGAATAAAACACAATCAAGCCATTTTTCTCTCGTTTTTTTTTAAGATATAAGCTTATCATCAGTGTCGAAAAATCACCAGAAATTAGACTTTTTTAAAAAGTTTTCACCAGATCACCAGATGGGGTTCAAAATCACCAAATCTGGTGAAAAATCACCAGACCTGGCAACATTGCAACTATACACTGTAGTTGTATCATATAGTCATTATATTAAATTCTCTCGCAAGATGGAGGCCAAGTCACGTGACACTCTGTCAATTCTGGTACATTTAATTTCTGTAGGTTGGTATGAATTCCAGGACTGGACTTAAAAATTACAATTTATTTTGAACATTTTAGTTTAGAATAACATATATTTTGAACGTAATAATAAACATGCAGTTTTATAGTAATTAGATTATTGTTGGAATAACTGGTAACTAAGCAGACCACTTTAACAGTGACATTAATGACGTTTAGAAACCAATTTACTCACAATCAGATTAGTAAATAAAGAATGAAAGTAATCGGACTATTTTGATTATGATTATATCTGCCACACTTACTCTATCACAGTCAAAGTGGCCTATTAAAGGATTTTTTTGGATCAATGAATTCTACGGCATCAACTGATGTGCTAGGCACACAATAATTGTGATCCATAGGTGATTTAACGTCTAAAAAATAATATTAAAAAATGTTAACCTACAATTCTTTTATCAAATAAAATGTACTTACTGGGCTTCATTAGTAACGGCAAAAGTAAATAAGAGTCAATAAAAGTCAAAATAAAAGGCCTAAAAAACACTAAAGAGTACTAAACACTTTAAAAACGTAGTAGAAACCGACGAAACGACACAATACACAACGTGAAGCGTGGGCTAATTCCGGCTCAGGTCGAATCTAGGGATTTTATGATGTGAGATATCAGCTGATCGATGTCAAATTACTGCTGTCATCTGTTTTAATACGAGCAAATTCCTTGACCTTTCTATACTAAACGTGTAGACAAGGAAAGCAGTCTCTTTCTACATCGAGAAGGCCATGCAACGAATGGCAACAACTACTACTACTAATTTTTTGTAGTAAACAAACCCAAACAAATGAACATCCGAGGAAGTGGAAACCCTCTTCTTCTTCTGTGCAGTAGTATATAAATAAATGTTGGAGTTCTGTGATAAATAATAAATATTAGTCTTCATTCTTTATACATTTTCCTGCTGTATTTACCTTATGATTTTTTCTGTTCATGACATTCAATGTTTATTGATCTTTGTTTTTTTTTCCTGTGTTCTTGATTACAAAGCATAGTTTCTTTAATGGAAAACAAGATTATTTTTTATATCTATATATTTATTTATCAGTGAGAAGAGAAGAACAACAATAATAAACATATTAAATAATTAAAATCATTCATTATTTCGTTCTTTTGTGGGAACTTTGGCATATTTATGATTCGCTCCTTTTTAAGTTTTTGTGATTTATTAGAATAAGCAAAACATAATTATACTGAAAATGGAAAACTTTTTAGATAATAAAATGTTATTGAGCTCGTCTTTTGACGATTCACATAAAAATGAAGAAAAATTTAGTAGCACAGAAGAATTTTCAGCACCTCCAGTTATTGAAAACATACATAGCAACTGCTTTTTTCTACCACAAATAAAAGGAGAGTCCTCGAATCGGATGTTAGCTACCTTACATGACAACAGAAATAAGAGCAGCCCAGATATAAATATGGACCCAGAATGGGATCATGAAAAAAATGGATATCTTCTAGATCATTCTAATGAAACCTCAAGCACTTCTGTAAATATGTAAGTTAATATGTGTGAATTTTATTGTTTTTAGAGCTTGTTGGTTTTTCAGTTTTAAAAGTTTTAGATTCCAGAGTGCCTACTTACCTATTTTTAAAAATTTAAATTTTTTAACAAATGTTAATTTTTTATCTATTAATTAGTACCTAAATTCTCTACACATCTATAAGTTAGTTTTTTTTTTATTTGCACTCGAGATATCCTATGTAGTCTTCCAATCGCCAAAGTATATTCAAGTTAATCCATTTTTATTTGGACACTGTTTATATGTAAATTAACCATAATTTTACAGGTCTGACGTTATCCAAGTAAAAACTGAAGCCACTGAGAACCTAAGAGAAAATGAAAGCACATCTGAATTGTTTTTTGATGAATGGAAAATTAAAAAGGAAATTGACCTTAAGGGCCAAGATTTTGAAGATAACCAAATTCTGTAAGTAATAAGTTTCCCACATTAAATAAGTTTTGTTGTTTTTACAGGAACAACAATTTAAGTGATGGTTTGGATTCAAATATCTTATCTCTTTTCCAAAATGGCGGACGAATCACTGACTTTTCAGTCCTGCAAATCTAATTTTCCATTAGTCTCGATATACCCCACAATATGCGATTTAAATTTCGAGTTCACTACAAAATGCAAACATTTGTCATTTAACAAACCAACATGACTGATTGCTGAATCAGAAATAAATAAAATACTTATATAGGGTGTTTCATTAAAAAAAAAACAAGTTATATTTGCCACATTTTTAGGGCCATTTCAGCATAATTTAAAAATGTGCACCTCAATGGTCTCTACAACTTTTGTATTTCCAATTTTTATCTAATTTTTAAGATAAAGGCGAAAATAAACTTTACTCTAGCATTTAATTGACTTATACCTTTAATGTTGTTTAATGACAAGTACTTTTATTGAGTTTGTGTATTAATTACCACTTAAAATGATGTAACTATTTGATTGATGTAGATATTATTTAATAAAAATTCAATATAAATTTGAAGAAAAACATACAACTAGGTTTTATTGGGTTTTATTTTTAACCATAACAATTTTTCTGGTACACAGCGTCTTCGTGAGATGATAAAAACTATCTGCAACAGATAGTGCTCTATTATCCAGGAAGTACTTATCCCTTGCATAGAAAGCCTTCTGTATTAGAAACGTTTTATCTCTGCTTCTAAATACCTTGTAACTTAAAATATATCAAAAAGAAATTGACAAATAATTAGAGAGTTTCCGCTAATGATAGAACTAGGAACTAGAAGCGCATTAAAACATCTTCGAGTAGAAACTGTATCGAATGGATATCAGGAGTTTTTTTTTGCATAAGTTGAACAGTCTCCAATATAAAAATATAGGGTAAAGTTACAAATTTTGATTCACAAACAACAATACTTCTGGGTGCATATATTTTTTTTATTTATCCTTTATTGTTAAGAAGACTCTTACAAGCATTAACAATGTCTTAAATATAAATCTATATAGTAAGTATAAAAATTGGTTATCAAATTTAAAAACATTAAAAAACATTCAGTAGCACAAGAGTACAGTAACAAAATCTATAAACAAACTTACACGAGACAAAAATTAAAATATTATTGGTGGACACTCCAATGTAGAAGTACAAATATTAACCACCAAGATATTCATTAATGGTGTAGAATGAGTTTTCAAGAAGATAGCACCTAAGAGACTTTCTAAAAGTACGAAAAGAGGGTTCTGATTTAATATTTGGGAGTTTATTAAAAACATAACTACTAAAGCAATGCGGACTTTTCTTGTAGGTGGACAGTTTATAGTTAGTAATTAAAATGTCTTCATTTTGTCTTGTCTCATAGTTATGAACATTAGAAACAGATAGCCGATTCCATGATCAAAATAGAAGGTAAAGTTAGTATTTTGTTTTTTTTTAAAGTTGGTCTACATGTTTCTAACGGTTTTAGGGAAAATACCTTTCTTATAATTCTCTTTTGTAAGCAGCGGCGGCGTCAGGGGGGGCCAGGGTGGGCACTGGCCCACCCTAGAAACATGAGTGCCCACTCTGGTGCCCCCCAAATTGATTCATCCGTTCTGTAAGGGACTTGGCTATAACAGTTTTGATGAGTGGTTGTATGGTATTTTGAAGAGAACGATGACCTTTTTGTTTTTTTTTAGACATCACATAAAAAACAGGAAGGTTTTGTTTGTCGCTGCCTATAGCGTTCTAGAGCGTGCGACCTTTTTTTTTTTAGAAGTCACTTTTATTTTGGGTAGTGCCCACTCAAAAATCACTGAGCCCATTTGTGCCCTCCCATCCCAAAAATAATGGCGCCGCCACTGTTTGTAAGACGAAAATTCTGTTTAGGCCAGTGGCCTGACCCCAACATAAAACCATATACTTGAGGTGGCAGTAAACCAGGGCATAGTAAACATTTAAAAGCTGTTTTCTTGACAGAATATTTTTTAAGTTAATGATGGCAAAGTATGCAGATTTTAATTTACTCAATCCTGTCATGTTCGAACTAAGTCAAGTATGTAAAGGGCCCTATGGCGCTTTATAATATGATTTAAGAGCTTGTCAGGTACTGTGTCAACTTGTCTACTTATTTAAATTGCCCATTTCACTTACTTACTTTATTCTTACAGATCATCTAAAATTAGAAAAACAGTAACTGAAGAAATTGTTTTTGATGAATGGAAAACTAAAAACGAAGAATTCGACCTTAAACAGGAAGATATTGAACAAGACCAACCTAGGTAAGTCCTTTCGCTATTATCGTTTTTTTTTCAGAAATTTTGATAGGTGATATGTGGTTTGATTTATTATTATTATTGGGAATTTACTAAAGGTTTGTTCCCATAAAAAAATTGAATTGGACCCATAGTGTAGGATTCTAGGCATATTTTGTATACCAGGTCATACTACTAAACTAAATAGTTTCAAGCTTTTTTGAAAACTGAAACTTAGTCCTTTGACAGGCTGTGGTATCTTAAAGGTCTTAGAAAAATAAATTAACCTAAACTAGCACCTAAAGAGCAATTTCCGATTTAATTTATGAATGTCCGGTTAATCCGGAGCCCCTGCTGACAACACCGTATGACCCGAACTTGAACATGAAGTCATTTTGCGGGACTGTAGGCTCAAATCTTGATCACTCTTGGCGAAAAAAATATTCGCATTCGGTCGATACACGTACATCACCTGTCTAATCAAAAATCGATATAGCCAATCGAAGTGCGGCGTGTCAAACGTTCCGATTTGTTCGCAGATAATGGAAGCGATCATGCCGGCGAACTTCCAGGTAAATAACCATACAAAAATAAAGGGCCGGGCCCGAAACGTGCTTCTACGTGTATGTCGGCGACAAAGGTCGAAGTGGGGAGGTGTACGCGTACAACAAAAAACAATACGTAATGCTAGTTAATTTGTAACCGGTTTTGCGATTATAATTATCCATTAAGTAAATAAATTTCCAACCAGCTATTTTTCGTTTTTAAACTTGGAAAATTAATATTTGTCGAAATGGCAAAGGTTGTCAAAACGTGACCATAACCATAAGAATGAAATTGCTGGTGGCATTTAACAGGTGACTCGATGCTTTTTGCCATCAATCGCCATATTGAATCACGTGGTTTGGATTCCCTAATCTAACGATGTGTCAAAAATGGCGGCTGATGGCAAATACTGCTTTTTATTTGATACACGTGGTCATAAAAATGACATTGCGGGTGGCATTTAACAGGTGACTCAATGATTTTTGCCCACAACCACAATGATTTTTAACGACAACTATGAACGCGACACATCAATATTGTTGTTCCATTTTTCTTTAATATGATCGGCCATTTTTGTCAACAAGATGATGTAAATTTGTAAAAAAAATCCATTTTCCAATTTTTTACTGTAAATTATGCTGTACAACAAAATTTTCAAAACATTTTTTGGTTATAATTGTTGGTCTCAACCAATCCCAACTTTCAATGCATATAAACAAACGATATGCGCGTGCGCGACAACTTTTAACTATCTCTCGACTTGGATAAGAAGTCGTCTTGTCCGGTAAAAATTACCCTCAACCTTGAACGCGGATAGTTTTTACCCGACACAACATTTCCATCGTCGAGCGCACCCAGAGCGCGCCCGAC
This sequence comes from Polydrusus cervinus, assembly GCA_935413205.1. Taxonomy (NCBI): domain Eukaryota; kingdom Metazoa; phylum Arthropoda; class Insecta; order Coleoptera; family Curculionidae; genus Polydrusus; species Polydrusus cervinus. Next base: position 9,624,595 of record OW284518.1, read on the forward strand.
GTCAACTGTGAAGGCAACCCTTGTTTAGATTTCTTAATAAATTATTAGTATTAATAAGAGACCTACTATTTTGTTTCTGTTACAATTATGTATTTACAAATTGTGACGTGCATCCAGCCAGTAATTGTAATGACTATAATATATCTGGTTGTAATTCTGATTGTGACCAAATAAGTACCGTAATATTCATGGCTATATTTATTTTAAATGCCCAAAGTTTAGAATTATTTTTACTCTAAGGCAGTCCTCACACGGGGAAACTTAAAAGAAACTGTAGTAGCTTAGATACTAGGAGACTAGATCTCCCAGCATGTAGATTTGAATGGTGCTACTCACACGGCGCGATCTGTCGTTGCGTCGACTGGGAGACCCAGCCATCCGAGTATCCGCAACTCGATATGCTGGGTCGCCACGCTACTCAAGTCTCTTGAGTGACGCCAAATATGGATCAAATTTTTAAGCTAAAATACATGAATGCACGGCCTTTAGCTCGCGACTGCGTGACTAGTATCCGCCGTGTAAGGATGAGATGCAATTCGAGTAGCCTAGTCTAATAACTAGTAGTTTCCAAGCTACTACAATTCATTTTTAGTTTCCTCGTTTTCCCCCACATTTACTGCGTTCGGTTTTAAAAAATCGGGCAGAGCGAGCGGATGCAGATGTAATGCCACATGATATTCGAGCTAAACGAGCGAGTAGCGTATACCCAACCCAGTTAAAGTCCAAATACCGAACGCCGAGCAGATGCACCCGAGGTCATAGATATATTAAACGAACGCAAAACTTACCAATGGGTAGACCGAGGAGATAGACTTACATTAACTGAACGCAGTAATTGTATACATTTTTAAACTGTGGAAATAAAGGCAATCACTAAAGAAATAAATAACAAAAATACTCCGATAATTGTATTTTTAATGTGGTAACAAATTTAAAATGAACCTACCGGAGCTCATCATTGCGCTGTTGCCGAACGTCTCTTCGTCGTTTGTTTAAGTAAAATAATGTTCTACCATAACTGTCTTTAACACACGAACTTAGACACCGGCCTTTAACACAAGCACTTGACGGGACAATTTAGATGCGGCCCCGCCATTTTTGTAAAATACGCTTGTTTACTTTATCCCCCTGGTGTGTGCTTTCTTTCTTGACATTTGGCAGTTTAGATCACGTTTCATCTTCAGTCTGTCCAAGCGGTTATTAATTAGATCTAGAGAACGGCATAAAAGTTTAAAAAATCACATTTTTAATGTATTATTTATAAAAAGGTATGTAGGTACTCAAAACTTTGATTAAATTTTCGCCGTCGACATTCAAATAGAAGAAAACCCCTAAAGTTTTGTAAAACCAACGAGATAACCTTTTATTCTATTTCGAGTTCTTTTTTTTTAGGAATCCAAAAATGGATAACACTAAAGGTAAATACAAAAATCCCGACAATTATAAGTTTAATTGTGATTGTGGGAGAAATTTTACTGCAGAGAAAAGCTTTAGGGCTCACAAAAAAAAGGTTCACGGTATAATTAATTCCTGCTACAGAAGAAAAGAAAAAAATTGTTCTTTATGTAATTTTAAGTCACCCTTTCAACCAGTATTAATTAAGCATTTTGAAACTACTCATGATTTGTCTCTTGTTCAACAAAAGCACGAGTTTGAATCAAAGGAACAATTTTTAACCTGGAAGAATGAGGTTGAGTCCAAAACATTATCTAGATTTGTTCAGCAAAGAGGATACAGCAAGTATAAAACACATATAACAAGTACATATGTCTGTCATAGATCTGGATATTATACCCCTGTTGGGAAAGGTAGTAGAAATTTAAAAATTCAAGGTAGTGCCAAAATAAATGGTTTTTGCCCTGCAGCTATAACCCTAAAAGAACGAAATGATGGTCGCTGTGATGTCTTGTATACAGTCTCACATATAGGGCATGATAATGAATTGAAACATTTAGCACTTAGACCTGCCGAAAGAGAGAATATTGCCAGAAAAATATCTCTAAAGATTCCGTTTGATGACATTTTAGATCAAATTAGGGACTCAAATTATGAGTCAGATCTACAAAGAATTCACATACTAACGCGCCAAGATTTGTACAATATTGAAACATCTTTTAATTTAAATTCCGAGGCTGTGAGACATAAAGATGACGCATTAAGTGTGGACTCGTGGGTTAAAGAAATGCAAGCTAGTGACAAAGACTCTATTATGTTTTATAAGTCGCAGGGTATTTGTTTAGACGGAATGCCCAATTTTAAGGAGGATGATTTTATTTTAATGATCATGACATCTGCACAATTAGATATTTTGAGACGATATGGAAGTGACTGCATTTGCCTTGATGGAATACACAGCCTTAATAATTATGACTTTGATCTTAATACTTTGCTTGTATTAGATAAGTTACAAGAAGGGTTTCCTTGCGCATTTTTAATTTCAAATAGATCTGACAGAGAAGTTCTGCAGATTTTCTTTTCAAAAGTCAAAGAGAGAGCTGGATCGATTAAACCAAACATATTTATGTCAGATTTGGCTGATACATTTTTTAATGCATGGATTTCAGAGATGGGGACGCCTGAAAAAAGGTTTGTATAAACTTTCTTTAAAATGGTACCCATAGTTCCAATAGAAGTAATTAAAAATGTTAACAAGGATTTTAAACATTAAACAAATGATAACCTTTTTCAGACTTTTTTCCACATGGCATGTCGACCGATGTTGGAGAGAAAATCTCTTAAAAATTAATGGGAAAGACGCTCAGGTAAGAATTCAATAAATAAATTCTAAAAATTTTCCAGCGCTAATAGTGTCACTTTTACATGTATTTTCTTATGACGAAATTTAAAACGTCATTGACGTCTATCGTCACGACGTACTGTTTCATGTCGTACAATCTAAGAGGATACAATTTTTTTTTAGTACGTTAATGGTGGTAAAATGTTCTTTTATTTAACTTATAAACCATTTATGTCATAAATGACTAATTCTTATTTATATAAGAGGAAATTTAGTAAAACCTCTTCTATATACTGGGTGACCCTCTGATTATGACAAAGTGAATGTTCTCTGAAAATAAATTTCCGTATATATTTGTACCGAGATCTTGCGGCTAAACTATGGATGAATAGGAAGCTAACATTTACAGTTAACCATTTGTAAATTATACGTCGGTTTGAAATAATTACAAAAGTATTCAAAAATAAAATCCATAACTAAACAAACCAATAAATTGGTAAGGAAAATTAGGTAAAATGCGTTTAAAAAAGTTAAAATTTTTAGATATACTGATAATGATTTGAATTGGATCAGGCGACCTAAAACACTATGCGTTGCTTCACAATTCATAGAACAAAATTTGGGACATACACGATTAATAACATCGTAAGTTTTCAAGGTTTATTTACAATATTTGATCACTAAATCATGAAATTTATTAAATTACTTATGTCTACTTAGACTGTATTACGCGAAACACTGCGACGCCCCTGCCCGGTACTATTATTAAATTAGGAGAGGGGTGAGAAGAGGGATGGATAAGATTACATTTCTAACGATTGTTTTTTTTTTATATATAATTTAAAAGTTTTTGGTGTTAAAAGTCTTTGTGCAACCCAACCTCCAACCTATTAATTTATTATGTGTTATTTCTTTTAAAATCTCTTTATTTTCACAAGATATTTTTGATGAATTTCAGGATGGTTGAAACCCAACTACCGACTAAGAGGATTTTCCTTTCATTTTGTCAGATACATCTCTACAGGGTGATTCACGTTGAGTGGCCTATTAGAAGATCTCGGAAACGAGTAACCCTATCTTTCTAAAAATTTGACAGCAGGCATAATTGGTTTTGTGCTTTTAAAACATTATATTTTGACGTTTTTATTACTTCCTGTTATACCGGAAGTTAATGCCAACTTTGCTATTTCAAATGGAACATCCTGTATATTTTAGCATTTTTGATTACCTTATTAAAATCTAAATAACTTTTGTTAATAATAATCTATTCCTATCTCTAACCGTTTTTGAGATATGAATTATAAAAGGAATTTTTTGTGCAAAAACGCTCCGAGAAGAAAGTTTAGTAACTCAGAAACTAATATAGGTAAACATTTAAAATTTTCTAAGCTTTCAAGTAATACATAGATCTTTATCGTTTTCTTATACAGGGAGTTCTTAAAATTATGCCAATGTTTCCATTTAAATAAATGTGCATAAGTCAATTTTTACAAATGGAACACCCTATTTTTTAGCTGACTAACGTGTAGAGAATTTTGTTATTGACTGCCTATGTTCGTTGCTTAGTTATTTCTCATTCAAAGCCAAACGAAAGTCCCAGTCAAAGTCTTCTTTTCAAAAATAATGTTGCATTAACACAAACAGAAATTTTAAGATTTTTTATTTAAATTGGTCATAATTCCGAAACCACTAAAAATGTGGATTGTGACATATTAGACATTTAGATAGGAAATTTAATTCTCTACACGTTAGTAAGCTAAAAAATAGGGTGTTCCATTTGCAAAAATTGACTTATGCACATTTATTTAAATGAAAACATTGGCACAATTTTAAGAACTCCCTGTATAAAAAACGTGAAACCTAAGTAATTTAAACTAAAGATCTATGTATTACTTGAAAGCTTAGAAAATTTTAAATGTTTACCTTTATTAGTTTCAGAGTTACTAAACTTTCTTCTCGGAGCGTTTTTACACAAAAAAATCCTTTTATAATTCATATCTCAAAAACGGTTAGAGATAGGAATAGATTATTATTAACAAAAGTTATTTAGATTTTAAGAAGGTAATCAAAAATGCTAAAATATACAGGGTATTCCATTTGAAATAGCAAAGGTGGCATTAACTTCCGGTATAACCGGAAGTAATAAAAACGTCAAAATATAATGTTTTAAAAGCCCAAAACCAATTATGCCTGCTATCAAATTCTTAGAAAGATAGTGATAGAACGTGAATCACCCTGTATACGCGTTTCGCCATATCATGGCCCATCAGTAGAGCTAGGATCCGCCGAAAAATGTCAAAAACGCAATCCTATTTTATTTTGTTTCCTGTGGGACTGGTGTTGGCCCTTGATTTTAAGTTATGACTTTATATTACTGTTTACAGCCAGTTTCAGTTGTCTTTTACGACTATGGGGGATTTTTTTTTATTGCGCATGGTATTAATTTGTCATTTTTAGTTTTTTTAATTTTTTTTTGTAGATTGAAGTGTACAAACATTTGAGGACTTTGCTTATGGAGCGTGATGTAAATGTTTTTCATAAAATGCTGGCTGAGTTCTGCAACATTGACAATTCCGAATACTCAGAATTTATAACATATTTTCGACAGCATTATACTGAGAAATTTGAACACTGGGCCTATTGCTACCGTCTTAATACCGGTATTAATACAAACATGCACTTGGAACGTATGCATAAGTCGCTGACGTATATGTATCTGAAAGGAAGGAATATCAAAACGTTAGACAAAGTACTTACGGCAATAATGACCTTCGTCAGGGATAAATTAATTAATGAACTTATAGTAATTAAGAAAGGAAGATTGTCTAGTAAAATGGCCAGTATAAAGTTTAGGCATAAAAGTATGGAAAAAATGGATACTAGTAAAGTTATCAGAACAGATCAAGGTTGGGAAGTGTTGGCAGAGAGTGGATTTGCAATGTATTTCATTCAAAAAAAAGAAGTTAGCTGTAACAGCTGCATGATTTTATGTTCAGAGTGTGAAATATGCATCCATCAATTTCAGTGTTCATGCTTGGATTCAGCCATTAAATATAATTTGTGTAAACATATTCACTTAGTTGCTAAATTAAATAAACGAGCAGAGAACGGAAGTTAGATATTGTTTGTGGGTAAGCCTTTTTTTATTATAAATTTATTTTTTGTTACTGTACAAATACTTACCAAAACTACATTTTTTAGTCAGGTCCTTTAAGGGTCACATTTTTATTGATACAAGACTAAAACATGTACAGAGTTTATATTTGAATTGAATATGTTCCTTGTTTGCGATTTTTTTATTTTAAATTGAATACATGATTGTCGGAAATAAAATATCTTATTTATTTATTTGTTTGTTTAATATGGACGCGGAAAGACATAAAAAGGAAACAACGAGAAGACGAAAAGTTGCAGAATATTATTAGGGCATATATGGCTTTAGGGGTGCGGCTTTGGAGTGGTTTCGTTCTTATCTATCCATGGCGAAAAATAGGTTGCCGCATCTTGCGCTGTAATAAATATTCGGCAACTGTGTATGAAAATGACAGAATATCCCAATTCCGACACAAAACTAAATAAAAATATACCTTTTATGCCCAAAGTGTCTCTAAAAATTAAGATCCATTTTAGTTAATTTTTTTTTAATGAACACTACATTTTATACAGTTTTAAGGTTCACGTTGGGTGTCATTGGGTAAAGGTCTCTACAATAAATAAGACGCAATTTCTACGAACAGCTAAAAAATAGTTTTTTATACAGGGTGTCCCACCGGGAACCGAATCGATCTATATATAGAAAACTATACATAGGAAAATTTTGAAAATTTGACAGTATGCTGATGGGGGCGACCGGGCTAAAATATTTTCATAATGGTGGCACTTCCGCTTATACCGGAAGTAAGTGTTAACTTGCTTATTTTAAATGGGACACCCTATATATTATTACATTTTTGCATTCTACGCAAGATTCTAGGCAGATTTTGTATACCATGTCCTATACCTATGTCTAAACTATTTTGACGTATTAGAAATTTTATGTCAAAAATGACGTTTGCAAGCCTTAGAATGATTATATCAATTTTTTCTATAAAGAAGCCTTATTTATTTAATTTAAGTGGGATTCCTTGTTATAAAGGACCTGCTTTAATAGATTTTTTATAATATTTTGATAACTATTAATACAGGGTGTTTAAAAAATAAGATTAAAAAAGAAAATGAAAAAACTGCCAAAAGTCCAGATTTTCAAATGGAAACACTCAAATTTCATAATTATTTCTTATTTAGCATAGCGGGTAAGTTTGTATAAGATTGTATATCCCAAAAATTCTTAGTTTTCGAAGTATTGCCAATTTAATATTTTTATATGGGGATTTTGCTGCAGATTTTAAGTTCAGTTACTCTTAGTTGGCTATGACGGCGTTGAAAAACATTCAAATGCTAAAAATCTATAGAGCTGTCACTAACGAAGTGCAAAAAGCATTATTTTAAAATTCCAGTATGAAAACCTATCCGTTCTATAAATATTTTAGACGCATGACCTGATTTTTGTTTTTTTCTTCTAGTAAGTCTTCTGGAAGTTTGTCTTTCTACAATTAAGCAATACAAAAAAATTTACTGAATATGGCTCAAATTTTCCACAAAGAGCACTGGACCCAATATTTGATACATACGGATCGATATTTAATAAAATTTTACCTAAAACCGAACTAGAAATTATATTTTCTCCAACTCATCGGGATAATTTTCACAATAAAAGTTTGTCAGAACTGATCAAAAATATGCATGATAACGAAACGAATGAAATCCTTCCTGAAAGCTATAAATTATTTTGTTTACTTGCTACAATCCCTGCTAACAACGTTTTAGCAGGAAGAACCTTCTCCACTCCGGCACATATTTACATATAACATCTCATCGATACAAAAAGAGTCAAAGTTACATTCTTGCTCAACTATTGGAAACAGGAGACATATTTTATGAACGTGTTATTGACAAATTTGCAAAAAGCAAGGAGAGAAGAATTAATTTGTTGTACAAATAATATAACGGGTCGTTCATAATTTTATATTGTATAATATATAATTAACTTTCTGTGTATCGGAATTATGTGTCAGCTCCTTTTTTTTATACTATCAAATAAAGTAATGATTTCTTACATTTTCTACTTAATTATTAGAATAAGGGGCAACGGCCTGTCGACATATTAAGCACCGGTTCCCGCAGATCACCGAAGTTAAGCTGTGTCGAGCGCGGTTAGTACTTGGGCGGGTGACCGCTTGGGAACACGGCGTGCTCTTGCCTCAGGGAAGAGTGTAAAATGAATCGACACCTAGCTATCCTATTCACGCCGGACAGGCCGGATGGGATCGGATATCTCGTAGGATGAAGGTGTCGTTTCACACTCCCCAGTCGGTAGATCACATTTGAAGGGTACATGAATAAAAGGGGCTCATCGACATTTTTGAAGTTTTGAGAAAATACAAAATTAAGTATTAATTTCTGTATACTGGCTTAGAAAATCTAGTTTTGTTTTGTTCTCAATTTTGTATTTATAACTATACATGTACTGATGTACATACGTTCTTTCCCTGTTCGCGCGCCATGTGAACCTTTTAGTGTGATTTGTCCGGCAGTGTGCCCCTTTTAAGCTAGTTTGAGTTGCAATGAGACCCTTTTGTTCTTGTGTGGATTTCATTTTAATGGAAATATTGAGCAATGGGATCTTTTCATGTAGTTTTGGATTAGACCAGATTATTGGCCATAAAATTTGCTATAACATGGCACTTTTAGTTGAAAAAACAAAAAATGTCGATGAGCTTCTTTTATTCCTGTACCCACAAATTTTGTGGTCGATGACCGGTTCAAGATCGCCTACGTAGTCGGCGAACCGTAAAAAAAAAATTAGAATAAAAATATTTTTTTATAAGAAATGTTATTACAGAAATTAATAAATACTTAGGTATACTCTTAAAACAGTAGCGACAATTAATTAATAAATAATTTTAGGCTATTTAAATTTTTGATTTGATACTTTTTGTTACAATTTTACCTGCGGTAGTAGATGGTCGCCGGTGCATGGCTAGACCCTATTACGATGTTGTGATTTCCCTCTAACGTAATTTGTAGAAAAGAACGGAGCCAAGCCGTACCGGCGCGTCGACTTAGAGCGATCGAGAATAATTAAGCCAATGAGGAGGACAAATTGGCTCTAAAGGCCAATAGAATGTTTCATTAGAGTGAATAAGTTTCTTGTAGTCCACGTTGACTCAATTCTTTATACGGGAACATCGCTTCATTTGGTATATTTTTTACTGGTGTTTTTTTACAGAAGACGGAAATATTTAGGCAAGAATGCTATATTTGGTAAGGACGCTTTGTCATTGGCATAATTACTGGCATGGCACACCATTCCTGTCAAATATAAATGAGTAAATAAAGTATGTAATTCTTTTTTTTGGTTCGAATAAAAGTGGTTATTAATAAAACCAGGAATTCCAGGCAAGTTGCCAACACTGGTGTTGGATGAACGAAACTATTCTCCAGGTCCAAAATTACTCTCGGTGATTCATCATGTTCATATCGAGAGCAGCAGATTGTCAAAGGAAATAAATTCCATGAAAATAAAGATTGTGCTCTATTAGAATTTCCAAAATACATTGTTTCCTATATAACTTCGTACAACCCGCTGCAGCACTCTCTTGATATAGTAATTTTGGACTTAGGTCTAACAGTAGGCTTACTATAAATAAGTTGCAAATTAAAAGTGGTTTTTGCCATTTCTTCAAAGTGTAGGTAGGTATACTCTAGTGAGGCGGTCAAAATGAAATTGCACACGGGCGGCCAACACCCTGGCGGCGGCACTGGTCATTAATCCAATTACGTCCCCTATTCTGATTGTGTCACCTATCCCTAATGCGACGAATGCTTTAACCAAATGAATCCTAATTCTAATTGGACTTACAATCGATTTTGAAACTTTTTAATGTAAATAGACTGGGAAAGTGTGAAAGCACAAATATTGTGAACTTCTCCGTTTTTGGTAATTATAGTTTTATGTAGCTTTAAGTTACGTTGTAATTGTAATTTTTATATACCAAAATAAAGGCAATAATAATATAGGGTGTTCCGTTTAAAAAAAGTATGTTGGATGTGCCCCGACTATTTGGGATACCATGTATAACTTTTAAAATACTTTTAAATTGAAGACTAATTCCTCAGTATAACTCTGTTTTTGAAAAATATTAAAAAGTTTAGTATTAGAAGCGACGGAGAGCGGGCCACCCTGTACATACCAGGGTAGCCCATCGAAAAATTTCCACCCAGGTTTATTTTCTGGTGAATAACGGACACGTAAACGCTATATCGTCGCCTGAGAACCAGATTATTCTATGTCCATTTTTGTAAATTTTATAGTAGAGCATTTTTAAAATTTACCAGCTTTTATTGAGTAGGTAGGTACATCTTAATTTTTTTTTTAAAAGTGAAATTTAGTTGGGTTTAAGGGTTTATAAAAAGTGGGTAATGCAAAAATATACTAAAAATTTTGACTAAATCCTATGGGCTGGCGAGGACATAGACTAAAATGGTCCGAATATGAAAAACTTTATATGGACATAGTATAAGTTCGAATCTTTGTAAGTAGTGAACCGATTGGCGCAGAGTGACATGAAATAGTTTGGTCGATAGAGCTTATTCGGACATAGAATACTTTGATGGTAAAACTCAATTTGAAAAAAAAGGACATAACCTGGTTCTCGGGCGACGATATATAGGGTGTCCCATAACTTATGGGCCATAGAGTAACTGGAGATACTAGACACATCAAACTAAGTCGTATAAGTTTTTTCGGATTGTTACGCCGTGTCCTAGCTAAACGCGGGCTTTCCGGTGCGTGCGGAGTGATGCGTGCGATGCGGTAGACATTTAGGACTAAACGCAGAGCAACAAACGAAGTTGTCCAAATTAAACACGAAATGCGTGCGTTGCGGCAACGTCGCATCGCACGCCTTGTTTAGAAATTAAAACGGTTTTATTTTCTTGTCAGTTGTCGTCCGACAAATTGCGATTTCTTCTACAAAGATAGGTCTCTGAAAGTTTGTTGTGTAGTGATAACAAGTATCATGTATTTTTTCGACAATATAGTACTTATTTTCATCCTGGTGTACTGCTGAAATGCTGTTTCATCGGCACGCAATTGCGGATAAAAATGATGAAACTCACCATAATTTAACCTGTTTCTAAAGATAATGTGAGTTTTTTCTCTTTTACGTCTCATTAATTCTTTTAATAGTCTTAATTTAACTGCACTGTTTTCCACTAATAAAATGCTACGTGTTTAGGCCATCATTGCTACCTCCACAAACAAGGACGATGCGTGCGTGCAACGTAGATCCCGCATCGCACGCAGTCGTATATTTAGCTAGGACACGGCGTTACTCGTTCTAGAGATACAGGGTGTTGAAAGTAAAAGTTTATTCTCAAAAATAAGCCATAATTTTAAAACGGTTTAATGAATCGAATTGAAAGTTGGCAATACTATGTTTTTATGAGCAAGAAATAATAATTTGTAGAAATTTTTAAGTTTTAACGGTTTTCGAGATATTTCCCTTTAAACATCCCACAGCATAAAAAACCATAGTAGGTACCTACATATAATTAAATTATTATTTTAATTATCAAAAAAAAACATGACATCATCGGCTTATATAGTTTGATGTCTAGTATCTCCAGTTACTCTTCGGCCCATAAGTTATGGGATACCCTGTATAATTGTTGAGGGAATATTTTTCTTTATATGTTTACCCCCAAGCTGGAAACCCCCTCTATACTAAATCTTAAAAGAAAAGGGGGCGTGACAGGGGCGTGATATTGACATCATTTAAAATGTTCAATTCTCGACAAAGAAATAAAGTTAAGTGTCCAAGCGTATTTTAATTTATTCATTTACAAGAAAATAAACTTTGATGGAAAGTTTTCGATGGACTAACCTGTACCTATATTTCAACCGATAAACGTTTCAAAATATTCCCGTACTGAAATATTGAGTAGGTATATAGAATAGGCATCAGGATGGTCTAGGAATACGACGTATTATTTTAATGGTGAAAATTATGCAGCCAGAATTTACTGTACTCTTTAAAAGAATACCTACTTGTATTTTAGTTAGGTATACACAAAAATGTCACAAACATCATCCTCCAGAAATAAAAAATAGGATTGTACCCCGTATAACAAGAAATTTCCGCAGCTAAGATATTTACATCATATTGCACGAAATTATATTATGGATGTATATGTTCAGCTTGAAAAGTTATTTGTTCCAGTGAAATAATTCTTGCACACCCCTACTCATTAATCCAGCATTAGACGACCTATCGCTACTCTGTGGTAGCACATTGAAAGAAACTGTCATCTCAAAATCAAATAAATTTACTTAGGCTATAAGTCCATTACCGAAACTGGTCTAAAAGTCGAAACTAAACTCTCTTTACTTTCTGTTTTTGTCATTACGAAAACACATTTTAAGAAAATTGAATTGGTTTTTTGAGAAAGCATTGAATTTAGAATGGTATAGACCTATGCTGAAAATGGAAAACTGCTTCGATAAAAGAATATTGACCTCATCGCAAAGTTTTGACGTTTCACATAAAAAGGAGGAGAAAGTTATTAACACAGCATGTACGAAAGAATTTTCAGCACCTTCTGTCGAAGGTGTACATATTGGCAACTCGACCTTTTTTCTACCAGAAATAAAACAGGAGCCCCGGGATCTACTGTTGGCTACTTCACAGGAAATCATAATTACGAACACTCCACATATAAAGATGGAACCAGAATGGAATCGATCTACAAAGAAACAATTTTCAGCAGACACGTTTTTGTACAAACAGGCAACCTTAGAACCAACAGTGATTGTAAAACTGGAAAGTCCGCTGATTGAAGAAAAAGAATATCTTTTAGATCAATCAGATGAAACCTCGGGCACTGCTCTTAATATGTAAGTTAATATTGCTGAATTGGACAGTGTCATATGGGGGATCATGTGATTATTTATACATTTTTTTATAGCTTGCTATATCATGTATTAATAAGGTTGCTCAAAGTATTGGATCTCGGGTTGGATGGTATAAATATTAAACTATGTTTTTCATTACAGTAAAATGCGAAATTTTATTACTTGAGTTTTGAGAAACATTTATTTCCTCATACTTGATATATATCATAATATATTTAGAAAAATTGGTTAAGCAAAACAGTTATCGAAAACAATTCAATCAAGAAGAAATATCTACTATTATTTGATCATTAGAAAATTTATGTATTACAATAATTGTTATCTATATTAAGTTATATTTTTTGTGTACTCTTGACCGGTTAATGTAGCACCCCACCCCAGTTGTTCATGCAAAAACAGAATATTATTACTTTGAAAACCAACTTTTTTTACTATGAAAAATAGGCAAAGAATTATTTTAAAAAAAAATGTATAAATGGGTTCCTATATCCTGAGGAAACATCTGGACAAGTGGAAAAACTGTGTGAAAAAGTGCAGTTTTTTTACCTGTTCATAAAAAAAACTATTTTGTTAAAGTACCTACTTATATTTTACATTTGTGCCAATGTCATTGTCACAGTCAATGTTACCCTGGTTAGTTAAATATTGTTTAAAATCTTTTTGCAACTTGACAATATAATATTTAACAGTTATAGGTATTAGACCAAAAATAGATCTCTTTTGGGGTGTGAAATGTGGATGAACCTGAAGCTAGCGGCCAGCGGCCGAATAAATAAATATTTCGCGCGGAGTGTACCACATAGGCAGTGTATGCTTTCCCTAATAGAATTATAAATATATATTTTATTTATATTATTGTGGCAAAATTAGAACTATTATAGTGTATTTAAAAGGTGGAGAGTACGCATTTTAATAGGCGCTATTAATACCAAAAAAATAAACTACAAGGTCGATTCAAAAATTAGGGAGAAAACAATTTCTGCAAAAATGGTAGTTCACAATAAAACTTCGTGGAGGGCTTCATTATATTACAAACCACAACATATCTAAAGGATTTTTCTAAAAATAGGGTCTAAGGGGTTCATTCAGAAACTTTAAAAACATAATTTTTTACAAAAACCGTAGTTTTAACTAGTTCACAATAAAACTTCGTGGCGGGCTTCATTATATTACAAACCACAACATACCTGAAGGATTTTTTCAGAAATAGGGTCTACGGGGTTCATTCATAAACTTTAAAAACATAATTTTTTACAAAAACCGTAGTTTTAACTAGTTCACGTTAAAACTTCGTGACTGGCTTCATTATATTACAAACCACAACATACCTGAAGGATTTTTTCAGAGATAGGGTCTACGGGGTTCATTCAGAAACTTTTAAAAAATATTTTTTTATAAAAACCGTAGTTTTAACTAGTTCACGTTAAAACTTCGTGGCTGGCTTCATTATATTACAAACCACAACATACCTGAAGGATTTTTTCAGAAATAGGGTCTACGGGGTTCATTCAGAAACTTTAAAAAAATATTTTTTTATAAAAACTGTAGTTTTAACTAGTTCACGTTAAAACTTCATGAATGGCTTTATTATATTACAAACCACAACATATCTAAAGGATTTTTCCAGAAATAGGGTCTACGGGGTTCATTCAAAAACTTTAAAAAAAGTATTTTTTAAAAATTTCTGAATGAACCCCGTAGACCCAATTTCTGGAAAAATCCTTCAAATATGTTGTGGTTTGTAATATAATGAAGCCATTTACGAAGTTTTAACGTAAACTAGTTAAAACTACGATTTTTGTAAAAAATTATTTTTTTAAAGTTTTTGAATGAACCCCGTAGACCCTATTTCTGAAAAAATCCTTCAGGTATGTTGTGGTTTGTAATATAATGAAGCCATTAACGAAGTTTTAACGTAAACTAGTTAAAACTACGGTTTTTGTAAAAAATTATTTTTTTAAAGTTTCTGAATGAACCCCGTAGACCCTACTTTTAGAAAAATCCTTCAGATATGTTGTGGTTTGTAATATAATGAAGCCATTCACGAAGTTTTAACGTGAACTAGTTAAAAGTACGGTTTTTATAAAAAATTATTTTTTTAAAGTTTCTGAATGAACCCCGTAGACCCTATTTCGGGAAAAATCCTTCAGATATGTTGTGGTTTGTAATATAATGAAGCCAGCCACGAAGTTTTAACGTGAACTAGTTAAAACTACGGTTCTTATAAAAAATTATTTTTTAAAAGTTTCTGAATGAACCTGTAGGGTAATAATAAGGCTTTACCTTATTTTACCTAATTGTACATATTTAATGGTATGTATAATATTATTGTTACCTTTACCCTGATATCAATAACGAGGATATAGTCGAGGGTATAACCCTCTATTAAAGGTAACAATATGTTATTGTACATTAAATATAACAATAACATTTATATAATCATAGGTTAAGCTTAGAGTTAAGGTTACGAGTCTAAGGTTAAGTTTAGTATATAAGTATCTACGACTGATTGTAAAATAGGATAGAAGAGAAAAGAAAGAATAGAAAATATATACATTTTATACACGTCTTGATGACTCTCTCTTATCGAACCAAGTAGTTACATTACATGGCGATCCTGCCAGTCCAACTACAGTACATGGATTTTCAGTAACTACCTTACATGGCGATCCTGCCAGTGGACTAAGGTCCTATGGCATTCCTGCCAGTGGACTAAGGTCCTAGGGCATTCCTGCCAGTGGACTAAGGTCCCATGGCATTTCTACAAGTGAACTGAGGTCCCAAAAAGAAGAAAAATATTAACGTATTGTGTATAAGTGAATCATGGAGAGAAAAAGCCATCTTCACCCAGTCCAGAAACAGTGGTCCAGTCTTCCTAGTCAGCCGATGGTAAAAAATGTGAAAAATGCTATAGCACGGCGCCAGGCGAAAATGTAGTTAGCAGCCACCAGCAGTCCAGCCCAGCAGCACGTACGTGTGAGGCCTTAATAGAAGGTGAGGCAAAAGCCGCTCGTACGCAACGGGGGACTAGATTATGGATCTTCAGGAGTCCCGCTATTTGTGGAAGCAACCACAGTACTACACATGCACTAGGAAGGACACACCAGTGAGGCACAGCTCGGTGAAAATTTAGTAAGAATTTAGATAAGTTTATTTAATTGTTTAAAAATTGTATTTAATAGGGACATATTTTAACTATATTTTATATTCGAGAATTTAAATTTTGAAAGGTATTAAGCAACCATGAGTAGGAATTTTGATTTAAATTCGTGCCAAATTTTAAATAACAAAGAAATTTACCCGCAGGGAACTCGCGAAATATTGATAATAATAATAGATTTTCGCAATATAGGAGTTCGTCAAATCGTGGTAAAAATTTTTTTTTAAGGGTATAATAATAAAAATAATAGTACATATCTCATGAATACTTGCGAGGGTAACATCATACAATCAACATTAACCGATGAATTTTAAGGGCATAAAGGAAACTTAAAATCTGTAATTTTAAATTTAATTTTATTCAAGTCAACTATAGATGCACCATTTTAAAATTATTAATTGACACAGCAGCTTCTATAAGTGTTATATTTAAAAATTTTATTACTAAACATGAATATATAAACACCGGAAAGAAAATAACAATAATTAGTTCAACATTTTTACGAACTTGACATTGAAATTTATTTGATGACAATTTAAAACATACATTCAATTGAAAGTTTTGAAAATAAAATAAAATAAAATAAATGGAGTATTAGGCTCAGATTTTATTTTTTTGAAAAATTTAATGCCAAGATAAATTTTGAAAATTTTAAGTTTTCGTTTTCTACTTAATATAAAACTGTTTAATTTTTTTTACTGAGAATAAAATTGTCTCAGTCCAATGTTGTCAAAACAAAAATCATATTTTAAAATTCTAGCCCGCTGTGAAATAATTAAATATAGCTATGTTGACAAATATGAAAATTGTATTATGTTACCAGGAGATATAGCAAATAGTATTATATAACAAGTATTTTAGCTTGTCCGCAAAGTAATATGGAATTATTAAAAATTTTTGAATACACGCGACGCGGAAGTAACATTAACAAACTTTTACTTACGAACGGATTGATCTCCCGGGCGTAGTAGAGTTAGTAAAACGGCCTAATAATTCTTGTGAACTCTGTCCTGTACGATAGCTAAATTTATTAAAATGCGCAAAAGTAAAAAATATGCCTGCAGCATAGGAAATTTCGTCTATTTTAAAAATATTGTTTATATGAGTCAGGAGTCTTGAACGACGTTTGGCCCTAAGTGCACAGTCGAAAGCCCTGTAATTCAGGAACAATAAGTAGGTATACGGAACATAAAGTTCGGAATTCTTGATCGGCGTTTCGCATTTAACTGCTTCGTTGAAAGAACCGAATGCCGTATGTGATGAATATTGAATATAATATTCGCGATGACGAAAAAAGCGCTCAAATGTTTAAAAAAAAAAACATTTGAAAATAAAAAATGAATAATAGATACCGGTATAGAAATAAATATCTATTATTAAAAATGGAAAAGGATATTCGATCGTAAGACAAATAGTTCTTAATGATTTACAGTTACTAGCGACATGAGGACACGCAAGGATTAATAGGACTTATAATTAAATAGGACGTATAATAACATAATAATATTGTATTCATAAATTCAAGTAAGTAGTAAAAAGGTAACGATTGTTAAAGATGTAAATAAATTGTAAAAGTGTTAGTTCATAGGAATAGAGTTAAGATATATTTTTAATAATTTTACGTACAAATATATTTTATTACCTAATTAAGTTACCGTACAAAAAAAATCAAATATTTAGTTATATTAGATTTTTTTTTCCCTCCCGCAGGAGATGTAGGGTAATAATAAGGCTTTACCTTATTTTACCTAATTGTACATATTTAATGGTATGTATAATATTATTGTTACCTTTACCCTGATATCAATAACGAGGATATAGTCGAGGGTATAACCCTCTATTAAAGGTAACAATATGTTATTGTACATTAAATATAACAATAACATTTATATAATCATAGGTTAAGCTTAGAGTTAAGGTTACGAGTCTAAGGTTAAGTTTAGTATATAAGTATCTACGACTGATTGTAAAATAGGATAGAAGAGAAAAGAAAGAATAGAAAATATATACATTTTATACACGTCTTGATGACTCTCTCTTATCGAACCAAGTAGTTACATTACATGGCGATCCTGCCAGTCCAACTACAGTACATGGATTTTCAGTAACTACCTTACAAACCCCGTAGACCCTATTTTTAGAAAAATCCTTCAGATATGTTGTGATTTGTAATATAATGAAACCAGCCACGAAGTTTTAACGTGAACTAGTTAAAACTACGGTTTTTGTAAAAAATTATGTTTTTAAAGTTTCTGAATGAACCCCGTAGACCCTATTTCTGAAAAAATCCTTCAGGTATGTTGTAGTTTGTAATATAATGAAGCCAGCCACGAAGTTTTAACGTGAACTAGTTAAAACTACGGTTTTTGTAAAAAATTATTTTTTTAAAGTTTCTGAATGAACCGCGTAGACCCTATTTTTAGAAAAATCCTTTAGATATGTTGTGGTTTGTAATATAATGAAGCCCGCCACGAAGTTTTATTGTGAACTAGTTAAAACTACGGTTTTTGTAAAAAATTATGTTTTTAAAGTTTCTGAATGAACCCCGTAGACCCTATTTTTAGAAAAATCCTTTAGATATGTTGTGGTTTGTAATATAATGAAGCCCTCCACGAAGTTTTATTGTGAACTACCATTTTTGCAGAAATTGTTTTCTCCCTAATTTTTGAATCGACCTTGTAGTTTATTTTTTTGGTATTAATAGCGCCTATTAAAATGCGTACTCTCCACCTTTTAAATACACTATAATAGTTCTTCTAATTTTGCCACAATAATAATATAAATAAAATATATATTTATAATTCTATTAGGGAAAGCATACACTGCCTATGTGGTACACTCCGCGCGAAATATTTATTTATTCGGCCGCTGGCCGCTAGCTTCAGGTTCATGAAATGTGGATAGTCCGCCCAAAAAATATGCAATGTATGAGAAACAATTAACTAGGTACTAACTCGTTTTTTAAAAATCTAGGGTTAACTGGTGTAATTGTAAATGGAAACAAGTTAACATTTTCAAATTTTAGAGCTTTAATTTTAAAAATTTGAATTTTTCCGGAAATCGTAGTTTTTTCATCTGTTTTAAATAGCGGTATACCTAAATATATATTTTGCACTCTATATTTTATGTAATCTCTCAATAACAAAAGTATATTCACTTTGATCTATTACTTATTTGGATACCCTGTCTGTATATGTGTAACTATGTTATTATAATTTTACTATTAATAATGTTACAGCTATGAAACTTTCTATCCGAAACCAATAGAGGTTATTCCAGTAAAAACTGAAATCACAGAGAGCATACAAGAAATTGAAAACACAGAATTTTTTTTTGAGGGCGAAGATTTTGAAGGAAAGCGAGGTCTGTAAGTACCAATAGTATTCCATAATTTTTGTAGGTTTTCTGTTTTCACAGAAACTATGAAAGAAGGCAGTTACGAACCTTGTGCAACAATATAAAAATATAAGTGATGGTTTGGTTTCTAATCTATACATTATCTTATCCCTTTCACGTAACAACTTATGACTTGTGTGACCAACACAGCACAAAATCAATATATTAGTTTGACTTTAGGTACATAGGTATCTATTACACGCCAAAATTGATGATTTTATAAAGAATGATGTATTTTTGGCTTAGATTAGGAAGCAGTTTTTAAAATTTTCCCTTTAAAAGTCATGTTATGTATAATGATTAAGGTTTTGGACGCATATCTTCTTAGTTATAGGTTTATAATGCAATTTTAAAGAAAAATAAGTAAAAAGAATAATATGTTATAGTAGATTTTTACTATAAACATTTATTTGTCCCGTTTTCCCCTTTTTTAGAGCTATTTTAAATCATTAAAAATATAACTAAATTCAATAAAATATTTTTACAACAAAGGCAATGACAAATATCAGTCTCCTTTAATTATCTTTAAAGACAAAAATTAAAGTAAAAATTTTAATTGAAAAAAACAGAAAAATAGTTTTTTTATTGAAGATGTGTGGTCATTTACAGTAAAATAATAGTGCGGCAAGAAAACGAGAATGTTTCATTATAAATCCAAAACTTGAACCTTTATAAACAAAACCTTTAAACTTTATAAACTGGAGGGCACCATGCAAATGGGAATACCCCAGGGAAGTGTTATGGGTCCACTTCTATTTATCTTTTATGTAAACGACCTAGCATCACAGATCATAAATCAAGATTGCCACCTAGTGAACTTTGCTGACGACACTAACATTTTAACAATTGCAAAATCGCTCAATGAGTTGTTGGAGTTATCGAATGATCGTTTGGAACCAAATCGAATAAAGATTGAGACAAATTTTAAAATTTTTAAAAAAACCGTTCTTAGCCCAATTATACAAATGGAACCATACACGGTGGAAGAATTTTTAAATTACAGTTTTTTAAACTAAGCATGTCTTGTAGAAAGTTTTATCTTGGGATCATTCATATTTTAATGTACTTATTTTTTAATGTGTTTAATCTCGTCTTATTTAATTATTAAAAATTTTATTAGGAACCGGTAGCTATTTCAGCTTCGGGTCGATCTTGTTTATATACAGACGCCTATTCATTAACCTTAGGTATATCTACACAACTGTAACCTGCTGTTTTTTGAATTAAAGAGATTTTGAATTTGAACTTTAAGAAGGAATATTTCAAAACCTAAGCATTCCATCCAAAATACATGAAATCTAAAAAAATATTGGCGTAATGATGGTATAATAGATATTTACTTTATTTTTAAACTTGAAAAACTGAGCCCGAAATACCCTAGTTAGAGTTATACATACTTAAGTACTTCTTATGTTAAAATTCTGGATCAAAACATAACATTCATAAATGAAAGCCAGTTAGGAGTTTCAAGAAAAAAGTGAAAAAAAAATCACAAAACCAAATTAAATCCGAGAGGGGGTAGAGGTAATCATTTAATTTTCCAAATTTGATAGTAGTTCATCTACTTCTCCCATAGTATAGTAAGCTTTTTGTATTAAGAGTTTTTCTCTCTGCCTATAAATATCGAGTATTTTAAAATTTGCAGCAAAGAAATAGGCAAATAAAATAAGGGAGTTTTTTTTTTAAGTAGAGGCTGTTTGTAGTGAGTTGGATTATCAGATAATTTTTATTTCTGCATAAGATATAGTCTCTAATATAAAAATACAGGGTAACCGTTTATTTCTCTGATTCACAAATGATAAACTCAATTCTGTCATATTCAAACTGGTTCTAGAATGTAAAATTCTCATGTGCCACTTTATTATGCCATTCCCAAGTATTATACAGACGATAAACTCTTTAAAAAACTCCTCTTCTTCAGACGAGCTGAGTATATCAAATTTAATCATTAAATCAAATTATAGGCAGCTTTTACCTCCCTTGCTACATATTGTAAATCTGATATTTGAAAGCGGTACTTTTCCGGATGTTTTTAAGAGAGCTGTAATTATTCCATTATATAAGGGTGGTGATAAATCTGAAATAAGCAATTATAGGCCGATAGCACTTACAGGGCCTATTTGTAAAATCATTGAAAAATGCATAAAAAAAAGACTATGTAATTTCTTAACTGAAAATAAAATAATGTCAGACTTGCAGTTTGGGTTTAGGGAGGGTGTGGAAACTGATTCTGCACTACATGAGGTTACAAATTTTGTTGTGGATTGCTTTAATAATAATCATAAGTGTTTGGCTGTCTTTTTTTAGACCTCTCAAAGGCTTTTGATACCGTGGATCATAAAATTTTGTTGAACAAATTAAATAACATTGGTGCTCGGGGCAGAGTTTTGGAACTATTCAAGTCTTATTTGACGGATAGAATTCAGAAAGTTTAATTGAATGAAGTATGCAGCTCTGATACTGTGGTGACTTGTGGGGTTCCGCAGGGCACAGTGCTGGGACCGATACTGTTTTCTATTTATATCAATAATCTTTCATCGGTAATCACAAATGCAAGAACAGTAAGTTTTGCTGATGATACGGCATTTTTATGTAGGGGATTGAATTAGGGTGAGGCCTTTGAGAGGGCTGAGGAGGCAGTTAGTTGTGCTCGTATCTGGATGGACTTGAATTCACTAACGCTTAATCTAGATAAACTAATTTCATATGTTTCTCCATGAATAGTAAGGGGTTACCGGATAAGCGCACAATTAAAGTGCATTCATCAGGCTGTGACATGGCTCATGACTGTGACTGTTCTCCATATATTAGATCTGTTACGAAGACTAAATACCTGGGGGTTTACTTTGACCAATTTTTAAAATGGAGCGCTCATACTGAGTATGTGAAAAATAAATTGAGAAAACTTATTTACAAATTCTATGAATTAAGAAATATATTAGATAGGAAACTTATTGTTAGTGTGTATAGATCTCTGGTAGAGTCCTGCTTGTCGTATGGTATAATTTGCTGGGGTTCAGCACATAAAAATGTTTTACACAATATCGTGATTACACAGAAATATATCTTAAATGTCATGTTGTTTAAGTCAAGGCTATTTCCTACAGATATTTTGTTTCAGCGATCCGGTGTCTTTACTCTTTTGCAATTGTACATCAAAAATGTATTGCGTTTTGCCCTAAATAGAAAAGTATTTCAAAGATATATAAATCATAACATAATGACAAGAGCGAATATTAATGAGCAATTAATATTGCCCAATACGTATTATCACGCCACTCAAAGGTGTATTGCATACATAGCACCTAGAGTTATAAACTTAATACCAACCAACTATAAAAATGGTTCTTATCAGCAAAGAAAGTATCAATTAAATAACGGTCAAGCAAAACACTCAAAGGATTAGAGACACAATTATATTCTTGTAGTCATAGAACTAGAAATATTTAGGTAATAATTGAAGGTATCGTAAATTTTTATAATTTCATTTAGTATATTTTAAGTGTGTATTAAGATCTTGTGGTTGTATTAGTAATTATACTGTTATTTCGTTAGTCAACTGACGGGTAGGTGTTGCTCACACAGACTATATGTCCATGAGCACACTTTGTGTTGTATAGTTATAGAGATATTGTGCAATCTAGTTTATGTATCATTGTTAAATATATCAAAATAAATAAATAAATTTGTGTCAGAGGCACTGTGGAATACATCTTGTCTACGTATTTAACTGGCTCATCTATCCACTATTGTTTTCTTATTCTTACAGATCGCCCAAAATTGAGAAAACAGTAATAACTGACACGGATGAACAAGAAATTAAAGAAATGTGTGAAATTGTTTTTGATGAATGGAAAACTAAAAACGAAGAAGTCGATCTTAAACAGGAAGACATTGAACAGAACCATGCTATGTAAGTTATTTCTTAACTGAATTGCTCTTTTCGAAAACGGCACCAATCAATTTTTTCCTAAATCAATTTTTATGAGGAAACTGCTCTATATATATAAAAACATCTGTGTAAAAACAGTACCAGTTCCTCTGTCTGTTCCCTAAAGATGTCTTACGAAAATTTTCTAATATTTACTAAAACTAAGCGGTCCTTTGCTCCAAAACAGACTGGTGTCGTTTTAGCACAATAAATATCATATAATTCTGAGTGTACATGCTGTACTTTTGATTGGTTAATACGCGTTTTTGTATTGTGTACTACACTCGATTTGGTTTACTGCTCTGTAGTATTTAGCTATTCTAGATTTTAATAGTTTGTGGCCACTTCACTATAAAAAAATTGTTTATCTAATGAATAGTTTGGACAGAGGTTGTCAAAAGAACAGAAAAAACATTTGCCGAAAATCTATCAGAAATATTGACATTTTTGATAACATTTCTGAAAGAAAAAGTCAATATTTCCTTACACTTGGTCGTTGCTAGGAAACGGAAAATAAGTGTAAGGAAATATTTATTATTGTACTGTAAGAAATATTATTTCTGTACGGCTACTTGTAAACTAAAATGTGTTAATCTTGACAATTCAATATTACTGTGTTTCCATAGTTACAACACAAAAAATATTTTTCCTACGAGCGTGCGCAAAGTAGTACTTTGCGCACGCATTTTTGTGTGCAAAGTTACACTTTTCCGCACTAGTGCGGATAAGACTTTTATCCGCACTGGGTGCGGAAAAGTAAAACTATTCAAAAATCTCCTTGGTAGGGAATATTTATATTTATTTTAGTAGCTGTAAACTATTTTATGGCAATGTGAGAAGCCGTTGCAAGAGTATTCTCTTTTATCTTTTAATCGTAATTCCCGATATTTGTATTTCAGCTTAAAACGAAAAAAACTGTATTTTTTAAGTACCTCGTATAGTGATAAATGATTATAATATTGCCAAGCAACAATAAATGTACATGTCGATTTTGACACATGATGTCAGATTTTTCCTCAGTTTCTATGTCCACAAGAATCTACAAACACCGACACTTTTATTTTTATCAAATCATAAAAAGGCTTAAACACTGTTAAATAAATTATCATATTTTTATTTTTGTTGTTATCTGATATGAAGCTCGTAGGAAAAATGTTGTTCCTAACAAGTGCGCAAAGTGCTTTTCCGCACGCAAGAACTTATCCGAACTCCGCTTCGCGTCGTTCGTCCAACTGTACTTGCGTGCGGAAAAGTATCACTTTGCGCACTTGTTAGGAAAATAACTATAATGGCATCCTTTATTTGTGAACAAAGTTAATAATTATTATTTCAAAATTTTAACAAGTTGATTGTAATAAGTTATGTCCTTTTAATAATTTTCGATTTACGGAAAAATAGTATGTATGCCTAGTAGAACAAGCCACATTCCCGGTATAAATGTAAATGCGGGTAGCGCCGGAATCCACTTATTAGTACTTTGACTTTACCTTTATTGACACAAGGAATCTCGGGTCATCTGCCCGACTAACCGAAAGTTCCACGAATATGACACCCAAACTGGACAATGTAAATCAGTCGCCGTGGAAGACGTTATGTTTTTATTCGGAGCGTAGTCATTGTCAAGTTCACAAAATAACGGCGAGCTGGTTCTTTCAAATATAGGTAATCTGGCTCAGTAATAGACATATTTTATATAACCGGTCATATGTCTAAACTAAATAGTACTCGAGTTATTGACTTTTGAAAAATGTGACGTTTGGCACTTTGACAGCTGTAGCAACATAATTAGTATAAAACAGTGCAACTAAAAAAAAACTGTTTTTACATTCCCATCTTCGAATTTTAATTTCTGCCGAAAGATCAACTTCCGATTCCATTTGTGGATGTCCTGTTAACCCAGAAGTTACATTTTAAGATAAATGTGTAGAAAATAAAAATCTAAGATACATTGACCCCTTTTACTTTATTTAAATTAGGAAAATCTCATCAAAAATAATTAGAACCCATTTTTCAATCTAGGCAAATAATTGTTGATCCCTCAACGTTATAAAATTCTACCAAATTTAATAAAAATCGAGGGGGGGGGGGCACTTCCGCCGCTCTTGTTAGAGTTGCGATGCTACGCCTAATAAAAATATTTTTTAAATGCCAAAAAGTCGAAAACTATTTAATTAGACGTATGACGTGATTTTTTTTCTTCTAGAATGTCTTCTAGTGGATTCCGTCCAGGAAAATGCGACGCATCTAACTATAATTATTGTAAAACAGTTGATAACTTGAATTTTAGAACACACCTGTTTCAACACAAAGACCTACAGAGAGTTGCTGATGAGAGAAATTTAAAAGAACGTAATTCTGGACAAAAATATCCTAAGCACGGCAATTTATTTAAATGTAAACAATGTGAATATCAAACAATTTATAAAGGTGATTTAAATAGACACCTGTTGCGACATAAAGACTTAAGCGAAGTTCATACTTTTAATTGCAACGAGTGTAATTACAAAGCCCTTAAGAGGGGACATTTAAATAGACACCAACTGCGCCACAAAGACCCAAAAGAACTTAATATGTTTAGTTGCGATAAATGCGATTTTAAAACCAGGTATAAAGAAAGTTTAAACGGACACATGATTCGACATAAAAATATTGACGAAGTGAAGACTTTTAATTGCAATCACTGTAATTATATAACCATTGCGAAATCGAGCTTAACAAGGCACCAACTTCGACATGAAGATGTTGAAAAAGTGAATTTTCTAAAATGTGACCAATGCGAATATAAAACAATTGATAAAAGTTATTTAAATCGGCACCTATTGCGGCATAAAGACGGTTGTATTTTAAAATGCAGTGAATGTGACTATCAAACTACTGACAAGACGTATTTAAGAAAACATCAACGTCGCCATCGAGATCGCAAGGATATTGATATGTTTGGGTGCTTCAGTTGTGATTTTAAGACGCATAATAAAGATAATTTAAAGACTCACCTTTTAAGACATCAAAATAGAGAGGAACTTAATGCATATAAATGTAGCCATTGCGAATATAAAACTTTGCTGAAGGGAGATTTAAATAGGCATCAACTTCGTCACCGAGACCCTGACGAAATGGATATATTTAGTTGTGAAATATGTGATTTTAAAACTGCCCATAAAAAAAGTTTAAAAAGGCACATGTTACGTCATGAAGATATTGAGAAACTTCATACTTTTAAATGCAATCAATGTGACTATCAAACAATTCAGAAGGCTCATTTAAAACGACATCAACTCCGTCATGAAAAACCAGTGCGACTAAAAGAAATGAAGGAAGCTAATTTTAAAATTATTAAAACGGGAGAAATAAATAGCCGAATGAGAATCGAATTTATATAACAAAATGCAGGACATTTTTAAAAATTTTGGTTTGAATTAGATTTTGTGATAACATATCCTTTATTTTATTAACACATTTTCACGGTTATTCGGTGAGAGGGCTGGTATATTATCGTTATACTCTAGCCGAACGGCCTATGGTATCCCATTATATTTAACCTCTGACTAATGTCAGCCAGACGGATACTACAGTTTCTTATATGGGATCCGAACCAAGCGTGTGCGCTAGTTTGTGCTTCAGTCTCCTCAAGGCAAGATTTTCCTCCCCATTGGGTCGTACTCTAGAGTCGACCTGTGTCATAATAACTTGTATATTGTTAAAATTCTAAGTATACTTTTTTATTAAGCGCACACCCTTCCGGGAATTGAACCCGGATCGCCGTTGGTCAAGTGCGAAAGCTACCTCACCGTGACAGTGTAACTATACCATATCACGATCCGGGGCAACAATCTGACGGTTCCTTATCCCCACCCTTGTTCGGATAGCTTTAATTAGTTAAATAAAAAATTATCTATTTACTTAAATAATTATTATAATTTTAAATAAATATATTTTTATTAGTTGAATTTTTTTGGTATTGTTACGTGACTGCAGGGGAATTCAGAGTTAGTATTAATTGCGAGAGTAAACCATTCTTTCAGGCAATTTTACTTAAAATTGCACTTAATGGCCTTTAAATATATGTGGAGCAATAAGACTTATTTATCGTTTGAAGGTGCCAAATATTTAACAGAGTTGATAAAAATCCCTTAGTTAACAATTTTAATGTTCTAGTACGCTATAAATTATCCAAACTGAAAATAAAAACAATAAAAGCCACAAAAAGAAAAATTTCCCGCTTATTACCCGGCAATGTGAGGTTACAGCCGTGTTCAAATTTAAGTTTGCTGGTGGTCGGCGTATTGTGTATATACGTATGATTCTTGTTGTCAATTTGCAATCATTCACTGCTCATATTCAACCTCTTGATTAGAATAAGATGAGCCTAATGTCATTCGGAAAAAAGCAAGAAAGATAGATGGTTTACTCACAATTACTATTAACTTGATATCACGCTCCTAAAGGGCCACAAAGCACACACGTTTTGTACCTGTAAACGAGTTACCACAAGTTTATTAACGTAGGTATGGCGGCACTACAGCATGGGAATTTATTCTCAGGGTGGTTGCAGGCGCGTGTCATCTTGTGGTGTAAAACAGGGGTGGTTTTTAACAAAACACCCCTGTTTTAAACCACTCTGTTAAAACCCACCCCTGTTTTAAATCACAAGATGGCGGATGACAGATGACACGCGCCTGCGCACACCCTAAAAAAAAGCTGCTACGCTGTGGTGCTGCCATACCTACTTATTTATATAATTCTATTAGTGTAACTGATCGAACTTGTTAAAATAAATGTTTCAAAAAGTTGCTTTATTGTTATTTATTTAGCTGTTTCAACGAATGTAATTTTACAGTTTATGTTACCTAAACTAATATAATAAGGTTGTACCGAGTTCTCAGTATTATTAGGTACCCTGCAAGTTTTACCGAGTATCCGTAAACATACTAAGTAAGTACTGATTAGTATAAATTAAAAAAATGTTTTCCATTTAAGAAAAAATAAGTTAGTCAAGAAATAGTTTTCGAAATAAAACATATAAATAGGCGGGGAGACAACAGAACGAAGCTATAAATTCGTTAAAGTCAAAAGTTCAGGTAAGGAATGTTGCTCTGTTTAAAAAGGTGCCAAACCGGCTTAATTCTAATTAAAAGAATATTGTTAACATCCCCTTATTCACATCAGGTCAATGAAAATGCCCATTTCTGGTGTAATCTCAGCCATATTGAAAAAATAACAACAGCTTCTGATTAGTAAAAAGTCTTGATTTTGTCAATCGGCTGAGTTTCGACCAATCACATCTTATAAAATAGGCACGCTGTCAATTTTTTGCTCATGGCACCCAGTTTAGGGTGGATATTATAAAACTTATGTGTCCCCAATGTGGCGCGTTCATAACAAGGTAATATTTATCGGTATAGGTAATTTGGATGCGTTTCACTATAATATTAGACTTTTCGAACTGGGAGAGTGATCACTAGGAAAAGTTTTATACTTACAGCGTTAAGTGTCGAACGCGCCTCAGGTGTAGCAGGAGCGTCGACTTATCATATCTCTGTGCCAGAAACTGGCTTTTAACGCCTGGAGGGTCGCGCTTATAGTAAATAACCCGAGGGTAAAATTTGGCCGACGTTTGTTTAATATCCGAGCGGCTTGGTAATATATTTGACAATTGGCTGTGATAAAGATGTAATTTGGCTGGGTCCGGAAGATTCCCGTGTTTCTTTGATAACACCCTTCCCTCTAACTGTTTACTCTGTTTAATTTTGATAAATAGTGTAGATTACTTCTTTTAATCAAACTTATAAATCCAAAATGTCGCTCGACTCCAAAACTTTCGATTTTTCCGACTAAAAATAGATTTCTTTCAATATTTTTCTTGCAAAAATTTTTAGCAAGACGTTCGACAAAATTTATACTTTGCAAAATCGCGACTGTATTCAGCCAAGGAGTATGGCTCCAAAAATCTAACTTTAATAGCTCCGAAAATCTAACTTAAATAACTCCTAAAATCTAACTTGAATAGCTTCGAAAATCTAACTTGAATAGCTCCGAAAATCCAACTTGAATAGCTCCGAAAATCTAACTTAAATAACTCCTAAAATCTAACTTAAATAGCTTTGAAAATCTAACTTGAATAGCTGCTAAAATCTAACTTGAATAGCTCCTAAAATCTAACTTGAATAGCTCCGAAAATCTAACTGTCTAAGCGTGGTCAGTCCTTATTATATCAAATTCTCCCCTTCAATTCAACCCAGCCAGCGAACGTGACATTTTCATTACCTATTAATTGTCTTGATTTCCCGAGAAACGATACAAAAAAATTGTTATTTATAGCCAATTAAATAATCCCTTGTTCCGACTTATTGAGGTTACAAACAGATATAAAAATGTCATGATTCAACAATTTACGATAGGGTGACCCATCAATCTGATTATTCATGCAGGGGGACAATTTTCACCCTAGCAGGTGTTAACCTCATTCTTAAGATGAAATATGTACATTTCTTGTTACTCGATGTTAATAAATAAAAGCTCCCTAATGTGTTTAATTTTAGATGTTCTATTTCTGCGTCTTTTGTTTTTAAGGTGTTACACGTATGAAAACTTAAGGTGTGTGTGTGGGGGGGGGGGGGGGGGGTCTGTTTTCCCGGATGATGTGACCTGAGATGGACGGTCAGTACAGATACTTTCACGCCCTACTACAGTCGGTTCGAAACATAGACAATTTCTTTTACAGTGTTGTGAAAAAAATAAAATGAATTTGTTCATTTTATTTTATTGTTTTTATTTTATTTTGCAAATATTTTGGATACATTTGGAGTATACTTGACAAGTAAGTTTTTTGTTTGATACTCATTTTTTTAAAGGTTTATTTTCCTGGTTTCTTTTGTGGAATCTTTGATAATTTTTTTTTTAGTTTCAAAATGTATTTAATCCATAAATAAAAGTACTTCTCTTTAATTTTCAAATAGTTTATAAAAATATTTTTTAAAGAAAATCTTTGAATAATTTTGCTTCATTTAAAATATTATTTTTATTTTTATTTAATTTAATATAACCTATTTTATTTTATTCCAAGAATTAAGGTAATTTCTTTCGTTTTGATGTATAACCCTTCAGGATTAATTGTTATTGTTAATTCTTTTAATATTTTGAAAATTCTGTAAAATATTTTATCACTTGTCACAATTTACCAATACATTTTTGAGCTACTTTTAATTACCCACAAATTTAGTTTTTAATAAAATATTTGCTAAATAACCTCCATATTTTCCGTATTTTAAGCAATTGACTATGACAATGCTTTTTCTACAAAATCATTTTGTTTACAAAGCAATTTTAGTTTTATTTAAGAAATTTTCCTACCTGTTCATATTTGCAAACAAAGCTATAATTTATGATTTAAAACTGTTAGTTATAGTGAAACAAAATACGAGTGAATCATGGTGACCGTTGCGCTATGGATTCGACCAGAGGCTTGGGAACGGAAGAGTAGTAGCACTACAACTGTAACAAAGAAAGCAACGCGGCGCGCGAGTTTTAGAAACACGCCTAATCTCGCCCACCCACTAAATTATTTAAGTAAATATACGTACTAAAAAAAAGCTTTCTTTCATTTCGAAAAGGTAAAACATAACGCGACCTATTTGGGTCCAATACCACTCTCCCCTTTGAGAATTAAAATACCTTTTGTTATGAAAGTATTTTAAGTAAACAAAAAGTCAACGCTGAGTGTTTGGATATGGGTAAGTGAGTCATTATACCTTGTAGAAAACATGAGATTTGAAGGCGTCACGCGCTATCCCAGCTGGCTAGACAGAAGGCGCTGCGAAAGAAGCAAATGTTCTGCGATGTATGGCCCTTTTACTTAAGTTTACGTTACATTTCTAAATCTAGTGGTGCTACCGAAATACAGTATTGCCCGAAATAAACAGTACTGAACTTGTAATCGTATTATATATTTAAAAAATACATATTATTGACACTTTATTATATGTTCTAAATGTGCACCTCAGCACCTCCTCGTTCAAGACAGACTTCATAACGATGTTCTAAGTTTCTGGTCATGTTATTGAATAAGAGCGTTTTCACACGGCACCATATATCGCGCGCGACAAATGGTCGCAATATTGCTTTTACACCAAATTATGTGTTTTCTAATGAGCCATTTTCACACACAAGCGATATTAGAGAACACATAATTTGATGTAAAGCAATATTGCGACCATTTATCGCGCGCGATATATGGTGCCGTGTGAAAACGCTCTTTGGGTTGTCTCAGAGCTGCGAAGAAGACTCTAACGGCATCCTTTAATTCATCGATGGTTTGTGGTGCCCGTTTGAAAACGGCATTTTTAGCCATGCCCCAAATGTATGTGTCTGGAGGTGTGAGGTCTGGAGAATGTGAAGGATAAGGGAAGTCAGTAAATCGTGAAATGAATTTGCTTGGAAAATGTTCTTGAAGAAATTGACGAATTGCGGCAGCAGTATGGCAAGTTGCCCCGTCCTGCTGAAAAAATTGGTTTCGAAATGCCAAGTTACGTGCACGACAGAATTGACGTAGATCAGGGATGAGTCGTGTTAAAATGTGTCTGTACCTCTGTTGATTAAGTGTGACTTGCCTACCATTCTCTTCGATGAAGTACGGACCAATGATTCCGTGTCCGGACACAGCACACCAGACACTCACTTTTGCACTATGTAAAGGAACCTCTTGAACCTCATCGGGTCTGGCAAAGCCCAGACATCGATTTGTGCGACGATTCACATAGCCTGACAAGTGAAAGTGTGCTTCGTCTGAAAACCAAACATTTTTCAAAAATTCAGGATTTTCATACTGTAACGCGAGAATTCTGGCGCAATATTCCACTCACTCTAATCCCGAGGATGTAGTTGTTGATGTACCTGAATCACATACGAACATGCACCCAGCTCCTTCAGGATTCTTTGAAAGGAAGTTCTTTTTAAATCAAGTTGTAACGCTGTCCTTGCCTGGCTGACTTTCGGATTTTGTAAGATTTGCTCAAAAACACGTTCATGGTTATTGTTGTTGTTAACTGTCCTGGGACGCCCCGAGTTTCCTTTTCGTTAGCACAATACACTACCCGTATTTCTGAACTTTTCAATAACCTTCAAAATTACAGCATTACTTGGAGAACGTTTATTAAACCGTTGTGTGAATTGATCAGAAACGTATAGCAAACTTGCACCATTATGTCGGCCCATTCCGTATGAGCAAAAATAATGCTTACCAGAAACACTTTCTCCTCTGTACTTAACACCATGTTTAACAATTAGGCCCTACTAATTACTTGTTTGAGGTTTACTTGACAGGTCTATACTAGCTAACTTGAGTGTGACAGCGCACGCATAAAAACACCGCCAACTTAGTTTCAGTACTGTTTGTTTCGGGCATATCTGTATCTATACAATTTTTAGGTATTAAAAGGGTTAAATATGAAACTATGCATTTTATAGGTATATGGAGTTACAAAATTTAAAATTATCCATATACACACAAATTATTAATTTATCCATGTACCTACTGTCTACTGTAAAATAATGCAATGAGTAAAATTACAAGATTAATTTTACAATTTACAGAATCAATAAGTATAGAATTTACCTATCTGATATAAGTAAAGGTATCTATGAGTGACTAGATTCACTCGTTACTTGCAAGAATTGCTGTAATACGTTACATTAACTACCTATTCATATTTATTTATACTTTTCTTTTTTTTAAGAGTAATATTTCCATAAATTTCCTATCACAATCTTAGTTACTCTCCCTTTATTTAATAATCTACTTATAAAAATATATGTAGACTGAATATTATTTTAAAACGAAATCAATTATTTTATAGAGAATCATGAGAAAATTTATAGTTTAATAACTCCCAAGTTATTTATAAATTAAAGGAATGTTTGTATGGAATTTTAAGTCTTTTGTCCTAGTTGCTTCTCTAGGAGTTCTAATATTTAGCTGAACCTTAATTTAATTTTATATAGTAACATTTTTAAAATTTAAATAACATTAATTACGTTTATAGGGTTAAATAATTCGTGAAAATTAATTAAATTTTTGTAAGGAATTTATCTTATGAATTTTCTCTATTTTTTAAAATAATAACTTGAATTTATATTTGTCTTGGCATGTATTTAACTACATACTTCTAAGTTTGCTAATTTAATTAATTTCCCTTTTCTTTTAAAGCTATTTAGGTAAACTATACTACAAAAAATACTGGTAGCACCACGCTAAAATTACGTTCTTACTTTAAAATAAATCAATCATTAAAATTTTACCAATTTTTTTTATTTCTAACTTATTACCTTACCCGAAACTATCACTTCCACTGTCACTATCATCAAGGTCCTCAGGTGTATATGGCCTCAGCCGTTTCAAGGTAAGTTCCCCCCAAGGTCCCGGGCTAGGACTAGGTACGTTTTTTCGGGGGGAGTTCCTGATATGAATAGTTCTCCGTACCAAGTCGACGGTCCTTGCGGCACTGGATTCCAGGGGCAAGAACGTGTTGGGTGAAGGACAGTGGGTATAGGGCCCTGGGTGGTACTGCCTGGCTCTTGACTTGGACCTGGTCTGGGAGAGGGGCCAACACTCTGGGTGATGTCGGGCTCATGATTTGGTCCTGGCCTGGTAGAGAGGCCAGTGACAACCTCTCCTGGGGCTTCATTTGGACGGGGTGCGACTCCGGCGGCTGGCTGACCTGGTCCCGGGATGTATGGACCAGCTGGAGGATACTGTGGAGACCGGGACCCTCCGAACGGCGGCCTGCACTCATTACAGGGACATCCCTGCAGTCCCTCTTCTTGTTTTCATATCCAGGTAGCGGCCGACAACTTGGACAGTCACATCCGTCGGGGTTATGTAGTCCACCGTAGGCTAGTGCCCAGTTTGTACGGAATATTTGGTATTCCATATGGATAAGAGAGAGGCAACCCGCTATTATGGCTCGAAATGGATTCTGGGGGACCCGGTTGATTTCCTCCCAATAGGTCGTTTAAGTTCCAGAGGTGATCATCATTCATAGAATGATATTAACCCAATGGTTAACAATCGACAAAACAATCGGCCAATTCCGATTATTTTGTATCATTCTCACATAGGTAAGACACAGAATCATCCACTCCATTTTACCGCAATTTTTACACGCTTTTGTTTTTTGTTTTAAAAGTCTTATTATTTTGAGTTTCTTATTTTTTACGCACGCACTCGTACCTAAAAGTTTAACATATGTGTGTAAATATTTTTTTTCATGCAAATTTTTGTTTGTTTTATACTATTTTTTTTTTGAGGAACACTATTTGTTCCCGTTCCTATCCATAGATATAAGTATAAGATTTGTATTTTAATTTTTTTTTGTTTTTAAAATTAAAACACAAAAGCTTACACTTAATAAACGTTAGTAAATAAAATGTTTGTAATATTCGAGTTTATGAGAAAAACTTATACCACAAAAACACTACTAAATAAAATGTTTTATATTAGGATTTGTGCGAAAAACTTAAACTACAAAACACTACTAAATAAAATGTTTTAATATGGGGATTTATGAGAAATTCAGAAAATCATTATCACTAACTCGCTCCGTTCCGGTGTCATACCCCTCGTCGGGCTCGGACGCCCAGGGAGCGGTTCCGCGATGAAATGTATCTCTCGCTAAGGCCGCACTTATTGAGGCAGCTACATAGGATGCAATAGCATCCGGGGTCGAAGGGGGGGGGGGGGTACCTGGAAGGCCTCTCATCTGAAGGTTGAAGTCCTTGCATCTCAACAAGGAGGGCCAGAAGGTACCTGGCGGACTGATGGGCCAGGGAGTCGTGTGGGAAGCATCATAGTGGGAGCTGGCGTCAATGGTGGTAGTGGCAGTGGCATCTAAGGAGGGCCTGGGGTA
The DNA here is from genome assembly GCA_935413205.1 of Polydrusus cervinus. NCBI lineage: Eukaryota > Metazoa > Arthropoda > Insecta > Coleoptera > Curculionidae > Polydrusus > Polydrusus cervinus. Next base: position 9,659,734 of record OW284518.1, read on the forward strand.
TTCACGGGGAGGGGAGGAATATCAGGGGCCCTAGAGGGTCCTGCCACTGGATTTTGGTCACTTCTTATTGGCACTGACCTACGAAGTTTCCTTCTCTGGGCACAAGCTCGGATAGGGGTAGGATTGGTTGAGGGGACTGGAGGATCGACTAGCGGCGCGAGGCGACACACCTCACAGTCGCATTCTTTCAGCCCCAATCGCTTCCAGACCTCCTAGAAGTCGGCCGGCTCGAAAAGGCCTCCGTCGGGTTTCTTGCACAAGTGCATGGTTCTAGGGGTAAATGTCCCCTTTTTAGGAAAACTGCCAACTTCACCCGTATCCCCTGAAACTCCGCGTGGAGTAAGTCCCTCCACAAACAAAGCGTTGCCCGCATAGGGAGAAGCGCCGGCTGGAGGTGCACACCTTCATACAATCCCCGGAACCCCCACAAATGATATAACGCCAACCTGTACAGGTAATCCTGTACTAAATGTAATAAAAATCATTTACCATTTTTGTCTTACACCCAAGAACCCCTAAAATAAAAGATAATATATTATTATACACTATTTTTTCAGTAGGTACTTACATAACAAATTTTAGCCATAGATAATCGATTTTGACTTGGTACAGTAGCTTTTAAGTTATCATTCCCGATAAAATGTCCAGTCTAACGAGATTTTCTTTTGAAAAAACCTCAAATCTACTAAACTAGCGGCATCGGTACTTACATAATTTGGTTCCGTTCAAATTCTTTCTTCTTTGATGCAAATTTCATTTTTCTTTTTTAATTCATCATAGACATTTTTAGGTGATCCTTGCAATTCATTTATACTTTCATTGATTTCAGTTTTAACAAGTACTTTGGATCTGTAAAAATCAGGTAAGTTCATATTTATATTGTCATTGCAGGTCTCGATATGGGTAAAATGGCTCCCTGATGGCCCTCTTTAATAAAGATAACTTTTACACATTGATACTGCCGCATGGAACAATATAAAATTTTCTACGGTTTCAGTTTTTACAATTATGAATTATTTACTGATGCGGTGGTGAGTTACTGGCATTCGACTGTGGCGTTCCGAGTTCGATCCTCGGAGTGGGCATACGCATAATAAAAAAAAGGATGTCGGAATTGTAGTAGGTTTAGGAACACAGGGAAGTGTCCTTAATGAACTATTGGAAGATCAAGATCAAAATGTATTAAAGCAAAGTTATGCAGTAAATTTCAACCAATAAAACACTGAATTTTTGACAAAACTTCATCTGTCATATGGGGGTCATTCTTCAAAAAAGCTGCAATTTGCGGTAACCAGTAAAAAATTACCTTATTTAAAATATATTAATATTTTTCCTAATAACAAAATTAATACAAATGGTGTTTATACTCCACTTATATTACTTTTACCTAAATATAATTTGTTGTTTCTGTTTTTTAGAAACTCTCCCAAACGTCATACTCCGTTATCGTAACCAACCATATTTGTGGAAGATAATTTACAAGAAAAAATAATCTATTTGCAAATTCCTAAATTTTACTACTTCCAATTGTTGCATATCGGTTAAATTGTTTATTTCCAATCAATTAATATCAATTTAAGTTTTGGAAACTGAAAAAATATAAATCTTTTTACGTGTAACCACCTACTGGCATTACCGTTATTAGATTATAATTCTTCGTATCAAACACTAGAGGCGCTGCAAGTCGACGCATGCATGCATGTTGATTCTCCGTAACGATGGGTCAGTACAAAGCTAACAACGTAAGGGCACGGTTCCTGCGTGTTTCGTGATAAATACGATGTAAACACGTGCTCAGTAGCTTGTTCGATCTTAAATCGTCGTTACCGTGATCAGTTTATTGAGGTAAGTAAAATATTTTTCTTTGAAATTTTGTATTTATTTTATGCGTCTTACCAGAGATTATGCCTTAACGTAGAAAAAATACAACTTTTTTTAAAAAAATATAACCTAAAATTTAAAACATGCATGGTCATCAACTCCGTTATATCATTACCGTTATCGATATATGATAACGGTGATGATCTGACTGATAACCGAGTTGATCTTCACCCAATAATTCCGTTTTTTTAAATATTTTTAGACCTGAAAATATAGAAAAAATGTCTCTGAAAAACAAAAAATCTGACAGACAAGAACAGGTAAAGCAGAACATGGGAAGAATGAGAGCAAAGATAAAAAGTGATCCCGAAAAATACAAAAGAAATAATGAACTATAATAATAATATATAATCTGTGTGTGATTTTTAATACAAAATAAATGCAGTAAATTAGTATATTTATTTAATATATTTTACCATCTTTTTTTTACTATAAATTGTTGTTTCCGTTATCAACACATAAATTATTTCAGAAAAAATCATTTTATGAAAAAAATAAGATTGACAGGCTACTCTATTGCAACAAGTGAGACATTTTTAATAACTTGTGGTCATTTTTAACCAACTGATTATATTTTCGAAAAAAAAATGCACCGACTAAAAATTCATCTTTTTTCAAGAACGACCCATGGATAAAAACACAATAATCTTTATAAATTAAATACACTCTGGCGGTAAATTTAGTAACTTAAAAATAATTTCCAGCGATTTCTCTTGGTCGATTTTGTAATGATTTTTTTAATTTCAAAATGTTGTGATAAATGGTTCCTGAGATATAGCCAAAGTCTATTCCTACTTGGCCATCCGGTATTTCGGTAGGAGGCGGATTTTAGAGGTATTAATAATTTGGCTGTCAACATAGGCCACCACTGAGTTGCCAGGTCAGCAAAAAACACAAGTTAATAGACAATAAATGCAAGCAAAGAAAACATTTTTTGGCATAAAGTATTTTCTAAACCTCAAAGAAATTGTTATGCTGCGTCTGAGCAAAAGTGGTGCATCGAATGAAATAGCCCATTTAGCATTGCTTGTACGTTACCTTCTAAATTCTGCCCTTATATCTTCGTTATCATCAGGTGTTTCCGTTTTAATTAGAATTTCTGGAAAGATCATGCTGCAAGAGAAAATAATTTAATAAAAATATAATTTTTTAATGTGCCTACAAATTTCAAGAATATATAACATCTATAATTATTTTTATTTTACACAACCTTCTTAATTTTGAGTTTAGTGTATATGGACATAGGCGCCGGAACTTCAGAATTGCTCTGGGGGCTTGGAGCCCGGATCTCAACGAATAAAAAAAAAATCCTTTATTAAATATACACATAATATAATGTAATAGTTAATAAATTTTAAATATAATAAGGCTCCCTCCACAGTAACTTTAAAAAAAAGGTCATCGGTCCAAATTTTGGGGCCCCCCTCCACAGTAACTTCTAAAAAAAAAGGCCATCGATTCAAATTGTGGGCCCCAAGACGCGCGGGGCCATTCCTCCATCCAAAGTGCTAAAAAAAATGTACCGGGCCCGTAAGGAAAGACGGCTCTGGCCAGTTAGTTCCGAATGATCCAATGTTTTTGTGTACATTTGTGAATTATGTAGCTTAATTACCTCTTTGGTATTAAAAATTTTCAACAGGAGATTTAAGGGTGAAAACAGTAGAACAGTAGTTTAAGAGTGAAAACAGTAGATCTTCTGTTAAAACAGGAGACCTGCTAACACTGGCTCCAACTTGACCGCGCCGATGCTTGACCTCGCTGACTAGGCCGTGATCTGCATGATGCGCAGATCTGACATCACGGCTGCCAACGTGTAGAAAATATAGATCGAGCGGATAATTAAAAAAAGCCGTGTTTTTGAAAAAAATATTTTTAAAATATTGCATTTTTGTATTGTATTTTAGACGACTTTGTCTTATTTGCTACAAAATCCGAAAAATCATTAAAACTGGGGTATTTAACGAAAGTTTTCCCTAAATCACTTTGGATTGGTTTCGAAATCATTAAATCTAGTGAAATTTCACCAGACCTGGCAACCTTGAGACTTTGAGACCAGGGAATTTTCAAATTCTCTACGTGCTCTAAGCATAGTGGCAGACCAGGGTTACCAGATCTAGCATAATTTAATTTTCATATATAATATCACAAGAGATAAAATTTTGTCGGCAAAATTTTCGAAAGGTATGAAAGTTTGTTGCTTAAAAGCAACAAACTTAAATAAATCCTTGAGAACAATTTTGCTTACACAATTTTTTCTCGAGTGGTATTCGACATGACTATTTAACTAGAAAAAAGACAAAGAACAATAAAATTAGAAAACTTTTATTTAAGAATAAAACAAAAAAATTACTTATTTATTGATGTAAAAGTTACAGTTGTGATAATTAAACGTTTGTGCATTATTTGATTGATTTTGATTTGATGATATTACTTGATCTGGTGCTTTTTCTCTTAAGTTTGCAATAAATTTTAAATGATGTTCAGAGTCTAACTGCAAATAAGGCTTCAAAGAATTGGCGTGGGAATGTCCTGTTAATTTGATAATTTCTTGTTCACCAACGCCATTTTTTGCAAGGGCAGAAATAGTGGAAGAGCGATGTGAATGGTTTGTTACTTTAAATTTTTTGGTATTTACGCCGATTTTTTCTGCTGAGATTTTGGTCCATTTCGACATGCTGTTTATTCCAATAGGCATGTTTTTGTACCAAATTCCTTTCTTCCAATTTGGATGAACTGTCAAAAAGAGCCTGTCACTTGTAATTTCTGGATTGGTATTTCTTTTTTCAAATAATTTTAAAAATAGACGAATAGGACAAAGATCTTTGTTAGTGTTGTTTTTTACCAACCATTTGCTACTGGCCAAGGCTTTTGCACCTCCTTGTGTAGTCTTTGAAAATATGGGATTGTATTCGATACGTCCCGTAAATTCTTCATTTAGGTCTAATTCTTGGTGGAAATAATGTACTTTGCAGTTCACTGCTTCGTTGCCTCGCCACGCAAGTTCAAAAGAAAATAAGTGAAATATTTTAAATTAAAATTTTGTATAATTTTTTTTATATTGTCATTTTCCATGTAACATGATTGTTAGTTTAAAATAAATACATTTTAGGGGAACAGTTCACCATTATTGAACATATGAATGTGCCTTCCATAAATGCGTAAAATAACTATTTGCCCTCCGATATCAATGACTTTCTCCATAGCGTGAAGCAAAAGGGACACTCGTCACCTCTCCCTAGCCAGTATTATTTAATTTTTTTAACATACAAGCTCCCCTATTTCATAATATTATGACTTATTTGTTGAGCCCCCCCCCCCCCTTAGTGACGTTCTATGGACACCCTTGTTTCGAAATATACAGTAAAATTTATGCTAGGATGCCATCATAGAAACTAATGGTATTCTAACAACGTGTAAATTCTTTAACTTATCCAGCAGTGATGCACATTTTATATTTGTTTAATTACATTTAGTGATGACACGCGAACCCCTGAAACTTATTTTGAAATTTTTATCTTGGCGCTCGTAACTTCTACACAAATGTCAAATTCTTCTGTTATTTTCAAGAAACAAAAATATATCTTGAATTAAATCTGATAAACTTTGGCAGTTTTTAAATAAAAGTTTATAAATCTGTCTGTGCAAAGGAGGTCTCCGACGTCATTCTAACTAGCATGGAGGCCTTTATCCCTTTCTCCAAAAAGCGCCCTTCTAACGGCAAGCCCTGGTTTAGCAAGAATTGCGAGCGTGCTGTCAGATCTAAAAACCTGGCTTACCAACAGTGGCGTAAAAACCCTACTCCTGAAAATCGCGCCATCTTTGTTACCACCCGAAACCAATGTAAGCAAATGATAGACCAAAGCAAAGAAGCTCATAACGAGAGAATCAAAAACAAACTTCTTGCCAGTCCTAACGGATCAAGGTCCTTTTGGTCAGTCGCTAAGGCCGTCAGCCAAAACTTTACAAAGTCAACTATTCCACCTCTAACACGTTCCGACGGCACAATAGCAACCACAGCCGGGGATAAAGCAAACCTACTTGCTGAACTGTTTTCCTCGCATTCCACTGTAGACTTTCAGGGAAAACCACCACCCAACATTCCCTCAGTTCAATCGCAAATGTCTGAAATCGTGTTCCGTCAGCGTCTTGTTAAACGGATTCTTAAAGGACTCGACGTCAATAAAGCTTCTGGTCCAGACGAAATTCCTATCATTGTTCTCAAGACATGCGCCGATGAACTTACACCAGTATTTTGTAGACTTTTCAACTTATCCTACAAAAAAGGAATATTTCCATCCTGCTGGAAGTCGGCGCGTATCCAGCCTATTCCAAAGAAAGGTAAAAAGACCCTGCCAAGCAACTACCGACCCGTCGCATTGCTTTCAGTAATTTCAAAAGTAATGGAGAAAGCTATTAACCAACAACTCCTAAAGTATCTGGAAGGGCTTAACATTATCAGCGACCATCAATACGGTTTTCGTAAGTCCAGATCAACAGGTGACCTTCTGGCATATGTCACCCATCTTTGGAGCAACACCATCGAACATCATGGAGAATCCCGGGCTGTTGCACTGGACATCTCTAGGGCTTTTGATCGTGTTTGGCACGATGGACTTCTAAGTAAATTGCGATCCTACGGTATGCCTAATGGATTCTGTTTATGGCTAACCAGCTTCCTTAAGAACCGTTCTCTGCAAGTGGCGATTGACGGGTTTCTCTCAGACACCTTCACCATCAATGCCGGTGTTCCTCAAGGGTCCATATTGTCGCCTACCCTCTTTTTACTGTATATTAACGACCTTCTAGTAAAAACCCAAAATCCAATTTATAGCTTTGCTGATGACAGCACACTTGTCTCATCTTTTACCTTGACTCCCCAAACATCCGCTGCCGACGCACATCTTCGCAGGCAGCATGAAGTATTGCGCCTCAACAATGACCCGCAAGAAATTTTGGCTTGGGGTGACAGTAACCAGGTCGAATTTAATGCTAAGAAAACCCAGGCAGCAGTCTTCTCCAAAAAGGTTAACATTGGAGAACCGGATATAGTCATGGCAGGACACGCAATTCCCCTGGCACCGTCTATTAATTTACTGGGGGTCAATCTGGGAGGTAATATGTCTTGGCATGATCACGTTGCCGCAATCGCCAAAACAGCTGCACAGAAACTTGGTGTACTTTTCCGCACCAAAAGGTTGTACACACCTCATCAACTTTTGACACTCTACAAAGCCCAGATTCGACCATCATTAGAATATTGCTCTCATGTCTGGAGCTCTGCACCCAAGCACACCCTTCGGCTACTGGATTCCATTCAAAGGAGAGCCGTTCGTCTGATCGGCGACCCAGAGCTGACCAAGACCCTCGATAGCCTGGAGCATCGAAGACAGGTTGGTGATTTGGCTCTCTTTTACAGATATTTCCATGGCAGGTGTTCGACTGACATTGCCAACTTGATTCCACCTAGAGCAATGCAAAACAGAAATACATGGCAAACCACTGCCGCTCATCCATATGTTGTTCAGCTTAGTACTCCTCGAACTTCATTGTTCAAGAATTCTTTCATCTGGAGAACGTCATCTTTGTGGAATGATCTTCCTGAGGTCGTGTTTCCCAATGAATACAATCTTCAGCGTTTCAAGACCAACGTTAATCGCTTTTTTCGCACTCGCACCGCTCCCAGAGCGCCTTAAAGGATTTTTCCTACAGTGCAGGTGTTTTATCATAAAAAAAAAAATAAATGCACAGCGCGATTGGAAAATATCGAAAAGCGATAATAGACGTTTAAACTTAAAACTGTTTGTTTTGGATGAAACTAATGCCACAAATAACGACCAAAATATGAAATGGCGAACGCGCCAGCGCCAACTCTGAAGGCCATTTTACATTAGGTGCAATTATTGCCTGAAAGCATGCGCTCTGACGACGTTTTAATCGGTTGATGCAAGTTTTCTCATTTAAAACCTTCACCTAATGTAAAAATAAGACCTTTAGAGGGTTTTACTATACTAGAAACACCTAATGATAAAAATAATACAAATTACTTACTGCATTGTGGCAAACGCCGAAGCAACTGCAGACTGCCGAACATTTATCATGTCTTTTTCGGCACCCGCAGTGCTTATCGATGCAATTGTTAATGCATCGACAATGGTATTCTGAAAGAAAAATAAAGAGTATATTCAACATTAAAAAGGTGGTGACACAAATTCCTTATTGCTATTCCGCAGAGCTAGGTTTTCGTTTTTTTTTTTAGAAAAGCTGTGTATGAATCATCACCGCGGCAGTGTTTTGTGATTATCTCAAGGCGTTTGATTGTGTCAATCACGGAATACTGCTCGCAAAGCTGTGTCTCACTTTGGTTTTAGGAGTGTTGCTCTGAAGTGGTTCGAGTCGTATCTTACGAATAGGAGACAAATTGTAAAATCTGGAACTGGACAGTCCGTGGTGCAACTATGTTCATCTTCCAGGTCGATGTCGATTCGAATTTATCGCCGAACGCACCATGTTCATAGAAATCATCGCTTCTAAGCGATATTTTAAGCGCCACCTGTCGATTTCAAGTCGCTTATGAGAGTGCGATAAAGATAGATATAATTTGAACCGATCACTCACTTGTTTAACCTCTAACCCAACCATTAATAAGGCATAAAATTAGGATACCATAATTGAAAAGTAGATAAAATTTGCTAGAAAAATATTAAAACCGCAGCTCGATATCTCATTTGGTTTCAGCGTTATTGCGAATAGAATAATTTTTAAAATTTTAGATGAAGAATATTTAGGAAAAAAGTGGGAAGCCACTAATATTTTTCAATGTGGATATTATTTCGGATTAGCTTGGTTAATTCTGCATAAAAATGGTCTCTTGCGTTTTTCTCCTCAGGCACACCGTTCTTAATTAAAATAATTAAATTAAATTGGATGGGCGGGGTGGTCATTTCCAACAATTTTTATAAAACAAAATTTTTCATTATCAATGTTAATAAAAATAATAAATAGTAGAGTTAATTTAATTTAATTATTTTAATAAAAAACGGTGTGTCTGAGGAGAAAAACACAAGAGACCATTTTTATGCAGAATTGACCAGGCTAATCCGAAATAATATCCACATGGAAAAATTACAGTGGCGTACCACTTTTTTTCTAAAAAATAAATAATCGCTTAGTTTTAAAAATTATTCTATTGGCGATAACGCTGAAACGAACGGAGATATCGAGCTGCGGTTTTAATATTTTTCTAGCAAATTTCATCTACTTTCCGATTATGGTATCATAAATTATACCGTATGATTTATTTTTTCGGAGTAAAATCAAATAATGTGTTATTACAAATTGCGCCCCTCTAGCATTTTTTTTAGAACTATTATGGACAACTAAATACGATGGTTGAAAGTGCATACATTTCTCTTCCAAACAGTATTTCGTTTGCTAAAATCGGATAAGTCGCGATTTAACTGATTACACTTTCAACAGCTTCCCCCCTCTTATTAAGGTCGGTACGCCAATGAGCATAGGACCAAAATGATGCATAATTGTCCAAGCTTTTTAATGGTGTTATCAAAGATATACCTTAATGTGGAATTTTCTGAGATATGTAAACTTTTATAATTTACCTTTCAATTACGCCCTCTTGCGGAAAAATGCGGAACTTAAAAATTATTTCCAGGATTTTCTCATGGCCACTTTAGTTGTAATTTTTTTTTACTGAATTTCTATGCCCAGTAGTTTCCAAGATCCCTAATGAATCACCCGGTACAGTACAATCGCGATAATATGAACGACTCAGTAATATGAACATAATATTTTTTGCATTGACCACTCTGTAGTATGAACAGTGTTTAATAACACTGACTACTATAAAAGATTAATTAAGTATCTTAAGTCAGGTTATTGTATTAATACACGCTATGTAGTATGCTAAGTACAATAATAATAATAATAATTTGTTACATACAGTGTGTCCACGGATAGAGTTTGGAAGAGAAAAAACTTATTTATTAGTAGGTATAAAAGAAAAAGTCATTCTTTATAAAAATCGTCTGCTTGTACTAAAACTACAATTTCGAATATCAGATTTACTATACAGGGTTCGTCAGAATTTTTTTTTGGAATTCGTTGCGGTGAAACACTTGTAGCAATTTCTCTCAGGGTTATTTGTTGGGTTCGTAGTGCTGGTCAATGAGACACCAAATAATGGTCAGGAACAATTTTATCTTTATTACGGATGTTTTCACACTTCTCAAGAAAACTAGAAATAATATAACCAAAACAGTCAGGAATATAAACCACGTGTAGTGGGTAAGTAAAAATTATGGTTACCAAAAAATGATATTATTTCAACTAATTCTAATAAAGCTTACCTAGAAATAATACAACGACCAAGCACGTAGTGACTCTACGCTTTCGTAAAGTAAAACTAAGAGGCCAAAAGGCTCGCGACTCTACTAGTATCTTTTGTAAAAATGGAAACTTAAAGCCCACGCTTCCTTATGCCAGTCCAGTTCCGAGCAAAAAGACCGGTGGAAATTTTAATCTCCGTGAAATCAGCTGTCAACCAGGTGGGAGCCAACAAGGCGCCTAATTCAAAATCGGCCAATGGTAGCCGACTTCGTCACCCGCACTTTACCGGTCGCGCTACCCCACGGCCAAACCGTGCACCCGACATGGGCGTAGGCATGGGGTTTTGCCACATCGTTTAAAATAAATTTATGTAAAAACAAACAGCTAGTGTTGCCTTCTATTAATATCTGGCCAAATAACGATTTTGTTGTAAAAAAAAACTATTTTTCTTTGTCTACTTTTGAAATTGTTATTAATACATATCATATTTCTTTAATTTATTTAATAATAAATTATCAAAAATTAAAACTGTTTCTTCTGTCCAACCCCGTATAGTTATCGCAAATCTGATATTCGAAATTGTAGTTTCAGAACAAGCAAAATTGATTCAATAAATCATGGAATTAATTGAAAAAAAAATCTAAAAACCTAAAAATATTGTTTCTGACGAACCCGGTATAGTAATCGCAAATCTGATATTCGAAATTGTAGTTTTAGCACAAGCAGGCGTTTTTATAAAGAATTACTTTTTCTTTCATACCTAATAATCACCCGGGTGAAAGTTAAATTAGGCGCTTTGCAACACGTAATTTGTTTAGAGGGCTGTGGAATTGCTTAGTACCGCATCCTACCACTACCACTTTGAAGCGTCTTTAGACAAAGATGGAAGTATAGTGCTCTTCTTGTTCGTTTCATGAATGTAACGATGTTTCCCGGCTTTATCATTTGCCGCCATTTTCGTTTTAGAGCGTTCTTTTTCGGATGGCATTATTTTATTTTTGTAGATTTTTTATTTAATGTTTAATAATAAAAATTTTGTATTTTATGCTCTCTAACTTATTCTACAGTCATCACAGCGAGAATTAAATTGATTATACAAATCCACATAACAGGTTTGTTACTAAATTATTTCATTTTGAAGGTTATACTATTAAAATGTTTGATACATTTTTGCATTTATGTTGTTTTTAGCATATTTTTCTTGGAAACGCTGTCCCAAAAACAAATTAAATTTTGTACGAGGTCGATGGCCAAGTGATATATGGGTTTTCCAATATATTAATACTCCGTAAGTCTTTAAAAAAAAATTATTTCTTTTCCAAATTTTTTAAGCTCTAAATTATCTGTGTATTAATTTTTATTTACCCCTGAACTAAATAGCATACGTGACGCATTCAATTAAAAAAATATATATTCTTGTACATATCCAAAACTGCAAAAATGCCTACTTGTACCCCAGCTGAACCAAACCATGTTTGCAGCTACACTTTTGTATCAATTATGGATTGATAACCAAATAGTCAATAAAACCATTAGAGTTGATATTTTTAAGTATACAAGGGATAAGATGCCAAAAAAAAATACACCACAGGACAAGATAGTAAAATCAAAAAATTTAAATCGAGTAAACTAAATTAGATATTATTAATATAATTACAATTCTTATTATACCTACTTAAATCACCAATAATAACTTTATTTTATGACTATTAAATGACAATTTATGCTAACCAACTGTCTTTTTTTTAATTTTCATGTGATTATCCATTAAGATGACGTTTTACACCTGACTGTGATAACTTACACCTTGGTGTGTCCCAAATGTGATGAATACCAACATCTGACCTATTACTTGATAAAGACTCTACACTGTGAACAACAAGTGTATCGACCCAAATGTGATCTAAACCTGAAAGTTTCCCTGATAAAGGCTCCAGATTATATGTATAAGTGTACCGACCTATTGCTATATGCTTCAAAGGCAACTGTTATCTTCTGACTGGAAGTAGTATTCATGCTGAAATAGTATAGAGAATCTCCCGTATTTATAGACATATTATTGGAAACCATCTTCAAAGTGTATAGTACTAAGTGCATTTCGCGATAGTTAAGTTTATCGGTACGGTGCGACCGTGATAGAATTATAGTGACAGTGATATTTAAGGTATAAAATATCTTAAGTAGGATTTCTCTCTTAGTTTTTTCAATTTCGAAAATTAGATAGCTTAGTTACGTATCTTTTAATTGTATAAAGTAATATAGGGCTTATTTATTTTTGTATACCAAAGTGAGGTTCAGTTATTTAAAATCTTAAAACTACTGTGAGGTCAACAGAAATTATAAGCATACCTATTATATATGTTTCTCATGTTGTTGAGATAAATATTTTATGGATTTTTATGTTTGCAATAAATATTTGTTTTCATATGCTTACTTTATGGTTTTCATAGTTCCTTGCCTATTAAATTATTTATATTATTGATTATTCCAGTAAGTACCTATATACTTTATATAGCATACAAAAAATAATAAAATCCCCTTAAAAATTTAAAATATAGTGTGTCGGCGGATGGAGTTGACAATAGGGAAAACTCTCTTATTGATAAATTGATTTGATTACGACCAGAAGTCATCCTTTACCAAAATTTCTGTTTGTTGAGTAAATTTAGGATTAGATGTAAATGTAAATTATTCTGTCTTTAAATATTCGAATTTATATTTAGACTTTATTACAATATAGAGCACTGCTTAAAATAAATCGACTTAAAATCCTTGAATCGCACCTACTTTTCTCTTGAAGCATTTTCCTATTTAACATCTGTACACACAGTACATCTGATCAAAAAATTTTATATTGCAAATTAATTTTCTCTAAAGGCAAAAGTTTTTATAAAGAATTACTTTATGTCGTAAAATCAATAATATATTTTTTCCTATTGTAAGTACTCCAGCCGCCAACACACTGTATATCGATAGCCTAGTTGGAATACGACGTAACCCGCAAAATTTATTTTTTGATTAATATCTATAAATTCCTTCATTTTCTACATTGTGAAAATATGTCGTAGACCATTTTATTAACCAATTATTTAATTGTGGTCTACGACATTTTCACAACGTAGAAAGTGAAGGTATTTATTGATATTAATCAAAAAATAAATTTTGTGGGTTATGTCTTATTCGAACTAGGCTATCGATATTTGAAAATAACCAGTAATAGGTAATTTAAATGAGCGGTTTTTAAAAAGCCCGCCACGAAAAATTCCGACGGTGGCGCCAAGTGGTAGGATGCAAAGCTTATTCTCGATATAACTCTTTTTTTCTTTTGTGGAAAATCTACAAACCCTTTTTTCTTTTGTGAAAAAGCCTTATTGTTTCTCTGTTTTTCTACGAACTTTTCATTTCTAATTGTTATATATTTTTTGCTAATAATAAAAAAGCGTTTCCTCTTCCAAACTCTATCCGTGGACACACTGTATGTGTTTTTGTAAATTTCGCTAATATAAACGTTCCGTTAATATTCCGTATTCATGTTACCGAGATTGTACTGTAATATAATATTTTCAAAGTTTTTACAACTGCTAATACCTTTTGAGACAGAGGTGTCATTTGAAGTAACAATTAAACAACAAAAAGTAACATACCAGTATATACTAGTACACAAGCCCGTTCAATGTTCATTTCACACCCCACCTTCCTGGCTGCTACATATCTTTTGTGTAAAATAAAACAATTTATTTTTGCGGCACCACTATTCTCCGAGATGATTTTTATTCTGATTTGTTAAATGCTAATCTCTTAACCCTAAATTTTGACAAGACCAACATTATGATATTTTAATGTAACATGAATGATTTATATCTTAAGGAGGTGACACTTACAAAATACTAACATCAAATTCTTGAGAGTTTTAATTGAGAAATGTCTAAAGTTTGACTCCCTTATCTTAAAATGCTAAAAGAGTGGCTCGGGATGCTAAGCAGTGCATTTAATATCAGTAAAGATTGAAACCACTCACTGATGGAGTCTCACTTGCGATATGAAATTGTGGTCTGGGGAAAGACATAACTACCTGCTAAACTGGCTATTTGTTAATTAAACAGACGCGAAGACATATTTTAGTTAATAAAATATAATATAATGCAACAATTGACGAATTTGTCACTTGCATAAATGCTTCTAGAAGCGTATTTAAAAAAAATAATTTTCAAAATGGAATTATGGCCATTCTATCGCATGTAATTATTTCAAATTTTTATTACGAATATGTTAAAAAAGAGGGTTCCTACTTTATCTATTAATAATTTGTAAAAAATATGCGCGTACCGATTCTTTGAAGCTCGGTAAATTTTGGCCGACCTTCAGTTTTTTTAGTAGGACTCCTATTGATGATTTTAAAAATTCTGGATGAAGACCACTCTGTTTTAGATATTTATACAACCTATAGGATGTTATGGAATTGATAAATTATATTTAAATTTTAAAACAAATGGTGACTCCTTGGGTATCCTAGAGAACCACTCCATACTTTTTTTAACTGGTCATCTAAAGAGTTGGGTAAGCACCTGTTTCTTCTTGCTACTACACAGGTATAGAATTTCCAAACCCAACTGACATAAATAAAAAACTACTAACCGTGGCTGGTCGCGACGAAGACCTGCTTGCAAGTGCCGGTGTATTCGAATACAAGAGTCTGTGGACCAGACGGATAGGTGCACCGAAAGAAGCCGAACGCCGCGGTGTCAATCTAGGTTATGTGCGTTTACATGTCGTCCGAAACAATAATAAGATGTAGGCGTATTTACAAGTTTACATGTCGTTTTAAAACGATATTAGGTAATAAATAAATTATATTAAATTACGTTATATTTATGAATATTTCCGGCTTTTTATGTAATTGGCAAAAGTCTTAAGTTCAGAATTCGACGGTGTTAGGACAGTTTTTAGCTATTTTTATTGTTTATTATTATGGTAGTAATACAAATTTAAGTAATTAAAAAAGTAAATCAAATGAAAATCATTTTTCGTATTAAAAAAGTAAAGACAAATCAAATAATAGTATAGGGATAACATACCTATAACGGTGGTTGGCCATTAGAAGTTGAACTGCCGTATCATTTCTTTCTTCCATTGTTGCACCTAATGTTAGGCTTTTAGACATTTGTCAAGTTGGTATATAAGTATTACATGACTTTTTATACAATAAACTTTTCAAGCAATAAAAAATCAATAAATATCTGGGCACATTCTGCCGTTAATAATAATTTAGTAATTCCGTAGGTACGGTGGTAAACTTTAATTATTTTACAAATATGTAATAGATTTCTTGACAAAACGGTGAAGCTAAATGCCAATTTTTTACAAACACAAACGTATAAAATTAACAAAAGTGTAATAGATTTCTCGATGGAATGGTGAACTTGATAATATTTATTTAGAAATACATACTTAGGTAGATACCATACAATGACATTTGAAATAAGAAAAAAAAGTTAAAAGTTTGACACTAAACTTTGGACACCCTGTACAATTCGTATTAATCAAACTTGGTTAATGAGACTGTTCGACCTTATTTATTAAATACAAATTGTATAATTTTATTAACGAGGCATTATTTTCATTTTTTATTAATTTTTAAAACCAGTGGTGCAAAACTGATTTTTCTTTGTTTTTATTTTTTTTTGTATATAATACTGAACCGATTTCATTAAAATTTGAAGGCAACTATAAAAGGCATCCATATATCAGAATATTCAGGGCGGAATATTTAACTGGAATAAATTCAGTAATAGAAAGCCGCTTTATTTGCGGAGAAAATACGGAAATACGGGTGCCTTTATTTTTAGTTTGGTACACTTTTCTCGTCCCGTTATGAAATTTACCCCTTCTGGGGGGTAGAAACCGCCCCTAACTTTTTTTTCTCAAACGTATTGCGGTAGCTTGTTGGAAAGGGCATAAAAAAGGAAAACGACCCACTATTTACTTTTGCATTTCGATAATCTAGACGCAATTTTTTTTATTGTAAAAATTGTTGGAAATGTTAGGGGGGTTTCTACCCCCAGAAGAGGGGTAAATTTTATGACGGGACGAAAAAAGTTTAACAAACTAAAAATAAAGGCACCCGTATTTCCGTATTTTCTCCGCAAATAAAGATACTTTCTAATACTGAATTTATTCCAGTTAAAAATTCCACCCTGTATCTGTGGCTTGGTACAAGAAGTGCATATTATATGTCACTATTTTGCGTTTTTGAGATAAATATGCCAAAGTACTAATAAAAAATGTAAATTTTATGAGGGTAAAATGTCTAAGCCCCATTTTACAAAAACAAAAAAAATGCTTATGTCATTTATTAACTATTTAAAAGTTTAAACTTTTAAAGCGAATATTATCAATTTCACAAAAACTGACATATGCACACACAGATACATAATATATAGCATGTAATTTAAAAAATAGATCCTTATGACGTCACGCTTTTTTGGAACACCCTGTATAAACAAAAATATTTTCCTGAAATGCGCCATAGGATACAGGTCTAGTCCGCAAAATGCCAAAATAATAACTTAATTTTTAAGTGAGCTAGGGAAGACGGGAGGTGATGAGATACACGACCCTGTAGAATAAACTTTCATTCAAAAATGATAGACTGATATAGACATTATTCTAAATATTTCCCATTTAAAAAATGTGTATAAGTGGCTTTTAATCCTCCCTTGTATACTCGTACATAATTCAAAATATATATTAGAATGTACCTTATAGTCCTAGATTGTCTCGTACAGGTCACAGGTCACACAATGAATACTAAGTACGCGTTTATCGTTTATCAAACGTGCCTGGTAAAACACATGAATTTCGCGCCAATAAGTTATGTCAAACGGTTTTCTTTCGATTCGATCGATCGGCACCGGGCACCGGAGTTCGGCTTCTTTCGGTGGACCTGTCCGTCTGGTCCACAGACTCTTGTTATTCGAATTCATTAGGGTAAGACAAAGATATTATTATAAGCTTCTTCGTTTACAGCCGGTCAATTAGAAGATGCTCATTTTGTTCAATCAATTTTTTTTATTTATGTGAGGACGCAAATAGCCCATTGGTTTATTTAGCATTGTTTAAAAATTACCTTCTAGATTCTGCTTCTTGCTCATCATCGGGTATTTCAGTTTTAAGTACAACTTCTGGAAAATAAATGCTGCAAGAAAAAAAGAACTTAATTACTTCTTACTTTAAGATTTTCTGCATTGTCTGGAGTTTTCACTTGTTTCTTAAAAACTATCAACTTTTTTATTATTCTTTGTTCGTGGAAAAGTAGGATTTAAGTTTTCTTTCACTTATAATATAAAAATAAAATATGTACAGGATGCTGAATAATTTATAGAGGGAGTAAATAATTAATAATATTTAAGAATGATTAAAATAAACAAAAACGTATTACCTACCCATTTTTTTAATTTTGAAAACAAACGGCTAGATTTTGTTGTTATTTTAATATCTTGTAGTACCAATAAGTGTTTTATTTGTTTCTTGTAAGGGCGGTTAACCCCTAAAGAACTTTTCAAACTTGAATACATACTGAACAGCAAAAAAATGATAAATTAGATATAAAAAATATCAGAAAACATAGAAAATTATAAACATAAAAAAAATCACAATGTCGACCTTTTAAACATACAATTAGATTTGGTTAATTCTCCACTGTTAAAATTATAATAAATAATTTCATCTGGCACTTATACTGTTATACTTAGAACCTATTTTTCCACAGGTAAAACGGTATTTTGCTAAATCTGAGCCTTGCACATTTTAGCTTTGGCCTCAATTTTGGACCTACCGCCAAGACGTTTTTTTTTAGTTTTAGTTTTAAAAAAATGGGGTATTTCCTGAGCAAATAATAAAACAAAATATGCTCTCTTTTAAAAAAGTGGAAACACACTAACATAATAAATAAATTAAGCCTTAACCAGTCGACGGCGTTTCAAGTTCAATGATATTTCAAATGTTTGGTTTCTAAGTTTTTTTTTTCAATTAAGAACGTATCCTGTAGCATATTTGACGTAAGCTATTAATAGCCGTCGATGACACACGTTATTTCTAATAATATTAATTTTACAGAACTTAAGGTTTGGTCAGGGCCGGACTGGTGCGCCTGCAATAGTTAATTACTAAATAAACAATATATTTACTTGCTTTTTCATAAATAGAACACTTCACAGACACACACAGTCCAACAGTTTAAAACTAGAAAGTCAAAATAATAGCATAATTATCTCTAAAAATACCAAATACAACAATACTACACTTATTATTCAACACATACACAGATTGAATGCCGGCTCTGTGATATTGAAAGAACGCGTCGAAAGCACGCGGATTAATGAAGTACGGAAAGAGATATGCGAGGGCAAAAGCATAAGAAAGAGATGCACATACTAACGGCATCGATGTCAACTGCTATTACAATATTCTCTTGACGGCTTTTAGTTGATTAAAGGGCAACAGATTGGAGTGTTCAGGGTGTATCTTTGTTGTGTAGATGTAAATATACGAAATTAAAAACTGTGTGTTAGTTATCATGTTTTATAAATTTAATAATCGATTTAGATCATTCTATAGGCAAACAAATAATAAAATTGAGCAAACTACCCTTATTACTTGTGTACCTGTTAATCCAATAATTCATTATTTTTAAATAAAAAGGAACTAAAACTGGCCATGTTCATTTTACCGTCGTTTCCGTAATGCAATCTACTTGGCGACTCTATGTATTGTTCTTGTTTTTGTAATTTAATGATTTGCTGGCGATGTGGGAGGTTGTATATATACTCCCCTCCTAGATACAAAAATGAAAAAAATCATAGTGATAGTATATATTTTTTAAGCCATTCACAAATACAAGTAAAAAAAAAGGTTTATGACATAAACTACTATTTAAACCAATAACAAAAAATATTTTTTTACTGTATCTGATCAAGGGATAGGATGAAGGAAAAAGTTCTTTGGTTCATAGACTATTATCAGTATACCTACTTATATATTTTGTTAGAGGACCTTTCTTCAAGCCAAATAATTTGTGCAAAAAACATTTTGCAATAATATAATTTTTTAGTACTTAATAACATAAATATGTAAAACGTTAGGCACTATGCAATTTTGATAAGTTATCATGTGTAAGAATAACTATAAAGATAACCTCTATACAAATGAACCTGAAGCTAGCGGCCAGCGGCCAACGGCCGAATAAATAAATATTTCGCGCGGAGTGTACCACATAGGCAGTGTATGCTTTCCCTGATTATAAATATGTATATCTTTTATTTATAATATAATTGTGGCAAAATTAAAAAAACTATTATAGTCTATAAGAGGTGGAGTGTGCGCAATTTAATAGGCGTTATTATTACCAAAAAAATAAACTACAAGGTAGATTCAAAAATGAGGAAAAAAACTATTTCTGTAAAAATGGCATTTCACAATAAAACTTCGTGGAGGGCTTTATTAAATTACAAACTACAACATACCTGAAGGATTTTTCCAGAAATAGCCTTTACGGGGTTCATTCAGAAAATTAAAATAAACATTTTTTTACAAAAACCGTAGTTTTAACTAGTTCACGTTAAAACTTCGTGGAGGGCTTTATTATATTACAAACTACAACATACTTGAAGGATTTTTTCAGAAATAGCCTCTACGGGGTTCATTCAGAAAATTAAAATAAACATTTTTTTACAAAAACCGTAGTTTTAACTAGTTCACGTTAAAACTTCGTGGAGGGCTTTATTATATTACAAACTACAACATACTTAAAGGATTTTTCCCTAAATAGCCTTTACGGGGTTCATTCAGAAATTTAAAATAAACATTTTTTTACAAAAACCGTAGTTTTAACTAGTTCACGTTAAAACTTCGTGGGGGGCTTTATTATATTACAAACTACAACATACTTAAAGGATTTTTCCCTAAATAGCCTTTACGGGGTTCATTCAGAAATTTAAAATAAACATTTTTTTACAAAAACCGTAGTTTTAACTAGTTCACGTTAAAACTTCGTGGGGGGCTTTATTATATTACAAACCACAACATACTTAAAGGATTTTTCCCTAAATGCTTCTACGGGGTTCATTCAGAAAATTAAAATAAACATTTTTTTACAAAAACCGTAGTTTTAACTAGTTCACGTTAAAACTATTCTAGGCTATTTAGGGAAAAATCCTTTAAGTATGTTGTGGTTTGTAATATAATAAAGCCCCCCACGAAGTTTTAACGTGAACTAGTTAAAACTTTGGTTTTTGTAAAAAAATGTTTATTTTAAATTTCTAAATGAACCCCGTAGAGGCTATTTAGGGAAAAATCCTTTAAGTATGTTGTAGTTTGTAATATAATAAAGCCCCCCACGAAGTTTTAACGTGAACTAGTTAAAACTACGGTTTTTGTAAAAAAATTTTTATTTTAAATTTCTGAATGAACCCTGTAGAGGCTATTTAGGGAAAAATCCTTTAAGTATGTTGTGGTTTGTAATATAATAAAGCCCCCCACGAAGTTTTAACGTGAACTAGTTAAAACTACGGTTTTTGTAAAAAAATGTTTATTTTAAATTTCTGAATGAACCCCGTAGAGGCTATTTAGGGAAAAATCCTTTAAGTATGTTGTAGTTTGTAATATAATAAAGCCCCCCTACGAAGTTTTAACGTGAACTAGTTAAAACTTTGGTTTTTGTAAAAAAATGTTTATTTTAAATTTCTGAATGAACCCCGTATAGGCTATTTAGGAAAAAATCCTTTAAGTATGTTGTAGTTTGTAATATAATAAAGCCCCCCACGAAGTTTTAACGTGAACTAGTTAAAACTTTGGTTTTTGTGAAAAAATGTTTATTTTAAATTTCTGAATGAACCCCGTAGAGGCTATTTAGGGAAAAATCCTTTAAGTATGTTGTAGTTTGTAATATAATAAAGCCCCCCACGAAGTTTTAACGTGAACTAGTTAAAACTACGGTTTTTGTAAAAAAAAAATTATTTTAAATTTCTTAATGAACCCCGTAGAGGCTATTTAGGGAAAAATCCTTTAATTATGTTGTGGTTTGTAATATAATAAAGCCCCCCACGAAGTTTTAACGTGAACTAGTTAAAACTACGGTTTTTGTAAAAAAATGTTTATTTTAAATTTCTGAATGAACCCCGCAGAGGCTATTTAGGGAAAAATCCTTCAGGTATGTTGTGGTTTGTAATATAATAAAGCCCTCCACGAAGTTTTATTGTGAAATGCCATTTTTACAGAAATAGTTTTTTCCCTCATTTTTGAATCTACCTTGTAGTTTATTTTTTTGGTAATAATAACGCCTATTAAATTGCGCACACTCCACCTCTTATAGACTATAATAGTTTTTCTAATTTTGCCACAATTATATTATAAATAAAAGACATACATATTTATAATCAGGGAAAGCATACACTGCCTATGTGGTACACTCCGCGCGAAATATTTATTTATTCGGCCGTTGGCCGCTGGCCGCTAGCTTCAGGTTCATTCTATACAAGGCTTTGAACTTAATTTATTCTCATCAAAATATTACTTACAGTTCTGTTTTTTGGGACAATGCATCTTTCCGATGTTGTATGTTAGGCCCCAAGTTTACCTTTGGAATAGCCCTACTAGTCAATAACATTCTGCCACGTGGTGTAATCTTAATGTCATTTGGGTCAAAATGGGTACTGCATATACGACTGGAGTAGGAATATTCCTTCTTCTCAGGATCTATACCAAGAGCTTGCAACCACGAGTCATATCTATTTTTTGTTAACCTACAAAACAGAATATATAAATAAGTCAATGGTGATTGCCTGACCCCTGACTGACCAAAGCTTTCATAATGTATAAATTATTGATAAAATACACCCCGAAAAAATTTGAAGACAAAAGTTATATAATGTAAGATTAATATTTTTATATTTAACACTTCTTTAAGTAACATTTAATTTCTTTTACCATCCTTAGTGCACATTAAAGTGTAAAAATATCACACAATTTTTTATACCCTGAGAATAGTATTTTACCAAAACAGTGTTAATTATTTTATTAATATTATTATTATAACCATCCCTGTCTATAAAATACCAAATATCTTATAGTATTGTTTATACTACTGGTGATAAAATAACTCCAACCAGTGTAAAAAAATTGCACCATGCATAGCAGTGATCCCGCTTCTTCTCATTTGCGAGATTAGTAATTTATTTAGTGAAGAAACATCATCAACTGAAACCACCCGTTATGCGGACTGTGATCGTGTATATGTGTTGTAATAAATTTTATGTCAACGACCCCAGTTATTAAATACTGTTAGCTATCCAATACTTACAGAAAATATGAAATACCGGGAATTGTACCTTTATTTCGGCAAAATGGAAGCATACAATTTTCGTTATTCGTCATTTTGACCAATTTTGATTTGGACCAATCAACCAAAGAAAATTTAACAATCAACAAACAAAATCCCAAAAACTAAAAAAATAGTAAAAACACTCGTAGCACAGAGGAATGATAGGTCTACACAACTCGAACAAAGAATAGGTCGTCGCTGTCGCTATAAGCCGGGTTCTCAGCTACGGTTGTCGCAGGCGGCGCATTATACTCGTAGAAACGCAAACACAAATGTTTCTTTAGCTGTATTACGTATTAGACAGCTTTGATTTTCATTTGTTGTTCGGATTGTCATTGTGACGTCTGGTATAAACCATGACCCATTGTAAATGCGATAGTATTAACAGCACGAACCTTACAAATTATTTTAAAGTTCGTGATTAACAGATAGTACAAACATAGTAGTGGGAGCAACTTTCCCACTCCCGAGAAACAGGGGAATATTGCACACTTCAAATTTCAAAGTTGTTCAAATGTTGCCTAGGATAAAGAAATAAAGATAATTTCTATTAATATATCTTAATAAAGTCACATTTGATATTTTGTAGTACTATAATAAATTTACTGAGATAGGGCCTGTATTATGATTTGTTATCACTGCCAGGTATATGTGGGTTTCCTACGTTTTTTTGGATAACTGTTCAAATAGATAATAATAATTAATAGTGTTAGTTATAGTTTTAGCAATAGGAATTGAAATAGAAATCGTAATAGTAATGATGATAATAACAATAACCGTCTGGGCTTAGGGTTGCCACCTCTTCAGGTTTGACCTGGAGTCTCCAGGTTTGGTTTGGAGTCTCCAGGTTTGATTTGGAGTCTCCAGGTTGAAATCCTCTGACTTTTTTTAGAAATCAGTGGGAAATGCAAACCATTTTGACATCCGTTTTACTACACTTAATTTATATTATAGACTGGATCACATCGGAATTATCAAAACGCGTTCAAAAGAAAAAGACACAAGACAAAATAATTGTAAATAGCGTCCTACATCATCTACTTGTCGACTGCCGCCTGGACCAGAGGACACGCGTAGGTATGCTTAGTCGCTTAACAAAGCGAATGTGCTAGAAAATGGTAACATACTGACCTCAAGTTTAAAAGTAGTCTGAACTGTTCTGGGTTCTGGTTCCTTTTATACAATCGAATCGTTTTGTTTGGCGGGAAGTTCAAATAGCGAATTTGTCATAAATATCAGTATAGAATAATGTGTTTAACTTTTATATCGTTATAAAAGTATTAGTTTTGTTAATTAAGGTAAAGCTCACTAAAAACTATTATTTTAATATACCATAAACTAGGTCAACTATATTTGCCCAATGCGAATAAATACAATTATTACCTGAAAAAAAATTTAAACATAACGTCCCATATTTTCATTATTTGTATGTTTGTCGGTCAACATTTACGCCATTTTAAGAACAATATATTGTATATCTAACATTGTAACCGTAAAACACGTAGAAAAAATGTATTAATGCTATAGCGCCCACCCCGGACACTATCTTATTGTCTTACTTGTCGGTTGGCTTTGCTTTCCACTTTTCCCCATTTGTTATTTTATTTATAAAATGTGTGACTTTTTAAAAATTAACGGTACTATGCATCTATATTATCTAGAATACAGTTGAATATACCCTACCTTAAAAACAGTAAACAGCAGTTTTTGTTTTAACAGCCAATCCCACTATTAATAACAAATTTACCACGTGGAAAACTAAACAAATATAGACCGTATTCATAAATTTTCACGTATTAACACAGTAGGTACGTACACACAGAGTCAGCCCGGTGAAACTTCTTATGGGCGGGATAGAAGCTAGAGTGACGTCAGACCTCCAGACTTTTTCAAGTTAGGACCTACGTTTATCCCCATCAGTTATATCTCAATATTACACCTACGTAGTTATTTTTACAAAGAGAGCTACGGCAGACTAACTTGGTCTGACTATATTTGTCTCTTTTTACATCGAATGGAGATGCAGACAGAGATAGGTACTTGACATGAATAGCACGAGCTGTTAAATTATTTTAGAACCTAACTTCCCTGTTGAGCACAAATCATTGACATTTGTAATGTCAATGTCAATGGCACAAATGGAATTGCCCCTTTTTCTTTCTTCATAGCTGAAAATCAGACCAAGCTTTTTTGATATTCTTATATTATTTTATATTTCTTTAGTTATTTTTATTCGTTATTTATTACATTAGTTTACCTACTTGTTGCAAAAATAATTATACATACAAAATATATTTTTTTTGCTATTCAATTATTTAGACCATTAGGAAATTTTAACTTTGTCGAGTGTTGTAGTAAGTAATTCATTAATTTTTTTGTTTTATATTCATTCAGGTTGGCTATTTCAAGAAGTACCTATACGTGAATTTTTGATGATTATGTATGTTGCATGAATAAATGTTTAGTACATGGGAGCCACTACAGCTGGTACTGTAGGTTAATCTGGGAAAGTAAGTACATTTTGGGAATATAAAGAAAAAACAGATCCTTATGTGGGTAAATAATGTAGTTTTTTACATAGTTATAGCAGTGGTACAGTTTTTTTTCTAACGAGGTACTGATCTTACCTATATTTCAATCGTAGTAGTCAATAAAATTAATTATAAGCTGATTTCTGAAGTTTTATTTCTAATTGTACAACTTTAATAAATAACATTTCAAAATGGTATTTACAGCTTAAAAATCTAATCAGAAAATCCTAATATTTAATTTTTACTCTACTTGAAAAATCAAATAAGAGAATTATTGTGAATAATTTGATGGCGTTAAATATCATTTTAAGGTTTTGTGTGCAAAATTTTTTAAAATTGCCATATTTGAAAGTCCCGTCTATAGTCGAAAGGTTGTCCAGATGTTAAAAATTTTTGCACATAAAATTTTAAAATGATATTTACAGCCAACAAACTATTCACAATCCTCATTTAATTTTCAAAGTATAGTAAAAATTAAATATTAGGATCCTGATGGTTTTTTTAGCTGTAAATATCATTTTAAAATCTTGGCGGCCAAAATTTTTAAAATGGTCATATTTGAAAGTCCCGCGTATAGTCCAGAGGTTCCCTCCAGACCCGATGGTGGCGCTGTTTTGAAGTTTCTTATGTCAAATTTTGCTTCGACCAATTAAAACTATTGTTTGTCTTCTTTCTATGTTTGTCTTCGTTGCACAGAGTGCTCGGCGCTCTCTGCTCTCAGAGTCTGCAATGTAATAAAAGGAACATAAAGCACATGTTTTGGCTAATGGTGGGTAATGCGATGTTGCCATAACACGAATTCCACTTCGCCCCTCATTCCACTTTGCCCCACTCACTCCGAAAAGCGGAATAAAATTGGATTTTTTTGACGTTACAATCTTATTATTTAGAAAAAGGTAAAAAAAATGTTGTCAGTTGAATGATAGTTATGTTGTCAAAAAATTACAGTAATTTGAAATTTCTAGGATGAAGGTTTTCTCTTATACCTACAATTTTTTTTTTATTAAAATTGTGGTCCACTTTGCCCCTTCTGTGGGGTAAAGTGGAACACTATGCGTATTATGTAATTATTTGGGATTGTAGTGATGCCTGTCTCATCCACATCATAAATCTGGCTTGGCGTACAGTTATAGCGATCATACAGTTCAATTAACAGCCCAAAAAAAGGTCGAAATAGCATGCCTGTTAAATGCCGTAGCTCTAGCGATAGAGGTTCTTTCAGGAATTCGAAGAGAAAAGCTCTTTATTCCTTTTTAAAAAGGATAGAACCCAATCTTTTCCAGCCTTTTTCTTCTAATAATTATTAAATGGATGAACTACCTAGTTTGTGTCGTACCGTTAAGTCAACTACCCGTCGCTCCGGCACCGACGGTTCGGAGAGAAACAAACATTTAGCTTATTCTCAAAAGATACAGTTTAATTAATTCCGATAGATTTGCTACAATAACGATTATAATAACACCCGGGTGAAAGTTAAATTAGGCGCTTTGCAACACGTAATTTGTAATTTGTTTAGAGGGCTGTGGAATTGCTTAGTACCGCATCCTACCACTACCACTTTGAGGCGTTTTTTAGACAAAGATGGAAGTATACTGCTCTTCTTGTTCGTTTCATAAATAATATGACGTTATGACGATGTTTCCCGGCTTTATCATTTGCCGCCATTTTCATTTTAGAGCGTTCTTTTTCGGATGGCATTATTTTATTTTTGTAGATTTTTTTATTTAATGTTTAATATTAAAAATTTTGTATATTATGCTCTCTAACTTATTCTACAGTCATCACAGCGAGAATTAAATTGATTATACAAATCCACATAACAGGTATGTTACTAAATTATTTCATTTTTTATTTTGAAGGTTATGTTATTAAAATGTTTGATATATTTTTGCATTTATGTTGTTTTTAGCATATTTCTCTTGGAGACGCTGTCCCAAAAATAAATTAAATTTTGTACGAGGTCGATGGCCAAGTGATACAAGGGTTTTCCAATATATTAATACTCCGTAAGTCTTTAATAAAAAAATTATTTTTTTTTTCAAATTTTTTAAGCTCTAAATTATCTCTGTGTACCTATTAATTTTTATTTACCCCTGAACTAAATAGCATACGATATATTCTTGTAAATATCCAAAATTGCAAAAATGCCTACTTGTGCCCCAGTTGAACCTAACCATGTTTGCAGCTACACTTTTGTATCAATCATGGATTGATAACCAAATAGTCAATAAAACCATTAGAGTTGATATTTTTAAGTATACAAGGGATAAGATACCAAAAAAAAATACACCACAGGACAAGATAGTAAAATCAAAAAATTTAAATCGAGTAAACTAAATTAGAAATATTATTATTATTATTACATTTCTTATTATACCTACTTAAATCACCAATAATAACTTTATTTTATGACTATTAAATGACAATTTATGCTAACCATCTCTCTTTTTTTTAAATTTTTATGTGATTATCCATTAAGATGACGTTTTACACCTGACTGTGATAACTTACACCCAGCGTTGCCAGAAGTCTGTGATTGAAGGTAATAGGTTGACGGTTCAAAAAGTAATAGATTTCATGAAATAGTAATAAACGCAGCCAGAACATCGAAGGAGCAATAAATGTTCTGGCGCATTCACCAGTTGCAAAAAAATTAATTATGCAATGAATATAAGCATAATATAAATATTAGATATTTTTACACAATTAGTTCCTTTTTAGATGATTTGACCGCCAGTTATGAAAAAATAATACCGTTATATGTTAAAACAATATTATTATTTTTATTACCAGTAAGTTATATATGCATAATATATAGGGATTTCCTGGGTTTTCGGAGAAAGTTGTGAATAAATAAAAACTATGGATATGGGATGATATGGGTAATTATAGTAAAATGCTGAAACGCAATAATAAACGAATAGTAATAGATTTGGTGAGTAAGGTAAAACCGTAATAGAATTGTGAAAATAGTAATAGATCTATTACAATTGTAATAGACTGGCAACGCTGCTTACACCTTGTTGTGTCCCAAATGTGATGAATACCAACATCTGACCTAATACTTGATAAAGACTCTACACTGTGAACAAGTGTATCGACCCAAATGTGATCTAAACCTGAAAGTTTACCTGATAAAGGCTCCAGCTTATATGTATAAGTGTACCGACCTATTGCTATATGCTTCAAAGGCAACTGTTATCTTCTGACTGGAAGTAGTATTCATGCTGAAATAGTATAGAAAATCTCCCGTACTTATAGACATTTTATATTATTGGAAATCATCTTCAAAGTGTATAGTACCTACTTAGTGAATTTCGCGATAGTTAAGTTTATCGGTACGGTGCGGCCGTGATAGAATTATAGTGACAGTGATATTTAAGGTATAAAATATCGTAAGTAGGATTTCTCGCTTAGTTTTTTCAATTTCGAAAATTAGATAGCTTAGTTATGTGTCTTTTAATTCTATAAAGTAATATAGGGCTTATTTATTTTTGTATGCCAAAGTTAGGTTTAGTTATTTAAAATCTTAAAACTACTGTGAGGTCAACAGAAATTATAAGCATAACTATTATATATGTTTCTCATGTTGTCGAGATAAATATTTTATGGATTTTTATGTTTGCAATAAATATTTGTTTTCATATGCTTACTTTATTGTTTTCATAGTTCCATGCCTACTAAATTTTTTATATTATTGATTATTCCAGTAAGTACCTATATATATCATACAAAAAATAATAAAATCCTTTTCCCTTTAGTGTGTCGGCGGATGGAGTTGACAATAGGGAAAACTCTCTTATTGATAATTTGATTTGATTACGACCAGAAGTCATCCTTTACCAAAATTTCTGTTTGTTGAGAAAATTTAAGATTAGATATAAATGTAAATTATTCTGTCTTTAAATATTCGAATTTGTATTTAGACTTTCTGTTACATAAAGAACTGCTTAAAATAAATCGACTTAAAATCCTTGAATCGCACCTACTTTTCTCTTGAAGCATTTTCCTATATAACATCTGTACACACTACATCTGATCAAAAAATTTTATATTGCAAATTAATTTTCTCTAAACGCAAAAGTTTTTATAAAGAATTACTTTTTGTCGTAAAATCAATAATATATTTTTTCCTATTGTACTCCATCCGCCAACACACTGTATATCGATAGCCTAGTTCGAATACGAAGTAACCCACAAAATTTATTTTTTGATTAATATTAATAAATACCTTCATTTTCACAACGTAGAAAACATTTTGGTGCGCCCCAGCCGACCGCATCGGTGAGCTCAAAGCTGCAGTGAAGAGCAAACATACAGTCAAGCGGCTTTGATTTCACCGTCGCTATGGTTACGTAACGTCAGTCACGTGCCAGGCATGTAAGAATTTGCATTAAGATGAAGGGCAATTTAAAAATAGGTAAGTCATATGCACTATTGTTTTAGCATTGGTCCTCGGTATTTATTTTGAGGCTTCGCGAAACTTACGGTTGTAAATATCGTTTTTACGTGATTTACTGTGTGATTAAAAAGTTTTGTTTTTATTTTTCAGTTAATTTAGTAGTGTGTACGTAGGTACCTACTTAGTTTAATTTTTATTGTGTGTTTTAAAAATGAACCCAATTAATGACATAGTTTGAAATTTGTTGGAAACTACATTCCGTCGTTGGACAGATGAGGATAAGAGAGACGTTTTGTTACACGGGCGACCTACTAGAATCCTAAACATAAATTTTTTAAAAAGAATTTTAAAAAAGTGGCAGATCCTATAAGATTAATTTTAAGTGTTCCTGGTTTTCAGAATATAATTGGCTATGTAGTAGTGCAGCTTTAAAAAAATTGCTTTGTTGGTCGTATATTTACTCTTTTCGAATAAACATTGCGTTTGGAATAGGGACGGTTTCACAGATTTTTTAAATATTACTCGATCGTTGCGTAAACACGGGGATTCTGGGGAACACTTAAAATGTCAGTTAATGTTAAGAAATTTTGAACAAATCAAAATACTATTGCCGATGCTTTAAAAGAAAACGCTAGACCTCAACCGAAGAATCGATCTGATTTACAAAAACTAGCTATGTAAGTACGTAATTAAAAAATAAATTATTCAATGTTTGTTTAAGTACCCGCACTATACCTAGTTCTTCACCATTTTTTAAGACCGCGAGCCGCCACTGATCGATCGTACTCCAGACTATCGTTTCACGACCACGGCTAAAAACCGTTATCATTGCACAACTTTTCGCATATATCTAGGCAACAAAACTCAGATTAACTTGAAAACGCGTAATAGGTACCTATCTTCTTTCGGCTGACATCGTAACTAGCTATAGAACTAACTTTTTTCTTTTGACTGCCTGACCCAAGGCACTGTTCAGCTTTTTATACCCAAAAATCACCCTCTTACCTAATCTATTATAGTCTAAATAGCGCAGAGGTGACATTTTTGTTACCCTTATATCTTCCTGAATTCCCCAGAAAAGCTATTAAAAAAATTGGTTTATAGTCAATTAAGGGTCATAATCCCTTGTATCGACTTATTTAGGTAATTGAATAGATTCTGCCTTTACTTGGTGGAACTCCATATTTTAAAATATAAAGAAAACACTAATACTGTGTTAAATTCCACTTTATTTTAAAAAACACTATTAAAATAAGTTGTTGATTCAACATGTTTTGCTACACAATAGCTTTATTATGAGTACTAAAAGTAGTTTAAGTGTAGTCTTATATAAACAATATATTGTACCTACTATACCTATATCGCGGGTTTTTCCGTTAACAATAAATTCAAAACAAATTCAACAAGGGTGAGTTATTAAGGTCTAATTGACAATTTAAAAGGTGGTTTGTATTTTTAAGTTTATTTATTTCTAGGGATTCCAGCAAATTAAGTTTATTGCCCTTATTTTCTGTATGAAGAATTTGAAAATTATGATTAAAATTATGTGAAGATTCCGTTAAATGATTTGCATAGATAAAGAGAGAAATATTTTTATTATTTAAAAAATTCTTGATGTCTATAAATTCTCATTAAGAAACACAACCAACTAGTTCATAACTTTACTTTTTATGTTAGCAAATGTCGCGGTTGCTACAATGCACTCGTTTTAAAAACGGTTAAAAATAAACGTCTCCGGAATGTTATTTTTTTGTAATGAAACGTTACACGTGTCCTGTACTGTTTATATCACGTTAATTATACGTGACTCTGCTGTTTGATATTTCATTCCAGAGCCATTCTAATTCGCCCTCGTGTAGACCTAATATTCTTAAAAGTAAAAAGATCGATTCTAAATTAATAACCCGTGACATTAAACACTATTTTTAAATTGTTATCATTTTATTGCAACCGATAAATGCATCATAACACATTCAGTATAATTGATGTGAATTAAAAATGTTTTTCTTCGTGTCGGTTGCAAGACTGGCCAGCATTTTTGGTCTTATACCCTATTTCAATTTTGAAATGAACACATTATTAAATGAACAACTTTACAAAAGGAAAATTGAAGTTCTTAGTATCGTTGCACTATTTATAGGCGGTGCATCATTTTGGGAAACTTATGAGTCCTATGAGAATGACAAAATATTAACTATAGTAACTGGAGTACTGCAAAGAGCATGCGCGTATTTATCCATAATTTCTGCTATAGTCAATTCATATAGTAAAAGATTAAATTGGCTTGGAATTTTTAACGAATTCGACATTGTTATTAAGATTCTAAATACTAAAAGATCTAAGTTGGAACAAAGATTCTTTAAAAACTCTAAATATTATTTAGTAATGGGTTTTTTAATAATTTTTTTAAATCTATTAATTTTCTTCCCAGAATCGGCCAAAAAATGGAAAAACAAAAACTCGAAAATATTTATTTTACGGTTAACTTTAATACCGTTTATTGCATATTTGCGAACAAGCTATATTTTCTTGCAATGTACTGTAATGGTACTGCTGGCCATAAAAATTAGTTACCAGAATACTGGAAAAATTGTTACCAATTTGAAATTAACAACCTTAGAGAACGTTGATACTAAACAAGAAATTTTTGACAGTATTCGAAAAGTAGAAAAATTGAGTCTTCATCTACATATCATAGAAAATGGTTTTAAAGGTCTTTTTGAAATACACCTTTTATTGCTTACCATTTTTGCTTTTCTTAACTGTGTCTTTGTTTTTTTCTTGATGAAAGGATATAATCAGATTGACTTGTTATTTATTTTTAATTTTATATGGTTAATTACATTTCAGGTAAGCCGATTTTCCTTGAATACCTAATTTTTTAAGTTTAATAATTTGATAGTGTCTGTTTAAAGGTTGGAGACAATGACGTTTCTTGAACGGCTGTAGAGTTTTGGACTTGCATTGTCTTTATTTGCTTAGAATCACTACGTTTCAACTGGTAAGCATCTCCAGTCGTCTTCATCAGTATTCACCTGAAGACGACTGGAGATGCTTACCAGTTGAAACGTAGTGATTCTAAACAAATAAAGACAATGCAAGTCCAAAACTCTACTGCCGTTTAATAATTTGATAGTTATGTATTCGTCGAAGATTTGCACGTTCCTATTTCAACTCACTGATCAGTGGCGGATAAAGAGTATTCGGCGCCCGAGTGGTATATATCGGTATACAGGGTGTTGGTGTTACTTAATAATATGTAGGAACCTACTTATTTTAATGGGTGATTGTAGGACCAATTTTATGCCGAAAAGTTCATATATCTACCCGATGCAGAGAACCGATATTTTCACAAAATGCGTATCGAAGGTTTATGAACACAATTATATGATTTAATAGGATTTAAATGACTAATTAACATCTAAATTATTACTGCGGAAGGGAAGAATTTTGCCGCAAAAATAAAATGAAGTACTTCTGTAGTGACCCGCGACCTCTCTTATTTCCTAAATTTTCCGAATAATGGAAAAGTGTTCCCGAATAATAATGACCCATTCATAAGGTTTTCATTTATAAAAAATGTGTATATGTTGAGTGTGTCTCCATTTATCAATAAATAAAAAGAAAAACATTTTTTAAAAGGAAAGGACAATGTGTCTACTTAATTATTTCTATAAATTTTTTTGGAATTTTAAAAATAATCAAATTTCTTTTAAATTAAGGAAAGGTACATTTTTCTAAGTATTCTAAACATTATTTATATTAAGAAAAAGGAAAATTCTTCCAAGTGTTTTAAAAAAAAACATTTTTTTTTGCAAAAAATAAATAAAATTCATTAATATTAGAAAAAAGAAAAAATATTCCAAGTATTTCCAAATCATTCAAAAATATAATTCAATAAATAGTTAAAAAAAAAGAAAAACTCACTTCTCCAGGTTCCAAATAATGGATTAAATCCCACATTATATTTAAAAATGAGAATATATTGGAAAAAAATTTTTTGTCTTCTTGCAATAGAAACCGCAGCAAGATAAAACATCTTAACTTATTTTCCCACACCGACTACCTACTTGAGAATCTTATAGCGATTTCGGTTTACAGATCTCGGGCACTCTGAGAGTGCTCTCCCCGAGATTTGCGTGTTCGATTATCGAAATCGAGATATCTCACTATATGGCTATGACAGATCTCGGGCAGATCTATGACGTCACAGAGCGCTCTCTGAGTGCCCGAGATCTGTAAACCGAAATCGCTATTAGGCTAGCGAGCCCCGGGCAAAAAGTAAATCTAACATTTTCCCGGGATTCAGATTAGGTCCAGCTAAAAAAAATCTTGGGAAAACCAACCCTCCAGGAGGGGGTGGTCACGTAGCCGTTTTCCCAAGAATTCTTTTAGCTGGACCTAATCTGAATCCCGGGAAAATGTTATATCCCCTCCATAGGAGTCATACTCGCTCTACGCGAGATTTTGTCCGGATTCGAAGAAAATACATTTTCGCAACACCTTATAAGGGTCCACTATTCATACTCCGATAGGGGTAGCGTCATCGCAAGATGGCTGCCGTACTCAATTGTTCGGTAAAAGTACTTTAGACTTTCTTCCAGATGCTACAAGGCAGGTTATAGTCTCAGTTTAGTAAGTTTAAGTAAGTCCTATAAGAAACTGTAGTAAATTTCGCAATTGGATGTAAGCAGTTAGGAGATCGTTACGTAATTATAACGTTAATTAATTCTTGAATGAGGGTGACAAAAAATGTGACTTCTTTATATGGGTATAGTAAAATAAACAAAATTATTTTTGAAAATAATTTAAATTAAAAAAAAAATATAAAAATTCGCAATTTAAATTAAAGGGATATAAAAAGATTTAAATTTATAAGTAGTATTTTGGAAATAATTAAAAACCATTCAAAAAGAAAACTTAAGAGCAAAAATAGATCACTAAAACTTACCTTTATATTTTTGTAGTAAGGAATGATAGGACACAAGCGGTCACTGAAGCTGGCAACCACCGACTAAAAATTCTTAAACAAAGTCAATCCTCTCATAAAAATAAATTGTGCAATCTTTTGGTGTACGTGACATTCAGAGCGAATTCCTTCTGGGTTTTGAACCCTAGTAACCTTCAAATATATTCTTGACATTTTTCAATAACAATATCTTTCGACATATCCGTAGAAAAAAATAAGAAAACCTTGAGCCAAATTCCGTTCTCACACATTCTTCACCGGTCAAGTCTTTGGCACTGACTTGTTTTCTAAGAACCCCGTCCAACATCCGCAGATTTGACCCTGATTTGTTTTGAAAAAAATACTTCTAGGAAAACCCAAAGTCAAACTTTTTGCGCAATACACTGATCCTGAGTGGTTGTCGCATTCCTTAAGAAATGGGGGCCTCTCCCACATACCAAAACTTCGTATAAATTCTCGCGCGCGTCCTATCTAAGGCAGTCATCCAGTAAGCAGTTAGATATCTAGTTACTTACGAAATTTCAAAAATTAACAGTGCCAATTCTAAATCAGTTAATAAAGAAAACGGGGTAGTAATTTAAAAGTGAGTGTTTTAAGTCTTGTAAGGTATAACATTAAGAAATTGTGAAACTTATTGGGTGGCTCTCTAACTAAGAAATTAAAAGCAGTGAAAGTGAAGTGCGGGATTAAGAAAAAGTGATTTTGCCTTAACCATTGTATTTTGTTGTTTGCACACTATTTGATTTTGCCCCTTATTGCAACTTAACCTTTGTATTTTGTTCTTTACACACTATTTTCTATTTTTATATTTTTCAATATATATTTTACATTAATATCATCTTGTTTTACTGATAGTACGTACTCTAGGACCGACCCTGCTCCCCTTCTAATATTTGCAGTGCTCCTGCCTTACTAAAGTGAAAACTCCCTTTAAATAAAGATAGGAAAATGGCAGGGCATTACACAAAATGGTTTATGCCAAAACGCATTTTTTGATAACTGTTGACAGAACAGCGCGGCTTTGCCTATAAAAAGCCAAAAGACTGCGTAGGCAGTCAGTTCTCAGTTCCTAGTTAGTAGATAATTGAAACTACAAATTTTCGAGCGCAAAGTCAATTTAAACGTAAATCGCGGAAAGTCCAGCTACTCCAGTGACCCCTTAACTGAGACTAACCCAGGGTTCAACGTTCGTCTCTCCCAAATCAATACGGTCAACGACCCCGCAGAAGTAAGTGCTTGTGGGCCATATAAAAGTATTAATTATTTGGTGAAGAATCTATAAAAATTTTGTCGGTATAAGAAGTTATTGTTAGGTGCCCCCCCCCTAATTTCTTTAATTAATAATAAAATAGTTTTTATAACTTAAATAGTGCTTACTTTATAGTATTAAATCGCCAAACGTAGAGTATATTAAATCGGGATCTTTTCTATAAAAAATAACGTATCCCGGCTCTAAAAATCTTGACTTCTAAAAAAAATAATGATACGCATTACAATTTTCAAGGCTCAAAGT
The DNA here is from genome assembly GCA_935413205.1 of Polydrusus cervinus. NCBI lineage: Eukaryota > Metazoa > Arthropoda > Insecta > Coleoptera > Curculionidae > Polydrusus > Polydrusus cervinus. The sequence continues at coordinate 9,695,749 of OW284518.1, forward strand.
AAACAAGACATCCTCATTTTGTGGGGCTCGTAGGAGGGGGGGGGGGGGGTGTATAGAAGGCAGTTTGGATGCCCTGGATCCGCGCCTGCCCTCGTGTAGACTTAATATTCTTAAAAGGAAAAAATATCAATTCTAAATTAATAATGAACCGAAACAATACATACACTATTTATAAATTGTTATAATTTTATTGCATCCGATAAATGCAGCATAACACATTCAGTATAATTGTGAATTAAAAATGTTTTTCTTCGTGTCGGTTGCAAGACTGGCCAGCATTTTTGGTCTTATACCCTATTTCAATTTTGAAATAAACACATTATTAAATGAACAACTTTACAAAAGGAAAATTGTAGTTCTTAGTATCGTTGCACTATTTCTTGGCGGTGCATCATTTTGGGAAACTTATGAGTCCTATGAGAATGACAAAATTTTAACTACAGTAACTGGAGTACTGCAAAGAGGATGTGCGTATTTATCCATAATTTCTGCTATAGTCAATTCATATAGTAAAAGATTAAATTGGCTTGGAATTTTTAACGAATTCGACATTGTTATTAAGATTCTAAATACTAAAAGATCTAAGTTGGAACAAAGATTCTTTAAAAACTCTAAATATTATTTAGTAATGGGTTTTTTAATAATTTTTTTAAATCTATTAATTTTCATCCCGAAAACGGCCAAAACATGGAAAAACAAAAACTCAAAAATATTTATTTTACGGTTAACTTTAATACCGTTTATTGCATATTTGCGAACAAGCTATATTTTCTTGCAATGTACTGTAATGGTTATATTATTGCTGGCCATAAAAATTAGTTACCAGAATACTGGAAAAATTGTTACCAATTTGAAATTAACAACCATAGAGAACGTTGATACTAAACAAGAAATTGTTGACAGTATTCGAAAAGTAGAAAAATTGAGTCTTCATCTACATATCATAGAAAATGGTTTTAAAGGTCTTTTTGAAATACACCTTTTATTGCTTACCATTTTTGCTTTTCTGAACTGTGTTTTTGTTTTTTTCTTGATGAAAGGATGTAATCAGATTGACTTGTTATTTATTTTTACTTTTATATGGTTAATTACAGTTCAGGTAAGCCGATTTTCCTTGAATACCTAATTTTTTAAGTTTAATAATTTGATAGTGTCTGTTTAATGGTTGGAGACAATGACGTTTCTTGAACGGCAGTAGAGGTTTGGACTTGCATTGTCTTTATTTGTTTATAATCACTACGTTTCAACTGGTAAGCATCTCCATAAGTCTTCAGTATTCACCTGAAGACGACTGGAGATGCTTACCAGTTGAAACGTAGTGATTCTAAACAAATAAAGACAATGGAAGTCCAAAACTCTACTGCCATTTAATAATTATATATTCGTCGAGGATTTGCACGTTCCTATTTTAACTCACTGATCAGTGGCGGACAAAGAGTATTCGGCGCCCGAGTGGTATATATCGGTATACAGGGTGTTGGTGTTACTTAATGATATGTAGGTACCTACTTATTTTAATGGGTTATTGTAGGACCAATTTTAAGCCGAAAAGTTCAAATATCTACTCGATGCAGGGAACCGATATTTTCACAAAATGCGTATCGAAGGTTTATGAACACAATTATATGATTTAAAAGGACTTAAATGTTAATATCTAAATTTACCGCTGGGACGAATTTTGCCGCTACAATAAAATGAAATACTTATTTCTCCAAATTAACTCCTGGGATAAGTATCAATAGTGAATATATGTCATTTAGTGATAATTAAGCAAAAAAAAAACCTTATCTATATATACTTGTTACACACTATAGGTTTTGAAACAAGGACACACATTCGCCTAACTAAGGGCGCTCCAGATTGTGAATTGTAAAATAATCGGTTTCCCACAAAAATATATATTGAAGCCAAAGCAACAAAAATTGTTTCTTAAACTTTGACCATCGTCTATTTTTGCTCAAACCCTATACATCAATTCATTAAAAGCTCTAGTTATTATTGAATTTATTATTATCTGTTTTTATACAGGGTCTTGCACCTCACCTCCCGTTTTCTATAGCTCACTTATTAATTAAGTTAGGATTTTGATATTTTGCAAGCTTTACCTGTATCCTAGGGCGCGTTTCAGGACAATATTTTTGATTATACAGGGTGTTCCAAAAAAGTGTAACGTCATAAGGATCTATTTTTTTTGGAAACATACTATACATATATATTTACTTATTTATGCCATTTATAGTTGGCCTCATACCCCTAAACTTTAAATGAAATCGGGTCAGTATTATACTCGAAACAAAAATAAAATCTAAGAAAAATCAGTTTTGCACCACTGGTTTAAAAAATTATTAAAAAATAAAAACAATGCCTCATTAAGAAAATTATACAAAGGTACTTAATAAATAAGGTCGACCAGTCTTGTTAACCAAGTTTGATTAATACGCATTGTACAGGGTGACCAAAGCTTAGTGTCAAGCGTTGCAAACTTTAAAGCAATTTATTCTTCTTATTTCAAATTGGATTATCTGTATAATATGTCATTCGATGTAGAATTAAAAATCAAACATTTAATCTAATTACAACCTTATCGCTATTTCTAACTAATTTGCAGAAAGTTCACTTTATCAACTATTTTACCAGAAATTATTATAAATAAATATCGAAGGTGGCTTTGCAAACCAATTTATTGGTATTAAAGTTTATTAAAGTGACAAAAGCCCATTTTGGCTTTAGTTATGATATAGTTTCAAATATTGTTAGATTATTAATAATAATTATATTATTTTTTGTGACGGAATACAACCAAGAAGAGCTTGTAGATATGATTTCCATATTAGGAGCACGCAAAAAGAATTCTTTATTGTTATTTTAGTAAACGTTAATACCAGTAAATTGTTTTTCAAAGCCAGGTTTAATATCTTATTCATAATAATGACTCTTGGAATAGTTGCTAAAATGAGTTTTCTGCAAATAAGTCTTGATACGTAAGAAATTGCGATAGGGTTGTAATTATGACAAATGTTTGATTTTTAATTCTGCATCGAATGACATAATAATATACAGGGGTTCCAGTTTGAAATAGGAAAAATAAATTGATTTAAAGTTTTCAAACTTTGACACTAAACTTTGGACACCCTGTACAATTCGTATTAATCAAACTGGGTTAACGAGACTTATCGATCATAATTATTAAGTTTCTTTGTATAATTTTAATAACAAGGCTTTATTTTAATTTTTTAATAATTTTTAAAACCAGTGGTGCAAAACGTATATTTCTTACTGTTTATTTTTTTCGCCTATAATACTAAACCGATTTCATTAAAATTTTGGGGGTATGTAGGCAACTATAAGAGGTATCCAAATAAGTAAGAATATTTATGGTATGTAATCTAAAAAAATAGATCCTTATGACGTCACACTTCTTTAGAACACCCTGTATAAAAAGAAGATTTTCTTGAAATGCGCCCTAGGATACAGGTAAAGCCTGCAGAATCCTAACTTAATTAATATAGGAAGGCTATAGAAGACGGGAGGTGAGGTGCAGAACCCTGTATACAGGGTGTTACAAATTCGACATACCAGCATTGGAATCTCGGAAACCATATGAGTTAGAGAAACGGTTAAATGGGGGCAAAGTTGTGCAATTCGGTGCTGATTATAATGCCGCTTTAAAAGTTTTCAAATTCCGAATACTTCCGATTTTATTCGAAAAAAACCGAAATTTTGCAAAATCGTTTTTATTTTTTACTGAGCCCATTTGACTAGCTACTTAAAAATAAATGACACTTTGTCATTGCCACTTTTTCGCCTCTACAAAATGACGTTACTAAACTAAAGATCCGCCGTTTCGTCTCCGAGCGGCCATCACCAACTTTACTTTTTTAAACACGGACCTGGATTTTTTTAAACCGATTTTAAACCCTCCTACCCTCAAAATGTTTTTTCTTATTTTTTTAAATTCATATTTTTCACACTTCTTGTCAGTCCGGTCCTGGCAAGATATTTCACCGCTGGATTTCTTTTTATGGGGGGCTTTAAAAAATGTTATTTATAAAAATGACGTAGATACCATGGAAGAACTCGAAGAACGCATAGAGGTTGCATTTGATAGGATAAGGAGAAGATCGGTTGAAAGGGCTGCCGCCAAAGTTGGAAGAAAAATCGATCGTTGTATTGAGCAAAACGGCAATCTCTTTGAACATTTAGAAAATTAGGATTTATAATTATTAAATTTAGCATTAAGTATTAGAAAACTCTTATAAAATAAATTATATTACTTAGATATGAATGTTTTAAATAAAATAAAGTTTTTATTTAATATTGTGATTCGTTGCCAGGACCGGACTGACAAAAAGTGTAAAAATATGAATTTAAAAAAATAGGCAAGAACTATTATGAGAAAGTAATATCGCCATTACATTTTGAGGGTAGGAGGGTTTAAAAATCGGTTAAAAAAATCCAGGTCCGTATTTAAAAAAGTAAAGTTGGTGATGGCCGCTCGGAGACGAAACGGCGGATCTTTGGTTTAGTAACATCATTTTACAGAGGAGAAAAAGTGGCAATGACAAAGTGTCAATAATTTTTAAATAGCTTGTCAAATGAGCTCAGGAAAAAATAAAAACGATTTTGCAAAATTTCGGTTTTTTTCGAATAAAATCGGAAGTATTCGAAATTTGAAAACTTTTAAAGCGGCATTATAATCAGCACCGAATTACACAACTTTACCCTCATTTAACAGTTTCTCTAACTCCTATGGTTTCCGAGATTCCAATGCTGGTATGTCGAATTTGTAACACCCTGTATAATAAACATTATATACCTATTATCTGCAGAATAGCAAAGTATGTAAAAGATTAATTGACTATATCTTTGAATTTCAATATTTAAAGGACGACGGATTAGTGCAAAAATATGGCAACCGTTTTTGGAGACAAACTAATGTTTGTCTCCATTTTCGATCGATTTCAGACACAAGATATTGTATTATTTTACGCAATAAAAGACGGCGCGCTCCGAAGTCACGTCGGTTCTTACGTAGCGAATGAATTATAGTGCACTTACTATACATACTTACCTATTAACAGCTTTTACTTTGAGAGAAGATTCTTGCTGTCCTTATAAAAATCTTTATACCGCTTATAAAGAAAAATGCTAACATAGGGGACAAAAGAAAAACTACCTGAGACAGTACAATCCATTTGGCTGTAATTTCTTTGCTGTCGTAATAAAGTCACTTTTATAAAGAATGATCACTTAGCTCAAGTAAACAAAAATGTTGTATTAGCAAAGTAACTGACCATCGGCTATAAAGAGACTTTGCTAGAACAATAAAGATACTTTTCTACGCCATCTGCATCATTATTGAAACAAGAATTTTTTTTTCAATATCAGTATAACATTTTGCTATATTAGAAAGATTTTTTTATTTATTTCAAGAAAGTTACTATGCTGCGTCAGAATGTACCCACTTACTTCAGGAACTCTTTTTTAGCTACGGTAGCAAGTAAGCATTGCTATAATAGTAAAGTGGTTTATTATGACAGCACCACTTATTTGCTATAATATGTGGGGTGTGGCCCAAACAAGAAGCCGTATATTTTGTTGAATTTTTAATATACTCTAGAGAACATATTATGCTTAATAACACATTTATATAAACCAAGTTTTTTTACTTTGGATACGTAAGTTTCAAAAAATTTTGATTCATTTAAAATTGTGTTATTAAAAATAATATTTTCCATGCTATATCAAAAATTAAACATAGTATAAAGCTTATTTTTCAGGTAACTCCATCATATTTTATATCATACAACTCCCCACGTCTGAATAGGTTGTCAAAGATTTGAAACAAAAAAAAATGTTCTCTTTATTATTTAATACAACAGAAAACAAAACTTCATAACCTAAAAATAGTTTCAGTTTTAGCTGCTTAAAAAAACAATAATATTTTACTGCTTTTTCCTTTGAGTAGTTAAAACATATCTTATTAAAATATATCTGTTCACTTTAAATTTAAACAAATATCCAAAAGGGAATGCCGAAAAAACTTTTTCTGCATCTAGCCCGAATATTAGGTAAAATAATAATTACATTGTATTTTATTTAGAAAAAGAAAGTGTTTTACTTTTGAGATATTTCTTAAAATCTTCCTTTTAAAAATCATACCGTGTTTAAAACTTTGGTAAGTTGTATTTTAGTTAGACTTTTATTATGAATAGCATTTGCTAAAGAATTACTAATTTTCTTTTCTCTAAAACTTGACTCACACAAAAATTATTATTAAATAAACAACAGTTTAACTAAACACATAACATAAAAAAATTAACATAAAACTAAAATAACTTTGGTCTTTTAACACTGATATTAAAAATCTACACTGTCATTGATGTCACAATCCAATAAAGCACTGCACACTGGAAACATTTTTGAGCCAAGACAATGTTTATTGGAAAAAATGAGACAAATGTCGAGTCATAATGGTCACCAACAACAGCCACCGATGCGCCGATTTTACTTTAAGAAGGAAGGATCATCTAAATATTAGAAAAAATGAATACCTGAAGACATGTGGAGACAGGAACGGGACGACTAATGCTCAATATAAAAATTGGCCCAATCAGACTGAATTTGTCACCACGAAATAATCCGATTAATAATTAATGTAAGTTTTCTATAATAGCAAAGGTTTTTGTAACGGGTATAAAGAGTTTTCAGGTAAATTGTTTCTTTTACAATAAGAAATTCATTTTGCTATCGTAGGTTGAAAATTTAATATCACAGCCAAAATAATCTTAGCAAAGAATTTCTTGCTGAAGCTTTTCTCAGTGATAGATACAGTATAAACCGGTAGGCGGTAATTGATTTCTCCTATAATTTTATTCGAACAAACCCGAACAAACCATATAGAATGTCAATGTAGTTGTATAGGAAAATTGTTTGATGTGCTGTTTATTTTAGTACGATACGTATTTGTATTTTGTTAGTATAGGTATAAAAGAAACATTTTTTAAAATTTTATTATCTTTTTTCATTATAATTCTTACATGCGGTGATGCACTTAACTGCTGTCAAATAAATAGTTCTGGTTCGATTTTATTTTCGATTAGGCGACGAAATCGACAATATTTATTTATTTTTTTATGTCAAAAATGAAATCTTTTTGGTAAATTCAAAAAAGGCATTTAGAATTAGTCAAAAATGTTTCAAAACTTTCCTAATTTAACCATACTTCAATAACGACCGAGTTCTCAATGGCGATGATGAGCATTGAATTTGAATTTAAAATATATTATTTTAATAAGTGAACAATGGTAGAGAAAAATTATTTGTTTTCTATACCTATCATGTTTGTTGATTTCTTACTAGCACTATAGCTATTTTCGCTAGCTGGTGATCAACAAAGGAAATAAAAAATATGCAATAAAAACCAAAATATTTCGACTCCTTTACTTTCAATCATCTCAGTCGATCCGGGGTAATACGGGATACCTAACTTTATAGGCCTGATTTTTTGGAAAACAATTTAATTTACCTTGGTCATTTTGAATTTAGCTAGGTAAATATATTATCTTTAAACTTTAATCAACTATAATGAGCAACTTAAAATTCTTACGCAATTATTTTAGGCATTTTTTTAAATTACGGATTTTTCCGTTTTGCCCCATATACGGGGCAAAATGGGGTATGCATTTATATCTAGGGTAAAGGGAGCAATTTGAAAGCAATAGGCCTAATGATATGGTATGAAAAAGGGGATGTTCTTGTTGTTTTTTTTATAAAGTATACCTATAAGTTTATTTCAAGAAATGTGATTAAAAGCATCTTTATTCATACCACCCATTATGTGTAGATGAACGGGATTAATTTATTAAAGCAAAAACTCTTATTTAAAGAATTATTTAAGGGATAGTTTAGTACCTAAACATAAAATATAAAAATTTATTTAGGTACAAAATTCACATCGAAATACAATGTCATCATGCGCTGCTCATTTATAACATTATAACCCATGGTTCCAGCAATAACCATCTGTACTGGTTTTTTCATTGACTCTGCAGACCAATTTTGACGAGTAGCTTTCTTACGTACTTTCGTACCATATCTGAAACCAAGGAAAATATGAAAAATTCAAATTTATTCCTTGGGGCAAAACAGGGTTCCAAGCAAAACGGACCCCGTTTTGCCCCATCATTAAAACCCTATTTTACCCCAAAAAACGTGTTAGAATGAAACGAGAAAAAATTCAGTAACCCAAATTATTTTTTAGGCCATGCGTTTGATAAGACCTACTATATAAAGGGACTAATAATCTTCTATACACAAAAACTCAATAATTCCTAGAAAAATATACTTACCTTAGGTAACTGCAAGAGCAACTTTTACAACGCACGTCGCTTATCACTTAATGCCGGACAAATAATATAAACTAACACTTCGTGCCGCGTGTCTATTGCAGTAAAGTGAACTGGTAGTGGAGATAATGCGTCTAAGATTTGGCGATTTAAATCGAATGGAATCCAGCTAAAATGGCGATACCCCGTTATGCCCCAGTACCCCATTTTGCCCCGCATTCCCCTACCAATTGCTTTGTTATTGTAATGATCATTCTCTTATTGGCCGTAAAATAGTTACCAGAGTGTTGAAAAAATTATTACCAATTTTCAGTTAACAAACTTAAAATACTACTGTACTAAAAAAACACATGTCAAAGTATTGTGGAAATAATGATCGAGTCTTCGTTTTTATAAGTTAGTAAAATATTTGAAAATTATCTTTGAATTTCACTTTCTATTGTTAGTTTCATATGCCTTCTTTACTAGGCTCTGTCGTTTCTTTATGCATAAATTATCTTTTGATCATTAGAATATATTATGTTTATCGAAAAAATGTTCATAGCTTTCTCTTTTTTCTAATAAACCCTTTTTTTTACATTTTGAACGTTGTTCTCAAGATAAAATAAATACAACATGGATACTTTCTGCTACCTACATACATTTTCGCACATCACATCAAGGATGGATGTGACGAAATGAAATAAAAGCTCTTCTTCAGTGACATTTCTTAATATTGATAGTCTTACTTTTCTTTACATAACGGCGCAGACGAAAATGTTAATCCTGTCTATGGATATGATATTCCTCCTGACCTAACCAAATTACTTGTATCTACAATTTGATCTCCATCGTTTTTTTCTTGTTACCTACTTAATTTATCTTGTTTTATCAAAATATGACCCGCATTGAAAAACGATAATACGATAAGTACATATGTCAAATAATGTAAATTATAAAATACGTTCCAAATGAACTGTAATTTTTCGTATGTTTTAATTATTTACCATGAAATAATCGATTGCTCCTATAAACACCTTCAACAACACCAAAACCAATAGATCAACTATATTAATTAATTAAAAAGGTTATGCCATAATACAAATTTAATTTATGAAACAAGAGCTAGGAGTGCTAGGACCTATTACCTATTTTTTCCAGCCGCGAATAGGCGACGTAAAGGGACAAAACATAATTAACAATAATTATTTTTCTGTGAGCTCTAAGTGAAACACAGGGGTAGAGTAGGGTTAGAATTAAACCGAAGTACTAACAGAGGGTCAATACCACGGAATAATTTTATTTAAAATTAGAAAGAACAAAAGAAGTGTATTGTTATGCGATAAAATATCAAGTTAGACTAAAATCTAAGCTTCTGTAGAAAATATTGATATCGTATGAATATCCCCCAGCAGTGGCGTAGCCAGGGGAGGGGGGGGGGGGGGAAGTGAGCCCCCCCCCCCCCCCAATTCAAAAAAAAGAAGATATAAAATATAATTGGGCAACATAAAAAATCTCGCCAAATAAAATAACAAATTATCCTCCCAGTAACTACAGCTTCAGCAGAAAGAAGTTTTTCCACTTTAAAAAGATTAAAAACATATTTGAGAAACCAGTCAGGCGAAGAGCGTACAAGAAGTACTTGGTAAGCCACGGTAATAGGTATTCATCAAAAAATCCACATTGATGTATGAAATAATCAATATATTTTGTCAAAACAGGCGACGAATTACGGTTTTGATTTAGGCAAAAAAATATGTTGTGCTTTTAGTTTATGGTTAATTTTTGTTTTTTCAATAAATCAAAAATATACCTTATTTTTAATATTTTTTTGCTCAATTATGTATGCTTATTTCATGAAGGAGTTTTTGTTTAAAAAGTATAATATGTGCTTTATTTTACCTATATTAGTGTATTTGTATAACTCACTACAAGTTTCTTTAAATATAGGTATTTTTTTATTTTGAAATTTTTTTTGATTGTCCAAAAAAAGGGTTTTTTGGGCGTGGCACCCAAACATTTTTTAGCATTCGGCGATTTGCCTGGGGCGCTGGTTCGTCGCTTTCTCTACCCTTTTGCCCCCCCCCCTTCCCCCGAACTAAAATTCTCGCTACGCCACTGTCCCCCAGTCAAGGTAAGCTATAGTGCCCTCCTTAACTCGATTTTTCCAAGCGATTTCGTGATGATAAATTATCATGATAAAATCGATAAAAATATATTAATTAAACTGAATGGAAGCGTCTATAAGTATCTAATAAGACAGATTAAACAAATAATGTGTGATGACTACCGAACGCAAAGTTTCTGCTTTCATTCCAATAGTAAAATTCGCCAGTTTTTTTTGTCTCGTACCGTACTTCGATTTTGTAAACAATGTTTTAATTCAGGAAAGGTTCTACCAAAAGAAGGTTCTGACTCTAATCGTACTATTCGTTTTTCATGGCAATGTCGTAATTTGGGAAAATTATAAGGTTTTTAATTTAAAGCCAAAACTCATTCTGACCGGATCAACATCATTAATAGGCCTCAACGTGACAATAGTAGTTGCAGTTTTTAATTCTTATAGAAAAAAATTGACCTGGTACAAGCTTTTCAACAAATTCGCAACAATTGATAAAATTTTGACCATAGAGAAATCAAGATGTGAACAAATAATATTTAAATATATTACCAGATATTTAATATCTGTCATGTTTGTTCTTGTAATAATATGTTTTACTTATTATGCTGGGCACATGACGAAAATAATAAACTCAATTTTACTACTATTTATCATGCCCTTAGCACACAGTCTTGCAAATATTTATATACATTCTGAATGTGCTTTAATGAGCTCTTTATTGCTAGTAATATCGAAAAAATATAAACATTTAGAGCAGCTTATTAATAAGATCAAAATTAAAGATCTAACGGAGGCCAAAACTAAACAAGATATACTACAAACTCTTAAAACAGTAGAAATTGTGGCGCTTTATCTTCAAGAAATAACAATTTTTTTCAAGAGTATATTTGAAATACAATTTTTTCTGCTGGCAGCTGATGCATTTCAGGGCTGCCTATTTTTATGCATTTTAATGCAATATAGTGAAGTCACACTGCTTCTGATTGTTTGGTTTTTTCTATACGTGGTAAGTATATTTTTTTAGGAAAGCATGAAAAATACATTTTCAAACCACCTGAAAATTCCTTATACAATAAGGTTGCATTTCGTCACAGTTAGATAATGAAATACGAATTAGATTGCATAGTATTTCATTATCTAACTGTGTTAGACGAAATGCAACCTTATTGTATAAGGAATTTTCAGGTGGTTTAAAAATTTATTTTTCAAGCTTTCCTATGGCGCTCCGTGCCACATCTTACTGGTGTGTCCCACCAAGTGCTGCCTTAAGTAGCTTCAAGATCCCTTTTCTTTTCGTCGGATCCTAGCTCTATTGATGAGTCATGATATGACGAAACGAGTCTAGAGATTGATCTGGCGAAATGAAAAGGAAAATCTTCTTTACTCATTGTTTTCGGTTAATAAACCGATGCGAGTTAGCGCTGCCTAGCGGGACTCCTGTAATTGTGACGAATGTCTTTACAGGCAATTTCCTCTTTACATTTACTTATTTCTCTAAGTTTGTTAGAGGTGCTGGTATGCTCAAGAGTGTCCAACAACGACACAGATGGCGCTCCGTGCCACATCTTACTGGTGTGTCCCACCAAGTGCTGCCTTAAGTAGCTTCAAGATCCCTTTTCTTTTCGTCGGATCCTAGCTCTATTGATGAGTCATGATATGACGAAACGAGTCTAGAGATGGATCTGGCGAAATGAAAAGGAAAATCTTCTTTTCTTTCCTAAATGTGTTTGCTACCCCCTGACTAGTAAGAAAGTCTGTGTTTTTACAAGTATATTTTTAGTGTTGTAAAATATTAGCTTCCTAATTCAATTGATGCAGGTTAGTGTTTGGTTATAGAAATATTTAAAATAATTTTAAATGTGGAAAGAAATAATACTCCAAGTCAACCTTCACTAAGATATAATCAATAAGAAATATTTATTTTACTATACATGTTTCGAACGTATAAACGTTTATCTTCAGGAGAAGTATAGTATACGTTAAGATATATATTAGGAAATTGTGAGATAACACTCTCACACTAATTTCGACATTATATGTGTATATACCCTTTGAGAACAACCCATGTCACTTCTGGGAACCATATCCTAAGATGTCTCGGAACATCACAGATCATATATACATACATGTTACGATAACAATAGTAGGTATGTACATCTGTCCTACCAACGCACATAATTTTAGCAATAACTTTTCAACAATATATACTTTATCACTGAAGTTGCTGTTCAGGTTTCAATATATCATTCTCACGTAACGTTTCTCATTTCGTCACTTTAAAATACCATGGTATTTTAAAGCATTTATCCATCATTCTTCCATATTTATCTATAGTAGGGGAACATGGGGTAGAACGGGGTAGCGGGGTAGAACGGGGTATGGCCCTTCTTGGCGACAATATTTATGTTTAGCCTGTATTATCAAATATTATGTGGTTAGTAACGCTGCCGCCACTTGCTGCAAGTATTCGATACAACACTTAGCTATTCAGTCTACGATAGATCGTTGGCTCGGTCAGATGTATGTTAATTGTTATAATATTTCAATAATTTTAAAGCATCGTAAGTACATTATCCTAAGTTTTTTTACCTATATTATTTTGGTAGTGAGTAAAGGGTTTCTTGTATACGTCATGTGTGTAAATTGCAGAAATTATTGGTGTTTCTTAAAATTATTTGTATATTGCAAAAACAAATAGCATTCGGGGTAGAATGGGGTATCAATGTGCGGGTTGGAACGGGGCACCCCGTTCCACCCCACTATGCCAGCACGTTTTCAGCCTTACCTGGGTTATAAAGAGTTATTCTAGTGCCATAATATCAAATATACTATTTTAGGCACATTTTTTACAGTTCAGGTAATTATTTACTTGGTTCTACACATTTAGGTTCATTACTTATGTATACCCCTTTCTACCCCATGCTTGGGCCAGAACTAATTTTTTCCAAAAATAAAAATAATTATAGTGTGTAAAGATTTTTTTCCATACTATTGCAACCACTACTTTAAAAAATACCAATAAACAGATTTATTGCAAAACCAAAAATTCTAAGAGTATAACCTGGCTTTTATTTGGGCTCAAAGCTTAGGGACCCCGTTCTACCCCACGTTCCCCTAAGTACCTGGTAGTATTTTTCTCCATCACTAAAAAAAAAAAAAAAAAAAAAAAAAAAAAAAAAAAAAAATACAACTCGGCAACCTCGCGGGATAACGTATTAATTCTACTAACCGAGTTCTTATTCGATTTCAGTGTTTTTCGGCCGAAATAATTGCCACAAAGAGTATTACGAGTTATTCTAGATGTTCATTCAAAATTCGGACTATGAATTAAGCAACAGAACACGTAAATGTGCGTAAAATACCGATAAATTCCTATCGAGATCCTGAAAGCTGATAACGGTAGTGCAATTTTAATTTTAAAGGTCGGGTTCCGGCTAACACCGTACAGTGTTGCCGGTTGAACCAAAATGTCAGGAATATGTAGCATCTGCGAAGACAATTTCGTTGTCAATAACAAAAACATTAAATGTGCATTTTGTGATGGGATTTTTCACAATATGTGTGTCAAAATAAAAGATATTGCATCAAAGAGCGTGGCGGATAATAAGAGCATTATGTGGTTCTGTGATATCTGTATTGCTGTCGTAAAAAATAACCTACAAATCTTGCCTAAAATAAGTGAGTTGGAGAACAAAACTGATAACTTAATAAAAAAGCTAGAAATACGTGAAAGCAGACCAGATGAACGTCCAGCAAGTGCACCAAAGTCCAATAAAGAACGAAGTTATGCAAATGCCCTGAAAAGATCAACCGAGGGTATAGTTATCGTGAAACCTAATGGAGATGAAGATAGCTCAAATATGAAGGAAGATATCCAACAAAAAATAAATCCTGGCGATATTGGTGTTGGAATAAAAAGTATGAAAAATACCAAAAATGGAACCGTTGTAATAAAAGTACGTGATATAGTGGAGGCTCAAAAACTTCAAGGGGACATACAACGGAAACTGGGCGACAGCGTATGCACTAAGATCCCTGAGAAGAGAAATCCCTGTGTAAAAATTGTTGGTATTAAACAGAACTACGAAGAAAAGGAGCTTATTGATACTTTAAGAAGCCAAAACAGTACCATAATAACATCAGAGAGTCATCTTACTGTGAAAGTAATAAAAAAAAATGGTCACTACATATATGGCGATAATTGAATGCGACCCAACAACTTTCCAGAAAATTATGTTAAAATCAGAAGATAAACTTTTTATTGGATGCAGTGCCTGCAGGATATTCGAGTATATCAGCATACTCCGTTGCTATAATTATTGTCAGTACGGACATACATCGGCAGAGTGTAAAAACAAAAAAATATGTGGTAAATGTTGTAGCAGTTCCCATAGTGCTAAAGATTGTGATAAACGCGTACAATGCACTAATTGCTGTATTTCAAATAAAGATTCTAACACAAAATATGAAATAAATCATTCCTCGTTTGATGTGAAGTGTCCGGTCTATATAAATATGTTGAATAAGGCTAAACCAAAGATATGTTATCAACAATAGCAATCAACACTAGAAACACGTAAATCCAGAGCAGAGCAGCCACCCAAGCTGTACATCATGCACCAGAATATACAAAGTCTACGAAATAAAACATTACAGATTGAAACACTAATAGATAACCTTGCAAATAAACCTGATGTACTGTGTATGAGTGAACACTGGATCTTGGAACACGAAGGAATGGAATTTATCAAGATCAGTAACTATGAATTGGTATCTTTTTTTGCAAGAAAAAGTATTCAGCATGGTGGTGTCTGTATCTACAGCAAAATAAATCATAAGTTTGTGGAGGAAAATAGTGTGGTGAGACTATCTGTGGAGGGTGAAGTTGAGCTCGCAGGAGCTGTGGACAGAAATCAAAGAATCTTGGTTGTGTGTGTTTATAGGCGACCTTTGGGATCATTCAGTGTTTTTATGGAACAAATAGAAAAACTACTGAATTATGTAAACCTAAGTTACTTGAACTTTAGAATATTCTTTGCAGGGGACTTTAACTTAAATTTATATGATTTGAATAACCAGACTACTTTCTTTTTAGATTTGATGTATAGCTTTGATCTGTCTCCCACTATCTCTGAAGCTACAAGAATTACCAGAACATCTTCTACTTTACTTGACAATATATTCTGTAATCAAAGTTCTGATTTGCAGGCCATAGGATATGTTCTTAACACAGCACTCAGTGATCATCATGCCCAGATTCTGTGTGTGGACAGTGTTGGACCCAATAAGATTAATGGTGATAAGAATGCATTCATTTTAAAGAGAGTGTTTCCTAAAATTAAAATGACCCACTTTAGGCATGAACTTCAGGATGCGGACTGGATGCCAGTGTATGAATGTGACAGTGTGAATGATGCCTATAATTATTTTATGTTTATTTTTAAAAATCATTTTAACCAAATATTTGTCTTCAAGAAAATAAACACAACAAAGAAAGGTAAGTTTTGGATTACTTCTGGAATTAAAACGTCTTGTATAAACAAAAGAATTTTGTATCATAAAAAAGTCAAAGGTCAGGTCGCTAACGAATATTTCAATAAATACTGTAGAATTTTAAAAAATGTCATTAAACAAGCAAAATATATGTCAAACGTTGAATACTTACAAACTTCTGAAGACAAAACAAGAGCTACATGGAACCTAGTAAATAATATTACTAGGAAAAACTCAAAAAAAAGAACTATATTTGATAACTTCTCTAACAAATATGATAGTAGAACCGAAATATTAAATAAAATAAATGATTACTTCATAAATGCATGCCCAACATTTAACTCTAACAAAAATACTAATTTCATTAAAAATAGAGTCAAAAATTCAATTTTTTTAAACCCAGTCACTGATCTTGAAATTATTAGGATCATAAAAGGACTTAAAAATAAAAAATCGGTAGGCGAAGATGAGGTGCCTGTATCTGTATTGAAAGAAGTAGCTAAGGAAGTAGCTGGTCCCCTTTCTTATATTATAAATTTGTCATTTTCTACGGGTGTCTTTCCACAGATGCTAAAAACTGCCTATATAAAGGCAATTCATAAGAAGGGCGAAATGAACAAAGAAAAAAATTATAGACCTATATCTCTTTTGTCAAATGTCGGTAAAGTTTTTGAAAAGGCTATGTTTGAGAGAATGATGTCCTTTTTTGAAAAATACTCAATAATTACTGATAGACAGAATGGCTTCAGGAGGGGTAAATCCACAATAAGAGCAATTTATCAAGCATTAGAAAGAGTCTTGCACTCCTTAAATAGCAAGAATCTAACAATGTTAATGTGTATGGATCTCTCCAAGGCATTTGATTCAGTAAACCATAATTTGCTGTGTCGGAAACTTGAGGCGTATGGAGTACGTGGTGCGGCACTGTGCCTGATTGAATCCTATTTAAAAGAGCGCGTACAAAGAGTGGTTGAATATGATGAGAACGGTATCTTATGCAGATCGGAAGAAATAAGTTTAACCAGGGGAGTTCCCCAGGGATCAGTCCTGGGCCCTCTCCTATATATTGTATACACAAATGAACTACCAAATGTCTCCGATGAATACACTGTAATGTATGCTGATGATACGTCTCTTATATTTAGTGAAGAAAATGATGAAATACTTATATTCAAGATTAATTCTGCGATGGAAGCCCTAGACCAATATTTCTCGAAAAATGATCTGTTGCTAAATGTGGCAAAAACACAAACTATTGTTTTCGGAAATCGAACAGACAATAGTGTTGCATTCTACTACAATGGTGAGGAGATTAAGGCATTTGAGAGTGTGCGTTTCCTGGGTGTACAGATTGACGGAAAGTTAAATTGGGGGGCGCACATCCATAACTTGGCAGGTAGCATATCTAGATACTGTTTTGCCCTACGTATAATATCCAATCATATAGGCACTGAAGCTGCTATTACCGCTTTTCATGCGTACATTCAATCTAGGTTGAGGTATGGAGTGATATTTTGGGGTAATTCACCGGACATACACAGAATCATGGTCATGCAGAAGAGGTGCATTCGTAGTATTTTTGGAATGAAAAACCAGGAAAGCTGTAAACCTGTATTCATTGAGAAAAGTATTCTAACAGTATTGGGAATGTACATTCTGGATTCGGTAATGTTCGTGTACGAAAATAGAGATCTTTTTGCTGAGTGTGACATGGCGCACGACTATGATACTCGCCATAAAAGTAATTTAGTACCTGAAAAATACAACTTTACGTACTTACAAAAAAATGTAAAATATTGTATTATAAAAATATTTAACTCCTTTCCACATAAAATTAGAAACTTGCCAAAGAATACACTTAAATGTACCTTAAAAAAATATCTAGTCAATAAGGCATTTTATAATATTAATGAGTTTTTCAGTGATCCGAGTAAAAATCACCTTTAAAGATGTGTGGGATTTAAATATAGGATATGGTACAGAATAATATATGATAATTATCTCAGATCAAGGCTATACTCTAAACCTGTCACTGTCATTTGAATTTTGGACTCCTTATTTTAAACTGTCATTTTAAATTATTTTGTGATCTTTTTTTTTATTATTTCAATTTTAATGTTGTTAGGATGATTTATTTCAGATCAAATTTTAAATTCCTTATTTTATGTCATTTTAAATTACTTTGTTTTGTTTGATATATTTTTCTTATTTCAATTTTAATATTGTTAAGCTGTAGGAAATTAAACTTAAGAATTGTCATGGTAAATAATATTGTTAACTCTTGACATTGTTCAACACCCTCAGGGTATATTTTGTTTATTGTAAACATTTGAGCAAATAAATATTCATTCATTCATTATGGAAGTTCTTCATCACTTTCTTCAATAATCTAACTTCCTTAAAAGCTTTATGAGGGTGTCACTCACAATCCCCTAATATTTATCTCAACATAAACTATACCTACTTCTCCTGAAGATACACGTTTATACGTTTGAAACATGTAGAGTAAAATAAAGATTTTTTTATTAAATATATCTTAGTGAAGGTTGACTTACAATATTATTTCTCCCCATTTAATTTTCCACTTCACTTCAAGTAAGGAGTACTTCTTCAATTTAAAACAATTTTCTTTGCCAACGTTTTGACCTTTATCATAGAGAAACTAAACCAAGAGATTTTGGCCCACTTCTTACAAAAAAAATCCGAAAGCTGTACGATTATTGGTCTCCAAAATGAAGTGGACATTCTCGCTTATTTGACCATCACTTTTGGTGTATTATAAAAGGTTTACAATTTTTCAACACGATCTTCAATTCATGTATATTTTTACTATCGTTACCTTTTTACTATATTATACTTATAATTCTTTTTCAGGCACCCATCAGTATTTGTATCTATATCTGTGACATTACCAAAAGAGAAAAGGACAATCTTACAGCCACATGTCTTAAAGTCAAAGAGTCTTTTGACGAAAAATCGGATTATTATAAAGCAATGGACTGTTTGTGTTTTAAAATCGCCTCCCTAAAAAATGAATTCACTGCTGCTGGTTTTTTCGTAATCGACAGGACCACGCTGATATCGTTGTTTAGTTGTTGTGCCTCCTATTTTATCACTTTTCAAAACATTTCCATGTAAAAATACTGTATGTAATTATGTATTTTTTGCATATAAATTTTTAGAAAAACGGCGTGTAAAGGTTCTGTTTACTAACTTATTGTATCCTTATGTAACTTTCGATGGGGCAGCGGTCTACTAAACTCATTTACAGTTACTGCTAACACTATTTATGCGTTCATTTCAAATTATAAATCATTGTACACACCCAATCATACGAATTTATTTTAGGCACCCGCACCTGCATGGGGAAATACAATATAATATGCATTAAGAAGTGATATTGTTTGGTACATTAAGAGCTTGGCGGGGCAACTGTATAACATGTTAGGCCTATGGGTGGGCGCTCCCATCAGTCTATGCAGCTATAGGGGAGAGTCGGGTATTGGTGCGCACCTAAGCCAAAATTGTAATATTTCCGAAAGGATAAAAGATTGGACTTCTAGGCTCGCTATAAAGATTCTTTAACGATTTGGCTTTAATATTCTGTAATGCAGAGAAATAAAAATGCACATTGTGACTTTAAAATTCGAAATTTCAAAAAGTGACACTGCGCACAATTACCCGACGTATGCGGCTAATGGTGCGCATGGATAGGATAATCGTGCTCATTGAAAAGGGAAACGAATAAAATAATTTATTGAAGCTAAGATTATACTTATTTATTCTTATAGCCTGAAGCATGATTTCTGGATTCCATTGCGCCTTTGTTGTTTTACGTTGGTATTTCGGCATCTGCAAAATACTATAATCTTAGATATTTAAGACTGTAATTATAGGTTCTTTTGAGGTTATGCCGAAACTCTGACATACTGACTTTTTTCGACCTCGGATTTGGATTTAGCGACCCTAAAAAAATATAGTAAACGTGGCTTGACCCCTTTTTTGTTTGACTATGTTATTTAAATGCATTTTTAAAAATGCTAAATGCATGGCGGCTAATCCTGCACACTGCGCCCGATTAACCGAAAGTGGCAGATTCGGTTATAAATTCTTAAAAACAACATAAAACATTTTTTTGCCTAAATTATATATATCAGTGTCAAGAGGACTCATTAAGTAATGCATTAACGCACACGATTATCAAAAAATGTAAAAATGGAAATACTTACGGCTTATTTTTTTCGAAGCATCTACTAGTACAAGACATACGTAAACAACGAAGCGAACATTTTGGATAAGTAAAGTAAAGCGATCCACCTGACTCATATGTCATGGTACACAGGCTTGGCAAGGGATGACACCTGAATATGGATTTTGAATTATATACGCCTTTTATGGAAATAAAGACGTGCGCACGATTTGCTGACTCTCCCCTACCGTATATATGATTCGTAGTAGGATTCTGATTCTCCAAACGGGGGAAGTTGTTTGGTTATTATCTGAAATGACTTGTAAAACAGATTCGTGTGTCTTAGCCAGGGGGGAGAAGATATAAAATATAATTGGGCAACATAAAATATCTTTGACGGCAACACTATCAATAACGCGCCAAATAAAATAACAAATCATCCTCCCAGTAACTACAGCTTCAGCGGAAAGACGTGTTTCCACTTTAAAAAGATTCAAAACATATCTGAGAAACCATTTAGGCGAACAGCGTATACAACAAGTTTAGCTTTAATAAGTATTCATCAAATAATCCACATTGAAATACGAAATAATCAATATATTTTGTCAAAAAAGGCAACGAATTACGGTTTAGTTTTAGGCAAAAAATATGTTGTTCTTTTTTTATAATTTATGGTTAATTTTTGTTTTTTCAATAAATAAAAAATATACATTCTTTTTAATAGTTTTTTGCTCAATTATGCTTATTTTATGAAGAAGTTTTTTTTTAACAAGTATATTATCTGTTATTACCTATATCGGTGTATTTGTATAACTCACTACAAGTTTCTTTAAATATAAGTATTTTTTTATTTTAAAATTTTTTTTGATGGTCCAAAAAAGGGTTTTTTGGGCGTGGCACCCAAAAAAAATTGCCGATTTGCCTGCGGCGCTGGTTCGTCGCTTTCCCTACCCATTTGCCCTTCAATGCGTGAAGTTGAAATAATTCAACCAAAGAAAATTTATAGGGTTAGAAATGTTAACTCCTTGTTAAACAAACGCAGCACAAAAGAGAGAGAAAGAAGAGACAGAGAAAGAGCTTTAGTTTGCCACCTCGCTATGAGAGGCGCAATGGCGGGAAATTTGAACGGGGATTTTATGATTTTGGATTTATTATTAATTTTTGAGGAGTTTTTATTGATTTAAATCGTGATTCAAAAGTAATGAATCACGAGTTAAATCAATAAAAAGTCGCATAAAAGTTTTTCTTTTATGGAATAAATTAAAACACATTTTTATATTAACAAAGTAAATTATGTTTATTTTCAAAAAAAAGGGAAGCCAAGAAAATCGTATAAGTAGTACACAGTCTAAGCTACAATGCCTTTTCTCCTATGCATAATAGAACTATTTGTACAATTTCTTGGACCACAAAACAGTATAAAATAAAATAACGAAAATAAAGTAATGTTCTTCGGTCTATCAGGTCTCGCTAATAATAATGTCTCTAAATCCATGGGAATAAATTTCTAGAGAAGTCTCTGAAACAAAAGATAATTTGAATATGTGTTTTTTTCTATGTTAGATCCTCGCAGATTCGTAAATTTGTACACTCGGTATTAGCATTAATGTTGCAATGCTCTTTCCAGGTATGCACACGTTGGGCATCTTTTAAAGGAAATTGAAAAGTGTTTGTTTTTAGAGTCCTCATCTCTGCGACAGAGACTAAGTAAGAATTAGTGCAACCTGGAGAAATACAAGAATATATTTTCTGCCTCCAACACTGCGATTAACACTATGCCATGTTGATAACAAAGTGATAAAAGTTTGTTATAATATATAAAAATTACTCACTCAGTTAGCTCGTTACCATTCATGGACGTAGCCAGAATTTTCTCCAGGGTGGGACAAAAATAAGTACTAAGCACGCCCATAATTCGTCAATAATTCATTCAATTATAAGTGCTACCAAATTTCGTAAATTAAATTAGTTTCGCAAGTTCTCTTTATAGATATTTATGATGTTTTAAAACAATATAATTAAATCATTTTTGAGAGCCCGAAAGAGGTATTAGGTATACTTATATTTATTAAAAAATTATTGTTAAAATTTGAGTCAAACTTGCCAAACAAAGTGACTCCTTGTAATAATTACTGTAATTAAGTGTTTCGGTTTTTTAATCGTGACCCGGAAAGCCGCCAAATTTTGCGACGCTAAAAATATGGTAATTTTTTTAGAGGAGGTATAGGAAAAATATTTTTCTTACAACGAAACTGATTATTTATTAGGATATTAAAAGATCCTCTACTTGATCAATAAAGTACTTATAAAAAAAGTTTTTATTTAAACATTAAAAAAATTAGTCGCAGCAGGCAAGGCGAGGGTCGTCCGTACAGACAATGAACCACCTGAAATTCTCTAAACGATTAAATACCAATTTTATTTATAAATATCCTAACACATCATGTTAGTACACACAAAAAAATGGGGAATTTATACTGTTATACATACTAGCCTATGGGGATTCTGGCTAAACTTTGACAAAATTTCGTTTTCAAATTTTTCTTTTACCTCATTCCAGAACCTTCTTTTTATGCACACTCATCATTCAAATGCCAACAAGCCGATTTTCTTTCATTTGTTGACCTTAACCATGTTTTTACCCTGCGCAAAGTGCTAGAAGATCTTTCGATAGTGCCCGTTGTGCAGGGCTGTGCAAGGGAAATTAGAAGCGCCTGTTTTATAGCTGGGTAAAACAATTGTGTTTCTTGAACTAGTAGGGCTAGTTCTATTTCCTTTAGTTCGGCCCTTGACGCATTTTTCTCTTTCCATTGGTTGTACCAAAATTCAGCTTCACCGATGAAACTATTTTAATTGTATACTACAAAAACTTTCAGTTTTTTAAATCCTCATATGTCATATCAAGGATTACGTGAGAGTGCAACGTAAGCAATGAGTATGCGGGTAAGGTCTCCTCAGAAAAACGCTGTTCTAGAGACATTATTAATGAATCTTTATACGGAATGATTAATGATCCTCTCCAAAACTTGTTAGGAGACTGATGGAGGATTTGCACGATGTTTCTGCTGATTTTAGACCTGTAGCATACTGAAATCTGTTCAAAGATGCTCGGCGATTGTTTCAGCCACTGCTACAACACTTTGCCTTTCAACATCGGCATTTTCACGGTGTTTTTTTATAATGTTTGTGATTTTTTTAATATAAGTTGCACTTACAGGACGAAATACTTGAGATTTTTGGTAGTAGGTAGTTGAGCGCTCGCTCAATTCACCAGAACTAAAGATGATGTGTCGTGGCACGCACGAATGTTGAAATGTTGTTTTTTTAATTTTAGGTATTTTAATTAATTTTTTGTGTTTTTTTATTTTTTTCCTTAATCCAGGAGGGGAGGGGGCAAGCGCCCCACCCTGCCCCACCTTGGCTACGCCCATTGTCTTCGTCCTTATGTTCATTCCGTTAACATTGGTCAATGTTAAAAAAATCCCTTAAAACAAATAAGTCTTATGAGTATAAAATACATTTCTAATCGGTAACATAATATGTATAAAGTTTCATGTTTATTTGCTTATTATAAATTGTAAATTTACAATATAAAAAGTGTGCCTCGGTGTGCATAATGCAAATAAAGTTTTTGAACAAACCTATCTATTTATAAGATACAGAATTTAAATTACCTGCATGGTAGGCTGGAATAATATTTTTAAAAATTATAGATTTAAGAAATTTTTATGGCCAAAATCATTAGAATTTTACAAAATTTAAGAATAAAAATGCAAAAACACGTGGAAAAAATAAATTGACTCTGTTGACAGCTTAAGACGGCGAGTTGATCCGATTAGCAACGGGTTCAATTTATGGTTTCTTAAAGTAGTTTGGAATAGGACTGTCCTTCTCTTCTATGCGTCAAAAGTATGCGACAAAAACCTACTGTCACTCTGCCAACTGAAGATCCTCAGTGCGCCGATAGCGCCAATTTCTCCCTGATGAGGAGGTGGCAAAGCTTCAATCAAAAATGACCTTGTGATGCAAAATCTCTCATTTAAAGTTTCACCGGGGTGAATTCAACTACAGCGACACCACAGAACTCGAACAAAGCGAAACGTTATTAACGTGTTAAATGATAGATGCCGCTGTGACTTTTAGGGCGATGCTAACACCGAGAAGCGGAGTGGGTTTGAACTAATTAGGGCGGAAGGGGGGTAGGGGAAGCCACCATATTTTTTTATTTTTTTGAAAGTCAAATTAATATTTTGAAACTTAAAATTTTTTTTTATAAATTACGTTTTTACTACTAATAAATACAATTTGCACTATACGATTTGTAATAACAACGTATTTTTTTATAACATTATTTAAAACAAATTTTAAATGTCAAAATATTAATTTACCTCGATAACAAATATTATATAACTTATTTTTAGTAAAACAATCAATAATACAACGTTTTTATTGCACAAAATCATTAAATTTATATAAAATAAAGTCTTTTAAAAACGCCTTTGAAGGATTCCTTAATCTCTACAAAAGCAGAGGCCAAGGAACCTTCCTTCAAAGTGCTCTCAAACTACTACATACCACCCTCGACAAACACCCATAGCATAAATCAATTTAATAACAAAATAAATAACTGAGATCACACATCTATGGTACACAAATAAGTTTAGGGTCATAATAATTATTAAAGTTCAGAATTTAGAGAATGATGGGTCGAGATCGGTGAGGTCAGTATCGGTGAGGGGCATATTGGGCATCATCAAGTTCAGGTCTAAATCCAGTGGCGGTTGATTACCATCACGTTCATCAACATTCTGAAGGATTTATCATGAAAAGAGAACAGCGACAGTCTAATATTAGCAAATTATTTCTCTTACCACTAGTTAACACACATATCAGGTACAAAGTCAAAAAAAGGGGAAAAGAAAGAACAATTTGTGTAACTTTTAAGATTTTATTGTTTATTTTGCTTTTACTAAAACATTTGTATATTTAAGTGACGAACTTATATAGACTACCTTGGTTATTTTGTTCACTTAAAGTTTTGTAAATTCGTCAACTTGATAATATTAATATTTGTATATAAATAAATTCTTACCCAGACATGCAATAAGACTTTCTTTTGCATTTTCAAAGCACGATCTTGAGATATCCCAGTCAACCAAATAACAATAAAACCATGTTAGATTAATATGGTATTAAAAAACGTTGACTAGGCGAATCACATGTTTATCAATATGAAAATAACATTTAATCGGCCGATAAATAACATTGTGGTAAAAAACATAAGATATTTTAACGTTGTTTTTGTATTATCATTTATACATAAAATATCTTTATATTTACTTAATTCTAATGTAGAATAACGTTGCGGACAAAAACGTTTAACATTATTTTAACGTTTAAAATTTGTGATAAAGCACTATATTTTATCTTATTTATAATGGTATTTTATCATTAGATATTCTATATTTTCAACTTTTTACCTATTAGAATATTCTTGAATTATAATATTTTGGTATTACTTTATAAACGTATTCTTATAATGGTTTATGGGCTCATATCGTACCAAATTTCCGATTACCTTTCGCCTACGATTGTTTGAAGCATCTTCTGGGATCTTGACGTTTTGAGATTGAAACACTAAATGCATCCCGAGACTTAGGTATATGAATTAGAGTTCTATCCATAGTCCGATACAAACAAGTTCAATATTCAGCTTGTTTTCCAGTGTTCTAATCTTAAAAGGTTCAAATCCCTGAAGATACAAACGTGCAATCGTAAACGACGTCTGAAATCAACTCCAATTTGATACAATTGGAATCCAAAAACCATAAAGAGTGGTATTAGCATCAACATATATTCACAGCGATCTTTTTTTGTCGATAAAAATTGGGTTTTAGGGAAAACAAGCCAATAACACAACTGTTTTTATTTAATTTTTTTTATTTTTATACATTTAATTTTGTTAATCGGGCATTAGCATATCGAACATACTCCATTATCGTTTTGTCTATGCTAAAGTCAGATGAAGTATATGATTTATACTAACCTATGAAACGTAATTTTTGCCGTTTTCTTCTTATCCACCGCTTTTCTGCTGGAACAACTTCGCACGGCACAAGAAATAATTAATATCTATCACACAGTAGCAATAGTTTTACACAAAAATTGAAAACCTTCTCATAAAATCTAAAACTACCTCGATTATGATTGTTCGAACAGCTGACTACATGAATGACAGAAAGATCAAGCTTTAAAGGTCGCAGGTAGGGTCACTTTTAGTCACGTGATGTCGCCTCCTTGTTTATTCTATCTCGATGGTACAGGACGGCATTCAGCTTTTGCATTTGAATGACAGGTCTTTGTGAAACTAAAAAAAAATTAACAAAAATTGGATTACCCTCGGGATTATTATTTAGATGCATTTGTTTTTTTATAAGTTTGCACAAATATGTACTTAAAAAAAAATTGTTATAAGCCTGCAACACAAGCCACTAGTAATAAAAGTAACCAACTGGTGAGTTTTTTATATAAAGATGAAGCCCAATCTTCTAAGATAACAAATTTTCTGTCATTTGAATTTGAATGACAGGTCTTTGTGAAACTAAAAAAAAATGAACAAAAATTGGATTACCCTCGGGATTATTATTTAGATGCATTTGTTTTTTTATAAGTTTGCATAAATATGTACTTAAAAAAAAATTGTTATAAGCCTGCAACACAAGCCACTAGTAATAAAAATAACCAACTGGTGAGTTTTTTATATAAAGATGAAGCCAAATCTTCTAAGATAACAAATTTTCTGTCATAAAAATCCTAATCCCCCGCCTAATCCCAAAATAAAGTTTCAATATTTTTACGATAGTTAATTGACCATTGACTAAACACCTATTTTTACTTTAATTATTTTAAAATAAAACGGTAGGATAGCCGCGGTCATCATCTTACCAGCAAGGTTAGGTGTTAAATCTGGTTAAAAAGGGGTGATATTTTTTTTTAAACATTATTTTCTTCTTTTATTACATATTTTTATTTTAAAAACATAAAATTTAGGTGCTAAACATATCTTTTCGGTTTTAAAATTTGTGAAAGCCTACAAAAATAAGTCAAAATTAAACATGGCGATATTGGCCATTGGTGACACATCGTTTTTCGGCCAGTTTCTGTAGATATTCCGACGGCAAATAGTTATTAATATAAAAAAAAGAAATTTGAAAACTTACCTACACATCAAACATAAAAGAGGCACATATCACAAAACAAACCACCACTAATTTTTACTTAAGAATCGCAAAACAAAACTAAGAAAGACCACAAGAATAAGACAACGAAAAAGGTAGTAGAATGGACGCTGGGCCGGGAGCCGGAGGCTCGTGGGCGGAGTGGTTGCGACCAGTTCCGAACATAAGCGAAGTCAACACGAGGTAGTTTAAATCGGGCGCCAAATTTAAAAATACATTTTGTGCAAATGAAAAACATGTTGATTTAAGTAACGTTATAAGTAGTAATATAATTATATCGTTGGGAAATAAAACATTGCACAAATACCTCTAAAAATAATATATTCGACCCAACAGTTGTTATTAATAGGTTGTAAAAAATAATGTTGAAATTATTAACTTTTTTTTTTACAAAATTAAATGTTGTGTAAAAAAACGTTAGTGTTCTAATGTTATTGCCATATGATTTTCACAAAGTGTGTTCAGTGGGATTTGTAATAAAAACTCAAAATATGTCATGAAAAATATCAAAACCAAAACTAAGTCAAACACAAAAGGTGGTTAAGAAAATGGAGCGACCGAGCAACGTGATTGGTTGCTATTCAAATATGTATTTTGATTTGAGTCAATAATAGGGAATTATTGGAAACGCTTTAAGGTAAATGCCTTATTATGGTCGTTATTAAAATGACAGCTAAGCATGCGCACTACAAAAAATTTAATATGGTAACCATAATAAAATACTGCCTCCCCCTATTAGGAAATTATTGATAAGATAATTTTCACGTCAGTACTAATAAGAGAACGCCCTATTTTAATAAGGTCTTAACCTTATTTCTCTAAAAAATAAAGACTTATTGCAACGCTTTCGTTTTTACAACAGCGTTATTTTTAACCTATTTATTTTTGTGTTGTGAATTCTGTTTGGTACTTTTGTTAAGTGTATTTAAAAAATAACCGACACAAAAAATAAAGTTCACCAATTATAAGATTATAATGCAACCATCTATTTTTTGGCATTTGGTTTTTCGAATAAACGAAATAAGGAAACGTTATTTTACTTACGGTAACTAGTCGTAAATAGGGGAAGGCAGTATTTTATTATCGTTCCCATATTAAATTTTTTTTAGTGCGCATGCTTAGCTGTCATTTTAAGATTAACCATAATAAGGTCTTTACCTTATAGGGCTTCCAATAATTCCCTATTTACGACTAGTTACAGTAAGTAAAATAACGTTTCCTTATTTCCCTTATTCGGCAAACCGAACCTCAAAAAACAGATGGTTGCTTTATAACCTTAAAATTGGTGAACTTTATGTGGTGTGTCGGTTAGTTTTTGAAATACTAACTACTAGTAACAAAGGTACCAAACAGAATTAGGCAATCCAACGATGTGTCAGAATGGCGGCTGGATGGCAAATACTGCTTAATAATTGGTACACGTGACCCTAAAAATAATATTGCTGGTGGCATTTAACGGGTGACTTAATGCTTTTTGCCATCCAACCTCCATACTGAGTCACGTGGTTTGGATTCCCTAATTCACAACACAAAAATAAAAATAGACTTTTTAGGTTAAAAATATAACGCTGTCGTAAAAAGGAAAGCGTTCCAATAGTCCTTATTTTTTAGAGAAATAGGGTTAGGACCTTATTAAAATAGGGCATTCCCTTGCTTCTCAATAATTCCCTAATCTCTTTCATATCCAAGAACGGCAGACATCGTTTGAAGTGGCAGATAAGTGACACTAATGACATAAGTCACATAGCGAGTAAAAACCGCCATATTGCGATATTCCCGTTGTTTACGTTAGAGTTTGAGTCGTTTATTTCTGATAACTGATTTGTAAAGTTACTCAAAAATGAGGTGTGCGGTATATGGTTGTATAATGTCGATAATAAACACAAGAGTTTTACGCCTGATGTCCAATTTTTAAGAATATTACAAGGTGTTTGGAAGCATGTGTGTAAACGCAACTATAAGTGTAAAATTAAAAATGCTGGTGCTTGCTCCAAACATTTCAGCGACGATGACCATGAACGAAATTTTGAAACACAAATTGTTGAAAAATACACCTGACAAATATCGGTCTTGTTTATTTTTTTTACTATGTGCGTATTCATTCTTGAATTAGCTCTTCGATATTATGTATGGACTATTTCTTCAAGTCTTCGATATTATGTTCGAAGGGCCAAAATGTTATTTTTTGATGTAGGATGTATTTTTTTGTAGCAGAGCATTAAAATAATGCGACCCTTTCTAGAAAAAGAAAGATAAAAACAATAACCTAAATTTTGTATTAAAACTTTTTATGTGAAATAAATTCAGAACAATTTTTTTTTGAACGAATACTCGGTAGAGACACGGGTAAAAATATTTTAAGCTCTTTTCTATACAAAAAATATTGGACAGTGTGTTTTTTTCCAATTTCCATATTCGCAATGTATATCTACTTAAGTTATTCGTGTTAAGTATATCAACTTTTAAGTAAACGGTTAAATATTTATTTCTATTGTCTATTTTTATTTTAAATAAAGATATTTCCTATTATTATGGTCGTTATTCTTATTAATATTAACTTTCCCAAACAATGCCATCATTTATTATTAATTCTACTTGTGCATATCATCTTTAAAGTAAGTACTCGGATTTAAAATAATATTTTAATTTTCAAATAATTTAAAATTAGAATATTTTTCATTTGCTTGTAAAATAAGTAACATCTGTTTCCATGTAAAATTTTGGTCTAAATGAATTCCTACGTACTTTAAAGAAGTTTTCCTTTTAGCATAATCACATCTAAAAGTTTGGAAACCGAAGGTAAGTAAAGGAAGTTTTAAATTTTGATCAAAATAATCAATCTATTTATATAAAATGTATGTTTTAAGATTTAAATCACAGTAGTAATTCTAAGGCTAATATGATTTAAAATAAATTTATTGAAAATTTCATATAAATTGCCTTTTAATAACGTAAACTACACTTTGCCGTATAAATCGGCGCGTTCAATTTAAAAAATTTTCTTTCTCTGACGTCACGATCCACTGCGCATCCTATTGATATCATACCTTGAATAGTTTGTATCATGGCCTGAGATCGAGTTAAGAGTCTATAATATGTCACTTTTGTTGTATTTGTCTAAACCACCTCACACTTCATCACCTGAAGAAGACAAGTAAATAATAAGAAAAACCACTACTTCCACAGCTCACAAATCGAATTGAAACAATCGAGCTCAGAGCATGACCTTGAGTCAGACTAACCTATGGACTCACAAATAATGACCTAGCAAATTGATCTTTGAAGATCAGAAGCCAATAACACATGCAAGACAAGACAAGTACGATTTTGGCTACGCATGTAAAGATTGTAAAGCAAGCTAGTTGAATATTGGAAACGACAAGTGCATGGCAGTCAGTAACATAGGGGCGCGTTTACAATCGTTTGTCGGGCGGGGGGGGATCCAATTCTGAAAACTCGCCACGTATTACACAATATGTGATCGTAACTCGAGAATTAAAGCCCCCAGAGGCCGCACCTATAAATTTTCTTTGGCGCGACCGACGAACGTCTGACTAGTTCTGTAGTCCGATTTAGACTACCCTTTTTTCTTCTGTGCGACTGTGAACGCGACCAAGGGCAACCCTTTTTTCTTCTGTGTCTAGAACACTCTGCTCGAGTTCTGTGCTGTGGAACTGGAACAGGAACACACTAAAAAAATTAGTAAACAAGACAAAAAAGTGTAAGAATGAATTAATTTAATACTTTGTTTTTAAAATAACTAAGTATTTAATAACTTTGGCGTGGTGTTCCCATAATAGATTAATAAGTACCGAATTTTTACTTGTACCAGTGATTGGTAATGGTAAACTAAATTTTTTTTATTTTAATATGGAAATTGAAACGAACTTAGGCATAAAATACCATTGTCCATTGTCCCACAGTAATTTCCAAGAACAATAAATAGCCAAAAGCAGAAGTAATTGATCATTTCTTGTCGAAGAGAAAGAAATCAGATTCTTTGAAGTAGTAATGGTC
The DNA here is from genome assembly GCA_935413205.1 of Polydrusus cervinus. Lineage (NCBI taxonomy): Eukaryota > Metazoa > Arthropoda > Insecta > Coleoptera > Curculionidae > Polydrusus > Polydrusus cervinus. The sequence continues at coordinate 9,727,135 of OW284518.1, forward strand.
AAAAAAGAGGGCCATAAGCAGGTGCTTCAACAGAAAACAAGATCACAAGCTCCTTAATGATTAAGATGGAACCAAAGTGGGATGAGTTTAAAATGGAACAAGTGTCTGATAAGTTGGAGGGAAAGGTAACTGACAAAGATTACAGTTTGGATTTCTTATATTCAGAAAATAATTTAGATGGGTAAGTTTATATATCAACTGAAGTTAAAATATGGAGATATAATAATTATAAAGTTTAATCAATAGATATAATACAAAATGGACAATAAACCTTGCATTCTTGTCTGTCTAGGTTGTAGGTTCCTTTATAAAGAAGGTTGTGGTTGTGTCCTTATTTTGTAAGCACTGTCTCTTAGGTGTTTGTAAGAGTATCTTTAATGATAACTGGACATCGAATTGTCACATTACCAAGTCAGATCACTGATGAGCACCCAGAATCAGAAACAAGGATGACCTCACATTTCATTTTAAGTGAGGCAAGGAATGTTAACATCAAATTAAATGACAGGCTAGCCATGGTACCTCAAAAACCCGATGGACGTACCTATCGGTAAACGATTAGTTTATTGGTAGCTCTCTACGGCGCTGGGGTCCGGGGTTTGCACGCTGCAAACCCCGGACTCTCACCCCATCTGGTTTTTGAGGTACCATGGCTAGCCTGTCATTTAATTTGATGTTAACATTCCTTGCCTCACTTAAAATGAAATGTGAGGTCATCCTTGTTTCTGATTCTGGGTGCTCCTCAGTGATCTGGCTTGGCAATGTGACACGTTTGATGTCCAGTTATCATATTGATTCTCTAGACTCCTTAGCTCATTGTTATCGGTGATTTATTTCACACATGAGAGGTAGGCAGCTTGGCTGCTCCTGAGTTCTAGTTAAGGCTGGTTAAGCCTTCTCTTTCGATCAAAAAGTATCTTTAATGTCAGGTTGCATAAAAATGTTAAACAATAATTAACTAACTAGCAACTTTGACAGTGACATACATGACATTGTCAGAAATAATTTTCTTATAACATAGTGGCAATATCATTTATAGGTACCCACAGTCAAACTTGCCTAGTTAGTTTATTATTGTTTTTGTTTATAAACTTTGAGCAACTCTCGGTGCAACCCAATAAATAAAATAAATAAACATAGCTTAATTATTTATTTCAAAGTATCAACAGCAATAAGCCAATTACAGACACTCAACTTAAACTAATAGTCAGGCAACAATACAAAGTCATAAAAAACAATAACAATAAGCTCGGCAAAGTATGTATAGGTAACACAGAAATTATAAAATACAAATACCTACAACAATTAGTTTATAAGTAACTTATCCTGTATAAGTTTTTTAAAGCTTCTCAAATTAACAAGATCGATATCAATATCAGAAGCATACAAATTAAATAAATGACATAATCTATACAGGGGGAACTTCTGTAAAGATTCATTCGTGGAAAGGTCAGATAAAAACATTACAATTTCTAGAATTAACATGATTAAAGCTAAACGGAAGCTGTTTAAAAATATCAGGACAGTCAATATCACCCTTAAGGAACACTGTACACATATAGTATACAAACTTTCGTTTGAAATCACAACTTTTTAGAGAATTTTAATTCCTTGATCTCTTAGTCCATTGTTCTCCTACCTAGCCAGGTTATGTACCCATAGAATAAGCAGCGCATAAGACAGAGTGGGAGAACATTGAAAAAAATTCGTAACAAAATTCAAACTTTTAAGGCTGAAAAAGGTGAGAAAAAATTCCTGGAAAAAATCTTGACATTTGAAGTGAACGTCAATTTGAATGTTAAGGTAATATAGGGAAAGTAAAAACTATGTTTGACTTCAAGTTTGCTTTGAAGAAAGCAGAATGCCTCAATTTTAGTGGTTTATTCTTGTAGTTCTCAGTGCCCGAATATCCCATTTTGTGGTGGATCATTCAAGTCTAATAAATCTAACATTGGACAATTGACTGATTGACAGTTTAAGCTGCACTTGATTTCGAGTTTTGCTCTGAAAGATGGCAGAATACCCCAATTTTGGTGGTTTATTCTTGCAGTTGTGAGTTGACTGCATACCTTAATCTGTGGTGGATCATTCAAGTCTGGGTCAATCTTATTATAATGTACATTTCCCAAATATATATTTTTAAATTACAAATTTTAATTTTTGTTAATTTTTTTTGGGTTTGCTTATAATGTTCTTTACTATAAATACTTTTATATTTTATGCCTGGTGAAGGTCGCAAAAAGTTATTTTCATGTTTTTTTATTAAAATAAAAAGTTGAATGTCCATATTGTCCATAGAAAAGATATTCTTTTTCTTTTCTACGGAAGTGACTTTTAGTATTATTTAAAAAAATTAAAAAACGTAAATGTAAAAATTTCAAAATTCATAATAAAAATAATTATTTATGATGCCAGATAATACACAGTTTATTGTTTTAATGTTTTTTTAATTAAATAAAGTTAAGTCCTCAGAACTCACAATAATGTCCAAAGAATGGATAAAACTTACAAACAAATAATACCATTATCGAACAGTCTTAAAATTTACTTAAAAACCCATTGTACAATTCTTGATAATTTAAAACATGTTAGAAATATGGCTACCATGACGGCATTTCCGTCCTAGCAGTAGCAATATGAAAATATAACTTAAATCCCTTCCTTTCAGTCTTCATTCATTGATACTTACATAAAAATGTTTACGCACAAATATTTGAAACAATAATTAACTAGTCGGACAACTTTAACTGTCACATAAAAATATCAATTATTTTTTTACTAAGTAAGCTTAATTCGTGATTTACTAATCAAACAACTTTGAGTGTGAGATAAAAGTTTCTCTTAATATCATTTATGTCACAGTCAAAGTTGCCTGGTTAGGTAATTATTATTCAAAATGTTTGTTTAACCCAACATTACTAACAGTATATTTTCTATGCCTTTTATTGTTAGCCCTGTTTCTAATAAAATAAAAATCTAGAAGAGTTATAGTTTTATTAATATTGACTGCCCTTATCACAACTTAGCTAATATACATTGAAACCCCGGCGTTAATCAACTATATATCCTAATTTGACAGATCTGAAGGTTCCTTCCCTAAAAAGAAAGTTAAAACTGAAACAACTGAAATATTAGGAGAAATTGAAAAAATACCTGAAATTGTTTTGGATATTAAAACTGAAACAAATGAAATAGTAGAAGAAATCGAAAAAATACCTGAAGTTGTTTTGGATATTAAAACTGAAACAAATGAAATAGTAGAAGAAATCGAAAAAATACCTGAAATTGTTTTCGACATTGAAACTGAAACAACTGAAATATTAGAAGATATTAATAAAATACCTGAAATTGGTGTTGATGAGTGGAAAAGTAAAAGTGAAGTCGACCTAAATGAGGAATACAAACAAATGTAAGTACGAGTAGTTAGATATACAGGGTACTACAAATTCGTGTCAGTACAGAGGAATCTTAAGAACGGTAGGAAATAGGAAGAGTTAAATTGAGGCAAAGTTGCATATTTTTGGCTAATGATGACGGAGGTGTCCTCTTTTGTCTATAGATCAGAGTCGCACCTCATGTTTCTCACCAAGTTTTACCCCCCATTAAAAAAATTAATGATTTCTTGATATTTCTTTGTTTTTTAATATTGAGAAATCTTGCCTTGGTAACAGGTATTCTAATTTTGAGTTTAGAATTTGGTTTTATTTATTTATAACTTTGTATTACCTCTAGGTTTGCAGATTTTTTATTACCACCTTTTATTAATGTTTAAATACATTTATTTATTTACGCATTGACATTACAAGTTTATAATGATTCTTATAGCTATGTTTACATAATGGCATCCAGTAATTAATAGAACTAAATTAGAATTGCCCTTCTGGCAGAAGATTTAAATTTGTTTTGAAATACATTCATGAAGTGAGGTCTGTTGCAGTTCAGGTTTACATTGGCAGAAATTCTGTTTATAGGACTGTACAATAAAAACCATGTCCGACACACATAACACGAATATTCTATGCCACAAAAACCAAACTGGACAAATTACTAAATAACAGCTCTCATCTATCACCTCAAAAGAAACTGACAATTTTTAACCAGGTAATAGAGCAATAATAACTTACGCGGCACCGATTTGGTGCAGTGTTTCAGACACACAACTTAACAGACCACAGAAACTACAAAACATAATACTCGGACAAGTACTAACAGCTGGATTGGCAACACCATTACGAATATTACATAACGCAACAAACATACCATACCTTAGACAATACGTACAGGACATTGCTACTAAGTTTTACGAAACGCACCCCTAGCACAAAAAATCACTCACACCAGAATAACGGATAACACAACACATGAAACAATAAATTGTTGTAGATGTGAAGCCTATATCGCGATAGAAAACGGTGTTTCGACAGTTAAAAGCCACAGATGACATTCACAGCTGATTCTAGTTCCGCCGAAAAGTTACTAGATTTAGTGTGGACCGTAACAAGTTCACATGTCAGTTCGCGTCCTATTATTTTCGTTGTTTTTTGGTGTTTTTTAGTATTTTTGTGGCTGTTTTTTATATAGTGTGTGTTTAAAAACATTTGAGATATTTTTGGACTTTTACATTGCAATTTTCTTGGAGTTCGTCTAATGCATTTAAAGAATCAGAGTTTGTAATGTCTTTTGTTAAGTCATTATACTATTTTAGTAGTTTGTGAAATAGAGTTTTCTGATTGAAAGTTAAAGTCATAACTAAAATGAAGCATAGTGATTGTTTTGTATACCAATATTTTAACCATATATACAATGTTTTACGTATTCTACCTAGCTGGTGCAGTATTACCGGCATTTATTACATTCTTTAATATTCACGAGCAAAGGAGAGTAGTGTGTCGATAAGTTAAATTTTTTAAAAGCTTTGTCGATAATATTTATGTTACTAGTACATTACTTTATTGTAAGTAATTCCTATCACAATATCTAGGTAGTGTTCAGTGGATACCTAATAGGTTCTTGACTTTTGTTCCAATTTGGATAACATCTCCAAAAGTTTCTTGACAACTTTAGTTAAGAACGATGATTTAAATAGAAAAATTTGTAAAGTCTTCTTTGATAAATTAAAATGGGAGATAAGGAACTTAATATTTAAATATTTTTTTAGTTTGTTAATGGAACATAAAAATAGTCTGGTCCTGTCTTTTTAGCCAACCTCTAAACGTAAAATAGACCAGACGTCAACAGGGTGCCATAAAAGACAAGTGACTTGGCGTTTTCTTAAAAAAAATTGACATAGATCATAGACTTTACATATTCCGGCAAAATAGATAAATCAAAATATCTTTAATTTTAAAGAACATGCACCTAACTCCACCCACTTCCAAATCCTGCTCACATCAAGAATGATGATCCTGAAATGATTTTTTTAAATCCGTGGATAGAACTTTGTTACGCTGTACCTCAATGCTGGTTTTTCAAAGCGTTTTCCAGCAAACACCATGCAAGAAACTAACAAATTTAAGCTTTAATACCTCGTTTTAAACACAATATTAATTTATTAAGGTTCAAGAAGTAGTCCCTTCTCATAATGGTTAATGATTAAATGGTAGGAATAAAAGTATGCCTAAACCAGAAATGTTTTAAGAATAAAAGTGTGTGGTGTTCCCTACACTAAGAACATTTTTTTTAGGAGAGATTTCCGTACTATGATTATGAACATTACAATTGCTTACTAGCCTTTCTCTTTCTACCCTACTTGTATTTCTTGTTAATTGCTGGTGATGATCTTCACTAAGGTCGAACCATATTCTTTTTCTCCTCTCTTACTTTAATGTAGAGAACCCCACCCAATTTTATTATTAAAAGATTTGTGTTCTTGACAGACTTTTATTCCTACCAAATGTTTTGTTTTGAAAATGGCTGTGTACACTTTAAGTGGAATGGAAGAAAAAATACTAGTCAATTACACAATGACATCCTCATTCGCGTAGAATGGCATATCATCCACTATATTTAAAAAAAATTGAAAAACAATCTCAAAACAAAAAGAAATCATTCCAAGACAAAATGTAAAACGTCCTTGACTTCCTAAAAAAACATCCTAAACGTGGTAAACGCAACGAACAACTCTTTTAATAGAACTTGTTCGTTGATTTTACCATGTTTAGGATGTCTTTTAAAAGGGAGGGAGGTCGGTTATACGCCGTTTTCAATGAAATGAAAGGTATTTTTTGTATTAAGCGTAATTTATTTTCTATTGCCTAGCGCTTTCGGCCTACTGGAAGGCCATCTTCAGGGCTTAGGTTCTACAAGAAAAACATATAAGGGTAAAAAACATTACTTATAGGGCAAAGTATTGGTATTAAAAGAATAAAACATTTCTTTAAAAAGTTTTCTTTAAAAAACTCCTTAAAAAGGTAAAGCCGAGAATACTCACTCGTCAAATTTTGTCCAGGAAACAAGAAACATTTTCAAAATAAAAAGAAAATTTATAAACAAATTTTCAATGTGTTGGTTTCGATTTTTAACAACAAATGCCTGGATGACATTTGACAGCATGATGTAAAGTGGTAGGGAGAATCTCAGCTTCAGAACAATTATGATTGTGAGGACGACAAACAAATGATCAAATAATGATATGAATATTACGAGTTAAATAAAATAAAATAAAGACTTCACAGTGACCAAGTAACTAATCATTGCCGATAACTCATCAATTCATCCGGGACATAACATGGTACTCGATTTTTAGGATGTGATATCTGCATGTGAAAAACGGATTGAGAGCTAATAAAAATGGGAGGAGTCTAAAATAAATAGGCGTAGGTTTTGAAGGAAGAATTATTGTGGAAAGAGTATAAAGATGGGATTTCTATTATTAATTATATTGAGTTTTAAATTCAAACATGAATCAGTGTTATTGATTGAATGTCTGTGAATTTGTAGGTCCTCAAGATAGTCCAACTCTCTGAAGTTTTTCTGATTAAATTGATGTAGGATTTTGCTGTTTGATGTTGGAGAAAAATTATGATTGTTGAACTTAAGGTGCTGTCCAAATACTGAGGTACCTGGTCGGTTGATGTGTTCTTTTATTCTTGTTTCTAGCCTTCTTACGGTTTTTCCTATGTATAGAGCTGGGCAACTGCCCTGATGTCTTTTAAGTTGAGCACGTTTTACATTTTGTCTTGTAATGTTTTCTTTTTGTTTTAAGATTGTTTTTCAAATAATAGTGGATGAAATCACAGATAGTATAATTATCATCACAGATAATTATAAATGCCATTCTACCCGAATGAGGATGTCATTTTATGTAACTGACGACTAGCACTGGTGATAGCGAAAGCCTGCTACGATATTAATTAAAATAATATTACTACACGTAATACAATAGTATATTGTTTTATTAGGAGTAAAAGCGATACTTTTCTGACGAGTCTGTAGGTTTGCCGGACGAACAAAGTGAGTCCGGCAATTACGGACGAGTCATAAGAAGTACTCTTGGCATATTTTTCGGAACTAGCGAGCAATCAAAAAATGAAAGGTTCAACAATGTGGTCACATTATTCTATGTTAAGATCAATGCTAAATATCAGACAAGGAATAGACATAAGCAAGTATTTGAAGCTACGAGCTTTTTTAAAGAAGCAAAACGAAGGCTACATTCCCAAAAAAGCTAAAGTATTCACCAGGGAACAGTTTGAAAAATTTCTATCTGAAGCTCCTAATCAGCAATATTTGGGAATTAAGGTAAATTTAGGTATTACCTCAAAGTATACAAATTTTTTATAAAGGTAATATATATAATTTTTAGATTGTTTTGGTTATTGGAATATCGGGTGCATGCCCATGTGAAGAAATGGTGAAAATGGTCGTTCATGACATACAAGACTTAGGATATGCGATTCACATAAGAATTCCTAATAATAAAACTAGGAAACCGCGGTCGTTTACTATTGTTGGGGAGCAATATTTAAGCATTTATAAAAACTATGCATCATTACGCCCGGAAGGTATGCGCGAGAAGAGATTTTTTTTTTTAAATTTGTAAATGGTCGGTGTTGTCGCATGGTAATGGGAATTCATAAAATTAGTGCTGTTCCTAGGGAAGCAGCAGTGTTTTTAAAACTACCAGGTGCAATAGAGTACACCGGCCATTGTCTAAGGAGAACTTCAGCTACACTGCTTCTAGATGCAGGGGCAGACATTACGTGTTTAAAGCGCCACGGGGGGTGGAAATCGAGTACTGTAGCTGAAGGGTACATCGACGAATCGATGACCAATAAGAAAGATATTGCAAAAAAAATTTTACAACCAAATAATAATAAATCAATTACTAATAATTTAAAAACTGCAATAAATTCGACAGAAAGTGGTTTCACTGAGAGTTCAACACTAGAAAATACCGAAACAACCAACCAACAGGCCATCGTAACAAGCAGTCTTAATTTTTCTGGGGCTACAATTAATAATTGTACTTTTAATGTTGTATTTAAATAGTTATGTAGGGCCAATATGGGTAAACGCACCTTCTTAAACAAATTTAACTTTATTATTATTATTTATTATTATAGGGATTAACATAGTTTTTGAATGCTAGTGCTATTACCCTAAAAGTACATTTACCCTAAGTCACATTGCTGTACTTTATTTTTATTAAAATAAATAAAGTATGTTTATAACTTTCTGGTATTATTTAATATATATTTAGTCATGAGAACACAGTCATACTTTTACTTCCGCTGCTATTGGCAACGGAAGAAAAAGTAAATACTTTTTCTTCCGTTGCCAAAAGCAACCGCCTTCTGACGACAAAGTAGAACTTTAACGTCAAAAAATTAGTAGAAAAACGTGACGTTTGAAGAAAAAGTATTTTTTCTTTCATATGTTTTTTTGTTTACTTTTAGTACTTCATCCATCAATCAAGAAGGTTGCCAATGCTACGTGTGCGAATATGGAACAAAGAGGAAACGTGACTTAAATTGACATCTTGTGCGACATAGGAATCCAAAAACATTAAAATCCTGAAATGCGTTCAATGTGCATATCAAACACTGTAAAAACGTAATTTGCAGCGACATATCTCGCGGGAACATACGGGTGTGGAGCAAACTTAAACATTTAAATGCATTCAATGCGATTATTAAGCAGATCACAAATTACGTTGGAAGATACACATTTTAGCACAAAAAAAATACGACATAAAAATATAAAGGAAATTTATGCTTTAGAAAAGTGTGATGTGAGTGTGAATGTCAAGCCCTTTAAAAGCTACAACATAGAAATATTTAAATGTTATCAATGCGATTTTTTAACTCGTCTGAAGGACACTACAATAAAACACATTCTTCGTCGACATAGACAACGTGAAAACATTAGCTAATTTGGTCAAATCGAAAAAGCCCTTCAGAAGAGTAATTTAAAGCAACACATCTTCGTCGACATAAAAGTCAAGAAGAAAATAATTTGGTCAAATGTATTCAATGTGAATATCAAACTCTTGCAAAAAGTAATCTTCAGCAACACCTGCTTCGATATGAAAAAACTAGCCTGCTTGAATGTACCCAACGCGATTTTAAGACAATCTTGTTGAAATTGATACCCATTACGCCATCTATCTTTGGTTACGCGAACAATGGTAAATGTCTTGTGTTATGTTGGTTGCATACACAACCTACTAGTTATAAATATTTAGGTTGGTAATAAAATTAGTAACTAAAATTAATGTCAAGTTAATAATATAGCTGTCTGTTTGTAAAAGTTAAAAAGTGTTTTTAAGCCTATAAAATAAAAACTAATTATAAAAGTTAGTTGAGAGCTTTTCTTCACGATCCAACGGAGTTAAATTTCCAACAGGTTATGGGCCCAGATGCGTGCAAGTGAAGAAAAAGCAATAAAAACTTAAAAGTGTGGAGTTGTGTGCTCTAGCGGCAAAAACATAAAATAAAAATAACAAAAAAAAACGGACAAGTAGGCGAGAAAAGTTTGAAAGTTAAAAAAAAGTAGTTTTTCAAATAGTTACCAAAAAATAAAAACCCAAAAGAAAGTAAAAATGAATTGTGATACAGCGACCATAAAATTGAAAGTCGACAACTGGCCTGTATGGAAATTTCAAACAATGATAATGTTCAAGGGGAGAGGTTATTTTGATATTGTAGATGGTACCCGAATCAAGCCAAGTGGTGATGAATTAAATAAATGGCTTAAAGATGATGCAAAGGCTCAAGAGTTGCTAGTAATGAGAATGGAACAAGGTCCTTTAACTCACATACTATCTTGTGAGACAGTGCATGATATGTGGAGTAAACTAAGATCAGTTTATGATAAGGAATCAACCGTTAGTATCCATTTGTTACAACAAAGATTTTTCCAGCTTAAATTTGACAGTTCAGTCTCAGAGTTTATATCTCAAATAGAGGAAATTAAAACAAAATTAAAAACAGCAGGCGAGACTCTTTCTGAAACAATGATAATAACTAAAATATTGATGTCTCTACCTGAAAATTTTAAGCATTTCCGATCTGCATGGGAATCTGTGCCTGTTGACAACCAAAAATTAGAAGAATTGATGGCAAGATTGTTACTTGAAGAAGAAAGATTTAAATCTTTCGAATCTACAACAGCCTTAAATACAAGGGCGTATGATAGTAAGCTGCAGACAAGGCAACGATGCCACATATGTTCAAAAGTAGGACATTTAGCGAAGAACTGTTATTTTAGAAAAAGAAATACAGGAGCCAAGTTTGAAGAAAGTAAACAAAAAAAGTTCTGTACTTTTTGTAAAAAGTCTTCCCATAATATCGATACATGTTGGCTTAAAAAAGGAAAAGACTTAGGCTTCAATAATAGCAAGAAGGATGAAGAATCAAATGGAAACAATGCATTCATGGTGTATACAGAAAAATTAAAAACAGCTGATTGGTACCTAGACTCAGGTGCTAGTGAGCATATGTGCTGGGATAAAAATAACTATGATTATATAAATGCACTTAAAATAACTAAGATGGTTCAAGTGGGCAATGGAAAAAAATTGGAAGTCAAAGGAACTGGACAAATTACTTTGTGGGCATACAATGGAGAAAAATTAATTAAAACCACATTGTCAAATGTTTTATTCGTACCAGAACTAAAATTCAATTTATTTTCGGCCGGAAGTGCACTAGACAAGGGCAATTATTTTATGATATCCGACCATGAGAAATGTCAATTTATTGACAAATTTGGAGCAGTGAGAGCACTAGCTACCAGAGTGAATAAGCTTTATAAAATGAATTTTACAAATAAAAACAAGGAATACAATCCATCAGCATGTTTTTCCACAGATACTGACCTATTAGAAAACAGCTTCTTAGATGATCATGATCCATACACATGTATGAAAGTAAAAACCATAGAAAGTATAAAGGAATGGCATAAAAAATTGGGTCACCAGAACTTCAAGCACATTAGAGAGTCCCTAAAAAGAAATAAAATTGAGTATATAGACTGTGAAAAAGAGTTTGTTTGTGAAGCCTGTCTGGCTGGCAAACAACATCGATTAGTGTTTGAAGACAGTGAGTCACGAGCAACTGCACCACTAGAATTGGTACATGGTGATGTATGCGGACCAATGGAGAATACATCACTAGGTGGATCTCGTTATTTCCTCCTGTTAAAAGATGATTTTACATCATATCGATATGTCTACTTCTTAAAACAAAAATCTGAGGTTAAGACATGCATAGAAAAGTTTATAAATTTAGCAGAGAGAGAAACTGGCTATAAAATGAAAGTACTAAGGACAGACAATGGTCTGGAGTTCATAAATAATGAAATAAAAGAAAGTTTGGAGCAAAAAGGCATAAAACATCAAAGAACAGTAGTCTACACACCCCAACAAAATGGAAGGGCAGAAAGGGAAATAAGGACCCTAGTAGAAGGGGCAAGAACGTTATTAAATAATAACATAAAAATGAATAAAACTTTTTGGGCTGAAGCTATTAATACTGTCACTTATACCCTAAATAGGACAGGTCCAAGCCCCCAAAAACTAAAAACCCCGTACGAGCTATGGTACAAGAAAACCACAGACATACACCACTTCAAAGTTTTTGGTAGTACAGTGTCAGTACATATACCAAAAGAAACCAGACTTAAGTGGGATCCAAAAAGTAAACGAGGTATGTTTGTTGGCTATGGAGAAAATGTAAAAGGCTACAGAGTTTACATACCAGATAAAAAAATAGTAGAAACCCATAGGGATGTTATTTTCTTACCTAAAAAAATGCAGACAGAAAATGACACAGTAAGAGTCACTGAAGAAATGGAAAATAAAGAAAATGAAGAAGCACAGAATAGCGATGAAACTTTATCAGAAAATAATGACAATCAAAGTGATGAAAGTGTGTATCATGAAATTGACAGTGACAGATCAGAGTTAAAAGATGAAATGATAAATAATAAATACCAGCTGAGAAGAGAAAGAAAAAGAAATACAATGTACAATGACTACGAGTTAGATATGGACAAGATTTTGTTATCAGCAAGTAATGAAGATATCGAGGTTCTGACCTACGAGGATGCAATGGCAAGTAGTGTATGTGAAAAATGGAAAGAGGCGATACAAGCTGAGATTGATGCATTAGAAGAAAACGACACATGGTTTCCTGCGAGTGAAAGTGAAATAACAAGTAAAGTCATTGAGTGTAAATGGGTATTTAAGAAAAAAAAAGACGAAATAGGAAATGTGGCAAAATATAAGGCTCGTTTGGTAGCCAGAGGTTTTCAACAGACAGGTATAAACACCCATGATATATATAGCCCGGGTGCCAAGTTGCCTTCAGTAAGGATTTTTCTAGCTCTATGTAATAATTTCAATTATAAGATTACGCAACTAGATGTTTGCAGTGCTTTCTTGAATGGCGATATTAATGATGATGTCTTCATCGTGTTACCTCAAGGTTTTGATAAAAATGTGGGAAACATTGTAAAGTTAAGAAAATCCTTATATGGCTTGAAACAATCACCAAAGAATTGGTATAAAAAATTTAACGATCTAATGTTTAGATTAAATTTTGTACGATCAGAAAATGAATATTGTAAGGTACATGTACCAAATAAGGCCACATTAAGCTTTAACTGACTGCATCCTAGTAAATATGTAACAATAATTTATAAAAATTTGCATACTTAAAGTTTGGCTTTATAAGAGTGATTTTAGAGATTCGTAACTAAGTGGTATTTTTCGGGCCTTGGTATTTTTGGGAAATAAAAAAAAATATCAAATGGCTTCATTAGGAAAACCAGCTCCTAATAAGGCCATAGACCAAATGTGAGAAATAAATGTCTGTATTGCATTCTCTATATTGTTTTTAAAAGAACAGAACCTTAATAGGAAAATAATATGGATGTTCATTTATTGAAAATATGTATTTTTTTAATTATTGTATTTTAAATAATGTGTTCCTAATAAGGCCAGCGTTCAAAATGTGGGCATTTCATAATTTTTACTTGTGGCCTTATTATGAACACATATCTTCAAATATAGAAAAAACTATTTCCAGAAATTATTCAAATAATTGGATCTCAACTTACTCACACTGTTTTCTGTACAGCTTTCACTCACTTTTTGTATCATAGACTGTTCAAAATAATTACTTTTTCAGGGAAAAATTGTTAATTTTAAATCGGTTAAAAATTATACCGCGGAGTTCCGCGTGGGGCATCTGATTCTAGCGTCATCATGCGTAGGACTTTGAAACTACAAATCATGTGTTGAGGCATATATTCCTGAACTATTTAAAATATCCATACACTTTTGACGTCATGCTAAGCGTATCCTCAGAATAGGCACATGGCCTTATTATGATCGTGGCCTTATTTGGTATATATACCTTATATATCTAAAAATTTCAGATTCATCAAGAATGTTTATTTTACTGTATGTAGATGATTTATTGATAGCAGGTGATGATGAATCGGAAATAAGTAAAATAAAACAAATTTTAAATGAAAATTTTAAAATGAAAGATTTAGGAAATATTTCTCTTTTTTTAGGAATGGTTATTACACAGAATTTAGTTCATAATAAAATAGTAATAAACCAAACCACATATCTTAAAAGTATTTTGAAACGTTTCGATATGCAAAATTGTAAACAAGTCAGTACGCCTATGGAACCCAATTTTCGACATGATGAATTAAAACGTGAAAAATCGGAAAGTAAAGAAATCGAAAATGATTGTCGTAAAGCTATCGGATCTTTAATGTACGCAATGTTGTGTTCCAGGCCTGATCTTTGTTTATGTATAAGCATACTAAGTAGATATCAATCTTATGCAAGCCTACAGCTGTGGCAAGCAATAAAAAGAGTTTTAAGATACGTGCAAGGAACTTTAGAATTATCTTTAGTTTACCATAAAAATAAATTTAATAACTTAATTGAAGGGTACGCAGACTCTGACTGGGCAGGCGACCAAATTGACCGAAAATCAACTTCGGGATATATTTTTAAAGTATTCGGATGTACAATAAGTTGGAGCTCACGGAAGCAATCAACTGTTGCTCTCTCGTCCACCGAAGCAGAGTATGTAGCACTCAGTTTAGCTATAAGTGAAGCATGCTGGTTAAAAAGTTTGTTTAGTGATTTAAAATTATCAGAGATTGATTGTTTAAGTGTAGTAATTTTTGAGGACAATCAATCGGCTATTAAAGTGTGTAAAAACCCAGAATTTCACAAGAGATTGAAACATGTGGATATTCGCTACCATTTTATTCGAGATAAAGTTAAAGATAATGTAGTCATTTTAAAGTATATTTCTACAAATAATCAAACAGCTGATTTTCTAACGAAACCAGTATCTCTAGCTTTATTTCAGAAATTCCGCAGGGAATGTAATTTAAAATAATTAGTTAAAAATGTTTAAGTTTTTATATAAAAAGAAAAATACAAGAAATTCACCATTGAGGGGGAGTGTTGAAATTGATACCCATTACGCCATCTATCTTTGGTTACGCGAACAATGGTAAATGTCTTGTGTTATGTTGGTTGCATACACAACCTACTAGTTATAAATATTTAGGTTGGTAATAAAATTAGTAACTAAAATTAATGTCAAGTTAATAATATAGCTGTCTGTTTGTAAAAGTTAAAAAGTGTTTTTAAGCCTATAAAATAAAAACTAATTATAAAAGTTAGTTGAGAGCTTTTCTTCACGATCCAACGGAGTTAAATTTCCAACAAATCTAGTGCAAAAAAGCAGCATAAGTAAATTATTATATATATATAATACAGTGTGGTCATTTAAGAATGCAACATATGTGAAATTTTTTTATTACCGATTTCTCAGAAAATTTTATTCTTGATAAAAGTTGGTGCATCTTCGATAATCATATTAGGTGTACTTGAAATGGATGCAAGTCAATCGGTGTACAGGGTAGGGCAAAAAATATAAAACTTCTACAAGAATAAAGTACCCCTATTTCAGAAAATATAACAAAATAGAATTAAAAGTTATGGATAGGTTTGAAAACGTGACCTCAAACAAAAATAAAAAATTTTTTGAAAATAATTATTTCCCAAACATTTTTTTTTTTTTTAATTAAACAAAATCAAATCAATTTCACATATCTTTGTTCAAATTCAAGCATATTTGTGAAATTAACTTAGCTTTTTAATTTATTAAGGAATCACAAACTTCATGTTTGTTGCAAGGACATTAAACACAACTTTAAAATACCCTAAAAATTATTTTTAACAAGATAAAACATTAGTAATCATAATTTTCAAATTAAAAAACTCTCATTTAAATTACAAAATATTTATTTTAAATGTTTATTAGAAAATTGTACAAAATAATCGACAAATATGAAATCCTACTAACATAATGGCATTGTGTGGCATTATTAACAAAACAATATATGCATTATGTCTGCGTTTAGTGCAAAGTCGATTATTTTGTACAATTTTCTAAAAATATTTTGTAATTTAAATGGAGTTTTAATTTGAAAATTATCATTACTAAATGGCTTACCAAACACAACCTTTGGTCGGAAAATTTACTAATTACGACCTATTCACGCCCGAAACAACAGGAATCTGTATTATCGGGCGAGATCAACTGATTACTTATCTAATTTATCTTTGTTGGGCCGTGGCTGCCTTTCCGATAACGTATTAAAAATTATCCGAACTAATGCTAGCTATAACAATCAATATTTAAGGTTTCCTTAATTCTTTTATCGATTAAATTAAAACATGGTGGATGGCTTAACATTAGCGGTAAAATAACAGCAACTAAAATTCCCTCAGATATGTTAGCATCCTTACGGACGTAACAGTAATCACGCCCGATAATCGATCCATAACCTAACATGGGGATTTCAGTCTGATCAGAGTTACCTACAACTGGGCATAAAGTTGATTCCCCATTTGTACTGGGGCCACTTTCCTGAAGCTGTTGCAGCTCAATCCTTTTTCGCCTATAATACGTGGCAGAATATTTATCTATTTTTATCTATTTTTGTGGTAAAAAACAAAAATGACATTTAAAAAGCAAGGTTAGATTGCCAACTTCTCATTTCATGACACAAACCTTTAAAACTAGAAGTTATTAGTTTAGTTGTATACCGACGTTGCAACATTATATAGAACCCCTAAATGGAAAAGAATTATTTGAGTCCCTGACTGACGTAATCACGTCGTTGGCTCCCTGACCCAAAAACGGCTGTTCGGCTGTTCTTTATATGACAAAATCCGACGCTGATCTGACGTTGGATGTTGTACCTCGATACAACGTTATCAAATATGACAAAATCCGACGCTGATCTGACGTTGGATGTTGTACCTCGGTACAACGTTATCAAATATGACCAAATCGGACGCTGATCTATCGTTAGATGCTGTACCTCGGTACAACGTTATCAAATATGGTCAAAACAGGACGACTCAACGTCGTCTAGTAACGGTCAAGAGGTGTGTATTATTTGTACTTAATGCGACGTCGCAAGTATTACAAAATTAGTCGGACGTTGTGAAAATGCTGCTTGGGCGGTAGGAACTAAATCTTTAAAATTGAGTTGCCTTAATGTAACTAACACACGATAACATTTACATAATTATGTGTGTTTGATGACGCTACAGCTAATTAAAGTAGGTTCAATCAGTTTTTAATTTAATATTTCATTGCTCATATCGCTTATCGTCCCTATGACTTGGTCTATGTCTATAGTAATATAGGACGGAGAGCTATTTTTCAAACGGCATATCCACCCTTTTGAATAATGTGGTAAGCGGCCCACATAGACCGGGAGCTTGTTTAACTGGGCAATATATATGTTACCTACTCCTACTACCTGTTGAAACAAACGATGCGATGTGTTAAAACATGCGCAAGAGTAAGCAATAACAGTGTAATGTACCTACATTTGAGTTAGAGATAGATAATGTTATGCAAAAAATGTCGTTTTTAACATTATGGGTTATAAAAACGACTTAAAAGATTTAGGAAATTATCGTTTTTGTTTACCAAGATAAACGTATAATTTCAATCTTTTTTATAGAAACGAGTCATTTAGAAATTACAACATTCTTTAAAATTTGTGTTTTGTATAGGTAAACATTGTATATATCACACCATCCAGATAATACCTATATAACAAAAGCAGAATGTTTAGCACCTACTATAATTATAATACGTCGGTGAATGAGAAATCGCAGACTTCATGTTCCCCTTTTTTTATCGAATACTCGGACAGCCTCGGTAGTGGCTAGTCAGCATAACTTGTGTGTTGTGCTTCTAATACTAATGAGAAATTACGTCAGTCGCTAACATTTGCTCTTACACGATCAATATTACCATCATTCTTTTGCTTTTCTCTTATTAAGATTATCTGTCTAAGTAATCGTATAAGGTTCGCAAACGGATTGTATTTAAAAAAAAAGTAGGTTTAACTCCCCACAGAAGACAGGAAAGACCACATCCACATAAGGGGGTGATTCACAGCCAAGGAAAGTGAGCGAAGAGACCTAAGTGATCCATTTTATAGCATCTTGGCTGCAAGATGAGATAAAGTGGGGTGCGGTGTAAAGCTAATAGAAAAAAAGGCATGCGACTCTACCAGTTTGGCGAGACTTTGTAACCTCTCGGCCCTGTACCGAATGCATCTTTAAAACGAAGATCTAAGCTGCAGACTATGAGGTCAAGATAGGGAAACGATACAGCACATAATTTGCCATTCCGAGACACTGAATCGGAGAAAGCAACAAATAGGTACTCTGGCAACCAAAACTAGAACCAGAGGATATCCCGACCGTCTTCCCTGTTGACCTACATAAGTTAGTGCAAGGAACTGGGGTTACTGAGTGTAGGTACAATAAGCAAACTATAAGGTGATCACAATGGGCCAGACCTGGCCGAAGTGCATCCGTCACATGAACAGGCCCTCGAAAAAAAATCAAGTGAGTCCAGAAACGTTGACTGATAGGATCGTAAATTTAAATAGCATATTGAAACATCAAATATGGAATTTACTTTGTGATTATAATTGGAGATGATAATGAATCTTTCTGACGCACCCACACAGTGCGCTTATCTTTAAGACAGTTGAGAGTAATGCAAAAAATCTAACTTATTTTGCAGGTGCAAGAGTTGTTTAGAAAACTGCATATTCTTCGCTTTAGAAATTACTAGCCATAATCTAATGTGTTCACGGTTGACCTGTAGGCCCTCTGTAATCTAATCTATTTACAAATCATCCAAAGTGATGATCAAGTTATCCAAAGAGAAAGTTTAAATATTTCTTAGGGGTCGCAGTGTTTAAATAAGCGCTGACTGTGAGCTGTGGTACCGATTGAAACCTTTGCTGAAGGCTGAAAAGCTATTGAACCTATCGCACAAACAAGAATCCTCTGTGCATAAAGTTTGATTTTTTTGATGTAGTTGTGGCTGTAGTCACAAGAAAAAAGAGGATCCTTAAAAAGTCACTCATCTCAAGTCAAAATCTTTGTGCGGTCAAAACCAACGAAGACAAACATACTACATAGGTCAAAACTGTGGGTCAAAACGTTCGAGTTGTGGTCAAAACCAGAGAACTACAACCTTCTCTGGTCAAAACCTTCTGTCATGTTTACTACAGCAGTTATTTGTATTTTAAAACTATTATCACAGTATTCTCCTATTAATGAAAGTATGGCGATTGAACTAAATCGAACATGAATAAAAAAACATCGTTCCCCTTAATAAATAAACTAGTCAATTTAAACCAGTATCATGGAGAAAAAATCGGCAGCACAGGAGATGCTTTCATCCTTGGAGGCAGTAAAAGTTGAGGCAATACAAGTCAGGGAAGAGTATGGTGATCTTCCATGGGCTGCTTTAATTGAAAAAAAGATTATGAGCACTTCAACGATAAAAATGGAGCCCAAGTGGGATGAAGTTGAAACAAATGATTTTTTTAAAGATGATTTTTTGTATAAACAGGATAAAGAACAAAAGCCTGATTTAATTTTTCTGTTGGAGGGCCAGATAATCGAAAAGGATAAAAAATACAGTCCTGATTTTTTACATCCAGGCACTAATTTCGATGGGTAGGACTTACTTAAATACAATGACATAATAAATTAAACATACAGGGCGTCCCTAAATTAGCGTGCAATATTTCTAGGGCGTAAAGTACATTAAAAAATATGACCTATAAACATACCCCCATAATGCTTCTTTAGGGGGCTAAAGCCCCTCAGTGGGTAGAGCTTTTTTTTGTAATTGCATGAAAACTGTTTAAGGTAATGACATGAAAATTGGTACATACGTATGCCTTAGAACCGATAAGTAGGGTGGCCAGATCTGTTTTAGGTCAAAACGGGACTGAAGCTAGAAAAGAAGCAAAAATATGGGACAAGCAGGAAAAAATGGGACATGTTTGAAACATATATTTAAAACTTTAAAAAGATATAATTATTAATCCAACAACAATCCATTGACTGTTAAATCGTATAGAGGAGCAGTGGCGTAGTCAGAAAATATGCTCGGGAAAGGGGGGGAACTACCAAGCGAAAAATTTTCGGGGTTACGCCCAAAGTTTGTTTAAAATTCACCTAGTATCAAATTTCGAAAATTAAATTATTACCTCTCCCCGTCTGCATTGTTGGATTAAATTTGTTTTTGTTAATGTTTATTTCCGTTTTTTTTTTTGATATTCCGAACTGGCTCTTTATTTAAAAAAAAGAACAATTTTTTATATTTGTGAAAAATATGAATATTGGTGTCAATCCAAAATTTTAACATAAGACGTATGTATGACTTTAACCAGCGTTTTTTGGGCTCGGTTTTTCATGATTAAAAATAAAGTAAATATCGCTCACCACGCCAAAATTGATCATTTTTTCAGAATACATATATTTTATGAGTGTAGATCTAAGAGCAGTTTTTGGTGCAAATGCTTAGGTTTTGAAATACTCTTTCGTAAATGCGGTTTTGTATATTCATAATAAAGCATTCTCGTTTCTTCCCGCACTATTTTTTTTATTATAAATTATCACAGTTCTTCCATAAGAAATATTTCAATTAAAATTTTTACTTTAATTTTTCTCTTTAAAAATAAATACTACCTACTTGATTGTTTTTGTTGTAAAAATATTTTATTGCATGGGTTATTATTTTTGTTTAAAATAGCTCTGAAAAAGGGAAAATGGAACAGTATATAATAGAAAATTACTATAAAATATGATTCTTTTTACTCATTTTCCTTTAAAATTGCATCATTAATCAATAACTAAAACGATATGCGTCCGAATCCTTAATCTCTATAAAAAACAGGACTTTTAGAAAGAAAAGTTTAAAAACTAATTGTCTCCTACAAGACCTTTGTAATCTAAGCCAAGAATACATTATTTAAAGATTTAATTAAGTTCAAGCGTGAGACGAAAAATTAGGTTGCAACTAGACCCGAGCCTTTCAGGCTCGGGGGTGGGGGGGGGGGGGGGGCTGCATCCTGGCAGCCATTCGCCTAAATATGCCACTGTAGAGGAGCAAAGATACCAATAGTATACATTTTTACTCAACGGATGTTTAAAAAAAGTTTTATCTTTTTTTGTTGTAGTTGGATTGTTGGAATAAAACATTTATTGTGAGATAAATTGGGAGTGGACATAAAGTTTAAAAATTTTTGTGTCAAGTGAGAAAAGGGGGGCAAATGGCGTCCCGTTAATAGCTTGCCCGGGACGCGGGACAAAACCTTAAAAAACGGGACAATCCCGGAAAATACGGGACTTCTGGCAACCCTACCGATAAGTGGTAAATTGCAGTAAATTTTAAGTGAAAATATTTCTCCCAGAGGCGTCGCACGAAGTAGAGCTTATATCCTATATTTTTTTTTTTTTAAGATTTTTTAATTTTAAATGCAATTTTTTAAAAGTCTAGAATTTGTTCTAAAAATAAGATACTGTTGCTTTATTTCGATAAGAAGTACCGTTTTCGAGTAAAGTAATTTTAAAAACAATATATTTCAGGATAATTCATATAAGATCAGGTGATTCCGAAAGTTCCGTTACAAAAAAATTATATTTTGCAACTTATGATAATCGAAACATTGTTTATAGAGATTTTTAGATAATTTTGAGACCTTGCAAAATTGCTTTATTGTTAAGAGTAACTTTTGGAATTATCTGAACTCATCCATATGGAGTATCCTTAAAATTAATTTTACTCAAAAGCTGTGCTTCCTATAGAAATAAAACAAGAATATCTTTTTTTCAGAACAAACTCTAGACTCTCGAAAAATTGCATTTGAAATTAAAAAATCGTAGAAATAAAAATTATAAGATAATATTTACCGTAAGCCCCACTCCGTGCGACGCCACTGGGAAAAGTATTTTCACTTTAAATTCACTGTAATATCGGTTGTAAGGCATGTACAAATTTTCATGCCATTATCTTAAACGGTTTCCACGATTTAAAAAAAAAACATCTTAAACTTTTTGTCATATTTTTTGATGTACTTTATGTCCTAAAAATATTGCACGCTAATTTCGGGACACCCTGTATAGATTTTAATTTCAAGCTAAACGTAGTTTATAATTATATTTTTTACAAAATAACTTTTATAATTATTTTTAATAAAATTATATCTAATTTAAACAACACCAGGTACCTAATATTATATTTTAGATGGGAAGATTCGTCTTCTAATCAGAAAGTAGCACAAGTAAAAACTGAAATGGCCGAGATAGTAGAAGAAAGTGAAGAAACTGTTTGCGATGAGTGGAATATTAAAAATGAAATAGTTAACTTCAAAGAAGAAGACTTCCAACAAAACCAAACTATGTAAGTGTGGGTAGGAACTTACTGACCTAGCTAGAATTTTCTTCTGAAGGGAGGGGGGGGGGGGGGGCAGACAATGATGAACTTGCGACACGAACGCAATTAAAGAAAAAGCGCCATAGACGAAAAAAAATTATGCCTGGTTTGGCTTATCCAAAAAAATTTCTAATAATTTATTAATTAATTAAAATATTTATTACTAATATCTAATATTAATTTTTTTTAAACCGCATTCACAATGTTTTTAATAAATGGAAAATGGCAATTTGTTACCTATACTAATTCCTAGATTGTAATTAATGAAACTACCTACTAATAGTCGCTTTTAGTTATTTTTTTTTCTTTAGCGCGGAAAAAGCACTGTAAAATGCATTATTTTGTATAGGTAAAGTAAATTATTATAACTGGATAACCCTGCAAATCTAAGAATGGGTTAAAAAATAATTATTTAAAAAAAAATGTTACAGCTTGAAAAATAAATTAATGAATCAAATATAACATAGAAATTAAAGTTGTGTATTATGTACGTGAATTTTAATTATCTTTTTGAGAAATAAAATACTAGGCACCTATGCCCATTTCAACTTGAAGAAATAGTCCATACTTAAAGTGGAGTGGAAATTCAGAAGGAAAGAAATAAGAACACAAAGTCTTCCTCCATTGTTATATTAAAGAAATATTTATGAATTAAAAAATTCTCTAAATGTTTCGAACGCAGAAGCATTCATCTTCAGGAAGATAAATGAAAAAAGAGAGAGAGAAATTAGTAGATATCGCCTTAACGGAGCATCAAAATTTGTAGGTTCAAAGAAACCGGTTCAATGAGTAGAACGGTGTAAAAATCATTATGCACATTGCATTATGAAAAAGAAAAATATGTGGGTTTATGGCTTGGGGCACTATAAGAGTTTAAATGTAGAATGATGGATTTAACATCTGTGTGTGAAAATAACTATTGATAGATTACATGAAATTGAATTGAATGGAAATTTGACGATTCATTTAAGAAAAACATGGGCTAGTCATTTCGGGAACTGTGAACTTGGAAGCGTGAGGAAGATAAACGTTGATAAAATATTTATAAATATTTATAAAGGTAGTTCTAGTTTTGAACTAGATGCAAACCTCATATTGAAGTGAGATGTTTAAGAATATATTGCATTGTATCTAGTTCAAAACTAGAACTACCTTTATAAATATTTCTATACATTTTATCAACGTTTATGTTCATTTTTCTTAAATGATTCCTCAAAATTTCCATTAAACTTAATTTCATATAATCTATTATGAGTTATTCTCACACACAGATGTTAAACCCATCATTCTACATTTAAACTCTTATAGTGCCCTAAGCCATAAACCCACATATTTTTTTTTTCATAATGCAATGTGCATAATGATTTTCTCACCGTTCTACTCATTGAACCGGTTTCTTTGAACCTACAAATTTTGATGCTCCGTTAAGGCGATATCTACTAATTTTTTCTTTTTTCATTTATTCTCCTGAAGATGAATGCTTCTGCGTTCGAAACATGTAGAGAATTTTTTAATTCATAAAAATTTCTTTAATATAACAGTGGAGGAAAACTTTGTGTTCTTATTTCTTTCCTTCTATGTCCATTTATTTTTCTACATATACAGTGTGTCCAAAAAAGTATGCAACATATGTAAAAGTTTTTTATTACCGATTTCTCAGAAAATTTTATTCTTGATAAAAGTTGATGCATGCCTTGAAACTATAAATGCATATTTCACATTTCACCTGCGGCTAATAGTAAGGGAGCAAATGTCATTTTTTCGAAATTGCATTAAGAGTAAAGTACCTTAATTATTAGAAATACAGCAAAATTGTATATGGAAATGTTATTGCAAATTAAAAACATAGCCAAAATATGAAATTTGAGTTACGTGTCTCAATTTTTTTTTATATTTTATATGCATTTTTTTAAAGTAGGTTTTTGGACTTTAGCGTACTGGGTGAAAATGACAAATAAATTAGTAGTTATTTCCAGTACTATAAATAGGGTTGAATTTTATTATAATTTAGTTTCGAACAGAAGTTGGCTAAAATGTGTTTAAGTAGGCGTGCAACACGCTTATATCTAAACCGACCCGGTTCATTGAAAAGTTTTTAAAAGTTTGCAACTACTTAATGCATTTTTATTATAAACCCACGTTTAAGTTATTTGATAAATATATTAAAATTGCGTAAACGAAAAATCGACCAGAGGCGTACCGTTTAGGGGAAATTAAAGATTAGAAAAATAAAAATTGAGACACGTAACTCAAATTTCGTATTCGGGCTATGTTTTTAATTTGCAATAACATTTCCATTTAAAATTTTGCTGTATTTCTAATAACTAAGGTACTTTACCCTTAATTTAATTTCGAAAAAATGGCCCCTTACTATTAGCCGCAGGTGAAATGTGAAATATGCATTTATAGTTTCAAGGCATGCACCAACTTTTATCAAGAATAAGATTTTCTGAGAAATCGGTAATAAAAAACTTTTACATATGTTGCATACTTTTTTGGACACACTGTATACTACAAGATATTAAAATATGAACAATATCTAGCCGTTTGTTTTTGAAATTCAAAAAATGGGTAAACATTTTTTTTTTTAGATTTTCGTAATTTTTAAATATTGTTAATTATTTTTTCCACCTATAAATTATTCAACATTCTGTATATATTTTATTTGCATATAAGTGAAAGAAAACTTAAGGCCTAATTTTTCATCAATAAAAAAATATTAAAAAACTTATTACCATAGTTTTTAAGAAACAAGTGAAAACTCCAGATAATAGTACTTTTGGTTTTTTAAACTTCGAGGCGAAGTCATACATTGTAAACACCAAATTTAATGTAATTTATTTTTTATGAAAACTGGCAGATTAATTTAGATAGAGTTGGATGAATTTTTGACAAATTTTGGTTGTGGTCCCGAAGATTTTTCGCCCGCGGCGCTTTTTTTACTTCGTGTATGTACCTCCTTGCCTAAAATAACCACGAGCCGCCACAGGTGCTCAACCAGTATATATTTAAAAACTTACACTATTTTTATAACAGTATAAAATTCAAGAAAAAAATGCAATTTATATGATATCAAAACCTCTAGAGAAGAGAAAGGGCCATTTTTATTTTCTGATCGGAAACAGAGCGGGCATTAAAGTTTTCACAATTGATTTAAAGAACCATAGACAAAGTATTTCATTCATCAAACAGCTATTGTTGTGCGAATACGGTTAAAGTAACATGTGCGATACAAGTCTCCCACCCTCAAAAGGAAGAATCAATCGGGACGCGCGGGGAAGCGGATGAAATGAAGGAGATATTACTTGAAAGTGCTTCGGCCACACTGCCGTGCTAAGCTAAGGCATCCTAACTGAATAAAATAAAGTTTTGAGATATTTATGTTTTAATTTTTTTTATGTGCCACCCCTTAGACTGTGTTAAAATTAATCAATACCCAAGCTGAAGTTTGTTAATAGATAAACGATTATAATATCCTTTTAATTAGTAAGTAAACTTAATCAAATATTTGACTTTTGTAAGATAGAGGACACTTTTCTTTAGTATTTACACAAATTTATTGGAGCTACAGATAGGACAAAGACTTGCTAATATATGTTTATATTACTGTTGGCAAACTCGAATCTAGGATGCGAAATCTCTAATGCAACCAAGAGAGAAGGCACATATTGGCAAAACCTTCAGTTAAAAAGAGACACTCAACCCGCTCCTACATTCCAACTGAAAGTGGAATATTTTTTCTAATTTTTTTTACCTACTGCTTATATGTTTAGTGCATGTAGGCAACGCTGTTTTGTTCTCAGAATCCTACAATTAATATAGTGCGTAAATTCTTATCCTGTGAACATCGGACGTGGGGGAGCTAATAATTTCACACAGTTACATATATGTCCAATAATTTGCTTTCGTTTTGTTTGTTCTCAACTCATATTGCTATCTGCACTACACATTCATTGTTCCTTTTACACCGAGTTTTTGCATCCACTTAACACACATTAATACGAGTAGTATTAAATTTTGCTGTGACCATGAACACCAGAGACATTTCCGTAATTTTTTTTTACCCCAAAATCGTTAACGTTTTTGAATCGCTCCGTACCCTAAACGACTACAAAAAGTTTTAAAACTTTTTTGTTTACTTTTAGTATTCCATCTGGTGTCAGTCAAGAAAATTACGGCGAATACAAAAAGTATAAATGTCATATTTGTGAATTTCAAACAAAATGGAAAGGTAACTTTAAAAAGCATCTCGATCATCATAAAAATTGCGAAGTAATGAAAATCCTGAAATGCGACTATAAAATATCCAGTCTCACAGACGATTTAAAAATGGATTCCCACCAACATGGAAAAGAAACTGATTCATTAGCATTTGAGGAATGTAGATATCAAACGATTCATAAACATAATTTGCAACGACATATCTTGCGACAACATCAAAATAAGGAGAAAGTTTATACCTTTAAATGCAATGATTGCGATTATCAAGGATATCAGGAAAGTCATTGGAAGCTACATCTCTTGCAACATAAGAACATAGAAGAAGTTGATGCTTTAAATAGGTTTAAGTGTGGCCAATGTGAGTATCGAACACTCGAAAAATGTAAGTTGAGGCGACATATCTTGGAACAACATAAAAATATAAAAGAACCTAATATATTTAAGTGTAATTATTGTGATTACCAAACAGTTCGGAAAAGTCATTTGAAGACTCACCTCCTACGACATAAAAATATTGAGGATATTGACGCTTCAGATAAGTTCAAGTGTTGTCAATGTGAATATGAAACAATTGATAAAAGTGCATTAAAACAACATATCTTGTCAAGACATAAAAATATATTGGAAGGTGGGACATTGAAATGCGACTACTGTAATTATCTAACACCTCGGAAAAGCCATTTAAAGAAACATCTCTTAAGACATAAAAATATTGATGAAGTTGATGTTTCAGATAAATACAAGTGTGCTCAATGTGCATATCAAACTCTTGAGAAGGGTAACTTAAATAAACATATGTTGATGCGACATAAAACTATAGAAGAAGTCGAAATATTTCAATGTAATCAATGTAAATATAGCTCACGTCTTAGAAGCAATCTAAAAAAACATCTTATTCGGCATAAAAATCGAGAAGAAAGTATTGCTGTCAAATGTACCCAATGTGAATATCAAACACGTCGGAATAGTAATTTAACTAAACACCTTCTTCAGCATGAGAAACAAGGAACGGTGAATTTGTTTCAATGTACTGAATGCGATTTTCAGACACTTTCCAAACCAAGTTTTAAAAAACATATTCGTAAACATAAATAAAAGATTCGATTTTAAGTAAGTCATCGGAACTGAAAAGAATTATTAAAGAAATCGGAAAAGAAGGTACAAAACATAAAGATCCAATAATCTATCGCTTCTTGTTCACAATTAGCATTTTAGCACATTCGAGTTTTATGCAGAAGACAGAAATTGAGAGAAGGCTGAAGGACCTCAGTCGATAGCCATTTAGATTGTATTTTTGTATTGAAGTACAAATTAACAAAGAACATTAAGTAAGTACTATAATAATATACACTATCAGTTGGAACGACAGTATTGATAAATGAATGACGATAATACTGATGGTGTAACGCAAAATTTCAAGGAATGAGGGTAGGATTGATTTAAATTCTCATAAGAATAAACACCGATGCGAGAATAACGAAGGATTGATGTCATTCAGGACTGTCAGTCCGACTGATAGTGTGTATGGTCGGCTGTGGAAGGTGGTTGTTGTTAACTTGTCGCCACTAGATGATAAAAACAAGTATTATAACATTGTTTTATGTAGGTAATAAAGAATTATAAAACTGAAAATGTATTATTCATTTACAACATTATTTATACTGTTACAGTCAGAGCTGGGCAGTAATAATTGTCATGTGATTTCGTCAAGTCCTTGCAAGATCCCGATAGCAGTCAACATCATCGTAAAATCGAAATCCGCCCACTAAAACGCTGTTCTCAAACATACAGTTATTCAAAACATTCGTATGGAAATTTTGAATTTTACACTATTTCGTGACGTCCTAAGCTAAAACGACATATCTCAAATTTTTGTTAAGACGTTTTTAACTCATTTCACAAGCAATATGGACGGTAATATTTTGGTTTTAAAATTTCATAAAATGCGTCATTAGTATTATTATTTAGAATATATTAATTATTAACAGCGACGGCGCCAGGGAGGGGGGCACCGGCTCACCCTAGAAACATGGGTGCCCACCCAAAATTGAGGAAATCGATTTTGTAATGGAATTTCCGCGGGGAAGGGGTATTACTATATTTTTGAGGAGAAAGAAGTGGTATAGTAGAATGTAATGAGATGAGTCAGTTTGGAGAAAAGGAGTTTTTGCCTATCCCGCTTATGGCGGTATAGAGCGTGGGGGAGGCGGCGACCTTTTTTTTTAGAAGTGATTTTGATTTGGGTAGTGCCCACTTTAAAATTTTAGGGCCCGCTTGTGCCCACCAATCCCAAAAATAGTGGCGCCGCCGCGGCAGTGCACCCGGTATACACTTCTGTATGGGGTCTAGGACCACTCAGCGTGATGATATTCGTTCTGTGGGTTGAAAAGCATACCAACAAACCAATACATTAAGAAGCCTCACAGTAAAGTAATTCGGTAAAAAATACACGATACCTACTTACAATAAAAGGTTTATCGTTAATAAAAATATACATGTTTACATAAAACTCTACATAATTAATTATATATAATAATATATTATAAATAAACCTAATATAAAAATAAAACTTAAACCTGTATAAATACATGAAGTCTTACAATAAATATTCGTTCATCAGCCTCTTGGTAAAATTATATTAACTTTTTGAAAAGAGATTAAAGCAAAACCGAACTACCGTCAATAAAAGTAATAATATAATTATTAGTTTTTATGAATGATTAAGATGGTTAGAA
This sequence comes from Polydrusus cervinus, assembly GCA_935413205.1. NCBI lineage: Eukaryota > Metazoa > Arthropoda > Insecta > Coleoptera > Curculionidae > Polydrusus > Polydrusus cervinus. Next base: position 9,756,413 of record OW284518.1, read on the forward strand.
ATTCTTTATAATTGCAATAATTTTGAATAAAAAAATGTTAAGAACATTAAAAAAAATGTATATGCATGGTACATGAACTAAAGTTTGACTTCGCACCGAAACGGTCGCGCCGAGTCGGGCGCAGTTGGTTAGGAACTCCATCCCCTCACTTCTAAGTCAATGCTCGGTCAGACAAATAACATCCAGTTTTATGTTATAAACGTTCGTAGATAACTCCAATTCGGTAGTCTTATTTCTTAGGCACTGTATGTTTTGATGCATACACAGCTTCTCCCACGGTATATCCTCGGACCGCTTTGTCACAATGTCCTCTACTTTTTCAGTTTCCTATTTTGGGCGAACCTTGTCAGCGCGATGGTCATTTAGTTTTATGATTCAATAATTCTTCACCTTCCTGAGATCTTCGTATGAGTTCGGCTCTTGTTTCTTTGTATTCTGAGAGCTGCTTTGGTATTTTGTCGAAACTTAAGAATAGGTTACCACGATCATGTTTCTTTGCTCCAAATATAATTTTATTACCATCCTTCTCTGATGAGAGTCCATCATTCAAGGGTATTTTTATGCCTGCCGTTTTTCTTTTAATGTATGTTGGTTTAAGCTCTCTGGAATTTACATTTACAATATATGAAGAAAATAAACAGTTTTTAGCATATCTTTACATGCGCTTGGGTGTCCTTTAAGAATTCTATATACTTTTAACCAGATTTAAGTAGTATAAAACGACACGTTCCTCGTTGACTCCGAGCGTACGTCAAAAAACTGGATGACTTGCATATATGTAGGTTATTTTACCTTGATATTGTGATTTGACAATATCTAGAAAATATTTCTTGTAAATTAATGCGTTAAACAAAGTTTTCAATGATTTAAGTTCAATATTTTTGCCTTCTAAATTCTACTTTTATACCAATCTAGTTAATTTTTATTTGTTTCGATACAAATATTATTCATGTGTGATTTTGTTTGTTTGAGTTAGAATTAATGACCTTCTGTGAACGTGGCAAACTGTCTATTTTATAACAAAATAGTGCCTGCTTATTTGTTTGCAAATTTACATCTATCCAAGTTTTTGTAATTTTCTTAAAAACTATCGACCGACCGCTATTTTGGAAGTTTAAATTGAAAATTGTTACTATTATCAGCTAATAGATTAAAATAACTCTCATGGTGTTTCCAACAATATCAACTACTCAATCTTTTATTTTTATGACGTAATATGTGTAGTTTCAAATATGGTTTGTAAACTGTTTTAAATTTACACATATCGCATCCATACGTAATAAATTCCTTGGTCTGTTGATGACGGCGTTGATGTTTCTTTAAATATTCCTTTTTACTTGTTTTATAGTCGCATTCACTGCATTTGAAAGTGGCAACTTCTCTTGAAATTGTATGTGTGTAAAGTATGTGCTTTTTTAGGGAACTGTTATAAAGGGTTTGGAAATCACAATTGTCACATTTGAAACGTTTGCATGGCTCATTTCCATGTCGAAGTAGATGAGTTTTTAAATGTGCCTTTTGAATAGTTTTATAGTTACACTTATCGCATCTAAACATTTGAACTTCTTTGGGGTCTTTATGAAAGAGAGAATGTCTCTTTAATAATTGCTTATTAATAGTTTTATATTCGCATTCGTTACATTTGAAAGCATCCACTTCCTCAATATTCTTATGCCGTAGCAGGTGTCCTTTTAAACTTTTTTTGTAAATCGTCTTAAAATTACACATACCACAAGTTAACGTATTTTGTTTATTTAAGTCTCGGTGACAGAGTTGATGACATTTTAATCTTCCCTTCTCGATTGTTTTGTAATCGCATTCATTACATTTAAAAGTATTAACTTCCTCAATATTTTTATGTCGTAACATGTGCGGTTTTAAACTTCCCTTGCGCAGCGTCTTAAAATCACACATATCACAAGTGAAAGTTGTCAATTGCTCGTGATCGCCGTGAAACAGTTGATGAGTTTTTAGATTTTTCTTATAAATGGTTTTATAATTACATTCATCACATTTAAAAGTTTCAACTTCATCAATATTTTTATGAAGTTTCACGTGCCCACTCAAACTATCCTTGCGGGTTGTTTTAAAATCACATTTATCGCAAAAAAACAGGTCATCTTTCTGAGGTTCTATATGACGGAATTGATGCCGTTTTAAGTGTCTCCTTGTATTGGCTTTGTAATCACAATAATTGCATTTAAAAGTACGAACTTTTATTAAACCATTTTTATCGTTTTTAGAGTTTTCATGTCGACGCAGGTGTCTCATTAAGTTATATTTATCCGTGGTTTTAAAATCGCAATGAAAGCATTTAAGAAAATTGGCTTTGTCAGGATCATCATGCTTAAGTAGGTGACGTTTTAAATTTCCTTTATGAACGGTCTGATGTTGACACAGGAAGCACTTATACGTGTCAACTTTATCAATGTCCTTATGTCGCAACTGGTGTGTTTTTAAAATACTTTTCTTATGTGTTTGATAGTAACATTGATCACATTGGAAAGAATTATTCCTTTTAGCATTTTGATGTATCCTTAAATGACTTTTTAAATAGGATTTGTGAATGGTTATATATTGGCATTTATTACATGCAAAAGTCTCAAGTTCTTCTAGAGGTTTGTGTTTTAATAAATGTTTCTGTAAATCAGCTTTCCGACGTGTTTGATATTCGCATTGACAACATTTGAAGTCATAATTTCTTTCTCGATTTTCGTATTGAGGAAAGTGTGATTTTAAATAGCTTTTGTAAACTGTTTTAAAGTCACATTTACCGCATTTGAATATTTTAACATTTATGGAATCTTTAGATCGAGAGACAATTGAATTTAAACGAGCCTCTGTGGTTGCTTCATTATGCAAATAGCAACGTTTCTCTAGACGGATGCCATCAGAACCCATGCTAGAAAAAAAAATGGAATTTATTATTCAGTGTTTTGAAGGCGGTGTAACGAAATTACTTTCAATTTTTTTATTAAGTCATAAGCTAGAGTAATTAGTAATTAGGAAAGCAACAAACCGAGCTAAGTACGTTGTTGGTTCGGCACGGAACCAGGTACCGATTGCGTTTTCGAAACGGCGCACAGCCAAGCGACACGGGCTAGTACGAGTTGGTAAAACGGCGAAAGGGGCGATAGATTTGAGACCGCCTAGCATCCAGTCCGAGTTACCAGCACCGAACCTCCTGCATTCTACTATCACTGCTGACTACCATCGTGGAGCCTGCTTACCTGTATTCACGGTAAATAAAGGTTCGAGTCGATCAAGCGGCACAGAATTGAGAAATCATTTTTGCCGTTCATAGTCTGGATATTTCATCTTTGCTGTGATTAATTTCGCTAGTAACCCCGTTTGGGTTTCGTGTACTTAATAATTGAGAAAAAAGTAGAACTGCTGCATCGTCTGGGTATTGAGTTTTCTGTCAGACGATGCAACATTCTGCATAGATTCTTATCGTGCGTCCGTGGCTTTGAAGTTCAGAGAATGGCATCATTTTTAAAAATTGCCCGAATAGATAGGGTATTGGGATTTCTGTCAAGTAGTGCGACGTACCGGTAGTACACGCTTCAAATCCTGTAATCCATTCCCTGTTTTCCTAGCGACAGTATAATGCTACATCACTTGGGTCTTGAGATTTCTGTCAAGTGATACAACGTACCAAATGTACACGTGGAAACCAACGTTCTTAATAGAAATAACCGACTGAAATACAGATCCGACTTGCAGGCTGTGTAAACCGATTATGTTGTAGTTATTACGTAAGTCCCGCAAAACGTTAAATAAGCAATAACATGTAATTTATGCGTCAATATACGCATAAATATAGTCAAAAAATCACATTTTGGTTAAATTACCGCAACATCACAGCGAACCGTTTCTACCCCATAAGGGTAAAACTGCGCAGAATAATTCCAGGACGCCTCCGACAACTACTCTGGCAAGCCGAAAGTAGTCCTTTTGCTACTAGAAACCCAAAAGGTGGCGCTCGAGGCAAACAGATAAAGGGGTAGTCTCTGCGCATGCGCAGGAAATACACCGTTTAACCGAAATAGAGATCTTACAATATATGAAGTATGTTAACGTTTTTAATATACCGTAATTGCATTCAATCTTTTGAAAGTGTCAAATTTCTATTGACAATTTAACAGTTGCATTACTACTACAAGAAAATTATTCAATTCGTATACGGTAAATATTTTAAGGATTGTTGGATGCTGTTAGCTAAGTATTGTATCAAGTCGGTGCAGTCTGAAATTTTATGCAACAGCATTAAACTCTCTATGACTTAAAACTGAAGAATAATTCGCTAGACTGCTCGGCTGGAGCCGGGATATTTAATTTGCGAAATAAGTCAAAAAAATCTACTTTTTGCAAATTTTAAAAATGCTATTTAACACTTGTTCTATGAAAATGTTCTTGGATAATCAGCCCTCCGATACGGCTAAAAATGCAAATTACCACACGAAAAAAAGTGCTTTGTTGATTTTCTTAAAAGTGTATACAAAAGATAAATGAAGCGTTCGGGCGAATAACGGTCTATGTTACCTTTTGAAAGGGAAAACAATTTTTAGGATCTATCGTTTTTCATAAATTTTAATGAGAGTAAATGTAACATACACCGTTATTCCACAATTAAAAAACAACTAGTTTTTTGAAATAATTTTAATAATATTAAATTTTAATAGTAATTATGTGGAAAAAACTAATTACTTAAATATTTTTGGAATAAACAAAGTGATATAAACGAAACTATTATTGAAAAAAAAACTTAAAATACTTAAAAAAATCATTGCTGTGGTAGTGATCTATAAAAATCAGTATATTCGCTTTTCATATATGGAATCATTTTTAATAAATCTTTTTTCTTATTTTGTGTAATGGGCAGTAGTTCATTATAAATTGATTTTTAATCTTCCGGCTTTGTTTTAACTTCCCAATTGGCTCGAAAAATTTTAAATGATTCTCATGGTTTTATGACGTTATGGCTGGTTCGAGCGTAAATAGTGTAGGGATCATCAAGGTCATACTTTATCCAAAGGTACTTTGTTACTTTTGATTTATTCAGCCTACTAATATCACTAGGAGACAACCGCACAGGTCTGTTTTCATCCATATTGCTGTTTTCGTCTATATTTAATACAAATTACAACGTAAATAACAATGTTAACACAACGACGTTCTACACAACAAGGAGTAACGCAAAAATAATCCGCACACTACGCCAACTGTAACATAGACCGATATTCCAACTCGAAATCATGTGTTGAGAGTCGCCAAAAGTGACATACTAGCTACATCTAATGGTATATCAACAAACCAAACTAGACTAGATTTTAGAAAAATTGTAACATAGACCGTTATTCGTCCGTACGCTTCAATGTTTAAAAATCTCGCCCGCACTACTACAAAAAAAGGGCGATCATCCCAAAACATAAAAGGGTTGCTTTCAATTCTACGGCATTATAATAAGTGTGAACGAAGTTGCGTCAGTGGTATGGTGCTCAAGTAAATTCAGTTACTCTCTAGATGGACTCTCAGATAGCCTTACGCGCCTGTCACCTTACAATATTAATGGTGTCGCAAAACGTTGCAGATCTTCCCTCTACGGGAATCCCAATACGCAATTTTGAGTAATGGGTATAAGAGATGATGTTACATATTACATTTTTATCTGACTCAAACATACAACTCTCTGCTGATTTAGAAATCCTCACTATTGCAGAAATTCCTGAAGAAAGGAAATAACTCTTATACCCATGTTAGGAGATAATCACACCTTTTGGCTTCAAAAGTTTGAGAAATTATTTTCTTTTGCTAGACTAAAACGTAGTGTAGCGTATGTATTAAGCTTCATTGCTAACACCAAAGATAAAGAAAACAAAACCGTTAGCCCCTAAACTGTGTCAAATCCTTTTCTCGATCAAAACTTGCTTCCCAGAGTGGATGGTAGGCTAGAAAATGCTAATATTCCCTCTGATCAGAAACATCCTATACCTCCAATAATTATCTTGTATCTCTAATGCTTAGACCATCACGTAGGTTAAAGTTTTGGCAAGTGAATCTTCAAAAGTGATAAGGTTTAAATGAAATCGAAAGATGGCAATGCTAAGAATAAAATTTGAGGTAAGTAGATTTGAAACTGAAATGGTTTACTTTATCAATTTTTAGGTAGAAATCCTTCACTTCTTAACTCCCTCATTTGTTTCTTGGCCATATTTAGTTAAATCTCTACTTACTTAATTTGGTTTTCCTGAAAGTCGTCCTCTTTTAAGAAATACTTCTTCGTTTTTGATTTGCCATTCATCATGGCCAATTTGAGATGTTTCTTCGATTTCTTCCATGTTTTCACTGGTTTCACTTTTCATTGTCACAACTATTTGTTCGAAACAAAAATCCTCTGATCTGTAAAAAGGAAATGAGATAAGCACACCAGTGTTGATCAACTAAACAAACTACAAACACTACAAAATAAAGCTCTTCAAGTGATGAAATTTGTAGCCAATATCTCTTGAATTCTGTATTTGTAATTCAAAAAAGGGCAATTAGATAGATCTGTAGGGCAGGGTTTGAAGGTCATTGTAGAATGTTGTTTATAATGTTCAAAATTTTAACTGTTTTTAGTTTGTTTTGGAAACTGTTTGTTTAATGCGTAGAACATATTTAAATAATAATATTGGGTTAATCCCCTTAATGCACTATGATTGTTCTCCTCTGTTTTTGGCCATAACCCAATTTTCGAAGCACTGCGAAAATCAAAATTAGGCAATCCAACGATGTGTCAAAATGGTGGCTGGATGGCAAATACTGCTTTGTAATTGGTACACGTGACCATAAAAATATTATTGCTAGTGGCATTTATTGGGTGACTCAATGCTTTTTGCCATCCAACCACCATATTGAATCACGTGGTTTGGATTCCCTAATTGAGTTTAAAAATTATTAAGACATTCCAAATATTTAGGTTCCTTACCGGTTACTTTCTTAGGTTTACCTGGTAAAAGTACTTAAAGCCGACATTTGATGTGATTACTCCGTTTTTGTGATAATCAATTTATTAGTGTGTTGTAAAGTGTTTCATCTTCATTAATGTATGTAATTTCAAAATTTAAGAACAGAATTTCATACCATTAACTATAGAGATCATATCGCGATAGAAAACGGCGTTTCGACAGTTGAAAGCCACCCCACTTAGCACAGACACGTGGAAACTATGTTATAATGACGCAAAATTAAAAAACGTCACTTTGAAAAGTGACATACAACCACGTGGAAAACGCATTGGCGATAACGCTTAATAGTCCGGGGTTTCACGTGGCGAAAAGTGACGTCCGGAAAAAAACACGTTAAATAGAAGTGCATTATCATAAAAAAACCACAACTTATCCACATACATTTCTAGTAGAAAATATGTTAAGAAATATGGATTTGCCACATTAGTTTTGAATTAAACCCACTTCTTCTGCACTTCTTTGTCACCTGGTTTTTACTTTTTTACCACATAATTGTTGCTTTAGTTAAACCAGGTTTTACCACCTTTATAATGAGGAAATAATGTCATAAAAATAAAAAACGATTTTTGTATAAAAATATATATTTTTCTAAAAGAAAATACAACACAAAAAACAATTAACTATTTTTACGTTTTTTTTTTTGTCAAATTTCATAACGACATAGCAAACATCGTCTTGATGACCCATAGCAATAGAATAATTGTTCCATAGTAATATTTCGTTAAAATTTTTATATAATCTATATAGATCTAGATGATCCGATCAAAAGATTTTATTGGCCAAAAGTGACTTGCTTCAATACAAGGATTTTCTCCCCAATTTTTTTTTTTGTTACTTCTGTTTTACTTTATTTGACAAAAGTTAATATTTTCATATATTAAATTTTCGATTAGGATACACTTAAGCCAATTAAGAGGTATAAATTCATTAAGTGAAATTTGTAATGTAGCAGGGCGTATATGTAATGTAAAAAAAAGTATTTTAGAAGAAAACGCCAAAAGACTAAAAACAAACACGTTAGAAAAAAAATAAAGTAGGAAAAAATGGCTGAATCTCAAACCTTCAACTCTGAACTCCTTTATCTTAATAATCATTGGCTGGATCATTTTGGGACAAAAATACCTTTTGATGGCAACCTTTCATATTTAAGTTTGCATAAAGATATCAGCGAGGGCTAGTTTCCATTGCTTTGTGGCATGGTCCTTTGGCCCTTTTAAGAAAAATTAAAATCCAGTTGTCACTGACAAAAATTACGATACATCTGATATGTTACTACTGTTTTCTGACTTTAACTTTTTACAAATTAAACATTAAAATATAAGAAACTTTGTTTACAAAAAACTTAACCAAAAAACAAAGAGACCCTACCCTACTTTTTCAGATTTCTGGAACATCTCTGTGAAGCATATCTGAAGAAATCCATGGCAGTTTTTTCGAATTCGTAATCGCTTATTTGGCCATATTGCTCACGTGCTATATCTGAAACAATTAACAAAAAATGTTCTTTGTGTTGCTACTACAATAGAAATTGTACAGGGTGTCCCATTTTCGACACTTTTATAGGGTATCTGTTATTGTAAGTGCTATCGAAAAAGTAATATAGGTGTCAAGTGCTCTTTTTGGGTCAAACTTAAAATGGTAAAATCAAAACTTGAAAATTTTTACTTGCTTAAGAGATACGAGGGAATATTGAAAAATTGACAATTTCAAAATTACCCGATATTTTCGGAGTTAAAAGAGATACAGAAAAATAATTCATACAAAAGTTTCTTTATAATGATTGCTGAAGAATCATCTGGTTTCAGTATAAGGATACGGGGTTAGGTAAAAAAGTTATCGTACCTAACCTCATTTTTTTAAATGGAATTAAATTAAATGTATATTTTAATCTAAAAAGATAACATTTTAAATTATCTTTTTGATTTATTCGGTTTTTTTTACTTTCAACATAAATATGATATATTAAATTTTTCATAATGTTGATAAGCCATTTTGACAAACGAATAGGTAAAAATGAAATTAACAATTAGACTGTTAACATAGTCGTTTCTAGAATATTAACTTTTATTTCATGACCTACTGTGATTTAGGTAATAAAGTTTTAATAATTCGCCTAGGAAACCAATATCATCCATAGTGTCTTATATATTTAAAAAGAGAATATAAAATGCTATATTTTTAGATTAAAGTATACAGGGTGTTCGATTTAAAAAAATGAGGTTAGGCCCGATAACTTTTTTACCAGACCCCGTATACTTATTCTAAAACCAGCTGATTATTCAGCAATCATCATAAAGAAACTTTTGTATAAAATAATTTTATGTGTCTCTTTTAACTCCGAAGATACAGGATAATTTTCAAATTGTCAATTTTTCGATTTTCCCTCACATCTCTTAAGTGAGCGAAAATTTTCAAATTTTGAATTTACCATTTTAGATTTGACCCAAAAGGAAGCACATGACACCTATATTACTTTTTCGATAACACTAACAATTACGGAGATATCCTATAAAAGTGTCGAAAATGGGACACCCTGTACATATACTATGCTAATCTGATAGTAATATTGGAAAAAGTCGTCCATATTCTCAAAGAGACCTGATTTTATAATTTATGGGGTTAGTAGACACAGTCTCGGCATGATAGTAATATGACAGATCGATTAAATTAGGGGCACACTGATATTTAGAATCTTATCTCTTTACTGCATATACTATTAAACCGGACATTAAAATTTTCGTGAACTTACTTATCTTTGTTTTAGTATTAAAATATTTACCTTTGATTATTGCTACGACTTTTAAATCTTGTACTTTAAAGTTATTTTTCTGTCCAGTGTAACTGCATTTGGTGGCGAGCTGTTCCCCAAATATTCTCCCTAACATCCTTCTTATGGCTTTTTGAGCGGTTTTTCCGCCAATGACGACTAATGTTTGATACTGAAAAAAAATTGACTATTATTTTAAATAAATTTGTAACGTGCAAACTTATCAATCTCGGATTTCACGACATTAAAATTCTGCTAACCATAAATTAAAAGTAGTCAATGTGTGCTAAGTAGTTTGTAAAATAGACTTTCAAAGATAAATTTGTGGTCGTTTTTTGGACCCTTAATATTAAGATTCATAAACCAAATATATTTAGAAACTTACCAGAGTATTGTAATATGTGGGTTTATCTAGCTGCTCCTCAGTTTCTTCCAACTCATTCAGAGTCTGTAGAGGAAGATAAATTTTTTCAGTCTGCTGCAAAGTCTTAGGATTTGGATGATTTTGCATCAGTGATATAATTAGGTCTAACTTAAGGTCTATACTCTGTAAGGTAACTGCAAACAAAACAAATATTATCTTTATGATTCATTTTATAAATGTGCCCACTGATAGATGAAGTCTGTTCTTAAAAAACAAGTAAAAGGATAATAGGAATGGTGAAATTTTAACATTTAAATAATGCTTATAATACGCCATAAAAAATATACCCTGTATAGCTAAACTAAAATTAATAACATTTATACAGGGCGTTCTAATAATTTTGGGACGCCTATATAACTTTTTATTTTATAAACTTAAAACCCCAAATCTTGCAGAGGTTCAAAAAAAAACTGCCATCACTTATGGTTTTGTCATTAATGACTTCTTATACTTAAATGGGACACTTTTGTATATTCAAACAATTCGACAGGGAGGACTCATTTATTTAAAAATTCCAAAAACACATTTAGTGGTATGTTTAATATCAGAAAAAAAGCTTATCAATGTTTTTTATACATACCACATTTAAAAATCAGAAGTTGGTGTTTTTTTATAACGAAACCATTCTATATGTTAACAAATTTACCTTCTTTATCCTTTCTGTTTTCAAATACTGTAGTTATGGTCAAATCTTGCTCAATGTCATCATAATTTTGATGAGTTTCATCAACCATAATTTTCTCTTTTTCATTGACCTCTTTTAGTACTTGACTTTCTTTTGCAATTGTTTCCTGCTTCGAGTTGCTACTATTGATGGTGTTTTCTTTAACACAACCATTCTCATCAACATCGTAAATAGTAACTTCTTTATCTATAATCCAAATTTTAAACAAAAAATGATCTTTATAGGTTCATCCCTCTGACATAAATATTATTAACTCTTAACACGCCTTAATTTAGTCTAAAAATACATAAGACATTTTTAAGATACTGACTAGGATTCTTCCAAAATAATATTAATTTTTACCCTTGCTTTGAAGATCACAGGTTGACATACTTTTCAATGTTGTTTCCCAATCACTCTCTACTGATGACTCAGAATCTGCAATTGTAGTGAACATTTAATTAAAATTTAAGTATTTTATCTTGCACTCACTGTATTAAAAAGTGATAATAAAAATAGGATTATGACTGTCAACAAATAAACAAAAAATATATGGGAAAGAAACTTTACACGTACCTGACTTGTAAGTCTTCGGGAATCTGGAAGAGCGACTTGCTCTTTTTAGGGAGATATTTGAGTCGCTTGAGAATGAGCTTGAATTATCATCAGTGCTGCGTTCTAAATTAGAGAGTTGTGCCTCATATTCTCTACTAGAGGAATAATCGACTAAAAAAATATGAAAAGTATATAATATACAGTAACATGTTCTTTATCAGTTAAAAATTTACTTACAGAAGTATCTATAGATCTGAGTCACTTTGTAGTCGTCCCATTTTACAGTGGGCTGGTTAAGGTTCTTTGCATAATTGGAAACATTCTTGCCTTTAGGAGGCCATTTGCACATTGTTTCCTCCCCGGAACGGCTAATCCACAATTTCGGTACTGTGGATATTTCACCGTTGTCAAACTTCATAACTGCGTAAAGTTTTTCCTTGGGATTTACCTAAAAAAAAATACTAAATAACAAAGAAACATAAATATTATAGGGTTTTCTACTTATAATGGAAACAAGCCTATCTCTTTGTTATTACTAAGTGATTTTGTAAAATTTTGGCGTGTTATACTGGGTTGTCCAACAAGGGCGCGTCGGATAATAACTACCAAACCGATCAACTTATGAGAAAAATTTCTGAATGAAACTTTTAACGGTTTATCTCTATAACTCGAAATTATCTTTAAGTATACATGGTGTCTCAAAATATAGTTACACCAAAAATATTATTTTAAAATAGAACACCCCGTATATTTTTGGACTTTTAGATTCTACATAAAATTATAATTATTTTTTAACCAATGCGTTATTAGCCTATACTTAATAGTTTCCGAGTTATTGACTCATGAAAAGTGACATTTTTGAACTTTGACAGCTTCTAACTTTCTAACAGTACGTCTTAGAGCAAAACGGCTTACATGTCCCTATCTTCAATTTTTATTATCTTCTATCTCTATCCCAAAAAAATTAACTTCCTGTTAAACCGGAACAACTATATTTCCTGCTTTCGAGTTACATCCGGTTTAACCGGAAGTTGATTTTTTGGGAAGATAATAAAAATTGAAGATAGGGACATGTAAGCCGTTTTGCTCTAAGACGTACTGTTAGAAAGTTAGAAGCTGTCAAAGTTCAAAAATATCACTTTTCAAGAGTCAATACCTCGGAAACTATTAAGTACCTATAGGCTAATAACGCATTTATTAAAAAATAATTTTAATTTTATGTAGAACCTAAAAATCCCAAAATATACAGGGTGTTCTATTTAAAAAAATAGCATTTTTGGTATAACTATTTTTTGAGACATCCTGTATACTTGAAGATAATTTCGAGTTGTAGCAGAGATAAAACAATAAAAGTTTCATTCAGAGATTTTTCTCATAAGTTGATTGGTTTAGCAGCTATTATCCGACGCGTCCTTGTTGGACAACCCTGTATAATACAACATTTGGTTTATAGCAAATAACACGCTACGCCACTGCTTGTTTTAGTTTCATATTTTAGTTAAACAAGGCAGTTAAGCATTAGTTTGTTTTGATTGTAAGAACGAGTTTTTTAAGTTCACAGAATTTCATATTGCTCAAAAATTTTGATACTTACAACAAAAAAAATTTTAACCTAAAAAAACTAACGTTACCACAGTTGCCACGAAAATTTAAAATTTAATATAGAATAACGCAAAAAATAGTTTCTTTACTTTCCTTTATTCATACACATGCACACATATCTAAAATATGTTAAACATTAGAACAGGCCACATAAGTATTTTTTAAATTAATTTAGTAAACCTTATTTGTTCATCTCTACTACTTTCACCATCCATAGCCATACAACTCTAACCTATTTAGGTATTACCTACAAAACAACTACCAAAAATATTTAAAATAATTGAAAAAACAGTCCTGTAGAATATTAAACAACTCATGATACAAACTTTTTCTAGTCGGACTCATCAACATCTGCAATGAAGTCATATATGTGAACCACAAAAAGTTTGTTTAACTTTACTTAGATTCTCACCTTTTAAAAATTTCATGCCAGATAATTTATGCTATATAAAAACAGCTTTTTGGAAGTTGAAAAATAACCATACATGCATATTTTTTCTAACGATTTACATTTATACAATTAATTAAATTATATATTAGTGGGTTCAAACTATAAAACTCTACAAAGAACCAATAATATAATCTATACTTACTCTAAAGAAATGTATGAAGGGGTTGGACAATGTAGTATCCACCAATTTGATGTCTAAAAAGTTTTGCTTCGAATTCATCCAAGGAACATTCGAAATGTTGATTGGACAGTTGATCAACTCCAAAGACTCCCAAATTTGGTTTAAATAAGGAGACTTTTTTTTGAAATTTTGAGTAGCATAAAATAATTTTATCATCCTGCTTCCTAATTTGGTGAACTATTACAATGTCACTATTTTTTAAAAGGATGCAATTGTTTCTATTATTTACAGATATAATGGTACTAGCATTTAAGGAGACTTCTCGATAAAACTCTCCACTCTTTTCTATATGCAGATGTTTCAACCTAGGATAGTTTATGTCTTCCTCAGGCTGCTTATTCGTTCTAAATTCCTCCAACCTTTTCACAAGTTGTTGGAGTGGTCTTTGAGAAGAACGTATCATCTTTTTTAAAGTAAATAACGCATTTTCAAATTTGAATGCGCTAAAATTGTCAAGCACTCCAAACTGCCTTGCATTTTCACTTAGATGAATTAAGTTGTGAACATTGTGAGTTAAATGGTGGCGACCATATAGACCTGAAAATTTCTTTACAAACTTTTCTAAATTTTCTTCTGCAAGATTAATAAATACTTCAATATATTTAGGTGAACACAAAATCCTGATTGCATTGCTTAATAAAATAAAATGTTCAAAATTCTCCCTGGCCAAAATTCCTTTCAGTACCACAGGTCCTGTATATAATAGGAACTGCCTTAGTTCAGTTGCCTTCCACCTATCAATTTCACCTAAAGGTCTAGGAAGCCTAGCAAACTCTGATGGAACAAATTTCCGGCAACATTTTAGTTTTAAGTTAATTTTATTTAGGTCCCCATCATTAAATCTTTGGTTTTTGGTTCCTTTGGTCCAAATTGTTATAAGTTTTTTCATTACTCCCAGGCAAACAAGGTGCATATAATCCAGAGGCACAGTTCTAACCATATCAATGGGCAATTCATTCAAAGGTGTGTCACTGATATGATACCCTTCATCTGTTTTTTGTCTGAAGGAGGTATCCGTTCTTCTGGGAGCCTTTAGATTGGGAAATATTACCCTTCCCTGGTAATATTCTCCTTCTCCTTCACAATTGGTGCAGCTTGAATACCCTGTATGAGATTTAACTCCTAGCACAAATGCTTTTGCTGGAGCATCACATACTATACTATCAAGTACAACTTTAATATCTTTTGATTTAAAACTGAAATTACTCAATAATTCATCTACCAATGGTTGCAGGTACTGGAAAAGGTTCTTTGGTTTTTTTGTATCATGAAATATTGCAATCACAAAAGGGATACATGTTTTTATGTTTTTAATGTTTCCCAATATGGGCCATAACTGACTATTTGAACAATGGGTTAATGGCAGACCATCTACATTAATTTGCAAATATATTGTGTCAAGATTTTCATCATTGGTACAATTTTTAAACATGAATTCAAGTTCACGTTTTATTCCAAAATAATGAAATTTTGAATCTGGGGAATTATGCAAGCTTTTTATATTTAGAATCCTGGGAGTTTTTAAAAGGGTTCTTGTGTCTAAAGGTATGTTACTGTGCCCTCCTGAATATCTCAATATTTGAAGGAGTTTATTCACTTGATTGTGAGGTGTATTCGAAGATACAACCCAATCTGCTAACTTTTTGGCAAAATCTGGCTTTAGCTTCTTGGATTCTTTTTTATTGGAGATGAAATTTACAGATGACAATTTAGGTCGAAATATAGCTACAGTATGTGAGGACGTATGGGTTTCCTCTTCCACTGCAACCTCCATTGGTCTATTGTGGATTTCTGGTAAAATTTTTGATGTTGATGGCTCTGTTGACAGTTGTGCTTCTGTATTTTTTATATATTCTTGATTTTTTTTTTTATTTTTTGCCAAAGCACTACTTTTCTTTCTTCGCAAAAGTAAGTTCCAATGACTCTTTGATAAGGAAGATAAATCTTTTTTTCTTCTGGTAACATTCTGTGACAAATTAACTCTTTTAAAAATACAGTTACGGTTTCCACCACATTCTTTTAAAATATACTTTAGTCAAAATTTTTAAAATAATTTACCTTTATTCTTCGACATACAATTATTAGTTTTTAAATATTACTTTTAAATGTTTTTTAGTTTAAATAGTGAAGTTATAAAAAATAGGCCTAGCGTCAGCTATTCCATAAAAACATGTAGGTTAAACACAATCATACCAACAAAATTTCTGGAATAAAAAACAAATTTACCTTTGGTCCATCAGACTTTTCATGTTTCTTTCCGTCCATTTTATTTTGTAATGGGTTCTCTCTGTCCTGCACGTTGTATGTGCAAAATGTGGAAAATCTAGTAAGACAAAAATCTGCATTTTATTTGTGCGAGAAAGGTGAAAGTATGTAAGAACATAGTAAAGTTTTAGTACGAACAAGCACCTTGTAATGTGATATTATTTCCCCACAAATTCAGATTGTTTTCTCTGCATTGGCACAGCACGTAAGTTAAATAATTGCCAATGCTGTCAAACTAATACTTAAAAGTTAAAAAAATAATTTTTACCTTCTTAGTGACAGATTAAAGCATGTGTTTAAATTGATTTGAATTTTTATCTATTCGGTTAAAAATCCCTGTAAAAATCATCTCTTGGAAAAAATAAAGTAAAAAAATTATCAAAACACATATACTATTGGTATTTAGGCACCGTAAAATGGGGTGACATTGGCAAAAAAAATATGTCACTGAAATTTTGCCCCCAAAACTTTGGATATGTAGAGGCAGGTGGTACCATTTTGAAGACATTGGTAGTACTAAGTGGTGGTATTGTAAAAATATAAATGGATTAATATTAATGAAATGTTTTACAGTGTGACCGATAAGGGGCAAAGTCAAACGATCATTTTCAAAGGTGGTAACAGTTATTGTGCAGAATTGTTTATAAGTATATGTGCCATAAGGTGTTGGGTTTTTGAGGGACATGCATTGCGAGGTAAATAAATAGACAGCAGGTAAAAAGTAAAATAAATTTAATTTCATTTCTTAAATAATTTTTTTTTTTTGGTTAGGTTTTAGGATCACCTAAATTCCTAGGTAATGGGTCGCTATAAAAGAAGAGTTAATGATAAAAAATATGACTTTAAATTATTAGTACCTGGGTACCTACTTATTTATTTACGCATAACACTGTGTTAGACAAAATAAATTACACATTGGTGCGAAAAACGGTTCGCATGCCGGCTTATACAAATAAGCTTTTTTGCTTTACACCCTACCTTTCGAACAATTTATAAAAATCAGAAATACCTTATTGCATGTCAATTTGACGATAATCACCACTGATAATCACCGTTGAGACAGTGGTTACTTTGTAAAAATTACATTAAAATGTAAAAAGAGGCTTCCAACACAAAGAAAATGGCGTTAGAAGAAAAGGGACGCTATCTGCTTCTCCGAATAGGAAATGTTTTCTTTAAAGTCACTTACCTGAGTTTATTGAAAACCGACTTGTCCACAATCACACTTGATTTTCTGACACTTTACACTAAATTTACACAATCTGAAAAGCAACTGAAACTGCGTAGGTAGATAAAAATCACAATCAGAATTCAGAAACTATCAGAAAAACTATTAAAAATGGCGGTTCAAAGATCTGCTGAGAGGAGAGGCTGACTACAGCGCCCCCAGCATTAGTTCTCTTGGCACAGAAACCTGTTGGATCAGTCAGGTTAGGTTTGTCCTTTTCTAACTTGGTAATAAAGACACATATAGAACGCAACATTGGTGTAAACCGATAATACCAATACAGTGAACTTAAATAAATTTTAGAAAGCATTTGCGTTTCTGTGATTTTCAGTTTCACAGAACTGTATTATTAGATTTATTAATTTTTGTTCGTGAAAAAAACTGTTTTTTGTTTCACTGTTTTTTCGTCGCCGTTACTTGCAATACCAAAGAATTGGGTTTACAAAAAAAACACTCGATACGGTCTGGACTGTTTAAAAAAAAGACTTTTTTGTGCAGAAAAACAGGAAGTAAAGTATTTTAGAAAAAACTACGTGGAAAGATCATCTTTATAGAAAGTCCACATTTTGTTGTTTTTTTTAACAGGATTATGCCTTGTTTCGTTGCAAAAAAAAACACATCAATTAAACATGACAAAAAACCACGTTAAAACTACATGACTTTAAAGGAATACAAATAATGTGTTTTTAATCACTTTGTTTAGCTTACTTTTTCTGTAAATTTAAACACCTATTTTTTAAGGCTACATACCTGACACGTTTTCATATCTAAAACATGTCAAAAAACTATAGTCGATTTTTGCACACTTTATTTTAACGTGGATTGTATTTCTGTGCTAAGTGGGACAGATGACATTCACAGCTGATTCTAGTTCCGCCGAAAAGTTACTAGATTTAGTGTGGACCGTAACAAGTTCACATGTCAGTTCGCGTCCTATTATTTTCGTTGTTTTTTGGTGTTTTTTAGTATTTTTGTGGCTGTTTTTTATATAGTGTATATAGAGTTTTCTGATTGAAAGTTAGAGTCATAACTTAAATGAAGCATAGTGATTGTTTTGTATACCAATATTTTAACCATATATACCATGTTTTACGTATTCTACCTAGCTGGTAAAGTATTACCGGCATTTATTACATTCTTTAATATTCACGAGCAAAGGAGAGTAGTGTGTCGATAACTTAAAATTTTTAAAAGCTTTGTCGATAATATTTATGTTACTAGTACATTACTTTATTGTAAGTAATTCCTATTACAATATCTAGGTAGTATTCAGTGGATACCTAATAGGTTCTTGACTTTTGTTCCAATTTGGATAACATCTCTAAAAGTTTCTTGACAACTTTAGTTAAGAACGATGATTTAAATAGAAAAATTTGTAAAGTCTTCTTTGATAAATTAAAATGGGAGATAAGGAACTTAATATTTAAATATTTTTTAGTTTGTTAATGGAACATAAAAATAGTCCGGTCCTGTCTTTTTAGCCAACCTCTAAACGTAAAATAGACCAGACGTCAACAGGGTGCCATAAATGACAAGTGACTTGGCGTTTTCTTAAAAAAATTTGACTTTAGTAGTGTCCATAAAATAATATTTATACATATGTATGCATTTTTTATATTTAAAAAATGATAGCAATAATTTAGTTCGAGTTATAAAAAAATGTTAGTGTTTGTCTAAATTAATTCTTATATCTAATGATTAAGTATATTGGTATTTAGAGCAACACAATTTTTGGCTGCTAAGATGTGCAGGAATCGATTAGAGAGGTGTGATGTCCCGCCAAATAAATAAGAAATTCTTAAATAATAAAAGGGTAAATAAATTATTCAAGGGAAGGCCTTTATTAAAAGAAAAATCGGGAAATAATAATTAAATCATTTTTATTAAACAAAAGAAAAGATAAAATCTCGCAAGGCTTAAAAAAAAGTAAATCTCAGAAAATTAAGGTTTTTCAAAATTTATAATAAAATAAAATTTAATTAAAAACCGTAGGAATAAATAATTACTAGTAACCAAGTATTCCACAAATAAATGCATAATAAAAGTCAAAAAAAAAATCAGTTGTTAACATTCAAAATTAAAGGAAATTTTTTAAAATATTTTACAATAGTTCAGCAAAATACTGTAAACAATTGCAAATTGATCAAAAATGAATAATAAAAGATTTGTTTATAAAAGAAATTTAAAAATATTTTAAAGAGTTATGAAAAAATCAGATAATGGTTTAAGGTGTGTAAGTGGAGAATCTCAAGGGAATTGAAAAGAAAATATTTATTTATGGAATAAATAAAGCTTAAAAGTATTTTAAGATCAGTCAAGGGTCAAAGTAAAATTCAAGAAAAATTCAAACAAATATTTATTTACGAAATAAATAAATTAAAAAAGAAAAATAATATATTTTAAACTGGTCAAGTCTAAATAAAATTTTATAAAAACAAAAATTGGGAAAAATATTTATTATAGAATAAATAAATTTTAACAATATTTTACAATCAGCCTAGAGTTCAAGTATTTATTCAGGAAAAATCAGAAAATAAATTCTAAACCAATTCTAAAAATTTAATAAAAGCTCACCTGTTAAGTAAAATCCATTTAATCCAAAAAAAATTATAAAATTAAAATCACAAAACAATAATTAAATTC
Organism: Polydrusus cervinus; assembly: GCA_935413205.1. Lineage (NCBI taxonomy): Eukaryota > Metazoa > Arthropoda > Insecta > Coleoptera > Curculionidae > Polydrusus > Polydrusus cervinus. Next base: position 9,776,203 of record OW284518.1, read on the forward strand.
ACTCCGTAAAATCAACTAACCGCGACCACGAAACTAATTTAACTAGCATCGTTCAGAGTCCACTCCAAAAACACCCCCCTATTCTCTTCGCGGACACGTGCATCTAAAAATAGACATAGTTCCCCTTTTTAGGTCAAAACAAATCGCGGTATAATTCTGTTCTTTTACCAGATTAACTAAAATTATCCGGATATTTTCTTGCACCTGCCGTGGACCCCTTCCTTTGAATACTGCTTAATATGCGATTTTGAACCTTAAAGACTAATAAATTATTAGATTGACAGAAATAAAGAGGGTTGATCGTGCCCTAAAAAGCGTGAATCACGGGCGGTGACATGATTACATAAACACCTGCAGTTGTTTTCATGGGGGAAAAAGGACTATAAAAAGCCGGTCGGCGCTTGGAAGAGGAAGTCTATAAAGAAAAAGGGGTTACGTGCTCGTGAAAAAGTGAAATTACGTCAGTTCGGAGTCCAAGTTAAAAGTTAGTTACCGTCGTTTTGCTTATTAATCCGGTCGAAGATTAATTAAGTTGAATTTACTGATAAATTCAGGCCGGTTCCAGTTAGAATTAAATTCAGTAAAAGTCTTGATTTTTTTTAAAGAAAAAACTAACTTGGAGAAATTTTAAAATAATTTCTTGATAAAGAAGTAAGTGTTCTATGGTCATAAATAGTGTATAATGAAAAATGTACGAGAAATTAAGTGAAAATTTGAATTACATTAAGGTGGCTCCTAAAATTTAAGTAATAAGTGTACTCTGTGAAACGTAACCTAATATATTGCAAATAAATCACGTGTATGTTAAAACCTGTTTAAGTGTATAATTTCAGAACTAAATCACACTACCAATTAGACTTATAGAATTTCCATAAACATAGTTATTCATCTAAAATCTTCCAGGCAAACAAAAAAAATTAGGTTTTCTTTAGCAGTGAATAATCTTCATAAAAAAAGGTTGTCAGCAGATAGCACAGGAATCTTCCGAACCCAGCAAAATTTCATCATCTTATTCGCCGCCAATTATTTATATTCTATCAAGCCGCTTGGATAATACCAACAAAAGAAAATTGGTGGGTGCGATAGAGGATATTGATGTAAAGGGTGTTTTTAAGAACGATAAAACTTCGAACTTGGAAAAATAATAAAGAAAATATTTTTGTGATCAAAAAACTAATTTTATTTGAAAAATCATTTTATGGCATTAACATTTAAAAATGATTTGGGACATGTGGCCACCGCGGCTGTTCACGAGGTAGCGCATTATTTGCGTCCAATTTTGGGTGACTTTTTCGACCACGTCATGAATAATGCGAACAATGTTGGCTTCTAAGACGTCAATTGTTGCTGGTTTATTGACATAAACCAATGACTTGACGTAGCCACATAGGAAATAATCTAGGGGCGTCACATCACAGGAACTGGGTGGCCAGTTAACAGATCCATTTCTCGAAATTAACTTATCAAAAGCAAATCTTGCTTGCAATAAGGCGACAGTTTCGTTCGAGGTTTGACATGTAGCGCCATCCTGTTGCATCCACAGCTCGCCTGGATTAAAATCATCCATATTTTGAAAGAAAAATTCATTAATCATGGTCCGGTAACGTTCTCCATTGACCGTAACGTTAGCACCAGCCTCTTTTTTTCGCGAATCGACGACCTACTTTCAAAGTAAATTTGAATAATTTGGTAACATTGTTCAAGCATCTGTGCATGATGATTTGCCAAACTGTACTAAATATAAATTTTATAAACAGCGGCAGATTGACAGTTCGGTCTGACAGTGATTCCTAACTAAAGTTTTATCTAACCTAAAAAAACACCCATTAGATAACAACAGATTAGAACAAAAGTTAACCGTTTATGTGTCGATTTTTATGACAAATGAGTTAAAGCTTCTCGAGCCAAGAACTACATTGATAATAAATACTCTGACTGGCTTAAGATCCTTCCATACCAGCGTGAAAGGCGGCGTCGTTTTCTGGCTTGTCTAATTGAAAATGTAATACAAAAATTTTACTAAAAGGTTCACAAGAACTTCTAGTTTGGCGGATGAAACCTTATTTTTTTTTTAATTGAAAATTTAATTTAAAGTTTCAATATATAGGTTCAACTTATATCATCCGCCATGCAGAATATAAAAATAGAAATATTACCACTATTCTTTTTAATTTCTTATTTCACCTAATTCTCGTGAAATTCGTGTATAAAATATTTTGTACATGAAAAATACATTTTATTGACATCGCCAAACACAGGTAAAGGATACGGCATTTGGCATAAATGCAGTATTTGTTCGTGATGACTCATCGACTACTGTTTGCTCTTAACGGCGATTTCTTCAGTGTGCTAAATAAACATATATCCTACCACAATGTGTTTATTGTTTTATTATTATGTAGTAAATGTTTTTACATTTAAATTTTAAGATATAGAGATCTGATGATGCGCCAAAGAGCGAAATACGTGTAACTTTTACATATTTAAAAAATTAACTTTCTGGGACCGAAATTTTGTCATTTCTTTCCTAATTACTTGTACCGGGTGGTCAACTAAGAATGACCGCCGGTCATATCTCAGAAACTAGTAATCGTACAGCATCCGGGTAAATTTTTTTATGACAAAACTGCCCAAGAGAAAATGCTGGAAATTATTTTTAAGTTCCGCATTTTGCTGCAAGAGGGCGTAATTGAAAAGTAAGTTTTAAAATTATACATATCTCCGAAAATTCCACATTAAGGTATATCTTTGATAACACCATTAAAAAGCTTGGAAAATTATGCATCATTTTGGTCTTATGCTTATTGGCGTACCGACTTTAATAAGAGGGGGGAAAGCTGTTGAAAGTGTAATCAGTTAAATCGCTGTAACTTTTAAAGGACTTATCCGATTTTAGCAAACTAAAGACTATTCGGAAGAGAAATGGATGCACTTTTCCCAATCGTATTTAGTTGTCCATATTAGTTCTCAAAAAAAAATGCTAGAGGACACAATTTGCAATAATAACACATTTTTTGATTTTACTCCGAAAAAATAAATCATACGGTATAATTATGATACCATAATCAAAAAGTAGATGACATTTGCTAGAAAAAATATTAAAACCGCAGCTCGATATCTCCGTTCGTTTTAGCGTAATCGCCAGTAGAATAATTTTTAAAACTAAGCGATTATATATTTTTTAGAAAAAAAGTGATACGCCACTGATATTATTCCATGTGGATATTATTTCTGATTAGCATGGTCAATTCTGCATAAAAATAGTCTCTTGCGTTTTTCTCCTCAGGCACACCATTCTTAATTAAAATAATTAAATTAAATTAGGTCTACTATTATTATTAACATTGATAATGCAAAATTTTGTTTTATAAAAATGGTTGGAAATGACCACCTTCACTTAATAGGCATGCATAATTTAATTTAATTATTTTAATTAAGAACAATGTGTCTGAGAAGAAAAACGCAAGAGACCATTTTTATGCAGAATTGACCAGTCTAATCAGAAATAATATCCACATGGATAAATATCAGTGGCGTACCACTTTTTTTCCAAAGAATATATAATCGCTTAGTTTAAAAAATTATTCTATTGGCGATAACGCTAAAACGAACGGAGATATCGAGCTGCGGTTTCAATAATTCATCATTTTCATCTAATTTTCGATTATGGTATCATAATTATACCGTATGATTTATTTTTCCAACTAACCACCGAGCCACTACAACTTACATGTTTGCCAAAATGGGGGGGGGGGGGGGGGTTAAGAGAATCTTGGGAAACAATATGCAATATACATTTAAAATTTCACCAAAATACCTCGAAATTTCCCAAAATACCTCGAAATTTCCCGTGTAATTCGATGCCTTGTACACTAAATTCATCCAAACAACGGAGTCAGTCAAAATAATGACCACCGCTCTACAGATTACCAAGAAATGTACTCACCTAACGGACTCAGTGACATTAGTGTTATCTGAATGATCCACTATCAAATTTCCATTTATATTCAAAATTTTCATCTTTTCCAGTCGCACAAATAATGTACATTCTATGGTACTGCTCTTTCCACTGATATTGGTAATTATTGGACCATTAAGGGAAACATCCTCAATTTTAAAATCGTCCATATTCTGTTCCATTTCTAATTTAGGGATTGTCTTATTAAGACTGTTTGTTGGTGCATATTTTTCTATTACACTACAAAAGTTTTTAAATTATCAGAAATAATCAAAACAAATAGAACATATTGTGTTAAACTTAATTACCTATACTTAGTCTTAAAAACTCATATTTTGATTGGTTGAAACCAGTTATAGGACCCAAAATAACCAATAAGATGACTAAAATGTAAACTTGGTTTAAAAGTTTTAGCTTGCTATGTAAACACAGTTTCTAAAAAGATATTATATTCTGCTAACTTTGAGTCTGTTATTAGCTCGGTTATTAGATATGGAATCATATTTTGGGACAGTAGTACTGCAATGCATATGGTTTTCGTTATATAAACAAGGGTAATTAGATCAATAAAAAAACTTTTTATATACAATTCATTGTTTGGCTATTACAGAAAAGAGCCCATGCATGTAAAATTGTTTAATAAACTTCCATAGTCAATAAAAAGTATTTCCAATGTAAAAGCCCTAAAAAGAGAACTAAAACAAGTAGGTACCAATTAAATATGAACCATCAAAATGTTTTTAGAATGTAGTTTTTAAGATTTTCTTGTACTTTGAAGTCATTTCATTTTATTAATAAATATTAAATTATATATTTTTTATATACCTTTACAAAACTTGTCGATTATTATAAATTGCTTACTAGAATTCAAGCACATATCTAGGAATTATAAAGAGCCATATACTTTTACTGTTATCTAAATACCTACTACTCGGTTTAAACTTTAAAATAACTTACCTATCTAATTCAGTACTATTCCCTTTATTGGAATGATCCACTATAGGCTTTCCATTTTTGACCACAATCTTGAGTTTTCTCAGGAGCACAATTAATTTAAGTTCTGGTGGGTTCCGTTTATAGTTGAGAGGAGCGTTTTTAATTTTAACACCCAACATTTCTGGCCCAAATTTTCACAAAAATGTAAGTTAAATGTGATTTGTGAAAAACCTTTATTATAGTGATATGAGCTTGTATCTAATAATTTATAAATTATTCTGTTACTGATATTATGATAGTACTGATCAGAGAACTATGGTTGTAGTTCTCTGGTACTGATATCATTTGACAAATAATAAACTTGTGATGAAATAAATTTTTCCTGAGTTCACAAGGGTCACTTATAACTTATGTCCTTGTTTTTAATTCTTCCTTCAAAAAGTTCATAATTTAAATGTTTCTTCTATCATAGAAAGTAGGAACAAAAAAACGGACGGAATACGATTAATTAATATACTATTCAACACAGACTATTCAACAACAAAACAGTTTTATAGAACATAGAACTCTGCTATTTAGTGATGTAAAAAAAGTACCTACTCGTTACTTTGTATCGGGTATTTACCCAATACTCAAAGTATCGAATCCTTGTTGTTTAAAATACTCGATACTCGTTACTTTTATACCCATGTCCTATAATGCCTAAATTATTATATTCTAAGAGAATTATTTTTGCTGTACTCAAAGTTTTAAAATACTATGTAACTAAAAAGTAACGAATATTTTATTTCTGTTAAGGTATACTTTGGTTTGGGTAACGCGATAACGACAAAATAGCCGATCGTCGGCAATCACAACTTCACAATCCCAAGATAAAGAAAACGCGGCGTAATGTAAAGACGCTTGCCGAAAGGAGTACCGGCTTTCCGCGTTTTTACTGTTTGCATTATTTGATTTATTTGTAATTGTAAAAGAAACCGACGTCCATATATTATTATTATGTTATATTAGGCCGATTTTTTTCTAATGAAAATAAAAAGAGATGCCGAGAAGTATGCTCTAGAAAAATAATATATTTTATTTAATATAATATTTTTTTGTTTTGATATAAAAATAAAGAATTGTTTATGTTTAATAAAATCCCTGTTCTCTGATATATTTTTATTAGTAATAATAATAAGTACCGAAAACTATTACATTGCCATTACCATCACCTTTTAAAAACACCAAATCGCCTATAATTCTTATGCGAATAAAAAATAATAAAAGAGTAGAGTAACCTTGTACTCAACTACAGTACAGTATTGTAATGATACTGAAGACTAAAAGTATCGAGTATTGATATTAAAAGTATCGAATCGGTACAAGTATTCAAAAGTAACGAAAGTTTACATCACTACTGCTATTATCCGGAACCACAGATAAATAATAGGTCGTCACTGCCGAACCCGGGCTAACCATAGGGTATAGCGACAGCGACGACCTATTATTCCTCTGTGCCATAGGTATATACTTACGCAAGGTAAAACACCTCGTCTAGGGTATATTATTATAATAAAACATCCTTATCCATGATACAAACTATACATCCTTATCTAAGATAAAACGTGTCTACTATAGGGTTTTAACCACAGAAATCGAGGGTTTCACAGTCAATATGCACAGAAGACAAATAATTCTTACCATGTATAGCGAATGACGGCGTCGAACTATCATTCCTGTGACAACGGTCTTTCTTTAGCCCGAGCGCTTAAACAGCAAGGGAAAAAATCTTCGTTCTCGTTACTTTTAATCAATCAACAATATATTACGGCACAGAATATTATACAATATTTTACCGACGTCATATAGTATACCTAATAATTTAAAATTTTCTAAAGCTATGTACTAAAAACAGTTTAGAAGCCTAATAAAATTCATAAAAAAAATGCACTTATTAAATTGCACAATACAGTACATTACATTTTAAAAGTATTTGTATTTAAAATATTCTTACTTCCAAATAACACAATGAAGGATAGAAGACAAAGAACGCTACACAAATTATACAATACGTAGGTACAATGAATGAAACAGCAAACATCGCACTGCATCGTCCAGCAGAAAAGCGTAGGCATGTTTGTTTAAAAGAGATCATGGTCAAGAAACTCCTGAGTACCTACTATAAAAAGCATTCCTCAAAAATATCCCCCTAGTTGCATTCTTAAAAGGCATTTCAGGCAGTTCTCTCATATGTAATGGTAAGTAATTATTATTGTAGTATTCAGGCCCGTAATAGTCAAAGGAAATCCTAGCTCGTTCTAAGCGATGATAGTTTATTCTTATTTGATCACCCTGTCTGGTTGCATAGTCACGATAGAATCGATTTAAGTCAAATTGTTGTTTGTTTTTGTGATCAGACATTCATATAGATATCTGCAAGGAATGGTCATAATACCCAGTTGTTTGAAAGCCTCTCTAGCGTCCTGCCTATAGCCAAATCCAGCAACAACTCTTACAGCCCTTTATAATTTAAATATATGTGCAGAGTGGCCCCAAGCCAACACAGCGTGACAAGCTAGTGACTGGAATATACGGTGGAACGCCTGGAGAAGGCAGTTGTCCAGGAGAACTTTTTAAGGATTTAGAAGAAATATATTTTTTGAAAGACGTTCGGCCACGTGGTCGACATGTTTATCAAACTTTAAAAGATGATCTAAGTACACTCCCAGAAACCTAGCCTCGCCGGCATTCTCACCCCCAATGTCTCTTGGTCCGAATTTAATCGTCTCTGTCTTGCTATCATTTAGCGCAAGCCTGTTAGCCCTGAAGCACACCACAACCTCACTCAAACAGACATCCATACGTTCATTCAGACCACCTATACTCATAGCATCCACACTGGAGGTATCATCCGCAAATAATATTAATTTTGAGTTAGGAACAGAGTAATTTATATCGTTAATGTAGATAAGAAAGAGTAGCCGACCCAGTACTGAGCCCTGGGGTACTCAGTACTTCACTTCTGCTTCCTCCGATAATTTGTCTTGATAGACGGTTTGCTGCCTGCGGCCCTCCAGGTAGTTTCTTAGCAGACTGATACCACTCTCAGCGACCCTGTATGTCTCCATCTTTTTCAGGAGAATGTCATGTGAGACACAGTCGAATGCCTTTTGAGAGGTCGCAGAACACAGGACTTGGACCGAATCGTTATTTTGAGTATTAGGACTCGTTACTTACTTTATGTAAATCGTAACTTTTATTTTAATTGTGTTTTAGCTTTAATCGATTGCCAAATACTTGTGTTTTGCAGTATAAATATATTAAATTTAGGTATTAAGTCCACGAACGAAGCCATTCGTTGAAAATTCTGGGTAGAATAGTTAGTTCGATTTAAATTCAGTGTAAGTAACGAAAAGCCAAAAATAACGAATCTTCTATAAAACTAGGACTCGTTACTTTTATTGATCATATAGTATTTAATTATTTTAAATCATTATTAGGGAATTATTGAAAAAAAAATTTTTACGTCAGTACTAAAAAGGGAACGCCCTATTTTAATAAGCTCAACCTTATTTCTCAAAAAATAAAGACTTATTGGAACGCTTTCGTTTGTACGTCAGCGTTATTAGGGAATCCAAACCACGCAATTCAATATGGCGGTTGGATGGCAAAAAGCATTGAGTCACCTGTTAAATGTCACCAGCAATATTATTTTTATGGTCACGTGCACCAATTACAACGCAGTATTTGCCATCCAGCCGCCATTTTGACACATCGTTGGATTGCCTAATTTTAGCGTTTTAATCTATTTTTTTTGTGATGTGAATTCTGTTTGGTACCTTTGTTAAGTGATTTAAAAAAATAACCGACACAAAACATAAGGATCACCAATAAAAGTATAAGATTATAATGCAACCATCTGTTTTTTAAGGTTTGGTTTTTCGAATAAGGGAAATAAGGAAACGTTATTTTACTTACGGTAACTAGTCGTAAATAGGGGAAGGCAGTATTTTATTATGGTTCCCATATTAAATTTTTTTTAGTGCGCATGCTTAGCTGTCATTTTATGAATGCCCATAATAAGGCCTTTACCTTATAGGGTTTCCAATAATTCCCTAATAAAGGGTTATTTTTTTAAATACAATCACTTAACAAAGGTACCAAACAGAATTCACATCACAAAAAAAATAGGTTAAAATTAGTCTTAATTTTTTATGTATTATCTGATTTTTGGGTTTTTAATCCATCAAAATTAAAATTTATAATTTATTAATTTTTCTACATGTTGCCATTCATGTACAGGGACATTATTTTAAGTGGCTCACCCGATTGGCGACTTTGCTATCGACCACAATAAAAAAACAATTATATATTCCCTAACAGCTTTTAGTGAAGAAGCCAAATTTGATGTAAAAAAAAATCTATGTTTACAAATTTGACAGATACGACGCCATATTGGATTTTCTTAAATGGCAACCCTTCCTTATAGTAAGCCAGCTGCATTCGCCTATTTGTTCCAACATTAAAAATGTATAATTGTCAATATTTATTTTCAGCCGTTCCGGAGATACGAGGCTTCGAAGTTGGTGGTTTTGTTATCATCGAATTAACAGAAGCTTTGAGATTAGAAACTCAATTTTTTCTGGAGATACGTAATTTTTTATGGCGGAGCCACCCATGCTATTGTCATATATGTCAGATGTCAAAAAATGACAATTACGACGCCATTTTGAATTTTCTTAAATGGCAACCCATATTTATAACTACGTCAGTGTATTGCATTTCGCGGTCCGATTTCAAAAATATATAGTTGTGGATATTTATTTCCAACACTTACCGAAATACGACGTATCTTCAGAACAAATTGATTTTTTAATCGCAAAGCTTGTATTTTTTAATGGGGTGAGATACTTAAAACACATAATCGTAGAATGCAGTTTTTGATACGGTCGTATTTCGGTAAGTGTTGGAAATAAATATCCACAACTATATATTTTTGAAATCGGACCGCGAAATGCAATACACTGACGTAGTTATAAATATGGGTTGCCATTTAAGAAAATTCAAAATGGCGTCGTAATTGTCATTTTTTGACATCTGACATATATGACAATAGCATGGGTGGCTCCGCCATAAAAAATTACGTATCTCCAGAAAAAATTGAGTTTCTAATCTCAAAGCTTCTGTTAATTCGATGATAACAAAACCACCAACTTCGAAGCCTCGTATCTCCGGAACGGCTGAAAATAAATATTGACAATTATACATTTTTAATGTTGGAACAAATAGGCGAATGCAGCTGGCTTACTATAAGGAAGGGTTGCCATTTAAGAAAATCCAATATGGCGTCGTATCTGTCAAATTTGTAAACATAGATTTTTTGACATCAAATTTGGCTTCTTCATTAAAAGCTGTTAGGGAATACATAATTGTTTTTTATTGTGGTCGATAGCAAAGTCGCCAATCGGATGAGATACTTAAAATAATGTCCCTGTACCTATTATAATAGATATTACATAAAAATGTAAATTGCGTAATTCAGTTACAAAACATAATGCTAATAAAAATATATAGTAATAATCAATTTTCGAAATTTTAAATTAGTTATTCAGTCTCATAGACTCTCCTTTTTTCTTTAAAAGACTCTAATAATTTTAAGAATATTTTATTATTTACTTATTAGTAATCTGCAAAAAATTTTGTCTTTTGAACTTGATAAATTATAGTCGTTTATAGATTTAGACAGGAATGTGCGTACGGATTATTCAATACCTTAGTTACTATTCTAAGAGACTTAATAGTCTAGGAAAGACACAGATAAGCAAATAGTACTAATTTTCATGAATTTTAATAATTTTATTAATAATATATTTTATTGAGTCTAGTTTTCTTTTACGAGTAAAATTTAATTAATTTCCATCGTACTAAAGTTATTAATTCTTAAAATTAATTATTTTTAAAAGGTAGCACCACTCAAAAAATATTGTATTTAAAAAAATCTTAATTTTACTTAGAAGTACTAGTTACTAATAATCATGATACCTTAACCAAAACTGTCACTGCCGCTATCGCTTTCCGCCTCGTCCTCGGTGTCCTCCTTAGTATAAGGGTACGTCCTCTTTCTTAAATGGCAACGAATGGCTAATTCAAGTTGGGGAAATACGAGATGTCCTATACATAAACTCAACAGTTATTGAAAAAATTAGGATTGAACATATCATTTAGGGAATCCAACGATCTATCAAATCTTTTGGCAATATGGCATTTTGGGCTTCCTAATAAGTAAGAGTCACTGTCACCGTTTATTTCTATAGAAACTGTATGACAATTTAATTTCAAATAAGTATAATTATTGTCAAGCGTAGTTTCAAAGTTGCGGTTTTCACAATAATGGTGAAGTTAACGGAACGGGAAAAAATTGAAATTCTATGCATGGTTGGGTTTGGTGATAAAACACGTACTCAAATAGAAACAGCCCAATTATTTTATTAAATCCATCCATCCATGGTTAATTCGGTGATGTGGTATTCTGGCCCCGGACTAGGACCAAAAGGGTCGCCAGAGGCAGTGTCCCCCAGTTCCATTGAAGTTTGGAGCCACACATCCATGGTGGAGGGCGACATCCTTGCCCTGCTTGGCCCCGGTAGGGAAGGGCTAGGGTTTGGCTCGTGAGGACTGGTCCGGGAACGGCTGGGTCCAGGCAATTTTTCGCTGGAGTCTGGTTTCTGAGTACTGTTCCTTGAACTGTTGGGTCCAGGCAAATTTTGGGTTAGTGGAGCCTGGGTAGGAACCTGTTGGCTTGGTCCTGGCGTTGGCTCTCGTGGAGCTGGCTGTTGGGGTGAGCGAGGTGCATATGGCCAGGCTTGTGGACCGAAACATTTGTCGCACATGCACCTCGGCATGCCTTGTCTCCTGATGACTCGCCAGAGGTCGGGCAGACGGAATAGATCCCTGGGTCCTTGTAGGGGCCGACAACTGGGACAGTCACACAAACTCGGGTCATAGTTCGTCCCATACGCCAAAGACCAATCCAAACGAAAGGTCTGATATTCCATATGTATCATTGACATCCAGTCCCGGCAACTTCGTTTTTTTTTTAAATATTTTTTATTGTACCTACACCTAATAATTAATATAAATATAAATAAATTTAAGTCTATGAAATCTTAAAAAGTAGAAAACTTTAAAAATATGTAGGAATTTTAATATATAATTTTATTTTCTTTTCTTATGGGTATAGTAATGTCTAAATTCATTTAAAATTCAGCGGTAAGTTTAAAAAAAAAAAACGCTCGTACCCGTCGATTTTTATTTTTTAATGTGTTTTTTTGTGGTAAAAAACATATATTTTTTATTTCATTTTTGAATTTTGCATTGAATTTTAAGCATGTTTCATGTACCATTTCCTATACATAAACTCAACAGTTATTGAAAAAATTAGGATTGCACATATCTATAAGTAAGAACTATTTATTAAAAAAAAAACAACAAAATCAAATTAAATGTTGAAAATGTGCGCCAATTACGGCTTGACAATATCCAAGACGATCAATAAACTCTCTTTGCACGTTTCCAACCATTTACGGAGTTATAACACGCACTTCTCTTTGGATCCTCTCTTTCCACACCTGCATATTGTTTGGCCTGTTAACAAATACGTTTGATTTGAGGTAACCCCACAAAAAAAAGTCCAGCGGAGTTAGGTCTGGCGACTTAGCAGGCCATTCGATAGGTCCTCTTCTTCCTATCCACCGATTGGGAAAGGTTTCATCCAAAACTGTGCGCACAGTGGCAGCATAGTGCGGAAAAGCACCATCTTGTTGCAATATCAGTTCTTCGTCAGGGGAATCTGGATCCAATGGATTTGGAAATAAAGCCACTAATGCTGGAGTTAATTTAAGTTGGAGAAATTCGAGATATACTTGTCCAGTTAAAGACTGTTCAAAGAAAAATTGACCAATTACTCTTCCGCGTACGATTCCACACCAAATATTTATTTTTTCAGGGTACTGGCTGTGAACCTCTATTATCCAATGTGGATTCTCTGTTGCCCAATATCGACAATTTTGTCTGTTCACTTTACTATTCAAATAGAACGTAGCTTCATCCGAAAAAATAATATTTTCTACTAAATTATTATCTAGATTGCACATATTTTGCATGCGTTCGCAAAACTCATTTCGCCTATCCAAATCATCTTCAAATAACTTATGCACTGGAATAACTTTGTATGGGTGATATTTGTACTTTTGAACTACTCGGTAAACAACAGATTTGGGCATGTGTAAATCGGCCCCAATGTGCGACAGCGGAGTACATGGATTTTCTTTCAAAGAAAGCAAAACGTCAAGTTTTTCATTTTCATCTCGAGTAGGACGACCAAATTTAGACAAATCTCTAACATGGCCGAATTCTCTAAACTTAGCCTCTATTCTACTCACCATCTTTTGATATATGGAAGGACGATCAGGATGGATTTAATAAAATAATTGGGCTGTTTCTATTTGAGTACGTGTTTTATCACCAAACCCAACCATGCATAGAATTTCAATTTTTTCCCGTTCCGTTAACTTCACCATTATTGTGAAAACCGCAACTTTGAAACTACGCTTGACAATAATTATACTTATTTGAAATTAAATTGTCATACAGTTTCTATAGAAATAAACGGTGACAGTGACTCTTACTTATTAGGAACCCCAAAATGCCATATTGCCAAAAGATTTGATAGATCGTTGGATTCCCTAAATGATATGTTCAATCCTAATTTTTTCAATAACTGTTGAGTTTATGTATAGGACATCTCGTATTTCCCCAACTTGAATTAATTCCAGCATTAGTGGCTTTATTTCCGAATCCATTGGATGCAGACTCCCCTGACGAAGAACTGATATTCCAACAAGATGGTGCTTCTCCGCACTATGCTGGCACTGTGCGCACATTTTTGGATGAAACCTTTCCCAATCGGTGGATAGGAAGGAGAGGACCTATCGAATGGCCTGCTAAGTCGCCAGACCTAACTCTGCTGGACTTTTTTTTGTGGGGTTACCTCAAATCAAAAGAATTTGTTAACAGGCCAAACAATATGCAGGTGTTGAAAGAGAGGATCCGAAGAGAAGTGCGTGTCATAACTCCGGAAATGGTTGGAAACGTGCAAAGAGAGTTTATTGATCGTCTTGGATATTGTCGTAAATGGCGCACATTTTCAACATTTAATTTGATTTTGTTGTGTTTTTTTTAATAAACAGTTCTTACTTATAGATATGTGCAATCCTAATTATTTCAATAACTGTTGAGTTTATGTACATGAAACATGCTTAGAATTCAATAATGAAATAAAAAATATGTTTTCATTTGATAAAATGAAGTTGATGGTCGTAACTTATTTTTGAGCTACCCTGTATACATAAAATTACCACAAAAAAAACACATTAAAATATAAACACGACGGGTACGAGCGTTTTTTCAAAAAACTTACCGCTGAATTTTAAATAAATTTAGACATTACTTCTGGGACTCACTGTATAGATTATCCTATATTATAGTAAACCTTAAACGATTGTTAAGATTATTCTAAAGAAACAATCGTATGGTCGCCTTAACCCTGCAGGTTAGTAGCTTGATTTTTACTCCAAAACGTATTACGTTTTAATACTTTATATTTTAAATTTAGTAAACTAAGTCCTAAATCTAAATTAACACATTATTTCTAGATATAAAAAAAAACTTTAAACACTTTAAAATTACGGCAATAACCATTGTTTGTAAGTACTCACTCCTTTGAAGGTTGATATTGTCGCCTGAAAGTCAGGCGTAGTCCATCGGGGGACCTGGACACTTGGTATCGGGGGGCGCCATCAGAGCCTACCCTCGGCTCCTTCTGGCGGGGTGGTGGCGGGATATAACCCTAAGGACTTGTGGACGGTTCAGAGTTGGGCGCGGCCGCCCATGGCCCATTGGGATCAATGGAGGTAGGGATCGTCTAGGGATTGGCGGTGCCTTTAAAACCTTTCTCAATATAGATAGTTTGGATACCCAGTTCCGTTGTTGTTGGATTTTGGCCTTGTTGAGTAGTCGGAGCTTCTGCTGTATTACAGGAAGTACTTGGTTTGGCTTCACTGGAAGTACTGGGACTGTCAGAGTTTGGTTGGCCTGGTTGGTATGATATCGGCAGACCGGACAAGGGCAAAATTGCATGCCAGCCCTGGCCAATAAATCCCAGTATTGGCTCAGATTAAATGTCATCTGGCACTGGATGACACATAGCACAGTCACATTGCCTGGGATCATAATTACTTCCAGCTTCCAGTTCCCAAAGAGTGAGGTACGCCTGGCATTCCAGATGCAGTAGGAAACTCCACATGCATACCGTGGCGCGTAATGGCGCCAATGCTTCATGGCATGGTCTGTTTTCGCCCAATTGTTTATATAAATCCCGGCAATGGTACAGGCCCATCCTTATCAGGACATTTTTTACGACTTTGTCCTGCACCATTCTTAGGTACGTCAAGAACACCACCATCCACATCAGGATTTTTCTCGGCGTATTGTTAATAACACTAAATAAAACTAAATGATTAGCACACGCGACGTGAAAAAGTCTTAAAAGTTTTTGTTTATATACAGGGTGTGTCAGTAAGGTATCTGTCTTAGATAGCACCTAAACTATCAAAGATAGGAAAAAAAGTGTAATACAAAAGTTAAAGGGTTTTTTAGGATACATAATCTAAAAATATTTTATAATCTACAGGGTGGTCCTAAAAAGTGGTACTGAATAATAAAAAAGAAAATTAAATGGGACACCCAGTATAACTTTCTAGAATATGATTCAATGGAATAAGGACATTATAACCCTATTAAAATTTTTGAAGTGAAATGCAACGTTGCCAAGTAATTAATTCTTTTCCGAAATTTTAGTAATTTTAAGGGTATCGTTAAAAAATCATAGCAACCTGTGGATTAACCCTAGGCAAATATAATTTACGTTGTAAGTACTTTAAGGTACGATATATTGATTTATAATAATGTTTTTTAAATCTCTTATACAGAGCGTTCATTACAAGTTGGACAACTCGATAGTTTTAAAAATGCTTTATTTCAATTTTTTTAAATGGGACCTGCCTAATTTTTTTAAGCAAAAGAATGTATCTTTCGAAAACCTTACTTTTTTGTTAAACATGTCATATATCTAAATATTATAGTTTTTGAAATATTTTAGGATTTGTCTTAAATCAGGGTAAAAAAGGAAAGTTCCAATTAAACAATTTAGTCAAGATTGCTTTGGAACAAAAAATAAATAATTTTCTTTGTCACAGCTGTCATTGCAAAATTATTTTGCCAACATTTTGTGCTTTATTACTGTTTAAATTTTAGTTTCCTGAACTAACTCATATTTTTCTATTTCGATAAAGTTAGTTCAGGAAACTAAAATTTAAACAGTAATAAAGCACAAAATGTTGGCGAAATAATTTTGCAATGACAGCTGTGACAAAGAAAATTATTTATTTTTTGTTCCAAAGCAATCTTGACTAAATTGTTTAATTAGAACTTTCCTTTTTTACCATGATTTAAGACAAATCCTAAAATATTTCAAAAACTATGATATTTAGATATATGACATGTTTAACAAAAAAGTAAGGTTTTCAAAAGATAAATTTGTTTGCTTAAAAAAATTAGGTGGGTCCCATTTAAAAAAATTGAAATAAAGCATTTTTAAAACTATCGAGTTGTCCAACTTGTAATGAACGCTCTGTATAAGAGATTTAAAAAACATTATTACAAATCAATATATCGTACCTTAAAGTACTTACAACGTAAATTATATTTGCTTAGGGTTAATCCACAAGTTGCTATGATTTTTTAACGATACCCTTAAAATTACTAAAATTTCGGAACAAAATTAATTACTTAGCAACGTTGCAATTTCCTTCAAAAATTTTAATAGGGTTATAAAGTCCTTTTTCCATTGAATCATATTCTAGAAAGTTATACTGGGTGTCCTATTTAAATTTCTTTTTTATTATTCAGTACCACTTTTTAGGACCACCCTGTAGATTATAAAATATTTTTAGATTATGTATCCTAAAAAACCCTTTAACTTTTGTATGCCACTTTATTCCCTATCTTTGGTAGTTTAGGTGCTATCTAAGACAGACACCTTACTGACACACCCTGTATATGTAGTTTAAAAATATTCTGTGATCCGGAATTTCACTAAAAGTTAACTTATCAACAGTCACTAAAAAACCTTATTGGGGCAGAGTTCTTTTATTCCAAATCAATCGTTTTATTTAGCACAAAATTTTTAAGAGAAAGAAAGATGAGATTTTCGCTTTTTTACTGGTTAGTGGGGGAAATTTCAAATTTTTTAATCTATCCTTCTCTCCTAAAAAAAAACATTTTTAACCTTATTTACTCTTCAATTAGTTCACAAGCACTGTCGTTACTTATTACTTTTAATTTTAATTTTCTTAACATCAACCTTGCTTTATAAACAATTTGATGTAGGTATACCCGACTCCCCTAACTCTTACTCACTTATCATACCGATGCTATTTTAAAATAACAAGTAAAGAGTGAAATTGTATTTACTTTTTGAAGCTATTTATCTTATTTATAACCTTAATTAAACAGTTTTAATCAAAAAATTATCACTAGACTGTTCTCTTAAGTCAGGAACAAACTAAACTCACATATTCAACTTGTTATTATAACAAACTTAATTCAAATTGAACTATACTAATTTTAAAGATTTTTCCTGGCCTGGTATTAGCACAACAATACTAATTTTATCATTTTCTTTTATCCACACTTCAATGGCTTACAATGTGTCTCTTCAAACTACTTTTCCAAATGGTTTTGTAATCGCATTTATCACAAGTAAACATATTTACGTCTTTAGGATCTCGATGACGTAATTGATGTGATTTTAAATTGTCCTTATAAATGGTTTTAAAATCACACTGATTGCAACTAAAACTATTAACTTTACTTAAATCCCCATGTCGCAGCAGATGCCTATTTAAATGACTTTTATAAATTGTTTGATATTGACATTTGTCGCATTTAAAATAATTCACTTCCTTGGAATGTTTGTGATGAAGGCGATGTGATTTTATTAGCTCCTTACGAATAGTTGTGTAAGTGCATTCATTACATTTATACGTAGCAACTTCCCCAACACTTTCATGTCCTAACAGATGATCTCTTGTACTTTCTTTGTTCATGGTCTGATTATTGCATAACAAATTTACTTCCCCGGGGTCCTTGTGACAAAATAAATGTAATTTTAATCTTTCTTGGTAAATAGTTTTATAATTACATTTATGACAATTGTACGTATCAATTTTTGCAATATTCTTATGCCATACCAAGAGGTGTGCCTTTAAATTAGGCTTCCTCTTAGTTAGATAATCACAATGATAACATTTAAAAGTGACAACCTCATCGATACGTTTATGTCGTAGGAGGTGCATTTTTAAATTTTTTTTATTTAGTGTTCGATAGATACATTGATCACATTTCAATAATTTTTTCTTTTTCTTTGCGTGATTAAGGTGGTGAATTTTTAAACATTCTTTATGAATTGTTTTAAATTTACATATATCACATCGGAATATTTCAACTTCTTTAGGGCCTACGTATTGCAGGAGTTGGCTATTTAAATTAGACGTCCTCCTGGTTTGGTCGGAAATACCATCAGACAATGAACTAGAAAAAAATAAAATTATCCTATTTAAAAAAATGTAGCGAAAAGCGAAAGAAGCTTAATGAAAAGTATAAAAAAAGGCTAATTTTCTTATTGTCGTTGTTTCGGCCATCTACAGGGCTCCAAAATGTAATCAAACGCTCATAGCCCAGGCAGCAGACTGACGTTATTATAACGTCCGTTTATAGTCATCTCAAACGTCAACTGTACTTTAAAAATGACGTCCGAATGAAGATGACATGACGTCATTATGTGACAGACCGCTGACGTCACTAAATCGTCATTTATTGACGTGCTAATGATGTAATAAAGAGGTCATATATAACGTTACTTTAACGTCATTATTTATTTATTATCTTATTAAGACGGTTAAAGCTCTATCGTTAATAAAAGTTAGCAACCAAGATGACAAGAGCTTATGGACAGCGCGAAACAATCCATACGTGACGTGCGGCATTGCCATGTTATTGGCAAAGTCGTAATAATTATTACTGTTATTTAGTGCTTAGAAAGGACAACCTCTAAAACTAGATACAATTTAAGAACAAAACTATAATCATTATACAGGGTGTAACAAATTCGACATACCAGCATTGGAATTTCGGAAACCATAGGATTTAGAGAAACGGTTAAATGGGGGCAAAGTTGTGTAATTCGGTGCTGATTATAATGCCGCTTTAAAAGTTTTCAAATTCCAAATACTTCCGATTTTATTCGAAAAAAACCGAAATTTCGCAAAATCGTTTTTATTTTTTCCTGAGCTCATTTGACTAGCTATTTAAAAATAAATGACACTTTGTCATTGCCACTTTTTCTCCTCTACAAAATGACGTTACTAAACTAAAGATCCGCCGTTTCGTCTCCGAGCGGCCTTCACCAACTTTACTTTTTTAAATACGGACCTGGATTTTTTTAACCGTTTTTTGAACCCTCCGACCGTCAAAATATAATGGCGTTATTACTTTCTCATAATGGCGAATTGTCTTTGCTTATTTTTTTAAATTCATATTTGTTACACTTCTTGTCAGTCCGGTCCTGGCAACGAATCACAATATTAATTAAAAGCTCTTGTTTATTTTATTTAAAACATTCATAAATAAGTAATATAATTTATTTTTTAAGAATTTTCTAATAATTCTAAATTTAGATACTAATTATAAATCCTAATTTTTTAAATGTTCAAAAAGATTGCCGTTTTGTTCAATACAACGATCGATTTTTCTTCCAATTTTGGCGACAGCCCTTTCAATCGATCTTCTCCTTATCCTACCAAATGCGACCTGTTCTTCCAGTTCTTCTATGGTATCTACATCATTTTTATAAATAACATTTTTAAAAAAAAATTAGAATTACTAGAAAATTCTTATAAAATAAATTATATTACTTATGTATGAATGTTTTAAATAAAATAAAGTTTTTAATTAATATTGTAATTTGTTGCCAGGACCGGACTGACAAGAAGTGTAAAAAATATGAATTTAAAAAAATAAGCAAGAAAAATTCATCATTATGAGAAAGTAATATCGCCATTACATTTTGATGGTAGGAGGGTTTAAAAATCGGTTAAAAAAATCCAGGTCCGTATTTAAAAAAGTAAAGTTGGTGATGGCCCCTCGAAAACGAAACGGGGGATCTTTAGTTTAGTAACGTCATTTTGTAGAGAAGAAAAAGTGGCAATGCCAAAGTGTCATTTATTTTTAAATAGCTAGTCAAATGAGCTCAGGAAAAAATAAAAACGATTTTGCAAAATTTAGGTTTTTTTCGAATAAAATCGGAAGTATTCGGAATTTGAAAACTTTTAAAGCGGCATTATATTCAGCACCGAATTACACAACTTTTCCCCCATTAAACCGTTTCTCTAACTCCTATGGTTTCCGAGATTCCAATGCTGGTATGTCGAATTTGTAACACCCTGTATATAATGGATATTATTTAATTCTCATTTTATTTATATTATTATACATAATAATAGTCATTGAGTTTTGAATCAGGTATTTTTCTTAATATAACTAGATAATTATTATTTTATCTTTATTATTATCCTAGAGCGCTTTAAAAAATCCTGGGCAAATTTCTAAAGTCAGTTTAAGGATCAAAAGGATCCCAGTGGCGGCTCGTCAGGTGAAGTAAAAATTAAACCAGGAGGAAAGTTTTTCGACAATATTATATATTAATATACCAATACAGCTACCATTTTAGCTCCTAAAAAATAGTTATGTTCGAATTAATAATATTAATTTAATCCGAATGTAGCTATGCCTAATAGGGCCACAGTTAACTCCGATGGACAATAATTATAAACACTCGTGCATTTTGGTGCGCCCCAGCAGACTGTGTCCGTTAGCTCAAAGCAAGTGAAGACCCAACGCCCCACATGGCTTTGATATCCACGGTTGTTATGCTTACGTGACGTCAAGTCACGCAAACAGCATGTAACAATTTGCATTATGATGAAGGGCAATTTAAAAATAGATCAGTCGTATGCACCATTGTTTTAGCATTGGTTCGCTTAACCTTAAGGTATTTATTTTGAGGCTTCGCGAAACTTACGGTTATAGATATCGTTTTTACGTGATTCACTGTGAGATTAAAAAGTTTTGTTTTTATTTTTCAGTTAATTCAGTAGTGTACGTACCTACTTAGTTGTGTATTATAAAAATGAACCTAATTAATAATAAACCGAACTATTACAAATTTTCTACAAAATACTCAGATACGGTGTAATACACGTGTTCCAATAACAACTTTTTGACCTGAATTCGAAACTTTAAGTAATTACTTAAGGATTTTATATTAAGAGGGAGATGATTAAACATCTTTTTTAAATTGTATATAATAGAATTGTATATAAGAGCGCTAGTTGGCAAAGGTAAAAGAATATCATGAGTATTTCTAGTCTGGTAAGCCAACACATCTCTCTTGTATGCATCCCTCCTCTTAAAAATTACACAACAGATTTCAATATGAAAAGGCACGGCAATGTTAATATTCTGTGTTTCCGAAACAGAGGCCTGCAAGGCTCCCTAGGACCCACACCGGAAAGGCATCTCACAGCCCTCTTCTGAATTAAAAATACTGACCTAAAAAGAGTTTGAGAGCAGCTACCCCAAAACGGTAAACCGTATCTTAGGCGAGACTCTATAAGTGCAAAATACACAGATCTCGACAATGACAATCCCACCTCTCTGGATGTAAGGCGAATAGCATAGATCAAGTTCGCAATATGAGTATCAAATTTTAAGTTCTGGTCCAGAAAAATGCTCAAAAACTTTGTACAGAATCTAGTCTCCAAAACCTGATCGCCCAAGTAAACATTATCCAATGTGCAATTAAAATGCATTATACATGTCTTTGATATATTAAAGGAGAGAAAATTCGAGTCACACCAATCCTTAACAATCAGTATATCTCAGAGATCATCCGGTGCAGACGCTCAATGTCGTGGTCGTGCCAAAAGATGGAAGTGTCATCGGCAAAATTGTAAATGTACCATTAATTTTAAGCTTCGTTATGTCGTTGAAGTATATTAGAAAAAGCAAAGGGCCTAGAACAGAACACTGTGGAACACCAGCAACAATATCCATCTGAGCAGAGGTCCTCCCTGCCACGCTAACAACCTGCTTACGATCACTCAGGTATGATCGAAGCCAGTCCAACACATTGTTTCTACAGCCATAATGCTCCAGCTTCAGCAGCAGAATTCTGTGACTAACACAATCAAACGCCTTGGATAAGTCACAGAACACCGCCGCTGCCGCTGATCTATCATTAATTTTTAAATAGAGTCTTTCAAGAAAGGAAAATATGGCATCACTGGTATTTTTTGAACTTTGAAATCCAAATTGGTTTTTATCAATTATTTTATACTTTTGCAGAAAGCTAGTAAGTCTTTTATGAACAAGCTTCTCTAGAAGTTTAGACAGCGTAGACAGCAAGGAAATAGGGCGAAAATTTGATTCTAAGTTGACATCACCACCCTTGTGCAGGGGGACCACCAAGGCAGTCTTGAGATTAGACGGAAAAACTCCCATCTCCAATGAGCTATTAATTGCCAGCGACAAGGCACCAATTGCCCGATCCGGAAGGTTCAGCAATAAGTTAGCTGATAGATTATACAGACCACATGCGTTCTTCTTTTTAAACCCGTTTAGAGTTTGCTTAATCTCAACAATATCAGTTGGATCGAAATAACAGGAATCAGGTACTGAAGTATCACCCAAAAAATCCAGTGCATCTCGTGAAGGTTTGATGTTACCGACTATCTTGGTAGCGACAGAGCAGTAGAAAGCGTTCAAAGTATCAGGAGACAAGTCAGGCACGACTCCAATATTCCCTCCCTTACCACTGAGATCGTTAACAATTGACCAGCTCTCCCTCTGCTTGTCCCAAGATTGAGATATTCTGGAGTTATAGTGAGATCTCTTAGCAAGAGCGATAAGTTTCCTGTACAAACTACGGTAAGAATTAAAGAATGACAAAAAGGAATCGTTGTTTATATGTTTTCTGATGTAATGAAGAGATCTTAGATTTATAGCCGATATTTTGAGTCCCCTGGTAAGCCAAGGTTTCTTTTTCTTTTTAACCTTTAACTTTTTAATAGGAAAACAAGCATTAAAAATATTCAACAGTAAGTCATAAAAATATTTGAACTGATACTCACAATCGCCCGGGCAATCCCAGTTGGAGGCCAAGGCAAGCTGATTAAATTTGATATAATTTTTTCTGCTAAAGACTCTCCCACATTTACTTTTCTTCCGTTGTACGTCAGACTCAATGATAATACTAGATATAACTGCCTCGTGATCAGACAATCCAGGATTAACTACACGACAAGAAATGTTATTAGATGCAATATTAGAACAAAAATAGTCAATTAAGGATGAGCTGTACTGTGAAACGCGGGTCGGAGAGGTTACATGCATTGACAAATTAAAAGAATGCAACAAGCTGCATAACAAATGTGTATCATGAGACGTATCATCATTATAATTTATATTTAAATCTCCAGCAAGAATAAGGTTGGACTGTATAGATAATTCATTTAAAAGAGTTTCCAACTTAATAATAAATTCCTGAACACTACTACTAGGCGATCTATACACACAAACAATATACAAATCAATTTCCCTGCAGTGTACTAAAAAGAAATCAAAAGTTTTTTCCATTATAAGATGGTTATAAGATTCAATCTCAACAAATCGCAATCTCTCCAGGACATCGCTCCTGACCAATATAAGTGTGCCACCGTGCAAAAAATTGGTACGATCAAAGCGACTTAAGACCGAATAATTTTCTATAAATATTGGTTCGTCCTTTTTAAGCCAATGTTCCGTTAGAAGTAGAAAATCAGGAAAGTTTTCATCCTCAAGAAATACAAACAAAAAAATAGTTTGTAATTTGTTGAAAAGTCCATTCAGTCGTTGGACAGATGAGGATAAGAGAGACGTTTTGTTACACGGGTTTTAGTCAATGTTTGTGTAAGTATCCGCACTATATCTAGCTCTTTACCATTTCTTAAGACCGCGAGCCGCTACTGAAGGATCCATCATTTTTCTAGAGGTTTGGATTTTTATTTTAATTTTAAAAGATGGACAACTATAGTGGCAACATAGTTTTAAGTTCACTACAGAAATATTTTCGAAAACCTATATTTATGATCTAAAAATATATAGGGGACATATCACTCTCAAGAGTTAGGTCTGGTGACGCATTCGCCAGTTCATTTTTTTTATCAATATTTCGTATCCTATTCGCTTTATTCAAAAAGCCACCAAATACCTGCCTTCGAGTAGCTATTAACTACAGTTTTAGTTTAAAGACATTTGGATTGATGAATTAATGAAAGTGAAAAACGAAATTTTGAAAATTTTTTCCATATTTCTTTTTCATCTGCTTTTATTGCTTTATAATCTTTTTGCTGATGACTTCAAAATCTTCAAACAAATTACCTTATTACAAGATTTTTACGAATTGCAGCAAGACTTAGGCTCAATTTCTGAATGGTTTAGAGAGAACGGGATGTCTCTTAATGTTGAGAAATGTGCTATTATAAGTTACACTAGAAAACTAAATTATATAAATAATCGGTATTTTCTTGATAATTCAGAATTGACTCAGAGACAAGAGTTCAAGTATTTGGGAGTTTATCTGCAGTCAGATCTAAAATTTCATACTCACTACAACACTATTGTTAATAAGGCCTATAGGCTGCTTGGTTTTGCAATTAAAAAAAGTTTTTTAAGAATATTAATTCTATTGTTAGACTTTATGATGCCTTGGTGAGGCCTCAGTTAGAGTATGCATGCATAATTTGGGCGCCTCAAGTCAAGACAAATATAGATCTCATTGAAAGAGTACAGAAACGATTCTTACGCTATTTATACGTTAGAAAAAATAATAAATATCCATATTTGATATCATATAGAAGCATGCTCGATTTCTTCAAATTTATACCTTTAGAACGTAGAAGGTCAATGCAGTCTGTATTGTAAAAACACAGAATCTCTTACTAGTCAGGTGGAAGCAAACATTTAAGAAAGCATGAAAAATAAATTTTCAAACCACCTGAAAGTGCCTTATACTATAAGGTGTATTTTGTCTAACACTGTTAGATAATAAAATACAAATCGGATTGCATGGTTCTACCAAGAAATGAAAACTTTACATTGGTAGGATGTCATGTCACCACCTGCAGACCGGTTTCGAACTCTTTTGTTCTCGTCAGTACAGGGTAGGTGTTCATACCATACTAGAGTTGATACAAAATACTGATCACAGGTACTTGGTAACAGGTATGAGTACATAACAGTCAGTCACAGGTATCGATTTTAAAATACTAGGTCCAGCAAGCGTATTTCTATAGGAACAAGAAAAGGCAATGACGGCGATGTGAGACGTGCTCCAGCCGTGACTAGCAAACGTCGACTGCGGACTGGACTGGGCCGCCGGAGCGATTACTCGGCGACCGGCGTACTCTACCGTCTGCGACCGACGGCCGTTCAGATAACAGGTTACTAAAATACTGAAATACTGAAAATACCTATCCTAGTATTTTCCGACTGGGCCGCCGCGCCGGAGCGATTACTCGGCGACCGGCGTACTTTACCGTCTGCGGCCGATGGCCGTTCAGATAACAGGTTACTAAAATACTGAAAATACCTATGCTAGTATTTTATCATTTTGATATTTTTGATCCATGTAAGGTATGAAATACGCAGTGACAGCGGCGAGTGTCGGTGATGGTCTCGGTTCATAGGTAATAGCTTCCTAGCGGAATAGGATACGTATTTACTTAGTATTAAGGTATTTCTCTGTCAAGTTGGGGCTATCGAGTACAATACAAATTCATTTATTTGTGGTGTATATTAAAGTATAGCTGGAAAAAAGGATGAATACGTTATTATTTGTTTAATTTAAAACAATAAATTGTTTTTTTTTCGTTATTTAATATGGGTTAATATTAATGTTAGGTATTAATTAAGTATATATATTCAAACAAAGGTGTTTTATATGATCTCATATATTTTCCTTTGATCAAAAAATGGATGTTTATTTGAAATATATTTTTATTTGAACGACAAAAATGGCGATGGACGGTTATATGGTAACTTAATAAATAACTATTATTATGTACCTAATATCACAACGGCACGGCGGCGAGTTGCAGGGCTCAGGTGTTGCCAGTTATCGAAAAAATTCCTTAATAAATGACGATTCATGACCTTATAACCGTCCTTTAAATTTATATTTGAAAATATGCAACTCTAAATACTAGGTAAAAAATAACAGGTATTTGTAACAGGTACTAACTTAGAACTGGTACGTAACGTCCCTGTTACAGAAAAATACTGATTTGTATCAACTCTATACCATACCAAATGAAAGTCTTAAAACCTAATGCATATGATATCAACCTTCTTCGGTCGTATATATACGTTAGCGCCATCTCTTGGTAGTCCCATGCAATCTATCTGAGTATACACGTCAAGGGATTTACAAGAATTGTAAAAACACAGAATCTCTTACATTTTATTTTTCATGCTTTCTTAAATGTTTGCTTCCACCTGACTAGTAAGAGATTCTGTGTTTTTACAATTCTTGTAAATCCCTTGACGGGTATACTCAGATAGATTGCATGGGACTACCAAGAGATGGCGCTAACGTATATATACGACCGAAGAAGGTTGATATCATATGCATTAGGTTTTAAGACTTTCATTAAGTTTCATTTGGTATGGTATGAACACCTACCCTGTACTGACGAGAACAAAAGAGTTCGAAACCGGTCTGCAGGTGGTGACATCCTACCAATGTAAAGTTTTCATTTCTTGGTAGAACCATGCAATCCGATTTGTATTTTATTATCTAACAGTGTTAGACAAAATACACCTTATAGTATAAGGCACTTTCAGGTGGTTTGAAAATTTATTTTTCATGCTTTCTTAAATGCAGTCTGTATTATTTAATTTCTATATTATTAACAATCTCAAGTACAAAGATCTGTGCTTGGTGAATGGCATGCATATATCAGTACCCAAAATTAATCTAAGAGTTAGGAATAAGAGGTTGTTCTATACAAGCAAAATTGATTGTTTACCATTAAATCATGTTAGAACAATATAACCTTTTAATAGACAATTGTGATATAGATTTCTTTGGGGCAAGTATTTCGGAAATTAAGTCTTTTTCCACAGGTAAAGATTAGTTTCAAAATATTAAAGAGTTTAGTACATTCCGAAAATTCTCCGGAACTTCTTTTCAATCTGTTAGCTCTAGTCCTTAGTTGTAAGCTCTCTTACTTGTTATTAGTGCAAAGTGTTTGTAAGAGAAATAAATAAATTTAAACTTTTAACTTGTAGGTAATTATACTTCAAACACATGCATTTGGTCGATTTTTGGATAAATAGAAAAAGTAAAGAAGTATTGATCCAAAAACGAAATGGCGAATGCGTAACTAGACCTAACTCTTAATGGTTTTTAATAACAACAAAATACATTTAAAATTCTTATTTTTATCAATTGAATGTTAAATATGGTGTACCCCAAGGGGGCGTAATATCGCCTTTGCTCCTTGCACTTTTCCTAAATGATCTTGAAAAATATCTCATATCGAAAGGTATTCCTGCCAAACTAATTTTATATGCGGATGATGCAACTGTGATTATATCTGCTGGCACATTGGATCAACTGATTGCAATTGCTAAGCATATTTTGATTAGATTTTCATTCTGGTGTCAGAAAAATACTTAATTATTAACGTAAACAAAACTCACTATATGGTTTTCTATAAAAAGAGGCAGGTTCCTGATTTAAATTTAAAACTAAACGAGAATCCTATTCAGAGAGTTGAGCAATGCAAATTTCTTGGCCTTCATATAGACTCACAGTTAAAGTGGACAGCTCATGTTGATTTTGTTGCTAGTAAACTTAACTCGGTATATTTTGCTAAAGTCAACTTAAAAAATTGTATGGATAGCAAACAATTACTTAATATATACTAAACGTTAGCCTATAGTCACCTAAGTTATCTAATACTTTACTGGGGCCAATCAACAGAACTACAAAGATTATTTATTTTGCAAAAAAGAATAATTCGTAAAATTTACTCTTTAAGCCCACTTGAATCTTTCAAAGAAACATATCGGCGATATAAAATTCTTACGCTGCCTTGTATTTTAATTCTTAGTGCAGTAATCTTTGTAAAAAACACTCTTCCAAATTTCCCGATACTTCAACAATTTATGATCGTGATACTAGAAACTCAAATAAAATTTACATTTCTGGCTACAAAACATCCTCTTATTGGAAATAGTATATTAAAACATAAGTTTTATAAGACAAATTTTAGAGCACGCGTTGGTTTAGGACACGAGCCGCGTAGCGGGGAATGTCCTAATTAGACGAGTGCTCTAAAATTTGTCTTATGGAACGAATATTTTATAATACTTTTTCTATTTGGGTCAGTTTTAAAGAAATTCAAATAAAAATGTAGTTAATAGTTTCCAGTCAAAATTTTTATTTTTTTTGAGGTTGGCAACACTAACAGAAACAGAAAGTTGGTGTGGTCACAGAAGAGAAAAGGGATTAGCTTGGTGCACAAAACACGGACTTTTAGTATGGTGTGCCATGAATTTCAAAACGGTATTGTGTTGTTACCAACAGGAAGAAAATAAAAAATGCGTGTTTAAAATGAATAAAATAATTGCTTATGCAACCCAATGGAAACCCATAATGAAGACTTTATGGTTCCCAAATAGAAAAAGTCCTTTTTGTTTCTGCAGCTCTCTTTATATGCACTCCCGGAAACTGTCAGAAACATTACTCAATTCAGAAAGTTCAAGAACAAAGTAAAGTGCTACCTTCTTGACAAAAATTTTTATGATATACGAAAATACCATGATATTATAATAAGAAACTTAAACTTACTGATAATAACTTTTCTTTTTCTTAGTTTGACAATGTCATTATTTACTTTGTAAATGTATATGGCAATAAATACATTAGTACTTACTTGTGACTTTTTGTAGGCGATATTTTGGCAGCTTTATATTTACACTGATTACATCCATACACATCGCCTTCTCCCATACTTTGGTGTTTTAAAATATGCTCCTTTAAACTATCCTTCCAAAATGTAAAAAAATCACATGAATTGCACGCAAACATATCAACTTCCTTGGTATCTTGGTGACGAAGTTGATGTTTTTTTAAATGTGTCTTATAAATCGTTTTATAATCACAGTGATTGCAGTTAAAAGTATTCGCTTCACTCTTATCTTTATGTCGCAACACATGTCTCCTTAAACCACTTTTATATATTGTTTGATATTCACATTTATCACATTTGAAAACATTAACTTTGTTGGAATCTTCATGCCGACCTCTGTGTATTCTTAAATTTATTTTTACGGTGGTTTTATAGTTACAGTTATGGTAATTACAAACATATACTTCCTTATTATGACGCAACAGATGTCCTTTCAAACTTTTTTTGTAAATCGTAGTAAAACCACATTTATCGCAAGTGAACAAATTTACTTCTTTCGGATCCTTGTGACGAAGTCGATGTAATTTAAATCGCCTCTCTTCAAAGGTACTATAATCACATTGGTTACATTTGTATACAATATTTTTTTCCCGTAACAAGTGTTTCAATAAGTTGTGTGCTTTTAATTCAGACTTGTTTTTCGTTCGAAAATCGCAATTACGACATTTAAGCGTGAAAAATTCATAATTACTCCTCTTATGTTGTAAGAAATGGTTTTTTAAATTACTTTTATAAGGTGTTTGATAGTAACATTGGTCACTCTTTCGAATTTCGTGTTGGAGGTGGTGTGCTCTTAAAATGCCCCTATCAATTGTTTTAAAATCGCAGTTAGCACATCTAAAAACTTCTATTTCTTTAGGATGTAGCAAGAAATGGTTATTTAAACGATACTTCCAATAAGTTCGATAATCACATACATGGCATTTGTGCATTGTGTATTGGATGCCTTTGTTTTTATTGATCCCATCAGATGACGTACTAAAAGGACGCAAAAATATATAGGTATCTGAAAATGTTTTTCGGCATGCAGAGATTTTTATAAATTAATAGTTATTTACGATATAAGTGTTGTAAAGATTCATATTACAACACGAGATGTTAAAGTTGTCAAACGAGGTGTCAGCCGAGTTTAATAAAACATCGAGTGTAGTAATATGAATTTACAACAATAATATTGTACACAATTTTATCTACTTTCATCTATGAATAAAAATATTTGGCTAAAGGCATTTTTTTAAATAAAAATGCACCTGCTATTAAGTTTACTAATCAAGTTTTTTATGTTACCTTTCGCATAGTTACTGTTTCGCATGGTTACTGTCGAAACTTTGTCAAACAAATTCAAAAATATAAAAAGCGTTTTTCAAAATGAGCGATTCTAATGGAAGTTTACCCTCTGATATAGAAGCAGCGGCAAACGAAGCGATCTCAAGTTTAGTTCCGACAAAATCCAAGGCGCGGTATGAGTTGGAGTATCAGAAGTTTGAAAATTGGTGCAAAGCTAACAAAATAAAGGAGGTGTCTGAGAAAATCCTTTTGGGTTATTTTTCCGTAAAGCAACGCTCCCAGAAACCATCTACACTATGGACTCACTACTCAATGATGAGAACTATGATTTCGGTCAAGAAAAATCAAGATGTATTTTAATTAATAATTGGTAATTAATTTTATAATTGTTAATGATAAATCATTCTTCTAAAAAGTGTGATGGTTTTATTTAACAGCAAAATTTTAATAAAATCGTTATTTTCCATTACAGCACTAGTGCTGTAATAGATGCCCTTGCAAAACTGTAAAATTCATATTACTAAATGAAAGTAGATAATAGTAGTTTGTACAACAAGAGTGGATATGATGTCCATATCGCACGAGGAAGGAAATTAAAACTTCCTAGGGCAATATGGACAATCCACTCGAGTTGAACAGTATATTTTTTCTACGACTTTATACTAAAAAAATGTTAAAAAAAAGTTTGTAGGTTGCCAGGCTCGTACTCACGACCCTTGGTTCCATAGTCTAACGCTCTAACGTCTGGACTATCGAATCGTTTAAATTATCGGAAAACCAACTTATAAATGATGCTACATGAAATTAATTTTCTATGCACATTCATCAGGTTGCATTATTGATAAATCTATTATAAATGCGTCTAGATTTTATTATATTGAGCAAATTAATAACAAATTGTACCATATGCATTTAAATTATATAATTTATTGTCTTGAAAAAGAAGGCGGAGCCTCAGTAAAAATAATATACTGTGATTGGTCAGTACTTTTATAAACAACAAAGGCTTCTCTGTAATTGACTACTGTGATTGGTCAGTTTCATTACCTATCTAGGATGGATATGATATATTTCCGCACAGTTAACTAGAATAGCCTACTTTACTCGCCACTTAAGTGTAAAGGAAACAGCAAATTTCCACGTTGGAGTAGAAAAAAACATTTTAAGTCGCCGCTAAGAATCAAATCAAAGTTTGATTGATTTAATACAGAAATTTTGTCAAGTAGTCGATGCGTGTTTTGAGTTTCTAAAACCATCTAGATTGTAAGGAACAGTGGACAAATTGGCTTATTTATAATGAGCGAAGGATTAGAACAAACTTTTTAAAAAAATGTTTCTATTGTATACTTCGAGACGTTTAAAACAATGGACGTGTTTGGAAGCAGTGGCGTAGCCAGAAAATATTTTCCGGGGGGCTTAATTATTACCTCTCCCCCCTCTGCATGGTTGGATTACATTTTTTTTTGTAATTTTTTTTTTTACTTTTTTTTGATACATATTCCTGGCTGGCTCTTTATTAACAAAAAGACATTTTTTATATTTGTGAAAAATATTAATATTGGTGTCAATCTAAAATTTTAACATAAGACGTATGTATGACTCTATAACCAGCGTTTCTCGAACTCGGGTTTTCATGATTAAAAATTAAGTAAATATCACTCATCATGCCAAAATTGATGATTTTTTCAGAAAAAAAAAGAGCAGTTTTTGATGCAAATGCTTAGGTTTCGAAATACTCCTTCTTAAGTGCCGTTTTGTATATTCATAATAAAGCATGCTCGTTTCTTCCTGCACTATCTTTTTAATTATAAATTATCACATTTCTGCCATAAAGAATGGTTCAATTAAAATTGTTACTTTAATTTTTCTCTTTAAAAATAAACACCTAATTGTTTTTTGTTTTTGTTGTAAAAATATTTTATTGCATTGGGTTATATTTTTGTTGAGTTAAAATAGCTCTAAAAAAGGGAAAACGGAACAGACAAGTATATAATAGAAACATACTATAGAATATTGTTCTTTTTACTCGTTTTCCTTTAAAATTGCATCATAAATCAATAACTAAAACGATATGCGTCTGAAACCTTAATCTCTATATAAAATAGTACTTTTAGAAGGAAAAGTTTAAAAATTAAACGGCGCGAGACGAAAAATTAGTTCAAATTAGACTTTTAGACCCGAGCTCAGAGGCTCGGGGGGCTGCAACCAGGCACTACTCCCCCCCCCCCCCTCCAAACACGCCACTTTTTGAATGTAATTAATTTTATTATAAAATAAAGCTTATTATATTATACAGGGTGTTATGGAATTGACCCATTTTAATTAAATGGGGGTATCCTAAAAAAACACTTCTGAAAGACCCAGAACAAAAAAAGCTTTTTGACTCGTGACGTGCGTTTACACTTATCAAAGTTGTCACTCGAAAATTTCAAACAAAAGTATCATTTTTTTTTTAAATAAGAAGATATTGTTTTTCGTTATATTTTGAGCTTGAATTCAAATTTTCGTTACACTTAATTTTTAATTAATAAATAATTTTCTGGTAATATTTAATAGCAAATATTGTTTTATAGGCAAGTCAAAAAAAACATTTATATTTAATAGTAGGTACATAGCCTTTGTTTATAAAATTAAA
Organism: Polydrusus cervinus; assembly: GCA_935413205.1. Lineage (NCBI taxonomy): Eukaryota > Metazoa > Arthropoda > Insecta > Coleoptera > Curculionidae > Polydrusus > Polydrusus cervinus. Next base: position 9,809,255 of record OW284518.1, read on the forward strand.
AATTTAAATCTTTAAAAAATAGTCTAAAGGCTTCTTAAAATTTTTGGAAAAAATGATAATTTGTTATAAAATCGGCTTATTCGATAATAACATTATAAAATGACGTCTAAAATAGAATAAAACTTTCAATTTTTAAACGAAAATTTCGAATCAGACTTAAAATATGATAAGAATTAATGTTCTTGTATCTCTTAAAAAAATTACACGTTCGCGACCTTCTATTCAAAAAACGAAGAAATTAATTTTGATATAAACTTAATTGCTTCAAAAATAAACGAATTTTGGCACAATTTTTTTGAAAGGTTTAAGAAAAATTAGAAATAACTGGAATATTATAGTTTGATCAATATTCTAAAAGTAAACATAAAAAAGATCTTTTAAAAATTATTTAATTTCTTAAATCTATTCTCTATACAGGGCAAAACAAAAAAATAAGCATATTTTTCGTTATTTAAATAAAAGGCAGTGACTTCGTGTTCGGACATAACTTTTTAACTAAACAACTTTTACCAATAAAAACAGGTAAAAACCGAACTTGCTTATTAGTACAGTCATATAAGGAATCATCTACGGAAAAAGTCCGAGTGAGCTGAAACTTTGCATACACCTTTACTTTTATTATACTAATAATGTATTAAAAGTCCCCACCGATATCTCGTGTGCGTTTCAAGATATTCAAGGTCAAATGTCACAGAAATTAGTTTTTCTTAAATATTTGCTTTCGGTATGTCCTACGACTAGTTTGGCTATTAAAAGGGACAAATATAGGAAAATTCTCTTTAAAAAATGTTATTCACATATTTTACACAGATAGTAGCACCCATTTCCACACCACCCCAGAGGTAAGATGCAAGGCGCGTTTTTTTTTACATGGTTTCCCCTGTAGGCCTACTCCATGATCTTCTTTGTTCCGACTTTTAGGTAGAGAATGACGATGTGCTATCCTCATTCTCGTAATATGTCTCCTCTTCCACGTCTTCGTCCTCTGTCATTTCGTCCAAACTCTCCCCACTCCCCTCCTCCAGATTTTCGTTGTCTTCTCTAACATTTTGTTCTCCTTCTGCTATATTTTGTCTCATTAGGTCAATAGTATCAAAATCGATATCTTCCTCATCCTGCATATTTTCTTCGGTAGCGCTATCGACATTCGCGTTCAGACATGACCGACCATGACAATGACCACACGTTATTGAACATGGCAGTCCAACTTTTCTGCACCCGCAATTTGTGTTGCATCCTTTAGTGCAGTTGCAAAAAATAGTGTTTAAAAGTGCATCTGGTGCAGGTGGTAATAAAGTTTTGATTGGCTCCAAAATATTATTATTCATTGTCCATCCCCATTGTTCAGGATTTAAATCGTTTCCAAGCCAATTCTGTACCTGATAATATACTCTTCTTAGATGTTGGCATACTGCTGCGGCCGTAGGTGGAAGTGATGCCAATTTTACTGCGGTATTAAGTCGTGTCGATTTCGCAAATGTCATGTATCGGTGCTTTTCAATAGATACCTCTGTTTTAGGAGCTCCATAGATTGCCAGAATAATGCGTGAACCATTTTCAACAATCGTTTCTGCTGTACAATTTTCCTGTATAAAAACTTCCGCAAATTGATACAAATCGGGACGCCTCTCGAACATTTTGAAAACTTTTATTTTTCCTTTATTAAAAAGTGCCGAGGTTGTGTCACAACCAGTGATAGCGTGTAGTAACAACAGATGCGTCTTACAATTTGGATACTTATTTAAACTGGAAGAAGAATATGTTTTTGATTTTATTTTCCCTCTCCCTGGTTTAAGGAAGAAAACATTTTGGTTTAAAGGAGCACGTCCTATAAGAAGAACTAATAGATCTACATCTTCTCCAACGATAATAGTGATGTTGTGTTGTGATTTCTCAAGTGCCGTCTCTACTATTAAAACGTCGGCGTCATCTCTAGCTTGTTTCACAGTTATGTTGATAGACGTTAGTTTGTACATTAGCATTGATATCAATCTAGTTTTATTTGAGCGATTGGATAAGAACTTTTCTTGGCTAAGTGTTACTTGCATTGTTTCGTCAAAATTTACCTCTACGGATCCCGGATTTGAAGCAGTTCGTCGAATTTGTTCCATTGCTTTTATATTCTTGCTATTGTCACTGTATCCATCAAAGACAACCGTTAAGTCAGATCCAAAATGTTTCTGTAGATAATCAATATATTTTTTGATAATACACTGGAAAGTATCATCTTTTTGCCATATTACACGGTGCAGCAAGAATCCACCATCAATGACGTAAGCAACGTTATTGGCAGGTATTTCATCACACCAAGGATCGAAGCATTTATAAAGCATTGATTTAGGAGTTTTTCGCATGCCTGCATTATCAAAAAGTGCTGTGGGATAAGGACTTAACTCGTACTGCATATATTCTTTCAGGTTTTCGTCAAATTTCTTGTATAAACTAATTCTTTGGAACAGCAGCAAAGGATCTACAGCAACATTCACGTCATGAACTTTAATAGAGCTATTGACTGACAAAAGCGGAAGAACCCTGTTTGCACGTTTGAATTTTATTTCACTAAATTGTAGCCCGACAATATTTTGCACTGACTGAAGGCCAATTTTGTACGCATTGTAACAGTTTATTTTTTCAGTACCGACGACACCTGTAGCTAGCGATATAAGTTGATTTGTTTCTGGAAAAGGACTATAAGAAGTAAACCAGTTAACCAATTTTTTTACGTCTGCATTATCTCTCTTAATGCTCGAGTCTCTTGCATCAACATGTTGATCAGCAGTGTCCAGAGATACGTGACAAAACTTTTCAATTTCCTCGCAAACTGAATTCATTGCATGCATTCCATATATCCATTTGCACAGTACACTTTCTCGTGTACTTCGTCCCCTAGAAACACCTCCCTCAGATTTCATAGATTTCATTAAGGTTTGCTCAATTATCATGTCGCTCCAGGTACCGCAGTTAAACTTGTTCGACCGTCGAATGGTGAAAAATCCATTAGAAAATATCTCAAATGTCTTCTGGTTCATATTATTTTGCAATTCTAGCATATCTTGCAGGTATAAATGCGCTGACTTTGCGTACAGAAAATGACCAGCAGCATGGAAATAAGGAAGCATTTTCTTCACGGCGTTTAGATGTCCAGTCCAGTTTCCTAACCTCTCAGCTCGGATGAACTCTTTTGCTATACATACCATATCAATGTATTGTACCCATAATTGTGACGTGGGGCCTCGACTTCTCATTTCGTTCAATTTTTCAGTGAAGTGGTCCCTTAGTGATTTTAAGACACCGAGATTTTCTTCTAGATTTTCATACAATACTTCTCCAGATAATATGTTTTCAATGTAATTCTTGAGATCGTCTTTTTTGGTACAATCGATTTTTGTTTCTTGAAAAATAATACTTGATAAGGCGACAAGGAGTAATGTGTGACCTCTTATAGCTCGTGCAAAAGCATGACCATTCAATATTTTGTCAACAGAATTAGGAGCGTAAATAACGCTGAAAGCTTCTTTGAGGCCACTTCCAGCCATTATGTATCCAATACACCCAAGAAATGATAAAAGCATATGGAAACCTCCAAGTCTAAGTATGACTTTTGATATATCTGATCCAGGTGAAGAAGCAGCAACAATTTCACGAGCTTTCATATATAATGGCTGATCGAAGGTAACTATGCAAGTTTCGTGTTTGTGTAAGCGTGCATTTTCCATAGCACAATTTAGTGTTGTATAAATCGTATTGTAGTTGCTTGCCGGGTGGTGAATAAATGGCAGGAAAATAATTCGAGATTGTGAAAAGTTTTCGTTATTTTGAGTAAGACACTCCATGAACCCATTCCATCCAGGGAGTCCCGGAACCCCTTGAAATTTACCATACATCCATAATATATCAGCTATATGTACTTGCTCCACACTTTGGTCACAATCAACTTGTTGCACTATAATTTTGCTCATTCCGGAACTACTAGGATTTTCGTACATTTCAAGTGGTACGTGAGCAACAGCAGCTAACTCTTTTGCAGGTTGCATCGTGGTATATCTCTTCATAGATTCTTCAGAAGCAACGGCGCTGCTTGGTGTTACTATTTTTATAAGCCCCATAATGTGAAGTGTGTTGTGGCCGTCTATTGTGTAGACATTGATATCTGCATTGTCTGCTGAATACTGAATAAGAGCACCAGTTTCAGGTGATAGAATATCTGGTTGTGGATGGTAGACAGCAGCAACTTCATACATTATCGTTTCTCTATACGACGCGCTGAATCCAAGAGTTGACAAAATATCTAGTAGACGTTTTGAGCCATATCGACGGTGAAGAAACACTGATAGGCCAAGTAAAATATTAGATTTGAAGGATCGTGGACGTATCGTAGCCATAATAGCATGACAAATAGCGGTACACTTACAATTAAGATGGTCAGTTTTGCCTTTTCTGTTTTTCAAAATTAATTCTTCAATAAAGTATGAAAGGCTCTGTGGGATGTTTTCGTCAGGATTATCAAACATTCTACTGGGAGGAGGATAAGATTGACAATCAACAGTGATGGAACGAATGTCTTCTCTAATAATTTTGGCAGCAGTTTGTACAATTCGAAGGCGTTCTTCGGCCGGTTGAGATTTCTTATTTTCATACCAAGCTTTACTTAAAATATTACTTTGAGTATCGCGGAAACAAATAATTGTCATTGATCTAGATTTGCTTGTTATGACAATATTTTTGCCGTATCTTTCTGTTAATTTTGTAATTATTGTTGAATCGTCCGGGACATAATCCAGGCCAATTTCTTTCAATTCACCCAACGTAAACTGACAATCCTCGTTGTTTTCAATGTAATAAAAAATCTTTTCCATAGCCTCAATTATTCTTTCATCTAAAGGACGACCTATGGAACTACCCGAATTTGGCTTAATAAAAGAATCAAAACACTTATTATGATACCTGGCTTCTGCAGCTACTAAATCGTATTCAAAAATAATACGGTCTCTAACGGTTTTTCCATATGTATCACCGCGTTCATTAGCTGCCTTAATAACAGTATCTTTAAATGAAAGTGTACTTACTTGTCTAATTATGCGTCGATATTTCTTAGCTTTTTTTGTCTCTGCCTCCTCGTTGGCTTCTTCACCACAAAAAAAACACAAAGTTTTAAATTCAAAAGATCCACAGCTAGAGCGTATTTTGCGAGGAGAATACTGAGATGTACCGGCAGCATCGTCATCTCGTCGTCTTTTAGATGACGCTATGCTACTCCTGCGAGTATACTCCTTGCGACAGTTTTTATGTACCGTTATCGAATCTGTATCCCTTAAACGTTCTGCATGTTCATCTTCTCTTTCCGCACTTGCGTCTCTCAAAGCATCTATACCGCGTTTTACAGTTACTGTAACACCTTTTAAAAGCGATTGACTGCAAATAAAACAACACTCATCCATAGCGATGGCTAATTTAACAATCACAAAACGATACGTCTATACTTCTTGCCAACTAGATTTGAACTGACGTAAACGGTAAGCCAAACATGCGGGAAATGGAGAACTACACGAAAAACTCCGAGCATAGTCGAGCGACGATCGGCGTCGACGCGCGACGATTCACATTCAAGGTTAAAATAAAGAGAGGCACTACATAATGTTTTGTAGAGACATACCGCGTTGCGCGCCTTGCAGTATATCGGTTCTGTTATTTAATACATTGGTTGCAGCGGCGGCTGGAAGGTAGTGCCATGATACCGTGAAGCCATAGCAATACCTTATTTTTGTGTAAAGTTGGGTGAGCTGGTAAAAACATGTTTCGAAGAAGCAAATAAAGGTTATACCAAAACGTAAGAAAAATGAAAAAGTTCATGACCCATTGGCACTACCTCACCACCCTCTGCTCATTGGTTACGCAAAAAGTTACGCAAAAAGTTACGCAATTACGCAAAAAGTTATACGCCGGATGAAAAGCAAGAAAATTGAGAAAATAAGATTTTCATGACCTTTGACCTTGAATATCTAAAAACGCACGCGCGATATTGATGGGGACTTTTAATACATTGTTTCTTGAGGTTAAATAAAGGTGTAGACAAAATTTAGGCTCACTCGGAATTTTTCAGCAGATGCTGCTTTTTCTGGCCTAATATGACTGGACTATATAGATTCAAACAAGAATGGTACAGGAGCGTCATTAGAGAGAAAGACGACAAAGCGTTCGATCTCACTTCAAAATTGCCCGCTGATATCGACACGCCAGTGGCGTACTCCCTTGAAACACAATATAACTATAAAAAATTAATTTAATTATAAATTAAATTAAGAAGTAGTGAAAATGAATTAACGATTTAATAGATTGTGGTTTTATTATTTAACACATTTAGGGCTGGTTGAGTTGACTTTATCTGATAGTACCCTAATGTGTTGCCTATAGCAACCATATGTTTTCATTTCAGCAACAATGACTTTTTACTTTAGATTTTTGATAAGTTTCCACTTCTAAGCCGAAATAGTTGAATACCCACAGTTAGAGAGAAAAAGTCCGGTAAAAATAATTGGATTACATACTAAAATAGTTACTTACGTAATTTTATTTCTATCAATGTCGTCATCATTATACATTTCTTCGAATTCGTATGTTATTCCGGTTTCTCTTATGCTTTCAGTGATTTCAGTTTTTACTGGTTCCTCTATTTGAAAAGTAATGTCTTTGGATCTATTGAAATAAAATTATTACTTTACCATCAACCTTAGTGTATAATATGTTTATTATCGGAACAATAACTTTCTTGTACTTTTACTGATGATACAACTGCAAGATATGATACCCCGCAGGTGGGCGTGACTTACGTGACGTCACCTTGTGAGTAAAAACCGCCATATTGCGATATTCTCCGTTGTTTACGTTAGAGTTTGAATTATGTACCAGTCGTTTATTTCTGATAACTGATTTGTAAAGTTACTGAAAAATGAGGTGTGCGGCATATGGTTGTATAATGTCGATAATAAACGCAAGAGTTTTACGCCTGATGTCCAATTTTAAGGAATTACAAGATGTTTGGACGCGTGTGTGTAAACGCAACGATAATTTAAAATTAAAAATGCTGGTGCTTGCTCCAAAGATTTCAGTGACGATGACCATGAACGAAATGTTGAAACACGAATTGTTGAAAAATACACCTGACAAATATCGGCCTTGTTTATTTTTTTACTCTGCATATTCATTCTTGGAAATCAGCTCTTCGATACTATGTTCGAAGAGTAAAAATGTAATTTTTTGATGTAGGATGTATTTTTGTAGCAGAGAATTAAAATGATGCGACCCTTTCTAGAAAAAGAAAAATGGAAAAAAAACAATAACCTAAATTTTGTATTAAAACTTTTTATGTAAAATAAATTCATAACAATTTTTTTTTTGAACAAATACTCCGACACGGATAAAAATATTTTAAGCTCTTTTCTATACAAAAAAATATTGGACAGTGTGTCGTTTTCCAATTTCCATATTTGCAACCTACTTAACTTGTTCGTGTTAAGAAATCAACTTTTAGAGTGAACGGTTAAATATTCATTTCTATTGTCTATTTTTATAATTATTTTAAATAAAGATAATATGTCTTATTATTATTGTTATTTTTATTATTATTAACTTTCTCAAACAATGCCATTATTTATTATTAATTATTCTACTTCTTTAAAGTACTCGGAGTCAAAATATTTATATTTTCAAATAATTTAAAAATAAAATATTTTTAATTTGTTTGTAAAATAAGTAATATGCTGTTTCCATGTAAAATTTTGGTCTAAATGAATTCCTACGTACTTTAAAGAAGTTTTCCTTTTAGCATAATCACATCTAAAAGTTTGAGTTAAGGAAGGTTTCAGTTTTTAAAATCCAAAATTCTTTACTGTAAAAATAATTCAACAAAATACGTTCCTTAACAAAAAAAAAAACACTGAAAAACCTACTACGTCATAACAAACCAGTCAGTAGGTAGAGCAGCCAGTGGATAGCGTTTCACACGGAAATTTCTGCTTTCGCGGCGTCTTTTTGATTATATGTTATTGACCTAGTTGAATAATTGTTTACATATGAGGCAATCACTACTGGCGATCAATTGGGATCATTTGGAATCACTGGGAATCATTTGGAAATTACGCGATAATAACATAAATTGTTGTTCACCAATAGCGGGTTGTACAAAAAAATATCGTTCGCGATTAGACTAACCGCGTATTTAATGTAAGGCCAACTAATTGCCATCTAACAACACTAACAGCTGCCAACTTTTGCAAAATCTAAGGCAATTTCACGTAAACACGAACTTTGCCTTGCCAGCCTTTATTTTATCTTTTTAATGGGGATTAAGGTAACCAAGAACAATCTTTAGTTGTGCAACTCGCTGTTAATCTGTCGTTGAAAATTTTGGAAAATGAGAATCAGTTGGGAATAACTTGGGAATATCTAGGATTCACCTGAGAATCCATGGGAATTACTTGAGAATCCATGGGAATCAGGGGGTAAAAATGCACGGCCGAAAAACATTTTTAAATGTCGCGTTGCTAGAAAAAGAACATTCACCATTTTTCTTTCTGAAAAATGAACAAAATAGCTAAAAAGTTACCTACACAATTTGGTTATATTCAAGGTCTTCCTGTTTGAGGTCAACTTCTTCATTTTTAATTTTCCATTCATCATAGACAATATTAGAAGATTCCTTAACTTCTTTTAAGCTCTCATTAGTTTCAGTTTTAACTGGTAATAATTGTTTACAAGAAAAATCTTCTAATCTGAAAAAGTAGAATGTTGTTTCACTTTTTAGATATCGTCACCACCTTTAAAATATGGTTTTGAGGATTATTAAAGGAGGAAAATATTATTATTATAATATATTTTGTTACAAAAAAAATGAATCAATATTTTTAATTATTTTATTTTGTTACTGCAGCCCTGGAAATTGCCTATACAGGGTGATTCCTAAGTTGATACTTCTTTTTTAGCTGTGTACAGAAGGCGTTAAAATAAACAACATTTTCAAATGCCTTTTTTCAAAAGCGATATACAGAAGTAAAAAATCGAAGTGCGGGCATGGTCGTCAAAACGTAGCCTGTTATACTTTATGTTGTTTGTCTTATCTCTTATTAGTCATGCAATTTACGGGTCGTTGGCAATACGCTGCGATGTATTTTTCTGAAGCAAGTTAATTTTAAATTGGTGACACGTGAAAATGGTAAAATTTGAAATCAATGAACTAGTAGATATGGTGCTAATTTGGCGAGCGTCGTCAAAGTGCGGTTGCTGCTTTAAAATTATACACGTAACGCTTAACCTTGCGGGCTCATCCTACACCCAGAAGTTTTCTTAATGTTATTCAACGGGTAAGTTCGGCAGAACCGTATTTGATCCATAGTGTAAAATATGAATGTTTTTGAAGTTTTTTGAAAAAAGGTATTTGAAAATGTTAAACTTAGGACTCACCCTGTAGAATAAGCAATAGTAATAAATTTTTAACTCCTGGTCTATTAGAAAAAAGACTAACTGCGTCAAAACCAACCATTAAATTGTAATTATTGAAAACTATTTCTGGTAATCTTTCAATACATTTTTTAGAATTTTGTATTCCCTACCAAAAAATTTAAAATGCCTAATGTTGATTAAATAATTATAGGCATCTAAATGAGAGAACTATACAGGGTGGCCCATTTGTGTGACAAAGTAATATACCATCTCTTCTATTAAAGATCAAAAAAGTTTTTATAAAAGTTGTGAGGTACCTATACAAAAATATGTTCTAAAATTTTTTTTAAATATACCTACAGGGTGGTCCGGAAATGTAGGACAATAAAAAGATAAATTTTTTATATATTTTAGCATTTTTTCTCTCTCAAAAGTTTATTATCCAAATTCAAAATATGCTTTATTAATCATAAGAGTTTATACTCTTGTTGACAAAGCTGAAAAACTTAGAACTAAATAAAATAAAAGTCAAAATGAAATGTACACAACAATAATAAAATCTACACAATCTCATGCTAAACAAAATATATACCTACAGAGAAAATTATACAAAAGCAAATAAAGGACAATACATAAACCGAACTATTACAAACTTTCTACAAAATACTCAGATACGGTGTAATACACGTGTTCCAATAACAATTTTTTGACCTGAATTCGAAACTTTAAGTAATTACTTAAGGATTTTATATTAAAAGGGAGATGATTAAACATCTTTTTTGAATTGTATATAATAGAATTGTATATAAGAGCGCTAGTTGGCAAAGGTAAAAGAATATCATGATTATTCCTAGTCTGGTAAGCCAACACATCTCTCTTGTATGCATCCCTCCTCTTAAAAATTAGACAAACAGATTCCAATATGAAAAGGCACGGCAATATTCTGTGTTTCCGAAACAGAGGCCTGCAAGGCTCCCTAGGACCCACACCGGAAAGGCATCTCACAGCCCTCTTCTGAATTAAAAATACTGACCTAAAAAGAGTTTGAGAGCAGCTACCCCAAAACGGTAAACCGTATCTTAGGTGAGACTCTATAAGTGCAAAATACACAGATCTCGACAATGACAATCCCACCTCTCTGGATGTAAGGCGAATAGCATAGCAACCTCTCGTCAGTTTACTGATCAAGTTCGCAATATGAGTATCAAATTTTAAGTTCTGGTCCAGAAAAATGCCCAAAAACTTTGTACAGGATCTAGCCTCCAAAACCTGATTGCCCAAGTAAACATTATCCAATGTGCAATTAAAAGGCATTATACATGTCTTTGATATATTAAAGGAGAGAAAATTCGAGTCACACCAATCCTTAACAATCAGTATATCCTCAGAGATCATCCGGTGCAGACGCTCAATGTCGTGGTCGTGCCAAAAGATGGAAGTGTCATCGGCAAAAAGTGTAAATGTATCATTAATTAAGCTTCGTTATCTCGTTGAAGTATATTAGAAAAAGCAAAGGGCCTAGAATAGAACCCTGTGGAACACCAGCAACAATGTTCATCTGAGCAGAGGTCCTCCCTGCCACGCTAACAACCTGCTTACGATCACTCAGGTATGATCGAAACCAGTCCAACACATTGTTTCTACAGCCATAATGCTTGAGCTTCAGCAGCAGAATTCGGTGACTAACACAATCAAACGCCTTGGATAAGTCACAGAACACCGCCGCTAATAACCATACGACGGCATTTAGTTTTTAATTTTTTTCAATGTTGCCAAACAAAATAAGAAATTCTTAAAATATTGGAAAAACCATGTGAGCACAAAATTACCTGTATTTCTCAATTGGAATATTGAAAATCAAAATAGATACTATTATATTAAATTTTTTCCCTGTATCGACCGCCCAATAGTGATTTTAAACAATTTTTAGATAAAATGGAACAACTATTATTATTATGTGTAAATGGAGATACTTTAGTAATAGCTGGAGACTTTAACATAGATTTTAAGTTAAATAATAAAAACACTAAAGACTTAATATCTCTTATAAATTCATATAATGTGACTCACACCATAACAGACCACACACGCATTACTGACACCAGTAAGAGTTGCATAGATAATATTTTAACAAATTTTGAAGGTAAAAAAGAAGCACAGATTTTACATTCGCTTATCTCAGATCATACGGCTCAAAAATTGACATTATGTACTAAACAAGAAAAACCGGTTTTAAAAGAAAAAAGACATTTTAGTGAAAGTAATAAATTAAAATTTAAAAATCTCCTTCGCCATACTAATTGGCAGACTGTGTATTCTGTAGAAGAACAGTTGGTAAATGAACAGTGGCTTACTTTTATCAGCTTATTTCAAAAAATGTTCAATGAATGTTTTCCTTTAAAAAAAGTACCACATAGAAATTTCAATAAATCCAAATATAAACAGGATAATCCTGAGGTAAGGGAATGTAAAAATCAGTTGGATATATTATATGTATTAAAAAGTAGAAGCAAAAAATTCAAAGATCAATACAATGTTAAAAAGAAAGAATATAATAGTTTGTTAATCGAATGTAAAAAAAGGTATTTTGCAAATAAAATAAAGAACTCTGATAATAAAACAAAAACTACATGGTCTGTTGTTAATCAGATTAGGGGTAAAAATATATCTAAGCCTTCGATCAAAGTAAATGGAGATATATACTCTGCTGCGAATAAGTTTAATAATTTTTTTGTTAATACAGCACCTGATCTGCTCAATAACTTGGATCATGTAGAATTTAACACTACTATAAAATATAATAAGGAAAATTTAACAATGAGGTATACCGATGTTGAAGAGATTTTGGGAGTAGTTAAAAAACTTAAGAATAAACAAAGCAGTGGACATGATGAAATTTCGTCCAGCCTACTAAAATACGTCATAGAAGAAATCGTTAACCCAATTTGTTATATATTGAACAACTCTCTGAGATTCGGTATATTCCCGGATAATCTTAAAAATGCACTTGTAATACCTGTCTTTAAGAAAGGCGATGAATCAGTAATCGATAATTACAGACCAATTAGCCTGCTTCCATCATTCTCTAAACTTTTTGAAAGTGTAATATCTGAACGCTTAGTTGAATTTTTTGTGTCAGAAAACTTGTTAAATGATGTACAACACGGGTATATAAAGGGAAAATCTACACAAACTGCTGTATTTCAATTTATTCAGCACATCCTTGACTCCTTAGAGGGAGGACAAATTCCCCTAGGGTTATTTCTGGATTTATCAAAAGCATACGATACATTAGACTACAATATATTATTTAGAAAATTAGATTCTTACGGAGTCAGAGGAAAAGCACTAGACCTAATCAAATCTTACTTATCAAAAAGAAAGCAACGAGTATTAATAAGACAAGACAATCAAAAAATTTTATCAGATGAAGTTTTAATTAACATAGGAGTACCCCAAGGTAGTGTTTTAGGCCCAACCTTGTTTATTATATATTTAAATAATATTACAGAAATTTCGGAGAGTTACCAGGGTTGGTGCAAATTAACAAATTACGCCGATGATACAAATATCTTGATTAGTGATAAAAACATCTTCCAAATTCAGGAAAATACCAAAAATATCATGATGGATGCAGGTAACTGGTTCGAAAAAAATAAATTAATTTTAAACAGTAACAAAACAAACACAATTATATTTAAAACAAATAGATCTAGAATGGAGGAACCTCAAACAATAGAAGTTAACAATAACCCGTTAAGCATAATAGAGAAAGCTAAGTTTCTAGGTGTAGTTCTGGATAATGTTCTATCATGGGAACATCACGTTGAATATATTAGAAAAAAATTAAATGCAGTTTGCTACAGTTTTCGAGTTTTATCAAAATACACAGATTTTCAAACCAAGAAAATTATTTATCATTCGAATTTTGAGGTCCACATTCGATATTGTATAATTTTGTACGGAAGTTGCATGGACATTGATAAACTATTTATTAGTCAAAAAAGAGTTTTAAGAATCATGTTAGAACTAAATTTTAGAGAGTCATGTAGAGGTAAATTTAGGAAAAATAAAATGTTAACGCTAACAGCTATATATATTCAGGAGTGTCTAGTGTTTTTTTATAAAAATAAACATATGTTTAGTGACAGCTTTCCTCAAAGTGCATATCCATCTAGACATATAAACTATAATTATCCCAAACACAGATTAACGGTCACTGAAAGAGGAGCATATTATAACTGTATAAAGTTCTTTAACCATTTGCCTGCAAATATAAAAGGGATTAACAATGTTAAAAAATTGAAGAAGGAAGTATTCACTTTGTTAGTTAATATAGAACCCTATACCTAATGTAAGTGAGTATTTTGAATTTGTTAAAAATTTATAGGTATTTTGTTTATTGACGTTATTTCACTTTATGTTGTAACCTTGTTGTAACATACCTTTGAAATAAAGAATGTTTATTATTATTATTATTATTATTATTATTATTATTAAATTACTTATATTATTTGAAGAAATAGTCCATACTAAATATTCAGAAAAAAGGGACTCAAGACTTCCTCCACTGTTATATTAATAAAAAAGAAATTTTAATTTTTTTTATACATGTTTCGAATGCAGAAGCATTCATCTTCAGGAGAATAAATGAACTTAAGAAGAAAAAGGTAAAGGTTCAATAAATAGAATAGGAAGAAAATTACTATCAAAATACATAATATAAAATACATAATATAATTTAAACAAATCTAATTTTTTTAACATTACATTATTTTTGAATATTTACTATCCATATCAAGTAAAATTCTCATTGCATTTTTTTATTAAATTTGTAATCTGTTTGTTACACCTTCATCCACATTAAACAAAATAGTATAAAAATAAAAAAAATATGGTAAAATTAAAGTATTATAAACTATATTTTTGAATAAAAGTTTAAATTTGAACTTAGGTATACTTTTAAAGTAATTTATTTTTCCCGCAATTCTAGAAACAAATAGCGATTTCGGTTTACAGGTCTCGGGCACTCTGAGAGCGCTCTGTGACGTCATAGATCTGCCCGAGATCTGTCATAGCCATATAGTGAGATATCTCGATTTCGATAATCGAACACACAAATCTCGGAGAGAGCACTCTGAGTGCCCGAGATCTGTAAACCGAAATCGCTATAAGTTTTCAAATTGGATTTTAATTTTTCTAATAAAAAATTAAAATAAATATTTTTCCAGTCTGTCCCCATAATTTAAAATATTCACCAAATTTTGCACCCTTTTTTACATTATAATTTACAACATACAGGCTTTACAGTATTCAATTCAGCAATAATAGTAACTTACTCATCTGTGCCACAAATATCAGCTAAATGATAATTAGAACAATTCACAAAACTTTTTTCAGCAAGTTTGCTTTCCTCCAATTGTACGATCTGATAGGATTTGGGTTTGTTCTGACCACTCAAACTACCTATTAAAAATTGTTTCTTTTTTAGATCAATTTTAATTCTTTCTAATTTTACAATCAGTTTTTGTTCCAATTTGTTCTGTTTATGTAGAAAAGTACTTGCTGTTAATTGTTCTGGAGGTGGGACGCATTCTGTCTGCACCCTCATATTTGTGATCCTCACGACTCTCTTTTCTATTGGGGGTGCGGATATTCTCCTCTGCTATCCATGTTATATACTGCTTAAAAGATTAATTGTTAAAATTTTTTGAAAAATCAATATATAAAGCCAGTATACCTATATCTACAATTCTCGCATTAAGTAGGTAGGGAAAACATGGCAAAATTTAAGTCAAAGGGAAATACCCAAGTATACCCACATATTTGTGATCCTCACAACTCTCTTTTCTATTGGGGGTGCGGATATTCTCCTCTGCTATCCATGTTATATACTGCTTAAAAGATTAATTGTTAAAATTTTTTGAAAAATCAATATATAAAGCCAGTATACCTATATCTACAATTCTCGCATTAAGTAGGTAGGGAAAACATGGCAAAATTTAAGTCAAAGGGAAATACCCAAGTATACCCACAACACACATTGGTATTTTAATACCTACATGGCTGCTTTTTTGTTACAATGTTTTTGATGAATGATATTAATTAGTATTAGTTGTTTTATTGCAAATGTAATTTGGGGAAAATTATGTTCTATAGGTATTACAAGAAAAAAAAGATATTAAATATAACTACACTTTACTTTTAACCACAAACTTACCTTTAGTCGTGATTTACCTTATTTTCTAGTTCTAGCACAGAATCAACCAATGAAGACAAACATAGAGAATGAACTATCTATATAGTTTGTAGTTTGCACAAAATAAATTAAATATTTTGTAGTTTACTAGTTTGTTTACTTTCGATCACAGATTACACATACACACAGAACTCGAACAAACTTTCGATAATCGGCCAAACAAACCAAAGAAAATTTTTTGGAAACAACGAAGACCGTTTAATGTTTCACAGAGGAATGATAGGTCGTTACTGTCGCTATACAGCAAGGGAAAAATTATTCGGCAAAAAGTTTTGATATAAAGCACTCCGAATCGGTTATTTTAGGAAATTCTACTGGATAAGGATAGTGATTTTGCGGGAATGTGTTCTAGGAATCAAGCAAGTGTTAAACTACTATTACATTCCAAAGCTACTAAACACTATAAGGATTGCTACAGGTTTAAATTGCTTACATGCAGGAAGTCTGAAAGATGCTTAACGGGCGAACCAGTGGTGAACTGAAAAAGCAAATCATGAAGCATGACTGGAGATGAGGAAAAGCTTTCTGTTATAAGTGAATAGAAATGGTTTGTATTAAAATTGAGTGGGCATGACAAGAGTGTATGAAGTAAGGTACCTTGTTCTCCACAGTTGCACAGATCTTGATGTTGAAGTCCAATTCCTTGCTTGTGTGTGGGAATAAGGCTTCAGGCAGTGTCCTGAGCGCAGTCTGCAGAGGATTACCACTTGCTTTCGTGTGAGGTCTTTGTGCTTCTCAAATAATGGATTTCTGTACGGTTCTTCTGCTGACTTTACGTACTCCCTTCCCTAAGTCCTGCCTATTTCTAAGAATTTGTTCTTCCATTTGCTCATGTAGTAGTCCCGGATTTTGGTCTTTCTGTTGGCTCCTTTAGTCTTCCTTTATTAGCCAGTTTGTCCGCATCCTCATTTCCTCTGATATTTGTGTGACTAGGTATTCAGGCAAGATCTATATGAGGCTTCTGGAGTATCTTTCTTCTTGTTAGGATTATCATTTCTTCATTCCTTACTGCGACCCCGGCAAACTTTATTTTTTCTAGTGCGCTTCTCGAATCAGAAAAAATCACTGCTTGCGTTGTTCCTTTTTCCTATAGTAATGTCAGTGCCGTGTAGATTGCATATACTTCCGCCGAACAAATTGTGTGGAAGTCTGGCATTCTTTCGCTGGTTTTCAGATTTAAAGACATCGAGGATACACCAATTGCTACTTTGCTTTCTTGATCCGTCCGTAAACACGAATTCATACCCTTCTGCCCATGTATCCTTAGCTTGGTTTAAAAACATTTGTCTATTATCTTTTTTCTTAGGTAGGTCCATTTTTACAAAGTTAATCTGGCTGATCTGTTCTCTAATGGGATATGTATAACATGGCAAGTTACCCAAGACGCTGATATTGGGAAGAAATTAATGGTGCTCCTGTGTCAAATCCTTCTATGAAGCGGGGTGCCTCTTTCCAGAAATGTTTTAGTTATAACATGCATTAGTTTATGATCGCCGAGGCTATTGGGTTGTGATAGGTATGACAATATTTTTATTATAGCCTTGCTGCAAGCCAGCATCTTCTCGTACTTAAGTAGTTCTGCACTCTCTGACAGCAGAATTATTGTAGGTGTTGATTTCATCATGCCCAAGGATATTCTGATTGCCTGGAACTGAATCCTATCTATTCTGTCGATGTCGGCGTAGTTGCCAGATTTCTTAGCTTTGCGCTACATGTAGTAATTTTGTTTACTTAAATGGAATGCCCAATTTATTTTTATTGCAGTGAATTGGGGGTGTCAAATTTAGTAAGATCCCAAATTTATAAAATTCTATCTTCACTAGTTGCTGAGCTATGGCAACACTGTAGTTCCATTAAAAAGTACCGGATTTTTAAGGTTTCAGTTAAATAAGCCATTTTGATACGCCAAAACCTTTTCTTGAAGCTTGTCAATAACTTAGTAACAAGGTAACGCTACTTTAAGGTAGATAAGAGTCCCGGTACTTTTTAATAGAACTACAGTGTTGCCATAGCTCAGCAACTAGTAAAGATAGAATTGTGTAAATTTGGGATCTTACTAAATTTGACACGCCCCATTCACTGCAATAAAAATAAATTGGCATTCCATTTAAAATAACAAAATGACTACGTGTAGCGCAAAGCTGAGAAATCTGGCAATTGGCCGACATCATAATCCAATTCCGCATGCTCCAAAACCCCCACATACCAAATTTTGTAGGCGCAACTTCAGCAGTTTTAATAATATCAAATTTATTCCAGTTAAAGGCCCCACCCTGTATATGTGATTTCCACAATGCATTGTCGTGAAGATCTACCCCTCCCATATACTGATTATACTGTTTTATAACGTCAGGTTGTGGAAGTTGTACTTCTTTGTGATCTTTTCGATTGTACCTCTTGGCACTTGCTAGAGGTTGAATAGAAAAATTATTACTAGCAACTGTAACAATAGCATTATCATTCCATCTGACAAGAGTAACTTTAGTGTTTTCATCAAAAGCATAGTCATAAGCACCTCGACCTTTTTTTGATAGGATTTTAGCACTATCTAGGGGAGCTTTATTGGTTCGATTATCTCTAATCGTTCCAGTGGCAAAATAATTTAGCTCTCGTAGTTTTTGAAATAACTTATATGACGAAAAGTAATTATCAAAGAAAATTCGGTGGTGCGCTGGAATAATTAATTTAACTGTTTACGCTGTAAAATTCGAGGCACAACTAAATAAACTATCCATATCAAAACGAGCTCTGACAAGTCTCGGCGCGATATTATTCGGAAAGCTACGATTCACATATTCCGCCAACGGTTCGTGTACGCACCAGTTCGTTTTATGTTCTAATTTTAGGAACCTTGGATTTCTTTACATCAAAAACAATATAAAATTGTTTTATGTAGTATTTAAGTAATACAAATACATAAAAATAGTCACAATAAATGTATGTATTATAATTTACTATCAGGTATAAATATGTTTATACCGACTGGGCCAAACTGTTTTAAAAAATTCACACAACGAAAATAAAACCCCACCACAAAATCGAAATATTGGTAATAATGCGTATGTACTTTAGGCAATGCATAATTAAATTAATATCTAATAAATAAGAAACCGTTTTTTTTTAATAAATAAATATTACCATGGTGCGTATACGCACCATTGGCCGGAAATGGGTTAAGTCGATCTCGTTTTGCCCAGTCGCCAAAAGTACCATGTGGGATGCTCATGTTGACATTCTATGTAAAAGATTAAGAAGCAGCCTATTTGTACTTCGTAACTTGACGAATAGTGTGTCCCATAATAATTTGCGAGTGGCCTATTTTGGTCTGTTTCACTGCAGACTAACCTATGCATTGTTAGTATGGGGACATTCGTCCCAGTCTTCTAATTACTCCTTTACATGTGAGCAGTCTTTGTGGGATATATATGCTCTAAAGTTTTTATATTTTAAGTTTTTATTTCTTAAGAATCCATTGGCTTAGTCGTACCTAGTTAGCTCTACTCCTACTTTATTGAAGCCTTTTTTTTTGACACTGACTTTATTCCATCTATTTCCATTTGATGCAAAATCTTCCTGAGGTCTGAATGATGGAGCCCTGCTACGTTTTTTTTGTTAGATTCAACAATAACTAGGAATGGCTTGGTATCTTTTTCGCTGTACTTTTTTTCTCGCTTTGTTGTGTAATAGTATCTCCCGCTTGATTTAGAAATTCGGTTATTTCTTGAATGACATTCTTAATTTTACCTTGTTCTTCTGGGGTTAGCAGATGTAGAGATAAAGATAGAGTTTTAATGTAATGGCTTAATAGTGAATATTTTGGGTTTTCTTGACTTGGGGTGGCCAGGGAGGGTCTAAACCCCCAGGCCGGAAGGCATGCTGGAAACCTAACCTATACCTATCCAATTGCAGGCAATTTTAAGCTGTGATTTTGGCTGGATAGTTTCACCACTAAGGCCACCTAAACGAAATAGAAGAAGCAAGCAATTTAATTTAAAAGCTGATAAAAGCCAAGCAATGAAGCAATTAGCCACAGGGCAAGAAAAGGGTCTTTCTGAGTGATGTAAGCACTTACCACCGGCCAATGGTAACACCACCTGGAGGTTGAATCTCTTTGCCAAAGCGCTCGTAATGCAGCCACCCAGCACGCTTTCGCAGAAAAAAAACCCAAACGAAGAAGTTTATTCGACATATAGCGAGACAACTACTATAATTCCTCTGTGTTCGACATATAAATTATAATATTATATTATTATAATTATCACATAAACACTCAAAACTCACAAAACATGTTATGTTATGTGATAAGTCTATGTTTGTCTTCGTTGGTGATATAAGTGATAGTTATCTCACAATCACATAAACACTTTCTTATGTAGTAAGTGGTGTACGTATGTCTTCCTTCTTCCTTGGGTTTGTTCGATTTCTGTGGGTGTCATTGTGTCTGAAAATTGTACATTGTGTACCTTAGGTATTCGGTTATTTGTGTAATATTTAGTATTTTTATTATTTGTTTTTTGTGTTTAACGTGTTAGTTTTTTGATATTGTTCCTATTTTGTTATTAGTGTGTCTTTTTAGTGTATTTCTACCCTACTGTTAGTTTAAAAACTTTGCGTCTTCGACGAAAATCGCAATGCCGCGTCATCGTAAAATAACTACCTCAAAAAGACGCAGCAAAAGTCAAAAATTACGATATCAGAGAGAAAAACAAAAGTAAGTAGCATGCTTTTAATTTATTATATTGGCTAATTTATCCTATACATGAAGAGGTTGCAGACCTCTAGGCTAATGGAAATGGTAATTTTTAGTACAGAATTTTAGGGTAAATTTCCTCATTTCTAAAAAAATAAACATAATACTGACGTGTTTTTTATTTTTTAATAAATTTATTAACTTGTCAGACAATCTATCTCCTAGTTAGTTGGTAGTACAAAATTGGAAAATATTTTTGCAACAAATACCTTATACATCACAATACATTTATCTTTAAAGGAGTTTCTTAAACATATTTTTTAGGAAAATTAAAAGTCTACTTGCTGTGGAACATAACTATTCTGGTTTAGTGGAGGGTTTAGTGGACATGCCAGAACCCAGTACTAGTCGTAGCAGGTAAAAAGACCTTTAAAATTCCAAAGTTAAATCTACCTTGCTTCGTATAATTAGTTAGGTTTTAGTATTTTTATCAGAATTCCATACAGGTGATCTACTCTAGTGTTACAAATAAAATTACTTTGTTCTGGTTGGAGCTTTTATACACAGATTTGTATAACCAACCGTACACAATCAATTGGACTGAAAGTCCTGAATGATATCAATCCTTCATTATTCTCGCATCAGTCTTTTTTGTAAAGAGTATTTACATCAGTCTGCCAATCAATGTTTGAAATTTAGGCCGGAAAAATAATTTAGTAAAATACTTATAGGGTGTCTAAAACCAAAACATAATTATTACAAATTTAAGAAGCAAAAAACGTTTCCTAGAAAAAAATTTACTGATATTATTGTGGGTACCTATTTAAATAACATTAAATAAAAAATAATTAAAAAAATTTAAGTTGGAAAATATTTTTCTGATAAATGCTTGGGCTTATGCTTTATGCAACTCATGTACCCATTATTGAACCGTTCAGTTTAGAGTAGTATTTATGTAATATATTACAGCATTGCTTCAATCAGGACAGAACTGGCCTATCTCAATACTGAGGAGGAATTAACAGATGATGGATCTGATGTTGAAACTTTGGAGGAAGAGATGATATTGGATTGGACACCTAAATCACCCAGGTAAAACTAAACATAAAACTAAAATCAACTATTTAATTGTATTTAGGTACTCTTAAATAAAGATAATTTATTATTATTTTTATTATTAATATTGCCATATAAATTGGTATGTAACAAAGATTTACTAAAGAAAGATATTTTAGACAATTCTGTTAAAAATAGCCTAAAATTTTTTATATTCTTTTAGTGACTGTGTTGAAATGGATCCTCATGGTGATAATAATGACCATACAGTTTTTCATGAGTTTTCATCTATTTCTGAAGAGGAATACAAGAGGTATGTTTGCTAAGCTATATTTTATTAAAATCTATATTTTATTAAAACCTTTTACCTTATATAAGTAATTTTATAGAAGAATTGTTTATTTTGTATGTTAATAATATAACCCAATTATGTTCCCTTAATGATACACGCCGAATTACAAACTATGCCGATGATACTAATCTTTTGTTATGTAATAAAGATCTAGACACCCTTAGACAGGCAATTCAAGCATTTATGACAGAGGCTGATGACTGGTTTTGCAAAAATAGATTAATCATTAATAGTTCCAAAACAAGTAATTATTTTTAGAATGAACAAATCACGTTTCTAACAACCTGAAAGTTTATGTATAAGAAATGATTGTGACAATTAATAAGTAACACTAAGTTTTTGGGTATGTTCTTAGATAATAAGCTCTCTTGGGACTATCATGTCAATTACGTTGTAATTAAATTAAATAGGGCGAGTTATAGTATGCGAATATGGGTAGATATATTCCATCAGAAACCAAAAAAATGCTGTACCACTCCAACTTTGAATCACATATAAGGTATGGAGTTATCATGTATGAAACTGCAGAGATAGAGATCATATCGCGATAGAAAACGGCGTTTCGACAGTTGAAAGCCACAGATGACATTCACAGCTGATTCTAGTTCCGCCGAAAAGTTACTAGATTTAGTGTGGACCGTAACAAGTTCACATGTCAGTTCGCGTCCTATTATTTTCGTTGTTTTTTGATGTTTTTTAGTATTTTTGTGGCTGTTTTTTATATAGTGTATATAGAGTTTTCTGATTGAAAGTTAGAGTCATAACTAAAATGAAGCTATAGTGATTGTTTTGTATACCAATATTTTAACCATATATACCATGTTTTACGTATTCTACCTAGCTGGTGCAGTATTACCGGCATTTATTACATTCTTTAATATTTATGAGCAAAGGAGAGTAGTGTGTCGATAAGTTAAATTTTTTAAAAGCTTTGTCGATAATATTTATGTTACTAGTACATTACTTTATTGTAAGTAATTCCTATCACAATATCTAGGTAGTATTCAGTGGATACCTAATAGGTTCTTGACTTTTGTTCCAATTTGGATAACATCTCCAAAAGTTTCTTGACAACTTTAGTTAAGAACGATGATTTAAATAAAAAAATGTGTAAAGTCTTCTTTGATAAATTAAAATGGGAGATAAGGAACTTAATATTTAAATATTTTTTTAGTTTGTTAATGGAACATAAAAATAGTCCGGTCCTGTCTTTTTAGCCAATCTCTAAACGTAAAATAGACCAGACGTCAACAGGGTGCCATAAATGACAAGTGACTTGACGTTTTCTTAAAAGAATTTGACTATATAGGAAAGGTTTTTATTTGCCAGAAAAGACCCCTCAGAATTCTAATGAATCTAAATTATCGCGAGTCATGTAGAGAAAAATTTAAGTAGTATAGAATCTTGACTATATCTGCAGTTTTTATTCAGGAATGCATACTCTATTTCTTTAAGAATAGGTCATTTGGCCCTGACTGAAAAGGGTGCATACTATCAGTGTATAAGACTTTATAATCATTTACCAATTAACATAAAAGTATTAGATAACTTAAAACACCTAAAAAAAACTTTTTAATTTACTGGTGGAAATAGAGCCCTACAATGCGGATAAATAGGTACTATATATATCTTGGTTATGGATAATATCTTGTTTAGTCTAGGTTGTAGGATAGAAAATATATTTAACTAAGCCTGTAGACATACTATTTGCAATTTTTTTTGGTCTTTAAAATTGACATATTTAATTGTATTTACTCTTAAATAAAGATAATTTATTATTATTTGTATTATTAATATTGCCATATAAATTGGTATGTAACAAAGACTTACTAAAGAAAAATATTTTAGACAATTCTCTTAAAAATATTCTATAATTTTTTTTATTTTTTTAGTGACTGTGTTAAAATGGATCCTCATGGTGATAATAGTGACCATGTGCTTCATGAGTTTTCATTTATTTCTGAAGAGGAATACAAGAGGTATGTTTGCCAAGCTATATTTTATTAAAACCTATTAGCTTTTATAATTTTAACAGAAGTGCCAGTTTAAATAAAAAAAACTAATTTTGCAAAGCTTGAGATTTTTTGCAGGATACCTACCATTAGATCATTTTTCTCATTTTGCTTATACCAAGTTGGTTTTTCAAGTTTGACCAAGCAATATCTGGAGAACAATTTTAAATACTTTAGTTTAATATACTTAACAAATATATATACCTATTTAGGGTGCTACAAATTCGTGTGCGTACAAGGGAATCTCGAGAACGGTAAGAGATACAAAGAAGATTAAATTAAGGTAAAGTTGCGTATTTGGGGGCTTAATAATTTGGCAAAAAAAAATTGTAATTATTCCGAAAGCTTTCAGAGATATCCGAAAAATTTCCATTTTTGTTTTTTAATTTTTTGCGCTTTCATTTTTGACTTATTATTATATTAGTTTTCAAATTAGACGTTTCGTTCTTTAGTTTTCAACCTCAAGTCAATATAATACGGACCTGGAATTTTAAATATAGGTTTAGGGATTTCTAAGCTTTAGAAATTTAATACAATGTACAAGTTTTTAATATTTTAACATTTTGTCATCTAATAACAGATTTTTCAAATTATCTTTTTCATTTTATTACGATCCTGAAAGTTTAGAGCCAAATTGAAAAAAACAAAAGATTCCTGATTTGAAAATTCCATGCATTTTTACTACAGAGGCCTGATATTTGATATTTTGTAAGAAAAGAGACCCAAAGTCTCAGCCTCAAATATTTTTCTGTCTGTTTATTTTTGTTACATGTTTCGCCTGAAACTAGCATCATCAGATCTTCTAAACAAATTTTTTTTACTGTTAAGTCTCTAAACAGTAAAAAAATTTTAAATTATTTTTCAAATAAACATAAGCGCATCACAGTAACATAACTAGACTAACACTCCAGTTAACTTTTCTTCACTCAGGAGCATTATTTTTTTTCTGTTTTACAATATTTCGGTCTAGGTCTAAGGCAAAAACCATAGGACTTAAGATATACGTTATATTAATAAAGTAAATAAAATACTAATAGAAAATAGAATTACTTCTCAAGCCTTAAAAACGTGCTTACTTCCTAGAGTGTTGTGACGGTAAATCTTATTGAAAAAATAAACGGCCTAAACACCATAACTTCATGTAATGTAATTTTAATATTAAAGTAATAGTAAAGAAAGGATAACCTGAAATGCTAGTGATGTGTTATTTGACGACAAAACGTTAAAATTTTAAAAACCTTTAAATTGTATTAAATTTCCAAAGCTTAGAAGTCCTTAAAACTGTCTTAAAAATTCCAGGTCCTTATTTAAAAAAAAAATTGAGGTTGGTATCTAAAGAAGGAAACGTCCAATTTGAAAAATAATTACGCCATCTTGTAGAACATAAAAAACGGTTATGAGAAAGTGTTTTTTGTTTTTTTCCTAAGCCAACTTTGCTTCAATTTAACTATTAATTTTAATTTTAAAATATACTTTATTCATTGAATTTGTTCTTTACATATCATTTTGTTTACTATATAATATTATTTACATAATATTCCTTAATACTAGTTCTGCTGGATTAGCTTGCTAACCAGGACACGTCGACGAGGCCACGCCCCGTCTGGGCCGATGTTTGCCCTTGATAAACAGAAGATTATTTTTCATTTATGTAATCGGCAGGTTCCAGAGTAATATTTTACCGCCATGAGGAAGTTTGATCCGCTTTCGCTTTGAGAAAATTTATAAATTTGCTTTTGTTGTATTTATTAAAATTTTGCAATTTATTTCACTGAAAAAACGGTACAAAAAAACAGCTTTAGTTGCTCAGGTAACGATGTAGCGCATTTTGTCATATTGACTTTAAAAGTTTTCAGGAACTATCACGTGGATAAGGATTTTGGAAGTGGGCGGGACTTACTCCCGTGGTACAGAGAAAAGGGGTTATTGTCCTGTCCGTCTCCAATTTATTTGCGTTCTGTTTAAATGTGGGCATTGCCTTCTGCAGTATCTATGTCACGTTGGTAATAATTTTTCGATTTTATCTATGTGTCTTGTATCATTAGCTCCATATATGATGTTTATACTTAAAGAAATGTTTACTTTGTTTATTATGTTGCGTAACATATGTCGATTTTTTAATTTTGCCTATTTTGGAAATAAATTGGAAGTTTATGGTATATAGGTCCATGTAACGGGTCGTCTTGTTGTCGTATGTTTGTTAAGTCTTTTGTTAGTCTCGCGTTTTGTGGTTGCGTCTCATAAAATTGTTGTGAGATGTCTAGAACGTATTCTTTTATGTGTTGTACGTTTGTCGCTTGGTGTAGGTGTCTAATTGGTGTCCGTCTTGTTTCCGATAGAATTTGTCGTAATACTATGTTTTGTATTTTTTGTATTCTGTTATATTGCGCGTCTGAAACTCCGCACCAAATTGGCGCTGCGTAGGTCATTACTGGTCGTATTATTGAGGTGTATATTGTCAGTTTGTTTGTCGGTGAAAGAAATGATCCATGTCTCATTAGTTTATGTAACGTGCGGGCTGCTATGTAGTATTTTATTATTATGTTTGTTATGTGTGGTATAAAGTATAGTCTACGGTCTAGTGTCATTCCTAAGTATTTTAGTTTGTTTGTCGGTATTATTTCCTTGTTATATGTTGATTCGGATGAAGAGGATAAATTAGTGGCTGCCGAAACAGAATGGCTGCTTCCAAGAAATAAGAATAAAAAAAGAAAAGCTAATGAGTCACCCGAAAAAGACATAAGCCTACCCAAAGATAATAAATCTAATGCCGTCAAAGATATTAAGCCACCCCCCATTATTGTTAGTAACTTAAATAACTACACAGAAATAAAGAATAAACTACAATCAATTAACATCAATTATAATGCAACCCTTATGAGCAATAAGCAACTTAAAATCAACGTTGCAAATGCAAATGAATATCGTGAGTTAACCAAACAAACATATGAATGATATTGCACAAGAATGGCATACCTATGAAAATAAACAGGATAGACCGATAAGAGTAATGGTTAGGAATCTACACCCAACATGTGAAATTAAGGATATTTCTGATGAATTAGCCCAAAATGGTTTTAAAATTATATCTGTAGATAACAAATTAAAAAAAACAGAAAAGGGATACATTAAGCTACCACTATTTGTACTAACGTTCGATACCACAGAAGACATTAAAAAAGTATTTGCTATCCAGCACTTGTGTAATATGAAAGTTAAAATTGAGGCTCTTAAAACTAACAAGATGATACCACAATGTAAAAACTGTCAGAGATATGGCCATACCCAAAAATTCTGCAGAAGAAATTCTTATTGTGTTAAATGCGCTGGTAATCATTTGACAAAAGAATGTACCAAGCCCAAGAATACTCCAGCAAAATGTTTTAATTGCGGTGAAGCCCATCCAGCCAACTACAGGGTGTGTGTAGTCGCTAAGGAACTACAGAAGAGGCGTGAAAATGTGATTAGAGGAAATAATCAACAAACAGAAAGACGGTCATTTACATCCAATAAAATGAAAAGTGGAGTTACTTACGCTGAAATGGCAGAAAATAAGAAAACAGAATCCGAATTATCATCAGGTAAAGAAGAACCATGTATTATGCAAATGCTGCAGAATATGATGGCTACACTGAGCGAAGTAACAAAACGTTTGGATAGACTAGAAGATAGGAACGGTGATGCAACACTCAAGCGGAAATAATGGATTTTAAAGACCTAAGAATAGCTACCTGGAATGCCAATGGCATTCTAAACAAAAGACATGAACTAGAAGTTTTTTTGAATTCACAGCAAATAGATATATGCCTCATATCAGAAACTCACATGACAAGTCAATCTTATATTAAGCTTAGAGGTTATAAAATGTATCATACTATACATCCAGACAATCAAGCGAAGGGCGGTAGTGGGGTAATTATTAAGGAATCAATTAATCATTTTGAGGAAAGTAATTTACAACGGGTAAACATTCAATGTACAATGGTTGGTATTAAATCAACAAAACAAAAATTAATAGTCGGGTCAGTATACTGTCCTCCACGTCATAATCTCAAAGAAGAGGACTACCTAACATTACTACAATACTCAGGAGAAAGGTTCATTATTGGTGGAGATTTTAATGCCAAACATGTGGAATGGGGCTCTAGATTAACGACAACCAAAGGTAGGGAGCTAAGAAAAGCTATTACAAAAAGAAACTGCAACACCCACTCTTCAGGTAAGCCTACTTATTGGCCCACAGATGTTAACAAAATTCCAGACTTGTTGGACTTTTTTATTACAAGGAAGGTTTCACCTAACTTTATTGAAGTAGAAGAAAATTTCGATTTAGATTCAGATCACTCACCAGTCATTCTAACTCTGAGTGAAACGGTTATAAAAAAAGCGGCTCGCCCCTCACTGACCAATAAAACTACTGACTGGGAAAGATTTCGCAGGGAGCTAGAAGAAAACATCAACTTGAATATTAATCTGAGAACGACTGAACGGCTTGAAGAAGAGGCTGAACACTGTATACAGCTCTTTCAAAAAGCAGCATACAACAATACTAAAGATATTACACACAACACCAAAGGTATCAACTACCCTATAGAGATTCGAGATTTAGTTAAAGAAAAAAGAATAGCAAGGAGAAGATGGCAACAGACAAGGGATCCTGCATATAAAACAATTTTAAATAACAAAACACAAAAGCTCAGGAGAGAGATACAGAAAATTAAAGAAGAATCTATGAACTCCTACTTGCAAAATCTTACAGCAGATGAGGATACCGACTACTCTCTATGGAAAGCCACCCGGAAGACTAAGGGATTCACCACCACCACCACTCCACCTGTGAGAAGAGGCAGGGAACCATGGGCTAAAGACAATAAACAAAAATCAGACCTCTTTGCTGAACATCTAGCTGAAATTTTTACACCTAATCAGTCTCAAGTAGAACATAATTTGCCTTTATTCAACAACTTAATTTCGGAAAACATCACCCCTGTTAATTCACAGGAAGTTGCCGAGGAGATTAAAAACAATCTGAATCCAAAGAAAGCGCCAGGATTTGACTTGATAACTGGTGAAATATTGAAGCAATTACCTAGAAAAGGAGTTGTCATGCTTACTTACCTCTTTAATGCAGCATTCAGACTCAAATATGTCCCTTCTTGCTGGAAAGTTGCAGAAGTAATTATGATTCCGAAACCAGGGAAACCGCCAAATGATGTCCAATCTTATAGACCTATATCACTTTTACCAATTGTAGCAAAACTATTTGAAAAGATTCTGCTTAAGAGGTTAAGGCCTCTGATTGAAAGAAACAGATTAATTCCAGATTATCAGTTTGGGTTTCGACAGAAACATTCAACAACTGATCAAGTCCATAGAATAACAGATGTCATTGAACGTGCCCTTGAAGGAAAAAGTAATTGCTGTGCAGTATTCCTAGATGTCGCCCAAGCCTTTGATAAGGTTTGGCACGAAGGATTAGTGTATAAATTAAATAAAATGCTTCCAAAGCAATATGCAGATATACTAACATCATATATTTCAAACAGGCTCTTTAGAATAAAGCAAGAGGACGAATATTCCGACCTAAAGGAAATAAAGGCCGGGGTACCCCAAGGAAGTGTCCTAGGTCCCATTCTATATTTATTATATACCAGTGATCTTCCAACTCAAGAAGATACAACCCTGGCTACGTTTGCCGATGATACTGCTCTCCTTGCAACTGATCATGATCAAGAAAGAGCTACTAGAAAATTGCAATTAGCTAGCAACTCTATAGTAGAATGGACCAAACAATGGAAGATTAAACTTAACGAACTAAAATCCATTCATATTAATTTTACTAACAAAAAAATAACACAGCCTCTTCCTCTGAACATCAACGGTAAAATTGTTCCTTATGACCTAAAAGCAAAGTATCTGGGTATAACTCTTGATGCCAAGTTAAGATGGAAAGAACATGTTAAAAGAAAAAGGACAGAACTGGACCTGAAATATAAACAATTTTATTGGCTTATTGGTAGAAATTCCAAATTGTCGATATATAATAAGTTATTGATTTATCAGCAGATATTTAAACCAGTGTGGCTATATGGCATTCAGCTGTGGGGCTGTACCAAAGACAGTAATATAAAAATAATTCAGACATTCCAGAACAAAGTGTTGCGCAATATTGTAAATGCCCCTTGGTATGTGCGCAATGCGGATATTCATCGTGATTTAAAAATGCCCTATGTTAAAGAAGAGATTAGAAGGTATGCTGTCAAACATGAGGCAAGATTACACCTTCATGACAACGTGGAAGCCCTTCAACTGCTTGACAACCCAGGCCAAGTCCGGAGATTTAAGAGGACCAAACCATTTGATCTTGTGTAGTGTGCGGGTCAGGCCAGTGCGCGAGTGAGACAGTAAATAATTGATAGATAAACCTATGGGATATCACTGGATTGACTTTAGATAAGTACCTAGTTTTTAAGCCTTATTAGCGTAAAATTAATGGTTAGTCTTTTAGACTAGTTTTAATATAGAGACACATGAAAGTGTTGAATAAAAAAAAAAAAAAAAAAAAAAAAAAAAAAATATGTTGATTAATGTGAGTGTTTGTGTTCTTACGTGTTAGAACCAAACACTCACATTTATCTTCATTTATTTCTAACTTCCATTTCTCGTACCACGGAAGTAGGGTATTCAAGTGATTGGATAAATGCTCAATTTAACTAACTTCGTATCTGCTCTTACCATTTTCGAAATCTCCTTGTACGCACACGAATTTGTAGCACCCTGCATATACTATTACAAAGTTATAAAAATACAAAAACCGTAAAATACTACAGATCTAAAATACACAGTTATAGTACTTCTCCAACGTATAGAACGCTTTCGTCAACAGTAACTCCTTAAATGTTTTTTTTTAAGTTTGAGGTATTGTTGATCTCTTACCGATTGCGGGATATCGTTATAAATTTACTACCTACTCTATTTTCATGAAATTTTGATGAGTTAGCAAGGATATAAAGGGACATTTGTTAACATATTTTTTAGGTATTACCTCATACTTCATTTTGAGGAGTATAAGAAATTAGGGTTACTTAATCAAAATTTAATTGATTTAAAAAAAATTAATGCATTTTACCATGTGTTTTCATGGAAATGCGAAAAGTCGATTTAAACAGAGGTCATGTTTAAATCGTAGATTATCAAAAATTGTCGTTTTATAATGTAAGATTGACAGCAAATTGAAATCAAATTAAATTGTTATAAGAAAAAATCTGGTTATAGAGCATAAAAAGTACAGTCAATTATACAGGGTGTGTCAGTAAGGTGTCTGTCTTAGATAGCACCTAAACTCAAAGATAGGGAAAAAAGTGTAATACAAAAGTTAAAGGGTTTTTTAGGATACATAATCTAAAAATATTTTCTAATCTACAGGGTGGTCCTAAAAAGTGGTACTGAATAATAAAAAAGAAAATTAAATGGGACACCCAGTATTACTTTCTAGAATATGATTCAATGGAATAAGGACTTTGCAACCCTATTAAATTTTTTAAAGTGAAATGCAACGTTGCCAAGTAATTAATTTATTTCCGAAATTTTAGTAATTTTAAGGGTATCGTTAAAAAATCATAGCAACCTGTGGATTAACCCTAGGAAAATATAATTTACGTTGTAAGTACTTTGGGGTACCATATATTGATCTATAATAATGTTTTTAAATCTCTTATACAGAGCGTTCATTACTAGTTGGACAACTTGATAGTCTTAAAAATGCTTTATTTCAATTTTTTTAAATGGGACCCTCCTAATTTTTATAGGCAAAAGAATGTATCTTTCGAAAACCTTACTTTTTTGTTAAACATGTCATATATCTAAATATCATAGTTTTTGAAATATTTTAGGATTTGTCTTAAATCAGGGTAAAAAAGGAAAGTTCTAATTAAACAATTTAGTGAAGATTGCTTTGGAACAAAAAATAAATAATTTTCTTTGTCACAACTGTCATTGCAAAATTATTTCGCTAACATTTTGTGCTTTATTACTGTTTAAATTTTAGTTTCCTGAACTAACTTTATCATAACTCATATTTTTCTATTTCGATAAAGTTAGTTCAAATGTTGGCGAAATAATTTTGCAATGATAGCTGTGATAAAGAAAATTATTTATTTTTTGTTCCACAGCAATCTTGACTAAATTGTTTAATTAGAACTTTCCTTTTTTACCCTGAATTAAGACAAATCCTAAAATATTTCAAAAACTATGATATTTAGATATATGACATGTTTAACAAAAAAGTAAGGTTTTCGAAAGATACATTCTTTTGCCTAAAAAAATAAGTGGGGTTCCATTTAAAAAAATTGAAATAAAGCATTTTTAAGACTATCGAGTTGTCCAACTTGTAATGAACGCTCTGTATAAGAGATTTAAAAAACATTATTATAAATCAATATATCGTACCTTAAAGTACTTACAACGTAAATTATATTTTCCTAGGGTGAATCTACAGGTTGTTATGATTTTTTAACGATACTCTTAAAATTACTAAAATTTCGAAAAAAAATTAATTACTTGGCAACGTTGCATTTCACTTTAAAAATTTTAATAGGGTTGCAAAGTCCTTATTCCATTGAATCATATTCTAGAAAGTAATACTGGGTGTCCCATTTAATTTTCTTTTTTATTATTCAGTACCACTTTTTAGGACCACCCTGTAGATTAGAAAATATTTTTAGATTATGTATCCTAAAAAACCCTTTAACTTTTGTATTACACTTTTTTCCCTATCTTTGATAGTTTAGGTGCTATCTAAGACAGACATCTTACTGACACACCCTGTATATTAAAAAATATCTATACTACATTAAATAAATTATAAAACAAGTGATATAAAAAAAACAAATAAAACTTATATAGACTATAAGAGTGATTAACCTGGGCATAATGGTCATAGGATACAGGGTGGCCCATTTGTCTGACAAAGTAATATACCGTCTCTACTATTAAAGATATCAAAAAAAAGTTTCTATAAAAGTTGTGAGGTATAAAAAACTATATGTTTTAAATTTATTTGTAAACATACAGGATGGTCCAGAAAATTAGGACAATAAAAAGATACATTTTTTTTTAAATGCAACACCCCATATATTTTAGCATTTTTTGTTTCCTTCCAAAATTATCCATATAGCGCCATATTTAGTTTTTTAATTTTTTTGCAACATTGCCAAACAAAATGCAACATTCTTAAAATTTTGGAAAAACATGATAGAAAATAATTACCTGTATTTCTCAATAAGAGTATCGAAAATTTCTTGTAAGCTCTTAAGTTTAGGGATAGAAAAACTGTCTTTAATCTTTAAGTACCGAAAATTTTGTACAGGGTGTTTTCTGTTAACGTCCAAATATACAAAATTTTAAACTCTGTTTTTTCAAATGAAACACCCTATATTTATTAGGCTCGTCTGATAGATATTGTAAGTATCTTTTATTATTGTTAAGTCATACCAATGTCTAAATTTACTAGTTTTGACAATATGTCGATTTTTATTTAAATTTTGGTGAAAAAAACTATAGTGTTTATTTTTCTAGTAAGCCATGACCAGCAAAGTCAAAACAAATGTAATTGAATATAATGTCATATTAAAATAAATTAATAACCATAGTTAGTTACGTATTTATTTAATTAAATAAAATTGCTTTTTTATTACGCAACTTGATATTGAAAATAAGTTCACAAACATTATAATAAATATAAATATAATAATTATAAATATGACATTATATTTAATTACATTTGTTTTGACTTTGCTGGTCATGGCTTACTAGAAAAATAAAAACTATAGTTTTTTTCACCAAAATTTAAATTAAAATCGACATATTGCCAAAACTAGTAAATTTAGGTGTAACGACTTAACAATAATAAAAGATACTTACAATATCTATCAGACGAGCCTAATAAATATAGGGTGTTTCATTTGAAAAAACAGAGTTATTGTATTTTAAAATTTTGTATATTTGGATGTCAACAGAAAACATCCTGTACAAAATTTTCGGTACTTAAAGATTTAAGTTTTTCTATCCCTAAACTTAAGAGCTTACAAGAAATTTTCTATTTTCGATACTCTTATTGAGAAATACAGGTAATTATTTACTATCATGTTTTTTCCAAAATTTTAAGATGTTTGCATTTTGTTTGGCAACATTCCAAAAAATTGAAAAACTAAATATGGTTTCATATGGATAATTTTGTAAGGAAACAAAAAATGCTAAAATATATGGGGTGTTCCATTAAAAAAAAAATTTATCTTTTTATTGTCCTACTCTTTTGGACCATCCTGTATGTTTTAAAATAATTTTAGAACATATATTTTTTTTATACCTTACAACTTTTATAAAAACTTTTTTTTTGATATCTTTAATAGTAGAGACGGTATATTACTTTGTCAGACAAATGGGCCACCCTGTATGTTCCATTTGGTATAGTTATGTTATTTATGATTTTAAATACAAAAAAAAAAGATTTCTGCAACAATCACGCCATCGGGGAATTAAATAATAAGTTTATTAAAGAAGTTAAAATAATATTATAAAATATTTTTATATTACCACCTACATGTATCATTATTTTATAAATTATTTTAAATCATATTATTGTCAATTTAGCCTATAATTTCACTTAATACCTATATATTTTTACATCTTAGAGTGAATGAGCATGAGCTTGAAATTGAAATCGTCCCTCCAGAAGAACCAAAAATAAAAGGTCATCGCATTGTTGATCTTCAATATGTTTTAAATTGGTCAATGAAAATGCAGAAAAAACATTCAGGTTAGTTTTATTTCAACAATTTTGTCAATACCTATAAAAGTGAGAATAATTATACAGAGATATGCAAGGTAGCCCATTTATCTCAGAAGCAATGAAGTCAATGTAGTCTATACTCCATATTCATAGTTGTGTCATTTTGTACACAGGATGATGCAGAAAAATTGAATTTTTCAAGTTGGCATCCTGTACGTATATTATGTCATTTTGAAATAAGTAGGTCACAATATTCTACAGCTCTTATATAAAATACCATTATTTATTTATTTATTTACTTACTTACAATAAGAGTACACTACAGAATCACAGATTCTAAATGGTATCTAAAATAACAACTAATATAACTATACACCATAAAACAGATCACTGTCTCTTCAATGCCACAAGACCAATTCTAAAAATATCACAGTTTGGAAAATGACTATTGTAGTTACTTAACATCCTGTTGATGAAAGCACTTCGACCATAATTTGTTCTGTGTGTCTGTTCAAAAAATAACTGGAGCTGCCTGGTTCTCCGGACTGGGACACGGAATGAAATTGATTGAAGTAACCACTCGCAGTTTATCTGGCTATAGAGTACTTTGTATAAAAAGACCAAAAGTGCTTTATTTCTCCGATGTTTAAGTGATTGTAGGCCACATAGGAAGAGTCTAGTTTCATAAGGAACGCCTTGATATCGAAAGTGCAATTTAAAAAGCAGATATTTTGTAAATTTATTCTGAACCCTCTCCAGTCTGTTAATGTGACATTGATAATGTGGGCTCCATATTACAGAACAATATTTCAAAATACTGCGCACCAAACAGTTGTAGAGGGCTGTCAGCACCTTGATGTCAAAAATATGCTTTGTGTGTCGTTTTATGAAACCCAGCAGCCTAAAACTTTTGAGGATGATATTGTCTATATGTACATTAAATGATAAATCACTATCAAAAATTACTCCAAGATCATTAAATTGCGACACAACCTCCAAATAAACGCCATTAATTCTGTAGATATCACTCTGCGGGTTAGTACATTTAAGAAATCTTAAAACTTTGCACTTCTTTACGTTAAGCTTAAGATAGTTTTTATCGCACCAGTCGACAAAACCGTCAAGGTCCCTTTGCAAATAATTGTGCCCTGGTGAGACAATAGAGTAAAATTTAAGATCATCCGCATATATAAGACAGTGAGATGCCTCGAAGCATTGTATAACATCATTTATGAAAAGGATGAATAAAATGGGACCGATGTGTGAACCTTGTGGAACACCTGACGTTACTGTCATTTCTTCAGAAATTGATCCGCACACAGTGACACCATGAGTTCTTGAAATAAGGTAGGATTCTATCCACTGGAGATATGTTCCGCAGACACCCATATTGGAAAGATTTCTTATGAGCATGTTTAATTTTTGTTTTTAGCCATTGTTATTTAAAACATTGCCAAATAATTTAGATATTTAAACATTTTTTATTGCTTTTCTCGAAAAATACACATGGGTATTTACTATGTTTTAGGTCAGTGCTCGTTTGGCCAAATGAAAGTAGTAAATGAAAGAAACTTAGGTCTTAATTCCATTTTAACTTTTCAATGCGACCATTGTGGTGTTTCTGAAGAACATTCCACTGAAGATAGAAGTCTAGAAAAGTCACCCCTCAACTATGGAGCTGTGTGGGGTACATTGTCTACTGGGAATACATACACTCACCTTAAAGAGTTTTTGTCTGTTTTGGATATACCTTGTATGTCATACAAGGTATTTCAAAATATAGAAATGGATCTTGGAGACAAGTTTACAAATAATTTACATATTTCTATGGAAGAAGCAGGCAAGGAAGAGAAAGAATGGGCTATACAAAATGGAAAAGTTGATGATGATGGAGTACCATATATCACCGTGTATCTCGACGGAGGATGGAGCCATCGCTCATACGGTCATAATTATAATGCAGCATCTGGTGTGGTAAGTGTAAATATTGATTTAGGGGTAGAATTAGTTGGGAAATGGTCAGTAAAACACTTCAGAAATTCAAAGTTTGTATT
The DNA here is from genome assembly GCA_935413205.1 of Polydrusus cervinus. Taxonomy (NCBI): domain Eukaryota; kingdom Metazoa; phylum Arthropoda; class Insecta; order Coleoptera; family Curculionidae; genus Polydrusus; species Polydrusus cervinus. Next base: position 9,845,902 of record OW284518.1, read on the forward strand.
TTTGCCAACTGCTGCAACCTAGGAGCTCGTGTCTAAAAGTCTAATTGCAACCTAATTTTTCGTCTCACGCTTGGACTCTTAATTTACATTTTTAAATAATGTATTCTTGGCTTAGATTAAAAAGGTCTTGTAGGAAACGTTTAGTTTTTAAACTTTTCCTTTTAAAAGTCCTGTGTTATACAGTGTGTCCAAAAAAGTATGCAACATACGTAAAAGTTTTTTATTACCGATTTCTCAGAAAATTTTATTCTTGATAAAAGTTGGTGCATGCCTTGAAACTATATATTCATATTTCACATTTCACCCGCGGCTAATAGTAAGGGAGCAAATGCCATTTTTTCGAAATTGCATTAAGAGTAAAGTACCTTAGTTATTAGAAATACAGCAAAATTTTATATGGAAATGTTATTGCAAATTAAAAACATAGCCCAAATACGAAATTTGAGTTACGTGTCTCAATTTTTTTTTTTTTAATCTCTAATTTTATATGCATTTTTTTAAAGTAGGTTTTTGGACTTTAGCGTACTGGGTAAAAATGACAAATAAATTAGTAGTTATTTTCAGTATTTTATTATAATTTAGTTTCGAACAGAAGTTGGCTAAAATGTGTTTAAGTAGGCGTGCAACACGCTTATATCTAAACTGACCCGGTTCATTGAAAAGTTTTTTAAAGTTTGCAACTACTTAATGTATTTTTATTATAAACCCACGTTTAAGTTATTTGATAAATATATTAAAATTGCGTAAACGAAAAATCTACCAGAGGCGTACCGTTTAGGGGAAATTAGAGATTAGAAAAAATAAAATAAAAATTGAGACACGTAACTCAAATTTCGTATTTGGGCTATGTTTTTAATTTGCAATAACATTTCTATATATAATTTTGCTGTATTTCTAATAACTAAGGTACTTTACTCTTAATGCAATTTTGAAAAAATGGCATTTGCTCCCTTACTATTAGCCACAGGTGAAATGTGAAATATGCATTTATAGTTTCAAGGCATGCACCAAATTTATCAAGAATAAAATTTTCTGAGAAATCTGTAATAAAAAACTTTTACATATGTTGCATACTTTTTTGGACACACTGTATAGAGATTAAGATTTCAGACGCCTATCGTTTTGGTTATTGATTTATGATGCAATTTTAAAGGAAAACAAGTAAAAAGAATAATATTTTATAGTATTTTTCTATTATATACTTGTCTGTTCCGTTTTCCCTGTTTTAGAGCTATTTTAAGTCAAGAAAAATATAAGCCAATGCAATAAAATGTTTTTACAACAAACACAAAAAACAATTAAGTATTTATTTTTAAAGAGAAAAATTAAAGTAAAAATTTTAATTGATACATTTTTTATGGCAGAAGTGTGATAATTTATAATAAAAAAATATAGTGCGGGAAGAAACGAGAATGCTTTATGATGAATGTACTTAAGAAGGAGTATTTCAAAACCTAAGCTTTTGCACCAAAAACTGCTCTTAGATCTAAACGCTCCTAAAATAAATGATTTCTGAAAAAATCAATTTTGGCGTGGTGAGCGATATTTACTTTATTTTTAATCATGAAAAACCAAGCCTGAAAAACGCTGGTTAGAGTCATATGTACGTCTTATGTTAAAATTTTGGATTGACACAACATCAATATTCATATTTTTCACAAACATAAAAAAAAATGTAAATAAAGAGCCAGATCAAAAAAAAAACGTCAAAAAAATTTACAAAAACAAATTAATGCAACCATGCAGAGGGGTAGAGGTAATAATTTACTTTTCGAAATTTAATAGTAGTTAGGTGAATTTTAATCGAACTTTGGGCGTGGCCGCGAAAATTTTCCGCCTTCTTCGCTAGGGACCATTGCGCCAAAAAAAAACTGGGACAGCAAAATTGTTGTTGTAGAGTAGCTCCTTGACTATAAGGAATATGTAAAATCTACTGAGGAAAGGTTATCATTGTTGTTATAATAGTTGTCATGGAAGTGAAAAGGTTTAACATTAAAACAACAATACTACCTTTTCAGAAATACGAGGAAAAATGAAAATACGCATATTTAGTGTTTTAAAATGTAACAAAAATAAAACAAGATTTTTTAATATTATGTTCCAATAAATTTTAATTTAAATCATATTTAAACATATTTATAATAACATGCGGGCTTTATGTATATGAGCATTATCTTGTTCAAATATAAAATCTTGACCAAATACTGCGTCGACAGATGACATCGTAACTTGGTTTAGTATGTTGCAATATAATGGTGCATTGAGCCTCCCCTGCACTATTTGGCAAACTCCTGGGCCCCTTGCACTAATCCAGCCCCAGACGTTAATAAAAAAGCGTCCACTTTGATAAGTCTTATTTGCATATCTTTCATCGTATCTCGTACCAGAAGGCCTATAAACGTGGATTTCCCCATTATTGCATGATTGAAAGGTTTTTCATCGGAAAATATTACGGTTTCCCATATATTACCTTGATTTATATTTCCATAAGCAAATTCTACTCTTCTCTGTTTGTTTGCTTCGGTCAAAAATATTTTATTGGCAGCACAACAACTTTTTATATCTGAACTACGAATTCTTCTACGCGTTGTATTAGCCAGACCAGGAAAAATGTGTTTCTTCTTTAGCTTTTATCGCTGTTTCGAAGGTATGATCTTTTAGAAAATTAATTAATTCTATATCTTGGTCGTCATTCGAAATTTTAGGGCGACTAGAACCTGCTTTTCTTACAATTCTTCCATATTCTGCAATTTTGTGCTTAGCTAACAACACGGTATGGTATTTTGGCTAATCCCTAATTCATTTGCGATGGTTCTTATTTGATGATTGCCCATCTCTCAGTCAAGTGTAAATGATCGCCGAGATGATCGCTTTTTGCTCAGTGATTAACGCGGGTATTTCAAAAAATATTTCTTTTAACACGTCACTGTCAATCACATAATTAAATAAAATTGACAACTTCAAAACATGCTAATAGTCTGGGAGATTCAACTACATTTTGCTGTCCCAAGTTTTTTTTGGGCGCAATGGTACCATTGCGATCAAAAAAAAGTAGTACAACAAAATATAATTTAATCTGCTGGTCTATTATAAAATATTTTCTTTCAAACTGATAACTCAGTGTCACCAGAATTCTTGTGTCAGTGTCATGTAATTTGTTTAAAATTGCCTTTAACTTCAGAGCAAAAATCTATCATATTTACGCGATTAAGGGATGGGGTTCCCATAAGGGACATTGCAGGTGCATTAGGAATAAACAAAAAAACAGTGTTGTTGTCTAAATTCAAAATTCGAGAACACGGAAGTATTGTGAGAAACCCAGGTTCTGGTTGCCCAAAAGTTTCCACCGATGACGATGATACAACTTAAATTAATTATTTAAGGAACAACCCATTCGGGACCGCTATTACGGGTACAGAAGAAACATATTTTCCTAGATCTTCAGTTACAGCTCGAAGAATAATTCGGGAGTCTGAACTTAAAAATAGGTGTTCTGCAAACAAAATATACGGGGTCCACCAACGTGGCGGGGATGGAAGATTAAATCATTATCGAGGAGCTTATCAAAAATACTAAACCAGCATAAGGTATCGACTTAAAAGCGGCATATTTTAAAAATATTTTACATTATACAGGGTGGCTCAAAAAAGTGTGGCGGACTAAACTTGCATTTTTTTAAATGGAACACCCTATATATTATATTATTTTCTAATTCCCTATACAATTCCACGTATATTTTGTATAAAATGTCATATGTCTAAATTCAATTGTTTTTGAGTAATTGACGTTTAAAATATGGCATTTTTTGACTTTGACAGGCTGTAACATTGGAACGGTTCATCTTAGAGAAAAATGGTTTTCACCTCCCTATCTTAGTTTTTCATTCTCTATCCAAGGAAACCAACCTCCGATTTACTATGTTAAACCGTTAAAACCGTTTTTTTGGTTTAACATGGTAAATCGGAGGTTGATTTCCTTGGATAGAGAATGAAAAACTAAGATAGGGAGGTGAAAACCATTTTTCTCTAAGATGAACCGTTCCAATGTTACAGCCGGTCAAAGTCAAAAAATGCCTTATTTTAAACGTCAATTACTCAAAAACAATTGAATTTAGACATATGACGTTTTATACAAAATATACGTGGAATTGTATAGGGAATTAGAAAATAATATAATATATAGGGTGTTCCATTTAAAAAATGCAAGTTTAGTCCGCCACACTTTTTTGAGCCACCCTGTATAATGTAAAATATTTTTAAAATATGCCGCTTTTAAGTCGATACCTTATGCTGGTTTAGTATTTTTGATAAGCTCCTCGATAATGATTTAATCTTCCATCCCCGCCACGTTGGCGGACCCGGTATTTAACATTAACTAAATAAGCAAAGACGCGTACAATTATCTCACGAATACCAAAACCAACTGTAGGAGTCTGTATTTTTTTCAGATGAGAACACGTTCCAGTCCTGTTATAATGGAAAAGTCCGAGTATATAGACCCATAAACACAAGGTATGATGAAAAATATACGCACAAGACAAATCAAAGTGGACGTTTTTCCGTAAATGTGTGGGATTGGATTAGTGCTAGAGGGCCAGGAGTTTGTTAATTTGTGCAAAGGCGTCTAACTGCAGCAACATATTGCAACATAATAAATAATGTTATGGTGTCATCGGTTGAAGCCATATTCGGTCATCAAAATTATATTTTCCAACAAGATAATGCTCCTATTCATACTGCCCGCATAGTAAAAGATTACTTTCGACAAAATAATATCCAAGTTTTACCATGGCCTTTGAAGAGCGCCGACCTCAATTCCCTAGAAAATATCTGGGGAGAAATGACCAAGTTCATGTATAAACATGACTTTCATCCAAGAAATCAAGAAGAACTGCGCCAGGGGATAAACGCATCATAGAATAATATAACCCAAGAGTATACAAGAAGCTTAGTCTTAAGTATGCCGCGTCGGTTACAACGACTAAATATTTAAACAGCTGCTTTTAAGTACATTTTATTTTAGGATGTTGCATTTAGAAATGTTTGTTTTTGGTTAAAATCTTTTATTTTTACTGTTTTTCCATTTTTGGCTTTTGTTGTTTTGGATTTTTTTATATTCAATATATAAATCGATAGTTGTTATACATACTCTATTATTTTATTTAAAAACTTGAAAAATTGTCCATTTTTAAAAGGGAGGTAATAGTATATTACATAACAAGTGATGAAAGTGATACTTTTCAAACGAGGAGATATTTAGCACGAGGCGTCAGCCGAGTGCGGAAATTCTCCGAGTTTTAGAATAATCACTTTCACACGAGTAATGTACACTATTTTTCCTACGACCACAAAGAATTATTAAAAAAGCCTTTGATTTGTAAAAAAAAAATATTTCAACTCTAGAGTTGAAATTAGCATACCTAGGATTATGTTCCACTTAATATCTGGTTTCATATAGTTTGTCAATAGGCTTTTCCTTTATTTGTAGTTTAACATTTTCATTTTTTCATATTTTATATATCATAGGAAGACCTAATCCTGGATTGACTTCTAGATTAACCAGAATGAAAAATTTTAAATTTCAAGGAAATATACATTTAACCAAAATTTACAAAATCCACCCAACAAGGAAGATTTCAATTCAAAATAATTCTATAAATTATTAAATGTTTTTATAAAAAAAAAGTAAAATACTCCTGATGGGATTTGAACCTGTGACCTCCTGTTCTGTAGACAAGAGCTTTAGTGTCTACGCTATATGGTCCATGGCTACCAGTTAACATTTGTTGTTTAAATATATGACATTTTCTTCAGCGCGACTTGTTTTTTCTTTTATTAACATTTTTTATAATTTCACATGGCGTATTTTCACACTCTAATTCTAAATCACTCGACAAATACATGAAAAATAAGTTAAAACACTTTACAATTACTGATTTCTAAAATTTGTTCTTTTTAATAAATAGGTGTGGTCTGTCAAATTGACATCATATGTTTAAATTAAATAGTGTGCCTTGTATTACCACTCTAGAGTTGAAATATTTTCTTTCAACACGCGTGTGATATTCAGCACTTTCGAGCCAGGTTAACCGTGCTTTTTTTCTCATTTTCATAGGTGGTCGTAGGAAAATTTTTTAAAGCACCTTTATTACAATACTTTTATTTCGCCACGTATATAGTAGATTACCGTATTCATGGTAACGCAACGCCTAAAAAGTTAGGTGGCATGATTATATTGTTTTCATAGTGAGGACGATAAAAACTTCTTGATATCCTTATAGACCAAGAGTTCTGTCTGGGACTACTAATTCTTGTACTACTTTTTTTTTGATCGCAATGGTACATTATCATGAAATACATGTCGTCCCGACTGTCCCTCTCTCCAGAAAAAATAAAGTCCTATTGTCAGTGATATGAGTTGTCAACTTCACTTTAATCAGGAAGCGGCACTAAATAACCACTTACTGAAAATTACATTATAATATAATAATAATAATTAATATTTATTTAGCACTTTGGCTAGTTATAAACAAAATTACAAAAAGATAAACATGATGGAAATTTGTGACATAATATAATAACTACTTATCTACTAAGTATTTAATAAGCTTTCGGTTAAAAGAATGTAAACTTGGTGCATTCTTGATGTCTTCAGGCAGAGCATTAAAGAGGCAGACGCCCTCATAAAATAAGGTTTTTTGAAGTCTCGTTGTTCTTACAGATGAAACATTAAAGTTATGTTTAGAACGAACATCATAAAAATGTATATCAGATCTTTTTTCTAAAAAAGATCGCAAATAAATTGGCAACATATTACGGTCTACTTTGTAAATTAATGCTATATTTGCCTTCTTAATGCACTGCTCCACTGACAACCACCCTAGGTACCTGAGCATATCGCTTACTGGCGTGTAACGATTACAGCCCAAAAGAATCCGCATTACCTTATTCTGCTGTATTTGGAGTCTATTTATATCATCTTTGTTACATGAAATTAGTAGTGATATACCATAATTAAAATAAGGAAAAATAATAGTATTATATATAAGTTTCTTAGCCCAGAAAGAGAAACATACAGATATTCTACAGAAAAACCCTATCCTTTTTCCTATTTTTCTACACAAATCATCGACATGCCTGTCAAAGCTTAGCTGGGGATCCAACAGAACTCCTAGGTATTTTATTTCAGTAACAATTTCGATTGGGGAAGTATTTATATACAAAGTTAAATCTAATACACTAAATTTGAAACAATTTGTCTTAGACCCTATTACCATACATTTTGTTTTAGAATCATTCAGCTTTAATTTATTTTGACACAGCCAATCATACAAAATCGCCAACTCATTATTTAAAACTCTAACCAATTCCTGAAAGTCAGTGCCAGCAATTGAGATAAGCGTATCATCGGCAAAAAGACTGACAAATCACTTTTTCAAAACTTTATACATGTCATTAATATATATGAAATATCTCACTCATCCAATTTGCACTGACATACTGGATTGCTGCCTCGCATGAGTGTTTGCTCCTAAAACCCGATTGACCTACATACAGTAAATTGTTGGTTTCAATGTATGATTATATTGTTGTAATTTTATCTTAGGCTGTTATTATTGGGAAGCATACGCAGAAATTGTTGTTTTTGGGTGTACGAAACAAATATTGTGTGGTATGCTCCAGAGCAGCTAACCGTGGAGAAGAACCGTCCAACCACAGATGTTTTAAAAATTGGGATAGTTCGTCAGGTGCTATGGAGGCTGACATTGTGGTTGAAGGCTTTAATCTAAGTGAAACCCAGCATGGAATTAGATATAATCGTTTCATAGCTGATGGAGATTCAAGTGTTTTTGCAAAAATTAAGCGAGAAGTAACTTATGGTGCATACGTCACGAAATATGAATGCAAAAATCACGCTGTAAAAAACGTTGGAAAGGCACTCTACAAATGTTTAAAGAGTTTGACGCCACAGGCCAAAAAGCTTTTAACAGTAAAGAAAATAAAGGAAATTCAAAGCTTTCTTATGAATTTAATTTATGTTAACGCACACGGTGATGTCGAAAAGTTAAAACGAGACATGAGTAATACAATCAGTCATATCTATGGAGACCATAGTCGGTGTCACTTAGATTATTGTCATAATGTAGGGACGACTCAAGAGAGTAGACTGACTCAAGTAATGGATTCAGGCTTATTTTATCACCTTAATAGTAAGTTAAGAAAATTATACAGGGTGTCCATGAAATGACTGAACAAAGCTTCACCATAAATTCCTTAACCAAAGATAAGGCGATTTAGGCAAACTTACGTATATGCAATGTTGCTTCGTTTTGCCGCTACAAGGCGCTAAAGTTTTCAAAGTAATATTGTTTTTTCTGAATAATTTCTAAATGCCTTTATGGATTCCCACTAATTTTGGAACTAAAAATTACCACTATTAATAGCGTGTTTTGACGTATGCGCCATTTTTTTTAACACATTCTTTACTTTACTTTAATATACTTTATTGTCTGAAGAAAAAATCTTGTTGACAAAGTGTGTAAACTTAAAATAATTACAAACATATATACATACTTTTGAGGAAGTAGTCCATTCTTAAAGTGGAGTCAATTTATAGGAATAAGTAAAAACATGAAGTCTTTCTCCACTGGTTTATTGAAATAATAAAAAAAATTTTAAATTCTACATGTTTCGGGTGTAGTAACACCCATCATCAGGAATAAAATACAAAGAAAGAGCATTAGTAAATAAAGGAGCAAGATTAACTGGTAGTGAACATCGATGGAGCTCTATCGAGCCATGAGAGATAAAAATTAAGAACTGATGATTTAAAAAATTGGTATACTTAGAGCCTCGAGGCTAAGTTTGGACACTGATTTTTCCCCCAATTTTTTCAAAATTTTTATTTTACAACTTTGACTTAAGATTAATATAATATACAATATAATTGGCACATCCAATTAAGCTCCATGGTAGCCCCAAATAATTAATTTTTCTTTCCATACCACTTTCTTTTCTCTCCCCATGTTTTCTTCAGGATGAGATTTCTGGACCCATGAGTCTCCATTTTTCCTATATATTTTTTTCTCAGCCCTAACGGGCCCTCTTGTCACTGTTACCTTTTGCCCACGGTCAGTGTCCAAACTTGGCCTCGAGGCTCTAAGTATACCAATTTTTTAAATCATCAGTTCTTAATTTTTATCTCTCATGGCTCGATAGAGCTCCATCAATGTTCACTACCAGTTAATCTTGCTCCTTTATTTACTAATGCTCTCTCTTTGTATTTTATTCCTGATGATGGGTGTTACTACACCCGAAACATGTAGAATTTAAAATTTTTTTTATTATTTCAATAAGCCAGTGGAGAAAGACTTCATGTTTTTACTTATTCCTATATATACATACATATTTACAAAGTTATGAAAAGACAAAACCCGAAAAATACTACACATCTAAAAAACACAGTTATAGTACTCCAACGTATAAAACGCTTTCGTTAACAGTAGCGCCTTAAATGTGTTTTTAAAAAGTTTGAGACATTGATGATCTCTTACAGACTGCGGAACATGGTTGTAAATTTTCCTACTCTCATAAAATATAGATTGTTTAACGAGTGTAGTTTTAGGAATAGGTAAAGACAATTTACCTGAGCCTCTCGTATTATACTGTCCCGGAAGAATAGTCATTGGACCACGTAGAACAGACTTATGAATTAAGCATGCAGTCTCCAACACAAATAAACACACCAGAGTTAGAATACCCCGATCTATAAACAGAGATTTGCAGTGCTCTCTCGTCCTTACCTTACACACAACAGCCCGCTTCTGCAACACAAATATTGACTGAAATAAATCACGTCTACAATAGCCCCAGAAACATATACCATACAATAAATGGGACTCTACCAGAGCAAAGTACACCATTCGCGCCTCTCTTCCACTCAATTCATTCGCAACAATTCTCACAGCATAACAATCACGCGATATTTTCCTAGATAAATTTTCTATGTGTGTTGTATACTTCAACCTTTCATCAATGTGCAGACCCAAGAATTTAGCATTACTATTGTTTTTTTATACTGTAATTAACTATATCCACATTTGGTACATGACAGTTAAATGAAACAATACTTGTTTTAGACATGTTGAAACAGAGTAAGTTTGATTCGCACCATTCCTTAATCAGTGTTAAATCAAGCTCTATGGATTGAATGAGTTGAAGAATATTAAGACTTTTCCACACAAGGGTGATATCGTCGGCAAACAAGGTCAAGTATCCGCTAATGTTCAATCCAGTTAAGTCATTAATATAAATCAGAAACAAAATTGGTCCCAGCACTGAGCCCTGGGGTACACCACGGTTTACGGGCGAGTTCGTAGACGATTTACCATCCCAAGTTACCCTTTGCATTCTATCAGACAGGTATGAGCAGAACCACTCGTAAGTCCTTCCTACAAACCCATATCTCGCAAGCTTACGCAGCAGTATACCGTGATCCACACGGTCAAACGCCTTCGAAAAGTCGCAGAATACTGCCGCAACACTGCTGCCAGAGTTGATGGCAGCATATACAGTTTCAAGAAAAGCAAACATGGCATCATTGGTGGACCTTGATTCCTAAAATCCAAATTGATTAGGAGCTAAAATTTTATTTCTCTTTAAATGGCTCATAACACGTCTTTTAACAATTTTTTTAATTAGTTTTGCAAGAGTTGATAGTAGGGATATCGGCCGATAGTTTGAGGGATTATTTTTCTCGCCGCCCTTATATATGGGTATAACCTGAGCTTGTTTTAAACAATCCGGGAAAATGCCCCTCTGAAAGCACTCATTGATATAGAGAGACAAACATCGCAACACACTTTCCGGCATATTGTCAAGAAAATTCAAATTCAAATTTAAAAATGGCTTGTGATTGGTAATTAAAAGTTCCTCTTTTTGTTACCCCCCGTATAAATGACTTTAATTATTTTTCTGGCACTAGCTGACTTCATGTTGAAACTTTTTTTTCTCTTGCCAAATTTTGGCGAGACATGCAGTTTCTCTGTAAAAAAAATTATTTACGGTACCTACCTTGTAATTCACCATTGCTGTTTATTCAGAACGAGAATCATGAAAAATTGTTAATTCTAAATAACTACCAACTATATAGTTTCATTTTTATAACGATTGTTCGAAACTTTTTCATGTTTTGCATCGTAAATAATTTTTTTGTAAAGAAACTGCATGTCTGGCTAAAATTTTACAAGAGACAAAAAAGTTTCAACATAAAGTCAGCTAGTGTCAGAGAAATACTTAAAGTCATTTATACGGGGGGTAACAAAAAGACAAACTTTTAACTACCAATCACACGCCGTTTTTAAATTTGCAGGTATTAAAAAGAAGATGGCGCATACCCATACGTCAAAACACGCTATTAATAGTGGTCATTCTTAGTTCCAAAATTAGTGGAAATCGATAACGGCGTTAAGAAATTATTCAGAAAAATACAATATTAATTTGAAAACTTTAGCGCCCTGTAGCGGCAAAACGAAGCAACATTGCATAGATGTAAGTTTGCCTAGATCGCCTTATTTTTGGTTAAGGAATTTATGGTGAAGCGTTGTACAGTCATTTCATGGACACCCTGTATATTTTTTTTTGTTTAACTTTTTTTCATTGTAGGTGCGATAATAAGATTACTTGAAAAGGGCCACCAACTCATTGATAATGAGACGAACAACCGCGCAGAGCTTTATATGTCTTTGCTATGTAAATTTAATGCGGCAAAGAGGCTGAATCTTACTGGTCGGGGTTCGTTTCAAACGAGGTCCATGATGTCTGGACTAAGGTATGTCAGTCTGTCTGAATATTTTTGATATGAGTGTCCGACATAACTTTAAGAACATGAACTGTTGTTTAATTGATTTGAGAGAAAGACATTTTTAATAACAGTTTGTTCATACTGGTATATTTATTTATTTATTTAATCAACGGGTTACACCCAGTACAAATATAATTTACAATTATAATATTGATATACCAAATATTCAAGGTTACAATTACAAAAATCATCATACACTACAACGAACTTTTAAATGCATTTAAAGACGAAGCAAACACATCAACATTTACACTGTTGGTATTTGCCAATATCTTATTGATTGCAGAATATTTGCCATATAAAGTTCGATGTTTTTTGACAGAGAATGTATTAAGAGGCCTAGCAGAAACATGAAATTTTACAAGAGACAATAGGTCAGGACAGACAATAACACCATTAATTTAATTTTAATTTTAGACCAATATCATTATTGCCTACCATATATAAAATCATTAAGAAGATTGTAAAGAAACGCATGATAGATTTTCTATCTAAACACAGTATACTGAACGTGGCTCAGTTTGGGTTTCAGACGAGTAGGAACACTAACGACGCTATTTTTTTATTTTTGGAACATCTATATCAAAGACTAAATGATGGAGACGTTGCCGCAGCGGTGTTCTGTGATCTGTCAAAAGCCTTTGATTGTGTGGATCATGGGATACTGTTGGGCAAGCTTGAAGTCTACGGCTTTAGGGGCACTGCACTGGCTTGGTTTGAGTCTTATCTTTCGGACAGATATCAGACGGTTTACTTTAATGGAAGGGAATCAAAAAGAATGATAGTTTCATCGGGAGTACCGCAGGGCTCTGTTCTGGGGCCGTTGCTGTTTTTATTGTATATTAATGATTTAGCGAAGCTAGATATATCTGGTAGATATATTTGCGGATGATACCACGATTCTTTGGCAGGGGTCTGATGTGACCCAGTTGGAGCTTGACATTAATTGTGATATGCTGAAAATTAAGGAGTGGTGCGACTCAAATTATTTGTCACTTAATGTTTCTAAGACTAACCTCTACTCACTTTTAAATGCCACATTCACAGTATAGGACCAGAAGCTCAAAGAGTGAATAATTCAGCAATGAGCAAATTTCTGGGGCTTTATATTGACGATAAATTGAGGTTTGAACATCACATAGCGAATTTAAATACTAGAACAGCTCGTGGGTGCTATGCTTTGAGGGTTATATCGCGAGAGTTGGGAGTTTTTAGTGCGAGGAACGCATACTTTGCCCTTATAGAGAGTCACCCTCGGTATGGGTTGTGTTTCTGGGGATCGTGCGCTCAATACCTTTTCAGATCGGTATTCTCATTACAAAAGAGAGCAATACGGTGTATTTGTCAGTTGAGTCGCCGAACGTCCTGTCGACCGCACTTTATTAATTTGGGGATATTGACTTTGGCTTCTTTGTATATTCTTGAAACAGCATGTCTTATGCACAAGAAGTATAAATCTGAAATACAGACTTCCTTGACAACTACCACAAGAAGAACATACGTTATAGCGCTGCCGATTCCCTCTTCTGCCTTAACAAAAAACTCTCTATATTATAACAGCAAAAAATTGTTTAATCATTTGCCCCTTAGTTTACGGAAAATTGTTTGCCATAAAAAATTTCGGAGAGACCTAAAAAAATTGTTAACCGAGAGAGCCTTCTATACAATAAGTGAATTTTTCGAGGTATCGCTGTAAGGGTCTCTTGTTTGTTTTGGGGTGTTTAACTGGTCAGTGTATTTTAGATTTTAATTTGTTAATTCGTTTTAACTGTAGTCAATGAGTAGATCTTACGACAATAAAGCTATATTTGATTTGATTTGAATTAGTTTTAAAATAAAAACTTTATCAAAATTATCGCGTCTTTTACTCAGGTTTAACATATCTAAATCTTGAAGTAAAAGCTCATAATTTATTGCCTCCATTGGTATATGAAGTTTGTAGCTTCATATCTTAAAAATGTATGTTGTATTTTTTCAGTTATTTTTTTTATGGATGTTATAATAAAGTCAAAGTCAAAGTCAAAAAATCCTTTATTGTTTAAAGAATAATAAAATTCTTGTTAACAAAGGTCAAAAATAAAAATGAGCAACTTTAAAGTACATCCATATACATGCCTATACACTTAATATTAAAATAATACACACAGATTATCGTATCACTGATAGATCATCAAAAAATTCATCCAAAGTATAGTAAGCTTTTTCCGTTAAGAAACGCTTAGTTAATTTCTTAAACTTTTCAAAATGTTGCCTTCTTAAAGCGAGCGGAAGATGATTAAATATTTTCTTACCACCATATATAAAAGATTTTCTAATTTGTTCAGAATGAGGTATAGGTAAGCTTAAAAAAAAAGATTGACGCGTATTATAATAAGAAGGCAACAACAGCTCACTTTTATATTTTTTATATACAAGACAGGCAGTCTCTAAAATAAAGATAGAGCAAAGAGTCAATATTGCATGCCTTATAAATAGTGGGCGACAAGAATCCCTAATTTTAGCACTACACATGTATCTTATTGCTCTCTTTTGCAGAACAAACACCGTGTTAAATAAATATTGGGTACATGATCCCCAAAAACAGATTCCATAACGAAGATGGGACTCTATCAAAGCATAGTAAGAGCTTTTTGCCACAGAAAAATTTAAGTTATTTGATATCACCCTTAGAGCATAACAGTTTGAAGAAATTTTACTACACAAATTGATGATATGAGTTTCAAACTTAAGAGAGCTGTCTATTGATAATCCCAAAAACTTATTTACAGAGAGCACTGAAATCTTTTCATCCTCCATAAAAATATCCTCCATAACACATTTAAAATTCAACACATTTGTCTTTGCTATATTAAAGGATAACAGATTAGCATCACACCACTTTCTCATCCTGTCTAAGTCGTTACTAATTTCTACTTTAAGTTTATCAACGTCTGTTCCGTGCCAAAGAATGGTAGTGTCATCAGCGAAAATAGTGAATTTTCCAGATATTGGTAAATGAGGCAAGTCATTGATATAAACTATAAAGAGAGGGGGGCCCAAGACTGAACCCTGTGGAATACCCGGAATATAATAAGGAAACCAAACACAAGTGCTATTTTCCAACACTGATTTTACCAAGGATACATATGACATTTTAATTGTCTTTATGTTCACAGCTGTATTTCGCTTAACAAAACCCAATAGTTTTAGTGCTCTGTTGCAGCAATAATCTATGTGATAATTAAATGTTAACTTACAATCAAAATAAATATCTAGATCACGTATTACATTTACTTTATCTATTTGAAATACCAAAATTTTGTTCCTGTTTTTCTACGAAACCGAATATATTTACACTTTTTATTATTCAGACACACTTTATTTAGTTGGCATCATTCCTGGAACCTCGAAAGACAGTGCCGGTTTAAGGTAGTGTGGCGCCCGGTGCTTCTCGTGACTGCCTCCCCCTGACTTTGAAAAAAATTTTGGGTGCCACGCCCTATTTAATGAAAATTTTTGCCCTTCCGGAATTTTTTTCAGTCCGTAGAGGTTTTTAACCAACAAACCCTCCTTCTTTTGTTGTATGGGTCCATAAAAAAAATTGATGAAATAAGTCAGAAGTCATAAGTCAGAATCTCAGGGTAACCTTCAAAATCCCAATTTCCCCCTTCGGCGCGCCACTACGACTTTATATAAAAAAAATCATTTATTTAAACTAAAATTTTATTTGTGTACGTGGGTTTGTTTACAGAAAAGATCGCGAAATTCACAATTATTATTTAAATAATTTTACAGAATACATCGGTAAAAAATAAGGTAATCAAAAATAGCAAGGAAAAAGCACACAAAATAAGAAGCCAAAAATGAATTTTAATTAAAATAAGAAAAGGGTAAGAAAGAAAAATTAAAACACATGGGTTATTTTTGTTTTTCTACAATATCCTATCATTTTTAAGTATGAACCGAGTAAAAATAAAATATAAATGAAACGCCAAAACAAATATTTAACTTTTAATAAATCTAATAAAAAAAAAAATACAGAAATGCAACAAAATTTTTGCTTAATTAACTTTCGTTTTCATAATCACAATCAACTAAAAGGTTAAACGTCATAATACTTATATATAATAAGTATCAGTTTTACAGGACTCTTTTTCTTGCTTTTAAATTTAAAAATGTTTGTATTATCTCGTTAGTGTCTATGGTTTTAAAAAGATTTGAATTTACTGACATGATGGCTAAGGAATTTAGTCTTTCTTGGGCAATTGAATTTCTAAGATAGGTTTTAACCCGGTTTAACGTGGAAAATGAACGCTCCCCACTAGCATTTGTAACCATTATAAAAAAGAATATACGAAGGCATACATCTATATTTGGAAATGCACATGTTAATTTATTTTTATGTAACAATTTTACTGAATCTTTAGGAGATTCAACTTTAATTTCATCACTTAGTTCGGTTAGGAAATTTTTTAGCTGAATACATTCTTCAGGTAAATATTCGTCTAAGTCGTCTATACAGTGTGTCCAAAAAAGTATGCAACATATGTAAAAGTTTTTTATTACCGATTTCTCAGAAAATTTTATTTTTGATAAAAGTTGGTGCATGCCTTGAAACTGTAAATGCATATTTCACATTTCACCTGCGGCTAATAGTAAGGGAGCAAATGCCATTTTTTCGAAATTGCATTAAGAGGAAAGTACCGTAGTTATTAGAAATACAGCAAAATTGTATATGGAAATGTTATTGCAAATTAAAAACATAACCCAAATACGAAATTTGAGTTACGTGTCTCAATTTTTTTTTTTCTAATCTCTAATTTCCCCCTACGCCTCTGGTCGATTTTTCGTTTACGCAATTTTAATATATTTATCAAATAACTTAAACGTGAGTTTATAATAAAAATGCATTAAGTAGTTGCAAACTTTTAAAAACTTTTCAATGAACCGGGTCGGTTTAGATATAAGCGTGTTGCACGCCTACTTAAACACATTTTAGCCAACTTCTGTTCGAAACTAAATTAAAATATAATTCAACCCTATTCATAGTACTGGAAATAACTACTAATTTATTTGTCATTATAAATAAATAAATAATTACGAAATTTGAGAATTTGTATTGGAGAATAGAAAAAAAAAATAAAAATTGAGACACGTAACTCAAATTTGGGCTATGTTTTTAATTTGCAATAACATTTCCATATAAAATTTTGCTGTATTTCTAATAACTAAAGTACTTTACTCTTAATGCAATTTCGAAAAAATGGCATTTGCTCCCTTACTATTAGCCGCATGTGTAATATGAAATATGCATTTATAGTTTCAAGGCATGCACCAACGTTTATCAAGAATAAAATTTTCTGAGAAATCGGTAATAAAAAACTTTTACATAAGTTGCATACTTTTTTCGACACACTGTATATGTATCTTTTAATTTATTTGCATGTAATACTATATCTTCATCTTTTACCAGTTTTAAATTAAACAAAAATTCAAACAAATCCGAACATGTTTTGTACACTTCGGATCTATAATTTCCTCTTGAAGATTGTTAAGGATTGGGCGTACGTGGATCTCATCGGCATAAAAGCCATTTCAATACGATCACGATATTAAGGTGGCGCGCCGCGCCGCCCTTAGACATTTACCGCCTGATGCTATAGCACCCATGTAAAACCGGCAGTGTCGAAAGATCACCCTGCAACTCCTCCTGTGAAGTAGTTGAATTATTAATCTTGAAAATCTTCAAATCATTTGCATAAATCAGTACCTGACTATTTCGAAAGCAGACTATGACATTAATAAATATATTAAATAATAGAGGTGCAAGATGACCCCCCTGAGGCACTCCAGAGGTGACATCTATTGTTTTTGACTTGGATTTAATTTTAACAATTTACTTACGATTTACAAGATATGACAACATCCAATCCAGTAGTACATCGCCCACTCCATACGCAGCTAATTTATCGATTAACAAAAAAATGATCAACCCTATCAAACGCCTTGGAAAAGTCCGTGTAAATAGAATCAACAACGGCACCCTCCTCCAAGGTCCGCGAAATGGTCACTCTATAAACCAACAAATTTATTGTAATTGAACCACCCTTACTAAAACCATGCTGCCTTATTGTGAGAAAGTCATTAACTATGGATTTAAATACTTTAGGAAATTGCGACATAAGGGTCACTGGGCGATAATTGACTACGTCATCTTTTTTACCGTTTCCCTTGTCAATAGGTGACACATGTCACAGCTTCCAAAAGTCAGGAAAGATACCATCTGACAATGATTGATTATAAAGAAGCCAAAGTGGTCTGGAAAGTGCAAATGCACAATTTTTTATAAAAAAAAGGTGTTATGTCTGGACCAGGACTCTTATTCACATCTACTTCCAGCAGCTTTTTAAAAACCTCAGAGATGGCAATGCAATAACTATTTACGTTAAAAGATGGACCAAAGTTAGATGATAAATCATTTTTAATATTGATTGAAGGGACATACAGGGTGTTACAAATTCGACATACCAGCATTGGAATCTCGGAAACCATATGAGTTAGAGAAACAGTTAAATGGGGGCAAAGTTGTGCAATTCGGTGCTGATTATAATGCCGCTTTAAAAGTTTTCAAATTCCGAATACTTCCGATTTTTGGAAGGATTTAAAAATCGGTAAAAAAAATCCAGGTCCGTATTTAAAACAGTAAAGTTAGTGATGGCCGCTCGAAGACGAAACGGCGGATCTTTAGTTTAGTAATGTCATTTTATAGAGGAGAAAAAGTGGCAATGACAAAGTGTCATTTATTTTTAAATAGCTAGTCAAATGAGCTCAGGAAAAAATAAAACCGATTTTGCAATATTTCGGTTTTTTTCGAATAAAATCGGAAGTATTCGGAATTTGAAAACTTTTAAAGCGGATTATAATCAGCGCCGAATTGCACAACTTTGCCCCCATTTAACCGTTACTCTAACTCCTATGGTTTCCGAGGTTCCAATGCTGGTATGTCGAATTTGTAACACCCTGTATACTGATGAAAAATAATCTGAAAATAAATCGGCAGTACCTACTCTTACCATCGGATGCAGTGCAGTCTCCAAACCTAACCCTTAATGGAATATTATTGTCCTTATTTTTAGAGCGAATGTACTTCCAGAAATTCCTTGTATTCTATTCAACCTGTTGCTCTACGTTCTCAATATATTTTTTATAACAGTGTGCCGCCTGAATTTTACACAATTGCCTCAGTGCACTAAAGTTCTCATAGTCACATTCACTTCTGCTTAATTTGAATTTTTTATGTGCAATTTTTTTGTTGAAAATATTTGTTTTAAGTTCAGTATTAAACCAGGGAGGAAATTTGAACCGATTCTGAGTTTTTATTTTTGGTACAAAATGCTCAACTGCACAATTCAGTATTTCATACAACCTCAACAAATTTTGATCTACATTTGAAGTAAGTGCATCATCCCAATAAATGTCCAGCAAGAACTCGTTTATATCTGAGTAACTACAGTTCTTAAATTCATAAATTGTGTCTTCATAATGAAGTTACATCACGACACCTAATTGACATTAGATTATTAGGTATATTATTTATAATACTCATTATTTTTAGATATAATATGGGCCCTGATTGGCAGATAGACCAGTGGGAAGCAATTGTTGGAAGCCCTGCCGGAGAAAATTTTAAAAAATGCATGGCCCAAAATAAAAGAGCTCATCAATTGCAGAGTAAGAAGCCAAGGGATCGAAAATTGAAGAGAACCATAACCAGCAGTACTCCAACGAAAAATGTAGATTATGGCAGGACAGCAGAGCAACCACCATTATCTGAAATAGAGTATGTCTCGGAAAAGGAAAGGTTTTTGAAAAAATTAAAGGTATGATAATAATAAGTTTATATAATAAGTTTATTTTCAATATTTGTAATATAATATGTATATAATGTTTATTTATCTTCCTCAATAAACTTCTTTGATCCCCCGAAGTCGTGCTTGTTAGGGGCAAATCTTAGTATTTTAAATTATAAATATAATATATAGGATATAGTATAGGAATAAAAAATGTTTTTTAAAAATATTTGTTATTATTATCTAAAAGTTAAATATAAATATAAACGCAGTTTTTTTTTAAGATATGGGATATAAAAATTTTGAAAAATATATTATTCATAACAATATTTATTAAAACATTTCCAACATTTTTTTAAAGTTATCTTTTAAGTTTCAATATCCATGCTTTTATTTCGACTTTATATTTTTTTAATTAAATATATTTTTTAATTTTTGTTGGTAAATAGGCGTTTAAATAAAAACATAAATATTTGAAATTTCTTTGTCCTATGGACTTATTTATTTTAGGTTTTATGGTTATTTTATTTTTATTACGTGTATTATGATTATGGTTTTTAAATTGTATAAGATTTTTATTTTTAAATATGTATATTGTAATGTATTCCGTAATTTAAATGAGTTTTAACTAATGCATAATATATTTCCATATGAACGGCAGTAGAGTTTTGGACTTGCATTGTCTTTATTTGTTTAGAATCACTACGTTTCAACTGGTAAGTATCTCAGTCGTGAATATCGTTCACCTGAAGCCGACTGGAGATACTTACCAGTTGAAACGTAGTGATTCTAAACAAATAAAGACAATGCAAGTCCAAAACTCTACTGCCGTTCAAAAACGTCATTGTCTATATGTTTTACGTTCAATTTTTTTAAAATGTTTCTAAAAATTGGTTGTAACTTCTTAATTATTTAATCAAATATTCTATGTGAAAATTCCAATTTAATTTACTGTTAAAAGTTATTTCTAAATATTTTAGATTAACTTTTAAAATTTGAATGTCATCATTTATTTTAATACTATTCATATTTTGTATGTTATTTGGATTTAAAGTAAAAGGAAGATAATTAGTTTTACCAAAATTAATTGTTGATCAATTCTTATCAAACCAATTTTTTATTGTTTTAAAATCTTTTTTAATTTTGTTATTTAAGTTGTCCAATTTGTATCTGTATACAAAATTGCAGTATCATCTATAATAAATTGATATAAAAAAAAACTATTACGGTGAAGTGGGGATTAAAAATATAAAAGGTCGCCTTTGAAACATTAGTACAGATTAAATATTTTTAAAAAATTTGCCGTAACTTGTAACTATAGACGAAGTTTCGATACATTTGCCATAAGCTGTGTTACTTTAAAAAAAATATAAAAATTTTTTTAACAATATGTTTGCGTCTATAAAAGTCCAAAAAAACATTTTATTGTAGTTTTAGTCTTTAAAAGTATTTTTTTTTTACAATTATTACAAAAAACTCCCCTTGCCCCAGATCCCCATTTCACCTTATAATTTTATACGTGATTTATACACTTTTTCCCTAAATTTCTATTTAAAAGTTTCTTGTAGAAAATTAGCTTCTGGTATAAGAACACCAAAACCTATTCGAAAATAGTTTATAGTTTGCTGTCTCATTAGGAAAAATAGTTAAAGGAGAGATTGTCTCCGGAAATAATTACCAATATTTTTTACAATTTGAAAACGAACAGCATTTAATATTGCCTCTACCAATGATAGTATGAAAATTTGGCGAAACACGTCAATTGGTATATCGAGGGGGACATTTTTTAAGACATTTGTTGTCGTGTTACTTTCAACCCCCAGGGCACCTACCCCTAAAATTTTAAATGGCAACCCCTATTTATTTTTCCATTTTTGTGTTCCTTATAAAATCTACATAAACTGTATCATTTTTTTTTTCAAAAAATGTAATTATTTTATTTTTTCTAGTGGCGATATCGAAGACGAAATGTAAATAAATAAAGGAATTTGGAATGTATTTCTACATTTCGTCTTCGATATCGCCACTAGAAAAAATAAAATAATTACATTTTTAAAAAAAAAAAAAAGATACAGTTTATGTAGAATTTTATAAGGAACACAAAAATGGCAAAATAAATAGGGGTTGCCATTTAAAATTTTAGGGGTAGGTGCCTTGGGGGTTAGGGGGTTGAAAGTAACACGACAACAAATGTCTTAAAAAATGTCCCCCTCGATATATCAATTGACGTGTTTCGCCAAATTTTCATACTATCATTGTACAATATTAAATGCTGTTCGTTTTCAAATTGTCACCCTGTATATTTGTTCGTTTCATATCAAGAATTATTTTTCGAACATATTTAAAAGTACACTTTTCATTTATCCTGATAATATTTAGTTGGTCGCTTTAAGGTAAACTCTGAAGAAATTATCGACATTGAGCGAAAAACAGTCGGCCAGGGTAACATCACTTATGAAGTTCAGAGAAAAAATCGTCTAACGGCATCTCTTTTCGGTTCTGTGTGCCGCCAAAGACGCACCACCCCGTGTACGACGCTGGCTAAGACAATTTTAAACCCAACTCCCAACCCAACCGAAGAAACAAAATACGACCAAGAAATGGAGCATGTGGCTAGGCAAAAATTTGCACTTAGTAGACCTCATGCCGTAGTTAAGGAATGTGGTCTTTTTATTGATAAAATGTATCCACATTTAGCTGCATATCCTGATGGTAAGACCTTTTTTAGCTTAGGCATTGTTTAGAAATTTAAAATGAAATAAATAGCATATTTTTTATTGAAGAAATATTACTTTTTAGGTCTGGTTGGGGCTAATGGGCTTATGAAAATAAAATGTCTCCATAGTGCTCACAAGAGGGGCCAGAGCTTGCATGAGGCAGTGGAAACTGACAAGACAATTTGCCTAGAGAGATCTGAAAACAAATTTCGTCTGAAAAGAAACCATGATTACTACTATCAGGTAAACATTGTATATAAACCACAAGGGGCAGTCTTAATTTACCCTAATTTCCTATTTTCTAAGAAGTTTTTGTTTTAGATCCAAGGACAGCTAAACATTGCACAAAAGGACCTATGTTTTTTTATAGTGTATATTAATGATAGGGATCCATTATATGTAGAAGCTATTTGCCGTGATGAGGAATTGTGGAAGAATAATATGCTTCCTAAATTAAATAATTTTTATATGACTTGCCTACTACCCAGGATTGTTGATAAAAACAGGAAATGTTTAGATCCTTATCACTGCAAATAGTACAATAATAGCGTAAATGATGTAAAGGTAAGTTGTTTTTATAAAAATGATAGAAGTAGGGTAAGATTGCCTATATCGTACCACTTTTTGGTTT
Source organism: Polydrusus cervinus (assembly GCA_935413205.1). Taxonomy (NCBI): domain Eukaryota; kingdom Metazoa; phylum Arthropoda; class Insecta; order Coleoptera; family Curculionidae; genus Polydrusus; species Polydrusus cervinus. The sequence goes on from OW284518.1 coordinate 9,868,941, forward strand.
TAATTTTTTTTCTTATAAACTGATAAATGAAATGTATATTTTTCGGTATAAAACAATAGATCGGTCTATTAGACACCTAACTGCAATTTTTAAAATATTATTTTTTATTTAATTTATAAAAAACAGCTGTTTTTGTAAGGAATAGCAAATAGTACGATTTAAAAAACTGGTTTCCTAAATCGTACTAGTGGGTTCCTAAATCGTACCACAGTGTTCTTTTGGGGTATATTAAATAAAAATGAGTACAGTTTTTTGTAAAGACAACAAATTACACAAAATTATTGTTTATATTAAGTATTTTACAAAAAAAACATCACACCTTTGAAAATAATTTTAAATGTACCTACAAACAAAAGTCGCACATGCAGTCCTTATTAAGACGTGTCACGTTGGAACACTATTCATGTGCGTGTGTGGTACGATTTAGGAAACTGTCAATCAAAATAATAAATAATACAATTCTAACCCCAATATAGATCTAAAATTAAATTCAATTTTTGCAAAATTACAAGAACTTCCTAGGCTATGCTACTAAAAAAAAATATCGGTATAAATACTACTTACCAATGAGATATAGCCTTGCAAAAAATCAACAAAATTAACATGAAAATAGCCGAATTCTTTCAACTTGCTTTTCACGCTTAGCGAAACACAACCGGTGCAAAACGATTATACTATGCGACTGGCAGTTAGACACTACAACAACGTCCGATAGATGTCGTATAATTTATCGTCTAATATGAAAACTTAGACAACGGTACGATTTTGGCGACTTTACCCTATTTTGAATGGTCCCAATATTTTTAACATTTTTTTTTGTAGCTATTATAAAACATTATACATACTCTGTTGGTCACTAAATAAAAATCAAAATTTGCTGCCGTTTTAGGTGTTGTAGCAGTTATTGGTAATATAAAAATGTCTTTGAGGTCCACAAGAGGGGTCTAATCCCACCAGGGGCTATTAAAAACGCCACAACAATAAATATTGATCTGGAAAAGCGTTCAACTATATTTCGTCTGAACACGAATTGAATTTACGGTCAGGTAACTATAATTAAAGTATACTAAATGTTTGTAAATCTGCTAGAATTTTTATCCCTGAAGAGAATATGAAAGATCATATTTTTTACCCTGCAAATCTGCAGTTTACAATATTATAGAAATCAATATTTTTTTAAGGCACTGTTTAAACTTCTTGTTTCACTCTACTATATTTACGAATATGTATTGCATACATAATATACAATATTTACCAGAATTGCCACTTTAAGATGGTAAAAAGGGCTTAAAGAATAATAGGTTTATTTTCCTCGGTAACAATTAAAAGAGTGCCAAGTAGTTTATTGTACAACATGATTTTATTTTTAGATTTACAAAACTGACTGTAAAAAAAGTGGTAAAGATTACAAGATGTCTGGTACTTGCCATAAAATGGATCTACATTCTTCCAAATATTTACCAGAATTACCACTTAAGATGGTAAAAAGGGCTTAAAGAATAATAGGTTTATTTTCCTTGGTAACACTTAACAGAGAGCCAACTGACTGTAAAAGAAGTGGTAAAGATTACAAGATGTCAGGTACTTGTCATAAAATGGATCTACATTCTTCCAAATATTTACCAGAATTACCACTTAAGATGGTAAAAAGGGCTTAAAGAATAATAGGTTTATTTTCCTTGGTAACACTTAACAGAGAGCCAACTGACTGTAAAAGAAGTGGTAACGATTACAAGATGTCAGGTACTTGTCATAAAATGGATCTACATTCTTCCAAATATTTGCCAGAATTACCACTTAAGATGGTAAAAAGGGCTTAAAGAATAATAGGTTTATTTTCCTTGGTAACACTTAACAGAGAGCCAACTGACTGTAAAAGAAGTGTTAAAGATTACAAGATGTCAGGTACTTGTCATAAAATGGATTTACATTCTACCAAATATTTACCAGAATTACCACTTAAGATGGTAAAAAGGGCTTAAAGAATAATAGGTTTATTTTCCTTGGTAACACTTAACAGAGAGCCAACTGACTGTAAAAGAAGTGGTAAAGATTACAAGATGTCAGGTACTTGTCATAAAATGGATCTACATTCTTCCAAATATTTACCAGAATTACCACTTAAGATGGTAAAAAGGGCTTAAAGAATAATAGGTTTATTTTCCTTGGTAACACTTAACAGAGAGCCAACTGACTGTAAAAGAAGTGTTAAAGATTACAAGATGTCAGGTACTTGTCATAAAATGGATTTACATTCTACCAAATATTTACCAGAATTACCACTTAAGATGGTAAAAAGGGCTTAAAGAATAATAGGTTTATTTTCCTTGGTAACACTTAACAGAGAGCCAACTGACTGTAAAAGAAGTGGTAAAGATTACAAGATGTCAGGTACTTGTCATAAAATGGATCTACATTCTTCCAAATATTTACCAGAATTACCACTTAAGATGGTAAAAAGGGCTTAAAGAATAATAGGTTTATTTTCCTTGGTAACACTTAATAGAGAGCCAACTGACTGTAAAAGAAGTGGTAAAGATTACAAGATGTCAGGTACTTGTCATAAAATGGATATACATTCTTCCAAATATTTACCAGAATTACCACTTAAGATGGTAAAAGGGGCTTAAAGAATAATAGGTTTATTTTCCTTGGTAACACTTAACAGAGAGCCAACTGACTGTAAAAGAAGTGGTAAAGATTACAAGATGTCAGGTACTTGTCATAGAATGGATTTACATTCTACCAAATATTTACCAGAATTACCACTTAAGATGGTAAAAAGGGCTTAAAGAATAATAGGTTTATTTTCCTTGGTAACACTTAACAGAGAGCCAACTGACTGTAAAAGAAGTGGTAAAGATTACAAGATGTCAGGTACTTGTCATAAAATGGATCTACATTCTTCCAAATATTTACCAGAATTACCACTTAAGATGGTAAAAAGGGCTTAAAGAATAATAGGTTTATTTTCCTTGGTAACACTTAACAGAGAGCCAACTGACTGTAAAAGAAGTGTTAAAGATTACAAGATGTCAGGTACTTGTCATAAAATAGATTTACATTCTACCAAATATTTACCAGAATTACCACTTAAGATGGTAAAAAGGGCTTAAAGAATAATAGGTTTATTTTCCTTGGTAACACTTAACAGAGAGCCAACTGACTGTAAAAGAAGTGGTAAAGATTACAAGATGTCAGGTACTTGTCATAAAATGGATCTACATTCTTCCAAATATTTACCAGAATTACTACTTAAGATGGTAAAAAGGGCTTAAAGAATAATAGGTTTATTTTCCTTGGTAACACTTAACAGAGAGCCAACTGACTGTAAAAGAAGTGGTAAAGATTACAAGATGTCAGGTACTTGTCATAAAATGGATCTACATTCTTCCAAATATTTACCAGAATTACCACTTAAGATGGTAAAAAGGGCTTAAAGAATAATAGGTTTATTTTCCTTGGTAACACTTAACAGAGAGCCAACTGACTGTAAAAGAAGTGGTAAAGATTACAAGATGTCAGGTACTTGTCATAAAATGGATATACATTCTTCCAAATATTTACCAGAATTACCACTTAAGATGGTAAAAGGGGCTTAAAGAATAATAGGTTTATTTTCCTTGGTAACACTTAACAGAGAGCCAACTGACTGTAAAATAAGTGGTAAAGATTAAAAGATGTCAGGTACTTGCCATAAAATGGATCTACATTCTTCCAAATATTTACCAGAATTATCACTTAAGATGGTAAAAAGGGCTTAAAGAATAATAGGTTTATTTTCCTTGGTAACACTTAACAGAGAGCCAACTGACTGTAAAAGAAGTGGTAAAGATTAAAAGATGTCAGGTACTTGCCATAAAATGGATCTACATTCTTCCAAATATTTACCAGAATTATCACTTAAGATGGTAAAAAGGGCTTAAAGAATAATAGGTTTATTTTCCTTGGTAACACTTAACAGAGAGCCAACTGACTGTAAAAGAAGTGGTAAAGATTAAAAGATGTCAGGTACTTGCCATAAAATGGATCTACATTCTTCCAAATATTTACCAGAATTATCACTTAAGATGGTAAAAAGGGCTTAAAGAATAATAGGTTTATTTTCCTTGGTAACACTTAACAGAGAGCCAACTGACTGTAAAAGAAGTGGTAAAGATTACAAGATGTCAGGTACTTGTCATAAAATGGATCTACATTCTTCCAAATATTTACCAGAATTACTACTTAAGATGGTAAAAAGGGCTTAAAGAATAATAGGTTTATTTTCCTTGGTAACACTTAACAGAGAGCCAACTGACTGTAAAAGAAGTGGTAAAGATTAAAAGATGTCAGGTACTTGCCATAAAATGGATCTACATTCTTCCAAATATTTACCAGAATTATCACTTAAGATGGTAAAAAGGGCTTAAAGAATAATAGGTTTATTTTCCTTGGTAACACTTAACAGAGAGCCAACTGACTGTAAAAGAAGTGGTAAAGATTAAAAGATGTCAGGTACTTGCCATAAAATGGATCTACATTCTTCCAAATATTTACCAGAATTATCACTTAAGATGGTAAAAAGGGCTTAAAGAATAATAGGTTTATTTTCCTTGGTAACACTTAACAGAGAGCCAACTGACTGTAAAAGAAGTGGTAAAGATTAAAAGATGTCAGGTACTTGCCATAAAATGGATCTACATTCTTCCAAATATTTACCAGAATTATCACTTAAGATGGTAAAAAGGGCTTAAAGAATAATAGGTTTATTTTCCTTGGTAACACTTAACAGAGAGCCAACTGACTGTAAAAGAAGTGGTAAAGATTACAAGATGTCAAGTACTTGTAATAAAATGGATGTACATTCTTATTAAAATAATTACCCTATATTGTGTAAGCATTTTAAAAATTTTAAAACAATAGTAATATAAGTAGGTACAGCTATGTGTTCACTTTGAATCATATGATATGTATTAGAATAGAATTTACACAAGCATTTGAAAATTATCAGTTTCTTGTTTAACATAGTTTCGAATTTAAAAGTTAGGGCAACAACTGGCAGTAAGAAGTCTAGTGGAAAAAGAAACTTTTAATATCTACACCACTTGATCGATAGAAGGTAAAAAGGGTGCTACAAAAAGTTAAACTCATAATGTTGAAGCATGAAAAATAACTATCATTGACAGTCTTCAACTTCAGTTCAACTAAATGAGACAACGTTTTATTAAAATCAATATGGCGGGATATGTAATGGACAAAATAAGGATCAATCTCTTGATCATTCAAGCCGCCCAGAACAAATAACATAATCAGACAGCGTAAAAGTTTTTGTAAGTTCCGCTGTGTGATGTCCCGCCAAATAAATAAGAAATTCTTAAATAATAAAAGGTTAAATAAATTATTGAAGGGAAGACCTTTGTTAAAAGAAAAATAGGGAAATAATAATTAAATAATTTTTATTAAACAAAAGAAAAGATAAAAATCTCGCAACGCTTAGAAAAAAAAGTAAATCTCAGAAAATTAAGGTTTTTCAAAATTTATAAATAAATAAAATTTAATTGAAAACCGTAGGAATAAATAATTACTAATAACCAAGTGTTCCACAAATAAATGCATAATAAAAGTAAGAAAAAAATAAATCAGTTAACATTCAAAATTAAAAAAAAATTAATATTTTACAAAAGTTCAGCAAAATACTGTAAAACAATTGCAAAATGATCAAAATAAATTTAAAAATTATTAAAGAAAAAATAAAAGATTTGTTTATAAATAAAATTTAAAAATATTTTAAAGAGTTATGAAAAATTCAGATAATGTTTTAAGGTGTTTAAGTGGAGAATCTCAAAGGAATTTAAAAGAAAATATTTATTTATGGAATAAATAAAGCTTAAAAGTAATTTAAGATCAGTCAAGGATCAAAGTAAAATTCAAGAAAAATTCAAAAAAAATATTTATTTACGGAATAAATAAATTTAAAAAAAAAATAATATATTTTAAACTGGTCAAGTCTAAATAAAAATTTATAAAAACAAAAATTGGGAAAAATATTTATTATAGAATAAATAAATTTTAACAATATTTTACAATCAGAATAGAGTTCAAGTATTTATTCAGGAAAAATCAAAAAATAAATTTTAAACCAATTCTAAAAATTTAATAAACTCACCTGTTAAAATATAATCCATAAAATCACAGAAGATTCATAAACAAAAATAATAAAATAATTAAAATTTAAAATAATCAAATTCATTTTATTAGATAATTTCCACTGTAGAAAAATTTCACAAGTTAAAATCAACTAACCGCGACCACGAAACTAATTTAACTAGCATCGTGCAGAGTCCACTCCAAGAACACCCCCCTATTCTCTTCGCGGACACGTGCATCTAAAATAGACATAGTTCCCCTTTTTAAGACAAAACAAATCGCGATATAATTCTGTTCTTTTACCAGATTAACTAAATTATCCGGATATTTTCTTGCACCTGCCGTGGACCCCTTCTTTTGAATATTGCTTAACATGCGATTTTGAACCTTAAAGGCTAATAAATTAGTAGATTGACAGAAATAAAGAAGTGTTGATCGTGCCCTAAAAAGCGTTAATCGCAGGTGGTGGCACGATTACAGAAACACCTGCAGATGTTTTCATGGGGGAAAAAGGGTTATAAAAAACCGGACGGCGCTTGGAAGAGATCAGTCTATAAAAAAAAGGTTACGTGCTCGTTAAAAGTGAAATTAGGTCAGTTCGAAGTCCAAGTTAAAAGTTAGTTACCGTCGTTTTTTTTGCTTATTAATCCGGTCGAAGATTAATTAAGTTGAATTTACTGATAAATGCAGTCCGGTTCGAGTTAGAATTAAATTCAGAAAAGTCTTGATTTTTTTTTGAAAAAAAACTAACTTGGAGAAATTTTAAAATAAATTCTTGATAAAGAAGTAAGTGTTCTATGGTCATAAATAGTGTATAATGAAAAATTATGTGAAAATTTGAATTACATTAAGGTGGCTCCTAAAATTTAAGTAATAAGTGTACTTTGTGAAACGTAACAATAATATTGCAAATAAATCACGTGTATGTTAAAACCTGTTTAAGTGTATAATTTCAGAACTAAATCACACTACCAATTAGACTTATAGAATTTCCATAAAAATCATCATCTAAAATCTTCCAGGCAAACAAAAAAATTAGGTTTTTCTTTAACAGTGAATAAACTTCATAAAAAAGGTTGTCAGCAGATAGCACAGGAATCTTCCGAACCCAGCAAAATTTCATCATCTTATTCGCCGCCAATTATTTATATTCTATCAAGCCGCTCGGATAATACCAACAAAAGAAAATTGGTGGGTGCGATAGCTGTATAGCAGACTAGATCCCTAAATAAAGAATTAGGTTTACAAACAACCTCGAGATTACATCTTTCACCCAGCAATAAACTCACACTGTTGTAAATGTATTTTCCACAATTATCAGTTATTATAAGAATTTAACGTTTAGTAGAGTACAGTTTGGCAGGATATCCGTCCATTCTTTGGGTTTCGACAATACTTCTGTTTTTTAATATACTATTTGAGCAATGTTCCCTTCCTTTAGATAACTCCTTTCTCAAAGTTACAAGTTGCTCACTGTGCATACGATTATCTTCCTCCAGCAAGCGTATTGATGCGATCATGTCTCGGTTTAAGGTAGGTAGACATGTCCTTTAAATCAGCGTCCAGCCTATTGACTTTATCGGCATTAGCCATATTTGAATTTTCTAGTAAGGCCTTTTGCTGCAATAAGTCAGCGATTTGTTTTTTCAGTTCAATGATTTTTTCCCCACTTTGGTTTAAATCATTAACAAAGTTTTTCTCGGCCTCGTATACCTCATCCTCGAAATCCTGTGTTTTATTATTTGTTTCTTAAAAAGAGCATCCCCTTCCTGATTTCATTTTGAAGCTTAGCCACCTCTATATGTAGATTGTGAACAATTTCCTCCTTCTCAGTTTCAAGAGCTTAAAATTTTTCCTCCATTTTTCTTATTTGATTTCTTTGTGCAAAGTTTTCCTTTTATAGCTTTTCCATTTCGTTAATCATTCCTTCATTCCATCGCCTGTTACATTTTTTTTCCTTACATTCCCCAGAACATAGGATACTGTACTCTTCCAGTTTAATGTGCTTTTTTCAGTCCCTTTCCAAACAGCTAGGATTAAATACACCAAAACAAGCTACACAGTAATATCTACGATTGCCAGGGTTGAAGCAGAATTTAAATTTTAGTTTTTCCATATTTACATAAAATTAAAAAGTGTATACGCAGAAACTTAATATTATGTTATAATGTTTACAATACGGCCCTGTCTCTGGGGATTCTCGTCGACGTGTGCCAGCTCTTTTGTGTGGGAAGTTCTGCACAAAAAAAAACAAGGAATTCCCATATAGAAAAGATAACAATACAGAATACCTTGAATGTTTATATACTGTTAGTGATAAGATTTAATGGTTGTAATGGCGGCAGTGTTGAGATATATTATGTTTTACAACGAATTTTGCTATTTTAAACCAATTATTAGCTTTGCAGTGTCGTTAAATATACTAATTTAGATTGTACTTTTATACACACGACACTAAACTCGATTTAAAATCAAGTTTTACTATACAAATACTACGATTATTGCGAAGCTATATCTCACTACTTTCAGTAAAATTTATTATTCCTTATTAATGCAATATAAAATAAAACTTGATAAACTATAAGTAGCGATTTATTATTGTATGTACAATTGTACATACTTATTGTATGTACAATTGTACATACTATATGTATATGTCGTACTTTTTTGTTCTAAGGTAAATTTGATTTGATTTAAGGTGCTTTTACACATGCATGGAATTAGTGGCGCCAGTGGTCGCGCTAGTTCTATTTGCACGCCAGTAAAGGTTTACACTTTGCTGAGAAAACAAAAATAAGTGGTTGCATCTTTCAAATATTGGATTGAGTAGTCCGTTACTTTGTGATATTGCATTGCAAAAAGACAATATGTATAAGTTTGCTTTGTTATAATATCACTTTTTATTTACTGATTAGTTACTGCAGTTTCGTAGTACTACTACATTATCAAACTGAATACCTTAAACTACGTTTCACAGTTATTAATAGGTTTTTAACAAAGGGTGCTTATAAATATTAAAATAAAAATAGAATATTTATCCCTTAATCTAGTAATAATTGATCCCTATTGTATAGTAATGCAAATAGCGGGGAATTCCACAAGTCTGTTTGGTCATTTAGTGGGTTTATGGTCGGGTTTTTATTATGTTTGTAAATTTCTATTGATTCTAAGATGTTAAGCCTCTTGCTTTTTGGTGCAGTATGTAAAATTTTTAAATTATTCACATTGTTCATTTGTGTGTCATTGTTTCCCAGATGTGAATAATTTAAAAATTTTACATACTGCACCAAAAAGCATGCAAGAGGCTTAACGTCTTAGAATCAATAGAAATTTACAAACATAATAAAAACCCGACCATAAATGACCAAACAGAATTCCCCGCTATTTACATTACTATATAATAGGGATCAATTACTAGATTAAGAAATAAATATTCTAGGTATTTTTATTTTAATATTCATAAGCACCCTTTGTTAAAAACCTATTTATAACTGTAAAACGTAGTTTAAGGTATTCAGTTTGATAATGTAGTAGTACTACGAAACTGCAGTAACTAATCAGTAAATAAAAAGTGATATTATAACAAAGTAAAATTACACATATTGTCTTTTTCTTAAAAATAAGTGGCACGCCAGTTTCATTTTTAAAGTGTTTTTCACAGTGTCGAGTTAACTTTCCGAAGCCTATAAAATAGTCGCTAAACTTTTAGTGGGCAAAAAAGAAACGACGAAAAGGCGTGTCGGGTACACGGATAAGATTCATACCCTTCAAGAAATTTGATTGTCAGTTCTGCTGACCACTTTTTTTTTAGCCATAATAAACTATATATAAGTATAAATAATAAAATCAACAACTGGAGAGCGGACCACTGGCGCCAGTGATTTCAGTAGGATGCAGACTTTTTTGGTCTATGCATGCAAAAATAAATTTTTATGAAAGTCGATGCTTACATTTGATAATTTTATTTAATGGCGCGCCAGTTTTTATTAGCGCCACTAAATCCATGCATGTGTAAATGCACCTTTATGCTTTAATTCGTAGAAAATATTACACAAAGTGTTTTTTTACATTTTTTAAAATATTTAGATGTACCTATTTTGTAAAACGAACTTATTTTTAAACACATAGACTTTACAATATCCAATATGTCAATACATATACTGTATGCTCAAGAGTGTCCAACAACGACACAGATGGCGCTCCGTGCCACATCTTACCGGTGTGTCCCACCAAGTGCTGCACAAGCAGCTTTGAGTTCTCCTTTCTTTCGTCGGATCCTAGCTCTACTGATGAGCCATGATATGGCGAAATGCGTCTAGGGATGGATCGGATGAAATGAAAGGAAATTCTGTGTATACTATATTATTATATATTTGTTAGTGGAATGCCTACAAAATTAATCCCTTGTACAGAAGATCCCAATGGCAAGAAACTGAATGTTGACAGTCTTTCATGGGTGTCGCGTGACAGGATTATAGTTCAAAATTTACATTAAATTTTAGGTCCAAGGGAAAGCTGGCTGTGTGTTGGAAATTATAAGTGGCCATTAGTAACCAGAAACCCATCTCGCACACACTCGTCTGTGGTACATAGGTAGGGCACGTGACGATCTATCATTCCTCTGTGGTATAGTATAGCGACCAGAGAACTACAACTAGAGGTGAGATTACCGGTGACTTTCAAGTAACCGGTATACCGGTGACAGCGACTTTAAGGTCACCGGTATTTTTAACAGCGACTTCAGACCCGGTGACTTTCATAAAAATCTCTACCTTTAGATGAAAATATTTTTAAGAGGAAAAACTATAGAGATAATGATAATAATAATATTATTATTATTATTATTATACACAACTTTCAAAAATAAAAATATACGGTGACAGTGAAATAAAAACCAAAACGTAACCTAAATCCTATAATCCTCTCAAACCACGTCAATCCGTGGCATCACCCTGCAAGTTATGCAAATACTACCTTCTCGAGCTTGACCAACCACAAGCAGAAATAAATTTTATTATTTTAATATTGTTTCCGCTGTGTTCAGCAACCAGTCATACAGGTCGCTGCACAGCCCGGCGCCTCGATGAGAATCGAAAATCCAATCGCGCTGTTATCTGTACTCGCAGGTCACTGTTTAGGTCGCTGGTCGCTGTTTAGCTCGCTGGTCGCTGTTTAGCTCGCTGGTCGCTGTTTAATATTCGCATTTCGAGCAGTTACCAGTGACTTGATCTGATCGGTCACCGGGTAAGCCCGATACTTGGAGCGGCGACCTGGGTGTGGTACGGTAGGTCGCGGTCGCGGTGACCTGGGCAATTTGGTCACCGCTAATACCGGTGACCAGATAGGTCGCCGGTATAAGTCACCGGTACAAAAATATCGCTCATCTCTAACTACAACCGACAACGACGACTCATCATGTCTCTGTGGCATAGAGGATTTTTATATTATTATTATTTATTTAACCAGTGAATTGTGAATAAACAACGTAAACAACTATAACGAGACAACCGTCAGACATCGGAATAAAATGGAAAATATTTATGATAAAAAAGTCAGGGCTCCATTTCCTTCAGATTTAATGGAAATAAAGGACACTGGCCCCGAAAGTTTAGAATACACTGCTGGGTTTGAAAATGAAAACATAAATATTGCCTGTAATACCTTCATAAAACTTGAGCCAAAAAAAGAAGAACATTATAGCTCTGAAAAAATATTTGCAAATACAATTATCAATGGAGAATCGGAAGAAAATATTCATACTGATACAGCCACTTATTACATGTATGTATGTTTTTTTTTCAAAACTAGGCTCCTAAGATAATAGGTTTCTGGACAGAAAAATCTATCGATAATAGGGACACATTCTAATAGAACTGATTTGAGAAATTTGATTTAATACATTTTAGTGTAAGGTTGAAAAAACTATATTTGCCGGCAGTTCATTTGCTTTTCGACAAAAATCTAGATTTTGGGCTGTGAATTAACCCTATGATAATCAATACTAAACAGATTAGATTGTCTGGTTACCCTTGCTGGTGCAGGAAAATTTATTAGTTGCAGTAAACTAGAAAAATTAATCAAACCATTAATTATTTTATATAAGGTACAAGGATCAAAATATGATCTGCAGTCTTCAAGCATTGAAAGACCTAGCAATAGATATAAATCATTATGGCTAATTAGTTCAAATAGTATTTGTAATTTGTAGGCATTATGTCTAATAAACCTCAGGGGGACACTTATTTAAATTTAATTAGTGGTACCTAATTTGCATAATTCCTTGTATTAATCACATATAATTATTGGGCCTCAAAGATCGGTATTTGCCTCTTTTTCGATAAAAAAAAATATTCAAAAAATGAGATTGCAAATGTGTGATTAGACCTAACTATAAAAAGCCTGCATCAAAAATTTTATTCAACTAACTTATACATAATAATTAATTAGGATATACCCTCGGATATACCTATTGAAGTAATATTTTATTTTCTATTTCTATAGATCAGAAGATTGTTTTCCTAAATATTTAGGGGAACCAGTAAAAATTGAAACATCTGATATGGTTTATGATGAATGGAAAATTAAAAATGAAGAAATTGACCTTCAAAGGGAAGAGTTTAAACCAAACAAAATTATGTAAGTACCTCTAATGGCTACTTTTTTCTTGGAAACTGATAAAAATAAAGTGCAAATACATATTATTATATTATGGGATACAGTGAAACAAAGTTAAACTTGTAAATTTCCACTATATGATTTGCATTCTTTGAAGTTTGTTTATTTGTTTTAAAAAATAAATTAATTAGGTAAGTCAAATTTATAGGTTGGTCATTGACCAAATAATCTTATGGATAAGTCGCACCTGATGGATAATAATAAATTATCTGGGGCTTAACCTCGATCTTTGACAAATTGTAAGTGTAACTGTGACCTTAGTCTTGCGACTGTCGACGAATTCGCCGGCCGATGCCGTACCTAGTTCCCTTCCTAATTCCAATCTTGTTAATTGCTATGCCTACCTATCTTTGGTTGTATTATTCTGATGCACACTATTATTTTTAAGGTTCAATCTTGGTCAAAGTTTCCGTCTTTCACCTTATTTTCTTACTATGTTTAACTTTTTCATTCTGTGGCACACTGAACCGCAGTTCTTTTCCAAATTTGGATTGTACTGACTCGCCTGACTTTAAGTACACTGAATGAGAACCGTGCTGAGTTCTCGTGTATTGTGTGACATGATATATACAGGGTGATTCCTAAGTTGATACTTCTTTTTTAGCTTTGTATAGAAGGCATTAAAATAAACATTTTCAAATACCTTTTTTCAAAAAACTCAAAAATAAAGTACTTACATTAATTAATTACACTACGAAACAAATACGGTTCTACCTAACTTGCCCGTTGAATAACATTAAGAAAACTTCCGGGTATAGGATGAGCCCGCAAGGGAAAGCGTTCTGCATATAATCTCGAAGAAACATCGGCACTTTTACGACACTCACAGTAAATTAACACCATATTTATTAGTATGATTAATACTAATAAGAGATAAGAAAAACAACAGAAACTATAGCGGTCTATGTTTTTATGACCAGGCCCGCACTTTGATTTTTTTACTTTTCTATCTCGCTTATTTCTGAGTTTTTGAAAAAAGGTATTTGAAAAAGTTGTTTATTTTAATGCTTTCTATACGCAGCTAAAAGTATCAACTTAGGAATCACCTTGTATATTACGTTTTAATAGAAACAACAATCTTTACTGTGTTTCCGTTAATTAAACATGAGAGTTTAGCTGAATTCGAGTTCCTAGAACCACCTTTGAGGGTTTCAGTTTTAAACCGACTGCAAAAATAGTGACGCATTTTAAACTCGCGCTACTTTGCGGTAGGGAGGAGATAGTAGATTTTATACGCAGTCAATTATTTACAAATTTAAATAAAAATAATAAAAATGGGGCAAATAAAAGAACGTAACAATGAGTCACTACACTAGGATGATAATTTCACAAAACTAACTCAGATATAATAGGGAATAAGGATATACCTACTTAACCAGTCAAATATATTTTAACGAAGTCGTATCTACTCTCCAGAAGGGACATGATAAAGTGGGGTTAGGAACAAAAAGCCCTATCTTCCTTCTTACAAATAAATATATTAAATTACCACCTACGCGTTTCGGCCTACAAGGCCATCATCGGGGCGTACTGTAAGAAATAAAAAACAAGTTGTATAAAATTAAAATAATAAAAAATGTCAAAACTTACAGGTAATAAGGTCACCACATAAAGATTACAAGTAGGACGCACCCTAGTCAACAAGTCAATTAGTAAAACGTCATTTCACATTAAAAAAAACATTTACACTTTTAAAAAAACTTTTAAAAAGGTGGAAAGACAACGACATTCGAACAATTTAAAATTAAAATTTCGCTGCATTCTAGCAGTTCATATATCTGACTAAATAAATTTAACCTTATCTTATTTATATATAAGAAAAAACATTATTGTATCAAACACCGAAGTAGAAAAGGAAAAAAGAAGAGAGAAAGGAGACAATTCCGAAGGTACCATTACAAGAAGAAAGGAGGGGGGTAAATATGGGTTGAAACCTTAAATGAAATAAAAAATTGAATCAAATAATTAATCTCTGAAAAGACGGACCGCAGCTACATAATTACGATATGAAAAATCCTTTTCTACTTCTTCTGTTTGATACAATAATGTTTTTTCTTCTATATAAATAAGATAAGGTTAAATATATTTAGGCAGATATATGAACTGCTAGAATGCAGCGAAATTTTAATTTTAAATTGTTGGAATGTCGTTGTCTTTCCACCTTTTTAAAAGTTTTTTTTAAAGTGTAAATGTTTTTTTTTAATGTGAAATGATGTTTTACTAATTGACTTGTTGACTAGGGTGCGTCCTACTTGTAATCTTTATGTGGTGACCTTATTACCTGTAAGTTTTGACATTTTTTATTATTTTAATTTTATACAACTTGTTTTTTATTTCTTACAGTACGCCCTGATGATGGCCTTGTAGGCCGAAACGCGTAGGAGGTAATTTAATATATTTATTTGTAAGAAGGAAGATAGGGTTTTTTGTTTCTAACCCCACTTTAAATATATTTTATTTTCACAGATCAGACAATTATATTCCTAAATATTTAGAAGCACCAGTAAAAATTGAAACCAACGAAAGCACAAGAGAAGTTGAACAAACATCTGATATTGTATGTAAAAAACTGAAAATTAAAAATGAAGAGATTAACCTTAAGGAGGAAGACCTAGAACAAAATGAAATTATGTAAGTATCTATATAATTGCCTATTGATATTATTTTCTTGGAAACTGACATGAACTATATACGAATCTATTATTTTGTCTGTATTGAATAGCGAACTACAATATCCAAACTTGACGTCTTTATGTTATTAATTAATGTCTTATGAATTATTAAAGTTTTGCGCTCCGGCCAACCGATTTAAACAACGCCAAAAGCACGGGACAAATCGTGTTATTATTGTCCTCGTTGCCAGGGCCCGCTCTAGGGGGCGGCAACCCGGGCCCCTGCCCAGGGCGGCAAGTTGGAAGAGCGGCATGAAAAATCCAAAAAAACACCATAAATCTCCGTTTTGCCTACTTACGTTCCTAGGTATATACGAAGTTTGAACCATTCCAATTCCCAGTTAACAAATTTAATTTCCTTTGTTTTGCCGTGCCGTCTTATTTTTAAAACAGTGACAATTTCGACCGATCCCTTTTCTTTTTAATATTATAATAATATCAAGCAATTCCGCGACAAAGCAAGCCGAACAACGCCGGAACCGGCACCGGTACTTTTTTTGGTCATGGCGGCGTCGCAGCAAAGCAAAGGACAAGCCGGCGAGCGGCGAGGAATAGACAGACAATGTGCTGTTGTGGTAGGTATAAAACGAAGAAGGGATGAAAAAGGCGGCAATTTCTTGTTTTGCCCAGGGCGGCGTTATTGCTAGAGCGGGCCCTGCCGTTGCTGCAGGAAGGCATAATATAATCGCGGCAGTGGCTTAGAGGTGAGGGACTGGCATTCGACCGTGGCGGTCCGGATTCGATCCCCGGAGTGGACATACGCATAATAAAAAAAGTATGTCTAAAATTTAGTGGATAACAGAATGCAGTATGCTACTAGTGATTCCTAATATGGGGACCGAGAAGGGCGTTATGGACCTCTGGGGGCGTAAAAAGGATAACTAGTTCATACACGTGGTTCGGATTCCACGTTAAGCTGTAGGTCCCGTCTGGCTGACATTACCCAGACGATAGGGGATACAATGGGACTCTTAGGCCTAAGTATACTGGCTCTTCCGCCAACCCCAGCAAAAAAAAGAGGTATACGGCGCTGTGTGTGTTATAATTATCATAACTAATAAAATGTAATGTAAATTTTCCATACAACTTTATTTTAGGCTGTAGATTAAGCAAGGATATTACCAAACTCCCTTTTTACGGGTGTAAAAGCAACCCCTAAAAATAAGTTGAAAGGAAAATACCAAAACACGTAAAATTTATTTTATTTTTTAAACCAAACATTTCTTTTTATGTTGGATTTTTGCCTCTAAGAAGTAAAACACACCCCTACCAATGATTTATCAATGCACATTTTTTACTTCTAAAGATAGAAAGCTGACATTTTACGCACAGCTTTGGTTTAGGGTCCAGACATCCACAAAGATAGGATTTTGTAAAACTTACCCTCTAAAACCACCACCTCCCCCTAAAAATTAAATATTTTTTTATTTTAAACCACTGGGTTGTATGGAAAAAGGCAGAAATATAGATGTTTATCTGGTGGTTTTTATCCTTCAATTTATGTCCCATGTCGGCTATTTATAGTTGATATTTTACGGGCCGGTACAGGTAATGCGTTATTAGTTTAGAACATTTTTTTAATAACCCTCTTTTATAGCCTTTTTTTATGTTCTACAAGATGGGGTTATTAGTTTTCAAATTCGACGTTTCGTTCTTTAGATATCAACTTCAAGTTAATTTTTTGAAAGACGGATCTGGAATTTTAAATACAGTTTTGGGGAATTCTAAGCTGTAGGAATTTAATACCATTTAAAGAATTTTGAAATTTTAGGGCTTTGTTATCAAATAACACATTTTTTTTTAATTTTCTTTTTATATCATTACAGTCCTGAACACTTAGAGCCAAACCAAAAAAAATATTTGAAAGTGGAAAAATTAGTCCATTTTTACTCAAAGACACTCTCACTCAGCCCCTTCGCAAGCAAGAATCCTTTGTTTTACCAGATCCTTATTTTCTGAAAACCCAAAATTGTTTATATCTGTACCTTTTGTTTTTGTTGCAATTGTTACAGCCACAGCACAGTTTGACATTGTCAATATCCAAATTCCTACACAATTTTACAATGAGTATAAATCTGCAGAGAAAGAACACAGCGGCACTGTTACTGGCTTTTTTAGTTTTGTTCTGCCAAATACGTAACCAAGTCGGTAAATATTCCTTAGTTAATAATAATTATTACTAATTATTAGTATCAACCACGCGAACCCGAACTGAAAAAAAATCAACAGCTACAGAATAGAAACACACGTTTACTTGTGAACGTTCGCGGGGTTAAAACCTTCCGTGTAAATGACGCTAATGAAAATTTGACCGCTTTTTACAAGGACAGACAATGTGAGGTTAGAACTGTCACTCGCGTCAAACGGTCACTAAGCAATGTCCTCGTATGTGACGACATACGCAGACATTGCAGTTTGCTTATCGACATACCGTTGTAGGCGTATCGTGGTCTCACTGAAGAGAAGAGCTGTAATATGGAGAAAAGCTTGTGGGGATTCAGTAAGGATAATGTACCGTAAATTTTTAGGCAATATTTAATTTTACATATAAATAAAATATATCAAAAAAAATATCACAAAAAATTATAGCTTGTCATAGGCAAAGGTGGTGCTGCATACACACACATAACAAAAAATACATAACATGGATGTTGCTGCAATATTATTGTAATATTGCGTGACATTGAATATCACTCTGTTAAGGCCGCTTTACAATTTTTCTTTCACGCAAGAAAAGATTGCCCGGGAGTATGCGCAGAACGAGGCTAGTGATCAGCTGGCGCAATTTGTATTGCTTGCAAGAAATATAACTCCGACCCTATTTTTATTGCAATTGCAAGGGCAGTTCTGGAGATTTTTTAGTGATTTATGAGACACCAACCTTAATATAAAAATCCCTGACATTTGTTTATGTTCTTTCTAACCCAGTGGCTCCCAAACTTTTTTCTATGACGCCCCCTTTTGGGAATCAAGAATTGGTCGCGCCTCCCTCCCCTCCATTATACCCCCCCCCCCCCCAATGCTTCTTTGCGCCCCCCAGTTTGGGAACCACTGTTCTAACCTATAGTGGGTACGTTTTGTTTTTGTTGGTTTGCTTTTGTGTCCTGTAATGATGTTATGTTAAAATGAATTCACAAAAAAGCGCCGGTAATTCCTGACCTAATGTATTTTTATGTTAATGGTTGGCGAGTGGTACATCACCTACGACCTTGGCAAGTCATTGCACGCTGTTAAACGACTTGAAATTTTTATTGCCGCAATATTAATTGCTGCAAGACAACAAGCGACCTTTATATTAAAACGTGAGACACAATCTATTGCATACATATTACAATGCCATAATCACCACAAAGCATGTAACATTATTACAATATTATATGAATGAGGTAACAAAACGTTGTTTGGTGGGTAATTGCAACCTTTTTTTGAGAAACGACGAAACTGAATAACACTATAATATAAAAATTATAGTTTTTGTTGTCTGTTTTTTTTTAATCATTTTCCTTAATTTTTACGAATTTCAATTAAAAAGTTTTGCCTGTGGCGCTGTTAGTGGTAACTGAATTTTGCTTGCAACTTTAAAAAAGTATCACATTCTGACAAAGCCCAAACGCACGTTATTTTACTAATAATTAAGGTAAACTCGAGGGAAAACTACAAAAACTGTATATAGTTACCTATAATATCTCAATTTTTTGTTTATTTTTTAGAATGGGATTCAGCATGCATCCCTCACGACATAAAAATATAGAGAAAGTTGATTCTTCCTTTAAGGTCAGTGGTCAATGTGAATATCAGACACATTGGAAAAGTGGTTTGAGTTTAACTAATTTAAAAAAACATATTGCACAACATAATATTGCAGATAAAGTTGAAGTTTTGCATAAGTGTGGTCAATGTGAATATCAAACACTTAGGAAAAGTAATTTAAGATTACATATTTTGCGACGACATAAAAAAATAGAGGAAGTTGATGCTTCGGATAAGTTCAAGTGTGCTCAATGTGAATATCAAACTGTTGATAAAAGACATTTAAAGCTACACATTTTGCGACATAAAAATATAGAGGAAGTTGAGGCTTCAGAAAAGTTTAGGTGTGATCAATGTGAATATCAAACATTTACCAGATGTTATTTAAAGAGACATATTTGGCGACAACATAAAACCATGAAGGAACTTACTATTTTAAATACGTTTGGATGTGAACAATGTGATTATCAATCAATTATGAGATGTGCTTTAAAGAGACATATTTTACGACGTCATACAAATATAGAGGAAGTTGATGCTTCAGATAAGTTCAAGTGTGCTCAATGCGAATATCAAACTGTTGAAAAGGGAAACTTAAAGCGACATATCTTGCGACATAAAAATACAGAGGAAGTTAATGTTTCAGCTAAGTTTAAGTGTTATTAATGTAAATATCAAACAATAAATATACGTGATCAAAAGAGACATACTTTGGGACATCATAAAATATAGAGGAGGTTGTTGATGTTTTAACTAAGTTCATGTGTGAATAATGCAAATTAACCAACAATTACAAGAAGTGATTTATATTGATATTTTCTGACGATATTAGAATATATGTTTATGCTTCAGATAAGTTTAGAAAAGCTAAGAATTGACGTTTAAATTGAGGCAAAGTTGCATTTTTTATGGCTATGTGGCAAAAAATTGAAACTATTCCAAACAGTTACGCTAGATGGTGTGCGAAATTCCAAGATTGTGTCTTTATCTCTTAGCCCTATAGTTAAAAAAAAATACACTTCATAGGTATAGCGGGTTTTTATATTTCTTTTAAAATATGACGGTATTAATTTTAAAATTTATGTTTTTCATCAGGTACATTTTTTTGAATGTAGAATTTTAAATACAGTTTTAGGCACTCTTACGCCTTAGACATTTTATCTGTACAATTTTGACGTTTCGTCTGTCCTATTATTAATGTTTAAAATGATTACTTTTATCACCATAGCTCCAAAACTGTTGTATGTAGGGTAAATTATACCCTACGCTTTTATAATATACATTATGAAGTCTATAAAATTATACAGTTTTAGTAAAATGAATAATAATTTAATAAAATAATAAGGCAATTAGCATATAAAATACAGCTTGTATATAGTCTTAGAACGAGATTTTTGTGACTGCAGATATTGACATTTTTAATTAGCATGTATTGGATTAAGGGTGTTGTACCACCTACTTGCCCTCAGCGGACATAAAAGTTTATTTTTTTCATAATGTTCTTAATTTCATAACTAGGGATCTATATTTCTAACTAGTTAAACTTAGTTTGTATGTCCCAAGTACATTATAACAAAAAACTTATAACTTCCTAATTCATTATTTATTATACATTACAATAAGATATTAGTATTAGGGATACAGCTAAAAAATCAGTTTTCTTTACTGCTCTCCTGAAAATTTCTAAAAATCGAATATACTTTTTGTTGGTATTGCTGGTATTATATACAGTACAGAGAAGAAATTCATCTTAACCTGTACTGTTTAGAAACTTCCGTACTATATGGCATGTTTGGAGGATGACGCTTTTCTGAATTAGTTGGTATAAATAACCTGACAGGCCCAGTTTTTCCAAGTTGGGCTTAAAATTTTTCGTCATAGCTCCCTCCACCGATATTATGATCGGAATTATGTCTATTTTATCTAGCTTCCATATATTTTTAATCTCTATAGCCAAATTCAAGCGCTTGGTCTTCTTCTCCGATTCGGTTTTAGAGAGGTTGTGTGTTAGTGGGCAACCTATATCGATTATAAAACCTTTCTTGGTGTTTTTTTCGATGAGAAGAATATCCGGACGGTTGTGGTCTACTGTCCTATCCGTTATTATTGGCCTGTCCCAGTATAAGAGATATTCAGGGGATTCATGGCTCGGGTGAGTATTGGTAGTATGGTGGGAGGTTTTTCCTTAGCCCTAGTTTATGGGCCAGTTCCTTGTGGATGATCTTTGCCACCTGATTATGTCTCCCCAGGTAAGCGTTGGGGGCCATAGCACCACAACCCGCCGTGATATGTTCTATCGTTTCTCCGGGGCAATTGCATTTTCTGCACACATCTTCCACATTTCTCTTCAAGATTACCTTTTCATAGTTTCGTGTTCGAATGACACGGTCTTGGATAGAGATTATAAAACCTTCTGTTTCAGCGTGGAGCTGCCTTTTCTCTAACCAATTCAGTGACATTTCTCTATCTATGAGTGGATTTTGGAGTGCAGTAGGGTATTTGCCGTGTAGAGCTTTCTCTTGCCAAGTTACAAGCTGTTGACTTGGCGGCGCGCGGATGATGTTAGGTAATCCGTTTTGCTTTAAGTTAAGGGCTGTATATCCAGCATCTGCTGCTACCACTTTTTTATAATTTTTTATTTTATTTTATTATTATTATTATTATTATTAAAAAGAGCTTAACGAGCGCCTACTTCAGTTTAGGATTCGGTGTTGCCATTTTTGTAAAGTATCCGTTTGACGCGCATTTTTTTTTCTCGAGTCGACTGTTAGGTTAACGTTTTTCAGTATCATTGTTGAATAAAAGTTCGTTTTATATTCAAAGATGATCATAGATTTTGTTGGTTAGGTTTAGTGCTAATACATGTTTATGTCTTTTAGTAGACTATAAATATTACAAAATTATTCTATAATTATTTTTATAATTTTGCAATAAAAGATCCTATAAATAATTTAACGCCTATACTTATTATTACATTATATACTGGTTATGTAATTACAATAAAAATAAACTAAACTCCCCGCAACGGCGTAACCAATAGCAATAAAACACAATGCCCCGTCCAGGACATTTTATACTTCTATAGCAAAATTTTTAACTGGATGATGAAAACCCAGTCCACAACATTTTGTACTTCTTCGGCCTTAACCCTTTCACTGCGCAAAGGTTTTTTTTCCTGGCACTCCCAGGTGTGGGTTTTTTTGGCGTTTGCGAGTATATTCGTCTGGAGCAGTATGGTCCAATGGGATAATATGTTTTAAGAAAAAATAATGTTAAATTTCAACAAAATAATATAAATAAAATAAATATTATGAAAGTTAAGCATTTTTGTCGACTTTAAAATTGTAACAAATGAAACAACAACAAAATTTCAATACAACAAAATGATTTATTACAATATCAAAAACAAAATAATAATACGTAATAAAAGAACGATAGATATATAACATATTCTATAACAAGCTAAAACACTTTTCGTGTGTGATATTTTTCGAAGCATGGGACTACGCAGAGTGCCACAGCACACACAGAACACATATAGCGCGATTCCGCCCTTTTGTTATTTTTTGCGCAAACAACACATCGTTTTGTTGGTTTTTGTTTTCTTTCTGTAGGTGGAACATGTGACGGAAAATGCCTCTCGGTTAGACGCAAGTTATCAGGATTTTCTAATATTGGTCTCCCGCCACCAGTACGCGGAAGAGGTGTGTGATATTTGTCAATAAGTTCTTTTACTATACATAAATGGAATGTTTCAATAGATACATAATCCGCAGTAGTGGTCTTGTACATTTGGTAACTGTTTAGAACCGCCATATCTAAAAGGTGAAAAAAAACTTTTTTGTACCATTTTTTGCTTTTACGGACGCACTCGACTGAAGAAAGAAGCATGTCTGATTGGTCAACAGCTCCCATGTAGGTATTGTAATCTACAATGCATGTTGGCTTGAATATTTGACGACCAGTTTCTCGATTTGTTCCAACAGACTTTACGTCTGGCGTATGAATAGAGGATAACATATTCACTTCGCGTTTGTCTTTGTATCGCACTGCAAGGAGCTTTTCGCACGCCCGATAGGTAAACTCACCACTCGACAGTTTGGTAGTTATTTTTGGCATATTTTTACGAATCGATTTAACAGTTCCACAACCATTGGTTTTCATTTTGTGCAACGCCTCAAATAAATTAGGGCTTGTATACCAATTATCTACATACAAGTTATGTCCCTTTCCTACATAGGGCTCAAGTAAAGTCAGGACAATACTTCCCGTTTTGCCAATGTCATATCTGTCAGTATAATCTGCGATATCAGTTGTAGCGCCTGTGTATATTATAAAATCCAATATGTACCCTGTATCGCAGTCACATAGTAAAAAAAACTTCACACCGAATCTATGCCGTTTTAAAGGAATGTACTGTCGAAAAAACAGTCGACCCCGAAAAAGCATCAAACTTTCGTCTATACATAAGTTCTGGAATGGCACAAATCCTTCTTTGAATTTATCCCTAAGGCAATTCACAATGAGTCTGATTTTTATCAGTGAATCATTTTCTACCGGAACCTGGTCATTATCTGTGAAATGCAACAGTTTCAAAATAAGTAAAAATCTGTCTCTTTTCATGAGTCTCTGAAATATTGGTGTACTTATATACGGGTCTGTAGACCAATAGTTATTTATTTGTTGCTTTTTGGTGTGGGGCATAAGAAGAGCAGTAGCCAAAAAACAATACAATTCCTTGAATTCAATAGGTTTCCATCTCGCCATGCGGGTTGATACTGGAACATCGTTGTTACATAAAAAAATGTAATATCTATTGATCTCATCTGCTATCAACTTCATTATAACTGGGGTAAAAAAATGTTCAAAAAAATCAAGAGCTGAAGTACCTTGAATTTTGCAGCCTGAACTGGATTCGTCAAATTTGTGAACATCGGGCGAAAACTCGTCAGTTGACCAGTCAAATCTGCCTTGTGGAAGGGGTTCTTCATGTTCGCTGCGTGAGCTTGAATCGCTTTCCATCACATTCAAGTTTTGTTGGCTTGGATCCAAAATATAACTTTGTTGATTATCGTCAGCTAATTCGTCGTCAGACGAATCGTCAGCTAATTCGTCGTCAGACGAAGGCGGTTCGTATTCTGCATCACTATCATCACTTCTAGTTAGAATATCCTCCAACTCTTTATCCGTTAGATATTTCTTCGACATATTATAATTTTTATTTTTAATGCACGTCAAAATACACTCAAAATCACCTTAACACTACTCAACAGACTTTTGTTCTGTGCTAAACAGGTCTTAACGTACCGCTGCTTCGTAAACACGTGTTTACCGATACAGCTGTGCAGCAATGTTGCCACCGCAACAAATTTTTTCCGCCGCTTGACATGTGCGAACTACGTTTGCGAGTATATTCGGCTAGAGCAGTCAGATCCTATTTAATTTTGAAATGGGAGTTATCTCGTCTGGAGCAGTTTACCTGTAACCGAGTTATCTCGTCTTGAGCAGTGAAAGGGTTAACAAGCCGTAATGACTGAGGATCGTGGTTCGGAACCCACGTTAATCTGTAGGTTCCATCGACAGAATGGCAAGAAATTACATGACATACTAATAATATTGTCGCGTATCAAAATGATAGGCGACGGGAACGTGTAGCTTAGATGATTTGAAATTACGTTTTAATTTATTTAATTTGTTATGCCCTATTTAGTTACTAAAACACCAAAGATTTTTAATAGTTTTATTTAAGCGAAGCAAAGCAAAGCAATTGACGATTACATAATAATGAATAAAATAGAAGTTTTTAGAAATAATAATAAAGTTCTTAAATTAGTAAATTTAGAGAGTTTTCTCTAAAAAAGAGTTGTTTCCTTAAAACTCACATACGAGGTTATTTGTTCTAAGTTCAAGAAAAACAACTTTCGCTTTAGAGTCAACTCAGGCCAAAATAGAAATAAACAATTTAACAATTTAAATAAACATTATCAAGAACACTTACTCACTGGCTGGAAACTGTTTTGATCTGGGATTATGTTTCTACATTTTTACTTGAATGACCAAATGGGCAGAGGTTACCCTTGCACTTGAAAATGTTAAACAACTCCACTGAGTAAGTGTCTGTTTGAGTTTTTATAATGTTTTGTAACCCTTACCAGATGGGAGAAGGGGTTCCTTTTTGTTATGTCAGCAATTTATTAAAAGAGGGGATTTCCCTGGATGGACTATTCAAAATGGAACCCTTTATCCCAACCAATTCAAACAATTATGTTTATCAACTTTCGTCTACAAACTCCTCCTACAAAACTAGGAATGTCCTTGTCCTTGTTCCACACACTATCTTTTCACTACACCTATTCTTATCAGCAGACTCAACACCTATTAAGCGTCTTAGCACCACAGCGAAGTATGAACCGATTAAATTATCCTTAAGGGTACCAATCCATATCCGACAATATAAATGAATTTCATTAATTTTTATTTTTTAAAGTGCATTGAAAAATATTAGTTTTAGTTTACAAATATTTTTGAATTACACCTAAAACGTGAGCTTCATTTTTTAGAAATATTCCCATAAATTATTTTCCGAGTTTTTACTTCGACTCTTAAGGCAGATGTTGAAATATTTTTGAGATTATTTATTTCATAAATAAATATTTTTTTACATCCTTGATTTTTTAAAATTATTTTTAATTTATTAATATTTTTGCAAAATTTCGAGAATTATTTTCCAAAATTTCAAATTAATAAATTATTTTATTTTATTTAATTTTACAAATTATTTATTTTTAGAAACACTTCCTAGTTTCTACACCGAGATCAAATATTTCTTTTTGTTTTTTATTATCTTTTAATTTTGGAAACTATTCGCATGTGCAGTTAAAGAATCTTGTGATCCACGTACGCCATTATTTGAACTGCGCATGCGAATAATCCTGAAACGGTTCAGAATCCTTACCGCGAACCCATATGCGAACTGAACTAAATTTTATTTATATAATGATCATTTATTATAATATTAAATACATCGCACGGCTTTTCAGGTCAGATTACTACGTTTAAATGACGTAATAGTCGAGGACTATTCGCGACCTCAATTCGAAAGAAACTAATTGACATCTACACATATGCTAACTTGACATCTTAAGTAACTGTATTACCCAAAGTTGCACCAAACCTGACTTCAGATTTAGTTCATATGTAGTCATAAGTCGCGAAAATGCTAGTTGAAAAGCGACATCGCAACCCACATGAACTTCGTAAAACGAATACCGCCTCATTTTAAAATATACAAAGGTGTTCAATAATTATGCTCTAGAGTCTAGAGTACTCTAGACTCTAGAAAGAATAACCCAACTGTGCGAATTGTGTATCAGAGAAAATGATCAACATTTTCAGAAATTTCTGTAGTCAGTTATTTAAAAATATAATTATGTTGTTAATGTATGTTAAATAATAATATTTAATCAAAAATCCTTTTAAAGCATTTTCAGTATAATTATTGCGTATGTATTTTTCTTTGGTTGTACCAGCGCCATCGCCTACTGTTAAATAACTTATTAATTTTGAGGAAAGTGTAGTAAAAACATATATGTTTGCTTCATAACTAAAAAACTGATAACGCTAGAAAAAACAAACTACGCCACTGGATTCTACGGAAATCGTTCTATAAGAATAACTTTTCAGCTCTCTAAATAAGTTAAAAGATAACTGAAATACGGGGGGGGGGGGGGGGGTGTCCCAAAAGTGATAATTTTCATTTTCACCCTCTAGCTCAAAAACCAAGGGGGCTATGAACAATTTGTAAACAGCATGATAAGTTTCACAAAAAAGTAGTACAGTGCTGCAAAAACCTTAAACCTCTATCTTTAAATATAAGCGAGATACCTTACATAAGTGCCCAAAAAATGGACAGTGGGCACAATTCAGAATTTAAAAAAACTAAAAACTCAAATCGTAGGACTTGTATGTCTTCTGGCCTGGCAACCCAAATTGTCATAACCTCAAATAGCAAAATAAATTATATATATTAAAGTTTAGTGAACCTGACCTAATTAAGTATTTACAATTTGGGAAAAATACGAAATAACTGCATATTTCTACAACAATTTTTAAACATATTTGTTACTTTTTATATACCTAGACGTATTTTTAATATTTATTTCTTACTGTTGCCATTATAATAGTTCTGATGATGGTTTCCTAATAAAACCGAAACGTTAACCCCTATAAAAAAATCTTTTATTCAAGAGTGACCGAAAACCCAAGAAAAACAAACATTTTAATCGATTAAAACGGTCAGGAAAACAAACTAGGTAATATTTATTTATAAATGCATTTTTAAAATATTTTAAAGAGTTTAAGAAAAATTCAGATAATATTTTAAAGTGTTTAAGTGGAAAATCTCAAGGAAAATTAAAAAAAAAATATTTATTTATGGAATAAATATATTTGAAAATTATTATTCATTCAGCCTAAGAGTTCAAGTATTTATTTAGGGAAATTCAGAAAATAAATTCTAAAAATAATTCTAAAAAAACTCACCTGTTAAATAAAATCCATAAAATCACAGAAAATTCATAAACAAAATTATAAAACAATTAAAAATTTAAAATAATCAAATTCATTTTATTAGTCAATATCCACTAGCGTAAAATTTTAAAATCAACTAATCGCTGCCGCGGAACTACATTAACAAGCGCCCCGCGAAGGATTCAATCCTAAGAAACCCCACTATTTTACGCCCCCACCCGATCTTTTACTGACCATCTGCCCTCGCGGAAACACCTGTGTTCTTATATTATAGACAGAAATCCGCTTTTATCAACAAAGAACCGCGGTAAAAACTGGTTATAAACCGGATAAACTGACTGCATCCGGATTTTTGAATTACACGTGTGCCGTTCTTTCCGACAGATTTATTGGTCAGGTACACCTGCATTTTAGAAATAATAGTATATTTTTACGCTGTCGCAACCTAAATGGGACAGAAAATACGCGATTTTGAACCTTATGGGCTCATAAATTATTATCTTTGCCGGATTAAACTGGAATAAAATGGTTTTTGAGCATGTACTGAAACTGTCACTAGCAGGTGGCGGTACAATAATTGTAGAACCCACCTGCGGACGTTTTTTGTAAGAAAAATTGGGTTAGTCTATAAAAAAGTGCAGTACGCGTTAAAAGTAAATTTAATAAAAAGTAGTTACCGTCGGTTGTTGTGCTTATTAATTCAGTCGAAGATTAATAAGTAGAATTTTCTGATAAATTCAGTTCGGTTCGTGATAGAACTAAATTAAGTAAAAGTTTTGATTTTATAAAATAACTTGGAGTATTTTAATTCAATTTTCTTGATAAAGAAGTAAGTGTTCTATGGTCGTAAAGTGTGTAACAATTGTATGCAAAATTCTGTGTAATATTAAACATACATTAGGTGGCTCCTAAATTTTAAGAAATATGTAAGTGTATTTGTGAAACTTAAAGAAAAAAATATACTGCAAATAAATTACGTGTATGGTAAAACCTGACTAAGTGTATAATTTCTAAACTAATTCATACTGCCAATTAAAATTGTTAGATTGTAATAATTTTCATAAAAAAATTTCATAAATAGCTAGACATCTTATATCTACAGGGAAATAAAAAATTAAGGGGTTTTACAGTGAATATAATTAATAAAAAGGTTGCCAGCAATAAGCACAGGAATCTTCTGAACCCAGCAAAATTCCATCATCTTATTCGCCGCCAATTTTAAAAATTTTATCAAGCCGCTTGGATAATACCAACAAAGAAATTGGGCGGTGCGATAGAGCACAAAAAAATAAAATTTTCTACGGTTTCAGTTTTTAAATTCTTTAATTATTTACTGAGAAAATAATGAAACAAAATACGCTATCTAATAAAAACACGCGGAGGAAGGTAACGACGTTATAACAAAACCGGTAAATAGGCAACCCGGATGACTATCATTTACATTGAGTTGATTCCTATAGATGGCGTTACTGGGTTTTCATTGCGTTTTTATTTCTTAAAAATGCCTTGAAAGCATAGTCTCGCTGTACTGGGGTTCGCTTACAGGTTATGGCTTTCTGATGAACAGTGATGTAAATTTTCGTTACTTTTGAGGACTTGGACCGTTTCGTTACTTTGGGTATTAGGACTCGTTACTCAGGACTCGTTACTTTATGTAAATCGTTACTTTTAAAAATAAAAAATATGGTTGATCGATGGCCAAATACTCATGTTTTGTAGTATAAATATATTAAATCTAGGTTATGTACTATTGTCAATTCTCAAATATGTGATTAAGAAACACATAAAAACATACAATATAAAGAAATAGGAATAGAACATGGCGTATTGATTAAAAAATAGATTTACTTGTTCTCAATTTACACAAAATATAAACAAATAACACTTCGTTTCTGCTTTTGGGCATCTGATTCTAGGAATCGAAGATCTATTATTTTATAATTTTCTAAATACCAGTGTGCGAAGTGAACTTGACTAAACACAATTTGTTTACGCTATACAATCTAAGAAACAGAATACTCAATTTATATTATGTTTATAAAATAAGTGCCTGTTAAAATTAAAAAAGAAATATAAATTAAAAATACATAAGAATAAACATTGCTTTCATCTCTCAATGGTAACTTCCAGTCCTGTATTTCCTCAACCCAACAGGCAACATGGCTTCCCGACAACAAATTAACCAAATACATATTAATACGCCATCTCTCCAAAATACATGCAAAACGACACGCCATCGGCCGCCTGACGAGGTAAAAACAAAATCCAGCTCGAAAAATAATTATGATACGTTTTGTCTGTCATCCGTTTGGCTATCAAGTCCACGAACGAAACCGCCCGCTGTAAAATTCTGGGTAGAATAGTTACTAGTTAGATTTAAATTCAGAGTAACGAAATGCCAAAAGTAACGAGTCTTTTATAACATTAGGACTCGTTACTTTTAGTGATCACATAGTAACGCTTACTTTGTAACGAGTCCTTATTTATTTTACATCACTGCTGATGAATTCTAATAAGAACGGGGCCTTCATTCGACACGCTCGGACCCATCTCCGACATGATTAATCTCTCGAGACT
This sequence comes from Polydrusus cervinus, assembly GCA_935413205.1. Lineage (NCBI taxonomy): Eukaryota > Metazoa > Arthropoda > Insecta > Coleoptera > Curculionidae > Polydrusus > Polydrusus cervinus. The sequence continues at coordinate 9,899,273 of OW284518.1, forward strand.
GGTGTTCTATTTCTAACCTGTTCTTTTCTATTTAAGTTATCGGAACAAATATGTCAAAATAATTAGTCCAACAATGCCTTCTCGTCTCATGTTTTAAAACTTGCCGCTTTCCCACCGTGTTTTTAATTGTTTCTAGTTCAGGAAGATTTTTGTTATTGGGATGATTTTTTTAAAAGGTTCTAGATCAGGATGTTAATGCTGAATAATTATGATACAGTGAAAGAGCCCATTGACAGTTGAAGTTTTGTATAGTAAATATTCTTTAGATTTTTCTTTAAATTTATAGAGAAAAAAATATTTTATTACGTACTATGTTCTTTAATATAACTCAGATTGTGTGTTCAACAACATCCCGGTGAAATTATTTATTAGTAAAACGATTTGATTACAAAAAAATCAAATTAATACAAAACCGTCATTATGCCATATTTTATATCACAATAATGCCAAGGTGAACACAACTGGGAGACTATAAGATCTACATATTTCCATGGCCTAAATTAAAAACCTTTAGTGAATACGAGCGTAGAAGTTTTGAGCTTGGAAACCTAATTTTTTTTTTAAAGATACTTAGGTACATATTTTTGTTTTTGATCAAGTTACCTTTGATATTGTCAAATATGTAAAAAATGACCGATTCGTCACAATTTTGATTTTTTAAAAATAGTTATATAACAATAAATAGTTGGTATTTGCATGTTTCCAACTGTGGCGGAGATATGCAGCTTTCAAATTGCATCGTTCGAGGTTAAATAATTTGCGTGTCAAATATACCCCCAGCAGACAGAATACGCCCGTTTATAAAAATAAAAATCAAAACAATTCCGTTAAATTTACATTTATGAATGTTTTTCGTAATTTTTGCCATATTATGTACGTAGAATAACGTCTTCTAAATGCCTATAAAGGTTAAATAATTTGTGTTGCAAAAACACCCTTAGCAGAAAGGTTTCAACCCTTTTCAAAGAAAAAATCGTAATTTTTGGAAAATGAACCTATAGAATAACGACCCCTACACGCCTACGCCTATAAAGGTTAAATAATTTGTGTGTCAAAAATGCCCCCAGCAGACAGACCACGCCCTTTTAAAAAAATAATCCTGTTAAACCCACATTTATGAATTATTTTTCGTAATTTTTGGCAAATGTACGTAGATTAGCGTATCCTAAACGCCTATAAGGGCTTAATAATTTGTGAGGTTGGTTGGTGGGGAGGAAAAGGCGATATACCTTTACGGTGGACCAGGCACGTAGCTAGGGGGGGGGGGCCCAGGGGGCCCGGGCCCCCCCCGAAACTCAAGATAAAATTAATTTTATGCGAAATATAGATTATAATATATTATTAGTATTATTAGATTTATTAGTTATTACAGTTCTGATTTCGACAATATAGGCATAGGCAACACATTAAACAATTCCTATACTATTAAATTTTCCCCGTGACAGTTTGGCAACTCTGCAAATAGCTTAAATACAGCCAGGCGCACTTCTCCGGATCCGGCCTCCCTTCCCTACCCCCAGTAATACGGAAAACCATGTTATTTTACACGCAGGGTTGTCCTGTCTCACGATTTTGTCTTTAATCCCACGATATGCTGAGTAATTCCCACGATTTTTATATTATTTGTTACAAAAGTTATACTTATATTGTTTTTTTACTTAATAACTCGTTGCCAATAAATTGGCATTAGAGAAAGTTCTTATTTTTTCTTATAACTAGGGTTAATTGGCATCTTTTAATGAATTTTTACCATCCCTTGTGTGGAAAATCTAATTCAAAATTTATCTGACCGATTTACTTTAAACGAAGATATACTCCCAAGTTTTCAAATACTCCTTCCAGGCTTTGCTTCAATTGATGAACTACAAAAATTGGAAAATCTATATCAATATTTGGATGTTAATATGTCGATTTCTGCAGTTAAGGCTGAGTACGAAATTTGGTGGAGAGAAGTTGCCAACATTGATCCTAATACCGAAGTCCTTAAAGTGTTAGAAAAATGTAATACTATTTATTATCCTACAATAAACCATTTACTGTCAGTTTTGGCAACGTTACCAGTAACAACTGCCAGTGTCGAAAGATCTTTTTCGACAATGAAAAGAGTGAAAACTTTGCCTCGTAATCTAATGGGAGATGAAAGACTGAGTGCCCTCGCCATGGTTTCTATTAACTGGGACATTACTGTTAATCCCAACCGAGTAATTGATATCATGGCAGCAAAAACCAACAGAAGATTGTTATTATAATAATTATTATTGTCATAGTAGATACCTATAGTATTTAATATTTATAGTACCTATGTAATATTAAAAATACATATTTGTTTAACATTTTAAGATACCATAAACCCAATACGAAAAAAAATAAGATTTTTGTTGATACAGTTGAAAACCAAAACCACTATAATTCAAAAAAGGGCGTGGCACCCAAAAATTTTCGTGGGCCCCCCCCGAGAAGAAATCCTGGCTACGTGCCTGCGGTGGACCTTCCACCCTACATTAGTTTATGCAGTTTCCCATTGTTATTCAGGTTAAACAGCCTTGTTAGCTAACCACAGGATGTCTGTTCCCACAAACAATCGCGGACAAGTTAGTGACAATTTGATAGTTCTCCAACCAATCCAAACCAAACACCCACAGTGGCGCCCAGGAGCTCGGGGTCTAAAATTCTAATTGCAACCTAATTTTTCATCTTACGCTTGAACTCTTAATTTAAATTTTTAAATAATGTATTCTTGGCTTAGATTATAAAGGTCTTGTAGGAAACGTTTAGTTTTTAAACTTTTCCTTCTGAAAGTCCTGTTTAATATAGAGATTAGGGTTTCGGACGCATATCGTTTTAGTTATTGATTTATGAAGCAATTTTATAGGAAAACGAGTAAAAAGATTAATAATTTATAGTATTTTTCTATTATACAGGGTGTCCGGTAACTTATGGGTCGTAGAGTAACTGGAGATACTAGACATCAAACTAAGCCGATTATGTCATATAAGTTTTTCGGATTGTCACTTTTGTTAATTTAATTATTTACTATGTTTTTTTATGCTTTGGGATGTTTAAAGGGAAATATCTCGAAAACCGTTAAAGATATTAAGATCAATCAAGTACACCTTTTTGACTCAGAAAATGCAATTTTTAAAAAACTACAATTGAGAAACGCCTAATATCACAGGTAAGAAAAAAAATCATAGATTTATGAAGCCCAGTGTATGCAACTAGCGCCCTCTAGTTTGAAACTTAAAAATGTCTACAAATTCTTATTTGTTGCTTATAAAAACATTATATTGCCAACTTTCAATTCGATTCATTAAACCGTTTTGAAATTATGGCTTATTTTCGAGAATAAACTTTAACTTTCAACACCCTGTATCTCTAGAACGAGTAACAATCCGAAAAAACGTATATGACTTAATCGGCTTACTCTACGGCCCATAAGTTACCGGACACCCCGTATACTTGTATGCTCCGTTTTCCCTTTTTTGGAGCTATTTTAAATTAACAAAAACATAACCCAATACAATAAAATACTTTTACAACAAAAACAAAAAACAATTATCCTCTTAACATTTACTTATTTCTATAAGTTTGTTAGAGGTGCTGGTATGCTCAAGAGTGTCTAACAACGACACAGATGGCGCTCCGTGCCACATCTTACTGGTGTGTCCCACCAAGTGCTGCCTTAAGTAGCTTCGAGATCCCTTTTCTTTTCGTCGGATCCCAGCTCTTTAAAAAACAATTAAAAAACAATTAGGTATTTATTTTGGCGTGGTGAGCGTCGTGAGCGACATTTACTTTATTTTTAATCATGAAAATCCGAGGCCAAAAAACGCGGATTAGAGTCATAACTACGTCTTATGTTAAAATGTATTGACACCAAGATTCATATTTTTCACAAATATAAAAAATGTTTTTTTTTTGTTTTAATAAAGAGTCAGCTAAGAATATCAAAAAAAAAGTAGAAAAAAAAACATTTGCAAAAACAAATTTAACTCAACCATGCAGAGGGGGAGAGGTAATAATTTAATTTTCGAAATTTGATAGTGGTTAGGTAAATTTTAAATGAATTTTGGGCGTGGCCCCGAAATTTTTTCGCCTGGGACGCGTTTCTACCTTCTTTACTAGGTACAATGTTATGAAATACATGTAGTCCCGACTGTCCCTTTCTCCAGAAAAAAAATGTCCTACTTACGCCCATTGAGAGGAATTCTGTCTTAGTCGCTCTTTTTAAATCGAGAAGGCTATGGAAAAAAATGTCAGCCAGTTCCTCTGTGCCCAAAGTCACAAAACTCGTAATCGTAAAAAAGTTAGGTTAAGTTGTTGATCTAAGTTTGTAGAATTGTTATATATTTTTTGGTTTGTACTATTTATTACTATTTATTTAAAAAAGTATATTTTATTCACAAAATATTCAAGTGATTTTATTTTTACAATGGATTATGACGAAAAAATCGAGACTCCAGTCCTCTCAACTTTATTAGAAATAAAGAAGGAGCCCGAGTGTGTGAACATAAATAATTCCAGTGGTTTCTTTATAAAACTGGAGCCAAAAAAAGAGGAAAATGTTTATATCTCAAGAAACACAAGTATAAATGTATATACGAAACCAGAAACTGAGGTGGTAGTACCAATCAATAATCTAGAAAGAAATGTCCCAGATATAGCAGCTAACAAGTATGTATATAATCGTTTTTCTAACACTGGGCTGCTTTAACTGCTACAGAAGTATTAATCATTAAAACCTACAGCTAGCATTGAAACTTGGTGGGCCGCGAGTTTCTTAAATAAGTCAAAGTCGAAAAATCCTTTATTGTTTAAAGAATAATAAAATTCTTGTTAACACAGGTAAAAAATAAAATGAGTAACTTTAAAGTACATTCCTAGGCATGCCTATACACTTAATATTAAAATAACAATAATAATAATAGATAATAAAAGTATATGTATAGAAATAAAAAACAACAGGATACAAAGTAAACCTATACCTACATCAACAAACACTCTCAACAAAGACAAAACTTATGAAATGGTCTTCTCCTTGAGAGACATGTCAGAGATGCCTGATAATCAGGCAAAAATAAAATTTCTTGGCGTACAACTTGACAACAAACTCAAATTCGACCATCACATTGACTACGTCTGCGAAAAACTAAAAAAAGGAGCCTTTGCATTAAGAGGACTAAGCACTTCCGTATCCACCAGTACATTAAAAACTGCATATTATGCATTGATACACTCCTTCCTCACTTATGCGATTATTGTGTGGGGTCACTCATGCCATACTGACAGGGTCTTTGCAATGCAGAGAAGAGCTATCAGAACGATAGCGGGGTTATCTTTCAGGGAGGACTGCAGGGATGCTTTTAAAGTCCATGGAATACTCACCTTTCCATCGGTGTACATACTTGAAACTCTTCTTTTCATGAAGGTCAATGCAGATAAATTTGAATCTCACTCCGAGTTGCATGACTACAATACGCGAAATAAAGAGAACTTAGCTATTGTTTATAGGAGGTTAAAAAGATGCCAGAGTGGACCAGACTTTCTGGGGATCAGGTTATATAACAAGCTTCCCGTGGATCTGAAGCTTTTACCTATTAAAGCTTTTAAAAATAGGGTAAAGGCGTTTCTTGTGAAGGGCGCATTTTATTCGGTTGATGAATTTTTAAATTGTGATGTGCAAAATATTTAAGTGTTGATTTTAGAATGTTATATATGTAATGATTTTAGATTGTTTGTGACAGTATAAAACATGTGTATTTTGTTACTTTTTCAATACTATTTTTTTATTTTCATTTATATGACTTGTGTAAGTACTATGTACCTTGACATTAATAAATTATCTATCATAAAAAAATTTTGTTGGCCTTCGAAATGATCTGTAGCTTTGCAGGCTTCTCAAATTGAGTGGTAAATGATTAAAAACCTTATTCTTGCCTCCATATATTAAAGGTTTTTTCTGATCCAAACGAGAAATAGGTAAGGCAAGTAAAAATGCTTGACGCGTGTTATAATGATTAGGGATAAACAACTCACTTCTATACTTTTTATACATTAAACATGCAATTTCCAAAACATGATGATGTTGTGCCTAGTTTGGTAACAGAGGATTACAAAGTTCCTATTTCTATCTTTAAAACAGTATACACAATTACTAAGATAGTTCACACAACTAACATTTAATACATGTTCATTGTACGGTAGGCTAGTTAAGTACAATCTTTCCCGGAAAAAAACAACCCTCAATATAAAATTCTGTACAATATTCAATGGTTTCAAAGCGTTCTTATATAGTCCCCCCAGACAATGATTATATACCCAAGCAGTGACTACTATTGACCTATAAATCTGGACAAGTAAAACTCTTGGTAATATCTTATATATTAAATACAATTTATGGATTAGATGTCTAATTTTGTTGGTCAAATCTTGAATGTGGTGAATCCATTTTTGATTTTTATACCAAGATCTCGACCAAGGCACTTTATTGTGTTAGTTTCCCTTATAATGAGATCAGACTTGACCAACATAATTGTGTCAAAGTTAAGCCTTCTTACATCAATCAAAGAAAATGCGACGTTGAATAATTTAGCCGCATTTACAGTTAGTTTATTTTGATCCAGCCAACATTTTACTTTTTCCAATACCTTGATCACTTTACTCCTAGTATTCTCTCAAGTGTCTTGTTTAAAAAAACAATACTGTATCATCAGCATATGATATAGATATGTCATCTATATTTAAATTTAGTAAGGAATTAATATAGGTGATAAAAAGGAGGGGTCCAAGCTCTGTTCCCTGCGGGATGCTAATCCTGACCTCCAACGGATTACTATAAACGTTTTTTATTTTTATCACCTGCTTCTTACCCTCAAGATAGTATGTGTATCTCTTGCTAACGCTTCGATCCTCGCATATCTCTTTGCGTATTTCAGCAATCCGCGTGTCATCTTTGAGTTTTTTCAATTAAACAGAGCCGCATCGCGCACTCGGCACCGCATCCGTTCATTCCATTTTGGTTTTCATTGTTCCATGTTGAATAAGTGCAGTATTATTTTTGATGTTTTTGATAGTTTTAAAGATCATTTTGCTATTACATAAATTTTGTAGACTCAAACTTTCTGGTTATAAACTATTGGACTTAAGTTAATAAAGTAAGTAAATATATTGTTTATTTGGTAATTAACTATTACAGAAACACCATGACAAAATTGAAAAATTTTGCTAGATGAATTTATTTGGCGTCATATATTACAATTCTAAACTAGTTTTATAAGGCGGGGTTGTTATTATTAATCTTGGTTTGGTTTATTAACATAGCCATATATGTGGCATAGCCTATGATGCACACATTTTTATTGTGGAATGTCATTTTTTCTTTTAATACCGTTATTGAACTGACCCCAAAAAAGGACGAGGTTATCAATTTGATCTGTATTCATATTTGATAATTTTTATGGCATGTGGGGTATAGTTGGTTACCGAGATGGGTCCATTGTAAGGAATTTTAAAAAATTAAAGGGAGAAGAAAGGAAGGATAAAATGTAGTCCTGAAAATTTGGCAAATGAATGAATTTTTAAATTTTTTAACTATTTTATTTTTATTGTTGGTAATTAAAAGTTTTTAAAAGCTTTGACGATAAATATGTTTCTGACAATAAAACATATTTTTAATTTTGTACGCGAAATGACAATGCCTAAGAGTCAATATGCTACAATAAACTTTCCATACAATTTTATTGACTAGTGTTTGAGGTATCTATTCTTTGGAGGAATGGAAAAAACATCTTTTTTTCGTAAATATTTTATTTTATTTATTTATTTACGGTAAATCCACTTTACAAGATACAATATACATTTTACATAAAAAAAAATGCATAATATATATATAAAAAATAATGTATAACATAAATGCTTAAAACAATAGATAGAGTAATTGTACAATATTTACAACACGTAACAGCCCAGTGCAGGTCCCTAGACTCTAGACCTTAACATCCTCCTAAAACCGGCCAAAGAAGAGCCAAAAATGCATATATTATGCTCTTCCAATAGTTCGTTTGCCTGCCTGACAATTCTGGTCATTGATTCATTCTTCCCATAATTAGTGGAGTGGAAGGGTATTCTAAAAGTATGAGTATGGCGACCACGCCTTTCAACGATGTTGAAGTTTATAAGACCCAGAATCACAGGACAGTCAATACGACCACTGATAATATTATGTAAAAAACAAAGATCAATAACAATACGCCTAGACTCCAAAGTTCCTGATCTCAACAGAGTTAAAATATCATCATAGGTATATTCATCACGAAAGAGACCCAATCTGAAGGCCGCAGATCTCAGGAATTTGCGTTGAACTCTCTCAATAGTCTCTATATAGATTCTGTAATTAGGAGACCAGATTACCGAGCAATACTCCAGTATCGGTGTAACAAGGGAGCAATGAAGATTCCTAAAAGTGTCAATGGAGAGGCCAACACTTAGACGCTGTACAAATCCCAGGATCTTCATGGCCCTTACTGAAACACCTAAAATATGACGACCAAAAGAAAAACTAGAATCAAGCGCAACGCCAAGGTCCTGTATATTATTCTGTCTAGGCAAAACTAAACCATCAAGTGTATATTCGTGGAGATAGGGTGAGCAAGATCTTGAAAATGTTACTATATTGCACTTTTTTATATTTAAATTCATTTTATTATCATTACACCATTTGTAGAAACTATTAATATCTTCCTGTAACATTAAAGAATCCTGCACAGAGGATATTGTGCGAAACATTTTAATATCATCCGCAAACATCAAAAGACAGCTGTATAAAATACAAGGATCCAAATCTATCAAGTAAGAATCAAACAGCACCGGGCCACAATGTGACCCTTGTGGAACCCCAGAGGGAATCGACAACTGTCTCGAGACACAACCCCCATACTTAACACACAGTGGTCTACCAGAAATGTAGCTTTGAATCCACTCAAGGGCAGCACCACCGACACCGAGAGCCCGCAATTTACTAAATAATAAGCAATGATTAACCCTGTCAAAGGCCTTAGAAAAGTCAGTATATACAGAGTCAACCTGAGTTCGACACTCCAGGCTGTTAATAATAAAGTTCTGGTAAACAAACAAGTTAGTGCTGGTTGACCGCCCCCTAATGAACCCATGCTGTTCCCGATTAATAACGCTCCGGAGATCCCAAGACAACCTCTGGCTCACCAAACGGTCCAGTATCTTGGGCATATCAGACTGGATACAGACTGCTCTATAGTTTTCCACCAAATTACGGTTTCCTGATTTAAAAATGGGCTTTAGGTAACTGGACTTCCAGGCTTCGGGAAAAATACCTGTACTCAAGGAAATATTAAACAGAACACTCAAAGGTATTGCAAGTGTGCTAACACACTGTTTAAGAAATAACGATGGGATCCCATCTGGACCAGAAGCCGTCCTCAAAGGCAAATTAGCCAGGGCATCGTAAACCTCAGTGATCTCGGTATGATAATGATCGATGCTAACACCACGCCGAAATGAATATGTTGGAATGTCAATAGGCTCATTGCTATGAACATAGGCAAAAAATGATGCAAACAGGTCCACAGTCTCTCTTAAGTTACTACTTGTTTGGTTGTTATAAGATATTGACAACGGAAGATTATAATCATTTTTCTGTTCCCTTACATAAGACCAAAAACACCTAGGGTCAATTCTTATATTGTTTTCAATTCTATTCAGGTAGTTTTGATGACAAACTCGACGCTGCTCGCGACACTGTTCCCTCAAATGAGAAAACACTTCATAGTGGTATGCACTGTGACTTTTCTTGAAGTTAGAGTGAGCTATTTTTTTCTCAATGATGAGCCTTCTCAAGTGTGCATCAAACCACCTAGGGAAGTTGGACGTTTTAAAACGTTTACATGGTACAAACAGATTAATAACATTATACAATATATCATAAAATATAGAGGTAGCGTCATTGGCATCCTTATCCATAAAAATAACCACCCAGTCAATGCTAGCAAGACAATCGTTAATTGCAATATAATTAGTGTTTCTGAAATCATAGTAATATTCCTCATACTGAATTGACTCAAATTTCTTTACCAAGTTAAGCTTAAAATAAATGGCAGTATGATGCATCGAGTTCTGAAGAATTAAATTATCCGCGCGTTCTACAACTACATGAAAATTACTGAACACCAAGTCCAGGGAAACATTTCTACTATTCAGTATAGAGTTAAATTGACATAAGTTTAAAAATCCATAAACTCCCGCTACGGTAATCGCACTGGAAGTATTGGGGCACTGCACGGTAAGTCCCAGTTCATCCTTACTCCACACAGCCTCTGGCAAATTGTAATCACCAACGATGACCAGCTCTGAATTAGGGTACTGTTCCATAATAAACTCGAGTGAGTCGCAGTGTATCTGATATACTTCTGCATCAGATGCGGGGGGAATATACAAACAGCCAAGAATAACACTATCACAACCATGTTTAATAATAGCAAAAACTTGCTCTACTTCCTTTTGAGGAACCTCAATTATACGTGCTTTAAAGAGTTTTCTAGTGGCTATCATTACACCTCCGCCGCGTCTCTTCACAGAGTCAGTTGTCTCTCGATCTACCCGAAATATATCAAAACCAGTCAAGCCGAGCTCAGCATCCGTTACTTGACCATCGAGCCAGGTCTCGCTAAAGGCTAGAATATCATAGACTCCACTTAATACTGCCTGTTGGAATTCACGTAATTTTGTTTTGAGGCCTCCCACATTTTGATAGTAGACTAGATGATCTGAGTCTCGTCGTGCTGCTGTTTGTTTTAAATTATTAACATGAAGATTTATTTGATCTGTTGCTGTCGGGACTTCCCCCGAAAATTACCTATAAGGTAAAACTAAGAAGAATAAAAGTAACAGCAACCTAAATCTGAATGAACTAATAGTTATTTATACTACAAGGGATGTAAGTAACATTTACTAGTCGAGAACGATTTTGCGCCTGAGCGACAGCGAGGGCTGGCAATAAAGTTCGAGACTAGTAAATAATGTACTAACATCCCGTAAAGTATATAAAAAATTTGCTCCTCCCCGCAGAATTTATTGTTGGATTTTTATTAATTTAATTTGATACTTTTCGCATGAAATATTGGGCAGCTTTGACCGGTTTCTATAGCATCATAAGCATTGCTATTTTATTAACAACGTTAAGCTGACAGTTTATTATCAAAAATTGAGAGAAATTGAAATTATTGATTTGTATAACAGCCAAATGGATATAGAAGAATCAGCAAATATCGCTTGTCTCGCTGCTGCCAGAAAAATCGAGGAAGATATATGAAGCAACGTATCAATACTTCAAGAAATGGTGCAAAACAAAGACTGCTACTGCAGTTTCAGAAACCGTGCTTTTGGCGTACTTTCACGAAAAGTCTCCATCAAGCTTATGGTGTGAATATTCCATGCTGAAGTCCCTTCCCTTTTCATAAGGAAAACAGATATTTTAGCATGCGTGATTCACGAGGTTGTTCGGCTCCGTTTCCGTAAATGCCTATTGAACGCAATTGAACAACTGACAGACTAAAGGCAAAGTCGACGTCTGGATTTGTCACTTACCCGTCTCTATTTAACTTTCGAGAGCGCGTATGTCTTTCGATTTTAGTTTCCAATTCATTTATGTAATACTAATTCTAAGTCAATATAAACCCATCAGGTAAACCGTAGAACGAATTGCTTAAATTTTATATAGCCATTGATTTAATAATAAATATTGCATTAATGGTTTTACCGTTTTAGATCCAATAGTTCCGGGCAAGAGAGAGATGAAAGTCCTATGATATCCTTAGATCGGAATGTTCATCAAGACATACAAAGTAGCAATTTAAAACGGCTACAAATTCAACCTGATCTCAAAGGTCTCGAAGATATAATTACGTTTAAATGCAATCAATGTGATTATCAAGCAAAACGGAAAAATTATGTAACCAGGCATGCCCTAATACATAGAAGTCCTGAAGATGGTTTTATATATAGTTGTTCTCACTGCGAATTCCAAACCAATCGTAAACGCAGCTTAGAACAACATCTCCTAAGGCATAAGAACCGAGATGAAGTAAACCTGTATAAATGTATGCAATGTGATTACCAGAGTCCGATAGAAAGTTCTGTAAAGACGCATCTCCGCCGTCGTCATAGAAATCAAGAGAAAAAAGTCATATTTAAATGTAAACAATGTGACTTTCAAACAATTGAAAAATCTTATTTAACAAAACATTTATTCGTACATAAAAATCCTGAAGATGTGAATATGTTTAAATGTTCCTTATGTGATTTTCAAACAAAGTGGAAAATATGTTTAAAGAGACATGTCCTCGCTGTACACAATCCGGAAGATGATGACATGTATAAATGTGATTACTGTGAATATCGAACAAGTCGTGGACACTGTATAAAGATACACCTCCGAAAGCATACAGATCCAGAAACTGTAAATGTGTTTAAATGTGACCAATGTCAATATGAGACGTTTCAGAAAAATATTTTAGATAATCATCTCCTTTTACATAAAAACCCGGAAGATTTAATTATGTTTAAATGCACACAATGTGAATATCAAGCAAAAAGGAAAGCTTACGTAACATCGCATGAGCTCACACATAAAAATGCTAAAGATAGTTCTGTGTATAATTGTTATCACTGTGAATATCAAACCAATCGTAAAGCCAGCTTAAAGCGACATCTCCTGGGGCATAGGAATCCGGATAAAGTAAACATATATAAATGTTTGCAATGTGCTTACCAGAGTAATGACAAAAGTGCTGTAAAAAGACATCTTCTGCGTCGTCATCGAAATCCTGAAAAGTTGGCAATGTTTAAATGTGACCAATGTGACTATCAAGCGTTTGAAAAAAATTATTTAACAAGACATTTAATCACACATAAGAATCCGCACGATGTTAATATGTTTAAATGCACCCTTTGTGATTATCAAGCGAAATGGGAAATTTGTTTAAAGAGACATGTCCTCGTACATGATAAGTAAAAATGTGACTAATTGGAATATCAATTATACTATGGACACACCTAAGCTTTACACCTCCTGAAACAAATATTCAACAAACAAAATTTGTTTCATTTAACTATCAATCCAGAAATATGTATATTTTAATCTAATAAAAGTAGTCCATGACTCAAAATGGAGCTGCGAAGATATGAGGAAAAGAAACTCAAAATTGAATTTTGCGGAGACGACTTTGAGTTTCCTTTACCTCATATGTATATTTAAGTTGTGACGGATTTATGGCCGACGCAATAAAAGCAACGTGTTATCTAAAATTTTATGTTTTGCCATCCATTGTCACTAAATTTCTCGAAGTTGCTCGTTGTAGTGGCGAAAAATTAACCAGGCGTTCAACTACGCATGTGACTACCCACTGCTCCTTTTAAGGGTCCTAAAAGTTTGTTATAACTATACATTTGTAGTATTAAACTCTGGTAATGTATCAGAGTGAGACAAACCTAACCAGCAGTGACAGTACTAAAAGAGATGAGGGACGTATGCGTGCATTTCTGCGATAGCGTTACTGGTTTTACCTCTGAAAAAGTCCGCGGTTCCATTTTTGCAAGTGCAGTTCGACAGTAGACGTAACGGTAGCGGTACATAGGCGCGCGTTAAATAAGGATCTGTAAGCACGGTTACAGCAATATTAACAGTATCGGTATAAAGATCAGTACGGTAACGGACTTGCTGATATGAGTAAAAGGACGAGGCCAACTTGCTATGCTATCAGAAAAAGATTCACGAAGACTTCGGTTCCCCTACCTATGCGCAGCAGAGTGAATATTGCGGACGCTCACGTTCGAAGGTGATGGGGGCTCTAGTAGTGGCTAATCGGCTTGTTGGTGGACGGTCGACTGATGTTGCTTTGAGAATGGGTGTTCTAATTAATAAAGACAAATAGAGAAAGAATACAAACACACGTGTTAATGGGTTGAAGCAAAGAAACGCCAAAAACAAGGGTGGCCACCATCGTGTCTGGCGAGAACCATGAGCCAAGAGCGGGATATTCAAAGGCCTACGGTTTTCTAATTTTGTTTGCTGGCAATATTTTAAAGTAATATTTAAGCTAAAAAAATTATTCAAAATCCCTCACCTAGTCATAAGGTTATAAAAATCAAATACCAGGATTCTCAATAAACTTTTCGTTCCTTGTTTGCTGGTTATTTATCCATTCTCTCAACGAAAATCTATTGTATACTCACAATCAACCAGGTTTATGACTTTTTATTGGCAAGCTGAAGAACAACGACCAAATCCTGTCTCCAAAATGCATTCGTTTATCAGAAGAAACCGCTAATCTAAAACAAAAATACACAATACAAAAACAGTTTATTTTTAAAGGGATAACGGATAAGGTATCGTAAAATAAGAAGCACTTTTGTGACAATTATTGACCTCGTTTTTGGCAATATTGGTTCAATCAGGTGAATGATAGATTTTTAATTTTTAATTAGTGTTTTCGGCCTTCCGCTAAACTTCGCGCTGTCGGGTTTCGGGAACAAAATTAATATGGAGGCGTTAATGTTACTATTCCGGCTAGCAGCGCGTTTGCAGAACGATCTTTTTCTGGATTAAAAAGAATTCATATCTATTTACAAAATACACAGGGATAGACACGCTTATTAACAATAATCTCTCTGGAAAGCGACCTTTTGCAGGATTTAAAATATATGTTACATACTTTTTTGGACACATTGTATATAGGGTGAGTACTTAAAGAAAATCAAAATGATTTTAATGCAGCCAAAAAAAAATACTTCTTATATGACTGCCTTTGTATTCACCACCAGATATGACGTTTTTGCAATAAGGCCAGAAATGTACAGGGTGGGGACTTTAACTGGAAGAAATTCGTTTGAAGTTTAAAAAAAATATTTTTGGAAAATGAAAAACACGTCGATTGAGATTTTGTATGTGCTACATTTACCACCAAAGAAATTTTATAAAGCGTAAAGTGAAATAATAATATATTTTATAATAATATATTACTGAAGTAATTACAATGCATCACTTATACTAATATTAAACTGGAATAATGTATTAGTTCGAGACAGTAGGTTTAATCTACACCTAGACATAAATATCTGTATGTGTAGCTTACATCACTATTGAGAATCAATACTTTCCAAAGCTTTAAGTACATGCAACTAAAATCAGTTTTTCTTAATAAATAAGTAAGTGATTAATTTACAAAATCTTTAGAGCAATACCAGAAACAAGTTAGGATTTTTAAATATAAAATTTAGACATTTTTGTTTAAAGATTTTTCTTCTATATACCATTCTAATATCGATAGGTAACAGATTATAGAACTTAGGGGCTAAGAAATTAAAAAATCTCAAGTTAATATTGGAATTACTACTTGGTATAATAAGGTGTCTGTTGAGGTTACTTCTAGAGTATTACCGTATCATCGGTGTAGTGCCATTATTTATTTTTAATTCGGTTAAGAAGTTTATATAGGCAATGAACAGTAAGGGTCCCAGAACTGTACCTTGCGGAACACCGATCTGGACGTTAACTTGATTATTCAGAGTTTCACCAATCTTGACTGTCTGCTTTCGGTCACTTAGGTAACTAGAAAATATCCTTAAGGCGACCCCCCGTACTCCATAGGAACTTAGAATATTCAGAAGTGTTTCATGAGGCACCGTATCGAACGCCTTAGCAAGATCTAAGAATACTGCCAAATAGTTTGTTCCATTATCCAGGCAGTTCGTGACCCCTTTAGTAAATTCTAGTAAAGCATCCGTTGTACTCTGTCTTTCACGGAATCCAAATTGATTATCTGATAGTATATTATTTGCATTGAGAAAGTTCTGAAGTCATAATTTAAGGCATTTTTCATAAATTTTTGAGAAGTTATTAATTACACTAATGGAGCGGTAATTGGTGACAAGATGTGGATCGCCAGATTTAAAAATTGGAGTGATTATTGCAGATTTAAAATAAGAAGGTACCTACATATCCGGCTTTAAATGATAAGTTTATAATGTGCTTTAGTGGTTCAATAAAGTGTAAAAAAAACAACACAACTTAATTTTTTTCCGATGGAAAGATATCAACTTATGATACCTTTTTGGAAAGTTATTTTAAAGAGAAAATTGAATATCCTATTGTTTTTAATTTTAATTGTCTCGAGTGGAGACTTTTACTGGTAAAAATTCGTGTGAATGTTGGAAAAAAATATTTGTAAAAAGGTATTTTTCCTAAACTTCTAGCGAATTTGTTCCAATTAAAGTCCTCCCTGTATAGCTGCGGCTAAATATATGAGAATAACATATACATAGGTACCTCTACCTATAATAACTCCAAAAATGTACATAATTTAAGCCGCACAACCCAGTGAAAATATATCTGATCTAAATACATTTAATCAGAGTTCAATGATCGAAAAAAAACTAATTTGAATCGATTTAATTAATCAGTGGTGTATTGAATTTCTTAAATTTTTCGGTTTTCGTTAGAAGATGGCTGATAATCCAAGAAGTGACTCATACCTACGAAATAATAAAACATAATTGTTTTAACTTGAAGAAATAGTCCATACTTGAAGTGGAGTGGGAATTTAGAAGGTAAAAATAAGAACACAAAGTCTTCCTCCACTGTTATATTATAGAAATATTTTAAGCAACTTCTCTACATGTTTCGAATGCAGAAGCATTCATCTTCAGGAGAACAATTAAAAGAAGAAAAGACCAGTAGATATCACCCTAACTGAGCAACACAATTATAGGTTCGGTATAAAATGAGTGGAACGGTGAGGAAACCGATACACACATTGCATTATGAGTAAGAAAAGTATATGGGTTTGAGGCTTAAGGCACTGTGAAAACTTTAAAGGTAGAATGAAAGATTTAACATCTTTGTGTGAAAGAACTGTCGAAAGATAAGACTGAAGTGAAAGGGAATGAACATTTAAGCAAATAAAGCTGTTAGCTAGTCATTAGAGAAAAAATATGGAGAATACGTGGATGTAAGTGTGAGGAAGAAGACTATTAAAAATTATAAGAAGAAGAAAAAGATGTCTTTTTCTTTTTCATGTTTACATCCAGTCAATATTAATATCTTAATAATTTTTAATAGTCTTCTTCCTCACACTTACATCCACTTCTTCTCCATATTTTTTTTCTCTAATGACTAGCTAACAGCATTATTTGCTTAAATGTTCATTCCCTTTCACTTCAGTCTCATCTTTCGACAGTTCTTTTACACAAAGATGTTAAATCTTTCATTTTACCTTTAAAGTTTTCACAGTGCCTGAAGCCTCAAACCCACATACTTTTCTTACTCATAATGCAATGTGTGTATCGGTTTTCTCACCGTTCCACTCATTTTATACCGAACCTATAATTGTGTTGCTCAGTTAGGGTGATATCTACTGGTCTTTTCTTCTTTTAATTTTTCTCCTGAAGATGAATGCTTCTGCATTCGAAACATGTAGAGAAGTTGCCTAAAATATTTCTATAATATAACAGTGGAGGAAGACTTTGTGTTCTTATTTTTACCTTCTATTATTGTTTTACTTCCACGAAGAGTTTAGAGTCGATATTGAGAGAACGGTCACACAGTCGATACCTTGTCCGTGATTGCTTGTGGGAACAGACCTATAGTATGAATGTGTGTGCGCATGATAATTTGTAGGTTTAGTAGAATAAATAAATTCCGCCGCTAAAATGTGACGTTACTACCGTTGGCAGCCAATATGGGTTTATCAACTAAGAATTAATTTCCATTCCCCCCTTTCACATGGACGCCCATGGCTAAAACTGTCTAAACCGAAAGTATAAACTACTACAGGTCGTGCAAGTTCAATAAAAACTTACCTGCATATTTAGGTTGTTATATAACCTAAGAAAAAAATGAGTTGCTTATAGTTTCTATTAATTAGCATAGCAAATTCAACTGCTGATTTAAGCGTTTCTTTTACAAAATAAACTCCCGTTACATTTACAAATTACCCAAGCAAAGATTTTTACTTTGCTAAGTTGTTTAAAAGAAGCAAAATGAACTCGCCTAAATATCTTTCTGCATTTTTATTTTTACTCTTTAGGTCCATTCGTTTCTATTACGTTTATAAATTATTTTAATATGAAAATACAGTTTTTTTTATGGTCTGTTGTAATTTTCTCTATCTTCGTATGACTGTCCAGAGTGTGCCCCTGAGTTAAAATATATGTGTAAAGTTAGCAAGGTTTATCAGCAACGAACATTTTTTGGGGTACGTGTCATTTCCGCCTATAAATTTATAAACTTTCAATAGCGAAATTTAAACGAAAAAAAATCTGCCATGCAATTGTGATTCCTCTAAACGGGGTGGGAGCAACTGCAATCTGTAGCTCCGAAGAATACTTAGAAGAACAGCGTTCGTAAACGAATTTTAATTATTTTAGTGGTAATGATTGAAATTCTTCAATTTGGATTTATCGTCTTTAGTGAACTACCTACCCCAATCTTACCTGCTATATGGGAATTTTCAAAATTTTTGACACACAAACTGCACCGTGCCACTGCCAGCCGATATAAAACAAAAAACGACGAGAATATACACAAATTCAGGCTTTTTTCTCTTATGACTAAAGAAAAAATGCTATTGCCCAAACCAAAAATGCTGTGATACAAAAATATACATTTTACACAAAAATGTTTACAATCGCAGATATGTTGTTTTCTGTAGTAGCAAATTACTCTTCTACAAAACATTATTTTTTTGGGAGAAAATTCTTTTGGGGAATATAATATACATTATTTGGACATTTTTAGGTAGCACATTTAAATTATTAAAAAAAATTTAATAAATAAAGCTTTATAAGTAATAAGTACATTAAGTTAATAGAACAAAAGGTTTGCATAATTTTGTTAAGTTTTATAGAAACCTATCCGTATGTATCCACCATGAAACCAATTAATTTTATACATTTCTACGATTAATAGTCTGCTGAATGTAGATGAAATCTCTAGCTTCAATTTGCGTCATACATTTTGTTTCATTTTTTCAGAGTACTACTACTATGAAAAATGTTTTGTTAAAATCGTTTGAGGTGTGGAAGAAGAGTGAAAAATCGGCTGGGTAACATCATTGTTAATACTACTAAAATTCTTTTTAATGTAGCTTTTTTATCTCAAGTTTTTAGTTAGTCCCTATTGTAATTTTCTTAAATCCGGTCCTGTAAATAAGTACTTCCAGTTCATAGATAGTTTAAAAAGATCAGCACGGTATACAGGATGTCCCATAATTTATGGGCCGTAGAGTAGCTGGACATACTAGACATCAAACTAAGCCGATTATGTCATATAAGTTTTTTTTTGATAAAAAAAATATCAATTTAATTATGTACTATGTTTTTTTATGCTCTGGGATGTTTAAAGGGAAATATCTCGAAAACAGTTAAAGATATTAAGATTAATCAAGTACACCTTTTTGACTCAGAAAATGCCCTTCTTTAAGAAACTATAATTGAAAAACACCTAATATCACACGTAAGAAAAAAAATCATAGATTTATGAAGCCCAGTGTATGCAACTGGCGCCCTCTAGTTTGAAACTTAAAAGCTTCAACGAATTCTTATTTCTTGCTCATAAAAACATAATATTGCCAACTTTTCATTCGATTCATTAAACCGTTTTAAAATTATGGCTTATTTTTGAGAATAAACTTTTACTTTCAACACCCTGTATCTCTAGACCGAGTAACAATCCGAAAAAACGTATATGACTTAATCGGCTTAGTTTGATGTTTACTATCTTCAGTTACTCTACGGCCCATAAGTTATGTGACACCCTGTATAGTTCCCATGACACATCATTTCGATATTAAATGGGGAGATAAAGGCCGATTCATACTATAACTTAAGTCACGGTCCGGTCACAGTCAGATCAAATATTATGGCTTTCTTTTTATATTACATCATTCACACTCTGCAAAATAAGGTCAGATGATGTGCCAGTCATTTGACCGCTGTATATATTTCTGGCGATATTTTGATCTGACTGTCACTGAGGCCGGACTGTGTCTGATCAGACCGTGACCTGACCGATAATAATTCCAAAGCCTCGACATATGATAATTATAAAAAATATTGTTTCAATTTATAAGTTTAAGGTCTATTAAAACATTGTAGTTAAAATTGTGCATCGGTTTTTTCCATTAAATCCGAGAATATATCATACTTGTACATTGTCACATAGGACTATAACCAAACAATAGAAAGTTAAATATAAGTAATTTCCATAGAATGTTCACACGCTAAGTAAACAATTCCTTATTATTAATTCGTGAAACCGGAAATTTTTTATTTTGTCACCGCGCTTACTATTTTTGTAGTATTATTAAAATGAGCTTTTATGATAAAGGATAATGCATTCCATTGAATAAGTCATACTGCCTGTGCCACTTAGGTACGTACTTTTAAATCCCCAAAAATATTTTACATTTAATGGTACCAGAACACGGTTTCGGGTTCGGGTGCATGTCCCCCTCGAGTGCGGGTTTCCACCACTCCAGAGGGAAAAAGAAAGCTTGACGGTAGCCAAGGCCAGCAATGATCCTTTTTGTCAAATCGTTTTACGTCTGTGTATTGTCAACAAGACCCCCCCCCCCTCCCCCCTGAAGCACCTCTTTCACCACAAAGGTTGAGTAAGTTGAAAAACTTGCCCATAAATCCCAAGAAACACAAGAAATTCAATTATAATGTGTGAACGAACTTCCATTAGGGGTCGTGCTTGAAAAAAGCTGCATTTTCAGTGGGTGCATTTTTTTTTATTCGAACATATAATCAGTGGGTTAAAAAATTACCACAAGTTATTAAAAATGTTTTACTTGTTGCAAAAGAGTAGCCTGTCAATCTTATTTTCTTCATAAAATGATTTTATGTTATAATTCAGATCATCACCGTTATCATATCGATAACGGTAATGATATAACGGAGTTGTTGACCATGCATGTTTTAAATTTTTTGTTATATTGTTTAAAAAGAATGTTGTATTTTTTCTACGTTAAGGCATAATCTCTGGTAAGATGCATAAAATAAATACCAAATTTCAAAGAAAAATATATTACTTTCCTCAATAAACTGATCACGGTAACGGCGATTTAAGATCGAACAAACTACTGAGCACGTGTTTACATCGTATTTATCACGAAACACGCAGCAACCGTACCCTTACGTTGTTAGCTTTGTACTGCCCCATCGTTACGGAGAGTCAACATGCATGCATGCGCCGCTTGCAGCGCCTCTAGTGTTTGATACGAAGAATTATAATCTGATAACGGTAATGATGCCAGTAGGTGGTACACGTAAAAAGATTTATATTTTTTCAGTTTCCAGAACTTAAATTGATAGTAATTGATCGGAAATAAACAATTTAACCTATATGCAACAATTAGAAGTAGTAAAATTTAGGAATTTGCAGGTAGAATTATTTTTTCTTGTAAGTTATCTTCCACAAATATGGTTGGTTACGATAACGGAGTGTGACATTTGGGAGAGTTTTGTACAAAAAACAGATAACAAATTATATTTAGGTAAAAGTAATATAAGTGCAGTATAAACACCATTTGTATTAGTTTTGTTATTAGGCAAAAACATTTCATATATTTTAAATAAAGTATTTTTTTACTGGTTACCGCAAACTGCAGCTTTTTGGAAGAATGACACATATATGAGGGTAAAATGTGAAATTTTATATTTTAGTTTTACCTAAACCCAAGCAAAATAAAAAAAAAGGGTTTGTAGTACCTAATATAGTATCGGTATCAATATTTTAAAGTTAAATAATAACTATTCTCAATTATCATCGAGTAGACATATCTCAAAGACGTTTCTAATTCTCACTTTTTATATGAATAATAGCCATTTTTTGTCAAAGGGTAATTATTTAATAATTAAAGTGTTTCGTCAACATTGATTAATTGATATACTATATTTACAGTCTAGCACCATCGCGTAGAAAAAACAGACGTCAAGTAGATCCTCGAATGTTTGCAATCGATTTTTTGAGGAATAAACAAGAGGCAGACAATAAAATGAAGTTGGCAAACCAAGAAATCGAAAGAAAAAAACTAGCTTTGGAGGAAAGGAGAGTGGAAGTGGAGGAACGAAAAGTGGCTGTAGAAGAAAGAAGAATTGCCATTGAAGAAAGGAAGATGACCTTGGAGGAACAAAAGGCAGAGTGGCTACTTTCTACCCTTAGGGAAGAGAAAAACTTCATAAGGCAACAGCAGAATATAATACAACAGCAACAAAAATTGATCGCAGAATTGCAGAGGCTTCATCCTCAGAGTACTTAGGTAATAATATTTTACTTCCAAACGCCTTATTTATTGCAACTTATAGTCTACTTATTTCTAACTGGCACTAAATTGAAACATACAAGTGGGAACTCGTCTAAAAATGGTCGTATTTATAATACTATATGGCTGCACAATCTTAAACAAGACACAATAATTTGGTGAGGACACCAGAGGCATAATTCTTGAAATCGAGGAACAGCCTTATCATGAGATAATTCTCTTTTCCGTACAGTGTCACATACGATTTTGTAAGGTTTAAAACTAACTCCACCCATTTATCTCATGAGAAGGCTGTTCCTCGACTTCGAGAATTAGGACTCAGATATTTTCATTTCGTATCGAGGATTTATTAAACGTAAATTGTGAAGGTTGATATGTTTATTCTGTAAACTATATTTAAACGATGCTGAGGCGGACATTTTGTCCTTTATTACAGGTTTACCAACTATAATTATACTTGCGTTATAAAGACTTATACTGGATGTATTGCTTTTGCGAAATTATTTTGTTGGCCTTGTTTACTTCGCGTTGTTGTTACAAGCAAGAGAAAAATTCAATGGTATAGGTATAGCAGAAACATAGCCAGGGTGGGAAGGGTTAGTAGCAAAAGAGAATTAAAAGTCAAATTCACGAAAAACAATATTTTTTTTTTTCAAACAAATTTATTTCTGACCTTTAAACAGTAATAATACTTATAACAAGGCCTAAACTTTAAGTATGTACAATAGATAATAGGTTACATTTTAAGGTAATATAATATTAATATACAATATATAATTAACAGTATAGTAAACAGTAGGTAAATAATTTACAGTATAATAAACAGTAGGTAAGTGAGTCCCTTAGTTCGAATTTAAATACGTTTTCGAAGGCAAGGGCCTGTCGACATATTAAGCACCGGTTCCCGCAGATCACCGAAGTTAAGCTGTGTCGAGCGCGGTTAGTACTTGGGCGGGTGACCGCTTGGGAACACGGCGTGCTCTTGCCTCAGGGAAAAGTGTAAAATGAATCGACACCTAGCCATCCTATTCACGCCGGACAGGCCGGATAAGATCGGATATCTCGTAGGATGAAGGTGCCGTTTCACACTCCCCAGTCGGTAGATCACATTTGTGGTCGATGACCGGTTCAAGATGGCCTACGAAGTCGGCGAACCGTAAAAAAAAAAAAATACGTTTTCAGTTTGTGACATAATCTTTTAATTCTAATGAGCGATGTAACTTCATGTGGTATGGTATTATATATGTTTGAATGCTTCTATACAGTGTGTCCACGTAAGTTGGCGGCATATGGGAAACTTTTTTGTTATTAACTTTATGTAAAAAAGTTATTTTTCATAAAAAGTTCTGCATGGTCCAAAACCTAAAATGCAACCATCAGATGTTCAATTTTTTCAGGCGTATACGAGGTTTGTCAAAAAATATGAATTTTGCCCAAGAGTAAAGTACCTTTATTTTTGATAATATCGAAAACTGTAATTATGAAAATTTGTTCGGTATGAAAAACTATGTCCTAATATGCAATTACACTAAAAAATATTTTTTTTTATTTTTACAAATTTATCGGTAATTTAAGACAAAATTAGTAAAAATTAAAAAAAAAACATTTTTTAGTGTAATTGCATATTAGGACATAGTTTTTCATACCGAACAAATTTTCATAATTACAGTTTTCGATATTGTCAAAAATTAGGTACCTACCTACTTTACTCTTGGGCAAAATTCATATTTTTTGACAAACCTCGTATACGCCTGAAAAAATTGAACATCTGATGGTTGCATTTTAGGTTTTGGACCATGCAGAACTTTTTATGAAGAATAACTTTTTTACATAAGGTTAATAATAAAAAAGTTTCCCATATGCCGCCAACTTACGTGGACACACTGTAAGTATATTGTTGAATCCTGAAATGAAATGAAATGAAATTTATTAAATAGCAACTCACTACTCATAAAATAACAATAATAAAAAATAATAGTTCTTGCAAAATCAGTACGATAATTTAATTTTTGTCTTATGTTATATTGATTATATTATTTATCGAAAACTAATATATTTATTATAAAGGATGGGGTTTTAAAAAATGGGGGGGGAGGGGAATTCTGTCTGTGCGACGTCCAAAAATGTATTTTTTTATACAGGGTGCATAAATTCGTGTGCGTACAAGGGGATCTCGAAAACGGTAAGGGCTACGAAGATGATTAAATTGAGGCAAAGTTGCGTATTTTGGGGCTTAATAATTTGGTAAAAGAAAATTGGGGATAACCATTCCGAATACCTTCGGAGAAATTCGAAAAAAACCGAAATTTTTAGTTTTGGTTTTTAATGTTTTGCGCCTTCCTTTTTCACCTGAGAAAAAACAAAAAACACTTTCTTGTAGTCGTTCTTTATGTTCTACAAGATGGCGTTTCGTTCTTTGGATACCAACTTCAATTATTTTTTTTTAAATATGGACCTGGAATTTTTAAAACAGTTTTAAGCACTTCTAAGCTTTGAAAATTTAATACAATTTAAAGGTTTTAAAAATTTTAACGTTTTGTCGTCAAATGACACATCACTAACATTTCAAATTATCCTTTTTTTACTATTACGGCCCTAGCAATTATTTTTAGAATTACTTTAATATTAAAATTACATTACATAAAGTTATGGTGTTTAGGCCGTTTATTTTTTCAATAAGATTTACCGTCAGGATACTCTAGGAAGTAAGCAAGTTTTTAAGATATATAATTAATAAGATAAATAAGTAATTATTCTATTTTCTATTAGTATTTTATTTATTTTATTAATATATCTTGTTCTATGGTTTTTGCCTTAGACCTAGACCAAAATACGGTAAAACAGAAAAAGAAGAAAAGGTAACTGGAGTGTTAGTCTAGTTATGTTACTGTGATGCGCTTATGTTTATTTCAAAAACAATTTAAAATTATTTACTGTTCAGAAAATCTGATGATGCTAGTTTCAGGCGAAACATGTAACAAACATAAACAGACAGAAAAATATTTGAGGCCGAGACTTTGGGTCTCTTTTCTTACAAAATATCAATAATCAGGCCTCTTTGAGTAAAAATGGACGGATTTTTCAAATCAGAAATCTTTTGTTTTTTTAGTTTGGCTCTAAATGTTCAGGACCGTAATGAAATGAAGAAGATAATTTGAAAAATGTGTTATTAGATGACAAAACGTTAAAATTT
This sequence comes from Polydrusus cervinus, assembly GCA_935413205.1. Taxonomy (NCBI): domain Eukaryota; kingdom Metazoa; phylum Arthropoda; class Insecta; order Coleoptera; family Curculionidae; genus Polydrusus; species Polydrusus cervinus. The sequence goes on from OW284518.1 coordinate 9,924,818, forward strand.
TAAAAACGTATACATTGTATTACATTTCTTAAGCTTAAAAATCCCTAAAACTGTATTTAAAATTCCAGGTCCGTATTTAAAAAATTGACTTGATGTTGGTAACTAAAGAACGAAACGTCGAATTTGAAAACTAATAATTCCACCTTGTAGAACATGAAAAACGGTAAGGAAAAGGTTTTTTGTTTTTTTCCAAGTCAAAAATTAAAGCGCAAAAAATTAAAAACCAAAAATGGAAATTTCTGTTTTTTTCGGATATCTCCGAAAGCATTCGGAATAATTACAATTTTTTCGCCAAATTATTAAGTCCCAAAATACGCAACTTTGCCTCAATTTAACCATCTTCGTATCTCTTACCGTTTTCGATATCCCTTGTACGCACACAAGTTTGTAGCACCCTGTATATATATTTCACAATTATAATCTTTTTATTAAAGTTCTTATTTTGCGCTAAGTTCATTTCGGGTTTGGTACCGTTTAGATTAGACACTTAACGTAACTATGGCGCCAGCGTCTTGGGTACTGTTGCTCAGTATTTGTGTTGCCATATTGACGTGTAATACGTAACTTTTCCACTAAGAAGGATGCAATATATTTAAAAAAAAAGCGATTAAGTGCGCTGATATAAAATAATTAGTTTTCTTTTCTCTTTTTAAACTTTCCAATTTTTTCTATCCCATAGTTTAGTGGTTTTGTTTTGTCATAGGGAGACTCTCCCCTCGTATCTACGGACCTGAATTGTGGGGACAATGACTTCGATTGGCCCCTCTTTGATGGGTATACGCTCTACTGTAATGACTAAACATCCGGTAAAAAATTAGGAAATACCTGTAAAACAAAACAAATAAAATATGTGCTGGAAAAAGTTCATGAAAGATTATAAATAAAAACTTTGTTTACAATTAGACAAATCAAAATAACAAATTTTGATTGTATGGAAATGAATAAGGCTTTTTCAAAATTGCTTAAAAGATAGGTCGATATTTTGTCATTGTTATTGTTTTTGTTTAGCCAAAATGTCACCAGCATTAGATTTCCTTACAAAATTATTTTTTAGTGTACGAGCATTTCGACTTAAAAAATTGGAAGAGAAAGTAAGTATTAGATCAATTATTTTAGGATAATATACAATAATATAATATAGGGTCCTACACCTGATCACCTCCCGTCTTCTATAGCTCACTTAATTAAGTTAGGATTTTGATATTTTGCAGACTTTACCTGTAGCCTAGGGCGCATTTCAGGAAAATATTTTTGTTTATACAGGGTGTTCGAAAAAAGTGTGACTTCATAAGGATCTATTTTTTTAGATTACATGCTATATATATTTTTACTTATTTGGATGCCTTTTATAGTTGCCTACATACCCCTAAAATTTTAATGAAATCGATTCAGTATTATAGCCGAAAAAATATAAAAACTAAGAAAAATCAGTTTTGCACCATTGGTTTTAGAACGTTTACTTTAGTGATAAAAAATAATTCTTTTCACATGCTCCTAATACGAAAATCATATCTACAAGCTCTTCTTCTCCACCTTCGATATTCATTCATAATAATGACTGTTGGCATAGTTGTTAAAATTAGTTTTCTGAAAATAAGTTCTAATGCGTTAGAAATTGCGATAATTAGGACAAGTGTTTGATTTTTAATTCTGCATCGAATGACATAACAATATACAGGGGTTCCAATTTGAAATAGGAAAAATAAATTGCTTTAAAGTTTGCAAAGTTTGCCACTAAACTTTGAACACCCTGTATAATTCGTATTAATCAAGCTTTTAGAGGTATGAAGGCAACTATAAGAGGAATCCAAATAAGTAAGAATATACATAATTTCTAAAAAATATATCCTTATGACGTCACACTTTTTTTGACCACCCTGTATAAACAAACATATTTTTCTGAAATGCGCCCTAGGATACAGATCAAATTTGAAAAATATCAAAACTTAACTTAATTAATAAGTGAGGTATAGATGAGGTGAGGTGCAGGACACGTTATACATGTCAATTTATCCCTACAAACTATACAGGGTGTTTTTTAATTGAGTGCCGATACTTAAGGTTATGAATTCTTGGATGATTTTAAGAAGAAAAGTTAATATTAACATATGTCCCAAAGCTCTTCATTTTTGAGCTACAGGTTGTTAACATTTTTAAAAAAATATAACTTTTTTATGGCCATTTGGTTTAAACCAGTGCCATTAACGTAATACACACATAACTTTTTTATCATAATTATTATATCTCTTAGATATTTTTATAAAATTTTGTACACAACTTTTAATCATTAAGGAGCATTTTTTGACTTAAAAGATTTTTTTTTAATTTTTACCAGTGACGTCCGTACGGGGTTTGAACTGAATATTTTTAAAGAAAAAAATGGTACGCCACTGATTATTTTAAAAACAAAACTTATATTTAAAATCCTCATTTATTTTAGAGCAAATTTGGTCCATAGACTTACTTTCGTATGATGCACTTTTTTTGCATAAAAAAAATAAAAACAGTTTTTTCTTCGGTTCATTGAGACTGCTTTCGATATTTTGTTGAAATGAAAATGAATGAGCTTTAGGACATATGTTAATATTAACTTTTCTTCTTAAAATCACCCAAGGATTCACAGCCTTAAGTATAGGCACTCAATTAAAAAACACCCTGTATATTATATACCTAACAATACATTACATATGCTTTGGTAGACTACTAGCAACTAACTAGGATATACACTAGTGCATGGCAGTGTCAAGGGCGTTAGCCGCCCTTAGGAAAAAAATGTTTTGACCGCCCCTATATCCCCCTTATCCTCTGCAAACCAAATAATAACAATCATCTATATATATATATTCATTTTTTCACTTTTTAAACTCAAAAACGCAATAGTAGCAAAAAGATGTACATAATCTTAAAAGAAAAAAGAAAATTTGTTTGTGAACTTGTGTGCACTTAAGGCTATGCATCATAATGTCATATAAAAAAATATTGCAAAAATGTAGTACAATAAAAATCTGAATTTGTGAAATTATACACTATAAGCTGGTTAAATTACATTCTTTTACTTTTCGTCACAATATTACACGATTTTTACACACAATATTTTGTAAAAAAAAATTGAAATATGATTTGGGAACAGGGCCAAACCGCCGGTCAACCTCTTACGAATGAATTATTCCAGGATTTAGGAGTGAGAGAGGTACCATATACAGGCCAGTTCATAAAAAAAAACAAGTACTTACCTAAAGATTTGACGATTACCAGTAAAAACACCATACCACAAAAGACCCGAACAAGTTTAAATTGTGGCAAAGTTGAACAATTTAATAGCCTAATCAACCTACTTCTGGAAATATCTGGAAACAGCGAACTTAAATTTTTTTTTGTATTTTTTCCTTACTTTATTTAAGAATAAATTACACTTCTTCACAAATTGGCATTATTAGTTTTTGAATCCAAAGTTGACGTTGGAAGTCGAAGAAAGCCTTCTTGATATTTCCCAAGCAGGAATATTAAACCAAATTGATAATAAGCCCAACAAACAAATTTCTCTTTAAATCTAACTACGCTACACATATAAATATTTTAAAAAGTGTTATAGCTATATATTTACCCCGTTTTACAGTAGGTACGCTGATTTATACAGCTTGCTTAAAAAATACCCTTTTTCTGTGTTCCTGTGCTCCTTACAGATATTATTCTTTTCAGGAATTTCAAACTCTTGTTCCCCCGAAAATATCATGTCTTGAGGTAACCAAATATATCGCTTTGCTTAAGAAAGTCAATAAAAGCTCAACCACAACAGAATATGACTCAGAGCAACAAGAAAGGGCCCTGGTACTAGTTTTCGGTTGGCTCTCTGCACAAAGAAAGCACATTTATAAGTTTGCAGAAATTTGGTTGGAAATGGGATATGATGTGCTAGTTGTTGATACCAAAGCTTGGCAGTTGTCGTGGCCAGTAATGGGTACTCAGGTACATATAAAAATTAAAGGTTGAGAATATTGAAACTAATTGAAAACCAACATTACACACGGTGATTCCTAAGTTTTAACTTTTTTTCAATTTTGTAAAGAAGTAATTAAGTCGCAAAATTAAAAAAAAGTTCTAATCCGGTGCAGTATGCATTGTTGACAAAGTTATTTTATGTTTATTTCAAGGGATTACTTTGTTAGGTAGATACTTTAAATTGTTTAAACGTGAAAATGGAACATTTTAAAAGTAATTAACTATAGTTAACAAAACAATACTAAAACAAGACTAGAACTAAATAATTTACATTAACTTGTGCTCCGCATTAGATCGTTAATAATAAAATTACTCATATAATATTAACCATCCGTCTATAAATAATTAAAGAATTTTCGGAAAATATTAAAATTAATCACCAATCTCTTTTAGCTTAACACATTTTTAAAAATATTCTTTACTTTCGCACTGTCGCAGGGACATTGAGAAAAAGTCAATATTAACAGACATATTGGTATTTCTCACAATCCTACACAATGGCGAGTTTTGAGCCGAAAAAGTGTATCTAAATGGTATGGAAAATAATTGAGTGAGACCTTTGGGGGACATTAATATTGACTTGTTCAAGAATATCTCGACTTTGTACCAAGTTATTAAAAAGTTTACAAAAAAAAGTACATTAGTACATGTAAACGGAGTGATTCCGAGCCAAAGTAATATCGTTGTTAGGAATATTAAGGTTTTGTTTTCTTAATAGGTATTTAATGAATTTATTCTGAATGTTTTCTAACCTGTCAACATAGTTTTTTTGCTTAGGGCTCCAAAAAAGACTGGTTTAGCTTGCTTGCAACAAAGATATTTAATAGATAAATTACTGCTTTAATATTATAAAAATGTTTACATTTTCTTATGATGTAACCTAACAGTTTGGAAGCAGCGTTGATAATAGAATCAACTCGTTCGTCAAAAAGTAATGTGGATTTTCTTATGATGCAACCTAACAGTTTGGAAGCAGCGTTGATAATAGAATCAACTCGTTCGTCAAAAAGTAATGTGGATTTTCTTATGATGCAACCTAACAGTTTGGAAGCAGCGTTGATAATAGAATCAACTCGTTCGTCAAAAAGTAATGTGGATTTTCTTATGATGCAACCTAACAGTTTGGAAGCAGCGTTGATAATAGAATCAACTCGTTCGTCAAAAAGTAATGTGGATTTTCTTATGATGCAACCTAACAGTTTGGAAGCAGCGTTGATAATAGAATCAACTCGTTCGTCAAAAAGTAATGTGGATTTTCTTATGATGCAACCTAACAGTTTGGAAGCAGCGTTGATAATAGAATCAACTCGTTCGTCAAAAAGTAATGTGGAATCAAATGTAACTCCTAAATCTTTTATTTTGCTAACTTCTTTTAAAGATGTGTTATTTATGAAATAAGTGGTTGTTAGTTGATTTTGGTTTCGAGAGAAAGTAGTTGACACACACTTGGACTAGTTGAGAAAAGTCAATTTTCATCGCAATACCAATACGATCCAAATCACTTTATTGCTTATGACAATCGTCAATGTTCATAATAGATAGGTACACTTTTAAATCATCTGCGTAAAGCAGAAATTTGCAGTAATGAAAACAGGAGCAAATTTTATTTATGTATATAATAAAAAATAACGGTCCTAGATGTGACCCTTGAGGTACTCCGGATGTAGTAACAAATGTTTTAGCGTAAAAACCTTGAATGGAAACATATTGTAAGCGATTTTTAATGTACGATTCGATGTAGGTTATATGATATATAGGTTATCTAAATAAAATAATTCTTGCACACTTTCGATTTTACAGGTTGTAGCGAATGATGTTTTAAAATTTCTGCTTCAAAATGACTCCTACTCTCGTATTATTCTTCATGGGTTTTCGGTAGGCGCGTACCAATGGTCAGAAGTCATGGTCCAGATGACTAAAAATATGGATCAATATCAGAAAATTTTGGATAAAATTGTTGGGCAAGTAAGAAACATTAACTATACTCTTATAAACACGGTTTTATACCATTAGGGCGACATTTTATAAAAAGCTTAATTCGTAAAATAGCCAGGTTACATTTAACAGCAGAAGCTCAGTATTAGTGAAGGGAGAATCCAGTGGCGTATTTAGGGGGTCGGGGCTCGGGTCTAAAAGTCTAATTGCAACCTAATTTTTCGTCTCACGCATGGATTCCTAATTTAAATTTTTAAATAATGTATTCTTGGCTTAGATTACAAAGGTCTTGTAGAAAACGTTGAGTTTTTAAACTTTTCCTTCTAAAAGTCCCGTTTTATATAGAGATTAAGGTTTCGGACGCATGTCGTATTAGTTATTGATTTATGATGCAATTTTATAGGAAAGGTAGTAAAAAGAATAATATCTTATAGTATTTTTCTATTATATACTTGTCTGTTGCGTTTTTCCTTTTGTAGAGCTATTTTAAATCAACAAAAATGTAACCCAATGTAATAAAATATTTTTACAACAAAAAGAAAAAACAATTAGGTATTTATTTTTAAAGAAAAAATTAAAGTAAACATTTTAATTGAAACATTTTTTATGGAAGAAGTGTAATAATTTATAATAAAAAAAAATAGCGCGGGAAGAAACGAGAATGCTTTAATATGAATATACAAAACCGCACTTAAGAAGGAGTATTTCAAAACCTAAGCATTTGCACCAATAACTGTTCTTAGATCTATGCTCCTAAAGTACAAGATATCTGAAAAAATCATCAATTTTGGCGTTGATTTACTTGATTTTTAATCATGAAAAACCGAGCGCGAAAAACGCTGGTTTATTCAGAGTCATATCTACGTCTTATGTTAAAATTTTGGATTGACACCAATATTCATATTTTTACAAATATAAAAATTGTTTTTTTTTTAATAAAGAGCCAGCTGGGAATATCAAAAAAAAAAAGTAAAAAACAAATTTAACCGAACCATGCAGAGGGGAGGGGTAATAATTTAATTTTCGAAATTTGATAGTAGTTAGATGAATTTTAAACGAACTCTCTTCTTTCCTACTAAGCCCCCCCCCCCGCCCGAACATATTTTCTGGCTACGCCACTGGAATAAAATTTTCAGAATCGAATGATTATTCAAATAAAAAAAAATCGAATTATTTATATTTCGAATTCCTCTGAAGATTAAAAAATCGAAGGCGAAGGTGACTAATACCACAGTTGTTATTATTCTATTTTACCATAAAAAAATAATAGGCTATGCATTCGATTCTTATGTACTGTAATATTTCGAATTCTCGGTCTCGCATTCTCACAGAAATCGGTCGGCAAGACACCAGCAGAAGGTAGGATTTAGATTTTTTAGTATTCGAAAAGTTCTTGAGATTCGAAGAATTCGTCCATTTTTACTCAGAGAGACCTGATATTTGATATTTTGTAAGAAAAAAGACAAAAAGTCTCGGCCTCAAAATTTTAAGTGTCTGTGTCTTTTTTCTTACAAAATACTTCTTACCAGAATCGAATACTTCTCGATTTTGAATTCGAATAGATAAGAAAAATAACTAAACTAAGAGAAAACATGCATCCAATACAAAAATGTTGCCACTAGTAATTTTGAATGTGCGTCAAATTCTGTAATGAGTTGAACCAAACGTTCTTGCTGGTAAACATCACTTCGCTTTTTGGCATTTAAACCAAAGCCTGGCACCTCGCTTTAGGTGGGATGTTTAGGTTTACTTAGTTCGTTAATACAAATAGACACAAACTGATATGCTGGGAGAAATATATTTAGATAATTAATCAATTTAACTAGGGGTGAATTTCGGCATGGTCTATACGGGCCGCAGTCACCAGGGTTTCGTTTAGTCGTCGTTCTTTGCAAAGTAAAAAAATATTCTCGGACAAGTGGTCACTGGGGGACAAAACTAACCCAAACTAGTGTTAATTGGATAGATCCCCAAACAGGGCTTCAAAGAGAGAGCGACTCAGACCTAATGGCCTGGCCCCTAAATCTAAAATAAGTTAGACCAAACCGTATTAATACTAGGTTATAATTATTTTATCAAGGTATGGGACAGTGGAGTTGATGTAGCCGAGGCTCACATAGGTGTACCAGCAGCAGTGTTTCCTTCAAACAAATTATTGGCGATGGCACTTGGTAAATACATGTTGTAAGTATACTTAACCAAACTTATTAGGGGTATTTTTGCTCTTGTAGAGCAACTGGTTTATATATACAGGGTGTCCGGTAACTTATAGGCCGTAGAGTAACTGGAGATACTAGACATCAAACTAAGCCGATTAAGTCATATAAGTTTTTTCGGATTGTTACTCGTTCTAGAGATACAGGGTGTTGAAAGTAAAAGTTTATTCTCGAAAATAAGCCATAATTTTAAAACGATTTAATGAATCGAATTGAAAGTTGGCAATGTTATGTTTTTATGAGCAAGATATAAGAATTTGTAGAAATTTTTAAGTTTGAAACTATAGGGCGCTAGTTGCATACACTGGGCTTCATAAATCTATGATTTTTTTTCTTACCTGTGATATTAGGTGTTTTTCAATTATAGTTTCTTAAAGAAGGGCATTTTCTGAGTCAAAAAGGTGTACTTGATTGATCTTAATATCTTTAACGGGTTTCGAGATATTTCCCTTTAAACATCCCAAAGCATAAAAAAACATAGTACATAATTAAATTATTATTTTAATTATCAAAAAAAAAACTTATACTAGATACTAGACATCAAACTAAGCCGATTAAGTCATATAAGTTTTTTCAGATTGTTACTTATTCTAGAGATACAGGGTGTATATAATTTATGTATTATTAATTTAATTATGTACTATGTTTTTTTATGCTTTGGGATGTTTAAAGGGAAATATCTTGAAAACCGTTAAAGATATTAAGATCAATCAAGTACACTTTTTTACTCAGAAAATGCCCTTCTTTAAGAAACTATAATTGAAAAACACCTAATATTACAGGTAAAAAAAAAATCATAGATTTATGAAGCCCAGTGTATGCAACTAGCGCCCTCTAGTTTGAAACTTACAAATTTCTACAAATTCTTATTTCTTGCTCATAAAAACATAATATTGCCAACTTTCAATTCGATTCATTAAACCGAGTAGAGGGGGAAGATATGTTTCACGCCAATTCCTGCGGTCCCTTCTGCGCATGCCCAGGCAGTGCGCAGGCGGGTGTCATATGTCATACGTCATCTGTCATGTCACGCTCTTGGGCGAGAGCTATTCGGGCATTAGCTACTTGAGCGTTAGCTACTTTGGCCTTAGCTACTTGGGCGTTAGCTACTTGGGCAATAGTATTCATTATAGGCCACGTGTTTAGGATGACGTCATATTATGTTTAGGAAAAGATGGCGGCTGTCACCTGTCAATTAGGATATGTCACTTGTCAAATGTTAAAATTGAAATCTAACACGTGGGTCGGGTTCAGGGTGACGTAATAAGTCGTTTAGAGAAAACCCGAACACGATCGGTTGTCTGGTTCGGAAGATATAGTATTTTGCGATTAGGGCCCTTATGCCTATCAGTGGAGTGCTGAAATTCTGATTGTATACAGAGGTATATAGAACCTATCTAACAGTGAAGGAATTTTTCAAATATCTCAAGTACTAACGGCGTTAGATGTATTAAACCATTAGGGCCTTAACACGATAAAGTCGTACAAAGCATTGGTAATGTTTATTTCTTAGTAGGAATATGCCTCATATATTAATATATTTACATACCTCGTATAATACGGTATTGGTAATGCGCTCTTAAGATTGCGTCATCTTTATTTCCTAGTAGCATAATATTCATCTTGTACCAGGAATCAATTAACTATTATTTAGCGAAATAAAACACTCAAGTAATAAAATAATTATTTATTTAGCCATATTACATACAGAGTTTTAGTAATTCTATATAAATTAATTGCTAGCAATAAGAAGCAGGTTACAGCTATAAATACAATTAAACTATAATTGCTGGATGAGTCATCTAAATCCTCGGTTGATGTAAAGTTGTCACATTGGGGGAAAGTGGTGTTCTTGTATACGCTGATTAAAGTCTTCCAATCTGTCTCGCCAATAGTGTGATCTCGGAACAAGAGCTTAACCTTATAGCGAAACAGTTCGTTAGCTGCTGATGGGACTGTTATGTAAGAGGCAGGAGTAATTTTCTTATCAATCATCTCAAAAGGCATCTTTAACCATGTATTATTAGATGGAAAGTCATTGGTTTCAATCATTACTGACACGTTCCGAACGTTAAAAGGAGTGTATACGTAAAACACATTTTGCACCAGCGCCACCAGGAGTACATATGACGAACTTAACGCAGCCATGGTTGGAATATAAATGAGTTAAATTTTCTTCTTAAAGATACTTATAGCTTCATAACTATTAAACAGACCCGTTATAAATATTATCAGTAAAACTATTAAGTAAAAACCACTTCGTTTATAGCAGGATGGTTCTAGTTTTTGCATCTTTTTCTCCTTAACAGGTCTGAACGGCTTAAGTTGTCTGCACTTCCATAACATCTTTGCCAATTTACAGTGTTTAGCGTACTTGTAATGATCTGCTAGAGGATCGTCTCCTTCTTTCCAATAATCAAATTCGCAGTGGCAAAAAGCACATTTAACCACATCAGAATGTTGTGTAAAATAAAAACCTGCATATGCTAGGGCTTCTGGATTAACTTTATTGCGCCACCCAGTAAATGTGATTAATCTGTCTTCAAAATTTCGAATCAGCCCAAGGCCATCATCACCGCAATCTAGACGATCTACACTATCCATTAGGTACATGTTTCTATCTAGAGAGTTGTAACTATACTAAGAAATAAAACATGAAATTGTTTATTTATTCATTTATTAAACATCAGTACACATATATATTTTATCAAAATCATCCATCACCTTCTGCGGATTATAATGCAATAACTCTAAAATATAATAATTCGGTTCAGACATGTTTAAATTACAAATACTTTTAACAACATCAATAATGGTGTTATCTATATTAACATAATAACAAGCATATCTCAATAAATCATCATAAGCGGTTCTAAAGTCTAAGTTTTTTACTAATTCTAACCTATAATTAACTAAATGTTTAATACATAAAATATCATGCATGTCATTACAGCAAAAACATAATGTAACATTATCACATTTAAGATTAATTATTTTTTCTCCCAACAGAACTGCTGTGGACATGGTAAAATTTTCAGTTTCAGATACGGAGGTTGCTACGGTTTCGCCGGATCCATTATCTTCAAGCATCTTGGAAGCCATTTTGAGAAATTCATACCAGTCAAAGTTAGCCAGAGAAATTGAAACTTGTTCTTCAGGTAGATTTAAAAGTGTATTTGTTAACTTTACACTTGGCAGCATTCCTCTGGCGACACTGAGTCCTACCACTACCTTGAAATGGCCAGCAGGATAACACACTTCATTTAAAAACTTCTTTTCACTTCTAATTTCTTCCTTGCTTCTTAAAATCATACTATCGAGATACTTCCAATACGGCGTCGAACTTCGAGAGGTATCATCATCATCATCTTCAACCATTTCACTAAAGTCTGCAGAGTAGTCAGAAAGACAACTATCGTCAAACATGATTAGAATTAAACTGGGTTTGACAAACATAAAGCTGTTTATATTATACCCCCCACTGCTCGATTGAATTTATTAATGTTAAGTTCTAGAAACAGCAGCTTAGACAAGGCCCAACCGCTACCCACCTCCCTAAATTCTGAAGCTTTGGTTAATAAAATATTTTGATAAAGAGTATAAAAATCTTCCAAATTAGTGTGTTGATCAATAACACTATACTTGGAGTTAAAAGATTTGGTTTCCTGTTCTTTTGTTGAACTCAACAGATAACGGCCATATAGCTCCATATTGACTTTTATTTTTAGATTTGAATTCAAAACCTGTTTTAACAATGAAATAATTTTATCTTTCAATGATTCTAAATAAAGCTTGACATCGGTCGAGTGTGAATCACCGGATACATGATAAGTAACAAGCCGGTTCTTAAAAGCTGTTTGAACAAGTTTTACATCAGAGTCAAAGTCCACACAACAATTCTGTTTGTGTTTTGTCGTACGATTATGGCTACTAAGCGATACGACTTCGCGGCTGCAGACGTGACAAAACGGCATAATGTTCTCAAATGATAAGATTATACAAAAGACGTTGTATTTATTTTAATGTTTGCTTAAGCAATTCTATGTTCCCCGAAATTAATGTTGTTGACTCCTGTTATTCTAACACGTGACATGAATAAATTTAAACCACATCCTTGGACATATCAACCCAACTGTTGTGAGATTTATCAAAACCAAGCCATTTGACATACATTTTCTTGCCTTTTTTGCGTAAAATTTGTTCTATAAGAAACACATCAGGTTGTTTCGTCTTTTGCAATTCGTATTCGTAGAAACCACCACTTATAGGGTGCCCTTGCATATCTTCTATTAAATACGTCGTTGGATTGGTAATCTGTACTTTGATAATTTTAAACAGCTCAGTAGTCCAGTTAGGTACATATCCTTTTTCAAAAACATGCTTAGCTTTACTTATACGAACAACATCACCGACTTTAAATTTCTGTTTCCCTACAACCTTGAGATTATTATAAACAGAATTTAATAATTCTGACTCATTGTTTTTACCCACATCTTTAGGCTTCATACCAATAGTGCGATGCTTTGTATTATTATAAGTATCTGTAACTTGTTCCAACAAGTCGATCCATTTATGATTGCCATTCAAGGTAAACAACTTAAACAACTTTTCCTTTATTGTTCGAATTACACGTTCGGCAATGGAAGCCTTTAAAATGCTAAAGGTGCTATAATGATGTATATTATGTTTCTTCAAAAGATTCTGAAAATTAGAGTTATAATATTCTTTCCCATTATCGGTGACTAATTTTTTCGGTATTCTCTTTGAATGTTTAAGTATATGTTCCATAGCAGTAGTTACATCCTGAGCAGTTTTGGACTTGAGAGGGTGTGTCCACAAAAATTTCGAAAAACAGTCAATTACAACCAATATGTACTTAAATCCGCGGTTCTCTCGAGCATACTGATCGAGTTGCGCAAGATCGGATGCAAAAGTATCATCTAATCCATACTGTAGAAATCTACGACGTTTAAATTTAGTTCTAGCCGGTTTATGTAACTCATTAACAACCTGCTCCCTCGCTTTGGTAATGCTCTTCGCCATTTTTACAAACTTAATAAATATTTTTTAGTGTGTAGCTAAATTTATACTGAATAATATTATTTCAACAAGTCGACCCGCTGCTTTAACTTCAATATATTATTACTAACAGTTTTTACCTCTTCAATAACGGGTTTAAGAGAATTTTTAAGAGATATATCTATGTACCCCTTCAAGATATTTTCTAGGGTATCAAATTGTGCTGATAACCGTTCTACAGCTTGCTGATGAGCAGATTGTATGTCCTTTAGCTGTTTTTTAACTTGATTATCTAATTTTAAAACTCTATCTTTTAACTTGTCATCAACAAGCTTAAGTGAATCATTATGACTAGATAGTTCTTTATTCAAAATAGTCACATGTTCTCGCATTTGCTTGGCTACAGATTCCGAATAGTCCTTGTTTGTATTTGTAAAATTATCCATTTGCTTCTGTGTTTGTATAATGCAATCACTCACAGATCTATCAATTTTAGCTGAAAGTGAAACCACCAAATCATCTACAAATTTTTTATTTACAGCATCAGAGACATCTGTTGGTGATTTAACGTTACAAAGGCGATGATCTGAAAAATTATAATCGCCATCCCCAGTAACAGCAATTAGATTAGGCGCTTGTAACACTCGAATCCTTTTTTGCTGAGATGAGGAGGGTAACGAACGTCCGAACTTATTCATGGTTAGTACTATAATGACGTTGAATAAATAAACCTCTGTATTAATAAAATTCAATTACTCCAATTCGTTCCAATTCGTGTAATATACTAAAGATTTCGTTTCTGTTATTATTATTGCCAACTATCTCAGAAGCTTCTAACTTTTTCAATCTTTCAACCAACTCGTTCACATCGTCGTAGTATACAAACTCCTTAGGTTTTTCATTATATTGCATTAGGGAGGATCCCGATTTATTTCCTCTCTCCGATTTGGATCTTGTGTGTATTTGCCTGGTTGTAATATTAGGCGAAGGCAACTTAGATGTTGATGACAAGAGAGGTCTAACAATAGATGTATATTTATTAGATCTATTACCCTTTAGCTGCCCAGTTTGTTTCATGTATAGACCGGTGCGTTTAAGAATATCCCCATATTCTTGCTCGTCAGCTTTAGTGTGAAATTTAGGATCTTTTAAAAACAACAAGTCATATAAGCCCAGAGTTCCTTTATACTTGACGCTACCTACTTGAATATTCCCATCTGCTAAAAAGTTTACAGGCTCTGATCCTATTTGCCAAGAATCATTTTCAACATTGTATTTTATTCCCTTTGCATCTATTTCAGGAGAGTCATACCAATATTTTTTTACATATTCACGAGTGATCTCAGGGTATTGCTCGATAAACTTATGAAACACTTCCGAATTTCGAAGAGAAGTTTCAAAAGCATCTTTCATAGTTTGCAACGATGTTTCTGCAGGGTCTTGAAAGGCTTCTTCAAACACATCATCAGAATGATCAACATCACCATACTGTGCTTCATCAGTTAGAAATTGCACTTGTGGTTTTAGTTCGATTTTTTTCAAGGGAGGAGGTTTAACATCATCAGAAGTTTCGATTTTTATTTTACGTTTTTTAGAGTTTTTCTTATCAATAGATGCTTCAACCAGTTTATTTAATGGGTTTGTAATGGGCGTTAAGAATCTATTAAGCGAATCATCCTCCTCACCACGTTCCAACTTTAGCGCTAAATATTTCTTTCGTATGGTATTACCCGCCTGAATAATTCTTCGCTTAACATCCTTATCGAGATTTTTCAAATAAGAAGCCATAATTGCTAAACAGCTAAAAACGCCGATAAAAACAGCTAAAACAGCCCTGTTTAAAAACAGCTAAAACAGCCCTGTTTAAAAACAGCTAAAACAGCCCTGTTTAAAAACAGCTAAAACAGCCCTGTTTAAAAAACAGCTAAAACAGCCCTGTTTAAAAACAGCTAAAACAGCCCTGTTTAAAAAACAGCTAAAACAGCCCTGTTTAAAAACAGCTAAAACAACCCTGTTTAAAAACAGCTAAACAGCTATGTTGTGTTATTGATTCGATTTGTTAAGACACGTCTATACTCAATGACGTCATGTGTTGGACTGATGTGTTATGACTTAGGGTAATAAATAAGTATCAAACTTGCTACGATACCGTCCCTTATTAATATCATTATCTTTAACAATAACTAAAAATCCATACCTATCTTTCCAACATTCGGAACATACACGCTTAAAAGTATCAAAGGACATGTCTGTATTTACATGATCATCGTAGATATGTTTCAGGTTTAAATCATCCTGTTTGAATAATATCAGTACATTAGCATTGTCACGAACCAGCTGTTTCGGAATCTTGGAGTATGTTTGAGAGAGGTAGAATGAATCGATATCATTATGACGTCCCATACAGAAATAATTACGTATTTTATCTTGCTTCTCGCAGGCTACATCGTCAAATATATACACAGAATGAGGCAGGGCACTGGAAGGATCTAGAACATCATCATTATCGCTATAGCCGAAATATCTAAGACGTGAATGCTGTAAGGCCTTTCGCAGAAATTCGTACTTGTCTTGTTGCAGTGATTTGGAATACACATATACATGCTCAAATCTTAAGCCGTTTTCATCAATTAATAAACTTATCATTACAGCGGTCTTGCCACAATTACTTGGGCCACATATTAAAGCTCTTATGGTGGATGGTAGAAGCCGGCCATGTTTCCTATTTTCCGATTTTTTCTGCATATCAAAATTATGTACTTTAATACAAATGTTCTGTTTCTCTTTCCGCATCTCTATAAGTATAAGTCCGCACTCTTCAATGACATCATTACTAATGCAGACGTCACAGGGTGCAGGTGTGTTAAATAGCGTTATAAGCACATTACCAGTAGAACTCCACCTGCCTAGCTATTCCTATTGTGGTCCTGGTACAAAGCTGCAAAAACGATTAGCTCGAGGAGATCAGCCAAAGAATAAATTGGATAGTTATTGCCGCGATCACGACATTGAATACTCAAAGTCCACCGACTTGGAACACAGGCATAAAGCAGATAAAGTACTAGAACACAAGGCTTGGGAACGTGTCGAGGCCAAGGATTCTAGTTTAGGTGAAAAGACATCAGCTTGGCTAGTAACAAACGCCATGAAGGTCAAACGCAAGTTTGGTGCTGGCAGCAAGAAGACAAAGAGATCTGTATGCTTGTCTTCGGTTGTAAGACAGATTAAGAAACAACTTAAACATTCAGGTTCGGGGAATGTTGGTAGAAAGAAGACTTTAAGTACCTTACTAAAGGCAGCACGAGTAACAGTGAAGAAAATTGGCGGCTCCAAAAGAATCAAGGTTCCTCGAGTAATTCCACTACCAAAACAAGGTGGTATTCTACCACTTATTCCGATATTTGCTGGACTTAGCGCGCTCGGGGCATTAAGTGGTGGAGCTGCTGGTATTGCCAAGGCAGTTAATGATGCTCAGAGTGCCAAAGACAAACTAAAAGAATCACAACGACACAACGAGACAATGGAGGCTATTGCATTGGGGAAGAAGGGCAGTGGCTTGTATTTGAAAAACACAAGACAGGCTATGGTTTGTTTTTACGTAAAATGCCAAAAAACTACTAATAAAGCTACCTGAACGTCCTTTGACCGATCAAGATATTAGATTATATACGACTCGCTTAAAG
This sequence comes from Polydrusus cervinus, assembly GCA_935413205.1. NCBI lineage: Eukaryota > Metazoa > Arthropoda > Insecta > Coleoptera > Curculionidae > Polydrusus > Polydrusus cervinus. The sequence continues at coordinate 9,941,670 of OW284518.1, forward strand.
ATTCCTAATTTTCGAGGTGTATTTATGCGAGATACATTACCGAATGCACCCCGAAAAATAGAGTGCGGTGTTGTTAATTTGGATCGAAATATAGAAGACGGCACACATTGGGTAGCTTATAAGAAGAATGGTGATAAAGTTGTTTATTTCGATAGTTTTGGCAACTTGAAACCACCAAAAGAATTTGTCAAGTATATGAAAAAAACGAAAATTTATTTCAACTATGACCAATATCAGGATTATAAAACATCAAATTGCGGTCACTTGGCATTATCATTTCTCTATAATAATAAAACTTTATAAAATATAGGAATGTTATTGTCTCACATCAGTCATGTCTCAAACGTTCACGTTAAAGGGTCGTACTAGTCGGCTTGAATCTTATTTTGTACCTCCAATAGAACTAGATTCGAGATACGATTACTCTTTAGCATTGATTTCGCTAAATACTTGGAATACTATCCCAAATATTGAAGAAGGCCGTAACAAGTTTTATTACAAAGTTGATAAACAAGAAGAACAAGTAGTGGAAATACCGACTGGATCCTACGAGTTGGAAGATATTGAGCAATTTTTGCAGAAACATCTTGCTGATTCTAAGGCAACTGCTCCAGAGCGGAACCTTATTATATCACTTAAACCCAACAACAATACGTTACGGTGTGAGTTGAAGAGCGTATACCACATAAACTTTGAACCAAAGGATAGCATTGCAAAGTTATTGGGATTCTCACCACAAGTTCTAACAGCTGGTAAGCTGTATGAGTCAGATCAACCAGTTGAAATTATACAAGTTGCTACCATCAGAGTAGAGTGTAACATTATTTCCGGCTCGTACTATACAAATAATCCATCACACACTCTCTACGAATTTTCGCCAACAGTGGATCCTGGCTATAGCATAAATATTGAACCAAGAAACTTAATTTATTTACCAGTGAACCAGAGGAGAATATATAACATTACGTTATCTTTACTGGACCAAGAATCAAACCCAGTTAATTTTAGAGGCGAAGAAGTTGTAATCAGATTAGAACTTAGACGAGATGGGGTTAGTGTTTAATAGTAAAAGTTATTTAAACACTCACGCATCAGCTGGTCAATCAGTCTGCAGTCAGAAGTCAAAGGGATCACTCACGTTTTCAAATATAGCTTATTTGCAGTCTACAGGTCTACACTATCGCTATCATGTCAGAAAAACTTCAAATATTTAATCAAGTTAAGAGTGATGAGTCGGTCATTCGCGAAGAATGGCATACTTATCACCCATTCACCACCTCATTTAATAATAATGACGAAATTGAGATTGTTATTAATCAGCAAGATGTGTTTTTGGATATGAGCGAAGCTCAACTCTACATAGAGGGAACATTTAAGGAGGAAACAACAGCTGGTAAGACTGGCGATTGCAACCTAACCAACAATGCTGGAGCATTTTTGTTTGACAACATATCATATGAAGTGAATGGTAAAGAAATTGAAAAGATTCGAGATCCTGGAATAGTTTGTACGGTTAAGAATTTGCTGTGTCTAAACGATCAAGAGAGCCGCGCATTAGATATTGCTGGTTGGAAGTTTAATTTTCGCATTCCCCTTTCTATGCTGTTTGGAGTGTTTGCCGATTATAAGAATGTTTTAATGGGCAAACACTCCAAACAGCATAGAAAGGGGAATGCGAAAATTAAACTCTTAGGAGGTTTCGTCCAAGGTCTTGATTGCTACACTAGGCCAGTTCCAACCAGCAATATCTAATGCGCGGCTCTCTTGATCGTTTAGACACAGCAAATTCTTAACCGTACAAACTATTCCAGGATCTCGAATCTTTTCAATTTCTTTACCATTCACTTCATATGATATGTTGTCAAACAAAAATGCTCCAGCATTGTTGGTTAGGTTACAATCGCCAGTCTTACCAGCTGTTGTTTCCTCCTTAAATGTTCCCTCTATGTAGAGTTGAGCTTCGCTCATATCCAAAAACACATCTTGCTGATTAATAACAATCTCAATTTCGTCATTATTATTAAATGAGGTGGTGAATGGGTGATAAGTATGCCATTCTTCACGAATGACCGACTCATCACTCTTAACTTGATTAAATATTTGAAGTTTTTCTGACATGATAGCGATAGTGTAGACCTGTAGACTGCAAATAAGCTATATTTGAAAACGTGAGTGATCCCTTTGACTTCTGACTGCAGACTGATTGACCAGCTGATGCGTTGGTGTTTAAATAACTTTTACTATTAAACACTAACCCCATCTCGTCTAAGTTCTAATCTGATTACAACTTCTTCGCCTCTAAAATTAACTGGGTTTGATTCTTGATCCAGTAAAGATAACGTAATGTTATATATTCTCCTCTGGTTCACTGGTAAATAAATTAAGTTTCTTGGTTCAATATTTATGCTATAGCCAGGATCCACTGTTGGCGAAAATTCGTAGAGAGTGTGTGATGGATTATTTGTATAGTACGAGCCGGAAATAATGTTACACTCTACTCTGATGGTAGCAACTTGTATAATTTCAACTGGTTGATCTGACTCATACAGCTTACCAGCTGTTAGAACTTGTGGTGAGAATCCCAATAACTTTGCAATGCTATCCTTTGGTTCAAAGTTTATGTGGTATACGCTCTTCAACTCACACCGTAACGTATTGTTGTTGGGTTTAAGTGATATAATAAGGTTCCGCTCTGGAGCAGTTGCCTTAGAATCAGCAAGATGTTTCTGCAAAAATTGCTCAATATCTTCCAACTCGTAGGATCCAGTCGGTATTTCCACTACTTGTTCTTCTTGTTTATCAACTTTGTAATAAAACTTGTTACGGCCTTCTTCAATATTTGGGATAGTATTCCAAGTATTTAGCGAAATCAATGCTAAAGAGTAATCGTATCTCGAATCTAGTTCTATTGGAGGTACAAAATAAGATTCAAGCCGACTAGTACGACCCTTTAACGTGAACGTTTGAGACATGACTGATGTGAGACAATAACATTCCTATATTTTATAAAGTTTTATTATTATAGAGAAATGATAATGCCAAGTGACCGCAATTTGATGTTTTATAATCCTGATATTGGTCATAGTTGAAATAAATTTTCGTTTTTTTCATATACTTGACAAATTCTTTTGGTGGTTTCAAGTTGCCAAAACTATCGAAATAAACAACTTTATCACCATTCTTCTTATAAGCTACCCAATGTGTGCCGTCTTCTATATTTCGATCCAAATTAACAACACCGCACTCTATTTTTCGGGGTGCATTCGGTAATGTATCTCGCATAAATACACCTCGAAAATTAGGAATCTTTAAGCGAGTCGTATATAATCTAATATCTTGATCGGTCAAAGGACGTTCAGGTAGCTTTATTAGTAGTTTTTTGGCATTTTACGTAAAAACAAACCATAGCCTGTCTTGTGTTTTTCAAATACAAGCCACTGCCCTTCTTCCCCAATGCAATAGCCTCCATTGTCTCGTTGTGTCGTTGTGATTCTTTTAGTTTGTCTTTGGCACTCTGAGCATCATTAACTGCCTTGGCAATACCAGCAGCTCCACCACTTAATGCCCCGAGCGCGCTAAGTCCAGCAAATATCGGAATAAGTGGTAGAATACCACCTTGTTTTGGTAGTGGAATTACTCGAGGAACCTTGATTCTTTTGGAGCCGCCAATTTTCTTCACTGTTACTCGTGCTGCCTTTAGTAAGGTACTTAAAGTCTTCTTTCTACCAACATTCCCCGAACCTGAATGTTTAAGTTGTTTCTTAATCTGTCTTACAACCGAAGACAAGCATACAGATCTCTTTGTCTTCTTGCTGCCAGCACCAAACTTGCGTTTGACCTTCATGGCGTTTGTTACTAGCCAAGCTGATGTCTTTTCACCTAAACTAGAATCCTTGGCCTCGACACGTTCCCAAGCCTTGTGTTCTAGTACTTTATCTGCTTTATGCCTGTGTTCCAAGTCGGTGGACTTTGAGTATTCAATGTCGTGATCGCGGCAATAACTATCCAATTTATTCTTTGGCTGATCTCCTCGAGCTAATCGTTTTTGCAGCTTTGTACCAGGACCACAATAGGAATAGCTAGGCAGGTGGAGTTCTACTGGTAATGTGCTTATAACGCTATTTAACACACCTGCACCCTGTGACGTCTGCATTAGTAATGATGTCATTGAAGAGTGCGGACTTATACTTATAGAGATGCGGAAAGAGAAACAGAACATTTGTATTAAAGTACATAATTTTGATATGCAGAAAAAATCGGAAAATAGGAAACATGGCCGGCTTCTACCATCCACCATAAGAGCTTTAATATGTGGCCCAAGTAATTGTGGCAAGACCGCTGTAATGATAAGTTTATTAATTGATGAAAACGGCTTAAGATTTGAGCATGTATATGTGTATTCCAAATCACTGCAACAAGACAAGTACGAATTTCTGCGAAAGGCCTTACAGCATTCACGTCTTAGATATTTCGGCTATAGCGATAATGATGATGTTCTAGATCCTTCCAGTGCCCTGCCTCATTCTGTGTATATATTTGACGATGTAGCCTGCGAGAAGCAAGATAAAATACGTAATTATTTCTGTATGGGACGTCATAATGATATCGATTCATTCTACCTCTCTCAAACATACTCCAAGATTCCGAAACAGCTGGTTCGTGACAATGCTAATGTACTGATATTATTCAAACAGGATGATTTAAACCTGAAACATATCTACGATGATCATGTAAATACAGACATGTCCTTTGATACTTTTAAGCGTGTATGTTCCGAATGTTGGAAAGATAGGTATGGATTTTTAGTTATTGTTAAAGATAATGATATTAATAAGGGACGGTATCGTAGCAAGTTTGATACTTATTTATTACCCTAAGTCATAACACATCAGTCCAACACATGACGTCATTGAGTATAGACGTGTCTTAACAAATCGAATCAATAACACAACATAGCTGTTTAGCTGTTTTTAAACAGGGTTGTTTTAGCTGTTTTTAAACAGGGCTGTTTTAGCTGTTTTTTAAACAGGGCTGTTTTAGCTGTTTTTAAACAGGGCTGTTTTAGCTGTTTTTTAAACAGGGCTGTTTTAGCTGTTTTTAAACAGGGCTGTTTTAGCTGTTTTTAAACAGGGCTGTTTTAGCTGTTTTTAAACAGGGCTGTTTTAGCTGTTTTTATCGGCGTTTTTAGCTGTTTAGCAATTATGGCTTCTTATTTGAAAAATCTCGATAAGGATGTTAAGCGAAGAATTATTCAGGCGGGTAATACCATACGAAAGAAATATTTAGCGCTAAAGTTGGAACGTGGTGAGGAGGATGATTCGCTTAATAGATTCTTAACGCCCATTACAAACCCATTAAATAAACTGGTTGAAGCATCTATTGATAAGAAAAACTCTAAAAAACGTAAAATAAAAATCGAAACTTCTGATGATGTTAAACCTCCTCCCTTGAAAAAAATCGAACTAAAACCACAAGTGCAATTTCTAACTGATGAAGCACAGTATGGTGATGTTGATCATTCTGATGATGTGTTTGAAGAAGCCTTTCAAGACCCTGCAGAAACATCGTTGCAAACTATGAAAGATGCTTTTGAAACTTCTCTTCGAAATTCGGAAGTGTTTCATAAGTTTATCGAGCAATACCCTGAGATCACTCGTGAATATGTAAAAAAATATTGGTATGACTCTCCTGAAATAGATGCAAAGGGAATAAAATACAATGTTGAAAATGATTCTTGGCAAATAGGATCAGAGCCTGTAAACTTTTTAGCAGATGGGAATATTCAAGTAGGTAGCGTCAAGTATAAAGGAACTCTGGGCTTATATGACTTGTTGTTTTTAAAAGATCCTAAATTTCACACTAAAGCTGACGAGCAAGAATATGGGGATATTCTTAAACGCACCGGTCTATACATGAAACAAACTGGGCAGCTAAAGGGTAATAGATCTAATAAATATACATCTATTGTTAGACCTCTCTTGTCATCAACATCTAAGTTGCCTTCGCCTAATATTACAACCAGGCAAATACACACAAGATCCAAATCGGAGAGAGGAAATAAATCGGGATCCTCCCTAATGCAATATAATGAAAAACCTAAGGAGTTTGTATACTACGACGATGTGAACGAGTTGGTTGAAAGATTGAAAAAGTTAGAAGCTTCTGAGATAGTTGGCAATAATAATAACAGAAACGAAATCTTTAGTATATTACACGAATTGGAACGAATTGGAGTAATTGAATTTTATTAATACAGAGGTTTATTTATTCAACGTCATTATAGTACTAACCATGAATAAGTTCGGACGTTCGTTACCCTCCTCATCTCAGCAAAAAAGGATTCGAGTGTTACAAGCGCCTAATCTAATTGCTGTTACTGGGGATGGCGATTATAATTTTTCAGATCATCGCCTTTGTAACGTTAAATCACCAACAGATGTCTCTGATGCTGTAAATAAAAAATTTGTAGATGATTTGGTGGTTTCACTTTCAGCTAAAATTGATAGATCTGTGAGTGATTGCATTATACAAACACAGAAGCAAATGGATAATTTTACAAATACAAACAAGGACTATTCGGAATCTGTAGCCAAGCAAATGCGAGAACATATGACTATTTTGAATAAAGAACTATCTAGTCATAATGATTCACTTAAGCTTGTTGATGACAAGTTAAAAGATAGAGTTTTAAAATTAGATAATCAAGTTAAAAAACAGCTAAAGGACATACAATCTGCTCATCAGCAAGCTGTAGAACGGTTATCAGCACAATTTGATACCCTAGAAAATATCTTGAAGGGGTACTATTGTGCCGATAAAAAACTGGGACAAGAGATTTACAAAAACAATGTAAGAAATACATATCCCCTAGACTATAAAAGGTGTCTAGAGCTAAAAAGGAAAAACATTCAAAATTTAAAAAGTAACCTAGGTTACATAATGGAATGTTTTGTATTTTTCGATACGGGGTGGTTAAATCTGAGAGACATCATATAATATGGATAAAGTAAATTTATTAGATTTTTTTAAAGTCAAATATTTTATAAATTATTATATTTACCATTACCACAAAATAATAAATAAAGCTAATACAGGTAATAAAATACATTTAATAAAAAGAAAAAAATTGCGAACACAAAGTTTGTCAAAACAACACAAAATTAATATTTGGTCATAGAACCATTTCTGTTTATTACTTTTTGGAGCCTTTGTGGCATACTTAAAACTACGTTTCTACATAATTCGACAGTTATTTCATCCCAAGCTTGATTTATCCTATGACGTAATTCATCCCTGTTTCTAGGTTGAAAATCATGTTTATACATAGATTTGACCATGGCACCCCAAATGTTTTCTATCGGGTTCAAATCGGGACTCTTCGAAGCCCCGGGAAGAACTGCCATGTTATTTTCTTGGAGAAAATTTTGTACAATGCGCGCTGTGTGTATTGGAGCATTATCATGCTGAAATGTGTAATTTTGACCGTATACAGCGTTTACCGATGGTATCATCACTTCGTTTAGTATATTAACGTATACTGCTGCAGTTAGTCTTCCTTCGACGATTTGGCAAAGTCCTGGTCCTCTAGCGCTAATCCAGCCCCAAACATTTATTGAGAAACGCCCACTTTGGTTGGTTTTGTGGGTGTATCTCTCATCATACCGCATGCCGGAAGGCCTATACACCCGAATTCTCCCATTATTGCATGACTGAAAAGTTTTCTCGTCAGAAAATATAACTGTTTCCCATAAATTTATTTGATTAATATATTCATGTGCAAATTCTAACCTGCCCTGTTTATTTATTTCCGTTAAAAAATTTTTATTGGCAGCACAACGGCTTCGTATATCGGAATTTCGAACCCTGTCTCTAGCGGTATTTGCAGAACCTGGAAAATTCGTCTCTTCTTTTGCCTTGATTGCAGTTTCGAAGGGATGATCCCTTAGATAATTAACCAGTCTTCTATCATGATCATCAGTAGAAATTTTAGGGGGACCAGAACCTGCATTCCTAATAATAGTCCCTGTCTTGCTATTTTTTGTTTTGCCAATAGCACGGTATTCTTGCTTACTCCCAGTTCATCTGCAATATCCCTAATAGCAACTTTATCTCGCAACCGACTATAAATAATTGCCTTTTGCTGGGGGGTTAATTGTGGCATATTTACAAATAATATATGATTGTATGTTTGACGAGTCAATCATAAAGTGACAATCTTTATTGACATGCAAATTTTCATGACATTTTACTGGTACCAGGCTTGATGTAAAATTATTCTTAATAGTCTAGGAGAAAATAGAAAAATTTCCTGTCCCAGTTTTTTATCGGCGCGATGGTACATAGATATATCTCTTAAAAATTCTCTTAAACCCGTTATTGAAGAGGTAAAAACTGTTAGTAATAATATATTGAAGTTAAAGCAGCGGGTCGACTTGTTGAAATAATATTATTCAGTATAAATTTAGCTACACACTAAAAAATATTTATTAAGTTTGTAAAAATGGCGAAGAGCATTACCAAAGCGAGGGAGCAGGTTGTTAATGAGTTACATAAACCGGCTAGAACTAAATTTAAACGTCGTAGATTTCTACAGTATGGATTAGATGATACTTTTGCATCCGATCTTGCGCAACTCGATCAGTATGCTCGAGAGAACCGCGGATTTAAGTACATATTGGTTGTAATTGACTGTTTTTCGAAATTTTTGTGGACACACCCTCTCAAGTCCAAAACTGCTCAGGATGTAACTACTGCTATGGAACATATACTTAAACATTCAAAGAGAATACCGAAAAAATTAGTCACCGATAATGGGAAAGAATATTATAACTCTAATTTTCAGAATCTTTTGAAGAAACATAATATACATCATTATAGCACCTTTAGCATTTTAAAGGCTTCCATTGCCGAACGTGTAATTCGAACAATAAAGGAAAAGTTGTTTAAGTTGTTTACCTTGAATGGCAATCATAAATGGATCGACTTGTTGGAACAAGTTACAGATACTTATAATAATACAAAGCATCGCACTATTGGTATGAAGCCTAAAGATGTGGGTAAAAACAATGAGTCAGAATTATTAAATTCTGTTTATAATAATCTCAAGGTTGTAGGGAAACAGAAATTTAAAGTCGGTGATGTTGTTCGTATAAGTAAAGCTAAGCATGTTTTTGAAAAAGGATATGTACCTAACTGGACTACTGAGCTGTTTAAAATTATCAAAGTACAGATTACCAATCCAACGACGTATTTAATAGAAGATATGCAAGGGCACCCTATAAGTGGTGGTTTCTACGAATACGAATTGCAAAAGACGAAACAACCTGATGTGTTTCTTATAGAACAAATTTTACGCAAAAAAGGCAAGAAAATGTATGTCAAATGGCTTGGTTTTGATAAATCTCACAACAGTTGGGTTGATATGTCCAAGGATGTGGTTTAAATTTATTCATGTCACGTGTTAGAATAACAGGAGTCAACAACATTAATTTCGGGGAACATAGAATTGCTTAATCAAACATTAAAATAAATACAACGTCTTTTGTATAATCTTATCATTTGAGAACATTATGCCGTTTTGTCACGTCTGCAGCCGCGAAGTCGTATCGCTTAGTAGCCATAATCGTACGACAAAACACAAACAGAATTGTTGTGTGGACTTTGACTCTGATGTAAAACTTGTTCAAACAGCTTTTAAGAACCGGCTTGTTACTTATCATGTATCCGGTGATTCACACTCGACCGATGTCAAGCTTTATTTAGAATCATTGAAAGATAAAATTATTTCATTGTTAAAACAGGTTTTGAATTCAAATCTAAAAATAAAAGTCAATATGGAGCTATATGGCCGTTATCTGTTGAGTTCAACAAAAGAACAGGAAACCAAATCTTTTAACTCCAAGTATAGTGTTATTGATCAACACACTAATTTGGAAGATTTTTATACTCTTTATCAAAATATTTTATTAACCAAAGCTTCAGAATTTAGGGAGGTGGGTAGCGGTTGGGCCTTGTCTAAGCTGCTGTTTCTAGAACTTAACATTAATAAATTCAATCGAGCAGTGGGGGGTATAATATAAACAGCTTTATGTTTGTCAAACCCAGTTTAATTCTAATCATGTTTGACGATAGTTGTCTTTCTGACTACTCTGCAGACTTTAGTGAAATGGTTGAAGATGATGATGATGATACCTCTCGAAGTTCGACGCCGTATTGGAAGTATCTCGATAGTATGATTTTAAGAAGCAAGGAAGAAATTAGAAGTGAAAAGAAGTTTTTAAATGAAGTGTGTTATCCTGCTGGCCATTTCAAGGTAGTGGTAGGACTCAGTGTCGCCAGAGGAATGCTGCCAAGTGTAAAGTTAACAAATACACTTTTAAATCTACCTGAAGAACAAGTTTCAATTTCTCTGGCTAACTTTGACTGGTATGAATTTCTCAAAATGGCTTCCAAGATGCTTGAAGATAATGGATCCGGCGAAACCGTAGCAACCTCCGTATCTGAAACTGAAAATTTTACCATGTCCACAGCAGTTCTGTTGGGAGAAAAAATAATTAATCTTAAATGTGATAATGTTACATTATGTTTTTGCTGTAATGACATGCATGATATTTTATGTATTAAACATTTAGTTAATTATAGGTTAGAATTAGTAAAAAACTTAGACTTTAGAACCGCTTATGATGATTTATTGAGATATGCTTGTTATTATGTTAATATAGATAACACCATTATTGATGTTGTTAAAAGTATTTGTAATTTAAACATGTCTGAACCGAATTATTATATTTTAGAGTTATTGCATTATAATCCGCAGAAGGTGATGGATGATTTTGATAAAATATATATGTGTACTGATGTTTAATAAATGAATAAATAAACAATTTCATGTTTTATTTCTTAGTATAGTTACAACTCTCTAGATAGAAACATGTACCTAATGGATAGTGTAGATCGTCTAGATTGCGGTGATGATGGCCTTGGGCTGATTCGAAATTTTGAAGACAGATTAATCACATTTACTGGGTGGCGCAATAAAGTTAATCCAGAAGCCCTAGCATATGCAGGTTTTTATTTTACACAACATTCTGATGTGGTTAAATGTGCTTTTTGCCACTGCGAATTTGATTATTGGAAAGAAGGAGACGATCCTCTAGCAGATCATTACAAGTACGCTAAACACTGTAAATTGGCAAAGATGTTATGGAAGTGCAGACAACTTAAGCCGTTCAGACCTGTTAAGGAGAAAAAGATGCAAAAACTAGAACCATCCTGCTATAAACGAAGTGGTTTTTACTTAATAGTTTTACTGATAATATTTATAACGGGTCTGTTTAATAGTTATGAAGCTATAAGTATCTTTAAGAAGAAAATTTAACTCATTTATATTCCAACCATGGCTGCGTTAAGTTCGTCATATGTACTCCTGGTGGCGCTGGTGCAAAATGTGTTTTACGTATACACTCCTTTTAACGTTCGGAACGTGTCAGTAATGATTGAAACCAATGACTTTCCATCTAATAATACATGGTTAAAGATGCCTTTTGAGATGATTGATAAGAAAATTACTCCTGCCTCTTACATAACAGTCCCATCAGCAGCTAACGAACTGTTTCGCTATAAGGTTAAGCTCTTGTTCCGAGATCACACTATTGGCGAGACAGATTGGAAGACTTTAATCAGCGTATACAAGAACACCACTTTCCCCCAATGTGACAACTTTACATCAACCGAGGATTTAGATGACTCATCCAGCAATTATAGTTTAATTGTATTTATAGCTGTAACCTGCTTCTTATTGCTAGCAATTAATTTATATAGAATTACTAAAACTCTGTATGTAATATGGCTAAATAAATAATTATTTTATTACTTGAGTGTTTTATTTCGCTAAATAATAGTTAATTGATTCCTGGTACAAGATGAATATTATGCTACTAGGAAATAAAGATGACGCAATCTTAAGAGCGCATTACCAATACCGTATTATACGAGGTATGTAAATATATTAATATATGAGGCATATTCCTACTAAGAAATAAACATTACCAATGCTTTGTACGACTTTATCGTGTTAAGGCCCTAATGGTTTAATACATCTAACGCCGTTAGTACTTGAGATATTTGAAAAATTCCTTCACTGTTAGATAGGTTCTATATACCTCTGTATACAATCAGAATTTCAGCACTCCACTGATAGGCATAAGGGCCCTAATCGCAAAATACTATATCTTCCGAACCAGACAACCGATCGTGTTCGGGTTTTCTCTAAACGACTTATTACGTCACCCTGAACCCGACCCACGTGTTAGATTTCAATTTTAACATTTGACAAGTGACATATCCTAATTGACAGGTGACAGCCGCCATCTTTTCCTAAACATAATATGACGTCATCCTAAACACGTGGCCTATAATGAATACTATTGCCCAAGTAGCTAACGCCCAAGTAGCTAAGGCCAAAGTAGCTAACGCTCAAGTAGCTAATGCCCGAATAGCTCTCGCCCAAGAGCGTGACATGACAGATGACGTATGACATGACACCCGCCTGCGCACTGCCTGGGCATGCGCAGAAGGGACCGCAGGAATTGGCGTGAAACATATCTTCCCCCTCTACTAAACCGTTTTAAAATTATGGCTTACTTTCGAGAATAAACTTTTACTTTCAACGCCCTGTATCTCTAGAACGAGTAACAATCCGAAAAAACGTATATGACTTAATCGGCTTAGTTTGATGTCTAGTATCTCCAGTTACTCTACGGCCCATAAGTTACCGGACACCCTGTATATATAGGTGAATTCGAAGGATTCTAATCTAAGGGTATAAGATATTGATTGAATCGAATACAATTTACTAAATGGTGAATTTTGCAGTCATTGCTGCAGCGTCTATATGATAGTGTTCACAATGGCAAACGTTGCTGGCTAATTTGAGTGCCTCGTAAAATACAAAATATTTTTTTTTAGGTTTCATTTAAGCGTTTTTAACAAAGTTGTTACAACACACCTTGTAAAGGCCAGTGAAAGGTTTCACAATACCATTGTCCGAGCTCCTGCGTTGATAATAGTCAGTAACCTTGATCCAATTGGCAACGTAGGCGTAAACAAACGAATCAGGGAAGATTGGGAAACATTAGGAATAAAAGTAAGACTAATACTGATTTAAAATCATCACGCAATACCCATTTTGCGAAGTATTTATATTCTGCATTGATGTGTATGTATACTAGCCTATAACTACGCATTAAATTTACAGAGGGTTGCAAAAAGAAACATTGTTCTCCATCAGCTTAACCACGCAATAAAGACAAAATTTAATCAAATGCTGACCAAGCCAACTTTGTTGTGTTTGCGTGAAATTACCTTCTATTTTACAAGAAATGTAATCTGACAGCACTGACAGTAAGTCATAAATATGTTTTTAATTAAAATAAGCCAATAGGTATGCATAGAGCATTGTTAACAATATTATCAAAATACATTTAAAGAAAAAATGGCTTACTTATCAAAAAAACAGAATTTAACCTAGACCTTAAATAACATTTAGATACACTTTCAAAAATTGAATCACAGAATTGAAATATAAAATACATCATTTTTACGTAAAGACATAAGTAGTAGCAACAAGATGATATATTTTTTTTTTTTACGGTTCGCCGACTACGTAGGCCATCTTGAACCGGTCATCGACCACAAATGTTATCTACCGACTGGGGAGTGTGAAACGGCACCTTCATCCTACGAGATATCCGATCTCATCCGGCCTGTCCGGCGTGAATAGGATGGCTAGGTGTCGATTCATTTTACACTCTTCCCTGAGGCAAGAGCACGCCGTGTTCCCAAGCGGTCACCCGCCCAAGTACTAACCGCGCTCGACACAGCTTAACTTCGGTGATCTGCGGGAACCGGTGCTTAATATGTCGCCGGCCCTTGCCCGACCAGGTGATTTAGAAATACATATGATATACAGTCGCTAGTACACAATGTTGTATAAACAGTTTAAAATTAGATAGAAGATAAATAATATCACATCCTGTAGTCCACAGATATTACAGTAGTTTTATAATCACCAGTACACAATGTTGAACAAACAGTTTAAAATTTGAAATTTTATGTTATAACTTATATAATTATGTTCTTTTTATAGGTGTACTGGAAATGTTTTGAAAAATCTCCTCACGTCGGTCATTTTAGAAAATATCCTGAAGAATACCTTGTTGCACTCTACACGTATTTGGACTCGATTTAAATTAGCACACACGTACAAAATATAGCAGAAAAAAATATTAAATATAGTTAACAATATATTTTCTTATTAAAACTTTTTATATGAAATGTATAATAACCCATCCCAGTCCTTAATTAATTAATTCCACTGGAAACTTAAGGCTTAATAAACCTATATCTTGTAGTAACCGCAGATTTGCAACAATAATTTTACTACCCTAATTCATATTCAAAATTCAGATTAAAAAACGGAACAAAATATTTAAAAAAAATTTTTCAAATCGAAAATCTAAACGGACAATTTGAGAACAGTTTCTTGACCGTTGGGGACACCATGGCTGGGTTGGCCATGGTGGTAAGTTGGCAAAGTGCTTATTTTTTTGATATATTATGTGTACACGAATAATCGTGAGTACTATTCTAAGGTAAAACCAAAAAACTGTGGTAAATATGTTGATAATATGGACACGTGTTTGTCAGCTCTTATTTGTGTTCATTTATAAGTACATTTTTGATCTCTTAGGCCCGTTACATTCATCTCCTGGTAACTTTATCAACAAGGTAATTTTCAAAGAAACCAGGAGATTGATATAACGGCCCCGAAACGATTGGTATACAACTAACTTTTTTTTACCAAAACATGTTGCTGGATATCTCATTGTGTGTTATACAAAATTATCCTCGTAGTCATTGGTTTTGTGGAACAATATGTTGTTAATAGGTGCATTCCCAGGGCAAATTGGCTCATTGACTACGAAACACTTTGACCCGGTGTGTTAACGTTACCCCTTATGGGGCACTGGCACGAAATTACAAAATAAATACCGATAGGGGCACAATACCCACACTGAGATAATGTTGCAGGTCACACAATTGGAGTAAAAATATAGACGGATCGATTTGACGAGAAATACTTTTTCGTGAAAGCGTTTCGAAATAGACATATTTCGATATTCATTAGAATTTAGAAATGACACTCTCTTAGGCACTAGTGTCTAAATGTGACAGTTTTAGGCACTAGCGCCTAAAAGTAAAAATGAAACATTAAAATCAATGAAAATTATCTATTTATTATATATAATTATGTTTCGATTTTTTTGGTACTAACGTTGATAGCGCAGCTTCAGCAGCTTGTTCAATTTCCAAAGACTTGTCAATATTACTCATTCGAAGTAATTTTCTTTGAAAACTTTGCGGGAAAAAAAGCAAAACGCGACGTTCGAATTTGACAACACACTTGACATTAAATAATGCATAAACAATGCCTTAGAAACAGATTGCCAGCCTACTTTTCAAAATGTTTAAAAATACTAATAAAAGCTTAAATTATCAAATTCTCCGCTTTCACAAAAAATCTTGTATATAATTCGTTACGAAACGATGTCTTTTAGCCACTAGACGTGTTGTGACAATTTTCACGTCGCGTGCCTAAAAGACAGTCATTTCGCAACTTATTGTATAAATAGCTATTTTGTATATGTTGTATTGACACCAGTGTGTAAGGTAACTACTAGGTTCGATGAAGTAAAAGGTAACTGATTATGTATAAAAAAAGGTATATTTATTGCGCGTAGTTACATTGTGGTTATTGAGATTATAACCATTGATTACAATTACTGCTTCTGATAAAAATCTAATATTGGTACTATATTTTACAATCAGTCATATTTATATTACGTACTAACCTTAACTGATGATATTAGCCTTTGGTTTGAAGGAATATTATTGTTAATTGTTATAGGTATACCTATTTAAGAGTGATTACAACATCACGTCTGGCAATGAGTTTAACCCCTGTCTTAACCTTGTTATGGTTTTAATGTTAAGTAGGAACTATAACAATAATATGTACTAACCTTAACTGATGATATTAGCCTTTGGTTTGAAGGAATATTATTCTTAATTGTTATGGCTATACCTATTTAAGAGTGATTACAACATCACGTCTGGCAATGAGTTTAACCCCTCTCTTAACCTTGTTATGGTTTTAATGTTAAGTAGGAACTATAACAATAATATTAAACAATTAGCTATTTTATAATAAAAGGTAAAATAATGTATTTGATAATATTACCATAATGTCCTTATTTTTACCTTACAAATGGCGGATTTGGGATTTTGCTGAGGGGAGAGGGGTGACAAAAAAAAGTTATTTCTAAAAAGAAAGCGTACTATATCGGCTCTAAAAACCTTCCTGGGTCGTTCTTGAAAAAAGCTGCATTTTCAGTGGGTGCATTTTTTTAAATTCCAAAATATACGCAGTTGGTTAAAAATTACCACGTTATTAAAAATGTCTCACTTGTTGCAAAAGAGTAGCCTATCAATCTTAAAAATAATTTTCTTCTGAAATAATTTATGTGTTGATAACGGGAATGACGTGTGTATGTGTGTGAGATTGCTTTAAAAACAACAATTTATAGTAAAGACAAGTTAATAAATATACTAATTTACTGCGTTTACTTTGTATTAAAAAACACACACAGATTATTGAAAAATAGTTTAACAAACTTTCTTGGAAACAAAAATACTAAAAGATACGTATAAATCAATGTATCTTAAAGCTAAATAATATCTTCGCTCTCATTCTTCTTATGTTCTGCTTTACCTGTTCTTGTCTGTCAGATTTTTTTCGGAGACATTTTTTCTATATTTTCAGGTCTAAAAATACAAAAAAAACTGAATTATTGGGTGAAGATCAACTCCGTTATCATTCAGATCATTACCGTTATCATATATTGATAACGGTAATGATATAACGGAGTTGATGACCATGCATGTTTTATATTTTATGTTATATTCTTAAAAAAATGTTGTATTTTCTCTAAGTTAAGGCATAATCTCTGGTAAGATGCAGCATAAAATAAATACAAAATTTCAAAGAAAAAAATATTACCTCAATAAACTTATCACGGTAACGACGATTTAAGATCGAACAAACTACTGAGCACGTGTTTACATCGTATTTATCACGAAACACGCAACAATCATACCCTTACGTTGTTAGCTTTGTACTGACCCATCGTTACGGAGAATCAACATGCATGCATGCGCCGACTTTCAGCGCCTCTAGTGTTTGATACGAAGAATTATAATGAACGGTAATGATGCCAGTAGTTAGTTACACAAAAAAAGATTTATATTTTTTGTTCGCAGGTAATAATGCGATGGAGCGGGGTGTTGTGTAAGGTTAAAAGAAAAGGGCATGCGTAAAAAAATCCACCAGTTTTGCGAGATTTCGTACTTTACGGATGCGTAAATAAAAAAATTAACTAACATCGAATACTGAAATCACATAAATGAATTATTGAATGTAAGTAAGGAATCTTCCCTGACGCACCTACTGTGAGCTCATCTTTAAAGACATTATAGATTGAAGGTATCATTCAAATCAGGAAACAAGTAAATTATGTGTAAAGGAGTCGCAGTGTATCTAATGAATACTAAAATTAGGTGAATTGACATTGATTGAAGATTTGGCTGTGGGCTTAAAAGCTAGAGACTAATAAATAAACCTACTTCAACAACAATCTTCTACTTAGAAAAAATTGGCAGAGAGCTGCAAAGCTAGAAGCCATCGCAACTTTGTAACAACAATCCTCTGTGTAGTTGTATTTGTTCATTTGTTGGTTATTTTTGTTTATGCAAAATTTTATTTTTCTTAACTTATCAGTTCAGTTCCTTTTTTTTGCGTGACTCATTTATTTTTGTTGCACAATATTTTTTTTATTGCATTTTACAATTTTTGTTATTGCATTTTACAATTTTTGTTAGACATTGAAACCGGTATGTTCGGGGTTTTCCACATTCCTACCTATACATTTTATATTTCATAAGTTGCACTGACGATTTATTTGTTAATATGCAATTATGCATAAGAATATTCACAGTTCTAAGAAAATGTCTATAAACACTGGTTTTCTGAAACAAGAAACATCTATTTTTAATAGTGCTAAGCTAACACACTAGAATGTAACATTTGTCTATTACTCTATTATAACAGGTAAGTGTCTAGATAAAGTTATTTATTTAATGACAATAAATTCATTTTACAAATAATCATAAAATGTCTTACTGCTTAGTAATAAAGTGTTTAAATAGTGTAGATATCTCGGTAGAAATATAAATACTTAACAATAGAATGATGTCCACATGTATACATTATAATTAAATAATAGTAGGTACAGCATAGATTACAATTAGTTACCATTATAATTCACCCTCAGTGTTATCCATGACGCTCATTCTCAACATTAAAGAAAAAAAGTGAGTCAAAATTTTTAGCCACTCCATTTCATCACTTTAAATGCCCCCTCGATTGGGGCACATCAGAGGGAGATTGAGCAACAGATGGTAGTGAACTCCATCTCAGCGGCCAGGACTTATTATTAGATATATAAAAGTACCCTTGTATTTTTTTTCTGTGGACGTGTGGAAAGTATCAGTTGTCTGCACGCATTATTATGTCAAAATGCCACAGAGCAAAATTACAAAGTATGGTGTATTGCCCGATATATTCGGGCAAAATGAATTATTGACTTATAGATTATTTTTATTTATTTATAAACAAGTAAAAGTTAGTACACTACAATTAATTTAATTATATATAAAGCAGATAAGTATATAATGGTAAAATGGTACCTAAGTAATAGGATTATTACTTGTATGTACCCTAATTTTACGTTATAGTTTTTATGTATGTAGTATGTATAATAATATGGGTTTTACGTTGAAAGAATGAGTTAAATACCATTATTTAAAAATGTTTTCAAAACTTTTGAATCTTTGTGATATTATGTAAAGTCTACATTCACTCTTAAACTTATGAATATTTTTAATACTTTTTATTTTTATTTATTTATTACAATTTATTGGCATCTGCCAAAGGGCTAACGACCGGGGTCTTCCTGCCCAGGATGATTACTATTATATGTAGGTATTGCTTGAAATATGTACCAAAAATAATTTTTTTAAACTTCAGTTAGGTATACAAAAAAAAAAAAAAAAACTTAAACATTAATACTTTTTATTTTAGTAGGGATCATATTATATATCTTGGGACCGAAGTAAGCGACACTTTTTAAATTTATGTTATTGAAATTTATGGGAATAGCCAAATCATTATTCATTCTTGCACGAGTGTGGTAGCAATGGTTTACAGTGTTTTCATGGGATCTGGTTTTATAAACGAAAGTTGTTACTATCACCATATACAAAGTTCTTATGTTACAAATGTCATTTGAAAAAAGCAATTCTGTTGGATATAGTCTAGTTCTCTTATACATAACCTTTATAATATACTTTTGGGTGATATTTAATCTGTACAGTGCACTGTCGTACAGACCACCCCAGACTAAAATTCCATAGCGTATCAACGACTCAACAAGGCTCTTATAGATTATAATTAGTGTTTTTTATCTAAAATTTCTCTAAGAATATAGAATTTATGAATCAAGACGCTTATTTTATTATTAAGGTATTCAATATGGGCGGACCATTTTAGGAATCTGTCCACTATTATTCCAAGATACTTTATTTGCATTATTACAAAAACTATGCAACATTATGGTTATCGGTATCAAACGAATCTATGCCTATTATTTTCAATAGTTCTAATATGAATTGTAAGTTGCGTCTGTTAAATTCTAGGAGAATACAAGTCTAGAAAGCCGTTTAAATAAGACTCACACTTGGTATAAACAAAAAAGTTTGATATCTTTATCCTTGGCTCTCCCAAAATGGTGTGCTATTTTTTTTTCGACAGTTCTGATGAGTTCTGAGTAATGCCTGATGAGTTTTGAGAAGGGTAAAGACAGAGAAAATCCTATACAGGTATTGGCTCATACCTCTGGCACTACAGATGATGAGTTCTAATTATGAAGGATTCACTGGCGATTCTTACATTTGAGAAGAAAAGTTATATACCTTTGTAATTTAAATGAAATGTAACTGGTGGATACCAGCAACTGCACTTACCTGATTATAGTGAACTGTCAGAACTAGAGAACAATCAATACTTCCATGGGACCATTATTATTTGCTTCGAAAAATTGAACCAATAGATATAAAAATAAACAAACTTGTTTGGCTCAAACATAAATGGAGGGCAAAGGGAAAATTCCCTCCTGGCTTGCCATATTATGCATTTTGTCGCCAGAGCAAAGGCAAGTTATAGAAAAAATGTCCATTTTCATTTACTGTATATTTTCTGCTAATAGGAATAAATATTATTTATTATTCTTCTGAAATATTATTTAGCTATAATTTACCAGCATCAAACAATATTGGCGAATAGCTTATTAGATTATTGTAAAATTATATTATTTATTAAATGGCAAACATTTTTGAGTAAGGATGAATCAACGGATTATTAGGTTCGTTGTCTCACTAAAGCACTAATAAATAAAAGAAACTAAACCCAAAAATCAATAAATGCATCATTTTTTCCGATTTTGACAATAATAAAAATAAAATCTGGAAACGCATCTTTTAATTGTCATTTTGACACCGCAAATTTTTGCAATTCAAGATTTGAGAAGATTTATTGAGTTTATTAAGCATTTCTACTAATTTTGCCAGTTTAAATTACTATTATCATATAAATAATATAACACAGCACCGAAGCAGTGTGACCGCTGTGGAAAATTTGGCAAAAATAGGCCAGAATCGTGATTTTCGGGGTAGGTAAGTACACATTTTTTAATTTTCATTGGCGTGGATCGGTAAGTTTTTATACATTTTTTTTCTACTGAGCTATGTCAGTAGATTAATAAATGTCCATTGTAAAAAAATATTAGATATGGGTTTGGCTCAATATTTAATGTACCTGTGGTTTTACTGTTCCTTTAATTATCTACACAAAAATAAACTTATAAATTTATATTTTTAGTTGGCCCAAAATTACTGAGAGAAGAATTGCTTACCTACATTTAAAAATTATATAAAAACGAAATATATGTTTCAACCAGTTTAGCGAAGACTGTTGCCGGGAACAATACCTATATAATATTTGTGAATATTAAGAAAGTGAAACAGGAGAAATGCATCAAGAAATACCCAAAAAATTCTCAAGTTTCATATAGATTTCAAAAAACGCTAAAACTATTTCTGCAACTTGAACAAATCTTTAATAAATTTTTAAAAAATGCAGCATATTTTAGGCTTAGTGTAATATTTTGTTTTAATATTTATGTAGGTAATAAAATTTGTTAATATGAATTCTAAATTTTTTAAAATTTGTACTTGTTTTAATTGTTTGTTGTGTAATAAGATCAAGGATAAGTGGTTAAATGTTCTTTATTTTAGAATACGTTTTCATTTGATTTTATCAATATTTAATAATTTTTTATTTTATTCAAGAAAATGCAAAATAACGGTACCTTTAAACCAATTTAGTTTAACCTTCATATACAGTTACAAGCTTCAAAAATTTTATTTAGGTAGGTATCAATATTATTACCTAATAAATTATTAAAATCGGAAAGGAAGTTTTGGTAAATTTGATTATTTCGTTTTTTGCTAAATTTATAAACAATATTTTTTTAACTGTAAATTTTGGTACCACGCTATTTGGCCGCTCTATGGAAAGAACTATAATAAAATATTAATTTAAAAAAATGTTATTGCTTGCAACGTACTAGTTAACAAATACCTAGAATTGCTCTATAGTTAATGAAATATAATTCCTTTTCTTATCAAAGTAGATTGTTTTTTAATGACCTGTATATATTTTTAAATAATATTTTTTCGAAAGAACGCCACTGGGCCTCCAGAAATGAAAACTGCTGCGACTAATAGGATTATGGGGAATTTCAAATGAAAATGTATTTTGGCGGGAAAATTTGTTGCCAAACTGTATAAATTATTTTATAAACAAAGATTTTCTTGTTAATGATAAACAAAAATATATCTTTAATGCAACTGATTTTTGTATATAATAATTTAATTTATAGATCTACTATTCATAAAGTAGAATTGACATAACTTAAAAATGGTGTCAATTTTATTACAAATTTAATAGGCCTTTACAGAAAAATATATTAAGGAATGTTATGTTATGATAATTTGGCAATATCTCAAATTATGTTTGAGCCAAATAATTTGCCTATGTTCTCAAGTAAACGCTGGGTCTAATTATACAGGTCGTTGATTATTTGAGTTCCGTTCTTTTAAGTTTTTGAGAATACAGAAATAGGACGAGCCTTCGTTCCTTAGCTAAAAATAAATGTCATACTCATCACAACTTTTAAATCAATATACTACTGAGTTATTTCAAGAAAATGTCCTGCTACTTCTTTAATTAAAAAAAATATATAGGTATACTTACAGTGAGGAGCTAGAGTCTGAAAAAGTACTTTTTAAGGTAAACAAAGCACCCTCGAAAGAACCTGAATAAAAAACGCTTGGACACGTCGATTTTATTTTATTTTCTTGAATTTTTTAAGATTTCTGAAAAATTAACAGGGTGCTTTAAGAAAGCTGGGCAGCTGTTAATTTTACGGAACACCCTGTATGTTATTGCATTTTGGATTCTACGGAAAATTCTCAACACATTTTATGTAGGATGTCTTATACCTAAATTCAACTTCTTTTAAATAAAACAAACAAAAGAAAATAATCCTAACTAGTTTATTGAATTTTTAATAACAATAATCCAAATGACACATTTACCCTGTAATTGCAAAAATGTCAATATTTTAAGAACATTTATAGGACATCCTACATGAAATGTGGTTAGAATTTTCGGTAGAATTCAAAAATACAATAACATACAAGATGTCTCATTTAAAAAAATAAAGTTAACAGCCGTCCAGTTTTCTTAAAGTACCCTGTATATTTTTAGAAATCTTACAAGATTCAAGAAAATAAGATCGACGTGTCCGAGCGTTTTTATTCCGTTGCTTCGTTTACCTTAAAAAGGTACTTTTCCAGACTTTCTGTCCTCACTGTATACCAGGTGGGGACTTTAATTGAAACAAATTTACTAGAAGAAAAAATATATTTGAAAGATGGAAAAACACGTCAATTGAGATTTTCTAAGAGCTACATTTTGGCAGCAAAATTTTTTTTTCCCCTGTATAAGGTGAAACATAACCCAACTCAATTTTTTTAAATGGAAAGATACCACTTATTATGATACCTTCTTGCAAAGTTTCTTTTAAGAGAAAATTGAATATATCCCATCGTTTTTAATTTAAATTTATTTTCATTACCCCTTCAGGGCGGGGACTCTCGCAATAAATTCGACAGAAGTATCAACTTAGGAATCACCTTGTAGTAACGAATGGTTTTATTTGAGGCATTTTATCATTGACATCAGTAATACTGATCGTGCAAGGTCGCCTAATGCCAATTGATAAACCGGCGCCATTTTTTAAAATTCGTTTATTTTCAGTCAACTCGCATAAAAATTATGTTCATAATCAAAACGAATCTAGGGGCGTTAACTTCGTTTGGGTGATATTTGCCCGCCACTCGTCACTAAATTGCACTGCTTTCTTAATAAAATTCATATTTTACATTTATACTAATTAGGCTTTAATTTTCAGGTAATTTTTGCAACATTAAGGAAATGGATAAAGCTAATTTTGTAACTAGCGATGACAAAGGTACGTAACATTGAAAATAACAAGCCTGAATAATGAACTCCGTTTTTCAGTGATCGGTTTCGCATATTGACATCGCTATAAAGCGCACACGCATTGTGGAAGTTGCAAGATGACCCCAAGAGGGGCAATGCGGCGCATAATGGCGATTCCAAGAAACGTTGCTGACTGCTAGTCAATTCAAATTTTCAGAAATTTTTAACCGTCTTTGTAGTTAATTTAAGAATCATAGATAAACGTTGGCTTATTGTGTTTACGTTTTTTATATATTGCACAATTTTGCTTTACCTATGTAATTTGCGGATGACCCCTAACCGCGTTCTTATCCATAGTTATCAAGAAAATACTATTTAGATACCTGTAAATCTACCAAAAGCCCCATAATGTATGACAAAATATAAAACCAAACAGAATGACAAGAATCTGTAAAACGTGGCAACGCTGGGTAACGCTAGTCTTTTTAAAGATAATCAAAATCCTATTACATAGTTTAGCAACGGCATCCACAAATACATATAACACAATGACTGATAGTTAGGAAAAATGTTGAGGTTATGTTAAAAATATTAAAGAAATTGAAACCGTTTTATTGTGTGAACATTATTATAACGAAACAATGCTATAAGATAATGCCACGTCTGTTAAGTAACTGATTTATTGCCAGGATTTTAATTTTACAAGAGAGTGTTCGTGGACATGTCATCATAGAATGGCCCCTATAAACAGTTAGTTTTTAGCGCGGTAAAAAAATAATCAAAAATAATGAAATATTTAATCTATATTTCCACAACACCACCCCAACGTTTATAAAATGAAAGAAAAAACTGGGTACCGAAATTCGGATTTGAATAACGTATTTCACATTGGCTTTTAACTTGTTTTAGGTGGTGATGTTAATACGAAACACAATAAAAATGGACAGTGGTCAATTTTCAGATCAATTTGGAACAATAGCTGGAACGTTTTCACTAAACGTCATTGGAATAAAGGTATAGTAGTGACATTTTAATTTTGTCAAGAGATTTGATACTGAAATGAATTTGTTGAAACTTCACCAGCGTGAATACAAGAAGCATGCATAAGAGAAATGTCCACTTTACATTCCTGTTGCGTTTGATAACAATGGATTCAATTTTTTGTTAAACGCGTAGTTATCGACAGAGTTAACTTGGACTTGATATAAATGTCATAGTTAAAAATGAGCGAACCTTACGATGATTTGTCGAATCGTCGTTTTGATTGGCAAGATGGATTCGGATTCGTTATTTATGTTTCTTGAAAAAACATGATAGTTTACGGAGACTCTGGGTGATATTTTTTTCTCATTAGAAGCAGGACTGAAGAAAGATGAAGGATTAATGTCATTCAGGACTGTTATTCAGAACTGCCAGTTCACTAATTGATCGTGTAGAGTGCATATAGAAATAAAATCATAAAATGATTGATGTATGCTTCGAGAAGAAGTAATTAGATAACTACTGGGTACATTTGTAAGAAAGGATAACCTTAAAAACTGCTCTTTTGATATGCCGGCGCAGTGGCGGCTAGTGCATAAGCTCTGCAGTGCTGCAGAGATCCCAAAAAAATTATTAAGTTATTTAACTAAAATATTTTCTATAACTAAAAAGTATATAATATAATACGCGGCATTCACGTTGTAAATGATAAAAAACTGCTAGTGAAGTCCGATCCACCCAAGTAAAGTGGAATAACCTACCCGCTCACGCTATCGCCAAGTTATTATAGATCTGATCGTGCTCTGCGGGCTGCTTGATACACCCGCATAGTACTCCGCTTTCGCCGTGTCGGTCTAAAAAACTAAGCCGTGATTTAACTGGAGAGTTCGCTTTATTTAGCACAGCGCGAGCCCTATATTGGATAAGGTTGTATGTTTAGAATTTCGACTTTCTAGTTTAAAGCTTCGTTCTCAGAGCTACGTTCTGTCGCCAGCGACATCATCTCGACCAATCAGGACCGTTTACGTCATAACCCCTAATCCCCCACCACCGTGTCGCTCGGACCGTGTTGCTGTCGTTGAATCATTTCAACTTCACTTCGTTTACGTGTGGCGACAGCTGTCGGCGCGACACTCATTGAAGGAGTGGGGAACGCGGCTTAAGTTTAGAACACTTTAAAATGTTTACCAGGAGTAGGAAAGAAATAGAATTAGATAAGTTAAAGATTAGATAGATATATTAGATTAATGAAATCCTTATATTATGCAGGTAGCGGTTAGAAATTTCTCGGAATACTTCGGGATAAACTTACTGTGCAGGCTTTTAACTTGTGTAAAAATAGTTGGTAAAATAATTTTTGTGGAGTCATCTCGATCTCATGAAGTTATTTTTTAGGTTTGACGTTTTACGGACTTAAAACATTCTTTTTCAGTATAAGTAGATACTTCTTCTTTTCGCATAATTGTTAGTTTTGGTAAATTGTTTTAAATATATTTATTAACAAATGTATCCTTATAAGGTACACCGGGGTAAGTGGAAATTCGGGACAAGTGGAACCCATGCTTATTCCTGATAAAACAATGTTCTGTAAAGTGGCTTTACCTATTGCATACCAGCCCACCTACATCCTTTACATACCCTGTTGCATAGAAAGCCCTTAGAGATTCATTTGCGCTTCGACAATAACACTGTTGTTAAGGTTGTCGATTTACCTCGCATAGCGAGTTAACACGTGTTTTTTTGTCGGTGGTTGTAACACACACGAAAGTTATAGTATTAATTAAACTTTTTGAGGTTAGTACATCATAAACAATATTTTTTTGTATTATAAACCTATGAGTCACAAAAATTTGTTTACGTTGAAGAAACGAGCTAGGTTACACTTGTCCCTAAAAAATCACAGAATGGGGAAAGTGTAACCTATGTTAGGTTTAGGTCAGATTAAAGAAATTGAGAAGCAAAAGATAAAGAAAATCAAAATAGCAAAAAATAGAAAAAAAATATGTAAAGGTAGTAGCAGTGAAGATGACGAGTTAGAAGAATTAGGGAGATTTAAAAGCAAAAAAATAGAGAAAAAAAGGGCTACACTAAAGAAAACCTTATTTGAGGAAGACTATGCACTGATGATGACCTTCTTGAAGATGTGCAAAGCCTCTCAAGCAATTCTAGTGTCGACGAAGTCGAAGAGAAATAAGGAAATCAGTTTCCTGAACCAAATGCAGCTCGACTTAACAAAAATAAACGTTGGCGATTGGGTCGTCATTAAATTCGATCAGAAGAAGCAGGTTGAAAATGTACGTGGGCCAGCTCACAGAGAAAAAACCATGTCTGGAGGTAAAATTTTGCCGAACAATTGGTAACACATCCACATTTTATTGGCCTGTTGTGGAAGATAGAAGCATCGTCAATGAGGATAATATTTTTATGCATTTACCCACGCCTATAGCAAATAAACGGTGAAAAATATCTTTTAGCGTTATTTTTCATACATATAATGTTGGTTAAATTGTTAATTTTTTGTTAATAAAAATAAATATTCTTGTAGCATGCGAAAAAATTAATTATTTACAATTACCCCGGTCAACGTTCTTACTTCCAAATAACAAAACGTGCCCTGGCTTACACTTGCCTCACAAACCTGGGGCAACCCAAGACCAGCGAAAATAAAAAAAATCCTAGAGAAAAAAGGATTTTTTTTATCGGTTTCTATGTTGGTATATTGTTAAAATAATGTCTAACCAGTAAGCCTGCCAACTATGAACAAGATTATGAGATACATTTTTTTAAATAACTTAAACAGGAGGTATTAAAATTCGCGGTTCCGCTTACCCCTGTGTACCTTACAGTTTATATTGGTGGCTGATTAGAAACATTAAAAAAAGCACTTTTCATTTACACAACTAATAATTATCATATTTTTTAAAAGTTGATTTGTGTCTTAACTTTACAAATGGCTAAATTGTCAAAACTGAGTAACTCTTTCGGAAATGGTCTCATTGACGTAAATAGAGAAAATCTAGACAAGTTAAGTCGTAATACGGAACAATACGTTGCAATACTAGGGCCGTTCCCATATTGATCAGCAAGAAATAAAGAAAGAGAAAGAAGTTGAAATATACCTTTTTACTTTCGCTTAGCTGGATAACTTTTTTAATTCTTAATAATATACAGAATACATGGAATATAACAGATATATAAAATTGTTATAGTAATTTGTACTATACAGGGTGTTCCAAATTAAGTGCGCATTATTGCTAAATCTTTTATTATTATAGATACAAAGTCGGTTAAATTAGCAAAGTAGTAACATTTTTTCTGCTGATTAAGATAGTTAAAACAATTGAATACAGCATTTCCAATTAAACGAGAAAAATACATTTTTTTAAACGGAACACCCTGTATATTTTTGACACAAATATTTGCAAATCGTCTACAGAATAAAAAGTTCATATGCAATATTGGCCTAGAACTAAGAATAATCTAATTATTGCCATATTTACTTTTTAGACAAGGTGGCTGTGCATTTTTAAAATAACACCTAATTTTATCATAACTTTTTGGCTTTAGCGTAATAGAAAAAACTACACTAGATGTGCAAAGACATCGCCGTTTTGTGTAATACATTTTTCGGCATTCTTTAAAAAACGTCTTGTGGCTTTTAACACTGTTTGGCCATCAATGGATGATATGATGAATCGAATGCTTTTTTAAAGTTCCTCCAGGGTCGCGTATCTCCTTTTATAGACTTCTCCTTTGACATAACCCCAAAAGTAAAAGTCTAGTGGAGTTATATCAGGAGATTTTGGGGGCCAACGTATCGGACCATTTGTTAAATCCACCTATCTTGAAAAAGCCTTTCTAATAATATTCTTACTTCGTGAATCTGATGAGGAGGGGGCTCCATCTTGTTGAAAGTAGATTTGGTTACGTGCCTCTAAGTTCACATTATCTAAATATGCTTCCAGTAATTCTGACAACATATTAACATATCCCTGTTAAATTGCCTTCATAAAAAATTGGCCCAATTATTTGACTGCCTATTATACCACACCAAACATTAATACTAAATCTTATGTGTAGATTTCGGGGATGAGAAAGAAACAAATTTTCTCTATATTGTAACTAAGCTTAAACCACTGTCCCTTGCCAAATCTCTGGTTGAATTATTTTTGCATGCTTCAAAATATGCCAACACATTTACTTCTACTTGTTCACTTATTTTAAACTGGCGTTTAGTTCTAGCCTTAGCAAAGACTTCTTCGTTACTTCTAAATTTTCTATACAGCTTTAAAAAATACCTTCTGTTTGGTTGATCACGTTCAGGATACATTTGGGAATACTGTTCCTGTGCCCGGAAACTATTTTTTCTGCATATAAAATACGCTTCTAACATATCGCATTTTTCTAAATGTGTGAACACCATTTTGTAATATTTTTACCAAAAAAATCTAAAATCACAGACCAGTTCAATCACTTACAATAACATAAATGCTTACTTTTGTTGACAGCAGAATAATCTACTGACGCACCGAATAAAGCTTTTGTTTCAAAAATGCACAGCCACCTTGTCTAAAAAGTAAATATGGCAATAAATTAGATTATTCTTAGTTTTAGGCCAATATTGCATATGAACTTTTTTATTATGTAGACGATTTGCAAACATTTGTGTCAAAAATATACAGGGTGTTCCGTTTAAATAAAATGCATTTTTCTCGTTTAATCGGAAATACTATATTTAATTGTTTTTTTGTTTTTACTATCTTAATCAGCAGAAAAAATGTTACTACTTTGCTAATTTAACCGACTTTGTATCTATAATAATAAAAGAGTTAGCAATAGTGCGCACTTAACTTGGAACACCCTGTATTTTATGGGCTGATAACTTGTTTACTTAACATTTTGTTCGTTACAGGATATTTACATAAAAATAACCTAAGTTATTTTTAATGAAACTACCACAGATATTAAAAAAAAATGATGTTACACTTACTAGGTATTATTCATTTACTTAATATCTAATTATTAAGTTTGATCTGTGTAGGATTTTCTAAAGCTTAAGTAACACCTAAAGTCACAATCGTTGGCACCAGAGGCACTAATGACTGGAACTTTAAGTTTAATATCTCTCTTAGAAATGCCTTTTTTTTGGATCATCATCATCATCATTTGATCTTTACTACAACTAACGTAATATTTAAAACAAGCCATCTAAGTAAGCCTTGAAAATATCTCCGGATGTGCTGAAGTCCCTATTCAGTGACAGTTAGGTGTGATTTTATGATTATAATCAGATAATTTACGACATGCCTATGATTGTGATGTCGCAAGCAAATTTGGAGGTCAATTTTTAAAAAAAATCTTATGTAACACTGTTGGGGAACGAATATCTAAAAATGCACTAACAATAATTACAGATCTATTCTGACAAGTCGCATAAGCAATTGATTGGTTAAGATTTGCATTTTATTTAATCAATTCTTCTTTTTTTTGTTTGGAGGTTTTTTATATCGACAACAACCAACATACTTTAGTATTTGTTCTTTTTCACAGGGGACGATATTACTGCCAACGATGAAACATATCGGCTTCACAAGGCTTGCTCGAACGGCGATAAAGAAACAGTTGAACTTCTTTTAAAAAACAATGCTCAAATAAATGAAATGGACGAACGTGGCGATACCCCACTTTTTCATGCTGTCAAATATGGTTGGAAAGATATTATTAATATTCTTTTGGAAGAAGGCGCCGACGTAAATTGTGCTGAGCTTGGCAACACCCCACTTCACGTAGCTGCTTATAACGGATACGCAGAACTTGTTAAAATTCTTATAGATAGAGGGGCTAATGTTAACTCTAGAGACTTGTATGGCATAACCCCATTGCATTGGGCAGTTAAACGTCCCAATGAGATAATAACACCCAAGAAAACTGAAAATAAGAAACATCTCTGTTATAATGCAGTTACTCCGGACAATGTAGAAATTGTTGAAATTCTTTTGAACAATGGTGCTGATACCAATATTACCAGCAATAAGGGCGGAATTCCCTTATTTTTTGCATACAAGTACCAGAAAATTGAAATAATTGATATTCTTTTAAATGAAGGTGATTATACTACGGAGAGTTACCTGATAAGCGAATGCAATGACTATTATCCAACCTTTACTGCATTTCCTGGAACTTATTCTAAAATAATAACGATACACAAAATTCTTGAGGAATATATAATCAAAAGAGCAGTTTTAGGTTTGTCTGTAACCGAGAAAGATTTCCTTGGATATCCCTTTGACCGGTACAAATTTCAGTCTAAATGTAAACAAGAAGTGGAATCCATGAAGTATGCCATAATCAATAGCAGAATTTCTATTTATGAAATCGTTACATTGTGTATTGATCAGTTGGAAACCTTTCTTCGCAATGAACTGACCGTGCAGTCTTTTATATGGAGCGATTATGAAACAAAGTTTCCCATTTACGGTCGTATGCTAAAAGGTCGTTTTAGAAGAGGGCTCGAAAAAAAAGAGTTATTAAAAAACGGTGAAATATTTCTTAGGTCGGTTTTTCACGGTTTACCTCATACTTGTTGTTCGGGTATATTAAGTTACTTAAATGTCCAAGATTTGAAAACTCTAGCAAATTTAGTAATAAAGGATAAACTTTACTGACGAAATCTTTTCAACCTACAAAAATCACATCATGGTTCAACAACATGGCTTCTTCAGAGGACGCTTAACTGCGACAAACAGTTTATCAGAACTTCTTAGTCTCTTCTATTGAAGTTGGTCATCAGGTTGACGTTATATACACAGACCTATCGAGGGCGTTTGACAGTGTCTGTCATACACTGCTTCTGAATAAGCTGTCTGATATTGGAATCGGAGGGAATTATCTCAAGTGGATTCGTTCATATCTACTTCACCGCCGCCAACGCGTTACTGTGTGTGGTTCAGTCTCCAGGGAATTTTTTGTGACGTCTGGTGTTCCTCAGGGCTCACATATCGGCCCTATTTTATTCTTACTTTTTATAAACGACATTATTTCTTGCTTTGATGTGTCCGAGTGTCTAGTTTTCGCTGATGACTTAAAGTTTTACACCAAAATCTCTCCTAATGTAAACTACTTACAGTCTGATCTGAACAGGTTGGTTAACTGGTGTAACGCTAACCTTTTACAACTTAATGTGAGCAAATGCAAGGTCCTCCGCTTTTATAAATGTAACTCTCCGACAAACCATACCTATAATATTGAGAACACTAACCTGGAGATTGTCTCTCACTCCAACGATCTTGGTGTCATCTTTGATAAAGATCTTACATTCAATCTACATATATACAACGTCATTTTGAAGAGTTTTGAATTGCTTGGTTTTGTAAAGCGAAACACCAAACACATTTACGATACAAAGGCACTTAACGCTCTATATGGTGGACTAATTCGATCTCTGCTTGAATACTGTTCTGTTATATGGAGTCCCAACTATCAATGCCACATCAAAAGGATTGAATGTGTTCAGAATAGAAGAATAGATACGCTAAATATCTTCTGTTAAAATTCAGATTTCCCTACCAAAACATATCATAAGAAACAAGACTTCTCTTTTGTGGCATGTAGAGCCTAGACTACCGACTCAGAAAATCCTTGCTGATCTTCCTATACAAACTTATAAATGGCACAATTTGCTGTAATGCCCTGCTTGAATCTGGGTTTTTTTTGGTTCCACCAAGGCGCACGAGGCAGACGCAACTTTTCTTCGAAGTGACTTATCGAACCAACTATGGACAAAATGCCTTCATGTCAAGATTACTGCGGAATTACAATAGTCATTTTCCAGATTGCGATATATTTAGGATTAGCCTTTATTCCGTAAAAAAACTATTATGACTTACTTACTTTAATTTATTTTAATCTATTTTAATTCTATTATTCTGTTGTTTGTTTTATACTATGTATTTTTTTTCTGCTATGGCTAATTAATGTATCTTAGATTTAGATGTACCAATTGGAATGTTGTATTCCGTAGTGTATTTAAAGATAAATAAATAAATAAATAAAAATCGCATGCAATACCGATACCAATAATAAATTTATATATACCGGGTCCGCGTGGCGGGGATGGAAGATTAAATCATTATCGAGGAGCTTATCAAAAATACTAAACCAGCAACCAGCATAAGGTATCGACTTAAAAGCGGCATATTTTAAAAATATTTTACATTATACAGGGTGGCTCAAAAAAGTGTGGCGGACTAAACTTGAATTTTTTTAAATGGAACACATATTATATTATTTTCTAATTCCCTATACAATTCCACGTATATTTTGTATAAAATGTCATATGTCTAAATTCAATTGTTTTTGAGTAATTGACGTTTAAAATATGGCATTTTTTGACTTTGACAGGCTGTAACATTGGAACGGTTCATCTTAGAGAAAAATGGTTTTCACCTCCCTATCTTAGTTTTTTATTCTCTATCCAAAAATACAAACTTCCGGTTTAACATGTTAAACCGTTAAAACACTTTTTTGAGCCACCCTGTATAATGTAAAATATTTTTAAAATATGCCGCTTTTAAGTCGATACCTTATGCTGGTTTAGTATTTTTGATAAGCTCCTCGATAATGATTTAATCTTCCTTCATCGCCACGTTGGCGGACCCGGTATATTATTATCAATTTTTCGGTTCGTTTGTTACCAGATTTGCTATATAGACTATATTCACTACGTCTGTCTACTCGGTCTACCCATTGATGGAGTTTGCGTTCGTTTCATTGCCTTCTCGACGTCAAAAGAGTGAGTAAGACAGAATCTCTTGCCGATTCATTTGGGGAATTTAAGTGATTTCGGTGCGGGGACGTCTTCGAGAGGACTAACCTTCAGTGGAGACCTCCATGTCTGCGGCCAAAACTAAATAATTTGAGGTTAGTTTTGTTTGTCAAACCGTGACAAGGCATTCGTTCACGATACACATCGGGCTGTTAATATTTTAAGGTTAGTTTTAAGACAAGATGTTGACATCGGTTTGTTTACTTGAACGTGTTAGAGAGATAATTAAAAGAATTATTAATTTATTCTTCATTTTTACTTTGCGAATAACAGTTTATAAGAGTAGAGATTAGGAATGTTTAGGATATTGTGCACAGAATACCATGTGATGTCGTAAAAGACTTTCTTCTTCGATTCTTCCGCCAAATACATCCAGCAACTGCGGGAGTGCAGATCGGATAGCACTGTTTTGTACGTTTTGAAAGCAAAATAGAACGGTGTTTGTTTTCTGCTGTTAGAATTTTCGAACAAAAAAAAAACTAGAAAGCCTTGGTGGAAACGCTTTAGGTGCCGAAGAACGTAAAAAAAACTCTTCGGGCTACTTACACGATTCCGTACAATGATATCAATTATCAGCAAGACGCGATATATGTTTACCCAAGAAAACTTAAAATAAGGAACATCTCTTGCCGGATAACTTAGAAATTATTGAAATTCTTTTGGGGTAATGGTATTGCCCTTAATACCATTATTGCACTCACGCACACACACATTAGCGGCTCGTGATCTTAGAACTAGACAGTGCCGCATGCAGTTAATACTGACCTCAGTGCTCCGGGTACCCGCCACGTACAGTGAAACAATTTAACCTAGCTGCCTCTAACAAAATATTTTTTGGCAATACATTTCATCAACATAGTCAACATATTTTCTCTGGATAAACTATTTTTATACGGTAAACCTCCAAACGGGTAATCTTTGTTTAAGAATACATCCACTTGGCAGCAACAACTGCAGCACAAATCTCGAGAAATTATGATACTCTAATTGGCCACCTTTAAGACCTAAACTTCATAATGCTCTTGTGTGAAATGTGCGATTTAAATACCCTACAAATTCATAAATACAGTATTAAATACGAAATCGAAATACATATTTTAGAATGTTAATTTAGATTACGAACCAAGAAAAAATAGAATTATTATGTTTTTTTTTTAATTCGAGGCAGTCCTGCAGCTTTGAATAAGAAGCTGCCACTGAATGGCGGAGTTCCGTTTTATGGATACCTACAGACTTCAAAAAATTGAGCCAGCCTAAATTATTTTAAAAGAATAATTATACAGGCTGTCCTTGAAATGACTGTAGAACTCATCACCACAAATTCCTTAACCAAAAATAAGGCGAACTTACCTATATGCAATGTTACTTCGTTTTGCCGCCACAGGGCGCTAAAGTTTTCAAATTAATGTCGTTTTTTGGAATAATTTCTAAACGCCTTTATCGATTTCCACTAATTTTGGGACTAAGAGTGACTATTATTAATAGCGTGTTTTTATGTATACGCCATCTTTTTTTAATACCTGCAAATTTAAAAATGGCGTGTGATTGGTAAATAAAAGTTTGTCTTTTTGTTACCCCCCGTATAAATGACTTTAATTATTTCCCTGACACTACCTGACTTCATGTTAATTTTTTTTATGTTTTTCGTTCCGAATTAACAGCAATGATGAATTACAAGGCATTGTAAATATTTTTTTTGTAGAGAAACTGCATGTCTGGTTAAAATTTTATAAGAGACAAAGAAGTTTTAAAATGAAGTCAGCTAGTATCAGAGAAATAATTAGTCAATTATACGGGGAGTAACAAAAAGACAAACTTTTATTTACCAATCACACGCAATTTTTAAATTTGCAGGTTATAAAAAAAGATGGCGTATACATCAAAACACGCTATTAATAATAGTCACACTTAGTCCCAATATTAGTGGAAATCAATAAAGGCGATTAGAAATTATTCCAAAAAACGACATTAATTTAAAATCTTTGACGCCCTGTTGCGTCAAAACGAAGCAACATCGCATATAGGTAAGTTTGCCTAGATCGCGTTATTTTTGGTTAATGAATTTATGGTGAAGTGTTGTACAGTCATTTCAAGGACACCCTGTATAACATAGCATTGTTCAAAGAATGCCATTGTCATATTATTCTTTAAATCATTTAAGAAGTATATTTTATGAACAAAAAGGTTTTATAATATGTTTTTTAAAACATTTTTATATGTAATAAAAGTGGCCAACCGAAAATGCTGAAAATTATTTTTTAGCTACTTAGATGGCTGCTAGAGAGCGTAATACTAACGCTAAACTACGAAAACTAAGGTTTTCTAGTTGCTAGAGCAGTCAAGATAAACCGTCCAATGTACAAATTTTATCGCTCATAATTTTGGACCACACCAGAATCTGTAACGGGTTACGCCAAACGTTGTATAATAATAATAATAATAATAATAATAATAATAATAATAATAATAATAATAATAATAATAATAATAATAATAATAATAATAATAATAATAATAATAATAATAATAATAATAATAATAATAATAATAATAATAATAATAAAAAAAAAAAAAAACGTTTCTCATTTGTTGTGACTCTCTAAGCGTATTGCAATCCATATCAAATACTTTTAGTTTTAATCCATTGGTGCAACACATTCTTTCTCTAATTCAATGGCTTGAGGAGCAAAAAAAGAGTATATACTTTGCCTGGATTCCAGGACATGTAGGAATACCAGGGAATGAACTTGCAGATGCCGCAGCACGACAAACAGCGGAAAATGAAAATGATCCTATGGAAAATGTACCTGTCCTCCCAGACGACATAAAAACATCACTAAAACAAAAAATTAACAACATTTGGCAAAACGAATGGACCGAAACTGAATCAAAACTTAAAATAAGTAAGCCTCTAATTAGAAAAGAAAAAATACACAAAGGTTTCACGCGAAGAGAACAAGTAGCCCTAACCCGCCTAAGAATAGGGCACACCAATCTAACATCTATCCATATGCTAAGGGGAACCAGACCACCCGTGTGTTTAACATGCCAAAACCCACTGACAGTAAAACATATCCTTTTGGAGTGTAGAGAATATACAAATGAACGCGTACAAGCACAATTGCCCGACAGTATGGCCGAATGCCTTTCATACGAGAACGCCACGATGAATAAACTTATCCAGTTCTTGAAAAGCACGACATTACTAAAGAAACTGTAGTCGAAATTATGTTAATTATGTTAATAATTTAATTAATAAGTATAACGCGGCTAATGACCACAGCAGTTTATGCCGCTATAAACAAAAAAAAAAAAAAAAAAATAATAATAAAAATAATAATAATAATAATAATAATAATAACTCGACTTTATTAACAACATACAATAAAATACAACAACAAATTAAATTGCATGAAGCAAGGGCGAAGTTTAGCCGAATCAGCATGAGTCAGCTATTCTTACACTTACACTTATGCAATAAACATTTAAAGAATGTCAATATCCGTCTAAATTTTTATTTGGTAATTCTTGGGTTTACAAGGTTACACAAAAAACCACTCATTTTAATGTAACGACGTTTCGTACGTTTTGTCGTACTTTTTCAAGCTTTATTCATCTAAAAATATAAAAGTGATAAATATAAAATACATGCACAATTTTTAAAATAACAAAAAACATTTTGTAACATTTTCTTATCATATACAATAATAGTCTTCGAAAATAGATAAAAATAAAATTTGAATAAAATAAGGAAACGTACCTTGGAGTTGCTTGTATTATGTTGAACTGAAGTTTTATTTTATGCGTTTAGCCAGGCTTCATGTAAAAAATCAAAACAACAAACACCAAAAAGATCAGATACCGTTTATACGTAGGTACCATTTTTTAAAGATTTTCATATTAAATACAGGATGTTAATTAAGTTTTGTTTATAAATACTAGATGTACAAAAGTTTTGGGCTAGGAATTTATTTTATTAAATTATGGTAAATTTGACTAAGGTTCTTTATGTCGGTTTTGTAATTGACGGCATCCTTTTCTTTTTTTATTTCAATCATTTCTTTTATGGTTAATTTTCGATAATTTAACTCTTGGGATAAAATTTTGGTTTCATTAAAATTAAACGTATAATTCGATGAAGTTGCATGTTTGTGGAGAGCAGTAGTGGCATTTTTTGTGTATTTGTGTCCTTTGAGTCGGTTGTTTAAAAGTTGTGTTGTCATACCTATATATTTCTTAGGACAATTTAAGCACGGGATGGAATATATAAGGTTGGATTTTTTATTTTTGGGTATTTGACTTTTTAGTGGTGTGAACAGTGATTTTAATGAATTTTGAGCTTTGTGGCATACATTTATATTTTGGCTAGGATATGTTGAATTTTTTCCGAGAGACCGTTCGTGTAAGGTATTGCAACATATCTGTTATTTTTATTTTTTAGGGGTTTAGTTGTTGATTTATTATAAAAGCGGTGTGTTCTTTGTTTAATCATTTTTGATATGATATTTTCGGGAAAATGATTATTGATTAGTGTTAGTTTAACTTTCTGTAAGATTTCTGGTCGATATTCTGCTGATGTTAAGGCAATAGCCCGGTCAGTTAGACTTGTAATGACACTGTTTATTTGATTTTTAGGGTGGCAAGAGTTAAAATTTAAAAAGCCAGGTTTTTTTAGTGTACCATTTAGTTCTTATATTATTATGCTTTAGGTCTCTAATTAAAGTAAGATCAAGGAAACTTATGTGATTGTTTGTTTCAATTTCTGCAGTGAACTGTAATTAAGGGTGAAAATTATTAAAAGCTTCTAAAATCTCGTTGGTTTTGTCATTTGGTACTGCTGTTAAGCAATCATCTACATATCTTTTAAAGAAAGTTATATTGAAATTTAATTTAGAAATTACGTTTTCCTCTAAATGTTCCATCACTAGCTGTGCTACTGTGGAAGATATAGGGGAACCCATCGCGCAGCCATCCAGTTGTTCATAGAAGTTATTTTCATATTGAAAATAATTGTTTTTTAAGGTAAGGTTAATAGCATCTATACGATGTTCTTGTGTAAGCGTTGTGTGTTGCTTAAGTTGGTTCCACTTTTGGGTTATTATATTAGATAAAAGATCCGTCTAAAGTCACATCGATTGTCGGCACTTACTACACCGAGAGAATTAATTTTAGACCATTATAAAAATCTTAATAACCATAATAAAAATATCCCATAAAATAGGGGACAGAAAAACAAGTTAGTTACCATTATTAATGTCACTTTATAAACTTTTACTTTGCTACCATCAATAAGCAAATTTACTAAAATCGTCATAAGACCATTAAAACAGTGGATATTAATCATCATAAAACAATTTTTGTTGGCTAAAAAACAATTTTTTAACTGCTAATATTTTTTTTTTGACCATCAATAATTCTCTTTAAAAATGTAACGGTAGTTGTAACGCATCTTATTTATCATAGAAAATTTCTTAGCAAGCTTTATTACAGGATCTATCTGTGGTAATAAGGTTTATTTGCTGGACTTTAATTTGTTTTGGCGCATGCGCATTCGTGATAGCTTTTCTACAGGGTGTTTAAAATACCATGTGCCACTTTTTGCTATATTGAAAATGATAAAAGTAACAAAGTCGGTAAAATTAGAGAAAAAGTCAACATGCGTTTTTGTATTGCCAAGAGCTTATTTAGTCTCCGAGAGTAAAAATAATTTTTTTTTCTTTTTACTCTCGGAGACTAAATAAGCTTTTGGCAATACAAAAACGCATGTTGACTTTTTCTCTAATTTTACCGACTTTGTTACTTTTATCATTTTCAATATAGCAAAAAGTGGCACATGGTATTTTAAATCTGAAATATTTATGGTTTTTTGCTCTGTAATATAGTAGGTACCTATATATTTTCAATCTGATTTTCCGTAAGACATAATAAAATTGATCACTATACGTTCACAAACAATAATAAATGGGAATGGCCAACGTTTGAGTCGCCAAGTCGCGCGAACGAACACGAACGCAGTCTTTTATCCATACAAGTCGAAAATCGAATGATGGATAGATGGATATGGATCATGAAACAAAGAAGGGCGTCGCTTTCGATTGTTTTCGTGAGTCACGTGAGCAGCGAGTTTGACCGAAGTCATTGATTTTCCTTGCTGTTTATTGTTGGCAATAAAGTGACTTTATAAAGGTTGAAAATCTTCTTAATAACCATTTAAAAATGCATTAAGATAAATTTTAAAAAACGTGGTTAATAACTATAATAAAGTTATTTTGCTACGGCAGTAAACTTTTATTATGAAATTGAAATGCAATGAATCAGTAAAGTTAATTTTTAACCAGAGTAAAGTATTTTATGACTGCTGATAAATACATATAGATAATAATAAAGATATTTTAAAAAAGAATTTTTAGCAGTCATTGTAATTTTTATTTTAATAGGAGATAGATAATTTATAAAGGTTATTAGATATTCTTTGTCCGTAATGAAGACAATTCTAGCAAGACAATTTAAGATTTCAATTTTCTCAGTGTACGCGGCCTTGAACCTCAGTTAGGAGAAATGTTTAGGTTTACGTAGTATATAAGCTCTTTATGTCGTATATTATGCCACCTTTTTTCCGTATTTGTAATATCCTTCTTTTTTTAAATGTTGAGCGGGACTTTGGATCTACTTCAAGCACATGGTGAGTTACCAATTATATATCTATATATTGTCAATTTTTGTGTTTGGTTATTACCATATATGTTTAAACTCATTTATGATTGATAAATAAATTGCTTGCTGCTTGTTAGAATTTCTTAGTTTCCTTATAATACTGTGAAGCCTACCGCGTTAATTACTTTATTTTAGGGAGCTATCAGGTTGGCGCTAACGGGGTAGGTTACAAGTACTCTTTCTAGTGGGTTCAATAAGTCTCGAAGGGAGCAATATTTGTTGTTTCATTACTAACCTCTGGTGTTTCTATTAGCTTGCCTCGTCGTCGTAACTAGAAGTTCTGGCAGAGAATTCGCACACTGTTGGACCTTGCCGTATCATTTGCAACAGAAGGGATAGTTGCAGTCATTGTAAAATTCTAACTTTTATTCATGTAGTAGAGAGTGACCGAAGTCATAAAAACACATTTTCGCGTTTTAAACGACACTTGTTATATTCAATTAAATAAAATATGGAGCCACCGACAGTTACAATTTGTAAGTCTAATTTAAAATAAAACCATAATTTCTATTAATTTTCTTTAGCACTTACTTTGTGGACGCAATTACACAAAATTTCGTAACTTCAGGTAAACACTCGCAATTTATAGTCAACCCGGACTGACTGAGCAAACTTTTGCCTATGCGCGATTTTTTTCCGTGCTGCTTAAAATTTTACTTCATAACTTTTTCGTAACTCTGTAACTTCGTCGTAAAACTTCATGGTACAAAACTTCGTAACCAAAAACTACTATTTCTATTCTTACTTCTTCTATTCTTCCGAAAAATATTCAAGTTAGGGTTTTTATAGACTTGGTTTCCCCCCTTGGATTAGGGTGACATCAATTTTTCTAAGAAATCCCACCAACATTTCGCTAGGAGTAGGAAACCTTTGTGTTGGAAAAATATGCTTTATCTATCCAGTGATTTAGGTTGACAATAGCTTATCCCCTTATTTACTCCGACGTTTTCAGTAAAATTCCATTGATTCGGAAGGAGAACTATAGTTTATTCGTATAACAAAATATTAAACATTTTTAATTAATTTTCCAAAGGAACCGAAATCTAGGTCAACGCATAAACTATATTTTATTTTTTAACCGAAAATGGTACGTATACGCTTCTCCAGGTAAAGTTATATCTTAAATTTGTTATACCGAAGGTTCAATTTTGTTTGTTTATCCTTTGTCCAATGAAATGACTTTAATTTTTCGAGTGGGGACAATCTTGGTCCAGATTCCAGCGTCATCATGACGATCTTTGCTTTGTTAGTTGAATCGTGATTTTAAAATTGAAACTTCTTAAATAAAATAAAATTCTTGGTAAGTTTAATTTTATTCAGATTTAAATTAAAATTATTTTTTCAAAATAATTTTATTAAAATTTTATAAATTCTCGGTAGGTATTAAAATTTTGCGTATTTTCTTTTGCCTAAACAATTTATTTTTATTTTTATAAATGTTTGGTTTACAACACTAATTATTTTTGTTTCCAAAATAATCCATTTAATTGTTCTAATCTTCAATTATTTTTTCCAAAATAATTTACTAAAATTTTTTTCTTAAATGTTCAAGTATTTCCCCAAAATAATTTAATAATTTTTTTTCTAATTATTTGAAATGATTTCAAAGGAATGATTAAATAAAATATTTTAATTTAATTTCTTTTATTTTTTTCAAAACTTGTAAATTATTTTTATTTACTTCAAGGTATAATTTTAAATGATTATATTTAATAATCTAATTTTAATTTAGAATTTAAATATTTACTTTTTGATTCACTTCTTTAAAAGTCTCTAAAATTTTCAATGACAATATAATAGTTTTCAAAATTTTAATTTTTCAATTTAGTTTTTTTTTTAAAACTACTTTGTAAAATGTTATCGCCTTAATGCGTGAATATTTTATAAGATTGTTGAAAGTATTTAAAATCGTAATATTTCCTTCGAAATATTGTATTAGTCTACTGAAAATTATTGAACCTTGACGTAATATTCTTTTAGGATTGAATAATAAAATTACTTTTTTATTAGTGCTTTAAAATAAATTCCAATTTTCGGCAAAAGTGACTTTGCTTTTTAAAACAATTATCGTAAATAAGATTTAGTTGTTATTTTTATTTTCATTTTCTTATAACTTTATTACCGACTCGTCACAATACTTACTTATTAAGGCTGGACTTGAGAGGTTTCTTTAAAGCTAAAGTGACACCCAAATTATCATAACTGGGCAACAGTGATTCACCTTAAGAGGTAACTTGTGTCAGGCACCTGAATGAAATGCTTACCTTGCTTATGCCCGTTAGCACCGCATTATCAAATCTTAGATTAGTGCTTAATCTTGTAGTAAAGTAAAAACTTTGTTTGCACTGCTCTTTTAATCCTGGATTTGTTTTTTAATGTAGGACTATTTTTAATCTTCCAAAAATCAAGGGTGATACTGGAGTTAGTTTTTAATTTTTGATCTAATATTGACAGTTTCTTGAGGAATCCTTAAGACTAATTTTTGTCTATAAAATCCGTTTTGCTTCGTTCAGTGTCAAGGCTTCCTTAAGGAAGAACTATAGATACGGGCATAATGTCCGTATTTATAGATAACAATTAGTCCTTAAGGATTCCTCAAGAAACTGCCAATATCAAATCAATCAATGTCAAGTGGACTCTCGAGTAAAGAAGCCTCAAGAAATGACTAAATATGGGCATCGGAGTTCCAGCATTAAATTGTTTGGCAATGGCAGTCCACGCTCTTTTCTTGAGTGGTCGCCCCATTCGTTTGCTTGTTTTCAGTTATGCTCCTTGTATTTTTCAATAAAAAGGATTTCTCTGCTGCCTCTTCATAGTTAAAGCAGGACAAATTCTGGGTAAACAAATATACCTAAATTTGAGTGATGCGATGGGCGGATGGGTTTTTGTTCTTCGTTCGTTTTGCTTCCTTCAGTGTCGAGGCTTCCTTAAGAAAGAACTATAGATACGGGCATAATGTCCGTATTTAAAGATAACAATTAGTCCTTTAGGATTCCTCAAGAAACTGCCAATATCAAATTAATTAACGTCAAGTGGGCACACTTTAGATTTTTCTCGAGTAAGGAAGCCTCAAGGAACGACTAAATATGGACATCGGAGTTCCAGCATTAATTTGTTTGGCAATGACAGTCCACGCTCTTTTCTTGAGTGGTCGCTCCATTCGTTTGCTTGTTTTCAGTTATGCTCCTTGTATTTTTCAACAAAAAGGATTTCGCTGCTGCCTCTTCTTAGTAAAAGCAGGACAAATTCTGGGTAAACGAATATACCTAAATTTGGGTGATACGATGGGCGGATGGGTTTTTGTAAGTTTTGTAGCGTGTGAAATTTGTGAGCGACGCCTATAGTACCTCCAGACAAAAAACTTAAAAATAATGGAATCAGCCAACCAACAAATACATAAATACTTTTAAAATTAATTCGATCGCGTCACTGTTAGTCTGCAAATGAGCTTCAACAATCAATGGTTAAAACACCACAAATAAAAAAATAACTAAATAAAGCAACGTTGTCAGATCATTCAAATAACGGGTCTAAGAATTTGTTAATCTTAATAGGGTTTACAACGGTGGAAACCCAAAAACCATAATCCAGATTTAAAAATTAATTCGGAATTATCTAATCTCGAATTAAACCGAAAGCGGCGCAAATGGCAATTAGTAGAAGTTGCAATTCGCCTTTAATTCTCTGATAAGACGACTTTTTCACGACATACGTTTATACAAAAACAATTCCTTGTTATCAAAAGATTGTTAACGCTTCGAGCTTTATTTGGTGTAAAGAAACGCTAA
Source organism: Polydrusus cervinus (assembly GCA_935413205.1). Taxonomy (NCBI): domain Eukaryota; kingdom Metazoa; phylum Arthropoda; class Insecta; order Coleoptera; family Curculionidae; genus Polydrusus; species Polydrusus cervinus. Next base: position 9,985,780 of record OW284518.1, read on the forward strand.
AAATTTAAAAACTTTATATCGAAACAGTATTTCAATTTTTTCATTAGATCGTGTTTTATCTACAATTTATTTGTTTCTCTCTTTTGTTCAGCAATCCTATCGTCAACCACTAAAATATGTTATCACTTGTTCTTTTTCACAGGGGCCGATGTTCAAATCACAGATGAAAAATATCTGCTTCACAAGGCTTGCTCGAAGGGCGACAGAGAAACAGTTGAACTCCTTTTAAAATACAATGCTCAAATAAATGAAACTGACGAACAAGGTGATACGCCACTTTTCCATGCTATCAAGTATGGCTGGAAAGATATTGTTAATATTCTTTTGGACGCAGGCGCCGACGTAAATCGTGCGGAACTTGGCAACACCCCACTTCACTTAGCTGCCTATAATGGATACGCAGATCTTGTTAAAATTCTTATAGAAAAGGGAGCTAATGTTAATTCTAGAGATCTGTATGGCTCAACCCCACTGCATTGGGCAGTTAAACGTTGGAAACAACACCCTAACAAGATAATGAAGAAGGCTAAAAATAAGAAATTGTGTTATATCGCTATTGAGTTAGATAACGTAGAAATTGTTGAAATTCTTTTGCATGAAGGTGCTGATTCAAATATTGCAAATAAAAATGGTAAAATTCCGTTGTATTATGCATATAGATGCGAAAATATTGACATAGCCGAAATTCTTGTACATGAATATAATTATAATACGCACAGTTGTCTGAAGCACGAATGTATTATTAATCATCATCGCATTTACAAAGGGTATTTTTATAATAACGAATTGTTTTATGAAATTCTTGGAAAACATATAATCAAAAGAAAGATTTTAGGTTTATTAGTAAACGATGAAGATTTAGTAAACTATCCCTTTGGCAGGAACGAGTTTCAAAATAAATGCCAGGAAGAAGTAGAATGCATGAAGTATGCCATAATCAATAACAGAATTTCTATTTATGAAATCGTTACATTGTGCACTAACCAGTTAGAACCTTATCTTCGAAATGAACTGACTCTTCAGTCCTTTATCTGGAGCGACTATGAAACAAAGTTTCCCATTTACGGTTCTATGATAAAGAATCGTTTTCGAAGAGGGCTCGCAAAAAGAGAGTTGTTACAATACGGTGAAATATTTCTTAGGTCACTTTTTCAAGGTGTGCCGCATATTTGTTGTGCAGGTATATTAGGTTACTTAAATACCCAAGATTTAAAAACTCTAGCAACTATAGTGAAGGATATACAGTGTATGTAGTATAAGTACTATACCAATAAATCGATATATTGTAAAGTTTTGTGTTCGTTTGTTACCAGATTTTCAAAAAATCCACTCTGTTAATTTTAATGAAACCCCTATACATGATTAAATTAATTTATAATGAAGAAAGAAATTACTTGCTACAAGGTACATTTTCTAAGTACTATTTACCTACTGTACATAATTAGTTATTAAGGCTGGTCTTCAGAGCTTTCTTTTAAACTGAAGTGATACCTACCCAAACTAACAGAACTTGGCGGTAACATTTATCTTAAGTCAACTTGGTCTGTTCGGCAGTTTATATATTATACCGGGTGATTCCTAAGTTGATACTTATTTTTTAGCTGCGTATAGAAGTCATTAAAATAAACAACATTTTCAAAAAACTTAAAAATAGGCGAGATACAGAAGTAAATATTTTAAGTGCGGACCTGGTCATCAAAACGTAGCCTGCTATACTTTATGTTGTTTGTCTTATCTCTTATTTGTCATGCAATTTACGGGTCGATGGTGAGTTATTTGGCAATACGTTGCGGTGTGTTTTTCTGAAGCAAGTTAATTTTAAATTGACATGTGAAAATGGTAAAATTATTTGAAAACAATGAACTAGTAGATATGGTGCTAATTTACGGTAAGTGTCGTCAAAGTGGGGCTGCTGCTTCGAGATTATACGCAGAACGTTTACCCTTGCGTGCTCATTCTACACCCAGAATTTTTCTTAATGTTATTCAACGGGCAAGTTAGGCAGGATCGTATTTGATTCGTAGTGTAATAAATGAATGTAAGTACCTTATTTTTGACTTTAAAAAAAGGTGTTTGAAAATGTTGTTTATTTTAATGCCTTCTATACACAGCTAAATAGAGGTATTATACTAAGGAATTACCCTGTAGTGTATACTGTAAAACTTAAGTGGATTGTCCATATCGCGCTCGAATGTTTGAATGTTCAATTTATTTTTTCGTGCGATATATAGACATTATGTCCACTCTTATTGTACAAACTACTAAACCTATGACGTTTAAGACCGTTTTAATGGTGCATATAGATTCCACTATATTTCTACATCAGTGGTTGTGGCGCGACTGGGGATTCTTAAAAAAACTTTTGGGATCGAATTAAGGGGAAGGAAGGAAATAGAAAAGATTATATACATTTACATATATACTATAAAATAAGCGTTGGCGTTACATAGAAAAAATACAATATTACTTTCTTACATTTTGGTGACTTTCCCTAACAGTGGATACCTGCATTTTTATTGCACATCTCGTACGCGTTCAACGTTTTTAACATTTTAATTTGTATTCAATTCTCTATTTTAATCTTGCTTTTAATATTTAACATTGACGTACCTATGTAAATACATATTCTTTGTATAATGGCATGAATAAAGAATTTAAACTATACGTCTAAATAAAGAATCGCTGAAAACTTAAAAACCTAATCTCGAAACCGCATCTAAATATTTCAATAGATTTTACAAGATTACAAATTAATTTTTTTCTTTTTTGTCTAGTAGGTATTTTATATAATAATATAGTTAACAACCTAAATATTTAATATATTGTTTTTTTTACAGGGGACGATGCCACCGATGAAAAATATCCGCTTCACAAGGCTTGCTCGGACGGCGACCGAGAAACAGTTGAACTACTTTTAAAAAACAATGCTCAAATAAATGAAACCGACGAACAAGGTGATACGCCACTTTTCCATGCTGTCAAGTACGGCTGGAAAGATATTGTTAATATTCTTTTGGACGCAGGCGCCGACGTAAATCGTGCGGAACTTGGCAACACCCCACTTCACTTAGCTGCGTATAACGGATACGCAGATCTTGTTAAAATTCTTATAGATAGAGGTGCTCATATTAATTCTAGAGATATGTACGGCACAACCCCACTTCATTGGGCAGTTAAACGACCAAACAAGATAATTGCACTCAAGAAAACTAAGAATAAAAAACATTGCGGTTCTAGCTCCGTTACATCGGATGACGTAGAAATTGTGGAATTGCTTTTGGATAATGGTGCTGATATCAATATTGCAGATAGAAATGGTGAATTGGCACTGCTTTATGCTCACAGGCACAAAAAAATGGAGATTACCGAAATTCTTTTACATGAATGTAATTTGACTGAGCAAAGTTCAAATATGGAACGTGGCATCAATCTACCACTCATGCATGACTTAAATTTTTACGATACGAAATGGTTTTATGAAATGCTTAAGAAATATGTAATTAAAGCAAAAATTTTAGGTTTGTTAGAAAACAAAAAAGATTTAGGAGACTATCCCTTTAACATGTACGACTTTCAAATTAAATGCCAGGACGAAGTAGAATCTATGAAATGTGCAATAATTAATAACACGATTTCTATTTATCAAGTTGCTACTTTGTCCACTGATCAGTTAGAGCCTTATTTTCGAAATGAACTGACTGTTCAGTCCTTTATCTGTTGCGATTATAAAACAAAGTTCCCTATTTACGGCAGTATGATAAAGAGTAGTTTTCGAAGAGGACTCGCGAAACGAGAGTTGTTCAAATACGGTGAACTATTTCTTACTTCCGTTTTTCAAGGTATGCCGCATATTTGTTGTTTAGGTATATTAAGTTACCTAAATAATACAGATTTGAAAATTCTAGCAAATATAGTAAAGGATGAACAGTGTATGTATAAGAATAATTTAGAGAGCATAATTGTAATAAATAATATGTAGGTACATTGTTAAATATCTATTGCATTTAAAAAAAAAATCAGGATAACATCGAGATTTTTTTCTATATACCTACTAAATTGCATGTCAACTTTCCTTTATGTTCTTTTCTCCCTGATTTGACTTGTTTGACTCCCTGCTTGCTATGTTTTGCACTCTTTGTATTCATTTCTTAATATTTTGCACATATCAGGCTGTTATAGGAGTATTATATACCTACAGTAATAATAATAGTGATTATATTTAGGTTACCTAAGCTTTTGTAAAAATTATTTTTTTTTACAATAAAGTATTTTATTATTATTAATATTATTAAAAAATCATAGTTAAACAAAGTTCCCGAGTCTTTAAAAACAATAATATTTTTATTATTTAAAAAATATTATACATGTCACTTAAGATTGGAAAAATATTTTTACCAATCATACCATCTTTCTATGTAGGTAATAGTAAAAATACATCAGAAGTAATATATATCGTAAATCTTCAAAATAAGTGGTAAAAATTCCATAGAGCGTAAACCGTTATTAATTCCTAATAATCCAATTTTTGTGGCATTCCATATTGTTAATTTATTCCTCAGTATACCAAGACTAGAAAGTTTACAAAAAATATAGAATTGATACAAACGAGTATTTTTCTGTATTAAACTAACGAAAATATAAGAAAAAGTTTGTGTTTTTAGAGAATTGTAGCGTCTTATTGCTGATAATTGATATCATTCGTTGTTTTTATGTTCTTCAGCACCTAAAGCGTTTCCTTCGAGGTTTCCTCTTTTTTTCTTTTTGTTCGAAAATTCTAACAGCAAAAAACAAACCGTTTACTGCCTTATATAAAGACACCGTTCTATTTTGCTTCCAAAATTTACAAAACAGTGGTTGCAAAACAGTGCTATGCGGTCTGCATTCCCTCAGTTGCTGGACCAGACGCTGGATGTATTTGGCGGAAGAATCGAAGAAAGTATTTTACCGCATCACATGGTGTTTTGTGCACAATATCCTAAACGTGTGCCTAAAAATCCCTAACCTCTACTCTCCTAAACTGCTATTTTCAAAGTGAAAATGGAGAATAAACTAATAATAATTCTTTTAATTGTCTCTAACACGTTCAAGTAAACAAACCGATGTCAACATCTTGTCATCATACTAATATTAACAGCCCGATGTGTATCATTAACGGATGTCATCGCCTTGTCACGATTTGACAAACAAAACTAACCTCGAATTATTTAGTTTTGGCCACTGACATGGAGGTCTCCACTCAAGGTTAGGCCCACTGCTCAAAGACGTCCCCTTCCCCCTTTGAATCGGCAAGAGATTCTGACTCACTCACTTTTCTAACATCGAGAAGGTAATGAGATATAAAATAAGTGAAGTGCTAGTTCACCAGAGAATAACGACCAATATAAAAATTTAATAATTTGCTTAAGTGGTCGGCAGCTAGCGCCCTTCTTTAACTACCAGTGAGATGACTGGGTGTAATTGTGATTCATTCTCTATTAAATAAAGCATCAAAAATATCACTTTTTAGTCAGAAGTCGGTTTCCCTTTTCCATAGGTTAGATTCTTTTCTCTGTGCTGACCATAGAACGACAGTAAGTCCCATAATTCCTCTGTGCGGTATATTGGAAACATGCTTGTAAAAAACACGGCCGACGTTTCTAGATCAACTACCACAACTAGCATACACAGTGATGCCATATTTGCAGATTTTTTTCAATTTACAGAATTTTAGCCAATGGCAAGCATAATAATAATAGGTATGTTATGAAAACTATTAAAATAATATGAAGAATTTTTCAATTTGGCTTTGTTCAAAAACATCAAATTTCCTATATTATTATCTTGAGTTAAACTTTTTTTTCTTAATTTAAGTAAGTAAGTGTGATTATTTTGGAATAAATATTAACATTTTTTTGTTAACTTGTATCGAATTAAAAAAATATGGTAAATTTATAAATGTTTATTTATTGGGACCGCCACTGGGCGGTCTGGGCGAGTCGCTTGAAATATTCCTTCTTTAAAAGTGCCGTTTTGTAGAGGCTAGACGTCGGACGTAAATCTTCATATTTCAGTTTTGCAACCACAGAACACGAACAAAGAGAAACGTTATTAACGTGTTAAATGATAGATGCCGCTGTGACTTTTAAATGACGTTAAGGGCGATGCTAACACCGAGAAGCGGAGTGGGTTGAACTAATAAGGCGGAAGGGGGGTAGGGGAAGCCGCCATGTTTTTATTTTTTGAAGGTCAAATTAATATGTTGTCATTTAAACTTTGTTGTGAATATTTTCTAATAAAATACGTTTTTATTACTAATAAATACAATTTGCACTGCAAGATTTGTAATAAAAACGTATTTTATTAGAAAATATTCACAACAAAGTTTAAATGTCAAAATATTAATTTACCTCGATAGCAAAGTAAAACAATCCTTAGTGTAATATTTTTTATTGCACAAACTCATAACATGCAGACCCTACACGATCAGTTGGACTGACAGTCCTGAATGATATCAATCCTTCATCATTCTTGCATCAATCATGTTTCTAATGAGAATTTATATCAGTCCGGCCATCAATCCTTGAAATTTGCTTACACGATCAGTATTACTGTCAGTCTGTCTGATCGTGTAGGGTCTGCCTATATAAAATATAAGTTTCATTGCTATAAGGAGAATGAAGAGATACAACAGGACTGTCAATAGAAAAAAAGAATAATTAGCTAACCGAACACTTTGCACAAAACCACTTGTACCAATGTTAATAATTGCCACAAAATTGTTCGGTTAATGGTTAATAATCAACAACAATTAGCTAACTAAACTACTTTGATTGTAAGAAAATAATTCCTGTCACGATCTAAGGTATCTTAATCTTTATTTTAATATTTTCAAGAGAGGAATCTGATGATCTTTACACTTAAATTTTTTAATATATAGTGTGAAATTAACTAACCAGGCAACTTTAACTGTAACATAAACGACATTGGCAGAAATAATGTTCTTACAATGGGAGTTATTAGAAAATGGTCTTGTATATTAAATACGATGCTACACAGAACATGGATGTTAAATCTAAATACATTTTGTGTTATAAATATGACACAGCCATAATGTATGCAATGCTGAATACTAAATACAGCCACCTAAAAAAGTCAGAGAAAGCAATCAATTTCACAACTTTGCCCCGACTTTTTCAAATTCCTATATTTAATAATATTAAAAGCATAAGCAAAATCATAAAAATATTCTTTCTTAACAAACATAAAATAATAAAAAGTATATAAATATTTCCAGTTCCACATAAATAATATATATCTATTAAAATAAATAACCAACATATATATTTATTTTGCTTTAAATTCTGCATAAAATATATATAAAACAAAAACAAATGCATATAACAAAAATAACTAAATTCTTTTCAAAAATCATGCTTAAAACATAAAAAGGCAACATCTAAAAAATGTGTTACTAGGAATAATTCAAATGGCTTTTTGACTATTTTTTAATATATTATCTACAATTTTGATTCAACTTACTATTTTAAATGTTGCAATTTTTTGATAAGCAAAATAACAAAAACAGGTACTCGAAACATAAGGTTAATTAAAGAAAAATAAAAAAATGGAATCACAATCATTAAAGTTCATAATTTAGGGAAGGGGTCGAGGTCTTAATCCAGTGGAGGTCAATATCGGTGAAAGGAAGGTCATAACCAGTTTCAGGTCTTAATTCAGTAAAGGTCAATATCAGTGAAAGGAAGTCATCATCAGGTTCAGTTCTTAATCCAGTGGATGTCAATATCAGTGAAGGGAAGGGCATCATCAGGTTAAGGTCTTAATCCAGTGGAGGTTCGTCAGCATCAGGTTTAAATTCGGAGGATTTATGAAACAAGAAAACAGCAGCAGAATCTTATATTGGCAAAATATTGTTCTTATTACTAGTTATATCACACATAATCAGGTACAAAGTAAAAAAAAGGGCAAAGAAAGAGTCAATTTAGGCAAATTTAAGTCTTTTATTATTGGTATTACTTACTTTGCTTTCACTAAAAATTTTATGTTTTTTAAAGTGACCAGAACTTATGGACTTATTTTGGTTATTTCTGTCTCTTAAATATTTGTAAACCGTTAAACGGATAGTCCACTTGATAATATGAGTAGTTATATCATGTTGTTCACAAAAATTAAACTTTTGAAATTCATTACCATAAATATCCAAAAATTTGTCTATCAGACCGACATTGTGTCCATATTTATTAAAGTAATGATATAACTTCTCATGAATGACATTGAGTAAGTCAATTAGTTGGTCACTGGCATAGTTCAGTCTGGTATTTTCATCATATTCCTTAAAATTGACAAATAAATGTTTGTTTGTTATTTCATTCGAATACACATTAGTATTGCAAGTGACACAATCCGATAATTTTAATTTTTTTAAAATATAACCAGCTACATAAGAAGTAGCATAATTTTCTTCAAAATCAATATCGTCAAATTCAGGTAGTAAGTCAACATCTGGAATTTTATCATCATCAGGATTGTCAGAATCTTGTATGTCTTTAGTATATTTTTGTAAAAAATCCCCAAAATCACCTAAGGTTTTACAAAAGTCTTCCTCACAATTATTACTCTTTAAAACCGGAGCACTCAAATTATTAACAACTACAGTCTTAACTTTACTTTACAAACTGTAAACAAGTAGGGTTGGTATTAGAAAACCCATGCTGCCTTATTTGGCCAAAAAGGTTTTCTATAGGGTCTTGATTAAGATTCCTAAGATTTAGAAATTGTAATCCCTTTTCCCTTAAGTTTTGCCAAAGTAATATCACTGCCCTAATAGTTGTCTGCCACCCATCAACAAACTTAAAATTGTTACGAATACTCCCCAAGCTGTCAAAAATTTTCCAATTTTTAAGTTTAGGTAATAATTCGGACCAAAATTTTAAATGTTCAGAATTGTCAGACAGTGCACACCTATATTTTTTTCCCTCATAATTATGAAACTGTGAGCTGTTTAAGGAATCAAAGAGATTATCCATTAAATGACAAAATTCAGCTGTATGTAGAGAGTCAGATTTTAAGACACCTGAAGCATGAAAAGTTTCAATGGCAGCTGCCATTGTGTGGCTAAGTTGCCGGGCTGCAACATTTACCTTCATTTTCATGTAGGTATCTTTAAAATCAAAATGGCTCTCATTAAGTTTATTAAGACATTTATAAGTTCGTTTTTGGCTATCTGCAAGGAAAGCTTGCTTAATATGATTCATAGTAGCAAACTTTCCCTTGTCAAATTCTATTTTGCAATTTATTAAAGCATTTCTGGTGTTTTTAAGTAAATGAGGGACATCAAAAATTGTGACAATACACTCATCATTTACTACAAAGTGGTAAGAAGTTGGCTTATCATCAGTATACTCTTGAGTAAGAGCAGTAATAGCTGATCTATTTGTGCTACCCTGGTCACAAATAGTTGCACAAACTTTCATTCCCACTACTTGTAATTCTTTGATGACTGTAACAATCAGTTTCTTTAGAACCTCAGTTTTTACAGTATCTTTGACAAAATAATAAGCAACGGGCATCTTATAAGTCTTTCTTAGGCCCCTTATCATAAAGACAAGAGCATGGTTCGCTGGGTTAGATGTGCGCCCTAAAGAACCCAAATCTTCAAATCCTGATATTATTTGCTTGTTACTTTCATAGAAAAAGCCACTACATAAAGATATTTCGTCAAACATAAGCGCACAACAACGATCCAGCTCATCCATTTTATCAGCCTGCAGTTTTAAATGTTCTAAGACTGGTTTAAGAACTCCACATTCAAAAGGAATTAAAGAAAGTATGGTTTGAAGAGTTCGAGGTGACGGTAGTTGAAAAAAAGCTCTTAAATATTTGTACAATCGTGGACTTCTTTTAAAAATTGATAAAGCGAAGGCTTTATCCTTAACAGACCAACGACGGCCAGTTGGTGGCCTATTGACATTTTTTAATTGAGAATTAATAAAATCCTTTGTCACCTCATTTAAATTTTCTTCTATAAATTTGAACCTACCATCCTTATACAAATTTTTTAGTGAAGAGACATGAGCACGTTCATTTTTTAACAAGGTTTTTAATTTTGAAAGTTTTGAGGTTACATTTCTATGTACTTTATACATGGTCTCTTGCTCAGGTGACAAATCAGATCTGGTTAGGCCAGCTTTTCCCAGAATACCTGTCCTTTTTTCTAATAAAAATGAATATTTATCAAAATAATCAGTATTCAGCTTAGAACAAGAAGAACCACTAACTGAATGTGATAAAGGGCCATCTGAAATATAACACTGACTTGAAATGGACGGTTGCACAAGAGAATGTGAGATAACTGCATTACCTGCAGAATGTGTAGACGCAGTTTGATTTAAAGAGACTGGTTCAATGACAGGGTTATCTCCAGGATGAATTGTTGGGACATGGCTAGGAATATTGTCTTGATTGAAAGAGCATTGATCTATAACAGGGTTATCTGTAGGCTGTACAGCTTCTACAGAGAATAAAACCCTTGGTTCAAGTTTCCTTGCATAACTATGCTCAATTTGCATCTGATGTTTTAAAGGAGTACACGGAACAGCTCCTCTGATTAGTCGGGTGGGTTCCTCAGGGTTATTAAAGTCGGATAATAAGAAATGATCCCTACAAACACGAAAGTTGGCACAATTTTTACTTGGACTTATTTGGCAAGCTGTTCTCCACGATTTTAAGTTATCAGCTTGTTTAGGGAAATAAAAAAATGTTTTATTGCTGTAACCCTTTGGTAAATTACTATAATAAGCATTTTTACATGATGGATATTTGCATGAATACTTAAGGGCAATGAGTGAAGACGAAGCTGCAGTGACCCCAGACATCATTAAGAAAAATTTGGGACTAAGATAGTTTGTCAATGTGATAAAATAAATTGCAAAATAAATTTGTCGGACAAGCAAAGAATATTAATGAAAATACCACTCACATTATTATTATTTCTTTCAGGTATTTCCTTATTACCTACATAATAAAAATAGGCACACTTACCTAGCTATATAAACTCCAATAATGTCCAATCGAAAATAAAGAACGTTGGTTAAAATATATTATAAGTTTAGAGGAAAGCCACACAATGCAAGTGCTTTTAAAACTAAATTTTAAGAATGCACTCACAATATTGTGAAATTTATTAATCCAATACTTACCCCGACATGTAATATCACATTATTTTGTAGTTTTATATTTATATTTGTGATAAAAATCACAAAAAAAGGATTTCTTTTCAGAGCATGAACCGCCATTAAAAATACCAAAAAAACGAAAGGCCAAGTACTGCAAAAAGGATTACAAAGAGGATGGCTAAGAAAATTAAGCAACGTGATTGGTTGTTATTCATATGTTTATTTTGATTTGAGCCAACCTCTTTTATATCCTAGAACGGCAGACATCTTTTGAAGTGGCAGACAAGTGACACTGACATAAATGACTGTTGCGATTTTATAGATCCTAGTTTCATACCCCTGTTTGCAACCTCTAGTAGGTCATCACTTTAAGCAGTTATATTTAAAAAATTAAGCATTCCGACAAAAATTACTTTATTATTTATTATAACTACCAAAAAATTTGAAGATTTATAGATTTTCCTATGCAGAATTAGGTATAAATAACTTTTAAGGTGAAACGGAAAAAAATCCGGCAACACTGAGCATAAATGAAACGTCAAAACTCAAAATAGGCAAAGAAAATAACAAAGTAAAAACATTTACTTACTAAAGATATAATAAAAAATAAATGAAATGTACTGTATGTAAATTTTTGCAATAATAGTTAATTATTGTCCTCATTCTAGCTAGACTGAATCTAGACCTATAGCTAGTCCCCTGTTACACATACTATAAATAAATTATATGCCTTAAAATTCATGGAGGCCCCCCATTTAAAGGAGATGTTGGAGGAAACGTTAGAATCTGAAAACAGTGAATGTACTTTGAGTTGCAGTTACATGGATTTGCCAGAACTTTTAACTAACATTAAACAAGAAATAGTCAATGAGCCCCAGTCTAAGTCGAAAAACGACCTAAAAGTGAAAGAGGAGCCCCTATCAATGTAAGTTATGATGATTGTAAACATTACGAGAAATATACTTTACGTACTCTTTTCATTTGTATGAGATTATTGTACTTTCATTATCACCCACCGCCTAACTTGGCTAGACCCCAAGCAGGTATTAATCCATCCATTTTAATGTTATAAAAAAAAATATACCTATATTGCCTTTAGGTAAACGTGTATAATTATGAGGGTGAAGTTAGCAACCAATTCTCAGCCATCATAGTTTTAACACAACCTTTACTTCATTTCTCAAGATGCTCAAATAATAATTTGGCAATAATTTAAAACAAGCATACTGCGTACATAAGTAGGTACATTAAACGGAATATAATTAGATAAAATTTATTAAGAACGTCATATAGAGTTAAAAAAGAGAAAAATATACCAGGTGTCCCATTTAAAAATAAAAAGTTTATGTATAGAGTTAAAAAAAGGAAAAATATACCTGCTGTGGTGTCCCATTTAAAAATAAAAAGTGTATGTCTCTTTCGGTTAAACCGGAAGTTTCATAAAGTTAAATCACTTGTCATAAAATGCAATTTTACGTCATATAATAATCCTTTAATTTTCATTTCACTATCTTTAAAAACAAAAAAGTAATAGGGGTGAGCCACCTTTCCGTGGACACCCGGTATATATAATAACCCTCGGAAAGACTTTTATAAAAATAAAAAATGTATAGGGTGTTCCATTAAAAAAATAAGAAGAATACAGGAAAACTTAAAAAATAGACCCCTGCTCAGTCCTGGTTGGATGGCCCTGCACGTACTGTATTGGGGGACCCTTTACGATCAATATAACATCAGTATTGCTGCCAGTATTCACAAAATAATTACTTCATTATTATAACGTAAGGAATACAGGGTAATTCACGGTGGATGGTACGGTAGACGTATATACCGAGCCAGCTAACGAATCGTTTTGAAAATTTGATCATTTACATAAACGGACATGCTCCAGTTATCTGAATTTTTTTTAATTATACAGTGCACTTCTTTCAAAAATAAGTAGCAACTTTGATATTTTAACTGGAACACCCTGTATTTTATTATATTTTCGAACTCCTTAATAATTTCCTAACAATTTTTTCTTAACATTTTCCTATAGGTACCGTTTTTAAAATAATAATTAAATTGCAATTTTTTTGACGGAACGTTAACTTAAAAAAAAATTGATATTTTTTAACTCTAAAATGTTAGGACCCTGGAATTTGGCGTATAGTTAGTTAAATAATACCAAAGGGGCTTTTAATGTTTCAGGTGAATACTGATTCATTCACCTGAAGACGAGTAGAGATACTTACCAGTTTAAATGTTGTGATTCGAAACAAATAATGACAATGCAAGTCCAAAACTCTACTGCCATTCAAAAATTCATAAGTCATGCATTTTAGTAGTTTTCTTCCATGATTCTTAACGGAATTTAGTACCTATATCGATAATAATTACCAAAAGACTACAGCAATAACGAAACTGGCATAATTTTAATGTCTAACAAGAGTTTGTTATGGCACTTACTAAAAACCAAATGGAAATTAAATTTCCGAGAAAAAAATAGCTTATAAGTCAATAGCTTGAACTAGTAAATAAAATAAAGATCCCATTTAAGTAGCTTCTTAAATCAGTAATATACAGGATGTTTCATTTAAAAAAATATGCTTATGGTCACTAGAGTTGTGCCTGGTCAATTGACCGCGGTCAATTGACCGAGATTTTGACAGATTTTGACCGGAGAGATTTTGACCGGGTCAAAATCGGTCAAAAACTTTTAATTCAAGCGGGACCGCGCGCGGCGCTACCTAGCGTATCGCCCCACCACGATTGAGCTTCATGCGGCTAACAAGTCCAAACGTGTTATTACGTTGATGTTTTAATTAATGCAACTGTGTCTGTGTGGGTGTGCCATGATCGTTGAACAAGTTTGCAACTGTGGAAGATTTGAAGAGCATTTTTAAGCAAAATTTAAGGTAAGTAATTTTTTTGGTAATTCTTTGACAAGACCCCAGCACAATAATTTATATATTTTTGGGTAAATATAAATAAAATATCATCCCAAATAGATGAATATTTTGAAAATTAATCGTTTAACATTGCTTTGGGTCAGGTCAGGTTCCTTTGGGGTTATATATTAAATACAGGGTGTCCCAGATAAGAATGCACTCTACAGGTACCTCGTAAACCACAGGAGATACAGAGATGGTTAAATTAGAGAAAATTTGCGCCTCACTGAATCCTGTAATGTCATGTTTTTAAATATAAAAAAATTCCTAATTCTTCCGAGGATATTTAAAACCGAATTTTCGCGATTTTGTTTAAATTGTTTTATGATTCTATTTGAAGATATATGTCAAAATACATTTTACATTCTCCTTGCCACTTTTTCTCCCCTACAAGATGGTTTAAGTAAATTTTTGATTCGACGTTTCGAAAAATTTTGTTTTATGCTTAATAAATTCTACGTTTTATTCTGAATCTAACGGCGTATCATACTATTCATACTTATTATTTATTAGACGTTTCGGTATAGAAAAACACATCATCAATGAAAATAAGCACATTATCGAAAATATTTTTGTTTTTATTGTTGTATTTAAACACTAGTTGGATTTTAACATTTTGACTAATTTTTGAACTTGTATTAAAATATTATATGATACACGATACATATTCGCATATTACATTAAACTGTTTTAACTTTTAGTGTTCCTGAATATGAGTTTTAAACAGAAGATGACGAAACCACGGCATAAAATATGGGGTTGTTTCACTAAAGTTAGGGAGGAAAATAAGGTCAAAGGGAAATGTAGATACTGTGGGGCTACATACGTTACACATGTTGATAGAATGCAGAGGCACATTTTAAAACAGTGCAAGAAAATCTCTGAAAATGAGAAACAAAAATATGAAAATGAAAATGTGAGTACTTCATTAACTGTGTACCTAACCTAAACATTAACATTTTTAATTTTATGATGTATAATAAAATAATATATAATTAGAATTAATTTGTATATGTATATCTTTTAGGTAGGTCGTCATGGTGAAGAAGATAGCGACAGCGACCTTCATGATGAAGCTGTATTTGCAGATGGAGAGCAAATCAAGAAAAAACGATCAAATTCATATGGGGAAGGTACTGCTGGCCCATCAGGGCAAAGAAATTTAAAGAACCAAAAAGTGGCGAGTTTCTTTGATCGTATAAACCCAGATCAACAGCTGGAATTGACCGAACATTTCTGCAATGCAGTATATTCTTCAAATTGCGCCCTCTCCATGTTCGAAAGTGAATATTGGAAAAAATTCTTTAACTTATGCAGACCGACTTTTAAAATTCCAAATAGAAAACAGATGTCGACTACACATCTAGATGTGTCCTATGAAAAGATAAGAAACCAAGTAAAATCACAAATTGATGATGAAGCGATGGTTTCGATCATGAGTGACGGTTGGACGAACATCCGAAATGAAGGCATTATTAACTACATGGCTCACACAAGTAAAGGAGACCTATTTTATGACTTCTCATTGCCAAAAGCGCAAAAACACACTGGGATATATATTGCTACGGAGCTCAGCAGAATTATCGAAGAGATAGGTGAAAGCAAGGTCACTGCCGTTGTTACAGATAACGCAGCTAACATGAAAGCAGCATGGGCTGAACTGAAGATAAGGTACCCAGGTCTTCAATGTATCGGATGTGCTTCTCATGCACTAAATTTGTTAATGAAGGATATGGAGTCCATGAAGACGCTTCGGGATCATGTCATCAATTGTAAAGAAATAGTGAAATTCTTTAAATTAAAACATATTCCAAATGCAGTTTTGCAAGAGAAACAATGTGGCAACGGCAAATCCTTGAAAATGCCTGTAGAAACCAGATGGGGAAGTACAGTGGCTTGTATGGACAGCATTCAGGCCAACAAACAATCGCTTAAAGAGTCTGTCATAAATATTGATGTGGAGAGTATTGCTCCTGCTAAAATCAAGACTTCAATTTTATCTGATGATGTGTTCTGGGACCGGAACGAGAAATTTTTAAAACTGCTCTCTCCTGTGGTAAGACTGACTACATTTATGGAAAATACCAATGCGACATTGTCGGACGTGAGACAGAAGTTGTACAAGTTGAAAGATCAATTTTCTGCTCAAATGTCGGAAAGTCCGTTTTTGATTGCTGAAGAAACATCTCTCATGAAGAATTTTGAAAAACGGATTGAAATGATCTGTACAGACACCCATAATGCGGCCTATCTGCTGGACCCACGATATAGAGGAGAAAACTTGAAACATGAAGAACTAGAACGAGCTATTGCTCTCATAGTAGATCTTTCTTCAGCAGATGACCAGGTCAAAGTTATAGGGGAGATCACCAACTACAGAACACGACAAAACGTATTTGATAAACCAATTATCTGGGTCGCATCAAAGGGTGTTACTTCTGTATGTAAAACTCCATCCGATGTCACGCCCGTTACTTGGTGGAATAATTGGCTTCCGAATTGTTCATTAAAGGAGGTTGCTGTAAAACTGTTAAGCATGCCACCGTCTGCAGCCTCTTGTGAGAGAAATTGGTCCTCATGGGGCATTGTCCATAACAAGCTTCGCAACCGATTGAAAACCACTCGCTCAGGAAAGCTTGTTTATATAAAGTACAACTTAAAGCTGTTAAGTGGCAGTGGAAATAAACAATATGGAAATTCGGAGGAACCAGCGCTAAATTTCAGTAGTGAGGATGAAACGAGTGACTCAGATTCTGAACAATATAAAGGGAATGTCGAGGGTGAGTTCAGTGACGAGGACGATGTGCCGCTAAGTAAGCTAAGGCCAGCACTGCCAGATAGTCATTAGTAATTTACTAAACTAGATTAGTATTATACATAATATTTAGGTGTTATTTTTGTTTTTGTTGTACGTTACAATGATTTATTTATTTTTTGTTAGCTTTTTTAATAATAAAGACACGTTTCTATGCAATAATTATTCATGCCTTCATTTATTTTGACAAAACTGAGGAATTTGACCGGTGCTTAGTCAATTGACCGGTCAATTGACCAGTCAATTGACCATAAAAGATTTTGACGGTCAAAATCCCAACCCTAATGGTCACCCATTTAAATAGGTAACCAACCTAATTGAATTTTTAAACCACTCTGTATATACAGCGATATCGTAACTGAGATTTTGGCGTAGGATTAAAAGCCCCCTCCCCAGGGTCGTAATATTTTAAAGTTAAATATTATCAACATTTTTTAAGGTAACGTTTTCTGTCAAAAAAAACTGCAATTTAATTATTATTGTAAAAACTGAAGAGATAGGTATAATATAGTGTTAAAAAAATTGTTAAGAAATTAATAGGGAGTTTGAAAATATAGTAAAATACAGGGCGTTCCATTTAAAATATTAAAGATGCTACCAAAAGTGGCAACATTGTGTCATTAAAAACATTTTAAATAAATAGAGCATGCATGTCCATTTTTGTAAATGACCAAATTTTCAGAATAATTCGTTAGCTGGTTTCTCATATACGTCTAGTGAATAGACCATTCACTGTGAATCACCCTGTATACATATATAAATATCTTTAATATTATAATTATCATTTTGTTTACTTTAGGATTGACATCGGTCATACTCTCGGTAATACTGATTGTGTAGGGTCGTAGGGTCCCCATACTATTACTGCCAACACAATTTTTTTTATAACTTTAAATATTTTCACTTGTTTTTTAAAGAATAAAACGTGTTGCTTGGATTATTTTATATTCCCAAGAAATATAGACAAATTCTATTTGTAATTATCGATCAAGACTACAATAATTTAACGTTCTTACATAAACAAAAAAACATGTCAAAAGTACAAAATCATTATTAGCAAAAGCTACCAACTTAAAATATATTAAAAGTTTAGATTATTTACACCATCTTTGCGGCTCTGAATAATTTTTGATAATAATAAGAGAGCGGGTAAGTAATTTTTCAACGCCTATCTAATACTAAAGGAGAAGGTGCAAATATGAAATATGCTTGCAATATGGAATACAAACTTTTCTTCCTAAAACAAGGGTCCCTTTCTAGCGAAAAATATCTACACTTGTAGAATAACTACGATTGAATAATTACCACCCTTCAGCAAAAAGTTTTGGTAAGCTTTAAATCTGCCACGTTAGTTACATTCTCTATACTGTTGTTTGTAAACTTCCGCGACTTTCCAAAATAAGTTACTTTACTTTAAAAACATCTTTATTCATTACATAGTTTTTGTTGTCATCTTATTCTACAAAAAAATATGTATAATTGTATTGATGGTAGGTATGACAAATATCAAATAATACACAAATATAGTATTTTATTTTGGTTCTACTGATCACTGCTGACCAGGACGTGGTGCATGTCCTGGTGGGGTTGGTGTTGGCCGACAAGGTAGAGATAAAAATGACTTTTATTTTTTACAATAGGTCAGTTTCGGTAACCCCTTAGACTGCCATGAAAGAGTTTATTTTAGCTTTCGCTTATAAAATTTGTAATGACATGATTTTTGTTTTACTAAAGTTTAATTGCTGCGTTTGCTGGAAAAACGATTGAAAAAAACAGCAACAAAGTAGCTCCTAGTTTGTCTATAGAAATGTGAAATATAAATTTCTATAAACTTCAAAATAAGTTGTGTTTTTGAAAAACATGGTTTTTTTAAACTCAAAACTCTTGGCGCGACATATAATTATTGTGTTGTAAATTGCGAGCTATAAAAAGTTAAACACGTAAGTAAAAATAAAGATTATATTTTTTTAGTTCTATATTTTTATGGAAATGTTTATTTGTTTGCACAGTATCAATAGGAGTGTTTGCCATTTACAGATACTAATCTAATAAAACCATACTATTAGTGTGAGCTAAAGTAAGCTCCGAATATGATTTTTGAAGTTTAGTGTTCGGCCCAAAGAAACTAGGTCCGTCTTGCGTCCTCTTTAGGCGACAGTAATATGGCTGTATATTCTCTCTTCCACGCGTATTATATTGGTGGACATCTCCATGGGTTATATATGAATCAATATTTTTTTTACATATAACAGACTTTCCAATATGAAGATCGATGGCAAGGTCAGAATGCGAAGGTGCACAAAAGCTGCTCTGCAATCCTCTTTATATCCCAATCCAGCGACCAACCTCACAGCCCTTTTCTGCAATCTAAACACTCTCTCAGACTGGGACGAATGTCCCCACACCAACAATGCATAGGTTAGTCTGCAGTGAAATAGACCAAAATAGGCCACTCGTAAAATATTATGGGACACACTATTTGTCAAGTTACGAAGTACAAACAGGCTGCTTCTCAATTTTTTACATAGAATGTCAATATGGGCATCCCACATCAGTCTATAATCCAAGTGTACACCCAGAAACTTGACTGTAGTGACGTCCCAGTTAACGGCGGCTGTATCTCTCATTGAAAACATTACGCTAGTGGTTTTGTCGCTATTGAGGTGAAGCCTATTAAGAGCAAACCGATGCCCGGCCCTCTCCTGCAGTCTGGCTGACATTCCTTGGGCATCCTCAATTGTATCAGCAGTAATCGAGATGGTGGTGTCATCGGCGAATATTGTGAACTTGGCTGACGGCTCAGACAAGGGCAAGTCATTAATATATATGAGAAACAGAATAGGGCCCAGGACAGACCCCTGTGGAACACCAATAGTAATATCACTCTCCGCCGATAACACTCCCCCACTTCTAACTGCTTGTTTACGTTCTGATAGGTAGGATGAGAGAAGTTTCACACTTTCTGAACTAAAAAAATATGCCTTTAGCTTGCGTAGCAGAATGTCATGCGAGACGCAGTCGAAGGCCTTGCTTAGGTCACAAAATAATGACGCAGTAAATTCTTGTGTGTTGAATGACTCTAGGATATAGGAAACAAGATCTAAGATACCTAAAGTTGTATTTCTGTCTTTTCTGAAACCAAATTGGCAATCTGAGAAATAGTTGTTACGGTCAAAGAATTCTACAATTTGTATAGCCATACATTTTTTCAGAACCTTAGAGAACACGGGCAGCAATGCGATTGGCCGGTAGTTCTCGGCTAGCTCTGGATTGCCTTTTTTAAATATGGGTGTCACCACAGCCTTCTTGAGAGCAGCAGGAAATGTTCCTTCCCTGTAACATAAATTTATAAGTTTTGTCAAGGGTATAACTATTAGATGTCTAATATTCTTCAATAATTTTGTACTAAATCCATAGACATCAGTGCTGTTCTTACATTTAATTTTCTCAATGACATCCCTAACTTCATTATAAGTAACTTCTCTAAAATTGAACCTGTGCATTGGTGGAGGAACATTAATAAATTCGATAGGATTATGTTGTGAGTGAGGGATCTTATCGTCCAGGTCATGGGTTATGTTAGTGAAAAATTTGTTAAAAGTATCTGCAGATACACTACAGGAGTTATTGACTTTTTCTGAACCACCTCTGCTCTTGTTAATAATCTTCCACATGCATTTAGCTGGATTATTTGCATTTTCAATCAATCTATCGTTTGATCTGATTTTTGCGTCCTTGAGTGCTCGTTTATATTTAATCTTAAATGATCTATACTCATGATCGAGACCCGCATGAGCATATTGCCTTCTCAGCTCACCCAACAAAGCAAGATGATCACGCATTTTCCTCAGCCCATTATTATACCAGGTAATATTTCCTCCCTGATCCGATCTGACCAAGTAAGATATTTCAGGAAAGGATTCGGTGTAAAACTTTTCTAGAATTGTCAAAAATTGAAAAAACTTTCTTTCAGCATTTACCCCAGACTCACTTATAAACTCCCAGTGTTCCGCAGCCACTCGATGGTAGAAACATGACATACCGATCTCAGTCAGCGGTCGACACACTTTCCATGTACGCTCTACATCAGGCATACCACATTTCATACTTACGCTCACTCTTTGCCCAAGGTGGTCAGACAGGTCAAGATCCTCTACACCCGCTGAGAGAACATGCACAGGACACCCTACAAAGACATTATCCAGACATGCATTACCTCTAGTTGGGTAGAATATTGTTTGTTTCAGCCCAAAAGATTGGAAAATATCAGTCACACTTGTTGCCTCAGCCTGATCTGTCCCAAATTGAACATTAAAGTCCCTCACTATAACAACCTGTTTATCCGGGCCTATCCTGTTCAAGATACCCTCTATAGCTGTGAGGAATGTGCCAAAACACCCAGAAGGAGACCTATATACAGTTAAAATATATAAATTAAGATTCTCTATAAATGTACCACAAATTTCTATGCATTTTTCTATATTAAACATACTGACATATTCTAGAGTTCTTATTTTTATTTTCTTGTCCACCATTATGACAGTTCCACCACCAATATTATCAGCTCTTGCAGAGAAGGCTGCAGTCTTATAACTTGATAGTTGTAAAATATATATAGTATAAAAAAATAAGTTCTTCGGCTTTTAGCCAATGTTCACTTATACACACAATGTCTGTTTTTGATTTGCAATCAAAACCTATTGAATATACTACGCATGCCGATATATTGAAGAATTATTGTAGAGGTTACAGTGGCGACGCCAGGATTTTTGAAATGGGAGGATGATTTTTAAGTGGGCACTACCCAAATCAAAAGTAATTTCTAAAAAAAAGTCGCCGGCCTCCTGACGCTCTCTACAACGCCATAAGCAGCGACAAACAAAACTCCCTAAGTGACGTCTACAAAAAAAAAGTTATCGTTTTCTTCTGGTATTTTGAAGAATACCATACAACCACTCATCAAAACTTTCCATTACAAAACCGAATCCATCAATTTTGGGGGGGCACCAGGGTGGGCACTCATGTTTCTAGGGTGGGCCAGTGCCAGTGATAGTTAGTTCTAGGAAAATCCGAATTAAATGTGTTTTTATGTTTAGTGTTTACGCGATTGGCCGTAAAGGGTCACTGAGAAAGCAGGTCATCATTATCCACACTTTGAGACTAGTCTCTATACAGATACACTAACCATATCCAAGTTTTTCTCTCGTCCGAATATATATTATAATTATTAAAGATATTTAGCAATGCTTTTTAAAATTTACGATATGTATTCCTTCCAAAGACCTACTCCAAATAATATACTGAGGTGATTAAATAATACCTACTACAATGCTTAGGCAATATTAGTGCATCGAACAATCTAAGACATATATCACTATTAAAATGTCTGGTCGATCTACTTACGAAGCCCTGCTCTTATATGCAGCTGCAAGTGCTGCAACTCTAACTGGAGTATTATCATTGAAGCTTAAATTTTCGTCAAAAATGACACCCAAGTCCCTATGAGTTATGCTAGTTACTATATCTCAGTACATCAACTAGATTCCAAGAAAATATTGCTGTAATTTAGTATGTTGCCTAACGAGATCTAACAAAAATGTTGATACAAAGTTTGTTGAAAATATGGAATACTAGTATTCTATATTTGCATCATGTTTCTGCACATGTATATTCTACAGGATTTTTCATTTTTATTCTAGAATGCCTCTAAAAGATGAACACTGGTCTTGCGACAATAAAAGAAAGCAATATAGTGAAGAAAGTATGAGTTCTGCAATTAAAGCGGTGAGATTAAAAAGAATGGGATTCCTCAAGGCTTCGAAATTTTATGGGGTTACCCCCACAATACTCTTTCGTTTTAGTCAGAATACTACTGTTATACCCGAAAAAGCTGCAGCAACCAAATTTGGAAGAAAATGTGTACTGGGACCAGAACTGGAAAAGCAGATAATAGAATATATTTTTAATATGGAAGCTAAAGTTTATAGACCCACAATGACAGATCTAAGGCCTCTTGCCTACCAGGTAGCTATTAAAAAGCATATTGAACATCCATTTTCCGCCAATTACGGCGAACATACAACAGTAAGCAGTTGCACCGTCAACATCAGCAAAACATCGATCGGCAACCTAGATAAAAAAAAACCAATTCAGCTATAAAGTATATATAAATCGCAGGCTTTCAGATTAGGATAGTTAGTTATAAAATTATATTATTATAATTACTATTGTTAAGTGATTACAATTAATAAAGGTCGTTTTAAAAAGTACCCGTTGCATAATCAACCCTTAACTAGCATCATGCTTAGCAGCAGGCAGAGCATAGTTCGATCTGTATTTGTATCTGTATTGTACAAGCTCGTGCAATATAGCTCTGACTTTTAGGTGCACAGTAAACAGGTAGGCGGAGCTATCCAGGAGCTCATTCATCTGATGATCTTTGAAACGCACATTTCTGTATAGTCTATCAGAAAAGTAGAACGTTCATTGGAAAAAAAGTTATTACTGTATTTATTTTTTAATAGATATTTTTATCGGAAAATTATTTATTTCGGGGTGCGCCACTGATAGTGATACATGTACTTTTAAAACTTACACTCTTAACATATTTTGTACATACATCTTTAATTATATAAAGCCGAAATTGTGTCGGCCATACTAAAATTATTAAAAAACCAGTGATGCGAAGTAATAAACGCTCATTAATAATGGAAAAACTATAACTGAGGATTACCAACAATTTAAACACATATGAATATGTACATTGTTCCAAGAAAGGGCGGCCATAAAAGCATAATAAACACATAATTAGGCCATATTATCCAAAAAGCAACTAACCCTCAATGTATCTAAGTTTGTATGGTCAAAATATATAAAATAATTTTTTGGAATAATAAAATTACAATATAATTTACATATTGAATAGTAAAGTTTTAGTTTTGAAAAAATTTCCGAAAATTTAAATAATTAAAAAGAATTAACTCTTTAAAATTTTATCGGTTGGTTGCTTTTTGCATAACAGGGCCCGATTAGTAAACAGGATTAGCAGTCACTACGGATTTATTAATCAAATCGCACTTTTACTTTCTACGCGGACTGTACTTTACTAAAATGCGGTATTAGGTATCTCTGTCGTACACCGACTCTTCTTTTCTATCATCTGCGCATCTCCGGGCTCAAGCTACAATGCACGATCTGTACCTATATGATTATATGTATCTATAGTAGAACGCAATGTCGAAAAATTAATTATGCAATGAATAAAGACTTTTAAAGTAAAGTATATTCTTCTATGCCAAATATAGGAATACTAATTTCATCATCAAAAAAATGAACTATTCTTATCTCCATGATATTTTAATAAAATATTGACGATAATTTACCTCACATTATATAAAACCCATCAGAACGCTAATTTTCATAGCAACCACCTTGGTAACGGGGTCTTACCCGATAATACCTACCGCTAGCTCGATAAGACCCCTGTAGCTTTTTGTCAAACAAACTAATTTTTTATAAGAAATCAAATTTAATAAATAAATATTATAACCCCTACAAAATCAAAGGACACGCAACAGTATTTGAGGTGATTTTAGGGCATAAACTTAACTTAATTTTAACATTTTTAAAGAAATGTTTTATGACAAAAGGTAGGCAAGATTAAACCCAGTGTGCTTTGCTTTGACGTGAGCTTAAGAAATCTTGAAAATTTGTCAGAAAATCGATTTCTTGTAAAAAACAGCGGTATTACCGATAAGAAGCCTCCTCTATCGGTATATTACTGTTGAAAAGTTACTGGTTAGGTTGTTAAAAGTTCTTTTATCGCCAACCGACAGTAAAGCCGTACATTATCATAGTGATTTCCGGCAGTAAACGAACACTTTATTTTATTGTGAAATAAAATACTTTTTCTACTCCCACATGGAAATTTGCTGTTTCCTTTACACTTAAGTGGCGAGTAAAGTAGGCTATTCCAGTTAACTGTGCGGGAATATCTCATATCCATCCTAAATAGGTAATGAAACTGACCAATCACAGTAGTCAATTTTAGAGAAGCAAAATTTACATGTTATTCTGACCAATCACAGTATATTATTTTTACTGAGGCTCCGCCTTCTTTTCAAGACACTAATTTATATAATTTAAATGTATATGGTACAATATGTTATTAATTTGTTCAATATAACAAAATCTATACGCATTTATAATAAATTTATCAATAATGCAACCTGCTGAATGTCCATAGAAATGTAATTTCATGTAGCATCATTTATCAGTTCGTTTTCCCATAATTAATTTAAGTTCTCGATAGTCGAGTGGTATAGTGTATGACTATGGTCGTGAGTTCGAGCCCTGCAACCTGAAAACTTTTTTTTACATTTTTTAGCATTTTGATCGTAGAAAAAATATACTGTTCAACTCGAGTGGATTGTCCATATTGCCCTCGGAAGTTTGAATTTACTTCCTCGTGCGATATGGACATCATATTCACTCTTGTTGTACAAACTACTATTATCTGCCTCATATGCGGCAGATAAAGTATTACCCTGCCATTTCTCATAGGTCAAATTTTTTGAGGGGTGCTTTGGAATACGCACGTGGTCGGCCAAAATTTTCTGATGTGTCAAATTTAGGCCAAAATGGGTTTTTTGTCGTCGAATTGTAAAGCTATTTTAACCTTTCTAGCTTGAATATGGGATGGAATAGGTAGTATGAAACTTCTACTTTACATTTATAAGGCAAGAACTATTAAATATTTTACGCAGACCCGATTCTAAAATAGGTCTACCGCTCGTCTTTTCTATTAATTTAACATGGGGAAAAAACATATATTTTCTTAGAGCGATCTGCCTTACATAAAACGGTTATGAACGGTTGGCGATAAAATTTTGTATGCACCATGTCAGCGTGTGTCTTTATCGGCTCGCCTGTTATTCGCCTCGCTTGCTTCGCTCGCTCATCTCATAATTTCAGACTCGTCCGATAAAGAATCACTTTACTGCCTTGGTTCATATCTAATTTTTTGTCAAAACTGAATAATTATTTTTGTTGAAAATGTAATCTTCCCTACAATTTAAAAATGCAGTTTCTATAGTAGAATTTTTTCCGGGTCCGAAATTTAACAATCAAACAGAATATCATCCAAATCGAGAAAATATTTCCTTTATATGTTATTTTTCCTATTATGGCTTTACATGGTTCGCTGCAGGTTTAGGAATAGTGCTTGTGGCAGTTTAATACATTGCTTATTTCGAGTTCGTTGATTAGATGGTGATCTACTTTTTGTTCTGTGCTCATTGTCACTGTCATCCATAAAAGCTTGATGGATAGTCAAATATGTTGATTGTCAATAAAAAAATTAAAATACACAGTGCTCGTACTTCTAAACAAACATAAAAAACCGGTATTTATAAAGCTCTAAGAAGACCAAAATTCCAAATAATGGCCAGTGATTGTCCACGAATGTAAAAAATTAATGGCTAATTATTGTCGCTCCCTACAGGTAACATAACACAAATAATTTGCCTACAGTTGTAGAAATTTTTTCACGTGCTGTTCGAGTTTTCGTCGCAATATTTACCGTCTTTTCTTATTGAGACCCCTGGCACGTACAGCGTTTCTAAAATCATGTTAATCGACAGCGGCAAAAGATTGTCTTAAAAGTAACAGAGAAAGAGCAGTCGAGGTCAGTATGACCACAAGAAGAAAATTATTTCGACGTCCCACATCGCGAAATGAAGCATCGAAGGTTGAAATGATATTATTAAAGTTAATACAACAAAGGGAAGAAATTGATAGGCAAATTATACGGCTACAAGAGCAGATGAAGAATAAAAATAAAAGTAATAATAACTATAGAAATTGTGAAGTTATTCTTAAGACTGCTAGTGGTACCAACGGTAGCAGAAGAAAAGCTACAATAGGAAATAAGACAAAGAAAAGAAAAAATGCCGAGGAAAATAAGGAATCACCAAAAAGTTACAGTATGTTCGACAGTGGTTTAACAATAATTACTGATAGTACTGTAATAAGAAAGCTGTCAAGGATAGAAGAATCTGACATACAGATTCATAAGCAGGAAAATATTGACGATAACCAAAAACGAGAGGTACCACTGGAAAGACAGATGGTATACGTTACCAACTTATCAGAAGTAAAACTTAATGAAATAAGAATACAACACTGTGAAAGATATAGATTAAAGAAAGCGCAAGGGGAGGTTCGGTTAGCTAATGATTTAACTCCACAGCAACTGCAAAACGGGCAAGAGAAGTGGAAGGAAACCAGTCGACGACACAGACCGAATAAAAAAACAGCAAAAGAGGAAGATCGCGTTCCTAAAAGTGCATCTAGAGATATGAAATATCGATCGAAAAACACTATAATGAAAAAACTACCAAGAATAGATAAATTTGACATAATCGAAGATCAGAATAGCAGAAATAATGATAGAACCAGAAAACCAAAACTGTCAAAGTTTTCGGAAGGGAAACCGGATGAAAATATAAGAAAAGATCTTGAGGTATATAAATCAAATAGAGCTCATGGGTTAGTAAAGAATTTGACAGAACGGAGGGGGTCCAGCACAGAACGGAGGGGGTCCAGCACAGAACGGAGGGGGTCCAGCCGATCACAAAGACAGAACAAAAACACAATAAAAGAGGAAGATAAATTTCTTAAAAATATTTCTAATAACACACCTGAAAAATGTAGTGGCGTAAAAACGATTAAAAATAATACCGTGGTAAAACAACTATTAAAGAAAGATAAATCGGGCACAACCAAGGTTCATAATAAAAGAAGTAATAATAAATCCAGAAAACAAGAACTGGCCAGGCAGAAATATTTGAGATATAAAGCGGACATATCGGAAGAAAATCGTGCCGAAAAAAGAAGAAAACACCGTGAGAGATATAGATTAAATAGGGAAAATGGATTAGCCAGATTCATAAATAATTTGACTCTACAACAACAGCAGAAGAGAAGGAAGATGTGGGAGGAATCCAGCCGGCGACATTATCAGAAGAAAAAAAGATAAACAGATGACAATGAAACCGTTGAAAATGTTGCTACTAGTAGATAGTGGTAATAAATTAATATTGTAATATTTGCTTGGCCCTTTGACCAATAAAATGTGTCTTTTTAATTTCTGTTCTGGTTACGAATTTTATTATTTTTATAATGAAAAGTTGTAAGACACGTTACATTAAAAACACGGTTACTCTAACTCTATTTGATAACGGTATCAATTTTTGAGCATTCAGAAGCCTTTTGAATACCCAAACTGTATAAGTATGTATGTTTTTATTCTGATATGGCATAATAGGTAACTTGTTGATCACTCATTTGATCCCCTCAACATTCAAAATTTAATATAATCTTCATATCATTTTACCAGAGCTACTAGTATAGGAGCTGACAAACATTTCGGTGAACGATATTTTTCAAAATTTTCACCTACATGGTCTAATTATACATGATATAGACAAACTAAAATCGACCGTCTGCCGTTTCAAAGTGGCAGCTTTAACTTGGGGGATGAAGTTAAAAAAGGGTGGTTTTAAGATTTGGTGAACAATATTGATCAAAACCCACATTCACACATTTGAAAAAACAGCTTAAGAATGTGTCGAAATCACGTGGGCAGACGATTTATTTGACAGCTTAACCCTAGCAGACGCCTGTCAAAGTGGCATATTTTATGGTTAAGTGAACGATAAGTATTACACATGAATTTTGGTATGTTTATTCCCCTATTAGTACGTTAACTAAAAACAATATGGCAGACGAAATATTTGACAGCGTTTCTGTGGCAGACGCTGTCAAAGTGACAAGTTTACTCTTGGTAAACAATATTTATAATAGCTCAAATTGGTAAAATAACATAAAACTACACAGGTATTTATTAATTTTAAGAAAGCAGACGATTTATTTGACAGCTTAACCCTGGCAGACGCCTGTCAAAGTGGCATATTTTATGGTTAAGTGAACGATAAGTATTACACATGAATTTTGGTATGTGTATTCCCCTATTAGTACGTTAACTAAAAACAATATGGCAGACGAAATATTTGACAGCGTTTCTGTGGCAGACGCTGTCAAAGTGACAAGTTTACTCTTGGTAAACAATATTTATAATAGCTCAAATTGGTAAAATAACATAAAACTACACAGGTATTTATTAATTTTAAGAAAGCAGACGATTTATTTGACAGCTTAACCCTGGCAGACGCCTGTCAAAGTGGCATATTTTATGGTAAAGTGAACGACAAGTAAAACACATTAATTTTGATGGGTGTATTCCCCTATTAGTACGTTAACTAAAAACAATATGGCAGACGAAATGTTTGACAGCGTTTCTGTGGCAGACGTTGTCAAAGTGACAAGTTTACTCTTATTGATTAACAATGTAAATAGCTCAAATTGGTGAAATAAAATATTAATTTGGTAAATGGTATTCAAACATTTTTATTGCAAAATTGGTATAAAATAAATATTATTCTTTAACAAATATAAAACAGGATTCTTAAAACATTATGAAATTAGTCTCTCGTTTTTATTCGTCAACACAACCTAAGAGTACTTCAACAAACCTAAAACTATTTATACATATATTTAAAAAAAATGTATAACAACAAAATATATTCTACAAAAAATGTAAATTAATCTAGTCAAGCATTGTTTCAACAAGAAAAAAACACATTTCTTAAAACTATAAAATACTTAGGCTTTTAAAACATCACAAAATCTTTCTCCCGGTTTTATTATTTTACAAATAAGTAACCTAAATAAGAGAGAGTACTTCAACAAATCAACATCATTCTAAAAAAACACATTTCTTAAAACTATAAAACAGGATTTTAAATTGTTACAAAATCAGCCTCCCATTTTTATTCTTTCACAAAAAAATAACCTAAATAAGAGGGAGGAAACTTTAACAAATCTAAATGTATTTATTTAAGCAAAAAAAAATATATCATCCACAAATGAATCTAGTACCTTAAAACAGCAAAAACTTGCATAAAAATTTCAAATTACAAAATCAGTCGTTATTTATTGCTCTAAAAAATCATCCTCGTCGTCACTTGATTCAATCAAAATTGCGTCGGCGTCGTCGTCACTTTCGTTACTTAAATCAGATTTGTGCAAAATATCACCAAGTTGAATGGGTGTTTGAGGCCCGTCAAACCACAATATATTGAATTTATTTTCTCTCAGTATCCAACCATTATTTAGAGGATCGTAAAAATTTGGAGTAACTTTGGTAGCATTCGTCCAAATTGCTGCAATTTGGTTTGTCCTTCGAATTTTTTGAAGTAATACTGATTTGCAAGGGGGAAAGTTTTGAGCATTAAATTTTTTTTTAAATAAAAGTGGATTTTTTTCTGATGTGCACCCATAACTTTTAATAAAACATTCCAATCTGGCCTTATCTATATCCTTAAAATTTGGTTTTCCATATAATTTGCAAGCAAAGCCTTCCAGAGTATTTAGTGTTTCCTGAGGGATGTCTTTAAATGGCTTTGATCCCAATGACGCAAAAGCAGCTTGAGTTTGATTGCAATTTTTTAATATTGTAAAAGGTTTCTTTTTTCCTTTGCCATAAAACGCGGCTTCGTAATCACAACCACTAAAAGCATGGAATGCTGGTAGTGCTTGGCTAAGAGTTGATCCTAAATAATCGTGTATCTTTGTAAGATTAATATATCTTAACGAATTATTCGAAATTTGACCAGTTTCCATCCAAACAAGTTTATTTTCTTTTTTAAATTGGTCAACATGCGCTAATGCAATAACTGCAATATCTGTATCTGCAGCTCGTATAACTATATTTTTGCAAACAGTTTTTGTTATATGGAAGAATATTTTACTATCGGCCTCTTCATGCTCACAATAGTATTCTTGTGCTATTTCCTTTATAACATGTTCGTTTTTCTGATAAAATTTATAGCAATGATTATCAATGGTTACATATATAGTTTTATTATTAATTATTGGGTAATAACAGTTATTTTCCCACTCTTTAAGAAGATATGTCACAAGCGCTCGTTTGAAGTTATCCTGCCTCAAAGATGCTAAGAAATTAGAAGGCCGTTTTTGGTTAGGTCCACTGATAACGAAATTTTCTTCTCGAAAAACTGAGGTAGCTCTTCTGTCCCGTTCAATATCTTTCAAGGAAGGTGTTACGATTTTATCAAAAACTAAATGTAGCTCATTATTTCCTTGTAAAGCACACAATTTAGCTAAAATAAATCTAGCTAAAGCCTGAAATGTTGTAGGAGGTTCCTTGAGGAGATGTAAAAAAAAGAATCCGTCAACAATAACTGAATCAATAAATGGTGGATCTTCGGGATTCGTATCAAAGCTTTCTATAATGTGTAATAGATTTGCTTTATTTGTCTTAATCATGGTACCATCTAAGTTACAAAGAGAAAGGGGCACTGGCGTTAAAGGATAAGTAAGAACCAACCCAAGATCGATTTTATTATCAATTGAAAGCAATAACATTTTGCTAAATAAGTCTCTTTCCAGTTTTAATTCACAAATGGAATTTTTTTGACGAAGCGTATATTTGACCCCTTCGTTGGCAAAGGTTTTGAGTTGAATTTTTTTGATCGGCCTTTCAAATCTCGTGATGTCCATGGCACATTCTTCTATAAATTTAGAGCGAGAATTATTTCCATTTTCTAAAATATTTAACAAAAACTCTTCAGTCTTTATGTCAGCAGCTTTTCCGGTTACAATGTTAAAGAGATGGTCGCTATCAACATTTTCAAATGGATTCATAAATTGTTTTACTGTTACCTTTAATTTCTCAAGGGCCTCTTTATCTTTTCGCATCATTGAACTTTGAAGTTCATGAGAAATGTCTTCTTTTTTGCTACAGCCAACATCTTCAAAAGTTTTTGAAACAATTGATGTACGTAATGAATGGCTTTGTGCCCAACGCTGTCTAGCTTCAATTGAGTTGGTAATAAATGTTACTCCGGATGTTCTTGAAGCATCTGCATTTATAGTTTGTTCTAATGTCAGATCAACTGGTGATCGAGAAAAAGGTTTATCAGTCCTTTTTACAGAAAAACAACCATTCATAAATTCTGTCTTAAAGTTGGGATACTTATTTTCGAATTTCAGGAGATTATCGTGAAATTTTATTGTCCACCTAGAATAATTGGGCTGATTAAATATAAAGAAAATAGCTGACATTTTAAATAAAATCGATCTATATGCCTCAAAATCAGAAGTCCTAATGCTTCTGGAAAAGTCTAAAAAATTCTGTATGAGATGTATATAGGTATACCAAAATTGCGCTGTTTTTCCATATTTACCATTTAATGTTTCTCCACAGTAGTTATTGTATTGTTCCAAAAGATATTCCAGTTGTGGTGAGACTTTTTCACGGTTTTTTATTGTTTTCTGAATGTCGTTAAGTTGATCAATAATTTCATCGGATATAATATTGTCGTCGGTATGTTGTAATAAAAAACTTTTAAAATGAAGAATTTGAAGAGCAGTTGCCAGAAGAGTGTGAATCCTTTTACAGCGATTAAAGTGGGTACCATTAACAAATCCCTTAACAGATCCAGAAGCAATAAGTTCTGCTTCCACTAACACATCCACACATCCCGACTCCTCAATATATTTTCCCACGGCCTTAAAATATGCCATTTGAATGTGGAATGCTCCTAGTTGAATAAAGACGTTATCGTAGAATGGAGCCTCTGTGCTCTGGATCTGAAAGGCAATTTTTGCAATAGCAAGGTCATATGTTACTGTTATTACTTCTTGATTTATCTCACTAGCAATTTTTTTAGCCATTTTTAAGGTTTCGGCCACAACTGCAGAGGAAGTTGGCGACATGTTAATTTGTGGAAGATAATAAATTTTTTGACGTGGTGAAGAATCTGTATAAATTTGGGAGTTCCAGCCCACCCACATTGGTAGTTGTTTGCTCAATAAACTATGACTTATAACAAAAATATTGTCGAGTTTGCGATATATATCTAAATGTGCTGAAATTACAACTGTTGGATCTTGGTCTATGTTTAAAATATTTTCTGTCATTTTGGGTTTCTTTCTGTACGGCTCTATGTCTTTTACTGGGGTTTCATATTTCCGTCTACGTGCTTTTAAAATTTTTGAGGGTCTTTGCGGCTTAGGAGAAGGTACGTTTTCTGAAAGGGCTTGATCTTCAATGGCTTGATCTTCAATGTGTTGGGTATAAAAAATACCCACGGTGTCGTGCAAAGTATTTTTGCCACTTAACGTTTCCACATACCTATCATAATTATCAAATGCTAAGCCGCAAAAGCTATTTTTTTTGTTTCTTACCTCAGAGGTCAAAATATTTTCAGTCGAATAATCTGAGTATGTCAATTCTGTCTCTAATTCCTCGGCTACGTTATAACTGATGGAATGTCCAAACCTATTAAGTAAAGTTAACAATTTTTTACTTCCAGTAAGTGTTTTAACAGATAGACCTAGTTTTAGATGTTTGGAAGGCTTAATTGACCCATTTGTTGCATTGTATATAATATCCTGAGCTATTGACTGAACTTTTATGTCCTTAAAATTGTCTTTCTTACCTCTTGGCCCGATTAAAAGGTTTTGCAAAAACGTTGTTAAATTATCTGGTATTTTGCACTCACCTTCGAAAATATTTTTAAGTTTTAAATCTTGTGGTAATGGATTTTTTTGAATGGCAAGTATTTCTTTTCGTAATAGAAGAGCTGATTTTTTAATGTTATATATTTCATTATTTTTTTCTGCTGATTGTAACAACGCATCAGGTGTTAATTTCACATCCTTGCAGTAGATTATGTTTTTATTAAAGCATTTTTGAAATGATATTTTGTCCGGAAATAGTCTCATTATTTTTCCTTGCAAAAACATGAGCTGTTTACTGGAAATAGAAACATTTTCATTATTTAAAATATCTTGAAATTTTTTTAAATAATAATCTCTTATATTATAAAAATAAAACACTTTCCCTTTTTCAATTATTTCGGAAGTTATAAATTCTTTTAAAATGTCCAGGCATTTTTTATGAGCATCCCTCTCTTGTTTCCATAGTGTCATTTTTGGTCTTTTATTTTTCCGTTGACGTCTCTTTGCTTTATTTTGATATAATACGCGGCAAACTTGGTGATATTTTACCTCTTTCGCTATAAAATCAATATTTTCAACTTTTAATCGCATTTTGGTATCATCTAGGACCTTTACAGACGAGATTATACTGTTTTGTATATTGATTGTACTGACCGGTATTAAACCATATTTCTTTCGCTTATAATATAAAAACATTTTATTACAGAAAATACAAACATTTTTAAATATACCCGCAGTGCTTGATTTTAATGGCAAATTAACTTTTTGACGTGTTAGAATGTTGTGGTCTAAATCTTCCTTAGATGTATTTTCAACTGTAGGTTCAGGTAACACTTCCAAAGCAGGAAGGCTATTATATTTCTCAATGTCAGTGGTCTTAACCGCCGTGAATATTCGATAACAACTTGAATGGTAACCATTAATTTGATCCGGAACATTGGGAATGTTAAAGAAATTATATTTTAGAGATAATCTCTTACGAACTTCTAACAAAAAATTACATTTCCTAACAGTTTCATCAGTAAATAACTTAAAAGTTTTTGTTTCATTCGGTGTTATTTTTGTATTTATATGAATTACACAAAACTTCTTTTCCAAAGAGTGATGATTTTCTGTCACTTTCTCCGTCAGTGTGTCTGAATCATTCTCTACTAAAGTATTATGATCTTCAAAAATGTTTTGATTTAAACCTTCATGTGAAGGTCCAGCTTGCTGATTATCCTGCAGCAAATTACGTTTGTTAACATAAAATTATATTTATTTGTTATATGAGGTAGGTACCTACTACATACTTGTATTTTAATAATTATTACTGAAATGCATAATTATTTTATAAATATACAGAAAGGATGATAATAAATGCGCCAAAAAGAAATCTTCCAGGTTTTACACGTAAAAATAATGTAAAGTCAAAATAAGCCTCAAAACAAATATGTAATATCAAATTTAATAAAATTATTTAAGACTATAACAATTTATTATTAAAAATACAAAGCCATTAAATTTGCACATACCTACATTACAAATAAGGGATCCTTTTTTTTTAAACACGATTGGTTTAATATAGTTTTTTTTTCGCTTAAACTAGGATCGCAATTTGTGCATCATTACCGACCACCCTGTATATTTTAAATTACTTCCACTAAATATTAAAAAATTTTAGTAAAAAAATATGTAATAGTCAGTGACAAAATATAAAGTAGGTACCTAATATTTATCTACGTGCTTTAATAGTCGAAAGCGATGTTAGAAAGGTCATGGGACATTATCGATCGACCGGTAAAATACTAAATTAATATACAATAAAACAACAAACAACATAAAAATCTTAGGTTCTAGGAATATTAAAAAATTATTTCTTACCATTTTAGTTATCCTTGATAAGCTACTATTACTTAAATTTATTGTTTACTACTTTTTAACCATTAATTTACATGTATTTGGTGTAGGGTAATTACACAGACATAACCTCATGTCGGCCATATTTTAAAAAGACGTTTGTGTATGGAAACAAAAAGATACAGATTCACAAAAAATATATAAAACGTTTTCATGTCATATTGATAAAACATATTACTTTTTAAATTTTTATATTAAATATCGAATGTTTTCTAATAAAATACAACTGGATATAAAATAAAAGTAATAAACTATTTAAATAGTTTCATTAGCATTTTCTCCTACATACAAATTGAATTTGTAGGATTAATTGCTATAATATTATGCATACCTTTTTCCTTTTACAATTTTTTTTAATAAAAAAAAGTTGAATATCATTTACCAAAGTAATATTTTATTTCGCCAATTTAAGCTAATTACATTGTTTACCAAGAGTAAACTTGTCACTTTGACAGCGTCTGCCACAGAAACGCTGTCAAATATTTCGTCTGCCATATTGTTTTTAGTTAACGTACTAATAGGGGAATACACATACCAAAATTCATGTATAATACTTATCGTTCACTTAACCATAAAATATGCCACTTTGACAGGCGTCTGCTAGGGTTAAGCTGTCAAATAAATCGTCTGCCCACGTGATTTCGACACATTCTTAAGCTGTTTTTCAAATGTGTGAATGTGGGTTTTGATCAATATTGTTCACCAAATCTTAAAACCACCCTTTTTTAACTTCATCCCCCAAGTTAAAGCTGCCACTTTGAAACGGCAGACGGTCGATTTTAGTTTGTCTATATCATGTATAATTAGACCATGTAGGTGAAAATTTTGAAAAATATCGTTCACCGAAATGTTTGTCAGCTCCTATACTATACTTGACAAATAAATAACAAAATTAAAGAATATTGGCTATGGCTGTGTACCGGGTGATTCAATAAGAAAGGTAGCCGGCTATATCTTGGAAACTACTGGGCATAGAAACTCGGGGAAAAAAAAATATAATCAAAGTGGCCATGAGAAAATCCTGGAAATAGTTTTTAAGTTCCGCATTTTGCCGCAAGAGGGCGTAATTGAAAAGTAAATTTTAAAATTTTACACATCTCCGAAATTTCCACATTAACGTATATTTTTGGTAACACCGTTAAAAAGCTTGGACAATTATGCATCTTATGCTCATTGGCGTACCGACTTTAATAAGAGGGGGGGAAGTTGTTCAAAGTGTAATCATTTAAATCGCTGTAACTTATCCGATTTTAGCAAACTAAAGACTGTTTGGAAGAGAAATGTATGCACTTTCACCAATCGTATATAGTTGTCCATAATAGTTCTAAAAAAAATGCTAGAGGGCGCAATTTGTAATAATAACACATTTTTAGATTTTACTCCGAAAAAATAAATCATACGGTATAATTATGATACCATAATCCAAAAGTAGATGCAATTTGCTAGAAAAAATATTTAAACCGCAGCTCGATATCTCCGTTCGTTTAAGCGTTATCGCCAATAGAATAATTTTTAAAACTTTAAATGAAGAAGCGGTTATATATTTTTTAGAAAACAAGTGGGACGCCACTGATATTTTTTCATGTGGATATCATTTCGGATAAGCCTGGTCGATTCTGCATAAAAATGGTCTCTTGTGTTTTTCTCCTCAGGCACAGCGTTCTTAACTAAAATAATTAAATTAAATTAGCTCGACTATTATATATATATATATAACATTGATAATGAAAAATTTTGTTTTATAAAAATTGTTAGAAATGACCACCTTCGCTTAATAGGAGAGCTTCCGCCCGTCTAATTTAATTTAATTATTTTAATTAAGAACGGTGTGCCTGAGGAGAAAAACGCAAGAGATCATTTTTATGCAGAATTGGCCAGGCTAATCAGAAATAATATCCACAGGAAAAAATATCAGTAGCGTCCCACTTTTTTCCTAAAAAATATATAACCGCTTCTTCATTTAAAGTTTTAAAAATTATTCTATTGGCGATAACGCTGAAACGAACGGAGACATCGAGCTGCGGTTTAAATATTTTTCCTAGTAAATTTCATCTACTTTTCGATTATGGTATCATAATTATACCATATAATTTGTTTTTTCAGAGTAAAATCAAAAAAAGTGTTATCATTACAATTTGCGCCCTCTAGCATTTTTTTTAGAACTATTATGGACAACTAAATACGATTGGTGAAAGAGCATACATTTCTCTTCCAAACAGTCTTTAGTTTGCTAAAATCGGATAAGTTACAGCGATTTAAATGATTACACTTTCAACAGCTTCTCCTCCTCTTATTAAAGTCGGTACGCCAATGAGCATAAGACCAAAATGATGGATAATTGTCCACGTTTTTTAATGGTGTTATCAAAGATATACCTTAATGTGGGATTTTCAAAGATATGTAAAATTTTAAAATTTACTTCTCAATTTTGGCAAAATGCGGAACTTAAAAATTATTTCCAGGATTTTCTCATGGCCACTTTAGTTATAATTTTTTTTCCTGAATTTCTATGTCCAGTAATTTCCGAGATATGGCGGCTTCGTACCCTTAACTGGTCTCGCTGTATAAAGGTACTTAGATTAACTTAAGTGTTAGACCCAAATTAACCTAAAGAACAGAGTCAAATGTGTTTAAAACCCCTTCTTAACGTTAAGAACAATGATCAAACGTATGTTATTCAATAAAAGGGAATAAAAATAAAATATTTGATCTCAACCTTTTCTTCCGTAAGATCAAGATGTAGGTCCAGTACTTCTTCAATATGTTTCCAGTATTATTTTCAATATATGGTTCATACGGTATGATATACGCAAAACCGTCATAAAAAGCCCTCCACTGAAGGGCTCTTGTTACCCCCTGGATCCCTGCCGGCACAGTGTTTTATTGTTGGAGTGATGACAATTAGATACTTTTGCTTAAACACGTGCTGACGAAAAAGTTCGAGTCTACGGTAAGCCAAGAAAGTTTAACATAAGAGAAAATATAGATTGTCCCGTAACCTTTCTGTGAACTTTAAACCGATAGACCATGGGTTTTAAAAGTGGTTTATTTATTTCTTTCCCCAACAAAGCTTCTTAACCTCCTCTGAGTTAATGGGACCCATATTTATTTTGTATAAACGTGATTTTTACTAAAACTCGAAATAGACTAAAGCTGGCTGATAGAAGAGTTTTAGATTTGCATTGTCTTTATTAGTTTTATATCACAACGTGTGTATTCAGTATTCACCTGAAGACGACTGGAGATACTTACCAGTTGAAACGTTGTGATATAAAAAAAATAATAAAGACAATGCAAGTCCAAAACTGTTCTGTCAGTCAAGAAACATCATTGTTTCCAACCTTGAAACAGACTAAAGCTGATTTCTAGCTTAACTACTACAGCGTATGTCACAGTCAAACTTGCTGGTTAGTTAATTTGTGGTTAAAAATCATTATACAATCCGACCATATAGTTTTATTTATATTGTTTTTATTATTTTAGTACTGCATCAGTTATGGACGAAAGGAAAATCGGCCAAGGGGGCCCCATACACAAATGCACAGAATGCTCCTACGCCACACCTCAAAACGGCCATATACAAAATCACATGATCGTGCACGGCAATTTAAAAAAGGACCCCAGATTTGCATGTCATCAATGCGAATACAAATCTTCTCACCGAGGTAACTTTATACGTCACATGCAAAGGTGCAAACCGTGTAAATTTAATACTGGACGTAGCGATGAGATTATGTTACTGAAATGTACCGATTGCGACTATCAAACTTTGGACTATCGGAACTTAAACAGACACGTTCTTCGCCATAAGACCGACTCGGAAGTGGAAATGCACAAGTGTAACCAGTGCGAATATCAGACAAAGTATAAAAGTAACATGAACACGC
This sequence comes from Polydrusus cervinus, assembly GCA_935413205.1. NCBI lineage: Eukaryota > Metazoa > Arthropoda > Insecta > Coleoptera > Curculionidae > Polydrusus > Polydrusus cervinus. The sequence goes on from OW284518.1 coordinate 10,025,090, forward strand.
ATGTTCGGCGACATGCTCGAAGAGAACAGCTCGAATGGCTGAAATGTCCGGAATGCGAATACCGCACCTTCGATAAAAATAATTTAGATCTGCATATATTTCGTCATAGCGCCGAGAATAGTAAGACCCACCAGTGCGGGGTGTGCGGGTATATAACTTTAAAGAAAAGTCATCTAAATATTCACGTTCTACGTCATAAGGATTCGACCGAGGTGAATATGTTTCAATGTCCACTTTGCTCTTACCGATCCATACGCAATTCTGATTTAAATCGTCACATCCATAGACACAATACTGGCAAAGACAAGAAGTATCCCAACAGTTCGAGTGGAGTTCTGAAACGTTTGACAACGTTACACTAAACGTTTAACGTATTTTGTTTTCGGTATGTTCTTGTTGTATATTTTCTATGAACAAAAGATGATTGTATCATATTAGTGTTTCATTTTCGTCTCATTCTCGTGACAGGAGACGAGAGAGAGTTTAGTGTATTCCTGTATCCTACACGACGAGATGACAGTGTTTCCTGCGAGAATCTCGCGATACGAGACCACGATATGTTTTCCTCCCTTATACAGGGTGTTTCATTAAGGCTAGCCACTTACCATACCCTGGAAACTACTGGACATAAATCACAGGGAAAAAAATCGTAATTGGTGTGGCCATGAGAAAATTCTGGAAATAATTTTTAGGTTCCACATTTTGTTCTAGAGGGCACAATTAAATATTAATTATTAAAATTCTAAATTTCCCCGAAAATTCCCACATTAAGGTCTACCTTTAAGCTTAGACAATTCTGCATCATTTGGGTTTAAAGGTCATTGGCGTACCGACCTTGATAAGAGTAATTGAAAGTGCAATAATTTAAATTGCTGTAACTTCGAAATGACTTATCCGATTTTAGTAAACTTAAGCTTGAATGATAGAAAAGTTTTGAACTATCTCTATTTAGTTTAAATCAACTGGTCAGTATCTCCAGTCGTCTTCAGGTAAATACTAAATAACTATGGCAACTACAACTCTATTTATATTAGCTAGGTGCGATGACGCATAACTAAGATGGGTGAAGTGATACGTTTTAACTCTTACGTGTTCTATTTATAATGGCTAGGTGCAATGACGAATACCTGATTAGTCATGCTCATACCTGATTAGTCATGTTCATACCCGATGACTCATAGGTTTAACTTTTACCTGGTCTTATTCTAAGATTACATATACTTAACAAAGGTTTCCAGACGTTTCTAATACTTAATAAAGGCTTACTAAAACAACCTAGGTTTTAGTGTATGGTGGCAGCTTCCATAAATTTTATCTTCCTCCAGTGCGGTTCTTTTTGCAGGATTTCGGGTTCCGTCCTCATGAAATAATGGCTGTGCAGCCGGGCGTGGTCACCTGCACTTGATTTTTCAGTCTCTCCTTTTTGGGTGTTGTTCTTATGTTCTTTGATCCTTACTTTGAGTGGTCTTAGTGACCGGTAAGTCTTAACCAAATGTTTTTATTTTATTTTAAAGGTTGGCAAGTGGTACATCACGTATGACCTTGGCACGTCATTGCACGCTGTAAAACGAAGTGAAATTTTTATTGCCACAATACTAATTGCTGCAAGACATCTTGCGTGAAAGAAAAATTGCAAACTGTAAAGCGGCATATAGAGGCATGTTTAAAATAAGTTGTGTCAAGATGATAATTTGAAAAACGGCTTCTTTGTCATTTAATTTTAGATCTCGTACATACTATTTACGAGGATAATTTTGAAAAATGGGTGTTGGGAGCAAAGCTCGAAAACGGCCAATGGTTGATATTTTTGCTCGATCTTAGGATTGGCTGTTTGAAAGCGACCAAAGTTCGAAGTTTAATTCAATTTTGGGCTTTGGCCATCTCCAAACAGCCAAACCTGGAATTGGTCAATTGCGAAACGACCAAAGCTATAAAGCCACACTATACAATTTAAAAAAAGTAAGTTGGAACAATGTGTTATTTAAATTTGTAATTAGTTTATTGGAAATCAATCATAAACCCATTTAAATGGTTAAGCTATTTATTTGTGCCATTTTGTTCGAATTAACTTTTGATAAAGCATAATTTAATTCTAAGAATTTTAACATGAATTAATAAAACAATAAAGTATAAAATAATTTTTATTTAGGAAGGAACACATAATACATTAATAGCTGCAATGGTTTAATATAACAATATTAATATAAGTATAAAATACTATAAAACAAACAAAGTACGACTACTGATTACTGTTATTAACAATACGTGTGAACTCCCTCAGGCTTAGACTGACAACACACTAAAAATACACTGGTCCGCCCACATGAAATGACCGTTATTTTAAGTATTGGTCGTTTTGTAATTGCACAAATCCAGGTTTGGCTATTTGAAGAAGGCCAAAGCCCGAAATTGAATAAAACTTCGGATTTTGGTTGCTTTCAAACGGCCAATCCTAAGATTGAACAAAAATATCGACCATTGGCCGTTTTCGAGCTTTGCTCCCAACATATATAAAACTCTTTAATCGTCGGATCTGCATACCGCTGATTAAACAACAAGTGAAACAAGCGGAAAATGATTATAAGCAGAACGAAATTTTATTAGGATCAAAAATTCTTTAACGCGTTCTATAACAAAGCCTTTTTATCTCGATACGTACCAAATGCTATCCGTTTCTGTGTAAATGAATAATGGCATAGTGCCATCTAGCGAGAGTTAGGTTAAGTTTTATGTTTTGTAGTCGTTTTAAAGATTTGACATTTGACAACGAACATAATCTTAATCTATGTAGTTAAAAACGGGAGCCAGTATGTAGTTATTTTTATCAGTATTAATAAAAAATACAACATGGTTTTCTAGAACTTTAGAGGGAACAGTGGCGGCTCGTCAGATGAAGTAGGTTAAGGGGCTCTTCGCAAAAAAAAAAAAATTAAGCCAGGCGGAAAGTTTTTCGACAATATTAAATATTAATGTACCAATACAGCTACCATTTTAGCCCTTAAAAAATAAATATGCTCGAATTAATAATATTAATTTAATCCGAATGTAGCTATGCATAATAGGGCCACGTTAACTTCGATGGACAATAACTATAAACACTCGTGCATTTTGGCGCGCTCCAGCCGACCGTGTCCATTAGCTCAAAACAAGTGAAGACCCAACGTCTAACATGGCTTTGATATTCACCGTTGCTATGGTTACGTGTCGTAAGTCACGCAAACAGCATATAACAATTTGCATTATGATAAAGGGCAATTTAAAAATAGATCAGTCGTATACACCATTGTTTTAGCATTGGTTCGCCTAACCTTAAGGTATTTATTTTAAGGCTTCGTGAAACTTACGGTTATAGATATCGTTTTTACGTGATTTACTGTGTGCTTAAAAAGTTTTGTTTTTATTTTTCAGTTAATTCAGTAGTGTACGTACCTACTTGTGTGTTTTAAAAATGAAGCCAATTAATGACATAGTTTGTAATTTGTTGGAAACTCCATTCAGTCATTGGACAGATGAGGATAAGAGATACGTTTTGTTACACGGGTTTTTAGTCAATGTTTGTTTAAGTACCCGTATTATACCTAGCTCTTCACCATTTTTTAAGGCCGCGAGCCGCTACTGAGGGGTAGTGATCGAAACAAAAAACAGGCCTGTTCATAAAAAAAAATTAAATTTGACGTTTAGGTACCACGTAGATAACGTAGGTCCGGCCTGCTGCTACTCGGAAGGTAAAGTAACAAACCCAATGTAACCAAAAACAAATTCAAATAGTGCCTGATTTTTTGTCGTTTCTGTCAAGTCTTATCGTGATTTGACAAACAAAACTAACCTTAAAGCCGCGTTGACACGGTTCAAGTGACTTGAACAACTCACTTGAATTCAACTGACTTGAACGCTTTTTGAACGTGTAAACCCCCTGTTCATCTGGCTTGATTCATTTCACTTGAAAGAATCGCCAGTTGAACAAGCTTCAACTTTTTCGTTCAAGTCGACAAATTCAAAATGGCCGGCACTAGATGGAGCAAGGAGAAGTCGTTAAAATTTATTGTAGAATATCAAAAATATGCTTGTTTATCTAACACAAAAATTATTGAATATAGGAATAGAGATTTGCGCACAAGTGCGATTATCAAAATTATTGAAGCAATGCGCGAAAGTTTTGGCATTATCTACTCTTTCCAGTAGAAAGTTAAACTGCTTCTCAGTCATTCTAATAAAATTTTTATAATCTTCTGGTTCTTCATCTTTCAGTTCTTGTATTAATCTTGCTGATGCCCCTAGTTCACTCTCCGTTTAATCCATTCTCTACACCAACATTTTCTTTTGCGTCGAACAGTTTTATTGACAATACCTTTTTTTATTTCATTAGCAATACCTAGAACTGCTTGTAAAATAACGAGATGAATCTTTCTCAGCGCCATTTTTTTTACTGAAATGCCTTTATGTCAAATGAAACGTGTAAACTTTAGCAAGCGTTCAATTGAGTTGAATTCAAGTGAGTTGTTCAAGTCACTTGAACCGTGTCAACGCGGCTTAAGATATACCGATGTCAACGCCTCGTCAGTAGACAAACAAAACTAACCTAAAAATAATTAAATGTCTTGTCAATTAGACAATCCAACGATGTGTCCAAATGGCGGCTGGCTGGCAAATACTGCGTTGTAATTGGTGCACGTGACTATATAAATAATATTGCTGGTGACATTTAACGGGTGGCTCAATGCTTTTTACCAGCCAACCGCCATATTGAATCACGTGGTTTTTAATTAAATATCTTGACAAAATTAACCTAAAAATATTACCTTTGGTCGCCAAAGGTCTAACTAAATAATTTGGCCGCTAACATGGAGGTCACCACTCCATCACTGTCCACTACACTGTTTTTTTCAAAAAAAATTGAAGGATGAATTTGAGTTGTTTTTCTTCTATTATTTTCAAGTTATTTTATCATTCTCATCTCAGGGTGATTATTTTTTGCGTACATTTATTTGAGGCATTTCACCGGTAGTTAATATTTATATTGATTAAAAAAAATCATAACTTCTTATGTTTTCATTACTATTCACTCTGATTATTGGGTTTTAAAGATTATATGACAGAACAAATTATAAAAAATGGTCAAAAATGAGAGGAATACTGATTCCGTCCCTGGAATGTAATATCGAGATCCGGTCTCAATTGATAAGTAATTTGTCAAGATTGGTTCAGGTATTTTTTTTTTGTTTCTGATTAGGTAGGCACTCTTAAAATTATTGATATATATGCTATCGTATCCCATTAAATAAAAAAATATAAATAAATTATATTTAGTTTCACACGGAGCAACAAGTCATAATATTTATTGATATTTAATATGTGGTTTTTTAACAAAAACAGAATTTGTATATTTGCACTTTGTGTAATTGTTCACGGTAAGTAGGTACATTTTAATTGCGCTTTATATTAAGTAGGTATACATTTAAGTCTGGAAAAGTACCTTTTTAAGGTAAGTAGCCTGCACCTGAATAAAAAAACACTCGGACAAGTGGATTTTATTTTATTTTCTTGGCACTTTTCAGATTTCTGAAAAATATACAGGGTGCTTTACAAAAACTGGGCAGCTCTTAACTTTATTTTTTTAATGGAACACCCTGTATATCTATTGCATTCTTGGCTTCTACGACAAAATTCTAAGCAGATTTCATGATAGCCTATATCTGAATTCAACTGTTTTTAAAATAAAACAAAACCTAACTATAGTTTACTGAATTTTAAAAAACAATAAGGTACATGTACCAAATAAGGCCACGGTCATAATAAGGCCATGTGCCTATTCTGAGGATACTCTTAGCATGACGTCAAAAGTGTATTGATATTTTAAATAGTTTAGGAATATATGCCTCAACACATGATTTGTAGTTTCAAAGTCCTACGCATGATGACGCTAGAATCAGATGCTCCACGCGGAAATCCGCGGTATAATTTTTAACCGATTTAAAATTAACAATTTTTATCTAAAAAATTAATTATTTTGAACAGTCTATGGTACAAAAAGTTAGTGAAAGCTGTACAGAAAACAGTGTGAGTAAGTAGAGATCCAATTATTTGGATAATTTCTGGAAATAGCGTTTTCTATATTTGAAGTTATGTGTTCATAATAAGGCCAGAAGCAAAAATTATGAAATGCCCAATATTTGAACGCTGGCCTTATTAGGAACACAACAAAAATATTAAATTATTAAAAAAATACATAATTTCAATAGGTGAACATCCATATTATTTTCCTATTAAGGTTCTGTTCTTTTAAAAACAATATAGAGAATGAAATACAGACATTTATTTCTCACATTTGGTCTATGGCCTTATTAGGAGCTGGTTTTCTTAATGAAGCCATTTGACATTCTTTTTATTTCCCAAAAATACCAAGGACCGAAAAATACCACTTAGTTACGAATCTCTAAAATCACTCTTATATAGCCAAACTTTATGTATGCAAATTTTTATAAATTATTGTTACATAGTTACTAGGATACAGTCAGTTAAAACTTAAGGTGGCCTTATTTGGTACATGTACCTTAATACAAATGACACATTTATGTTGGGTTGCACAAACATTTTTAACAAGAATTAACTAACCAATAAGTTTAAATGTGATGGAAATGACGTTGGCAAGAATTATTTACTTACAATCGAAGTTACCTGATTAGTAAATTAAAAATTAAGATAACCGTACCGCTTTGATTGTGAAAAAGGTATTTCTTCCAATGTCATATATGTCATCGTCAAACTTGCTGGTTAGTTAATTATTATTAAAAATGTGTGAGCAACCCGACATTATACAGGATGTCCTAAGTTGATACTTTTTTTTAGAAGGCATTAAAATAAACAACATTTTCAAAAAACTTAAAAATAGGCGAGATACAGAAGTAAAAAATCTAAGTGCGGGCCTGGTCATTAAAACGTAGCTTGCTATACTTTATGTTGTTTGTCTTATCTCTTATTAGTCATGCAATTTACGGGTCGGTGGTGAGTTATTTGGCAATACGCTGCGGTGGGTTTTTCTGAGGCAAGTTAATTTTAAATTGGTGACACGTGAAAATGGTAAAATTTGAAAACAATGAACTAGTAGATATGGTGTTAATTTACGGTGTCGTCAGAGTGCAGCTACTGCTTCGAGATTATACGCAGAACGCTTTCCCTTGCGGACTCATCCTACACCTAGAAGTTTTCTTAATGTTATTCAACGGGCAAGTTAGGCAGGACTGTATTTGATCCATAGTGTAATACATGAATGTAAGTACCTACCTTATTTTTGAAAAAAGGTATTTGAAAATGTTGTTTATTTTAATGCCTTCTATACACAGCTAAAAAGGAAATATCAACTTAGGAATCACCCTGTATACCCTCTGTAAATTCAAAAATGTCAATTTTTAACTAGCAATATTTTAAAAACAGTTGAATTTTGGGTATAAGTTATTCTACATCAAACATGCTTAGAATTTTCCGTTGAATTCATAATGCGATAACATACAGGATGTCCCATTTAAAAAAATTAAGTTAACAGCCGCTCAGTTTTCGTAAAGTAGGTAGGTCCTTTGTATATTTTTCAGAAATCCTAAGAGATTCAAGAAAATAAAATAAAATCGACGTATGCGAGCGTTTTTTATTCCTTTATTACACAAAGTTTTTTAACCAGAATTAACTAACCAGTTAGATTGACTGTGACCATCAGTGGCGTAGCTTGCATTGAATGGGCCCTGTATCAAAAGCCAGGTGGTGGGCCCAACCTGGTATCCAAACTAAATATATAATATTTGCTAAACAGCAAAAACATTTTTCCTCCTTTTGGTGGCCCTCCCCAGGCCAGTGGGCCCTGTATGTGTAGGCATATTTATTTATAATCGAAGTTACCTAATTAGTAAATTAAAAATTAAGATAACTGGGTCGCTTTGATTGTGAAAAAGTAGTTCTGCTAATGTCACAGGCAAACTGGCTGGTTAGTTAATTCTTATTAAACATTTTTGTGCAACCCGACATTGGTCTTTCCATCAGTATATTAAAGACTTAAATAATAATTATCTTTTACATGTTTCGGACATAATAACGTCCATCTTTAGGAGAAATAATACCTATATATTAAAAAGTAAAATAAGTAATTGTTGTCTTATTAGACCTTTGGAGTTACATTAGGATGAGGGAACATTAACAGATTTGAAGACAACGAACAGCAAAATTAAAAGTTTTTTTATAGTTTCGGGACAGAATTGATGCTAGATATTATAAAAAAAGAAAAGTATGATTGCCCTTGGAGGACACTAAGCGTAGAAAAGATGATTTTAAATGGAAAATTTATACGATTATCTTTGGGGTTCACATAATGTCGGGATTAAAGGTATGCATGTAAAATTTATGTTAATATGATTATCCTACACATAAATTCTACATTCAACCCTTTAGGTTTTTCGACACTTAGGTATACCCAACAGCGGCGGCGCCAGAAGGAGCTAGGGTGGGCACCGGCTCACTCTAAAACATGGGTGCCTACCCTATGGTCTATTTCTTTTCGATTGCGAACGATGACAGAAAAAAAAATTGAACAAAAATTCACCTAATTGGTTAAATCATGGACCAACTTACACTACATAAATGCATAGCCAACTTATTAAAGGTCTTTTTTTTTAAGTCACAGAAGAAGAATAAGAAATTTCCGTTCGATTGATTTCTAGCAAATATATGCTAATTATAAACATTTTAGCAATTAAAAATAACTTTTAGCTCTAGTTATATTACGAAATAAACAATCTATTAACTCTCTGTACATAAAATCGGTTAATTTTACGTTTTTCTGCAACATAAAATAGTAAACCTATGCTTACTTTGTGTTGAAGCAAAAAGGATGCCCGATTTATCGACAAAATATAGAAGGCCATGCCAAACGCCAAACATTGTGACATAACCTAAAAATTCATCTTCTTAAAGGCCGCTTTACAGTTTGCAATTTTTTTTTTCACGCAAGTTGTCTTGCAGCAATTAATATTGCGGCATTAAAAATTTCACTTCGTTTTACAGCGTGCAATGACTTGCCAAGATCGTAGGTGATGTGCCACTTGCCAACCATTAAAATAAAAATACATTTGGTTAGGACTTACCAGCGCTTTTTGTGCATTCATTTTAACAAAACATCATTACAGGACATGAAAGCAAACCAACAAAAACAAAACGTACCCGCTATAGGTTAGAAAAAACATAAATAAATGTCAGGGATTTTTATATTTAGTTTGGTGTCTCATAAATCACCAGAAAATCCTCAGAATTGCGCTTGCAATGGCAATAAAAATACGGTCCGAGTTATATTTCTTGCAAGCAATACAAATAGCGCCAGCTGATCACTAGCCTCGTTCTGCGCATACTCCCGGGCAATCTTTTCTTGCGTAAAATAAAAATTGCAAACTGTAAAGCGGCCTTAACAAGTGTTAATTTAAAATTCTAACCGCTATAAACAGTAAACAACAAAATGTCAGTTATGACGTAAATCCCTAACCTGACTTTTTCAACTTGTCAAAAATGAAAATTCTTGCATTTTTTTATTGTAAAACGGGTTTCTGTTATCGTTCGTAATCGAAAAGAAATAGACCATAGTGCTCACCCAAAATTGAGGGATTTGATTTTGTAATGGAATTTCCGTGGGAGGGAAGGGGGATTTTACTATGAAATCTTTGATGAGAAAGGATTGGTACGATTTGTTTACTCCGCTTATGGCGTTTTAGAGCGTGGGGGAGACGGCGACCTATTTTTTAGAATTCATTTTTGATTTGAATAGTGCCCACCCTAAAATCATCGGGCCCACTTGTGCCCACCAAAAATCCTGGCGTCGCCACTGGTACCCCAAGGATAATCATATAAATATTAATTATATATTTAAACCTTTCTTTTCTGCACTTAGGGTAAAGTCGCCAAAATCGTACCGTTGCCTAAATCGTACTACTACAAGTTTTCAAATTAGACGATAAATTATACATCTATCATACGTTGTTGTAGTATCTAACTAGTGCCAGTTGCATAGTATAATCGTTTTGTACCGGTTGTGTTTCGCTAAGCGGGAAAAGCAAGTTAAAAGAATTCGGCTATTTTCATGTTAATTTTGTTGATTTTTTGCGAGGCTCTATCTCATTGGTAAGTAGTGTTAATACAGATATTTTTTTTTATGAGCATAGCCTGGGAAGTTCTTGTAATTTTGCAAAAATTGAATTTAATTTTAGATCTAAATTGGGGTTAGAATTGTATTATTTATTATTTTGATTTGACAGTTTCCTAAATCGTACCACACACGCACATGAAAAGTGTTCCAACGTGACACGTTTTAATAAGGACTACGTGTGCGACTTTTGTTTGTAGGTACATTTAAAATTATTTTCAAACGTGTGGTAGATTTTTTTAATGTTTTTTTTTTTGTAAAATACCGATAATTTTGTGTAATTTGTTTTATTTACAACAAAGTGTACTCATTTTTATTTAATATACCTCAAAATAACACTGTGGTACGATTTAGGAACCCACTAGTACGATCTAGGTAACTAGTTTCTTAAATCGTACCATTTGCTATTACTTACAAAAACAGCTGTTTTTTAAAAAATTAAATAAAAAATTATATTTTAAAAATTGCAGTTAGGTGTCCAATAGACCGATCTATTATTTGAAAGCAAAAAATATATATTTTATTTACCAGTTTATAGGAAAAAAAATTAAACCAAAAAGTAGTACGATTTAGGCAACCTTACCCTATGTGTCCTCCGAAGATAATATTACTTATGATTTTGCTTTGATTGATATTAAAGTAAAATAAAATAATAAACTTGGCACTTCTATGATATATTAAAAAAAATGCTATACATGAATTTTGTTAAGGTGGCAATATTTATTATAACAAAATATTTTTTTTATATTTAAAACTTATTTAATGGCTACAAACAAAACTTTGTATAATAATTGTCTTTTATTAAAGTTGCTAAATTTATTTATTGTTTAGCACTCGAAGAAGCTGATCATGCTGTACTTAATAATTATAAAAGAAAAGATTATTACCTCTCGCTTGATACGGCTAATTTTTTCGAAGCCTTTGTGAACTGTAAACAAGGAGGAATGGAACTGGCCAGTGTAGAAAATGAAGATGAATCAGCAGCACTTGACGCGTTTCTCGATCCTTATAAAATAAGTAAGTAGTCCATCATGCATTGATATACAATGTGGCTGTTTAGTGCGGCAAAGTACAAATAATTAAACAAAAAAAATTGGTTTATAGCTTTTGTATCCTAAAAATAATTCTTTCAATTCTGTTTTATCCAGCTCATCTATATCGGCAGATTTTTCATTTTCACTATCATGCTTACTTTTCTTTTCTCAATCAGAATCGCGGTTAAATCCATGAGAACACATCGAATATTTCTTTTTGTATACGTTTTGACCTACTCTCATTTACCTGCAATTTTATACTTTTTACACGTTGTTTTATTATATTGTTGTAATTAATTGCTATATCTATAATAAGTCTGACATTTGAAGTCGCGGTAATTCGACGTGATTGTTGGTAGACTCCTTAACAAAAGCGAATTCACCAAGTTTTCGAAGTACAATTCTCTGTATAATTTTGTTAAATCGTTTATTTACGTAATACAGTGTGTTAGTCTGTCCCCGGAGTTTTATTTAAACGTGTAGTTTTCCTAAGATTCCACAATCGCTCTTTCTATCGCTACTAGGGTTGCCACCTCTCTAGAATTGACAAAGAATCTCCAGGTTTGGTTTCAAATCTCCAGGTTGAAAAGGTGACTCCAGGTTACGGCTCTTGTCGGTGGGCTTCGCTGATGGCGTAGGTTAGGTAGGGCCTGCTTGGGTTTGTTAGTGTTTTTATGGGTGTTGACCTTTTCTTTTTTGTCGTCGGCGTAGGTTGGGTAGGGCCTGTTTGGGTTTGTTCGGGCTTGTTACGATTTTTATGGGTGTTAATCTTTTTTTTTTATAAAAGCCATAGCGGAAACTCCAGGTTAGCAACAATAAAAAGGTGGCAACCCTAATCGCTACCGCATTCATTGAACTATTTCAGAACAACTTCTGCAAAATTTGAGTTATAGCCATCTACCCTTGAAGGGCAAGGACCTAGGCTATGTCCAGAAACACCCCCCACCCTTAAATCACGCCTATTGGAGTAGCAGGAGTGTCAACAAAGTGTATAGGGGGACATACACGGGCGTTCATGTATTAATACATCAATGCACAACCATCAAAATACAAATAAAAACTATACCTAGCGTGTATAGCAGCAGAGTTGGCTATGAATGCAAAGATTTTTTTTATGAGACAGTAAAACAAGAGTCAGATGGACATTATCAAGCTAGGCTTCTATGGATAAACGGCAACCCTCCTCTATCTTATACCAGATTCAACAGATGTTTGAAGAAATTAAGTGTCCAAAAGGCCTTTGACCTGGGTTTTCAGGATTGGTTCAAGTTTCAATCAGGTATGAGTAGAGGGAGATGGTGCGTCCTGCATCAATTTTTACACACCCCTACTGCGTAGGCGCGCGTAATCGGTCATACGTCATATGTCATAGGTTAAACATCACAATCTTCATTAACACATATTATTCACAGCTGTTTATTAACCTGACCAGCTATTCATTGGTTTGATCTGTTGTTTATTTAGATGTTCAGCTGTTCATTAGCCTGATCCGCTGTTCATTTAGCTGATCAGCTGTTCATTAACCAGATCAGCTGTTTATTGGTTTGATCTGCTGTTGATTTAGTTAGATGATCATACTGCAACCGAAACAAATGATAGTAAAGTAATGTCAAGTACTTCCAGTGAGATTATTCGGGGTAAGAAGTAGAATCGAAAAATGGATATATTGAGTAAATTATAGTCTTGGAATAATATGCACTTTAAAATATATATTATTACCTTATTACCTTAACCCTCAAAAAATCCTGGGTCCGTTACTCTTAATATTTGCGATGAATATAGGAAAATTTGATGTATTTATTTAAAACTGGGCAATGAAAATATACGGGTTGCGTTGTTTCTACGGATGTTTTTGGTCAGTATACGCATTTATTTTTATTTTAGGCGGTGCAGGAACAAATGGTATTTGGCTTTCCGGGACAAACTTAATAGATACTTCAATTAATCAGTACTATTGGCTCTCTACTGGAGCAAGAGCTATTTTTACAAACTGGTACCCAGGGCAACCAGATAATATGAACGTGGAAAATTGTTTGCAATGGATTTATTTAAATACAACAGGTATAATAGCTTGGAATGACTGGAATTGCAACTCAACTTCAAGATATGTGTGCGAGTATTTATCGAACTAATAAGGTGTAAACACAAATAAATAAAGAAATAAAAAACATTTTAAATTTGGTTAGTAGTTTTTCTGTTTTGTTGCCTTTATGCATGACATTCAACCGAATATCGAAGTCTTTATTGTTTATAAAGGGTGGCATGTTTAACTCGAATAAAATGAGTATTAGTAGATAAGTCATTTTATTTTTAGTTTGGCATACTTTATTTCGTGTCTTTATGAAATTTACCCCTATTTTTGGGGTAGAAACCGCCACCAACTTTTTTTTCAAATATAAAGGTAAGTATTTATATTTATATATTTCATGAAGGCACGAAAAAAGCATGCCAAACTAAAAGTAAATGCAACCAGAGTTCGGTATTATTTAGCAAATAAAGTGACTTTCTTATACTGAATTTGTACCAGTGAATATTTGAATTGCACCCTGTATAAGATATTTTTAGTGCCTAACTTAAATAAATAATACAAGAACAGAAAAGACATGTAGTCAGTAACCCCACAGGCCAATGCCCATACTTAAAAAATGAGGAGGAAAATATATTCTAATATTTTTTTTTCATCTGTATATTTTAATAATCGGATACTAGCGATTCGAGGATTCTCATAACTGGATGATACTCGAAATCGTAATCACTTTGCATGCTCGCTCCCAGCCGGGCCGGTAGTAAAACCTGACCGCGGCGCTGACTGTCGACTCGAAATCGACAAGAGTAATCCTCGACTTACAATAACCCAGGATACTTGGCATCCCGTTTAGTTGTGATATAGCCGACAGAGGCGCTAAAGCCAAGAAGAGCCATGATACAACTACAAGTTGTATCATGGAGAAGAGCAGCCAAAGCATGAGTTCTCGCTGTTCATTTCACTCTTTCACTGTACACACGCCCTCGAATTAAAACTCACGTTTGTCGGATTATCAGTCAGATATAGTCGGCTGAAATTCAGATTACGATTGCGAGAGTATCCTCAAAATTAATTAGCGGAATATACAGAGGATTTTGATAATCGAAATACCGAGGATTTTCAATTCGAATTACCCCATCGCTAGTTTTTTTCATATAAGACTTAATATATGAGATAATACCTGCAATATAGACATAATAATTCTAACGCTAACTCTCGTTGGACAAACTACTATTTTTTATGAATCTCGCAGTTACGTATTTAATTGGGGAAAGTTGTTATGTAGGTCTCTATTTTTTAATTAAAATGTTAGGTCTGGTCTTGAGCAAACTTAAGGTTCTGTAAAAGGAAAGCTTCTAGAAATGATAAGGCGTCGTCGGCCTCAATTAAACTATTAGATAGTCAAAATTACTATTGGTTTGTATCTTTATCCGGTTCTTTCGCACCCCACTACTTTTTTGGATTGCTCGACCGCTCGACCCTCTACCAAGTCCGGTAGACGATTCAGGTCTCTGACTTGGTCAATTCGTCACGGACCCCCCCCCCCCCTCAATAAGTACGTCATCCACACTGTTGGTTTGTGTTCCCTAGTTCCCTACAGAAACTACTATGGTGATTGGAAACAGATAACTAGGAGTGGGGAATGACGAAAGGATCTGGAGAAGTGGGCCAAGTAAAAGGTGCAATTGGGTGGAACTGACCAACATTATCCACATAAATGTGAAAAAACACTTTAAACAATAATGTTTTTCGGTTTTGTGATCATGAGCGTGTATAAAAAAGTATAAAACGAGATATTTTAAAAATATTTATTTTAGTAGAAAAAACAACTAAAAATTTACGTAAGTACCCTACTTTCTATGACGCTCTTGTAGTAATAAGCAGAATCTCGTAATGTTCTTGTTAGATTCTCAGAGTTAAAGTCAACATGGGCCAGTCCAAATTTAACTCTAAAACAGAATGAAAAGATGTAGTTGTATTAATAATTTTTGTCTTACTTTCTAAAGAGCGTTTTCTAAACAATCAACGATCTAAAAAATCTACGTCTTGATACTTACACTTCTCCGGTGTTAAAATAGAAAGTGTCCATCATTTGCCAAACTGCATAAGCGCGTATATCAATACCATCATCATATATAGCCATAAGAACTTGATCCAAATATTTCTAACATAAAAATAAATAGTTTATACAGGGTGTGTCAGTAAGGTGTCTGTCTTACATAGCACCTAAACTATCAAAGATAGGGAAAAAAGTGTCATACAAAAGTTAAAGGGTTTTTTACGATACATAATATAAAAATATTTTCTAATCTACAGGGTGGTCCTAAAAAGTGGTACTGAATAATAAAAAAGAAAATTAAATGGGACACCCAGTATAATTTTCTAGAATATGATTCAATGGAATAAGGACTTTGCAACCCTATTAAAATTTTTGAAGTGAAATGCGACGTTGCCAAGTAATTAATTTTTTTCCGAAATTTTAGTAATTTTAAGGGTATCGTTAAAAAAACATAGCAACCTGTGGATTAACCCTAGGCAAATATAATTTACGTTGTAAGTACTTTAAGATACGTTATATTGATTTATAATAATGTTTTTTAAATCTCTTATACAGAGCGTTCATTACAGGTTGGACAACTCGATAGTTTTAAAAATGCTTTATTTCAATTTTTTTAAATGCGACCCCCCTAATTTTTTTAGGCAAAAGAATTTATCTTTCGAAAACCTTACTTTTTTGTTAAACATGTCATATATCTAAATATCATAGTTTTCGAAATATTTTAGGATTTGTCTTAATTCAGGGTAAAAAAGGAAAGTTCTAATTAAACTATTTAGTCAAGACTGCTTTGGAACAAAAATAAATAATTTTTTTTGTCACAGCTGTCATTGCAAAATTATTTCGCCAACATTTTGTGCTTTATTACTGTTTAAATTTTAGTTTCCTGAACTAATTTTATCATAACTCATATTTTTCTATTTCGATAAAGTTAGTTCGGGAAACTAAAATTTAAACAGCAATAAAGCACAAAATGTTGGCGAAATAATTTTGCAATGACAGCTGTGACAAAAAAAATTATTTATTTTTTGTTCCAAAGCAATCTTGACTAAATAGTTTAATTAGAACTTTCCTTTTTTACCCTGAGTTAAGACAAATCCTAAAATATTTCGAAAACTATGATATTTAGATATATGACATGTTTAACAAAAAAGTAAGGTTTTCGAAAGATAAATTCTTTTGCCTAAAAAAATTAGGGGGGTCGCATTTAAAAAAATTGAAATAAAGCATTTTTAAAACTATCGAGTTGTCCAACCTGTAATGAACGCTCTGTATAAGAGATTTAAAAACATTATTATAAATCAATATAACGTACCTTAAAGTACTTACAACGTAAATTATATTTGCCTAGGGTTAATCCACAGGTTGCTATGATTTTTTAACGATACCCTTAAAATTACTAAAATTTCGGAAAAAAATTAATTACTTGGCAACGTTGCATTTCACTTCAAAAATTTTAATAGGGTTGTAAAGTCCTTATTCCATTGAATCATATTCTAGAAAATTATACTGGGTGTCCCATTTAATTTTCTTTTTTATTATTCAGTACCACTTTTTAGGACCACCCTGTAGATTAGAAAATATTTTTATATTATGTATCGTAAAAAACCCTTTAACTTTTGTATGACACTTTTTTCCCTATCTTTGATAGTTTAGATGATATGTAAGACAGACACCTTACTGACACACCCTGTATAATAATATTATTATTATTACCATTTTTATTTCTTTAAATCTTTCGACAAGGAAAGTGAAAAAAAATGTTTGAGGTATTATCAGATATCGACTTTTAAGGTCCTTAGTTCGCAAGAAATCTTGTAAATTTACATGAATTTCATCATAAACGGAATTGAAAGACCTTTAAAATAAGGTATCATTCTACCCCCTTTCCATTTATGATTTTAGGGGTGGTGCCACGGGGCTGCACGTGTTAACGTGATTTTTTGCCAATTTTGGGTCCCCCTCAAAAACAAAATCGACACGTCTGAGGGGTTTTCCAAAAAAAAAAACTGAGCTGCCAGTAAATGTCTCGATGCGCCACCCTGTATTTAGGGAGCTTTTTTTAAATGTAATAAAAATACTTTTCCTACGAGCGTGCGCAAAGTAGTACTTTGCGCACGCATTTTTGTGTGCAAAGTTACACTTTTCCGCACTAGTGCGGATAAGACTTTTATCCGCACTGGGTGCGGAAAAGTAAAACTATTCAAAAATCTCCTTGGAAGGGAATATTTATATTTATTTTAGTAGCTGTAAACTATTTTATGGCAATGTGAGAAGCCGTTGCAAGAGTATTCTCTTTTATCTTTTAATCGTAATTCCCGATATTTGTATTTCAGCTTAAAACGAAAAAAACTGTATTTTTTAAGTACCTCGTATAGTGATAAATGATTATAATATTGCCAAGCAACAATAAATGTACATGTCGATTTTGACACATGATGTCAGATTTTTCCTCAGTTTCTATGTCCACAAGAATCTACAAACACCGACACTTTTATTTTTATCAAATCATAAAAAGGCTTAAACACTGTTAAATAAATTATCATATTTTTATTTTTGTTGTTATCTGATATGAAGCTCGTAGGAAAACTGTTGTTCCTAACAAGTGCGCAAAGTGCTTTTCCGCACGCAAGAACTTATCCGAACTCCGCTTCGCGTCGTTCGTTCAACTGTACTTGCGTGCGGAAAAGTATCACTTTGCGCACTTGTTAGGAAAATAACTATTGTTACCTTAAAAAAGATTGTACGATCTGTATCTTGAAGGGAGCTATTTAGATTTCCTAGACCATGCTCAAATATCATTATGGGTGATCCATCCGTGTATTCATTAACCCAGTTTAAGGTATCCCTAAAACCTTGTGGGTAACTCTGGAAAATATAAATAGAGAAAAATAGTTACAATTGAGACCTAAGCATGAAAATGCTTAAAAAAAATAATATCTGCACGCGCGTAGACAAAAGTTATATTCTAAATATAAAATGAAATTAGGAAATCTTACCACATACGCGGATGTATAATCCCAAGATGGATCAGTAGAATTACTGATTCTTATATCATACTGAGGGTTCGCTGGTAACGTTTGGTTGCTGATGTCTGAAGCCAAGAAAGAAAGCATAGCATCGATGGCTACATAATCAGAAGTTCCTGAAATTTCTTCAATTTCCTCATCAGAAAATACTGGTAGACGTGAACGTTCTAAGCCCTCAGCTTTACTTAAGTTTCCTATTTGGTTAATCATTACTTGGGGATAATTTTTCTTAAATATTGGATGTGCAAACCAACCGAACTAAAAATTATTAATCAGGTATTTATTTCAGCTTCAGACGGTATTGTAATTTTTAATAATGAAACAAATGTTTTTACAAACCATCTATTATTCAGGGTTTTGTATCAAAGTTGGCCACCGGCCATATCTCAAAAAATACTGGTCATAGAAACTCATAATAATTAAAAAGGCCCTGAGAAAATTCTAAAAACAATTCCTAAGTTCCGTTATTTGAAAATTAAATATTTAAATTCTAAATTTCTCCGAAAATGTCCACATTAAGATAACATCATTAGGAATACTGAATTATTTTGGTTTAAGGCTCATTGTCGCACCGGTCTTGATAAGAGTGGGGGTATTAATAGTGTAACCATTTAAATTGTTGTAACTGCTAAACGACTTATCCCATTTTTGTAAACTTAAGCTTGTGTGGAAGAGAAAGGTAAGTGCTTTTAATTGTCGTATGCATTAGTACACGATAAGTTGTAATAAAAGTGCTAGATGGCACAATGTGCAATAATAGCATTTTTTTGGATTTCATCCCGTAACCTCAAATCATAGGTATAACCATAGGCGCCGATTCTCTGGGGGCTTGGGTCCCCAGAGCCATATATCTTTGGGGGCTACGCCCCCATAGCTTAACCCTCACAGTACGTTTACATAATAATGATACTAATAGAAATTCGTTTGCGAACGTGCGTTACTTGAGATTTGATAATTTAATTTTTTTCTATAAAATTTATCTACAGTTGTCGTTTCCTTTTTTAATTTAGCATTATATTTAGGAAAAAATTATTTTGGCTTTGAAAATTAAATTATGCTAGATCTGGCAACCCTGGTCTGCTACTTTGCTTAGAGCACGTAGAGAATTTGGAAAGTCCCTGGTCTCAAAGTCTCAAGGTTGCCAGAGGTCTGGTGAAATTTCACTAGATTTAATGATTTCGAAACCAATCCAAAGTGATTTAGTGAAAACTTTCGTTAAATACCCCAGTTTTAGTGATTTTTTGGATTTTGTAGCAAATAAGACAAAGGCGTCTAAAATACAATACAAAAATGCAATATTTTAAAAATATTTTTTTCAAAAACACGGCTATTTTTAATTATCCGCTCGATCTATATTTTCTACACGTTGGCAGCCGTGATGTCAGATCTGCGCATCATGCAGATCTGACATCACGGCCTAGTCAGCGAGGTCAAGCATCGGCACGGTCAAGTTAGAGCCAGTGTTACCAGATCTCCTGTTTTAACAGAAGATCTACTGTTTTCACTCTTAAACTACTGTTCTACTGTTTTCACCCTCAAATCTCCTGTTGAAAATTTTTTAATACCAAAGAGGTAATTAAGCTACATAATTCACAAATGTACACAAAAACATTGGATCATTCGGAACTAACTGGCCAGAGCCGTCTTTCCGTACGGGCCCGGTACATTTTTTTTAGAAGTCACTTTGGATGGAGGAATGGCCCCGCGCGTCTTGGGCCCACAATTTGAATCGATGACCTTTTTTCTAGAAGTTACTGTGGAGGGGGGCCCCAAAATTTGGACCGATGACCTTTTTTTTTTAGAAGTTACTGTGGAGGGAGCTTTATTATATTTAAAATTTATTAACTATTACATTATATTATGTGTAGGTATATTTAATAAAGGAATTTTTTTTATTCGTTGAGATCCGGGCTCCAAGCTCCCAGAGCAATTCTGAAGTTCTGGCGCCTATGGGTATAACTATGGCATCATAATCGGAAAGAAGATTTAATTTGCAAATATGTGAAAGTTATTGCCAAAAGAATAATTTTTAATCCATTAATAGAAAAAGTTATTCTTTTTATAGTTCCGTGGTCAAGCATTCCACGACAAAAAATATTTTTAACCCTTATGGTTATGTAGGTTTCTCACTTATTGTTCCAGCAACCAAAAAACTACTTATTAATAACATAATCATTAAATACTTCTAATTTAGACAATTCTAATAATATGGTGTTTTAAAAAATAAATCTAGATACCCGTAAAACAAAATTGGCAGGTTTCCATGGAGCTACATAAATGGAAATATTTGTAAACTAATTTAATTTTGATAGGGGCAGATTTTGTTTCATGGTTATCTAGATTTATTTTTTAAAACACCACTTTAGAATTATGACTAAATTAGAAATTGTCCTTGCACAATCGTAAAATTTAAAAATATTTCTTTGTTGTGGATTGCTTGATCACGTAACATGAAAACAATCACTTTTTCAATTAAAGTGGTAAAAGTTATTCTTTTGGCAATAACTCTGAAACGAAAGAACATACCTATTAAACTACGGTCTTCGCAAATTTCTTACAGATTTAATATAATTTCCGATTATGCTGTCATAGTTATACCGTATGATTTAAGTTTTCGGGATAAAATCAAAAAAACTGTTATTATTACAAATTGTGCCCTCTACAGGCGCGGATCCAGAACTTTGATTTGGGGGGGGGGGTCAAATCATGTAAAGGATGTGAAATTTTTTTTGGGCCACGCTCAACGGCCGGCAAGAAAAGCGCCACGCCCAAAGTTCGTTTAAAATTCACCTACATCATCTACTATCAAATTTCGAAAATTAAATTATTACCTCTTCCCTTCTGCATGGTTTTATTAAATTTGTTTTTGTAAATGTTTTTTTTTGCTGCCTAGCTGGCTCTTTATTTAAAAAAAAACATTTTTATATTTGTGAAAAAAAATATGAATATTGGTATCAATCCAAAACTTTAACATAAGACGTATGTATGACTCTAACCAGCGTTTCTCGGAATGGGTTTTTCATGATTAAAAATAAACTAAATATCGATCACCACGCCAAAATTGTAGATTTTTTCAGAAATCATGTATTTTAGGAGCGTAGCTCTAAGAGCAGTTTTTGGTGCAAATGCTTAGGTTTTCAAATACTCCTTCTTAAATAAATAAATAAATAAATAAATGAGGTCTTTATTTCCATTATAATTATAATACATTTAATAGTACTAAAGTGTAGGTACCTAATGGAAAATGCCGAAGGTCAGATAGGAGTGTAAAAACCTGGAGGCAATACACTCCCCCTGTTCTTTACCTTAAGCATATACAATAGACAGGCTATGGCAAGAGAAAAAAAAATAGAAGAACTATAATATAGGGAAAAAAACAGTTACTTGTTCAGGAGCAAATAACCGTGGGGCATGAATAAAATTAATATTATAATTATTGAATAAAGATTATATGGGGATAAACCATTGAAGTTCAGATAAACTAGTATTTTTCCGTACAAGTGGCAAATTCAAAAAAATTTATTGTTGACTTAATAAAAGCTTTTTATATGCAAACTTAAATGACGTGGGACTTTTAGACTTGAAATTTTCGGGAATTTCGTTATAAATTTTAGTTATTTGGTAAGAAAATGATTTTTTAAATTGTTCGGTTCTGTGAGCGGGAGGTGTTAGACGATCCCTAAATCTAGTATTTAAGGCATGAACATCTGACCTAAATTTAGTTTTTTTGCTTAAATACGAAGGGGATTTAGTTAGAACTATTCGATGAAACAGACAAGCTGCATGCAGTAAACGCCTATTACCCATGTTCAACCAGCCAAGATTTATTAGTTTATGCGAAATATGATTTCTACGACGAATACCAAATATTAGACGAAGACATGAATTTTGTAATACCTGAATGCGGCGTTTATCGGACGAGTCTATTGAAAAACCATAGACACTATCGCAAAAATTAAACCTTGACAAAACCAATGCTTCACACAAGATAACCCTTAGCTTTTGAGTTAAATAATTTCTAGAATTGAAAATCATCTTTAAATTAAAATACGCCTTTCTAATACAGTTGCTCACGTGAGCTCTATATTTTAGAGTGGAGTCTATTGTAAGACCGAGGTTCCTACAACTGTCAAGTATGGGCAATTTATCATTGTTGATTTTTAGTTTAATCGATGGCAAAAGAACCTCTCGAATCCTTGCAGGACCAAAAACCATGACAGAGCTTTTTTTTGAATTAATAGATAATGAGTGATCAGAAGCTTCTGAGACCAACCTGGATAGATCATCGTTTATATCCTGCAGAGATGTGTCCGTATCACGAGGATCGAAAATAAGGTAAACCTGCGTGTCATCAGCATATAGATGTACCTTACAATGTCTTACTTGATTTATAAGTTGTGAGGTATATATAGAGAATAGGAGGGGTCCCAGGATCGAGCCCTGGGGAACACCACAAGAAATAGGAAGCGACCCCGATTGAATACCAGCAACAAGAACAGACTGACTTCTTGCGTCCAAAAAGCTTTGCAGTAATTTTAAACCTTCATTACCGATACCAATAAATTTCAATATGGAACAAAGAAGCTGGTGACTTATGGTGTCAAAGGCTTTAGAAAAGTCAATCAAAGTCAGCACGGCAAGATGCCCCTGATCTACACCCCTTAATATGTCATCGGTGACCTTCAAGAGTGCAGTTTCACAACTATGTCCCGGTCTGAAGCCCGATTGGAATTCAGGTAAAATAGAAAACCTTTTTACGTGCTCCCGCAACTGTGACTCCATAACCCTCTCCAGAATTTTGGATAGTGTAGGAAGTACACTGACCGGTCTCAGATCCTTGAAGTCTTTAGGATTTGGAATTTTTGGCAATGGTGTAACAATTGCATGCTTCCAACAGTCTGGGAACTCGCCCCTTTCCAAACAACAATTTACTATATGAGTTATAAAAGGTATTATATATGGACATGCCAACAACAACAGGCTAATATTTAACCCATCATCGCCTGTAGCTTTAGATTTTATGGAATTAAGTATCTTTTCTACCTCGTTGTAATTTACCAGTTGAAATTTAAATATATCTACCCCAGGTTTGAGATTATTTTCATACCAAGCTATCTTGACTGGATTAGGATTTAGTTTAGTAATTCCATTTATGTAATAATTATTGATTTGATCAGGATTTGCGAGAAGAGGAGGAATATCAATATTTTTTTTCTTAATATTAAGTAATTTAAGGTCATTCCAAATTTTGTTTATACCAACAGTGTTTATCCTTTGCAAGAAATATGCTTTTTTTTCCTTACGACACGCCAGTGTGGTGTAGTTCCTTAGCGATTTGTAGTAGTTAAAATGAGCAGGGTTTTTTGTCTTGCGCCATTTTGAATAGGCTTTATTCCTTAAAGACATAAGAAAACGTATATTATCTGTTAACCATGGGGCATATTTCTTAGTAATACGAATTTTTCTTAAAGGAGCGTGAATATCAAACAGGTGCAAAAGGGTGTTGTTAAAGATCTCAATTTTTTCTGTAATATGTTCATGCCGAAAGATGTTGTCGAGGGAGGCGGCACGCAGGTTTGCAGTAAAAGCATCGACATCGAAATTTCTAAAATCCCTAATAATCTTAAAATTTGGCAATTTTTGAGGAAGAGTCAGTTTCAGGGTACACTTAGTTAGGTCATGATCGGATAAATTGTGCACAGGCAGGACCTGAACATCATCAATTATTTCAGAATCACTAGTCAAAATCAAATCAATCAATGTTGCACTTGTAGGTGTAATACGTGTTGGGGCGTTCACAATTTGAGACATATTTAAGGATTGAATTGTATTAATAAACTGAGATGCATAGGATTGATTTGGTTTTAATAAATCAATATTAAAGTCGCCCAAGCACAAGCAGCCGTCACACGATGCCAATATTGCCGAAATATCAGCCTCAAAAATATCTAGAAAGTTTTTTATATTGAAGTCAGGGGGGCGATACACCGCGCCAACAGAGAATATTTCATTTTTTATTTTAAGTTTTATCCATAGTTGTTCAATATTTTTGCTAACAGAAATTATGTTATAAGTAAATGAATTTTTTATATAAATGATAACTCCACCTCCCCGCCCAACAACCCGATCTTTTCTAATAAGATTATATCCCTGAATAAGTAAGTTTTCGTCTAGAATACTAGAATTAAGCCATGTCTCGGAAATACAAAATATATCAAAATTTTCTGACAACAAGAGATCCCTAACATCAATAAATTTGGGGAAAAGTGAACGTACATTTAAATGCGCCACGGTAATTGCTCCATCACCAATCATACTATACTAAAGAAGAAAGATATAAGGATAATAACCTATATAAAAAAAAAATAAAAAATATATCCTATATATGATTTTTAGATTGCGATATACAACGCAATTAATTGATTATTATCAAAAAATTTAAACAAAATACCAGCCCGTGCTCCCTCAATGTAATTGACAAAGTATAATTTGCACAGTAGGGATGTACAAAGTGTAGTTACAATAGTAACTAATTAATAGCAAAAACAAATAAATTAATATACTCTATTATATAATACAATTTAAATAGCATAGAGATTTAGATCACTATTTTTGATTGCCTTTAAAAACAAAATAAAATTTTATTCATTAAATCGACAAAATACCAGACAGTAAATGATTTAAAAAAAAAAAAAAGGCCTGATTTCATGGACAACAAAAAACTTTTTTGTTTTTTATTAATTGGCACATCAAGGCTTATTTTTACAAAAATTATTGTTATACTATATCTTCATGCTTTAAACCCTCAAAACAAATGATGTGCCAACGTCACCGTCTTAAAAAATGACCACAACCAAAATATATATTTATATGAAAAATCATATATAATATAAATTATATTTTATTTTATAATAACCACTAGATTATTAAAAAGGTACCTGTAAAATTAACAAAGGGGAAGATAAAAAATATTTTATTATTTATGGGTATAGGTAGGTAAACTAGACAGTGTAAATTAGCCAAGTAGTTCCTTTGTAATATACAACAATAAGTAATTTATGAAATAAAAAAAAAAAATTAAACAATAATTATTGTAACCATTTGGAAAGATTTAAAAAAAAAACTGACAATGTTTATTGAATGCACTTTAACAACTATAGACTATCATCTGTTATAGAAAAAAATCACCAGCTATTTGTCCTTAATTTTTTTATTTGTTTGTCGTGTTGTTCTTAGTGTGCTAGGACTATTTACTATTTTTCTTTTCACACTACCATCTTCATTGTAGTTGTCTATTGCGTTATTTGTGTCTTTATGTATTTTGTCAACTTGTCCTTCATCCTTTTCACTATCATATACGCTTTCCAAATCACTTGCATCTGCTGGTTCAATAAGCAGTTCCCGGGCTTTCAAGGATTCATAAGTAAACTTAATTCCGTCTATAAATATGTTTTTCCCAACTATTTTCGTTGTTTTACTTTGAATTTTTGCCTGACCTGACTTTTTTCTTAAAAATGATTGTATTTCTCTATCTTCCTTAGATAGGTCATTCGTTATCCAAATCTTAGCATCTTTTAGTTTTGTCGAGTTAGGTTTAATTGCCGCAAATATTTTTGATTTTGTAATGTTTCTTGTCAACTCTAGTATTGTGGGAGCTTTTCCCTGCGCCCTAGGTTGATAAACATTAGAAATATCTGTTTCTTGTAGGTTGGTATTGAGCAGAGAGTTTAAAGTTGTAATGGTATTAAGTAGCAGATCATTTCCTTTGTGCTCAATTCCAAAAATCGCAATAGAATTTTTCCGGAGTCTTTTTTCAAGAACAGTTATTCTCTCCTTTTGTGATTGATTTTCACTTTTCAAAAGTGTTATGGCACAACTTGCTTGACGTATTTCCTCTCTAAGTTTACCATTATTTTCTTCGATCTTTCTAAGCAGAATTTCAAATTTTTCATCAAACTTTTTTTCTATCTGCCTAAGAACTTCCTGCATAATATTTGCCTCGCCATGGCTTCCCATAGTCCAAGGTTTCGCACGCGATGTTACTAAGATTTACTAGCTTAGCAATAGCCTCCACAGTGGTAGAGTATTTACTGGTATTAAAATATAAAAATACCAGCCAAATGGTAAAAGATCAACCAACTGGGCGGAGTCAGTTGCTGATAACAATACAGCAGGCAAAAACAATCCTTATGTTACCCTACCTTAAGTCCAATGTGTGTTTAGATCCATTTTACAGGTAATTTAGGCACTATTTTCAAACATTCTTAGTAGTCTTAAGGGTGGTTTAGTTTAGACTTATATTTCATAACTTGTCACAATTATTTACTGCACTTTCACTAATTATTCATATAAATAGAGAGCGAACTGACAACACGTGTGGTCGATGACCCAAAACCTGCCTATTACTCTCTTACGTGCCGTTTTGTATATTAAGCATTCTCGTTTCTTCCCGCACTATTTTTTTTATTATAAATTATCACACTTCTTCCATTAAAAATCGTTCAATTAAAATTTTTACTTTAATTTTTTAAAAATAAATATAGATATTATAATTGTTTTCTGTTTTGGTTGTAAAAATATTTTATTTCATTGGGTTTTGCATGCAGCCCGGCAAAACAATAAAAATTTGTTTGCGTTTCCCTGTTTTGGGGGGGGGGGGGGTCATGACCCCCATGACCCCCCCCCCCCCTGGATCCGCGCTTGGCCCTCTAGCAATTATTTATTTATTTATTTAAATTATTAGGTACACTTTCGATAGCTTTAACTTTAAATATAAATATCAAAGTTAAAAAATATGATTTTTAGAAAACTTTCAAAAATAGCTGCAAAAACAAATAAAAAAAATAAAAATGGTACCACAAATTCTCTGGCCCTTAAAGCAGCGGCAATATCCTCTGCAGAATCCGTTTCTGGTACATAATTGTAACAAGCAATAGCCATCGTGACGTATCCTTAAAATTGAAAAAATATGTTAAAATCATTGTATAAAAACCTACAAGACATTATAGCGCCCACCCCGTATCCTCTTTCACTATTATCTTAATCGGTTGGCCTTGCTACGAGGTGGTGACTACAAGTTCTACTCCAGGGTGAGTTCGGGAAGAATACGGTGCCTTCAGCCCAAATGTGCATTTATAATGAACCATAAGTAACAAAGTAAACACAGGATCACTTATTTTCCATGAGTTTATTCAGTAAAGTTGTAAAATTTGAAAATTTCGAAAAGGGAGCAAAATTGACACTTTATCACAATCCTGTATAATTTTCCAATAAATATTACTTTTGGCTCACAACACATATTTTTGCTACTACATAATTCATGTCTTTATAGGAAAGCAATAATACTTTCCGCGCGCACCTCGTATTCGAGAGTTTCGAGCGGCTGAAACCCGCGATTACTGGCTGAAGTGTCTTTCACGTCCGAAAGGTATACTGTTAACCTTAGCTGCGAGCTGGCACGTATGTACGGTGAATTATTCATTGTCACTGAGAACTGATAATTGTTTTCTAACTTTTGTCTATTACTTTGTCCATAAATTCACGATTTTAATAACTAATAAAATACTTATTTTTGCTCCGTATTAAAAATTACAAAATAAGCATTTCGATCGTCTCCAAAACTTCCGTTTTCCGGTTAAAAACCTGATTTAAAATTTAGACAAATTTTATGTAAAATTCTGCACTATTTCAAACTTATTTTTATTTTAAAAACTTATAAAACTTCCGGCTGGAAGGTGGGCCGAGGTCCCACCCTCAGATTTCACTAACAGAACTAACTTTTTAACTTGGACTCCGAACTGACGTAATTTCACTTTAACACGTACAACACTTTTTTATAGACTTTTTATAGACTGCCCTGACCCAAGGCGTTGTTCAGCCTTTTATACCCAAAATCGCCCCTCTCAATCTAGCCCTAATAGCGCGGTGACCTTTTATTTCCCCTTCAATTCAACCCTATTCAGCGAACGTGACATTTAACTGTCTTGATTTTCCGAGAAACGATACATGAAAAAAAGGTTATTTATAGCTAATTAAGAGTCATAATCCCTTGTTCTGACGTATTGAGATTACAAACAGATATAAAAATGTCAAGTTGCAATAATTTACGATAGGGGGACCCATCAATCTCGTTAATCATGCAGGGGGAAAATTTTTACCCTAGCAGGAGTTTGCAGGTGTGAACCCCATTCTTAAGATGACGTGTGGTCATTTCTTGTTACGCGACGCTAAGAAATAATAGGGGGAGCACCCTAATATGACCTATTTCCGAGTCTTTTGTTTCTGGGGTGTTACACGTATGCAAAACTTAAGGTGGTGGCAATTTCTTTTGGAAGGATGCGTGCCTCGGAGATTTCGTTTAGATATTTTTAGAAATACTTAGTTTCTACACTGAGATAAATACTTCTTTCGGTGGTTTTATTTGTGAGATTTAAATTTAAGAAATATTTTTATTATTTTAAAAATTCTTGATATTTATAAATTCTCATTAAGAAACCCTTAATATTTGCAACAACTGACTGGTTCAAATTTTTACTTTTAAAGTAAGCCAATGTCGTGGTCACTACAACATACTGGGTGTGGATTTTAAATGGAGCGCTACTTATAGCGACTCTGGGAATAAGATTTCTCTAAAATACAAAAATACGTCTCAAAGTTTTTTATGGGCCTCATTTTTGTCATTTAAAAAAAATTGGAACCCTAAATCTTTATGTAGAGATTTAAAAAGAAGACCAGACCTAGAAATCTGCAAGAGTTGAAGGCAAGAATTCGGGCAGGGATACGTTTATTCTCGCCAGAAGTTTTGGAAAAAGCAATGGAAGAGTAAGAGTTCTACCATCGATTTGGCCTGTGCGCACAGATTAATGGGGCACATTTTCAACAATTGCTATCTGATAAAAAAGTGACATTACAGTTTTAAAGTTATTGTTAATGTAAATAAGATTTTATTAAATTTCTGACACATGCTCAGATGTAAAAAAAAATATATGGACACATTTTTTTTTCGATAAGCTTTCCAAAAAGGTGCCACAAGTGATATCGTCTTATTTAAAAAAAAAAGTTTGTTAGGGCTGCACCCCCCTTGGGGGTCCCAATTTTTTTACATAATAAAAAGCGAGGCCTATAAAAATCTTTGATGACGTATTTTTGGATTTTAGAGAAATCTTATTCCCAGAGCCGCTATAGGCAGCATTCCATTTACAATCCCAACCCTGTATAGATACCAGTGCGCATAAAAAAAGCAAAATCTTAATACTAGGACAGCTTCCAGAGTTTGAGAAGGTACTCTGAAGCTGGGTTACAAAATTGTATATATTTTAAACTTTGTAAGGTATATGTTTTTATTTTATCTGAATTTTATGGTTGACAGCAAAATATTTTCAGCGAATATTATTCATGAATGATAAATTAAAAAGCAAAAAACCAATAAAATTAAGAGGAAAAAGCATTAAATAATTTAAAAATGTAACAAAATAGTAGATAGGTACATTAAACAAATAGGTAGTTTAGAAAAGCAAAGTTTTACTAAGCGATATGAGTTTAGTGAAACTGGTTTTCTTAAGAGGTTTAGTTATACTATTTTTTCGCACTTTGTGTTAGTAATTTTAAGGAAGTAAACATAGATATTTAGCACGAGGCATCAGCCGAGTACGGAAATTCTCCGAGTTTTAGAATAATCACTTTCACACGAGTAATGTACACTATTTATCCTACGATCACAAAGAATCATTAAAAAAGCCATTGATTTGTGAAAAAAATATTTTAACACTAGTGTTGAAAAAAAAATCAACACTAGCGTTGAAATTAGCATACTTATTTATGTTCCACTTAGTATCTGGTTTCATAGTTTGTCAACAGACTTTTCCTTTATTTGTAATTTAACTATTTCATTTTTTCATATTTTATATATCATAGGAAGAACTAATCCTGGATTGACTTCTAGATTAATCAGAATAAAACATTTTAAATTTAATCAAGGAAAGATGCATTAAACATAAATTTAAAAAATCCACCCAGCAAAGAAGATTGCAATTCAAAATAATTCTATAAATTATTTAATGTTTTTATAAAAAAAAGTCACATACAGCTGGTGAGATTTGAACATGTGACCTTGCGATCTATAGGCTAGAGCTCTATTCTGTACGCTATCGGTACCAATAATAATTTATTGTTTAATACTTGACACTCTCTTCAGCGCGATTTGTTTTTCTGGTAATATATTTTCCATTATATTAGGTATTAACTTATTTTATAATTTCAGATGGCGTATCACTTTGATAGGTGGTTGTAGGAAAAAAATTAGTCGCTAATACCTAAAAAACGATTTGAGCTAATAGGTATAGGTACTTAGACAAATTATATATTTTTGAAATCAGAATAGAAAGACCTTTCATAAAAATAAAACTATGCAGGGTGTTCCATTGAGAAAACATCAACTTTACGCCACAGTTTCTTTGCTTTAATAAGCCAAATCGCTTGTTAAGTGGCAATTTTAGATTCTACAGTCAAACGTAGCAAAGAGGCACTCTTTGCTACTTTATAGGTTTTAATAAAAATGCAGGAAAACTAAAAAATAGGTCGCTGTTCAGTCCTGGTTGGATGACCCTGATGCACCTGTGTAGGATTTCCGTATTATATTAATCCATAATGTTGGTCAGCGCCAATCCAGGGTATCATTATTGGTTGAGAAGTGCAGGAAGTCTCCCTTCCACGAGCTGACTAACTCCTAAATGCTTTACTTACCCCCCTGAGCACTTCTGTAAATATCATCATACAGGTGGTATGCTTTTGCATGTGCTTTAAGGACATTATGACCACAATTGTAAGAAATAGTGCCCACATCAAGATTTTCCACTTTCGCCAAAAGATCAACGTAGAGTACTTTACAAACTGCATGAGCTTCATTGAACGTGGCCCAATATTTTACTCTGTCTCCGAAAGTTGAAAAAACTAGATCGGCATAGTTAAGGAAATGTTGAATATTTGATTCGTTCATAAATCCTCCCATATTCTCTATTGCCATTGGAGTATCGAAGTTAAAAATTGTCACATGAGGGATAATATTATTTTTTATTAAGCCATTAATGAGGTTGTTATAGTAGTCAATTCCAGCTTGATTAATATTATCAATAGTTCCTAAAAAATATATTATACAGGGTGTTACAAATTCGACATACCAGCATTGGAATCTCGGAAACCATAGGAGTTAGAGAAAAAGTTAAATGGTGCTGAATATAATGCCGCTTTAAAAGTTTTTAAATTACAAATACGATTTTATTCGAAAAAACCCGAAATTTTGCAAAATCGTTTTTATTTTTTCCTGAGCTCATTTGACTAGCTATCTAAAAATAAATGACACTTTGTCATTGCCACTTTTTCTCCTCTACAAAATAACGTTGCTAAATTAAAGATCCGCCGTTTCGTCTCCGAGCGGCCATCACCAACTTTACTTTTTGAAATACGGACCTGGATTTTTTTAAACCGATTTTTAAAACCTCCTACCCTCATAATGTAATGGCGATATTACTTTCTCATAATTATGAATTGTCCTTGCTTATTTTTTTAAATTAATATTTTTTACACTTCTTGTCAGTCCGGTCCTGGCAACGAATTACAATATTAATTAAAAACTTTATTTTATTTAAAACCTTAACAAATAAGTTTCATGAAAAATTTGTCTAAAGTTCATGTTAGGTATTTAAGTAATACCCAAAAAGAATTTTGAATATTTGAAAATTTAAAGAGTGTGCCATGATTTATGAATCTAAGCAACGGGTTAACCAAATTTTAAAATATGGGTGATTTATACCTAGTGTCAAACTGTGGTCCTTTGCACAAAAATGTTTTTTTATCCGATTGTGTCAAAAAATGACGTTTTATAGATCAGATATTTGGACGAAAAGGTAACCTTTTTAATAAGGTATTGATTATTGCGCTGGTAGCTAGGCAACCTTTGTCGTCCTAGTCCGAAAAACATTTTGTCGGACACTAAAATATTTTCAACAGTTTATTTTATTCATTTATTTACAATAATTATATTAAAAGTACAATTAGAACAATTTTGAACAAGAACGGGGTGATGTAAATTTGATTTTGAGGACGTGTTATTATTTTTGGTCTCCGTTATGATATTATTCTCCAATGTTGAACTCGATTGGGAGACGGATTGCGACACCTGAGTCGAGACTGACTGCAGGTCAGATTGTGGAATGTTAAATATTTTCTTGGTCAGCTCTAACTTATTACTTAAGGAATCATCTATGTAGCCCTCGGCTACTCCCGAAGACTTCCAGCCTCCATGCCGTTTTAGAGATGTTATGTCTGCTCCCGCATCTACAAGTAATGTGGCCGATGTTCTTCTGAAACAATGTCCCGTGAATTCCTTGGCATTCGGCAGTTTTAAGTAAGCTGCTATTTCCTGAGGTATAGAGCCAAATTTGTGTATACCGACAACTTGCTTATGGCATTTTCCATTGCGATAAGGCACAAAAAATAACTGGGTCAAGCAAAACACTCAAAGGATTAGAGACACAATTATATTCTTGTAGTCATAGAAATAGAAATATTTAGGTAATAATTGATGGTATCGTAAATTTTTATAATTTCATTTAGTATATTTTAGGTGTGTATTAAGATCTTGTGGTTGTATTAGTAATTATATTGTTATTTCGTTAGTCAACTGACGGGTAGGTGTTGCTCACACAGACTATATGTCCATGAGCACACTTTGTGTTGTATAGTTATAGAGATATTGTGCAATCTAGTTTATGTATTATTGTTAAATATATCAAAATAAATAAATAAATAAATAAATATTTGTTGGACGTAAAGCCAGATAATTTCTATAATACTTTAGATATTCTCCAGTCACCGTAAATGATCTCGGTTTGTTTGTTTTATTATAGGGAATTTTTATTAACAAAGCCGTTCCCAAATCTTGTATGTCATCAATTTTCATATGAGCCAGTTTTTCTCGACGACATGCGCCCGCGATTCCAAAAATAAAAGCAACCTGTAATTAAGAAAATTGTTAGTCAGAAATTTAAAATACTATTATATAGTTACATTTACCTTCAACATTAAGTATTTGTCATCTGGAGCATGGCAAAGGAATTTGTGAACCTCTTCTCTAGTTAGGATCCTTGATTTCTTTGGACAATATCCAACACTTTTTTGTTTCAACAATGCTCGTAATCTCATGTATTTAGATATATTAATATTCTGTTTTACATTTACCACTGCAGTACTTCGACCACAGAGTAGATGACTTCATAGTTTTCGATAATTCCGCCATATAGACCAAGAAGACGTTTTCGGAGAACGACTGTATATTTTTTTCTTGCCGGTAATTTATAAATTTTTTATAAGCTCTTTCATATATTTCCTTAGATTTTTGTGGCAACAAATGTAACATTACTTCCTTGGCAGTTTCTTGAATGTCAGGTGGTATACCTTCTATAAGATCATCGTCTATTTCCATTTTTAATTGTGTTTTTCAGGTTTTAAAACTAGCAGAACACGAAAGATTAATTAAAACTATCGCCTGATTGATAAAACGTCAGTTGATAATATTAATTTAATTATTTGTTAGATCCATGGATACGCATATTACAGGTTTCATTGTTCAAACATTCAAGGGACAAAAAATTACAATGCAAGATGAAATATATTGGTTTTCTTAATTTTTACATTATTTTATAATCCGAGCAAAAACACAATCGGATAAAAAATAACGTATGTTATACGGACGAAAAATGTATTTCAGACTATGCGGGTTACTGGCCTCGGCTTTGCCTCGTCCAGTAATCTCCCGCAATACGTCCGAAATACTGCATTTTTCGTCCTTGTAACATAATATTCTATTTTCCAACGAAGAAAAAAGTGATATGATTCAAATGTTTTACTTGTGCCGATTAAAAAGAGTTAGAGCTGCTGAAATGTACTAACAAGAGTATCCTGATCGGTTGAAAGGACTGTCGCCAAAATTGGAAGAAAAATTAATCGTTGTATTGAGCAAAACGGCAATCTCTTTGAACATTTAGAAAATTAGGATTTATAATTAGTAAATTTAGAATTATTAGAAAATTACCATAAAATAAATTATATTACTTATGTATGCATGTTTTAAATAAAATAAAGTTTTTAATTAATATTGTAATTCGTTGCCAGGACCGGACTGACAAGAAGTGAAAAAAATATGAATTTGAAAAAATAAGCTTCATAATTATGAGAAAGTAATATCGCCATTACATTTCGGGTTTAAAAATCGGTTTAAAAAAATCCAGGTCCCTATTTAAAAATGTAAAGTTGGTGATGGCCGCTCGAAGACGAAACGGCGGATCTTTAATTTAGTAACGTAATTTTGTAGAGGAGAAAAAGTGGCAATGACAAAGTGTAATTTATTTTTAAATAGCGAGTCAAATGAGCTCAGGAAAAAATAAAAACGATTTTGTAAAATTTCTATTTTTTTCGAATAAAATCGGAAGTATTCGGAATTTAAAAACTTTTAAAGCGGCATTATAATCAGCACGGAATTGTACAACTTTGCTCTCCTTTAACCGTTTCTCTAACTCCTATAGTTTCCGAGATTCCAATGCTGGTATGTCGAATTTGTAACACCCTGTATGTATACAGGGTTTATTTAATTGACGCACTATATTTAAATAGGTGACTCCTTGAAAAACTCCTAGAGAAACACTCCATGTTTCATTTTTTTTAAACAACTGTCTAAATTTTTAGGTAAATACGGGAGAATATTGTACCTAGGAACTGTTATTTTATTTTTTGTTTTAACCGTCGATCAAAGGTACCTACCTAGTTTTGATTTTTTTACCTTAGTGTAACAAACATTTGTTACATATTATACCTGGGAACATACAGAGTATATGTATATTTCTAGATACAAGAAGGTTCCATTAGAAATATAAATTCAGGGCTACCTGATTATGTTAAAAACTAAATATCACGGCGGCATTCTACTCACCATACATCGGGAATTCTCGTAAAACTTATTGGCAATTCACTAACCGGCAGTCAACGATAATATTTACGCGCAAACTAGAAGTAAAATATTTATTTTTATTGTGTAAAGCCTATTAGTCACTGAAAAATCACAAAAGACGTTTTAAAAATTTAAAATTGTATTTAAACATATAATTCTAATATGGTGTTTTAAAAAATGAAACTAGATAGCTGTGAAACAAAATTGGCATATTTCCATGGAGATAAATAAATTTAAATAGTTGTCAACTGATTTAATTTTAAAAGGTATTGATTTTGATCGAAAGCGAAGGCTTAATCAGCCTTAACTAGAACTCAGGAGCAGCCAAGCTGCCTATCTCTCATGTGTCGAATAAATCACCGACAACAATGAGCTAAGGAGTCTAGAGGATCAATATGATAACCGGACATCGAATGTGTCACATTGACAAGCCAGATCACTGATAAGCATCCAGAATCAGAAACAAGGATGACCTCACGTTTCATTTTAAGTGAGGCAAAGAATGTTAACATCAAATTAAATGACAGGCTGGCCATGGTACCTCAAAATTCGACGGACCTACCTATCGGTAAACAATAGTTTATTGGTAGCCCTCCACGGCGTTGAGCGTCCGGGGTTTGCACGCTGTGCACCCCTTCGTCTATTACCCGCTGTCCCCTCACCATGTCAGTGGGGAATGGTAGTTTAATGGGTCGTTAGACTCACTGCTAACAACGGTATGCCCTGTCTTCTTCCTTAACATCTCAATCCTTTCGTTGTTTCGTCCTACTGGGACTCATCAGAGACGCGCGATCATCCTGAGGCCGCGGCCCGCAAAGGGTCTGCGCCTATAGATGGTTAATCGTCTGACAACTGGCGTTATTCATCATCGTTATGGAAGGTATCAGTCTTCACACTCACGAACCTCCCTTCAAGGGTTTAGACTGGGTCGGCTTTTGGTGAGCTTAGTTAAAGCCAATAGCTGTCTCGAAAGAGAACTCAGTTTGTTCGTTCAGCGGCAGCCTAGCTCGACTGTCGCTAGGACAGAAAAGACCTGAGGAACTCTGGGCAAGGACTACAAAGATTGCACGATCGAGAGTGCAGGGGTGATTTCCCTTTCGGCATCAGATAACCGCCGGTTGCTCCTTGGCAACAGACGACTATGTGACATGAGCTCCACACCCCCAGCCATAAACGAACATCCGGGTTCCCAATTCCCGGACCCCCCCCCCCCCCGGGGATGCTTGATGGTGGACTGGGATTAATTTGATGTTAACATTCCTTGCCTCACTTAAAATGAAATGTGAGGTCTGATTCTGGGTGCTTGTCAGTGATCTGGCTTGGCAATGTGACACGTTCGATGTCCAGTTATCACCCTTTTTTCTATTTTACTTGGTTGAATCATATTTGGACGGAAGTAAATGAAGAGGAATCCGCGTATTGATTTTGTTTCACGGCTATCTAGATTTTTTTTAAAACACCACATTTGAATTATGCCTAAATTATAAGTTTTCCTTTATTATATTGTTATTTCTGAAGTCGTTTTTGGGCCATTAAATAATGAGTAACAAACTTACAAAATCAGAAAGTTGCCTTGCCGTTCTGCCCTTCTTTCAAATTAGGCTTTTTTCCTCTTCGTTCGCTGCCAGGGCCATTCCCGAGGGGACCTACAATTTAACGTGGGTTCCGAACCACGATCCTCAGTCATGCGACACTCCCCAAGGGCTATCAACTCTTGGTTTATTGCCATTGCATGACCTACCGATTGGGGAGTGTGTACCTTCTTTCGCACCCCACGAGATGTCCGATCTCATTCGGCCTGGTTACCGGCGTGAATGGGGTGGGTTGGGAAATGATACCTTTTACACTCTTCCCTGCATTCTTAAATCCACTAAATTTCGGACATACTTTTTTTATTGTACGTATGCCCACTCCGGGAATCGAACCCGGGTCGCCGCGGTCGAATGCCAGTAGCTCTACCTCTGAGCCACAACCGCGGTAATCAGAAAGTTAAAAATATTTTTTTTGTGTTGGAATGTTTGGCCACAGAACTATGAAAACAATCACTTCTTCAATTAAAGCGGTAAAAGTTATTCTTTAAACAATAACTCTGAAACGAAAGAAGATATTGAGCTGCGGTTCTCAAAGTTTACGATGTCACAATTATACCGTATGATTTAAGTTTTTGGAATAAAATTTAAAAAAAAAACTCTTATTAATACAAATAACTTTGAAGCAAACAAAGATATCGGACTACGGTTTTACGTTTTTTCTTGCAAATTTAATCTACTTTCCGATTATGCTGTCCTAATTATACTTATATGATTTAAGTTATCGGCATAAAATCAAAAAAACTTTTATTATTACAAATTGTGCCCTCTAACGTTTTTTTAGGAACTATCGTGTACCAATGGATACCAAAAATTAAAAATAGTCACCTTTTTCTTCCAAACAAGCTTAAATCGGATAAGTCGTTTAGAAATTACAGAAATAATTTAAATGTTTACTCTGTCAATAGCTTTCCCCCCTCTTATTAAAGTCGGTAGGTACGCCAATGAGCCTTTAACCAAAATGATGCAGAATTGTCTAGTTAATGTTGTATTTTCAATATGAAGTATTTTTTAAGATACAAATTATTCGGCCAGTTTAAATCTAATTCCAACGTCTATAAAAATGACATACCATTAGGAAGTATTCTCGGCCAAGATAATGAAAATCTGTAAAAATCCAACCCCATGCTTGTCACTAAATCAATGTCATCCTGATATTTATGATATGAATCGCATGCAATATCCCCATTCTTATGGTCCAGTATTAGCTGGGGATATGTATGAGTTATATGATCCCATAAACTAGGGCCCTTTCCGTCCTCGTCCCAGGCACCTTCTACTTGATACGAAGATGTTCCAGCTCCAAATAGAAAATTATCGGGAAATGTATAGTTAGAAAGCCCGAAAATTCTGGTAAAAAATTGTCAGAAATAAAAATGAAGTTGTTGATGAAGAACTTTTGGTTTAACGTAAAGGTGCACTGAGAGAAGATTCTTGCTGTCCTTATAAAAATCTTTATACCGCTTATAAAGAGAAATGCTAACATAGTGGACAAAAGAAAAACTACCTGAGATAGTAAAATCTATTTGGCTGTAATTTCTTTGCTGTCGTAATAAAGTCACTTTATAAAGAATGATCACTTAGCTCAAGTAAACAAAAATGTTGTATTAGCAAAGTAACTGACCATCGGCTATAAAGATACTTCGCTAGAACAATAAAGATACTTTTCTACGCCATCCGCATCGTTTTCGAAACAATAATTTTTTTTCAATATCAGTATAACATTTTGCTATATTGAAAAGATGTTTTTATTTATTTCAAGAAAGTTACTTTGCTGGGTCAGAATGTACCTACTTACTTCAAGAACTCTTTTTTAGCTAAGGTAGCAACTAAACATTGCTATAATAGTAAAGCACCACTTATTTGCTATAATATGTGGGGTGTGGCCCAAAAAAGAAGCCGTATATTTTGTTGAATTTTTAATATACTCTAGAGAACATATTATGCTAATAACACATTTATATAAACCAAGTATTTTCACTTTGGGTACGTAATTTTCAAAAAAATTTGATTCAGTTAAAATTGTGTTATTAAAAATAGTATTTTCCATGCTATATCAAAAATTTAACATAGTATAAAGCTTACTTTTCAGGTAACTCCATCATATTTTACATCATGCAACTCCCCACGTCTGAATAGGTTGTCAAAGATTTAAAACTAAAAAGAAAAAAATTATTTTTCTCTTTATTATTTAATACAACAGAAAACAACACCTAAACAGCCTAAATATTAGGTAAATAATAATTAAGTAGGTACATTGTATTTTATTAAGAAAAAGAAAGTATTTTACTTTTGCGATATTTCTTAAAATCTTCCTTTTAAAAATCATACCGTGTTTAAAACTTTCGTAAGTTGTCTTTTAGTTTAAGGACTTTTATTATGAATAGCATTTGCTAAAGAATTACTAACTTTCATTTCTCTAAAACTTGACTCACACAAAAATTATTATTAAATAAACAACAGTTAAACTAAACACATAACATAAAACTAATATAACTTTGGTCTTTTAACACTGATATTAAAAATCTACACTGTCATTGATGTCACAATCCAATAAAGCACTGCACACTGGAAACATTTTTGAGCCAAGACAATTTTTATTGGAAAAAATGAGACAAATGTCGAGTCGTAATGGTGACCAACAACAGCCAACGATGCGACGATTTTACTTTATGAAGGAACGAGCATCGAAATATCAGAAAAAATGAAGACCTGAAGACATGTGGAGACAGAAACGGGACGACTGGTGCGCAATATAAAAGTTGGCCCAATCAGACTGAATATGTCACCACGAAATAATCCGATTCGAAACGAACAGTTTTACGAATTTCCCAATTCCAACAAAAAATTTTGCTACCCCTTTAAAAACTCTTTAGAGCGCTAGAAAAGATTTTTTTTATAAAGATTTCTTTTAAAAGCAGCAAACTGCATTACTTCCTCAGCAAAGCCAATAGTAGTCCTAGAAAATAATTTTTAAAAAATGCTTACTTGGCTGTTATCATAATGTAAGTTTTCTATAATAGCAAAGGTTTTTGTAACGGATATAAAGAGTTTTCAGGTAAATTGTTTCTTTTGCAATAAGAAATTCATTTTGCTATCGTAGGTTGAAAATTTAATATTACAGCCAAAATAATCTTAGCAAAGAATTTCTTGTTAAAGCTTTTCTCAGTGTGGACTTGCATCAAGAGTTATACCGCTGTACATATTGCCGATATATTTAAGAAATATGAAACCAAGCTAAATATCGCCAAGTAATTTTTACCGCCGGCGCGGCCTTTCAGCTAAATAGCTTATAATTTCGGCAATACAGTGTGCTGCCAATTCGTGTGCATATATGGGATTCTCTAAAAGAGCAAGAGGTATTGTCTGACGCATGGTTCTAGAGCTACAATGCCTGATAAGGCAGGGAGATAACGACCTAACTCGAATCAAAAATTACGTCAGAAGCTGTGATGTGCATCCAGACAGTAATTGTATGGACTTTACCTTATTTTAAGGGGAATTGCCTTTTTAATGCGGCCGTTATCTCCCTGCCTTATCAGGCATTGTAGCTCTAGAAACGTGCGTCAGACTATACCTATACGAAGATGGTAAAATTGAGGCAACATTTCACAATCTTGTGCTTAATGATCTGTTTTTTTATAAATTAAATAAAATCCTAGTATTTCTGAAGATATGTATCTGGAAAAAAGCGAAATTTTTAAAATTTATTTTTATTTTCAAAGAGCTATTAAATTAATTACATTTTCTTACTAAAACCTTTAAACATCTAGGTCCGTATTAAAAAGATTGGCATTATTAATAGGCCCAAAATATCGAAATGTTGGTTTTAAAAATTGATGATAGGTACCATTTTATAAAGAACAAAAGTGCCAATAAAAAAGTGTTATTTATTTTGTTATTTCTCTTTAAATAAGGTAAGTATATAATAAAAACAAATACTAGAAAGTCTCTCAATATTTAAAATTTGTGCAACTTTGCCACAATTTAAACTTGTATCTCTCATAGTTTCCAACGGTTACCCTTGAGTTTGGGACACCCTGTATACTTTAACCGACAGTATTTTTTATAGGATAGATCTGTTAGTTATTTAAACTCACCCAGAACAACAGAAACCTAAAAATGTAACCACTAATAACATGGTACCTATTTATTTTAAAATATCAATTAAGTAGGTAAGTAATATAAGAAAAAAATTACGACTGTTTTTATATTAAAATACTTAGGTATAGGTATTTGATGACAATCTAAAATTTGTGACACACATAATGTAATGATTAGATAATTCTTAAGAATCTAATAATACAAAGACAAAATAATTATGGAGAATTTAACCTAAACCACTCTCACAAAATTTACTTATTTTAAGTTACACTGAGAAAAGCTTCAGCAAGAAATTCTTTGCTAAGATTATTTTGGCTGTAATATTAAATTTTTAACCTATGATAGCAAAATGAATTTCTTATTGTAAAAGAAACAATTTACCTGAAAACTCTTTATACCCGTTACAAAAATCTTTGCTATTATAGAAAACTTACATTATGATAACAGCTAAGTAAGTCTTTATAAAAAATTATTTTCTAGGACTACTATTTGCTTTGCTGAGGAAGTAATGCAGCTTGCTGCTTTTATCTTTATAAAGAAATCTTTTCTAGCGCTCTAAAGAGTTTTTAAAGGGGTAGCAAAATTTTTTGTTGGAATTGGGAAATTCGTAACTGTTCGGTTCGAATCGGATTATTTCGTGGTGACGAATTCAGTCTGATTGGGTCAATTTTTATATTGCGCACCAGTCGTCCCGTTCCTGTCTCCAGGTCTTCATTTCTTTAGGTCTTCATTTTATTTAAGATATTTAAATGCTCGTTCCTTCATAAAGTAAAATCGTCGCATCGGTGGCTGTTGTTGGTGATCATTACGACTCGACATTTGTCTCATTTTTTCCAATAAAAATTGTCTTGGCTTAAAAATGTTTCCAGTGTGCAGTGCTTTATTGGATTGTGACATCAATGACAGTGTAGATTTTTAATATCAGTGTTAAAAGACCATAGTTATTTTAGTTTAATGTTAATTTTTTTATGTTATGTGATTTATTTAATAATAATTTTTGTGTGAGTCAAGTTTTAGAGAAAAGAAAATTAGTAATTCTTTAGCAAATTCCATTCATACTAAAAGTCCTCAAACTAAAAGACAACTTACCAAAGTTTTAAACATTGTATGATTTTTAAAAGAAGATTTTAAGAAATATCGCAAAAGTAAAATACTTTCTTTTTCTAAATAAAATACAATGTAATTATTATTGTACCTAATATTCAGGCTAGATGCAGAAACATGTTTTTTCGGCATTCCCTTTTGGATATTTGTTTAAATTTAAAGTAAACAGATATTTTTTAATAAGATATGTTTTAACCACTCAAAGAAAAAAGCAGTAAAATATTATTGTTTTTTTAAGCAGCTAAAACTGAAACTATTTTTAGGTTATGAAGTGTTGATTTCTGTTGTATTAAATAATAAAGAGAAAAATATTTTTTTTTTAGTTTCAAATCGTTGATAACCTATTCAGACGTGGGGAGTTGCATGATGTAAAATATGATGGAGTTACCTGAAAAATAAGCTTTATACTATGTTCAATTTTTGATATAGCATGGAACATATTATTTTTAATAACACAATTTTAAATGAATCAAAATTTTTTGAAACTTCCGTACCCAAAGTGAAAAAGCTTGGTTTATATAAATGTGTTATTAGGCATAATAAGTTCTCTAGAGTATATTAAAAATTCAACAAAATATACGGCTTATTTTTTGGGCTACCCCACATATTATAGCAAAAGGGTGGTGCTGTCATAATAAACCACTTTTCTATTATAGCAATTTTTAGTTGCTACTTTAGCTAAAAAAGAGTATCTGAAGTAAGTAGGTACATTCTGACCCAGCAAAGTAACTTTCTTGAAATAAATAAAAAAATCTTTCCAATATAGCAAAACGCTATGCTGATATTAAAAAAAAATTCTTGTTTCGAGAACAATGCGGATGGCGTAGAAAAGTATCTTTACTGTTCTAGCAAAGTCTCTTTATAGCCGATGGTCAGTTACTTTGCTAATACAACATTTTTGTTTACTTGAGCTAAGTGATCATTATTTATAAAGTGACTTTATTACGACAGCAAAGAAATTACAGCCAAATGGATTTTACTATTTCAGGTAGTTTTTCTTTTGTCCCCTATGTTAGCATTTTTCTTTATAAGCGGTATAAAGATTTTTATAAG
This sequence comes from Polydrusus cervinus, assembly GCA_935413205.1. Classification (NCBI taxonomy): domain Eukaryota; kingdom Metazoa; phylum Arthropoda; class Insecta; order Coleoptera; family Curculionidae; genus Polydrusus; species Polydrusus cervinus. The sequence continues at coordinate 10,068,255 of OW284518.1, forward strand.
GACAGCAAGAATCTTCTCTCAGTGTAGTTAGCCATTTGGGTTCTTATACAAGAAGTTACATTAAATAAAAGTTATTTATAAATCCTTGGAAAATTACAATTCAAAATATTTTGCCAGATTCACGACATGTAGAACGTAGGTACACATCATAGTTAAATTGTTACCATCATTAATTACTACATCTTTGCCATTTTTAATTCAGGTCATAAATATGTATTTCAGAATGCGTAATGCAGAATAATGTAATTCAGATTAGTTAATCGAATGCAATTATGATTACAAATCCTGTACCTACATAATTCAAAATTGAAACAAATATTTTCGAATATCAATAGAATTGCAACTGATATTTTTTCAATAATTGACAAATCTTACATATTTATGGTGTTATAGAATGAATTATCTATACTATTTACACATATCTGTTACGTGCTACGTAGATTACCGATGTGTGGATTGAAGGGCTATAGAACTATTAACCAAAAACCATATCTCAATTCTAGTTTTTGATAATAATATCTAAAGCAGATAACTATAAAACAATCAAAAATTTTAAATAAAAAAATGAAAAGTTGAATCCAACCACACAAGCAGACTCAAATTTAAGATTTAATATAAATTATAACAAAGCATGAAATAAAGTTAAACAAACCAAAGGTGACTATGACCGAACATTTATGCTTGATTGTTTGGCTTAATTAGGTATGTCTATTACAGTGGCGGCTCGTCAGGTGAAGTAGGTGAAAGGGCCAACAAAAAAATAAAAACAGGAGGAAATTTTTTCGACAATATTAAATATTAATGTACCAATACAGCCCTTAAAAAAATTATAACCCGAATGTAGCTAACAGGGCCACGGTTAACTCCGATGGACAATAATTATAAACACTCGTGCATTTTGTCACGCCCCAGTCCACCCAGTCGACCATGTCGGTGAGCTGAAAGCAAGCAGAAGAGCGACATACATTTAAGCGTCTTGATTTCCCGTCACTATGGTTACGTGACGTCAGCACGCGTCAGCATGTAATAATTTGCATTATTGGCATTATAATAATGAAGGGCAATTTAAAAATAGATCAATCGTATACGCACCCTTGTTTTATCATTGGGTCAGGTATTTATTTTGAGACTCCGCGTAACTTACGGTTATAGATATCGTTTTTAAGTGATTTACCATGGGATTAAAAAGTTTTGTTTTTATTTTTCAGTTAATTCAGTAGTGTGTAAGTACCTACTTAGTTTAATTTTTATTGTGTATTTTAAGAATGAACCCAATTAATGACATAGTTTGTAATTTGTTGGAAACTCCATTCAGTCGTTGGACAGATGAGGATAAGAAAGACGTTTTGTTAGACGGGCGACCTACTGGAATCTTAAACATAAATTTTAAAAAAGAATTTAAAAAAAGTGGCAGATCCTATAAGATTAATTTTAAGTGTTCCTGGGTTTCAGAATATAATTGGCCATGTACTAGTGTCGCCCTACAAAAATTATTTTGTTGGCCGTGTTTACTCTTTTCGAATAAACATTGCGTTTTGAATAGGGACGGATTTACATATGTTTTAAATATTACTCGATCGTTGCGTAAATAGGGGGATTCTGGAGAACACTTAAAATGTCAGTTAATGTTAAGACATTTTAAACAAAATCAAAATACTATTGCCGATGCTTTAAAAGAAAACGCTAGACCTTAACCGAAGAATCGATCTGATTTACAAAACTAGCTATGTAAGTACGTAATTAAAATATAAATTAGTCAATGTTTGTTTAAGTACTCGCACTATACCTGTAGCTCTTCATCATTTTTTAGGACCGCGAGCCGCCACTGGCCTATTATAGATGTAATGAGTTTGAGTTGTGGTTATTTATGTTCAAATTGCGGAGGCTTACTCAAAGATACGTTCGAGAAGAAGGACACTTGTTTAGACACCTAATATAAAAAAATGTTTTTACTTTTTGTTTTTCTTGCTGATCTTTTCTCTTTTAATTTCCTACATAATATATTACTCATATCCGGCTGTAAGCAAATATACCCTAAATAAGGGCCAGGGCCGTATTTATTTAAAAGTAAATATCAAATTTCTGATGATTTAAAGATGACATCAAAACCTCTAAATATTATTAAATGTGATACATGGTTGAAATAAGGGCTTAAAGAAATTTAAAAAAAATAAAATAAAAAATGCAGGTCCGTATTTAAAAAATTAAAGTTGATAACAGTTCCACAAAAACGAAAAGTTGTTCCGCAATTCTAAAAACACGGTAGTATAAAGCTAAAAAAGTTGCTTTAACAATGTTGTATTTTGAACGATAGAAGAGTTTTGGACTTGCATTGTCTTTATTTGTTTTACATCACAACGTTTCAACTGGTAAATATTTCTAGTCGTAAATACTAAGTATTCACCTGAAGACGACTCTTTTTATGGAAGAAGTGTGATTTTTTATAAAAAAAATAGTGCGAGAAGAAACGAGAATGCTTTATTATGAATATACAAAACGGCACTTAAGAAGGTGTATTTCAAAACCTATAATCATTTGCACCAAAAACTGCTGTTAGATCTATGCTCCTAAAACACATGATTTCTGAAAAATCATCAATTTTGGCGTGGCGAGCGATATTTACTTTTATTTTTAATCATGAAAAACCGAGCCCGAAAAACGCTGGTTACAGTCATACAATATCAAATAAAAAATATTTTTTAAAGTGGAAAAACATCTTTCTGCTGAAGCTGTAGTTACTGGGAGGATGATTTGTTATTTTATTTGGCGCGTTATTGATAGCGTTGCCGTCAAAGATTTTTTATGTTGCCCAATTATAGTTTATACCTTATCTTTTTTTTTATTGCGGGGGGGGGGGGGGCTGCCCCCCCCCCCTCCATCCCTGGCTACGCCATTGCATCCGAGACATTTAGAGAATCCCTTAAATTACCACATTAAAATGTTAATATATAAATGGCGGCAGAAGTCCCACTGTACCTGCCATTGCATTGTTTTCAGCCTAAAATGATTTGATGATGTGTCGGTGTGTGCCAATGGGTATTGGATATTAAACGTGCGGGTAATAATTTATTTTTTTGAGCATTTTTGGCAACACTATCCGGTTGTACAATTACGACGAGCTTAGTTCAGCATTGAACCAAGCTCAAAATTCATTTTGACAACCACTTTACATTCTTGTTGGTTGTCAAAATGAAGTTTATGCTTGGTTCAACGTTGAACTAAGCTTAAGCCGTAATTGTACAACCTGATCTAAGTGTCATTTTATGTTATAAGCATCTTTGTTTTTAAAAATAATATAATATTAGCCATCGGGAATCGATAAAATCTATACGCAGGTACTTGAGATATGCTATATCTACCAATTATCTTAAGGTGCGTTATTTATTGATTTACATATTTATTAAATACGTAAATAGGTAACATCATGCCGTTTTTGAACAAATATAAAATTTTGATATTTTTGCTGTGTGTGCTGGTAATTCAAGGTAAATTACATCGAATAATTCTAAACTAAAAATAAGAAAAATTAATTTATTGTTTTTAAATAAAATGTTAGCTTTTGTTGTCTGTATTAAATTACAACTGATCCATGTTTTTATATCTGGGGACTAAAAATCTAATTAGGTTGTTTAAAGGTCTCGAAACATAGTTTTATCGTGCCCCCCCCCCCCCCCCTCCTAAATCCGCCCTTGCTACTCGGTTTAAAGCATTGGTGACATTTTGCAAACCAACAAAAAATCTCTATTTCAAACGTGATTTTCTCGGAGAATCCACAAAAACATTTTTGTAAAAACTTGTTTCATATTCAACGCAACAAATCCGATTTCAGGTATCATCCAGTGCGGAGATTTAAGCGCCTAAAAAATCAATTAGCGGGATTTTGTTGCTTGGAAAAATGTCACCATTAAATCTATTTATTTCATACCGTACGTATATTTTTCCGTTTTGTCAATAAAGAGATGAGATAAGAGGGAAAAGACCTGCTAAATATAATATTTAAAAATTATTTAGAAGAAATAATTTTATTTTTCCTAAGGTATAATTAATTATTATATCCCAAAGATAATTGTAAAAAACTCCCTTTGAATTTTCAACTAGTTATTCTCTAATAAGGGTGAATGGAAGTAAAAAAGGTATTATTTTACTAAAGTTACCACTATATTTAAAAACACTGTAATAGTTATTTACGATATAAGTGTTGTAAAGATTCATATTACAACACGAGATGTTAAAGTTTTCAAACGAGGCGTCAACCGAGTTTAATAAAACATCGAGTGTAGTAATATGAATTTACAACAAGAATATTGTACAAAATTTTATCTACTTTCATCTATGAATAAAAATATTTGGCAAAAGGCATTTTTAAAAATAAAAATGCACCTGCTATTAAGTTTACTAATCAAGTTTTTTTATGTTACTTTTCACATAGTTACTGTTTCGCATGGTAACTGTCGAAACTTTGTCAAACAAATTTAAAAATATAAAAAGCGTTTTTCAAAATGAGCGATTCTGATGGAAGCTTACCTCTGATATAGAAGCAGCGGCAAACGAAGCGAACTCAAGTTTAGTTCCGACAAAATCCAAGCCGCGGTATGAGTTCACCACCAGCCACCATTCTAGTTGATGGTGGTGCAGATATGTAGATGTTAAAGCGTCATGGGGGCTGGAAATCCTCTTCTACGGCAGAAGGCTACGTTGAGAATTCTTTAGAAAATAAGAAACAAATAGCAAAGAAGATCATGGGGTCAGACACGGATTTAATGATTGGAAATTCGAACGTAAAGGGCTCCATCACATTCCCTTCTGGTATACAAATTTCTAACTGTAAAAAGTGTATTATTAATGTTTATAATAAACCTTAAGTGTTATATTTTAATTAATAATTGGTAATTAATTTTATAATTGTTAATAATAAATCATTCTTCTAAAAAGTGTGGTTTTATTTAACAGCCAAATTTTAAAAAACCGTTTTTTTCCATTACAGCACTAGTGCATTACAGCACTAGTGCTGTAATAGATGCCCTTACAAAAAGATTTACAGGACTATAAAATTCATATTACTCAATGAAAGTAGATAAATGAATTTTTACGACATGTTTCGCTGCACGGCAGCTTCCTTAGGTGTGAAAATATAACAAAGGATTATCTATTTATACCTACTATCTAATACCCAATAATAACAATGTATGACCGATTCAATCAAATTAATGACTTCCCTGGTTTATAATGTTAATAACTATATTGAGTATTTCAGCATTTCAAAACATCGACAATGGAAGAAATGTAATCAAAAAGTTTTACCTCTCGCTTGATAAAGCGAATTTTTTTGAGGCTTTTGTTCAGTGTAAACAAGGGGGAATGGAACTGGCCAGTATAGAAAATAAGGACGAATCTGCAGCTCTTGACGAGTTTCTCGATCCTTATAAAATAGGTAATTAAATCATAATAAAAATTAAAAAAGATACTTTTGTCTCCAGTTAGCCCAGGTACTAATAAACAAATATTTGCGATCAAAAGAGTTTTGTCACTTTCTTCTTCAGTTCGATTCTAAGACGTATTTCACCGTATCATGGCTCATTATTATGGAATTTGTTGTAAGTTTACTTTTGACTTTAATTGTTATTGTGTCAAAATATAGATACTTTACAATAAAATATATTATAGTACAAATTAAAATATTAAATTAAAATTTTTTAATTTATTATTATTGGCTATTATTATTATCAAAATATTCGTTTTCTATCATCCATTCCTATTCATCTAATTTCATAAATTTTTCCAATAATAATTTTTTAACTGTTTTTCAAAATTTTTTAAATTTGATATTTTTTAATATGAACTGGAAGATAATTAAGAGATATATTTTTATAAATTATTTATAAGAAGAGATTTAGAATCTTAAACTATAAATTTGTTTACAAGACTTGAAGAAGGAATCATTAAAATCTTATCTTCTATTATAAGGGTGATTCCTAAGTTGATACTTCTTTTTTAGCTGCGGCATTAAAATAAACAACATTTTCAAATACCTTTTTTCAAAAAACCCAAAAGTAAAGTACTTACATTCATTTATTACACTACAAATCAAATACGGCTCTGCCTAACTTGCTCGTTGAATAACATTAAGAAAACTTCTGGGTGTAGAGAAGAAAAAACCGCACTTTTACGACACTCACTATAAATTTGCACCATAATTAGTTCATTGTTTTCAAATTTTACCATTTTCACCAACTTATTAAAATTAATTTGCTTCAGAAAACCACATCGCGCAGCGAATTGCTAAAATAAATAACTGACGACCGATCCATAAAATGCATGACCAACATACCCAAAAACGGAGAAAAACAATATAAAGTAAAGGGTTACGTTTTGATTACCAGGCCCTCACTTAGATTTTTTACTTCTGTAACTCGGCTATTTTAAAGTTTTTTTAAAAAAGGTATTTGAAAAAGTTGTTTATTTTAATGCCTTCTATATACAGCTAAAAAAGAACTATCAACTTAGGAATCACCCTGTATAAAGAGTTTCTAAAATAAAAATTGATAACAATTTTTGTGATAAAGTGCCAGCCGGGAGAAGTTGTCAATAACCAGAGAAAACAGGAAAAAGGAGTGTTCACGTCTCCCGATAAAGGTTAAGAGGTTATTGGGACAATCTTTTGGTCGCGGATTCCTCTTCATTTACTTCCGTCCAAATATGATTCAACCAGGTAAAATAGAAAAAAGGGTAATAACTGGACATCGAACGTGTCACATTGCCAAGCCAGATCAGAAACAAGGATTACCTCACATTTCATTTTAAGTGAGGCAAGGAATGTTAACATTAAGACGATTGACCATCTATAGGCGCAGACCCTTTGCGGGCCGCGGCCTCAGGATGGTCGCGCGTCTCTGATGAGTCCCAGTAGGACAAAACAACGAAAGGATTGAGATGTTGACGGAAGAAGACAGGGCATACCGTTGTTAGCAGTGAGTCATATCGACCCGGAAACTGCCATTCCCCACTGACAAGGTGAGGGGACAGCGGGTAATAGACGAAGGGGTGCACAGCGTGCAAACCCCGGACGCTCAGCGCCGTGGAGAGCTACCAATAAACTATTCATTTACCGATAGGTACGTCCATCGGGTTTTTGCCGGTACCATAGCTAGCCTGTCATTTAATTTGATGTTAACATTCCTTGCCTCACTTAAAACGAAATGTGAGGTCATCCTTGTTTCTGATTCTGGGTGTTCATCAGTAATCTGGCTTGGCAATGTGACACGTTCGATGTCCAGTTATCATATTCTTCTTTTTGGATCAGAAAAAAGGGTGTTTTGAACCATGATTTTACGCTTTCTTTATCCTCAAAAACGATGAAGATTTTGTATCTGCAGCATGACCTGATCATGAGCATGATCTATACCTTAAGAATTTTTTTACTTTACTAGATTGTAATATGCCTGGTAGATTCCCAGCGGCTGTGATGCTGTTGAACCTTAACAAAATAATTTTTTAAAAGACGAATGGTAGACACAATTACATAATTATATGTTTTTAGCTGGAACACAAAATGGTTTCTGGGTCTCCGGAACACACTTAATAAACACGTCCAGTTTCCAGTACTACTGGCTATCCACTGGAGCTAGAGCTGTTTTCACGAACTGGCTGCCGGGACAACCAGATAATTCTGGTAGCAGAGAACATTGCTTGCAATGGGTCTACAATTCATCGATTGATGCCATTGGTTGGAATGATTGGATCTGCGAGAATGCTATAAGATATGTATGCGAGTACATATCGAACTAATGCAATGATTAGCGCTAGTCTCATTTTCCTATTTCTCAAAATTTACGATATAGCGGGCCGCTTCTACAAAGATATCGGTTTATGTCTCAATTTGAGGCAGGAAACATATTTGCTAAAGCCAACCATAATGTCTATTATATGACAATTATAAAGGACCAGAATTGTTCTTTTTTCACTCATTTAATTGTGGAAACTACCAACAGTGGCGGCTCGCGGTTTTAAAAAATGGTGAAGAGCTAGGTATGGTGCGGGTACGTAAACAAACATTGACTAAAAACCCGTGTAATAAAACGTCTCTCTTATCCTCATCTGTCCAATGACTGAATGGAATTTCCAACAAATTACAAACTATGTCATTAAATCCGTTCATTTTTAAAACAATTAGAAAAATTAACTGAAAAATAAAATATATATCTAGGCCCAACAACCGTAAGTTTTGCGAAGCCTCAAAATAAATACCTGAAGGTTAGGCGAACCAATACTAAAACAATGGTGCACGACTGATCTATTTCTAAATTGCCCTTTATCATAATGCAAATTATTACATGCTGTTTGCATGACTGACGTCACGTAACCATAGCAACGGTGAATATCAAAGCCATGTTGGGCGTTGGGTCTTTACTCGCTTTAAGTTAACGGACACGGTCGTTGGGGCGCGCGAAAATGCACGAGTGTTTATAATTATTGTCCATCGGAGTTAACCGTGGCCCTATTATGCATAGCTACATTCGGATTAAATTGATATTATTAATTCGAACATAGTTATTTTTTAATGGCTAAAATAGTAGGTGTATTGGTATATTAAAATTTAGTATTGTCGAAAAACTTTCTTCCTGGTTTTATTTTTTTTTGTGAAGAGCCCTTTCACCTACTTCACCTGACGAGCCGTTACTGCCTATAATTCTGTTTTAAAAAAATACTCAAATGTTTAGTAGTTTAGATGCTATAGAACATTCTGCGTTGAGAGTGTGCCACCCTGTATATTTAGAAACAATTAACTTATTTATTATTGGTGTTCTTGGAGTTCCTATTTGCCTGAAAAAAGAATAATTAATTATACAATAAAGTGCTTTGGTAAAAATAACTATCTCTGGAAGTGCTGTGTGAAAATTCTCCAAGCTGGAATGCCGAGAGAACCAGAAGAGCAATTTCGTAAAAAATCCTTATGCTTAGCCCCTCCACTGCTTTGAATACAATCGCGCATTTTCGTCGTTTAACCTAAAATTGTATGCAAATTAACAACAGTGACAATTTCAGTCCAATTTATTATTTTAGTTTTTAAGTTTAATACGTTATTATTTTATTATATTCTATTTAATAAAATGTGAGTTTACCATAAATATTTACGTATTCCAAAGACCATATTTTGTGAGCACTTGTCGAATCCATTTGGAATCCCGGTAGTGATGTAAAATAAGTAAAGGTTCGTTACCAAGTACCTACCTAAGCGTTATTAGGTGAGCACTAAAAGTAACGAGTCCTAATTTTATAAAAGACTCGTTACTCTAGACTTCTCGTTACATTGAATTTAGAAACTAACTATTCTACCCATAACTTTACAATGGACATATAGAAAAGGACAGACAAAACATAACAAAATTATTTTTCGTGCTGATTTTGTTTTCACATCGTCGCGTATAAATTTTATAATAAAACTTTATTTTTAGACATAATTTATTAAATATCCAATTTTTTCGAAAACGGTTGGAAATAACTTATATGCTTGTGCAACAAAAATTCCTTAATAATTTTACACCAGCTGGTCAAATAATAAAATATACAAGGTGTTCCATTTGAAAACTAGAGAAAAATTAATTTAAGATGAGTCTTTTTTGAAATATTTTTATGAACACCCTGTATAAAATAGATAAAACTATTAGATTCATAATATCTTTAGATCCCTTGTCATGAATCACACCCAATCCTATGATTAAAAAAATTAATTTAGATGTTTTCTTTTTTATTTTTCATTCAGGACTGTAAAACCCAATTTTTTTAGTTTTTAATTTCTTACTTTTCAACTACCAAAGCAAAATAAATACATTTTCAGACAATTATAAAGGACACTAATATGAACCTAAGTATGCAATAAAATACTGGGTGTTGAATACAACTATTTGTTAATTCACTTTTTTGAGTCACCCTGTAGGTACATGGAAAAATATTTTCCTGAAATGCACCCTATAATACAGTATAAGCCCGCATAGAAATGAAGTTCTTAACTTCATTCGTATAGGAGCTATAGAAGCCTGACGCACTATTGAAGCACCCTGTATATCTAAAATACAACTCCTATCGTAAATGTTAGAATGATTACATCTAATTACAATTTAAATCATTGCCTTTAAAAATCAGGCGATAACCTTAATTTATTATTTATTTTTATATTACTTAAACTTTGGGTGACCTAATTTAGACGGTGATAGGTGACTCGCGGTTTTATAATCCTAATTTTTTTATTATTAAATAAACCACAAAGAGGTACCCATATTCGGGTTACATCGTAATGAGAACAATATTAGTTATAGTTAGTGCTTTTATTTTCTTAAAATATGCCTTTAGTGCAAACATTTTGGGAGTTTTTCCCATGGAGTGGGGAAGTCACTACATTTTAGGAACCAAACTTATGAAAGGCTTAGCGGAGGCAGGTCATGACGTCACATTTATCAGTCCACACAAATATAAATATCCACCTAAAAATGGAAGTTGGACCGATGTTGTTTTAGATGGTTTTCCAGAGGAATTTCAGGGTATGTATATATTTATGTATCTTTATGCTTACAGACAAACAAATGAAATACTAATTGTGAACATGTTTTATGTTAGTGACTGACACAATCCCATAATAAAAGGTATCGCGTCAAAAAGACGCAGAAATTTGGACGTGCGACAAAAGGACGCGGACATTTGGACGCGAAACAAAGGACGCAACAACAAATGGAAGCGGGATCAATTGGATGCAAGGCTTTAGGACGTGGTCAAAAAGGACGCATATAATTTTGCTTTTCATGCGTGGAATCGCGCACAATTTTTAGTTCCAAATATAATTTATTGTGTAATAAATAAGGTTAGCTCCTTTTAATTTTCCTTTTTTAATAAATATTTTAAAATAAATGTATATATTTATTTTGATCATTTTTCTTTGTTGATATTATGTCAATATACATATTGACAATATTTTTTTTTTAGAAAAGCAAAATTATATGCGTCCTTATGACCACGTCCTAAAGCCTTGTGTCCAATTGGCCCCGCGTCTATTTGTTGTTGCATCCTTTTATTTCGCGTCCAAATGTCCGCGTCCTTTTGTCGCACGTCCAAATTTCAGCGTCCTATTGTCGGCAATTCATAATAAAAAAAAATCAGTCATCAGGGTAAAGTGCAAATCCGGACATGTTCGTGTTTTTACCACGTCCGTGGGCGTTCAGGCGAATTTTGTATTGGTGTTAAAAAAAACAGATCAAAGAAATCATCATCATTGTATTGCTAGATATTTGCACCAAGGGAATGAAACTCACCTATGGCTCGTGTCATAAGCCTTATCCGCGTGAAGAATAGCGTTCATTATATGCCAGTTGAATAATATACTATTGTTGTTAAGAAAGGAAATTTAGTTAACATTAATTCAGATAACTTTCACTATTACGTTTAAAAAACTTTATATATTACATAATATACATTTAAGAGATCTCTAGAACTGGCTAGGACTCGCATCGTTACATCACATTGATGGGGCTGTTGTTGACCCACTAGTACGGGTAAAACTGACTTTTAGTTATATAATTTCGGATAGTTCCAGTCAGTAGCGTAGCCAGAAAATATGCTCGGGAGGAGGGCTCAATGGACGTAAGTTGGAATTTTTTTTACTACATGTATTTCATGATATTGTTCCTAGTGAAGAAAGCGGAAAAGCGCCGCAGGCGAAAAATTTTCGGGGCCACGCCCAAAGTTCGTTTAAAATTCACCTAACTACTATCAAATTTCGAAAATTAAATTATTAAAAATTTTTTTTCGTAAATGTTTTTTTACTTTTTCTTTTTGATATTCCTAGCTGGCTCTTTATTAAAAAAAAATATTTTTTAAGGCTGTGAAAAATATGAATATTGGTGTCAATCCAAAACTTTAACATAAGACGTATGTATGACTCTAACCAGCGTTTTTCGGGCTCGGTATTTCATGATTAAAAATGAAGTAAATATCGCTCACCACGCCAGTATTGATGATTTTTTCAGAAATCATGTATTTTAGGAGCGTAGATCTAACAGCAGTTTTTGGTTCAAATGCTTAGGTTTTGAAATACTCCTTCTTAAGTGCCGTTTTGTATACTCATAATAAAGCATTCTCTTTTCTTCCCGCATTTTTTTTTAATTATAAATTATCACAATTCTTCCATAAAAAATGTTTCAATTAAAATTTTTACTTTAATTTTTGTGTTTGTTGTAAAAATATTTATTGCATTGTGTTATATTTTTGTTGATTTAAAATAGCTCTGAAAAACGAAAAACGGAATAGAAAAGTATATAATAGAAAAATACTATAAAATATTATTCTTTTTACTCGTTCCTATAAAATTAAATCATAAATCAATAACTAAAACGATACGCGTCTAAAACCGTAATCTCTATATAAAACAAGATTTTTAGAAGAAACAGTTTAATAACTAAACGTTTCCTACAAGATCTTTGTAATCTTAGCCAAGAATACATTATTTCAAAATTTAAATTAAAAGTCCAAGCGTGGGACGAAAAATTAAGTTGCAATTAGACTTGTAGATCCGACCCCCCCCCCCCCCCAAATACGCCACTGTATTGTGTCGCTGCATGAAGTCAACATTAGCCAGGTAAGTACAGCCAGATGTAATATGCTGTATGGTCTCAGACCTCTCGTTGCACTTTCTGCATTTGTCAGATTCAATGGACCTATTTTTAATAATGAATTTGGTGTAATTTCGTGTTTTGTGTGAATCTAATTATTTTAATTAACAACGGTATGCCTGAGGAGAAAAACGCAAAAGACCATTTTTATGCAAAATTGACCAGGCTAAGCCGAAATAATATCCACATGGAAAAATATCAGTAGCGTACCACTTTTTTTCTAAAAAATATATAACCGCTTCTTCATTTAAAGTTTTAAAAATTATTCTATTGGCGATAACGCTGAAACGAACGGAGATATCGAGCTGCGATTTTAATATTTTTTCTAGCAAATTTCATTTACTTTTCGATTCATCGATATCATAATAATTATACCGTATGATTTATTTTTTCGGAGTAAAATCAAAAAACGTGTTATTATTACAAATTGCGCCCTCTAGCATTTTTTTTTAGAACTATTAGGGACAACTAAATACGAGTGGTGAAAGTGCATACATTTCTCTTCCAAACAGTCTTTAGTTTGCTAAAATCGGATATGTCGTTCATAAGTTACAGCGATTTAAATGATTACACTTTCAACAGCTTCCCCCCTCTTATTAAAGTCGGTACGCCAATGAGCATAGGACCAAAATGATGCATAATTGTCCAATCTTTTTAATGGCGTTACCAAAGATATACCTTAATGTGGAATTTTCGGAGGTATGTAAAATTTTTAAATTTACTTTTCAATTACGCCCTCTTTCGGCAAAATGCGGAACTTAAAAATTATTTCCAGGATTTTCTTATGGCCACATTAGTTATCATTTTTTTCCCCGAGTTTCTATGCCCAGTCGTTTCCGAGATACGGCAGGTGGCCATCCATAATGGGACACCCGGTAGTTACGATGTTACAGATTTTTTTACCTCCCGCATACCATTTCGGGTCAGTTTTGTCCTTGCACGTATTTCTGATATAATTATGATTTAAATATGAACAGTAGATACTTTTAAAAAAATTTATTCTAATGGTAGACCTATTTTTTAGCACACATAAGAAATATCAACTTTTTTGACGAGGCCAATATGAGTTTAACTGAGAAATTGAAACTATATGCAGATTTTCTTTTTTTCATGTCAAATAAAACTCTTCGACACCCCAATGTTCAAAAGTTAATAAATTCCGACGCAACCTTTGATGTTGTCATAATAGAGCAATTAATGAATGATTGCCATCATGTCTTTTCTTACCACTTCAAATGTCCCTTGATACTGTCAAGCAGCATTGGACCCAACCCATGGATAAATTCAAAAGTTGGTAATCCATCACCGATATCTACCGTTCCTAATCCCTTCTTGGACGTTGACCAATCACGAGAAATGCATTTTTTAGAAAGACTTAATAATCTGTTCTCAATAATTGTTGGTAGTCTGTTCATGGAGTTTTATGTACTTTCTCAACAAAACAAGATTTTACATGAAGTATTTCCAGAAGCCCCGGATATTCACGATTTGTATTACAACGCTTCGTTAGTACTCTTGAACTCACATACTAGCTTGACCAACGCTGTACCTATAGTGCCTAACATGGTTGAAATTGGGGGTTACCATATTGATGCTCCTCAAAAACTACCAAAAGATTTGCAAGAATTCTTGGATGGTGCAGAAGATGGTGCGATTTATTTTAGCTTGGGATCGTCCTTGAAGAGTAAAGATATGCCAGAGCGCAAGCGGAAAGTGTTACTGGACGTATTTGGAAAGTTAAAACAAAAGATTCTATGGAAGTTCGAAGACGACTTGCCTAATAAACCTAAAAATGTACTGATCAAGAATTGGATGCCACAACAGGATATTTTAGGTGAGTTTTATACCTATAATACCTTCAATTGTAGTTTATTTGATTATATTGTTTCGGCATACTCCTTACTCAAAAACAATAAACTATATTAGGTCTTTTAAAATGGGTAAAAACCAGGGGCGGTTCTACGGGGGGGCCTGGGGGGCCAGGATCCCCCAACATTTCTGAAAAAAACTATAAAATTTATGCCACTCATAAAAAAAAATTCCGGGTGCTTTATTATTTACATAATTTGATACAATTTGAGCATGATCCTAAAAATTATGGGCTGTGGCGTTATTTGCTTGCGAAGGCTACCAAAAATTGTGGCTGCGCCCAGTGGCGTATATAAGGGGGGGGGGGGCTGCCGGACTGCATTTTCATCTCACGCATGGACTCTTAATTTTTTTTTTTTTTTTAATGACCTTTAATTTAAATCTTTAAATAATGTATTCTTGGCTTAGATTATAAAGGTCTTGTAGGAAACGTTTCGTTTTTAAACTTTTCCTTCTAAACGTCCTGTTTTATGTAGAGATTAAGGTTTCACACGCATATCGTTTTAGTTATTGATTTTTGATGCAATATTAAAGGAAAACGAGTAAAAAGAATAATATTTTATAGAATTTTTCTATTATATACTTGTCTGTTTCGTTTTCCCTTTTTTAGAGCTATTTTAAATTAACAAAAATATAACCCAATGCAATCAAATATTTTTACAACAAAAACAATTAGGTATTTATTTCTTAAGAGAAAAATTAAGGTAAACATTTCAATTGAAACATTTTTTATGGAAGAAGTGTGATAATTTATAATAAAAAAAATAATGCGGGATGAAATGAGAATGCTTTATTAGGAATATAAATATACGGGACTTAAGAAGGAGTATTTCCAAATCTAAGCATTTGCACCAAAAACTGCTCTTAGATCTACGCTCCAAAAATACATGATTTCTGAAAAAATCATCAATTTTGGCGTGGTGAGCGATATTTACTTTATTTTTAATCATGAAAAACCGAGCCCGAAAAACGCTGGTTAGAGTCATACATACGTCTTATGTTAAAATTTTGGAATGACACCAATATTCATGTTTTTCACAATTATAAAAAATGTTATTTTTAAATAAAGGGCCCCAGGCAAGGGCCTGTCGACATATTAAGCACCGGTTCCCGCAGATCGCCGAAGTCAAGCGGTGTCGAGCGCGGTTAGTACTTGGGCGGGTGACCGCTTGGGAACACGGCGTGCTCTTGCCTCAGGGAAGAGTGTAACATGAATCGACACCTAGCCATCCCATTCACGCCGGACAGGCCGGATGAGATCGGATATCTCGTAGGATGAAGGTGCCGTTTCACACTCCCCAGTCGGTAGATCACATTTGTGGTCGATGACCGGTTCAAGATGGCCTACGTAGTCGGCGAACCGTAAAAAAAAAAAATAAAGGGCCAGCTAGAAATATCAAAAAAAAACATTAAAAATTTTTTTTATCCAACCATGCAAAGGGGGAGAGGTAATAATTTAATTTTCGAAATTTGATAGTAGTTAGGTGAATTTTAAACGAACTTTGGGCGTGGGCGCTTTTCCGCCTTCTTCGCTAGATACAATACCATGGAATACATATAGTCCCGACTATCCCTCTCTTCAGAAAAAAAAATATCCTAAATTATTGCCTCACCCCCTCTACATGGGTGGATTAATTTTGTTTTTATAAATATTTTTTTTTTTACTTTTTTTTATATATATTCCTATCTGACTCTTTATTAAAAAAAAACATTTTTTATATTTGTGAAAAATAAGAATATTGGTGTCAATTCAAAATTTTAACATAAGACGTACCTATGTTTGACTCTAACCAGCGTTTTTCGGGCTCGTTTTTTTTTTATTAAAAATAAAGTACATATCGCTCATCACGCCAAAATTGAAGATTTTTTCAGAAATCATGTATTTTAGGAGCGTAGATCTAAAAGCAGTTTTTGTTGCAAATGCTTAGGTTTTGAAATACTCCTTAAATGTCGTTTTGTATATTCATAATAAAGCATTCTCGTTTCTTCCCGCATTGTTTTTTATATTATAAATTATCACACTTATTCCATAAAAAATGTTTCAATTAAAATTTTTACTTTAATTTTTCTCTTTAAAAATAAATACGTTATTGTTTTTGTTGTAAAATATTTTATTGCATTGGGTTATATTTTCGTTGATTTAAAATAGGTCTAAAAAAGGGAAAACGGCACAGACAAGTATATGTATAATAGAAAAAAAACTATAAAATATTATTCTTTTTACTCGTTTTCCTATAAAATTGCATCATAAATCAATAACTAAAACGATATGCGTCCGAAACCTTAATCTCTATATGAAACAGGACTTTTAGAAGAAAAAGTTTAAAAACTAACCGTTTCCTACAAGACCTTTGTAATCTAAGTTAAGCATACATTATTTAAAAATTTAAATTAAGAGTCCAAGCGTGAGACGATAAATTAGGTTGCAATTAGTCTTTTACACCCGAGTTCCTAGGCTACGCCACTGGTAAGAGATATATTAGAATTTATGGATGAAATTTTACAATAAACCAAATGTTTTTCTTGGGCCCTAAACTTAAATAAGTTTGTAACGCGGTTAAAATAATAATTATTGTAGCCGTTTTTGTACGTACCATCGCGCCGATAAAAAACTGGGACAGGAAATTTTTCTATTTTCTCCTAGACTATTAAGAATAATTTTACATCAAGCCTGGTACCAGTAAAATGTCATGAAAATTTGCATGTCAATAAAGATTGTCACTTTATGATTGACTCGTCAAACATACAATCATATATTATTTGTAAATATGCCACAATTAACCCCCCAGCAAAAGGCAATTATTTATAGTCGGTTGCGAGATAGTGTTGCTATTAGGGATATTGCAGATGAACTGGGAGTAAGCAAGAATACCGTGCTATTGGCAAAACAAAAAATAGCAAGACATGGGACTATTATTAGGAATGCAGGTTCTGGTCCCCCTAAAATTTCTACTGATGATCATGATAGAAGACTGGATAATTATCTAAGGGATCATCCCTTCGAAACTGCAATCAAGGCAAAAGAAGAGACGAATTTTCCAGGTTCTGCAAATACCGCTAGAGACAGGGTTCGAAATTCCGATATACGAAGCCGTTGTGCTGCCAATAAAAAATTTTTAACGGAAATAAATAAACAGGGCAGGTTAGAATTTGCACATGAATATATTAATCAAATAAATTTATGGGAAACAGTTATATTTTCTGACGAGAAAACTTTTCAGTCATGCAATAATGGGAGAATTCGGGTGTATAGGCCTTCCGGCATGCGGTATGATGAGAGATACACCCACAAAACCAATCAAAGTGGGCGTTTCTCCATAAATGTTTGGGGCTGGATAAGCGCTAGAGGACCAGGACTTTACCAAATCGTCGAAGGAAGACTAACTGCAGCAGTATACGTTAATATACTAAACGAAGTGATGATACCATCGGTAAACGCTGTATACGGTCAAAATTACACATTTCAGCATGATAATGCTCCAATACACACAGCGCGCATTGTACAAAATTTTCTCCAAGAAAATAACATAGCAGTTCTTCCCTGGGCTTCGAAGAGTCCCGATTTGAACCCGATAGAAAACATTTGGGGTGCCATGGTCAAATCTATATATAAACATGATTTTCAACCTAGAAACAGGGATGAATTACGTCATAGGATAAATCAAGCTTGGGATGAAATAACTGTCGAATTATGTAGAAACTTAGTTTTAAGTATGCCACAAAGGCTCCAAAAAGTAATAAACAGAAATGGTTCTATGACCAAATATTAATTTTGTGTTGTTTTGACAAACTTTGTGTTCGCAATTTTTTTCTTTTTATTAAATGTATTTTATTACCTGTATTAGCTTTATTTATTATTTTGTGGTAATGGTAAATATAATAATTTATAAAATATTTGACTTTAAAAAAATCTAATAAATTTACTTTATCCATATTATATGATGTCTCTCAAATTTAACCACCCCGTATCGAAAAATACAAAACATTCCATTATGTAACCTAGGTTACTTTTTAAATTTTGAATGTTTTTCCTTTTTAGCTCTAGACACCTTTTATAGTCTAGGGGATATGTATTTCTTACATTGTTTTTGTAAATCTCTTGTCCCAGTTTTTTATCGGCACAATAGTACCTGTTTATCCCCGGAGAGGGCATATACAAATTATAAAAAAAAGTATGTTCGAAACTTAAGCGGATAAAAGAATGCAGTATGCCACTAGTCATTCCTAATATCTAGACCGAGGAGGGGTCATGGACCTCCGGGGAAGTAAGGACAGACTACAGCATTCGGATTCCACGCTATAGGTTCCATCTGGCTGATATTATCCAGAAAATAGTGAATATATTGAGCCTCTTAAGTTAAGCCTAAGTATACGGGCTGTTCCGCCAACCCCTGCTACCTACCTCATTCTCATTTACCCTTAAAAACTGCTCGACCCTTCAACTTTTTTGGCTTTAGTGGAAGAAAAACTAAATTTGTGTTTCTTAATAATAAACAAGTTGAGTAGAGGGAGATGATATGTTTCACGCCAATTTCCTCACACCCTTCTGCGCATGCCCAGGCAGTGCGCATGCGTGCGTCATCTGTCATACGTCATCTGTCATGTCATACTCTTGGGCGTGAGCTATTTGGGCATTAACTACTTGGGCGTTAGCTACTTAGGCACTAGCTACTTGGACGTTAGCTACTTGGGCAATAGTATTCATTATAGGCTCCGTGTTAAGGATGACGACATATCATGTTTAGGAAAAGATGGTGGTTATCACCTGTCAAATAAGATATGGCAAGGTCACCTGTCACTTGTCAAATGTCAAAATTAAAATCTAACACGGGGATCGTATTTAGGATGACGTAATAAGTCGTTTAAAGAAAACCCGAAAGCGATCGGTCAACCGGTTCGGAAGATATAGTTTATTGCGATTAGTGTCCTTATACCTCGAGACGAAGCGCTGAAATTGGTTGTAGGCAGAGGTATATAGGACCTATCTAGAAGTGAAAGATTTTTTCAAATATCTCAAGTACTAACGGCGTTAGATGTATTAAACCATTAAGGCCTTAACACAGCACAGTCGTGCAAAGCACTGATAATGCTTATTTCTTAGTAGGAATATACCTCGTATAATAATTATATTTACATACCTCGTATAATACGGTATTGGTAATACGCTCTTAAGATTGCGTCATCTTTATTTCCTAGTAGCATAATATTCATCTTGTACCAGGAATCAATTAACTATTATTTAGCGAAATAAAACACTCAAGTAATAAAATAATTATTTATTTAGCCATATTACATACAGAGTTTTAGTAATTCTATATAAATTAATTGCTAGTAATAAGAAACAGGTTACAGCTATGAATACAATTAAACTATAATTGCTGGTTGAGGCATCTAAATCGTCGGTTGATGTAGAGTTGTCACATTGGGGGAGAGTGGCGTTCTTGTATACGCTGATTAAAGTCTTCCAATCTGTTTCGCCAATAGTGTTATCTCGGAACAAGAGCTTAACCTTATAGCGAAGCAGTTCGTTAGCTGCTGATGGGACTGTTATGTAAGAGGCAGGAGTAATTTTCTTATCAATCATCTCAAAAGGCATCTTTAACCATGTATTATTAGATGGAAAGTCATTGGTTTCAATCATTACTGACACGTTCCGAACGTTAAAAGGAGTGTATACGTAAAACACATTTTGCACTAGCGCCACCAGGAGTACATATGACGAACTTAACGCAGCCATGGTTGGAATATAAATGTAGGCAGAGGTATATAGGATCTATAAAACAGTAAAGGAATTTTTCAAATATCTCAACTAATAACAGAGCTAGATGCATTAAACCATTAGGGCCTTAATACGATAAAGTCGTGCAAAGAACTGATACTCTTTATTCCTTAGCGGATCAGCAAAATGAACCGTGGAACCACTAAATGAACCACTTAATGAATCGCGGAACCACTAAATAAACCACTAAATGAACAGTGGAACCACTAAATGAACAGTGGAACAGCTAAATGAACAGCAAAATGAACCGTAGAACCACTGAATGAACCACTAAATAAACCACTAAATGAACAGTGGAACAGCTAAATGAACGGCTAAATGAACAGTGGAACAGCTAAATAAACAGCAAAATGAACAGTGGAACAGCTAAATCAACAGCTAAATGAACAGTGGAACAGCTAAATGAACGGCTAAATGAACAGTGGAACAACTAAATGAACAGCAAAATGAACAGTGGAACAGCTAAATCAACAGCTAAATGAACAGTGGAACAGCTAAATGAACCACTAAATGAACTGTGGAACCACTAAATAAACCACTAAATGAACAGTGGAACAGCTAAATGAACGGCGAAATGAACAGTGGAACAGCTAAATGAACAGTGGAACAGCTAAATGAACGGTTAAATGAACAGTGGAACAGCTAAATCAACAGCTAAATAAACAGTAAAACGGCTAAATGAACCGTAGAACCACTAAATGAACCACTTAATGAACCATGGAACCACTAAATGAACCACTCAATATGCATGCTCTATAAGTGTTCTATGCCAGCTCTATAAACGCTCTATGAACGCTCTATAACTGTCCTATAAACGCTCTATGAACGCTCTATAGCTGCTCTATAAACGCTCTATCGCTGTTCTATAGCTGCTCTATTGCTGCTCTATAAAAATAATTGCATTTGTTAATAAAGTTAGTTTAGTTTTTAACATCATTGCAATAGGATGTATGCACGCAAGATAAAGTATCTTCTCCTGGAAACGCCCAATGTTAAATATGGTATTCGAAAAGAGGGTTCTAATATGTTCATTGGTAGTAAGTCCGTTAAGGTAAAGGACAATACGCTTAGAATTAATACCAATGAATTTCCATTAACCGAAGGACTAGTTAATTTATTGACTACAAATCATCCTGTCGGGTATACAAATAAAGATCTGAGTAAATACAAAGAAATTCTACTTGAAACGAGTGCACACAAGCAAGGATTCTGTATAGATAAGAACGTTTTGTCATTAAACTGTTGGAAATATAAAAATATACTATCAAAATTATTTCCACCTAAAAGAAGCTATGTACATCAAAAACATGTTAAACAGAATGCACAAAGGCCAAGTGCTACCCTGCAAAACATGAGTGATAAGAGTGGTAGCCATAGTTCAGACGAAGAAGATGATGGGTGTAAAAAAGCTGAGTTAGATGGTTCCGCTAAACTAATAATGGAGTATGAAGATGTAAATGAGCTGGTTGACAGGCTTCGAAATTTAGAGGAATATAATATAAAGAATTGCTATAGTGGTGAAATAATGACAATTCTTAGAGAACTTGAAAGAATAGGTGTAATAGAATTTTATAAATAAATATATTATAAAATAACTGTGTTTTATTTGCTACTAAATAATTATTATCATAATTTATCATATTGCAAACGCAGTTTTATATATATAAATAGCATACAGAATCATCATATTTGTTGTTGATTCCAGTTGCTAATTAAACCACTCGAAGCATCTACTGCATTCTACAAGGGTATAACACAGTATGAACTGATAATTAATGTGTTAATATAGGGAAAACACCTTAGAAATCAGCTATTATAATAAATAGGTCGTCGCATATAGACAGGCAGTAGTGGAAATATAGGTAAAGCAATAAAATAAAAGTACCAGCAGACTTGCTTTAACTCCCTAAAACAGTGTGATCTGGTGTACAACGTAACCAGGATAAGCAGTTTTTCTACTACTCGTTATCTTTATCTGATACATGAATTAATTTTTATAAGGATCTCCTCTTTTTAAATAAAACCCAATGTCTATTATTTTAACTAAAAATATTTACTAACACCATGACCCTATTGTGTTTCTATACTTGATTCGACAGTTATTCACAGTAAAAATCAATTCTGCACTTACCCAAATCTTAATTATTGCCCTATAAACACATGTATACCACCAATGTACTAATAAGAGATTATTTTATCAGAAATTGACTTTCGATTTACCACCATTGGCGACGAGCATTTATGTGTATTACGTATATACAGAGTGAATAGATATTTTATGTAGTATAAATTTAATTTAATTATTTCAATTTTTCCTATTATTGATAATACATATTTATTGCAGAGTAAGCAAATAGCAATAGTGTGGTTCTGTGAATCATTAGAACCTTAATGACACATCTTTAGATGAACTCATAACAGTTGCCCCTGTAGACCTGGTTTATTTTTGGGGTCTAAGCAGTTCCCGTTTGCCTGATATGGCGTTTAATGTTTAACGTAATTTGATCGATTACGTTCATCCCTTCATGAAAATCACTTTTTTGTATATAGTGTCCCTAGATCTTTAAGTTGCTTTAGTCTTTAAGTATATACATCAAACAGCGCAGCCATGCCTAGAGACTGTGATTTGGGATGGGCGATACGGTACAGAAGCTCTCATATCACGACCCGAATTTAAAAGCAGCACCATAATAAATGAAAACATGGTAATCATTGAATTGGCCAAAACACGGGTATTTTTTAATAAACCGATATATGCGGGTATGTGTATTTTGGACTTGGCAAAAACAACAATTTATGATTTTCACTACAATTACATGCGCAAAACTTTTGGAGATCGCTGTAAAATTTTATACACTGACACGGATTCCCTGATTTACGGGATTAAACATCACAATATATACGAGATAATAAAAAAAGATTGTCGTGCGTTTTTTGATACATCCGACTATCCTGAAAATAATGTTTATGGTATTCCGAGAGTCAACAAAAAGGTTGTAGGAATGATGAAGGATGAGAATAATGGCCGCATCATGACACATTTTGTTGGTCTAAGATCGAAAATGTATGCAACCAAACTTCTTTACTCGCCCGAAGAAATCGCGGAGGAGAAATTAAAATTGGAGAAACCTAGTAGGGAGCGTGAAGAAATAGAGCGAGCGTTAGCGAACTTGGGTGTTACTAAAAAAATCAAGGGGGTTAAAAAGTCTGTAATTAAGAATAAAATTACCTTTGAAGACTATGTAGCGTGTCTGGAAACGTTTTCAGAAAAGTCTATATCACAGAAATTAATTAGGTCTAAACATCATGATCTCCACACAATTCGACAGACCCAAATCGGCCTAAGCCCTTATGATGATAAGCGTAAAATATTTAAAACATCCCCCGATACGCTGCGTGGGGGCATTATAGTATAATGGAAGAGAATTAGGTAGCCTACATTAGTTATTGGTAGTAGTATTATTGTTATATTTACGGTATTATTAATATTATATTATTTCTATATTAAAGACATATATGTATTTATTAATCGACACCACAGATTTGTTTTTAAATAAACATGTTTACTGTTTAATTATTGTCTTATTTCACCCAAAAATAAAACACGATACTTGGTAGCAATAATTTATTGATAGTATTCATTATTAAGGTTGATCAATGTAATAACATGCCTTGAAAAGGAACGTATCAGCTTATCGGTCCATCGCAACAAATATTTGTCGGTCATGGCGTCTTCAAACTTGAGGCTCCGCTTCTCACCATTTCGATGAAACACTAGAGTATATTGCTCAATAATCATAAAAATATCCATCCAATGTACGTTGAAACAATCTAAAGTACTTAAGAATTCTTCAAATGCACTATTTGAGAAATAAATCTTCCCATATCCAATAGTATCCAAAGTTACTTGTTTACGTTCTTCTTCTGTTGTATTAAATATAACGGTGACGTAATCATCAATCTCAAAGACTCTGCTTGGTTTGATTTTGTGCTGTACTCCATCATCCTGCTGACATCGAGAAGGAGATTTAAACACCTCATCCCAAGCGGATGATGAAGAGGAGGCCGCCATTGATAAGTATTAGAGGTTAAGTTTTAACAACTGTCTAACCAAAAATTTATGATCTTCGTAACACTTGATATCTTTTTTCAGCCTACGTATTTTTCGCAGATGTTCTTGGAGTTTAACTCTAAGATCGACTGCCTTTGCCATAATCTGAAGACTAAATGACTAAATTCCAACTTTAGCGCTAAATATTTCTTTCGTAAGGTATCACCCGTCTGAATAATTCTTTGCTTAACATCCTTACCGAGATTCTTTTTAATAAGAAGCCATAACAGATAAAACAGCTAAAAACAGCTAAAAACCACTAAAAAAACAGCCCTGTTTAAAAACAGCCCTGTTTAAAAACAGCTCTGTTTAAAAACAGCCCTGTTTAAAAACCACCCTGTTTAAAAACAGCCCTGTTTAAAAACAGCCATGTTTAAAAACAGACCTGTTTAAAAACAGCCCTGTTTAAAAACAGCTAAAACAGCCCTGTTGTGTTGTTGTTGTTGATTCGATTTGTTAGGATATGTCAATGTTCAATGATGTGCTATGACTTAGGGAATTAAATACCTAATAAACATGCTACGATACCGACTATTATTAATATCATTATCTTTAACAATGACTAAGAATCCAAACATATCTTACCAATATTCCGAACAAACACGTTTAAAAGTACCGAAGGACGTGCATGTATTAACATGCTCGCCATAGGTTTATTTCAAGCGAAAATCATTCGGGCTGAATCAAATCAGTACCCTAGCATTATCAAGAACCAGTTTTAAGTATTTTTCGATAAGTTTGTCGCAAATAGAATAAATTAATATCATTGCTATTATAACCATATGGAAGGCATAATAAATTTGATAATTCAGTATAACCATTACACTTCTAACATACGTATTTAACTAGGATTAGCATAACAACTATCGCTGTTTCTCTAAATATAAACTAAGGGATAGAAGTATTTAGTTAAAACATTTATATAGAAATATTTAACTGAATTACTAGGCCAACAAAATTAATACAAATAATTTTATTTTTATATATTTATTTCAACATCATTCAAATAACAATATCTAAAATTATATAATACCTTTACATTATTCTGTGAACAATACCACACACTTGAATCAGAATCGTGATTATAACATTCTGTTTTATTCATAAATGTGCTTAATTTAAGATTATCTTTATTAGGAATATTTACTATACAAGAATTAAAACCATCAAACTCTCTTAGAAAATTTGCTTTCATATCACCCTTTACCAAAATTCTTATATTATCAAATATATATGAAGCTATTATAGTGTCCAATATTTTTGGTATATCATTCAAATCAACATAACCAGCTTCCCAAAGTAGGCCATGATATTGACCTTCTAAATAAACAACAGTTTTCAATTCTTCCGATTTTAAAAATTTCCGAGGGAAAGGAGGTTTAAAGAGATAAGTACTCAATCGTTCGCCATCATAGAATGACATCTCTTTTGGAATGAATACATTTGAAATATTATAACCTTGTATGTCAACACAAAGTACTTTGAGAACCATCTTTTAAAATCTATTATATTTTTAATATAATATTTATGCTTGAACCATCTATTACTTACTAAATGTTTAATAAGAACCCGTATGTCTTAATATATATAGATTTATATCACGCAATCTTATCTCCCTCCCTCCCTCCTCCTCCTTTAATATAAGAATGAAATTTTAATTTACCATTGATCTAGAGAAACCATTAGTATAAACTAATCTTTTAAACCAATAATATCTACAAAATCACATAATATAATAACTTTTTTAAACATCAACCCTCCCTAGGGTTTGTTTAAAAATTAAATAAAAATTGTTTCTCTACAAAAGTAATTTGTTTAATAATATAATCTGCTAATTTCGGGTTTATTCGGGTTTTGGACTTGTTTGGACCACTGCGGTTTTGCAGGTTTGTTTAAGCCACGTTTGGGTTTTTCGGGGTTGTGGGAAATACTTCTGTTTTACGGGTTTGTTTAAATCTCGATCGTTTTTTGGGTTTGTTCGGGACGCCGCGCCCCAGGCATGCACAGAAGGGTGTGAGGAAATTGGCGTGAAACATATCATCTCCCTCTACTAAGTTGGTGTTACTAGATTAAGGAAATAAATCATTTCTATAAAATTAAAACTAGTAACAACCTTTACAACACAATGAAAGATAAGTTTCCAACAGAGTATATGCCCGGTTTAGTATTATATAAGATTGATTTTTCCCAGTGTAATGTCCCGCCAGACTAAACAGAAAATCAAAAAGAGATTTTCTGAACTGAAATAAACGCGAGCAGTCACCATTTTCAGAATAATCACGATTTTGAGAATGTTTAAATTTTGGATCGTGAGGCGTATTAAGGCTTTTAATCAATCTTTGGAAGTCTCACATGGTAAGGGTTTTTTTCACTATTACTTATATTATTGACAGCATACTTATAAGTATATGTCATACTCTTACTTCGCTATGGCGTTACCAAAATTATATGTTAAACTTTCTAAAAATAGTTATATAAATAGATTTTTGTTCCATATTATAAAATCGATTTTGCTTATCATATTACCTATTATAATGGTTTTAATCACGATAATATACTCCAGATATTTTAACTAGGTTGTTCCTCTGTTTTTTTTTATCCTGGGGAAGCATTTAAATAAATGCGAAACGTGGACAAAGTGAGATATACATATAGTGTTTTTTATTTTATTCTAAATCCCGATAAATAAATAAATAATAGTTGGTACTACAAAATTACTCTAAGTCTTTATTTAGACTCGTGGTTACATTTATAGGCCTACAAAGGGGGGGGGGGGGGGGGAGGTATAGGGGAATCGGGAATATTTTCGGAAATTGTGTCATTCTCATGGGTTACTTTCTAGAATAACATCATTTAATTGACTACACATTATAGGTGTAACATTTTCTCCTAAAATAAATATATATTTTTTATTTTAGCCCATCCAAATATCAAATTATTTATTACTCACGGCGGATTACTCAGTGCCATAGAAGCTATTTACCATGGAATACCTGTTCTAACAATTCCAGTTTTTGGAGACCAAGAGATGAATGCACGTAAAGCCGTACAGAATGGAATCGGCTTGAAAATAAGCATCAATAATGATAGTTTTAATGAAGTAGTGTTAAATAATCTCATTCAGGAACTTTTAATTAATCCAAAATATCAAGAAAATGCTCGAATCAGATCGAAAATCTTTCATGATCGACCAATGACACCCATGCAAAACGCAGTGTATTGGATTGAATATGTCATCAGGAATAAGGGTGCGCCACATTTAAGGGTGGCGGGGGTAGGAATGCCGTGGTACAAATATTATATGGTAGATATAATTAGTGCTTTATTTGTTGTCCTCCTTTTAGTAGGAATCAGTACAAAATATATGTTTAAAAAAATAGTTTGTTATATTAGACTTAAGTCCAACCAATCTGTAAAACTAAAAAGAAATTAATAAAATTGTTAGAAATTAATTTTTACCTGATTAAGATACACTTATGGCTTTAAGCAGCTTAGTTCAACGTTAACTGTTTTGTCAAAATGAAATTTGAGCATGGTTCAACGCTAAACTAAGCTTAATCAATGTACAACCAGCAGTGGAACCATAGACAATCGTAATCGACAGTTTGTCGACAATTTCCCCTTACGTCTCTCTTCGACTCAAGGTTAATCTACAAAATCGCTACCACCGACAATCGTTTTACGGAAATATATCGATTTAATCGAATCGTCACAAAGCGACTGACAAGTGAATCCCGCTAAAGCTTGTCGATGAGGAATCTAACCTCAAAATTAGTTTTGTTTGGGTTTGTTTATGTTGTTTTTTCCGGCAACTTTTTTTAAAAATTATTTGCCATTCTTTCACACACGGTAAGTAGAAATATTGGTATGATGAATAAATCTCTGACCCAAATTATTTGTTATGATGGAAGAAATTTCATCAATGCAGTTTGACATCAAATGTTGGCTTTGTATTGAAATATCTACGCTTTGCCCCATGAGCCTCTGGTAACTGCCAGTAGCGAAAAATTGCAGTGGCGCAAATATTCTTGTCCGTGGGGACAATGCACCTCTTCTTGGAATATTCCTCATGTGGGACAATAGCATATTCACCAGCATTTGTGCCTGTGGCTTAGTCAGTTGGTATCTTAACGATTGAAACTCTCCAAATATTTAAAAACGATCATAAACGCGCGAAAACAAACACAAATATAACCTATTTTATTCTTCTTTTTTTCTGTAAATTATTGGCCCTTAATCATAACCTAGGAAACATAGGGAATGTTTTAAGAATGGATTATAAGTCTTAATCGACAGAGCGGAAACACCCGAAGAGATGACGATTTCGGTAAAGCGATTGACTGTGGTACGAATTTTCGATCACTTCGACAAGAGTGTCGTCGACTTCTCCTTGTCGATCCGACTTGAAAGCGATTGTTCGTGGTTCCGCTACTGGCCTTAAATATATATTTTTTTATGGATCGTAGAAAAAATATAGGGGAGAGGGGGGCAAGAGTAAACAGGTGGGCAAGAGTAGACAATGCAATAACATTTCTAATTAATAATTTTTTCGCTGTCAATGGTCACAGTAGTGTAAACCATGTGCTTTTAGTTCTCTGTGCAACTTTGGTTAGCATTTTCTCAAAAACTAAGCCGAAAATAAGGTAAATTTATTTTTAATAATATACGATGTAACAATAAAGAGATAATTTAGATCGTTTAATCGCTTGTAGTAGTTCATTTTTACTTCTGACCATTTTTTTACAAAATCTTTAAAATCTAACCTATCAATTCCTTTTGGTATATAACGTCGCCAGTGGCGCGTTGTTAAAAAAGCTGGCTTATTAAAAAAAATTTGTTTTTTGGGACAAGAGTGAACACATGTGTTTACTCTTGCTTGCCCCTTGAAAAATATGTGATGAAGAAGGGGGTGGGTCGGGTTTAAAATCAAAAAATAAAATGGTTAACAAACAAATAATAAAGTGGGACAAAGGATGAAATAAATGTATGTAATGGAGAAGCAGCTGGTGTATCTGGTATAAAAACAAAAAAGAAAGTAGTGAAGAAAATAAAAATAACAGATAAAGAGGATTATTGCGAATGTATTTATTGTAGCGTTAATATAGTCAGTCAAATGAGAAATGGATTCGATGTGTCACCTGTGGTTTGTGGTCACATGAAGACTGTACCTACAGACCTTAAACTTTTTGATGACTTTTTACTTGTGATTTTCTCGTCCTATCTAGGATCTTTCTTGTTGTTTGCTCTTGCTTCATACCAGAGGGGCAAGAGTAAACTTTTCGAGTTTTCAAAATATTTTTGTATTAATATTATTTTATGGTTTAAGGAATTTATACATATATTTTTGTGTTACTGGTTTACCAAAGA